>JAHYIQ010000029.1:0-2806212 GCA_030673865.1 Melipona bicolor
AGGATAGCAAACTCCACGACGCGGGCTAAACTCCGTCGTATAGCTGTCGCATTATCTAATAATACGAATCTACGACGGATTGTAAAGTACGCGGGTTCGAGTCATTGGTACAAATGGCGCAAACCGAGTAGCAATAAAGACGGACACGGTTATTAAAGGGGATCCGCATTGTCAGTTGCGGCGAACGTAAATCTTCCGCGAGCTGCGAAATTGCGAGAGTAAGCCGCAGATCGGGGCGGCTAGGTAACTATTGATCAAAGGAATCCTTCGTGAAATATGTCGTAGAATCGTCCTGTTGAAACACGGAGAGCACGTTACGTCGAACAGGATGTTACGTTGATTTATGAAATAATTTCACGGTATTAATTTTATTTCGAGTATTAAATCTACGCTACCTATCGTCTACCTACAAATATTCGCCCACCGATGCGGTAGACGAAGATAATAATATCTAGAATGCCGTAGAAAATTGTTCTATGTAAATGGAGCAAACTGTAAGCTTTGAAATAATCGAGGATAAAAAAAGATTTTGAGCGTGCAAAAGTATTTGAACAATTAGAAAATTTTAAAAGAATTTAGAAAACAGACTATAGCTCTAAAGCAGTAAAACATTACAGAAATAACAAACGAGACACTAGAAAAGAATTTATTTATTCAAGGTATTTAGATTTGAAACACAGAAAGAGTGCAATTTGACAACTGTGCTAAAAATATTAGACAAATATTGAAATATATGGACAATTTTCTCGACGATTTATTTACAAAATAAAATGAAAAGGTTACTTCGTTTGATGAAATAATCCAAAAAAAAGTCATTTTCACGTTCAATGTAAACCACAATGTAGGATTGTTTCAAGATAATATCGAATCATTCTTCGAATATTTCATTTCAACTATGATCAAGGTACGTAACAACAGTAACTAATTGAATTTCGCGACAACTCCTTAACCGAACAGAAGCTCGTTCATCATTCAGGGACCTGGTTTCTTTGATGGTTGTTAACAGTCTCGGTATAAGATCCGCACACGGTTTCACCTATGAAATCCTAAATCCACTCTCTCTCACCCCGCTTGAACTCCTTAGCCTGGGAGTTGAAACTTCAATCTTGTCTCTGGCTCGAGTTTCACTCGACGACATTTTACTCGGTTTCGGCGAGCAACTTCGGCTTCAACTTCATATTCGACATTCCTCATGCCTTATCTTTGTTAATATATACCACGGGAGTCAGCACTTGGACGGAAGTTACGCGAGAATGAGCACTGAATATTGTCCTCTCGTTGCAACGTGAAACTGAAAAGTCACGAAGAGCTTCGAGATACGTTCGTTATTATTTATCATGAATAAATGCTCCAAGATTGGGCATAATCGATATAAACTTTCGTTTCGAAATCTATTGTTCGCTCTGTTATTATGTTTTATTTCGTGATGACGTGAAAAATCAATTGTTTCATTGTTTGTAATTTTATTTGAAATGATATTGTTGTTTAACTTCATTAGGGGAAATTGGTTGAAATTGTTTTATGTTTTTCGTGATTATAGATAATGTACTTAACAAATTAATTATTTCATTATTTCAAATTTTAACTAAATAATGTTGTTATTTATCTTTATTAAGGGAGATCAGATGGTCAATAGAGTGAAATGGCCATATTGTTCTTTTTTGTCACTGTAAGTGATTTTAGCGGGAGTAAGCCAAAAAATCGGGCCTCTTCAGGTGCAACGCTAATGCAACGAAAATTAGTGATTGGTTGATTTGGGTCACGTGATTCATGAGGAGGCATGGGGTAGACCGCGTGTAAGAGTAGCATTGTCTGCGTACTGCGCGATCGCGCTTTGTAATTTGTTTTGTATTATTATATTATATTGTCTGGGCCTTTCAGTGAGACGAATCGTATTGGGGTACAAGTCGTGCAGTTTTTTGTTTTTCTTTCTCTAGTTTGTGGAACTGTGATTTTCAAATTAGAGCTGCAATATTCAGATGTATTTCGAGGTTATACAGTTGCAAATACATATCAGTCTGAAAAATTTCAGATATGTCGAATATTAGAGAGCATAATTGAATGGTGGCCTCGAATATGGGAAATTGCAAGATAAACAACGGTTTAAAGTTATACTTTTCCATAAATTTCACAGACTTCTGACAGAATATTTGCATACGCTAAAACAACCTCCAAAGACTATACATGTATATGCAAAATCATTAGGATTTTTATGCAAATTCATAGTATAAAAATCTAGAAATAAAGAAATAGAACATCGATTTGAAATTATTTACAAAGATGTTACAGATGTTACAAGCGCTGTATTTTCGATATTTATTTACATTTTGCTCTTCAAACTGAAGTATTTGACAGCAAATTTGCGCGACTTCCCGAGATCGATGTTGGTCGTACGATTCACTGTCGAATTCGACGTCAAGATTGTTTGAACAGTTTATGAGGTCCCACAGCGTTCTCATCCGACCGGTCGTTCGATCGTTTTACTATTTTCGTGGACGATCGTCCGCAGCTGTTTGCCGCGGACCGGCAACGTGAAACGTAGCGTTGGCGAATGGCCCCTCGATCAGGAAAGGAACCGATTCAGCAGCGGCTGCTGGCTGGCGTGTCAATGCCTCGAAACAGGTAATAAATCTCGCCCAGGGAATATAATTCGACGGAAACAACGCGAAAGAAAAGTTCAATCTGCGCTTGCGCCAAGTTTTGTCGCTCTCATGTTACATAGGTATATATGCATATGTAGGATATCCCCTGTACAGGTAGTACAAGCAAAGTGGAGGTGATTCTATGTGAAAAAATAAATCTAAAATAAAGAATAAAATTTTTTTTCGTTTTCAAGTAAAATCGGCTTTGGAAATGAATCTTGACGCAGGATGATACGTGATTTAGAGTATTACAGTATTTATATCATTCGTAACGTCGATTAATTATTAATACCTGCCACTGAAGTAATACATTTTCCAAGAAAAATATATCGAATTGACACACCAAAGGGACGGACAAAATAAAGAGGGGTTTGGGTCCGATGATTTGTGGAACGGAAGGGTACGTATGTATATCCAGTTGTCCGGCGGTTTCATTGGGGATTGTTCGATGAATAGCGAGATGCGGCTGCGAGATAAATCAGACGGTAAGATGATTCGCAACAGCGTCCCGTGGCCGTTGAAAACGGAATCGGTGCTGTGTAGTCGCGAGTGACGAGGCGCAAGCTGATTATCTCTCCTCGCTTCGCTTAAGATTGATACCCGTCCTCGTCGTCCGTGTTGCCTCCGCACCGGCAAAACTGCACACGCTCGCCGAAAGCGCATTAGCTGGAATAGCGGAGGATCGGCTGGCGAGTCACACACCGGCCGATCAGAGCCGATTGCACTCGCGAAATTCAGTTTTAGGCCGCGCGACTCGGCTGCAGATCTCCCCGAGGCCTGCAACTTCCGCATGCGTCATGCACGTGCGAGTTAACGCGGCCACTCTCTTGCAAATCGGATCGCAAGCTACCGACGATCAATAATTTCACTCGAGCCGGCTCGTGCGCTCGTTCGCAAACGCGATCGAGATATTGTTTCGGAGTCTCGTTTCGTATTCCTCTTCTCCCGTTTTTTTTTTTTTTCCCTTTTTTTCTGTTGTTTTTTATCGAAGTTTGCTTTCAATTTGTACAGGCGCGTATGTGGGAAATCTGTAAAAATCTTTTCCTGATTATTTTTTTATAGAATTTTAGATCTTCGCGACGAATACAAGATAGCAAGAAAAATAAAAATTTTGAAAGTTCAAACGTGATAGTTTTAGAATTAACAAAGACTTTTCTTTTCTCAATTCTGGCTTTAGATTCTCGATCTATAAATCCTGTTGTTAAAAATCTTCAATGATTTGACAGAAATTTCATTTCTGTTAAAGTTATTATTTACAATAAGAATGTATATAGTAACAAATAACGTGTATTACACATGTATTAAATATGTATTATTTACTGTTCTAGTAATAAACATTTTTTAGAATACTCTGTGAGAAATGTCGGAACAAGCTCGATGCAGCCAGGATCGAAGAGTAGAAACGTTGTGAACGCTTCTAAACGTCTATTAATTAAAACATAAATCAGGATTTTAATCGGGCGACGTGATCGTTATTTAATAGAACAAACGATCCATGCACCGTCTCCGGTATACACGTATAGTCGATTGCACATTTTGTTTCACAGCAGGATCTACGCGGCTTTACGATGCACGACTTCCGGCGCGTTGTTTTGGAAAAAATCGGATTTGCTGGTTAATCCAGTATGCGTGAAAAACGAATTATCGTGTTGCTGCCGATACCGTACGAACGAAAGGTTCTCGATATCATAAAAGATTCGATACACGGTGTTTAATTTATTATGTGACAGAGACGATGAACTGTTGTTTAAAAGGCACACCATTTATGTTTGCACAGTGTTCAATTTATTAAACGACAAAGATGACAGAAATTTTATTTAAAGAATAATTAAACTTGCTTGACACGTGTAAGAAATATAGTCAACCTATAACGCGATTTATTCGTTCCATATTTTTCGAAAACCTAATTAATTAGGTAAGTAAGTAAATTTAAAATACAGAAACCGTGTTAATAAAAATGGAAAAAATAATGACAGATTTTTCACAATGTTTAACGCAATACTTTTACAAAAGTGAGATTTATTTATTTTATTAAATAAGGTTCAACATTTGTGAAAAATCTGTTTCGTCGATCGTCGTCAATTATCACAAACGATGACTTGAGCGGCGATGAAGATTTTCGAAGGAAGAAAAACGAGATTGAAAATGATTCGCGGACTATGGAGAAAATCTGAGAAAAATCTGAGGGGAAGAAAAGAGAAGGGAACGCGACGAGAATGAGCTGTGTTTCGATGATTTACGATCGCTAGTTCGTCGTGTTATTAGAAACTTTAAATTCAGGTCGAACTGACATGTTTTTTTTTCGTTTCATAACTCCTACCCGTTCGTTCGGTTCAGCTGCGTCTGACCAGCCAAATTGGTACGTGTGTTTTGTACGTGGGTGAAAAAGCGTGCTGGGGTCTCGATGTTTCGAGGAATTTGCCGTTTCCCGGGTTAATTGTTCAGGGACAATCTAGCGCCAAATGATCCCATTCGACGGAGACTTTTGAAACTGACGTGATTGATA
The DNA here is from genome assembly GCA_030673865.1 of Melipona bicolor. NCBI lineage: Eukaryota > Metazoa > Arthropoda > Insecta > Hymenoptera > Apidae > Melipona > Melipona bicolor. Next base: position 5,149 of record JAHYIQ010000029.1, read on the forward strand.
AAGAAGTGTCTGTTGAAAATTACCAATGTTAAATAAAATTACTAAAATTACACCATTCGTTCTATACAAATTGAAGTTTGAAATTATTTATACTTTTGAAATTATATTAATATTAATATAATATAATACTTTTATTTATACTTTAAGAATAATTTATACTTTTCAAGGAAGATGTTAGAATTTATTTGTACTTATTTTGAAGCTGAACTTATTCCTCACCTTTGACTCGAACTGATCGTTTGTTCCTTTTATTTTTATTTCAAACAAAAAAATACCTAGCCCTGGCATTAGTCGGTCAATTTTAGCCTCTGAAACTCTGACGACGATATCAGCCGGTGTTCGATTACATCGGAGTATCTTTTCAATTCATAAAAAAAAAGATATTTTTCAACTGTGTTTACGACCTTTCGCGATAAGATACTTCGAGATAAAAAATCACGAGGCATCCCGTAGGTATCGCTTTACGAGAAAGGTCTCGGTTAATTGGGAGGTAATTAACGACGGTCGTAACTGCGCCTTTCTATAAAGATCTGCAAGAAACGCGATCCCTTCCGAAAGGGCGAGAAAACTCGTCGACAAGCGTCCTATTACGACTTAAATTGGCTTTTCTTCTTGGGCCCGGATCTTGATCTGCCTTATCTGTGGCAAGACTCTTTTTACTTTCGAGGGGGGCGATTCGTGGCTTTATAGGGACACGTTCGAAGAACTTTCTGATCTCCTTTGAAAAAGCTTCGGAAAGGTTTCCTCCTCTTTTTTTTTTTTCTTTTCTTCTATGTGCCGCTGCTTCTTTTCCTTCGGCGCCCCCGTTGCTCTTTGCCAGCGGGAAAATGCAACGTAAGATTCGAATTCTCGCCGCGAGAAACGCGATCAAAAAGATTTTCTTTTTTTCTTTAATTCCTTCGGCTTCTCAGCCGGTGTTATTTTGAGATACCGGTATTAACTTGGAGAAACCATACCGAAAGGGAAAAAGGTAATATACCGATGTTTACTTCGATTTTTAAATATGCGTAACGAGAAAAATGAAATTTAAAAATGATGTGAGATGTCACTGTTTTTAAAAAAATAGAAATAATCAGACTGCTGATATTGAATGACTGGGTAATCATCATACAAAAGTTAAAACATTATAAAAAATATTTCTTTAAAAATACTATCTCGAGATGGAAAATACGTCGATTTTCTAAACAATTACTAGATCAGTTATACCACCTAATAGGCAAAATATGTAATTTCAACATGCTAAGAAATATATAAAATATATAAAATAATTCCAGTTAATATCGATGACTGTCAAAGATCTGAGATTATGCGTTTGATGTGTTTTATGCATATCTCGAATATTGCTTCGTTCTATTTTCTAAGAAAGAAAGTACAACAGAACTCATTTATTGTTCGACGACAAATAATTCATGTAATTAGACTTCTCCGGATACTGTACAGATAAACCTAATTGAAATTAAAAATATCTTTGTCTCGACTGTATCATGTTTTTAAATAAAATATAATAATACATAATAATAATTAATTGTTGGCTCCAGTCGTAAATTACGAAACGTTGAATTACAAAAATGCAACGTATATATGAAGTATTTTTCCATCAATTGATAAAGTTAAAAACTCCATCAAATATGTGTGTGTAATAGTGATTAGACTGGGAGATTACAATCTGGAGAAAAAGAAGAGAGGGAAGCGATTCATCAAGAGTTAAACTTGCGGAGGGGAGGTTTGACAGATGAAGTTCGACAGGCTTTATACTAATACACATACCAATTTTGTCGCTCTATGCAAACGCATGTGTTGCACTCTATTCTCAAGTATCATAAACTTTATGTCCTCGAAATCTTTAGATTTTTATCACTGAAAGTGATTTTAGCGGGGGTAAGCCAGAAAATCGGGCCTCTTCGGGTGCAACGCTGATGCAACGAAAATTAGCGATTGGTTGATTTGGGTCACGTGATTCGTGAGGGGCCGTGAGCGTCTAGTACTGAGCGATCGCGCCTGTAATTTGTTTTGTATCGATTCAAATGTTTGCATATCGATAAAATTTTATGGCAAAAAAGTCGTCTTCATTTCTTGGTCAGAACAGTTGCTTCTGAACCTTTCAGTGAGACGAATCGTACGAAGCTTCTGTTTCGCCGGTCGAGAACGTAGGCACAAGAAGGGCGATTAAAAGCGTTATTATTCTACTTGCCCGATATATATCTGACCATGTATTATATCTACCAGTTGATATTCACGGCGAAAGATCTTTTGAATACGGTGGCCGTCTTCTGTCTTCCACTTTTTCTCCCGTTTTATCTCCGTCCCTCTATTATCATTCTCCGGCTGCACCCCTCCGTGTCTTTCTCCGGTAGCCAGGTCGCGAGGAAAACTATTGGGTTGGCAACTAAGTCATTGCCGATTTCAAATAAGAGAGATCCATAAATCGAGTTTCTTGACATAACCAAGGGTTTTTAATTTTTTTTCAATGCATGTATGCGATACATTGAGCTTCTCTGCAATGTCTCGTGTTGTGCTGTGACGATCTGAATCGATAATGGCCTTGATATGGGTTTCATCCACTTCGACTGGGCGGCCAGATCGTTGTGCATTTTTCAGTGAAAAATCACCAGAACGAAATCTTTCAAACCAATTTCGACACTGCCTTTCTTTTAAGGCTTCATCTCCGGCATATACGGCACATAACTTCTTTTGTGCTTGCGATGCGTTCTTGCCTTTTCGGAAGTAATACAATAAAATGTGTCGGAAGTGCACGTCCTGTTTTTCCATTTTTAAATTGGGATAAAAACAAAACTAAAGAACTAATCGATATAATTTTTTTACTAATTAAAAGTAGAAGTCCACACAGTAAGAAAAAAATATAGGTTAGATGCTCTGACCACGTTAACAAAACAAAAGAAAGTGTAGAGTGAATCTATTGACAAAAGCGGCAATGACTTAGTTGCCAACCCAATAATTTAAATCGTAATGGTCCAGCCGGTAGCAGCGTGGAGCTACGAGTTTTTCTAAGAACGCCATTTATCTGCCGTGTGCCCGCCTGGCAATTCCGCGTCCGAAATTTAGGAGACCACGTAAGAAGGGGGAAACGGAGAGAGAAAAAAGAAAGGAGGAAGGAAAATCTCTGATGGCACGATTCTGGTGACAATTGCAATTAAAGAAGAAATCTTTCGAAAGAGATTGCACGTATCACGGCGTGCCGAAATTTCTACAAGTTTAATTCGCACAACAGTTTGAAACTTGCCGCGTTTAATTTTGCAATTTTAACAATTAAAGTAAAAAAAATCTAATGTCAAGGTTGTGCAAGAGGTATAAACTGTGAATGAGGAGGAAGAAACATTCATTTCCAACGTGAGTTTGTATTTTGAAAATGAGATTCAAATGACAGATTTTGTTGATATTCTCTACTGCCAAGTGTACATCGTTGCCACGCGAGTATTCGTTTAAGATGTATATCGCAAATGCAACTGAACTGGAGTGCCATATTTTCTTTTCAATTTGTAAGCACTTACGGCGACAACTGGGCGATTAAAATTGAAAGTTCCCGGTTTTTACTTTATACCGTCTCGTTGTTTCGATAGTGACTAACTGAAGGTGGATTGACTTTGACGAATGTGACTAGAAAGTTGGCTAGTTGGAAAAATACAAGTTTAATCGGTTTATAACGTTACAAGAAGAAAAGACACATGTATTTTCATTACTGGCCGAAATGGTCACGTTCATACGCAAATCTACATTTTCATTCAGTCACTTGGAATGTTCAGATTCATTGGTCAGATTCAAAATCATCATTCGAGACTCCTGAGTGACGACTGAAAATGTAGATTTGCACGTGGATGTGACACTCTCAGTCAATAATAAAAACATACTTTAAAACCGAGTCACAAGAGGTGTTTCCGTTCCGCTACAAACCAATCAGATTTCTGCTCCTTCTATCAACCAACTTTCCAGCTAAATTCGTACGTTGATCTGTCATTGTATTTGGATATATTGTTGACGTGTATGTATATCTCTTGCTATTCGGTTAGTCTTCACGAAACACCGGAATGTGAAATAGGATTTGTGTGAAGCATTGCGAGTCTTTTTCCTTATTTTAAATTTATTTTTGCACGAAAATAAAATAAAATAAAAAGAGAAATATGGCAACAGTTAGAGAAGCTTTTCTCGTGTTTATGTTACGCGAATATGCATATGAGAAGAATGTATTCTTGGTAGCAGAGAAAGTCAAAAGTACGTTCAATTGTGAAATAACTCCAGCATCTGTTCGCGGATGGTATAGATTCTTCGAGTTGAATAGTAAAATAGTTCGAATTTCCAATGAGTCTCATATCTTCACAGTAGAATCGATACCATTACTCGAGTGGCTCAATCCCAACCAGCTTCTCATCACAATGTGCAAAGAATTAATATCGTTTCGCGAAGATATAAAATTTCATTGCAAAATTGAAAAAACACTGTACGATGAAATATGGATTTCGTATACTGACAATTCTTATAAATTCGAACGTCGGTATGAAGTGGATTCAACAAAGAACAAACTGTTGTTTCAAGTTTGGTGGGAAACAACGACCAAAGCTTCTTTCATGCTCCCAATTATTGAAGATATTATAATACACGACTTTTGTTTTACAATTCGAAATGTACGTCTACGCTCGTATTTTTTTCAGAACTCAATACGTGTGAAACACATTTTTCTCATAGATAGCAGACATCCACTTCTTCCTGCGATAACTGAAGATTTAAATGCAGATTATAACATCCTTGCATTGCCGCCGAATCTTTCAGACCTTGCGCCAATGAATCATCCTTTCGATAAGTTATATTATCACTTTCATGAATTTCTTAGAGAAAATCAGTACTCGCATATGCACATTATAGCAGAAGCATTTCAGCGATTCTGTAGAGAAAATTTGGATTTGTTTCAATCGGTATTTGATGATTTCTACACCTGTTGCAAACTGTATGCGCAAATGCATTAGCGAGAGATGTATGTGTTCAGTATGAAAATAATTCCAACTGCAATTATCCATGTTAAGTATTATACGTTATTCTTTCAGGTGTGAATTTACATGACGCTACAAAAATTAGATACAGATGAAAAAACTTGCCAATAAATCAGACGAAAAACGATATTTCTTTTGCCAATTTCATGTTGAAATCATTTCCAAAAATTACGTTTGTCTAATAAGTGATAAGTGACAAATATAACAAGGCAATTTGGGTGATGAATGATCGAAATGAATGGAATCTACTTCAGCTTTATTTGCAAAATCAGTGGAATTAGAGGTTTAGCCATATATAAGAATGATTATTGGGTGCCGAATAAATGAGAATCGAGAATATCATCATGCAAAATTCATTTCCAACTGTAATTGCCACTTCGTGGCAATGTAATAGATATATGTAATTTTAAAAATAAAGAATACAAGTGTATTTTTATTGTCATCTTCTCGTTCATTTGCTTAAATAAATAAAATTTAGTTAATTTAATTTATTAGTTGATAAAATTTGTTTCTATTTAAATTTGAAGGAAGCTCAAATAACTTTCGCAAGAAACAAAAAAACCGCAGTCGAAGCATTCCTCATCGAATCGCGTGGCGGTTATAACAATCGATTGTAATTAAATACACAAAAACTTTCCGATTTAAGACGTTAGACTTTCCGTTAGCACGAAGAAGTTACTCGGTAAATCGAAAATATTATTATTACGAGCTAACGGTTCGCCCACCTTTTCACGCCACGCTCGATCATGGTTAATAACTTTTGTTGTCATTCCCGGTCGACGTGCCTGTTCTGTTTAGCGTTTCCAAGAACGGTTGACGCCGGATCATCCGCAATAACATTCGAATTTCGCTACGTAAACTCTTCCGGATGAGGGCAACTCGAACGGCCCGCCAACTTCAAATTCATTGACTGCGACTTCTTGCTAGTCAAAGTCTATGAAACAGTCTCGTTGTCAGCCGGGAAGACAGATGTACGTCAGAGAGACGCGAGATAGTCGAAAAAAAGACTGCACGACTTGTACGATTCGTCTCACTGAGAGGCCTACATGCAACTGTTCTAACTAGGAAATGAAGACGACTTTTTTGCCATAAAATTTTATTGATGTGCAAACACTTGAATCGATAGAAAACAAATTACAGGCGCAATCGCTCAGTGCGAGACAATGCTACTCGAGGTCTACCCCACGCTCCCTCACGAATCACGTGAGCCAAATCAACCAATCGCTAATTTTCGTTGCATCAGCGTTGCACCTGAAGAGGCCCGATTTTCTGGCTTACCCCCGCTAAAATCACTTTCAGTAAGAAGATAAAATACGCATAGATATACGCAATCACGACAGAAATACAAATCCACTTCTAATTTGGAATCGATCATTAATTAGGGAAAACGTTCCGTTTAACTGGTCTGTGCTACGTTAAGTTCGAGTGCAGACAACCCGTTTGAGTCAGTCCGAACCGTAAACGGACACGATTCAACATGATCAACGTTTTGCGATCACGTAAGTAGTCCAGTTGTCTGAAATACAACCAATTAATTGCATACGTTACCCCGTGGTTGAAACAGATATTGTGTTATCTAATTATGGAAGTTATAATTAAATCAAACTGGGCACGTATCATTATCTGATGTAATATAATCTATACATTGTCTAATTATCTAATATAATTATGCAAAGTCAGCCGTGTAAATTGCATGCAAAGCGTTTCATTGTTTTACAGATTATTATCAGCTCGCGTTCCCCTTTAATTATCCATTTAAGACCGGAAATTTACGTGCATTGTCCGACAGTTTTGTTCACTTAAGCGTAGAGGCGTTTTACGAAATCAATATTGTTTTCCTTTTTACTCGGGAATCGATTAATTAAAATTAATTTAATTTATACTCAAAGAATTGGATTCGGTTGCAAGTGAATTCTTCGGGGCATGGTGGAATGAAAAATGTTTCACTGTTTCAGTGCTTGAACTTGCACTTGATGGGACATTATTCATACCATTTCTCTTTAAATCGTGAAATTTTCCATTCCAAACAATTAAAATAAAACATTTTACAATCACGTGCGTATCATGTGGTATATATTATTTATTGTAACATAAACTGTTTATATAAGCATAATTAATTACAATATCTAAAACGTCTTCGTAAGATAAAGTTAAATATTTTCTGTACTAGTACACTAAACCATTGAAATTCAATTTTATCAATAAAATTATTTTGTAACATTCTCTGCTTCTTTCTCTTAACCTTCACAACGAGATCATTTATTGTTGCAAAATGTAAGAAATGAACAATCGAATAAATCTGAATCGTTGATTGTCTGTGTGATATAAACAACAATCTTACTTCTGTTATTACTTGTAATATTCAGATTACAAGAATTGTGTGTCAGTATCGGTTTACGAAAAATTAGTTCTTCGTTAAGGCTCGCCAGAACCAATTCTTGGACGATCTGTTTTTCCAAAACACGATTCGGCTGGGCTACTGCTAATTTCCAGCAACTTGGCAAACGTGTCCTGAGAATTCTCAATGACTGTGCACGACCAAAGTCTCACAGGAGTACCAGTTCTTTCGAAAGGCTGTTTTCATTCCTACGATCGATTTATTCTAGAAACTTTTGTTCTGTCTTTAGGACTTAACTTTTTATATAGAATCACTCTTCTCTCGGTTATATGTATGAGAACTAGGACACCCTGTGTGTAAAGGTGGCTTCTTTGTAGCTGATTCAACGTTCGACTCGATTTAATGCACCATAAAACGATCGTGGATATAGATTCTTTCCGAATTTCGCGACGGAGTCATACTTCACGGAAACGATGTCGTCACTAGCAGGATAAAAGCTCCTCTTCATTGTTCCGCTTCCATGGGGGTGATCAAATACTTCACCTGAGCAACGTCTTTGCGTCGATTCAACGAGAACTGTCATTTTTGTTCTGGCCGTTCTTTTCGTTCGAGCCATTGGCCCAGAAATCTCCTTCAATGTTCGCAAAAAAAAAAAAAAATCGCGATGGATGAAGGCTGCTGTCTCAGCGCGACGGTGATCTTGACGAATGCTGCCCGCTTGTCTGAGGTTCTCTCGTTTGGCCTTTTACAGCCGTCGGAGAGATATTATGAATGCAGATTGTAGGTTTTTAAAACGTATATTTGATTAGATGTGTATACAACTGTTGCTGTGTGGTGTCTCGTATGAACTGAGTGACTCGAATGATTGTGATAGACTGATCTCGAATTGTTACTTGAGTCTGGGAGAGGATGTCTCCGCGTCTAGACCCATGGAATGACTGAATGGTTCTCCTCGACTGTTCTCGCGTGTTATATGACGGAACCCTTATTGTGGGTCGAACTGTGCTTACGGGACTTGGCGCTAGCCAAGACGCCCTTTGTTTATTCTTTAAGAGACGTTCTTGGAATACTCTAACTCTGCCTCTCAGGGTCAGATAAATGTCCCATCTATAGACATGTGCCAGGGTATCCGGTACTTCTCCGCAGGATAGAGTATTCTAAGAACCTAAACTATCCTGTTCTGATCCAGAACACGCCGGCCCCCCTTGACCGGTCATGGTCAACAATGCCTGTTCACGACCGTGTATTTGTGTAAAGGAGTGAGTGATGTGTGTTGTATGTTATTTCTATAGACAGTAATATCTTGACTAATTGATTTCCACTGAGTGTGACCGTTGCGTTATGCTGATTTTACGGGTAGTGGTGCTAGATGTCGGATGCAGCGTTTGTACTCGCCGCTCGTTGTTTTTACCGTGGCCACCCTTACTATTTGGTCGCCCCCCGGATGTAAGGCGGTGATTCTTCCTAGAGGCCAAAGGAATGGTGGTACGTGGTCCTCCTTGACGATGACTAGAGTTCCGATCCGCAGTTCGGTTGGCTCCCTTGTGTGCCACTTGCTGCGGACCACCAGCTGGTTGAGGTAGTCTTTGTGCCAGCGGTTCCAGAAATGCTGCCGCAATCGTTTTATGTGTTGCCACATGCTTATACTATTGGTTGTTGTATTGGTAACGTCTTTCTCAGCTATGCTGGTCAGTACGTCCCCGATTAGGAAATGGCTGGGTAAAAGTCGGATCATTTGAATGATATGATAGGGGATTGATAGGATTCCCATGGCTTCGACTTCAACGAGATGCGTGTTCGTAACTCTAACGATGTACGTAAGTGCTTTCTGATAACTTTTAATAAGATGTTTCTTTATCGGTGTGACGGCGGCTTTCCAAATCCGCCCGACTTGTGGTGCGCGTGGCGGTATACAGGGTCTCGTTATCTGATAATCATAACTGCTAGCCCTTGTCTTGTTCGTTACTTGTAAATGTGATTCTCGCAGGTTGTGAATTGTATCTACGAAAGTTTTTACTTTGTCTGAATACGTATAAATTGTTTTCAATGAAATGTTCGCGGGCCCAATCCCCCCCCCCCCCCCCCCACACGAAGAAGACCTAGTTCGTTCATGAGAGGGTCTAATGCGCGTGATCTACCCTTATACCTGGTATTTCGAATGATGATGTTGAGGATTGAGATGTCAGTGTTTGATACCGGGTCAGGTACTAACCCTTGATGATTGAAGGACCATTGCCGTGGTCCGAAATCTTTGTTGCTCGCGAAGTGCGTGTGTTCATGTCTAAATGTCTGTTCGTTTTCGTACGTATCCGCGCCCGTTGTCAAATTGTCCAGGTGAGGGTCCAACTTGAACATAGCTGCGGTTCTACTATATCTTACCTCTTCGCCGAATGTGAGTTTGTGTAATATCTTGGTCGTGAGGTAAGGTGGTGAAGTTGTTCCGTATGTCTGTATAGTTTTCGTCGGATCGTTCCGCCAGAGTATGTTTTGGTAATGTCGGTCTGACGGGTCTATTTGTTTCTTTCGGTACATTGTTGTAAATTTAACTGTAAACACGAAGCTGAGGTTCCGCAATTTTGTGAGTATTGTTAATAGTTCGAACTGTATTGTCGGTCCGGTCCTCAATGTGTCATTGAATGGGAGTCTGGTTAATGTCCTTACTGCTGCGTCGGAAGCTACGCGTAGCCTGGTTGTCAGGCTATTTTTCTTTAGCCCAGCATGGGGCGGCCGGTAGTAGCCTTCGGTGTTTGTACCTTTTCTGACCCTTGTAACGTAAGCTAGAGTTTCGTACCTTTGTATGAACGCCCGATAATGATTGCGTGGAATTGGATCGCGAGCTAATGAATGTCGTAGTGAGTTAAAGTGCCCGAATGATAATGCGTGGGAGTCATCTAGCTCGCGGATCTTCGACTTAACCGATACTTGAACTGTGATTGAATTGTATCTCCCATCTTGAGGATCGCGTCGCGTGTTTTATGTATGCTGAACCTCAAGTAGGTTCTCCTCCTCCGAGAGTGAATGAGTCTGCGGACCTTCCTCGGCCTCCCAGAGTCTCGTTGACTGCTCGAGGTCTGTTTTCAGGAAAGTCATGTTGACCTGCGGTGAAACTCGATAATCCGTAGTCGAGCCCGAATGCAGCAGAGTGTTATGTCTCTGTTGACACACTCGGCACGCACTTGACTTGCACTCGGATACATAGTGTCCCTTGCGTAGGCAATTTAAGCATAAGCGATGTTCCTTTACTAATTTGATTCTATCTGGTATGGTAGATCTTATGAGCTTCTCACATGTATGAACGGCGTGATTCTGATGGTATAGGTAGCACTGAGTCGCGTACACGCGTGAGGTTGTAAGAACTCTATTCGCGGGGTAAGCTCTGGACTCTCGCGGGGTAAATGGTTGCTCGGTACGCGGTGCTCTTGCTATTGATATGGATGGTTCTAAGTGATTGCAGCGGTCATGTAAGAAATCAAAAAACTCCTGTATTTCCGGAAATTGGGTATTACCTAAGTGCTCCCTCCATTTTATATTTGTCTCATTGTCTAATCGAGAGAGACAAAGATGAATGAGTAAAGTGCCTGCGGAAGGTTGGTCGAGGGGTCGCAAGGCGCGATAATGGACTTCGAATTGCGTGACAAAGCTACGAAGTTCCCGATGATTCCCTCTAGGTACGGCGGGCATATTGAATAAAGACCGAATGTGGTTCGCGGCAATGATAGCTGGTTTGTTATATAAGCGGTTTAGTAATTCCCACGCGCAAAGATAGTTTGCCGAGGAATTCGCGAATGATTCGATAACTTTCGCGGGTTCCCCTTGTAAACACGAGCGTAGGTAAGTCAACCTTTGGCAATCGCTCAATCGTGGATTGTCATGAATTGTTGTTCTAAATTGATCCGCGAATCCTGGCCAATCCTCATAGCGCCCACTGAATCGCGGTAATGGTATGCTTGGTAAGCTAATGTTATCAAGTCTCGTATTTTCGGCGTGACTCGTGAACTGCGACGAGTGATTTGGATTAACATTCGCGATTGCCTCGGTGGCAGTTATTGTGCGCGTCGAATTTAACAGGGAAAGTGCTTGGGCACGGCACCGCATATAATCTACCTTTATCTTTATGCGTTCTTGTAAATACTCCCCGTTCTCGTCTGCGGTATCTAATTCTGGTGTCTCTAAAAACGTGGTGCACTCAGATTCTAACGCCTCGAGAGGCACTTGAAGATGTTCGGGTGACTGAGTGTGTGGATCGTACGTTTCTAACATCTTTTCAAATGCTTGTAACTCTAATTTAAATCCTTGGCGTTTTAGTTTTAACGTTCTGATTTTATCCTCAAGTGAGGGAGCCATGCTTTTTCGTGGAGTTATTAGGAATGTAAGGAATCAAGCGACGTTAACCTAGCAAGTGAGTTGTACGTTACCGATTATTGTTGATCTGGATGATGCGATGGCCACGATGTTGAAGCACGACACAGGGGGACTGTTTCCGCTGCTGCTGTATCGGCACTTCGATTGATGTTGATGTGGATGATGCGATGGCCACGATGTTGAAGCACGACACAGGGGGACTGGTTCCGCTGCTCTGTATCGTCGCTTCGATGAACGTTGACTGGTGAACGTTGAATGATGTGGTAGTCACGATGTTGAAGTACGACACAGGGTGAAAATGGCTTCACTGCTGCTGTGTCGTCACTCTGAACTGTACGCTGATATGGATTAAGCTTGTCTGAGCTTGAATCCGTGCTCGAAGGACCAAAATGTCTAAGCGCGACGGTGATCTTGACGAATGCTGCCCGCTTGGCTGAGGTTCTCTCGTTTGGCCTTTTACAGCCGTCGGAGAGATATTATGAATGCAGATTGTAGGTTTTTAAAACGTATATTTGATTAGATGTGTATACAACTGTTGCTGTGTGGTGTCTCGTATGAACTGAGTGACTCGAATGATTGTGATAGACTGATCTCGAATTGTTACTTGAGTCTGGGAGAGGATGTCTCCGCGTCTAGACCCATGGAATGACTGAATGGTTCTCCTCGACTGTTCTCGCGTGTTATATGACGGAACCCTTATTGTGGGTCGAACTGTGCTTACGGGACTTGGCGCTAGCCAAGACGCCCTTTGTTTATTCTTTAAGAGACGTCCTTGGAATACTCTAACTCTGCCTCTCAGGGTAAGATAAATGTCCCATCTATAGACATGTGCCAGGGTATCCGGTACTTCTCCGCAGGATAGAGTATTCTAAGAACCTAAACTATCCTGTTCTGATCCAGAACAGCTGCATTTGCACAGTCTTAACCCCTTATCTTACGATTTCTTTTCTCAATTCTCAGTAAACGTTGGTTATTTTAGATATAAAATCACTGAAGGCATTACATAATATAATTTGCATTTATTCGTCCTCAGTTTGAAGAATTAAAATTGAAGATTCAAATTCATATTCCATAGGACTACAATTCGCTTTTTTTATCACTGAGTGATCTCTTCAACGCTAATGCAACGAAAATTAGCGATTGGTTGACTTGGGTCACGTGATTCGTGCGAGGGCGTGGGGTAGACCTCGAGTAGGAGTGGCGTTGTCTGGTACTGAGCGATCGCGCCTGTAATTTGTTTTGTATCGATTCAAATGTTTGCATATCGATAAAATTTTATGGCGACCTTTCAGTGAGACGAATCGTACGAAGCTTCTGTTTCGCCAGTCAGAACGTAGGCATAAGAAGGACGATTAAAAGCGTTATTATTCTACTTGCCCGATATATATCTGGCCATGTATTATATCTACCAGTTGATATTCACGGCGAAAGACCTTTTGAATACGGTGGCCGTCTTCTGTCTTCCACTTTTTCTCCCGTCTTATCTCCATCCCTCTATTATCATTCTCCGGCTGCACCCCTCCGTGTCTTTCTTCGGTAGCCAGGTCGCGAGGAAACTAATTTAAATCGTAATGGCCCAGCCGGTAGCAGCGTGGAGCTACGAGTTTTTGTAAGAACGCCATTTATCTGCCGTGTGCCCGCCTGGCAATTCCGCGTCCGAAATTTAGGAGACCACGTAAGAAGGGGGAAACGGAGAGAGAAAAAAGAAAGGAGGAAGGAAAATCTCTGATGGCACGATTCTGGTGACAATTGCAATTAAAGAAGAAATCTTTCGAAAGAGATTGCACGTATCACGGCGTGCCGAAATTTCTACAAGTTTAATTCGCACAACAGTTTGAAACTTGCCGCGTTTAATTTTGCAATTTTAACAATTAAAGTAAAAAAATCTAATGTCAAGGTTGTGCAAGAGGTATAAACTGTGAATGAGGAGGAAGAAACATTCATTTCCAACGTGAGTTTGTATTTTGAAAAATGAGATTCAAATGACAGATTTTGTTGATATTCTCTACTGCCAAGTGTACATCGTTGCCACGCGAGTATTCGTTTAAGATGTATATCGCAAATGCAACTGAACTGGAGTGCCATATTTTCTTTTCAATTTGTAAGCACTTACGGCGACAACTGGGCGATTAAAATTGAAAGTTCCCGGTTTTTACTTTATACCGTCTCGTTGTTTCGATAGTGACTAACTGAAGGTGGATTGACTTTGACGAATGTGACTAGAAAGTTGGCTAGTTGGAAAAATACAAGTTTAATCGGTTTATAACGTAACAAGAAGAAAAGACACGTGTATTTTCATTACTGGCCGAAATGGTCACGTTCATACGCAAATCTACATTTTCATTCAGTCACTTGGAATGTTCAGATTCATTGGTCAGATTCAAAATCATCATTCGAGACTCCTGAGTGACGACTGAAAATGTAGATTTGCACGTGGATGTGACACTCTCAGTCAATAATAAAAACATACTTTAAAACCGAGTCACAAGAGGTGTTTCCGTTCCGCTACAAACCAATCAGATTTCTGCTCCTTCTATCAACCAACTTTCCAGCTAAATTCTTACGTTGATCTGTCATTGTATTTGCATATATTGTTGACGTGTATGTATATCTCTTGCTATTCGGTTAGTCTTCAACGAAACGCCGGAATGTGAAATAGGATTTGTGTGAAGCATTGCGAGTCTTTTTCCTTATTTTAAATTTATTTTTGCACGAAAATAAAATAAAATAAAAAGAGAAATATGGCAACAGTTAAAGAAGCTTTTCTCGCGTTTATGTTACGCGAATATGCATATGAGAAGAATGTATTCTTGGTAGCAGAGAAAGTCAAAAGTACGTTCAATTGTGAAATAACTCCAGCATCTGTTCGCGGATGGTATAGATTCTTCGAGTTGAATAGTAAAACAGTTCAAAGTGCCAACAAGTGTAGTATCTTCACAGTAGAATCGATACCATTACTCGACTGGCTCAATCCCAACCAGCTTCTCCTCACAATGTGCAAAGAATTAATATCGTTTCGCGAAGATATAAAATTTCATTGCAAAATTGAAAAAATACTGTACGATGAAATATGGATTTCGTATACTGACAGTTCTTATAAATTCGAACGTCGGTATGAAGTGGATTCAACGAATACAAAGAACAAACTGTTGTTTCAAGTTTGGTGGGAAACAACGACCAAAGCTTCTTTCATACTCCCAATTCTTAAAGATATTACAATATATGACTTTTGTTTTACAATTCAAAATCTACGTCTACGCTCGTATTTATTTCAGAACTCAATACGTATGAAACACATTTTTCTCATAGATAGCAGACATCCACTTCTTCCTGCGATAACTGAAGATTTAAATGCAGATTATAACATCCTTGCATTGCCGCCGAATCTTTCAGACCTTGCGCCAATGAATCATCCTTTCGATAAGTTATATTATCACTTTCATGAATTTCTTAGAGAAAATCGGTACTCGCATATGCACATTATAGCAGAAGCATTTCAGCGATTCTGTAGAGAAAATTTGGATTTCTTTCAATCGGTATTTGATGATTTCTACACCTGTTGCAAACTGTATGTGCAAATGCATTAGCGAGAGATGTATGTGTTCAGTATGAAAATAATTCCAACTGCAATTATCCATGTTAAGTATTATACGTTATTCTTTCAGGTGTGAATTTACATAACGCTACAAAAATTAGATACAGATGAAAAAACTTACCAATAAATCAGACGAAAAACGATATTTCTTTTGCCAATTTCATGTTGAAATCATTTCCAAAAATTACGTTTGTCTAATAAGTGATAAGTGACAAATATAACAAGGCAATGTGGGTGATGAATGATCGAAATGAATGGAATCTACTTCAGCTTTATTTGCAAAATCAGTGGAATTAGAGGTTTAGCCATATATAAGAATGATTATTGGGTGCCGAATAAATGAGAATCGAGAATATCATGCAAAATTCATTTCCAACTGTAATTGCCACTTCGTGGCAATGTAATAGATATATGTAATTTTAAAAATAAAGAATACAAGTGTATTTTTATTGTCATCTTCTCGTTCATTTGCTTAAATAAATAAAATTTAGTTAATTTAATTTATTAGTTGATAAAATTTGTTTCTATTTAAATTTGAAGGAAGCTCAAATAACTTTCGCAAGAAACAAAAAAACCGCAGTCGAAGCATTCCTCATCGAATCGCGTGGCAGTTATAACAATCGATTGTAATTAAATACACAAAAACTTTCCGATTTAAGACGTTAGACTTTCCGTTAGCACGAAGAAGTTACTCGGTAAATCGAAAATATTATTATTACGAGCTAACGGTTCGCCCACCTTTTCACGCCACGCTCGATCATGGTTAATAACTTTTGTTGTCATTCCCGGTCGATGTGCTTGTTCTGTTTAGCGTTTCCAAGAACGGTTGACGCCGGATCATCCGCAATAACATTCGAATTTCGCTACGTAAACTCTTCCGGATGAGGGCAATCGAACGACCCGCCAACTTCAAATTCATTGACTGCGACTTCTTGCTAGTCAAAGTCTATGAAACAGTCTCGTTGTCAGCCGGGAAGACAGATGTACGTCAGAGAGACGCGAGATAGTCGAAAAAAAGACTGCACGACTTGTACGATTCGTCTCACTGAGAGGCCTACATGCAACTGTTCTAACTAGGAAATGAAGACGACTTTTTTGCCATAAAATTTTATTGATGTGCAAACACTTGAATCGATAGAAAACAAATTACAGGCGCAATCGCTCAGTGCGAGACAATGCTACTCGAGGTCTACCCCACGCTCCCTCACGAATCACGTGAGCCAAATCAACCAATCGCTAATTTTCGTTGCATCAGCGTTGCACCTGAAGAGGCCCGATTTTCTGGCTTACCCCCGCTAAAATCACTTTCAGTAAGAAGATAAAATACGCATAGATATACGCAATCACGACAGAAATACAAATCCACTTCTAATTTGGAATCGATCATTAATTAGGGAAAACGTTCCGTTTAACTGGTCTGTGCTACGTTAAGTTCGAGTGCAGACAACCCGTTTGAGTCAGTCCGAACCGTAAACGGACACGATTCAACATGATCAACGTTTTGCGATCACGTAAGTAGTCCAGTTGTCTGAAATACAACCAATTAATTGCATACGTTACCCCGTGGTTGAAACAGATATTGTGTTATCTAATTATGGAAGTTATAATTAAATCAAACTGGGCACGTATCATTATCTGATGTAATATAATCTATACATTGTCTAATTATCTAATATAATTATGCAAAGTCAGCCGTGTAAATTGCATGCAAAGCGTTTCATTGTTTTACAGATTATTATCAGCTCGCGTTCCCCTTTAATTATCCATTTAAGACCGGAAATTTACGTGCATTGTCCGACAGTTTTGTTCACTTAAGCGTAGAGGCGTTTTACGAAATCAATATTGTTTTCCTTTTTACTCGGGAATCGATTAATTAAAATTAATTTAATTTATACTCAAAGAATTGGATTCGGTTGCAAGTGAATTCTTCGGGGCATGGTGGAATGAAAAATGTTTCACTGTTTCAGTGCTTGAACTTGCACTTGATGGGACATTATTCATACCATTTCTCTTTAAATCGTGAAATTTTCCATTCCAAACAATTAAAATAAAACATTTTACAATCACGTGCGTATCATGTGGTATATATAATTATTTATTGTAACATAAACTGTTTATATAAGCATAATTAATTACAATATCTAAAACGTCTTCGTAAGATAAAGTTAAATATTTTCTGTACTAGTACACTAAACCATTGAAATTCAATTTTATCAATAAAATTATTTTGTAACATTCTCTGCTTCTTTCTCTTAACCTTCACAACGAGATCATTTATTGTTGCAAAATGTAAGAAATGAACAATCGAATAAATCTGAATCGTTGATTGTCTGTGTGATATAAACAACAATCTTACTTCTGTTATTACTTGTAATATTCAGATTACAAGAATTGTGTGTCAGTATCGGTTTACGAAAAATTAGTTCTTCGTTAAGGCTCGCCAGAACCAATTCTTGGACGATCTGTTTTTCCAAAACACGATTCGGCTGGGCTACTGCTAATTTCCAGCAACTTGGCAAACGTGTCCTGAGAATTCTCAATGACTGTGCACGACCAAAGTCTCACAGGAGTACCAGTTCTTTCGAAAGGCTGTTTTCATTCCTACGATCGATTTATTCTAGGAACTTTTGTTCTGTCTTTAGGACTTAACTTTTTATATAGAATCACTCTTCTCTCGGTTATATCATGAGAACTAGGACACCCTGTGTGTAAGGGTGGCTTCTTTGTAGCTGATTCAACGTTCGACTCGATTTAATGCACCATAAAACGATCGTGGATATAGATTCTTTCCGAATTTCGCGACGGAGTCATACTTCACGGAAACGATGTCGTCACTAGCAGGATAAAAGCTCCTCTTCATTGTTCCGCTTCCATGGGGGTGATCAAATACTTCACCTGAGCAACGTCTTTGCGTCGATTCAACGAGAACTGTCATTTTTGTTCTGGCCGTTCTTTTCGTTCGAGCCATTGGCCCAGAAATCTCCTTCAATGTTCGCAAAAAAAAAAAAAATCGCGATGCATGAAGGCTGCATTTGCACAGTCTTAACCCCTTATCTTACGATTTCTTTTCTCAATTCTCAGTAAACGTTGGTTATTTTAGATATAAAATCACTGAAGGCATTACATAATATAATTTGCATTTATTCGTCCTCAGTTTGAAGAATTAAAATTGAAGATTCAAATTCATATTCCATAGGACTACAATTCGCTTTTTTTTATCACTGAGTGATCTCTTCAACGCTAATGCAACGAAAATTAGCGATTGGTTGACTTGGGTCACGTGATTCGTGCGAGGGCGTGGGGTAGACCTCGAGTAGGAGTGGCGTTGTCTGGTACTGAGCGATCGCGCCTGTAATTTGTTTTGTATCGATTCAAATGTTTGCATATCGATAAAATTTTATGGCGACCTTTCAGTGAGACGAATCGTACGAAGCTTCTGTTTCGCCGGTCAGAACGAAGGCATAAGAAGGGCGATTAAAAGCGTTATTATTCTACTTGCCCGATATATATCTGGCCATGTATTATATCTACCAGTTGATATTCACGGCGAAAGACCTTTTGAATACGGTGGCCGTCTTCTGTCTTCCACTTTTTCTCCCGTCTTATCTCCATCCCTCTATTATCATTCTCCGGCTGCACCCCTCCGTGTCTTTCTCCGGTAGCCAGGTAGCAGCGTGGAGCTACGAGTTTTTGTAAGAACGCCATTTATCTGCCGTGTGCCCGCCTGACAATTCCGCGTCCGAAATTTAGGAGACCACGTAAGAAGGGGGAAACGGAGAGAGAAAAAAGAAAGGAGGAAGGAAAATCTCTGATGTCACGATTCTGGTGACAATTGCAATTAAAGAAGAAATCTTTCGAAAGAGATTGCACGTATCACGGCGTGCCGAAATTTCTACAAGTTTAATTCGCACAACAGTTTGAAACTTGCCGCGTTTAATTTTGCAATTTTAACAATTAAAGTAAAAAAATCTAATGTCAAGGTTGTGCAAGAGGTATAAACTGTGAATGAGGAGGAAGAAACATTCATTTCCAACGTGAGTTTGTATTTTGAAAAATGAGATTCAAATGACAGATTTTGTTGATATTCTCTACTGCCAAGTGTACATCGTTGCCACGCGAGTATTCGTTTAAGTTGTATATCGCAAAAGCAACTGAACTGGAGTGCCATATTTTCTTTTCAATTTGTAAGCACTTACGGCGACAACTGGGCGATTAAAATTGAAAGTTCCCGGTTTTTACTTTATACCGTCTCGTTGTTTCGATAGTGACTAACTGAAGGTGGATTGACTTTGACGAATGTGACTAGAAAGTTGGCTAGTTGGAAAAATACAAGTTTAATCGGTTTATAACGTTACAAGAAGAAAAGGCACGTGTATTTTCATTACTGGCCGAAATGGTCACGTTCATACGCAAATCTACATTTTCATTCAGTCACTTGGAATGTTCAGATTCATTGGTCAGATTCAAAATCATCATTCGAGACTCCTGAGTGACGACTGAAAATGTAGATTTGCACGTGGATGTGACACTCTCAGTCAATAATAAAAACATACTTTAAAACCGAGTCATAAGAGGTGTTTCCGTTCCGCTACAAACCAATCAGATTTCTGTTCCTTCTATCAACCAACTTTCCAGCTAAATTCTTACGTTGATCTGTCATTGTATTTGGATATATTGTTGACGTGTATGTATATCTCTTGCTATTCGGTTAGTCTTCAACGAAACGCCGGAATGTGAAGTAGGATTTGTGTGAAGCATTGCGAGTCTTTTTTCTTATTTTAAATTTATTTTTGCACGAAAATAAAATAAAATAAAAAGAGAAATATGGCAACACTTAGAGAAGCTTTTCTCGTGTTTATGTTACGCGAATATGCATATGAGAAGAATGTATTCTTTGTAGCAGAGAAAGTCAAAAGCACGTTCAATTGTGAAATAACTCCAGCATCTGTTCGCGGATGGTATAGATACTTCGAGTTGAATAGTAGAACAGTTCGAAGTTCCAATGAGTCTCGTATCTTCACAGTAGAACCGATACCATTACTCGAGTGGCTCAATCCCAACCAGCTTCTCATCACAATGTGCAAAGAATTAATATCGTTTCGCAAAGATATAAAATTTCATTGCAAAATTGAAAAAACACTGTACGATGAAATATGGATTTCGTATACTGACAATTCTTATAAATTCGAACGTCGGTATGAAGTGGATTCAACGAGTACAGAGAACAAACTGTTGTTTCAAGTTTGGTGGGAAACAACGACCAAAGCTTCTTTCATGCTCCCAACTATTGAAGATATTACAATATATGACTTTTGTTTTACAATTCGAAATGTACGTCTACGCTCGTATTTATTTCAGAAGTCAATACGTATGAAACACATTTTTCTCATAGATAGCAGAAATCCACTTCTTCCTCCGATAACTGAAGATTTAAATGCAGATTATAACATCCTTGCATTGCCGCCGAATCTTTCAGACCTTGCGCCAATGAATCATCCTTTCGATAAGTTATATTATCACTTTCATGAATTTCTTAGAGAAAATCGGTACTCGCATGTGCACATTATAGCACAAGCATTTCACCGATTCTGTAGAGAAAATTTGGATTTCTTTCAATCGGTATTTGATGATTTCTACACCTGTTGCAAACTGTATGTGCAAATGCATTAGCGAGAGATGTATGTGTATAGTATGAAAATAATTCCAACTGCAATTATCCATGTTAAGTATTATACGTTATTCTTTCAGGTGTGAATTTACATGACGCTACAAAAATTAGATACAGATGAAAAAACTTGCCAATAAATCAGACGAAAAACGATATTTCTTTTGCCAATTTCATGTTGAAATCATTTCCAAAAATTACGTTTGTCTAATAAGTGATAAGTGACAAATATAACAAGGCAATGTGGGTGATGAATGATCGAAATGAATGGAATCTACTTCAGCTTTATTTGCTTTATTTGCAAAATCAGTGGAATTAGAGGTTTAGCCGTATATAAGAATGTTTATTGCGTGCCGAATAAACGAGAATATCATGCAAAATTCATTTCCAACTATAATTGCCACTTCGTGGCACTGTAATAGATATATGTAATTTTCAAAATAAAGAATACAAGTGTATTTTTATTGTCATCTTCTCGTTCATTTGCTTAAATAAATAAAATTTAGTTAATTTAATTTATTAGTTTATTAGTTGATAAAATTTGATTTCTATTTAAATTTGAAGGAAGCTCAAATAACTTTCGCAAGAAACGAAAAAACCGCGGTCGAAGCATTCCTCATCGAGTCGCGTGGCGGTTATAAGAATCGATTGTAATTAAATACACAAAAACTTCCCGATTTAAGACGTTAGACTTTCCGTTAGCACGAAGAAGTTACTCGGTAAATCGAAAATATTATTATTACGAGCTAACGGTTCGCCCACCTTTTCACGCCACGCTCGATCATGGTTAATAACTTTTGTTGTCATTCCCGGTCGATGTGCTTGTTCTGTTTAGCGTTTCCAAGAACGGTTGACGCCGGATCATCCGCAATAACATTCGAATTTCGCTACGTAAACTCTTCCGGATGAGGGCAATCGAACGACCCGCCAACTTCAAATTCATTAATTGCGACTTCTTGCTAGTCAAAGTCTATGAAACAGTCTCGTTGTCAGCCGGGAAGACAGATGTACGTCAGAGAGACGCGAGATAGTCGAAAAAAAAACTGCACGACTTGTACGATTCTTCTCACTGAAAAGCCCAGAAGCAACTGTTCTGACTAGGAAACGAAAACGACTTTTTTGGCATAAAATTTTATCGATGTGCAAACATTTGAATCGATAGAAAACAAATTACAGGCGCAATCGCTCAGTGCTAGACAATGCTACTCCTACTCGAGGTCTACCCCACGCCCCCTCACGAATCACGTGACCCAAATCAGCCAATCGCTAATTTTCGTTGCATCAGCGTTGCACCTGAAGAGGCCCGATTTTCTGGCTTACCCCCGCTAAAATCACTTTCAGTGATAAAATACGCATAGATATACGCAATCACGACAGAAATACAGATCCACTTCTAATTTGGAATCGATCATTAATTAGGGAAAACGTTCCGTTTAACTGATCTGTGCTACGTTAAGTTCGAGTGCAGACAAGCCGTTTGAGTCAGTCCGAACCGTAAACGGACACGATTCAACATGATCAACGTTTTGCGATCACGTAAGTAGTCCAGTTGTCTGATACAACCAATTAATTGCGTACGTTACCCCGTGGTTGAAACAGATATTGTGTTATCTAATTATGCAAGTCATAATTAAATCAAACTGGGCACGTATCATTATCTGATGTAATATAATCTATATATTGTCTAATTATCTAATATAATTATGCAAAGTCAGCCGTGTAAATTGCATGCAAAGCGTTTCATTGTTTTACAGATTAATATCAGCTCGCGTTCCCCTTTAATTATCCATTTAAGACCGGAAATTTACGTGCATTGTCCGACAGTTTTGTTCACCTAAGCGTAGAGGCGTTTTACGAATTCAATATTGTTTTCCTTTTTACTCGGGAATCGATTAATTAAAATTAATTTAATTTATACTCAAAGAATTGGATTCGGTTGCAAGTGAATTCTTCGGGGCATGGTGGAATGAAAAATGTTCCACTGTTTCAGTGCTTGAACTTGCACTTGATGGGACATTATTCATACCATTTCTCTTTAAATCGTGAAATTTTCCATTCCAAATAATTCAAATAAAACATTTTACAATCACGTGCGTATCATGTGGTATATATTATTTATTGTAACATAAACTGTTTATATGAAGAGTAAAGGAAAGAAACGAGGAATATTTATATCTCGTGTTTCGTAGCAAATTTTTTTATGACAATTACAACCATAAAAGTATTGAACATAATTAATTACAATATCTAAAACGTCTTTGTAAAATAAAGTTAAATATTTTATGTACTAGTACACTAAACTATTAAAATTCAATTTTATCAATAAAATTATTTTGTTACATTCTCTGTTTCTTTCTCTTAACCTTCACAACGAGATCATTTATTGTTGCAAAATGTAAGAAATGAACAATCGAATAAATCTGAATCGTTGATTGTCTGTGTGATATAAACAACAATCTTACTTCTGTTATTACTTGTAATATTCAGATTACAAGAATTGTGTGTCAGTATCGGTTTACGAAAAATTAGTTCTTCGTTAAGGCTCGCCAGAACCAATTCTTGGACGATCTGTTTTTCCAAAACACGATTCGGCTGGGCTACTGCTAATTTCCAGCAACTTGGCAAACGTGTCCTGAGAATTCTCGATGACTGTGTACGACCAAAGTCTCACAGGAGTACCAGTGTGCTTGCCAAGCACTTGGATAACGTCCTTCAGCAAATGCAAGCCCTACGAAGAGCCAGATGGTTCCTGTGTCCGGGATATGCAGCTCCAAAGATGTTTAAGTACCTGGAAATTCTCCTTGGAAAATCAAATTTTGAAGTTATTGATTTTGATCGATTTTTTGTCCTGTTTTAAAAGTAGGGGAATATTTCCATTCAGAGTCATGGATTTTTGGACAAAAAATTGGATAAAAAATTGTTGAATTATTAGATTGTTAAGTTATTCTATGGTTTCTCTGGACTGAACAAAATTAAAGCCACGTGATATTTTATTTAAGAAAATAATTATTTAAATATGTTCCATCATCGATTTACAAATAATAAACTTAAAGGCAAAGATTCCTTTGACATATCTTCTTTGCGCAATTTCATTACAGGGATCGAATGAAACTGTTCAACTTTTCAATTATAAATTAATTCAGTTATAAATTAATTGTAACTTTCCAACTATTATCTTTTCTGCTATTACGAAATGCGATGCATTCACTGAATCTTTTATTCCATACTTCTTTGCGCAAATTTATTTTCTCGGAGGTAGAAAAACTCTCTCCGTTTAAAGAGGAATGCTTGTTTTAGTCTGAAAAAACGAAAATTGTGTAAATTTTCTACGAAATGTTACCTCCGAGATGTGAAGTTGGAACATGAATCATTCGGTGAATTTCTAAATATTTTTATACAAGGAAGAAAGTTTCAATTGACAAATTATTAAAATAAAATAAAACAATTATGTAAAAATCGTGACTTATTTTCTTTATATCGGTATTCTTTATTTTCCAGCATTCTAATCAGTATCTTAAGTTTTAAATAATGCAATTTTTCTTTTAATTATTATTTTTTCAAAGGTACATGACAATGCAAGACTTTTATAATCAAATACAAAATAATTGTTAAAATTGTAACGAAATTAAAATGTTAACATACAAAGTTAACTTGAAACAGAAAAGAGATAATTTGAACATTAAATGTTGAATGAAAGTTGACAGTTTCATTCGATCTCTGTTGAAAAGATACCTTTCCTTGACTTTTTTTGACAAAATTTACAAGTATGTGTATAATAAAATAAATTTTAAATGACAATACTGTACACAATAAATATTCGTAAATAATCGTGTGTTTGTCATAATAATGTATTAACCACATTCCTTTCTATTTTGTTACAGGTACGTGATTTCCATCTAAACTATTTACTATACAGTAGCTCTTTGGGTGAGTAAATCATTTAACTATTTAATCGACAAAATTATCTTCATTTTAATAAAATAATAGTAGAATACTAAATCAGAAAATTTGCTCAGATTTATTAATTAAGCGTTGGTTAGGTTTAAATAATTGAATAATCTTGAATAGAGAGTTCATTAAACTGGAATTAAAATAGAATTAATTTAATTGTATTTTATTTTCTAAACTCTCTCGTGAAATTATGGAAAAACTTCATCTCTTTACCCCGGCAGAATATTTTTGCCAAAGAGGTGTCTCTGAAAGAAAATTATGTACATGTTCGCGATCAGATAAAATAGTGCCACTTCATGCTTCATCCATAATTGTATAATGCATTCTATGTGGTAGACTGAAAGTCGTGTAGTTTTGTTTGTCAAAATTTTGAAAATTCGAATTTCGAATCTCAAAATAAATCTTCACGATAATCAAAATTCTTTCGAAAGGCTGTTTTCATTCCTACGATCGATTTATTCTAGGAACTTTTGTTCTGTCTTTAGGACTTAACTTTTTATATAGAATCACTCTCTTCTCGGTTATATCATGAGAACTAGGACACCCTGTGTATAAGGGTAGCTTCTTTGTAGCTGATTCAACGTTTGACTCGATTTAATGCACCATAAAACGATCGTGGATATAGATTCTTTCCGAATTTCGCGACGGAGTCATACTTCACGGAAACGATGTCGTCACTAGCAGGATAAAAGCTCCTCTTCATTGTTCCGCTTCCATGGGGGTGATCAAATACTTCACCTGAGCAACGTCTTTGCGTCGATTCAACGAGAACTGTCATTTTTGTTCTGGCCGTTCTTTTCGTTCGAGCCATTGGCCCAGAAATCTCCTTCAATGTTCGCAAAAAAAAAAAAAATCGCGATGGATGAAGGCTGCATTTGCACAGTCTTAACCCCTTATCTTACGATTTCTTTTCTCAATTCTCAGTAAACGTTGGTTATTTTAGATATAAAATCACTGAAGGCATTACATAATATAATTTGCATTTATTCGTCCTCAGTTTGAAGAATTAAAATTGAAGATTCAAATTCATATTCCATAGGACTACAATTCGCTTTTTTTTTATCACTGAAAGTGATTTTAGCGGGGGTAACCCAGAAAATCGGGTGCAACGCTAATGCAACGAAAATTAGCGATTGGTTGATTTGGATCACGTGATTAGCGAGGGGGCGTGGAGTAGACCTCGAGTAGGAGTGGCGTTGTCTGGTGCTGAGCGATCGCGCCTGTAATTTGTTTTCTATCGATTCAAATGTTTCCAATAAATATCAATAAAATTTTATGGCAAAAAAAGTCGTTTTCGTTTCCTAGTCAGAACAGTTGCTTCTGGGCCTTTGAGTGAGAAGAATCGTACTAGGATACAAGTCGTGCAGTTTTTTTTTCAAATCGAAACCATAATTTCTACCACGAGTGTATACCATCTCAATATTATAACTCAAAGGATTAAATGAGTCTTGCAAATATTTGCTCTTTCTGTCTTTCTAATGTTCAAGGCTGAATAAAATGGCAAGGAAGAAAAAATTGTACAGCAAGTTTTATTTACTTCTTGCGATATTTATTCGAGTTTAAATTTTAAAGAAGAATGTAATATTATTTCTTTACTTTTTGTTTTGTGGACCTAATCGATCTGACAAATGAGCGGCTCACGCATACATGTACCAGAAACGAAATAATATTTCTCAGTAGCTGAACAAAAATAATATTTCTCAGCTATTCCAAAATCAATTTAATTAAGAAGCTGTATTAATACCTATACCAAAGCAAATAATTTTAATCGCTATTTCTATTTAAAACTATACAATATATATGATGATGATTAATCTGTAGTTAACAGTAGTAAACTTAGACCTTTAACTTATTTATTCTTTGCTCTTTAAAAATATGTACGTAGATCTAAGAAAAAAGAAACGACGCTTTTCTTCTCTAGCCAGATATTCTGCCATAACGAAAAGGAAAAAGATAATAAAGTCGTTCTGTGTCGTTAGGTATCGAAAGTTATATTCCTCTGCCAAGAACAAGAATTCTGACCACTGTGTCACGTTTGAACGATCGTTTCCAATGATAATAACCGTTTCACGCAAAAGGGATCGGAAGTCGAGAAGAGAGCAAAGAAAATCTGGCGGAAGAATTTTCCAAAAGGAATCACTAAGCTTGGTTCATGGTCGAGAAGAGAGTAGTGAGGAGGTGGAGAGAGGTGAAGAGCCGGTGGTCGCGTATCGCGAAGGTGTAGGACGTGGGACGAAGGTGGGAGAGAGCGTTCGCATAAACCGGATGTCCCCGGCTTCCCTAGGCGGCGTAATATCGTAAAGCCGATTTCAGTGGAAAAAGGGTGGCGTTGCTGGCCCGCTTATACCCTTCAACGACCGCCGTGTTTGTACGCGCGGCTGTGTAGGTGGAATAAATTTCGTGGCAACAATTCGACAATCCCGCTCCAATCGGAAGGGATACACGGCCGGAGATCCTCCCCTGGATGTAGTCCTGGACCCAAACGATCCACCTTTATCGGGATCCTGGCTGATGGATTCGGCCCCATTCTGCCCCAAATCTATTTCGTTTTATTGCCTTTCTGATACATAAATTTTTATTCAATTTGATTTGCCGCCATTGCTATGGTAATACGGCGCGAAGAGATGCACACGCGTATTCCCTTTAGGCCGGTCTCACACGATGTACACGCGCATCGTGATACGTGTTGTATGTATGTACATTTGAAATGTAGAAAAATATCATTCACAAGAATATTTTTAATTTTTAATATGTATATAATATGTATATAACGGTGTGAATGGTTGTACGTTCGTCAAAGTGGTTGTACTTGTTTCTTGTGACCTTTTTAAAAATTGTATTCAATATATTTATGAAGACCCGACTTTTAGATTCTTTTTGAAGAAGAGAAACGTAATGTTTAAAACAAAAGAACTTTGCATCTTTGCGATTTCTTATAAACTACTCGTCTGCATCGGACTTAACAGTTGACACGTGGCATACAAATGCCTGTGTGCGAGCCTCGGTGTGTATTTTTGGAAAACAAATGACAAAGGACTTGGGTGAAACGCAGAACAAGAAAAACAGTCAACGATCTCTATTGTCCCTGCATTTTATATCATTTTGTTACATCATTTCTTTCTTCAATTTTCTTTATTAAATTCTATTATTTGTTACTTGTTTCACGATGTATCGATTTAACATTTGTATCTGCTTTCTCTGAGAATCCACTTTCGTTTTATAAATGAAAATATTGCATTCAAAGATTCTCTAATTTCTGAATGTATGTTTCGTACATACGTATGTACAAGGTGTGTCACGATATACAATTCGCTCCATGTGAAATGTTCCTTATTTTTCTCAATCCTCTCTCTCTTTCTCTTATTTTTCTTTTCCCCTCGTGGATTTCCTTGTTCTGTCGAGTTCTTTCGTACGTAATCATTTTGAATCGTCATCGTCGTTTTTCTCGGTCTAGTACCCAGCGCAGTACCAAGCTAACGATTATTTGAAAAGTCGATTTTGGCTCTTTCTTTCTCCCCAAGGTACGCTCCAGATGGGCGCCGAGGTCGTTAAAAGGGCTCTAAAGCAAATCGTCTGATTTCCAGATCACTCGAGAATAATTTTATGGTTTTTCGATGCACTCGCTGTGTACTTGGAACTCCTGGGCTTCGATTTCAGACGAATCGTTCAAATATTTGGGCACGATGCATATATGTATATGTATCAGATTGTTAGAGAACAACACGTAACGAAAGTTAAGAAATATTTAGAAGTAACTACATCAAATGTAAATTTTTTATTACCTATAATTTCGTGAATTTTGTTGCGAAGAACTCGTCCAAATTTCCGATAATAAATTTCTTCATTTTGAAATGTTCGTCACTTTTGTTAATTACAAACTGACAACGACGAGAGATTGAATTTCCGATTAAATGATATTCTCTTTCTCTGTCCGATCATACTCACAGAACATGTCGTAGCAGAATATTAGAATAATTTAAATTTAATGATTAGAATAATGGAATCAAAATAAAATATTAGAATATACGTTACAATTTTTTTTTTATTGATAATAAAGATGGATTCAGTATCCACCAGACGAAGGATAAAGAATAGCAACAATAAATTCATTTCCTTATTTAATTATTAATTACTAAAAGTAGTTCAATTTAATTCTCACGGTTGTGGCGATCTGGGAGTACTAACAAGTTCAGCCAAGCAGCTTGTAACAAAATGTTAATTCCGTTACGGTGGAACGTTTTTCTTTCGTTGAAAACACATCCGCGCAATATTTTACGTCTCTTTCTAAGGTCATCGTTAGTCTGCTCGGTAAAAATCTCTTTCAACTCTCCGTCCGAACTTTCACGAAAAACCACGTCGCTCTTCAAGTTTTTACATAAAAAACCTGCCCTCCTTCCCCTCCCTCCCACGCGATACTGTTGCTTTTTCAAATTACGAGAACTGAAATAACAGCATTTATTACCATACATTACCACCACTCTCAGCTCTCTCTCAACGTTGTTTGCTCTTTCAACTTTTCAACCTTTGAGCCTCGCGTCTCTCGCCCGGCGCGAGAGTGTTTTCCTGTCCCGAGTGAAACACCCACAATTTCCCCTCTCGGAAATGTACGAACTATCGGCGCACACGACAATAAAACGATCCTTTCACTTTTGGCAATTAACCATCGCCGATCAGCGATTTCGCAACACCGTGTTCAGTTTCCCAAAGTTCGAATAATGCGAGTGCTTTGTTTTTACGGCTCTCGGCGCGGTATCGAGTAGCAAGAGTTTCGCAACTGCTCGTCGGTGAACTTATTGATGATAATATTGATTCGCAGCTGTTTGAACACGAATATTGTTGTACTTGTCGTTTAACCCTTTGGCCGATGTTTGTGAAATCGAAGAGACACGTAGAAATTGTACACGTGTTGTGCTTCGCAAAATGGGATTTTAATAATATTCTTTTTTATCACTGAAAATGACTTCAGTGGGTGTAATCCAGAAAATCGGGCCTCTTCAGGTGCAACGCTAATGCAACGAAAATTAGCAATTGGTTGATTTGGGTCACGTGATTCGCGAGGGAGCGTGGGGTAGACCTCGAGTGGGAGTGGCGTTGTCTGGTACTGAGCGATCGCGCCTGTAATTTGTTTTGTATCAATATCAAATGTTTGCATATCAAAAAGGTCGTCTTCATTTCCTAGTCAGAACAGTTGCTTCTGGGCCTTTCAGTGAGACGAATCGCATTGGGATACAAGTCGTGCAGTTTTTTTTATCAATCGGTATCTCTATATGTTTTGTATACGTACATTATATACAGACTGCGTCGATCGACGCATGAAAAGTATAAGTATATAATTCTATTTAAAAACGTGGGGACGATCTAAATCGAACAACGATATATCGTTCTTAATTACATTAATTTGTTCTTTCTTCATTTCTTAATGTGCTCCTTTTCGAATTTTGTAATTCAAAATCATTTTCTTACGAAATTTTTACACTTCTTGTCAAACTATATCAATTTCTGGTTAAAAAGAGTTAAAATCTCGGAAATGAAACAAATTTGGTAACGGAGAACAAGTTTCATTTCAAACATTTCTTCGACTAATGAATAATCACGAAGATGAATTAAAATGAGACACTTTGCATGTACATACGTATTATTCAATTGTGATTGTAATCTTGTTTGAAAGAATTTTTAAAAATTAATCTTTGAAAAAAAAGAAAACAGATTACAGTCGAAGTACATCTGCTTATACTGCCTGTAATAAAAACAAAAAAATTTCATCTGATCTTGTTACAGTGATAAATGGTCGGTAAGAGAAGATCAGTTGCTTTCCATTCGTCTTAACGATATATCGACAAGTCCATCTAAAATTTAGTCATATTTCGAAGCGAAAATCGTAAACTTCTCGATCGAAAATAACCGTAATCCGCCTGCAGCCTTAATATTGGAAGGCAGAAAGCGGAAGGACCTTCGCGATAGATCGAGTTTGGATGGCTGCCCGTGAAAATTCGTGACTGCCGCGGAAATTTCGGTCTCTCGATTTTCAGTAGACTCGCGTCGGTCGGTGTTTATCGGAGCTGGGCCGTTTCCCGTATGCAGCTCACGAAACAACCCTTACTTCTTGCTCCCCTGCGCAAGAACGCCAACCCTACCGACCCTGACGCGTTGCACGTGACCTGCGAATAGCGATGGCGCCAATACCTTCGTAGACCGATACAATATCCTACGTGGAACGTATTTATTAATATCCGTGGCCGTTCATTTATCGTAACCTCTGTTGCAATAACAGTTGTAGGTCGCGTTTGTTACAACGGTCCATCGAGTGTTGGCGAAAAATTTAATCAACGAAAATTCTACTTTCTTTGATTACAGATTTAAATATAGAAACAGAAACAGAAACAGAAGTCTTTTAAATAGAAATTTAAATGGAAATAAAGGCAACAGAAATCTTTTAAGTAGAAATAAAAATAGAAAATCTTTTAAATCATCAAAGGGATGTCATTCAGAAACAATATTCCGTAAAAAAAGTGTGAGGTTATTGTAGATTCTAATAATACATATCATGATAATATAGATACAGAAATTATTATAAATCATAATACATTAAGAGATTATTTTCAGTCGAACAAAGAACAACAAAGATGTCAAGAAAATTGTAAAACATTCGACTTCTTTTTCTGAAACGATCGATGGAACATTTTGACCAGGGATCGCGTGTATGAACAATTTTTAGTCCCATCGCTAGTGATAGCTTTGCGCGAGTGCGTTGCAAAAAGGGCAGAAGATGAGAAAGGATGAGGACAGCGTGAGACACACATTGCCTATCTTTCGAGAATCTGCAGCTAAAAAGCTTTCTCTTCCCCCGTTTGCCGTGACTCTGTTGCCAAAATGTAATCTAAACAAAAAATCTAATCTAGATTAAGCTAGATTAAATCTCTAATTCACGCCGCGGTAGATGTTTGATCCCAAGGAATCCTAATAGGACGATTCGATACAGTATTGGTTATAGTATCGATAATAATTGATACAGAGGAACCAAAAAGTATTTTAACGTCAAACTGACCTGTTTTAATTTCACAATTAAGATACTACTGTAATCAAATTCAACGACATTATCAGGCGAGAGAATTTCGTGAATTTTGCTTAGAATGAACAAATATTCAGGCGGGCTATTCGCGATCACGCGGCTATCTGTCCAGGAAAAAAGGCAGACGGAATAATTCCTGTTTTTCGACAGATCTCGCGTCGTTTTTTACAAGCTTCCTCGGGGAACGGGGAGATTTTATAGCATCCCACGCGCTAAACGGATAACCCGGCTTTGCGTTGCCGCGTTACGCCCGCCGCAAATGTAGGAGTCTAGTTATATTTATTTGTGTTTAATTAATGCTGCCGGAGCGTTGTCGTAAAAGCACCGAGTAGAATTAGCAACTTTCCAGAATTTGATAATCTGATATTCTAATTTAAGCTCGAGCATAAATTTCGCGATACAGCGCAACGTATAATGAAATTCGGTGGGAAGAGAGGGGCAGCGCCAACGAAACGATTGCGAGGAAATTATTTGAGAAAGTTTCCGTAGGCTCGCGTCCATTGTTTGTTGCTCTCTGTGCTTTACTTTTACTTTTATTATCGGAGTATCTCCTTTGTTTTTTCTTTTTTAACGATGGCGGAACTACCGACGACCAAAGTATAAAACTTGTGCCGGGGAAGTAAAAGTGCTAGGAACAGGGGAAAATTTATAGCACGATAAAGAACGCGAGTTTTTATTTGGAGTTATTTTGTGGAAAAGTCACTCATTGGTAAATCTTTCAGAAATACGCGAGTCGTGAATTTATAAAATTTATAGGAAAAATTAAGGACTGATTATTTTGCAATTCGTGACATATGGGAAGTATATAAACGAATCTTTTGTAACTGTTGATTAAATTGGGCAATTGAAACAGTTTTGCTTCCATTTTATAACTTTTTATGTCTGCATAATTTAAAAAAACTTCGAACGAATTTCGATTGAATTGGAATATGGAGCGGAAGCTGATTCGACGAAGCAGCAGGCAACGGCCAACTGACGTTGAACAACTATTTGTTAACCGCTGCTCTAGAATCGATTCGAACTAGCGTTAAAGTCGTCCCGAAAATAACACGTTCGGCAAAGTACCGAAAGCGGTATCGAGGAGAATCGTCCCATTAGGAAACTCTCCAGTCGAACTGTATTTCAATAATCGATTATTAGAAACGTCGATACAGGCCGAAACCATCGACATCTGCTGCTTCTGCGAAATCGCGGCCCCGATTTCCGCCCGTCTAACGACAGCTACGCGTATCGATATTCAAAATAGCGAATCGAGAGAGAATTTTCGAAATTTCAATTTTCACTGGGACGACGATCTTTGCAAATTCGTTCCAACGAAATGGAATTTTAGAAAACTCAATTTTCAGAGGAACAACGATCCTTGTTAATTGCACGTTTCAACGAAATGGAATTTTCAGCGGAACAACGATATTTCTAAATTATTTATTACCAAGTGCAATTTTTAATGCGATTTGATATGTTGTAAAATTGTTTATATAATTAATACTTTGAGTGAACAGTTTCTTCTGCATTGTGACTCTTTCTTGATATTCGTTGTTTTTCATTTATTATTCGTTTTATCATTCTGTTTTAATTCACACTGGAGCAGCAGTTTATATAAATTATAAATTATTAATTAGAAATGATAATGCATATCTGTATATCATAATGTGTGTGTATACGTTAATATATAATATATATATTACAATCAAAATTTTTATTCAAGTATGAATATATCAAATTGTACTTTCTTTTGTATTATGATTCTTTCTGTTCATAGTTTTTCATATCTTTAGTTCCTTTATCAGTTTTTCTCAATTTCTTTTTCCTTTTTTCTGAAACAACAATAAAAACAAATACAAATCGTTACACTTTAGAAATTAAATTCCATTCCACTTAAAAAATAAGAGACTTGACTTTATAATTATTTAAACATTTTTAATGAAATGATTCAAATGTCACACTCACATTTTATGTATCTATTATTTAATAATAATCGATAATAACGATTAACGCCTAAATCTCCCACGTTGATCAGCTTACACGGAGTTTTGCCCATCTCGGATTTCCATTCGTCAATTCCGAGAGTAGAAAACCGAGATGGGGGCGGCGAATTTCCATTCGAAGCCGCACATTCGCGTTCTCGAAAAAGCGGCGCACGAAACTACTCGTAACGTCCGTGGGTCGGGGTTCGCATCGCGCGAAGTTGGCCCCGGATCTCGTCAGAATCGATCAGCAAATAGCACTTTCCGCGGAAAGTGGCTCGAAGGTGGATAGAATTCTCGGAGGCAGGGCCAGCACGTAACGCGATCCATTCTGTAGCCCGGCATCGCGGACTAGGGTCACGATGTGCCTGGTAGATTATGCATAACGTGCATGCATATATGCATCAGAGAAGACGCGTATCGGGTCGACAGGTGCGAGCTACGGATTTTCCGATGCTGCGGCCTCCGCAGCCCGGCCCCCTCGACTTCCGGCCCGACGAGAGAAATCGCCGACGCGAGAAGAACGTCCACCGACCTAACAAACTAGACCCGAGCCGGGCGAATTTTCGGGCGAACGGAGAGAAGAGAGGTGAAAACGTAAAGGGGAACGATGCGAGGACCGTATAAAGGCGACTGAGGGAGTATGAGGTGGCGCCGCGCCAACCCGCTCTCTTTCTCACAGCTTTTCCATATCCATCCACGTTTCCTCTGTAAATGTTCGAGAGCGTTTGATGGAGATTTCGGTTAGATTGAATTATTTGTTTGTCGCTCCGATTCGAATTGCCAGAAACCGCGTTTTGCACATTTCTTTTCTTTCATATCCTGTTTTATTGAAAAGGAAAGTCGTCTTGGCGTTTACTTGGTGTTCGAGTAAAAGTTTGTGAATAGGAATGTTGGTTGACCGTGAGTTTATAGCTGTTTGAGACGGTATCTGATGTTTAGTAGCTGTTCTTGTTTGTTTAATAAAATTATCCAAAAGTCGGATTATCTTCTTATTGCATACACAAGTATTAAATATACTAAATTAGAACAAAATATATTAATTAAAATCGTAGATTATAATTCAAAAACAAATTATATTATTACAGGATCGAGTAATTGAAATAACACATATTATCGCTTCATCGAATTTGTCCTTTTTTTCTAATTTAAGAATATGACATAAAAAATGTACAATTTAGAAAAAAACAAAGTGAAAAATTGATTTCGAGATTTCGAGTTTCTTTTCTTTTTCTTTTAATACAAACATGCGTTAACAAAGAGAAAAGAAAGGACATCTAATTATTAAACGCAGCACGTGTTAAGTACACGATGCTTGCAGAAAACATTCAAATAACGCTAAGAAGGATAATTATCATAAATTTATGCGGTTACGTATTCAAATTAGATATTCAAATTGGCTGTAGTAGTTAAATGCAAATTTTAGTACTTGGCACGTATTTACTGTTACCTGAAGAGCGCTCTTGCACCCAGTTTCGTACCTTATTAACCAGCGACACCATTTTGTATATTTAGTTGAAACTCTCCCATGTGTGAGGCTGCGATTTCTCTCGGCATTTCAAATCATTTGTGGACAGAACGATTCTATGTTAAAAAATTGAATTACATATTATATCTACCTATTAACATTCATATATAGTGTATTAATATATCACAATAGTTTTTATTTAAATAAAAATTAACAATTTTTTCCATGCTTATAATTAAAAAATATACACATACATATAAGAAGGAAAATTCTTTTTTTTTGGAGATTACTTAACAAGATATTTCTATAAATTTTATTTCAATATTTTTCCATAAATGACCTTTTTGTACTTTACATTATTTCTGATAGAAATTAGTATTAATTAATAATATTAAATTAAGCGGTATAAGATCTAAATTTCTATGGCTCCCAATATTCAGTGGTATTAATTAAGGATTAATTTATATGCGAATAAAGACACATAAGTTTAGAATTCGAAGTATGCAAAAATAAAGAAGGCGTCAGTTCGATACATGTCGCTTTTTTAACCCATCCATATAACACCTTACAAATAAACAAAATATTTGCATCATATAATGAAGTTATTGTTGAAATAAACATTTATTTTATAAAGTTAGACATCTAGTATGTATAAATGGAAATGGATAAACTAGAAAAACGTTGGACCAAATGAAGTGATCGTCAAAGTAAAAGGTGACCGTGTTGAGAAATAAACTTGATCATCAAAGACGCCTTCTTTATTTTTGCACGGAATTCTCGAACAGCCCTCGTTCGTTTTGATTTCACCGAACGTGCCGAGCAACGCACGATCCTCGAATCAAGGATTTTATCATCCTTTTCGAAGAGAGACGTTAATATTGTGCCAGTTTCTAGAGGAGGAGGTTCCAGGAATGTTATACAGCAATGTATTTAATGCGAGCGGTTACTGTCAGTCGACTATTCGGCGAGAATTCCTGCCTGTAATTTCGTGTCTTATTAACCGTCCATGGTGTCTGATATATTTTATTCGAATTTTCCAGCCGGCGCGCGTATAGTGTAATAAACTGACAAAGGTACGTATGACATAGCGTGCGGACGTTTGCCAGAGAATTACCAGAGCAGCTCACTGTAACGTGCGCGGGAATATTTCATCTTCGCTTCATCGGTCGTGGCGCGACAAGTATTTAATTAAATAATGTACCTACGTACGTCAATCCTACGCCGAAACGACGTAAAAGATCGTGGGAAAAATTTCTTAGCCCAATTAAAAAGGAAATGAATCCAACGTCTGAGAAACGAGAGACATGGACAACGTTCCAAACGGATCGCCAAACGGGGGTCCGTGTCCAGGGCGGAGGAGATCGAAATGAAGGAAAGGCGAAGGGATGCAGACAAGGGTCGGAGGAGAGAGAGAGGAGAAAAAAAAAGCAGCGGATCGTCCTCGTTCACGCGGATAGGCCGTGATCAGGGACAAAGGGAAGACGTTCTAGTCGTCAGGGACAATTCAATAAGGTCGACGGAGTGTGGATTTTTCTGATTAGCCGGCAAAGTTGGACGGCCGGTGGCGCGTGATCGTCCTGCTGAAACGATCGCCGCGGGATCTAAGAGGCCGACGCCTTTGTCTTATTTTAAAACTCACCTTCTCCACTCGGCCATTCGCGTCATGTCCCGGGAAATGCACTCAACACCTTCGGCACGAACACACAAAGTTTCAATCGGTGTTGGAGCGCCGCTCCGTGAGCTGCTTACCGTTTTTTTTTCCAAGCTCGCTTCTGTAACCAATAAAATCGATTCGAGGCCTACCGTACATACGTCGTATCGATGGTCGTATCCAATGCGTCGGCAAATCGTCGACTGGCAATCAACGGTGATCGTTTGGACAGGTTTTCGCCATGTAAAATGAAAAAACGTTCTGTAGCTATAGGTTAAAAAAACACCGGTTTTTTTTTTTAATATCTTTATGCGTATGGTATGTATTTTTATTGTAAAGTGGATGTAAAAAGCATACTCAAAGATGAAAAATTATCGATAGGAAATGGACACTTAAATTGTCATCTGTCCTGTGAATGAACACTAATTCTCTTTTGGAGGATCCAAGCTTTGGGTTCTTCAGTAGTATTTGTCTTGATGACTTTGAATTTTTTGACAAAGATCAGAATGTTCGTTCATTGTTCATTCGTCTCTCGCAGAACGTATGAACGTCTAGCAAAATCGACAAACTCTTTGTCTTACAGTTGGACAGACAAAATCTGTTATTTATAATAGAATGGTATAATTTTGAAAACAAACTCATCATAAAATCATTAAATGCATTTCAAAGTACATGTAGATGTCAAGTAACAGAATTTATTCACTTAAATTTATAGGACATCGTGAGATATTATAAGCAAAGAGAAGAACACTTTTGTAAAAAATTTGGAACTATGTATATCCCAATATTTTTCATATTATGCAAGCATTGGATCACATTATATTCTATATTGGAGAGTGTTCATTCACGAGACCCTGAAGCAAAATAGAAGTCATTCTATTTTAAACTTTTATTATAACTTTGCGAAAGAAGATGGTGCGATAAGTTTCAGAAGATCAAAGAAGAGATTTTAATTTTTAAAACCAAATTTTTTTACTATATTACAATGCAATAAATACCCGTTAAAAAGACACGAAAATAACTTGGTGTTTCTCGCGATTCGATGGTACGAAACATAACATCAAGATGATAAAAATGGTACATATCACGTGCCCCTCACGTCGACTTCTTTCCCCTGAAGAAGAAAATAGGTGACTTAGAAAAGGCGGTGTTCGTGACTCAATCTAGAATCGTCCACCGAGTTGTTGCTCGTTGACTTTGATAAACGAGATATGAAATAACCGTTCCTATCGTTGAGACCAAACTAGTATTATGAGCACTATGATAAACTATCTACCGGAGGTTCATCCCGTTGGAAGTCCCGTTGGAAGCATGATTATCTGCGAACAACGTTTCAACTGTTCGAATCTCCGCGAGTTCGAAATTCTGACTACATTTTCCGTTAAGGATAGCAGATAGAGACGTAGAATGGAGAGAATGCAAAATGATGTTGACATTTAATGTGTACTCTGAGTACACTGAAGCATCGTATGTCTGGCCAAATGTGTAGACATATGGGAGAAAGACTCTTTTGCGGTCAAAATTGTATTGATTTATAATTTAGAATTATTATTTTGCAGTTTGAATGTTTAATTAGTTTAACAACTATTCAGTTCAATTTCTTCATCTTTCATTTTCCTCTTGCTCGGATGAATAATAATGATAATAATAATAATAATAATAATAATAATAATATGTTAGATGTACAATTCATTCTACTAATAAACCTGGATACTGTGTATATTTCAGGAAACTATGCGTACTCTACATTAATTTTTTACTAGATATACAGCATCGATCAAAAGTTGAGTACATTTCAGATCGTTGCACTTGTATATTTTTATCACTGAAAGTGATTTTAGCGGGGATAACCCAGAAAATCGGGCCTCTTCAGATGCAACGCTAACGCAACGAAAATTAGCGATTGGTTGATTTGGGTCACGTGATTCGCGAGGGGGCGTGGGGTAGACCTCGAGTAGGAGTGGCGTTGTCTAGCACTGAGCGATTGCGCCTGTAATTTGTTTTCTATCGATTCAAATGCATATCGATAAAATTTTATGTCAAAAAAGTCGTCAGTGAGACAAATAGTACTGAGGTACAAGTCAATTTTTTGACTTTACTATATAACGATAGACATATTGGTTTCCTACCTGCAGTATATTAAGATATCACACGTCAGCTAATTTATTATAACCTGGCACGTAGCTAAAATTTCTGCTTCTCAGGCAGTGATCTAAATGAGAATCGTTGCCCATTGTATCGCTGTCAATACGTCTGATAACGCGAGCGTCAGATGCCATCGGTGTCCTACAAGAAATCTCGCCTTCGCGTCTATCCGATTTTCATCGTTTTCAATGAGGTCCTCGATGCCCACTTGACAAATTCACCTCGGACGCGTGGGATATATCTTCCGTTTGCTAGTTTCAGCACGTAAGCGAAACGTCAGCTTTTCAAGTTCCTTCGAGTTGGGCGGCCGCCACCTGTCTCGATCCTCGTTTGCTCCTTCCTTCTTCGTTCGTACTCTTGTTTCCCAGTTGGCAAATCCTCGTCCCAGTCTCCAACGCTCTCGCCCCTCGGGTTCCAAAGACACTTTGTTGTCGTAAGCGGGTTGCGATTCTTCGTTGATGGGAGACAGAAGGCGACCTGACGTCGCACCATTCACCACATTATCCGTGTTGACGCTGCATGCGGAATGACACCGAGCCAGGAAGAAAATTTTCAGTCTTAGGGATTGTTGCTTTCCGACGGTGTTCCCCCGGTTGAAAACGAAACCGCTGTATTATTTATGAGCCTCTGCCACGCCAGCCTGGACAATTGGCCCATTCCCTGGCCGGGTGTCTGTTGTTTCTCTCCGGTATAGTGGTTCTAGCGCCGTGTCTTTTCACTATTCCTCTTCTTTTTTTCATTTTTATTTTCCTTCTTTCTTCTCTTTGGTAAAAAGTCTCGGGCGTGGAAACGCGTGCTATTCTTTGTTCCGGACAGAGGTAATTTTGACTTCTTTTTCAGAAGAGCGTCGAGATATCCACAGTTATTATTCTAGTTAACAAACAATAAAGAAATTTAAAAAATTATTTAAGAATTGGGATTATTACTACATTGGGATTATTATTTACGTTGAAGTGTTGAGATATAAAGGATTTAAGCCTGCATTTTATGTTACAATAAAATTAATACATGCGGGATGGGGTATTCTCGGAAAAGGCCTGAAACTTTTTCCAGTGCCCAACAACGAGACAATTGTCGCCAGTAGAGTGCCACTTGAGATATTTAGAGCGAAGGCTAGACCTGGGAATATTTGTTTTAATCGCCCAGGCTTAGCACTTAGAATGTTAAATTGTGTATATGTGTGTAAACGTGCAAAGGACGAAAGTTTCAAGAATGCCTATCGAGAAGAAAGCAAACAGAGAGTGAAGAGAGTATAGCGTGTTTAGTTTTAATCTTCTTCTGTTAGCTGTAGCATTGAGACTTTTGTTTCTGTCCCATTTCAAGAAACTTCCATCTTTATTTAACAACGTAGAGTAAAATATCCTTTTATTTTGTTCCTACATATATTATAACATAAAATATAATATAAATCGCAATATAAATGAAAGAAATGATATTACTATATTGGAAATTTTTCAATGGAAAATGTTGTAATTTTAGAGTATTTACTGGACCAGTTTAAAGATTTTATGTTCTCGTATTACAGTTAATAGTTGTATCAAATAAGTCTACAATCTAATCATCCTGATAAATTTGTCATGTTCTTCAATAAATTGCAGTGCACTGAAAGTATCTTTTAATTGATCGTTATTGTTCCAAACGAATTGCTCTTATCGTAACGACGTAGGTGCAAAAAAGGGTGACGTAGCAAAAAGATTAAACGGCGATTGTAGTTTTTGATCGATTTTTAGGGGAACATTTGATATTTATATATTGACATTTATATTGTTTAATATATTATCTGAAAAATATTATTAGATTAGTAGCAATATATTTATACGATTTAATTGAATTATACATAATTAATCTAATGGATCTTTCAAACATAGAAATTTAATTGAAAAGTCGAAAAAAAAAAGTAAAAATCAATTTGTCTTACGTAATATAACTTTGTTCCTTATTTTTCGTGTTGATGTTTTCAAATTCATTTTCTTACTGTTAAAATTTTAATCGAAAACTTTTCTATTAAAAGCGAAATAAAATACGTCGAACCAGAAGTTAAAACATCAAAAGTCTTATTTCGCGTTCGATTATTAGAAAGGGATTGAACAAAATGTCAGAAACCAATGAAACAAAAGAAAAATTATTTCAGCGTTTGCTGTTTTAAAAATCGCGACGAAGCTGTAACTGGTGATTCGGGAATGCGAATGGATTTGAACGTTACCGTGATTTTGATGAAATAATTACGAGAGCCATTAAAAAGTTTCGGAACGCTATTCGATTACGCTAGCAGCGGCCATCCTTTTAAAACTAAAAGTTAAATTTCGTAGTCAGAGCCGGAAGTGGGTGAATAATTGACCCGTATTGTAGGAAACTTTAAGAATATAAAGTTCAAGCATCGAATTAAAACTTTTGAAATTAATTGTAAAAATTATTATTCTCTTTATAACTGCTCCCTGCGCGTGAATTTTGGTTTTTGCACTGATTTGTGTTCGAGAATTATTCGAGAGAGAGAGAGAAAAATTCATGTAGTTTTTTACATTTGATGAATACTAGATAAATAATTCTCCACTATAATTTTCATTCACTCGTTTCTTATTTACTATTACATTTCCTTTTCGCATCCTACTTTATATTTAAA
Organism: Melipona bicolor; assembly: GCA_030673865.1. Classification (NCBI taxonomy): domain Eukaryota; kingdom Metazoa; phylum Arthropoda; class Insecta; order Hymenoptera; family Apidae; genus Melipona; species Melipona bicolor. The sequence goes on from JAHYIQ010000029.1 coordinate 46,977, forward strand.
TATTATAAATTGTTATATATTCTATTCTACTATAATATTATTGCTTAACAATTATTTATATCATAATACTCAATTTCTTTCCTCCAGCTCTTTTTCTCATACTTGATACGATATTTTTAGTAATAAAAATTATTTTTGAATATCTTTTACTGGGAAATAAGAAAATCCAAGTAATTAAGAAAAGTCAAATACACCCGAAAAATATCAGCTTCAGTGACATTTTCCCAATCCTCTACTGTCTTCGGAATCATTTTTATAAATTGACATAACTATGTATCTAATTAGTGATGTCACAAAGGAGTTCAAGCAAATGATAAAAAAAAAGCTGGACAAGTCGATTAGAAATAATCAGTATAAATGGTAATAAAAAATTATCGACAGATACCATAAAGAGTTGAAATAAATAGTTGTTATAAATAATAAATAAAATAAATCGACTAGAAGTAGTCAATGTAAATGGTAATGCAGAATTACCATCACAACGATGGGGAATGGTAATATTTAAATAACAACAAAAGAAGAACGCAAAACGAAAGCGGATGCAGCCACGGGTTACTTGGTAATGTAAACACGTACACCCCTTTTTCCCTGGCGTCGAAGTCGGTAGTCCAATAAAATCGTACTTCTCCCTCTTCTTTCACCCTCTGGGCCTCCCTTAACGACGTGCCAAGATAGGCGAGCGGTCTAACTCCATGAAAAGTTATCCGCGGATTCAATATCGCTCGGCTTCGAGACGAAGATTCGGCGACGGAGCGCGGCTTCCCTCGAATTCTATGCAGAGTTAATTAAAAACAGGATAGGCCGGGGCTCTTTAATGTTTCAAAGTATCTCGATGACTTCGGGAATAACCGCAAGTTCGCTACCGGAAAAAGATTTTCTAGACTCGAGCGTACCTATTTCTGATTAATTAAGCCGCCGCCGAACTTCGTATTTTGCATTCGCCTTTCATAGCAACGGAGTCTCGAGGAGAACTCGGGAATAATGAAGGAAGAGACTCGTCCGCTTGGAAGGCGGTTTATACAAATTCGTATTTTTGTGGATAAAATCGAAGAAATGGAATTTAACCAGAGATATTTGTTTCGCGAGTTACATTTCTCTTTTTTTGTGAATATTTTACATAGTCATAGATACAAATAATTCATGCAGCACGAACATATTCTTTTTGTCAAAATTTTCAGTTTTGTTCGATCATAATTACATTGTAACGATTGATTTAACGATCATTTTCACGGCATATTGTTATTTTTAATAACGAGTGAGCTACATTAATAAGTGTCTGAGTTCTCCGTATATTATTTCTGGCGATGAAAGTTCGCATCATATTGCGCTTCATACGCAATAGTCTATATTTATGCTTGTATATTACATTATATTCTATACATATATAATATTTATATGTTATACATATTATATATGTTATACATACATAATATTTATAGGTTATACATATTATATATGTTATACATACATAATATTTATAGGTTATATATATTTATATGTTATACATACATAATATTTATAGGTTATACATATATAATATTTATAGATTATATATATATATAATATTTATAGGTTATGCATATTATATATGTTATACATACATAATATTTATAAGTTATACATGTTTATATGTTATACATATTACATATGTTACATTAAGATTGAATTCAATCTTAAACTTTGCACAAAAATCAGACCCATCAAACTTGCTGTTATACATTACGAAGCACAATGAAACTTTAATAACGAAACATATCTCGATACTTTATTTTATATACTTAAAATAACTGCACAGTTATCTAGGAAAAATCTTCTTTGATCGTCCGACGCAATTTCCTCTTAGGATAGAATTTCTCGTTACACCGATACTTCTTTCCTCTATCTTTCCGCAGCAACTTTTTCCTCGTTCCTCTATCTGTGGAAGTATCCGAAATCGGTATTTCAGCAACGTTGTCCTGCAAGAAGTCGTAGCTCCGGCTTCCAGCCAGGATATTACCTTCTTCTGAGAAACGCGTTGGAACGTTCGGTATTTAGGGGTTGAATGAGAGAATGAGAATGAGAAAGAGAGAGAGAGAGAGAGAGAGGACGAGTGAGTGAGACACAGAAGGGTGTAGAGGTGGCTCGCAGACATGGGACTCGATACGCCGGGAATGGAACACACCATGGAGATTGTACTAATTAAGTCCCACCTCCCCATTAATTGCCAACGTTCCTGCCTTGTCAATGCTAGCGCCGTTCGTCGCTATGGCTGCGGACACCGGCGGCCGTTCGTCGCTGTGGCTGCGGCCACCAGCGATGTAGTTAACAGAATTTCGATATCGACATGCTCCACTTACGTAACTACTTGCTCCTGGATGTTGGATCGCGCCAGTTGCTTCGACTTCGATACTGACTGCACTCGATAACGAGTCTGCTTTATCGCCCGATAAGACGTTTGTAAAGCTCAAAGCGAAGAGAGACCGACAAAGACAGACTCCTCGATTAATCGCGGATCTTTTCCTTTTGGCTTTCAGTTTCACGTCGAGTACGTTTCGTTGCGAAATCATTCTGTTTCGCGTAATTTGATTTGCGGTCTTTAACAATTACGTAAGTGTTTGGACAATTCTGAGTTTTGATTTAATTTCATCCTAACGCAATACGATTAATTGATACTGGCAGAAAGAATAGCTTAGTAATATCGTGATAATTAGCAGAGTGATTTGAAGTATGTTGTTACGAAGTATCAACTGTTTATTAAAAATGAATGTGCAGAAAGTGTAAAATGCAAAATTCTGTTCTATTTGTTATTGTTACTTACAATTTAGAGTATCGTATATTTCTTTCAAAAATTACATTAATACATTTTTGGAATTACGAATGGAAATTTTAGAAAATTCTTAATTTTGGCGAGCAGTGACGCAAGGGTTGATGCAAAGCAGTTTACAAAAGACACTTTGATGGAAATAACCTGGAATCGTAGTCTAGGAAAAGTTTTTTACGAAAGATACATTTTTTTCTATGTAAATCTCCAGTCGTTAGTTTCGAACGAACGAAGATAAATTAAGTCCTGTATTTGTCCATTAGATCCAGGTGGGAATAGAAGCACGGACAACGGGGTTGTATAGGTTACCGGTAGTAAATAAATCTTTATTATGTCAGTGCTCTGACCGTGTACACTGCGTGGCTTCTGGACGTGTGCATAACATTTGCAAATACGCCACTAACGTTGACGAGCACTCAGAGTGTGCACTATATTAACGTGACGGGCTGAAACGTTAATCCAGATGCGTTGATAGGTTGAATTTATTAGCCAGCAAATTCATTATCGGTGAATACGCGATTTGCGGTACGCCCCGAAAATCACAAGCGCGAAGAATCATTTCGCAATATCTGTCGATATCATGCACGGCATCGCGTTAATTACGTATTTTAATTGTGCCTAGGCTTGATATACCAGTCGATACATTATGCACGTTACGGAAACAAATTTTCAACCTCGTACGTAGACGTTGCAATTTTTCGTTCTTACACTTTTCTTTCGACATTTAAACTAGCAAGTACGTATATTACATTATGTATCATTAGCATGTACGTTATTGGTTTATGTTATATGTAAAAATATACGTTACACATACGTATAATTCATGATATATATTATAACATAGCTTCCCTTAATAAAACACAATAAGACGCAAGCATTTACGACTTCATTAAAGTTAGTAAGAACAACCCCAATTATTTATCATTTCTAAACTCGCAGAGACAAACAGCACTAGATCAAAATCAACGATAAAAGAAGCTTTACACTGTCATTGGCAATCATCAAACACCTTGATGTAACACCAATAACAGAAGCCATACATCACGAACAATTACCACGGTTATTCCGTCCAGGGAATCGAGGTAAAAGCGAGAAGGAACGACGTCGTTCCACCGGCTAGAAAATCGAGCTTTACAGGGACCAAGTACGCGGAGTACAGGTGGATTATTCCTATCAGGAAGTTCGTTACAGGCTGATACGACGGTGAATCCTTTTTCACGCTGCTTCTGCTAATTGAACCAGTTTGGTAAGGTGTCTCGTTTGGAACTTTAGTAGTCCGGCACCGTTGCGCGAACGTGTAACGGCTGAACTGGCCGCTATTCCAATCGTCATAAATTGTCGTACCGAACGTGACGATCGTACCGAATAGCCAATAGATGCGCTTGCCTGTCATTTGACCCCCGGTAGCTTCTATTGGCGTCGCATGGCCAACAACCCTCTTCGGGTGCCTTTGACTACCGATTCGCCTGCGCCAATGCATCCGTCCCCTCCCTCCCCTCTCGAAATGTTCGAATTTCTACAGCACATTTCACATCGAGTGAAGTCTCTCCCCTTTTATTATACTTTTCATACGTTTCACGACAGTGTTTGCTCGAAGTAATTTCTTCTGTTTTTCTTATTTTTTTGTTGAGCGGGTTGAACGATTTTTATTAACATTCAGACACTATATTGTCTACAAGATCGCTTCTTCATATATTTGTTTATGATAATTTTGTAGAATTAATAAGTAATTTATTGTAACAATTATTTTAGTTAGAAGCGTAAATTTTATTTGTTTTATGCGCACAGCTTTGTTGTAAAAAGGTCGAACAAGTTTTATATTAAAAATACGTGATGTAAAATATACAGAATTAACATAAACTATAAATAATCTTAATAATTTGTAAATAATACTATAATTAATTACGTTAAAAAGTAATTAGATTATTGTAATAAGACTGTTACGAGACTATTATAAACAAATATGTGGGACGATAATCTCTTGATACCATGATGTTCGAATATTAATCACTGCAACACGAAATTTAGTAGATTATACAGCAACTACGAAAAGTATTTGTACGTGGTCGTATTTATTATTGCATTTACATACTGATTAACCCTTTGCGTGCCGAATAAAGTTCAGAAAAATGTCAGGAATGAATTAGGTCCAAGTTAGTACCATCTATTTCCTCTGCAACCACATAAATTTGATACCACGTAAGTGAACACACAGAATTTGATTAAAGAAAAAAGGAAAAAAAAGCGCTTCGTTGGAAAATGAGATTTTTCAATATTTTTGATACATTTTCATTTAGCAATAGTCGAGTAACTGCGGAATAAAGTGCACGATAAAATTCATCGCTTCGCGATCATTTTTTTTTTTTTTTTTTAATTTTACTAAACCAAATTCGAAATATTATTGAAATATCCAACAGATTCGCAGACTCGCCGTATAGATTGGCCCACAGCCTTTGCAGCGGCAGAATAATGTGCCCGTTTTACATCGATGCTTAGCAGGGTAATCGGTAGTCGATGTAACGCGCACGACAAATAGACAAAACGTGGCGAGCCGTCAATTAGAGAGGCAGGCATTAATGCAAATGCCAACATTAGCCAATAATACAAGGACTAATATTATTATTTTACGGGAATAATATCAGCATAATTCATTCGGGTTAATCAAGAACATTACCGCCACTGTGCGGACAGAGGTATTTTGCCGTGGACAAATTTAATGCCGATTCGTTATGGCGTCTGCCTCACCTGGTCTCTCGCCTCTGGTCTCACCTCTCTTTCCACCCTTGTTTCTCTCCCTTTCCGCTCGACGAATTGTCTGCGAAATCGAATGGCACGCGTATTCAGGCCGCGGAATTCGACGCACGTGGTCGCTGCGAAACGCTAACCGTTTAAAGTCATGAGTCAATAATTGAATTATTACTTGCTATGGAATTTGCTCGCTCGCCCGGTCGGCTGACGGAAACGGGGAAATCGATTTCGACGAATTTTCTCTTCTTTCGTGACGAGAAACGAATGACAAACGGATCGAAATCGAGCGAAAAGAGGAATAGCGGACGAACGAACGTCGCAGGGGAGAAAATACGACAGGTACACTTTTTGTTGATTTTCTGATTTTAATGTTGCACTGCGATTTGAGAGGAGAAATTTTGAAAGTGTGACACGTAGGGAGAGGTTGATTTGTTGTAGGAACGAAAAGAGGAAAATATAGAGTGAAAATTATAACTGAATGAAACGATGAAAAATTGTATATTTTAAGCTATTAAATAACTTTACGATCTATCTGCTCTCATTTTAAAGAGCAAAGCTTCTATTTTAACAGTCCTGTGTTCATCTTTTCAAACGTGTTTCTACATCATGCAGCGTGTGGGAAAGGTAAATTGTAAAAAATTCTAAAAATTCAAACGTCGCTAAAAATACTGGAAAATTTTTTAAGATTAAAATTGAAGATTAATTAAAAAACTTGCCGTACAATTTTTAGACGAGGAAAAATATCGTACAGCGAGTTTTGAGAAATGGTTGTAAAGAGACAATTTCGATCCTGTCGTATGGATCTGGTGGATGAAGTGAATTTGACCATGAAAAAAATTTTCAATGCTTTCAGAGACCTTTGAATTTTTTAAATTCGAGAAGATAGAAATATCCTTACTTCCTTGCCCGCCTGCTGCATGAAACGTCTTCAAAGAAACTAAACTTGAAACTGTCAAAATAGTAGAAGCTTTATTCTCTGAAATGGAACCAAGTGGATTGTTGTATGATTGTTCTTTACGAAATTGCAACAGTTTGAAGTATCATGTACAATTTTTCGTCGTTCAATCTCGCGCTCGGCTACCAAGCAAAATTACAAAACAGAACTGACGAGTCAATATCGGCAAAATTAGCGCGACGCAAATTCAAATGACGAAACTTTATCGAACACCTCTTCTCGCAAAAGCCGTGCCATTTTGCGCGACGACGGAATAGCCGAGAGCCGGGGCGCAACTCCTTGGCCGCGGTAGTCCGTTTCCCATTCAAGGCAATCGTTAATCCCGTGGCACCGCAGAATTATTTGCCACAATGGAAGCAAGCCGCGACAGAGTCTAGGCGTTTGCGCGAACGAACAAGCGAGCGACCGATTCAAATCGCGACAATGACGGCAATGCAAATCCGGCCGTGCCTGCATCCTGAATAGTCGAGGCTTCCACGCATAGCTGGGATCACATCCACCTCCACCCCCATGGTTTCTGCTCCGTAGACTGTCAGTTATTTATTAGGGTGAACGTTCATACCGGTGGTGCTGTCTCAACCTCATAAATCGAGCGTTTAGCGCACTTTTATCCCCTGTCTGCCGTTCCGTTTTCGCTGTTTCTCGCGTTGGTTTCGTTGAATCGTTTCGACGAGACCGTGGACGCGCACCGTAGACAAACGAACGACAGATTTGATTGGCGACCGGTACCGAGGTTGATGTCAACCGACGTGCACATATAAGAAATACAACTGAGCCAATACAACGATGAAAAATTGAAGAATATTTTATAAAAAAAAAAGAAACATTGTGAGTGCTAAATATCAAATTTTTCAGGAGGAAGAAAAATGTTATCGACGTTCAAATTATTTATTATTGATAATTGTATTACATTTACAAAAGGAAATCATTTCATTTGGATTGTATAGAATATTTTACAATAGAATAACAAAGTTTTCCAATTATGGCATATTTGTGTCTTCTGCAAATACTTTTCAATTTTTTTCATGAATAGATTCAAAGTCTTCTTTTACCATTTACCTAACTTGCTGTACGATTTCGTCATTTTATTGAACTTTGAGTAATAAGACGAAAGAGTGTTAGGATTACAGTAACTGCGGAAAACTGTCATAGTTTTTTGATTATTTATTACGTAAGGCTAAATCTGAGTCAAGTGATAGGTCAATAAACATACTTTCTTCAGATAATATAATTTTCTTTTTTAAACCAATTCATTAGGAAGATTTCATTCACCATCCATTAAGAAAATATATTTATATTTAAATGTAAAGAGTTAAAAATTCATGAAATGTCCTGGCATTAAAATTCAAAATCCAAGTTAATCCATATACCCAAATATATACGTTGTAAGGAATTCTTGCTTTCATTTCCGAGATACACATTAGATCGTTGCGAATGACCGAATTCTACAAAATTTTTAATTTTGTTTGCATTAGTCTCAGATATTGTTTGCAATTTATTTTACGACTTAAAATAGCTACGAATTACGATACGTTGCTATTGTATAATTGCATAATTGGTAAGAATTTGTTTTTGTGAAATTAAAAATGTTTAAAAATTTTAAAAGACGATTAAAATGACGGTAATCAGTTCTAATAATAGTGTAATAAAGTGAAACGTTGCTCTAAATTTTAAGAGTATAGCGATTTTGTGTGTCCTTTGGCTACCGTTCTTAGCGCCATATTACGGACCTCTAGTGAACTGTATGCAACCGTATGGATATGATAAGGATGAAAGCATAAATGTTTGTTACCGATGTTAGAGAAATTATTTTTCCAAACTGATGAAATTCTTAGTCCAAAAATTAAAAATTTGACACTACAATTGTTTATAGTATTTCACATAATTTTTTTATATATAATTAAATACATATCTATAGTTCTTATATAATTTTATTAAACGGTAGATATATTTTTATTTGTATTAATATTCAGGATTATACATCTCGTTGTTGTAATTCGTTATTATAATTCGTTATATAAGAAAGTAGTTGAATATATGTCGATATGAACAAATTATGATATTGAATATTTCTTAAATCAATTCTTAAACAATTGATATAATATAAAAGATATAAAATGATACAATACAATGATTCATATATCTAAGTAAAATTTGAAACGTTATTTAAAAATATTTTATACAAATATAATAACGAAGTTGTTTAATTAAATAATTTACTTATGACTCAGATTCAGATAAAGATAAGTTAAGAATGATCTATGAATGATATTAATATACAAGTAAATTTCTCAGAGTACATTGAACGAATGAAATGTAAATAACATTTAGATATTGTATATATATTTACAATAATTATATTTCGTATCAAACTAGTAAATTCCAAAGAAATGAAATAAATATAAATTCCATTTAAGATAAATATAATTCTCTGACTTATAATTTAATTATTATTAAAAACTTATAAGTAATATAAATGCAATTAATACTGGATGTACTATTTTAAATACTACTATTATTTTAAACATTTGTCTATTTGTCTATAAAATATAATGCCTATTGCTGCAATAATATTGTTGTTCAAAGAAATATAAACAATTGACGATTTTAATTTCTTAAAATACACGAAGTATTTAATAATAAGATACTTATAAATACAAATTTAAAATATATATGTTGTTGAAAAATATAATTTTTCAAATTTTTAATTTAAAATTAAATTTAGGCACATAAATCAATTCTTGAATAGAAAAAATAAAATTTAATTAGATACACTTGATGCAAATAGATATTAGGTAATAATAAGTAGTGTAATTATTTCAGTACCTACATTAAACGAAAATAAACAACGATCTATTGATAATTAATGATGCATTTCCTCTCGTTTTCTAAAATTATTCATCAATTTTCCATTTTCACTAAAACTGTTTTCTATTTTCTTCTTACAAAACTCTGAATGATATGTCAGAACGTGTTCTGATTTATTTTATTTTAAATTCGGTTCTCTGAGAATCCGTATTACTTATAATTAGATTGTAGGTTTATTTTATGCATTTATAGGAAATTTAATAATGCAAAAATATAGAGAACGTACATAATACGCAAAAATATATAAAATATTCAAATTGTACAGCGTCCTGTACATTATTTAACATTCGAAGTGATTAAAATGATCGCGATGAATTCGTAATTTCTTCTAAATTTCCATATTTAATTTCACATGGATTTCGTACATATTTAATTTATAGATTTCCAACGATGCATTTTTATAAAAATACTTATAAAATGTGAATAATGTTTATGTAGAAACAGCGTGTTCTTTGCTGTGCTAAAAATTTCTTCCCATTTTATGCAATTATTACGATACAAGTTTCATACTTTAGTTGTTGACAGTTCTAGCGTTAAATTGTGTTAACAAAACTAAATTAAGATGCATTTACAACAATATTTTCATTGCGTGAAAATTCGTACTCTACTCATGACTTAATATAAATCCGTAACTATAGTTCAAAGACCGATTACGTCACAGACGCTCACTGACGTCAGGCTCTCTAAGCCCTTCCTTCGTAACCACAATCTTCGCGATCATTATCCTCCGATCATTATCCAGGATTTAAAAAAAACACGCGAGAATTTGACTGTTCTATTTTTAGTCGTTTTAACAACTTCGTGTGTGTTACTCCGCACAATAGATCCCCAGTATCGGCCTCAGAATTCGTAAATCGTTTTGCTGGAACCGATTGTAATTGGCTGCAACACCGGTCGCCGGCCCAGAACGGAAATAGACTCTGTAACCGGAGAACTCATTTATGGAAATATGCTGGTGACCATACGTCCTATTTTTGATCTCCACCGCCGAACGAGAATCTCCTTCCAGGCTCTCCCTTCTCTCTCTCTCTCTGCCATTTTCATCCCTTCCATTCTCCTCGGCAGTGCACTTCTTCCTGCTGTAATAAAATTAGACGGTGGATTTAATAAATTCATAAATGAACGCTTCTTATCGAGGTTCGTGATATTACGTAAACTCAGGTACACTCGAGAATGTAAAGAGATACGCTTCTAAAATTCTTTGCTTAGCTCAAGCAAATTCGTTTGTTTATTTAAAAATCGCGTTGAAGTTATTTAAAATTCGTTCGATTCGATTAAATTGTTAAATTTGTAATTTAGAAAGTTCAAAGGCATTTCACGCTAAAATACTTACGGTCCCGCTGTGAGTAGTATATTACTTGTCGGTACACGTTGCACAGAATCAAGAGAGAGAGGAGTAAAAAAAAAAAAATGAAAGCACCAGAGCACTTTTTCCTCTGTTTTTACTGTTCGAACGGTGCATCGCCGTCATCTGCAAGAAGAAAATCTCTAGTTTATGAATCGAGGCTCGACGGGGGGAGACAAACGGGTCTGGGAACGCCTTGAAATATTTTGCCGATTTAAATAAAGCTGGCGACCACATGGTAGTCGTGACGAGATCGTAAATAGGGAACACGGGAGAGGCCACATGGACGTGGAAAGATGTTCCGAGTCCACGTTACGGGATACGAGAAACTATCTCTATTTCTGGCATCTAGATACCAGTGCCAGGCTATTGCTGCTTAGCATTTCTTTCCATTCTGACGATCGTATCGAACGCAATAAAGAAACCTCGCGTAACGTTGCATCGCGCACTCTCGAGACTTCCAGTTTCTCTTCGTTGACTTTCCACAGGAACGAGAATCGTCGTTTCTAAAAACATTTCAGAATGCACCGGTCGTTCTCCGTGATTTCATCGATGCGTTGCGAAATCGTTGGTATCTTCAAGCCTGGAGAAACGTATGGTCAACTATTTGATCAGCTGTTGAGGTTCGGAGAGAACAGCCAGTCCCGCGACGTGTTTCCGGTCCGATGATACACCTGGGCGCAGATCCATACTTCTTTACATTCCATACGTCGCATTCACTATGGGAAGTAAGGAAGCACGGAACGGCATCGCCCGGTTCGAAATGAAAATCAACTCCCACCGTTGGAGATGATCGGTTCTCCACTTCCGTTCGCATCGGGATCGATCGACGAAAATCCGATCGATGAAAATCGACCACTTCTGAACGACGAAGGCCAAGAGACAATCCTGCTGCCGTGACGGTGCCGCGTTTCATCTTCCAATCGGACGATTACGTAATCCACTAGTTCCGACACGGTCCAAGTCCGCGCGATCACGAGGATGGATCTTGAAAACCGATACGTTTCACCGATCGGCAATGTACCTGATTGCTCTCACTTCCTGTTCGATTCGATTGCGGATAAGTACGGTCCCGGCCGGCAGCCGGCGGCCGTCCATGTTGGACGTGCGAGCCGGACCGAGTCCTTCGAGAGGTCGAGGATTTCCTCTCTGGTCCCGAATGGTTAGTAGAGTTAGCTCGAGTCAAGAACTTCTAGCGAATCCTCCTAACTGGCTGACTGCTTCAGACTGAATGCTGCCAAAGCTTTGGAGCACGGTTGCTTCAACGAGCCCTCTAAAAATGGCCGCACAGATCCCATTGGCCTCTCCATGTCGTGGCCGACACCCCCCGGCATATGTAAGCTTACACTTGAGACTACCACGAGGCTTGCTTGCTCCCTCGTAGCGCATCGCGCCAAATTTGTCTTTACCCGAAAATAGTCAGTCCCACGGCTGCCACCACATGGCGACTATTCCTGGTCCAGACTCGAGTGATAACTTACCCAGGCCTCTGTCTCGTTCCTCGTGCTCTCCCCCGTTTCCTCCTTGCCCCCTCAGCTTCGCTCTGCCCCTTGCCTTCGTTTCATCGCCTTCTTCTGCTTCTTCTTCTTCTTCCTCCTCTTCTTATACTTCTTCTTCCTTTCTTCTTACGGTTACGTACGGCGATGCCATACAAAGACGTATACACGCACGCAGTTGCTCGCCCCTTCAACCGTCACGGTGTCGTTAAACAGGGAATCCGAGGAGGACTTGATAGGATGACACGTTCAACCCTTTGAATGTCGCAGCTCGAGCTTCTGATGCGCGTGAAATTGATGGTTGCTTCGGGACTTATGCTCGGTCGAGTCGCACCTTTTGTTTCGACGAATCGAAGACGATTGAGTTTCCCGATCGCCTCGTATGCCATTCTTAGCGACAAAATGACCAACGTGATAACGGGTGGCAAGGTGATTCTTCGATCGTTCTTCAGCTCGCGGTAAAGTGATGGACCGCTGTGGTCTCACATGCGACGAGCACCGCCTGAGAAAGAGAAAGTTATATTTTTTTTAGCTGAAGGATAGGTACGTCAGTTTGTTTCTTGTTTCAGAATAGACAGTTTGTTGACTTTCAGGAATAAAAAGGAGAATAAAATTTCTTGCTGTAAAAGTTCTATGTTTCTATGAAAATTGTGAATGAGTTTTCAAATATTGTGTGTAACGTATTCGTTCATTTTATTTTAAATCTTCATCATTGGTTATAAATATACAAACTTGTTTTATTTATATGTGTAACGTTAGTTTATTACTTGTATTATTTTGAACATTGATTAGACAGAGTCGTACGGATAAATGGTGAATACACTTACTCTGTCCCTCTTCTTGTTTGACAGTATTTATGTAGAATGATATTTTGAGTCAAATATTTGGCAAGCTCATCTGGCGGAAGAACGAAGCCCCTTTGCATTCCAGGCTTATCATATCATCTGCAATTTCATACTCGAAATAATATATAAGAACATCGATAAATTTTTCTTCATTGTATCATCATGAAGATAATCGTATTCGTACGTAATGCTTCTTATAATCAATATTTAGATTTAACGTAGAAAAGAAGATAAAAAGTTACACGAGACACTTGCAATACTCCTTCCTATTAAATTTTGTTAATTAATCAAACTTTGAACAGGACGCAACCGATAAGAACGAAGAAATTGGTCGTCTTCGATCTTCTGGATACCGATGTGAATCCTGAAGCTTAATAATCGTTCACTGTCTTAAATTAAGAACGACTGGGATTTACGTTAACAGTGAAAAATTAAAGGAAGGCCGATGCATAAATTGCCGATAGACCGCGACGCGGTAAAAATGTCAAACGATCCTATTAATCCTCGACGTCTTTTATACGCGACATTTTTTTAAGGAAATTTCGCCGTGTAAACAAGCCGCGCAACGTACATCTTCAAAATAACTAAATCGATCCCATTAAACTACCTTAAACTACGACTTTACGAGTCGCGTCGCAAGCGGCTAATGAAACGTGTACCTCAAACCGATAATAAAATAGCAGCGAAGCTCTGCTATCCTTCAAAGTTCCTGGCTGGCGTTAAAGAAAGTACTATATTTTGTTGTAGAATGATGTTAATTGTTCGATAAATCACATTTACGTTGTCAGACACCCCCCATAATGGAAAGTTGCAGCATGAATAAATTCACAGTGACACAGAGAAATTTTCTGTGGAATTGCGTTTCTCATTTTGTTTTAAACGCGAACGTCGTCGTTCATAAATATTGGAACACTTGGAACACCTGGAGTGTTAAATAAATTTATAGAGTCATTTGAAAATTATCGAAACCTTTGAAATAATAATTTAATATGATATATATTAAATAATTATTATATTTTTATTATGCAATCATCTCAAATATCAATAATTATTATATTGTATAATGATTGTAATAATCATTACAGTAATAATCCTGTGCATTTGGTATAATAATATTATAGTAATCATCATTACGTCAGAATGAATTTAACATAATAAAATTAATCTTTTTCTGATCTACATTCGACGTAACCATCAACCATTATTTTTATCAAATTTAACATTTTATTAATTTTATTATTCAGTGCCAAACAAGCTGTGAACTTGATTTTACAGAATTAGGTTCTGAACAGATTTCTCGAAGTTGTGATAGAATTAACACGTAATTTATCATATTTTGAACTTTCGCGTGTACATGTAATAGATTTCAATCTCGTATAAATACAAAATTACGTTTCTTTTATAACAAGCTTCAATTGACAGTATTCGCCAAAATTAATTCCACTACATATTTTAATTTAAAATTTCTTATTGAACATCTTGAAACTCACGAAAATTTCTTTTACAATCTGTTACAATGAGAATAAGTTTGAGAAAAAATTCGAAAATCACAGCAGGATTAAACTGGAATATATTTTTATCATAGTTACAAATCCTCGAGTCAAATTTCAATTCCACAAGTAATGTACAGAAGAGAGATGTCACAAGATATAATTTTATAAAATAAATTTAAGAATAGATACAATGTATGTCTTCTGGAAAAATGTCTAGTACAAAAGTTGCTAATTTTTAGATACTAATTTCAAAGTTTCTTTGAAATAATATTACTGTATTAGAAATGTCTACATATATCTATTGAAGTAACGAATCCCGATCGGTCGCTTCGTCAAAGACTTATATTCGAAATGCAGGCTGGCTAGCGAGATCGCTTGTCGCAAGTATTATTTATAGAAAGTTATTTGCAGCAATAACGGTGTTGGCAAACGGCCAGCACTTCTACAATGTGGTGTTATAGCAGCAATTAATCGTAGTTTTATTTGATAGTGTCGCGAACTCGTTCCTGATATCCATGGTTAAATCGCGTTCTGCTGAACTGCAAATGTAGATATATAAATCAACGGATCAAGAGAAGTTTTTGAAACGGAGAAAACACTCGAATTTATGAATTAATTCATTATTTAACGACAACTTGCATAAATTGCATTCGCTTTGATGCTCTTGAAAACATATAATCATTTGATCGAAAATCTCTGTATGAAATATTTAAGTTGGCACTTGACTTGAAGAATTCTTTGTAAAACAAATGAATAATATTATCGATTTTATTTAAAACTTTTTTTCTTAATTTTCACACTTGATGTGTAAGTGACGCGAATTAAATTTACTCGTGAAAACGTACATTCAATGTGTTATCACGTTAGAAACCTAACCTATATCTCTACTCTATATAATTGGAAAACTTGCGTCATCGATCAGTTTGCAATAGTTCAATAAAATTATTTAGCTAGCACTAAGTTAAGAATCATCTATAGCTATCGATATTTTGAATAGTTACTGGGTATAATATATACTTATATATTTACTAGGAAAAGGATAAGTGAAAATTTATTTTGAATAAAAATTTATTTTATGGATAAAGTTGCGAAACTACTTTACTTTTTAAGCCTTGGTTTATTGCTTTCTTCTTGTAAAGGAAGAAAAGTAGCATTATAAGAAAGTTGTTAATCAAGTTTTGTTTTTAATATTTGCATTACTATTTTATATTATTTTTCTGTGTATTAGAATGTATTCCAGGTGATTTATTTTTGTGGGATATATATTCTCAGCCAATTTACTGTCTATCTTGCTGTCAGCATTTCTAACTTAACTATATTTACGGTAAAAGGAATACTTTAATAAAAAAAGCTGCGACTGAAAGGGAATCTATCTACTTGCCAAATGAGATTTTTAGCATAAATGTTATTAATTTTCGTCCGTTTCTCATTTTATCTCTTAAAGTGAAATTGACATGAAATGAAAAGATAAATAGTAAAATTCGCAAATTCTTTTATAGATTAAAGTTCTATTTAATCGCGTGTAAAGTTCATACAAATCCTTCTCTTACGTGCAGATGTTCAATGCGCGTTGGTTCCCATATTGGTCCCCATAATAGACGGTAATATGGCCCCGTAAGCAAGAATTCTGAATCAAGAACAATATGAGTCTCAATATTCATATTTCAAACATCGAGATTCTTTATGAAATTTCTCATAATATCGATACATATTTTGTAACGAACTTATTCCATTTATTATGCATATTCACTAAGACGAGTCACACAGATTAAATGTCCCCATAATAAGTGCACATCTTGTAACAAGTATCGGATTTTTGTTTGTAAAGAATAGAATTCAGTAGTTAATTTACTTTTTCTCTCTAATATTACCAAAGAATTGTTTTCTTACGATTTTTATTAGAGGTCATCTTGTTCAAATTCTTTTTTCATATGTTTCAAATTCAATTAAATTTTTTTCTTTTCGTTACTACTTTTTAACAAACTTATTAATATTTTAAATCAAAATTTGAAATAATTTGGATTACAAATCAGATTTTACCATCCCTTCTTTTATTACACATAGAAAAATAAATATCAATAAACCTCACTGTCTGTATCTGTGGGATACGTGCTGGAAAATGATAGCTGTAACATTTTACAAGTAAAATGTGTCAAATTGACACAAGGGACGAACGCGAGGGTTAAGAGATTGTGCAATGTTGATGGAAAGCGACTCGGATACATCTCGACGAATATCGTTCTTCGTTGGTAGGAACAGAGGAGAAATCCTTCAGGCCGCGTCGCGACGTCTCCTCCAGATCTAAAATTACTAGCAGCCGAAGACGATGCATTCGCGGTCCGGTGAGCCGTGCGAAAACGAGCCACTACAGGCTTACGCCCTAATACAGCCCCTATTTTTGGACGTCGCGCTGACGCCACGTCGGAGACAACTCCTCACAAAAGAAAATCGACGTTCTTACCCTCGCCTCCTCAAACTCTCTCTCTCTCGCTCTCTCTCTCTGCGTTTCTTCTCCTCCATTTCTCAATTCGTTTTCCTTTCTTTCGCTAAGAACACCGTGCCATCAAGGAGACGTTATTATTACTTTTTGTTACTGTTCATCTAGCTGCTCAACTTCATCTTCGATCCACCCTTTCTAGAGGGTGAACTCGCACGATAGAAGCAGGATATTTTCATGAGTGGTTTCTTGACGCGAGAGTAATCAGACTCGGATGAGTGTTGATCGTTGATTGTTCAGAAACCTTCTGCCTTCTGAATATTTTTATGGCACAATCGACTCTTGCAACTCTAGCACGTTTCAACACTAGAACTTCCGACGACTTGAGTATAAAATTTGTAACGAAGAAATTAAAATGCAAGGAACTGGAAAAAATTTATAATACAATAAAGACCACAAGTTTCTAGTTGTCAAGTTCTAGTTTCAAGTTTCTATATTTTACACTAACACTGTTATAAATATATAAAATTTCTGTGGAAAATTATAAACTGATGATTTTGACCACTTTGGCAGTTCCAGTGTTAATGGGACTTTGGAGAAGTAAAAGTTGTAAATGTAGATTTATTTACATAGTATGTTAATTTATTGATTACTACGTGATTATTATTGAATACGTCAATTTACTACTAGTGATTGAATTGATTATTATTGAAATATAGATAATATTTCTTTCTCCAAAAAATCTAAATCTTTATATAATAATTTACTATGAATTTTTTTATTTATAATTAACAATTTTATCAATTTATTAACTTCTTTTCTTCGCACATAATTTTTTAAAATCACAGTTATGTTGCTCCGTATGATATTAAAAGATCTTTCTGCAATTTTCTTGATATCATGCAATTCAGTGATTAAGATTCCTCTCTTCAAAATGTATTCAAATCTCTCTAATGTATTCGTTACGTTTCAGTGATAACAGAGAAGAAAATTAAATGAATAATTTGCAGCCCATTATTTATGCATGACGAATTCCCAGATCACTTATAAATTTTAGTAATTACATTGCAACATGCGATTTATAAATAGAATTAAAGAAAAAATGTTAAAGAAATAAATTACTTTTTATATAACATTAGAACATTCCAAACATTTCATAGATACTAAACTAATATTTTATATATTTCTCCAAGATAAAAATTTACCGCCACGCCGTTGATACAAAAGTAATTTCATTATTTGAAACAGTAGGCAAGCTACTTGAAAAACTGTAAAAATAGTTTTTAACGAAGATTAAACGTGCTCGTTAAAGGAGCATGTACTATTTTTAGAGATAAGAAGATGAAAATTTGAAACGTTTCCATCCCCTATAAACAGGAATTAAATGTATAACTCTAAGAGGAATTGAACTACTTTCAGTTCAGGTAAAGGATAATTAAATTGTAAGATGATTACGAATAATGAGCCTAGATTGTTGTAAAACTGTATAAAGTCATTCAGAAGATATTAAACATTGAAATTTAAGGAAGATTTGCTTATAGAAAATTATCAATATTAATAATTCCCGTTAAATATAATTTAATTACAGATTATTCTTTGTCATTTATTTTTTAAATTTCCTTCTATCCACCAGTGTATATATATATCAAATTATAAGACACGAGAAGAGCAAGTTGCATTTAAATTAAAAATTCAATTTCAAGTGTAAATATCCTAAAGAGAATCTCACAAAAAAATTCCAAAAAAATTCTGTTTTTCCAACATTGAAAGGTGCTTGATGCAGAAAGAAAGAGAGAAAGATAAAATACCAGCGGAAGAGCGAATGCTTCGAGAAAAGCAAGCAGACCTTCGTTTTATACGGAAACAGATCGGTTCATTAACAAATCAGAGGAAGGAACTCGAGAAGGAGGTGATTTTTCAGTTATAAGAACGCAAAGACAACTCTCTCCCCTGCTCGATCTGTATCGGGTTACGAGTTCGTTGTTGAAAATAGCCTTTATCCCGTGGTAAACGTTAGAGCCTTGAAGTAACCTCCACCCGAGATACGAGGCCGGAATTCGTTTTCAGAACAGTTTTTTAGGCGTCCTGATGAAAGAAAACCGCGGTATAACGTGACACGAGCATAAGGAAAAGAAGGGGGAAAAAGGGGAAGGGAAAAAAAACGAGGAAAAATTGGATGAAAAACGACGGGGGAGAAAACGAAGGAGATGGCAAGTATCAGAGAAAAGGAACAGGAAGAAGAAACGGAGGAAGAGAAAGACAGATAGCGAACCGGCGGTTCTTGCAGCGGCTAATTATCATCGTTAATTTCGCCTGGAAGATAGAAAGTCGTCTAGACTGTAAAGTAGAACAGTTTTTCAGGTTTTGCTTTGGTCATCCTTCTTCCTCCTTCCTTCGCCAGACTTCACGTGGACGTAAAGAAAAAAAAAGAGTCGTTTGCTCGCTCGAAAAGAGGGCTTTTAAAGCGGCTTAAGGATATTTGGCAAACCGGACGATTGTTTCTTTTATGTGCCTCCTTTGAGACATGTTTTTCTGCTCTTTCTCAAACTAACCCCTGTTTCCTACTTCGTCTCTGGTTCCCTCTGGTTCCCTCTGGAGATAACGGATTATGATTGCTTTTCTAATGCAACCATCTGGCAAATTAACAGTTGAATACTTGTTAGTTTTTTTGATACTAAGATTGCAATTATCAAACGGGTTTAAATGTTACATGCAGCAAACCGCCTGTGAAGCAATTACTATTAGGAAATTTTATGATACAGTTTGGAAATTATTTTACATATATCTCGAAATATAGATAAATATTTCGAGAAAATATGGTTTTGATAATTTTCTAAAAACTGTCAACTTTATTTCATTTCAATAAACATTCAAGAAGAAACTTTCACCCTGTAGAATTCACTAAAAACATGTATCAAAAAATTGTAAGGTGTATATAGAAATTAAAAAAGCATAAATTAGTAAGTGTTAACAATGATTCTTTTATATTAATTATTACAGATTTTTTATTAATTTTATAATTCGTTTATAATTTTTTTTCTATTCGTTAACTATCTTATAGACGTGAAAGTGAATTATCACGTTCATTTATCATTTTCTTTTTGTTCATTCGTAACTATCGTATAGACAGAAATGAACTGCTACGTTAAAGTACAGAATGCAGTAATGAAATTATTGTCTAAGAGATTATAAATCTTAAATGAGAGGAATTAACTCGTCTTGACTGGTTGCAACAGGAACGATAATGGAAAAGGATAGAAAAAAGTTGATGAAACAGCGAGTCGAAAGAAAAGTACAATATAAAAGGGAGGCGGAAGAAGCCACTCGTCAAGCTCCTAATAAGTAGCGAATCAATTATGCCCTAGGGCTGGCAAAGATGTGTCATTGTTTGTCTAACCTTTTCTCCAACAGATCTATGGAACTATATTCTAAACGATAAAAATCATCAACATTCAAAGAGAGAACTTAACAAAATTAAGTACCTCAAAATCGACGAGTCAGAAACGTAAAACAATATTTCTCAAATATAATTCTCTCCTGCAGAGCCAATAAAACCTATTTCAAAATCAAAGACCTTGAATCGACGCGAATAATTTCAGGATCTGACGATACAACCGAATGAGAAGCTTCTGTTTTCGTCTCTGTTTAAATATAAAATCAAAGTGCACGTTTATACGCAACAACGATGCGTGCAACGATTCGTTCTGCTATTTTCAATAAACAAACGAAAACCAGTCGAACGATTTCAAGGCAATCACGACAAAATCGAAGCGTCGCGTCGCGTTGCCTCGCTCTTTGACCGATTTCCCTGGGACATAATTTCATGAATGGTCGTTGGCACGTGTCGAGCAAGAGCAATGAAATCGCGTTGCGCGAATTTCGACCGCGGAGTGATCAATGAAACGCGACATTCGGTTTCGTTTCTGCCACGACTCGTTCGAACCGCGAGCTCCGGCGAATGCACGCGGTTCGAAACTAGGTGTTGTTAAAATAAGCTTTGAGACTGCAGCTTGGGAAACTCGGGCCCGCTGTTCTAGCTTTTAGGGCACGAACCTCAAAGGTCCAGGCGTTGAGCTTAAGCGTAAAAGCAAAAGTCCTTAACACTCGAACCCATAGACTCGGAGTCTCGAGCCATTTACATAGAATAATACTATCGACGAGTAGAACGAAGGCACCATCGAAGCACGTATTGATGGCGTTTTGTTATTATTTTATTCGCTATCGTATCTGTAATTTTGAACATTATAACAAAAGGAATCAAACGTTCATGTCGACACATCGTTCATTTTCAACCGAAGATTTAGCCGTTCTATTAGAGGAAGAGAATCGTACAGAAAAGAAACGAAACAAGAAAATGGATTTGGACCAATCGTGAAACACAAGAGAGTTTCTTCTACGCAATCAATTACTGGACGCGATTGAATTTTGGATCATTAAGCAGTAACTCTCGAGTAGATATGGAATCGAGTCTAACGTGTACTTGCGAATTCAAGTCAAGTTCGACATCGAAGTTTCGTATCGGGACTGAGGATAACTTCAGCCTTGAGAGTAAAGCAACTTCGAAGCTGAAATTTCTTGTAAGTGTCAGATTCGTGTAATGAAGAAGCGTGTTTAAATTTCGTTCAATCTGAGTGCATATAAACGGAGTTCTACTGTGACAACGTAGAGCAATACAGGGCAAGTGCTGTACTTATTCCAAAACTGAAGAAATGAAATGATACTTTATACAACGATACGTTACAATATACTCTATATTAGTAACTATCATACAAATCCATCGAAAATTAAAAAGAATTTATTATCTGTGACAAATACTGTATATAAAGTGTTCTCATATGTTATATGTACATATTCCAATACTTATGTATAGAAATGATGCATTTAAAGCTGCAAATTTCGTTGCGACCGTTTCAAAGAGAGAGAGAGAGTGTCAAAAAATTCCCAATTTCTCTGTGAAATGCATAAATCCAGTTCCGCTTTTGGCCGGAACTGCAATCAGACAACATTCATGCGTGGCAAGAAACGATCCGTGATACGCCGAAGCTAAAACGACCCTAATAAAGCAAGGGTAACACTTTGGGCAGCGGAACAAATCCGGAACGTTCCCCGTCGATACCGGGGGACCAACGTCGGCCATTAACGACGCATCAGTTCTTACGTTCGCAGTTTTCGAAGTTTTATTATGCCGTAAAATTGTCGCTTCGTGGTCCAGTGGCGGGCTTTAAAGTCTAGCCAGACTTTCAAAAGGGACTGCAATCCGGAGATTTTAATGGTCATAATGCCTCTGTTGTTTTGAGTTCGTCTCGTCATTAGTTTCGCGAGCTCTTTCGCGAGCTCGTGCGCGTTGGCCATGTTCCAAAAATCCCTTCCATTTCGTCCATCCATCCTCCGAAAAAGCAGCGGAGCGAACGAAAAAACAGGAGCAAACGTTATAGAACTGAAAAAAGAGAGAGCGAGAGAGAGAGAGAAATGGAAAGAACAGGGAGAAAGAAAGCGGAGAAATTGTATTTGTCAAATTTTATAACCGATTTTTATGGAGCTCCATTGAGGATGAGTAGAGATGGGATCGACTATCTCACAAGTAGGTTTGAACGTTTAATCGTTAGATTTAAATCCTTTATATCTAAGTATATATTTGTATATTTTCAAATACATTCGAATCTAAATTAGATAATTTTAAATATTTAATTTTATGAGTGCTTTTCAAAATGGAAACGATACTTCAAACTGGTGATGGTTGCTCTAGTACTTGGTGAATAGAAAAGTGTTATATATTTGAAATAATTATTCATATTGAATATTACTTTAGTTTTTACTACGTGTATACTAAATTTACATTAAATTCCTTGCACCTGCTAATATAGTAATTGTTTAACATTGTATCATCATCAGTTTTATTAGCATCATTTTCAAACTGGTCTAAAATTTTACTAATGTAATCGTGATATCCATGTCTTGCTATAACGTTAAATAAAAATAATTCAAACATCACAAACAAAAAAAAAACTTTTACAAAAGTTTTCTCTACAATGAGTACTCAAATATTATACTTGCATGAGTCACCGTGTATGTACGAGAGTGTGAATTCGAGACATGAATATTTATAAACCGAAACTTAATTGGAAAAGCTTGCTTGTTGTATCGCACGATTAATGTTCCTTCGAGATAATATCGATTAAGAATGAAGTGAAAGTCTCGCCACGTGTTTATCTGATTTGTACCGTTTAAAGGAAAGAAACCTAGGGTAAAATGAAACAATTAAGATTTAATCGTGAAAATCACAAACGCAACCGAAACAAGTATATTCTTTGCCATTTTGTACTACACATTTTTATTTTCCAAATTTTCATGGTACAAACTTTCTTTCGTTTTACGATTTAACGAAACATTTCGTTCAAGGAATTTTCTATAATTTTAAAAAATAAAGTCAAAGTAGATTAACAAAAATGAAACACCTCGTATTAAATATCAGTCTGTGAAAGCTATGTTCGTGAAAAGAAACTTTAATTTTGTTACGTTTTTAATTAAGAAAGTACTTGAAAAAATTAATTAAAGAAAAAAGTCAATATAATGAAAGAAAAATATATGAATATTTAAATAATTGAAATAAAATTAATTTAATATATTTTTATATAATATAAATAGTAAGTTAGTAAAGTGTATGACCTTTTGATAAAATTTTAATTTTCAATTTTTTAAAATTATAAATTTAATTTGATAATCTAAGTAAAAGATTTAATTTGTCAATTTTTAAAAATCTGCATTCTGAATAAAAACATTGAAAATGTTACTTTCTCAGCAACTAGCCATATAAATGAGAACAGTTTCCTTTCGGAACATATGTATATACCACAGCGGTTACAATGTATCATTATCCTATAGCAACATGTGTAAAGTAATATTTTACTTTGCCTTAACGTTTTGCCATATCCTACCTTGGTTAGCAATTATCGGATTAATCTGTGTGGCTATTTAACTTCTTAACTACCCCTGAGTTTATGCTATCGATTAAAAATTCAAGATATTCATTAACGCACGGCGTGGCAAACATATTTCATGATTATATCTTTGATAATCTAAACAGCTATGCTTACGTCAAAAATAACCGTAAAATGCTTATTTTATAATAACAACTTAGCTCTGTAACATTTATTAGTTCTTATCTATGGAAATTAATTCTTGCAAACATGAAAACTTGAAATATGGAAATTATTCAGGTTTATTAATAGAATAATAATTCGTATGTATCTATCTACAGAATTTGCAAGTATTCGTAAGTCCATATAATGATATAATATAATACATATGGTAGTAGTAAAATATTCAATTACATATAACTATAATTATCATTAATATATTATAATAATTTAATGGTAGATATATATACTATAAAGTATAATTAATTATTAACAGACTAATAATTGCAAATATACAGAAAAGATATACACATTTTCTTATTAAATTTAATTTTAAAAATCTACAGTTCTCTCAAATAAAAAATTTTATCTCTCGTATTATTTTTTTTTTAATTCTGATATTATTATATCTGATAAAAGCATCTGATATTATTATGATATTATCATATAATATAACCAAATATTACATTTGTATTTAAAGTATTTTAAATACAAATGTTACTATAACCAAATATTACATTTGTATTTAAAGTATTTTAAATACAAATGTTACTATAACCAAATATTACATTTGTATTTAAAAGATAAAACTCTTTTGCAATGGAAGGAAGTTTATATACTATAATTCAATAGTTCATATACTGTAATTTAATAATTCATAAGTATATAGGAGGCAAACAGCAGCGGAAATGAAACGTTCAAGAAAATGATAAAATAAATATGAAAATGTTATACACCACCTTGGTCTTACGTTACTCCTTTAATAATAAACCGAGTATGATTTCATCGAAAGATGAGTCAAACTACCGACCCGAATGATTTTACTAAAATAAAAGTGCACCGTCTCGAAAATAAACAGAAGTGATTTATTTATTCAGGAAAAGAGACACGAGCATGAAATATGAAGTAAAACAGTAGAAGTAACTTTGCGCCGGGTCGTGCACCATTTACACTTTAATTTCGATTAAAAATTTCTTAAATGCAAATAATTGAGTTTAAAATAAATGAGTTTATATTAATATGTAAATTATCAAATTTCAGTCATTAATGTGAGTGCCAAAATCATTGATCACATTAAGTAATACATCACACAAATATAAGTAAAAAAAAAAAATGTATTGTAAATCCGAAGAAAGAAAATTTCTATATGTGTAACATACTTTTTTCTAATGTTACATAACAAAAATGGAAAATAGAGCCCTGTGCCAAAGCACCTCTATCAAACACCATTTCTTCGCTGTGATTGTAATTGTAATCACAATCAGTTTTAAACAAGTATTACAACGATTTAAGAAATTAATTGTGTCAATTACATCGCATAAAATATATCATTCTCAATGACATTTTGTTACGTTGTCGAAAATCTATTCACTGAATGAATATCTCTCCTCGAAACTAAAGCTACGATGTATGTATGTACGTACGTTTCACAGTGGCAAACAGAGGTTATTTATTCATTCAGTGAAAGATAAGGGCAAAAGAAGGAGAGAAGAGGCAGTAAAAAGGAGGAAAAGCAAGGAAGAAAGAAAGTAACGTAAGAGAAAGAAAACAGCGTTGACCCAATTGAAAGTGGGCGACAAAAATTCCAGCTGGCTGAATTGTTTGAGAACGCCGGCTGTATTCAGGTGCACGTAGCGCCGCGCGCAAACAAACCCATTATTTTAAAATAATGTAAAATCTTATTTTCCCCCGGTAACGAAAGTCGTTATGAAGAGAAATAGGTCGAGCTGGAATCCGTGCTTTTATCCCCGCCGCGCCGTCGGACCAACGGGGAAAAAGGAACTATCCAAGGCGGGCCAGCAGCGCGTATAATAAAATACCGCAAATAGAAAATTGGAGTTCACCGGCAGACCTGAATGCGCCACCGGTGAAATTAAAATGTTACGTCACCGACTGTCTCGAGGATTACCACTCGTGAACGGGTATTTTAAGATCTTATTTAACATCCTCCCGCGCGTGCCACCCTACCCTATCTCGCTGATAACGTGAGAATTACCAGCTGCTCTATAGAGACAACGCTGCATAAAGAGGGAATGCCTCTCTCCTTCGTCACCGCTTTTCCCTTCTTCCTTTATACCTCCAGGTACTATTGTTCGATTCTTCGCGTTCTTCCTTTCGTTTCTCTTTCCCCTTTCTTTTCTTTTTTCTCCTTTTTGTTTTTGCAAACGAGTAGCATCGTCCTCATCTCCGCTGCTCGATTCGCAAGCAACGATCGGAGCCGTTGTCACGCGGGAATAATACCAGGGGCTCGCGGAATATCTTCGAATATCTTCTAAATAAGAAACGCGCGAAAATGGTGTTCGTCGTGTACAACAATGAACATTTGAACACGAATAGTGTAATTTCAGGAATTAGATTAACAAATTCGCGGTGGTAATTTTACGGGAATGTCGAAGTGGAAAAGTGCAAGTTGGTCCAAAGCAGAAGCAAGAATTTAAAATGTTTGTTTGTAAGTGAAGAGAAGGTAACGATCGTGCAGGGAAGATAACAGAAAATCAGAGAAAATAATTGGAAAAATAGAACCTCGGTAAGTTTTAAAAATAGATATAGTTATAAAAAAAATCTAATAAGTAAGTAATTAATTAAAATTATATATCATTGCCAATATTACAATTAACATTATTTAGTTAATTATCAGTGTAGATCTTAAAAATTAATCGATTAAAATTTAATACAATTTTACGTAATTCAGTAACAAATAAGTAAATAAAAAGCCGTGAAGTAGTAGTAAAATTTAATATTCGTTCGGTATTAGCATAAATGCTTCATAAAATTCATTCTCGATAAAAGTAATCCGTCGGGAAATCCCTCTTCGCAGAAATTCCAAGGTTTCCCACGAACCATCGCAAATTTTTAATTTTATTATAAAAATGTTCGCTAAAGAGTCGACTTATGAATTCTTAAAGAGAAAATGGCAAAAGTCAAAAAGGAAGGGAGTTCAAACTTCATATCGAGATTCTCGCGTGAAAGACTTATTTTAAAACGTAGAAAACGAATAAAAGGACAAAGGGGATGTGAAACTTGGATCCTTTCCCATCTCGTATAACAACCAGATGACGTAAGAAATCGAGGGCTGGTGCAATAGCGCAGAAAATTCTTTTCCGATTACCACTACGATTTGTACATATGTACATATATATATATATATATATATATATATATATACATACACACATATATATGATCACTTAGCATTGATCTCTTATCAAGAGCACCGTGGTAATGAATTGAATTAATTAATTAATTAATTAATTTTCCTGCGTGCTCGTTAGCGTCTACACTCGGATCTTGTGAAATTAGTTGAAGTCTGCAGAGAAAAATTATTATACTTATGAATCACACGTTTCCACTTTTTACAGGGAAATAATTTTCAAACCCTGTTACACTATTACACACGCATATATACAACTTCAGAATTGTCCATTTATTTGATTTAGATTAAGTTCGAAAATTCTTGAAAATTTAAAAAATATTGAGCGTAAGGATTAAGTTATTAAACTGCAATTTTTATACAGTTTTGTATTTTTAATATTGTAATAAAAAAAAAGTAGAATCTATAAATAGGACTGTAGAATAGAACCTGTAATGGAACAATAGAATAGAATAATAGGAATGTAATGGAACCTACAATAGAGTATAGAAAGTATTATAGAAATAAAATAAAACGGGAAAAATTTAAAAATACATATTTTGTTGTCGAAAGTTTCATTTTTCAAGAAATAAAATTATTTTTTCTGGGTCGATGAGTTACATTTTTCTATCTTTCTTTGGAAAAAAACATGCGTAACATTGAACATGTGAATATTTTTGTTCAAAAATAGGAAATAGAAGCAAAATTCTATCCAATAAAAATTTCATTTTACATATTCAACTTATTCTTTCATACGTATGTTTTAGACTACTTCATAACTATTATACCTTTTAATCTTTTGGTGCACGATTTATTTCCTAAATATGTACGAATATCGTTTACAGAATACATTATTTCAAATCGTCGTTTTTCATTTTTATCTCGAGTAAAATTTGTCCAAACTTACCATGATAAAACCTCCATCAACGTAATACGTTAGAAATTTATAACGAAGGACTACGATTTATTATTTCTTTTTTCTTTTTAAAGTACTTCGTCGATTATCTGTCCGGATAGAAACTCATCTTCTTTCAAAACACGAAGATCTATATTACGTTTGTGTTTGCTTATACACGTATGGTTTAGGTTAGGTTTAGGTTAGGTTTACGTGCAATTTGAAATGGCAAGTTCGTTCGATATAGTGTTTTACGGCTTTAACTTTGTTCCGACGAATTTATCGTCGATGCTTGAAACCGATGCGAGAATTCCGGAGAAAATTTCTCACACGACCTCGGCCTTAAACCTGGCTCACCATGTGTGCACGTTGCAAAAGAAAAAAAGAAAGAAAAACCGAATATATATTGCGCAAACAGATGGATAACAGTCATGTAATGTTCTGTTGCATTATCCCACGTTTTAAGAGAAGTGTTATTGTCTACTCACTTCTCAAAAGTCACTATAATGTACAATTTCATAGACACGATGTACAATCTTCTTCTAAATTTTTAATTAATTCAATTTGAAGAATACGAGGAGAAACAAAAATTTTTATAATTTAATACATTGTCATTTGAGATGAAAAAATTTTATATCGTGGTTTTTATTTATTTTCTTATAAAATATCTGTTCTTTTGTTTGTTTATATTACATTTTCGACCGTATTTTATTTATTATTACAAATACAAATATGCAATGGTTGCACGTAAGTTTATATTGAAGTACTTTAATGTAGACCAATATAATTTATTCATATGTTCAACCCTTTCCATATATATAACTATAATTTATACGCAAGATTATTTTTTATTGACATTTCAAATAGCAATAAAAATAATAAAGAAGATATTAAAAACATAAAAAAATGTACTATTTTTTATATAGTATATAAATATCACTAACAATTAATCTTTACTTATCTTTACTTTGATAAAGTGAAACGTTTCCAAACTTTCCGTCAATATTAATTGCCAATCAACTCGCAACTTTTTATGTTATATTATTTTTATGTTATATTAAATTTTAATGATCAATAATTAACCATACTTTTTGAATATGGTGCGCCCTTTCCAAATTGAAATAATAAAATTATATATGTATGTGCCTATATATATACATAATCGATATAACACCTGTCAAACATCAAATACTCTATTATAAAACACAGTCAGTTCCATCAATCCAAATCAAACTAGTTGAATCGTGTCAGTTCCTCTATACCGTACACCGTACGAGGTAAGAAACTTTCCGTCAGAACGGATCACCCACTCAACCTCTCTCACCCTAATTCTATGTACCATGATTCACGATTCCTCTATCATCTGAAGCAAAGTTCTCTGGGAATTCGGTTAACCCGATCGTTCATTGCTTAAAAGAAAGACCGACAACTCGTTTGGAAAAAGAACGATCTGCTTGCCGGAGCCGGCGGTGACTAACGAGGATGCCGATCTCCCGGTGACTCCTACGTGGCCGCACCTGCGACTTGTCTGCTGCCATATTTTACGCCAAAGTCATTTCCATCGCCGCGAGAAAGTTCGAGGTTCGCTTTCACCCCTGTGATTCTCCTTCTCTTTCTTCCCCCCTCCCTCTCTCTTTCTTTCTCTCCTTTTCCCATCTGTCGGTCTCTTTTTCGCTGGGTCGCCGCGATCGTAACCAACTCCTTTCGCAATAACTTTTAAAGGAGCCCAGAATTAATATATTTTTTCAGAGCGCACGCCGAAATGGCTGGCCGGGTGCCGCGGTCGAGTATTGAACGCATAAATTACGCGGCTCGAGCCAAAGTGCTGCGATTGAAGTGCTTTCTTGCCCCTTCTGCCCCCCCTCCTCTCTCTCCACGGCTTTCCCGCCGTGCTTATCCTCGTTTTTTCCTCGTTCGTCGCTCTCGTTCTCTCTTTCCCGCCTTCCACCGACAGCTCGACCACGAAGAACCCTTTCCCAACGACGCTCCCAGCTACGGATGGGATCAAGTCCAATATGTACTTAGAAATCCGAGTCAAGTTCGATAGCCTGAGTTTCGTTTCGCACGAGTTTCGAGCGCGAAATGTTTCAATAAGTACACTTGCAATGCAATTCACTTTATACGTGTCAAGTTCAATGTACGTGCCTACTGCATTGTAGCAAATGTCAGTGTACAAGTTCAATGTACACAACGTAACATTATACGTATTCATTTCATTAAGTACATAATACACGAGTCAAGTTCGATATTTAAGTTTTTCACGAATATTGCTCGAGTAAAATAGAGTGAAAATATTTCAGTGAACACACTTTCCATGTACTTACTTTATGCAAGTCAAGTTCCATTTATATGTACTTGCATCTCTAAGTATATTTTAACAAGTCAAGTTCGGTATCCAAGTTTCATTTCGAACGAATATTTTATCAAAAGTTGGCTTGTATTGAACTCTAGAACAAGCATCTATATTTTCGAAAACGAAAAATATTTATACGCAGTTCGAGGTAGTATTCGAGTCTCGAAAATCAAAATTCCACAGAGTGATTCTCGCCTGCCTCTCGCTACAAAATCCGAAGGAGATCTGTTTCTTTTCAATTCTCACAGCGTCTGAGAGTGAGACTTTCTGTAAAAACAAAGATAGTAAGAAGTATGTTTCTGTTTCTTAACTGTGTATAAGAAAAAAGGAACATGCTTGTCGAATCTAAAAATCTCTGTCATCATTCTTGCAACATTCGGGAATCCTCTAAACTAAACGATGTATCATCAGCTTTTTTTCGGTATTGTCCTCTTTGTTTTTCTTTCAAGTTAAATTATAGTGCATTTGAATGAAATGAAAGAGAAAAGAAGAACGAAAACTTAGTAATATTTTATTATAATCGGTGTGTATCTCGAAAATAAATCATAAGAAATAAAAGTAAATAAAAGTCAAACTGCACATAAAAATGAAAATAAAAAATAAAAATGAAAAAAAGACTTTATCCGGTGAAAAATTTCTGATTCGCACGCTTCTAGGAAATTTCACCTTGCAAGATTCGAATCTACTTGTGAGGTACTCGACTCTATCTACGAATCTGCTTGGAAATTACTATTTTCACTTTCAAAAAGTATTCATGAAATATTCGAAACTATCTCGCTTTGGTTCGAGTATACTTGAGCTTGAATCCAACGACCAAAGGTTCAAATCTGCTTGCGAGATGCTCGATTCCATCTCTACTCACAGTCCCGTCCCACTTCCACGGAATTCAAACTCCGTGCGATGGAATTAGTTGGTAGTTGTGATTTAGTTTTGGTTCGAACGCTATCCCTCTCCGTCCCTTTATACACCCCATCCGTACTTCCTACCACTTTCTCGTTCTCTTCTCGATTCACCTCTCTTCGTTTCGTGCACGGTTCAAAATCCTCGTCTCCCCGTTGTCGTCCAAGCAACCCCTTCGACGTCCTCTCCGGGGAATTTCGATTTTCGTCACGATAATACGAGTTCGACGAAAGGATTTGAGGTTTGATTACAGTGACGCGTAGACAGGACGAGTTCTTAGATCGTTTCATGACGGTTCCCCAAACGTAATGAAAAATTTCTGACCGAGTTCGCGGAGAACAGAGAGGAAAGAGTTAATTATTTTCTATAGGACAATTTGTTAATTGTAAATTTTTATGCAAAATGCAAAGAAACAATTTTTATTTTTGTATAAAATTATATATATATATATTTATAACATTTGCAATTTATTAAAATTTGAAAATTATATATATATATAACATTTGCAATTTATTGAAGATTTTTTGAAGCTATACCTATTATTTCATTAACATTTTTTTCCTAATATACTAGTTTCTAATATGTAGTGATGAACTACATTAATTGCAAGGCTCTCAGTTACTTTTCAACAAAAGTAGGAACATTCAAACACATTCAAACAACTGCAAATTTTTATGCAAAATGCAAAGAAACAATTTTTATTTTTGTATAAAATTATATATATATATTTATAACATTTGCAATTTATTAAAATTTGAAAATTATATATATATATTTATAACATTTGCAATTTATTGAAGATTTTTTGAAGCTACACCTATTATTTCATTAACATTTTTTCCTAACATACTAATAGTTTCTAATATGTAGTGATAACTACATTAGTTGCAAGGCCCTCAGTTACTTTTCAACAAAAGTAGAAACATTCAAATCGTAGCTCTTATCTCGTACACGCCACGAAATGATAGAAAATGGACGAATCGAATGAACGAATCGGAAAGTCAAAAGAGTCTAGGACTTTGCTTTGAAGTGCATCGGTCTCTGCGACCATTGGGAGTGCCAATTCTGATAGAAACGCCGGAAATTGCGTCACGGTGGCTAACGGTCTTCATGGTTTTTGCATATTAGCTCACTCATCCATCTTTCTTTCTCTCTCTCTCCTTTCGCACTTTTTTCTCCTCTTCTTTTCCCTTCTTGTCCCTTTTTACGTTTGTACTTCAAAATTTGATTTGAATATTTTAAACATGAACATCGGCTCAACTAATCACGAAAAACTTTCCTTTCAATTGATTATTAATAATCGCGATTGAAATCACAAATTGAATTGTATAATTTAAAAAAAAAAATTGATTTGTTTTAGAAATTTTAACAGTTATAATGTAGAAATTAATACCTATTACAAAAATTATAAATTTTAAAAATTAAATTGATTGTAATATTAAATTGCCATGTAGCAGTAAAAAAATTTAACAGTATTTTTAACAGTATATAAAAAAATTGATTTTGTTCTTAATGAACATGATCTACTTTATTCTATTTAATAAACAATCATTAACTCGTATGTTCCTTAAAGTCTTTCTTATCATATACTGATTGTCAAATACTAATTTTGTTATAAATAATTATCCTTGTCACATTTCGTACTAATATCATACAATTTTTCTTCCTTGGTGAGAAGATAATATTTCATAAAACCAAGAAATGAGAAACCTTTTAAAAAATATTACAATCGCACCAAGGATCAAAGGAAGCTTGGCGATGAATGTAGGTAGTACATCATATTATTACAGAGAAAGCTTTGATAATGATAATTTCATATTTCATATAGAAACAAAAATACGTATTAGAGTCATATTTTTACGTTATTTTAATTCTTGAGTTTTCATTCGATCATTTCTTATGAAAAATATTTATTACAAATGTCGAGAAACTTGTATAAAGTCATGTGTAAACTTTTGCAAATGAAATTGTTCAAGCAAGATATAAAAGATTTTATTCTTTATGATCACACGTATAATGATAGAATATTATATAATATAATTGAATTAATTCTTGAAAATTAATATACAATGGTAAAAGGAAAATTTATCTAGATTCTACAATTTTATGAAATTCGAAGAAATTGAATTGTGATATCATAATGAATCGTTGTTTAATTTTTAGTAGAATAAAAAATGTCTTTAACGTTGATAAAGAATCTTCTGATATCAGTCCAAGTAATAATATTAATTTAAATAATAAGTATACGTACAGTAAGTAGTAAAATATATTATACTATGTCTTTAGGTAATTTAAATTCATAATCTAAAACATAAATAATTATTAAATATCGTTAATGGTTAATTCATCATTAATTTGTACGAAAATTACGAAAATTCAAAATCAATCGTAATATGAATCACCAGAGTATAGGAAAAAATATGCCAGCCGAAGATATATATTATTTTACAGTTTAAATAAATACCTAGTTAAACAAACGATATTTTCATTCCGTACGTTTTTCCCTTACAACCTAGTGGCTACGCTTTCTCTGAAAGAAAACCTCGAATTTACTGGGAAATCTGACAAACAAAACCCGCGAGTATAAACGTCCGCAAACATTACATTAAATCTGCTCGACAGTTCTTCCATTTTCTTCGCGAGGCGTAATGAAATCCTTCGCCGAGGCGTTTCTCCTCTTGTTATTCATAAAAATACCGCGGGAAGGATGAAAATTCATGTATTCAAATTGATTCTCGTGCGAAAGAGGCGAAGCACGATCTCACTTCCGTCGTTAAGAACAAAATTGAAGTATCGATGCAATCACCAGCCATGCCCATTTACTCGGTAACTCTTTTCAGTCCAAGCACATCAAGCGTATTTAACAGTCCGAGCAACGGGGAGGGGAGTTACCACTGTCGCACGACAATGTCAGCGATTGTGCATCGTTCGCAGAACTATCAACCGATCCCTAACTCGCCTCTTCTCTCGGAAAAATTCCTAAATCGATAGAAAATTACCGAGCCGGCGAAAGTAAAGTAAAGTAGATTGTTAAACGAACTGGCAGACACGTTCTTTCGTCGCTGTTTAAAAAATATCAAAATTAATTAATAAATAATGTACTGAATACTATAATATATAAATATATTACTTTTAAATAACATAATAATATACTCGTTCATTTTTCTTACACGTTCAAACTGTCTAATCTTATTTTTCAAATATAGACCTTGATATTATTAGAAATTACGTACATGTTAACATTTCGAGAAATTTTAAGTTACAATATTAATTTAAATATTAGCTTCAATATATTAAAGCCATTATTACTGTCGGTAATTAATTAATGATATTAATAACTAAAATATTAACTACACAATTATGAGTATTGATCAATAATATCAATTGGCAAATAAACCATTAGCAAGTCATGTAACCATTCGACAAAGGACGAAACGCCAGTCAACTTGATCAGCGACAACGGAAATATAACGAAAAGCCCGGAGAGACTTGATTTAGTGAAGCACTGGAAATCGAGTCGCCAGCATCGAAATCTTTACATCTCTCGAGAAACACGGGGAGAAATTTATTTCCGCGTGTACAGACGATACACGCTTCCCGAATTGAAGAATTGATGGACAGGGGAGCGTGGAACGAGAAATTGAAGCTTTATTTATCGCTCGCGGAGTTTTGATCGAATCGGCTCCTCGTCTCCGTGAATGGCTGATAGGAAATCCGAAAACTTCGAAACAATCTCCCGAGGAGACGCGTGGCCAAACGAAAAAAGAAGATAAATGGAATTGCGTCTAAATTTCGCCAACCTGCCGAGATAAACGAACAGTTTCCGAGCAGAAAAAAAAAGAAAAAAGATGATTCGATATTACAGTAGGTAGGTTGATGATGCCGTCGAATATTTTTTGAAATATCAGACCGCGTGCATCCGGCAAATCTCTGTCATAGTTTCGAAGATATCTGTCTAATCAAGGAGCCCGACGAGAAACTGAGTGCTACACATTTTTTGTCGAAAACGATATACACATTTTTAATTTATCTGTAACATTAATAGATTAAAGTATCTAATATATTATTTTAGTAATTTTATCTCCTATTTTTATACGAGATAGGATCATTTAAAGATATTAAAACGTTGAAATTCTGAAGTGTATATCTTAAGAATGATATAAATGATTAATGGACTGATTCTGGAAGTGATTCTATAAACACATTTCTAATCTAATTGTAAGGTATCAAATATCAAATATTTACCAAGGAAATGAGAAAATTACAAAGTATTACAAATTTTAGAGAATATTTAAATAATATATGAACGGTGTGAATTTCCATAGGAAATGTAATTGTATCACAAAGTTCACATCTTGTAAGTGATATAACAAGTATGATAATTAACCATAAAATATTATATCTTACTTTTTACTGTTAAAAGTAATGGAACCTACGAATCCTGAATTCTAACTAATTGTATCATTCTTATATATCTAAGAATGAAAGTAATTACTGGAATATTTATTTCTATGAATACGTATCTAAGGAAACAGAATTTTACATTATGAGACGTATATGATGCAAGTGAAATAATAAATTTATTGTAAAATAACTAATAATAAAAGCAATGAGAAATATTCAATTTGTACTATATATGATTGAATGATCTAATATTTATGACTATAAATTGATCGCAGTATCTAATATTCAATTTCAGTGACGTTCAATTTCCAAAGGAACTTCTGTCAAGACAAAAGTCATGTTGTTACTTACACAACATCTGTTACGAACCAGGCGTGCAACGTACTTACGATCGTACATTAAGAAAGCGCAAATTACATTCAGATTCGTATTCGCGCAATCTCCGTGATCGTCAGGCCTGATTTATCTCGTTTAAGCGTCAATTAACGTGAAGTCGAACTTACCCACAGGAGTAACCATTATTCAACAACCAAAATTGACGTGCTTTATTCCTTAGTAAAATCATCCATCATCAACACCACGTAGTCTCTAAAAAGTTCACTTTGTCCAATCCACTGTGTGTAATCCCATTGAAAATGGACTCAACGAAATAAATAAATAAATAAAGTAAAAAGTAATATTACTACTTTTGTCCATGTGTTCGTGGATTATATTGTATTAAAATTTATATTTTACTTTTAAGATTAGATTATATTTTTATTTAAATTATTGGTTCGTTCGAAAAATTCATGATATTTTTGGTACATGTACATGTGAAGATGTTAGGCATTACCCAAAATTAAAAGAAAAAATATTTGAAAATTCATTAATATGAAGATTTTTTGTATCAGTACGATAGAATGTCGATTATCCGAAACATTGATTATTCTAATTTCGACGTAGAATGAGTCACCTAATTATCATAAACCACACAATCTAATAGTATACATTTTGGGATCTTTCTTGTTTTAAATGTCCCATTTGAGTGTCTCGTCTGACATCGAGTTTGATACATATAGATTTCATTTATAATTTATGAGTATCAAAAGATGAAGTGACACTGAAATTGAAGATAAATTAAATATTATCCAACATTTCAAAAAGGTTAATCTTATTTAACCTAATAAAATATAATCTTGGAACTCTATAATTGATGACGTTAAAAATAATGAATCAAGATTGTTAAAAGTTCAAGATAACTTAGATAATGAAAGGAACTTTCATCTCCACAGAAGCTTGAAAATATGATGATAAATTAGATTGGACTATGAGAAAACTCTTGAATTGAATGCGAAATTAGGTAATAATAGTAGTTCTAAAGCATCTACTGATTATTTATTTATTTATTTCTTTAAATAAAGCAACAATCCCTCGAAACATACAATAAAAACTGAAAATAAGTTAACAGCACGGATAACACAAAGCTTACAGATTTGACGTGAGACGCATTGTTAGATCCGCGTAATAAACATCGATATTTGAAAACTGTTTAACTTTAAATTAATTGACCCATGACATGTTCACAAATTTCGTCCGATTATCCGAGAAACCGCTTGTCCGGACCAATCTGTCTCCCAATTATAATCGGATGATCGACGTTCTATTGTAGTTAAATTGTCAAAGAATAGTTCTTTCGATTGCGACGTATGAATATAATAAAAATCGACACGAACGCGATCGAGGAGAGGTTCCCAGGGAGCGGTGCACGATCCGTAGGTTGCACTGTGTCAATTATATTTAGCACTTCGCCATGTGATCTCTTTTACTGACTCACAACCATCGAGCGAAACGTTTCGCGAGCAGAACGAGCGAACCGCACATCGGAAACAGAGGCGCGTGTACATCGGGTTCTCGGTAGACTCTGCAATGATGCCTCGTTTGTCAGTGACTCACTAAATGCACGATATATGCACATGTATGTCCGTGCACGCGGGCAGCACGCGTGTAGGACGATACCGATACAAAGTGAACGAGATTCGAGCAAGTATCTCGCCTGAATACTGAACCGCGCTATTCATTAACGAGATTCCCCCTTTACAATTATTTTGACCGCGACATGTTATCAGTACTCGTTCCTCTGTTCGTTCCTTGTTATTTATGCTAGTCGAGGAGTTAACGATAGTTCCTTGACGATCCTATATTTTTCACGCTGTTTCACGAGCAATGACCAGGTCACGATTCTGGGCTACGATTCTCTGTAGTTTGAAAAAATCGGGAGGTTTAAAAGTGTTCCGTTGATTGAACTTTCGGATACTACAATTTATTTTAATATTTATCTCGATGCTCAAGTTATTGAAATATCTAAATATCTAACTTTTACATTTTACAGCCGAAGAAAAATACGAAATTCCTTTAATAAAAATAGAAAACCAGACTATAGATCTTTGTACATTTTTAATAATTTTATGACCACAATTAAAAACATAGGACCTAAATAAAAATTTGTTCCATCTGCTAAATACTACGATAAATATTTTACTTTGGATATTTTA
This sequence comes from Melipona bicolor, assembly GCA_030673865.1. NCBI lineage: Eukaryota > Metazoa > Arthropoda > Insecta > Hymenoptera > Apidae > Melipona > Melipona bicolor. Next base: position 85,313 of record JAHYIQ010000029.1, read on the forward strand.
TATATTGTTGAATAATATTCTAAAACCATTGTGTACTTTTTAGATTCTAGAATCCGCAGTATATTAATTACGAACAATCGTTGCGAGATAAAAATTGCTAAAGAAAACGTGAAAACTCTTGGAAAGCTCGACGAAGAGGAGGAGGTCGAGCGTATCGGACATTTAATAAACGCATTTAAAATCGCAAGTGAATCTATGCCTGGATGTCAGAAACGTGTATATATAATAGAACGAGACATCGTGTGACGGCGACATGTTCGATATCTGAGCACGTCACATCACGTATATACTTACACACAGTGGAAAATACGTCACACATGTGTCAGTTACAGCAACCAAGCAGCGGGATGACGCGATTCTGACGATATTTGCTATTACTCTCGTGCCTACGAAGCTGTTCATTTTTCCTTTTTTTCCTTTTTTTTTTCTCTCGCCAATTAACGCACCGTTGCTCGTGCATTACGCAAGCGAGTGCGCGATTAGGCTAACTTCAAAATGTCTACATGCCTCAAGGATAAAACTGTTCTACGAATAAAGCGTGCAAATGGCATCATCAATGCTAATAAACAACTAAACGTCACAAACTATTGGCTCACGCCTCCTTTTATTCTTGACCCAGAATCGACCATCTACTCTGAGGCTTTAAGACGCTATACTGAACTTATACTGAAAATTTACTCGCGAAAGCACGTTCCACTCTTATTATTGAAAATCTTGTTCGCTGGTTTCATTCAATTATTTGCCACACGAGTAACAAAAAAAAATATTTCGTAAGATTAAATATATCAATATTGACAATTTGAAAAGATTAAAAATTAAAAGTTGTAATTTTTTTATAAAAATTGAAAGGTAACAAAAATTCGGAGATCAAAAAAGATAAGCCAAATAAGTTGCAACAAGTACCTACCATTGAAAAATAAATTAACACTTAATTAATATTATTATATGGATATTAGGTTAATTTTAAAAGTTTAAATTTGATTTAGTTTTATCACTATCAGAGAAAATATAAAATACAAAATGAAATCAAGTATCCTAAATCTTTGTGATTAACACAAACTATTACTGTAGTAATCCTACAAATAAAAGTTAAATAACATATAATTCAATTTTGTAATACCTATTTTTTATAATATCTATTATTTTTGTAATACCTATTTAATAATAAGTATTTTTGAAAATATAGTACGAGAACTGAAATATTTGTTGCAAATAAATCAATTTAGATAACGATAATATTGAACGTATTAATATTGAAATTCTCGTTTTTAGCAATTTTATCAGAGCAATATTTATTTAATTCATTGTAGTTCTATTTCGCCAACAGCGGTTTGATCCTATTGGAAATGTAGTTGAACGAAGGCAAGAAAATATTTATTTTGGAGAGGAAAATATTTTTGGACGACGTTGCAGCTAAACTCCTGGTATACACGGAAATTGGTTCTTTGTGTGCATTTTATTCAAAGTAATATTTGCTTGCTTTTTTTTTACATAAACAACAAAACACAAACAACGAAATTATAGGCTTTACTCGTCAATAATTATAATCTTTTTTGTTAATTTTTGAAAGTTATTATGCGCGTATCATGAAATTTCAATTATTAGATAACTTTAATGTTGCAAAATTGGGAAATGATTTCAACAAACACTTGTAAATAAATGATTCAAATGTTTCAATTTACAAAATTGAATTTACAAAATAAATCATTTAAGCAATAATTATATCAGTGTACAAAACAGATTACAGGGCAACAATTTGTTTAAATTCTAATTACAGTTTTAATTTAAAATTATTCACAAATAATACCTGCGTATAAAATAATTCATTATATTTCTTTCGAGTATTTCTATGTTAAATGTTAAATATCAGAAAAAAAAAGGCCTTATCTTATTATCGTGAAACGTTCTTCTCCTCTTATTCAATTACATTTCTTATAATTCGTTCGTTTCAAAGAATCTTCCTGATGCACTTTATTCTCGAACTCTTAGTCTCTCGGAATCATGAGATCGTCCCCTGACGATCGAAAGCTAGTTTGGAATTCGGAAGTTCCAAGTCGAATTACGGAAATATCTTGAGAGTTCCGTAAACCTTCGACTATTTCCTTTTCTGCCACGGACTTTTTCCCCAAAGATTTTCTCGTCGCTCAATTCTAAGCAGCGTAATAAAATGATAAAACATGAAAATTACCTGATCAATTTTGTCATTGAAATTAAATGAATAAAAGTTGAAAACAAAGAATCGTATTATTCGTTAAAATACAGAAGGTAATGGGTAATTTATGATCAATCCTGTTACGTTCGTTCAACTATTTTTAACTCGATTGTATTTTTATAACGTTGAAAAATATGTATCTCGGGTTTAAACAAAATAAATAATTGTTATTATACATCTTCTTCTTTGTAATAATTCAGAAGATGACAAAATTCATCACTTCTCAATTGTACACTCTCGAAAAATGTACTGTTAGGTACAACTCGACCAAATATAATGATACAAACAAAATCATATAAGTAGTAATTATCGTAAAAATAAACTCATAAGTAGAATAATTGATTAATCATAAGAGGAATTTTCTTAGTTGATTTATGCGCTATATTATCAATTCGATAAAAATGGAACATTTAATAATCGGTTTACACCGATAAAATTAAATGTTAAAATTAAATTGTAGCAATATTGTAGGTTTTTTTAATGCGCGTAAGACAGAGTATTAAAGATGTATTGAACATTCTGCAGTATTAAATTTCTCGTTCTAAAAAGTGATTAAATTAAACGAATGCAAAGTTGACAGGTTAATAACCAGTATGAAGCGTGCAGCGTGTTATAAGCGTAACTAATCATGTATTATAGAAGCTCGGTAATTGTATCGAAGTCAGTTTACTGGGAGAATTTCGTAATTTATAAATCATTGTTACAAAGACTGTAATGAATCACGTTCTTGATACGTTTAATAGAAAAATTTTGTTTTTACAAAGAATATTTTATTTTCGCGGTATTAATAATAATTTTATTTATTTTTTTTTTTACATACAAAATTTACAATTAAACTTTCAATCTTATTATTATTTTTATCTTTGTAATTGTTATTCGTAGTATGAATTCTAATAATAATAATAGTGATGACAACAATGATAGATACAAGCAACAAATTATAAGAAAATAATTCTTTAGAGATGATTCTTTCTTGTATTTGTAAGAATTAAGTTTTTGGATAAAAGATCAAATTTTTAAATATTCGCGCTGCTAATTTGTTACTTTGTTAACAACATTTCAAAAGAAGTTATTTCCCTAACACCCCAATGATATCGGACGCGACTCTTAATTAGTATTAAACAATTTACGACTCGCAATACCGTCCCCCGATCCCTGTTGAATATTTATATTGATAAAATTGGCGAATTCGCGATCTCGCGGCCGCGATTGCAATGGGAAACGCGTTGCGAGCGTTCGCAAACCGGGCTTAATAAAAAAATACGCCAGCGAAGCAGCATAAAAATTTTATAGTCTCGGATGGCGGTCTTCCAGGCGTAAATGGGGGAGCGTAAAATGCGTAATGACGTTGAGAAATCGAATGGAGAACAGAGAAAGGAGCGTTAGGCGCGAGCAAATCGATTCTGCGGTAAAGCGACAATTATACGAGTCGATACAAGTAATGGACTGTTTCCGTTGATCACGCAAATAGCATTTCCACCGTTTCTTTCTTTTATTTGTCGTTACGGAAGATGTTACCGTAATGTCGTAATTGAATCGTTCATGCCACCGACTGGAGAATGATTTTTTTTTTATCATTAAAGTTAAATTAAAATTAATATAATAAATAATGATTAAATAATAAAATTTAATAAAAATTGAGATTTTTTTCAATCAAGATCGTTTTAAGATTTTTAAAATTGCAGTAAGATGTATATACGTATATATAAGATATGGATGTAAGTTATGAGATGTATGTATGTTATAAGAACCGATATAATATCAATTTTGTAAAATTGGAATTGAAATCGATATTACTAAGCCTTTTTCGCTCATAACTGTTTTAAGATTATTTCGATTTTTTAAGACTGTTTCAGACCATTTCAATCCCTAGTTTTGATAAAATATATTATATATTACAGTCTCTATTATACAGTCTCTAGGCTTTCTAAGATTGTTTAAAGACTAGATTTTCAGACACTAAAAGTATTGAAGTAATGAATTATTACATACTTAAAGTGACTTTATATTTTATACTACTTTATTACTAAATATGATATATGTATGCAATAAATGTCTTGTAACTTTCACATACATTTAATTTTGAATTCCAATTAATCTTTATAACATATACATTTCAAATTTAACAAATAATGAATATAATAATGAGAGTCATGTACGTTGTTTTACAACTTATTGCGAAAGGTTTCTCTTCGGTAATAAAAGGTACTTTTAATTAATTAAATAATTGATAAATTAATATTCACTTAGATACGAGAGATTCGCTCATTAACAAATCTGGATCACTCCATATCCTCTCACGCTACAAGTGCGTTCACAACAGAGTACTGGAATATAAATATAAAAATTTTGTATGATAAGTGTTCAAATACTTTCGCAAGCCAGTGTACGTGTTTACGGAGATATACACGTACAAAATTCAAATATATGCACAGCTATCGTGTCGCAGCGGCGCTGCTGCCTCGAGGAGGTCCTGTCAGAAGGCAGCTGTCACGTCTCTTTCCGTCTGTGCAGCCTCGAGGAAAGACTCTCTATGGGGTCTACAAGCAACGCAGCCATAGTTGCTTGTATCTTTGAAAAACATCAAGGAAATAACATCTTCAGAATTATCACACGACAAAAACACTTACAACCAAAGTGACTGTCGCAGTCGAAATTATCACGTACGTTCACGTGATAAGTGGACCGTACGTGAGATTCGTTTGGATGCAAGAAAAGTCTCAATGATAAAAGCCAATTACATTTAAAAGTTAAAAGTTAAGCGGTTCCTAAAAATGGTAAGATCACAATATGAAATTAAACACCTGAACGTGAAAGTGGAGTTCGTGTGAATCTCATGTTGAATAAAATGGAATGAAATGTCATTATTAATAAGTAAATATTAATAAATAAATATTATTATTAATAATAACTTCGCAAATTTAACTAGATATTTATCTAACATTGAACATTGAGAAACAAGTTGAATTGGAAAAAGGAGTATCGGATAATATAATTATTCTTAACGCACGTGTAATTTTTAAAAACTCCAAGCAAAGCGATGAACAAAATCAAATTTAAAGAAGACGAGTAAATTTCAAAAGAAGAGAATTTTATTTTCGCGTTGATAATTTATTTTCGCAATGCGAATGTATGGAATATATATGGATAATATATCTGCGTGGAATACACGGGAACGTGGGCGTATCATCGTAAACATCTGTTACTAAATAATCTACGAACAGCGTCATTACCAGGCAGAGTTTACAGGATTTGTTAATCGACAACCGCGTCTGTTAATGATGTCGTGGCTATAAACCGAAAGGATTTCAGTTGATTTCTGCGCAAACTAACTATTCGTATCGACAGCGGCGAAAATCCGCAGACGACGAATATCTGTTTGATTTCGCGCGATTTATCATCGGTTAACTGCACGCCGCGACACTAATACGTAGCAATAATACGGCATCGAATTACAAACGTTTGCCAAACAACTGTAATTGATTGCCCATCCTTTGATAACAAATCCGTTTTGAATTTGCCAATGAAAATCACCGTTTCTTCATCGCACGTGCTTAAAACTTTTTCGCACAAAACGAGCACGACGGTCATTAAGTCGTCTTTTTCTTTTTGTAAAGCTGAATTTTATCCAATTCCTTTTCTCAGAAATAATTTCCTACGCAAAAAGAATTGGTACTGGTTTATAATTCTTTTTCAAATACATAATATAATATACAAAATATAATGAAAATATAAATACATGCATTGTGTATATGCATATTATGCAGAATTTATTATAAATTTAAAGTCAAATAATTGGATTAATCGTAAGAAATAATTTGATTTGAAACTAAATGACGCGATATCATTCAAATGTAAAACATTTAGCATGTAGGACATTTAACGTTCAATCTATTGCAACGTAAAACATGAATTCTGTTTATAACAATTTTTATGTTAACATTTTGAAAATTTATGATATATATCGAAAGAAATTACATTTCAGTAAAAATCAGTGGAGTTAAATGTTTCATTATCACGCGATAGTAACGAAAGAGAAGAAAAATTGCTGTTGCAATAATGAAAATATTACATGAAAAGAAATTTCACTTGTATCAGGATTGAATAACAGAAAGGATTAAAATTACAAATTTTCATTTTAAAATTCGAAATTCGAATGAAAGCAACGGGAAAGCAACTTCTCGTTGAAATTATCGTCTGTCAGTCATACTCTAAACGTGGTATTTTTCTTGTAATTGCAGCGCAATGCGGGTTCTCCTCTCGAAACTTCCGAGACCATGGATAGTTGACGAGAAAAAGGACGACGGTTACACGGCCCTTCATCTGGCTGCTCTGAACAATCACGTCGAAGTTGCTGAACAGCTGGCACGTGCTGGAAAAGCTGACCTGGATCTGCAAAACGTTAATTTGCAGACCGCGTTGCATCTCGCTGTCGAACGACAGCACACACAGATTGTTCGTGTACGTAGCACGTTTGTTTTACCGTTGAAAAGAATTCCTCACTTCCGATCCGATGCTCCACAAACGAATCATTGGACACTTCCGATATTTTTCAAAAAACACGTCCCGAGCATTAATCTCAATTTCATTCGAAGTATCTTTCTCAATAAGAGTCTTTTCTTGCTCGACCTGAAAGATTTATTGAACGATGATTTAGCGTTTTATATATATACTGACGAATAAAAGTGCTAACAAAGATCAGATATTCCTGTAAAATATTCTCTACAAATATGTAGAATATATCTTTGGTGAATAAAGGAATATAAGTCGAATTTTTATCAAAATAAATATTATGTAAATTTATTAAATAATATTAAATGATATGAATATAATTTCATATAGTTTATCAAATAGTACAAATCATTTTTACATTAATATTTGTACATATCAACTTTTGCGTTTAGAATCTAGCGCTTGATATTACATTGCACTTTAACTCTCTAATTTAAGTAACTAAAATTATCAAACCTAGAAGTTTAATAAAAAAGGATGTAACAAATTAAAAATGCATCCATCTTTTGATATATTGTAAATATGATATAACATTTTAAGCATTCTAGATTATATTTATGATACGGACCAAACACTGAAACTATCAGAGTGGTCAAAACGACCAATTCACAATTTTTCATCAATTCACAGGAATCATCTACATCTACAATGATTCAATTCTTTCAGAAACCTACTAACCCTCAAAATGACAAGAAATTAATTAAACACAGTTAATTTATAATTTTGTGATCTTTATTTCGCAAGAACTTTCATTCTGGACTTGTTTACTCATTAAAAAATATTGCAAAGTAGAAACAAGAAGTAAAGTGCACCCAACAGACACGAACATTTTAAATTAAAATCTTCAAACTAAATTTATTCGATTTCAAATCGAGTTGAGGGTTGATAGCATATAACTTGCCCCGCTTATACCATATTTTCACGCGTCTAGCCTGCTCGAGAAACAGAGGAAATCAGAGCGAAGTGAGAATTCGGTCGAACAATTCGAAACACGCCAGTTCATACGTAATGAAAATGTTCTTGAACCGACAGATTAATTTCGCGACGGTGCGGCTCGATAATTAAACGCGGCTCGTAAATCCTGTTGTAGCTGCTGGTACGCGAGGGCGCTAACTTGAATGTGGCAGACAAGGACGGCGACACGCCTCTTCACGAAGCCTTGAGATATCACACTTTGTCGCAGCTGCGACAGCTGCAGGATGTCCAGGACGTAGGACGTCTCCTGATGGGCTTGGGCGCGCAAGGACAAGACAAGAAGAGTAGCTCATTCATTGCTTGCTTCCTGGCTGCCCACGGGGCTGATCTGGAATTGAAGAACAAGAAGGGACAGACTCCGCTCGACCTCTGCCCGGATCCGAATCTCTGCAAAACACTAACCACTTGCCACAAAGACAGGGAATCGTTAGTAATTGCAATTTATCTCATGCTGTAGCCATTCTAGCGAAACTAGTGTCGCGGTTCATAATGAGATTTGACCCACCGTTACAACTGTCGTTGCCATCCGTGGTTCCGTGGATTTTAAGAAATCTTGTTCTTGTTTCTCGTTATTTATCCGTTAACCCTTTTGCTGTGAAATTTGGAAACTTTGAAAGTCCGGATATACCATGTAGCCCGTGTGAAGTCTCTGACATAAAAATGCAGAAATAAATCGTATTATTTGACTACAGCATTTGTAACGACTGAATTAGATATATTCTTAAAATATAACTTTTATCCTTCGTACATACATAATTGTTACTTCCAGGCACGATATCGAACCGGCAGCTCCATCAGCAACAATCGACGAGTGTTTGGTCTGCTCCGATGGAAAACGTGAAATGCTTTTCAGCCCCTGCGGGCATGTAGCTTGCTGCAACGCTTGTGCACCAAGAGTCAAAAAATGTCTGATCTGTAGAGAAAATGTTCTTTCAAGAACAAAGGTAAAATATTATGTATCTTGACAACTTTAGAAATTCGTATCAATTATATACATTTATCTGATTCGTTCTCACCGCAATCAATTCTCCTATTTACGTTACAAATAAATCTTATTTTTGTTTTAAAAGTTAACTTATTTCTTACCTTCAATTTACGACTTTCAATTCTTCAATTTTCAATTTTAATTTGATATTATGCCGGCAGAGAAAATGTGCAAACGTTATCAATAGTAATTCCGATTAAAAAGAAACGCAAAATTAAAAATTAAACGTATTTGCAGATCGAGGAATGCGTGGTTTGCTCGGATCGTAAAGCCAGCGTACTGTTTCGTCCGTGTGGACATATGTGCGCTTGTGAAAGTTGCGCAGCCCTGATGAAAAAATGCGTTCAATGCAGAGCTCAAATCCAGCATATGTTACCGCTGTCGATCTGCTGTGGCAGAGGAGGTGATGTCACTTACGTCAAGAATTCCAATACCACAGGTATAAAATTATGAAATTAATTCAACTAGTAACTGCAGTGATATTTCAAACTGTTATAATTTCGTAAAAAAAAAGTCATATAACAATTCTGTTGGTCTCATTTTGAAGCATAAAGACTTTTTTATTAAGACAATCCTGAATTCATATTTCTCAAAGATGTATCTCAAAAATAAAGATACTTAAGAAAATATTATAAAAATTCAAACATTTTTTTCATGGTTTTGAAGATTGAAATTTCTTTTTTACAATGACCCTTAAATTTCTTGAATTTTTGTTTTTTAGTTCCAATATTTAAAGTTCGAAAAAAAAAAAGAATTTCAATCTTCAAGATTGATCTAATCAGGAAACAAAATTTTCAATGTTTTTGGAAATTTACAATTTGAAATTGTACATTACGATTTTGTTTTTTTTTTTTTTTTCTTTACGAAGTTATAACAGTTTAAAAATATGGACAATTTTTCATCGATAAAATTGTAAAAATTATTTTTGCATATACATTATTTTATATATATTAAAAGGCGCAACAATAACAGAGCTGAAGAGTGATCAAGAGGAAGAAATATCACAGCAAAATACTGGAGGTGGAGAAGCTCTTTTGATGAATAACGGTAGCCGAGATACATCGCATAGTGATATACAGAAACTTCAACAGCAACTTCAAGACATCAAAGAACAGGTAAATTATTGATTTTTTATTATATAATCACATTTTTTATTAAAACAATTAATAGTAGGAATACCGACGATTTGTAGAATATAAAAAACGTGTATGTTAAAGAAATAAAAGTGCAAAGAATAAGAAAAAGTTTATAATATAATAAAAAATATAAGCTGTTATAAAAAATTACGAAAATTGGTTAAGGATATTGCTTTTAAATAATTACATATGAATAAATGATCAATTTCTTTTGTATTACAGTTTCAAGTATATGAATGATACAAGATTTTCTTTTATTAAAAAAAGATGGTTCTATCTTTAATTATTATTAATCAAGAACAGGATACAACACATCCTAATATCTATCGGAATTTCATAATTATTTTGATTTAATAACAATACGATAATAATTTCTAAATGCGATCCATCAATTGTTATAAACTAAACTAAAAATTTTAATTATGTAATATTATAAATTGAAAATTTGAATCGCTTATGTCCAACTCTGATTTTGATCTATTAACTGGAATTTATAAATTTTTATGTTTTCATTTCATAAGTTAAATGGAATATTATAAGATGAAAGCTAAAGATCTAATTAGGAAAATGCAATTATAAAAGTTTATAAATTAATCTTGTTAATTTATAAACTTTTTTTTGCAAATGAAAATTTGATCGATTTATAGACATTAAAACACTATCACCACATAGCGGTGAAATCGTAGAACTAATCGCTATTGTTCTCTTTATCGCACATTATTGCTCTCTTTATCTATGACCAAGTGATATGCTGCCATCTATTGGATCTAAAATAGCGACTAATTTTTCATTATTTTAATGGGACACCATAGATGGCAATACATTATTTAAACATAGACAAAGAGCGCAATAATATGTGATAAAGATAATGATAGAGAATGGTTCTATCTTTTCATCGCTACATGGTGATAGTGTTTTAATGTTGTCCTTGAATTGATCAATGTTCAGTCTACATTTAGTTCAATTTCCTTGAATTATTAATTAAAATTATGTATATCTTTCTAATATCTCTTACAATTTGAGGGAACAATGCAACCTAGAAGGGTCTTTTGACAAATCTTTCCAGGATACAACTAATTTACTTTTAAATATGTACACAATTATACTTTTAACAAAATTTACTTTCATACTAAATATATAAATGTATTTTTTTTCTTTCTGAAATTAAAATGAAGTATAATATTTGTAATTATCATCTTGTAAAAATTGCAGTAAAGTATTGCAATTTTTTTAAAAGAAATAAATGTTCGGGAAAAATATTAATTAAATGATTAAAAAATCTGAAAAACTTTCTACATATATTCAAATATTTTACTTTTTTATATAATGAATTTTGCTTTTGTACTTTTACAGACAATGTGTCCAGTTTGCCTAGATCGTTTAAAGAATATGATATTTTTATGCGGCCACGGAACCTGCCAAATGTGTGGAGACCGCATGTCGGAATGTCCAATATGCCGGAAGGCAGTAGACAAGCGAATTTTGCTTTATTAAATCTACTAAAACAAACTGTCGTTTCGAGCTGAAGTTTCATTTAGATATATAAGAATGTATGATAATGATAGGAATAATTAAATATTGCATTTATTCGCTGTGATTCAAATTTCGAAAGTATAGATACATTTTATTTTCTATACTTTCAACTTCTATAAGACTGTAACATAAATTAAGATTTTGTTAGAACTGTCAAAGTACATTTATGTACTGCTCATTCTACCTTAATTAATTGTCATAAAAATCTTATATATGTAATATTTTTTATACTTGCATTCTAAAATTTTAGAGAACATTTACTCATTTAACATGAATTACATATGTATTTCTATTCAATTGCTTTATATCTATTATATGTACGTTAATGTAATGAAGTCGTAAACGGAAATGTAATTATTTCACAGTTATTCTTATTTTGTGCAAATATTGTTTAAATACGTTCAATTATATATATGCATATACATATATATACATATATATATATATACAGATACGTGTGTGTGTATATATATATATATACTGGAGAGTTTTCAAATAGTATATATAATTCGAGTATATACAGTTCATAAAATAAATTCAAAAATTTTTCTACTTCCTATTTTGAAAGCAGAGATAGAATGCAATATTTATCTATTCTTTGTTTTTTTAATTCCTTGATAACAGATTTTGCATAATTGTTTCATAAATATTATTACTTCAGCTCAGTTTTACGACATAAATAAATTAGTTCGAGTAAATATAAACATAGATCATTATTTTTGTGAATTAGACGAAGCCATGAAATTGGATTATAAAATAGCAAAGTATCAAGTAAGTAGATCGTATTTAACAATAATGCTTCGTTCTTATTCATTTTTTCAAATTTATCAAAATTTAATTCGATGATAAGTAAACAATTATTTTCTAGTAATTATTAATCGAAATGATATTAACTAATATTTTCAAACTATCTGTTATAATGTTTCCATTTTATGCCGGTATGTAGTCTGTACGCACAACAATCCCTTACAGATATTCGATAAAACCATAATATTATTTACTTTAGATGTATTATTAAATTTAGTATTTATTGTGTCAAAAGCCAACAAAGATCTTTTACAAAGCTTTTGCTTTCCTCAAGTAAAAACGGTAATTAATGGAATAAAAAAGATTTTATTTTAAAAAGTAATAAATCTCTGCAAACTTTACATTTCTTTTTCTATTTTGCTCTTTTTCTTCCTGCAATTATACAACGATAATATATCTCAACTACAATAATTCATAGATACAATATTTTTTTAATTACTTCTTTTTATTGCTTTATTATTTTTTCTGTATTTTATTAGATGTAGTTCGTACTTACTGTCACATTTTCATAGTTATAGATATAATAAAAACTTTATTGCGCTTTTATAATAATTCTCTTATTCTTGTAAATATTTCATTTTATCGCTGTATTGTTTATTCTGATTATTATTAATATTATTGCCTTTGCTGTCCCTGCTTGAAATTGTATAAAAGTATCCTATTATTAAAAATGTCAAATCATAATGGATAGTGCCAATTAGTTTTGTAAATCATAAAACATTTAATTTATTATTAAATATCTAATTAGTTATAAAAATATTAGAAAAACATTTTTTTATGATCATTGTGTTCATTTCAAAGTTTTCCTTTTTTCCATAATTTATATACATACGTACAAAGCAATGAAAATTATGTAATTAAATAAAATTAATTCAACTGATCGTTGTTAGTATAAGTATTAATAATAACAACTATCCATATTTTAATACACTATAGAATGATTTAATTACTACTTCCTTTTTGATAATGAAGAAAAGAGGAAAGCAAAGTTTTGAGGAGATATGAAATAATTAATAAATGTCATTTCATAAAATTTGTTAGCTCATGAAGAATCTTTACAAGACTTTGCATCTTCTTTCCTTCCATTTTATTGAAGTCAAATATATAATTCTTTATTAACATCACCATCATTAAAAAATGTGAAGATAATATTGCTCATTAATTATAAGTCTTGAGAAGAACATTTACAATAAAATGGAAACAAAATTTGACATTATACTTGAGTTTATAAGTATAAATTTTCTAATTATAAAATTAGTATTTTGACAATTATAAATTTAGTATTTTTCTTATGTCACTGCATTTCTTTTCTTAAGGATATTCATTCTTTTAGTAATTTTTTGCTTTATAAACTTTTTTGAAATTATAATTGAAATGATTAATAATTGTTAATTACAATAACGAATATCTTTGTATATTTAAATTCTGCTTATATAGGTACGACCATATAAGAATTCAATTAAAAATTACAATTAATTATTCAAAAATTGTTTAGTATTTGATATAACAAATAAAATATGCAATCTGCGATTATGTTTAATAAAATAACATTAAAATTAATGTTATAAAAACATTATTTTTGATATTTAATATTAATATTAAAATGTATAGTGTTAATATTAATTTAAATATATTAAATGAATATAATGATTTCAAATATGATAACAATGAATTAGTAATGAACTATTAAAATGTTTGAATGTTAAATTCAATAAATATCAATTAATGGAAAAAATAGAATAGACAATACACGTATATGTATAATATGGTCTTACCTATAAATTAGTTTTCATTTAACATGAAACAGTAGAATATTGTGTAATGTTTTTGATTATTGCTCTTCCATTTACTATCACTTTGTAGAAGTTTTTGTAAAGCAATTATTGTAAACATTTAAATTAGAAACTTTATTGATTAAATTTAAAATAAGTAGACATAATTATAAGTATTAGACACTAACATCTAATTTAAGACTCCATTTTCTACAAACTTAAATCATATATAATTTACTTTGAATCAATAACAATAAAAAATGCAATTGCAAATGGAATTATATTAATATAAGAAAGATTATAAAAGATTTGCAATATTTCCAATTGAATAAAACATAAAAAATATTATAAATATTCAAGTGAAACTACTAAATAATTAAGTTTTGTAATCCCCTCTATTATAATACTTATTTTATTGTTAAGAATTATTTGTTAATTTAGAGTCTTAAAGAAGATACAGAAAGTGAATGGGCAATATGTAATTTTTGAACCATTCCTGTTTCATAGTATTTCTATAAAATGATATATTGTACTTAGAGACATTATATATAATAAATATCATTAAAAATAATATAGACATGTTAACATTACAATGGGATCTTAAAATCTTATTATCAAATTATGGAATGGAAAAATTAATTATGAGTATTTACAATTTTTGCATCTTCAAAATGACAAAAGTATTTCTAATTTCATTCCTTTGGTTTTTTCATTTAATCATTGATCTTATTGTATTGTCTATATCTTTGGCAAAATAATGTTACATCACAGATATTAATTATAATAATTATTAGTAATATCTTAATATTTGTATTATTTTATTACATTTTACATATAACCGTCTCGATTGTATTCAATAAAATTATAACAATAAACGCATTTGTCCATCCTGTCAAAAATTGAAAATGTTCCTATTTATTAAATGCGTAACAAATAATAGGAAGTTATAAAATATTATCGATTTAATAACACTTTTTTCTATTGAAAACATAAAATATTATAATTATAATTTTCTTATCTATTTAATATTTGTCATAAAAATATTCTATATGTATAAAAAAATTAATTCATTAAGGTATATCGCAATAATAATAATAAACAGTATGTTTATGAAAAATTATTTATTTTTGATCAAGAATTTTAATTATTTCATATACAGAAAGCCATATTAGTAACTGAAGTTACAGATTTTTCCCTTTCACATAAAATTCTTTTAAAAGTTGACAAAGAAGTTTTACTTGATTCGTAACCATACACTCCAGAGTTTCATTCGATTTGTAACCATACTACAAATTATTTTCAAACCAAAGACAAACCAAACCCGTGTCTTTAGTTAAAAAATCTCTTCTAAATCTAACATTCATATAAAATACTATCTCACACATTCGAATAACTCATTTACGTTACAGTAACGGCACTTGATAAATTAGACCGAATTAAACAGGAGAGAATTACTCAGCCAACTTTCATCAACGAGAACAATGTTATATAAATAGAAGTATTTGTTTATTTAAAGAAGAAATGAAACTATTAAAGAGCAGTAAAAAAAATCCTTTCCATTATTTATAGATAATTATTAAATAATTTACTATAACAAGATATAGGGACATGTGCGTAAGCATAATTAGAATGTATTACTATATTAAATATTTAATTACATTAATAACATTCTAGCAATTTTATATTGTGAGTGAAACACAACAGACAAGATTGATGTCATGTCACATTTCGTTATTTTCTATTTCTCAGTACCGCATTCGTTTCTGAATCGAATTCAACTAATCTTATTGATTAATTCCAATTCTTTGCGACCCATTCAAATATAATTGAATTTTTTATTGCACATTTATAATAAACAGTTGTAATACTGTACTACTCAATATCAAAAGAACCATAATACTAAGAATGTGCAAACAATTATATATAAAAAATGTGCAATCTACAATCTAAAAATGATTATTTTTAAAAATTATTTTAGATTATGCGATTGTACTCAATTTTATAATATGCTATAAAATTTCATAAAATATACTATTATATATTTTTATTTAAATAAATTCAATGAAGTATTTGTGCTTTGCACAATATGATCATTAGTTGTCAAAATTTGTTACAAGTATTTTATTGTTTACAATGAGTTATTAAAAATCGTGAGTATTTTTTAAAACAATTGTATTAAATTAGTAAGCGATAAATATTTTAAACCATAATACATGACATAAAAGACAATAAATTAAAATAAAATCTTTTTAGGTTACTATGCATTATATCAAACTAGTAAATATATACCAATATAATTAATACAGATGTGAAAAAACAATTTCTATATCAATTTCAAACATTGCAAATTCTGTAATGCAAATCATGTAAACATATTTCACATTTACTCAGTTATCCTTAATCCACATTATTGTGTTACTGATATTTATGACTTAAAATTCAATATATGGGTCGCAAAGAAAATATATTTCCTTAACATTCAGATGACGAATTTAAATTGGGAGGAGAAATTTTCTTCGTTCGAGTAAGTCGATCTAATTCCACTGCAGCATCATTACACATAGTTGCTTTATCTACTGATGCATTATCTAAAATAAATAATATATAAAAATTTTTTGAAATTTAAAATATCATAAAAGCGTACAATATCCTAAATTTTTATGATACATTATAATACCCACCAATTTTTATTGGACTTGTGCCTACAGTACCTGGTGATCCAGGGCTTCCAGTCTTTTTGTGAAGAAGAGAATTGAAGAAGTTAGCTAGAACACCTTCTCCAGATTGTGTAGCTCCAGTACCTTTGGGATCCAACTTTTTATTTGGTGATGCAACCTGTATAAAAAATATTTAATATTTAAATATTTTGCAAGATGAAATTTTCTGTTATGTCCATAACAGATCATACCACAAAGATTAGAACATGCTTTTGATAATGGAATATGTAATTAAAATTTAACCTATCAAAGTATGAAATACTCATGTATGCAAATATATTTCTTCTATATGGTAAATCTAACAAAATACACATATTAACATTAATGTTAGTTCAGATTCGAATATGTACGAAAATATAATTTATTACGATATAATATTGCTTCATAGCTATACAATGGGAAACTACTAACTTAAACATGATAGATAAATACTGAACAATGCATGAATTTATCTAAATGATTTAATATTAATGCCAAAAAATACTTAATGATCCTAATATTAATACACGGAACATTTATTATGAGATGTAAATATAAATGATACACCTAAAAATATAGAAAGCAACATTCATTGACACAGTTAAAATTTTCAGGATATTAATGTCAAAATAATTTTAACGTGAATAAGCATTATCTGTTAAGAGGTGAGAATATAATGATGACATACATGATAGAAATACATAAATTAATCACGAAAACATTGTTATTCAATACTGAATGATTATTAACTGCATGTAACATGACAAGCATGCTCCAATTATAAATGGTATAACCTGAATAACTGGTCCAGTGCTTGCCTGATTCCTGGTTGTGGGAGATCGCGTTGGATCTTTTATACCTAATAATGCAGCTTGTTGTTTCGCCAAAAAAGCTTGTTCTTCTTCTGCTTGTACTTCTACTTCTCTAGCTACACACTAATTAGTAAAATAATGTTTTATTATAAAATTCTTAACATTAAAAATATAATTTGCTTATACATACACATACTTTTCTGTTTATTGATGGTTGTGCAATAACATCTCTATAGTAATCATCTGGTTTCATTGATTGCAAATTTTCATGAAGAATGCTGATCTTTTTCATATTATCCCAACCAGCGGGTCTGCAATTAAAACCATCTTTAAAATATTAAAAGTATATAAATGTTTATACTTAATGAAATTACATACATAAGAACTGCATCTTTTTCAACGACTAAAGCAGGTGTTCTAAATGGTAATGAATAAATTCTATGTGTAAGGTATTTATAAAGCAAATCACAGTTTTTATCTTCCTTTGCTGATGTATAGAATAATCCTGCACCATATTGCAAACAAAATCGTCTTATCCATTGTTGTATAAAATCGAAATGTTCATCCCTACAAAAAATTGAAATTGATGAACAAACGAAGTCATTTTTTAACATCAATTATACCCTTTTTAATAATATGTATATTATAACCTTACTTATAATCATGTTCTTTCTCAAGAGTAGACATGTAATCAGTTTTTGTAATAACAACAACAACATCTAGGCCTAAATTTGTTGTAAGTACTCCTTCTGGTAGTGGTAAATTATCCATTGTATCATCATCTAAATTACGACTAGTTCGTCTTAAAGGACTACCAGGATCTAATTCATCTCCAGGTTCTGTATAATCTTGCCATTTTTTTATATCTAAGTATGTAAAAAATAATTCGAACCATTGTTTTAACTACTCTGTTTCATTAATATATCTTTTACTATAGAAACTTAAAAATATTATAGTTGTGAAAATCAATCTATATGATTAAACGAGTATGAAAGAAGTAATTTAAAAATATGACTCACTAAATTGCCTGCATCGTTGC
Organism: Melipona bicolor; assembly: GCA_030673865.1. Classification (NCBI taxonomy): domain Eukaryota; kingdom Metazoa; phylum Arthropoda; class Insecta; order Hymenoptera; family Apidae; genus Melipona; species Melipona bicolor. The sequence continues at coordinate 103,792 of JAHYIQ010000029.1, forward strand.
CAAGTATCATTATCTAAAGAAAGTTTATCAATATGATCTCCCAGAAGTGCAGCCCAAGATTGAAGCTGGTCAAGAATAGCCCAAGGAGTCGTCATTGCAGCGACTAACATAATAAGTGTATGTGGAAATCTTTCTGCATTTAATGCAAATCTCAAAAGATTTGCATGACCAGGATCACCATCTAATACCCATACAGATAATCTTGTTTGATCTAAATTAAAAGTTTAAATAACAAATCCTTATAACACTTTATTAACATATACATTATAAGTTGAAACATTATTAATTCCTAATTGATATTACCATCTCTATAGTCATCTCTCACATCAATGTATGCAAACTCCAAACCAGAACCTTTCTTTGGATCTTCCACACCTTGTAACTTGGCAATAAGAGTGGTTTTTCCACTTTCATTGTCACCTACAAATGAAATGGCTTCTTATTACTTGTATTTCTTATTACTCATATATAATTTAAATGCTTAATGAATATCTTTAATTTATAACACGTGTGTCATAAATATCTGCATTAAATTTATATCATTGAAAGAAAATGATTTTTGTACTTTTCTAATATAAAATATATAAAATTACTTTAAAAATATTCAAAAACAAACAAAATTAAATGTTTAAACAATCAGATCAATAATCATGTATTAAAGACAACAGCATATTAAGCATTAAATACTGCATGCGACATTTATTACGATAAATAACATTTGTGTATGACACATACATGTCTCATCAGAACCTTACATTTCAAGAACAGTTTCAAACTTACCTAAGACAAGAATATTCTTGTTCGATGGTAATTTGTTACTGCTACTATTTTGTACTTCGGCCAAAATAGAGGACCTGCGTAAAAGAGAGAGTAAAATAAGATAAAATATTAAAACTGACTAATTCTCCGATTTGTAATATGTGGCACACCAGACGAACGTCAAAATATTTATATACTGCAATTGCTTATTGCCTATTACCCATATTACATTATAAAAATTTTCAAGAGGGATTTTTCTTTACACACCATAAGTTGTCTTTATTTTCTGGATCCTCTTTTTTCTTCGATTGAAACCCATTGTTCTGCAACATTATATCAATCGCCGTCGCTGCCATTATCCATTTGACAGAAATGAAATCTACTATCGATTGTACGTAAACTGCGGGTGCGGTTCGTAGTTAACTTCATTCAGGATAGGACTTAAATCATATTTAAATTTAAACTCATTCGTTCTTTGTATTTTATATACTTCATATTTAATTTTTATTTAATATTTTCTTTCTAATAATATTTCATTTATTATATATGTTTCATTTATTGCAAACATCCACACACATATATATAAATAATTTTCATAGAAATACCTTATTTATGTAGGAAATTTAATGTCGAAATCAATCGATAGATTGATTTTATTATTCATTTCAAATTAATGTTCAATAAATCATGAATATGAAACATGTATATATGGAATACATATATTTAAATATATGTTAAATAAAATAAGATAATACAAGTAATATAATCGTATCGTATTTGATAATAAATTTAAAAATATTTCATAAGTATTCAATATTTTTCCTTTACATAAATATACAAATATTTTGGGCAATATCTCTTTTCAATAAAATTTTTTTTCATGTTTCTTATGACTACTATGCATTATTATTTCAATTATAATGTTGGTAATACATACAGCCATTATGTTATCTATGAGTCACTCGTGGTATATAAATAATGTAGTCAATAAATACGAATAAAGTAATAACTATTAGATTAAAATTTTAAAATAAGAATAAAAACAAAATGATAGGGATTTTAAATGATTCTGACAGTGAAGATGAATTGCCACCTGGATGGGAGGAAATGACAACTAATACTGGGAATGTATACTATGTAAAGTAAATAATATTTGCCATATATTATTATTAATATTATTATTATTATATAAATTATGTATACTAATATATATTATCATAGTAAAACTTAGTATTACACTAAGATTTAATATAAAATTATCAATCTGAAACACATTTATGAAATATTTTATAAATTATCTTATTTTTTTTCTAGTCATTACACAAAAGGCACACAATGGACACATCCTAGAACTGGTCGTACAAAAATTGTTGAAGGGGGTACAATGTTACTATATAAATTTTTATACATATGTCATCTAAATTTTTAATTGACTATTTATATCACATGAATGTAGAAAGTTACGTAAACAGATTCATATAATTATAGCAAAATATCAAAAGAACTGTTACCATACTTATATCCAGTTATAACTGATATTTACATCTATATATTTTCAACTTGATGATGAATGATTGTACAGTTACTAACAAGTTATAAAGCTAAAGTATTGTGAGTAAAATTTGATAATGTTATTTGTTAATAAGAATTACCATCTGGATGGGAAAAATGTGTATCAGAAGATGGTCAAGTCTTATTTGTTGATCATAAGAATCATACAACAACCTATACTGATCCACGGCTTGCATTTGCTACGGAATATAGAGAATCTTCACAGCCTGTAAGACAACGTTTTGATGGTAGTAGCACAGCATTATCTGTTTTACATGGTCGAGATTTAAGGCGTAAAGTTGCCATAGTTACAGGTGCCAATACTGGAATAGGTATATATTTCATATATTTCATATTATTTGGATTACTTGTGGCCAATAATAATTAAAATTTTATAAATGACTGAACATATTATCTTTCCCTACTATTCTCTCAATTTTTAAGGATTTGAAACAGCTAGATCATTAGCTTTACACGGATGCAAAGTTGTCTTAGCTTGTAGAGATCTAAAAAAAGCTGAAGAAGCAATACAAAAAATAAAACAAGAAAGGCAAAATGCAATGTGTGATGTATTACATTTGGATTTGTCATCATTACATAGTGTTAAAGAAGCAGCAAAAAAATTTAAGCAGAAATATAGGTATGTTTAAAGTGGCAAAAATGTCATTAACAACAATATAGTGTCATAACAAATTTACTATATTTATCATTTTACATATTTCATTATTGTATTTTATATTTTTAGAACTTTGAATATTCTTATTTTAAATGCTGGAATCTTTGCAATTCCTTATCAGCTTACAAAAGATGGTTATGAAACAACATTTCAAGTAAATTATCTTTCTCAATTTTACTTTACTCTTTTATTAGAACACCCAATACGAAGCTGTCGTAAATCTAGAGTAGTCATAGTTTCAAGTGAATCACACAGGTATTCAGAACTTTTTAATAAATATAATATTGCATACACTATGTAATAATAGCTTTTCTTTTTCCTAGTAATAAAAATTGATATGATATATTTTATGTTTATCAATAGATTTTCATCTTTACAAACAATAGAAGATTTTCATCAATTAATTTTATCTCCTCCTGCATATAAATATTGGTCTATGGAAGCATATAATAATTCAAAATTATGTAATATCTTATTTGCACAAGAATTAGCAAACCGGTGGCCTTCTGTAAATGTGTTTAGTTGCCATCCTGGTAATATGGTCTCTTCTTCATTGTCTCGTTATTCATGGATATTACGGTTTTTGTTTATGCTAGTACGACCTTTTACAAAATCATTGGTATGATAATTATTTATTCAAAAACGATTTCTTAGGAAAACGTAATTACAATTTTTTTTTAATTTTACAGCAACAAGCTGCTAGTACATCCGTTTTCTGTGCAACTGCACCAGAATTGGAAGGGGTAACTAAATGCTATTTCAATAATTGTTATCGTTGTATTCCATCTATCACTGCATTAGACCCTGAACTTGCAGCAAAATTATGGTCTGTTAGTCAAGAAATGATTGTTAATATTATAAAAAAGAATGATCTCTGGGAAGCAGCTTTAAGATGAAAGATATTATTATAAAAAATAATTGTGAATATGCAGAAAATAGTAAAATATTGAAACCAAAAAGTATTTTAATTAGTAAGAAATTCATATTACTTTCATTAAGATTTTTATTCTATATTCAATAAATTTGTTTTTATAATCTTTTGTATTTTAATACATTTTTTCTTAAATTCTATTTGTGATCATATATAATATGTAAATATGTAAATAAACATATATTAAAAACATATGTTGTCAATTGTATTAAATAAAAAAATAGAGTTTTTCTGACAATCTTTAGAAATTTATTTTAAGAAAATAATTTTAATTTATGTATATATGTATTTAATTATTTTATTAGTATAAAAGCAATAAATGAAAATAATTATTTTTTTTATTACCTACCTATTTTAAAAAAAGTTTCTTATATTTTTAAAAAATTTTTATGTCAAATAAAATTCAAACATATAATAAAATAATATTACAAGGAAAAGAAAACTATGTTATTTTGTTTATATGTTTTTAAACAAATTAGCGATACATATGAAAGCAGCAGAATTTCACATATCATATATACATATATATATATATATATGTCTTTATAAAATACATATATATAAATATGACTTATTAAAAACTTCTGATTTTGTAAGAAATGTAAAAATTAAAAAATAGTGAAATTATACATTACAAGCTAAGATCGGTATGCATAATTACGTGCATAAATTTTTAGAATCTACTGTTGGAAATATATTTGGCAAAGATGTAACTTGCAGAGAACCAGTGCATCGATGCGATGATTATCAACCAGGTGTGTTAGTAGAATTTGGAAGAACTGGCATAAAAGTATGTATTTGTTATATATATGTAATAATTCTTCTAACACATTATTGTAACTATCGAAGTATCAACTAATGAATCACAAAATAAATTACTTCACTTTTAAAGAAAAAAAAATTTATTTCAATTTATATATTTTTATTATATATAACAACATATAATAGAGAAAAAAAGCTAAAATTTATACATCTCGATTTTCTTTTTTTTTAAATATTGTGAATATTCATCAATGACAGAATAAAGAAAGCCTTGAAATATAATGTCAATTTTATATGAAGTACTGTAAGTAGAAAATGTACGTATAAAGATTCTTAATTTTAATGATTAAGTCTTACATTTCTGCATAAATTTTCGTTGAAATTGAATATAAATTTGGTAAGTATATCTTAAATGCTTTAGAATTATATTTTTGTAATAAATATTTATACATTTATTTTATTTTATTAGTTTTAAATATAAATTGATAATATTAATTTATTTTACTAACGAATATTAATAAGAATAAATATTTAAAAAGTTTATGTTTTTTCCTAATATTTGCTCTGTAATAATAATAACAATAATAACATTTGAACAGGACGAATATTCAATACTTATTTTCTTTTAAATATTTCATATTTACAACTGTTTTCTAAATGTAACACTAGATGTCGTATTCTTAATATCTTTAGTACTAAAACTGCATTATTATTAGTATGACCGTTTTGAAATGTTATTACATAGTTTATAAAAACATTACGTATTTAAAAACGTGTTATGTCTGAAAATTATCATTAAATTGCAATTTAAAATGAATCGAACAATGGTAATTATAAACCTATGATACAGATATGACATTTTAATTACATTTGGTAACTGGTACTGTTTAGTTACTATATTACTTATTTTTACGTTATATTGCTTATTACATTTAATTATTATATTTGGTAACGTTGGTACTGTTTATTTTAATTTTATAATTTTTCTTTCACTTCATCTTATTTTATATTTTTTATTAACTTGTTAGATTGAATAAATAGTAAAATATAAAAAAATTTGTAACATAGCTTATTAATTATTACTTATTTATAATAAAAATAAGTAATTTTTCAAAAATAATTTAAATATTATTACTAATATGGAAAATAGAAATCAAATATATATTTACATGAAGTTGTTCAAGAAATTCTTGATGCCGTGTGGGCTATGTGCTGCAGTACCAATAATGAAACCTCCAACTCCTGAAGAACATACTAAGCCTTGTAATAATGAAACACAAGGAAAAAAATTAATAAAACCATCAGAATTACCCATTTATTCTATTGATGATAATGGGTATTCTAAGCAATTGCCATGGTAAAGCGCAAGTAATTTGATATTGATAAATGTATTTTTATTCTTATATATAAAAGAATTTCTGAAAAAACATGATTTATTTAAAATATAAATTAAAATAAACATTGCACTGTATTAAAAGGTGGCCAATTCATTATGATTAATTTTTTATAGTGTGGAACATCCCTCTATTGTGGAAAAAAAAATTAGAGAAATACGTCAAAGTGTGGCAGCAGTAAAAGTAGTATTGGATGGAGTTTTCCTTGATATTTCAAATACTTTCAAATATCTTGATAATATTAAATGTAATAGAGAATTTGTGAATACTTTAATACAACTGAAACTATGCTATTGTATACAAACTTTACTAATATTAATAAAATTCAATATTTTTTTTAGTTGCAGTTGATTATCTCCAAGATGAAGCTAATCTTATACCACGAATAGGAGCTGTTGGTATTGGTGGTTTATCAGGATTAGTATTAAGTCTAAGAAGAGGCATACCAACCAAATTAGTTGCTACGACTGCAGGTGCTAGTATTGTTGGATGTGTTTGTTTCCCTAAAGAAGCACAACAAGTAGCTAATACATTAGGACATTATAGAAATATTACTTTCAATTTCATTTTTGGTGGTATGTATGTTATTTATCATTATTTTATACAGTTGTTAAAATGTTATTAAATCTATTTATTTAACTTACATATTAATCATAGAAATGGCAAGCAATATGAACTTTCCTACAGTATAATTTGTTATATAATATTAAATAATGTTAATATTAAAAAATTGAATTCAGAATATTTTTTACATAAATTAAAAAGTCTTTAAATTTTTACAAGTTATTTATAAACTTTACTTATAAAAAATATAAAGATAAATATAAAAAAATTTTGTAATTATATTTTATTTAATTTATTATATGTTTATAATGCAAAAATATAATATAAATTTCAATGCTGTATTAAAAATTTCAGTGAAACCAGGAGATAACATAAAGGACATGTCATTTTCTGAATTATTGAAAGCTTTACCTGAACTTTTTGAAAAGAAAGATTTATCTAGTCTTTTTGAAAAGAAAACGGGCGATGCAACTGAAAAAGAGGAGGTAGGATGCAACAATAAAATTATTTTATTGCATCATTCCTCCTAATCTTGTAATCATGTTAATATAGTTTGCCATTATGAAGTATCATATATTATAAAAATTTTAGATAAGTATAATCTTCAAACTCTTTAAGAAATAAATATAATCTAGATAAATATAAATCTGCAAAAAGTCTTCAAAATCTGCAAATTTGCAAAAATTTAAAATATATTATTTAAAAATGTATAATTTCATAAAATAATTTTCTTATATTGATTTCTTATAAAAATTTTGTCATAGTCTTTGGAAGATTTCAAGAAAGCAATTTATCTGACACTCATTATGTCTCATTTCTTCACACTAAAGAAGATTCGAAATCTCTTGAATCAGTAACAATGAAAGAAACTTCTACTACAGAAACTTCTCCCATACAAAATTCAAAAAAATCAAAATCTCTTAAGTAGATACACAATTACATAGGTATCCTTCCTATTATCCTCCTTACTTACTATTATTATCATCATTATTATTCCTTTATCTGATTTTTTAACATAATCATTGAATATCAATAATTCATACTTATTCATTACGTAAAGATTTAATTATTATTTTTCCCTATTTTAGCTAAATACGAAGGAATCGAAGAAGAAAGAATAAGAAATTAATAAAACAATTATTTCATAATTCAATGTAGTATAAAAATTATATAAAGTTTTAAAATTTGTAAATAAAACTCTAAATTTATTATTAAATACAAAACTGAAATGAAAGATTTTATTTTGTTTATTATTGTGAAGTTACATGAACCAAAAAATAATAAATATTTCTTATTAAATATTGATACATGTAAGAATACTTCGACAATTTTTTTATTTTAAATATCGAGATAAAAAAAGCTAATGTATGGAACAAAACCATAACCTATTCGACATTTTTGTTTATCTCTAAATATATACAGAAAAAAATATTTTGTATACCATATACATATATTGCGAATCCCATTATATATATGCATTGAAAATTTATTTTATGGAACATTTTACAGAACACTTGAGGCATCTTAAATGCCTTGAGTTCTTATCATTGAATACATTATTATTTTGTTTTTTATTGCAACATCAGTTTTATATATATATATATATATACATACATAAATGTAAGATGTAGTCAGTATATCAGTTTTTATAAAAATTCTTCCAAAATTTTTACAATATTTTTTTGTAATAATAATTTATAACATTCAATCAACAATGTCTATATATATCTTATACGTTGCCTAACCTATAATAAGAAACATGTTGCTATAGTGCAATAGATAATATGTAGTCAAAGTGTTGTAGTATGAAGCAGTATTAATTATATTCATATTGTAATTTACAATTTTTTTCAACTAAAATTGAATAATCAAGTATTTTTGTTATGTAAAACATACTTTATTTTAAGAAAAGATGATAGATACATATTAATCACGTGTTATATTGAAGTTTACATTCATAACAAGCAAGAGAGATTATTATATCACACATACTTGTATTTAAATATATCTAAACCACAAAATCAATTTATTTAAAAAAAAATAAAAATGAGTGCTAACAAGACAAAATTATCAAAAAGTATTTTGGAAATGAAAGTAAGTTAAAAAGAATATATAAAATCCTGCATGAAACTCTTTATTTTATTAAATATTATTTATTTATTAGTTTATGAAACGGACGAAAGAGAAAGTGGAAAAACAACAATTTCAAGAAGAAGGTGAAGAATATTTTGGAAATGAATTGACAGAACGTATGAAGAAAGATTCGTAAGTTTCTCTCAATTTTTAAATCAATGTCTTAACAAGTTTAAAGTTAACATATCAGAATCAGATTTTAAATTACATATTAAGTATTTGAATAATTATTAATATTTATTATTAATAACAATAAAAATGATAATAATAATTAAATATTTTAATAATTTAATGTTATCAATAAATGTGTCAAATAAATCTATTTATATCATTATTATAATATTTTTTATTTAAGGGAAAGATTTATTATTGAACCTAGTTACATCTTCTGTGAGAAGTTAATTGATGGTAGAGTAAGTTTTCAAGGAATGAATCCTGAAATAGAAAGGCTAATGGAAGAAGAACAGAAGAATGAATGTGTAAAAGTAAAAGAAAAGGAAGAAACAGATATTTCAGATGAGCAAATGGCACAAAATTGGAAAAATTATAGGAAAATGACAAAGACTGAACGTAAATATGAGAGATCATTAGAAAATCAAAATAACAATGATGAATCATTACCAAAAAAACCAAAATTTTTAAAGCCACAATATTAATATTTAGTAGGAATCATTTACATGTGTACATAATTAAGTTTGAACGAAATATTTTATGTAAATATTATTTGTTTAATTGAATGATATAGTAGTTTCAAAGGTAATTATATAATTATCTATAAAAATGTCAAAAATTTATACATTCATATTTGAAATAAAAGATCTATATTATAACAGATCTTTTATTTCAAATATAACAAATTATTAAAATAATTATTACTTTTTAACTAATATTAAAAAAATATTTAGATATAAATTAACTAAATATGTATGTAATATTAATTTGCTTTAAAATACATTGTAATTTTGTATAAAATAGTTATTTTATTAAATTTTAATAATAAATTATAAATTATAATTATCTTTCTCTTCAATTAAATCATCATATTGATCAAGCAAATTTCCAAAAATTTCTACTGATACGTTATCCATATTGCTTTTTTTTAATCCTTCTTTCCAAAGAAAATCAAAGCTGTTATTGGAGAATTGGATTCCAATAGCTTTGAAAATATCTTTTATTTCTTGCTTAGTTCGAAGCTAATATTTGGGGTATTATTAATAGTATATTTATATCTATAAAATAAAAATTTTCAAATATAATATGAATACTTTAGAGAGATCTGTTAGACTAAGACCATGTTTTGTAAAAATATTTGGAAGTATAAGACTATAAGCAGTAGATTTGTCCAAATTTTCATAAGACATTCCTGCTGTTGGAATATCTGTAAAGGTAATGAAATTTTACATTTGATGTGAAATATTTAGTATTATTTTACCTATATTTTAAATATATTTTTTTAAATTTAGAAAATTAATATAACAATTTATTTAAAAGAATAAAAATTTCGTCTTTTTTGAAAATATTTTTATTGTTCAGAACGAAATTTTATCTAATTTTATAATTTAATTTATAAGTAATTACTTATAATAATTACTTATAATTAAATAATTTACTTATAATAATATATTTATAGTGAAATATATATTCTTTGAAACAAACTCTAAGTAATTAATTACATTAAACATATACAGTAGGATCTCTATATGTATAAATTCAATATCCATGATTTAAAAATGAAAACAAACATATAACATTGTTGATATAATTAAATTGGTATATGTAAGAAATATACTAACTTGTAATATCTATTCTTTCTATATTTCCTATTGTAGTATTGTATGTAGTGTTGTAAGATTGACATTCTAAAGGAATTTCTGAAAAAACACCAACATCAAATACTAATGATAAGTTAGTACAAACACTAAAAAAAAATATTCTATAATATATGTTTAGCATATTATCTATTATCTATATATATCTATATATTATCCAAAAATTTATAATGAAAAATTTATAAAAACAAATAAAAGATTTAAAAGTTTTGAATGATATATTACTTTCTATTTTTGGTAAGATAGGAAAATCATATTTCCAGTTTAAAAGATTTAGTAACTCTTCGTATTTTATATCATTCTTCTTACGTATTTGAAGAAGATCTAACAAAGGTATCAAGAATGTTTTATTTATATGAATTTTATGGCTAGCTAAAATAGAAAAAACTTTATCTTCTGGTAAAATGCCTGTAAAATCCTGTGATCATAAAATCATTTTACTTAATATAGAATTTAAGAGTTTGAATTCACGATTTATACAAATAATAAAATGAAATACAAATAATGTAATACTTTATCAAGGCATAATAAATCTTCATAAATATCGAAAAATGATATTTCTGGAATATATTTCTTCAATTTCTGACGTAAACTATTTATATATTGTAAATAACTTTGTTGTACTACCACTTCATTACTTATAGGACAGTCACTTAAAATGTTCAATATTTCAGATCTTTTCTTTCTTTCATATACATTATCATTATATATCATGTTTATTAAATTTCTACAAAATTCAAATTAGATTAATTAGATTAAAAAATATATTTTTAAAAATTTGACAAAGGAAATTTAATAAAAATATTTTTCCTCTTTAAAAAAGGAATTATCCAAATTAACTTTCTTTCCAAATTAATATACATAATACTTTTTACATTTAATTTTATAATTTCTGTTATTTTTAATATAAATAAAAATTTCACTTTTTCAATTTTTTCTTAAATATGATTTTTTAGCAACAATATAACTAATAGCTTGTGTAATGTAATAGTCTTTATTACTTTGCTTCACCAATACTAGAATGTGAATGATCAGAATCTGTAATCCATGTTAGAAGATTTTTTAATCGTTCACCTTTGATATTAGCGTTCAATAATTTTCCAAAACGTGAATTTTCATCAAATGGTTTATTGTAACTGAAAATATAGTTTAAAGTTTTGTAATATATAAGTTGGTGATTACTAGTTAATATATTTTACTACTTCATACTGTCTTTTAATTTGTTCCGCAGGTAAATAACTATTATGACTTTTTTTATACATTTCAAAAATATTTTGTTTTGGAATATCATTTTTTGTTATTTTTTCTTTAAGAAGTTCAGCCATAGTTTCTCCTAATTAATAAATAATATTTTATGAAAACATTTTATAAATTTCATTAAGTTATAAAATCCAATAAATAATCAAAAATATATTATAAGTATTACATACAAAAGTTATATCTCTTTTTTATTATATGTAAATAAATAGTTGATAGCTCATACCAGACTTGAGTTTTTTTCCAAAAGTTACTTCTAGTGGATTCATACCCACTGGTAGATTTGGAACGTGATAACGTCTTTTACCAACTTCTTTGTTCCAATAACTATTCATAACAGTATTTCTTAATTCAGAAATGATTGTTTGAAATGATGTTTCTTCATGTTGTTGTAAACATTCTTTCACCTTAAGTAAATTGCTCTTTTAAATATTACTTTTATATATATTATTAAAAATACTTTTACTATTATTGTTATTAATCAAATCATAAGAACAAGTTACAAATATTAAAAATATAATTCTGAAAGTTATAATAAAAAAGATTTTGTCATATAAATGTTATAAATTTCAATCTTACACCAATTATTTGCTTAACTTTATGCATATTATCTGTGTGTGATAGTAATTTTTGTGTATCTTTTTCATTATGAATAAGTATATTTTTTAAAGCTTCAATTTTATCTCCTGAAGAATATTCTCTAAAATAATCTTTAATGTCAGATGTTAAGAATTTATTTCTCTGTAAATAATAAATTACAAAATCATTAAAATTAAATTATTAAAAATTAGTAATATATATGAATATATATATAATAAATATATATAATTTTTAGAATAATATATTGTGTTTTTTAAATTTACGAGAGGGTGCAAAATATAATTATATGACTTGAAGATTCTTTAAAATTTTGGATATATATATTTTATTAATCTTACATTCGAATTTTTTTTTATTTGCATATATCGAATAAAATATTTATGTAATTAAGTAAAAAAGTAATAACGATTAAATGATATAATCTTACGAAGTTTTCGTTGTATGAATTTTTATCTTCATAAACTAAAGCCAAAAGTTTATTTCCCGAATTTAAATTGCATTTTTCCATTTTGGAATAAAATGTTAAATAAACAAAAAAAGCTTGAAGTATAGTATCATCACTTGAAGTAATTGCAATTAAACTGTTATATTTTCCACATAAAAACAAAAGAAATATGGTAGAAAAGTAAAAGTATGGTAGAAAATATGGTAGAAATATTCTACATTATCATTCTCCTCATATTTTGTTTTAATATTTTTTAATAATTTAATAATTACTTAATATTAATAATTTTTCGTAAAATGTTTTACGAGAAACGTAAAATGAATTTAAATTTCACGATCGATTACAATTGATTTTTGATGGACTTTGCATTAACTTGATGTCGTATATTGCGATTGTGTAGTGTATACGTATCTACTGTACGTTTATATTATTGTAACGACTGCAGAGAAATTATTATAATATATAATATAATAAGTAACATATGTAATAATAATGACAGCAATTAAGCAAAATACGAAACGTTCCAAATGGGCTTTGGATTTCGCTCACAAGTTCGTAATTTTTCAAGTTATACTTTCAATGTACACTGTAGTTTCTTTTAATACATTGGCTTATTTAAATCTTTCTAAAATTTAGTTATATTTATGTATCATATAATTGGATACATTCTAAAGTGTAAAGAATAAATATGTTAATAGACGTTGTTGTATTTTTAAATAATTTTACATAATTAAGTGATTTAAAGATGTAGAGGTTATGATACAGTATTTTATTTACTATATTATTTCATCCTCTTAGTAAACAACTCAAGTTTTAAAATATGTATTATTTTAATTAATTATTGTTATTATTACTAAATTTTAGAATATTAATTTAAAAGAATATTAAAAATGTAACAATAATAATTTTCTTTTTATATATGAATTGTCCATTTGATATTATTATAGATATCAATTTTGTGTCTGTTAGAGAATTAAAAGTTTTGAACAAAATAATACAATTTAGAATATATTTCTTTATAGAAATAAGCAAGAAAAGAATGTGGATATTGCTTCACCACCAGGTTATACACCTGCTGTTGCTTTATTTCATGCTGTCGATTCAATTAGAGAATCAGATTCCAATCATTTGATAATTAAAAAATCATGGGATTTAGCCCTAGGTCCTCTTAAACAAGTTCCAATGAATTTATTTATAATGTACATGGCTGGTAATTCTATATCAATATTCCCTATTATGATGGTTGGTATGTTGATAATTAGACCAGTGAAAGCATTATTTACTCTTCAACAAAGTAAGTATAGCAAGTTATATTTATATATATATAAATAAAGATATATTTTATAATAAATAAAAATTAATATTACATATTTATACATATTTAATTATATATAATTAGACTATACCTACTAAAGATTGAAAAGAATTAACAAAAAGTGCTTAAACAAAAGTATCTACATAGAACCAAGATATTTTGTACATATATATAAAAATAAAAAACAGAAAGATAAAATAGATTAAAATAAAGAGTAAAGGATATAAAATAAATTTAAATAAGTTGTCGCAATCAGTTATGTACTAATATTAAAATTACAATTTTTGTCTTTTAGCATTCAAGGTAATAGAAGGAACTCATGCTTTTGGGCAAAAGTTTGTATACTTTCTAGGACAATTAGTAAATATTGCATTAGCATTATATAAATGTCAATCAATGGGATTACTCCCAACACATGCATCGGATTGGTTAGCGTTTGTAGAACCACAAGCACGGTTGGAATATTCTAGTGGTGGATTTATATACGTATGACATACAGTATAATTATTTAAAAATGTAATATGTATATTTAATGAAAATATTCATTGAAAGTTTAGATATATCTTACTTTATGTATAAATTATAAATACATTCACTCACTATGCAAAATGTTTTATTAAAATCAAACCAAAAGATTGTATTACATGTTTATATACACATACATATGTACAACAAACTGCATTGAAATATGTTTTTTTAAATATAATGATATTAAATAAATCATTATTAATTATTTCTTTTTGTATTCATCTGCAATTTCCTTTATACGTTCTATTATTTTACTAGGATCATCTACACGAGGTATCTGAAATTGACATTTAAATTTATTGAATGTCACTCTTATATATATAGTTAAAAAGCCACGTTAAATTTACAGAAATAACAATTTTGCAACATACCTCGTAGTTTTGACTTATATATATACCAGTATAAATTCCAATGCCTAAGGTTATCTAAAAAAAATATTATCGTACATATATTTTTATCTGATAACAATACAAAATATATAAGAGATATTTAAATATACCAAAAATCTAAACATTTTCAATTGATTATTAAATACAATATTAATGTACAAATAGTATCTGTTTCGCTTTTTAGCCAACTTCTAAAATCTAAATAGATTTTATATGAAGATGAGGTCCTTTTTCTTATTTTTAATGATATTTTTGGTAAATGTATAATTTACGTAGACTCATCCATTTGTGATAAATCTTTTATATCTTGATAATCTTTATAATGTCTATTATACGTAAAAGGTTATTTACAAAAATTAAAAGTTTATATTATTCACAAGTCGTTAATTTTTATGAAATCTTTCATTAAGTTTTTCTAAAGTTCTTTACTTAAATTCAGTGTTGTTATTATGTCGTTAAATGTAATACTGTAAAAACGACACTTTCACTGAAAACTTGTATTGTAGGATGTGTTATTCTATATATATATACTTCCTTTTTGATCGATACTACAAAATGCGGGAATATTTGAATTACCATAATAAATAATTTTCATTTTAGAAATATTAATGTTTTAATTGATCTGAAAGCTATATCTAATATAGCTATGTTATAAGTATTTATGTAATTTATATGAATGATAACAAATGTTACCATTCATAGTACATTTATTTATTTAATTTATTATTTTATATGAAGGTTTGTATTTATATATATATATAAAAATTCATTTCACTTTTCAGTTATGTTACCGATATTTTTATAGTTGAAATATAAACAATTTCTTTAAATGTTAAAAATTCAAAAGTATTAAAAACATTTTAAAAATATTAGAAATATTATATTATATTTAAAAATTCTGTACCTTAATTATAAATACATCATATCAATAAAAAGTTAGTTATTTTACGTAATTCATAATTTAAATACGCATAATTACATGTTAAATATTCTTATATTATTTTAAAATTGTTATAAATCTATTGAAATGTTACACGTAACTTGCAAATACTATACGAATGTAGGATATTTTTATTTCATTCATAGCGTGCCATTAACACTTACAATTAGGCAAGAGCACATTAATGTAGCGGAAATAATTGCAAGAGAAAGCAGGACAGATCTAAGATTTTAAATATAATTTGTATACATATATATACACATGTATTTTATATGATTCCAGCTAAACATTTAGATCATTTAATAGATCATTAATGATATATTTTTAATTTTAATTAATATAGTAGTAATAATTCGTTAATTTATGTTGGCAAAAGTGTTTTGTATAATAAGTATGAAGTTGTGAATTTTATTTGAGTAATTCTTATGTTCATAAAGTAGTTATTAGAATTTAAAGTTCGATTGGAAATTTGTTGTATAAATATTGTATTAAAATTTTAATTTTCTAGTTGACTAATTATCTGAAATTCATTCGTGTTTTTAATACATCGTTCTACACATCAAACTTTTTCCAACATTTTTTGCCTTTTACAATGAGTCATTTAAATTACTTCTTCAAATTACTCGGAATACAGAAGATGAATGTAATTCTAGAACATTCTAAAACGTGGTTGATGTGTTTATTTCATAGTTAATGCATAAGAATCAGAATTTTTATTTATCTAAGATAATTGTTCCTATACTCAAATACTTGATTCTCAGACAAGAGAAGATAATTTTATTACATACTTGGTAAATTGAAATACCGCTAGTTCAAACTATCTAAGTCGTAACAAAGTAATTATCTTAATATCATTTTTCAATTAGACCAAATGTATAGTAAAAATCCTCCTTTATCCGAACCTTTATTTTTCAAATATCTTAACGTCCATATAGTAATATTAGTGCAACAAAATTTATGCTAATAAATGATGATTTTTCAATTATTAACAGACATTCTGTTCTGATAATACAACTTGACTTATTATTGAGAATTTAAAATATAAAAATTTATTTGTTCCCTGTAATTTTATTTGTTCCCATTCCTGGTTGTAATTTTTTATTTGTCTTAAACAAACTAGTACTCCAAATATGCTGCACTTCTTCTATCCTTTAAGGGTGTAAATAAAGTTTAAGACAAGTAAAACGTGCCTTTCTGCACCGGTATCTCTACGACCAGTTGTGAAACGATGGAGGGAGATCGGCTTGCATGATCGGTCTAGCAAACTCACCGCCGCACCGGTAGGTATTTCGCTTTAGTACGCGGCCAAACTAACATCATTTTGTAATCCAGTGTATACACGTGAATATTTCTTTTTAAGTAATACTTGGCTAACTGATGTCTATTACGTTTGACTAGTTTCTATGCGGTGTTGAACGGTTCGGTTACGATCCTTCGATTTGCCCGCGATCGTACGAATTCTCAGCCTAAAAAATCAACATCGAGACTTTCTTGTTACGCGACACGCTGGAGAAAAGCGTAATTCCTTTCTACTTGAATACATTCCGTAATATATTCGGCACACAAACGATTAATTTTGATACGTCTGTCAATTTCATACGGTTGTATATTTTTTGGAAACGGTTCGTGCGTACCCGCTAGCTGAAGTAAAATTTTTTGTTGTTATTAAAAATTCGAAAAGTATTTGTCACACCGATTTATTTTGGGTCAATCGCGGGAACATTGTTGTCGCATGTGTTCGTTTCAATCAATGGTTGATGTTACAATTATTGACAAGCGAAGATAAGTTTAAACATGTCAGCTACTATTTCGAAAATACCAGCCGCCAATGTTGAGAATGGGACCAATGTAATTTGCGATAAGAATCGTGTAAGTACTGTAACGTTGATGTAAAGCGCCGTGTTTGGTCTGACAGTAAATAAATATTTGAATAACGTAGCATCCAATTATATAAAAGAGACTATTAAATTAAAACATTTATTGCTACGTGAAATAAATAAGTAGATAACATTAACATCACAAAGACTTAAAATATTACATTTTATATAAATGTATTATTAATATTACATACTTCAATTTTTTTCTTTCATAGATAAAATAGTGTGACAATAATTAAATGTTAACATCACTTATTGGTGTTTGGCATTGATGTAACAATAAATGTCAAATTTAATATAAATCTTTTTATTTAATAGTCTCTTTTCTATTTAATATTTCAAATCAATAATTAATTGTTAGAATTTGTGAATTACTTAATGAATTATTTTATTATGAATTTAATATGTTAAACTAATGAATTAATGAAATGATAGTAAATCATATTTAAATGATTTCCCATAAAAATTATATATGTAATAGTAATGTAAAAATTTATGCAAAAATATTAACCCAAATGCATATGCAATTTAATCTAATGCACATTTCTCGCATGCTAGATACGATACGCAAAAATTAACATATCGGTTCTACAAAGTTTGTTCATAAGATGTAACATACTGACAAATAATTTAATTAACTTTATTGCACATTGTTTCTCGTACTAAAGATATTTTTTTAAAAATAATCATTTTAAATTGCCGATTCTTACAAAAATTATTTATACATTCTTTCGATGGAAGTCAGAGATTTAATGAAGTGAATTCAGCAAAGTATATTAACGTGTCATTTCCGCCGTTTCATTGTAAATTAAACTTTCTTGAATAATAAATTTCCGTGGTAAGAGAATGGTAGCCAGATTGTTTTTTTCCACTTTCATACAAACCTTGATTTTTTTTAGTTCGATGGCGACAATATTCCCAGACGTTTTTATTTTACAAGAAACACAGAGAAAGTTCTTTTTACGAGATAGCAATTTTTTATTTTACGCTAAAATTAGATGAAATTTTAAAGTAATTTTTTTTTCTTTCTTTCTAAAATAAGAAGAGTTTATGTTTTCTTTTTTTAAAAATATTATTAAAGAATATGTTGTAATAATAAAATTTAAATTTTTCAGTTTATTAAAACGAATAAACATTTTAATAAAAATTTATTTTATTTAATCAAGGATTCATCTAAACATACTGATAATAAACAAATATGTTTTAATGTTTTGCATTTTAATAAGAGTATAGCTATCGATTAATTGACTAAGATAATTGTTAAGATAAATATTACTAATAATATAATTATGATTAATAAATAAATACTTTTCTTAATTAGATATATTAATTATTATTTTGTAACTTAGAATATAATTATTTGCCATAAATATTTCTTCCTTAAACCATACATACGCAAAATATATGTATTTTATACACTAAAATAATTACACTCATAAATATTTCTTAAAAAGAATCATGTCCACATTTATCTCATTAAGGATCAAACAGTGAATTCGTAGAAGTCAAAATGCAATGTCATTGGATGACGTAAATAAAGTAATTTATTTTTTTAGATAAAGGTAAGAAGAATGTATTAAAATTAGATACTTTTACCCAGTATACAAATCAAAAATATAAAGAAAAGATTCTATAATTTAGAAAAATAACTTCTATGACAGCACTGTAAATTCTTGTGCTTCAATTTCTTGAAATATTATAAAAAAATAGAAGAGGAATGGAGAAAGAAATAATAACTAAAAGAAAGAAATAAATTCCTTTCGTAACTAGACTACTAAAACCCAAAATTCTACAATACGATTTAACTGAAAAAGTTGCATGAATGCATCGGTTCTTAGTAGGTCAAAGCAATTCGGTATTATTTTCTTTTAGACGTACGATAGAAAGTATACCATATCTTTTAGAAGATTCTTATACTATAGGTTTCAATTTTTATCATAGTATTTCTTTTGTAATAAGCATTCTAAATATAAAAATATTAAACATTGCTGAAGAAATATTATCAATAATGGATTTTTATTCTAATATTGTTTTCATAATAAATTATAAAAAAATGATTTATATAATATTTAAAGAAATACATAATATGAAAAAGGATTTAATAGGAAAACTTAAATGTTATAAATATTGGACAATATTTGCCATTCCTAAAACATACTACGTATTCTATTATATGTTATTGTATTTTGAAAATTATGGAATATATTTCTTGAATATATTTCAAAATAAGACGAAGTTTTATTATTGATAAAATTGAATTTGAAAAATTGTCAAATATCATATAAATTCGGCTAATTTCTGATCGACACGATCATACAAATGAATAATTGACAGAAGCTTATTCTACATGCAAAAGAAAGTCAAAACAATTTTTTTTATTTATTTAAGGCTTCGATAAATAAATGTTATATCTGAATTGTCGTATATATATTTAATTGTATTTTTATAAAATTTGATATTTGTATAAATTAGTTTTTTCAAGAAAGTGGAAGACGTAAGTTAACGACGATATTTTCAACTTAACTAAATTATAAAATATAGGGTATGCTTAAATAAAAAAATCAAAATTTCAAAATACAAGGATTCAAAAAAGCTATGAGATTGAAATTCCAGAAATATGAAAGCCTAACGTAAAAGAAATGATTGTGTTAGAATACCTTATTCCTGTATGATTACATCGGATCCAATAGAAAGTGTGCAACAGCGCGTGCTTGATAGACTTCAATATTGAACTAATACTGATGGCGTTTGAATAGTTTCTTTTAGCTATTAGTTAATCGTGAACCATATACTTATCGGAACGATGTTATTTAAGGTTCAATGAAATATGTAATGTTATTTATAATTATATTATTATAATATATATATAATATATATATCAATTAATTAATTATAATAATTATATTATTTTTTATAAAATATTACATATTAGCTATAGAAAGAGAACAACTATGAGTTTTTTATACTTTAATGATTAACAACTATCTACAAAATAATTGTGGAAAATATACATATATTTCTCAAATTTTTATTTAATGATTTTTAATTAATAATAGTTGTTTCTGATAAATGTTTGTTGGAATAAAAACAGAAGATAAGTTTAAAAATAACATTGACATTCTTTCTTTATGCAAATAAATAGGATTTTATGTTTCTATTACTATTACTACTAAATTTTTTTAGAACTATAATCTTTATTTAAACATTTTTCGTAAATATTTTATGAATATTTAATGTTAAAGACAGTATAATCTTCATATGTAACGGTATGTATTTCTTTGTGGCAACTGGGGCATATTAACTGGTTTTACTGTAGTTCCTTTTTCTTATGAATCTTCTTGATGACCGCAATTTCATTGACGAATACAGATACATTCTCAAGAAAGAGAATCTTAATTAAATGTATGTTTAATTTTAAATTTTGATTCGATATTCTATATTAAAATTATGTATATATGAAAAAGATTGTTTTAATAATTTTTACGAAAAATTTTTGTATGCTGTATAAAATTCATTTATTTATGTGCAATCATTAATTCAATACAAATTTTGTTCTTTTTTTTTTAAATAATAATTTCGGATCTTACAGTTACTTATTGTAGAATTTAATTTAATATTTTGCACAATTTTAAAGAATTAACATCAGGTTTTAACCATTATTTTATTCAATATACGGTGTAAAATTATAATCTTATTAATATCAATGTTGGAAGTAGACATATTGTTTAAATTAAAATATTTAAGCAAGTAAAGTCATAAATAAACGTAATCAATATAAAACAAGTGGTATTTTATACACATATATTAGGTGACGATAATGTCATTATATGTGATAAATTTAAATCAGAGAAAGTGAAGAATACCGAAAATATTTCAGAAGTGTGTGACATGTCGTCCATTTAGTTTAGAAATGTAAGAGACAAAAATTGCTATGAAACAATTTTATTTATCTTGAATGTATTATAATCGCTAAAAGTATTAAATATAAATATAGTTATATAAATTATATGATTATATTCTATTTAATTTACTTATATATAATTTAAAATTTATCACTAACTTATCGATACTCGATAATGTTGATATCTATCATTATTGACTAAAGACAAAATAGAGTGGACCACAGACGAGATTTATGAATATTAAATACTGGTTTTTTAACGTACTCTACGCTTAATTGAAGAACTATATCAAGTAAAACGATACTAGTTGGTTAAGTAAAATGAAACTCGTTACAATGTTGTCAATTTGTATATCTCCAAATTTCGAAATATGAAATTAATATTTAAAAGCATCAAAGTAGTATGAAGTAAAACAAAGTAAATAAAGTAGAATAAATAAGAACAAAGTAGAACATAGAAAAATGAAGTAAAATACAGAAACAAATAAGAATGATTATTAATTTTCTATTTACAATCGATATATTTATATATATTTTTCTGTCATTATTTGATTAAATAATAAATTCTTTCTAAAGAATAATTATAATAGTATAATGAACTTCGTTAATAGTATAAATATCTTTTTATATTAACAACAAAATATGTCTAATAAAATGCGATTATCTGTACTTTTATAGATATACTTCTATATCTGTATGACACTTTGGAATTATGCGTATTAATAAGAGGCGTAAAATTTGATGGACGAAAATACAAATACAAGAAAAGAATCCAATAAATAAAAAATTAA
Source organism: Melipona bicolor (assembly GCA_030673865.1). Lineage (NCBI taxonomy): Eukaryota > Metazoa > Arthropoda > Insecta > Hymenoptera > Apidae > Melipona > Melipona bicolor. The sequence continues at coordinate 126,434 of JAHYIQ010000029.1, forward strand.
TAAAATATAATATAAATCGAATAAAATATAAGTCGCTTCTCTTAAACTTCATTTTAAGAATAAAATAAAAGATGAAATTATGTATTACTTACACATGTATGTATATATATATATTATTTAAAGATTTTTATACATCACCTGAATTAGCAAAGTGAAGAAAATACAAAAACATTTAAAATTCTTTTTTGGAGACCAATTTCCGGTTTAAGAATGTCCGTTTGCAATATTATGAAGCTTCTATATTTTACCACATGGTAGCAGTAATGTACAGTTATTGATTAAGTTTCGCTACCGAGAAGGATTGTGAAGTGCTGCTAGGTTCTTCCTTATTTTTTAAATTTTCACTTTTAAATAAGTATTTTAATAAGTAATTTTTGTATACGACATACAATTTCGAAGACTGAGAAAGTATATCTAATATACGTATGTCTAGTATATACACTATCAACTACGCGGTTAAAAAGAATTTTACAAAAATGTGTTCTAGTTTCGTATCAAGCTGTTAACCAGAGGCATAAATATCTTTTTAGGGTGAGTAAATATTTTGCTAACGCTACGACTAAAACTTTACTTTCCAAATAATAATACAAAAATTATTATAAGTTATTTATTTTAGAAATAATGTTTTATTTGCTAAAAATGTTTTATCATTTTTAAGTGATATTCTAAAGATAAATTATTCTTAAGATAAAATAATGTTTAAATGTAACCATAAACATATTAAAAAAATTAAAATTAATTACTAAAACATTTGTGTATGAAAACAGAATATAATTTTTAAAGAATTTTAAAGAGTTATATATTTCCAACTAAGATATATTCATAATATTTAAAAAACAAATTTTATTATATAAGGGTTTTATCACAATTATTATGTTATTTTTTACAATACTATAATGTTAAAAATTATACATAAAAAAATAAAAAGATAGTTATATTCATAAGCTTCGGATTAATAAAAGAAAATCAAATTATTCCTTTCTTTTCAATCGATTGTTTGCAGTCGTATCAAATGGAATAAATCATACCCATTATGAGTCGAAATTATAAATTAAATTTTGTAATTTTTACAGAATATTTAAGTTCTTTAATAAATAATAAATAATAATTTGTAAAAGTTTTTAAGAAGTCACTGTATTAGATACGCATACATATATAAATACCATGTAAATTAATAAAAAAAGAAAGCTAGTAAAGATATAAACAGGCATGATTTCCAAATATGACATTAATATCATTATTAATGATAAATGATATTAAATATGTCTGGAAATATGTGCTATAAACAATTATATATATATCTTTATTGATTAAATCGTGAAAAAAAATTAAGTTAAAAATATATTAAAACAGAATAGAGTGATTTATTTCATAGTTACAAATTATAAAGTTGTATTAATGTTTACCCCCCCAAAAAACGATTAACAATAAAGCAATAGAAAAAACCATACAGAATATCGCTTTGATTACGTTTAATCTATTCGAGATTAGTGAAACTGATCGACTAACCTAACCTATATAGACAAAATACATAACCAAAAAACCGCCGACGTAGCCGGTAGCATCATGTATTACGTCATGTGAAAAGACAAAATACATAACGAAAAAAAATACCGGCTCTTTTGGATAGTTAGTTTTAGTTAGATATTGGTTTCGAAAAAGTTAAATAAAGATATATATTTATATAACCTAAATATTTTATCTCTATGTTGAAATAGATATTTAAATTTTTTCACGCAGAATTCGCTGAAGTATTCTATTTCTAATCTTTTGAGTTATCATTTCTTTATTTTAGGTATTATTTACGAATTATTTTCAGACTATTATAATTACAACGCAAGATGTGAAAGATGTGTTTTATTTTTTTGATCGGAATCAACCATTGAGTAATATTGATTGATAATGTTGATTCTTTCTGCTTACGTAAAAGACTGAAAAAAATTCTGCAGAAGTATTATATGACGTCATATGACGATGATTCCGATTTAAAATGTACATTTTCATTTATGTCATAATATTGAAAACGAGTGTTTTAACATGTGCAAATGAATTTGTAGTATTATCTTAAACTTTCGGAATATTTATGCTTTAACTTTATTTAAAATCAATGTATATTTCTAAAAATTTATTGAGAAATTGCATAGTATAACTCTTAAAATTTTACATCTTTCTTAAGAAATTAAAATTTCTAATCATTTACAGTAACAAGCAATTAAAAATTATAAATAATATTTTTTTATTAAATATTATTATCAATCTTTTTTAAATATAACTAATTAAATACATTTTGTAATATGCATTTTCTATATATTTGCAATAATTTGGAAGTGTCTAAATCCTTATGGATCTATATATTATATATAGTACAATCATATAAAACTGCAAATAACTTGTAAATATAAACTATATTTACTATATTAAACTATAAGAAGAAAGAAATCATTTTTTAAAATATTTTGTTACATTGCGGAAATCCAAATCTTTATAATAAAAAATCTAAACGATTGTAGTGTATAATTGCTCTGTATCTTACGTTTTAGTTACTCCGAGAGAAACTGTAAGAGAAAGTAGAAAGTATAGACACGTTAATAGACATTTAAAGTAAGAAAAAGAACAGAATATTTATTCTAGTATTTTAGTTTTAAATATTAAAATAATAAATTTTGTCTTACATTTATTTAATTGAACTTTTATCTCGAAATTAAATTATTACATGTAATACTATATGTATATTAAATTTCGAATGCTAGTAATTTGAAATATAGTTTATTTTATTTAATATAAAATTTGTGAAATTTAAAAATTTAAAAATTTAAAAAAGCAAAATTTTAATATAATTATTATTAATATAATATACAAATAATAATAAATATTTAATAATACTTAATAATAATTAATATTTTTTGTAATGTTATGCAATATATTTGCATGTATTCATCACAATTTTCACGTTAAAATTTGCAATATTATAGTAACTAATAATGTTATTGTAAAATTGTAAAAATTTGATAAATTTTCTAAAAATTATAATAAAAGTTGCGTAATTTACTAAAATATTTATAAAATAAAATACAAATTTCTTACATCTTACAATTAGATTTTACCCTTCAAAATTTTCGCCAGTTTCTCTATTTACATTTGCTCACCTTGGTTAAGTTGGTCTTACAATACATGTGTTTACATTTGCTTACATACATAGAATGAGCATACACAAGTAATAAGCAATACATTCACTCTCTTGTTTTCCATTTCTCGTATTACAGTGTTACTCCGGATAAATAGAGAACTTATTAAAATGATTTTATTAAATAATCTCTCAAATCTTTGTTACCTCTTTTCGCCTATATTTTGATTTCGTTAAATTATAAAAACTTACATTATATTATTTTATAGTTCTTTTTGTACTAAACTTATTCAACTGATATTAATCGTGAAATTTTACAAATTATTAGTACTGCACGTTTTTATGCATTTATGAAAGACTGAAAGTTATAAAAACGTACGAAACGTATGTAGTATGCAAAAAAGTGTATGAGTATCTAACAGTCTTTGTTATAATATATAGATAAAACAAATTTCTATTTAGATTCCATTTCTTTAATTATATTTGTTAAAATTTAAAAATGCAAAAATCCGCAGTCTAGTTATTAATATTAATAAATTTTATTATGTAACATTCTATGTGCTTGGTAATAAAGTACATAGAATTTTAGAAAAGTAAATTATAAATGCTCGTCAGGTTCAAGGTATAAGTTTAAAATTGATTCAAGTGAGAAATAGTTCGTACGAGCAAACAGTTACACAACTGTTGTAATAAAATATGTAATAAAATATGTGTACTTTTACACATATTTTACTGCTCATTATTATTACATTATTACATACATGATTTGCATATAATGTAAAAAAATTATTTAGCTTTATCAATAATAGTTATATAATAGATAGTAACATAATATATTTTAATAATATATGTTAATATATGTATAATATATATTTATTTTTATATTATATTATATAAATAATGATTTATAAATATGTATGTACATATAAATGTATTTAATTAATTGCCTTGTAACTAGTTAAACATGTACATACAAATATTTGTGATACTAAATTTTATACATTTACAAAATATTAAAATATTGTCATATTTTACTCATTGCAAGATAATTTTTATGTTGCTTGATAGTTTTCTTCATCAATTTTTTTGGAATTATTCAGGGCAGCCTGCAGTATAGTATTCACAATACATTCGATACTATCTAGGTTACACGATACTAGCCAACATCTACGTACACGTTCTTAAGTTCAACTACATCTATGAAAAATATAAATTCTTATTTTAGTAAAGAACAAGAGATAGTATCCGACTCATTAACTGAATTTCGCAAAAAATCTTACTGTAATGTTTATAATAGCTAATAGCTAGAAACATGTTAGAGAATATAAATGTATCGTAAATATGTTTATAAAATATGTGTATATATTGCATTACATTATATAGAATATTTTCTGATTTATAAGAATATCTTATTTTATGATTTTTTTTTACAAATAAATATTTACACATATATCTATTTCGCGTAACTCATTCGCGTAACTCAGGAATATTTGTTTTTTGCCGGTTGAGTTTTTTCCCTGTAACTCTAAGTTTATGTAATTGTTTTATTACTAACTCATTTCTCGATAATTTTTTTATGTAGACATTCGACTAAAAATTCGAGAAAAATAGATCAAGGACGTTGACTGGACGAAGATTAAATTTGTTACAATGAAACTCCATTTGTATGAATTTTCCAGGAGTTAACTAGTTTATACATATAATTAGAGTTCATGTAATAAGAATCCACTGATTTTCATTATCAGGGTTTTTCCGATTACGTATTAACAATTTTCACTTAAATAAATGGATTCAAAAAATGAGATTGCGAATATTTGTTCAAATTTATGTCTTCACATGACTGAACAATTGAAGAAATAGAATTTAAGATTTATTTGATTACTAATTGTAAATATCACTACAAGTGTATACTGTTATATTTTACGTATGTTATATTATACTATATTTATAATGACTAATTTAAATTCAAATAGTTCTCTACTTTATGAAGAACTTAAAAAAAAATATCTCATACATAATTCTCTACAATTTACATCTTAAATGATAGATATAATTCGCAAGAAAAGTCGAGAATATATGAAGCATTACTTCTTTATATAATGTTCTTGTAAGTCTTAACCGTAAAGTAATTTTAATAATCTTAATTAACATATCCTACATTTGACGTAAACAGACTTATTATTTATATATTATTCATGTATTTCATTTATTAATCATATTGTTGAAATACAAAAACTTCGCAAATAAATTTATCGATTTGAAATTGCAGCAAGTTTCTCCCCACGAAATTTAGCATTTCAAAATGAACTAAAATTATGAGAAAGTTATAAAAGGTTTGATAATTATATTCGCATATTACGTGATCGAAATAAAATTTGAATTTCGTTTAAACAGACACTGGATTAATTCGTATCTTACAAGTTAAAACAAAGACCAATCTTTTATTCTTCTCTGCAATAGACAAAAGCTACAAGTTTGAAGTGATCATTGTCTTAAGACTTATTAGGACTTCTAACATCTTTTTATCAATCTAAATTTCAAGAATTCACTTACAAGTTATATAAATTAACAATCATTTCTACTACAGCAACAATATCGGTGGTAATGAAACACGCACAAATTATTATAGTTTTATTGTATCACAGTTATTAATTGTTCTAACACTGCAAACGACATACTTACACATGACTGTGTTTGTCACGCTTGTTGCAGGACGTAGAAAAAGGTGAGGTTTACTCTAACGTCGCGAACCTCTCGCCGTCGATCTGTTCGCGGCCGGCGTCCTCGTCGCGGACGTCGACGTCGGCCGAGAGCAGGTTCGAGCTCGAGGATAAACTAAGGAATAGCAACAGCAGGTCAAATGTGTCGAGCGTCGCGGTGGAAGTGGAAATCGGAACGGCGAACAATGAACCAATAGGTAGGTTCAGTATATGGTAATCTCGACTGTGTACAGTCGGATGCATATCGTACGTACGTGCGTATATTGTGTATGTGTGTATGTTGTGTGCAGGAGCGGGAACGGAGTTAACCACGACGACAACAACGCCAAAGACGAGAACGCGCACGGAAAGAGGAACGGAAAGAAGCGGAGCCAGCCGGTGGAAAGCAGTCGGTCGCTTACTTCGCCGCTTGGCACTCATCATGTTTCTGATATCGAGTTTGGTCGCCTGTTTGGCTCTGCTTGCCATATACACAGGCTCCATTTTTCTCGTGCAGCTACTGGTCGTCGTTCTCGTCGCGTATTTAGTCTCCGGCGGACGTTTTCGATGGTTCTACGTCGCTCTGAGAACTGCACCCAGGGATCTCGTGTGAGTACTCATTTCTCCGTATCCGGTTCATCATCGTCCTTTGACGGATTTATGCACGCTGCTCATGCACGTGAGTTTTGGATTTCGATTCGTTTTAGATCCAGTCGGTTAAACTGAGATCTAGGATCTAGGTCGGTCTTTAGCTTTCTAAGTTGGTTAGCCGAGTTTCTCTCTGCTTTTTTTTTCGTGTTTCGTCGATCGTGTATGTATGCATGTGAAGATCGCCCATATCATCGCACGTATGTATTCAGGACGATCAAACACGTGGTTTTGTTTTGTTTTCCTTGAAAATTGATAATTCATATGAAAATTAATAATTCATATTTTCAGAAACAGGAATGGATTTAAATAGACTGTCGTGATGCATTAGATATGTTCGAATGAGTTAATTGGAATGGATTTGCACTATAATGACCAATTAATTGCTATATTATGGTAATAGATAGTTAATTATTAGATTTTTATCAAGTATTATGTAACTTTGTCGTAATAATTCTAAAAATATTCCTTATTCAAGTTTCCTTATTCAAATGTGAAATCTTGGGTATGAATCTAGCGAATAACTGTGCTTATCTTTAATCTACGTGCATTCATCGTTTGAAAAATGTGAATGCATAATTATGGATATTATACGATTACAATATGAATATGAATATTTTATTTTATATTTTCTAGTATCGATTAACAATTTAATATTCAAAAAGCCAGTTTCGGCATAAAGGCATACTTTCGTTTTAGAAATTCCACTTCACTCAGGAAAATAATATTCGCAGAACGATAAATCTCAGTGTGTGATGGTATTTTGATAAGGTTTAGTTTGAGTAGAGGTTAGATTTGGGTTAGGTTGGGTCAAATGGAATTTGAGTTCGGGTTAGGAATGTAGCCCTCTTAGATCAGACTTTAGAATTTCTTAAATTCAAAATTAATATTTTTGATCTTTATTCAGCAGTTATTATTAGAAAATATAGGACAAGATCATTTTTCAATGGGGTTCTAAAATAAAGTTTAATTCATAATATATTTTAGAAATATTGTTTTTTTTTTTATTCAAAAAAAAAAAATGATTGAGGGAAAGAAAATTTCGAATCATAAATGAAACCCAGGTTTCGTGTGACAAGCGACACGTGAAACGAATACTTCCGACCTTCGGGAGTTAATGTTTATATTACTCTCATAAAATAATTGTTCAATTTTCATCAATATGGTCTACTAGGGAAGTGAACTGCATGGTAATTGAAACCCATATCCCTCGCTCTGACAATTGTTTTAACAATAAATAATCATTTTATAATACTAATAAAAATAACAAGGTTGCAAAATCTGCCTGTCATTAGGAATTGATTATTATTGAAATTTTTAAAACACTAACAATTTTGTCAGTCCTATTTCAGATTACTTCGATTGATTACACAATCACAAACAAATATCATGTTTTGAAATACTTAATGTTGTTAAAAAAAAGAAGCTTATATTTTTTGAATATATTTTCCCTTATATTTTTCGAGTATATTTTACGAGAACGCGATACTAACGTTCCAATAATTTATGATGCCAACGATAAAAGATTAACGTCAATGTGCATTGTGAAAGAGCTACAAAGGAAATTGATTTTTAAAGCGGCACATTTAGCTATTAGAATTTGACAATAATGACATTTAAATGGCGCATATATTAAAATATTTAATTCAGTTGCGAAGTAATAGATGTACGTTGTGATACATGCACAATGAATCGGAAAATTTTTGCACACTAATGATTGACGAAGAGAATGATTGTGTACAATTTTGAAAATTGGAGTCATGTTTGTTTGGCGTTCATATTAATCGTTCATAAGCTGGAATATATTTTATTTAATTTAAAATTCTTAATCTTTCCCCTCGGTTTTTCTTGTTTTCTATTTGAGACATACATATGTATAGAAAAGTTCCACTTTCATTATGAAACACATTTCTTGTTCGAATATCTTACATGTATTTAAATGACAAGTATGTCTATAAACACAAGGCTATATAAGATTTAAATATTTTTTATTTAATGGGTTTAGAAATAAGACGTAAGAAATAAATAGGGAATAAATTATATAAAATTGAAGGAATGCAATGTTAGATTTAAAAATAGCATATAAGAAATAAGTAGAAACATATTATATAAAATTTAAATATTGTTTTTTTAAACAGATTTAAAAATAGAATAGAAGAAATAAGTAAGCAAGGATAAATTGCAAAGAATTCATGACTTTTTTATTTTTAATTTTATTGTAGTATAAACACTCAATTTAATTAAAACAATTAAATTATTTTCATTCAAATTAATTATTTTTTTATTTTCTTAACAATCCAAAGTTAGCACAATTCTATATTGAAATTTATATCTTAATTGGAACATGTAACAAATTATAACAAGTTACAAAACATAATGAAACTAATTCTGTTTTTCCAAGTTATAAACATATAACGATATGAATAAAAATGAGTATATACTTTCTTGTAGGATGTGCTAAAAAGTTTGGCATTAAATTATTTATATTTAAATTTTATTTAAAAAATACGTGACAACTATAAAAATATTACAGAATTATAGTTAAATAAACTTAATTTCAAAAATTCCTCTATTTGCTTCGATATAAGCTTTGAGACATCGTGGTGATCTGTAGAGACACGATGTGTACTTCGATCAATTAAAAATTGCTGATTAAAAATTAGAGGTAGTTGTATTGTATAAAATCTTTTCATTTTATTATAAGGTGATATTATTGACTATATTTACATTGTGCATCAAATTCTTCTTTGTCTTATCATGCTGTTACTTTATATCACGATAATATGAAATTTTTTGATTTGATAAATTTATAATGATAAAACACAATTGCAGGCATTCGATTTGTAAAATATTTTCTGTATTTTCTTCTCCCCTAATGTTTTGAATTCTTTTCATTGTATGTATATTCTTTTACGCTACATACATGATATGATATTGTATATTGAATGTAATTGAGATCAAAGTTGAAACGTATCTAAATGTATTTAAATAATTTCTCTCGAATTATTCATCAGTGTATTGGAACTCCCCCAAGTCAATATAGTCAAGAACAGTAATAGTTTTAAAAATCAAGAATATAATATCATTAAATACAATAGACTAATAAAGCAGATTAAGATAGATAAATGTATTTAATATATTTAAACCTTAATATATACATAGATATATAGATTTTAATATATAGATATATAGATACATAGATTTTGTTTTTAAATACATTTATATTAAAAAATTCTAAATTAAATAATAACTTTTGTTAAAGGTAGATTATTGTATAATAGCAGTGATATTTCTAATAAATTGTTGATATTATGAGATTTTCTAAAAAATAAATTCTTGTAGGTATTTTCTTTTATAAATAATTATTCATTTCAAAACTTAAATATATACATCTCGAAACTCAACAGTTAAAAAAATATAAAAATTGCTATTTGTATCGAGATTTGATATAATTTATGAGTTATTAATTGTAGTCATATTTGGTTTAATATATTTAAACGAATTTTATTCATCGTAAAATCATTTTTTATTTGAATAAAATAAAAGACATTGAAAATAAATGAATCGAATTGAAATTCGTTAGAATAATATTTTATTGTAACGAATTTCAGTTTAATTATATTATTATTGTAATAATTCCATTACAATAATAGAAGCATTGTAATAATATAAATATATAAGTAGAAATATTATAATAATTCTTATTATAATAGTTCTTGGAAAAAATTGATGTAAAATAAAATTTATAATTTAATTGAAATTCATTCATCAATTATCAGATATCAATAATAATTATACATTTTATTTAAGACAATTTATATCTATTTTTTTAGAAAGATGCTATATAGCAATTAAATTTCAATTCAATGCATTTAAATTTTGCGTCACATTTGAAAAAAATGAGCATACATTATTTGTCTACGAATTTTAATTGATCTAATTGCGTACATGCTAACGTTATGCAATATTTTAATTTTTGACAATTCTCGACTTTTGATTTAAAAATACAAATTCTCGATAATACTTCCATAAAAGAATATTGTACAGCACTATGGGTATAATATATTCAAGTATACAGTATGACAGTATGCAGGACGCAATTGCATTTAAATTATTATAAACATTAATATTAATAAAATCATTTTTACGAATTTCTCATGATAAGATCAAAATCGCAATCGTGTATTATCATCGATAAATAATTTTCGATTAGATCACCAAGGAAGACTGATTTTTCTCTAAAGAAAACATCAATGACAAGTTGGATCATAATTTAAATGCAATAGATCTTAGTATGTGGTTTGTATTTATTACGTAAATCAAGTATTATTTACATATACTTGTAATAAAATTGATCGTAGTTCTATTACTTGGATCTTTTTTCGCGGTGACTTCTTGTTGGGAGTGCATAATTTATATTTGTATTTTATTTGTTCTCGATATTTTCATCGAATTTTTGACAATACATCACCTACCCGTAAAATAAGTTTATTTCACATATAAATAAAATTATATTGATGGTCATTATCGATAAGAAGATTTAATACAAAATAGTATTCTTAATATAATATAAAATATAATATTTTTGATACGATATAAAATCGTTGTTAGTAGCAAGAAATTAGCGCAATAAAAGCAATGTATGACGTACTCTTTTCGCAAATATGTAATTAATTTCTAAAAAACATCACGTTGATAAATTATTCATTCTTGAAAATTCAAAGTATTATGGCTACTGTTTATTATATAAACTTATTATGTTACTCCACGTTTTAAAATATTCATTGAATTATATGATATTAGAAACTTATATAACTTATAAATATTATGTTCTATATATTTCTATAAAGAAATTACAAATACTTATTCAGCATAAATATAAATTTAATATAATTACGATAAATATTAACAAAAAGTTTTTTTAGCGAGAAATTTTGATATTTTTTTAATAAAAAGTTTGATGGTTTTTTAAAGCACAAAATGTTTATATCAACGTCGAAATTTTTAGGAAATTTTAAATTCGAAAAACCTGTTTTTTTTACTTTCTCTCTGTCTTTTTTTTTTTTTTTTTTTAAATGAAACAAAACGGACTTTCACAATTCTACAGCTTATGAAAGCGTTTATAAAGGAGAGTTCAACGACATGTGACATAACATCATTCAAGGTCATTCCAGATTAACCCTTCATTGACGAGTGACGAACTTATATATATGCATTGCATGCGGTTTGATTTCTTTATATATTGTCTTCATATTCCTATCCTGTTTCAAAAGGGAGATTCCATTTTCAAAATGTGAAAGTAATCTTTAATTTTATTGGCTCAATTTATTAATAAATTGTTATTTTATCCATCAAATCTGCTAATAAAAATTTTTATCTAGTTTTTTATATAGTTTATGAAAAATTTTTAAATATCTTTTCATAGTGATAACTCGATAAATTCAATTTTCGAATTATATCCTTAGCAAGAATGTAATACACATGTTACGTTATATTTACATTTAGGAGTATTTTGTAAATAATTTATTTATCAATTTATCTACTTATTTATCTATCTATGTACATATGTACCTATCTATCTATTTGTCTGCCAACTTTATTTTATTATATGTTATAATATGATTATGGATATATTATTGATATATTATTATTTATCATTAATATATTAATATATAATATTGATATAATATTGTGTTTTATGAATCGTATAATTACGATTTGCATGTGAACATTACTAATTACTAGGAAAATATCAATCATTAAATGCATCGAATATTAATAACACATTATTATAATACATTTTTTGCTATAATTAGAGAAATAAATTTATAAGGATGAATCAGTAGATCTTATACATTATTAAATAAAAACTATTAAGTAAATATTTAATGCAAATAGAAATATAAAATGTTGTCGAATTAATGCATTTTTTTAGGAACTGCTATATTAAAAATATACTGAAATATTTTGTCATTGTGTTTATATCATTAATATTATATTATATTATTATTAATATATTTAAAAACAATGCATTAAAGATGATATTTGTATTTAAAAAAAAAACTTCTTTAAAATAATATTTAATACATATTTTTATCTTTTGTTCATATTTTATGTTCGAAATGAGATTTTATGCATCTACTAGATTTATTCTTCAGATGCTATTACTTAAGTCCTCAAGTTATTACTTGCAAGTGTACATTATGTATGCAATTGCATAGAATCTAGTGTTAATCAATGGTAAATAGTTCAAAATAACGTGCGTAGCATACAGATTTCTCTTGTTACTTTAACTGGTCTGTTGAACCAACTAACAGCAACCGCTTAAATTTTCTTTAAGATACGCTCATTGTCAGATTTGATTTGTGCTACAATTGAATCGTCGTAACATACTTTCAATTTGATTTTATTACTCTTCGTCGATTGTTCTTATTTATTCTATCTGATGTTTCAATCTATGAACATTTAAAATTGGAAACATTAAATTAAAGGTTCAAATTTTTTAAAGCGTAGTTATATAAACATAATATGAAATATATATAAAACACAATATATATATATCGTTTATAATCTTTTAAAATATATAGTTTTATAAATAATTAAAAATATCGATAAATTTGTTCTATACTGGATCCATGAATCTCTGAGTTTTATTTCTATTTTCTAGTTGTTATTTTTTATTCATAATATTATATTGATGTTTGAAATCTTCTTTCTATCTGTCTGTAATGTCTAATGATTTAATGACTTCTGCATTAATGACTTAATCGTACCAACATGACATTGGAAATACAAAGGGTTAAGATAATATTTGTTCATTACTGTGCATAGTTACATAAGCAGAGAAGTGTATATACGTATGCACAAATATTTCCTTTGGCTAGTGAAAAATGAATGTGCTAACTTCTATTAATTTTCTACTGTTGTCATTTTTCTAATATGTACATTTTATGATGATTTATTTTTATTGCTTATTTAGCAAACTTTGATTTTTTTGCATACGAATAACAGTAAAATCCAATTACACTTGGATTTCAGTATTAATATTTTCGATTTATACATTGTACAGTTAATTTTATTCTATTTAATATTTTATAAGATATATATGACCAATTAAATCAATTTGCAATAAAATAGGAAATAAACATGTTATATTATTTTATATTATGTACATTATATTATTATATACATTTAAAGATAAATGCAGTTTTAAAAACTTTTTAAAATATACGGAAAGTACTTGTATCGAACAAACATAATTCTCTGGTAAAAGTTTTCAATCCGTAAAACAGTTTAATTACAATATTATAATAACTGTATTATAATGGCCATATTGCGATGCCCAACTGATAATTTTAACAGTAAAGGTTCTTTCTAACAAAAGATGACTTACACTGACTGGCTTCTGAACCCTCCACATCTAAATTAACATAAACATTAATAAATAATTTTAACGTAAGCTGATTTTTATTCTTTTTAGAGCTATAACACGCTACATAAAAGTTCTTTGGATTATCCGTGGTCATGAGAGGAAAAACAGAAGTATTGCCGATGTATTTCGGCAATATGTCAATCGACATCCCAATAAAGTTTGTTTCATTTACGAAGATCAAGAATGGACATTTCAACAGGTAAACTTTATATTGATATAATAGAATTATTAAATTTTATCTTTGTGTAATTACATTATCGTGTATAAATAATTAAACACCTAATGCAATTCTATCAAAAGCTTGATATTTTTGTTTTCGACAGTTACGATTAACGATTAATTTTCTGCATTTTCAAGTTTCGTATTTATTTTTAACAAATAGCTGATGCCTCATAAAATCTATATATACTATTTCAGTGCGGTTAGAAACACGTGTTTCAATCGTTCTAAAATTTCAAAAATGGATATACTTACTTTTTTTATCAATATCTATTAACTGTATTTGTTAAATTGTATTCTTCATTGTATTAATTCAGAAGTATTCAAATTCTTACGATTGTATCAACCACTGTACGATTTCCTTTCATAAAATTTAAACAGTTTAAAATATCGATAATTTTTCTTCGACTGCACGAATACTTTTTTCCACCTCTGCAAATCGTTTATAAATCCGGTCAAACTGACATCGATGATCTACTGATCGTTTGGCCTGTGTTATATCTACTTGGGCCAAACAAATTGAAAATATTTCCGATATTGAGTTTCAGAAATATAGGCATTGTAAAGAAAATGATCGATAAAATGATTATATTTTTCTATTTTCAACCATTTTTCAACCACAACTTTAAACCTTCGACTTTTTACGTTCGAATAGTTCAAAGTTCAATATAATAAAAAAAATAGTACAGCAAGTTTCAATGAATCGTTGTTAAATCTTCAAGATTGTGTGATAGATCTGACAAAAAAAAAAAAATTATTCAGTGTTCCTACATACGTTTGAATTTTTGCAGTTTTCTCAAAAATAAAAGTACATATCTCTATTTTCTGCTGTAACATGGTGTAAAAATATCCTTGAAGATAACGAACTCAGAGCTATTAAACTAAAGGCTTTACGATTTAAAACGAGACAAAGTGGATTGTTACATGATTTTTTTTTACGAAGTTATAACAGTTCAAAATATCGATAATTTTTCATTGTTATTGGTTCAATTATCTCCTTCAGTGTGCTTATGCAAGAGATAAAAAAAAATGGAACAAAATGATAAGTTGCCAGTTTCGCAAATAACAGCGATAAAAATGTGAATGAATAAAATATGATTCACTTCCTTTCTGTTCAGAAAATTGGTCAACTTTTATCATTTATTAAATACAAAATACTTTAACTCGTGTGTTATTGAACTCTCTTTGAAAGTTGTAGTAGATTCTATGCCAAAAATAGAACTAATCTTGGAATCTCATTCTCACTTATACAGAGACACAATTTTTATCGTATGACGTAACGTTTAAGGTCAGATGTTATATATATCTGAAATTTAAAAAAAAATTATGGTTAGACTGCAGATTTTTATGCTTTTATGGGAATTTTGAAAATACAAAAATGTATCAAATGCACATAACATGCAAAAATATATTAACTGTCTGAAGTATAGTAGCTGTTACGATACTTAGTACGTACAACAGTTTTTTTTATTTAGATTTTATTTTTTACACTCTATAAGAATACTGAAATACTTGCATATAATATAAAATATGAATAAATGTCAGACAGCTTACTTATGATATAAAAATTCATATCTTAATTTAAACAGTTTTGATTATGAATAACTATACTTAATATTATAAATGATTAAAATTTTTTTGTTCATTGGTATTGATTGTTGATTATGGAATGTTTCTTTTTTTGCTGATTCTTATAGATAACCAAAATTGTTTTTAATTATCATTACGGATCGTGAAAATATTTTTTGATCACCAGCAATTATCAGCAGCGAAAAATTCTTTTTTTCGATTATTGCCAATTTTACTACCAACCCTATGTACTAATCATTGTCATTGATAATAGTTACTAGCAAGTTTTTTAACAGTAATAGTATAACTGGGAGTATAAATGTAATAGCAAAGGATGGTTCTATATGATTAGATAGTAAAGTTATTACCGTTACGTCAGATGCATACTTTTCTTTTGTTCGTAAATGGACAGTTGCAATAATTTCCAAGAATTATCGTGTTCAAAAACCGCAAATTTATAAACTATCATGTTCGGAACATAAAGTTCGATTTTTATGCATTGATTTTTTTCATACTTAATAGTTTGTCATATCATAACAGGTCATGTCAGCTTTATGTTAGACGAGGAAGATTTTTCTAAATTTATATTATGATTAATTCAAGTAATAAATATCTGAAACTGGATATAAGAAACAACGATAAATTGTTTTGAATATTTCAATTTTTAATACATTATCTATGAGTTTTTAAACAAACAGTTAAATTAGTTTATTATTTAATAAATTATTAAATTATTATTTGTTGATTCTATAAGTTAAGACAGTTTAAGTTTAGACAGTTTATAAGTTAAGTTTTATTTTTGATCATTCGTTTTTCATTAATTATCTAATTTAATGTGAAATTCAATAAAATATTTTTCAGGTGGAGGATTATAGCAATAAAGTCGCCACGGTATTCAAATCGTCTGGATATCGTAAAGGGGATGTCATTGGCATACTTTTGGAAAATCGGGTGGAATTCGTTGCACTTTGGCTTGGTCTAAGTAAACTGGGAATAATTGTACCACTTCTTAATACCAATCTTCGTAAAACTGCTCTTCAGCACAGCATCAGTGTGTCCAAGTGTCAAGCGCTTATTTATGGAGCGGATTTCACCGATCGTAAGTGTAACAAAAATTATTATTACTATTATTGGAATTTTATTTATTCTTTGTTTATTCGAAATTAATCTTCATCCTTTGACCAATTCGTTTATATTCAGTTCAAAAAATTTGAAGGTTTTCGAGTAATAAGGAGACAATATTTAAATAGTATTTGTTGGAAGAGGAAGAAAGATATAGAGATTTTATATTTAATAATAAAAAATCCATTATTATTTGTCGTTTTTTCATCTTATATTCATATCATTTGTAAACTGTGGTACATAATTTTATAAATTTTATAATATAACATAGTTTTATAAATATGTGATACATAAGTTTATATAAATCATATTATATAAATAATTATTTTGTGCAGTTACACCATAAATCATGTTCATCCAAATGAAAAATTAAAATATCCTTAAATATCTTGAAACATATTTAATATCGGAGAATTTCGTGGTTAAACTTTTCGTTTAATAGATTACTTATTTGGAATTATCATTATTACAATGACATAATTGAATGGAACACTCGATCATGATATATTACATACTTCCAAACGATACTTATCATTTTTATCACTACTACTACTAAAGTTAACTATAATCGTTTGTAAAAAATTTCATAATACTCGCATAATGATGAACTGGTATTTGATAATTAAATTATGGATGTTCCATGATAACAAATCTTCTAGCTAGTATGAATTTTATTAAAGAATGTTATTAGTATGTTTTACTCTAGAATGTTAAACTCGTTACATATTAATTTGAAATAACACAGATAAAAGAACCAGTTTGCCTGTCGTTACATTCTATTTATGATAAAATATAGACTCACAACAAGTCTCGTATACTAAGCCACAAACTGGGTTAACTTTGATGTAGCGAAAGGATAAACAGTGCAAAATATACATATGGCCAAGTGCACGCTAAATAAATAGTGCGCTTCATATAAGTAGAACTTCATTAATTATCATTTATTAATACTAAGGATTTACCTCTTCTACTGATAAAGGATATACCTACTTAATATTTTAAACGTAATATCTTTGTCATGATAGTTCATTTAACATCTGATAATTTATCATAATTTTTTAATACTGTTTACACAATTACATTAAAAAAATGTAAAAATCGAATTATTGATAATATTAATATCAAAATATAATGGTAATATAATATATACATATATTTTATATATTATGTATATTATATATTATATATATACATTATATATATAAATTGAAAACTCATATAATTCATGACCTCCTTATGCGAAAATGAAATTATTTATTTTTTGTTACGTACAGATTCTCTAAATATATAGTTCTTGTCATGATTGAAGCAATAATAGGAAATAGAACTAACTATCCCAGAATGAAAGAAAATTAGGTGTTCGATTGCGTGTCGTGGTCGATTTGACTCGAGGTCCATTTTATAAGCGATTGTATAACGCTATTGTCGTCATTATTGTCGATAAATTTCAGTCGTGTCAGTGGAATTATTATATTATAGCAATTATTACTTGTAAAATTTGACTTTAGAACTATCAATCTTTAATATATATTTTTACACATATCTTATGTATAGTTAATTAAAATTAAAGCAACATAAATAAATACTACATGTTATCATTAGACTACGAATTTTTATGTAAATTCACATTTTTTTGAACGCAATTATAGAAATTATGATAAAATAGAAGTAGAATTAATTAAACAGAGATTTATTTTGTCCACTAAATATTATAGTGAGTAATATACTTTATATATTTTGAACATTTTGTATATTATTGAATATTTAAATTTCGCATAAATGGATAAAAATTTAGTGATCATATTTCTGTTTTATTAATATTATTTCGTAAATTATTTAAAAAATAGTGAGATAAATGAATAATAATAATAAAGTAAACATACAAAGTAGATGAATCTGGATGATATTGATTTACTTTATCTGTAATAATCGTATAAATCGAAATGATCATATTAGATTATCTGTTTTTATAAAGAAAAAATAAATAATAACCAAATACATATATATATATATGCTTTACACTCGAGATAACGTGAAGTTCATGGTATAAATTATTGGATTACTTTTGTTTTCAGTTATCACGTCATGATGATAAAAATATTTATTCTCATCTAAGAAGATATCTATGACTTTGGTATGGACCTTGGAAAAAAATTTTTACTTGTCATAACATTTACCTTTTTAAAGCAAATAACTTTCTCTTTTCTTTTCTTTCACATACGTGTTTTCACGAATGTGTAACTCTGTTAACTACAAATTTCATCATCTGGAGAAATCCATTTCTATTGCTTATTACAAATTCATGTTCATTTATGATTTATAAACTTTTATGAATTGTACTAAGATTTAAAAATTGTACTAAAATAGAATTGTTAATAAATTTATATGCATCTTTGAAATTTCTATAATGAATGAATTTCAAATATTTTTATTAAAATATATTTAAACTAAAAAAAAAATGTAATTCCTAATTTGGTAAAATTTCTTAAATTATTTTTAAAGTAATGAATTTATTAAAATATATAGTAGAATATAACAAGTTATAATTATATTAGTACAATTAAAATGTAAGAGAAATATGTACACGTATATAGAAGTATAAGGATCGTTCATTGTTCCAATATTATAATTTTATGCTATCCACATCTTCGCACATATTCCTCCTTTAACAAGAAAATTATAAAGAAAACATAATATAAAATAAAAGTTATATATTATGTTATATCAAAAAAATGTTGTATATTATATTACGTAAAATAATGTATGATATATTATATATTATTAATAATTATTATAAACCAAAATATTATATAAATATCTTAAACACTTTCATTGTATGCTTTTGGTAACAAAATTAGTAAAATATTTTCTAAAGTATTTTCTAATGAAAAATTAAAAGTATAATTTTATTACAAATTTGGAGATTTTATTTATTTACTGTAGTTTTTATATAATCCTTATTTATTAAACACGCTTTATTTTACATTTATTAATATATAACTATTGTATAATTATTATTTCTATGTAATTATTTGTTTCAGCTATATCAGATATCATAGACTCTACGGATCCGAAATTTCCACTGTATAGAGTTGGTAGCTTATCAAATTCGAAAATATCAAAATTAAAAGACAATGACTTAGATGCTCTTATGGCTAATGTTTCTTCGGCACCACCAGTTTCTGAAGAAAAAAGTGCTTACCACGATCAGTTAGTATATATCTTTACCAGTGGCACAACTGGTCTTCCAAAAGCGGCAGTTATAACAAATTCTAGGTGAGAAGCATTGAAATTCGAATTTCAAATAATATATTGTTTAATGTTCTATAATAATACTGATTATATTATAATGTAATATTATTATTTATTTAACGAAGAATATAATATAGATATGTTAATGACAAACAATAATTCTATTAAAAGAGCTTCTTGTAACAATAATTTATTATTCGTTTCAGGTTTATGTTTATGGCAACTGGCATATTTATGTTGGCAAAATTCAAAAGCTCAGATATAATTTATACGCCCTTACCGTTATATCACACTGCTGGTGGTGTAATGGCTGTTGGGGCAGCTTTGCTTCATGGCGCAACAGTTGTAATTAGAAAAAAATTTTCAGCAAGTGCTTATTTCACTGAATGCGTCAAATATAACTGTACAGTAAGCTTTTCTACTTTTTTTTTATTAAACTTGGAAGAAAATACATTCAATATATTACGAATTAATATTTGAGAAAATATGAACATAAAAAGGAATGGATGTAATTAATTTCTAGATTGCTCAGTATATTGGGGAAATGTGTAGATATATTTTAGCTGTACCTCCGAAACCAGAGGACAAGCAACACAAAATTAGAGTGATGTTTGGAAATGGTTTGAGACCACAAATATGGCGCGAATTCGTAGAACGTTTTAACATTCCACAAATTGCTGAATTCTATGGAGCAACAGAAGGCAATGCTAATATAGGTAAAAATAGACATAATATACGTATGTCTTTAAAAATATACATATGTTTATATAATTAAACAAAATATGAAAGTAATTATTATATCAATATGAGTAGTAATCTTATATCTAATATTTTATTCTTCTAGTAAACATCAACAATACCGTTGGGGCTATTGGTTTTGTGTCCCGAATTATTCCATCAGTATATCCTATTTCTATTATAAAAGTTGATGCTGATGGAGAACCTATAAGGGATGAAAAAGGTTTATGTCAATTGTGTAAACCAAGTAAGTATTTTTATTGAATATAAATTAAAGAATTTATCTCATATTTCAAATTCCAATGAAACAATCTTTTTTTTCTTACTCTATAATTTTTTCCTTCATTTTCAGATGAACCAGGTGTTTTTATTGGAAAGATTATACCTAACAATCCATTTAGAGCATATTTAGGATATGTAGATCAGAAAGCGTCCGAAAAAAAGATAGTTCGTGATGTATTTACCAAAGGCGATTCAGCATTTATATCTGGTATAAATTTATTCTAATTAAATTTTATGTGTATAACATATTTCCTTATTTCTTTATTGCAATTTTTCATTCAAATACAATAGATATTGTAAACAATTAATACAAATAATCATCATAAATTTCTAATTTCTTTCTTTACAGGCGATATTTTAATAGCAGATGAATTTGGTAATTTGTATTTTAAAGATAGAACAGGCGATACTTTTAGATGGAAAGGAGAAAATGTGTCCACATCTGAAGTTGAAGCTATTATAAGTAATGTTATTAATTATAAAGATTGCATTGTATATGGAGTGGAGGTAAAAAAAAAAAATATTAAAAATGACATTCAATAATAGTTATTTCATTGTTGATATGAGGTATGGAATTTAATAATTTAATTTCTTATCAGATTCCAGGTCTTGAAGGTAAAGCTGGAATGGCAGCAATATATGATGAAAAAGCTACCCTAGATGTTGATCAATTATCAGTTGATCTAAAGGAGCATTTAGCAACTTACGCAATACCTAGATTTATTAGGATTTTATCGAAAATTGATCTCACAGGTAATCTTTTATTATTTGTGAAATTAATTTTTCTTTTACTATTTGTGAATATTATTTTTAATCATTTAAAATTATATTTAAATAATACTTAATATATTTTTAAAAAATTTTTATTTTTATGTCAATTTTTCATGTAATAAATAAAATATAATTACTTTTAATATAGTTCAAATATTATAAGTTTAATTTACATTTTAATATACAAAGAATATTATTTCAGGCACATTTAAATTGAAAAAGAAAGATCTTGTGGATGAAGGATACAATCCAAATAGGATAGGAGACAAATTATATTATTTAAATGAAAAGTCTGGATACCAGTTGTTAACTACTGAAATTTATGAGCAAATTCAACAAGGAAAAGTTCGTTTTTAAATTCTGTCCTAAAATAAAAAGAAATCTCGTGGGAACAATTCTTGCAACTCTTTACATATGAAATGAAGAGACATTCCGTCTTTCTCTCTCTTCATTCTGTTGAATCAAAAATTTATTTTGTACTGGGATATTATAGTAATAATTAAATTATATAATTTGAAACTATTATTTTTTAAGATATAAATTTATATTTTGTAGAATTCTTAGTATGATTAATACTTACGTATAAAATAAGTTGCATTAAAGTTAGAATTTTTTACTTAAAAATGAAATGAATATTATTTATTTTTTGAATTATGTTAGTTATGCTTATTTTATAGATATATGTGTATATGTGTGTATAGTATATATAATAATTTATACTTATATATATATTATATATATATATATATATATAAGACGTATGTCATTAAATCATCTTATCTCAAAGTTTCAAATCTATTGTTTCTATACATTTTGTAATACATCCTACATAACAGATAAATGTTTTTATATACATTTATGTAAATTGAAATTACACAAATATTTTGCGAAAAAAGGAAACTTATTTCAAAATTATATGAAGCATATACAGTAAATTGTAAATGTATACAAGGTACTAACAATAAGTTAAAATAATATATAACAGGAAATGCAAACAAAATATTTATTTTGTAACAAAAACCAAGTATAATTTTCCATTTCGAAATTTAGACATTGTTAAAAATATTGTTACAAATGTTGTAGAATTGTTTTATGAATTCATAGTAATTGTGAATATATATGTCGTAAGTCATATGAATAAATACAAATGTTGATTACAATTTATTTAATAGATCCATCCTTGGCCTGGTTTTCAAAAACTAATGGTATATTTTCTCAAAAGGCAATGCCAACTTTGTCCAACTCAATATTGACGCTATTTACCAAATACTTTTATATCGAAAATTTTACGATCTATTTTTGTAATTTTTTATCAAACTGCAGATCACATACATATATGAAAAAGATCATACATTACTTGCTCAATCATTCTTAATGCAAATGTATTCGTATATTCATATAATTTCAATATGTTGTATATTAAAATCAAATCTTTATACTCTGTGCAAATTGATTGAAACAAATAACGTGGAACAGATAAATAATGCTGCCGTTTTTTATTTATCATTCCAATTATATTAAATTTTGTTGCTTTTAAAATGTGTCTTGTCTTATTTTATGTAGCATCATTGCTATTAAAGTTGATTTGAATTTTAAAATAAATGAATCAGTCTGTAACTCGGTAAATAAAATAATGATTTTAAATTTTATTAATTTTGAACAACAAACAACATAAAATTAAATCAAATTTTTCAATACTAGAAATAATGAAAATATTTTGTATCATTGCCTTTATCGATATAGAACTCTAATAATATTTATAATTCTTCGAAACCAATGATGCAACTGTTAAGTCATTTAATATCTCAGCCGAAGATGCAAAATCTATGACATAAAATCATTGACTAAAATCAGCATAGTATTACTTGTATTAGTTTTTAAATCGCAATTTGAGAAGTCATAAAAATTCATAAAAATTAATAAATATATAAATGCTATAAATAACATATAAAAACAGTGACACATACGGTTGACCAGCTATGTAAAAAATATTTTATAAATGTTAAAATATGCTTATCTTACTTTAATACAAATTCAATTGTTATTAATTCTATTGCAAGTGGAAAACTATCGTTTTAAAAATACTATTTTATTTTCTCTATGCTGTTTATTCATTCTAAATTTAGAAATTCTTTCAAAACTTGTATCTTTTGTGATATTTTAATGATATTAATTTTGAAAATGTCATGTTGGAAATAATTATTATATTAAACTACTACAAATACAGCTTATATTAATAAAAAAATAATTTTTTTACAACGTTATTTTACTACAATTTACTACTAATTTAAAATTTGCTGTTCTAATTTATAGAAAAAATGTTTTAAAAACATACGTCTTCAATTATCTTTAAAAATTATCAATATTTATACTTGGAAAAATTTAATTCATTTATATTCTTCTTGATATTATACCATTTTAATTCAATTTTTTTATAATAATTTTTACATAAATCAAGATAATAATATCAGCTTTCTGTAATATATAACTTATACACATTTACAATTACTATGCATTTATGTATTTATAGAGATGACATGTTATATTGTATCTATATTTTACTGTACGTTGTTATTGTTATATCTATTAAATACATATAAATATATTATATTGTTAATATTATATATCATACTGTTAATAATGTTATTACGTCAAAAAGTAATACATTTATTAATAAAAAATTTCTGCAATTAAAATTTATTTAACAAAAATTTATTATTATTTATATACAAAAGTATATTTATATAATTAATACAAGTATTTTAATATAACAAATATTATATTATACTTAATATATGTTATTCTTTGATACTATTTTTTAACAAAAATTGAGAAAATAATATCTTTTTATTTGAAATAATCCGTTTAAATATTTGTTATGTTAATTCTAATTCATGTAATAATTAAATGCTTATCACAAATTTATTACTTTATGAGTACAATATAAAATATTAAAATATTAAAATATGTAACTGATTACTAAAATTACATAATTTATAGATATTTTATATTTTGTTTTATATTGACAAGGATATAAACTCCTAAAACAAAAATAAACTTTTTATATAAGTACAAGTTTTTTATAAAAAAAAATAGATATGTTTAATATTGAAATCATTTATTTATTAATATAAATATTGATTTTTTTATATAAACTGTAATTAAATAATAATTTAATAATATTTCAAACACTAATGAAAATATGAAAATATAAAACTTGAACAAGAGGTTGATTTCTGGAATTTCATAAATTATTAAATAGAAAATTAAATAGAAATAATTAATAAAATTAATAAAATGTTATTACAAACTAACAAATATTAATTTAACAAATATTTACAAACTATGAATAATATCATAATTAACTAATTATGAAATCTATAATTCATTATTAACAGATACATGTCTGTTATAATATATTAATTGTAATTAATAATTATAGATAAATCTGTAATCTTAATTACAGATTGCTCAATAAAAATTCTGTATGTAATATATCAGTTTAATCTGTTTTCTAAACTTCAATATTTTATTATAAATTCAGTTTTTACTAATTATGTAATAAAATCTGCATTATACATTTTAGTACTTAAAAATATTCCAAATTTTAACATTGCTCCATTTTTAGGTTCGATAAAAATATCTTCTTCAGTAGCCCAATCATTATTTGCAATCTCTGAAAAAAGCAACGAATAAATCAATACAATGTAATTTATACATTTTTAACAAACTTAAATATACAATAAAAGACTAATATATTAGACAATTATATTTAATAACGAGAAATAGAAGCAAAAATTAAAAAAAAAGCATTATTTTTAATATAGTAGTAAATACCTACTTGGTTTAACTTCTGATGGCTTCGAAAATAATGTTACACGTGATTTTTTCAAGATAATTTTTTCCAAACATTCTAATTTCACCAATATCTGTCATAAAAATAAATTTTACGCAATTTAGTAGAATTACCTAAGTATAATTAAAAAATTTACATACTTAGACATATAACTATAAAAAATATTTCAAAAATATATAAATATTACAAGACTAATATAACACACCATAATATATAAAAAAATAATTGCAATATTCCATTAAAACAGAATCTTACAATGAAAATTTTACTAGAAAATAATAAGTTAAAATTATATAATTATCTATAGATACTAAAAATTTACCTCAATCAATTCTCGTGTATGAAATGGTTGAAGAGCAGGGACAAATCTATTTTGTATTTTAGATAACGCTATACCAGGATGCGTTAAACAATACGACAAAATTGATCCCAACATACGATCAAATACTCTACGATTTAAAACACCATCTATTCGAATCCACGGTTTTATAACTACCTTTATTTCTTGTTTTGAACTGAAATAAAAATAAAGTACATTTGAGTGTTATCTATTTTATAATCTATCTAGAATAACTTGATTGAATTTTAAATTATAGAAATATTGAAACGAATAAATGAATAAATATATAAATATAATTTCATTTACTTTGAATTTAATTGCTTCACAGGTTTAGATATATCTTTTTGATGATGTAATTTAATCCTTTTTCTTGGCATTCTTTTCTTCATCTCCGTGTTATATTCTTCATCACTATGACTAGATGTATCTTTAGTAGAATCTTCACTTTTATTTTCATTACTATCTTTTATCTCTAATTGAATATCTTCTCCAGTTATATTTCCACTGGCAATTTTAGATGATTCTTTTTCAAATAATCCAGTGGGACTTTGATTAATTTCTTTTAGTATATTTACATCATTATCTTTGTTTGATGCTTCTTTAGGTTCTGTCACATATACGGTTCCTTTCGGCACTGGTATAAGTGATTCCTTCTCAAGACGGCATATTTTATATGAATTTATCAACCAAGAATCAACATAACGATGATGTATATATCGAACTACGGTTACACCAGATCGCAAAAATAGATGATTATTGGTAAAGAAAGAAACAATTTGATATAAATTTTCTCTTAAAAGATCTTCAAATTCATCCTGTGAAAAAATAATTAATTAAAATATAATGTAAAATATTCTACTTTTAAAATATAGTTCTATTTATTTTAAAATATAGAGATATTTACTTACTATCAAATCTTGAATAGTAGCCCCAAATTCTTTTTTGTCACATACAAATTCATAAACTATGTCCATACTGTTCAAATTCAATGAAAAATCATTAGGTAAAATTTTTTTCAAATCAGAGAATGAAATATTATTCTTAGGAAAAACTGTAAATTTATTTACTTCTTGTATTAAATCATTTATAGTATTTAATCTTAAAGGCAATAAGTCTGAGGGCATTGGAAGATCTCTAAAAACTTCTCTGACATTTTGTGAATTTGATCGATATAAAGAATAAAAAATTTTAAACATATTTACTACAAAATATTCATGTGCATGATGGCTATCTGCTACTGTTAATTCACTCAATTCTTCTCTCATCCGTAATAAAGCTATACGATTATATCGCTTGTGTACATCATCAATTTTGCAATATGAATTCAAATAATTCTGTTCAAAATATTCTGTAGGAATATTTTTTAAAATATCACTAACACGCGTAAAGCCATGTTCACTTCTTTTTCTTGATTGTAATGAAATTTCAAACTCCTTATTTGAAATATCTTTTTCATTGTTATATTTTACATTATTAATTTCAGTTGTTTCATTGTTGGAATGTTCCTTCGAATTTTCATTTTGTATTTTATTTGACGTTTCAGTTAAAGTGACATCATTCTTTTGCAATACTTCTTCACTTTTTTCTGCATCGACGATGTCATGATCTAATCTTTTTTTCTTTTGAATAAGTTCATTTAAATCAAACATTTCATTGTCATCACTCTTTCGTTTTTTTCTTTCAGATGTAATTAATTTATCCCTTTCATCTGTATTTAATTGTGGATTTAAACGAGATGAAGATGGACTTTCGACATTTAATATTTTATCCTCATATTTATAGCTTTCACTTTCTGATAATAATACAGAATTATATTGTACCTGGGTTTCATTTTCAAATTCAGACAATTTATTTAAACTTTCTTCAGTACTGTTTATTTGCACATCTGCTATCATTATTAAATCCTCATCACAAAGTGTTGAACGCTCGACATCATTTGTGTTTAATACAACTTTAGTTCCATTTTGAAATTTAATTATATTCTGTTCATCGTCAATTACATTACGGCCGTTCTCCTCGTCAGAATCGAAATTTATTTCGTCATAATCAATAAAAGATTTCGCATCTTCGAAATTTCTTTTCTCACCTTCAAATTCTTGTAAAAGTGTATTCTTCTCTGTATCCAAATCTAAAAAGCCTTCTTTATCTAATTTCCCATCAGCATTACATATATTGTTATAATGTACAGTATCAACTTTAGAATCGAAGCTTTTGCCGTTATGCTCTTCAAGATCAATTGCACTGCTGTTTTGCAAAGAAAATTCTTTTATAAATTTCAAATTATCTAAATTAACTAATACATCCTGATATCGTTTAGCTATTCTAAAATATGTTTCATCTTTTTCGTTTAATCTAGGATCAAGCATTATAACTTGATCAGGTATTTCAATATCAAAATCTATTTGATCTTGTACGATATAGTCATGTATAGCTCCTATTAAACCACCAGTAGTTGGGAACACTTCAATGCTATTAAAATTATCTGATGCTTTACTTTGATCATTCATTTGATTGTGACAGTGCCAATTACTAAGTTTATAGAAAACATCATATGATTCTTTGAATATGCTATATGGCCATTTAGTGTGAAATTTATATATATAATTACTGCTTAATTGATACTGAGAGCTACTCATCGGCATATAATTACCATATTTTCTTATAGTAGTCAATTGATTTTTTTTAATGGTAACCATTTGATCGCTACGACTTTTTGCCATAGCATTTCTTAATAACATCTCTGGATATTGCTGATATATTTTGAATAATTGGTATGCCCAGGATCTTCTGTCTTTTCCACAACACATGGAACTATTAATGACAGAATTTATGACGGCAAAATGTATATCGTTCACATTCCGAATATCTTTTGTGAAACCACGATTATAGAATGGTTTTGTGGGATGTACAATTTTATAAAATAAATTAAATTCTTGCACTGTCTTTGGCACAGGCAATGGTTCTTTAGATCCAACATCTGAAATATCATAATATTTCTTTGCAATATAAGTAACAAGTGATTTAAACGCCTCTGTAACTTGTTTCTCATATTCAGAGGAACTTTTATGTTCTTCTTTAAGTTTATCCACAATACCACCAAAGCGTTTTTTGAGGAAGAAATTCTGTTTGAGCTCTTCAACTCCCAATGCAACAGTGTCAACATTTCGTTGTTGCCTGAGCATATATAAAAGTCGTCGTTGACAAGCTCTTGATGTTTTGTTATGCGAACTGTATGAATATGTTCGTAGTACATCTCTTACTGCAGAAAATGTTATTACTTGTTTACGTGGATTTGGACAAAGATATACCATAGCTACTTTACAAACAAGCAAAATCTTATCCTCATATGACTCCCAATTTACTCGTAACTTATGCATCCGTTGCAATGCTCGATAATCAACTTCGTCATATTTTGTTCGTTTTTTATTATTACATTTACGAGGTAATACTCTCCTAACGTAGGATTTTTGCTTCGCACTTCGTTGACATGTCAATGCTTCATATTTGTTCTGCTGATCCAAATTTTCACTGTTTTTAGTTTGTACCTTCTTTCTGAATTCTGTGGCACTTAAAGAAAGAGGCCCAGATACTGTTTTCAGGCCGGAAAACTCAGTGAATCTAATAGGTTTTGCTTTTATTTTAGAAAGATACGACTCTCTTTCATAAACTACATTTTGCTGTTTCTTTGTCTGCCGAATTCCAGAATTAGAGAAACCCCAACTCCAATTTCTTTTAAGATGAGCAAAACATGCTGAATCTATTCCAGCAGCACCTTTGCGATCTCCAGGTACTTTACCAGTATCTAATCTCGCAGCTTCTTCTGGAGAACGAGCTATCACTGCGTTGATCATATCAATTTTCTTATTCAAATCTTCTAACACTATATCTTTCCCTTGAACAACAAGTCGACCGCCTAATGGTGTGTTCATACATGTATTCCACATATCATACCAGTACTTCTCAACTATCTGAATTTCGTCAAAGTTATATTTAATTATGGGGTAAGATTTATCTTCAATTATGTGATAACTAGGAGCAGAAGATGTCGTATCCATTAGTTCGCTACGACGATTCACGTAAATAAATACTTGATCCTTCTCTTTTAATTTTTGTGGACCAAATTGTATTAACCCAATATAACATAATCTTGTTATAGTTTCATGAATATGAAATATGTACTTTCGTGAATAAAGTAACGAATTTCGAATATCAACTGGTAAATCTCTAACTAAATAATGTTTTCGAATAGAATGATTTATATATTTATCCATGTCTGGTACTAAAAATGAAATGTAATGAATCTTTAAAAATATCGATAAAGGAAGTCGTAAAAGAATATCACACATTAATGTCCATCCTCGAGGCCAACCTGAGAAATTATAATTTTGTTCCTTGTTACTTTTTTTAATCCTTTATTACAAATTATATACTGATTTTAAATTTGATTTTTAAATACTATATTTAATATATAGCAAATTCTCATATCCACTTTCCGAATAAATTAAATAGAAAATTTCTAATATTCCAAATAATAATTTTTAAATCAAAGAAAGACGTAAACGAAATTTTAATTATAGAAAGTTAATATAAATAAAAATATAATGAATTAACTAAAGTAAAGAATACTCATAAAAATAACTTACCATTGTATTGTGGCAAAGGTGGAACAAACATTTTCCAACTAATATCTTTAGTATAAATTGTATTGAATTCTTCTGTTAATTCTTCTGTAATGTTCAAATCATTATCTCGCAAAATTTTTATTTGTTCCGCTTTCGAAAGAGTTTGATGGCCAGGATGTTCATAAACCAAATAAAATAAAAAAATATGTAATGCTTGCATACGAAGAAATTTCGGACTATATCCGTACTTTCTTGATATTCTCTAAAAATAAAAGAATTCAGAGATTAAAAAAAAATAATAAATACTTATATTGTTCGTATATGTAAAAACATGAATAACATGACATACTTACATTAATAAAATTAATATAAATTAAACTATTTTATCATACATATAATTAAAAAGTCCATATATATATTTAAAAAGCAAAATAAGTACTTACAGGACCACATTTAGAATACACAGGACCACTTGTAGGTATTACTGCAGATTGATTTTTTTCAGATTTATTTATAGTATCATTAATATCTTTATTAGATTCAAATTTTATTGCATTTTCTGTATGTTTCATAGATGATTTAAGTTTTTGAGAAGTCATTAAAAAGAATTTTAATTTTGCTTGTTCCACAGCTGATTGAATAACAGCACTATTAACATCAATATTTGGGTCACATATAAATTTTAAATGTTTCTCTTTGCCATTTCCATTGAGAGTTATTTTTATATGTTTTACTAAATTATCTTTCGCAAGCTTTTGCAACAATCTTAGTAACGATTTTTTATCGATTTTCACATCATACCCTTCTTTATCTTCTTCCTCATGTATCATCTAAAATTAAATTTCGTGATTAATAAAAATAATTTAAAAAAAGCAAACATATTAATTATATAGTAATATATACATATTTCCCAATAGTATATTTTACCTTCATCAATTTTGTCATATCATCAATGACTTGATGTTCTTTCACTGATTCTATAATCATATTAGCTCTTCGTAATAATCTATATGTAATATTTGTTACATTTTTCTTTTCACTATTTTGTACATCTTCCATAAATCCATACACTTCATTTTCTGATTTTTTTTCATTTGTTAATTTTAAAACTGTTATGTCAACTTTTATATTTTTATATGCTGCTACTGCCTTTTCATTTTTTGATAATTCAGAAATTTGTTGTAACATATTATTAGAGTATAAATTTTCTTCTTTCACTTGAACTTTGTTAATTTTATCTGACAAATAGTTAGACAAAGTGCATTTGTATCTATTTGGGCGCTTTGTTATACGATACTTATATAATATTCGGTTAACTATATTAAACGTTTTTTGCAATTCTACTTTTTCAGTATTTGACTTTTTTTGTAAAAAGTCATCCTTATTCATAATATCAAATTTCAATATCTTCCTCACACTTTCTTTTTCATCATTAATAACAATATTCTCCTTTATCGTCTTAGTTTCTAAACCATCACTTTCAATTGCAATTTGTTTTGTAAGCTCTTTAATTTTATGTATTTCTTTCTTGAACTGTTTACTTAATTTACTAGCTTTTTCATATTTTTTTGATACATATTTTGTAATCCTTTGTCTACCAATATCATTCATATAAGTAGCAACAATATTTGTTTTAACTATATTTCGCAAAATTGTCCGTGATTGGAGTTTCGTTAGCCCCATTATTTTAGCTAAACTTCCTTGACAAACACCATCAATTTCATTAGCTTCAATTATTGCATTTGCTTGTTTCAAGTAAGGTACACCATATTTATGGTTTGAGATATTTAACTCTAAGAAAAAAACATATAATAAAAAGATTTAAGATGTGTAAATTAGATAAAAAACTATTTTTTAACAAACCAAAATATAATTTTTATATTTTAATATACTTGTTATAAATATAAATTCTTTTGAAATGATATTAATTCATAATAGAATAAAACATAAATAAAAGTTTGAAAAATACTAGAAATGAACTAAAATATATATTCATTAAAAATAAAATTTAAAAATAATTAATAATAATTCCTAATTAATAATTGTTAAACTATTTTAAATTATACTTATTTATTTAATTTTGTAAAATAATAACTCCGTCTCATATAAATATATTGTAGGATAATAATAGTAACAAACCATGAGATTCATCTTCGTCTTGTATTTCATCTTTATTCCATGCTTCAAGAATATCAATATTTGGCAGTAATAGCTGTACTACTTTAATTTTCTTCTCCTTTGTAGGACTATTTTTTTGCTGCCATTCTATTGGTGGTGCATTAGGATATAAAGTTCTATATGGTACTCTCTTATTTAAACATGCAAACATTTTTTTCAATTATTAAAATAATTACGATCATACAATTAAAAATAAAATTGAAAAATATGTAATATTATTACTTACAATATCTGTTTTCACAACTTTTTGAAAAAATGAAGTTTTAAATAATTTCTTTATTGCATTTTCAATTTGTAGCTTACGTTTTATTTCATCATATTCTGCAACACAATTAGGTTTTGACTTGAGAATTTTTATAACTTCTTCAGCCAAGAAAATTATTTTTGGTTTTCTTTCAACAAAGAACCTTGGGAGATGTAAAAGACTCCCATTAGAACTATTGCTACCACTTTTCTGATGATGTATTTGCTTTGTTATTAACTTATAGCGTAGTAAAAATTTTCTGTGATAAAATAAACTTTTAGGATCCTCTTTTAATGCACTAAGACTGAGTTTCCCCTGAGTAACTTCACCATGATATCGTGATCTTCCTACTCTTTCTAGAAAACAATATTGTGTTACATTTAATTCAAGTATTGGAGATACTTCATCTCCCATCAGGGCATGATTCCTAGCAGATTGTGATGCAACAATAACTAATTTTTGTCCATATTTTTTTGTAGCCTCATCTAAGTTGAGGCTTCTTACAATTTCTGTGACATCTTCTCGAGTATAATAAGTAGAACAAGATCCTTTAATACCATTTGAAACATCATTAATTGGACAATGTGGATAAATGTCTGCTGGCACAGTTTCCTATTCAAATGTATAATTTTTTATAGGTCTTGTAGCTTACTAATGTAGTCCAATTTTGATCAAGATACTTACTGGTTCCAATATAATACCTAAATCAGGATCCACAAACTGATAGCGATCGAAAATTATAAGTGGTTCTCTTGCAGTTTCCAATTTGTAAAATGCAAATTCTCTTATCTGTACACATATTGACCACAATTGAACCATAAATGACTTTGAGAATGGTAAGGGGTTATGAAGTCGATGAGCTAAACGTAACCATAATGCTGAAATGAAAAAATTATTAATATAAAAATAAAAGCTGTTACAAACGATGTATAAATATATTAATATTGAAAAAATAATATTGAATTTTATACAAAAAACACTGAATAAATGCAAACTTATAATAAATAATACTTGAAATATTTGATTGAAAATTGAATAGAATAAATATTTCTCTATGATTATTTGACTATTACAAAATATATAAACATTCTCATAAATTTATAATCAACAGTAAAATACAAATATCTAAAAACTATGATATTGCTTTAGTATAATTATCTGATTTAGTATGTATTACTTGAATAATATAAAATAACGTAAACATAATAAATAATAGAAAAACATATAATTAATAAATATATTACTAGAAACTTTTCTACTTTTGCAAAATAAAAAGATAACATATATACAATGTTATAATAAATATTAATATTTATACTAACCTTCTATGGTAATACCATCTAAACCTTCCAATGCGACCTCATCAATTATTGAATCTACTAAATTAATTGATGGATATGATACCATGTTTAATTATGCTCTAAAATATAATACACTATAGTACAAAATATCTTCCATATTCATGTTTTAAACATCACATTTGACACGTGACAACTTATAAATGTCAAGTAGTACTAGATATGCTACATACGACATAAGTATAATACAGTATATGCTACATACGACATAAGTATAATACAGTATATGCTACATACGACATAAGTATAATACAGTATATACTATATATACTTAGCATATATGGTAAATTTCTTTTAAATAAGAAATTATGTTACTGCTTATTTATTTAGGCAAAACCATAATTATTATAATCATAGTATATGTATTATTTTTGTATTTAATTTTAATTATTTACGTAGCAATATTTATTACATCATATACACAATCTTTCATCTTAATTTTTTTTTAGCAACAATAATACATTTTTTCATTAAAAATATTTTATGGATCTTAATATTAAGGAAAACGTAAACATTTGTTGAAAAAACAATGTTTATTTTTTTGTATATATTACAATAATTTGAATATGTAGTTTTTTTATAAATTTTTTTGTAATTATTTTTTATTTATATGAATATTGTACAAAGATATAAAAAAAATAGTATATCTCAACTAAAAAATATAATAAACACACATCAACTATAAAATATTTTTCTGAAATATATTCAAATTATAAATAAATTTCTTTTGTTGTAACGAAATAGTTCCAAAAAATTATTTAAAACATTAAAACACATACTATCGAATTCTAAGAAATTAAGTTGAGAAATTATATATTTATATGTATTTGAATACTACAAAGCAGAATAATTACTTTTCTTCTTCTAATTAAATCATTAAATTAAATTATTGATAGAAGCTATGAATGAATAAAAAATTCCTTATTCAAAGTTACTATTAATTAATACATCTAGTGGCATTACTATAATTAGTGAAAAGAAGATCATTTTTGTCTATTAATGTTTACTTACTTTACTTTTTAAAGTTATTAGTTACAAATAAAAAATATTCTCTGTAATATATACATTTGATTAAAAACTATCTTCTTATAAGTTGTCTTTCAAGTTGCTATAAAATTATTTTTCTTTTTCAACTGAATTTTTTCATGTTCACGATTAAAGATTTTATTGGAGCGTTTTCTTTTTCTTAAAAGCTTTTTATTCTGTTGTGAAACATAATCGTTTTCATTATTAGTTTTCAAAGATGATGATGAAAAATGAAACTTATCTAATTTTACTTTTTGCAAGTTTTCTGTCGCTGATATATTAATTTTTTTAATTTGTGATTTATCAAAAATAGAATATTTATCTTTTATTGAATCTGTACATTCCACATTTTTATACTTTGAATCTTTTATATTTATGGAATCTCTTTTACCAGTTATTAATTTATTAAAAATTGCTGTTGATATAGGAATTGGAATAGGTATAGGGATTGGTATAGGTATAGGTAGAGGATATGGTACAAGAACTGTAACAGGAGGCAAAAATGTTGTAGGTAATGAATGAAATAATTCAATTGGATTGGATTGTTTAGCTGATGAAAATATGTTAGTTTGATTCTGACATTTTGTTTGATTAGATTCATTTATACAAGACTTAGATAAAGATGGAATTTCATGATGCATTATAGATTTAGTTGAATCTGCAAACCAAGATGATGATTGTAACATATTTTCTGATGGGCTGTCATGTTCCCTGTCTTGTAAATTTTTTATGTTTTTTACATGTATGTTCCTTCCTAAAAATGTATTGCTATTTTGATCTGAAATATGATTTATGTTGTCCATCATATACTTCTCTGTGGAATCATTGTTTTCTAAATAATTCACTTTACAATTAGTTTGATTAATTATGGAATGACAGCATTTGCTTTTCTCATTTGCTAAAGTTTGCTCTTTATCATATTTGTTAATCTCTGTATAAAAATCTTTTTTGTGGTCATTGCAATTATTGAATTTTGTACATTTTTTTAAACATACTGAATCTTTTTTTCTAGATTCTTTTTGATGAAGTTCTACTGATATCTCGCTATCAGTTTGTTCTGTTTCTATTAATCTGTTATCACAAAGAGGTGATGATAAATTATGAGTTAAATGCGTATCAACTAAATACGTATTTTCCGCAGGATTATTTAATGGTGATTGACAACTTCGAAACCATAATTCTGGTGTTATCAAACAACTTTTTTCTGTATCATTAAAAGACACATTATTTAAATCTTGAAGCATTAAATGAGTTTGTGCTTCATGACAGAAAATATTGATTTTGTATTGATTTAAACATTTATTACTACAAAATTGAAGTTGATTTTCACCATCCTGAAAAAAAGAATACAATTAGTAATTTGTAATAATAAATAATAACAAAAAATAAAATAATAAAAATAAATTTTTTTTAAGTATTTAGTATGCTATATTCAATTCACATACTTGAAGATCAATACAACTAATTGGATTCCGTACATGTCTGCACCAATCGCATGTTTTTGTTTGTTTAAAAACTGCTCTTCGACTAGCTGCAAAACAGGCTTCACTACAAAAGTATCCCAAAGCATTCATATTATAAGAAAGAGAACTAGATCTTTCCGAGTCAAGTGTTTGAATAATTCTACCACACCAAGAACAAGATATATTATCTATAAAAGTAATAAAAATTATAACAAATTCAAATTAAATAATTTATATTTGTATATAAATGTATTTTATATATGATTATATAAATATAAATGTAATATATATTTTATATATATAATACATATTTTATACTTTACCTGCATAAATAGAATTTGGATAAGTTTTATATGGAAATGTAGATGTAGTACCAAAAGATACTGATTTTAATGGTAAGGGAGATATGAGTTGTCTATTCATAGACATTAAATTATTATTGGAATAAGACAATGGTATATTAGAAATTTCAAAAGCTGAATTAGATGTATTCATTATTGGAGATTTTAATGTTAGTTGCCTCGAAACAATATCTTGATTAATTTGAAGTGCTTGATTTTTTGTATTTGTATCAGATATAGATGTAAAATGATCCAGATTTAAGCTTCTTGTACAACCGCTATCCACTTTATCATAGCCATACCATCCTAATAACTCACTCATTGCAGTTGCTGCATATTCCTGTAATAATATATAAAATGTGATATTTCAGTATTATTTAAATATAAAAACAATTTTAGTTAATTATTATTATGATTTTTCATATTTCATATACAAATAGTACATAGATACATTAAAAAATATATATGTATAAATATATATATATATATAAAACACATTAAATTTTTTCTATATTATTTAAAAAAACAATATATGTAGCATACTTTCATATACATTCATTTTTAGAAACTAGACGAATGTATATTAATTCCAATATAAAAAAATGATCGAAATGAATGATTTTAATTTGCTAGCAAATAAATTTCATGATGGTTGTTATTATTATTCTAATATTAAAATAAATAAGTAAATTGTAGATGAATTATGATTAATTTTCAAGCAAAAAATAAATAATTTTCAAGCATATTAATTCCAGAACAAAGAAATTATAATGAATGAAATTGGATATTCGTGTTAATTATAATGGAATACGGATCAATGGATTCTGTTACATTTTAATAGTAGGCATGTATATGGATTATGTTGTTCTCAAGTTCTGACTTGTATATGCACGGACTTTTAAAATACTAATGAACATCATCTTAATGTTTATTGTTAATGTAATTATTTTATTTATTCCCTAAAATTTTGTTTGTTCACGTGAAAGAATTAATTATATTTCATTTTAAATTAAAAACTAGTTATGATAGTTATCATAAATAATCATTTAGTATTAATATGATATTATTTTAATAATAAAAAAAATAATTATATAAAAGTAAAATATAGGTATAATATAATATATTTTGACAATTTGTGAATTTCCAAATCACGTGACAGTAATTGGCAAAAATTAAGTATTTCTCGAACAATACATATTTCTTATTTACATTAGCTAAATTACAGTGATTTCTTCGTAATTATTTCACAAGAATATCATAATAATATAATTACAAAATCAAAATAAGAAATAGATTAAGATAATTCTAAAACTAAAAATAAAATAAATGATTATTAAGAGAATAACTATTTCCTGAGTTCATTTTATCACTAGTCAAAACATATCTTATTAATAATTTTGTATTAAAAACATAATTTTACGTTTCTAAATTTTTATATTTATGTCTATGTGTTAATTTTATAATACATTTTATGCATTCTATCGACTTAAAATTTAGTATTTTATTACAAGTAAAAATTAATAAAAATAATTACCACAAATTTATATACTATGACAAAAACAATGTAATAATTATTAAAAGAGTATTGTAGTAATTATAAATTAATATATGATTGATTTAATAATAAAATATGTTAATATTTTAAATTCAGTTCAATGAAAAAATCTTTTTCGTACATTTGTCCTTTTCTTATGAAATATAGAAAATTTTTATTACTCTCGTAAAATTTTTTAACGGTAAATCGTAAATGATAAACGAAAGTATAGTAAATAAAATAAAAGTAATGTAATGTAAATACATACTTTACCTGAATTTCATCACTAATTTCTTCTTTAATTTTAACCGGAATATTTTCTTTAGGTGAACGATTATCTCCATTATCTTCAGGCAAAAATGGAAATACTTTTCTTGCGTTTTCTTCAAATTTTTTTAAAAATAAACTAACTGGTTTATTGTCCATCACGAAATATCAACATAAATTCAAAAGTATTGTTTCTTTAAGCCTTCTAGTGGAATTCCAAAAAGTTAGTATCAATTTTATTTTTATATGATTAAATGTTTCATTTTATTACAAGAATATTAATTATATTACGTTCATTCAAGTATATTATGTATTATTTCAAATAGAATTTAATTTTGTGTATTTACTAATTTCACAACTAAATTTATTTTTATAAAAATTAATACTGTACTATATCAAGCTTTAATCCAATGAGATAAAAAATTTAATTATTTCATCGTATTCATGTCACAAAATTTACAAAATTTAATTTTCAAGTATTTGTTAAGTATTTTTATTAACGAAACAATTACTTTTATAATATTGGTGTAGTAATCATAAGTAGTGGTTTAAAATTCCAAAGAAAATTTATATTAAAATAGAGATACGCATATATTCGAATAGGTAATACTATAGCATCAAATTGTGCCTAATCAAATTTCACTGATATTTTTAGGCCACTAAGGTAACACAACTTGTGTGAAAATAGATCGCATAAATAACTCGTCCAGTATCTTCTTCCTCTCGTCGATTTAACAGAAAATTTCTTCGCACTTCTCAGATATTTATTTTTTAATCGTTACGTTTTATTTTATTTTTCAATGTTTTTTTTTTATTTTAAGACTTATAATTTAATTGTAACATAGGGTTCATAATTTAATTATATAGAATATTTTAAAGAAATATAGAAGTTTTAAAATTATCTATATATTGAAAGTATATTTCATGAAAATTCATTGGTTCTTTTTTTAGATAAATATAACGCGTGTTTAAACGAACAGAATTTGCATTAATAATTAAAAATAGTAAAATTAAAAATGTATTTTCTATTTAAATTATATATTATGATTTTTACTCTTATTATTTTCCCTTCGAATTAGAAAGAAACGATTTTTTAAATCAGACTTTCTGATATGTATGCGTATGTAACGAAAGAGATTCAAAGAAGATAAAAGAGGAATTAATGAATTTAATCTTATGCGCGCACTTTTTTTGACTGTCGCGATCATATATATATAGCGTTAATTTTTTTCGAATTTTTAAAAAATGAAATCTCGGAAAAGATTAACGAATAACAATGAATAATGTCAATAAAAAAAACAATGAATAATGCAAAACTAGCCGTAATTATTTCATTACAAACCGTTCGCGCTTGTCCAAAGTCGACGTTGATAAGAACTGACATGTTACACCTACGACCGCTAAGCGTCGACTAAATGTAGATTTTCACAGTTCTTAGTTAAATAACGCAGAACTTTTTATACTACAAACATATTCAAATACAATATACGCTGATTAAATTAAATTCATTTATAATATTTTTCTTTTTAATAATTATGTTAGTAAAACGTAATACAATTTAATATATGTACGTATTATTTAAGAATGAATTATGCAATAATTTTAATGAGAATAACTAAATTGATTTAGTTATTATTATTAAATTAAATAAGCTAATTATATTTTAATGATTTTTATCTGTATTTATTTTAATATTGTGATAAAATTCGATAAATTATAAAAATCATAAAATAAGAAAAATATTCTTAATATTATATAATTTCTTCTTATATCATTTTTTTAATATCATAATTAATTCCTTAAATCTAAAAAGTTTATGCTACATAAAAATTACAAGGAATTTAATTTCATCACTACCTTGTATGAACTTAAACATTTTGAATGTGAATGAACATATTTCAAAATATTTCACTGTGTAAATTTTATTTTATATAAAATTTCATATTGTAAAATAATTTATATTAAAAATGTAAATTACTAACTTTTTTTTCTGTGTATAAAAAATTATATATTATATATTGGCATGAAGTGATTATCTTTTTATTGTCATTCAATATTATTATAAATAAACTAATAATTCTAAATATAGAAAAATAATATAATACATATAAGATTTTTAAACAGACTTTAAAAAGGTATAGTATCGAATAATTATTGTTTCACTATACGTAACTTATAGAAATATATAAATTTTTTAAATTTGTTTAATTTCTCCACTACAATGAGGACAACAAGTTATATTTGAATCATTTCGTGGAAGAAATATTTGGCCACCAATTGCAACAGCTGCTCCCATCACTGCACTACAAGCTACATCTTGTCTTCCTGACATAAGCAACTTTGGACTCATAAGAAGCTGTATATAAATGAAATAAAGAAATACTTATATATGAAACAAAATAAAATAAATATAAAATAAACACTTACTTGTTCTGCAGTCTTTTCAGCAAATGTTTTCATATCTAAGCCAGTTACATTAATCTCCTTCTGTAAATTAAGATTCTCTAACCCACTTAATAATTGAACTTTTAAAATTTCTGCAAGTTGACAACAGCCTTGTGCTAAATCTATTATATTTGTACTTGGTAATTCATGCCTTTTGCAAGAAACAGTTCCAACAGCATCAAAATTTTCACGTAAAATACTGAGTGTTCTAAAAGAAAAATGATATATAATTTGATATATAATTATAAATAAATGATGTATAATTTGAATACATATATTTTCTTTTTATTTAAGATATTTTGTAAAAATATCTTTATTAATAAAATAAATTTTTTGTGAATATTTATAAGAAAACCTGTATGTTTTAAGAGATATGTCTCGTATAAGATTTCGATCCTCTAGAAGTCTTTTTATTGCTTCCTGAAGATCTGTGGTTCTCTGACAAAGAGCTGCTTTCCATTTTGCAAGTTCTTCTACCATTAAGCTATCAAAAATTATTAAAAGTTATGTTCATTATGTGGATATGATTATAAATAAATCATAAATATTAGTATCAAACTATTTCCATTTACCTACTGGCTAAGAATTTACTCCTCCATACTTCACATTGACCTGCCAACCACTCTGTTTGTTCTTGATGGGTTGACAAATGTTGAGCAGAATTTAAAAGAGCTCGAGCAAGTTGCAATTTGTCTTCAGTCAATAAGTGAACTTTTGTTTCAAGATCTTCTCCAACAGCAGCCACTAGTAAGTTTTTTAATTCTCCATTAACCTATTGTAAAAACAAAAATCATAAGTGTTGTTAATATTAGTAGTTAATAATATTAAATATTACTGTTTACAAATACAACACAACTATATGATAATTTCAAAGAATATGAAAATATTTTATTTTTTCAATAATTAATATTTCTATTGTCAACAATATACAAGAATTAATTAAATCAATTTAGTAATAAATGATAATACCTGCGCTTGAAATTTCAACTGATTTTCAAGTTGACTATTTTCTTCTTTAAGTTTTTGTATTTCTCCTTCATATGCTTTCTTTTCTTTCAACCACTCACTTTCTACAGATTTATCTTTCTCTACTGTCTTCAAATCATTAGATACCTTTGTTTCATGAAGTTTCATCGCAGCAACTTGAGAGACAGTCATATTCACATTTACATTACTTTTTTGTGATCTTTTATTTTTCTTTTCATATGGAATGATAGGATTGACTGCAGCTTTATAAGGTTCATAGGGAATAAACTTTGGTTCTTTTGATTTCAATGAATTCAAAATATGTTTTTCATCTTTTACGCTGGTAACATGTCTTGGTATTAAATTTACTATTGGACCATTTGGCATAACTGGTGGAATTGAACTCAATTGTTTTAAATTTGTTGGATGATAAATCAATGTTTCACCAAGGCGGTATTTTGTCTGTTTAATTTCACTTTTCTCAGCTGTTACATTTTCCATTCCATCACCTTGCGTACGTTTAATCCAGCCCATAACTTGCGTATCTGAAGTGTTAATTAATTTACATCATTAATATATAATGTAAAAATAAAAAATCTTAGCGTTAACAAATATGATATTAATAAGTATTTCTATTCACATTTACCATATGTATTCAGCTACAATAATTATTTAAAAAACGAAACAAAAAATACTTTATTACTTTTACTTGATAATATTACCATTAAACTATTAAAAAAAAAAGTATATAAAAATTATTATTATTATTCTATGTTTATTGTGATATCAAAAATAATTGTTATATATATATATATATATATTTCATCTTAAATATAAGGTACTACATCTTAAATATAAATATACAAAACTAGATTGAATAGGGCAGCAATGAAATGCAAATTTAATTTTAATTTTAAGGATGAAGAAACAAATATTTTATTAAGAACAAAATTTATGCAAATATGCACATATAATTGATAAAAAAAAGTAATCTAACCTTGTGACTTAGTTTGAGATTCATCTTTTGTAGAGTTTGAAA
This sequence comes from Melipona bicolor, assembly GCA_030673865.1. Classification (NCBI taxonomy): domain Eukaryota; kingdom Metazoa; phylum Arthropoda; class Insecta; order Hymenoptera; family Apidae; genus Melipona; species Melipona bicolor. The sequence goes on from JAHYIQ010000029.1 coordinate 169,969, forward strand.
CGTTGGCCATTTTCACTTTAATTTTGTGAATATCTATTTAAAAAAATTTACTCGTAAAAATAGTATAATAAATTAGAAATTATTTTTTATCAATCATTATCAATCTACTACTTGATGAATAGAATTTGGCGAAAGAAACTCAACAAGACATGAATAATAAAATATGCATTATACTTAAGCAAATAAGCATAAAATTTTTAAATATATGTATATCAAGCAATATCCATTTTATACAGATATTTTACACTTCTATGTTATTATTTTGATAAATATAATTTCTTTTGATTAAAGTATTTATTGAATGTTAAAACATCTTAAAAGCAGCTATTGAGAAACACTGCGATAATGTTAAATGCTTTCGTCTATGTCTATGTTATTGTATTAATAAAGTTTTACGAAATAATGACACATAGAATATTCATACTTTATCATTAACACTTTCAGTATATTTTATATATAACATGTGTAGATATATATTTTAATATAAAAAAAAATTATATTTAATAATCATTGAGTATAGTAAACATAATTATACTATAAAAATCTATATTATTCACGAAGAAATTCAATTTCTATAAAAAGTTTCATTTGTCTAATATCGATAGTCTAAATTACTAGCAAATAGTTTCAACAATACAAAATATTTAAAAAAAAAGTTAAATTAATAAGTATATAATGTGACACATAAATTAAAAATTATAATTTTATTATTTTTATAATTTTATTATATGAAAATATCTTTGCGATATTGTAACATTATAATCAAACAGTTTGAAGCATTAATTAGCAATTGATTAATTAATTTTATTTTAAATTGTAACCTCTTTTATTGATTTAATTTGAAAAAAAGATGTTACATTACGATAAAATTTGAATTAATACAATAATTTATAATAGTCAGAGCGAAGCAACAATTTTTTACACATTTTTTAAATCGATACTATAATCATATAGTATATACTCTGACAAACTTAAATTTTACTTTCAAATAAATTATAATAAAATAATACGACAGAAAGTAAAGATAAAAAACTATGGATAAAAAGACGTATAGAAAATATAAACGGAGGATTACTAAAACTAAAGCTTTAGTCGATAATAAACCTCCAAAATTTGAAGTGTCCGCATATTATAAACCGCATACTATGAGAAGTGAGAAGAATCGAATATTACAACTCGACAAAGAAAATATAAAATTACTAAGACGGATGAATATAATTACTCGATTAGAAGCAAGTATAACAAATTTTGTTCTAACAAAACTTACTTTCCATTATTTTTTAAATTTTTTCTTATATACTTATACCATTATATTTAATTAATCTTAATAATTATACATGTATTGTATAAAATATATAATCAGATATCTTCAATATAAATATATTTGGTTTTTTAAATTATTCTGGAAATCATACCATACGTTCACATAAAGAAAGTATTATTTTTAGCTTATCCGAATTATAGGAAACTGTTGATTGCTGGTTACCAAAAATAAAATATAAATCAAGGATGGATAATCAAGAAGTAAAAAATAAACAACTCATGAAAGAAAATAAACGATTATTACAAAAAATTCGTGGAACAAGTAGTGATTATCCTACTGCAGAATTTATACAAAGTTGGAAAGAATTGAAAATGAAAATACAGCTCAAATACAGGCAAATCATTATTCTTTAAATATTTCATGGCTATATATTTTCATCAAAATTTTTGTACAAAATAATTTCAATATTAATTTCATTCAAATCATATTTATGATAAAATTTTAGTTATATTATTTTTTTAATTTTAAATTAGAAGAACACTAGCTTTTTTTTATTTTTATTTTTTTGTAATTTTAATAAAATTATTTGTAATGTATATACATATGTATATGTATATGTGTGTGTGTGTGTGTATATATATATATCTTGAAAATTTCATTTCTTTATATTATACTCCTATAATAGTACAATTAAAAAACAACATTTAAAGATAAATGATAAAATATAATAAAATAAAAAAAATAAACTTTGTACTATATTATAATTTAATGTATTTTACAATAATACTATAGATATCAGAAAAAACTTACAATACATACCATTGGATTGGAATCACACCAAGATCATTGTATGATTAGAGATTTATCATTACTAAAGAATATGAATCCATCTATCCGAACTAAATGTTTTTTTGAAATTGAAATTCAGGGAGATCAGAAATTAGGATCCATTCAATTTGAACTTTATGATGATATTGTACCCCGGACATGTGCAAATTTTGCGGAATTGTGTCGTGGATATAATAGTTTGTCGTACAAGTAAATATACATATTTGTACATAAAGCATTGATTATATCATACTTTGTACCATGTTATCAAGACAAATCAGAAAAAAAAATTTTTTAAGAATAAATACAGTTGTATTTTAAGTATAAATAAAAGAAAGAAACTAATATATAATTCGAAAGAAAGAAATTAATATATACAGAAAGATACTATTCATATACAAATTTAATAAACGAAAATAACATATTTCTGATAGAAACACATCATTTCATCGAATTGTATCTGGTTATTGGTGTCAAGGTGGAGATGTTACAAAATTTAACGGAAGTGGAGGAAGGTCCATATATGGTGAATCATTTGAGCATGAGAATTATAATTTACGTCATACTGGTCCCGGAATTTTGTCCATGTGTAGCGAAACTGAAAATATAAGCAATTCCAAATTTAATCTTACTTTTAGAAAATTGGAAACAGTAAATGGAAAATATGTAGTTTTTGGAAAAGTTATTGCAGGTCTCTCAAATATTTATAAGGTAAATTTATTTCAATTATATTAAATATTTTTTTATTTCTAAATTTCTTTACATATATAAAAAATATTTATTATTTATATAATTATCTTTTGTACATTAATATAAACTCAGAAAGAACTGTTTTATATTTTCTCAAATTTTCTGATGTCTAATGTTTATTAGATTGAAGAATTTGGTACAAAAACAGGAAAACCATTTAAAACAATAATTATATCCAATTGTGGTATTCTATCAAGACATAAATAGAAAAAGATTAAGTAAGGCATACAAAATTCATTTAATTGTTAAGATACATACATATGCATATATTTTAATAATATAATATTATAAATAGCATTATTTTTTTTATGTAGAAAAGTATAACTATATTAATTATATTGATTATTCTCATTTAATTAATTTATTGTCATTCCATATGTTATACCTAATATGCTTTTGTTAATTTATTCAGATATGTTTTCTATAAAAATACCGATTATAAAATATTCTATTTATAATTCCAGAAATATTGAGTACGAAAAATATTTTTGGAACAAAAATTTATTTTAACATTACTATTGAGATGAATAAACAAAACATAATGTAAATGACATAATGTAAATAATGTAAATAACTTTATTTTTCATTTAGCTTATATACAATTAAATTTACATGCAATATGTTTTATAAAATTTGAGTATTATTAATAGACATTTAAGTATCTTTTTAATATACAAAATATAAATGTAAAATATAAATTTTCAAATATAAATGTGGTTATTGAATTTATTCACAACAATAAGGCACTTTAAAATTCATATATATATATATAATAATTTATATAGATATATTAAAATAGTTATTATGATTGATACAGAGTATAAATATAATCATTTAATATAATATTATCAATTAAAACATAATTATAACGTTATAACATAAATGTCAATAACATAAACTTTCATCAATATTAGAAGATATTTCCAAATAACCTGATATATTGTTTATATGTTTAAACTGGTATTCTTTTCGGGTTTAAATCATACATTCGACGCATACGTTTTTTCAATTCTTGTGGGAATTTATCATAACACTTTTTACAAGCTGGTTTTAAATCAAATTCAAAAAACTTAGTTTTTTGATTCATTTTTTGATCGCAAAATGCACATGCGAAATGATGAACACACCATGCTTTATTCAAAGCTGTAAAAACTGAAAAATTCAAAATATATCATATTCATTTTTTTTTAGTTTGTTTCATTATATTTTTTCAATATTTTCAATTTATAAAATTAAAATAAAATTTATATAATAATACGATAATATACTAACCATCACCAGAAATTACTTGATTACATACAAAACACAAATTACCAAAAAGTTGATGGTAATGTGTTTCACAATAAGCTAAACCTTTCTTTTCATAATGTCGATGACCTAAGAATGGTTTTTCACATTTTGCACAAACAAAATGTTCAACATGCCAATGTTTACCTAAGGCAGTTACTACTCGTTCTTCAATGGGACGTCGACATGCACCGCAAATTGGAATTCCCATTTTATCGTGACATCTCAAACAATATAGCTCATTCTAAAAATATAAATAATAAAAGTATGACTTATTAATACACTATAAAAGACAATAATAATTCAAGATAATATAGTTATAAATATATACCATTTCATTAGCAGCATATCCTGGTCTAGAATTAACTTCTCTAGCATCTGAATTAAGTTCTATACCACAAGCAGTACAATTAAAATGATATGGATGATAGAGTTCTCCACGAAAACGAAGAGGTTTGTCATCAATTACACCACTAAAAATTATATGATATTACAGACACAGTATGTAATAATTGAATAATATATACAATTTTAAAGATCAAAATATACATGCATAGTATTAAAATTTATTTATATAAATAGAATCAAAATTCGTACTGGCATTGATGACAAATATATTTTCCAAGAACCCCAGCCTTAACACGTGCATTACATGTATGGCATAAAGCTCTACCCTGACATTTAATGAATCCTGCATCAGCTAATTCACCATTACATTCTTCACAACGAAAACATCCTGGGTGCCAATTAGCATTCATTGCTTTTATTACACGACCAATAACAAATTCTCCTATAAATAAAAAAATTAAATTATTTTTTCTTAATTTAAATATTTGCCATGTCGTAATATTATAAATAAGTAAAATAACATACCACATTTTTCACAGCAAGGTGCAAATAAGACATGAAAATCATGTTCACAATATTTATATCCTTCGAATTCATAAAATATTCCATCTGGGAATGGACGGAAGCATTGTGCACACCTAATAAAAAATCTTCTATTACAATTGTTTATAATATATAAATTATTATTTTTAAATCTTAAATATTCTTATTTACTACAGAACTACATTATCTTCTGAAACAATATCCAATTTTCAAATTAAACTGATGTAATAAATTCTAGTAATAATAATAATAAAATATCTTTACACAAAACATTGTGGATGCCATAATTCCCCATTTGAATTAACAATTTTTTCATGAGGAACAAAACCTTCTCTACATCGAGAACAAAACATATTATCCAAAGACATCTCTGTAACACTTTTTAAATAAACATTATTTAAAGCTTCATTTAAATCCAATTTAAAAATGGAAAATTTAATGTACATTAAAAATAACTAATGTGAACATGTATAAGCATGCATTAAATGTTGAAAAAATATACAAAAACTGAAAAATTTATTTTCAAAATATTCTTATCAATTATTAAATTTTTAATAGCTTTATATAATGAATATATATTCTTAATTAGATAATATATAAATAATTTAATTTTTCATATAATGAATAATTATACAATACATAATAAATAATTTATTAATTATATATATAATAATTTATTTTTTCCGTATCACTACACAAAAATAATTTTTCTCTTGTAAACATGAAATTACATAAATATTAGCATTTATATTTTATAATAACGGATTTAAAATTATATACCTGGCAATTAATTTTGCTGATGGAAGATAGCCTACACTATGTTTGAATGAAAAGAAATAATAGGTGCTTACCCTGGCATTCTTTAATGATAAAGAAGAGCTAATTTATTAACTGTAGTTACTTGTTATCTTTTAATTGAAAAGAAACATTAATGTTATATATTACAGATTTTAAAAAATACCTAGTATTCTTCTAAACTTAATTAAATTTCTCTTATATATGTCATTAGTATTATCAACACTTTCCAAGACGAAACTTTATGCAGAAAATACACAAAGTGTTACTGATACGATTTTACATTACATCCTTCATTTTATATTTAGAATAAAAATTACGTCATCAAATCATGAACCCCTTTTTTTGTAATAACCATTACAACTGCAGTAACCAATCGGACGTGAGAAATGTGGACTTGCCTTTTTTGAAGTGTTACTTCAAACAATAAAATGGAATTGCATAGATGTGAAACTTGAATAAATGTCGGAAAACGTTAATATTGATTGAAACTTCAATAAATATAATGCCTTTACATGTATTCTAATATTTTCTTTTGCAATTTAAACAAAATGAAATTCTCGATTTTGTTAAAAATATGTTTACAAATATATATTATATCTACAAAAATATATTAAGTTATCAACTATTCAATTTATCAATGAGTAGTACTAAAATTTTTAAAATTCTTTTAAAAAACAAATAATCAAAACTATATACACAAAAAAAATACAGGGAAATATAAAATAAACTAGACAGTACTTCGAATTTTTAACATCGTGATGTTAGGATTTTAAATATATATAGAATGTGTAATTACATACGCTATAGTGTAGCTTATTATACTACAATATATAATTAATTACATTCACTATAAAAATTGCTTAAATTTCTGACATAAATTCTTTCTGGTAAGAAATTTCTATGAAGATTATTTGGAGTACAATTTAATATTTAACTTTGAACTATATGAAAATAACAGTATTGATATACAATATAATTCTTAACAATTTAATTCATAGAAATTGTTCAATTTTGAAACAGTACATTAAAATTGTCTAATTTGGTGATATGGCGCTGTAATCGATTGGAAAGCTTAACTAATCGATTGGAAAATACTGGTAAGATAGGGTTGACACTCTGCTGCTGCTTTCCGAATTGTTTGTGCTGTGAGAAGACGTTTGCCTTCTACGAAATATTAATCGTATAATTCGAAAAATGGCATGGTTATGTAGTCGTACTGTTTTACAGACATGTCGACGCCAATTTTTTCGCAATGCTGTATATTCGAAAGATAAAAGTAATATTATTTTTTAAGTGATATCAGAGTTATTTAAATATTTTTGTGCTTTTTTGTTACGTAATATGAAAATATAATTTGTCAATTTTGCGTATTTTCGTCTTGCATCGAATGTAAAATTTAATATTTTCTAATGAATTTATTTTAGCTTTGCCCGACCCATTGGACCTTGCCACAGGTTTGGAGAAACGTGAATTACTTGCCGCTGCCGCTGGCAATTTCGTAAGTTACTATATTACATGATATTCTGAGTTTTTATCTTTAACGCTAATAAAATAATACATAAATTTTCAAATTTAATAAGATACTTTATAACAGCAAATTTATAAAATAAATAAATTTTATTTCATTCGTGAACTATAATTATTTCTTAAACTTTATCGACTTCTTGAAATTAACTTAAAAATTTAATTAGAATTAATAGATATAGTAAAGTTGAAATTTATAAGAAAAAAATCTTTGTGAAATACTTTTAAATCTAATAAAATTAGATTTCACTTAAAAAATATAAATTGGGACAAAAGAACTTATTCATGTAATATTTTTGCATTTTTCGAATTTGTTTGTGACATTATGGATGTTTTTGGATGAAAGTTAGAAACTATAAATTATTTTCCTGTTAATATTTTAATTTATCATTTCATTTCAGGATCCTTATCATATGAAGGCTATAGAAATAGTACGTGACAGCACAAAAGAAAGTCCAAATTTAGTACCAAGTGCATTCAAAAGTCGTATTGTTGGTTGCATATGTGAGGAAGATACTGCACATGTGAATTGGATGTGGTTGCATGACGGACACCCACGCCGTTGTGAATGTGGTCATTGGTTTAAATTGACTGAAGTTGCTCCTCTAGGATAAGACTTTAATTTAATGTCACTTCTTGTTAATTAGTCATTTGTTTAAAATATAGAATTAATGTCATATTCTGTTTTTTATTTATTACCTATGTCCTGTTTTCATTTTCTTATATATCCTTTGATTCAAAATAAATTATTGTTAATGAATAAAATGACGAATTATTATTAATTATTCTAAGAGTCTCATTATACGAATCTAACTTAGGATATAATAATTTATAAAGTTTGATATTTATAAAACATTGAAAATTCTTATAATCTTCAAGGGGTTATTTTATATATAATTTAATAAATCTCCTACCCATGCCCTTTTTATTTATTTATATATATTATTTAACTAGAACCCTTTTTATTTATGACTGTTTTAAATTTATTTCGATTCTTATAATTGTTTCAAGAGCTGGAATATTATAATCCCTGATTGTGATATAAAATATTAAATGCACGTGTAAAAATTAATTGTATGTATTGAATACTACTATATTCTATCTAAAATATAAAATTTATTATATCTAATTATACATAAGATGTTTACTTATTAGTAATTTACATATGATGTTTATTAATACATAAATTTTATGATTATGAAATGTGAACATTGAACTTCTTTTTTTATTTTATATATTGTAAAAACAAAGAATTTCGTATTTATAGATTTATTATAGTTATAGTATAAATTTATAACTACACGTACTTTATTTTCCAACATCCATAAGATTAATAACTATATTGACATTACTTAATATTATGCAAAGATGAAATTAATAAATGTACAATCATGTAAAATCTATTTTGTATTTTATATGAATCCTCAAAATTTTATATTCTGTTAGAATCCTCATAAATTAAATTTATTTTTAACAGAATTATGATTATAATGAACAAATTATTGTTATCATTTATAATACAATTGTGCTAACTTTCATTATGCTTTAAATCTTTTATAAATAATATTGAATGTTCCTAAAAATTTATTCTAAACACAATAAATCCGATATTCTGTTTGAAAAGAATTGCTTCTTGTATTTGTTAAAATATCAGTCCTTCGTCTGCGGAAGAGTAGTACATGTGGTTCTAAAAAATAATTTTAATTAATATTATAACATTGTTATATTCCGTGTAATTAAATTAAATCCATGTACATGTAATGCTTAAAAACTAAGCTGAATAAGCTGAAACTCATTATAAACTAAAACAAATACTATATAAGATAGTACTTCAGTATTTCATTAAATCACCATATAATATTTTATAATTATACATAAAACAATTTGTGTAGAAAATATAAGCATATTTATTTTTATACCTGGTACATGCATCATATAATGTACCCAACCTGGACTTTGTTGAACTCCTAAATTTCTCCATTCTGTTTCTGACATGAGATGAGTTTTTGGAACATGTCTTGCTAAATCAGCTGGTAGAATGACATGTCTACAAACAGATAAATGTTTATCTAGTAACTATAGCTAGAAATTAATACTTATTATACATAAAACACATTGTCAGTTATAAACAATAAATTAATCTTATCTTTTATTATATACATTATCTGAAATATTTCTACACTGATAAAACACTGTACAGTTACAAATAATACAAAATATAAAATAATAATATACATAATATAATATTGATGTATTTCTCAAACGAAATACTATAATATTACATCAAGTAAATTAAAATCAAATATATAAAATATATTAAAATTAAATTAAAATTATATATTTTATAAAGTTATATTTTGAAAGCGTCTCACTTTTAATATATTATTGATTTGTTTAATATTTTAACATAAAATAACTAACTCTTTCATACCAACCTATATTCGTATTTATCGTCGTTGTACTTTTCAGAATATTGTATTTGATCAGCTGGCATTTTCAATATTAAAGTACAAAAAGATGTAAAAATCTTTTTCTTTTATCGAATTTATTTTCATAACAATTATATATATACTATGTATATAACAATAAATTTCACTTTGTCTTCGATGACATCAAACAAATTTCAGCATTACACGAATTTCATATGTTAAGCTTTTCTCAAAAGCCACAACAGGTAGTAAAGAACAGGTAATCAGCCAGAAACAGGAACAGAGACCTATGTGACATATTATATAGTAAGGACACAGAGGTTCATATACCTCGTTTGTGATCATGTGTCACCATTCTCAGCTGTTTTTGGCGCTGCAAGCAATACCTGTTTAAGAAATTAACATTATTTTATTTAAAAATATCGTTTATATTATTATTAATTATTATATATTATATATATTATGTATTATTATATTATTATTAAGAATTAATTCGATATTCACTACAAAATGGAAGATTTTTGCCCACTGTGTTTAAAAAAAGACATTAAGAACGAAATAAAATTATTTCAAATTAATTTAGAGGAAGGTGTATGGCTATGCAAAGATGAAGAGGTGAACTTCTTATTTCGATCTATAGAAATATAAATATAGTATCTCTTTTATTATAAACACTTAAACGATCGATCGTTTAAACCAAGAAACATTGAAAAAGTGCAATGTCAGTTATTTACGGTTATTAATATTTCGATATTTAATGACAGAACTTTATACACATGTAACAATACAATTGCTCATTTATATCATGTTTGTAATGTATGTTTCATTTTATACATCATGAAATGCATGAAATCGATTTATTATTTTATGTTTCAGTGTGTATGGCCTTTCGGATACAATGATTTTGCATTTTGCCCAAGACCAGTAGGAAAAGTTTGGTCTTGTTATTGGGATGATTATAAACCATCAAATTGTAAAGAAAAAGTTACAACATCAAGTCCGTCAAAATCAGCATTATGTCATACATCCACAATATCTACCCGAAACACAGAAATGATAGAAATGACCAACAACTCAGATATACATTGTTTAAAGAACATTAATAATATAAGTAGCAGTTCAAATGTAACAGATTCAAAAACTAGTTTCAATAATTTACATATCTCTGGTGTTGAAGAACCAAGTATAATACCAAACATTGATATTGAGAAAGATAGCAGTGAGAATATCTTAAATAAGAAAATTACTGTTACTGATATAAATGTACATAAGAGTAATTTGCAGTCAGTTGACAATAATATAAAAATTGAAAATGAATTGATAAATTCATTAAATAAACATATTAAAGAAAAGGATGATATTTTCACAGCAAATAATGAAAATATAAACAACGTTAGAAGAACTCCAGAAATAATAAGTATTGAAAATACAAATATTGATGTTTCCAATATGAAGCTAGCAAGTCAAACTTCTAACATTAAATTAAAGAATGAAATATCTGTTCATCAAAAATCTGCAGGCGTGACAGAAATTGAATTAAAATCAGAAGTTGAAAAATTAGAACCAAGTGAAGATAATGAAAATATATTGAAACCTAATTTAAACACAACTACGATGGAAATAGATGGTTTACCAATTACCTTGTCATTTGAAGTTCCAGTATGTACTACTACTCCCAAAACAGTAATAGCTAATACACAATTGACTAATTATGAAAATAATGATACCAGATCAAATAATAATAATAATAAAAATAATAGTAATGAATTAAATAATCCAAAAATAAAAAATACGTTTGTGAAACGAAATATAACTAGTGGTAAACAATATGAAAAATTCAATTTTAGTGTCATTAAGAAAAATGTAGAATCAAATAATGTCAATAATAATAATTCTTCAAATATAAAGAAGACACAAATTCAAAAAGTAAAAAATGATTTACCAGAAATAATTTCAAATGTAAGTCTTACTTGTCTACCAGATCAGCTTGATAAGTTATCTTCTTCAAAAGTAAAGATACAAACTCAAAAAGCAGAAAATGATTCACAAGGAATAATTTCAGATGTGAATATTAGTGTACCAAATCAATTTAATAAGTCTAAAACTCGTTTATCAAGTCAAAAACATAAAAAATCAGATACTGTACCAGTCAATATTAGTACAAATATAGATACTGTTTTAGATTCATTAACTAAAAATTCTAATACTTCTGCCCAAGATGATGAATGGATACTTTCCCTATTGCAGTAATATTACATTAATGACGTAATTCATTTCATTTAATTGAATTAAATAAAAAATAGTATTATACAGTTCCCTATTTTATTTATTTGTAGGAAATAATGATAATAATAATAATATTATTTTAGAGTATTAATTTATAAATTTTATTATTAGAAGTAGCTTGTAGAAGTAAAAAAATGATTAGTGATTATAATTTTAACTTGAATAATTCTTATAAATACATACGTGTACGTGATATATTAATAAAATATTATACAATATAGTGATACGAAAATGAAATTAAAAAAATACAAATATATAAATATGTAACTTCACATACAGAAAATGTTATAAGAAAGTTAATTAATTTTGTATAAACATATTTTATTAACTTGATTAAATTTGTAATAAAATGTAATTAAAAATTTCATTCTTACTATTTATAAAAATATGTTCATATGTATAAAATTTTTATTTCCAACGTTGTGATTTTTATGATTATAAAATACATATACAGAATGTTTAATTTTAATTTCCTAGAGCAAATGTCTCAAAAGATATAACAGATATGAAAAAATGTTTCGAACAAAAGTTGTATGCTATCGAAGAGGATAAATCATAAATGCTGTCGTTTCAATTTTTAAATTGGAACTTATATTTTGTACTAAATGTTATTACAATCAACATTGAGACGTTTTCAAAACATTACCTATATTTTTTTTTTTGTAGTAGTTCCCGAGATATAAACTTTTAAAGAAACAGTTGTTTTTACTGAAACAAATTAGGCTGTTAGGTTGAGAATGGTTAAAATAGAATATATTTCTTCTTTATTGTTTGTAAATACTTTTCGATTTACTTTAGTACTAGTCGTACAACTAGTAATATTTTAGTAGTTAGTCTCGGTATAAGATAATAGAAGACACGGTATAGCGGTATCCACACAGAAGCCATCCATCAAAATAAACGATCGAGAATTTGAACATCAGTTTAACAATTCATTAGCTTATCAATATTATAATCAGCTTTTATTAGATGAACGAAATTCAACCGTACAATTTCCTCATAATGTACATCGGATAATACTAATGCCAGCGATAAATCAGTTTTAAGAGTTTATATTTAGGAAATGATTTACGCAGAAAATATATTTAGAATATATTTATTAATGTTTTGAAAATGTCTCGATATCAGCTATAATACAGTAAAATATATAGATTTCAATTTAAGAACTCAAGTCTTTGTAGGCTTTTACAAGATTAAATAAATGACAACATGATCTGTCTTTCTCGATATCATATAATTTTCGAAACATTTTTTTATATGTTTTGTGTCTTCGGAGATATTTATTCTGAACGATTAAAATAAGATATTCTATATATTTTCAGTTATGAATTGTAAATTTTGCATTATATTTTTGATGTTAATATATATTTATTTCAAGTTAATATATGGGATTACATATTTAACAAATATTTACTATATATAGGCACATAACTTTATATGGTACATTTAAATATATGCATTATAAGTATTATAATAGTCTTTATGACTGACTGTATAATACATTTTAGAAACATGTGATATTATTCTATTTAAATAATTTTTTAATTTTCGTACAAAAATAATTTTATTTTGAAATAAAGAGAAGTATCTACATCACTTATTATTCCTTGTGATCTATTTAAAAAATTTTGGATGGTTGTACTAAAATTATCGTAAAAAAACAGAAATGTTATGTTTTTTTTTTAACTGACATAAATAACATGCATTGGTATTTCGTAGTTTTTATATATACAGTGACCAGCATAATTGTACCAGTGAAAATGAAAAATTGTCGATAATTTAAACTCGTATAATTTTGTAAAAAAAGTTATAAATCACCACATGGATTGATGAAATAAAATCATCTTTAGCTTACGACTGTCAAAGTATAGGCTTCATGCTTTAAAATAAAACCAACTGGATCTTTTCTTACGAAATCATATCAGTTAAATTATCAATAATTTTTCATCATTATTATGCCAATCACGATATGTATATATATCATGTATGTTACAATATAATACAATTTATGGATAAATCGTCACGACAATATATTCAATCAAAATGATCTTGTTTAATACAATGAATACTGCCAAAAAGATTATTTCAAGTTATTATAATTGTACATAATACATTTTAAAAATATTTTCTTCAAAATTGAAGTTTACGTAATTCAATTATCTAATGAATATTTAAATAAATGTTTTTAAAATCTTCATTGTATAATAGATATTTTTAAATTTGTATGTACATATTATGAATTGATAAAAAAATACTTGAAACAGAATTTTAAGATGTTTACAATGAACAAATGAATACACAAAAGTTATATAGTCCAAGAAAACAAGTATATTATACAATATAATATATATTTTTTTTAATTCTAATAATTTTTTATAGTATATGAAATAAGAATAAAGTGAAAATGAAAGTGAAATATGCAAAAGAGTTATTGCAAAAAATATATTTATATTGTACAATTACAATAAATTGCAGAACAGAATTGTTATTTACCTATGTATAGAAGGCTTTTACAAACACTTCGCATTCAGCTTTTTTCTTTATCTTTTAAAAGTTTTATTTTTCGACCTAATAAATCGTATTTGGAATGACTTGGTTCTGGATCTTGATCTGTATCTGAACTACATTCACTATCGCTAGAATCTTCGTAGGAGCCAAGACCAGGCAAAATTCCAATACATTTCATACCTCCTGTTTCACTGGTTATATTTTTATGTTCTAAAGTATCATCTTTGATTGTGGATTCACATTCAACAGCTATCTGTTCATTTATTTCACAATCTTCTTTTTTTGATGTATCTTTGCTTTCATCAGATAACTTTCTCTTAACACCCCGTGTAAGATCTACAATGTTGAAATTATATTGAGTATAGAAAAATAATAAGTTTCTTTATTATTTGCAACCTTTAATTACTCAAAACATATTTTTAATTTTTGTATAATAATTAGTCCAATCATCAATAACTTATATCATTAAAAATATGACATATCAAATTTTTATTTACCTTCTTTTTGTTTTTCAGGACGTTTAACAACAACACCAGCTAATAATTTTAATTGTGAAGTACGACTACAAAAAAACAAAATTTATCTTCTTCATTATAATGCATATATAATATTTATTGTATATATATAAAATCGTATTATTTGTAATAATAAAAATTATTATATTATATTATATTAATTATATTATAATTTTAATGATATCTAAGTATAGAAATGAATCATATTTATTAAAATTATTTTAGATGAATTAACATATTACCTTCCAGAAGAAATATTTTTATTTACAATTTGAGGATTTTTTAATTCTTGTTTTAATTTTTCATTCAAGGTTTTTTCTTGTAATGAAGCCACAGCAGCTTTAAAATCTCGCATTTCTTTCTCTTCTTCAAGATTTTTTTTACGCTCTTCCTCTAATTTTGTTCTATCCACCAAATCCAAAAATTCCACTTCATCATCATCTAAACCTTTTATCATATTTTCTGCAATTCAAAAAATATAAAGAAATATTATATATAGTTATTACAACTATGTAGTATATATATTGTAAGAAGCACTTAGTATCAAAAATAATTATATTATAAAATTATTAACTTACTCAACTTATGTGCTTCTTCATATTCTGCATCTCTTTTATTCTTTTGTTCCTGTAATCGTTCGTATAAAGATCTTGGATCATATGGTTCTTCTGGAGCTTCTACAGAAATTATAAAATACATATTTTTATAACAGCTGATGTAAATGAATTAGAAATATGTATAAATATAAAAAAAATATATATTTATAATGGTTTAATATATAAAAAAATGCATTTAATATATGTAAAATATATTAAAATGACATATAATTGTATCAAAAGAGTAATGAAAAACTGAATTTTGAAAGTTGTATTTTATATTTTTTATAGTTTAAGTTTAAATATTATTTTATAGTTTAAGGAAAAGTATATAAATATAAATTATATTTATATTATTGCAAAGTATATAAATGAAATTTGTATATTATAAAATTTAAAATGTATAAATTCAAGATTATAACTAAAATAATTTACTAATAGAACAAACAATAAAAATAAGAACTGAAGTATTTCAATTAATTTTAAATATATTGTAATTTTTGTATATATATGTATATATATATATACATATGACTAAAAAGAATTGTCAAGAGACCATATGAAATGAAAATAAAAATAACCTAATGGTTGATCTGCTGTTCGTACACGTTCCCATTCTTCTTGCCGTATTCTTCGCTGTTCTGCAATTTCAGCTTCTGATATGAATCCTGAACTCATGGTGAACTGAAATGAAAAATTAAACAAAAATCAGATACATGTAATTTTTATTATTTATCTGCTAGCATCAATAGCTGATATAATAGTATATAATTTTATTCATTTACAATGTTCAATTCATTCTATAATTCTTTATTAATTATATAACTGACAAATACAATGATTATTATAACTTTTATAGTATATTTTTTTATAGTACGATCATAATGTTTTAATAAAGTTAAATAGTTAAAGTTAAACATTATATGAGAAAGCATTATTTAATTGTAAATTTTACGTAATTTTTATTAAATAAAAATGTGAATATCATTTTTGAAAGAATATAACCAAATATATATAAACCAAAAATTTTTGAGTATGTAAAAGGATATGTAAATATATATAAAATTAGTAATACACTCCACATATATTAATACTTACCACTCTTGTGTATAACTTTGACAGATTACACGAAACAGATAATACAAGGACTATATATTTTCACTACTTGTAAACTTTTTATTTATATAAATTTTCAGCATTTATAATTAATTATTCACTTCTTACTACAATGTAAATGTTAAAATTTCTTTAAAATAATTTTTGGAAGATTTTATATTTAATATTTTAAATTAAAAATGTGAAATATTAAATTAAGCGATTTAAGACATTAACATTTTTCTAGAAATATTTTGCATTCTAAATTTTAAACATTCCCTTTTTTAAATTTATTAATTAATAAGTTGTTACGAAATGTTCATTTAGCTAAAATATTCTTCATGCATAGGTAAAACTAATAATGTTTAAAATCAGTGATCAAAGATAAATATTTCGTATTTTCCGAAATACATGTAGGTTAAGTCCTAAATTTAAACTTGAACAATTATAATTACGGAGTTATATACGAGAAATATTTTATTTTAAATAAACCTTTGTCTTACACAGTTAAATCACATTTAACAACTTTTTATATTATCAACTTATGTCACATAAACGATGTTTGAGACACAGAGATTAATTCTTCGTTAGGTACCTAAAGACTTTATACGCATGCGTGAAATATTAAATAAGTATAATGTAACTATACATATATATTTATACATATCAAAAAGAACATAAATTGTAAAAAACTAAATATTCTAAAATTTTTTATATCTTAAGAAAATAAATTATGTAATAAATTATTCAACTTTTGTTTCAAAATTTTACTTATTGTACTTGTATTTATCATTACATAATATTTATATTATTTTAAATTGAATATATTATATTAATAATATAATTGACTTAATCTTTAATTATTTAGATTAATACTTATAATAATTGTTATTTAGGAATAACAAATCTTAATGATTAATATCATGAATTTTGACCGATTCAGGATATAAAAAATAATAATCTTAAAAAGGTATTTTAAATATTTTTATTTTTTAAACAAATCATACATAAGTTTCTGGAAATTCGAATGTTACATCCCGGCCTGTTAACTTTTTATAGACAGCAGCAAAGGTATCGACCTAGGAAATGAAATATAATATTAGATACTTTACATTAATAGGTAGTAGTAAAATGTAAATATAACTAATTTACACTTGATAGTTACACAAATAAAAATGAAATTTGAAATATTAAAATGTTCAGAAAAATATAAAAATATATAAAAATATTCATTATACATTAAAAATGTATTTACCTTATGTTCAATATTCGTTTGCTCATTTTTATCTAAATGAACCTTTATAAGCTGTGTACCATCAAGTTTAATTCTGATGCGTTTACCAACAATCTCTACAGGATATACTAAATCTTCCAGCAATGCATCATACACTGCAGTTAAAGTACGACTAAAAAACACATTTATTTATTTATTACTTTATAATAATGTATACACAAATATTTTTGATAGTATAATATTTTTGAAGAGTATAATATACCTCCTTGGTCTTTTCTGCTTATTCTTCGTACGTGTTTTTCTTGTTGGTTTGGGCAAAATTTTACGTTCTCCAACAAACATAACATGTTTTCCAGAAAACTTCTTCTCTAATTCACGTACAAGTCTAGTTTGAATTTTTTGAAATGCCTTCAACTTTGGCATAGGTACATATATAATAATGCACTAAAATAAGTATTAATTTACTTTATATTATTATATATATTTATATAATTGTTTTTATGGTCAAAATATTTTTTGTAGATATTTAATAGACTATTTTGTCATTTATAACAAAAATTCTACAATTATAAATATTCTTTATTAGATTATAAATATTCTTTATAGTTTTTAAATAAAATTAACGTATGTTTGTAATTAAGATTAATATTGTTAGTAGCAATTGATAATAAATCATAATTAATAATAATTAAAAAGTTATTGTGCAAAATAGAATGTCATTTTACCTTTTTATTATTGGTTTCTATTTCTCGTGCTTTAGTAATGTAAAGTTCTCTTAACTGTGACTTTAAATCACTGTTCATTTCCAATTCCAATAGAGCTTGGGAAATGCTGGCTTCGAACGCATCAGGTTCGGCTCCGCCACTTTTTATTATTTTAGCGTTTGCTGTGAACATCTGAAAAATATTTAGAGGTTAAGGTTTTTTTTTGTTTACAGATTGATACTCCATAAATTTTAAATAATTTCTCTATTTAGTAGATAATTTAAAATATAGAATAGAAACTTTATTTGGAATTCATATATAAATGCAGATATAATTTACAGCTGCAAATTACGATATACTGTCAAATATGAACATTGTATCAAATAGAATCCAATTTTATTACATCTTATATATGCGATCCAAGAAAAAATATTAGTTTGTTTAATAAATTACTATGTTATGAACAACATGCAAAGTATCGTTTAACGTTTTTTAACACATTTTAACTTTGTTTTTAACTAAAAACTAAACTGTTATTCGCAACTGTACCTTGATGATATCCAGATCGCATGAGAAAGATCCACATTTCCATAGGCAGAAATACCAACTGTTACACAAAATATTTCTAGTTACATATATTATTTAATATAAAGTGCAAAAATACAACCTTTCATTCACCATTATATCATTAATTATATTTTAAAAAATATTTTAAATTCAGTAAAAAAAATTTTTTCTACTTAAAAATATTTTCTAATAATTTAATCATGTTTGTATTTTCATAAAAATTTCTTTTCTAAAAATATTTATTGTTTTCCATAGAATAAACTATTAGACAATAGGGCTTTTAATATAATCACAATAAACATTTTTTAACACGTACAATAACAATTAGCGATAAAGTTTAAAAAGGTTTAGTAATATTTTAAATAAAATTTCCTAGTAAATCATAATTATTATTATACACACTTTAATGTATCAATTTTTTACGACATAATAATATAAAATCAGGTTTCGAAAAATTAGTTTTATTTTATATTTCTTAAGTTTTTGAAAATTATTAATAAAAGCGAATAAGTAAATAAAAGTGAATTTGATATATACATCTGTTTTGACATATACATCTATTTTAGTTCAAAACATGATACGTATTTAGTTCAGTTATCACAAATTATTCACAACACGTGTCTCATAACATGTACATTTCTTATTGAATTTAATAAAACACATAAACGTTTAAATTATATATTAAATTATATCATGGAAACCTCTGGAAATAAAGAACAATCGACGCCTTTCACCTTCTT
This sequence comes from Melipona bicolor, assembly GCA_030673865.1. NCBI lineage: Eukaryota > Metazoa > Arthropoda > Insecta > Hymenoptera > Apidae > Melipona > Melipona bicolor. The sequence continues at coordinate 189,985 of JAHYIQ010000029.1, forward strand.
TGGTGAACCAATAATTAAAACGCGTTGTCAAAGAAATGCTATGATATCTGCTATTTCTGGTGGCATAATTTGTGGTTTAATAACATTTTTGTTTACAAGTAATCCAAGAGTCTCTACAAGAATGGGAGTAGTTGGTTATGGTGTGATAGGAATTACTGGTGCATGTTACTGTGCTTATGATGAAATGAAATTAAGAAGCGAGGCAAGAGAATTTAGAAAAGCTATGTACAATACAAATATGAAGCTTAGAAATAAGGATGGAACTGAACATATATCAAACTCCAAACTTGAAAGTATTTAAAGTTGTAATTTATACATGTATAAATATATGTAACTATATATAAGCTTCTTTAAATATAAACGATGTAGAAATATTATGTATAGCGCAATCAATACATATTTGTAATTTATACTTATATGTCAACTTGTTATGAATAATGTAACATTATAATGACAATAAAATGTCATTATTTTTTGAACAAAACACAGGTAGTGTGTTCTTTTCAACAGAACATAAGTAATAAGTGCTCATCAAATGCTTCAAAAGTATAATTGAACAAAAATTAAGAATGTATAATAAAGATATTTCTTTATAGCTTATTTGCACTAATATTATTTAATGCCTCGATACAATTATTTTTTGTGTATAATTGATTTTTTAGCTTTTTTAGTTATAGAAATAAATGCAAATAATAATTAACAGCTATTTTAATGCATAGGTTGACAGATTTTAGTACTTTTTGTAGTACTGTCATAAGTTAATGACAAATAAAGTACTCCAATATAATAATATAATTTTTTATATTCTATGTATGTTATTATTACATAACTTAAGTACTAACAAACTAAAGTAACAACTTAAGTACCAAAAATTATTTAATAAAAATATTAATACATTTATTTTAATGTGATATTTGTATTTATTGTAAAATATTAAAAATTTGTGATGTGTTTATATGTGTAGAATTGTGTAATTTCTTATGTTAATTTTAATAAGTTATCGAAATTAACGTTCTGATAATGTACAACAGAGGGCGGTATTGCAAGCGTGACATCAAGCGAAGGTCTGTCTGCTATATGCTCATTGGTGTTTGTCGTTTGGTGGGGTATGTATGACATCACGACGCATGTTTCGTACTATCGAATATGCTGAGTGACAGGTGGTGTAGTAGTTCTGTTACGTACTGTGTATCGAGGATACAAGTCGTATCCTCGCGTCACGCGATCGGCACGTTGTCATTCGTAGGTGTCAGTGTTAAGTTTTGTGATGCATACCACGATTTCACGCAATCTACTTGAGAGACTCGACTCTGCAAAAAGAGGTAAGTTTGTTATTCCAAGTAACATTTCAAATTTCATCTTTGAGAATTCGATGTTATCTACATAAAAAAAAACTCGTGTAGAAGATGAACAAAATTTGATTGAAACGGAAGGTAATCCGTCATGATGTTTTACTTTCCCTTTCTTAAGTGTTAAACACATCTGTTCGGTAGTAATTGTATATAAATAAAAAAACATTGTTTTATATTTCTACATTTTCTAACCGATTGATCAGTTTTGAGTTTGGTAATTAATTGATTAATTCAACGTTAATTTACGGTTTGTGAATATTCATATAGAGAGAAACGAGGAAGAGACAGTTGAATTTACTTAGGTATGATTACTGTTTATATGTAAACAATGACTGTAGTGCCTTGGTTTTTAATATCTCTTGTTTGCGATGTATTTATGACGAATCGTTATGACATCAAGCAAATAGAATGATTTGTCACTATTCTGGGCCAAAATAGTGACGAATCGATGACATTCATCATAAGTTTTTGTTTGAAAAAGGGCAATTTATCTTTTCCAGTGTTTTTGAGACAGTTATACAACAGGCCAGGCATAGGGCCACACGGAATTTTATTTGTGTGAGTAAACACAAGTATGTACAATACGGTGTCGGACTATGCTTTTTGATAAAGAGGTGTTTACGAAAAGTGTACACGTAATACAGGGTCTATCTCTTTTATGGTCAATTAACAAAATCCTTCATTTTTGTTTTGCTTTCTTTCTTTTTTCTTTCTCTTCTTTTTAACCTCTGTATCTCAATTGGGGGAATGATCTTATATTTTAAGTGTGACTGAAATTGCTTCACATGATACGAGTTTTTGAAATGAATGTTAATTTCGATAAGTTAGCTCGTACGTTAGGCGGAGTATGGACTACGTTTATAATGAATATACATATATCAAGTAAATAGTATTGGGATTTAAGAAATTTAAAACGATTTTAATACGACACATGCAAGTGCATGTATGTAAATAAGTTTTACATCATATGTATAAGGTCAAACAGTGCAATATATACAAAAAAATTTTATCCATTTATAAATAATTTATAATAATACATATGTCGCAAGTCCCTTTCGTGTGAAGTTTACGCTGCAAACCACCGACTCTTCGATATTTCGGCCAGTATCGATTGCAGAATATGAAACTGGGTAGGGTCCTTCATTTGTATTATCTCAATGCAGATATGTGTGTGGTTTTTTATATTTTTTCTCTTCTAAAGAGTCTTCCGAAATTTTTACTAAGAAATATCTTTTCTCGGATGCGAATTAATTCATTTTATTGATTCGTTTTTTTATTTTCATTTAGACAACCTTTTTGGCAGTATTATTTCCTCCTTCTATTTCCTTATGGAAATAATAAAGTATATTTTGATATACTGAAGTACATTTTCTGCTGAATTTATTATCTCTTATTTATTATAAAAGAATCAGTCAGTAATATTAGTATTAACTATTATATACTCATAACATTTGATCTAATAAATCAATACAATTTATAATAGATAAGTATATTTTTATTTAAACTTGAAACAGGAGAATTTTAATATGACATAATTGAGTATTTAGATAAAAATGATGTATGATAAAATCTTTTGTTTAATGCACATAATATTATACGTACGTATAATTCCTAGTCTTGGTTTTTTATCATGTAGTTTTCAATTTTAAACGTTCAAAGAGACGTTCCCACGTCCCAAGAAATCGGTAACACTTCTCAAACAAACCGGGTTCATGTATTGAGATTGCTTCGAATGTGGCGAATTGGGCCAGTGCTTTACATCTTAAAATCACATACCGCCACCTTTCACCATTGATTTGATCTATTTAAAGTTAAATTTTTTCCGAAGATATTACCTCTTGCCTGTTCATACGTTTTCGTATATTCGCCAAGTGTTCTTACGATAATGCAGTTCTCATTAACATGTTCTTTGCTCGTTAGGAAACTTACTGAAAAGCAAGAAAAACGAAATACATATGTAGGAGGTGCTTTGATGGTTGTAATAGATAGTGTAATCGTGGTAAACGAGATATGTATTCAGTTTGCATTCTAGTAGGAATTGTTTCTTTAACAGGCATGGAAATTGATTACCTCGCAGGTATTATGAATCGGAAAGATTGTATCTAGATAAGAAATTTATGTACGACTTTTCTTTTTAAATAATATTCAATAAGAATTAACATCGTGTGGCTATATCTGGATTTTTTAAGTGTTATTTTATTTGTTCACAACTGCGTGTATCTATTATATTTTGTTATCATATATATAATTATTTTATAAAAATTTTATAATAATATAAACGATTTATTGTTAAGATCTTGGAGTCTGAGATTTTAGATTAAATCTAGATAAAATAATAATCTGCGATTAATGAAGATCTACATCAATTCGTTTTTCATTCTTAAAAGCGAAATTATCGTTATTTATAGTCAAAGTTTGTGCAAAAATTGATACTAATATAGCTTTGCATAACTCTGCTAATTAACTTTATGTTTAGTTTATTAATAACATTAGGAAGTATCAATAACATTAATTCTTCCTCACTCATTCATTTTTAAAACTAAATTGAATTTTTATTTCCTTATCACAATCTAGTGGAAATTTTTAAAAGCGAATTAACAGATATTCTGATTTATTTTAAAATATGATTTTCATTGTTATAGTTTACTTTACGACTGAATATAACTTTCAGTACGTATAATAGGAAATAGCCTTAAGTCGTTATACTGGATTGTAATTGAGTTTAAATCATTTGTATTACTCTTTAAAGTGTCATATATATAATATCTAAATTTATCATTAATTTCACTTTTAAAATTAACGTAATAAATTTCAAAAATATCATTTATGTGAAGATTTTATTCATATAAAATATGTGATTGGATATAAAAATAATAACTATATTCTATATACGTGATTGGATATAAAAATAATAACTATAAAAATAATAACTATATTCTATATACGTGATTGGATATAAAAATAATAACTATAAAAATAATAACTATATTCTGTATACGTGATTGGATATAAAAATAATAACTATAAAAATAATAACTATATTCTATATACGTGATTGGATATAAAAATAATAACTATATCAAAATTATCTGACAGAAATTTTATTGCTTTTTATTAGTATATTGAATCTTAATGTTTTATTTGAAGAAATTTGTAATGAAATAAGAATAATAATATTTTCAATTAATGCAAATTTTAATGTAATGTTTTATACAATTCAGAAAGTATATGAAGATTTAAATCATTTAATATTTTAATACTAAACATTTCTTTATATGTAGATATAAATTGAAGGTATTGGAACATGTAATGGAATATTACACGGTATTTATTTTTACACAGATGTTCACACTCTTACTCGACTCTTTAGGTCCACTTGTTTTTCTAATCTCTGTCACGCATCTTGCACATTATCTTCTACATCCTTATGTAACTTACACACTTTATTTAAATCTATACTTTTATACACGTTTGTGAGAAACAATTTTTTTCAGTACTTACTGATATATCTTTATAATATTAGTTTAGTAAAAGATATCAGTTTTCTAATTTTTTTCTTTTTTTTTTTTTCACGAATTATTACGAAATTTTTTTGAACATATTGACACACAATAACAGATAAAGAAAAGTTCAAAAATGAAATAATTCATAATAAAATATACTTACATTTAATTAAAAGAATGAATATGTACCTATATACAAGCATCGCAGATGACTGCAATTAATTTTGATAAAAAAAATCCATAAAAGTTACAAATTTTTAATATCATACATACAAATATTAATTTTAAGCTTTCTTTGTATCCGCCACTGTAAGTCTTACATACATAATACATACATGTACATATATGTATATATATGTATATATACTTACGCTAAAAATTAACGCTTTCTTCGGTAATATATCAGTAAACACGTTGCTTAAAATAGAAAATAAGATACTACAAAAGCCAACTAATGAAAGAAAATCGATGTTGATTTAAACTAAATCCTTAAAAGTTATCGTCAGTATTCCAGACTAAATATTTCAATTACGTGAAATAAATGCAATTAAATATCTCGTTATCAGTGTCAAATAAAATACAGAAAATATTCTTTAGAATTATCATAAATAGCATCGAGATAATATTATTACGGAGCTATGTCTAAGATTAAGATTTTGGAATGAAATTTCACCCATATTAGCTTTTAAGGATTAAATGAAATAAAAAAATCCATAGTCGAGAGTGCCAGAACATTGAACATGGTACTGGTTCCTGGATATAGTTTTGGATATGGTAAAATATCGGTTTCTGAGAGACGTATTGACGTTCGTAATAATTTTAGACGATTTAACGATTGTTTGGTTGTATATAGATTGTGCTGGGACAAGGTTGGGGAATCTATATGGGGCAATGCGTGTCTCGTAAGGCGGGCGCCGTCATCGCAACCGGTCATCGCGATTCGCTCACCTATCGTATCATGGATAAACCTGCCAAGGTAAATCGTAATAATAGTAATAGCACCCTATTGTTAGAATAATCCTTTAATGAGGATTAAATCCGTTTATATGAACTCTATCTGTTTGAATCAAATTTCGGGTCATTGCTCAATTGAACGAACCTTGGCTGATTGAATCAATTTATTCAAATCTAAGCTTCTATTATGTGAACGAAAAATCACTAGTAGGAAAGAGAATTATTATAGTGGGCGTCTATTATATGAATTCTAATTAAGTTATTTGTCTCACGTTCAGTTTATATAAACGGAGTTCTATTCTATTCTTTAAGATGATTTAAGTTATTAGAATTCGTTGTTTGATATAACTGTTAGGAAGGAATAAAAAGAATAATGGAGTATTAAATTAAATATTGAGAGAATTGCATTGATATAATTCTTAGGTGTTTTTGCAAATTCAAATTTGCAAATCGTTTGAGAAATCTTTTTTATATACAAATGGCCTTGAAATAACTTTGTTTATAAGCTAATAAGATTATTACTATTGAACGAGGAGAGAATTATTTTCTTATTACTTTTAACAAATAATAAATTTACTTTAATTAATTAATAAATAATAAATTTAACTTATTTAGCTTGATTTATTTAACAGATAACAATCTTGTTAAATAACGCAATATATCGTACGTAATGAAAACTAGTTGAAAAGTTTGCTTATGATCAATACGATTGAAAGACAATTAATATTAATTATTATTAACTGTTATTTTGTAGTTAATTACAAGTGAGATACCTGTAACGATTTGAAAGACAATTAATATTAATTATTATTATTAACTGTTATTTTGTACTTAATTACAAGTGAGATACCTGTAAGAGCTTAGCTATGAATAAGAATAATTCTTGGTATATATATTATATGGAAATTAAATTCGTAATTATGTGTAGGATAAGAAAGAAATTCACGCAATATTTTTAGTAGAACAAAATACAGTTCTTTTCAACTTCCGGTATATACATATACATCTTAGTTTCTTCAAGATTTCTAAACTTGTATACAATGGTGTATAATACCGATAGAATACATAGCGTGCTATGAACTATGTAGCTCATTATTGGAGTTAAGAGATAAAATCTTACAGACCCTATTGATAATAGCTACGTACTTCGGTTCGCGAACAATGTAAATTCACATCATTGTATTTTACTTAGAAAAGAACTCTTTATATCATTAGCTGATCTTTTCTAGTATTTTTATTAAAATAAAGACTTTAGGCAATTTTTACAAATGAAATTTTGTGTTAATAAGAAGAAATATTATTTTTATTCTAATATTTATTTATTACATTTTTGTGTATTACATTATTGGTATGTTATTCATTTTAATGTGTTATTTTTTATCTTGAAGTTGTACAAGTATTCATGTGTTTTAGAAACAGATATTAGAATAAATTTGTAATGTATGATTACATTAGTTTCGTGTATACAGTAAGTATACACGAAGTGTATACGTTCAAATTAAGGATAAAGGTAAACATTAATATATCGAAGACTATTGTAAGACATTTCTCTTTGTTATTCTTCTTTATTAGTAAACAATTGGTTTTCTTTTAATTAATCACGTTATGATATCGTATATTATGGAAACTTTGTGAATTTTAATAAGGAATATGTAAAACGTTAGAGAAATACATATAATTGTAAATGATTAAATTAAATTTAATGAATATTACATGTACTATTCCTCGTAAACATTCGGACATTAGTGAATTTATGCACGGTATATAAATTTTATTAAGTTTCTCAACAATATTTTGTGAAACATTTTGTTAAATATTGTTAAATACAAACAAGGTATTTTTAATTCATTATGTATTATATATATTAAAATTATTATATGTAATATATATATATTACGTAATAATAGAATATTATATTTTACTTATTATTATATATTATTTTAATTCATTATATATTATATATCAAATTTTCGTGTAATTTTAACATTTTAAAAAAAAGTTCTAATTTCCAATAATTGAATGAAGAAAAGAATATGTTATACAAGATATTAATAGTGATTGATATATATTTATATATAGTAAATATAACAAAATTTGAGTTATTAAATTTTCATCGAATTATTCGATTTATAGAAAAAAGGATGAAAAATGTTTTACATTTTAGTCAAAACAAGTTGTCCATATAAACGAGCAATTTTCGTTTTTCTTTTCTTATATGAATAAAATTTGCGCTTGAAGGAACATGAATGAATTGGTGAAAGCAACGTATACAATGGTATATGTTCTTGATGGATTCCAATTATTGGTCTGGTATTTTATAAACGGAGAAATAAAGCATTCTATGAATTTGAATAAGTTCTGTTTCAAATTTATAAACGATTACACATATCTCTCAGACAGAGATTAGTAATAAAATTAAATCAAATTAAAAATTCCAAATTTAAGCAATGTAAAAATGTTTAAATTTTTATAGCTCTCAATATTCAATAATGTTTTAATTTTATTACTAATCTCTATCAGAGAAAATAAAATTAAACACCTTAAATTTTTAATATAATTCCACAATATCAATTGCGGATTGAAATTATTTGATATTTTATGTAGCATTAGATACAGACGAAAGAGAATTTCGCAAAATTCTTTTATGAAGATAAATGATGTTAAAAGACGCAAAAATTATCTAATTGACAATTATATTAAATTTCATAATAATAATAATATCATAATAATATCTAGAGATCTAAAGTAATTGTCATCTATTCAAATCGCACCAACGATATCAAATAACTTTGAAACCACAATATTCTACACACATATATAAGATCGTCAAGTGTAGTATTGATTCAATACATAGTATTCATTTATTCTTAATGTATAATATAAATAAAAATGTCTCTGCTTAAAAATCTTAGAACAACTACTATATTTATTTAGAAATAATATTTTATTCAATAAATGTGATTACAATTATCAAATACAATAAAGACTATATTATAGAGATAAAAAAATATATTATCAATTATATTTACGAAATATACATGAAATTTCAGAATTTTATTATCTGTGATAAATATTGAATACTAAAAATATTGAGCGAGGATCTGTTTTACATTTATTTCATTCATTATATTTACTTGTATTATTTCTATCTTTCATATGATGATTTTTATTTTCCCGCCGTTCAGATTTAATTTTCTATATTAATGTTGCAATTTTTGTAGTTATTCTTTGCTGTGATCTAATCGAATTTTAGTCGTATAAATGTTCTTAAAATTTAGAAAGTCGTAACTGTTCGAATAGAACATGTATTGAAGGATGGTGAATATGTATCCTAACTGCATACCCACCTACTTTTCAATACATTCCACATAGCAATTTCTAGCCATCAGCGTAGTCAGCTTAATAATTTTGTTATGCAGGAAACTTTATTTTCCAAAATTTAAAAAATTCATTGCTTTAAGAATTTTAAGAAGTTTAAAAATATGTAACAATCTTTAAATACTAGAGTAGAAAAGAATAGAATTTAACTTTAAATTAAAGGATTAAATTAATTGAATAAATAGTTAAATTTATTACTCAATAAATCATTTAATTAAAGAACTACGTAATCTTATAAAATCTAATAATACATTAGTAAATTCAAAGCCTGCGTTATTATTATTACTTTAATGCTTTGAAATATTTTTCAGGATCAATATGCAAATTCATGATATAAATTTGAATAATATTAAAATAGAAAGTAGTATTTAAATAATAACATAAAATAGAAAGAAACAAACAAAAAATATTATATGTATGATGGGATAAATTAAAAGAGAATATCTCATTTAACGTAAGATTTATGACGTGTGTGTACAGTAATAAATTAACCACGTTGTCGAATGCAATTCTAGAAATTTTGACAAAGCAATTTTGGGAATTTTGCTATTACGCCATTGGCTAGATAAAATATACATCACAGGCTTTCTTGTTCTTCTCCGTCCTTTCACTCTACCAGCATTTGTAGCATTTCAATATACATGCCTGGTTTTTCGCATTACACACTTCCTACATTGAAATCACTTAAAGGCTCTTCTTTTTATGCATTACCCGTTCAACAATTTGTTTCGACGTTTTAGATCGAATTATATATATACCTATTAGGTACTACAATTTTTGGTTAATAGAAATGTGACATGCTTTTAAGAAAATTAAATTCCATAATTTTGAAGAAATTATGATACCGCAATCTGATTGATTTGAACTGCAGTTTTATGTATTCACTTCCTTCAATTAACCCAATTATTATATAACTGCACTTATGATAATATCTCTATTTTCTTTTTATTCTAATAATCTAGCAAGATTAATTAGAAGATTTATTTTTGAATTTTTTGGGAAATTTCTTATGTTAATTCATTCATTTTATTTTAAATAAAATTAATCGTTTCTTATAGTATGTGTATGGTTATAATTTAGTACGTACATAATTTAAATTATAATTATATCATATAGTATATCGATATAATAACAATTTTTCTTATAGTATATATATATATATATATTCCCTAACAATAATTTCAGGAAAATCTCTTATTTTCCAAATAACCAGTTCCCTCTTATTATTGAAATTAAGAAAAAAAGTTATTAAATGCTATGGTAGTCGAGGAAACGGCTTTAAACGGAATAGCATTTTGTTTGAATTTTTATTATATAGAATTTATATATGCGTGGATACTTATATTCTGCAGTTTAATACAGAAAAATGATTATTCCGTTAATCGAAAACACCGAAAATTTCATTACTCGTATCACTTCAGATACGAGGGCTTTTCCATCATTCCAGATTATATGTTATTTGTGGCTTGATCGTTTAACACATGTTTCGAAGTCAGATTATGTAAGGAAGTAATCGTGAGAATTTATTATTCTATTAATCGGTGTTCTTTGCATACTGGTAGGCTTGCAGTGTATGCGAATGCACGAATAGTGCTGAATCTGATACAGCACTTCGATTACCGTACCGCAATTCCATACGTGTATCTTATAACTTATGAAGCGGAAAAGCAAGTTGATTCTGTGAGATACGAGTTGAAGGTCATCCGTTTAGAAAGTTCAATGTCCCTAGTATAGTTCCTATAGGTATTTGAAATTGTATTTATTTTATTTTAATATATCTTCATATATATTATTATTATTATGTATAACAAGTAACACGAGGTATTGATGTCAAATATTGATTCAATCTTCCCGTAGATATCGACGATTAATTCTCAAAGATCTTCAAATTTTTATATTTCACTCTTACTCTCATTTTAGGAAATAAAATGAATTTATAATGTTTTAACAAAATGTTCAAATGTTCAAAATTTATTCATCAAATATATATTTTTATTTATCGAAATGAATGTGAAAGTAGATGGTCCAATGTTCACATTGATATGCAGCGTATGCATGCATATACAAGTATGTGATATGTATACGTATACAGATTCTACCGTAGAAGATATATTTGAAACTACCTGACAGAAATACACACGGTATCAGCTTAAGAAACAAATGATAAAATGATTTTTCTTCTGCGGTAATTTTACCGTTATTTTACGCTTACTGATCATACGTTACACTCATTCGCGTTTCAAGGAACTTTCAATAATTAATATGTATTGTTTTCGCCTGTACAGTAATTTTTGTACTCTTTCTCGTACAGTTAATTAAAGAAACCTTCGACAGTTTATATAACTTACGTAAGTGAATATTGGTCTTCGTTGTAATACTTACCTCAATTCTGAATACTACTTCACGTCTTTCATTTTGTCTGTCAGTAAAGTTGATACGAATTTTTAATAATTTTCAAGAAATACACAAAATCAATATCAGGGTTTTACAATTTTTTTAAATTTTACGAGTAATGTTTATTTTAACATAATATCATTTATCAGTAATAAAAATCTTTCACTGAAAATTTTTAATAACATTGTATAACAATGTGTAAAATATTAAAAATTAACGAATATTAATAAATATAAAATTTCGAAGTTTTAATATCTTATGAATATTGGTATAAAAAATGTATAAATTAACGAAGAATTAATGACAAGAAACAACAATATTATCATCTTATAAAATTAACAAATAAAATTTATTTATCTTTTTAAAGATTCATCGACAGTATATTAAAAGTTAAAATGCTGAAAGCAATTTATCTTTGCATTTGCTGATTTCAAATATTTCAAATAATAGTTTAATTAATCACAATATAAATTTAGAAAAACATCTCATTTGATCAATATTACAAAAATTGAATTATTCTTTTTATCTTACGTAAAATTTGTTCTTTTAATTCTCTAATTAAATCACATCCTGTCAAAAATGAACTAGTATCCAGATATTTTTGAAAGAAATAAATGTATTCATACTTTTTCGCAATAAATATGTCATTTCATAAATATTTATTCCTTTATTTTTAGCAATAGCGCAATATAGAAAGTAATATTAAATTTTGTATTGTTCAATTAATGACATGATATAAATGTGTGATATAAACGTAATTTGTATGATATAAACGTGTTATTTGCCAGACACATACAATTACGTTACCTAACTGCCTGTGTGTAGTACCGGACGTAAGATTACGGATTTTGCATACTTTAGTAAAGGTCTACGTACTATAGTCTTTCCTTGTTAGCTATCATAACTCTGGTGAATGATACATATATATTTCAGAAAATACATTTCGTATGTTTGCAAATATATATTATGAAATTTACATTTAAAAATACTGTAGGCTCGTATTCAAAAATCTTAGGTCATTAATAAATTAGGTCTTTCGTAATGACAATTAATCATATCTTTAGGAAATGTTCCTACGTGGTATTCAAAGCAAATGTTTAATTCGTGATTTTGTCTTTTATGGTTTTTTTCTGACTTTTCAACAGTTAAAATATCAAATTTAAATTAATAAATTAAATCAATTATTTAGTTAAACTTAAATTGAAAAATGTTACAAATTACACATAAAATCGTGTAGAATAATATATACGATTCTGCTTTAAGTTAGAAAGTTGCTTAAAATCTTAAAAAAAAAATAATATGAAATGAATTCATTGATAAATTATTTCAAATCAATTACTATTTTTTTTACTAATAATTCTTGAAGTAAAAATAAATTTCAAATAACATATCTAAGTATCTTCATAGTTATCCATAGGAACAAACTACGTATTTCTTCTTGGTAAATGACCTGACTCTTTTATACAATATTGTACATTTCTTTTGGTACCTTTTTTTTTGAACATGTTCAACAGTTGTCATGCTTTCTATGATACAAGCATTCTTACGTGACTGACACAATGTGCGTTAATTATCTCTATAAAAGAATGTTGCCCGCCTATGTTTCTCGCACGGTTTTTCACATTCATTTGCATGACTGGTCGTGATATGTGAAAGTAATTAATTGTTAACTTCATCACCGATGCTAATTCACTCGAGCGTAGTTCTTGCTCTTTCCTTTCATTATATCCGCTTTCTATTGTTCTCCGTTATGCCAGTTGGTTTCATGGCGGGCATCCGCTAACCGGAAACAATATGAAAAAGAAGAACGTGAAACTAGGAGGATGAACACCTACACTCGAGATACCAAGAAGAAGTTTTTCCGTTTTTTGTCCAATTTCTTTGCGATGATTTCTTTTTTTAATATTGATATTTTTCTTCCTTACGTTCACTTGCTTCTCTACAGAGAAAGTTCTGTGCGTATGTGTTAGGAGGAATTCATACATGAATATTGATATTTGTAAAACATTTCTTCAATTGGGTATGCTGTGTATTGAGAGATTTATGAACGATTGAATGATGAATGTCTAATCGAACAGGCTTATATAAAATTAAGAAGTATATTTAACTGTTGTTTATTATAATTTCTTTAGGGATGAATTTATTAGGAGGAAGATTATAATTTTTTATATCTTTGAGAGAAATTATATATGTATATTATGCCATCGGACAATTGCATTGAAATATGCAATTTGATGATAAATTAAAGTAAGAAATAGCTAATACTTGTTACAGCTATATATTATAGATAATACCATGTTCTGGACATGTGAGGATTTTCTTAAATTATTAGGCATAACAATATTTTACTATTTACTGTAAGTATATATTACTACATACAGTGAACTTGCTGTATGATTTTTTTCGCCAGTTTATTAAACTTTCAACACTGGCACTAAGTGACAAAATATCAAGAAATCCGAATATTTCGAACATTAATATTCAAAGTTTAACAAAATGGTGAAAAGGAATCTTACAGTAAGTTCTAAGGGATCGTTGTAAAGAGAAAATTTCAATCTTCAAGACCATGGATTTAATTATAATTTTCTAATATTTTTAGAGACGTTCGAATTTTCACAATTTTCGAGGATGAAAGTATCCGTATTTTCTCATTCGCTGCATGATGTAAAAATATCTTTAAAAAAAAAATGAACTTGGGATGTCAAAATAGAGGATTTGTACTTTAAAATGAGACCAAATGGATTGTTATATGATTTGTTTCTATGAAGTTTAAGATATTGATTCAGCTGTTTATTCTATAGTATATCAAAATTTGAATGGACACAATAATATTGATCTTAATCATATATTAATAATTATATCGACATTAAGAAATATATCGATATTAATAATTATATCATATATATATATATATATGATATAATTATTAATATCGATTTAAATGCTAATTTATAAGTCTGTGATATATGATACTAATTTATGTAGAAAATAATTATATTACAATCGTTGTTAAATTAAATTGGTCGTCTTTTAAGAATAGCTATGCAAATAAGAAAGCATTCACGTTTAATTCAATAATTTTTGATATAGATGTAACATTATTCCACAGACCATACACTTCGTCTGTGGCAATGTCTATTCATATACCTCGTCTGTGACACAGAAGTATTTACCTTAACAGAATTTACCTTCTGCTAAAAGGAGATTCTACGATTTTACCGCCAGATGGCAGAACAATTCAGAATGATAAATATTTATATTTATTTTTACTTTTAATATTTTTCAATAATTTTCTAGAATATATTTATATTTCATATTATTTTTTTTTTAGAAATGTACTTTACAGAAAATATTACACATATCAATTTTAAATAAGATAGGTTGAAAAAACATACTTAGTATAATGTTTAAAATTTTATAAAGTTTTAGAAATAATTACTCCTATTAATTTCTTTTAATAAAAAATAAAAAATAAAAAATTTTCGTGCAGAATAGTGCAAATAATTTATTTATAGGATAAATTAATATTTAATTTTTTTATTATTTAATTTATTTCAATTACTATTTAAATTACTATTTAAATTAAATTAATATTTTTGATATTACTTCAAGATTTATCAATCTTAATTTTATTGCCTAACAGTGATTTATTCTATACTTTTCTAATATTATGATTTCATTTAGATTCTTTCTCTTGACAACTCGCGGAAATGAAAAATGTTAGTTGTAACATGTTAATTTCATGCTTCGTTAAACGCTCGTGTAATACTCGTACGTAATATAATTACGAAAACTGTACTTTAATATGAGCACCATTTTCACAGAATACCGGTGCTTGAATTATTTTTTATTTTTGGTAAAATAGAGGATACACATTTTATAGCTCTCATTGATATGAAGTTTTAATTAAATCAGGAGACTCTTGGAATATTAAATGGATTAATTTTTTGATTAAATTTCTTATAAATAAACAAAACCGAAATAGTAAATTTTTCCATAAAAGACTTTGTAATTTGAGTTGAATGGAATATTTATAAGGATGTTATAATTAATTCAATACTAATATTAATTGATTCAACACATTAATTTTAACAAATGAGCCTTTTGTTACTGTCATAAATTCATCACATATTTGAAATTTGAGCAAGAATAGAATTAAAATTATACTTAAAATGAAATTTGTTTTATTATAAAAAGATTACTATTGTTATTCGTAATAAATTTTTATTTATTATACTATTCTGTACTATTATGTACTTTTAATGCAAGGAATTTATTTTTAAATCAATTGTAATCAACATTTTGAAATTATTACTTGTAATAAATTCATTTTGTATTATCTTTTAGTTTAATTTAACAGCATTTATTTTTAAGTAAAAAATAATTAATATTGCTTATATTCTATAAAAATACCTACATTCTATATATTTTGACATATTTTTATATATTTTTATATAAGGGTCTGACGTGGATGTAAAGCTAATTGACCTATGTTACAAAATGCTGACACAGTAAAGTAATATACAACGACGGCTAGGAATATTGAAAAATGGAGAGAAAAATTCGTGTTAAAGTGTGATGACTCATCGCTCTTACGATAGTGTTAGAGAAGAATCTGATCCACGTCATGCTAATTGTCAGTGTTATCTTTTTGCATTTGCCAAGTTCAACGAGAATGTTCCCCTTTCTCGTATGCACATCGTGCACAGTCTGCGTCATCCGAATGAAACGTGTGTTTTTTCACTCTCTTTTTATCTCGGAAAGTAAAAGAAACGAAACTTCTATCAAGTACTTTATTTTTAGTTCAGTTATCAATTATTTGTTATTCTAAATTCGAAATATACCCTCTTTTTTTAAAGATATAAGTAATTTATACAGGCAAATTCCAAATATAAATCTACTATGATTTAATTGTAATTATATAATATTTGTAAATATTATTCATTTACATTATTTATAATTATATAAAATTATACACATATACATTATAATTACTTATGTAATTATATACATCAATTATAAATTATACATTTTATGCTTATATATTAATTATAATCATTGTAAAAAAATGATGTCACGCTTTTACTATTTAGTATTATTTATTTTGCTTTCAACAAATGATAACTTTTGATTTAGAGTCTCAATATGATATTTTTATTAATTAATATTCTCATTGAACTGAATTAAATTATTGGTATACTACTGTCATACAGATTATTATACAGAGTGGTCCAATAAAAATTAGCACTCATCATTACTGCCATATTACGGCTGTTGTTAACAAAATTTTTTTGTATACCTCCTTTCTTAGAGAGATATTTAAGATGCTAATTATTTTTAGATCATCCTTATATGCTATTATTACTATATATTGCTAAAGTATAGCTTTTATACTATAAAATTCATTGTAAAAGCAAAAGTGAGGTATCAGGGGTTAATAAGAGCAAATATTTACACGAAGTTAATATTTAGATTAAAATGGGATGAAAATTCTATTAAATATACAACAGTATATTTATTGAAAGAGAGGTGAAGTTCTTTCACCATGCAACTTTGACCGAGGGTTGAAGTTACAATATTAATGAGCAAAGGGTAGACTAGAGGGAAGAGCATTCAAGTAGTAGTACTAGTTCTCTAGGAAGGAAGACTGTATAGAGCACAAGACTGAGTGAGACTTCTAGTTGCGAGACTGAAGAACGTGCAAGGGCTTATCCTACTGTCTGAAAGGGATATTGTGTGAAGTTCCATGGTACATGCTCTTTACATCCTCTTCTTTGACTTGAGCCGGTGATAATACCGTGCCTCGCTCGATTCGCATTTTCGTGTCCGTGCTATACAGCGTGCATTGCTCCCTAGAGCAAGTTTTAAGTTTCAATGTATATAGTAAAAAAATATATGCAGGTATATTCCACGCAATCTGTCTATAACTATTTCTTTAAACATAATGATATATTTTTTGTTTATAATCACGTCTATAATATACATTCTATAGCTATGAAAAAATACTCGGTAGTGTCAAAAGGCATTTATAAATAATAAGAGTGCGTATATATATTATGTAAGTTCATATTTGTTTTAAAATCATATATAACTCGAATATAGTTATTAATATAAAAAAATCCTTATACAATAGAAAGATAAGATTTTATCAGAAAAATTAGAATTTTATTTAAAGTGTAGAAGTAGAAGAGAAAAAGATAAGATAAGATTAAAAAAATTGTTTTGCAAGTATGTTAGAACGATAATAATTTCTAATAATTTCTTACGGATAAAGCAAAGTTTATAAGAAATTAGATATTGGATCAAACTGTCCTCAATCTAACATATCAATAAACATGTAATATGAAATGTAAGTGGAAACCGCCAGTAATGCGTAGTTCTTTATAGATAAGAAAAAACTGCCATGAAATGTGTTAACATTTATTTTAAAGCAGAATATAAAATATTCTAATGATTATTCAGGTTCAGAGAATGAAACATTTTACAAATCTTTCGTTTAACTGAAATGTCATTTTACAAAATTTTTTTTTTAATACAAATATTGAAATTCGATTAAATATTAAAAATTATTGTATATTTTATTAGAATACAAAAATAATTTGAATATAAATATTTTATTTATTTCTGTTAAAAAATATTCATCATTCTACAACATAATTCTATTATATACATATGAATTCTTAATTTATTTTTTATTTCTAGTGAAACGATAAATTATGGTACACAACAGATACGTAAAATTATATTATATTTACAAAATAGAAAAATACAAGATAATATTTATTTACTTTTTGTCCTTAATAAAAATAAAATATAAGAAAGTTTGAAATTTTTAGTATAAAATTTAAAATATTGATACTTTCATGCTACAATAAAATTTTGAGACATTATATATATCCTGCATGCAATAATATAATTTTATTTCTTATGAATGAAAGATCTCGTTATTAATGAATATGAGTAGATATATGTAGTGTGTTCAATGGACCATTCAGGAGCTCGGTTTAATTATCAAAAACACAACGTCTTAATATGTTGCACGTGACAGATACAAACTCTTCGTCTGACATTTAATTTTCCACTCATTGCATGTTCCGTGATGTGTATGCTTTCACACAATATCGTCATAAGTCAAAATGCACACGTTCATGCAATCACGCGTGCACTCGTAAACGAGTACGAAAGAGACGCAGATGTACAGTCATCTTCACAAATGGCTCACGATTGTAAAATCAAATTGTCGATTAGCATTAACGCTGCATGTTATCTTACAATCGAGTGTATATAAGCAAATATCAAATAAATAGACAAATTATATTATATAAGATATTTAACGTGAAGTTTAATTGAAAAATTGTGTATATTTAAATTTAAGATATTTTTAATTTTAGAGAGAGTATAAATGGGTCACAAATGATTGGAAGAACGTAGCTCGATTAAACATGTACACAGATTGATTTATTTCCTCTAATTATGTTTTGAATTTAATATCTTATTGTAAGGAAAAATTAATCTATTGATATATGTACTAAGATATAATATGACAATTTTGCAGAAATAGAGAGTAATATTTATTAAAATAACTAAACTCTGATTTGCCTGAAAAGAGTGTATGTTTAAACACGAGTCTACCATTAGGGTACTACTTGCTAAAAAAACAAGCGGTATATTTATAGATACTAAGAAGAACTAAGAACAACATGCACTTATTCTAAATATTTGATTTAAAAATAGAGATTTAAATTCATTGTATGGCATAGTACCAATTAATGGTTAGACAAGTCTGTCTGAAATTTAAAGCGAACTTCTACATTTCTTAAAATCGATTCAATTTTCATTAGAAACTGAAATTAAAATATTACATTATATATATTAATAATTCATATAAAAATAAAAAAAAGATATGATATATAGGTATGATACATGTAATAATGAGATTTTTAATGAAAACGGAACAAACTGTATTAGAGCAATCAGCAAAATGTTATGAAGTTGAACTGAAAAAAAAGAACAAAAACTTATTTAGAAAGGCATTTAATTAATTAAAGGAAGAAAAAAAAATACTTTAATCTTGTGATTTCCGTCCTCTCAAATTGCATAAGAGATATTCACCTAATTGATAGAATATAACATGTAACCATTTCTAAATCATTCGAACGTAAAGCCGGACTTTCTTGCACAATAATTTCTTAACTAATAATTTTAATTGCGTATTGACGAGTGAGAAGTTGTAGATTATAGACTATTGTTACACGAGGTTTTACATTTTTACAATTTTATATCAAATAACATATATATATCAGTTAGCTTGCAATTGGAGGATGAAGATGATAAGTTATATTTTTCATTCCTCACGGGGGAGTAAATTTATTATCAATTAATTTTATAACTGTTCTTTAATTGGATACGTATTTTTCCATTTTCTTCACGATTTAAGAAATCGTTTAGAAGCCATGCTGGTCAGCTGCATAAATTGAAAAATAAAAAAAAATGATCTTGTTTTTTGAATATTGAAAATATTGAAGCATCGTATACCTTTGACGAGGCTAAAAAGATTCTCCTATTTTTAACTATTTAAAGTTAAAATCTGAGGCCAATATTTCATTTGCAATTTTTTTCAATCAATTTATCTCATTAAAGAAAATTCCAAGAATTTGCTTAATATTTATTAATTAATTGTTTTTCTTATTCACCACTCTTATAATTTTATAAAATTCAAAGAAATTCAAATTACAATATTGGCAAATTATGGGAAATTATAGTTTAGTTCTTAATGGATTAAATCGTTGAATCATAGCTACCATGCTCCTCAACAAATCTTAACTCAATTAATTACCAAACTCGTTGCATTAGGGCCCTGTAACTCGTGACTCGTAAAAACGTTTAATAAATCTTAGCTCGAATTCTGCAAGAAGTCTCTTGCAATGCAATTAGCGGATCAATCAGAAACATCTTGGCGGGGTGGTGGCACGTATGGAAACGTAGTGCATTAAACGTCAGATTCTTGCCACGCGAGAACGTATTAACATTCGCGGTGGTCCGCTTGTTATGCACGTTGCTGTATAAAAGGGAATAGAGGGAGACCGACAAACAGCGTACTTAAGATATAGGAACACATCGAAAGGCGAGCGCGGGCGCATTCGTGACACCAGTCGTTCGCAGTCTACGCGAGTGGCACGGCGGTGTGCGGTGGCGTCGCGACGCCGGCGCAGTTCCGTCGATCGATTCCACGTTTTGCCAGCCGCGTACTCGTGGTTGGTGGTGAGCGAGCGAGGTCGAATAGAGACGAATAATCAGAAGGAACGAAACGGGTATGTTGGACGAAGAAAGAGCGCGAGGGTGAAGAAGAAGCAAGAAAGAGAGGGTGGTGTAACGGGGGTGAGAAAGAGAGTGACGGACTGATAGACGGCGAGGGCGAAGGGAGAGGACGGAAAGAGAGAGAGAGAACGAGAGGGAGAGCCGAACGAGGTATTGGTGCGCGTGTCTTTTGGCGACAACGCGTACAAACTGAACGTGTGCTGGATCCGAAAGAGGTGACAGATTACCGGGAAGGTTTGTTCGAGCCGAAAAAACTGGCTCGGCACTTTCGGCTCCGTGCCTCCCTCGGTTAAAAATATTCACGCACAGCGGTGCAGGATGACGGCGTTGCGGATTTAGAAGAGGCGAACGTAACCTTCTCGCAAGCTGGACGCCGGGATCGATCGTAATACAGTCTTCTTAACAGCCGGCTGACACTGGCCCGAAGACATGGATTACCGGTCTGCTGGCACCAGGTGCGAGGATGATTCTCTGGAGAACGAAAAAGGAATCGGTGTTGCGGTAAGGGATGCATCATCCTTCTATGTGTTTTCCATCGATCATCACCTGAATCGTAGCTTTTAGGCTGCCAGCAACGAACATCTCTCTGCGCGATGAATATTCCTCCCTTTCCCCTCTGTAACCGCTTTTCCTTTTGCCGGGTGTTACTCTACGAATGCTACGGGACATCATTTACATCGTGCTTCTCGATCACTTTTGTGTAGAATTTAGGTCCTTCTTGCTGCAGTGATATTTTGGTGATAAAAAACGATACGAAGAAGACTGGTATCATTTATGACGACACATTGCGAGATCCATGCGCCAAAACAATATGACAAATGGCAAGTACTGCTGCCGATGCGGAGTCGGTGCTGCCAAGGTTTGGATTTTAAATTGCTAATCAAGAGGATTTCGTAGTAATCACGATAGAGGGACGATAAAGAAAATGATTTATTGTACTCATGTGAGAGCCACGTGTCGAAATTTTAATCGGCTAAAACGATCATTAATTACGATGTCACTTGACCGAGTGTAACACTCGTTTAATTAATTACATAAGAAATTTCTTTAGGATCGTCGAATGTTTTAATTCGACTTTTCCACTCGATCTTTCTCGATGCGCAGAAAGAATTGGACGAGATTTTATACGTCATATGCTTTTTACTACAATTAGGAGAAATTTAAACGAGATTCTGTGACTCAATGTACAAGTATACGAAATGTAAAGAGAAGTTCGTTGATTTGGGAACGCAGTTGCTCTATTTCTGGAGTTTAAATCGGGTTACCTCGTGTTTTTGAACTTTTAGTTTCTCTGCGATGTTACCTGATTCGTGTGATCATCAATACATCGTAGCATTGTTATTCGTCATTAATTCACTAATTTTTAATGTTTTACGCACTTATGCGTCGAGATTTATTTCTTCATTGCTGATGTTTGGTTATCAAATTGTGAATCATTTTTAAAAAGAAAGTACACATCATGCGTATTTATATAATTATCAAATTGTGAATCATTTTTAAAAAGAAAATACACCACGCGTTTTATATCTGATACAATTGATTACAGTTATAAACTTATCAAAATATGTACTTATAACAAGCAAAAAATATTGTACAGTTGGAGGTACGTGATTGAAAAATGCATATTCAATTTAAAAATGAGAACGACAATTTACTTGATATAAATTGAAGTATTCTGCAAGTAAGAAATTTTGTTCTTACAAATTCTGATATACCAATGTCGTATTTATTTTTCCATCATTTTATTGTTAATCAAAGATATAATATCAATTATTAATTTTGTCAATTTACAAAACATTGTGATATTAAGAGGCTAGAGATCTTACAAAATGTATGCTTTATAAATAAAAAAAATATAAAATTGAAACTTCTTTGTTTATTCATTTTTAAAATTTTATATGCATTTTAGTTTACGATTAAAATTCACGAAGTATTGCCAATACGAGTGTTTAAACGAATGAAAATTATTTCAAAACAATCATTAATGCGAATTTACTTTCTAGAATGTCTGAAACGAAAATATTATTGGCGTTTTCAATTAGAAGACTATTTCACGAAGTATTACGTGGAAGATAGGTGAACTATCGATTAACGTTGACCAATCTTTCGTATTGTATATCCTATTTACTTAAAATAGAAATTCTAACTATCAACCCATCCACTTTTGCTATTCACATATTTCTTGTACCCTTGTTTACATTTATTCGATCACGTAACGTAATGTATGTAACAGCGAAAGATAATAATTATTGAAAAGTCAAGTTGTCACTTGATCTTGGACCTCAGATGAATTCGTAATCGTGCATCGTTTCCTATTATCTCCAATATCGTAACATAGTAAGTATCTATTTTCTCGCGAGGCTGTAACAAGTAAAAATAACGTGGTATATGTTGTAAACAGCTGCGTAAAAGGCGTGCACGTCCGTTTTATCGATCTCTAAACGCCCAGAGAGAAAAAGTATAAAGGACATAAAGTCTCGACGCGTTGCCGAAAGATTCTTCAGATTCTTGACGTTCTTAGTCTCGAGTGTTTTTCTTTGCTGATGTTTCAGAACGAGCATAAGGGCGCGTCGAAGCGTGGCAGTTCGCATACGCGTGGCACGGCAATGTCGTTCGGTTTTCGACGAAGACCAGGCTCCGGAATACCGATGCCGATAACCAACTATACCACCGAGTCGAGCCTCCTCCATCCACGTTCGAAATCGGCTGGTCCAGAACAAAATCGTAGACGAATAGACGATGACACCAGCATCACGATCCACAATTCGTCGTCCGGCCGATCGACACCTCGGCTCGCACCACCGAAGAAAGAATCCAGTGGAATCGCCGTTCGAACGAATCGATTTGGATATCGGCAGTCCCAGCCGAAATTCACGAACAAAGTTAGCGACATTTGCAGCAGTCACAGCGCGAGCCATTACAATCAGGAAAAGCTGCAACAATATCAGCAGCAAGAGGGTTTCGTGAAGCAACCACACAGGGTGGCCCAAGTTCCGAGCGTGACGCAACCGATAAAAGTGAAATCGTCGCCGGTACACGCTACCGTTTCGTACAATAATGCTAATACCACGCATATGGATGCGAATCGCAGGGTATCAGGCATTCCAGAGCCAATCGGCAGGTATACTCTGCACGCGAGTCACCTGCCTCTACCTCAGTACGCCGTAAGAATGACCGATGCAAATTCGAAGATCGCGAAAACCGCGGCGAATCAAAGCAGAAAAGTGTCCGCGGCGTCGAAGAGCTCGACCAGTTCGAAGGAGGGCTCGAGCACGGAGGATTCCGGTATCGGAAGTCAGCAAGGTTGCGTCGGTGATAGCGATTTGAGGGGCGTGGATTATACGGATGGATCGTTAACAAGAAGGCGCGGTATAGGTAGACCTAGGAATTTAAGGATGGTCGTAAACGGGAAAAGTTTTGATGTCAGAGATGTTAGGGACGACGACAATACGGTTACCGAGATATCTGTTATACCTTTGCCAAAAACCTTCACCACAGCTAATACCGGGCTGGTACGAGAGAGAGCTACGCAGTATCAAAGGATTGTGAATAAGGACAATAGGTATACCGAATCTACGACTTCCATGTCTACCACCTCTTCGGAGGGTTACGATGAAGGATTAGGCGAGGAGAAAGTTTACAAAGACAGATCACATTCCGAGAAGATTCCTTCTATTAAGTCAGACTTCAGTCCGCCGAGTTCCGATGATCCTGAATACGGCCACGGAGAAGCTATGGCTGACGAGTATTCGTTAAGCTCGAGCGACGAATGTCAACGCTCTAGTTCTGTACAACACATGCAAAGTTCGTCGAGTATGTCCAAGTCTGGAACGCTCCCAAAATCTACTCTGCGCTCTGTACTTCTTACCATCGAAGATCCCGCGTTCGCCGCTGCTGCGGCTACCTCGACCACCCTGATAGACGACGAAACCTCGCCTGTCGATAGTCTTTTCGACAGTCTTACAGCCAGTATTACTCAATCGGATACGAAAGCTCCAAAAAAGGAGAACGCGATGGAACAATCTGGGACTGGCATAGACGACGATAGTCCTGGGACGCCAACGAACGCCTCGAATTCGCTAAGTTTGTCGGAGGGCAGAGAATATTTTGACGACGAGATCGCTGATCAACCAGGGCTTGTTTTCGACGACAATTCGAGGGCTGGCGCCGAAACGCAATCTGGTGTGACTAGTCAAGTTGTCACAGAGAACAGTCACACTCTGGTCGAGTCCAGTCCTAAAACAGGTAAATATTTGAACTGTTTGATATAACAGTGATATAAGTCGATTTTATACCAATATGCTTATTTCGGAATTTATTCTGTTTTGCAAATTTACCACGACTTACGTATCTTTTATAATATTTTTTTATACTAGTCCTTCTTTTTATTTTATTATTATTATTATTATTTTTCATTATCCTTAAAGAAATTAACATTTTCAACTTACACATCTTTTATATTGAACATTTAATAAATTTAATATCATTTGTATGCATTTATGACTTAATATAATAATTTTCTTGTATATTTGTAATCTTTGAAAATACGTGTATAATTTAGAACGTAATTTATCGATGAGTAATACAATCCAATACAATTTTAGTTGAGTTATTTTAAATAAATCATTTTTATTATCTTTAATTGCACTCAATATGATAAATATTAACAAGCTGTTATCTCTTTCAGGCGCAGGACATGGAAAACATGCAACTAATAGTCCTCACCACGTCAAACGAATAAGTCGAGCTGGCAGTGTCGACACTTTATCTCCTTGTGAATCTATTGCTTCTGATGATTTGATATTGGACTATGAACAAAGCGATGCGAGCTCTTACGAAGAAAATCAACATCGGTTGGTATTTTATTCTATATATATTGCTTACATTTACAAATTTTTACATATGGAGTGTCTCATCTACTTGTATGTTTTTAGTGATTCTGTTATTGTTAATAATGTAAGAAAATATGACAGGAAATCATTGATTTATGGAAACGATATCAATCTATAAGAAAGCCAATGTAGCTTTTTTCGAGTAGCTTTGTATGTAGATGTGAAATTTACAATTGTACAATAATAATATTATAAATTCTTTTTGTATTATTTTTGTAGCAAATTCTTAATAATCTTGTTTTATTGAAACAAATAGTTTGTTTTTAAAACATGTCTTTATGTTATTTTCATCTTATGAATTAATTCTTGTAGAAATGTAAGATGATACACTCTGTATATTGACTCTATTCATTACATTTATTAGAAAATTATTACATTTATAAGTGGAATTTACAAAGTAGAATTACTATTATTATTAAAGTAGATTTAAAATTATTAAGTATCATTATGTATTTTAGAGTGGAGACGAGCAAGCCGCTGCAAGATATGGATAATGCTACAATTCTGTCCGAATTAGAAGCCCAAGGTGAGGAAGTGATGAGGCAGTGGAGTTCTTTATTGAATACATGTCAATCGCTACAACAGACTAATGATTCCAACACGATTAACAACAACGTGAATGACGGATCGGCCAATAATAATAATCAGCCAGCCAACGAAATAGGGTGTGTATTAAAAGTTTTTATGCTACTTTTGAAATCCTTAATTGCTTTGTATTGTTCATGGTTTAAAATAACGCATGATTTTGCGATAGATATAATTACATTCAGAACAAACTGTAAGATAATTTTTTGAGTAAAATTTCAATCCATATTAATATAATTTTTTTTAATATCATTTTTTTAATGTTATATAATACGGTGTCCCTGCTATTGGTATTAATGTATCTCGAAAACGCATAACTATTTTGTAGCTTCAAAAATGCTTTTTTTGTTTATATTATACGCTGCTTCATTCTGTGTTATTTTATATAGATTTATTCTATAGTATAGTACGGGGATAACAAAATGAGAATAATTCAATTTAATGTCTGATACTAGAAAATTATTTGACTTCAAATTATAAGCAACAAATTTTAAGAAGCTCAAATTCATTATAAATTTATTATATAGATATTTATTATATAGAAATTATTCTGACAATAGAGATCTTTATATAATTATATCTGCAAAACAAAAGTTATTAATTATAGTTGAAAACCAATTAAAAGCAACACTTTCTTGTTTACTGAAAGAAAGATTTATATGTTCTTATTTTTATATACAAGTTAAAAATATTTTGAAATCGATAATTTGAAGATATGGCCAAGTAAAATTTATCCTTGAAAACGTTAAAAAAATTCTTTTTGGAAGGAAAATCAAAATGTTAATCAATATAGCATATTATTATTACTATTAGAATAGCTTCTATTTTAATTTCTAGGATACGTAAGGTAAGTCGTGTATTATTGTAGATCAATATAAAAGTCCGTAAATATTCATCGTTTCTCCTATCAAATAAAAATTATATAACACAGTGGAATTGTTTTTAAATCTATTTTAAACTTAATAAATTAATTTTTTTAATTAATTTTTATTTATTTTTAATTATTTTAATTAATTTTTCTTAAGAGTACAATATTAATTAAATAATAGAAAATATTAAATATAAATTCTTTAATTAAAAATATTGATATTTTTGTACATATACATTTATATTACAAATTTCTAGAACTTTGAAACAAGTAGTTCATAATAACTTTCAATTAAAAATCAAATTAAGTCAAATTTCCAATAACGATATAATTTAAATTTGTATTATATATCTTATACATTTAAATTTGAAACTTTTTGTATTTTTATACGTACATCATGAAAATTTAATATTTATCGAACATAAAAATAAACATATGAAAGTGAAAGAAAATTAAATAATGTAAAATTTTGTAAATTTGGGGAGGTATTTGGTATTTTATTATTCATGAGTTTCACTTTGAGCAACGTTTAGCTGTGTAAAAATTCTGTATTATGATTATTTTATAATTGAATTGAATTTTTATTATCTTTATTAGACAAATAATTAATCAGTGTTTGAAAAGAATTTGCAAATATTAATTTTACATATAAGTTTTCAGATATCTAAGAAAAAAGTTATTAGTTAAATGATAATTTAATACAATATTTTGTAAAAAGTAATTAAATATATTTTGTTATTGGCTGTTTCACTTTAAATGCATGATATATCGTCAAGCATGTTTTGAATTTAGTAGTCTATAAATTCAGTATAATTATGTAGTATATTTTTGTATCAGTATTGACAATTTTTATTGTCAAACGTTTTTCTATTTATATTAATATTAATATATAAAATGGAAGCTTTTAAAGGACGAGAAAATTATTAACGTTATTGGACTAACAATAATAATGTTGTAATAAGAATATCTAGGGAAGAATAATTACATACAATCACTAAAAGATATATTTTATTCAAAAAAAGATATGAAGTAAAAATAAAAAGTAATACTCTCATAAAATGAATATATTTGTTATTAAATTCTAAGAATCTTAAATATGAAATGAATACAATTATTTTATATTATTTTTTTATTCATTTTAACATATTTACGTATTTATACGTACTTTGATATTTAATAATATATCGTTTAACACTATTCATAATTTTTATCAAAAATAATATCCAAGCAAATTCTGTTATTTGCGTATTTCACAAATAAAATTAATCAGAGAAATATTCTTTTTAATTTTTAATTAATCTGTAAATTCATTTTTTTTATAATAATGAACATGTAAATACATCTTGTTTATTTATTATATTTTGATAATTAACATATGTTTATCTTTCTGATTTAAAAAATATGTTTTTTCTCAAAGAATTTGCTTATCTAACAGTAAATGGATGAAATGGAATCATTTTAACGTACACATATATAAAATACGTCAGGATTTGCAAGAGACACTATTATATGACGGATAAAGCTGTGTCTTATCCGTTTAAAACTACGCCTGCATTTCCGACATGTGGAGACTATTCAAGCAAGATATCACACTCGTCAGAACATTCATTCCGAAATCAATAATTCTATAGAAATTGTTTGTACGAATCCGCATGAAATAAAGAGCAGACATATTTTTAGAGACACAAGAATATCTTTGTTAAACAGAATTGAACTTGTTTCGCACCAAGTGAAATTATCGTAACAGTTATTAATTGTTGTAATAAATTTTTGAAATGAATATATTATCTACTGTGTGTCATACAGAACATTTTGAAACATTAGCATTGTAATGGTATACGATTTTTAATTCTGTCTATCACTACTAATTAAGTCTAATAAGTCTGAAACGAATGTGAAAATAGTATTTGAGTACTCAATTTATTAATTTTAGGGCAGTTTTAGCAGTATCAAATATATATCATCTATTAATTGTATAGTAATTTTGTACTAAATGTACAGTCACAATAAATTTTCCCAAAAATCGTTTTAGATTTTAACAGTATAATCGTATCATTCATTAATAATAAAATTTCAAAATATTTCCTGTAACACACATAATACATCTATAAAAATTTTCTATGATAAATGTTCGGATACGTTCTGAACTACATAATACATTTAAAAAGCTGGAAATCATGATGACATAAGTTAATCTATTACTAATTTTCATAAAATAGTATTTTACATTTATAAAAAGTTGATTATATTCTTTCAAATCATTAAAATGCATCATGGCAGAGACTAGAGTTATAGATCAATTATACCATTCAAAATTCTAAAGATTTTCGTAACATAATCAAAAATTTATTTTTCCGTAACGCGATACATATTATGTAGCAACTTTCGGGAATATCTAGAAACGAATTTGGCGCGCGTTTGCGCGTGAGTTGTCTGTTATCCCCACTCTGCGGCTTTCTTCTCCCCCATTCGCTGACTCAGACGAGTGTCATGGCGCCGCCGGCATCTCGAGCTTGAAACGCGGAACGCGCTTCTACCGCTAGTAACGCGTGTGCGCTCTTACCGTTCGTATTGTGTGTAGTTTTCACTTCTTTGTCGTTCTACCATTGTTTTTTTTCCTGTCACAAAAACGTGAAGTGTTACACGATAGTTAATTCATACACAGTGCTAAAATAAATAAAGAGTAACGTAGATCACTTATCTATATTTTATCAAAAGGTTCGTTCGAAATCTGTCTTAATGTTTGGCGAACACTATTCAATTTTTGAAGCCTGTAGTGAGTAATCTTTTTTCATACAATCGTACGCGATACGCTTTTGCGTTTCTTTTTTTCGATGAGTGGATTATGTCCTTTGTAGGCTGTTACGAAAGGTCTAGATAGAAAGATTAATAAAATAAAATATTATCAGTTGTTACGATATCAAGGAAATCTGCAGATAAAAATTTTTACTTTATTGTAGACAATAATATACTATATACATAGAATTTTTCAACAGAATAGAATTGAATACGTAGTTATTCTTATAGGGACATTTTATATATAATACAAAAATGAATGTATGGTACATTATATTTTATATATAATATATAAAATATGTGAAAAAATACGTGTTTAGAAATTTTAGGAAACTTTTTGTATCAAATAAAACTTATTGTTAGATGTTTTATATCGAAAAATTTGAGGAACTTCTGAATAAAATAGAATTGGATAGTCATATAGGAATATTTTTCAATAATGTTTTAAATATAATATACAATATAACATATAATATAAAAATGAATAGTATGTTATATTTTACAAACATAGAGTTACTATAATATGTTAATCTAAAGAAAAAATCTAATAAAGAAAATGTATTTATGTGAAAAAAAGTATCATTTAAAATTTTTGGGGGAATTTTTTATTCATTTATTAATGATATCTTTATACTTAATTAAATGTTACGATCATGATATTTCTACCGATTCTTTTAAAGACACTCGCATGTCAAACAACAAAAATTAATCTCAACCAGTAGAGGTTTATGTTACAAGAAGAAGAACCACCTGTGGGTTTATATTACAGAAATAAAAACCACTTCTTACCATTGAAGTGATAACGTAACCAGTTAGGTTTATAAGTTTATAAATTTCATTACAATATTTTATCGAACAGTTCATTACCAATACTATGATTTATAATATTTTTTAGTCATATTTTCTTTTTGTCATTTATGTATAATATAATATTGACATTTCATTTTTATTACATGCTGAATGTAATAATAATAATTTTTATATTTCATATTTATTAATGGGAATTGATAATATTCCTACTTGTTTCCGCGAAAGGAATGTACTTCGTAATATCTTTTTAACAGCATTCTTTTTTTATTATATTGTGCACAATCTTTCGTGAATAATATTTGATTCTAAACACTGTTTAACCGATGAGATTGTTGGATAATTATATAGCAGGTTTTAAACTTTACATTTTTCTTATGCATGAAATTTTTAGTATTGTTTGCAATATTTAATTCGTCTAAACATTTTTTAAGAAAGTGTCAATATTTAATTTGTGCAAATATTAATTAAAAAAGAATTTATTAAATAATAATTTAAAATATGTACATGTCTAAATAATGTTGGAGTAATAAAAAATTGTATATATTAATTTATTCTACTTTAGAGTCAAACAAACAAAATCAAGATGCTTATATGTCTTTAGTAATAAAAATACTACAATTTAAAGAATATCAATGTAGATGTTACAAAGAAGAAGTTTCAACTTAAATTTGTGCAAACGCAATGAAACAAATTAGAAATATCACGACCTACAATGAATGCATGTTGTTATTTATAAATACAATTATTTTCAATTTTCAACATTCAGTCTTTTTAACGTTTCTTTAATATTTAATATTGTTAAAAAAGTGTATGTAATATGCAATATATATATATATAATCTGTTAATAGAATAATATAATAATGAATTATATTATCCTATACAGAAAAATATATAATAATTCATTTCGATTGCACGATAATATGCTTTTAGCAGTTACAAATCACGTGATGTTTATCGATAATGGTTACTTGATACATAGAAAATCTGATACACTTCTTTTGAAACGTATCAACGCATACCACAATGCTATATAAGACAAAGTTCCTTCGTAGTTTGTATCGTACTCGACATATCATTTAAATCATTAGTTTTATCTAGAATTACTTTTTTTGATGTAGCTCTCCTGTAACCTGTAATTATTTAATTGCGCTTTTCCATTGTGTATGCTGCATGCACAATCATCTAGTTTACGTAGTGAGAATTTTCAAGGATGTAACGTCACTTTTCTTCTTTCTTCTCGTTTCGTAACTTTATATTTATTAGAATTGTAGTCAATTGAGATTGTAGACGATATCTACTTTTGAATGATAATTTTGCCTTTTATACAGTTTCTTGTAATATTAGAAATATAGAATTATTTTCGTGAAAGCAGTACGTAATAAATATTAATGACGTTCAAGTTTAAAATATTATGCATTAATTGTTTGAGCCGATTTAACATCGAATTTTAAGGATTTGAATATTCTATTTTTTATTTAGGAAAGATGCAATTATATTTTGCATTCATTGATCGTATATGTATATTGTATCTCGTAATTACAAAATAGCTTTGAAATGTTTTTTAAAATGTTAGAACTTCATTACTGACGTTGAGTATGATCTTCTTATATAAGTTTAATTTTGTAAAAAATGTTGTGTCCAGGAACATAAATTTTCTTTAATATCTTTTTTAACATATAATAATTGAAAGTTCTTTCATAGCTATAACTATAATTATGAGATGCAATGTATTGGGCTAGAGCTGTTTTATGTCTTGCTTTTCTTTTTTACATTGAACTATTTATGTTGCTTCGATATTTCATTTAATTCCCATTTTCGCGAAAGAAGGAAGGAATTTCCTGCTGTTAGGAGATAATTATTTGAACTCAATTTTTATTTCACAAAGTATCTTGAGCGAGTAATTACTTGTTTCTAGAAGTGACATCGTAATGGAACAATGTCGAAAAAGTACGCAGTAAAAAGTAATCGTCGCACGAAACAATAATAGACAAGGGAAGTTTGTGAAAGGAAGAGAGCTATCCTTGAAAATAAAATGACTGAACGCTGGGAAAGACAGTCCGTTTTATTACCACTAATAATACTGTTTCGTCACACAGTTTCTCTGAATATAATCATAAGAGATGAGTGTTCATTACATTAAACTTCTCCGCTCACATGATACTCTGCTTATCATTTTTCGTCACGTGTCTATGCGTTTCTCTTTTTTTTTTTTTTTTTTTTGTTTTTGTTTTCAATTTGTATACTCGTCGAGGGAGTTGTGTTGTCGTTTGAGCCTGCAAAAATGTAGATGTGTTGTGGTCAATCCCCTATTTCACAGCGTAAAAATCTTCATTAATTCCTTTTGCTTTTTTTTCTTCTTTTTTCTTACCCAGGCTACGTATTTTAAATTCTCTTCTAAGTTTTCTAAGGTTTTAGTTAGTCTAATTTCAATTTTTCGGTAGAATCGACTCAAGAACAGTTTTCTAGCCGTTTCTGTCATTAACGTTGTTGTGCTCGCGCAATATCGAGAAAAGAGAATTAACAAACGCGTTCAATGCAATTCTGAAGCCGTAGTAAAGTATGAATTCTCAGAAAATTAAATTAAAGAGCTAAAATACAGAAAAAAAACAATTAAAAAAATTAAAAATTGAGAGGACGTCAATTCAGCGATAGTATTTTGTGTTCTAGCGCGCTAATAAAGCAAGTGAAGCAATTGCAAAGCCCCGATGAGGACTCCGCGGGTGGGGACTACTACCAGCTGACATATCCTAACTAGCGACCACAACTCGCCGGCCCTTCTCTGTCGACTAGCGAAACCACACTAATCGCAGCGACTAAGTCGGCATAACGTTGAGAACACGGACGTGTAATACACATTACAATAGGGACAGAGAAATCAGACATACCAGTTGAGACTTTCCACGAGAGGAAATGTCTGACAATGAGACAAAAAAAAAAAAAACAATGAGAAAAATCGCAATATATAAACATATACAATAGAATGGCGTAAAAAGAAAAATGCATATTTAACGAGTATACGCATGAGAATTATCTTTTTTCAATGACGAAACGACCGGGAAAAGTCTTCTTCCAATGCAGAGCAGACGTGTTTCACTTAAGACGCGATATATTATACTATAATCATTGGATAGCAGAAGCAGGTGACGATAGTAATGAAATGAACACGATAATGACAAGTAGATACGAACGATAGAGATATTATTTTTCCAATTTCATACGAATCTCCGTCACGTCCGAGAAACTTTCGTCCTTATCAAAGTTCCAAATCCGAACCGTTTCTTTTGTCGGTTCAGATTGTCCTTTTCTTCCATTGTGTTCTCTAGTTTGCTAGTCTGATTATTCAATTATAGTCGTCGCTTAATCGATAAATATACAGAAGGTGCGTAGCTACGTCATCGTATTCGTATTCGATGCCCAGTGCTATATGTTATTACCTGTAATCGTGAAAAGAGTATACTAATTAGTATCGTAGGCTGCGAGTAACCGTAGTGATAATCCTCGGAAAAAGTATTAATGGAAACGCAGCATTACGAAAGATTTATTAAGATCAGTTGTCGATCGTTGTTGTCGAGCGTATGTACGATCTTCGACTTCCACTCTTTTTCGTTTATTTTGTTTATTCTGTTCTTCTTTCCACTCTGTTTTTCGTTTCAAAGAGAACAAAGCATGTTGTAAAGAATTTTGCCGCACGATTCTGCTTCCCATTTGCTTTGTTTCACTGTGATTTCGTTTTCTTTATTTGCGTGAATTACTACAGTACCATTCACGAGTCACTTCCATATAGATGTAGGTAGGTATGAAGTAATGCCAAAGTTAGTTCTCTTTTTTATCTTCATTATGCGTGATGATAGGTTGGTTAGATCATCATTGTGATCGAACGTAATTGTACGATTATTTGATACACGATATTTCGTGTGATTGCCATGTTCATAATATAAA
Source organism: Melipona bicolor (assembly GCA_030673865.1). Lineage (NCBI taxonomy): Eukaryota > Metazoa > Arthropoda > Insecta > Hymenoptera > Apidae > Melipona > Melipona bicolor. Next base: position 224,775 of record JAHYIQ010000029.1, read on the forward strand.
CGTAAAGCTTTCAATTATTGACGCGTATGACATATATATTTTCCTTATATATTATATAGTTTTATTTTATTAGATGTATATACACGATATAATATTCCACGTATAATTGAGGCTTTGGATATTCCTAAAACGCAAAACAATTATTCTTGACTCTTCCTTATTAAGCGTAATTTGCAACAATAGGAATTAGTCTTTTTATTATAAAATATTAATGTATTAATGTGTATCCTCTTTGAGCACATTTTGTAGGTACGTAGATACTACTAAACGAGCGAGAGCTGTAAAAATATGAATTTAAAGTTAAAAACCATCGAATTAGGAAAATTTACAATATTTTTAATATAATTTTGATTTGTTATTTTTTATAATATGATACAATATATAATATATATTATATATAACATAATATGTTCATTTTTTTATAATTTTTAAATATTAATTTAATATTAATTTCACATATAATGTGAAAGTTAGTAAATGTACATGAGTAAATAATATTTTTAAATAATATTTTGAAAGATTTGCAGCAAGAAGAAGGCAGTTCCACGTTTTGCACATCCTTTGCTACATATCCTATATCATCCTATATTGAGAAAAATGTGATCTTCCACTTTGTGTAGAAAGGAGTTAGCTGTAAGAAAAAGTTTCTTTACATGAATATTGATTTTTATTGGTTTACTAAAATTACTCGAAAGTGGAGCTGTCTTCTTATTGCAGCAGTCACTTCAATTAGAAAAGCGAGGTTTTTGTATATGGTCCTAATTCGATGGTTGAAGATTGCATTAAAATAACTTCGCACATATTCTAAAACTAAGCTCGTACTCGAAGATCCTTAAAGGGATGAAGTCATGGCCAACGGTCGAGTTTGTAATTATCGTAGCTAACCAAGTCGAAAATTCCTGCCTCCTAAATTGATATTGTCTCGCGCTTGAAGGAACACTACGTAAACTAGGTATCTATTAACTCTAATCCAAGTGAATATTACTTATACTTTCTCGTTGTTTTACTGATATTTTTAAATATTAGATATTCTCAAGTACTTCACATTAATTTCAAGTATTAAGTTAGGTACATATTCTAATTATATAAAATTTGCACGATAAATTATAGAATACTATCGATTTCATTGTTGATATGAAACGTCCATCGGTATCTTCTTTATTAAAAGTATTTTATCGTTGTTCATACTTCGTAACGCGCGTTTGTGCGTTGTAAACTGAAAAATGATTATCGAGCCAAATATATGTACGCTATCGTTTACAAGTATCCGGACAATTTAGTCGACTTGTAATAAGAACGTATGAATTTTACTAAAGTGTACAAATTAACGATATACGAGTAGTTAGAGTATCTTTGTACGGAATCATCAAACTATAAATTTAAAGTATTTAAAATGATATAACAATAATATATTTTACTATCTATTATACATACTATTGCATATATTAGTTTAGAAGACTCTTTTTAATATAACTTATATATAATTCAAAAATTTTTTAAATCTAAAAATATAGAATTTAAAGATAAAGAGTTTGACGAATGATAAAATAACTCTCTAAGATTTGATAATTATAAGTGCTAGTTTTATTAGTTTTTAGATATCAATTTCTTATTATAAAGATTATTGTTTATAAAGAATAAAATTATTGCAGTTCGATAAATACATCTTGTCAAAGATAAATAAGTGTCCGAATATTTTTGAGTGGTAGTGTACTTAAAACTGATTCCTCTATATTTGATTGTTTCAATGAAATCTTCCTCCGTGCCTCTTAAGTAATTTGGTATATTATGAATTTGTTACCCATATTCTTCTAATCGGGATTTGTTAATTTTGATTCTATATTTATGTATAATTGATTTTCTGTGGTTAAGGTTCGTTCCACTGCATAACATCATCTCCTTCGTAGACTGACAAAATCGACCTAGTTTTTGTCTACTTCAGGAGAATGCTTTTTTCAAAGGGAAATTCCCTAAAACCCTTTACTTTTTCCAAACTTTTTAATTTCACAAAGGTGAATTTAAATAGTCTTGTTTTCTCGTTTGTATGCGTATGTATATTGTCAGTTATAAGCGTTTAGACACTTGCTTGTTATATTTACTCGAAAATTTAAAAATATTTTCAGTATAATTATTCAGTATTTTATATTAGAATAGAGTGATAACAAAATAACTGGATTATAAAAGGAATGAAAAACATTTATATAAATCAGTAATTCTAGTGTTAATATTATTTTCAGAAAAGGATGATAAATAATATATATGTAATTGATTATCAAAATTTTTATATATTATATAAATTTTTTATATTATATAAATGTCTAATATTTAATTTAAATATTTCTATGAATAATTAATTTAGAACTCTCATTTAAAAAATCCTTTAAAAATCCAGAAACAGTATTTTCTATCAAAACTTTACTTGCTTCATGTACACAGAAACAGAGAGAGAAGTGTCTTAACTCTTATCATTGACAGTGTATATTATAGTGAATTAAATTCAATATTTTAAATGTAGTCTAATGCTTCTGAGAGTCTGAATCATTCCGAAAGGAATTTCCCATGGCCATTGCTTCACTTGTACACTCAGTTGTAGTATACGAATCTAACACTAGTTCTTACTTGTCTGTGTATCTCCAGAGGATACATATTAATGTATGCTTAAGCATTTATCACTAGTTTATGTAGTGATTTATTTAAGGTGTTATATAAACTCGCAAGGGATACATTTATAACTACTAATTTATAACTTTTAAACTACTATATACCTCGTAGCATTATTCATAGTATGCATAGTTTTCTATCGATATTTGTAGAGAAGAAAACAATATCTTATGGAGTACATTTCTATCAGGATCGGGCAAATTTTATTTGACATAAAAATGAAAAATAACAATTTGAAGTAACATTATTATTTTTATTTTAAAAATAAAAATAGAAAAAGTGATAAATCGTTAGAAAAAGTGACTTTGTCAAGCTTTTTTTTGTGTCCAAATCAACTAAATCGTTTGCAAATCTTTTACATGAGTGAACTCATTGAAATAAAATAATTAGACTGCGGATGTTCATGCAATTTTATATCTTTATAAGAATGTAATTGAAAAAATCGAATTTAAATTTGTTTCATTTGTTAAATATCACGGTGGATGTTCTATTTTAAATATTTTCTACACTATCTCTGGAATTTCCCAAAAACGCAGAAATATTCACAGTCTAATTAATTCTAGTATATTTAAAAAATTATTTTCAGAAGCAAATGAAAAAATATAAGAATTATTTTAGTCGACAAGAAAATTGTGAAATATATTCTGAGAATATATTTCATTTGCTCATTCAAATAAACTAGCTCTATAATAATCTATTTCAATATAATATCCAGTCAAATAAGATGATATATTATTTAAGTAGTTATTTTTCAAACATTTTATTCAAATAATGCCCAAGCCTGATTCCTATATATATACGTAAATAATCGTATTCAGAATGACTTTCCGATCATACACACACAGATATATATATATATATATATATCTAAAAAGAAATATAATAATACATAAACCTCAAATTACGGACCTAATATACAAATCATCTACATCTACGATATTCATTCGTGAGATTTTGAAAGGATGCGCTGTTAAGTGCCTCAATCTCCTATCGAACAAATTCATACGAACAATAACGGAGTAATTGCTGTGTCATGCGATTCGTGAATCATACATACTGTCTACTGAACCCTTCCGCTCAGCACCCTAATGCCTCGAATAGGGCACCCAAGTAGGGTTGCCTCGCAAAAAAAGGGAAGAACGTAGTTAAACAATATCGACAAAGCAGTTTGAGTTTCCATGGGGGTACAATTTACACATTCGGGAGGTATTGTTGGAGACGGTATTTATAATTCATGGCATGTGAATCTACCGCCTTGTATCCATCAATCACGAATGTCTTCTCCTTCCTTTTTTTTTTTACATTTAACCTGATTTTTTTTTTTTTTTAAGTTGGATGTTTTCTGTATTTTACATCTACTACGTCTCACAATTAAGTACCAGGCTAAAAATTTTTAATCGAAGAGGTTGCTACAATCAAGAACTCTTCTTTTTTTAATTAAAGCAACTAAATATCAATTCAATTAATTTCGGATACACTATGAAGTTATAGTCAGTTAATATTTGTAATAGTTAACCTTTGTATTTGTAGATATAAATATTTTTTAAGTATGATTATTCTTTTAATAAATGTTGTTTAAATATTGGTGCACATTTTTCAATAAGATATGCAAGAGATAAGATACAACAATAAAATCTGTTCAGAGATATGCAAAATCAAACAGTTACTTGTGAAAGAATTATTCATTACATACATTTTTGCAATCTATTTTTTTTTATTTGATTTTCTCAATATGATTTCAGATATCTGTACTTTATTTCTTATCACGTTGATTTATAAAATTAGAAAGTAGATGATATTACAATTGAGACGTAGTATAATAAATACATACATGTCACGAACAAAACATGAAATTTATCTATTTTATCTATTTAGTTCTTCTGTATTTTAGACTCTGTGCAAAATTTGCTTTATCCTTTTGAGGAATGTTACGTTTGTAACGAGACCAAAACTATGCATTTAATTACAAGACTCTTCCAATCATATATATACATGTGTATTATATACATGTGTATTATATACATGTATATTATACAGAAACAAAATGTGTGAATCGTAATATTAAATTTAATTGTTGTCCTTGAATTCAATTTCACACATATATAAATTCGATTTTCTAGAATGAAATAAGATGAATCACAGAGACTGAAGTGCATTTGTCCTGTTTTCATTGTAGTTTTTCGATGCATTTTGTCCAATCACAAACGTAGTTTTCGTCTTAAGTTAAGTGAGAATTTTGCTCAAAATTATTTATTGAAATTCTTTCGAATTGCAATCGATTCGATTCTAATTATTCGATTGATATTTACGTGGTATTATTTCTTAACCCATCAAGGACCAATTAATTCATATTATTATATTCTATTTTTTTACAGCTGGAGTTATCAAAGAAAGTTCGTTTAACACATCATTATGTCTTTTATGATTTTATAAAATTTTGAGAAATTGAAAAATGTTCTGATAAATTAAATTAATCCGCGGTTCTTGATGGGCTAATGAAATTACTTAGTTTGGTTTTACGATTATTATCAAAGATGTCACGTTAAAGGCATCAGACGTCTCTCTGAATTACGATTAATCAGAAATAGTCTTGATAATTCATAGAAAGAAAATATAAAGAAATATATATTGCAATAAAATAATGTTAATATTATGCAAATATAATTTTCTGTTACTCAGAAGCTAAGAAGTTATTCTCATGGTCGTACACACACACACACGCGCGCGCGCGCACACACATACATGGACATACACACAGACACACACACAAACGTACATAGCAAGTATTTTACATTTACTATCTATCCATTTAACTTAATTTATTCGCTGATATGATAAAATAATAAATACATAGTTTTGCATAAGTATGTCGCTTTGACAAGAAGCCTTCGAGATACTTCATTTGAAACGATACAGAGAAATACGTAAAAATACTAAAAAAAAATGCCGCCAAAAGGGTGCTAATATAATTTAATTTTAGTCCTAGCTTTAAATTTAATGTCATTAATGTCCAACGCGGTCCAAATCTTCAACAAAAGAAAAAATGATTAATCAAAAATGTGTAAATTTAGTTCTAGCAAACAAAACATACGAAAATCGAATTATGAATGTAAAATCTTTGTGCTTCTTTGACTAACCATGAATCGATTCGATGTAATTCATACTTAAATAATATTCGTGTGAGAATAAAGAGGAGCCAAATTCATGTGTCACGTATCCTTGATGAACGTTAACGTTTCAAGATTATTTGGTTGGAGAGATATTTAATTTCGTAATAGCTGTTGCAATTGTATTGACGAGATGTATTTATGTACGAGACAAATAAAGGCTGCATTTAAAATCCTAACGAATTGTTAGATTGGAATGATTCTTCCGATGAAAAAGTGACAAACATTTATTTATTTTTGGAGAAGGATGGTTTATTGACGAGACTATGTACGTTGTTGTATCTTTTATTCGAAGGATTTAGTCGTGCAAGCTAGGATGACGTCGAGCGAGTTACTTGATGCGCGAGCGGGTTACTTACTTGCTGTCACTCTGCGTACTGCACCATATACTGTATACTATACTATATTGTTTGTCGCTCTAGCTTGCGTCGTCTTTTAAAGGAACCTAGGTTACTGGCTTGAGCTGTCTAATTGGCTAAGCGTTTTTAGCTCTGGCCAATTAGATTGTCGGGAAATTGCGCTCTTTCTCTAGAGCGGGGTTGCACTTTTTCCGGGGTCAGTTCCCCGAATTTCTTAATGACCTAGCGGGGTTTTTCCGGGCCTTGCACGTTACCATTTGGTATCTATTAGGCCCGCTGGCCTAAGTGCTGACCCTTCCTAATCCTAGAATTTACGACGCTCGCAATTGCTGTTCTGGCCGTATTACTATTACCTGGTGCGGACTTTATTGTCCTACGCACCCTAAGAACAAATGGCCTTCGTCATTTAACAGTACGTATGACCTCTGAGAGTCGTAAAGTCTCCTAGCTTTTGTAGAGTTAGAACTTTCTCCAACATCTGCTAGCCGCTACATATTAATTGTTTACTTTAGGATTCGATATCGACGTAATGTATGTGTTTTAGACACTTGAGTTTTAATTAATACAGCACACTATATGAGATTGGATAACCGATATTGTTTGATATAAAATATAAACGGTGTAATATTAATATTCTCAGCTGAATGGTTTTTGGTTTTCATGCTGCAATAAATCAAAATTTATAAGTAAAGAAAGGAAACGATCATTGAGCAATGCATAAAATTTTTTAACAAGTGAAATTTTTCTTATAAATCTTTTCTATTCTTTCAAAATTATGTATTGTATAAAAGTTTCTTACACGGTATCCTAACGCTGATTTGTGTCTTACATTTATAGGATTTACATTCGAATTTATTAATAGGATCTAGTACATTTGTTTCTTAAATTAAATAAAATTCATTACAATAGTCACATTATAATAACACGTTTAGGTACAAATTGCACAAAATGCACGTAATATGAAATATCTAAAGTATAATTTTTTTAATATTATTTCATGCATAAAACAATTTTCTACCTACTCTAGGTTTTGTGTTCTTCAATTATATTCTCAAAAACACGAATTTGCATAAAAATCTATCAGTAATATAAAAAAAATTATAAAATCGAAGATATCTTTTTGAAATTTTAAATACATAATACTAAAAGCGCCGACGTATGATTTATATATCATGATAAAGTCACGCGACGCGAATGGGTTAAATATACTTCTACTTAATCATCAAGTGATATGAAATTCAGAAGATGGCCAAAAATAGAATTATAATATATATAATATATATACAGACTGTCATAGCATAGATAATTTTTAGACATTTAATCAAATTCCGTCAATCAAAAAGTTGATATTTTTCTTTCATTTCTATAATTACACTCGACGAATTCTTTTCTACTCTAATTTTCATCTTATTACGACTGATCAATCAAGTTCCAAGTTCCACGTTCATTTCTAATAAATGGCTTTCATAAGATGCAATACAAAATTTTTGAGCGTAATCAAAAACACATAGATATTTCCCTTAATGTTCCAACGTTGAACGAACACACATAAAATCACTTAAATGAAATGTCCGTGCAAAATTTATTTCATCTTCAGTTATTGCTTCTTTTATTTGTATTAATTGATATTTTTGTATTACAATTAAATTAATTCAAATTCATTTGAAACTTTATATATTTGCGATAATCCAGAACAGTCCAAATAGTGCACATGTTTATAAGCTTGCAGACTTCTAATTCCTGCAAAAAATCCAAACATCAGAACGGTGCGTGTCCATTTTCTAGGACTATCGTTTTCGATAATTAAACGTTCCGAGTTTTCGTCGTAAACTGGAAGCAGACTGGAAGGGGGCAAACTGGAAGGGGGCAAACAATCGGTGAATACGCGCGGACGGCGAAACGGAAGGGCTAAGCTCGGAAGGCTTGCGCCAGTAACTGGCGTTTCGTCCCGGCGTGAAGTATAATCGTGAACTCGTCAAACCGTACCGGGTTTAATAGCTATTTAACAGGAACTCCGGTGAATGTAGAACTCGCGTTGTGAAGAGAGCGGTAATCGTGCTCGCGAATCGCTCTTCGCCGGTCGCGGCCGTCTCGTCGTCGAGCTCTGGCGCGAGAAACTGGGGAACCGAGAGTGGAAAAAGAAAAAGAGTAAAGAGCGACGGGTAGACGAGGAGGTAGAGGAAATCGTTAGAACGGAAGGAAGCATCGTAAATAGGCGTCACTAACGGTGAGAAAGCGAGAGGAGAGTTACGTTTCGCGGATCGTGAAAAAGTATTTGAATGCATGCATTTGTATGAGCACTTTTTATGAATATATCTAACTACGCGTGTTATATGAAACATGTGAGATATTACTGTGTTACGAGATCATCGTCATCGATGATTACATGTTTCTGACAAATCTGAACATTAATAGAAAGATTAATAGAAAATTAGAGGTATTTATTTATACACGTCCTATCACTAGTAGACTGGAATTTAAATTTTTATGAACGCACGATTGAAGACATAGATTTTAAGCAGAGATTTGTTTCACTCACTGAATATTATAAAGATATGCCATACTTTGGATTATCACATATTATTAATGAGCTTTAATATTCACTTGGTTCATCTTACGATGATATGCTCTATATACTTAAAATGCTGTGTGCTACATTGCAATAAGAGTATATACTCTCGCTCTTTATTTCTTGAACGAAACTTCTTCGTATATTTTTTTTTTATTATACCTTTTTATTCACAATATTATTTCTTTACACTACCGAAATTGTAATTAATTATATTTAAAGATCAAGTATCTATTTACTAAGAGCAGGAGTCAGATTTTTATTATTAATATAATCATAAATTAATAATCATAGTTGTATTTCGTTATAAAGCTAAAGAAAATATTCACATAACAGTTATGCATATGTCTATGAGCTATCTGTCTATTACCTAACTGTAAATCTTAAACAGATAGAACCTTGAGAATCATTGCCACCGATTTGAAACGGACAACGAACGAATAATTGTGATCCGTTTCGTGGAAGGAAAAGGAAAAAAGAAAAAGCAAAGTATCGCTGTTCGTGTTATATTGCGTAATTGCGTCCACGATGCTTGTCCAAGTACATTCTAAATTAGTCGTGTGCGCGTGGTGCTCATTAAGGGAAGAATATCGTTAAAGCAAGCAGTGTTGGAGTGGTTAGAGAGTAACTCTTGTGGGTGAAACTGAAAAAAGACGCTGAGAATTTTGAATCGAGGGAGAGTGAATGAAAGAGAGGAAGAGACACTTTCTGGTGTGTTTTTATTGTTCGCACGATAAGGATTGAAGAAATTGTTGACAATAGAGAGAGTTTCGAAGACCGAAGAAATTATGAAGGAGCCGTCCGTAACGAAGAATACCGCTCTGCGTCCGAATCTTTCTGCAACGAATGGGTAAATAATTGCAATAATTGCATAAAACATACGCTCGTTTTTTATTTATATATATATATAGATTGTATTTTTTCCACTAGTCTGTGCATGTATCACGAGTAAAAATAAGGGAAGAATTTCATAAAAAGATGCTTTGGTAAAAAGTTTTAAGTAAAATAACAGTGAATTGGTTTTCGATAAAGTGTAGAAACAAGTTATCTACAAAATAAATACAGTACATTTACATATATAATATCTAAAATGTATGAAAAATTGAATTTACTATAAATTTCTTGTTGAGTTCTATCAATTTCGGTAAACGTAATTACCGAGTTTTTTTGTATTAACAACTCGCTAAATTTTTTTCCTTTGTAATTTCTTACGAATAAAATATCTATAATATTTAGTTATAATGTAAAAATGGCACACGGGAAAATTGTGCAACTTACACTTCTATGCGTAACAACGTATAGTAGAGTTACGATTGCGGTGTATAATAAGAGAAACTTCGTGATTCAGACGATAGTATTGCGAGATAGAAATAATGATAGTGGAACGTAGATTATATATTTATATTTTCAGGTAAAGTGTTAGCGATAGAAAATTGATTAATAGATAGAATATTATTTGAATTTTACCGAAATTTTCGAAGAAAAGAAATTACAGAACTACATAAGCAATCATATAATTCTTGCACTTATTTGTCATATAAAAATATACGTATATTTATTTGTAACACAGTAAAGCGTCCTGTACGCGATAAAAATGTTACTGGAATTTTCGGATAATTAGAACCATTTTTCTTGACATCAAGAAAATTGATCCAGCTGATTATAAAGAATACAAAAAGATTTTTACTTCGGAATGCAAAATAAAGAAATTTATTTGGTTGAGAACTTCAGCGTTTATAAACTAAAGTTTATTTAACTTTTCTATTAAGTGTTGATCGAGAGAATAATTATCGATGGATTATGAATATTGAAATTATAGTTTCCCTTAGCCAAATATTTATTGAATAACATCAAGCAATGTTCTATTTGCAAGGTGAAAGTTAAAATGTTGTTCAAACTTTCAAAAAAGTATATTTTAACTTTCCTATTACGTAATTTTTGCATTTACGTTACATAATTTTTTAATTCTACGTGTATTTGTGGTACAACTATTTTCTGATGCGTTTAAAGCAGACACTACGCGAGAAAACTAAAACGTAGTAAAAGAAAGTTCCCTGAAAATAAGGAAATCAGACATGGTCTAATTGACTAATTAACGATGTTTCAAGATGCAACAAATTCTCTTAATAGAAACATACGTGTAATTTGTAAAATACTTTCTGCAAATAATTTAGGAAATTATAATTTACACTTACACTTAAAAATTTAAAAATAACAATTTCTTCAAGTAGACATTTAATTTAATAAATTTTTTATTAAATAAGTAAAATTTGTATTTTATTCATGTTATTAATTTTTTTTATAGTACTAAAATTTATATTTAGAAATCAAAGTTACATTTATAATATTCTCAGGAACATTTACGAAGTTTATATTGTTCAAAAATAAAGGATGCTCTGCAATTTTGAATAGAAATGTACATTTCTACGCAATAAATACGTTAATTACGTCATTATACTTTAATAATATAAATCGCTAATTAACAAAAAAAAATCACTAACTAATAAATTTAATTAGAAAAAGAATTGAAACTGTCTTAACGTTACTTTAAATTCTACATTTCTAATATCGCAAAATCAGTTGTATCTTGAACGCAGGTATAAAACACTTATCTTCTGTTTTGCTTCTAAACAGGAATTTTGCTTCTAAATTTAATCTCTTCTGTATACTCGTATCTTTCCATGAGATAGTGTCGTTAGTTGGAACTCTTTGGAAACAGAGGCATGCGTTCAACTTCCGTTTCTTTCATAGCTGGACTCGAAGCATTCTGAAAGTAAATTCTTCAGTTGTACGCACAACAGCGTGTACTCACTCTATTTCATTTAGGCAAAGTATCTCCGTCCAGTTCTCCGTGGCATTCTGTATTAAAATATCTCGGGTAAATAACCTGTCCGTGATGAACTATGTATGCGCAGCATCAAAGTGGCCGCATATCAGTCTAATAATAATTTGTTTGAAGTACTTACTTACTTACTTACTTACTTAGTACCTCGTTAAATCAAAGATTAAAGTACATTAATCATAGTATATGGACCAATAGTTGCAATTGTACAATAATTCAACTAGTATTATTATAGACTGTGGATATTTATATTAAAAATTTTATTATATTAAATTAAATTATTATATTTAAATTAAAATCATGTATAATAATATAATACAATATAGCACAATAATTACCAGCCAATGCTGATTTATTTGACTCTTGTTTAGTAGAAAGTATAATTACACTCAATTACATGTTACAGATATAACATGTATAATAACTTACAACAAATTGTGTATACACTTGAGAACGAGAAAAAATTAATTCGCAGAATTAAAATTTCATATACTTATTTTTACGAAAATGTTATTTCCGCGTCGATATGCTCGCGTAGCTACGTTCTTTGACTCTTATTTTATTAACTTTTCATATTTAATGTGCTAGAAGAACAGTTGTGTAATTTATTTTGCACATTCTACAACGCCAGACAAACGAGGGGAAAGAATGGTATTCTTTCAAAACCGTTAGATCGATCGAAGCGAAATCGAAATACCGAAGATAATATGAGTGACCATCACGAAGACGGTAATTTATGCTAAGCAGAACGATTTCGACATTAATCAGAGCGTTACTAGTTAACCAAGTTTTTCTTTGTTTCTCTCCCTTTATCTTTTCGTCTTCTTTTCTTTTTTCCTCTTTTTTTCAGCTTTCGCTTTACTCTAGATTTTTGCTCGTAACAAAATGGATTTTTCAACTCTTTAGAGCACAGTAGGCGGAATATCTTTTAAATCACCTTGGAACTAATCCGAAATACAAAGTTATGTTGTATTCATTTTATTTAGCGAATATTGATAAATAATTGGTTTTGATGATTAACTACTTGTAATTTCTACATAAATATTTCTAAATTTGTTCCAAACTTGATCACCATAATTCTGACAGTTGTCTCTCATTAGAATGTTAACGAAATTTCGACATGTTTTATACAACACATTCATAAAAAGTGCCTACATATAAATGTTCAAATACTTTCATGAGCAATTCTATCTCGTTCAAATACAATTGGCATTCCCAAGCCAAGTTTAGAAGTAATTTTTATAACCATAGAACGAATGACATTGAACAAATTGCACGAAACGAGAAATGTTGAACGCTGAAAGTACGTACGAGGAAACTCTATTTCAGTCTCGCGTCTAAGATTGAAAATTCATCTCTTCGAATGGTGAGAAGTTAGTATAGAGGAGGAGGAGTTTTTCTCTCATTTTAACTCGCTTCAGTCTCGCTGGAAATGCATGATATGCTAATGGACGTCGTAGAACGAAACGCGACGCGCTTTTGTTGCTCGCCGGAAATCCTCCGGAGTCGAAACTTTCTGGCAACAGCAGTGGTTTCAGCAGTCTGCGCCGGAAAGGGCATTGGCAGCCCGAAGTTTCGACACGGGAGTGGGAATGACTTTCAAACCTGCACCATCGAGCAATCGATCAGATACACCGCTGGCATTAATTGCTAATTATTCGCTATTCTCAGACGCGTACGCTGATTTTTCATTTGGATTGTTTCCGCGATTGTTCCGATGTCGCGTTAAAACGGTATCATCGTTCTCCTGGAAATTTAATCGAAACGCAAGGGAAAGATATTACGTGCAGAATATTAATTCAATGGCTGTTTTAAATAAACATCCTGCTTATTTGTAAACTTTGCTTTTGGATCATTTCGATAGAAAATTGTTGTTTGAACAGGTGAACTTGAATGAGTGATTTTTTTTAATCGATATGTTTCTTAAAATTGTGAGAAATAACTCCACGGACTCGCTTAATATCTTTTTCGTTGCTTTTTCATTTATCTGGATTTTACAATTGTATGAAATTTAAAGAAATCGGAGTATTCAATTTCAAACGATTTTATCAATAGTTTTGTTAACATTTAGCGTGAATATCTACGTTCAAGCATGACTGAAATCGATATTTAGCCGTGCATGGGATCTGCGATAATCGCAGAAACAGTGGCAGGAATTCTGACAAACGCGAAATACGAAATAGAGCGGCAGAGTCGAATCAGCGATTCACGAATTCTTGCGAATCGATTTCAATGTTAGCAGGGGTTATTGACTTATGACGCGTTTAATGCGCCGCGAGGGTGTTCACTCTCGACAGGAAGCGAAAATTGAGAGATATAAATTCACGAACTTGGCAGTAAAGTGTCGACCGAGGGAGGGAATCGTCGGCGTGAGGTCGAAAGGAGAATTGCTAGACGCCAAACGAAACGTAGTCAAGGGCTGAAAGAGCAGAAGAGTATTGATTGTTTGCTCCATTGCCAACTACTCTTTTATCCGGACGATAACATGAATTTTATGTATTTAAAGATCTTTTCTGTTTAATTCATTTTTTAGTCACATTGATTACTATCATAAACTGTTTCAGAAATGTTAGTAATCGTAATGTTTGATTAAAATCTTTTAAATTGTCTTTTACAAATTAAGCTTTATATTTTTACTCTCGGAAAGATTAGTTTGTTTTACGAGTTTTAGTAGTCATAATGTTTGATTAAAATTTTTTAAACAAAGTATTAAAGTTTTTCTTATGGAAGGTATTATTTTTTGAAATCACAGGAAGAATTAGAATCATCATCGGCTACGTAGTCTCGAATTTATTTAAAAGATATTATTCGTCATTTGCAGGTATAAAGTTGTAATAAGTATATAAGTCTCATAGTTTTTATGTAAAAATTAGATATTTGAGACAGATATGTGAAGATGTTTTATTAACGGATTTGATTAAATTTATTTTGTATTATATTTTATTTATATTTAGTACTCTTTTAAATTAGAAGATTGCAGTGTTTATATTTTAATAAGGATACAGGAAGAAAACCGAGTACGAGAGAGAATTAAGATGTATCATTAAATTTCTAAAATTATTACGAGAAAATTATGAGAAAAAGTTTCGTAACTTCCCGTAAAAATAGAAACGGAATAATCTGTAGAGAATGTTCCTTCTAGTCTGATATGCATGTACGTTTTCAACGAGCCAAAATTAGAAAACACGTTGACAAAACTTGAACAATTTAAAGATGATGTTTTAGTTGGAAAGAGAAACAGAACAAATGCTAGAATGTAATAAATACTAGATTTGTATCTATAAATAACGACAATTTTAATTTCTATGAAATTATTACAAATGATTATTTACTACTTATATTAGTTACTAAAAATAATGCTGCATACATATATATTACAAATAGTTTATAAATAATTTTATTAGTGTAAGAATATGTGTTCTATATTTTTATTTCGTTGTAGAATTTGATACAGTGATGTTTACCTGAACAATTTTTATTTAGTGTACCTATTTGTAATAATTTTTATATATAATGATAAGATAATAGTAATAAGTTACAGTATAAAAAGTAAATATTAAATATTAATAGAACGAAAGAAAGTATCTTTTTTACAATACCAAATTATGGATAACGATATATTGAATATCGATCTATTTTATAGTCATGAAAAGCAAAGTTCACGTTGTATTCATATTCACAATCAGTATAATATCATTGTGTACTAAATATAGATCATGGGAAGTTCAGATATTAGTTTTTGAACTTTCTATTTGAAATAATGATTTCTTTATGATTTTTTATATTTAAAATAATTATTTAAATCATTACTAGATATAGGAAAAACATGAGAACATAAATTTGATTATAGGTTTTTGTTTTTTACAATGAATACTCCCTTATGTTAGACTCGTCATTTTCATCACATGGCACAGATATACCTATAGTCTATTGATCGGAGAACCTTGTTTAATTTTTTATTGCATTCTTCATGTGTTAGTCAATGATGCGATCAAATAACGTAGACAGGGAGAAATAGGACAATTTAACTTACAGTTGTTGACAAAACTAATAGAAATCTATTTTATAAATGTATTGTATCTATCATATGGAGTATTTTCATTACTACTGCAATAAGGGATGATTATCATGATTTGGTATTTTCATGAAAATATTTAAATGTTTGTAGGAAGTTTTTGTGGGCATATTATGTATATTATACAGAACATTTTGGAATTTCACACTTGTATTAAATCTTGTATTGTATCTTGTAATTTTTATTTACATTTTTAGATTGATTTTAAATTTTACAAATATGATTACAACAATTTTACTATAATGTCAATGAAACGCCTAAAAATTCTGCTGCGATGAGGATTCGAGTATTTTTGTGAGCCACTGTACATGATATGCAAAATTTTTTACGGTAAAAAATAATCAAAAGCTTTCACGTAGACGCAATCGAATCAAACATGACTCTTTACGTCCCCGAGACACTTAAACTTACATGCCAAGGTTACCAAGGATTTGACAACTAATTTTACCCAGTCAGACGAATAATTTTCACTCTTTTCGTTTGCCCGCCACCCCCACTCCTCCGCCAGTTTGGCGCAATTTCCCGTGATATCGAACGAAACGCCGTACTCCGTTGCGCGCATGCGTAGTTTGGCGGCATCGAAGAGTCGCGATGCTGTGCCGGCTAGCGAGAAGCTCATTCCAGAGATCGCTGAGCGACGCGACGGTTAACGTGGCGATCCTCGCAGTGACGAGTACAGAAAACTATATACTCCCCGGACGAATTTTCGTACGGTCACGTGCTTGTTCTCCCCCGTACACGTTCTCCGCCGATTTCCCGCCAAATGGCGATCTCGAATATCGTCGGTGCGAAACAACTCACACCGGCGGCGCCGCATTGCGCAAACAACAGTGGGGATTTAATGAATTATTTGACTCTGTGACGGGGCCGTGCGTTCGTGCCGCGGATCCATGTTTCGCGCTTGGTTGACAGCCTCATTCGTGACACCGATATTGTATAACTTGTGATGGATCTACCCTTTCCTGTCAACCAACCCTTGCTCACTCTCGCTCCTTTTTGTTTCGATCTGTGCTCTACATTCGCTGTCTCGACCGGCTTTCGTTCAACAGATAGATACTAGTAAACGTGAAGAACTCTCCCCGTAACTTGATGAAATAACGTTGATTATTTGTTCTCTAGTATATATATTATACACGGTAAACGCGAGTAATGATTTTCTGTAGTTTTTTTTTTTTTTTTTATAAGCTCGTTTTTGATTTGAAATAATCCAGGACTGCCGAAGGTATGTTGTATATAGATACAATATATATTGTAATATTTCTTATTTTTTTCGAGATTTTTTTCAATAAATAATCAATTGTTGTATCATGATCTTCTAAAAAGGGATGAAGTTATGGGTTGAATTAAAAAGGATTGTCGACTGTATATTTTATATCATCTAGATTAGAATTGTGCACGTGAAGTAGCACAATTAATCTAGATATGAATTGTTTACATGTTATATTACATATATTTATTGTTTGTGTATTAAGTGGAACAGATTAAAAGAAATATCAACTGGTTTTATAACTAATAGCAGATATTTAAATGATTATAGCTTAATATATTATTCAAATATGATTATGGATTAGTATTCAAATTAACATTAACAATTAATTATTTTTTAGAATCGATTATTAATGATAAATTAATAATGAATTAGTACTTAATAATTTAATGAATAATTAAAGTAAATTTTATAATACGTGAAAAATATTATTCAAGTATAAATAACAATTATGAATTCATAAAGAAATAATTGAGGTAACATTTTTCAAATTAGCTATAACAATAATGAACCAACTAAGATAATAGTAAAGTTGTTAAATTTGATTGAACTTATTCGCCATTAAATATATCGCAAAAGATACAAAAGTTGCTTAGCCATTGATTAAAGACGAAGAAAAAGAATTTAAAATTAGCATTAATAACGTCAGTGTATTTACGTAGCAAACAGTAACCAAGGACGAACCAGAAGAGATTCCGATGGCAGAAAGTTATAAGACCCTTCAAACCTATTGTCCACCTTTTAATCGAGATTTCTTAAATGAATAATTCAAAATTATTCTTGATAAGATAATATTTTGAAACGCAGCTTCGGATAATCATTAGAAAATTATGAAATTAATTATATTTCACAAAAATATTACATATTATAATATTTATCAATCTGTTCAAGTCCAAGTAATAAAATAATGCGTAAAGGTTGTAAAAATGTAATACTATACGAAAACTAAAGAAAAATAAAAAAACTCATATAAAAGTTTAAAACGTGTATTGTAAAATATATTTATAAAATATTAAATAAATTTATTTCATACAATGTAAATCAAAAATATAAATTAATTACAAATGATATGTTACATATTATTGGCCATTAATAGGTATATATTTGTTCATTTTGCAGTATTGAAAATATTTTTCCAATATCACTATCCTTTTCATTTTTAATTTTTTACATTGAAATGTTGCGAAGAAGGATTTTCAAAAAGAATTAAAGTTCTCCATGAAATTCTAGCTAACACGAAAAGCTAACAAGACTCAATGAAACCGTAACACCGTCAGGAAATTTATATTTGTGAAATTTCTTCGACGTCCGGAAATGAAAAAGGTTCTCTCTCGTACACGTCTGAGTATGAGATAATAGTCGCGTTTTAATTAAAACATAGACATGTGCAGGAATACGGTCTGCAAAGGTGCTAGGTTCGTAGAACGTGGAATTCGTTCGAAAGACACTCACTTTCTCATTCATTGCAATCTATAGAACCGTTAAGCTCGCAAACCTCTTGAAAAATTTCGATGGATGAATAACTATCCTTAATTAACAAAGTCCATTTTACTTTGTCAACGGTAGCATGTTCATTAAGTATATAGTAATTCAATATTTTCATTTGAGAATGTTTAAAGAATGTATCTATTTATAACGAACCTTTTTCTCTTTTAGAAAAAACACTTGGATTATATTGTATTAAACGGCTGTAAAAGTTTGATCGATTTTACGTAAAACACGCGTTTTTAAAATCTTCATTTATTTTTAAACGTCGTTTTATTTCAATATTTCTCAATTGATTGGTAGATTAGAATTACAAAAAATTGCTGGTTCTTAGAATCTATAAATTGGTCGAATATCAATAAAATGTCGAGCTATTTAATTTCACCTAATATTCGAGAGACGTATCTCTATAATTATTGACATGTTCTTTCATTTATAGCTTCAGAATGGTACTCGAGCGAAATATATCCAGAATGAAAAAACGAATGAACAATTATTGACATATTCTTTCATTCATAGCTTCAAAATACACTTAAAAAATATTTTTGCAACTTTTTTTAAATTTATATAACTTGCAATATATGAATTTTAATCAAAAAGTAAAATAACCAAAAAGCTAGAATGTTTGTCTATCATTTTATTATTTCAATTTTACAATTTCATATATTATATATTATTATTATTATCTGTAGTTTTTACGTGTTATAATGTTATTTGTTTGTTAACGAATTTATAATAACTAACAATGGATATGTTAGTTATTACATTGAACTAGTATCTATCTATTTGACTCTATCATTTAAAAAAAAAAAAATAATAGTTTTCATAGATAATATAGACATTGATAGATTCTTTAAATTATTACTTTAATATTTTAAAATTATTTTTTGGTTATAATTTAGATTTTTATTATTATATCGTTTAGATTATATTTTAGGTTATTATAGATTTTTGCTCTTCTACAGTTCACTGTTTTATACTATACAGAGTTGTAACTCTTTGAAAATCAATGACCTCTATATAGGCTAATCGTGTGCATGTTTGAAAGAAGGTAGATATTTGCATGCTACATTTCAATATTTGATATTTTATGGAAAAACGTTAGTTCACAATTGTAGATTGTAGTCACGCAATTTTACCTATAAAAATTGAGAACATAGGCAAAGGTTACATGTGAAAGGTCAGTTCAATGAATTCTCAATTTAAATGGCAGTAGGTAGTAAGCACTATAGTCAAGTATGGTTTTACAAATAAATTCCTTAATTTTCATAATATCATTTGTATTTTAATTTAAATTACTGACAAAAAGAGTTATTAGATACGTAGAAATTTCCAATATTCGAACTTTCCTCGAGATGTGAATGTTACCTGAAATATTTTAAATATAATGTAACAGATATATGCAATTCAAGCGCAAATCTGGTTCCAAAAATTGGTAATTTCCAAGATATTTTAATTACTAAAATTTCTTGAAAATATCCTTGAGAGGTCAAATTGTATGTTTAAAAAAAAAAACTCAAAATAACATTCGTATCCTGAAAAAAAAGGCAAAGTAACAAAAAGTTATTAGCTCGTGCAAAATTTTTAATGTCATTTTCACAATTTTTGCGTGCTAAGTTTTCTAAAGTCTGCACACAGTATTGTATAATAATCCGTCCCATAATACCGTCTTGAAAGTAATAAAAAAATAAGTAAAAAGAGAAAACCGATGGGAAACAAGAGTTTGAACTATTGTGTAAAGTGGTTGGTCCAATGTAATGGCTTCGTCGGCGTCCGAGGTGTCGAGAGGTGCGAAGAAGCGAACGGTCTTAACCGGAAGACTTCGAGCGGACCTCGCGAGTGGAAATGCGGAAGACGAAGCTGGTCTCGCTTCGAGTCAAAACGGCGAAGATGGTCGCGATTCTGGCTTGTCTTCCGAGTCTTCAACGCCAACAGTGGGATCGCCGATACCGAGGCAACGAAAAACCACGAGCAATCCGATTAATATCGCCGTCTCTTCGGTCAAATCACGTTTTGCGAGTCAGACCGGAAGGTAGCTTCGTTTTCAAACAGTGACTGATTGTTCATTTATATGGGAGTTTTCATTTCAGTCGATTAATTACGATAATTGGATGGAATTAAATATAGTTCAATATATTTTTAGGAAATTTTTAAATACAAATTAGTTAAAGTTCTTTTAACAGTAGAATAATTAGTATTTTTTACCGCTGTATTTCTTAAATTATCTTTAACCGAATCGTATTTAACCTTCGATTGTTTTTTTAATTTAAAGTAATGTTCTATAATTTTTTAAATTGGAGGGAAATTACAAAGAATTGTACTTAACATATATTATTTTTCATATAACATTACACATATAAGTATAACTAACTGAGACATTTTCATGATTATCATTACTTTAAATATAAATATTATGTCAATACTTAAGTATATGTTATAACATCATTTATTGTAGCAAAAAATATTTGTATAGTTAATGAAAAATTGTTGATACTTTAAATTCTTACTTTGCGAAAAAGAATCTTACAACAAATTTTAAGGGATTGTTGTAAAGAAAAGGCTTCAATCTTCGAGTTCTTCTTCCTACATCCATATTAAAATTCAACTACTAATCAATAAACAACCGATACGATTTAATTATTTATTTAACAAACGTTTCATATCCTATTCACTTGGAATTTTAACTAAACTAAGCAATTAAAATATATTCTCTAACTTTTTATAAAAGGAAGATATAAGATATTATATTTGCTGAATAACAAAACAACGCACGCTTCGAATTCTTCGCAGAAGAAGCAATACTAATTTTATTTGAACGTGAATAAAACTATATAAAAAAAATCTGTAAAATCTGTAGATATTAAATTTTAATCTTTTCATGTATGCATTTTTGTTTCAGAAACGATTGCGATAAAACAACAAAGGTATGGCGAAGTAGATCCGTGACTGATTCACCACGTTCTGTAGATAGTACACGTACTCGTCAATTTTCCAGTCCTTTAAGGATATCAAGAAATGTAAGTCACTTTTTAATTAAATTTTTAAAAGTTTAAATTCTTCGTGTATTGTGTAATATATTTATTTGAAATTAGAAGATTTAATTTGTCGATATTAATTCCTTTTCAAATGCAATATATCACATACACACAGCATATTTTCAATTTATTGGGAAAGTAAAATAAAAAAAAAGAACTTTTTTCGGAAAATTAATCTGTAAAATAAAAAATTTAAAGCAGAAAATTATTTGTTAGAATATTAATTGTTCTTATTTTGTAATAATTTACATAATAATATAAATATATGTAATTATATATATATATATATATATACATGTATATGTATATATATATATATACATGTATATGTATAAAATTCATATAATTTTAGCAACAATTTAGCACTATCTACTGTCTTATATATATGTTTAATAACAAATTTTATTTATGATTAATAACAAAAAGCGAAAAATATATGTAAATAAATAAGTAATAAACTTCTGTAATATTTCATTTCAGATCCAGTCACCGAGTCTCGACTCTGGAGATGAAGGAAGTCTCCGACTTGATCGTGATACCTATCAACACATGTTTCAAGACATTGTTTCAATAAAAACGATGCTTCTGAAACTGAAACGAGTACTCCAAGAGGTATATTGAATAGGCATATTCAAGCAATCAACTTGTTTATGTCGTCTCGTTTTTTCTTAATAAAACACACTCTTTTCATTTAAGTACATACATATATCGATGTGCTTTTATATTAACACGCATTTTTTCATTTTTTTCATTATTCTCTCATCAACCATGATTTTATCTTCAAGTCAGAAGAGAACAGTTTGACGAGGGTACGTTGTTTTTTTACTGCACACATTATTTTAATGTTTTTTTTTCTTTTATATTATTTCCTACATTATTGTTATAATTGTTTTATATTTTTTGTATCTTCTTTATATATTATCCACATACATATTTATTATTTTTACTACAGTTTTATAATTATAAAATGTTGAATGTTGTAAGCGTACAATACGTTTTGCATTATGTTTACAGGCAGAAACTCTCAACCCATTCGATAATACTATGAAGGTTAGTTTAATTTTTACTAAATATTTATTTATATTTATTTGAGATTTAGGACTGTAAATATTTTTATTGATGTATGTAAATCTCTTGAAAAATCTTTTATTTATGAAACGATATTAATAATCGAATATAGTTTCAAAATACTCATAAATAAAAGATACAGATATTAGTGAGATCAAAAATGTATTCTATTATTTAATAAAACAATTCTTCAAACTTAAAAGAGAAGTAAAAAAATTCACTGAACTTAAAGTCTTCTGAATTTCATTATTAGCCTTTTTTAATTTAAAATTTAGAAAAATATAATTCTGTTCGCTTCTGCTCTCAGTCTCATCTGGAAACTTTAAAAATACAAAGAAGAAACTATTGAATATTCTAAATTTCGTAATTAGTTTTTTTAATTTGTAACAATATTCTATTGAAAAATGTTAAATATTTGCTCTGTACCTTTCGTTACTATTGTGTACGATCGAGAATAGCGTTACTAACATAATACGCGGTGATGTAACACATGCAAATTTTACAAATTTTAGAATGGTCTCTTCTGCAACGACAGTGGTACCGCGGATGTTAGTACATCTCCAGGTACTGGTGGCAGTAATATTGTCGATGAATTGGCTGATTTACGTAGGCAGGTTGTCTTTTTACAAGGTCAAGTAGAGGATAGAGATCGAACTATTCAAGTATTACAGGTAAGAAGTCTAAATTTTAGAAATATCTTTTGCAAAACAGAAAAATGAAAGCAAAAAATATTTTTTCAAATGCTCATGTTACTAAAAAAAAAACAATATTAAAATTAATTGTAATTGATTAAATATTAGTTACTTTTTTATAAAGATTGGTGAAATTTATTATCACTTATAATAAAATAAAATTCAGATCTTTGTGAATATAATTAAAGAAGTAAAGCTGCAACAGAAATTTCTTTCGTCTACTAAGTAGTATTCATATAAAAATATTATTTATATAAGATTATTTTAATTTGATTTATATAATTATGTTGACTTTAATGTTGAATTTAAAAAAACTTAAACAGAAGTGATATCTATGTAATCTGATTTGTAATCTATTTGCATTTTCTATAAAAAATGAATTAAATTTCATAGTCTCAAATTATTAAATTTTATTGATACTAATTAGCTAAAATCTTTATATTTTCTATCTTGTATCTTACAATAATTATGAAATTATTTATAATTATTTTTTTATTTTATATTAATCATGCAATTATATTAAATATTACAGTTCCAAATATCAAAACTTCAAGGACCTAATAGCGACGGCCAAACATGTGCTTTAATCAGTAATCACAAAAACCTTTTTTCCTCAAATACCTGCAACGCTGCTACGCAAACGGAGAAGGTACGTTTATAGTTTATTATCTTCGATAAGATATTATTTATAGTAAATCTAGTGTTACAATGTTATCGTGTAATTGCAACTCACCAATTTTCACATTCCTCGATCTTTTCTGATCCGGAGGGCAAACGAGTATATATAAGCCAAATTTCATTCAAATAATATAAATTATCACTTAAAAAAAAAAGTAATGTATATTTTGAAGTACAATCGGATGAGATATATCAGATCAAAATCTATCAAATTCTACATCACGCTTTAAATGTAAATATTATAAATGCTTTTCTGCAAACAAATAATTCCCATTTGCCCGTCATTGAAGAGTTATACTCGAAATATTTCAACAATCAATATTAGTTTTTGCTTCATGTGTCAAAAGCACACATAGCAACGTTGAAAAGGGATTTTCTCTTCAAAAATGGCACATATGGCAAAGTTTTCTGATGCAAAACAATTTTTATTAAATTTATTGCACATTAGCTGAACGTTTTATAGTATTTGTAATATTACATATACGTAATTTATAGTTCACGTTGGTTATAAATTGTTTTTTTAGTAAAAATTCAATATAATTGCTTTTAAGTTGCATACACTTCACTTAACATTATTCACAGCAGTATTCATAGAAAATCGTGTTATTTATTTTCTAAAACTTAAAATTTATACTAAATTGGTTAATGACAATTTTATTTTGTACTAATACTAGGAGATTCCAGAGTTTATTATTATGTGCGTTATAGTATACAATTTTCAATGTAATTCTAGTAATTCTTATAATACACAATTCAATATTGAAATTTTGCATTTAATTATGCAAAGGGTTGTCAGTCTGTTCCAAGAATCATTTACTCTATTTTTCAAACTTTTGAAAGTTGTATGTTTTTCAGCAAAGTTATAAAATATACTTATGTCTCACATATTATAATCAAAAATCAATTGAAATATCAACATGTTTTATCGCATTTTATGATATCACTCATCTTACATCATTTTACATAATACTATATATAATATAATAATTCATTATTCGTACTATACACATTTAATCCTTTCTTTCCCAAACTAATTTTTTCCTATTTTACGATAAATAAATGGTTCACAATAAGTCTACAAATGAATTTTTATGTTAAAGCTTTATATAAAATTTATATCTGATAAAATAAAAATATAATCTATAAAAATGAAAATAAATTAAGGATGATAAATAATTTAAAAATAATCGATAAATATATCCATAAGGTCATAACTAGTCTTTGAGTAATTAAAATCAAGTAATTAAAAAATTACATAAATAACACAAAAATATGTGCACACGTATTAAAGTGTCGTAAATCTTAAAATTGCTCCCTTATGAAATATAAAAAATATGATTTATCATTATTTCTTTCTTGTGATTTTTATGTGAAATACAATTCAGTTATTTGTCTAGAATTCTATGATTGATTTCTGATGAAGGTAATTTCACTTCTTAATTCTAAATATATAGCCATGTTGCTACCGTGGGAACGAAAAGGTTAATGTCTTCACACGTATATACAAGTTTTCATTTTCAATTTACTACGAGCATCCGTTTCAAATCCATATATACGTCGTGAAATTGTTAATTGAATATGTCCAAATACTTTAAACCACATCATACCACACTATAGATAATATTACATATTTATATTATTATTGTTGTTATTATTTTATTATTATAATTTTCAAAATAACATTAACATTACAAATATTACCATATACAATATATTTAGTTTTCTCAATTATCAATACTAATTTAAAAAAAAACTATTTATCTTACTATTTGTTATATTGTTTATTGTTATATTATTTATTTATTTATTATTTGTTTGATTGTGGATACAGACACGTCCAGTGTCAGCAGGACCATCACTCCTGCAAACACTCCCACAGGAAGATGTTATGGGCTCTCTAGTTAGGTGAGGTTTTTTTTTTCTTCTTATTTTGATTGGAAAATCTATTTTATCTTTGGAGAAAATTAATACTTCGGGAAAACCTTAGGAAATTCATGTGTCTTTTACGATGGATAATAGACGATAAAATAAAATAAAATAAAATAAAATACAAAGTACAATTACAAAAATGGTTTATAGTAATTGTAGTATTTGTACTAATATGATGTAGCAATAGTTGTAATATAGTAATATAGTGATAATTATAATAATTTGTATTTTTTGCTAAGTTGGTGTAAAACAAATATATCCTAAGGATTTTTCCGATGTTTCTTCGTTTGGAATACACTAATTAGATAATACAATATTATATTATATTCAATTATATTAAGATCGAGATAGTTTTAAAAATAAATTTATAAAATATAGGATAGTAGGCTATCTCTTATTATCACAAAAATATTTATGTAAGAGATATATTTCAAATGCCATGTTAAGTTGAGAAATTTAATAAACATGATAAGTAATAAAACAGAGTTTCTTTTGATAATGATCAATTACAAGTTGTGTAATTTTATAATATTTTACAATATTGTAAAATTATTAAATATTTTGAATGACATAATTCATACGTTATACATTTTTTTCATATAAAGTATAAAAATACATAGAATAACATAGCAAGTGAAAAAAATCATATCAACATAAAACACAACAATTATGGTACAACTAGGAGTATGGTGTTTAAAACGCAAAATAAAATATTTTTGTTCAAAACTTCACTATCGTGATTATTAATTTAGACAGGAAGTGAAAGAGTGAGAAAAGATAGGATTGAGATAGAACTCAATCAACTATGATCTTACAATATTAATACATTAAAGACACTAATGTTAGTCATTTTTTAATCATTTAAATATATAAATTTCAGCAACTAGCTTCGTCAATATGTATACATAAATTTGTATACATATTAATATTTCGTTTATTTTTGTACAAAGAAAACATTCTAATCCTACTTGTACCGCAAAGAATATATACACGTTATTATAAACGTTATTTACATAGAGAGAAGTTAGGTATACATACGTGCCTGAATTTACAGTATTTGCAAATATCATAAGTATATTTTTTCATATGTGACGTCACGAAATTTGTCATAAATAACGTGTTGTTCTTGCTGCTCTGGTCATTACCCTTCTCCGATGATTCCATGTGAGACAGCTTCAGGATCGGGAAGGTAGAGTCGGTCAGTTTCTGTGACTTAATATTGGGATACTTGCTCCTTTCTGCATTAAACGCCCTTATATTCGTGCATCTTTTCTACATTAGGGTCACTTGTTTGATCATTCGGTTCTAACACTTCTCTATTACTTTTGCATGCAAAAATGATAGAATCTTCTGCTTTTACTTTCGTTTCATGCTTCTCTATTTCGATTCGTTTCAAATACCTACGAATGTAAACTAACATAAACCCGTGTTCGATATATTAAATATATTTTCTTGTATTTGTATAGGGTTTGTGACCGAATCTTCTTACTTTTAGTATCGATAGTACATAATACTTGATAACAGTGTATAATAATTTCATAAAATAATCAGAGAAAGATTCGAATCTTTTCAGAATCAGAAAAGATTAAGTTAAAATAAAAGTAACACAATCATGAAATATAATAATTCATGCGTAACGAACAGCATACATTGAATGAAGTGTGTCCAATAAAATGAATAACATGAATAAATAGAAATTAACTTGAAAATGTAGCTTTTGTACATAATATGTAACATCAAAAATACGTCATATTTACTTACAAATTTTTAGTAACAAATATCAGGAGGAACTATATTTTTTTACAATATATATATATATATATATATATATAAAAGAAAAAAATTTACGCATTTCATCGTGATAGAGAAAGAAAACAATAATTTCTGAGATTTTTTAAATATTAATTGATTTGAAAATTTTTATTCGCATTAATAATCAGAATAAACGCATACTTAAAAATTTGATTCGATCGCAAGCCCTTTACGAATTCAAAGTTTCGAAATGCATACGTTAACTAATAAATTTTCATGTTTCAACAATCCGGAATGCAACGTTAATGGTACATCGTATAAAACGTGTAATTTGCTTTCAGAGTGTCTCTGTAACGTTATTCTAACTTTCATGGCATACTAATTCTCCTAGCATGTAGTGCAAATAGATAAATATACGATCAATTGAAAATTACGATTACGACTGTTCATTTATCTTGAAAACGTCTTTTGAGATTATAATAGATTTACAATTAATAATATTTCATGCTGCATTTGATAGCTGTGTGGGGTAAGTTTCGTTTCTTTTTTTATAACATTGTCGTGTTAACTTGTTGAATAAAAATTATTGAAAAAGTAAATGCATCTGGTTCTCAAAAGCTTGCTTCTAAACTTTTAGAAAATATTGAACTTTTATCATGAGATTAAATGAATTGGGTTGCTGCAGAAGTTCTTGTACATTTTTATTATAAAATCAAAAGTTAGATTAATGTTATAGTGATGTGTAGTATTACGAGTAACAGTAGTATTTGTATTAATAAATTGCATTTTGTGTAGTTTTTTTAATTAACTAGTTGTATTTTTATTGAATTAATCGAAATATATACTATAATTTCAAACTTATAATTTCATATAAAAACTTCTTGTGATAATTCTTTCAAGTATTATATTTGACTGGCTTCTAAAGATGTTCATAAGAATTTTTTGCAACAACTCGACAAATTAACACGAAGCAGAAATTGAAACATTTTAACAAACATATTTTGCTAAAATTAATCCTTTTTATTTGCAGATGGAGTGACTCTTGGGATCGACACCGTCCTTCATTGCTCGGAGAGCTTAATAGTAACAGAAGCCCACGTAAGTCGACCGATCGCATACCGCGTACAATAAAATCTCGTCTCGAGGATACTTCGCATCGTCAAACCGGCAATACGGATAAATTGCCGACAGAAAGCCCTACGAACAAGAGAACCGTGAAATCGAAGGACACCAAGTCCACCGAATCGAATGATAAGGAGCAGCATGAGGTAAAGAGGGAAGAGAATCTCGTGAAATCGTGTATTCCAACGGCCAGAAAATTTTCGACGATTCCGATACCACGGTCAGCGAGGGCCGTTACTTCTTCAATAGGTCGACCGCACAATACGTAACTATTTTATTTCAGAAAAAGAAAGAAAGAAAGAAATCTCATTGAATTTTAGTTTACATTCGCATCGTTGCGAATAATCTGCTCAGATTAGCTTATTAGTCTTATTTTTTACATTAAAAAAAGAATTGAAATTATTATTGCGAGTTTGTAGCATGCAAGTTGCTGTTACATGGTAACTAGACTGCGGATTTTTATGCAAATCCATATTTTTCTAAAAGCTTAGGCTTTAAAATAAAGAGTAACAAATATTTTTTAAATACTGAAGTATTTCAAAAGTATCGTTTTTACTAATTTATTATTTTTATTTTAGAGGTAATATTGAGAAAAATAATTGTAGCTTGTGTCCAAGTCAAACACAAGTCCAATGGAATATCGTTTATTCGGACTTCGTTAGAATGAGATTTTAGTTGTTGCTCAATTAATTGAATGTTTGCTGATTTTCTTACGAGACGAAAAATGACACATAACGAGGAAAATTGGTGAATTCTTATTAATTATTACTTGCTCCTTCTTAATAAGTCCAGATAAATGAAATTCTAAAGTTAAATAATTTTTTATTCAAGTTAATTTATTGAAATAAAATAACCAGACCTGCGTGTGTTCATGCAATTTTATATTTTGTGAACACAGTTAAAGAAATAGACATTTGTTTCATCTATTAAATATCACGATAGGTGCTCTTCTTTGAATATATGATGGAATCATTTTTAATTTCCTAAAAATTTCCATAAAAGTTTGCAAATATTGTAGAATTAGAAATATGTATGTGAAAAATTATTTTATTTGACAACTAAATAATGAAATAGTTCCGACAGAAATCATTTGCCTTTTCAAGTAAATTAATGTAATATTATTTTATATTGTATAATGTAAGATAATATTGAATCAAATAAGCTGATTTATATTTTTTTAACAATTATTTTTTCAATATTTCAAATAATTCCCAAGTCTGTTCTAGACAGAATTAAAAAAAAATTGAATTTTGGAGTTGTATTTCACATGCTAAATATTACAATAAGTATTATGTCTTGGATATCAAGAAAATATTTGCGTATTACTTTAAATTTCTCTCAAGTGCATAAAAATTCGCAGTCTCGTGATAATGGTATTTACTTTAGCTATTTAATTTTCATTTCGATATTGAAAAAGATATTTTAATCATTTCGTAAGATTTTTCGTCGCAACTTCACGAATATAATGAAAACGAGAACATTCTTAAGATTTGCGTAAATTGCAAAAATAATGTACAAATTACGTTGAGAATTAAGACAATTCATAAGTTCCTATCATTTAAAGTTTATGTTTCATTTGGTTTTCTTATATCGCGTATAGAAACTATCATTGTGGTCTTTCTGCAACCCTTTCAATATGACCACTAAATTGTACACATTCATTTGTAAATTATTAATTAAGTTCTATATGACGCAGTTTAGAGGTGTACATTCATCATGTGGATGTACAGTTTTAACTTTCATTTACTTACAACCAATTTGTGATATTGTAAAAAGTGTCCGTTTATCTTGTTGCGTATACTCTCGTCATGTGAACATTAATCGGACTTCTCTTAAGTGCAAAATTTACAATATATATTTATCGATATTCATGATAATCGACAATAGTTGTCTATAATGGCTTTGATCGTTGAAGTAATCTATAAATTTTGCAGCTTCTGTTCTCTTCTTTTGATATCTTCGAAATTGATATTTAAAGTACACTTAAAATGCAGTAAATATATGCAAACTGTATACTCTATATCTTGTGAAATTATTATGATTACACTACGTGTACACTACATATGGTGTATGCTAAAGCATTGTACATATACATATGTGATTATGCGATATGTATTGTTACGTCTTCTCAGTGCAGTTAGGAATATCAGAAACGGTGAAGATTTTTCATAAAAAAAGTAATTCGGACATTCATATATACAGATACAGGATTTCAAAGTAGCAGAGATGAAAATGAAGAATTCGATTTTAATACGCGTATATTCTGATCAGGATTGCAACCATGCTTAACCCTTAGGTTTTCAATTTAATAATTGGAATTCATGTCTAATTTATATTGAATTGGTGAATGGAAATAAATGTTCCTTTCTAATGTCATGTGAATTTTTAGTTTGTGAATGTTTCAGTTATTCTGTTTATAAAAATATAAAATTGTATAGAGTTTGTAGTTTAAAAATGAAATAACAGAGGATTATGTAAATTTCCAAACACTAGTAAAAATTGTATCAATATAAGGTAAACTAAGAAAAAATAAAACAACATAAGATAAATTTAAAATTAATACAATTATTTATTTGCTTAAGGATTAATGAATTATTATACTTGATGATCATGGTAATTTTCGGTGGTCTTGAGTGTGCGTCTGTGACAATAAGTTTGACTCGAACTATCGATCTGCTCTTGATTCACTTGCGCTCTGCTCTCGATTCGATCAGATATTTTTTTTTTTTTTTAATTATACATATATTTATAATGAATAACGCTATAATCTCAGCTCGATTATGGCTATGATTTTAAAATTTTAACGTGATAAATTTTTTTATTTTTAGATATCTTATAAATGTGACGATTTGTACTTTAAAATTAAACGCAAAGATGTAATCGAATTAATTTTCACACTTAATACATTTCTTCCATTTATTTCTACACTTACCTCCTGAATAGTTAACAAGCAACAAATCAACTTTTTTATTTTCCTCAATAACATACTCTGTAGGGTCAAAAATATCTTCTTCTCTTAGGCATGATATGTGCTCTATAATTTATCCACTATGTGGTTGTGATGGATTGGCAGAATCAAATACATAATCAGGTTCTGTTACTGGTACGGAATACACGTTTTGAAAATTATTTATAATGTCACGAATTTCGTTGTGTTAATTTCAATTGAATTTATGGATGACTATGCTATACTTGCAATTTTAAAGATAGTGATTAACATTATTCATTTATTTTGAAAGTCCAATTCCTTTTGTTCGCGTTTGTATCAGTTATGCAATTCTATTAAACAATGAAATTTTAATTAATTAAATTAATTAATATTTTAAGATTTATACTATGATTCATAAATAAAAAGTTTACGTTAAAGTATATGTAAATTCTTTAAATTATTATATTACATTATACATATATGTAATATAATATGTATATGATATGTATTATTTTATATATTAATTTATTATTATTCATTTAATAAATTTTTAAATATATTAAATTGATTTAATTAATTAATTAATTTAATAAATTTTTTGCATTTTTTCAATTTTCTCAAAAAATGGACTTACACTACTTTTAAGATAAACGTTTAGTAGCTTGAAGAAAAAGCTCATAAAGAAATAACATCTTTAAATTGAACTGTTATTATAAATGCATTGCGAGTTTAAGCTTTATTCTAAAGAATATTTTGCATCTTTTGTCATCTGCTAAAATTGAATTATGAAACATACAAAACATACGTTTATGTTTCACATGATTTATTCTATTTGTATGAAACCTTTGGAATTTTCGGATTCCTTAAGGATCAATCTCACGTTAACGCAACTGTAATTCTTCTTTCATCTGTAATTCTTCTCAGTGAATTTATACTATCGAATTCTATTTTTTAATATTAGAGAGAAAATCCCAAGAATTATGTTACAATTGTATCTGTAATATTGTGGTAAATTAGTGGTAGCCACACGTAACAATACATTACGTAAAGTGTATACTATCACAGTATATGTATTTGCATTACGGTGTAATATTGTAGTGTAATATTTCTAAAGTGTACATTATATTCTTTTACAATTATTGTATTTAGAGTAGAAACGCAAGATAAAGGATCTATCATTGTAAAAATTTATGTTCTACAGACATAAGAGCTTCGTTTTTAAATATAGCAAACATTAATCTTCATTTCAAGTTTACGAAACTTAATTTCATATGTTATTTTTTATTCAATGTACAAATATTAGATGCTATATATATGATAGCTTTTAATCAAGCCTGATTTCAACAGTAAACCATTACTCTTAGAATCAGGAAATTTTGTAAATTTTTTTTTACGTTACTTATAACTTGTTCCATAGCTGATTTGTAAGATTATATTTGGTGCTATTGAATTTTTTTAATTTATCGTATTTAGAGTCTCCTGATTCATTGGACAAAAATTTATAATAGTAAAAAAATCATTTTCTTGAGTAAATTAGGAAAGAAGGAAAAGATTAAGGCAATGTAACTATGTAAAGGATCGGTAAACATTACAGTTTCTTATATTCTGCTTCATAATTAATTAATTAATGTTATGGTGGCAAATATACTCTTTCATTAAAAGCAAAGAATTTATCTTCAAAATTATTTGATATCAGGGGATGCTAAATATTTCATATATATACATTGTACATTTCTTTTTATTCATACTTTAATTTGTAAAATGATATAATAAAAAGAAATTAAGAGCATAAAACAACTTTTTATATGCAAACACTATTAAATTTAATATATCTCTATACCTTCATAATAAAAGACAGAAAAATATATATATAAAAACGTATTCCAGTAAACAAAATATTTTTAAAGCTACAGACTGACTATTACAAAATAATGCTATTTTTAAAATAATTAAAAATGTTTTCGTATTTATTTATCAGAAAGATTTAACAAAATTTTTTTATTAAGTATGTTTGATCTAATAAAGATAATTTTATTGAAAATTACTGATTTGAAAAATAAAACTTTTTTTGTTAATAAAAGTATACAATTTATGCTCCTTTTTATCACTCATTATTTTTCTCATCTTTAATATATATTAGTAATATTACTAATCAATGAAATAATTTTTATAAATCTGCATATTTTATGTTCTGCTTTTATCATTTCCATTTCCTTTATTAATCATTTAGCAAATTTTCAATTCTTCTTATCTTTCTTAACTTGTATTATGTAATATTCTATGTGAAGGTAAACACAATTAAGTTTTTATAAAATCTGAGAAATTTCTACTTATTTTTACTGGCATATCACAAACTTTTATATAACTTTATTTCATAAATGAACATAAACACACGCGACATAATATTTTTTTAATTCATTGCACATATGCTTTTAGTGCAGTAATCTATGCATTTCAATTGGAAGTATTCCTATATAGTATACTTAAGAAAATAAATTATTAACGATTTAAGGTAATAATAACTATTATAGTTATCAATTTGTAGTACATTTTTATTTATATTCCTTTATATTTTAAGAATATTTTTAAAAGAGAAATATCTTTTTAGTAAAATGTACTTTTGTGCATTGAATTCAATAGAAAGTTAGCAATTTATATTTTGAAATTATTACAAAGTAAGGAGAAGTAAAGTAAGTTAATTAACAAATTATAAACAAATTTGTGCATAAACGGAAGCTTTCATCTTGCAATTTGCTTATAATATTGAGTTAGTTTTGGTTTCCTTTAGTCTATTGTAATTATTGCTTATAAAGGATATTAAAATTTATAGAATTAATAAAACAATTTTGCTATGAATGTAAAGTTTTTTTTGTATTCAATAAACTAGGTATGACTAGATTGCAGCAGATTGTAAACAGAATAGACATAAATTTCTCTAAGCAGTGATTTAAATGAAATTAATGAAAAGATATATTATAAATGCTGCTGTTCCTCAAATGAGGTAGTATTGTATTTAGAAATGTAAAATTTAATTATAAGCACTTTTGAATATTTAATATTAAACACATGGTACGTACAAGTCAACTATGTAAAATCTTAATAAAGTGTAAGTAACATCTGTCTTATTTAATATTTCTAAAATAATATACATATAATAAAAGCTTTCACTTGTAATTATAGAGAGATATTGATAATTTACCTGTAATAGATAAATTTTACTTTAACTTGTGTTTATATTTATGTACAAATATATTTTCTCTGTGGCTCTAAATATAATAGGATAATAAATAAATAATTTTAATGCATTTTTAATCTTTCACATTCTATCTATTTTAACAAATATTCGCTATTTTCTTTCAGTAGCTCTGTAAAGAAACAGAATTTTTGTTCAAACATGTTTTAATGATAATTTGCATTACTTATAAAATTAATTTATAGTTTAAAAAGAAAATATCTAATATGAAGTATTTTTTGACAAGAAAAATATGTTCCTTTTTATATTTTATATCATTATTGCAATTTAATAAAGTTTGTTTTTTGTTTTGATTTTATTATAAAAGTTCTAAAAAATTTATAAAAATGGATAATTTAGAAGTATATAAAATTTTACTCAAAAAATTATCTAAATTTTTATCTAAATGTAATTTAATTTCTTTGTAATATATATATCAAAATACTTTCATAAAGAAAATTGTTGATCAAAATTTTTTTATAATAAATATGTACAGGTATAAACAAAAAGCGCATAGAGTGTTTAAAATTTATTTTGTTTGTGTGTCTCCTCATATTTCAAAGTATCATTTGCCAAGGAAGTAATTTTACAATGTTTATAATTTCATATACACCTTATTTATCATTGCGTATCTATAAATTTATCCTCACATTAACGGCTTCTTGACATGAATGCAATTTTCTAATAATAAACTACAAAAGGATGTCTTTACAATAGATCATTTTATACAAAATAGTGTCCTTGACATACATTGTTTGTTAATAAAACACAAGATAACTAATATTCAAAAGTCATATTTTTGTCTCCTTTTTTATGTGTGTTGGGTTATGCTTACATGATGAGCAATGTATGTTCAAAATAAGGGACATCATGAGCACTCATCTTTCTATCATATTAAATCACCATAATGTGAATTTTGGTACAATTTGCATTAAGATAAATAATATTAATAAAAGCCATAGATGTATATTAAAAAACTGTAATGTTATATTTTTATAATTGTTTCTAAATAAATTATTGTGATTTATATATACGTATAGCAGTATGTTCATTAGATACTAAATTGGCTACAGATACTTTGGTGTTCAAATTATTCTTAGGTACCGCTGTGAAAGTATTTACAGTAATTACAATTATAAAATCGACAAAGTTTCATTTTGTACGCAATTTAAGAAAAATAATGCTAACGATATCCCATAAATTAATCATTACTGTGTACTTTACAGTTGGTGTTATACATATTGCGAAAAAGTTTTATTTTATCATACTGTGTCTTGTGTACAAATCAATAAATACACTTATAACATAATACAAATACATTTATCACTATCAAACATATTAACCAATTGTTGCTTTTAAAAAGTATCAATGACAAATGATATTTAAGGATTATAAATTTATTATAATCCATACATGTGAAAGCAACAATGCTAACATTATCTCAAACGTATTTCATCCAGAAAAATTATAATAAATGTATCTTTAATAAATCACAGTTCATCAAGAAAGAAAATAAAGAGGAAGAGGACTACTAATTTTAAAAAGTTGGTCGATAATTATTTAAATCTATCCAAGAATATGGTAAAAATTTAGAGGTATATTAATAGTTATACAATGACAATTTTCAATGTGAACGTATTTTGAAATCACGATATACAGCTGTCTATCAGTACCTGGCACTTTATGGCAAATCAAAGTTACATTAGTATTTCAAAGATCCTTAAGAATTGTGTCTATCTGCATAAAATTTGACAAATGTATATGAAAAACTGCAGTGTAATGATTTGTTCTAACATCTGTATTATTTAGTATCACTCATTTATGCTACTTGAACGCATGATCTTCCTTACTTCTAACGTAATATGTATGCACAGAAACAGATTTACTACATATTGTCACTGAGTGAAAAATGTTATAAAACAGAGTCTTTAAAGTCATTTTTACTTTCATATGCATAAATTTATTTCAATCACCTCTCGTGCTATTTCCTGCTAAGCAGGCATTTTTAATTTCCTCGTTATTAATAGAGTTAGAATTTGATGAAAGTGCGTTCACATCTTTTATTTCTTTTCTTTGTCAATTTCTGTTATTTCCTTTTTAATTGAGATTTTATTGTCGCATTTCTTGTCTTTATCAGTTTCTACAAATTCTTTTTTAATTAAAACTTTGTTATCACCCCATCTTGTGTCCGTTTTAAATTTAGTTTCGACTTCTGATCCGTTAATCTCACTAACTTTTTCATCTTGAATTTCTACAATTTCTACTTTTTTTGTATCAGCTTGCATCATTTTTGCTGCTATATGATACATATTTTTTACGGCTGTAAGGTATGTATGGCATTCAGACTGCACAGAAAAAATATTTTATTTAAATAATTTAAATATTACATTATAAGAAACGAAAAAGAAACTGAAAAGAAAATAATAAAAAAACTGACACTCACCGATACTTTTCTAAGTTTTTCATCTGTGTTTCTTAATTTGTCTTTGTATATTTTTAAATCTTCAGAAAGAGCTTTAATATTGTTTGTTTGTTTCGTCGATTTTTCATTTACTACACATAATTCATGTTGTAATTCCATTAAACGTTCTTCAGTATCCAATCGGGCCTTTTCTGATCTTTTTAATTGGCTAACAAGTTTTTCTACATCTAACAGAGAGCCTTTATACATAACAAAACCTTCCGATACATTCGACTCTTCAGATTGTTCTGCAAGTGCATCTTCTCTACGTGCTCTTTTTGATGCTGGTCCACTTCCAACGAATACCGGTAATAATCTTTTATTTCCTAGTTTAAAGTATAAAAGTAATAGAATATTAACCGTTATCTATCAAATATTGAAATATAATACTTAAAATATAATACTAAAAATAATATTTAAAATGTACCAAGTGCTAATGATCGTAATATTTCTTCATCATTCTCTACCCTGATAGAATCAGCTTTATCAGTTTCCTTTTCATCTTTTTTTTCTTCTTTTATGTCATCTTCCCTCGACCTATCTGTTAACTTACGATAATGCAAAGAATCCCTAGTTACAACCTTTTGTACTAACTTACGAACTTGAGCTCTTGATAAATTCAGTCCTAAAGTATAAATAAGTTCTTCTATATCTTTGTCAAAAATATAACCACAATGAGTTTGATCGAAATAAACGAAAGATAGTAAGAGGTAAGGATCATGTGTATACAATTTCATTTTCCTTTTTCTTCCATCTTTTTCCTTATCTCTTCTACCATCTTTAATTGAATCATCATCCTACAAAATGTAATTATTATTAATTTTCCCTAGAAAATTTACATATATTTAATAACATGTTTACAAATAATTACATCAGACTCATCTTCCTCATCGTCATCATCATCGTCATTTTTCTCTTTTTCCCGATCCCTATCATCTGTTTTACTTTTTACATCTTTTTCATCTTTTTTATCTTTGCTTCCTTCTCTTCGTTTTTCATCCTTTCTGTTACATCTCTTATCATCATCTTTTCTTTTATCATCTTTTTTTTCGTCTCTTTTATCATCTTTTTTGTCTTTTTTTTTATCTTCGTCTTTTTCTTTTAGTTTCTCAGGTAAATTACATAATGCTCGATAAATTCGAAAGCCAAAATCTCGCATTAACATTTCATTAAAAAGTTCTGCGAATAATGATACCTCAAAGGAATGTTCCTAAATAAAAAAAAAAAAAGAAAAGAAAATCACTTATATAATACTAATATGCAATTTAAAAAGATAAGAAAAGTCACCTTTGTATCTTCTGGTCTATAATCTAAAAGCACGCTCAAAGACATAACAGTACAATCAAATTTTCCACTTTTAGCCATTCTGGAAGGATGGACAATAATATGAGATGATTCGGGTAAAGTATATCGTTTTTCAAGAGTACTACGTTCACGTTCACAAAGTTTTCTTCTGTCTTCATCGTGCTGTATACATTAATGTTACATAAAATTATTTTGCTGTAATTATTATTTTCTCCGAAAAATTTCCTATTTACAAAATATATACAAGGAAATTTACCTCTTTAATATCCTTGAATTTTTTATCCTCTTCTTCTTTTGGTGGAGGTGAAATATCTTTTTCATTTTCTTCTATATCGTCTTGCCGTCCTTCTTCTTTAGCTTGTTCTGAAGCTATTGTTTTCATAAGTCTTGCAAGTAATTGTGATTTCAGACCTTTGCAATTTAAATTACGGGCTGCTAATTCTTGCCGCAATTCATTTACCTTTATAAAACCGATTTATTAATTTATGTAAAATAACAAAAATGTTTATAATCAATTGAGCATTGAGAAACTAACGTTCATAGACTTTGGATCCAATTCAGAGTAATGAGTGGGGTCCTTCTTCTCTGGCACTGGATCATCCTGAAAAAAAGAAATCATGCATTATGTTATAGAAGTAAAGAATGGAATAGAAAACTACAAAACAGAAGCAGCCCCTATATAACGAAACGAAACCACTCCCTCTTCATTCTTTCATCACTCTCTATTTTATCACCACTCTCTCACATTTTAATGATATACACGGTTCTTCATTCACGATGACCTTCAAGTATGACTCAAGTAACTGCTAGATTCTCATAGTGTCCTGGCTCTGGTGTCTGTGTGATTGATAGGTTATGGATAATATCAATAATGTTGTATATAACGATTATCAAATGAAATTTTTGAATGATGTATCAATGATGGTGAAGGTTTCAGGAAAGGGAATGGCTCAGCTGCGCTCTTCTCCGAGCTAGGCTTGCTTGCTTCTCTTGTTAATGCAATGTGACTGCCAGTGGCTAAGGGAATACTTGCAATACATTACTCATTGATCTTTTTTGTTGTTAACTTTGCTTTAAAATTTTTCAGTAATTAAAATAGTTTAAAATCTAATATGAAAACTTTATACTATGCACATTACATTAATTTACATAGATAACAAATAGTTCTCAATGGTACTAAAAACATGATACAAGAATGATATATGATATATATTTACATATACATATATAAATATGTAAATATCTTTAGATAACAAATTATTTGATTTAAGATTTAATCAATGTCACAACATTATTCATATGTTACTGAGTCATTTTATAAAAACAACATATATTAATGCATCGAAATAATAAAAGTTGAAATATTGATACAACAATTAACTACTTATATAATATGATAGCATTCAATAAAAAAAGCCATTTAAGTGATTTAAATTAATAATAAACAGTTAAATGCTCAAGAAACGAACAAACACTTGACGATAGGATCAATGAGTAAGTACAGCCTATATTGAAAATCCAGTTTAGTAATGGGAAAACAGTTGCACGATTATATAATGTAATAAAAAGGTAAAAGTAATATGGGATGATGTTGGCAGTGCCTTTTGATCAGCGACGGCAGCCTCATCAGTGTCATTGGCAGCATCCAAATCGTCGGGGCTAGAGGCAGCACGCAGCAATTTTCGCTCCAGTTGTTTCTTATAGCTGAGTTGTAGACCATCCCATTCCAATTTAGTGGGTACACAGCTCCAAACATCTGGGAGAAATAGTATGACGGTTTCAACGCGAGAGGGCACCACTCGCCCCGACTTGTGGGTAGTTTCTGCACGTCTGTAGTAGAGTTCCAGGAAGCGGTACCTGTGCCGCAAGGAAAAACAATACCCAAACGTCAACTCAGGTTAATGCCGCTTAGCTTTGCCTTATATGCTAAGTGTTCGTTCGCTTGTTCGTAAAGCCCACGCACTGCATACAAAGCCACACACAGCGCACATTGTAGACCGTTTGATAAAGCACAACTGAGTGGGTCACAACGATCATAGAACAATAGTGATGATCTGTCTGCCACGACTGCTTGAATATCATCTGGGTGCTCGATACAGGATCCAGTGCAGCAATCTCCATCGGTTGGTCGTGTATAGAACAAATACATACCTCCTCTGTAGAGATTGAGCTACAATCTTAGTTATCAATTCAGAACTGGCATTAGAAGTTACTTTTTTTCAAGGATGGTACACACCTGTCGGATCTTTCTTAACGCTATAACATTTTATCTCATGTCTTTAACACAATTAAGTTATATACCGTCAAAAAATATGTATATAATACATTTATACAAGATAGAATGCTGGACGGAGCCGACGAGTCCAAAATTTTGAATCGATGATAGTTTTTAATTTTTGTATTAATTTTTTTTTTTTTAAGTAACTTGATAATGTATCGGCGAATAATGAAACAATAATGGGCAGAAAAACTAGATAGCATCACGTTGCTCTTTCTATGAAGTGCTTTAAATTCCATTTAAGACAACAATAAAAATAGAAAGGAATATCAATATTTGAAGAACCGTACCACTGAGTGCAACTGGATAGATCTATCCCCGTGAGAGCCTTACAGGTCCTTACTGCCGTTCTAATCAATACCGATGGATCCTTTTCAGGATTAGGACCATCCAAAGAAGGACTCCATGGTCCACCAATAGCCATTGTTTCATTTTTACCCCGTAAGCCTACTAAGAAATTTATTAAACGTGTAGGATGTACATAATCACGATCTGGATCTCTATCCTCAGATACACCACAACACCGTTTATAAATTTCTTCCATGGCGGGCATAGATATCAACATAACCTGTAACATAATATGTATAATTTAACGAATATAAATATAATCATATCATTTATTTATTAATAAATTAACCGTCAATAAATTATCAAATATCAAAGTAACATTTACAGAGTTCATTCAAATAGTTATTATAATCAATCATTATTTATTGATAATGCATTATTAAAATCATAAAAAAAATTTTCTACATATGTATTCTTATCTTTTTTAAATATATTAAAATGATATTAAAATAATCAAAAATTATTTTATTAGTAATTTAAAAAATTATAATATAACAAACCTTCGCGGAGAAAAGATAATCCGCATCTGAAGGTTCTAGTACTGCTGAATTTTCTGTACAAGGATCAACATCCTTATGCATGACATGAAAAGAGCATGGTTTATTAAGGGCAAATGGCATATGTGGTGGAAAAGCATCAACCCATCGAAAATTAGTAGAAAAAAAATCGCTAGGAATATACATATTTTGATACCGCCTTCTTATCTCAAGTACATCTGCTTCAGGTCTAAAATAACAAGTGATTAAGTCCTACGGTTTTAAACATATAAAAATGGCGTGCGTAATCATATAATTCTTAGTAATATTGCACAAAAAATATACTTACAAATCCAATGCTATTTTTGGTATTTGTACCATATATCGCGGTACAACTCTAGTACGTCGTCTTGGTCTTGGGGATTTACTTCTTCTAGTTCTTGATGGACTACGTTCCTCTTTTTTCTCACGTTCTCTAATTCTTTCTTCACGACGTCTTTTTCTTTCGATTTCTTCTTCCTCATTTTTTCGTTCTCGCGGAGATCTTTCTCTTACTCTTCCAACTTTATTTCGATTACTGGCTGTATTAGCATTTGTTGCACTAGTTGTGAATCTAACAATAATTATATATTTTTTTCAATAAAACTGTTATACTACACATAACATTACAAAAAATATTTAAATGACATACCCAAGTCTTGTATATAATCAAGATCTATTATTAATAAAATGTGTATAATTTTATCTAGTATAAATTACCTATTATTGGCATTTTCAGCAGGTGGAGGAACAGCATTGTACGTTCCTGAGGTACGATTCTGTTGTGGTTGTGATTGCTGTTGTTGTTGACGAGTGGCTTGATTATTTTGTTGCGTATTAGTGTTATTATTATTATTTCCCATAGGGAGTACTTGAATTCTAGTGGCACTCCATTTAAATGGCATGGATGGATTATACGATGCTTCCACTAGTACTCTATCACCTACTACAGGATTAGATCCTTTAACACATGCACTGAAAAAATTTGTTGATATCATTTATTATAGATTTCAAATTATAAATATAATAAAAGCATTTTTGCACAGTATCATTACTTTGTTTGAAAAAATACATCTTCATCTACAAAACCAAAATTGTCATATACTTGTGTAACTGTGCCAGTGAAAACTCTTTGTTTTGTAGATGATGAAGGTACATTTTGTTGAACTTGCTGTGGTACACCAGCTACAGATGGTTGAAATGCATTTGTATTTAATGCTCTTGGTGGTGGATAAGAAACAGTGGCAACTTGTGGATATAGTTGACCAGCTATACCAGATGGCAAGTTAGATCCAAGTGTTGCCATTGAAGCCATTGTTATATTGGGCTATTTTATAAGATACATATTAATTAAAGTATATGAATAAAAATTATAATAACTGTAGATTGTTAAACATAACCTATTAAAAAAACTAGAAAATGTATATTTAATAATTTAAACTATATTTAACATTACAATAAGCATAATATATATCATGTAAAACCTTAAAATTGTAATTAACAGGATACCATATATTTTTATATTATTTATATATTTTAATTTATTGTTTATACTGACCTGTTGTAATCCTAAACTTTGTTGATAAACTTGTTGAGTCTGTTGTTGATATTGAACCATAGGTTGGCCACCTATACTACCCATTGCTTGACCTAACATTTGTTGTTGAATATTTTGAATTCCTTGCCCTATGTATAAATAAAAATAAAATACCCAAAATTTGTATATTTAAATATATTGTTTTTCATTATTTCTAAATGGATATATTATATTATATTATAAGTGTATTGCATAATTTACAACATCAACAAATTAATTTATTTATTTTTAGTATATATTTTTCACGAATATCTTAAATTTACATACACAATACATATAATTAAATATAACAAATTTCCATTTGCAAGGATACAAACTGAACAATAATTATAAAAATATTTAAAAGAACTATTTATATTTATGTTAAACAATGATTATTCCAGCAAGAATGGATATAAAATTTATATAAATGTAAATAAACTTTATTTACATACAAATGAAATAAAAAGTTCATTTGTTTTTAAAATAATTATAAATTAAACATAAAATATTAAACATTTTGTTTGTCATAAACCACTCTGTATTTATTATTAAAAAATGTGTTAATATAAGTTAATTTTTAACATTTTGACATTGCATGAAATATTAGTGAGGAGTATTATACAAATATATTTATTGACTTGTATAAATTGTAATAGAAACTTGGCAACATTGACTTGCACACGGGGCGACAATATAAAATATATATTAATAATGAAAATTACTTTACCTGCATTTCGAACCCACGGTGGATTTTTACCACCTCCAAATGGTGAAAGATTACTCATTTCCCAAGAAATATGTAATATTATTAATAATACAAATTTAACAAGATCTTGGCTACTCTTAATTCA
The DNA here is from genome assembly GCA_030673865.1 of Melipona bicolor. Lineage (NCBI taxonomy): Eukaryota > Metazoa > Arthropoda > Insecta > Hymenoptera > Apidae > Melipona > Melipona bicolor. Next base: position 268,974 of record JAHYIQ010000029.1, read on the forward strand.
GCGTCCTTCACTTGGGCGCCATCTTTTCAGCAACTACTTAGATCAAATATTGCTTCGTACAGGAAGTGAATTAAGTTTAAAATTCTTTTCATATTAATAATAATTTCTATATAATATAAATGTTACTTCAAATTATTTATGACAATTAATTTCCTTAAATTATTGTTTATAAATAAATAATTATAATTTAAATGATCATAAAAAGAATTAGCTCAAATTTTAATTTGATCCTGTTGTACACTAGTATATATAGGAAATATATGTACTTGGCAGATTGAGATTCAACGAAAATATTCATTCTTTTATTATTAAACGCTGATATTTAACATTTTAATGCAATTAAGTGTGTATATTTTTGAGAAAAATAGCTTTAAATACAAAATAATTGATTGTTTGAATGTGACTCAAATGAGTGATGCATTAATGTAAAAAATTTAAGTGGTATATTTTTTACTCCACTATGGTGACAGTGATGCCAAAACGTCATGTCCGGCGTAGATGTACAATAAAATTGAACAGTATCATGATTGGTCCACAATCAAAATCCAAGGCAATATATGACATAACATCCTTTAATTATGTCAAATGAGTTGTATCAGTATAATTGTATGCTATTTTGTCATTACGAAGCAAGATTTTGGTGATAAATTGTAATTAAAAAAAAAAATGATTAAAAAAAATATTTGGCAATATTATAGATATTATTATTATAGACAATATTGTAACACGTAAGTAATATTTTAAGTGAAATTAAATGCAACATTTTTTAATACTGAAGAAATGAACAAATTGACACCATAGTAAAATAAATTTCACTTAAAATAGAGATTTTACGTCCTTTCGATTTAAACTATAGATATTTTTAATAATTTCCAAATTACAAAATATATCCAGTTATAGTATGATATATATTATTATATGTTGTATTATAACAAAGAGAATAATTTTTTAATAAAAAATTTCATAATATAAATCTTTGTCACTCACGATATGAAAGTTTAAGGCGCAACCATATAAAGGTATCAATCATGTGAGTGTTCGGAACTAGAATAATTCATTGTAACGAATACATACTTAATTTTAAATTAGAAAATTAATTTTAAATTTTAAATCACGAATTGATAATGTTTTTTTAACAAATATTTTTAATGTAGAATTTCATTTTAATTATTTCTTCTCAATTTCATGAATTTTAATATAATATTATTTGTTCTTTCTGTTACATGATAAGAAACAAAGCATGCTATTGGTTATTTCACATGGTCATGGAAGATGTCACATTCGATTGGTCGATTGTAGGGAGCACGTTTGCTCTTCAATAATTATCGATATTAAACTGAAAATCGCGGTTTTATTGCATAATAACTTCATGAAATACTAACTGGTTATCTTTGGAAAACGACAGAAACGGTATTACTCGGCAGAAAAGAGAGATCTCGCCGTTTGAAATTGATTTTTCAAGTAACAGGCTTTGAACATGGCGTTGAGATCGATCTGCCGGCTGTCAATTGATTCGACCTTCAGCCATTCGAGCCATTTGGGAGCCACCGCCCGACCAAGACGTTCATCTTTCGCAGTGCTCGCACGAAGTTTTGCTGCCGTTGCAGAAAAGATGGGTCTGCCGCGTGTTTTCTTCGACATGTCTGCGGATAATAAGCCCGTGGGCCGCATCGTAATGGAAGTAAGTAGAAATTGTTCACAATTGATGTGCTTTCCACTTCTTAAACGTGTTACCATCGGAATCCCGGCATGATTGGCCATCTTGGATTTTCTCGAAAGCCGGTTATGTGAAACGATTTTCGAATAAGATTTCCCAGGAAATTGTTGTTACGCGTATTTTTATTATTCTAAGTTGTTATTTCGCATTAAGAAGATGAAATTTTTATTTTTTTGTTCGTGATAGCAAAATATAATTTAGATGATTTAGATGTAACGTGTATTGCGTTATTAATTCTCATCTGCTCCGAATCGTAAAATTTTCCATTCACTGATTGTCGATGACACATTTGATTACGTATTCCACACAGGTGAAATTCTTAACGTGTAATAGTGGAATGTATTTTTACGAATTATTTTGATAGTTTCAAGTGCTGTATAAGCTTAAAGTATTGTGATTTTCATCCTTTTTCACAATTTAACGTAAGGAAAAAAAAAAACATGAATAAATTACGAACGCGTCATAGACAGAGTGGAAGTGGTAATAATAATTTCATTTGCATTTTGGTGTGAGCATTTCTAATTGTACTGTAATGTAATTCTTGTTATAATATAAGTTTAGTTATTGATGTTACGTATATGTTGTTATATAAATAGAAGAATTTTTCACTTCAGTAAGTAAATCAAATCTATACAGTATGTTTTAAAAGAATGACTTGTAGATTATGGTATCTTTATAGTATACGATATTTTATTTATTAGTTAAAAACATGAAAATTAATATAATTTATTTAAATGCAAATGTAATTGTGCACATAAAGAGAGATAATTTAATAATTCTAAAATATTTATTAAAATATTTTGTTTATTTCAATATTTTAAAAAAAGTGCATTAATTAAATTTTTAGTTGAGAAGCGATGTTGTGCCTAAAACAGCAGAGAATTTCCGAGCACTTTGTACTGGTGAAAAAGGCTTTGGTTATAAAGGAAGTAGTTTTCATAGAGTGATACCAAACTTCATGTGCCAAGGAGGTGATTTTACTAACCATAATGGTACTGGTGGAAAGTCCATCTATGGTACGAAATTCGATGATGAAAACTTCTCATTGAAACATACCGAACCTGGTATTCTTTCAATGGCAAATGCTGGTCCAAATACAAATGGTAGTCAATTCTTCATCACTAGCGCTAAAACAAGTTGGCTTGATGGCAAACATGTTGTATTTGGAAAAGTTGTTGAAGGAATGGATGTTGTTAGAAAAGTATGTAATCATCATATTTTATTTTATTTTATAAATAAATATTATAGCATAAAATATGTTATCTTATAATATTGCACTTTTTTTTTATTCATTAATATTTTCTTTGACAAATATTTATTTCGTTTTTCTGTATTATAATTTGATCAATTAACCGTTTGAGTCTCATCATTGAATAAATTTTGTTGAAAAAGCGCTGACCATAGTGATAGCGTTTCTTTACATCTGACATGCTTTGATAAACATAAATGTTACAAAATTTAATTATTTATTAATTGAAATGCTGCTTATTCATGATATATTAGTTTCTGGTTTATATTAATATGATATAGAGCACCAATAATATGTAGGCAGGATAAGTGGACAGGGAATTCACAAGAAAAATAATCTTGTAATCTATCCTTAATATAGAATAAAATTCTTTGATTTGACATTCCATTTTTGAGAAAATCAACTTTGAAGTTTTATCAAGTGTAGTATATATCAATTCAATTAATTTTTTCGACATGACAAAAAGAATAATTAACAGAGGTTGTATAAAAATAAGAAAAAAAATGTAGAATAAAAATTTCTTATTTAGCTTCATTTGCAAGAAAATAGACTTGGAATATATTTTGTCAAAAATTATCTTGGTACACATATGCTTGATAAATCACCAAACTTGAGTTCCTCTTTCAAATATAATTGGTTTTGAAATCTGAACAGCGCGATCACGTTGCGTGAGACTCAAACGATTAATAATTTCATTGCTTCTTTTCTTTTTTTATAGGAAAGAATATAATATATGTTTTTTTTTATTTCAGTTGGAGGGTATGGGATCTCAAAGCGGGAAGACGTCAAAAAAAATTGTAATAACTGATTGTGGAGAACTGTAGATTGTTCAACTAGATACTCTAATGACTGCATTTTTATTTAGCTGTTGCATATAACTGTTGCTATTTTTAATGTATAATTCATTCATTTTCTCATCGTCATTTTTCCGTAATATTGTAGATTTAGTTTTCATATTTAAAAAATTGTACTAAATCTTTAAATTTGGAATTAACAAAACAATTGCATTGTATTGTATTTTTTTATTACAATTGAAATTGGAATATGCAATGAAATAGATCTATTAAAACATAATTTCTTCTTTTTTATTATTTTATTATAAAAGAATTTTTCAATTTTATATTCCTTATTACCTGAAATAAGCAACATACTTTTCCTATATCAAAATCGAATATGAAACAAATGAAAAAAGATTTAGATCCACATCTTTTCCATGGAATATATCGATCCTTTAATGGTATTAAATGGTATAGCACAGTAAAACGTACATATATGAACCGTGCGTCTCATAAAATAATTTTTCTGTGTGTACTATTTATATTTTAGTATCTAATAAGAATAAAATTCGTAAACATTTACCTACATTTCTAAGGTCCATAATTAGTGAGTGTTACATGATTGCTGTACAATGCATCTATCTGTGACGTTAAAATATTTTAACTTTTCTATTGTGCTTTTATACTTAGATCCAACCAAAATGTTTCTGTTATCTAGGGCATTATTCGTTTTTATATGTATACACCATTCCTTTTCTAAGCACAGATTAATAATAATAGAGGTTTGATTGTAAACTGTAATACCAGATAATGCCTTTAGATAATTCCATTTTATTCTGATGTAATATCAACGTTGAAAAATGTAGTTGCAACGGTCACAGTAATTGGGATTTCTATAAAATAAAATTGTTTTCAGAAGTAGTTGTTGTACATTTACCAATAAAGTGTGAATTCCTATATTTCCGTGTTTCATTAAATTTTTAATTCTGTAATATGAATTCTTCAAATATTTATTTATTTTATTTTCTTATGATAATTTTTTTGCTTGAATTTTAATGATATTAAGAAAATTGTAAAAGAAATAAACATTTTTATTGCTTCTTAAATTATGGATTATTAAAACGTTATTTTATTAGATTATTTTATTGCTTTTATTATTTTATATAATCAACTTGAATGTCAAAAATGGAAAGATACATAAATAAAGTCTCTAGTATGGATCTTCCATGTCTATTATTATAAAAAAGAAAGAAAGAAGAATATAGAATTTTGCTAATTATTCAGAATAGAGGTGATTTCAATGATCTTGAAATATGTCATCGGAGACATGATTGTAAGAAAATTTTTCCTATACATATCGCTGCTCACCTTAGTTTATAAGAGAATTATACAAATATATATTTCATACTTGTTAAAGCATAAACTTCACCGATTTTTATGATTTTTGAATTTGTAACTATTTGACTATACATTTCAGTAAGTGATATTTCGATTTCTTCGGCAATTTGTTTCATTAAGAATTATTTATTTTCGTGACTTACTTTAATAAGGTGAAAGTGTTGTCGGCCGTTGTGTTAGGTTTGGGTTAGGCAAACCTAAACCTGGGGAGCGAAGACTGGAGTGGGTTTTCCCGACTCTGGAGATTCACCCCGGGTCTCGGCCCGGTACATTGTCAGATAGGGTCAAAAACTCCGATGAAGCTGATGATTCCCTTAAGTCCTATCTGGTACTTACCTTCGAATGATCCTGGGTACTTGCCTGTGGGCTGGGTTTCTTCGGCGAAGTTGGAGACCTGCTCTGGTCAAAGGATCCACTCACCTCACCTCCACGTGGGGCTCCCTGGGATTCTGTTTTGGGCGACTTCGGTCTTCTGAAACAGGATGCGAAAGAGTGAGTGGTCAACCAGGAGAGGCTATTTCTGTTATATGAAAAATTCATTAATTAAACTAAATTATGGGTGGTTCAGATAAAAGGAAAAAGAAGTTTACGGTGCAGGGGAGGGACACCCCAGTACCCGTCGGTGTGGTTGGTGAGCGAGCAGGTCACCCCCGACGGTTATCTGTCGACTGCAAGGCATCCGCAGGGGAGGTGGACCCCAGGCCTCCCTTGTCGGGACCTACGTCTGGGAAGAAAGACGAACGTTTAGGGGAGAATTGTGATAAAGCTCCCCATAAAGCGGGTCCTAGCTCTTGCACGAGCTTAGCGAACGGGCGGTCTCAACATGGGTCCACAAGGAGAAAGAACGCCTTGGACCTAGAATTGGACAGAGACTTTCCACCTTTGACCCCTGTTGAAAGGGACATCGAGATTGGATCTGAAGATCCTGGAAGTGGGACGGATCTTGACGGTGAGCTTGTCTCACCTTCGGTGAGTGATGTAAAAGATTCAGGAGAAGAATTTGTAGCAAGGGAGGATGCCTCGGAAGGTTCTGGCGAAAAACAGCCTGTATCTGAGGAGGAAGAGAAGGATACGGAACCCGTTGGTGATCAAAAAACCATACAGTTGAGCCCGGCAGCGCTTCACAATTCCATCAGAGAAAAGCTGGGGATCCTCCGACAAATAATGGAGCAAATTTGTGGCGCGAATAAACAAATTTATGATTATAGCCACAATACGCGAAATGTTGCGGGTCTGCTCAAGAAAGGTAGTGAGACCATTCGAAATCAAGTGGAAAGAATGGATGTCACCGTCCGGGAGATCACGGACGTGAGCACCGAGGCTTGGAAGACTTATTCTACGGGGCATTTTGTGAAACATATGCTACAGAGGAAAAAACAAAATAGCGACACTGGGGCTTATTCTCTTGGCCAAGCTAGGAAGGCTGTGGTTAGAAATGCGGCGGCTCAGACTATGGTAAAGCGGTTAGAGAGAACCGACATAGGTATACAAACTGATGAAGCGTTTTGTGTACACATGGTAAACAAGACCGATGGAGACCTGAGGGAGGGATCTAAATCCCAAAAGGGGAAGGAGATTCCTCTTCTCACGGAAACCCTCCTCAAAAAGAAGAAAGGTCCTATGAAAAAGCCTCAAAAAGATGAGAACCCTATGCAGGGGAAAGCTCCTCAGGTGAAAGATGCGTCTCCAAGAACCGAGAACACGGAGAATCAAAGTCCGCTAAATCTGCGGAATGAGAAGTCGGAGCTTGACAAACGCAGCGATACTTCGCTGCCTCAGTCGGACACGGTATATATCGAAGTTTCGAAGTCGCGGAAAAAGATGAAAGCGGCGCGAGCTTCGATTGGAGCTTCTCCCCTGCGTAGAGTGCAGGAAACGAATGAGAAGCCTCTCTTGAAGAGGAAAAATGAGGCGATTATGGTTAAGGTCCAAAAGGAAGCGGACTTTAAAAAGATATATAGGCAGGTGCTTGATAAAGCCAAGGACATTCTGCGTGGCACGCTCAGGGTACGGAAAACTCGGGAGGGCCACGTTCTCTTTGAATTAAACAAGGAGACTCAATCTCGGAGGATAGCGGAAGAAGTTAAAACGGCTATAGGTGGTACCTTTCAGGTGAATGCTTTGCGTTCCATCACTACCCTAGAAGTGAGAAATTTAGATCCATTCATGGAGAAGGAAGATGTTCAGAGGAGCTTCTCCGAGGCCTTTGGCATTACCTCTGTGCAGGAGGTGAAGGTCAAGAGCCTGTATGCGACGTATACAGGCACCTTGCGGGGAATTATCGAAGTTCCAAATGCGCTTTTACCGCGTAACATAGACGGTTGCCGGTTCAGGACCGGTTTCAATTCCGCGGCAGTAAAGGTGCTGCCCAATGTGGTGAGGTGTTTCAGATGCCACAATTTCGGGCACATTAGCTATGTTTGTAGAGAGCTAAATAGCGATCAGGAGAGATGTAGAAGATGCGGCAGTCTTGAGCACCGCATCGTGCAATGCGAGCAGGAAACTAGATGTTTCCTATGTACAGAGAAAGGCATGAAAGGCCACAAGGTGAGGCATGTAGCAGGATCTCAGATTTGTCCTTGCTACAAAAGTGTGCTACAAGAAGCAAGAGCTGGGAGACAGAGATAAAATCTCTGAATTAAAATACCGAGGGTACAGAGGTACAACCTCTTGAACAGAGAAGCTCGGAGTATAATAACGTATTCTTTTTATTCCAAGCGATATATCATTGAATATGTAGAATTAAAAATATTTTTGCGTCTTGGAAACTAAAGTTGAGTTGGAACTTTTAGGGGAAAGCTGCTTCATACAATATTTCTGATAATGTATTTCAAGATCATTGAAATCGACGAGATCGCTCATTTTAAATAATTATCTCAGTTTTAAATCAGAGAAATATGTATTCATAATATATTTCATTAATATATTTGATTTCTTTTTATCCTACGTTTCTAGGTAAGTTAAAGGTTAGTTGTTCTTCTTTATAAAATCTTGTTTATTGAAGATGAAAATTATACAATGTGTCGTCTATATCTAATAGATCAAATTGTCATAAATATAAATGTAAATAATCGACAAGTGTAAATAAGCATAGTTCAAAATGATAAGTTTTAAGCAAAAATCAAAAACATCAGAATTGAATTTGGAGTATTTTAATGATTTGTGTTTATAATTTTATGTTTCAATTTTCTAATTTTGAGTCCCAATTTTTATTCAAGAAAAAGACATTTTTATTTAATTCGCATTTTTAGGAAATTAAATAAAATTAGTAAATTTATTAAATATCAAAGAATTAGGTAGATAAATTTAGAGAAGAAATAATATACTTGTATGTTAAAATAGCATGAATTAAATATATTTTGTGGATATTAATGTGAAATTAAGGTTGACAAAAATGACAAGAAAAAAAATACAGCTAGTTGATTTGAGTTAGATATTATAAGTTATCTACTAAGTCGTGTTAATTTCGTTATGTCATCTACTAAATCGTGTTAATTTTTAAATGAAAAAGCATTAATTAAATGAGCGAAACTCGTACGTGTACTTCCATGCTATAATACTTGGTGAATGTCCTCTAGGAGACTTCGGCGGTTGATGATGGGGCAAGAGTAGGTTTTTGGAGCGTGAAAACCAGCTTGTAATTCTGCTAAGTTCGCCTTGCGATTTTTCTATCCAAACCAGATGCTTTTTTCTTCAGAAGTAAACATGTCAAATGTATCCATGTATCAAACAAAACTGCTCAATGACCAAAAGTTGAAACACAAATCACACTAAATTGAAACACAAATTACACTAAAATGAAACACAAAACACTGAACATATTAGTTAAAATGATTAAATACTGAGAATGTATATTTTTGATACATTTATATATTATGTATATATATATATATATATTTTTATACGTATAAGAAAATCATTTTTATGACGTACAGATCAACATAACAATACCAATGACAATGAAAAGTTGTCGATAATTTAAATTGATATAACTAAATAAGAAAATATCATATAACGATCTACATCGTCTCATTTTGAAACATAAAGCCTATATTTTGACAGTCGCAAACTCGTTTTTTTTAAGAATAATTTTAGATCATACAGCGAGTGGGAAAATGAGGATGCTTTTTTCTCGAAAACTGTAAAAATTCAATCGCGTGTAAAAACATTAAAAAATTTTTTCCATGGTTGATTCACCATGGTTTTGAAGATTGAAACTTTCTCTTTATAATGAAACTCTTTAAAACTTGCTGTACGATTTTTTCCATCATTTTTATTGGACTTTGAATATCAGGATTAAACAATAAAAGTTCAAGAAATTTTAACATTTCCCAATGATCAAAATTCAATGAAATGCTGGAAAAAATTGCCTACTCACTTTCCACTTTCTCTCATCATCTTCATTCCAATTTCCAACTCGTATGACAGGTAGCAGTTAGGAGTGGGCTAATGAATAAGGATGGAAGTGGGTATACGCCAGACGATTTTTTCCAGCATTTCACTGAACTTTGAATATTGGGGATAGATAACGAAATGTTAAGATTTCTTGAATTTTTGTCGTTTAATCCTGATGTACAAAGTTTAATAAAGTGTCGAAAAAAAATCGCACAGCAAATTTTAGGAATCCGTAAGGAGAAGATTTCAATCTTTAAGATCATAGTGGACTTAGTCATGAAAAATTTTTTTTGGTGTTTTTCACGCGATTGAATTTTAACAATTTTCGAGAAAAAAGTATTCTTACTTTCCCACTTGCTGCATGATGTAAAATTATACTTGAAAAAAACAAGTTTGTGACTGTTAGACTTTACGTTTCAGAATGAGATTATATAAGTCGTTATCTGATCTTTTGTTACGAAATTATATCAGTTTAAATTGTCGATAAATTTTCATTATCATTTCATTTCATTACATTTATACTAATCATTACATATTAACGATACGTGAATTCAATATATTCCTATTATATATATCTTATCAAAATAAGTTGTACATATAATACGTAGGATAGAGATAAAATGTTACAAATTACTTTTTCAGAAAATATTGCAGATATTAACTCAGGTATTAAGATAAATAAAGAAATGAAATGAACAGAAATAAATTTCCAAAATTGCTAACAAAATAAGTAAACAAAATAAAAAAATGCCTTAGAAAGTTATAAAGTTTTCTCGAATGTCGAAAAATTAATGTCATTTCATTAAAAAAAGAGGAAAAAAAATGGTAGCTCTGTCTACTCTTAAGAAATCCACCGCAGAATATTTTACATTGTAAATGTAAAATTTAACTGTATCTTTATACCTAAGAATTTTTGAGTTCGCAATGGCTTCAGGAAGTATGTTGCAACACTTTATCTGTCCTGGTCTGTATCTCAAGAAAATCTCAAGAAAAATTGTTGTTAAGATATGAATATTTATCTGTTTTTATCTGTCTTTATCTATCCTAGTCTGTATCTCAAGAAAATTTCAAGAAAAATTGTTGTTAAGATATGAATATCTATCGATAGCTCTTTCGAAGATTTCATTTAAAAAATAAAAAATTGTCACAGATAATCATTGCGGAGAATATCATAATAACATTATTACCGGACGATAATGTTAAAACAAAAATTGACTGAGAATTTCATTCATTACATCTTTTAAATAACAGAAATATAAAATAAATATAACTGAGCATGTACTAGGATTGTACCATACGACTTTATGTCTAACATCACTGCCAGGAGACGTTTTGCCAAATGTCTCCTCGAGTGCCTTCACAATTTTCGATTTATCAAATGTAAAGTTTAAGCTGGCCGTTATTAAATATTCTAGCTTCTGTTTTTTTGACATCGGTTGCTTCTTTGTGAATTAGTTGGACGATACCATAATGGTCCAGCAGCTTTCGATGAGCTAGCGAGTTTACCTTTAATTTCACGACGAATCGATACGTTGAAGCTGTTCGAATGGAAACATTTTCCGTCGACTTCGCTTTAGATGTTTTCCAGACCAGTTCAATTTGTATCTATTGTCGTGAACTTGAGATTTCCTCGTCGGATTAATTTATCCTCGCGGTAGACATTAACGAGCTTAGAATTGATATCGGTATTGGTGTAGACGATGCTAGTTACACTGGAAACATTCAGAGGTCTTGATACATCCGCGCCACATCTTCGTAGGAAAGACGTTGGCAAGGAAGCAGGCATTTCAGAGAATCGTCGTTTCAGATAATGAGTGTAACGTTGAATGGAGCGGCTATTTTTCAGTACTTTTTTTCATATAAATTTTTTATATTTTCTTTTATGTTACAGTTATTGTTACAATAAATGTGTACAGTTTCTATTAGTATCTTCTAAGATTCCTCTTAAGAATTTGAAAAGAGATATTACTATTTTATAAATAGAAAATTTTCAATTCAAACTCATTCAAATTCGAGTTGTACGAGTTGTATTTCCTCGAGATTTAGAAATTCTGATCAAGAGATAGACGAAACAATTTTCCATTGATTTCATTGGAAATTACAGTTAACAAAGCAAATTCAGTTACAAATAACTGAAGATCACATGGAAAAAATTCATTTTTGGCAATTTTCTGATTTTTATATTATTTAATATGTAACAAGAAATCTTTAAATATGAAGTAGTTGAAAAAGGGAATAATTTGATAGATTTCAAGTGCTTTGAAAATAGCTGATAGATCTATAATGTTTTATGAAAATGAATAATATGTTAGTCAATTTAATTGATATTAGCATGCGTAAATAATTATTATATTTATATTTTTCAATATTGTTTGCTATGAGAAACCAGATGAATTACTATGGCTGATATAATGTTTCATTTTAATTCTATTGGCTATTTAACATATTTATATAATATAAATAGAACATATTTCTGTTAAATATTTCTTCTATTTTATAGAAGTATCATTTTTTTTATTATCATTATTATTATTTTTTATTATTGAAACATAGATGAATTTGTTCTAATACATTTTTAATAATTACTTTAATGTTCTGTTCTTATTGTTTGATTGTTTTCTATATTTCTTATGATTAATTTATTAGATTATCTATCTATATTAATCTCTGCAGGTGATTCAAACATATTCGTCCCAATTAAATAACTATTTAGAGATATTACTGCCGTTGTTAATGTTATTTAAATTTTATTTTTGAAAAGAAGAGTTAATGTTTAAAGATATTAAAGCTGATGTTTAAACATTTAAGATTTTTTGTGTCGTTATCGATAAAAATGTTTGATTCTTCATACTTAAGATGAAGGAGTGTGTTATCCAAAATAATTAGGTGACCGTTTTTTGAAGAATGTTTGAAGAACTCAATGTGATGAAATAGAAGTAAATAAAAATAATGTATATGTATAATAATGTGTAAATAATATATAAATAATGTATATGAATACATTATTTTTGTTAACTTTTATTTTACCATATTGAACTCTTCCAAATACCGTATCTAGTACATGAATGAAAAATGTATAATTTGTTTCAATTTAACAAATTCATGTTACTTTGACATACAAATATATTATTTCTAGTGATTAAGTTTATATCTAATTAAGATTATATATTTTATTTCGTTTCTTAAAAAACGTTTTAATTAAAGGTGCTTTTTTAAAAATAAAAATTGGAACTCAAAATTAAAAAACTGGAACATAAAATTAGAAATACAAATCATTAAGTAGTGATGGTCCAAATTCAATTCTGTAACTCTGATGTTTTCGATTTTTTCTTAAACATTTCAATAAACGAGTTATTAATGTTATTCAAAGATCTAAAATTTATAAAAATTCAATGTAATAATTAAATCCTCGTATAATAAAAGAGACGACATATATTTGAAACTGTAGATTTTATTATTAACTCCGTGAATGGTGAAACCATAAATACAATATGAATATTACATCAACGTTATTCTGTACAAGTAACAACACATGTATGTAACAGTCATATTTAATGAAACATTAAAAACATTTAGTAAATCCATTTTCATTGTTTAACGTTCGTATATTAATAAAATTGCGCGCATTGTTTGCTTTCTTAACTATTTTATCAAGGTATAACGATGGTCGATGATGCAATAGAAATATCACATACATCTCAATGATCTACACGAGATTTCAGCTATGGTTTTATTATACAAATTAGTCATTATTAAAAGTATATATATATATTTAATGAAGATGTATAAATCATGTTTTAGAAATATGAGTATATATTACATTGTATAAACTAAAAAATTTATACTATCTGTTTATTGAAAAATTGTTTTTTAGCTTTATTGTGCCTTTCTTGAAATGTTATTGAAAATGTAGGAACTTTAAATTAATATTTAATAAAGTATAAAATATTTTTGATTTTTAAACAGATTGCTGTTTAAAATATAAATTCTCACATCTTATAGGTACTGTATTTATGTATAATGGTAAGATATTTTATGCGTATTTTATTCAGTCATTTAAAATAATAATTAATTTGAAATAATAATTTAATTTGAAATTAGTTTATAGAATAATAATTATAAATAATGCTTTTTATTCTTATAAGTAACACTTTCTATAAAAATTAATTTTACGTACATAATTATAGAAAAATACTAAACAGGTATTTATATTTATTACGTATCAGGAAATAGTACTTAATATAAAAGTACTATTTAGTACTGAAATACCAGGCTAGATTTTATATTTTTTAACTTAATTTTTATACAAACTTATAATGTTTGTATATTAAATATTATTTCTTTAAAAATCTTTTCTAAAAATTAAATAAATACTCATAATTTTAAAACATTCTTTCTACATTATACTTTACTATATACATGTGTGTAATGAAAATGCTGATAACGTGAGTGGTAAACCTATTTAAATAATTATTTTGTTTAAATATAAATTAATTTAAATACACTAAACAAATGTTATGTACGTATTATATATTATGAATTATTATATGTATAAAAAGACTAATTAATATTAGTATTTAATGTATAATACAATTCGGAAAATGAAATTAAATATCTCTATAAATCAAATATCTTTTTACATTTACTGAAATGACCTCTGGGACCTGAAACATTTGCAATTAGTTATTAGGAATTTTTATTAATGTCTCACATTATGATCGAACGTTTTTTGTGGTATCTTTTATACAGGATACACTATACACACACACAAGATCAAAATACTTGAATTTCGAAACATCATACCGTATCGTTTAACAACAATCTCTATCATATTTGAATCTTTCATAAAAAAAGTAACTCTCTTTTATGGAACACCATATAACATTTATTGTACAATATATTGTTCAATTACATCTCGAAATTTTTATCTTTGAATCGTTGCTTATTTATACTCTGGAATTAAATGCTATGTGTTATTTAAATACAGAGTTTGATTAAATCCTTCGCACATTTATTTAAATTAGAATTTGATTAAATCTCTGTTCACATTTATTTGTTGAAAGCTGTATCCACTGAGATGTTTAAATCTACGAAATTTCATGGATTTTTATTTTTAATTTCTTTGCCATGAATCTCGCAACATTTTGAAATGCAACACACATTAACAGCGTATCAATATCAATTCTGATTTTATAGAAACTATTTGTTTCTATAAATATCTCTCTTTAACGGGATTATCCTCCACTTACAAGTTAATAATTATCAATATTTAACAATATTATTATCTTTTAGAGGTAATAATAAATAAAATGATAATTGATAAATGAGAGAGATGTATAATAATAATGAAATAGAAACAATAACTAAACGTTAGTTAAAGAAAATTACTACACAAAATTTTTATTTTTCATTTGAAAAATAATATTGTCATCAACTTAAGGGAAATAAAGTTATAGTATAAAATTTAACTTAGTATCGAAGTATAGCAGGCTGATAACAAATGAGAAAAGATACATTAAATGAATCCTAATGAAAAGTATTATTACATATGATTTCTTGCATTCATCGACCAACTGCAAAATTTGCGTAAAATTAAAAACGGTTTCACGAATTACGCATTTGTAAGTATGTATGATAAATAAGAAGTTAGTATTGTGGCGCTTGAGTATCTATGAATGTAATATGGAAAGTAAAAAAATATACAATAAAAATAGTTCACTTTCAAAACTATCACTAACATTGTAACGAATTATTATATACATATGTACGTACGTATATATACAAAGGCTCACGAAAATATTTAAATACTTATAGAAAATATTTAAATACTTTTTATGGATATATTAAAACGTTTTGAAATTTCACGAGCAATGTACCGATTCACGATTATATTGATTTTTAAAATGAATTTGAAAATTTATATTTGAAAGTTACAAGATGCTTATTGATCACCAAAGTATTTAGACAGTCGATTATTAATGAACTACAAAGCCCTAATTATACGTTTAAAATTATACGTGTAAGTTATAAAATTACTGTCCTATTGTGTGCCAATTTTTTATTAAATATATATTTGCAATAAACGTCTATGTAATCTATATTCATTTTCAAATTGATTTCAAACATTACCAATATGATCATGATAGTCTTAATGAAATAGTCAACTTGATATTTCCAGGTATGAAAATACAGTGCTAATGAAATATCAAAAAGTTTTGCGCAACAC
Source organism: Melipona bicolor (assembly GCA_030673865.1). NCBI lineage: Eukaryota > Metazoa > Arthropoda > Insecta > Hymenoptera > Apidae > Melipona > Melipona bicolor. The sequence continues at coordinate 284,735 of JAHYIQ010000029.1, forward strand.
ACATAATACAATTTTCTATTAAATTGACAAGTGTTCGAATACCTCCGCGAGCTACTTATATACATTTCGTGTATATTAGTACGAGATTGACGAAAATGATAAGAAGGAAAATATTAGCTCGTTAAACGAGATTATCAGTCATCTATTTAGGTCGTGTTAATCTCTTTACGTCATGTTAATTCTTAAATGAAAAAGCATTAATTAAACGAGCGAGACCCGTATTTGTGCTTCCATACTACTTGGTGAATAAGTCCTTCAGGGAAGAACAAATAGATGATTCGTAAGATTCGGTTTCTTCTTGGTCCCTGGTGTTTGAAAACCAACTTGCCACTTTGCTGGATTTTGGTTTGTTCGGAGATACCGAGGTTTTTCCGCTCGGTCCGGATGCTTCCGCGTCGCTCCCTCTTTGTGCTGTTAAAATTTTTTCAATCGCGTTACCCAATACCTATAAACAAAATTGTTCAATGGCTGAATTGACTGAATAGTGGACGCAATAAATGTGTGGATGTGTAGTTTTTACATATGTACATGTGTTGATAAAAAAATCAATCATTTTTACGACGTGTATTACGACGTATGAATTCAGTATATTTCTATTGAATGTATCTTATCAAAATAAAATGTACATACATAAAATGGAGCAGATAAAGTATTACAAGTAATTTTCTCCAGAAACATTGCAGATATCAACTCAGATATTAAAATAAATAAATAAATGAAATTAACAAAAATAAATTTCGTAATTACTAACTAAAAATAAGTAAAGAAAATTAAAAAAAAAAATGCCTTAGATGAAAGTTGTAAAGTTTCCTCGAATATTAAAAAATTAATATTATTTTATTCAAAAAAAAAAAAAAAAGAAAAAAAGAAAAGAAAGTCCTTTGTATTCTTAAGAAATTCACGCCTAGAATATTTTATATTGTAAATGTAAAATTTAGATCACTGTATCGTTGAATTTGTACTAAGTACTTACAAATAGCTTGCAATGCTTTATCTGTTTTACTCTGTATATCTCAAGAAAAATGATGTTGTTCAAATATAAATACGTATCGATAGCTCCTTCGAAGATTTCATTTGAAAAATAAATTGTCGTAATCGTTACAGACAGTGTCACAATGACATTATTACCTGATGATAATATTAAAACAAAAATTAGCTGAAATTTCATTCATCACCATTTTTTAAATGGAAAATAAATATAAAATAAGAAACATAACTGACCTGAGCATCTACCTTCGTTCCGCTGGCGTCGTCCCACACGACTTTATGTCTAACATCAGTGCCAGGGGACGTTTTGCTAAACGTTTCCTTCACCGCCTTCACAACCTTCGATTTGTCAAATTTAAAGTTTAAGCTGGCTGTTATTAAATCCTCTGGCTTCTGTTTCTTCGACATCGGCTGATGCCTCTTCGTGAACCAGTTGGACGGCGCCATAATGGTCGAAGCGGCAGCCTTCGACGAGCCAGCGAGCTTACTTTTAGCTCCGTGAAGGATCGACACGTCGAAGCTGTTCGAACGGAAACTCTTCAATCGACTTCGCTTCTGTTCGGACGTTTTTCCGGACCAGCTTTGTTTGCCCTCGTCTCGCGAACTTGCCGTTTCCTCGCCGCATTGATTGATTTCCGTTGCGGAAGACGCTAACGAGCTCAGGATCGATATCAGATCGGTGTTGGAGCAGACGATGCCAGAAACGGAAGTGTTCGTGGATCTTGGCACTTCCGAGCCGCGTCTTCGCAGTGAGGACGTCGGCGATACCGAGGGGATAGGCATTTCAGAGAATCGTCGTTTTGGATAGTGAGTGTAACGCTGAGTGGAACGATTACCTTCCAACGATTGGATCTCGCACACCTGCTCCGTCGAGGTCTTGTACATCTTTAAACGGACCTGTCAAGCGAATTGCTTCTAGTTTGTAAGATAAATAGATGTTAAATGAGAGACAGATAGATAGATAAATGTTATAACTCGAATTTGTTGTTGTCTGTTGTTTCGATGTACGAATTGTTGAAATGGCTTGCAGAAAATTTCGATTTTGTAAATTGCGTAGCTTACGAATTCCCGAAGAAACAGCCCTTACGGGCTATTGCGTTTATTTTGTGAGAAATTTGTGGAATAGCCAATAGTTTCGCGGGTACCCGCGAATTAACTCTGTGGAAAATTCGTGGACTACGGAAATTCATTTTATTTCGGCTTGCGGTTTTACGATTTGTGTGGAATTTCGTGAGCTGTTGTGAGCATTTTGTGAATTTTGTCTTAGATTCTAGTTGGAAAGAATGCAGTTACAGGGACGTGGATGGGATATGGGATATGGAATGCAGGATGCAGAATATGGGATATAAGATACGGGATGTGAGACGTGGAATGTAGGATATGAGACGTTGGAACACGAAGTACAACGCGATATGAAATGTGGAATGTAAGATAGAGAATGTGAAATATAGAATATTGAATGTAAAATATTAATGGATGGAATATTTTCCAACTGATCTCCCTATAAATATGTAAATGTGCCGTTACAATAAATTATTGCTCCGTCTTTAATTTCATTAATACCTGGCCAGTTTGCGTAATCTCACCTTCCTTGCTTTTATTTCTGCGATATCGTCCATAATGTCCAACTGAAGGTTATGCGTGCTTCCACTGCTGCTCGGCGGTCTCGTTATTTTCGTGTCCGAGTCTCGACGATTTGGCAATATTCTAGTCGCGCCCCCGAGAGGAAAAGCGCCGATTGATTCGCGACGATTTCGACCAAACAAAGTTGTCGGCACTTTGGAAATCGTAACGACTGAGTGTCTTCGACCACCTGGCTGTGGGGCTGGCGCTTGAGAAAGGGTAGATAGGAAAGCAGTTTCTTTTGGCGATGGTCCTGATCCTTCTCCGCCACGCTCGCTCAATCGTCTCACCTGTTTAGAGAAATGAGTCCTAACTATGAATTCTAACTAATTCTAACAATGAATTCTTGTCTTTTTGTTGTTGTAATTACGTCGTGGATTTTTGTGCAATTCATATAGTTACAGAACTTTGGTAAAGACTCGTTTTCCTCAAAGTAGTGTACTTCAGTTTTTTATATTGTATCGCAGTCTGTGATACGGTTACATTTTAAAATTTTGTATAAATGTATAAAAATCCGCAGTCTAATTATAGTTTTTAATCGTCAAAGAAACACAAATGCATTTATAGTTTATAAAAATATGATATTTATTGGTTCTTTTATTTCTAATTTTCAATACTTTTCCTCACATGTAATACATTTTTTAAATTACGCTTGTATCTTAAAATATAATTGCTAGTGTATTAATATCTTTTTTTGCCATATAAAGAATTGTTTACAAAGAATTAATTTAATTTTTCAAAGTATTATTTTTCCAGTTTTAGGACTTTGAGTAGAGATGTACATTCTTATGAATGGAAGTCTTTTGATTCTTATACATATGTAAAAGAAGCTAGTTTTTAAGATCAGAAGACATGCTTAATCTTCTTGAAATATTTTTTAAATATTGTAAATATATGTGTTATTAAATATGTTATATAAATATTGTGCAACGTTACACTTTATCAACTTAACAGGATGTACTAAAAATATATTATCAAGAAAGGGGGATGTGGTCCATAAGCTTGTACTTCCCGATATAATTGTTAGACAGTACCTGTGATGCGGTTATCCCGGAAGTGCATTGCGGAGTCGGTAGAGAGTGCTTCCTTACTTCTCTCCAAGGGGACAATAGATGAGGATTCAAGCATGGAGAATCTGGATCCACGCAGCGCGGAGGAGATTCGTTCCTCCGGCATTCTGTTTCCTCTTCTCCCAATGTGCTTTCCTCGACGATGATCTGAGGCTCGCCACTGCTTCCGGCATTCAAATTCGAGCTGTACGACTGTCTCCTCATTTTGATTTAGAAGTTCTGATCTAGAAACAGACGAGACAATTTTCACAGTAGTTACAAATAACTGTGAAATACAAACATTCATTTTTTGTGATTTTTCTGATTTTTATGTCGTTTAACGTGCGAGAAGAAGTCTTTTTGTTTTCTGTATTACACATTTTCTTAAGGTGAATCAAACACATGCCCGAACTGAATAAATATTACTCATAATCTCGGCATTTTCCTTGTCATTTTACATGTATCTATGTCTATATACGTCTAAAGTGAAAGAAATTATCTTCTTGAATTGTTCAATGAAAATGTAGCAAATAGAAATCACTAAACGAATCGATTATAATTTTGTAAGATATAAATGGTTTTATTTGTTAAATGAAATGTTTCTTCTCATAGTGTAAATATTATCTATGATTTTATCATTTATATTTCTTTTCATGGAACAATTTTTCATTCAATTTATTTATAAGAAACTTATATATATTGTGTTAAATATTATGTCAGTTTTTTTACACATATTTTCCTAATTTAATAGGAGATTTATTCGAAAATTAACAATTATTGTTACCAACATAGTAACAAATATATATCATTTATTTATTATTTTATTTCACTTATTTATTCTTATATTATCTTCCTTAATAAATCTTTAATAAAAGGAAATGTCACTCTAATGTTTCAAACTATTTTTTGGCATAATACACAATTTGATATATAAGAATGTTGCTGAAGGCGGCATAATAATAATTATCACTGTTCAATTTTACATTTCACTTTTTCTCCAGCGTAGACTTTGCCTGAACAACATAGATTTTTTCGCCTGTTAAAAGTGGATTACGCAAACACATTCACGCAACACATGTCCAGAACAAATGTTGTGAGTCGATATTCTCTTTTCTGAATCGGTCTCGTTATTTTGCTGGAAATGCAACGGTACGTACATCATACGGGCATTGGAAATTATTAAAGGTCCAACGTTTGGTAACAGTTTCACGCACATGGTAACATTCTTTCTCCAAGTTAAAAATTGTTCCTTTGTTCTGATAATATTACATAAGCTTACGTTGTAAGTAGAGCTTCAAACATCTCTCAAATTCAAGAACAGTGCGTATAAGTTCATATTTCAATTTATAAATTCACGTACGCGAAGTTTTATTTTTGACATAAATTTATCCAATTTATCCAATATATTTTAATGAAATAACAGATAAATTTACTCGAATAGACGATTCTTTTTAATGATCATAAATGGGTGCTATCAATATCGAATGATTTGGTAGTTTATACGCGAAAGAATGCAGAATAAACTACATTAATAAATTTAACAAATTTTGATGAAAACAATAAATGCGTCAGCAATGTCCGAACAATAAAACAATAACTTAATATTTTATAGAATATATTTCAAAATCAATAATTGTCTGCATTTTTCTGAATTCTGAAAAAGAATTATATCAAGGGATGTTACATATTCGAGAAATTTCAAAATTACAATTAAGTATATAATTACAAACAAAGTATATTAAGGTATGTTTAGCTATTCTCTGAAATTTTTTTTACTAATAATATTCATTTTTAAACAACACCAAAGAGGCTCTCATTTAGATCCAGACTGTATGATTAACGCTATTTGAGTATATTAACTACATTAGATTCTTTATTAATATAATTTTAATCCAACGCAATAATCATTATTTATCGAAGAATATTACACGACAGATTTATTACATATTGAGTCTCGTTACATGTATCTCGACAAGTATCAAAGTTATTCGAACGAGTATCGAATTTTGAAAGTTTGACAGTAGTTTGACAATAGTTCGACATGTCTAAAGTGTCAGATTCTCGCGAGAAAGTTCTCACATCGACGACATCGATTTGATATCGTCGGTTATAACAAATGCAATTTATTTTCGTTCGCAGAATCAACGAAATTCTATTTTCTCGCGGATCATCAAGTCGAATGATTTTTCTCCATACAAAAAGGTAAAACTATATTGTTTAATTTTTGTTAATACTGTTATCTTCTCTTAAATACATAAAACGTCTTTTAAATGTCATGTTCAACTAACCTCGGCCAATTCAATTTATATATGATAAAAATTACCAATACTGCCAAAGAATTCAATTCTGTCACGTTTTTTTTTTATATGAACCATTGTAAAAGCTGTATCTTGTACACCACTTTTGCATCAAACGATTCAATTTGCGGCTCAGTTGAAGTAATTTTTAATATCCAAGCAAGTGTTTTAACCGTTTGTATGCAACAAGTATGCAATAAAATATCAGTGATTTATTTGTGAATATTAGAAATGCAAATATTTAGTCAATCAGCGCCTTTGTCTCCCCTACTTCTCTGTAAAATTAATAATCATAACTTACGCTCTTTCGTATCTTGTCCGAGATACATGTACATATGTAACATCTTCGTCAAGTAATGAACCGATAAATTAGTTTTGTTTATTTTATGATATACACTACGAATGTCGTACACGGTCGCCTTCATTCATACGTAGACAAGATTGCAATGGGGATTTCCACCATGACAGGAAAATCGTGACAGGAAATTTTGCGGTCGTGGAAGTGGTTAAGAAAGAAAGCACGCAGAGCAAATCGCGTTGAAGGAGTATATAAGCCAACAGTTTTTATCTGAGCATCATTCCAAGTTGAAGCAAGCATCTGGAAGTGGGAATAGTACTATCATATAGTTTTACTCGAAGTAACATGAAGGTTTTTGTCCTTTTTTGCGTTCTTGCTACCGTCACCTACGCCTCTGGCGCAGTTATCCCGGACGTGATCTACGATGGTCCAATTTACGAATTAAGTAAGCAATTTTTATTCGTGTTACTCTAAATTATTATACCATTAAAATAGAAAATAAATGATTACAAAAGTTACGATATTCATTGTAACATACATATATTGATGTATTGCTATTTTATTTTTATATTTTGACAATAATTTGATACTTTAAATTACTGTATCATTGTAGAAGAGTTCCCGAAATTGTTACTAAGCAGATTATCAAAATTTATAATAAATCATTGATTCTTTTTATATTAATAAAAATACGATATTCTTATTTTTCGCAAGCAAAATACATTTTAAATTTCACATTAAATTAATCACATCTCGATTGAAGGGTTCTTATTGCTGGAACATTTTTAATCAACTCTGTTTTATTAATCCTGCTGGATCGTTTCAGATTTGTGACAAGCATAAAAGAATTGTTTGTTAAAACAACAGCGAGAAATATTACTTTATCATTGAATAGAATATTTGTCATCACGTTTAATGTTATTTAATTTGTGCCAAACATGTTCTCTAAACGATTAAAATTACATAAATTATATACGAATAATATATAATTAAAACAATAATGAATAAAACGCCAAATTATTGCTATTTATTAAATGCTAAATTATTATTATTATTTATGTTAATTTATTTACAATAATTGTTACGTTAATTACCATTATTGTTACGTTATTAACACAAAATAAATGTTAAATTTAAATATTTTATTAGGAGAAATTGAAGGAACTAATGACGAAGCGACAGCGACAGTGGGGGATGATTCGACTGATCTGGCACCACTTCGACACCGCAGAGTAACGTGCGACGTTTTATCATTTCAATCAAAATGGTTGAGCGTCAATCATTCTGCCTGTGCTGTCAGATGCTTGGCTCAACGTCGTAAAGGTGGTTCCTGTCGAAACGGCGTTTGCGTTTGCCGTAAATAAAATATTCGACAATCAATGAGGAGAATTCAGTATTATAAATTTTTATTTTTGATCTCTTTACTTTCATATTATACATTTCATATTATTTCCTACATATTATAATATGAAATATCATATATTTTATACGTTTTATACGTTTGTGAATGACATCATTTTTAAAGTGATAATTCAACGAACACACTGCCGTTGTACTTGCAATTGAATAAATCAGCAATATGAAAAGTTCATAGCGCATTTTCATTTAAATTGAACAATTAAAATTAGTGCTATAAAAGTTGGTACTAGAGTTCAAACTATTACTAATAATTGTGTTGAAATTCATTACTGATTCAACTCGAGACATTTCTTAACTTTTTGGAAAAATGTAAGCGGGTCGAAGGTTATCAAAAATCATACGTAGATGTAAAACGTTGCAAATTTACAATGTCGTGCATTTAAGCGATTAATCTGCGTGCGGTTAGGGAGATAAACGAAATGCTTCAGAGATGAAATGAGAGTCAGCAGATGTCCAAGGTTGGTTAACGATTCGAATATCGTCACGTACGAGCTATTAGATGGTATGGAATTGTCTATATGCAAGGTGCATTGCAAAGTTTAGAGATGGGAAACCTGACATTACATTGCCACTAGGCAGTGGTCACAGGAGCACTGAAATGTTGACATTACGTCGTTACAACACTAGACTGGGGGTGATTCCTCGCGAAAAAATAAGTCGAAAATGTGGAGTAAAATTTTTCTTTTTAAGAGAAAATCTGGACTAATCCTAGACGTAACAGAAAAAAACAATTAACAAGAAATGTAAAAGTAAGTAAAAAGTGTAGAATTGAAAAGACTTTGCACGTTTAAAGCTTCATTTTCAGGAAAGTGAACTCTGAATATTGCATTAACGTTTGTTACGACATGGTCACGATAGTATCAAACAAATATGAAACAAGATTGAAATAAATGGAATAAAATCGTTACGTTTTACTTCGTCAAAGGATCTAGCCGTAAAATGGGAAAATTCAAATTGTCCTTTTACAAGATAATTGTATGAATTTATGACAGAATTTCGTTTACTCGAATTCCACTTGTTAGCGCAAAATTTTAATTAATATTCGATTTATCAAATCCACGTTACCACGTGTACTATGAAATCGAATTCATTTATCTGGATATTAACACTGTTTATTTGAGTGAAAGAAGAATAAAAAGGAGGATCGATGAATATCTGTTATACGAATAATCTAGTTATAATATAACTGTTATACCGATTGTTTGTTCTGTGATGATTAGAGATAAATGGAATTCTATTATACATTAGTACTATGAAATCGTATATATATATATATTTGTCTGAATAATTTGACCATCTAGTGGATTGAATACCAGTTTAATATTTTTATTATTATTTCCTGTTAAAAGAGAGCAGTATATTTTATTAAATGGTTTTATTCAGAATTGTAGAAAATATGAAGCCTTTAAATTGTAAACAAATTCTGATAATTTGCATTATTATTCATTTGTCATTCAATTTATTAAATTTGCAAGCACATTAACATGCGCGTTTTAAGATAATTAAATTCAATAATTATTACCATGCAATTTACGATTCGGTTCGTTCAGCTATTGGTTTTGTGTATGAAATGAAGATTTGAATAAAAATCAGAAGTGGAAGAGAGATTTTATACACGTTCGAAAAGAAAGAATTTGTAATACATTTGTTTTATAAGTATATAAAATATCAAGAATTGTACTAATAAAACACAGAGAAATTAATAGAAAGTTTAATATTAAATTCATTTTAAGGCATATTACATTACATTAAGATGTATTAAGCATATTTCATATTAAAATACTAATTCTTAAGAAGAGTATCAAGAAAATAGAAATATAATATTATTATAATATCATATCACCAATAATATTAACAATAATTCTCTTTCTCTTTGCTTTTCTGTTTTACTTATTAAGACCACATTTATTAATATTAACTTTGTTCTTATTAATGATATTAATTGTTATGTAGTATTATTAATCTTATTAATTAATCATATTAATAATATTATTGCTTGACTCATTAATAATATTGTATGACCAACGTTTTCATTTGTCGAGTAAGAACGAAGTCCTAAAAATATGAATATTTACATGTTCTAGCAAATAATTATATACTGTGTATCAGAAAATTAAATTAATGAAATAGGTAATGACTTTTCCTCTATGTGAAATCTGCAAGTACAGTAATAAGTTTTTAAACGCAGTATTTACTATTATTGTTTTCAACTAAATTTTACAGATTCTGAGTGTATTATTTTATCGAGAGACAGGAACGATAGGAATGTTGGCAGAATTAAATTCTTGCAGTGAAAAAAAAAAAAAAAACACGCAAAGAATCGTTAATTAATAAATACCTCGTTTTGCAAGAATTTAGAGTTAAATGGTAATCTATTTAAAATCTATGTGATTTAATTAACGATAGAACGATTCTTAATGTTCTACTTAAACTTAAGAAAAATTTTTATGATATGGATATATATTTTGAATCACTTTGTGTTCTTTCTCAACAAAATAGTGCTTAATTTCTGTTAACATTTTTAATTAGTAAATATTACAGTTTTAATAAAACTTATTGAAAGAAGAATTATATTGAACTTATTGAATATTTCATTGAAAAGAAGATTAATTTCGCTTGTAATGATATGTTCTGCAATGCTTATTTAAATTTAAAAGAAAACAATGCATACTATTTTAACTTATTATAATTACATTATCTTGACTTATTTTGTTAAAACAAAAAAATGATTAATAAATTAGTTGGCAGTAAGTTAGTAACTTCTCTATCAAAGTTTAAAGTTTAACAATGAGAACCAAAGAAACGTTCAATAAAGAATGTTTTGAAGAGTGTAAATACATTTTCTTTCGTAATAGTCTGTGTAATAATATTTTTATTTAAAAATCTAGTTATTTCATATTCCAACATATTTTGAAAAAATACAACATTTTGATTTTGTTCTTTCAGAGTTTAATTTTCTTTTGGAGATAGATTCGGGGATCACATTCGTGGATCACATGTGCGCTATTACTTTTTTGTGAGTCCAAAACGAATGTTTGCTTTTTTTGGTTGCAAATATAGTCGTGCAGAGGTATCAAATATCAAAGTTTATATAAATACGCATTCGTTTACACACGTATGATAAATTACTGTTGCGATTTTTTAAATGAATTTTAAATAAATTTTCCACATATTCGATAATCATTTTGATTAATTACAAGCACATTGTCAATTGCAAATATTTGTAAGAACTGCAAGATCAAATAATGTTGCACAGTCTATTTTTTTTTATATAAAAAAACTCAAGATGACGGATTTGTATCTCAAGAAAAAATACAAAATAACGAAAAATTAATTACTACACAGTGTACAACCATTTTAACTTTTGTTTGAAACACTTTTTCATATAAAAAAAAAAAAATGGACTTCAAATGCAAATATAATGATGAAACTAACGTTTGTATTTGTCAAAGCTTATGAAACTGAAATTTTATGACCTGACAAACCTTTTATTTCCAGATGTTTCAAATTTTTGATTACAAGTCAGACTAGAAATGGTCGTCTCTCTAAAACAGTAGACAGATTTCCAGTGATATTTAAATAATGAATTTTAGCCTGGCTTACAAAAATTATTTGAACATTCATAATAGAAAAGTTTTATATACAGCTTTGAAAATTAACTTTTACACGCAGCTTTTAGAATTTTAATATCCTTTAAAAAAGATATAAAAATAAAACAGCTTTTAATTTTAAAATTTAATCACGACATAATTGTAGTATTGGAAATTCTAATTCAGGTTTTCTAGTTTTAGTTACAAGATTAACCCTCCTTTTGCTGTCCAATAGAATTATTCAAAAAAAAAGAAAACTCTAAAAATGAACTATTTGCCCGTACGACATGATGCAAGGACTAAACGGCGAAAGCTTATCGCGTTGTCCTCATATCGAATGGGCTAAATGGCAAAAGGGTTAATAGGTTAAGTGACAAGGCGAAGTGAGGTCAATGGGCCAGATAGCGGGAAAAACTTAAACGTTGAGGAAAATCTGGACGTTGGGAAAAACCAAGACTTCATCGGGCCTGGTAAGAGTAGGGGATGCGAGAAAGAGAGAGAGAGAGAGAGTGTGTGTATGTTGAAGTCATTACTGAACAGTTGTAGCACAATTGAAGTTGCTAGTTGTTGGTTGATAAGCTTATTATTATTATTATAGTTAGTCGCAATGCGATACTGTTAATCATACTTCGTATTGCATATTTTCTATATAATATTTAATATCTATGCGATATTAGGTTATGTAATGAATTCATTCGTATATTAGAAATCGTATTATAAAAAAGTCCAGTGGACAATGTACATAATTTGTCCACATTGAATGAAGGAGCATATGGTATGGATAAATGTTGCTTATAATCGTAAATAGGAAGAAAACGGACACTATAAATATTTCAAGTATAACACGAAATTGAAAATATAATATACGATATTTGAGATACTAATAGAATTATTTATTATTACAGGAAATTGAACCTATGGTTGATGAACGATCTAAATTTATTGGAATATTTATTGTATTATTAACATTGGAATTTCAGTGCGAAAAAGATGTTCTTTACAGGTAATAATTATATAACTCAAAGAACGTAGAAATACACATATTATGGTAGGTAGGTGTAATTTTTTGGAGGACGAGACTTAACATAATTAATTCGTAAAAAATATGATCAATCACATAGCGTACATTGATTTCATCATTGATGGTGCGAACGAACTTAATACTGCACTTTATGCATTTTTATATTTCTGCGAATTTAATTAAAGAAAATACTTTCGTTCAGTAAATATTGCAATAAATATTTTGCTCTGGATGTTTTTTTATATTTTTTCATTTTACTTGCATTCTGTGAATTCCTGCATTTTTGGGAATTCAAAGTTTCCAATAATGCACGAACTTTGGCAGTCTAATGATAACGCTGTAAAATATCGTATCATTATTCTTACATCGAGGAATATTGGTTAGAATTTAACAGTTTCACAGTGATATCGAACTTCTCAGAAGAAACTCCGTTAGCATATCGATGATCTCAAATCTCTCGCGATTTACTTTTATCCGCGAGATTGACGAACTTCGCGACTTTGCGATTGGCGAACTTCGCGATTTAGCGAGCTGAATGATCTCGTGCACACAAGGAAGAAACCATGAATTCGAAAAGCTACGCTCTGCATCAAAATTGCGTTCTCTGTAGCGAATTTTCATATAGAGAAGGAATGACAAAGACTTTACAACAACGAAGATCGTTAGAAAAACGCAGAATCACGCGTGAATGTTCATTGTTCAAAGTTAAAAATTCATGTAAAAAAAAAAAAATGAAATTTTTAAAAATTTAAAAGGTCTGATTTTTATCGCTATTTGATATCGAAGAAGAAATAAATAGCTTGTAAATAAAGAGAAATTATCAGAAAAGGGTATGACAACGATACAATTGCGTATCTATCGAACTGTTTCATCCAGATGGAAAATGAGGAAATGAAGAGTTAATGGAAGGTTAATGGATGTAAAGGGAGATGAAAAAAAGAAAATAAATACACGAATATAACGAAGGAAGTAATTACAATTTTCCTGGAAGCAGTTTTATTGTATCGTACACTACATATTTTACTTGGAAATGTATAATTTCATTAATTCGTGTGTAATTATTACAGAGATTCATTTTGGATAATTTGTAAATCTTTATTACGTGGATGTTCATGAGACTTTTATTGCAATTTTTTGGAACGATTGCTTGCAATCAATGTTGTAATTTCAAGAGAAACTTTTTCTTTCAAATTTCGCAAATTATTTTTAACATGTACAATCAGTCACAATATCGTCATCACATATTGCGCATTCCGATATTTCATTTTTAAATCAATAAATAATAAATTAGATTATTTCGATGATTTATCTGTGAAGAACAGTTTCTGAGAACAAGATGACGCATAATTTACTAGATTATAATGCGGTTAGCAGCGTAGAAAATCTTAGCTTATATAGTAAAGAAAACCTTGTAGCTTTAATTTACATGTATTGTAAAGAAAACCTTGTAGCTTTAATTTACATGTATCGTAAAGAAAACCTTGTAGCTTTAATTTACATGTATTTAACTTTTAGTTTAAATATTTAGTTTTTTTTAATATAAATAGATTGTAAAATAAATCGGGTTATCGTCGTAATTCCAAAGTTTGAGAAACCTGAGAATATTATCTGGTAATTGTTTACGTAGGTTCTTACAGAAGGTAGCAGAAAAGTTCATCAAAACTTGCTCAACCAACCTTTAGAAATATTATGAAAGAAAGCTTCGATGTTTAGTAAGAAAACTGTAATAAATCGTTTTCTAGGACATGTAACGATAAATAGAGGTGTATTTTAAAGGCAAATGACACCATGCATAATTTTATAAAATGAAATTATACTTCCCAAGAGAACGATGAATACGTATAATGATACTTAGACACATTATCAAAAACTTCTATAGTCAATTAAATTTTCCTTGAGTTAATATTATAGCATTCAATATTATTGTAGCATTCAATATTATTATAGAGCAATATAAAAAAAGGAAATTGTGGTCTTATAGAAATATTGGATATATAAAATATCCAAACGCGAATATTTAATAAATAAAACAAATTTTTATTATATTTATAAAAACTGAAAGAAATTTGCTTGCATTGTAAGTACCTGCACCTTTCTAGAAACGTGTTCAATTTTGAATGCAAACGTTAAAATTAAACTTGTGCTATGATATATCTTTCCACGTTCGACTGGTTTAATTTTATAACATCAGCGCGCAATTAAATTAAATCCAATATCCCGTTATTTCAATACTTCGAACGTGAACGACTACATATTTAAAAAACTCGGTTTGTCTCCCTTTTCAAATTTTACGACATTAAAAAAACACTCGCCAACGAAAACAAAAAAAAAAAAAAAGATCTTGGAATCTCTCGTTCACGTTATCGCGAAAAGTGTTCACGTTCAGTTAAATTTCCGATCGATTGAACAATCGGGAAATAAGTTAAATCGCCGGCGGATTCTCCGATAAGGGGATGGGGAGGGAGAAGAATTCGCAATTACGGAGGACCATTTCTCAGGCGAGCTACTACAAGAGAGAGAGAGAGAGAGAGAGAGAGAGAGAGAGAGACAGATAAGGAAAAATATTTTTGCTTTGTGCGTTACCTCGCTGCTGTTAACGCGGGCATCCGACTCCTCCGGAGAGCGATGTAACAGAGCGAGCGGCAAAGTGGCGAAGTCTATGAAGTTGAAATCTCGCGTGGCACACACGCACATACACACACGCACAACACACACATAACACACATATACACACACACGTAAGCTCGCGTACGAGGCTGATCGCGAGCCACGCGCGCTGGCGACGCCGTCTCCTCGCGGCCCCCGAGGAGGCCGGGTGATGTTTCGTTCGTAAGTTCGCGCTCGCCCGTGACTTCCAGGCCAAGCGGTTAAGTGGGTCACCTCCCGTAAGGGACAGTCTGCTCTTCCGATGATCCTTCAGCGGCGAGGAAGGCGAGGAAGGGGTTTTTGCCAAGCGCCGCCGCGTACAACCGTCTACGTACGTACACGCTTCGCAGTGCTCGGCGCAACTAACACCTGCCGGTACGAGGCGAAAGCCTCGCCACGGCAGAACCTGCCCTTTGACGTCCATGCACGTAAGAATGTCTTTGTACACGTTTATATTTATTACACACGATCGAGTGACGTATACCCTCGAGATGTTCCCCGCCATGGAAAATTTCAGACGTGAAACGTACAAGTATATATTTGAAAGTCGACCGTTCTGCTTCTCTTCCGTCGCGCGAGAACCAGTCTCTCCTTCCGGCTCGATTGCTCTGCGAATCTTTTGTTATTGGAAGTCGAAACGAAAGTTGGAGTAAGTTGAAATTTGGAAACTTCGAGTGAATTATCTGCCTCGAGCATCTGCCGCGAAAGTCTTTAAGCTTTAGTGGATCGAGCCTGCAACTTCGTTCCTTTCACTGGGAAATGTGTGCAATCTCTAAAAATATGTTTAGCTGTTTACGATAATGTACGTAAGCGTTATTTTGCGGTGAACGGTAGATTGGGTTTAGGTTGGGTTATTGATTTTATCGTCGAAACGTATTTTCGTGAAATATTTCTAAGGATTTGCTTGATATATTGGTCGGCAAACGTAAATACAGAGAGTGAGGTTTAATAGCTTGCCGTATCTTAATTCACTGTAACGCTTTGAAGCCTCTGCTTTTTGTACTCTTGAGTTCGTTGTTTTCAAAAATGTTCGATTTTTGTCGCGAAATATTTTTAGAAAAAGCAGAAATATTTTTCCCTCTCAGAAATTGCAAAAATTCAGTCGACTGTAAAAACACTTTGGAAAAACAGAATTTTCCACGTGACTGAATTTACAATAAACGTGAAGATCGAAGCCTGCCTTTTTAGAATGACCCCCTAAAAATTGCTGCATGACCTTTTTTTATTGCGGCACGACATCAAGTTATCCAATTTTGGAAATAGGCGAAAATTCCATGAAAAGAGAGCTTAGAATTTCATATCCCGTTATTTAAAGTTGAACAACTTGATGAAAAAAAATCGTACAGTAAATTTTAGGCGATCATTGTAAAGGGCAGGCTTCGACCTTCAAATCTATCGTAGATTCAGTTACGAAAAAAACAGTTTTTCAGTGTTTTTTTCGAGCGATTGAACTTTTACAATTTTCGAAAGGAAAAGTATCTCTGTTTTTCTATCTCCTACATCATGTAAAACATTGTGCTTTCTGACAGCAACGAACTCAAGAGTGTAAAAATAGAGGATTCGATTAAATCTTGCTCTTTGCATTTGAATGCATAGAATTTGTATATTGGATTCCTGTGACTTTATTACAATATTTGTAAGACTCGAAGTTTGATGAATTATATTAATAATATAACAAACAAATTATGTTCTTAAGATCGTAAGATTGAAACTTTTGAGATTACAGGTCTTTAATATTCATAAGAAGATATACACTCTTTATTAAAATAGATTTACAATCTTTATTAAATTTCTTCTCATAAATTCGAATGAATTTCGCTAGTAATATTCCCTGCTAAGAGTCTTCATTTAACAAGTGATATTAAACTACTATTAGCTACTATTCACGCAAATGTTACGTCCGTTTTCTAATTAACTGACATTGCATGTTTCTTCATGCTTTAATATCTACTATGGTAAAGGCAGTATTTGGTAATTGCTAGGTTTCAAAGAATTTCCTAGTTTTCCTAGTCCTTTCACTAGTTTCTTTTCATTCGCACTGATGTGACATGAAACTTATTTTTAGCTGATTTTAATTCTTCGAGAGAATTTCACTCTGTAGAATGTCTACAATACTCAATTTCTATAGGAGTACAATTTGTTGCTTCAAACCGAGATGAGAAATTAATCCGTGTTACGATCCTTGGTGGATTAACTGACTCAAATAACGTTATTACAAAAACTATGAATCATTAAAAAAATTAGCAGTATCGTAATATGATTATGTGTATATGTCAGTAAACGAATTTCTAAATTGTACTATTTGTAGATATTAATACTGTGTCATTGTGCCAAAGGACAAATTAAAATGAAATTATTATAAAGTCACATTCAAACCTTCAAACTTTATTAAGAAATGAGAAAAGGAGGTTGAAAGTTGTGAGTGGTGTTCAATTTTTTGGTCGGAGACTGTATCTTCTTTCGCTAAATTTCTTCATATAAGGCAGGCGAACTTTGAAAATTATACCACCGTTTCAGAACATGCACCAGCACTGTATTTTATTGATGTCCAGTACTTTGAAGTCTAAGTATAAACCTTGCTACTACGGTGCCACTAATCCGTGACAAATTGGGCAAAGTAGAGGCTGCATTTCATCGAATCACGGAACGTTTGACGTATACGCCCGTGACGTACGTGAACTTGTATATCTCTAAAACCCTAAAGCGCTTTGATGTTTAACGGTGAACGCACATTTCTCGGAAACGTTGCTCTCGTTGAAATTAAACTAGCCGCTTTCCACCGCTGTAAATTTGCGCCGGGTCCCTTTTGCACAAGTTGTACAAGTGCAAACGCATTTCACGTTCATTTACACCGTGTTTCTAAATGAGCCTAATCAGTTTGTAAAGCCGATTCATCAGTTGCCCAGGTGTTAATGGTCACGGCACTGCTTGCTGAACGAATTATGTCCAGACGATACAGAACTTTAAAACGTGACATAATAAAAGTGAGAAACATCAAGCTTTCGTGTTAAAACTCATTGGATCTTGTGAATTTTTAATAAAATAATAACGACTACAATAGCACTCCATTTACAGTGATTCTTATTAATCAAAAATACACCTTTTTAATCGAAAATACATTCAAAAATTGTCGATGTTTAAACTTGTAACTTCATGAAAAAAAAAAAGAAAATGAGAATGAACTAGAGTTCATTTTAAATCTTTGGCGAAATCTTTATTTTCACAGTATACCATTTATTTTTCTTCTGAGATGTTTTTACATCATATAGCGAATGGAAATGTGGAGATACTTTTCTTTTTGAAAATACTACAAATTGTCATAGTGCGTGGAAGACTTTCGAATTTGTTATGGATTCGAAGATTGTAGTCTCTCCTTTGCAACGACTCCCTAAAATTTGATGTGCGACGTTTTTTATACGACAAATAAAAGATGTTCACATTGTTTTGTGAAACAAGTACATTTACTCGAAAACGGAAGATTAAAATCAAAAGTTTTTATTCTATATTTTTCTCTTGTTTTTCTTTTTGCGAGGAATCATTCCCTGTCCACTCTGACGCTGTGTATTAGTATCATTGATTTATAAATATTTTAAATAGTTTTCACTGAATGAAAACAATTGAAATTAATGGCAACTAGGAAGAAGATAAATTGATTATATGGTTCACGTGAAACCGGCCGGCCTGACTTCGACAGAATGCAAACGAATCGACAGTTGCACGTCGCGGTCAAATGTAGTTGGTCTTCTCGACATGAAATTTGAACAGAACGATCGCGCTGCGTGTGAGACTCAAACGGTTAAAGTCGATTGACACTTGTCAGGGGAAAATAAACCCTCGTAGAATTCCTATCATCCTAGCATCAATTTTCTCTCGGTGTACAAGTATAGCAGTCTTGTTATTGTGTTCTCTAGGGAAAACGAGAGAAGATTGGGGGTTGAACTCTCTAGATCTCCAGTTCTCAGGGAAAAAAATTCAGAATAGAAGAGATTAAATTTAAAAAGTCTATTGAATCAATTTTCGATACCAAATTGAAAATTTATTATTGCCTACTCTTTTAGGATCACATAATCACAGTTAATAATTTTAATATTTGCTCTACTTTTATTTTAGGAAACGAGGAAATTTGTAATGTTTTTTAGAAAGATGTTTGACATAAATTGTGCGAGAAGTAAGATTTTTTGAATATTTTGTTCGAGCTGGAGATATTTTTTAACGTTTGAAAATGGATCGAAAATAGCCGAAGTTTTTCAGTGAAGAATTCATTTACACAATTCAGTGTAAATCAGTTTTTGTTTCCAAAAATAGACAATGCCGGGAAACTTACGCCCATAATTTAGAAATGATTGATTATATAATAAGTGGTGGCAGTGTGGAAAGGAAATCAACTCGCAGTCAAAAGTTATAAGGATGCAATATTTTAAGAAGTTTGAACACCAGTATTGGAGGATGCTTCGCAGGTGCCGTTTTAAAACTTTGATGCAAGTGAACTTAACGTTGTTAACTTAACTTTACGCCAACTATTTTCGAGTAATGCGTTTTTTTCGCTTTATGCTACCTGGATTAGAGGGGAAGAATAATTTAAGCGTTTCAAGCGGGATTTTTCAAGTCCAACGAGAGTTTATTTTTCATCAGCAGTTATCATTTTAATAACATTATTTCTTCTAACGCAACGTATACCGTAATTTCATCTTATAAATACTTAAACTACGTACAGCTTTTTCATAAGAAAAATCACATAACAATCGATAAAAATTCTGGAAAAGTGATAGGGAACAAATAAAAAATTAGGGATCAATTTATTCTACTCTTTAAACAATAATAATTTTATTCTCTATTCTCTACTCTTTATTCTTACTTTAAACAGTAATAATTTTGACAATACTGATTTCATTTTGATCTCATAGTTTCATTTCAGATTTTAAGGGAAAATATTTTAAAAAATATTGCAAGAGGAATAATGATATCTCATAATTTAATATTTAAAGAGACAGTGAATTATATTTAATTTCAGATTTAATTATAAGGAAACAATCTATGATTTTGATGTAAGTTTTTGAATAAAGTTTCTCCAATATTATTTACGATGTTACTGCAAAATGTACCGTAAAAATTACAAAATGAGATGTATAATTTCATCAACGTACCACCTTGTAGATAATTAATAAGATATTGCATAAAAGAGACGGAAAGCAGAAAAGATTTGAATAAGTGGGTATATAAATGAGAATTACCACAAAATGGAAAATGAGCATTATCTGTTCGTTCGACGTAGCTGCGAAGTTAAATTGAAATTCACATATTTACAGAAAGTAATATCCTCCTCTAAGTGACGATGCTAAAACGGTCAACAGAAATGGAGTACGTCAGTCAGAGTTTTCAATTACGGAACGAAGTTGAAGAAAATTCCGCGGGAATTTTATCTGCAGAAATGCAAGTTATTATTGTTTGCCTTTTTTAAATTTTTAATTTCGATTTTTAGTTTCGTACTGTTGATTACGTTTTACATTAATTTTATACATTCGACGAAGTAATTATTATTTTACTTTACTCTTATATATTTACTTGATATACAATGTAAATGTATATTTTCAATTTTTAATATTATTCATTAATTATTTAATAACAATATTTAATTAATACAATTTTCGAGAAATTAATTGAATTTGCAATTTATGTTTTTAGTAAGTCACAGATAATATTATTCAATATTTTGTATTAATTCTTGCATTAGATAATTTTATTTTTATTCTGTAGATAAAATCTCCTTGGTATAAATTTTGTAAAATAAAAGTATGCTATCTAGTAAAAGATAAAGATTTTACGTAAACTGGAAAGTAGTATTAAACCGTAACTAGTCAGACACGAGTATTTCATCGTCTCGCGTATCTTGTTATTAACACAACGAATCGAATGTTCACGTTATTGATATCGCGTTAAATCCAAAGGATTCGACCAACCAAGTTGAGAATCTCGAAGTAAGCCGTTAATCAAAGAACCGGATGACGAGGGTGTCGGGAAAAATTCAGCGAGGAGCGAGACGTGATATAAGCGGGCCTCTGTTCCAATCAATCGACTATACTCGAATGCGATTTCTTGAAAGATATCGAGTGATATTCAGTAAAGCAAAGACCTGGCGAGTGCAGCTTTAGATAGTCTATCGATCGTGGCTAGAGCGACCACCGTTCACCCTTAAAGGTACAAAGTTAAAGCGCACAGGGAGTTATATATCGTATCGCTTCTCCTTTTTTCCCCCGTTTTTTATTTTTCTTTTTTTTTTTCTTTTTTTTTTTCTTTTTTTAATGTACGTATAGCACGAAGCTGGGCTTACCGTTAGAGCATGTGATTCCATCAGGCGTACAACCCCTCCGTACGTGTACTTTTACGTCACAGTGTCGATGCATTTTGACGTCACGTGTTGTTTGTAATATCGAGAACAACATGGCCGAGATAGAACGTCACGATAGATAGAACGTCGCACGAACGAGTATTTCATTTCCACATTCACCGTTTATCAACTTTCGCAATGAAAAACAGCGCGATCCGTTTCGCAACAACTTTCTTCGTAATTAAATACTTGATATTAAATTTCCAGGTACGACCTGGTTGAACGTTATCATCAAGTTTTTCATGAATGAAAATTGTCGCGTATTGTTTGTTCGAAGGATCGACAAGGATGAAGCTATGCTTTGAAACAATCTAATGTTTGGATTCATAGTCACGGAATATCATTTGCGACGACAACATTGTAGCCACTTAATACTGGCGGGTTTTGTAAATTTTGGATTTAATAAATATTACAAAGATTCGTAATAAAAGTTGTCCTGTAGTTTGTTTGAAAAACAATTTGATAAAGAAACAAGTAATATAATATACGCAGGGGTGGTTCGTGCATAGGCACTGCGGAACTGCAGCAGCCCCAATTTTTCTCGATATATTTATTGGTTTATACTCGCTTGTAATATTTCATTTTATCATCAATCCTACACAGTTCTCTCATTTTTTCATAAATATCTGGTGTGTATATATATTTCGAAAGTTGTAGCATCTTTTCAAGCCACTGAATATATGTAACATTATATATGTAATACTGTAATGACAATAAGGTATTTATAAAGTATATACAGAAAATAGAGAATTGTTCGTGTCAAGAATAATAATTATTGTACTTAATACTGATGAGAATTATAAATTTTGAATTTATATTGCAATGTTATCAAAATTTGTAATAAAAATTGTCCTGCATTGTTGGTTGATAAACAATTTGACAAAGAAGAAAGTAATATCTTGAAATAATTAAAAATTCGCTCATGGAGCATAGAATATTGTTTGTGTTGAGAATCGTAATTACCATGTTTAATATTGTAAGAGTTGTAAATTCCACAAAATATGATAACATTTCATCAAATATTGAATTAAATTTATATGAAGTTTTAAAAATTGTTACCTAATTATTCGAGCGAAATTCCCAGAAAGCTGAAATATAAATATGAAAGAATAAATTTTAAACGAGAATAAATAGTCTCTTCAATTTAATCTTTCCTTGGAAATTTAATATCGTTTTAATAATTGAGTACATACGAGATTGATTAACTTCGTCAATTCTTCAATGATTGATCAAGTTGTTAGTAAATGAAATAACAATGTTAAATTGTCTCAAAGTCAAACAAATTTGATTAGATTAATTGTATTAAAGTCAAACAAATTTGATTACATTAATTACATTAAATTACAAAATGAAAAATTTCTTTAAAATATTTATGCAGTATAATATTTCTTCTTTTATTTATTAAATTATAAACGTTGCTAATCTATTTATTGTCATCTTTTTATGTAAGAAAATTTGATAAATAAAATGACTATATTAAATAAAATAATAACGTCAAATTGTATTAAAGTTAAACAAACTATTTAAATACATTTAAGTTTCTAATAATTTATAATATTATACAGTATAGAGTTTTTTCTTCTATTCATTAAAGTATAATTGTTACAATTAATCAAGAATTCATTTACTACGATTTTATTAGAAATTGATCGACATTTTTTACGTTATAGTCGATGAAATTATTAGATATTAAATAATAGTAAACTGCACTGAACAAACTATTATATTTGAGTATATTAAACTTCAAGATTGAAACTTTCCGATAGTTTATAATATCATGTAATGTAAAACTACTAACAGTACACCATTATATTTGAATATATCAAATTTCAAGACTTTCTGATGGTTTATAACATCATGCAATGTAAAACTTTTCCTTTTATTTATTAAACTATAATTTTTACAATTAATCAGGAATCTGTTTGGCACTGTCTTATTATGTAAAAAAAGTTTAGCAACGTTTCTTACAATTATTTATAGTTCAACAATTATTTAACATTCAACTTTAATATAATATCATTATTCAATTATTCTTCGAATACATTATTTTATATACAAATACACAGGGTGTCCCATTTCTATACAAATGCAATTATTTTTGTATTGTGTTCGTTATTCGAAAAATGTTTCAAATGTAATTTATTTAGTAATTTTCATGTTAATTTGTTTTTACGAATGGCATCAATACTATTTTTTTTAATGGAATCATGCAATTCTTTTTGCGTCAGTCGATGCAGCTGGTTATTCCCTTTAAAAAAGTATTAATTTATGTATATACAGTTAAAGTCAAAATATCTTCTAAACTATTAATTTTTCGATATAAATAAGCCAATAGCCTTTTTTTTATAAGGACTTGCTACATCGATTGATGTAAAAAAAAAAAAAAAAAAAAATTACGTGATTCCATTTAAAGAAATATTGTAGTATTGGCCTTCATTTACGCGTCCACATAGAAACACACTAACTGCATTAAATCATCGTCTCTTTGAAATAGAACAAATTGTATTTGAAACACTTCTCGAATAACAAACAAGATAATTGCATTTGTAAATTAAAACAGTACACTATGTGTGTATAAACATGATGAATTTAATAAAAGCAATATTCTCTTTCATTGAGGTGATCACCTAATTATGTATCAGAATATAATGTAACGATTATCAATATTAAAGTGCATCGCTTGTTTACTTCTTTTACCTCATTTCCTTTCGCATTTTTATTTAATTTTCCTCCCCTTCCCCCCTCCGTTTTAATAGTTGCAAATAATTTCTTAATCAATAAGCTGATCGGCAATATTATAATCAAGAATGATAATTGCAAAACTGAACAGGTTAATTAGCCTAGTTTCGTGAACGCCTTGAAACATCAATGAACCATGTTTGCGTTCAAATGAAGTTTTAATTCGATACATGTGCTAAATTAACATATTAACAATTAACAGTATTTTCCACTGGATCGACGTTTTCTCATTTTCAAGGACGAAATGCGATACTTTACTTTTTTTTTCTTTGGTTTATTTATTATCGTTACACGTTGTCGATATTCTCCCTTGTTTCGAAGATGTACTAATGACGAGAATTAAAATTTCCATGTATCCGTCGTTCGTTACAATGATTTATAGATTTTTGTATCGACAGGTTCTGACATTTATGCTCCCATTTGAAGTAAGATAAATGAATTTCAGAAACGAAGAGAATTGTCATTTTATCATTTCAGTTTCAATTACATATAATTATGACAAGAGAAATTTTACTTCGTACAATTTTCTGCATTTCTGATTTTTTAAATTCCACAAAATTCATAAACATCCACGGTTTACATTTCTTATCTAGTTTGAAAGGTATGAAACGATTTTATTTTATATACTATATATATTATATATATTACACATTTCTTGGCTGCCATTATAATCAATTTTATCACATCATCAGAGTTTTCATAATACTCGTTGTTATCTAGTTCCATAAAAATTGCAAATAATTTCGAGTGTTTAATCAGACTTTAAGGAGTTTTCTATGTAATTCCTTACAAATTTTGAAGTTGTTTTTATACACCTTTATTCTGCATTTCGCATCGTTATTTTGCACGAATATTATATTCCAACCGATTAATTATTTACCTAGTAATCTGGGTTAATGACTGCGTTTTATATGAAACCAGAAGGTGCCCCAACATTTATGAATGGGGATCCATATTAACCATGTGCGAAGTATACGCTTCTATGCTTTAATAAAGAATTTCATTTTCTATGGAAATTGAAGTTACGACGTTTCTAAATCTCTTCCTTCTTCGCTGGTTATGATGCTGTCTAATAGAGGTAATATATCTTAAAATTTTACTTTGCCTTTACTATGTTGTGTTAGATGTAACACGAATACACATAAACTATAGTAAAGGTACATGCTGTTCTTTTCGTATTTTGAAATTTCAAATTTCAAATTTATCTCATCTATTAAACATCCTTATAACATCCTTTTTAACATTCATTGGAATTAAAATGAACAAATGTTTTGTGTTTTTAAATTTCCATCGCCATTTTTACATTTTCAAATTATTCACAAAATCTAATTAATGTATTGTAGGTAAAACATTTCTTTGCACGATCATTTCATTGTTTCTTTTGAAATCTTAAAGTTTCTTGAATAAGATGTAAATTAGTCACATTACAGTTCATCAGGTTATTATTATACAATATCGTCGAGATTTGAATTGCATGCAGATTTGAAGACGCATGATATTTCCCTATCTACGAAGCAATCGTACAAATTGAAAGCATGAATTGTCTGAGGAAAGCATTATTTACTGGAAATTTTATTAGGAGGTAATCATCACGTGGGTGGAACCCTATCTGCAAATTTGCACAGTTACTTCTTACTGGATGACCTTCTCATAAATTACAGGGTAATTTGCAGGGGTTGTTAACAAGCATACTAGTATGAGGGGAATAACATTCCCTCTTAGGTTATTTTTCCACGGTCTCTGAATGATCGTAGAGAATTTATCAGTTCATTAACAGTTCATTAACATTAAGACTGTAGATGTTTGTAACAATTGATATTTTTTATAAATTTGAAGAGGCAAAGATTCATTTTACTAAATTTTACAACAAAGTTACTTTTCTCTCTCTACTTTTGAATATTATGCAACGTACCGTGCATCAGTTCTAGCAATTTTGTTCATTTTGTTAAAAAATATGAACGAACAATCTCGTTTGACAATATAATGAAGTCGTATCTATAAGGATGAAAATATAACTTATCGCATTTTTTTGGGGATACAAAACTGCGAAATTTGGAAATAAGAGTTTTAAGATAGTCGTTGCTTTATAATTTTTCAATGTTCAATATTTAATATCAATATTTATAATTCTAAAATTCTACAATTTTTAATATATCAACACTTTACGTATTCTTTCTTGTACG
Source organism: Melipona bicolor (assembly GCA_030673865.1). Classification (NCBI taxonomy): domain Eukaryota; kingdom Metazoa; phylum Arthropoda; class Insecta; order Hymenoptera; family Apidae; genus Melipona; species Melipona bicolor. Next base: position 310,972 of record JAHYIQ010000029.1, read on the forward strand.
AAATGTTATTTAAGTTTTTTTTCATTTTTTAAGCAAGTACAGTACTCGAATAGGAATGTACATTAGAGCCATAAAAATTCCACAAAATGGGATGAAAGATCGGAGCCATAAATTTTAACGAACAAAGTTTGCGTTCGCATGTAAGTGAAATGTTATTGCCTTTTACTTTCACTTACGAATGCTCATGAATGTCTCAACGCACGGAAGATAGCAAGAAGAAATGGAATAGCGCGGATAAAATTTTTATTATTAAAAAAAATTACCACATTCAGAGTTTTTATTCGCGGACTTGGAAGTATCCTTTACGTGCTTTATCTTCTTTTTATGCTTCGAAGGAGTTTTGCAAGTTCTCCACCCTTTTCATTATTTTAAATATGATAAGCTGTTCTTAAGACGCCTTATGTTTAATATAATAAATTATAAAGATAAAATTCAACATCCACAGAAAGAAAGCTCTTTCGTTCTAAATATAATAAAAAAAATCAGACACGTTTAAGGCAGAACAATGTGTTTGGTATTTCATCTTATTAAATATTGTATGTAACGTTTTAAATTTGATAGCAAATTTATAAGAAACTGCAAGAGAATATAATAAGAAATTGATTACTTTTATAGCAATTCATTTAATTCAAGGTAATAGCAAATTGTGTCTAAAGCGCAAAGTAATATATTTAATAGAATTAATTTTATAGCGAAATATGAAAAAAATTTATAAATATAAAAAATTAATGGGTATAAAGAAGACACGAAAGATTGAGAAGTTTCAATTCATTTAGTGACTATTTCTTTCAGAAAATTTCAGAAATATTCGATCTCGATTGAACCATTTAATTTCCAATTTTTTCATCCCCTTCATCGTTCTTAGACAAGACTGAAAAGAATGCCAACGATAATTTATCTTCCATCCTCAGCGGAACAACTTTTATATGAAAATGGTGGAACTTGCGAGATATATAATATTAAAAACCGCACTACTTCAGTACGATTCGTCTCACTGAAAGGCCCAGAAGCAACTGTTCTGACTAGGAAATGAAGACGACTTTTTTGCCATAAAATTTTATTGATATGCAAACAGTTGAATCGATAGAAAACAAATTACAGGCGCGATCGCTCAGTACCAGACAACGCCACTCCTACTCGAGGTCTACTCCACGCCCCCTCACGAATCACGTGACCCAAATCAACTAATCGCTAATTTTCGTTGCATTAGCATTGCACCTGAAGAGGCCCGATTTTCTGGGTTACCCCCGCTAAAATCACTTTCAGTGATAATAACATTTATTAATCCCTCGAGAGGCTAAACAAGAATGAACGAAATATGACAATAATTTATTGCGAGATGCTTGCAATAATTTACACAATAGTTTATTTGAAGTTTAAAGAGAGTAATGTGATACAATGTACTGAACAAATATACCGAATGTATTAAATAAATATAAATATATATTGAACAAATAAATGTATACGTTTGAAGATGAATGTCAAGAAAATATCCAAACATATATTCAGTACGTAAAATAATTTTTTGTTGAAATTTTTTTCTTCGAAAACTATATTTTCAAAAATACAAATTTGTATAAAAATCCACAGTCCACAAAGTCCACTAGTAACACAAACTAATTATTTCATCAAACTGTCTGTCCATTCTAGTACAGACACTCAAAATGGTTAGCGTCCGGGATAATGACTAGCTGTGTTCAATTTCGATACCCATGCCAGGGCGCAATCTATGCAACTTCATACCGTTAAGTTTCCGGTATTTCGCCCCGTACATACATATAAAATCCAACTATGTGATACCCGTTACGTTTTCACAACGTGATAAACATGACGTTACATTGTGAGATGAGCCTTAAAGAGTTAATTGCGAAACATAAACAATGAATGTAACATCGTTGATGCCCCATGCAACGCACGTACACGATACTTTATCCGTCAGCAAGCTTTGCTGCACTTCCTGTGGATGATGTGATTTTCACGATTTTCGTTAACAGACCTTTGAGCGACACTTTAAACTGTAATCGTCATTTTCGAAAATAGCGCGCGAATAAATGTTTGCGAAAGCATCGATTACGTACACGGTTTGTTAAATTTTTTCTTTCTGCGAAAAGAGAAATGCATCGTATCACGCGTTTACCAATTGCACGTAATGTCGCCTCCTTTTTTCTGCGAAATATTCCACACCCACTAATACGGCGAAATTTCTATGTACTTTTGATACAAACATTTATTTACGTGACAGTTGGGGTTTCACAGATTGTAACTTGCGAATTTGATCTTCTTTACACGATATTTTTCAAAGTATTCTTCTTAACGCTGCGATGGCCGAGGAAGGACGAGGTAGAAAATGAGGTAATATTTCTTTTCAACGTAGAAAAATAATACTTTTGAAAAAGGAGATCAAGCTTCGGTATCAAAGACACGGTATTTTGTAACGTAATATTTTACAAATTCTTTGTATTCATTCGGTTGTTTTCTACTAGGAACTTAAAACTGCAAAATTACATGAAACGCAAACGTGATACGAATAAATAACGCAGTGTCCGAAATGTAGTTTATTAAGATTTTATTCTCTGCAATAAACATTCTTCGAAAATATGAACGTACGTAGCCCAATAATTAATATAAATCGACAGAATTTAGAGTATTTTATTTCACTTTCTCTGCGATAGAAATTAGCAATGAAATTCAATAAAATTAGATAATACTTCCAAAATCAAGTGACTGAACTCGAAATTATTACGACTTTCAGTGGTCTAATGGTTAAGAGTTAATATCGTCGAGATTGCTTGGACAGAAAACGAAGAAAAAGAGTTAATTACAGAAGGGGATATAATTCAACTCTCTTACTTGCTCAGCAACTTAATCCCATTAGTTTTACGAAAATGTACAATGTGTAGTCAGCAACTAATCACAACAAACGGTGTGCAACGATGTGCAATTCTATAGCGAATGAAAGCTTCCGTACTTTTGTAAACACTGTTAACCCTCATTCATCCTTCATGTCAATTTGATAGATTCTTAGAAAATGTCATGTTATTTTACAGTACGTGAGTATACAGACTTAGTTTCCCAACGTACAGCATATATCTCTTACATTTTTGATAACAGAATAAAACTTTAAAATTGCAGATATAATATTTGTTTTCCGAGTACTATTATACCCCAATCAATACATCCAGGGCATTGTTTTTGTAAAGATATTTATTTAAATCCGCCAAGTTTGTTTATTTATTTATTCATTCGCAAATATAATTCGAAAATTTGAACGTAAACAGATAATTTTTCTGCATATTAAATATGGTAACGTGTACCATATTTTGAATGTTTTATATATTTTTATGGATTACGTGTACTCTGTACGTTTCTGCACTTCTTTTCTCATAAATGCATAAAAATCCATCCACAGCCTAGTCGTCGTTAAATCGTGCATATTTAATGTAAATTCATATTTTTATAGAAATTACGAAAAACATTGATGCTTTCATGTTTTATTTTCTTCATATTACGTGCATTTGTCAATTATTTTCAAAAATTTGCATTTAACAAGTTGCTTTTATTTTCAGGTATTACGTTGTATTATGAAGATCTTTTATTGGCAAAGTAAAGTAATATGGTCCGTAAAATTGTCGCATGATGCGCTGATTTTTGTCCAGGAACTTTCAAACTATCCGCCAGACCAGGAGTGGCGAACTTTTCCGCTGCAGGCCGCGCGAGCTGTTTATTCGGTCTATCGATTTCCACCGAAAAATTAATTTCCACTCCACGCATTTTTTCCCGTCGTAGCGGGCTATACAAATTGCCTTCTCCTTTGATTTTCTTTTAACTTTAGCAGCTGTGGAGGGGATTATCCTATCTCTACTAAGAAAGTAGGGGCGAGAGCGCGAACCACCAGTTCGCCACTCCTGCTCCAAACTGTCCAAATTTCTATGATTAAGCAGGAAGCCGTAATATTTGTAAAAACTACTCCATCATCCTAACAAGCTAGCTGAATGATTACTTGAAGAAGCAAAGGATGTACGAAGATTTAAGCGACTCAAACCATACGATGTGAAAGATAGATTTAAACGACTCTTGTAATGAGATAGGTACCAGTGAGCATCTTATTTATTAATTTGTGCTCGTTATCACTTCTGTTATGAGAATTGCTCACTATTATCACAGACGGCAAGTGACGAGGAATTGAAGGATATGAAAGATGTGAAGGATGCATGGAAAGGATTTGAGGTAGTTGAGAGAGAGAGAGAGAAAGAAAAGGTAGCGTTTCGTCTCGGAGTCACTGCCTAGACTCATCACTCATCAGTGGGGCTGATAGCAGCGACTCCTTACCCAAGACGCTTATTGTTGTAACTGCCCCGTTAGGCTGTCCCGATATCACCCATCCTAGCGGGGGTTCCGCACATTATTTTACTTAACGTCGGAGATCGGCAGGACCTCAATACTAGGCGCGCAGCCACTTGCGGCTTGTGCTAGTCAGTGTTCGAAACTCGCAGTTGAGGAATCCTAGGCTGCTACAGAATAAATAAAGAGGAAAATCACAAAGTGATATTAATATTTAAGTTAACCGTTGGAACTGTTTCAACCTCATTTAGTTTTAAGTTAACAATGGCATCGCGTCTTGATGCAATTTTCATCATTATTTGAAAATTTATGCATTATTTGATCCTTTATTATCTATTTATATTCTTAAAGAAAGAAAATTCATTTTTATGTATCATCCTCGCGAGTATACGTTTGTAGATACTTATTTCTCGCGACAAAAGCTTGTGTTTTGTACTAAAATTATTCCTATTCTCTGTACTTTAATTTTGTGTAATCTCTCTTTGAGCTCTCTTTTGAAATGTAAGTGACCGAATTGTCGTAAAATTATTCATTTTCAAACTATCCAATTCGTATCTGATTTCTGTATGTAAAATTTTCTAACAGTAAATGTTTCAGAGAAGAATTTACACGATAAAAAACTGTGTACCGCAATGAACACGTGTTCTTGTTAAATCTCATTTATTGTTTCCGAACAGCGGAGATCTATCCAATATTAGTTTCTATACGATGCGAAGTATACATTGTATGACGGTGTATCGCGATATAAAGATTAAAGTGTAGTATAGGTCAATGCACAATTTAAAAAAAAAATTCCTCTGAAACTAATGAAAACGTCAAGATAAAATCTTCATTTCTATCGGTTTAATTTTTCGCAGGAATTTATACGCGAGCCTTTTTAATTCTGAAATAACCGTGAAAACTGAGGAATTTTTCAAAGTGAAATTAATTTTAGATTCACTTCATTGCTTTAAATTCAGTCTCCGGCACTGGCGTTTAATTTTCTAAATTATATACCCTTTAAAATTTTGATTGCAATATTCAAAAGTTAAATGACCTAATCCCTTTAAATAAAACGCAGTGTACCTAGTAATTTATAAAAATTCACGTCAATTTGTCTCAACCTAATTAATCGACAGACATCTTTATTCGCAATAAAACGGAATGTCTTTGAACAGAATTTCAAGTATGATTTAATCAATCAAACTTCTTACTCGCAATTAGTTTAAACTTCTTGCCGAAGGAAAAAAAATAAAAAAAAAAATAAAAGAAAGAAATTGCCAGTTCACCAAACGAAGTAACATCGAGAATGTTTGATCACGTAGAGCGAAACTTGTTCGTACACCGGGTAAATGAAGATACGTTTCAAGGAATGAATCCAATTAACTCCGCGAATTGGATGTGAATTCGAACAAAGCCAATAGGAAGCTGCGTCGATTCTCGAATTCTTCCAATAATTGGACAATAATGCTGGCCGAGGGAGCAAAGATTGTCCCGCGGATTGAACGATAATCGATACTTGCAGTTTTATCAACGAACAACATGCAAACTGTCGTTTTGCCACGGATGCTATCGAGGCGAACGAATCGATACCACTAGAGAATCCAGCGCGGGGGACCGGTAGTTATTTCTTTCCTGTTATTCAGATTAAAGGTTTCCATGCACTTTTGCCTTTTCAGACCGTTGAGTTCACCGCTCTTCACCGTTCGTGCGTTCTCGAGTCGAATTGGCACGCAGTCGAGTGCCGCGTCGAATTTTATTCGAAACGTGACGAAAGCTGTTCTTCATTTTATTTGCTAGTTTCGTTCAGCAACAGCAAACGAGGTCGAGATAATCGAAAACCGTTGGAATCTCGATGGCAATTGAATTCTTATTTGTTGGAAGATCGATCTCTTTTGATTCTTCTTAATTTTATTTCTAGCAAGTGTACATATTTGTCACCTGTGTGTTGGTCCGTAGTTTATATCAGGATTGAACGTTATTTATTTTTATCTATTTGCTTGAATAAAACGATATTATAATACTCGTTTCTTTGTGGACGTGCAAAAGAATTCGCGAAAGTAAATTTCGATTTTCTAAATCAAATATTGATATGAAAAAGAATTATGGTAAATTATTACATAAAATTGAAGTTGAAACGTCTTCTGATATAATAATTTTTCGATCTACGTGGCTCTTTACAGAAAATCTCGAATTCCATCGATCAATGTTTGAAGATGTGTGATTCCATTTAAGAGATTAAAGTCAATCTTCCCTCTTCAAAGTTATCTTTTTGTGCTCACCTACATTTACAAACTATTCATCACTTGCTGTAACATTGTTTGTTGCGCGTAATGACAACCAAGGTTGTAATATCAGACGGGACACCTTGTATACTGCAATATGAGGATCAATAAAACAAACTCGTTCGGAGCAATTCGGCTATTGGTCGAAGTTGGTTACTTCCACCATAAGAAGAGAGGGGGACATTTTTGTTTGACGAGAGCCGAGAAGAAATTTACGTGATTCGTGTCATTATTGATTTAAGGAAAAAGGGGAGGCGGAAGCGATAAAAGGGAGATTCCATATTCCACGGAGACAAAGGAGGACACCGCTGAAGAATAGGATATCAAGGACAGGGCAGGCTTCACAGTGGAGGGATGTCATCCTAATGGAAATCGATTTGCAAAAGGTTCGATAATACATATTAAATTTCGATACTACAGATCGTGGAGAATAGTGTCACAGAATTTTTTGCTGAGAAATGTTTCTACGACCGGAAAAAGATATTTATTTTTCATCACTTGATACAGATATTGAAAAGCAGAGTGTGTATGTTTGCGGTAGCGTTATCGTTTCACATAACAGATGGATTTCAACGTATTTTTTTATATTTTTGAGAGCGTAAATTGTTAAAAGATAAAACTCTAAAAATAAATCTCGTTTAACATTAAAGGTATGGTAAGATTACTTGACAAGAGTGATGTCACAATTCAAAATGCTGAGTAATCTTAGTTGAAATTTATCGTTTAGCGTTTAGTTTAATTATTTAATTGAATATCGCATTGGATCCTCGAGTTTCAAGGATCGTTGGCTAAATTGTAAAAGACAAAAGACTTTTGTATTGCTGAATGATCACGTTGCATTCGTAGATTCGAGTTACGGAATGAAAATACGGTAGCTATAAAAGTGGAGAGGCTTGAAACATTACGGCGACAGATGGTTTACATTACCCAAATATTGAGCAGCCACGGCTGATGTAGTTTCACTATCTTGGAAAGGTTCCAACTGAACTTTCTCCCTTTATCATTTCCGATTTGACAACTATTACAGTAGAACTTCGTTTATATAAACCTGTCAGGAGGCAAATGGTTTATAAAAATTCTCCTTCCTACTAGTGATTTTTTGTTTGAACAATGACAGGTTTAAGTTATAAATATATTCAACTAGCAAGAGCTCATTTACTGGAGTATTGATTAAAATTTGATTCAAATAAATATTCTGTTCTTGTACTGCTTAGTGTCGCCTTCCTTTTCAAAACACACCACTTGAAAAATCAGATAGTATATACAGTCAGTGATGAATGTGTCCAACGATTAAATAAAAACCTGCTGTATGTTGTATATCATACGCATCTGTAATTTTGATTCTTCTCTTTTCTAATTCTCGTCACTTTTTAATTTCTTTGATTAAACCGACAAGCAAATTTTAAATATTTAAAGAAAAGGATTTTTGATATTTTATAACAGGCAATGATTTGTGAAGAACGCAAATAAATTGAAAAAAATATGTATTGTACCATTATATGAATAATATATATGAATTAATATACAATTATATATGAATTGAAATATAAAGATGTATTTTTATTATTAATAAATAATAAATTACAATCAGAAATTATATTCGTAGTTTTATAATCAGAAGTTTTGTTCGTTCATATAATTATAATCAGAATGAATTTTATTAATAACTTTATATTACTTTTATTAGTGTAAAATTTATATTTTTTAATAAATGTTCAGATACTTTTGCAGGTCGGCCTTATCATTCTTTATTCTGTCGCATATGATTTTCATCATGCGGCTCAGTTTTTATTAATTTAAGTTTTTGTCAAGTTTATTGCTATGTTGGACAATGGTCGAGCCTCTAAATCTCAACCATAATGAGGGTAAGCTGTGATTAATGATCTATAGAAATTCGTGGTCTTCGCACCTGTACATCGCCACTTGATCTCGTATAATGAAAAATAAAGTGTAAACGAACATTTTATATAATTTTTTCAATCATAAATTGTAAAGCGGATAATAGACAAATAAATTATCCCTGCTGCAGCATATTATTGTAAGTATAATTTGTGATGTTTAATTACATAATTTATAACATTTAATTAATTTCTTCATAATTAATATTAATAGTATTTTCTGCTTGTTATAATTTTGGTTTCATCATATTTACTGGATGAAATGAATTTTTAATAAAAAAAGTATAAAAATAATAAAAAATGTATAAACGTCCGTAGCCTGCTAATATAATTAATCGGATAATCTGTAAAATTCATGGAATAAAATAGCAGGAAACGCGTTCTGAAAGGTCCTTCAATTTTTAATAATCGTTTCCTAAATCCTTGATTTCTCGAGAGTGCCCGATATTTCCACCATCCAATCAGGAGTGCAAAGACTTAACGTCCCACGGAAATTTTTCTCACCAATCCGGCTTTATTGTCTTTAAAAACAATTTAAGTATTATTGATTCCATTCGATGAATGGAATTCCAGTGGGTGGAACTTTTAACAAAACGATTGTTTGAAACTTGTTAAGTTCCAAAAAAAAAAAGAAAGATAGTTAAGATTTACTTGAAAAACAGTTCGTCTCGACAAACAAACGTCGATGACCGCTCGAGTTTTATTGTTGAAGACAACATCTTCTGGCGAATTCATTACGTTCCCTAGACAGTTTATAATTAGCGAGTTTATTTCTTGCACGCTTGCGTAATTCACTCTTGTTTTCAATTTTCATAATTAGCAATGAAGATGAGACAACTAACAATTAGTAATTTGCGCAGTGAACGGAGGTTCGGCAACAAGTTTAATTCGTATCTTTCTAGCTTACTGTTTAGTTTATTAATTGCAGCGGGTGCAATGTGAAATAAATTTAATTCGAACGTGTTTTGTCTGTCATATAATCATTTATATCGTAATATGCTTTTTAGGCAGAAATGCTACAATTTAATTTATAATTAATTCGATAATCTGTAATTTAATTTATAATTTAACTTTGTAATTTAATGCGTTATTAGATATGAAATGATTATTTTAAATGCGTAAGATTTTTCTGCAATATTCTCAATCCTCGAGGCTCATAGATCAAATTTTAATTGCAATATCTTTGACTATTTTTGACTGTTAGAGTATATAGTCTATAAAACGATATTTATACCACACTATCACTCGAAATTTTTGGGATAATTTCCTTTTTGATAGTCATTATTTATCGCAGATGACGAAATTTTGAAACAGTATATTAAATTATATGTTAATTGATAACATATTAAGCCTTTATAGTATAAAATATTATTTCATTTTTTAGCTTTGAAATAGATATAATATTTGTCTTAAGATTTTTGAGCGGAGACATATATATCTATGTCTTACATTTTTATTTTCTTCTCGTACAAAATCAGTTTTGAAACAATCTCACGACATATATTTAAAATGGAGAAACATGATTTTAGTATTTTTTATACAGGAAAGTATAATTCTTTTTTGTTCTTCGTCATCTTTGTTTGTTGTAAATTTCTTTTTATTATTTCTGCATTTCGTAAATCGTCCCCCTTTCTGACTATGTTACATTAAGCAAAATAGATAAGTATTAAATTATACTTAATAATAAATTATACCGAAATTTTGTTTTAAATGTCTTTAAAATAAAAATGACTTTATATTGCGCTTATATTTCCTGCAACTTTCATTTTCATGTTTGCCAAATATTTGCAAAAGAAATTTAGCGTTCGTTAGAGATTCAATAAGTCAGTTTAATCTCTGAAATGTTGCGTTTCTTTCTCAAACAGGGAACTTGTTGAAATACATTTTTATTACGCCCGTATATATTCTTCTTTCATGTAGATACATTCAATCGGATAAACGTATTAAAGCGAAGAAACGAAAACACTCCCATTTATTTGATGTTTCGTTTGCACAACGGCGTAATTTATTTTTCAATAAGTGTACCTGTAACCTTTCCTTGTATTTTCGATTGGTTCCGCTCCCGAGCAAATATTTTACGACAACATTACTTGCGATTCTTCAAAAGCGATATCTCATTATTTTCAACATCCCCCATCGATTGATTCCTTTGTCCTCTGTAAATTAGTTCCCGGGAAAATTATACAATTTACTCGGAACAAACAGCATCCGTGATCAATGATTTTAAATTACAATGACAACTGTTCTGTCAACCGTTCGCGAATTATACAATTGATTTTAGAAAATCACGACGCTCTAGTGTTACTTTGCCCTTTATTATTATTTGTTCTTCTTTGAAATTTTACTTTATAATTTCATTTGAATGTTATATTATTTTAGTTTATTGTTATAACGCATTATTATCTGTAGACAGATAAAAATTGTAGTCATGGGGAGATTAACGCAGCAAACTTCGCAACTTCTTCGTTAACATTCATTATTGTGAAACAAACAAGATTAAGTTTTGTTTTAGGAAAAATTTCTTTTAAAATACGCGTAACTTTCTTCACTCGGTGTTTTAATCCCTTTAATGTCGAATTAGGGTTTTAAGGAAAAATGTGGATTTCAAGGAAAAATGTGCCATTCATTTCGCGCTTTTAAAGCTTATTTGCACTCAGTAGATTAAAAGAAATTGCAACGGGACAAGTTGAATTCGTTGAATTTTCATTTACGAATGAATTAATAAGAAGTAAAAATAATGAGAAATAGGCGAAGAAATTCGCAAACGCGTGAAAATGTTGATTATTAAATATCCGAATAGTTACTCTCTCTCTGTTACTTTCGATTTCAATTTGGTTTAAAGAGGAAATGTTGAAAAGAAATTTAATACAAAGTCTTTGTTACTGTTTTCAACTTGCTTCCGCACACACACACACGAGTATGTTTTTTTTTCTCAAAATGAAAGTTTCACTCGAAACTCGTTTTGTTTTTCATTCTCTATTGTCTGAAAGCTATTTTCCAATAATCAGAGCGTGCAACATTCTGTTTTTATCTTTCAAATTGCTTTTTGTTTGCTGTTTCTATTTTCCTTGTTGTCACGTAGGTACAAATTTTAAATTAAAATTACGAAAGTTGAAGAATTTCTGATAAAAAAAAAACCTCATTCTTTAGAACTCATTTATGTTTGTCTTATTTGCTTTAAAATAACAAATTTTAAATAATGAATTCTAATTATTCTGACATTATTGGTTATTAATATTTTCAGTAATATAAACAGAAATTTTATTCAAGATTTACAATCTTGATATTAATATTAATAACAAAAACATATACTATATAAAATAAAAGAAATGTTATAATATAATATGTTATAGTAATATAATATGACAGTTAATAATATAATTAATAATAAGAATATTAATAAGAAAAAAGAAAATAGTAATTACCACATTGGTTTAAAAGCAAGTAAGACGATTTCAAACATAACAGCGACAAATAAATTTAGTCAACGAGCGAAACTTCTGCTCATTTATCATTGTACGTGTATTTAACGTGTGCATCTCTCAACGACCATTTCAGAGCCAACCCATTCATAACTCATAATGTAATTAGTATTACGTTCGTTGAATACTGTTCTTGAATCTGAAGTAGCCACGTTCTGTGTGTTATTTTGCAAGCTTATTTTGAATCTCGAGAAGATTCCAAGGAGCAAGTTCTGAAGATTTACAGATTAATAGACATACATATTCGTAGGGTTATTATGGGTTAATATAGTGGATTAACATGCGTTATGTGTAATACATAAAAATATATAAAACACGTATAACATAGTACTCATTGGAATATTTAATATCTAAAACAATTCTCTGGCTAAAAGTATAGATTTTCATAAGCATCCACAGCCTATTAGTACAGAATTCTTGTTACTTCTATCGTTATGAATGATACATATCATCCATATACGTTCAATTCATAGTTTTTCCATGTTTCTTCTAACTTTGATGTATCTAATAAATATATTATGTCGAGTTCGTATACTTTAATCAAGGATCAACGGATTGGCTCGTACTCCAAGCCTCGCAATTTTGGAATTAGTTCAATAATATTATAACTTTACTTCACAACTTTTCAATAACGCATTTAGCAACGCTAAACCGTTTCAAATTTGTTCGACTCGCGTACTCTTTCAACAAATTTTTAGAAATATCTGTTTCTATTCGAAATTGGTCAACTTTTACTTTTTTACGAAAAGATTTATTACTTATAAAGAGATCTATCATTTTTATCGATGTCAGTAATAATAACGTTAGATGCTTCAAGTGAAGCGTGTGTATAATTTTAAAATGAAAATTAAATTAATTAGTTTGAGTAATGTAATTAGAACTGAAAGTGAATATCACGAACACCAAATGGCCGACAAATGCGTTTAATAATTAAATTACGTAATTCATAATTCATAATAAAGTATTTAGATAAGTATTAGGTTGTAATATTTAATAATATTATAATATTAGATTAATCATATTTGTATTGACAAATATTGACAAATATTGACTTTCTAAATTATTTTTTACATAATATTATATTACTTTAGTTTCCAACAAAGTAATAATTATTAGTGCAAATAGAATTGTTTTTTAGTCTGTGTATATTCAAAAATTATTTTATTGAATTATTAATTAAATTATTGAATTATTGATTAAATAAGTCTTGATTAAATATGTATGCATTTTTGATGTAATTTGATTTTACATACTATTGTGACATTAATAATATTACTTTCCAATTTCTGCATTAGTACTTTAACATAATTTATGCTTACTTAGATATCTGTTGACGATACATATAATCAAGTCCATAATTAGATATAATAATAACTCGATCAATTCATTAAATTTTTCAAATCCTTAATTTTTAATTTATTTTCTACCTCAAACTATATTATTAGTTCTCTTCTATTAATTTTAACGCAACGAAAATATTGTCATGTCGCGAGATCATTTCGTTATATCTGAATACCAGGGTAACCATATACATGCGGTTAGTCATCCCACCTGTTAACCTGCGTGTACAATCAATCTCGACAAGCGAGATCTGTCTCGATCTGCCGAGTAATCAGCTTCGCAAACTCCGCGAAACATGGACAAGATACTTGAAATTAAAACCGAATTGAAATATAATAAAACACTTAAAATCCCTGTTTTTCTCCTGTGACGGCAATTTTCGGAATATTGACGTACACTGGATCAAAGTTGGAATTAAGTAGCTTCAACCCTTAATACTTATTCTTTCCTTGTGTCAACTTGATACATTTCTCTTATAAAATGTGTGTAAAGTGTGTAACATTACGATATAAAATTGAATATTTATATTCCAGAGTAGAAGTAAAAAATTTTTATTTACAGATTACTTATTATTTATTACAGAAAGAATCTTTTCAACTGTAAATATTAGCTTTTTTTTCTATCATTGTGTCGATTTGACATGAAGAAACGTAGTAAATTAGAAAAATGACAGAAAAATATAAGGGTCAGATACATTGATCGACGTAACTTAATATTTCCTACAAAAAATATTAAACTTTTATATTTTAACTTTATTTTTACATAATTTTACGCATATTCTGAATTGATATAACATAAAAATGATTATTTAAATAACATAATATTATTAAAGTAATAGCTTATTTGAACAGGCAAATGATTTTTCTCCAAATTATTTAATTTTAATTACTTGTCTATCAAATAAAATAATTTCTCATTTCATTTTGCATTTTGCATCCGTTTTTTCAAACGATTTCTCAGTTCATCTTCTCTGTTGAGACTATTCATTATTTTATTTCAATGAATCAGCTCAAGTAAAAGATTACTTGCAAATAATTTGTTCGATTTAAACCTAACATACAATTACTTTTCCTAAGTTGATAAAATCTTCAAGTAAAAATAATGAATTAGTGGGAATGATTCGTCATTTCAAATTGTTATTTCCTACCTTTATTTCAAGTAAAATTTGCTCGATCCTGTAAAAGAAATAAGTTCCAGCTAGAAGTTTGATTTATCCACTGAAATATTATTTATGTAATAGTTTTACTATTATTATTATATAATAAATCCAAATTATTATATTATTATAAAAATCCAATTTCCCTGTATAAAAATTCGCAATCTTGCTATCACCGATTGCTCGCAACAGCGATATGGCACTGAATCTCTGCAGACCTACTTCTTCTTCGCCAGATCTATCTAGTGATATTTCCTGCCGTGTGTTCGTTTAATGGGACGCCGCTTTAGCAATACAATATCTAAATTGCACGGGATGTTCAGCGCAAATTATCATCGTGCATTATGCGCCACGCTTGCTCGTTATGCAAGTCCACATCCCGTGATCCGAACTCCAGTGACAGAAGTTGGACGAACGCTCGCAAACGCTAGACTAGTTCCGCGACGACAAAACACGGGCCAACACGGGCCGCACCAGCGACGCTACGAGCTTTCTAATTCACTGCTTTGCTAATGACAGTGTCGCAGGACGTGCAAGGGTGCACCCACATTTCAACCCTTTAATCGGCAAGCGAATCAAGCCCCTTTTCTTAACGCCGTGAAAATTGCACTTTCGTGTGATACTTTGTAACAAGTTAAGAGGACAGAAATGTAGCTTTGTTGGGAATGGAACGGAACGAAACGGAAAAGAATAGCAAACTACATTTCTTTCTTGTGTGCCATTATTTACTTACGATGTAAAATTGATTCTCATTTCTTTTGTTAACTGGAACTATTGGACGATTAAAATGTAAAATTAATTAAAACTATTAGATGATTAAAGTATAAAATTTCTAGCAAAGAAATTGAAGTGCAAGGAACGGAGGAAAAATTTATAATACAATAAACAACGCGTGTTTCTATTTATTATATTTCACTAAAAGTCATTCGAGTTTGTGAAAAATGCTACATAAAATTTCTATGGACAATTACAAACTGCTCATTTTGACCATTTTAGGTTTTAACATAAAACAAAATATGGGCAAGTTTTGTCTTCACAGAAATAAAACATTGTATAATATATAATAGTAATATATACATATATAGATTTTTATGTATTTATCTGACAACATTGTTGTAGTTAGATTTTCTAACCTTCTCTCCTTCGTAACTTCTTTGTTATACTCATGCACTTTATGTTCCCAATAAAAAAGACGTAACAATTGTAACGATGTTATTGAATGAACGAAACAGCGTTGTATAAAAAATAAATAAAAGTTCAAAAATATACATTTAATGAGATGCATTTAAATTTACAATATTTTGAACATTTAACGAAATGCACTTCATTTTACAGAATTTATTTCAAGTACCCTTTTACTTTGACTTCGCGAACTCTTTCTTTAGAACTTCTCTTCATTATAACTCTTTAACTATGCACAATGATCATAAGAAAAAGCTTCATGTAAATGTCATTCGGTTTCAACGAAAAGATATTAATATGGCATTTTATTCAAAAAAAAAGAAGAAAGAGAAAAGAAAGAAAAAAATGAGAGAAACTTCCTTTGTACCTTTAGTTGCTGTTTCAAAGAGAATCTCTTGAACCGCATTTCAATTATACACTTGTAACAGCTATTTTGAAAGAAAATCTCTTGTACGTTGCCATTACGTTCTTTGTGACATTTGAATTAAAAAAGAAGAAAATAATTAAATCGATATCTATTACGGTTTTTGAGAAGTATCTTTTAATTTATATATATATATGTATACTGTTTGCAAAAGGCACAGTTTCAAATAAGCATGAAGATCCGTTGTACCTTTTGAAAAAAACCCTTCCCGTTTTGAATACGAAGTAACAATTTGCAACAACGGTAGTTATAAACGCGAAACGCAATTTGCATTTCAATCTCCGTTTCTTTTGTTCCGTTGAATGAAAAAACGACGAGGAAAAATTAAGAATTTTTGAGAACACACGCAAGGAAAATTATTTCGCGAACCATGTAACGTTTAACGTGAAATATGTAATACATACACAGTGCCGCGCAGAAATTTTGCTTCGCATCATCTATATATGTACGCTACTTGCTTTGAGAAACGAACCATAGGATCCAACATTTCTAGGAAATGTTTCCACATAGTGTTAAATGGAAATGAATCTTTGGATATTACCTTCGTGCTGTTTCGCGTTTATGATTTTTCCTCTGGCTAACTATGTGATAAATCGAACCTAAATATCACGGTAGAGAAAGAGAGAGAGGAGGAGGGAGCATTAATTCGATTAATTATAGTCACAATTAGTGTATTGCATTGCTGTTTTTTATGTAATTTATAAACGCTTAGAATAATAAAATAAAGAATTGAAAAAACTTGAAGTGTTTGTAATATCGTGATAAATTGTTGTTCGATTCTTAATGGGTCAACGATGAAACGTACTTGCATTAAATCAATTTCCTGTTTAATCCCTATAAATATTCACATGAATTTCCACGACCTGGTTATTATACGTTCCAAGAACAATACGAGGGATAACATCCGCAAGAAAAATGGAAGGCACATTCGTGCACACGTGAGGGAGCATCGCCTGATTAATTTAACTTTGTTACCTACATCGAACAGGTGAATAAGCTGCCGGTCTGGAAAATTAAAATTTATTCAGTCGATTCTGTGGTTGGGATGGCGTTGCACTCAGACTGCTATGGAAGCATAATATGCATACATAGAAGAAGTTCGAGTCATGCAATGAATAATATCGATCACCTATTCGTTCCCCGAGATAATACATGCGGGTCGTGATTATGCAGGTGCCTCTACGCTTGTTCTTCGTTACAGTTAAGCACGCACGAGAAATCCGCGAATGTTGCAAGGAAATACAATTTGAAGGATCGTTAAATTCTCTTTAAGAGGGACGAACGTTGTAAATTACGATTGATCGACAGTATTTGTATATAACGTTCTGAAGTCGTGTATCAAGTGAAACATTTCGCTCGGTATTATTATCACTGAAAGTGATTTTAGCGGGGGTAACCCAGAAAATCGGGCCACTTCAAGTGCAATGCTAATGCAACGAAAATTAGCGATTGGTTGATTTGGGCCACGTGATTCGCGAGGGACCTCGAGTAGGAGTGGCATTGTCTGATACTGAGCGATCGCGCCTGTAATTTGTTTTCTATCGATTCAAATGTTTGCATATCTAAAAATTTTATAGCAAAAAAGTCGTCTTCATTTCCTAGTCAGAACAGTTGCTTCTGAGCCTTTCAGTGAGACGAATCGTACTGAGGTACAAGTCGTGCAGTTTTTTCAATTTCGTAGTTACATCTTCAAAAGGTTATTTAAAATATATCGAATTTTCTGTTGCTAGGTCATTTGATGTTAAAAGAGTTAAACTCTATTACGGAATAATGTAATGGACAAAAGAGGTATCTCGAGGAGATTTCCTCGATAATCCTCAATGATGGATGGTCCTAAAGTCAGTTTCACATTGTGTCATTTTATTTATGCGACGATATAAACGAGAATAGTTCAAGCATATTACTGTGTAAATTCTGTTCTAAAACTTATAACAGCCACTGTAATATTTGAATTGGCTTTCCGAATTTTGTGGTGAGTGATGAAATGATTAGCTTCATTATCAGACGAATGGTTCTAATTGTAAAACTTATGAGATTTGTGGGGAATATTTGTTTTCCAATTTGGAGCTGTTCGAATTTTTTTTTTCATAGACAATTATTAAATGAAAAGTTCCAATTGTTTTTTTATTCTCTCAATTTTATATTTAAATTTTCTAAATTAGATGTTAGTTAAAATACGTTGACCTCCTAATATTATTTATAAAATGTAAAAAATTATTAAATTAATTATTTACATGCCAGAATATATAAAAATTCAAAATCTTACAAAAAATTCATTCTTAAAAAGATGTTTGATGAAGTAAGCGAAATAATACATTCTGGCACGGACAACAGAGGAAAACGACTGTCAGTAATTAAAATACAAATGAAAAGAACAGCACTGAAATGGCCAGTTGAATTTAAATTATGCTCGCTGCGAAACTTCGTAATGAAAACAGATAATTTGTTAACACTCAGCAGCCATCGGCGTTCTGCACGCCGATATCGAAAATGCTTGCACACGATTCGCTCGCGATTTCTAATAATTTCGTGGTTATTCCCACGGATATGTATTGAATTTCCTCTCTTTCTTGTTGCACGCACACATCGTTACCACAAATAACGAACTTTACCAACGAGAACCCAGTGGGAATTCGCCAGATTATATTTACGCCTTCTAATTGGAATTTGCATCTGTTCCAGAAAATGTAGCAAATAAAAAAAGAAAAAAAAAAAAAAAGGAGCGGTAACTGTTACACGCTGCATATTTCAATAAGAATCCAGATATATATTCTTTTTACACTTCAGCGTGTAAAAAGCAATATCCTCTTTTTCTTAATATTGCATGATTTTATGAATCAGATCAGTCGTGACCTAGAAACACGATCTCCACATATGTACACGGTTTTCATTATGCTTTTGATATTTAATTTCAAACGAAAGAAATGATTAAAAATAAGTGTAGTTTTTTAGTTGAAATTTTATATTACGATATTACTCGGCTGCGAATTTTTATGCGTTGTGTTGCAGATCCGAGTGTGCATAAATGTATAAACAAGTTAAAAATAAATCAATTCACTTGATTATAATTATAATCATGTGTAAAATATTATAATAATTAATGCTTAATTCTATGATACTTGACATGTATAATATGTATAATACGTAATATATTAATGTAATATATAATTATTATTAAGAATTATAATTATTAAAAATTATATGATGTTCAATAGCATCACATAATTCTTGATAATTCGAATATCAAACAGCTTTATTAATGATTTGAAATAAAACCTGATGCTCTGTAATCTTAAATTTTTAGAAATTTATAGATAAATAGAAAGATAAAAGAGTAAATAGCGCATCAGAGTTTGTTTCTAATTAATAATGAAGTTGTTTAATACTTAGCTAGATTATCAAGTATTTATTGTATGACACTACACATGTCTAGCCTTTAATTAATAAATTTCTCTTTTATAATAATTGAGTTGATTTTTTATTAAGGCAAATATTATCATTTATTATTCAATATTATTGTATTACATTAATATATTTATTATTTGAGAAATTAAAATACGTAACAAAGTATAATTTGTACACTTGCTCATTAATTTACATCAAAATAAATGTAATGAATTATTTAAACTTAATAAATAAAATTTAACGAAAAATGAAAAATTAAGATTTAGTAAATAATTATTTCGGGCAAAGAAAGTATTTTTGATAAAACATATTTTAACTATTCTCGCCAATATATCGTGTGTCAAAAATCTTTTAATTACCCGTCCAGTTGATTTTAAATTGTATGTACGATCAAACGTATGAAGTGTGTGTTGAGAAAGTACAATAGAGTTTTACAGCATCGCTCGTGGTAGAAAGTCATGGTAGTGCTATAACATAAAATGTAGAAGTTTGCTCTTTTATCCGGTTCCCTACTGGCGCTTATAAAATTCGCATTATCGTGAATTATAGCGAACACATCATTTCTCGTGTTAATGCTTCCAATGTATTAAACCTCGCAACAGCTCATAAAGTATCAAGCAATGTTTCGCTTACGTGCTATTACGTTATAAAAATGTTATTACGAGGATCCACGTAACTGTAATAACAACTAATTTTAATGTAAAAATAAAAATGCTACCAATATTGCAAAAATGAAAATACTACCAATATTTGTCCTTTTATAAATTAGTTATATTGACAATTCTTAATATTGCAGCAATTTTTTTCTAACAATTATAAATTTAAAAGATTGTAATATGAAAGAGATTAAGAATTGTTATAAATTGTATGAGAGTGCAAGAATATGAAAGCATCGTAAAATTTTACGATTTTGTGATTTTAGAATTTACAATTTTCTTTATTAACAAAATCTTTTAGACAAAATTTTTATTGACAAAATCTTTTAGACAAAATTTTTATTGACAAAATCTTTTAGACAAAATTTTTATTGACAAAATCTTTTAGACAGAGAGTACAAGAAAATTTCATTTATGCTTTATAAAATAAAAGAGATTTTCAAATTAACTTTGAAATACGAAGAAAAATTGTAGATTTCTAACTAGTTAGGTACAGTATTTAATATTAATACTACAAGGTACGAAAGAGGATGCTTGTAGTGTATCATTATTTTTAAATATAATGTATTAACTATTAACCATGATATATTTAATATATAATTAATATTTTAAATTTTTAAATATTTGAATTATTTTTTATTTACATTAACATTACATTAACAAATATTATAATTTTGCAGTTTTCCTCGAGATAAATTATCGTAAAATATCTCCTCAACCATTAGGTTTAGGACCAATGTGGGTTAATACTTTCTTTGGATTTGTGATGAAAAAAATATATAGTCCGATTAAAAAAAAAAAATGGTTTTGGAAATTTCGAAACCCATAACAAATTTGGCAACCCATATTTTGCCTCCCATGAAAAAACCATACAACTTTTGTATTAAACAATTTCTAATTAGATGCATGGTTTAAAAGTTATTTTAGGTGTGCAAGTAAATCATCCTGTATAACCCGCATGACGAATATTTTTCAGAAGATAATTTCATAAAGACTTCCTCGTTAAGTTCCTCTTTATAATAGAGAAAAGAGAGTTTGAAATTAGAGTTATCAAAGTTGAAGGAGTTTCATTAATGAACATCGTCTCATTAATTGTCAAATGTGTTTGGACTAGTTTCCTTAGCATATTTCGATTTGCGCGGTGAGACTTCCTGAATTTTCTCTGTAGAAAGTTACTTGATGGAAGTCTATTCACTTTTGACCAATTTGTTCGTCGTACGAATACTTTATTCAACTATCTCCGATTTACTTTGATTACGAAAGTGAAAATTGCGCAGAAATAGTCTTCGATATTTCAGTTAAATACTCTTATTTAATTGAATACTTTAACTTTAAATTATTCAATATTGGTAATCGGGAAAGTACTCAAACAAACTTGACTTAGGAAATAAAATAAAACGAATTCACAATGTTTTAATAAGATGTTCAACGTATTAATTTAATCGTAATTTGCTTACGATTTAATTTAATTGAGACAGTAATTTAATCGAGAAATCACGTATGCTAATATAGGGGATGCGTTCGTAAAAGCGTAAAATATTATAATAAATATTTAATCTTAACTAAATATTGATAATCTTAACTATTGGCTTAAATATTGATAATCGTGGAAATAATTTAAAACAATTTTTTATTGCTAATCCTGAAGAATTATATCATCATCATTTCAACCATATTTTAAGTTATAGTTTATTATATACTAGTATGATATTTAACATTTTCGTAAGCGTAAAAAGCTTTGTCTAAAATTACATTTACTAGAATAGATGACACTCCGTTTTAGATGATGTTCTATTTTATATCGGGTAAGTTATATTTTGATAGCAAGATATGTTTAACAAGTACATAGGTACACAGACCTGCATGCACATTTAATCCGGTGATTCCTCACAATTAAAGTACAGGATATGATCTTCTATGTTCCAGATTTATGGCACACTTTGATGGGATTCGAATTTCATTGAAATTTTTCACTTCCTTTTCCCTTTGCTTTTAGACAATAAATATATCTGTTTAATGAATTTCGAGAAATTTATTTTAAATTTTGAATTTTACAAAAAATGATAATTGGTATTTGATCATGCACTTTTATAATTACAAAATTAAAAATTAATTTTAAAATTAGTTTTACATGCACAGCATAAATAGTCTTAAACGACTCTCTGTAATAATTGTTTCGCTCAGTTTTGAAAGTTATTAATAGACTGTGGATTTTCACGCATCTAGCAAATCTGGAAAACTTTCTTTAGAAATAAGTTTCAAGATAACACGAACACGTGTTGAACGAAGACGTGAAATACTATTACCGTGAAACGGTGACGCAGTAGACCGGAGATAAAGTGTGAACAAGAAAAGAAAAAAAAATGAAGGGCGCAAGTGATAGTGGATTGTCTATGGTCAGACGCACTTTGCGTTCGATACGACAGACACTCGTATCACGCTCCAACATTTGACATTTCCATTATCTTAAAATTTCTACCGAACGAAAGGTTGCTTGCTCTAATGGAAATCCGACAGATTTGTTAACATTTATGTAAGAACAATTTCCTTTTTTTATTTAAACACAAATGGAACTCTGGATGGATTGTGAAATTCTACGTGGATTAAAATAGCCAATATAATCTGAAAAATGTGATTCATCGCTTTTACACATTCTTGCCTCGCAATGAAAAATATATATCGTAATTTATTCGTTATTTTTACGATACAGTTTACACGTAAGTGTATTTACTTAACATACTTTTGTATTTTCATTGTTCTGTGAAAGCATGTCTTTCGCTATTTTAAAATGGAGATTTCCTTTCCAAAGCATGTCGTGCTAGAAACAGAATATCGAGTCATATTATCTAAAGAAAAAGTTTTCTTAGTCCGGGCAAAAAATTTAATTAATTTTTTATCATGCTTTAATCAGTTCTATTTTCCTTTCTACCTCTAATCAGAAAAAAAAAAAAATAACTACTTAATTTCTTTTTGTATCATCACAAAAGATAATGGAAACATATCGGCTTTATTTGAAAAATATACTCTTTAAAATTTTATTCGTGTGTAATTAACAGTTGAAAATTATCTATCCAACAGTGAGCTTATTAAATTCAATCTTTCTTCATTTATTTCTACAATCTGTAGCAGTTTTTTTTTTTAAGCAAATAAATATCATTCGCGTGTTTTAAGCAAATAAGTATCATTCCTCTGTATAAGCAAATAAACATCATTCCCGTTTGTCAAACTTTTATGCAAAATTTACGAGCTCTGTGACTGATACATTGTGATTTACAGTCCAGTAGGTAATTTGTGGCAAATTCTTAATGGCTGTAATAGTTTGCCAAGAGTTTACGCCCTAGAGAATATAAATTTATATTGAAGATAGATCGCTAGTGGAATGTATCATATTAAGGTACTTGATACTTCGAATTTACGTTTATATTGATAATCAATAACACGAATAAATCTATACCTTGCGTATTATGAGTATGTTGTATGAATAAAACTATAGCTTGCATATTATATATATATATATATATGTATATTTTTATAAATTTTACACTTAAAGTAAAAAAAAATACTGCATAAAAATTGATAGATCTTCGTCTATTTACATTCGTATTAATAATGATTAATAAAATGATACAATCCATACTATCATATTTATATTTTTATAAATTGTATAACTGATGTAAAATGAACGTACTGTTCACATAGTAATCAATTTCAGGAAAATCTATTTAAAGCATTGAAACAAATAAGGGAGAACGATTAAGATGTTTAAAATACTGTTAATTAATTCTATTTCTACTTGACGTCAAATAGTTCCTTTCATTTTTCGAATATTTCAAAAATTCGTCATAAGATTAATTAGACTTTTTTAATTAGATTGCTTTTTGTGAAATATTATAAGTATGTCACCCAATTTATTTCTGTTTTCAAAGTTACGATCATTGTTTATAATGTAATTTAAAACTTCATCTACATTGAATACGTCTTTAGATCTACATATCTGATTGTATACTGATTGTATTGAGAGATATTTCACGTATTCCGCTGTATTTATATCACGTATAATTTCATTTATTAACAATTGTACGAATATTCATTACACGTATATTTTCTGCTGTTTCCGGAATTTTCTTTGTTAATATTTCCATGAATAATACGAATAAACAACATGTTTTCATAAAATTTGTTCTAGTCGTTTTAAAAAATACGTATCACATATATCTTGCCTGTTTAAACGTTTGAGATAAACAAGTTAAAGTTTTTGTTGAAATTGGCCACTACACGAATAATTTTTACATTGTGGAAAGTTTGTGGAAAATTATTTGACAACTAGTGTCCCGTGTTGTTTCTATGAGGTTTCTAATGATGAAGTTAAAACGAGTAAAGTTGAATTGAAATATTGACAATAAATAGTCTATAGATTTTCATGGGAATTTCTATTTTTATTAACGAAATTACAGAAACAGAAATTAGATAGGGAATTGTTTTTCCATAAATGTCAAAGTTAAAGCGAATTGAACTGATAATAAACTGACTGTGAAGTTTCATTTCATATTACAATTTCTATTTTTATTCATGTAACTAAAGAATTGTTCTTCCAGCAAAGTTCAAATGTTAAGGTTCAAACCAATAAAGTTAAATTGAAATATTGATAATAAATAGACTGCGGACATTCATGCGAATTTCCATTTTCATGGACGTAGTTGAAGAGATAAAAATTAAAGGGAGAGAATTGATCTTTCTATAAAGATCAAACGTTAAGGTTAAAGTCAGTGAAGTTAAATTGAAATAAATAGATTGTGGATTTTTATGTTTAAATTTTGGATTTCATACTTAAATAGATTCGGAATATTATGCAATTAAATACCGAAATAGTTCTAAAATATTATTAAATTAAATATTGAAATAGTCCTAAATTAAAAATTGTATTTAATAATAAATTACTCAAATAGGCGTTTATACTTTATTTCGCATATTTTACATAGCTATGTATTTTGTATATCATATGTATTCTCTGCATATCACTCTCAGATATTACAATTGTATGTGTTCTGTGCATTTGTCCGTCAAATTTGACCATAAATGCATGAAAATCCGCGGTCTAATAATAAATAGAATCATAAGCCACACGTTATTGAAAAGCAACTGAAATTTTCATAATCTCCGTGGCGTAAAGCGTCAAGCATAATACTAAAGTAGCGATGCCGATACTAATGTCTATATACAAGGGCTGCAAATTGATTTTGGTGGTTTAACGCGTGGACAATCAAGTGCATCTGTGAGATATGTGGATTTAATCAAATTACATTACGGAACTATGTACACATATACGCGAATATGTATATTTTCAACATTGAAATCACATTAAAAAAAAAAAAAAAATAGAATATATAATATTAGGTTGACCAAAAAGTAATTGCGTTTTTTTTTTTTTAATAGATGAACGTACATGTATATCTTCAAATGTAACTAACTTCACTTTAAACCGCAAATCCATATTGAATATTTTTCTCAATCATCTATGTATAACTCGAAAACTACGCAAGAGCGTAGGCTTATGCGACGATTCTTACTTATTTTGAATAAGACGAGATCTTTGAATAAGAATCTACTTTAGAAGAATTCGTGTAAGTTCATGCGACGTTTAATAGTTAAATTCACCATCTAAAATACTGACATGTAATTAAGGCTCACCTCCTATATACTGTTTCTCAGTAAAAGCATTTCCTACTAAAAATTTTGCAAAAATAAGACGCAAGTGCAAAACCTCGAAATATCGATTCTTTATCATAAAAAGCCGCTGTATATGCATATATCCGTTATTTCGTTAATTTTGAATACGTTTAAAAAGTACAAAAATCTGAATGTTACAATTTTTTCGATATTCGTGACGGCACTTGAATTTTTGTTTTCAAAAAAATCTGTTTGTTAGCTCCGTTTGTATTTCATCGAAAAAAGTATTGAAAAATTTCTATTTTATTTTTACAAAACTGAAGTTTCTCAGTTATTTTAATTATCCAGCAGCTAAAATACGCGATAAATACGTGAAAGTTACTCATCTTTAGAATAACAATTATTGTCATGTATTAATCGCATTATCGAAGTATATTCGTGTGTTCAGAGCGTCACGAAATATTTCATAGAAGTTGCTCTGACATTTATTTCTGCATACAGGCGAGAAAATCATCGGAAACGTTGATATTAAACTAAAAGTTATCGTCACACACGTAACGTGTTCGTGTCACACCCACTTTATGCGCTATAACGCTAGATATTCTGACGTGTCACGATCACTTAGTCCACCGAATGTAATATCAATCGTTCGTACATAAACGTAGAAGCATTTCGGTGTTCCCGTGCGCAGGAATTTGTTGAAAAGAATATAAACGTGCACGTACTAAACGGAGATATAAATGTTTAATATCTATGGCTCGGTGAAAAATCCCGAAACTAGAAACATACGTTTGAATCTTTTCTCTTTGAAGGAGGATCAAAAAATTCTCCGCTAAATTCATTGAAGGAAGGTTTCGTAGCAGCATGTTGTATATGCTGTCATTTTTAAAAATGTAATGCATTTAATACAAAGAACTACGATTAATGCATGAAATTTCAATCAGAGATATCAAAATAGAAAAATAGAAAAACTCTATGGAGTACGCAAGCTTTTGTTTTATGTAAAATCATTTAAACCTCTGGAAATACACTGTTTTACATCATAAAAATTTATAAGTTGGTTATAGATTTGATTATTTTGGTAGTTTTAGTGTTAAATAAAGGTAAAGGATCTTCATGAAATTTTTAATTAGTAATGAAATTAATCATTATCTGTTTCTTCTTACTGTACCGATAATGTAAATTTTATTGAAAAAAGCTAATAATGCTTTATTTACTTTACTAATACTACTGATTGGTAGTATTAGTGGTTTTTGTTTATTATCAATTAATTTATTACTATAAAAATAAAAGAATTTATAATTTTAGTGTCTCCTCGTTTAACTTTAAATCCAAGAATGAATAATTGCCACAAACTATAAAAATATATAACAAGTAATATGTATTATAATATGTATTATAATATTAGAGTATCTAATGAAATAAAATTTAAAAAATGCAGATATAATAGATATGCAACTTCAAAATTGCATTATATTTTAAGAGATTAAAATAACGAATATTACATGAAGAAAATTAAAGTAGTGTACTTATTTATATGTGTGATCAAAGTGCGGAGAAAAGGCAATGAAGAGACTGAAGGGAAAAGGATCGTCTAATATCAGACATCGTGTGCTATGCGACGTGTGAATCTATGGATTAATTCGAAACATATCTCCTTTTGATCAAAATGTATCTCATGTTTTTGTGAAATTACTATTTGTATTTTAATTAAAAATTTCCAAAGGAATATCAACGTTGCTTTTACGTAATGATAAATATAATATATCATTATGTCTATTTGCAGGAAATTTAGAAATACGAAATTTACAACATTTCAATGTCTCTTTGACGAAAGATATTGTTCTACAATTGCATTAGAAATAATTTCAAACACTTTCTTAAAGATAGTGAAATAAAGGAAGTAATGAAATTTATGTCCCATTGGAATTCATTCAGTGAATGAAAAATAATTGATAAAATGATCTAACAACGTAATCAGACTAATCGATATAATCTATTGATTTCAATTGTTTCGCTTTTCTCTATAGTTTTTTTTAAGTGCACTTCTGCAAATCCTGAGTGCATTTCGGACGTATTATCTACCTCGCGAGTGCTGTTCTGCCTCCTTCACAGTTAGTATTATCGAGATTCTGCAATCTACCTTGTACAATCATTATAGCTGATCAAGGTAATAAATGCAAGAGATGCAAATCCCAAGTCGCGACTCCTGTTTGATGTGTCGTTTCTCACCTAAGCTCCAGCTGTCTCTCTCTCACGCCGGATGTTCTTGGCACAACTCTTGGTTGTTTACTTAACTATAAATAACCACCAGCGACATCTCTCTCTAATTCGTTTAAACAATCAGTTTCATCGAAATCATGCCAGACATTACCGACAGCTTAAGATCTAAGAGATCTACTGCACATGAAGTTACAAAATTTCTTTTGAAGGACTTGAAGCAAAAATTGTATCCCTAAGAGAAGAGGTCATATCCATTCGCAATGATATGAACAACCTGGTTTCGCGGATTCAACAACTTGAACAAACATCCCCTCGTCTTTTTTGAGATCGCCAAAAGACATAAAGGATCCAGGAATATTATCATTCGTGGAGGATGTAAAGTCTGATCTTACTCCTTGCGGGGCTCACAAACTCGACCTTGTCAAATTAACTGACCTCATGTATGAGATCTATCTATCAGACACGGATAGTTAGAATAAGTGAAAGGATTTTGCTGGATTTTCCAGACTTTTACGCGTCATTTGCTGACCTAGTACGTCACCTTCTCAGCTAAAGAAAGAAAATCTCCTGCACTCGTCAAGATTACTTGGCGATAGAACTCCTTTCATATAGAGAGAACAACTCAGGATTCAACTAACTGATCTACACACCAAAGGACTTGCGGATAAAACAATTAGATGCATAAAACGTGATATGCATCGTCGATAGTCGCAAAATTAAGATATAGCCTTTCTATCTACTACTAGAACGTCTAGGATCCATCTTACTCCGTTCTTGACTGCATCATTACGACATCATCATCTTCGTTAAAACTTGACATAATGAAGATTGGTTCACTGGAGAATTAGGTTTGTCTCACTTATTCGTTTATCGCTTTGACCGGGACGAGTTGTCTAATAAATCGAGAAGAAGCGGAGGTGTTGTTACAGATCTGCAGGAAACTCTTCCTCTCTTCGCCCTCTACTCACATCGAGTAAATTTTTGTTAAGATTAAACTCTTCCCCAACTCTCATTATTGGAACCATCTGTCTTTTCCCATCCTCTTGTTTCTTTCTATATGCTGAACATTTCGACTGTATTAACAACTTCTCCCCGTTCTATCTCACCACTAGTTTTCTCATTATCGGCGACTACAATCTCCCATCCTTTCGTTGGCCACACACATCCACTCTTCATTCATCAGCGAGGCATGACTAACACTTAATGTTAGAACGCATATTACGATCGAACTTATGAATCTCAATAAGTTAACATCAGTTCAACAACATAGCTAACCTTTATGGCATTATTTTAGATCTCATCCTTTCCAACATCACCGATATTTCCATTTCTCAGTCCTTTAACCATCTTATTCTAGTTATTATATCTTTTAAGTTATAGTTATAGTTATAGTTAAGTATTAGATAATTATCATCCGCCCTTTCTCTTCCGCATTAACTTATCCTTCAATCTTCCTCTTTGAAAAAGAGGCGTACAAAGCCTTGGACACTTAAGTACTATTCACTCCTACTCTCCATAACTGCAGTTATGTATCGTGTCCTTTAATCCATCTCTTGCTTCACCGTGAATTCCTTTCTTCATTTTTTTCATTTCTGCGGCTGCTATATCACTTCATCTCACTCGTCTTACGGTTCATCTATATATTGGTTTTCAACACCTGTCTTTGTCTTTCACTTCAATGCATGTTATTCGTCTACCTTTTCTTTCTTTTTTCCTTTCGTATGAAAGAGATTAAGCTTAATTCGTTTCCGACCACCGGGTATGAAACAAATATGTTATCGTGTCAAGCTTGATCCCACGTGAGTATAAAACTGTCCACTATTCCACATATGTAGAGGGTTGAAACCAAAATACCAATTCGATCATCCCTTTTCGCCTTAAGCAAAAGAGATTTCAAGAAAATTCCCTCTCGACTGCTTAGCAGCGTTTCATCTTAACGAACAGTACAAGGTACTATTGATCAGAGAATACGCGGCACGAAATCCCTTTTAAGATCCGTCTCATGGTTTCCTAACCGTCGTCATTGGTGTTCACTCCAGTCCGTTCTACAATCGACTCTAATTTCGAGGCAATCGCTCGGTATCGATCGCATGGCAGCGGACGTAAATCTCCAAGGCTAATTTCATTTTGGCATTCCAAATCGTATCTCGAAACGGAAATCACGGCCGAATACCCGCGAGATATAGTTCGCCGACCACCTCCGCGGGGATCGTCGGCTTTCTTTATCAACTCGTAATTAACTCTGATCTGTGTGTGTCAATTGTGCTCCATCGTGTGTGTGTGTGTGTGTGTTTGTGCGCGCGCACGCGAGTGTACACGAGTGTGTATGGTATGGAGCGAATGAGAAAGACAGGAGTAGAAAAGAACGCAGACGTGTTTATCACGATCCAACAATACCATGGTATTTTACGATGACACGATGTCGAGGGAAACGATGGAAAATTATTTGATCGTAGTTTATTTTAATAATATTTTAACGCTAAAACTACCAAAGTGGTCGAAAGGATTCAGACAATTTTACGTTAGAAATTTTATAGATGTGCTTTTAGAAATTTGAACGGTGTATTTTGTTTGATTCGTAAAATGTACAAACAAAAGTTTCTGAATTATATTGTTATCGCGAAGCTTTTCTACTTTTTTTATTTCAATGCCTCCGATGAAAATTTTATGCTTTAATCGTCGGTAGTTGTAGTGTTGACGATATAAATTGAGAATAATTTTTTTATAAAGCAATTATCGATATTTTTATACTGTACGATATATACTGTTTTTTGGCCATTGAAGCAACCCAATTCTAAAAATAAAGGGTCTGAATGAAGTTTTAACTTTATAAAACAATTTGCGAATCTTTTCGTTCACGCAAAACGTGATATACCGTCAAATACATTAAATATTTTTGTAAAACAATTTTTATTAAGCTGTCGACACAGTTGAAGTTCCTAGCCTTCTTCTACCGCGATTATCTGTCGCGTAGCATAATCTACATAGAAATGAATTCAACAAAGGAAAGGAAGATTGTAGAATGTGAAATTATCTTTTCGTCATGCTTCACGTTTCACTCGTGTATGAAATCAAATATGAAACTTTTAAATAAGAAAATCAAGCTATCCCTTTGAATTCAGAAATGGCGGATCACTTGAAGCTGAATCGTAACAAATAAATGTATTAACTTCAAAGTTTGTTTGATAGAAAAGATTTTAAAGTTCATCGTAGAATTTAAATGCGTATTTAAATGCAGGACTCGCCAAGGACTCATCCCTGTTCTTTCCAATCTCTTTTCTAAATGTATTTTACGTGTATTTTAATAGATCATTTATAAATAAAGAAATGCTGCAAATGAAAGTTAAAAGTAATTCTAGACCTATGTATGTTATCTTGTATTATTGTAAAACAAAAATTATAACTTAAACTTATGTAAACTCTTCTGAACCAAAATACTTTTTAAGCTGATGAAGATTTAATTAATAATTATGTTAAAAGTCATAGTTATAAACGTTATTTTACAATAAATAATTGTATTTGATTTTACAACATCTTTTAAAATCATAGTATTTTAAATTTCGATTTCGAGAATTTCCGATTGTACGAGACATTGTTCCCACAATTTTATTCCGTAATCTCGATTAATTTTAATTTATTTATTTGAAATGTTAAATATTTCCAATATTAATTTATCGAGCAAGTAATAAAAAAGAAGAACTTTTGCAGCTTTTCAAAGGTAATATTACTGAGAATCGACTGTTCAAAGCGAGCTTTCTGGTCCATGTAATTGGCGGTTTTATTTAATCACAAGAAATAAGTTCATGCTGCGAAATACCGTCGATTATTCACTAAAGTTAGTTTCACATTCGAGCACAAAGATGGAACTTGCATGTTTGGTCCATATATCAAGCGATACTATGTTTAACGTGTAATTACGTTACTGGGCAGCCTGATTAACGGACAATTTATGCGAATGTATGATTGTTCTATTCGAACTAACGAATTTGCCTTTATTGTTGAGAGTTATAGGATATTTGCAAATATTGCGAATAGCGTGAATGCAAATATTCAAGTCGGGAAATACTTTCTTTGATTGAAAAATTATTAAATTTCGTGAGGTATGATTGTACAATTGCCGCACTAATTACCAAGTGTGTTTAAACGATATTATTAAAAATTACAAATTGTTGAAAAAAGATTGGCTCGTTGAGTTGAAGCTTAAAATACAATATTTGAGGAACATATTTCTGTTTAAAAGTTTCAAGTGCAATATTCATTTCAAAAATGAAACAATTAAATAATAACTTCGTACAATGAAAAATTTTATTGATTATTAAAAATGAAGTGTTCTAAGACTTCTGAGAGTGACTGTACATAGATTAAAAATCGTTTTATAATCTTTAATTTATCATTAATATTATTATAAATAATATTTAACTGTTACATACTTAATGAAACAGAAACTATGAGAAAACATTCAAGTTCATCAATTAACGAAGAAAGTTCAAGGACGAAATGAAACACTTGGGACACTTTCAAACAATGAATAACACAGAATTTAATTAATAAGCTTTCGCGTCTAATTGAACTCAAGAATTATATAAAGCAAAAGAGTCGAGCATTGGATATTAAAATGCATAAAAGAATATTTTCCCTTCTTTCTATAACAACAGTTTGACAAAATGAAACAGTTCGTTTTATTTTAACGTGGCATGGTATAATATTGCAAATTTATGCCATTTATGCTCCATTTTACTACTCTATGTTTTATTCACATATGTATTTCGTTTCATAATAACAATAACAGAACAAAAACAGAATTATATTTTAAAATGCACAGGAATAATTTAAAGCAATTTTAGTAATTCGATTAATAATGATTACTGCAGACAGTTCTAATGAAAGGCGAGTTTCTATTCTAATTAACAGACTGACGTCTGTTTTATCATTTGTGTTGCAATTCATTTTATCTCATTTTATCTTACGTTTCGTTTACTAAGGGAAAATGTGGCGGTGGCGCGGATCAATTTATTTTGCCTCTTGAAGAGATTACTTGCACCTACTGCGATGACAGAAATAAATTTGCGAGAATCCGCGAAAAAGGACATTTATAAATAGGTCATCAACAAGTATAATATAAATGTATATTTTTAAACGCTACAATAAATATTGTATTTTAGGTAGTTTCGTATTACGTACGCTTTGCATCTTTAAATCTCCTACGTGCAATATCGTACAAATATTTGAAGCACTCCGTCAATTCCCGATGAAATTTTTTAGTTTCTTTCGGCAGATAAAATTATTTTTTTATTTATTTCTTGTTATATTTATTCATAACCTAATATTTGTTTACGCAGAATTTATGTTATTTTGAATATGAAATTGATAGGTAGACTGTGGATATTTGTGCATCTTTATATTTTTACAAGTATAAGCAGAGAAATGGAAACTAGATAGAAATTATAAATAAACATTTAGTAAGTGTTATAATAAGTGTTATAATACTTTGAATGTTTTATATATTTTTGCATGTTATATGTACAGATTCTATGACTCTTCAATTTCTCAAAAATATATGAACATCCACAGTCTATCGATAAGTGTTGCAAATTTTTAAACAAAAATGTATAAAACTCCAAGGTTTACTTATCTCATGTATATACATTGCAATTGTATAATTTCATATAATTATTGTATAATAATAAGCGGATTTTTATCCACTTATGGAAAATTTTATGATGCAAAAAGTACACGTATTATCCAAGATAAATAAATATAATGCTCCTTATAATAATTCAATTTAACAGATATCAGATATTCTATTTTTAAAACATTCGCGAAAAATCATTTTTTGCTGCAATTCTCTGCCGTTCTTTCAGCAGTTCTTGTTAGTATACATAATTTCTACCATGTTAAACATCTCCCTAGAATATTATATCTTACCCCTAAAACGGGAGTAAAATTGAAATATGAAAATTTAAAAATACTAGCAGCAATCTCATTGTTGCACGAACAAAATATTACCCAGGCCAACAGCAAAATGTTCTTTTCTTCTTTCAAATAAAAAATCTTCGTTGAACAGTCCTTCATAAAAATTCGCCCGAGCTTGCGATATTAATTTTATGCTAATTCAAGGCAGTTATCTTGAGGAAAGTTAATTTCTGCGTGTCGTGTACAGGCAGTCTCAGGACGGGTGATATAACCGAATAGAAAAAGATTTTAATTGAAAAAGAATGTCGAAAAGAAAGAATAATACTTTCTTTTATTAAAGCTTTTATTTTCGACAAAATCGACTTTGGAAAATTTATTTAGAATATTGCACTCGAATTTAGTTAATTCTAGGCGTGACGGGAAAGAATAATTAGGAGGAGGTACGATTTCTACGTACAAAAATAAGCAAAGAATGTAGAATAAAATTTCTTTTTGTAAGAATAGAAAAAGATTTTAATTAAAAAAGAATGTCGAAAAGAAAGAATAATATTTCTTTTTATTAAAGCTTTCATTTTCGACAAAATCGACTTTGGAAAATTTATCTAGAATATTGTACTTGAATTTAGTTAATTTTAGACGTGACGGGAAAGAATAATTAGGAGGAGGTACGATTCTACGTACAAAAATAAGCAAAGAATGTAGAATAAAATTTCTTTTTGTAAGACACTCTGTTTGATTTGAGAAAATCAACTACTTCTGAGTAGTACGTAATGTAATTTTGAACGAAAGAAAGTCTATTTTCTCGAAAATGATACCTCAAATGAAACAAAGTGTGTTTCATTACCATACATTAATCACTCATTTTCGCGCGTAGAATATCCTTGTGCCGATTATTCACGTCTGCCCAGTGCGGAATTGAAATTCACGTGTACTTGATAAATTTTCAAACTCGATCCTCTCGGAAAGCTTTGACGAAAAAATTGTCTCCTTTTCTCCTCGACTCATTTCTTTTTCACGTGGAATCGCCTGCTACTCGATTGTCCCGGGACACCTTGTTCTGAGACACCCTGTACAAATGGAACGCAGCGGACTCGATATAAACTCGTACGTTCGTTGTTTGCAAGCGGCGTGATTTAGCTGCGTCGAGACTGACAAGGGGAACGAATCAAAAAGCAATTCCGCTTGCTCCTTCTTTGCTCCTCGTTTCAATCGGGATCATCTGATACGTATTGAACTACGCCCGATACACGATCGACGGAAATAACTACGAGATCTCGCGGATCGAGATGAAACGACGCGACGAAGCTCGGGGGAAACAACGGAAAAACTTCCCCTAGGAACGCGCGGAGATATCCGTACGCGGTCGTTCCGCATGGCCGTTTCTCTCTCTTCGAAGCAATTTCAATCGATGCCCGGGATAATCGTATCCCGTATTCTCCGTTCCGTTCGATGTTAGCCGTGCTAACTGGAACTTTTCAGTCTCTATTTCAGGCTATTTAATGAAGCACGTCAATTGTTACACGGGCATTTCACCCACGAGTTTACGTCGGATCGGTTACGCTGCCGTATGATCCGATAGTTCCACGTGTCACCTCCTCTTTCCCTTTCTTCTCGCCTTTTGTACGATAGTTACACGGTTCTCACGGCATCAGCCGCGACTTTTTCAACTGGAACTCGATGGAAAAGCAGTCGGTTAACCGAGCGAGGCGCGCTTGGACGAAAATTTTACAAAGCGTTGTGAATTAAAAAGGGGAACCGGGTCATGATGTGCGAGAATAACCCGGAAGATATTATTCACTTTGAAATTTTAGTTTATGAAAACGACGTAAATAGTTGGAATGGAAATGGGTTAAAGGAGCTTGTTTCTCCTTTTTTCACTCGAATAGTTATTTCATGGTAATCTACTGCGTGTACCGCTGGTTGCGTTGGAATACGCTTATTTGTTTAATAAATTGTTGATTTGTTGATTTGTATTTAGATTAAAAATCAATTCAATTGCTCGTCCGTTTGCATAATAACAGTCAATTCCACGGATAATTAATCAAATAGATATATAATTGATAATTAATCAAATTGAATATCATCACAGTTTGGTCTTGGATCTTCTACCGCATATCCTGCTTTGTAAATTATTATTCTTACATTATCATTTCATGCTGTAATCACGAATGTTACGACATGAAATAATATTATTGCGCGATGTATTTCTGTAATGTCGCGCGTATTTAATCAAAATTCGCGGAAAACTCGCAGATGATAACCCGACCTTCCGCACAGTTTCAATTACAAGAAAATAAATTTCCTTTTATAGTATTTGACGTTGGATTTCACCGTACTCGCGTACAAATCAGTTCTCTCTGACA
Organism: Melipona bicolor; assembly: GCA_030673865.1. Taxonomy (NCBI): domain Eukaryota; kingdom Metazoa; phylum Arthropoda; class Insecta; order Hymenoptera; family Apidae; genus Melipona; species Melipona bicolor. The sequence continues at coordinate 347,287 of JAHYIQ010000029.1, forward strand.
TTTAAAAAACACAGCGTTCACATATGCGAGAAGCAGTCGGGACGCTTGTGTAATATACATTGTAAAGACTTTTCAATTTTGCATATGTATTATCACGTATCAAACAGTGAATCGGGATCGAAACAGTGGATACGGCAATACGTGCTTGACACAGCAATGTCTCGGCGTTTGATTTGCGTTGAAATCAAATTTTTGAAACTTTTTATTGGTACCTCCCAGTTGAAATGGCACGTGACACATATAGAACATGTTTGACTTTTAATTTTAATTATATTTGTCTCGATTTTTGTTTTACGATCGGTTAATATTGACAAAGTGAATTCAAATTTGAATTTTGAATACTGAATCTTTTGGCAAAATAGAAAATTACGTGGACTGACGTCTATATTCAATATGCTTCTAATATATTTATCGTTTAATTAGTGTCAAGATCACAGATCTTTTTAAATATGTTTTCGAAAAGTTTATATTGTTTGTAATACATTACAATATTATATACTTATGTGTATATGTAGACTTTGTTAATAGCTTTTTATTCGTTTAATTTTTATCAAGATCATCGGTTTTTAAATATTTTTTCGGGAAGTTTTTGTTATTTGTAACAGATGTAAAATTTTGTAACAGATAATGTAATAAAATTTAAAACATTCATGAAATGAGCGATATTTCTGAAATTATTGAAATAATTGGTAGGTACTTAACATATGTGTATATTATATTATATTAGATACTTTTGGTTTATCAATAAATTAATTAATCGAGGACGTCATTGCTGCTGTTTGTAAAAAGAGTTCGTAGGAATATATAATATACATAATTCAAATATAATATAATCGAATGCATTTCACTGCTTTCATTTTCTACTCGTTACAAATCTGTTGTTCCATGACGTGCCAAAAATAAATTACTAAATTGAATGAAAATTGTTAGAAATTTAACAAAAATTTGTATGTGGATTTCAAAAATCGTGAAAATTTTATTCAATACTGAAGCTTTTTATACGTACACAAAGATTGAACATTTGACATAATTTTTTCGCAGTTCTTTCATTTAAAGACTAAAGACGAATGATTAAAGTACATTGTGAAGTGAAATATAAATCAATTAATGCGTAAAACAAGAATCAGTTAATTTTTTACTTTACTTTCCTCGTATCCTTTCTTAAAATTATTGCAAGAATTACCTATACGTGCATATTTTGAATTTAAAATAAACGTACTAAATTTATTCATTGCTGGTATTACATATGTACCTAGTGTAACATATAAACAATTTCCGAGTTTGCTAAAAAATTGTAAATGTATTACGTAATTACGAACACTGGAGTCGTAGATTTTCTTTTGCGTCGAACTCAACCTTCGTCGCCATTTATTGAAGCAGAGGTGACCGACAGTTATAAATGGTAATCTTTGATAGTAATAAGTAGAATTTAAATCTGTCCTCGGAATGTCAAACAGCGCTCCTATGAATAACTCAGAAACTCAAGCGCTTTGTACAACGAGAGTTTTGAAATCTGTTCTCATTTTCCAACTTTTATTAATATAAATTAAGAAACGAACTTAAAATACTGTTGATAGAATAATATTACAATATTAAGATTAACCTGTATCTTTATTATGTAAATCAATCTTTTCAATATACAGGATTTCTAATTTCTTTCAATAAATGTACTTGCAGATTATTAATTTGCGCTTTGAAAAGGCGTTATTCAGAATATTATTATTCTATTATTGAAGCTTAATTATTGAAAATATATGTATTATTAAATACATGCGTATTGTTAAATTAAATATTACTAAATGCATTATAATCCACGTATATGTTACTGTGTCAGTAATTACACAGATTATTACAGTTATTGCTATTATTGCATCTATCATTCCGTTTTTACAAAGTTAAAATTATTTCATGTATTATTATTATTTTTCAGCGTTAAATTATCTTTATATGTTATACATCATAAGTATATTACAAATTAAAAGAGTAATTTCATAATATAGAAATTTGTTATACGTAATAGGGACAAAAGAATATAATGTAAAATTACTATGTTAAAGGTAATCAATATGAAATACAAACTTTCATTAGTTTATCTGATTGGTACACTAAAACAAATTTTTATAAACTTGTTCGATTGATATATTCAAACTAATTCAAATTTTTATATTAATTAAAATTTTGTTTAAAATAGGTCTCATTTTGTACGTATATATATCAATAGTTAATCTCCAGAGAATTAAATGAAACTCAACTGCATTCGACATATATTTTAAAAAAATGCCTCGATTCTGGTGTTGACTCGATGCAACGAGTTGATTTATCGTTGACAGAGATATATTGTAAGGATAGAAAAAGAAACAGAGCATGGTCGGTGAAACCAACGGCTACACGATCGCAAACGCACATTTGTTTCACTCTTGATCAATTTCCTATCGTATCAGCGAATTTAATCGAGTGCATTTGTCTTTCGTTAATTGTTAGCTGTGCTTTTTATCATTCTGCATAACTTTTTCGTTTGAATTTCAATTATCTACGAATATCTTTTTCTGATGAAAACTTATATCTTTAAGAACGTAATTTCAAAAAAAAAAAAAAAAAAAAAATAGAAAGATAACGAAGTGGCAGTTTTCTGCAACCTAATTTAAATCCAAAATCTAATCTGGTATAAACAAACAACATCAAATACAAGAAGTAGAAACTTTAATGATACAAATGATATATTTTAATTTAATTTTTCAAGATAATTCTTTTGTTTCTCATTCTTCTTTTCAAATGTGCTAGTATGGATGAATCGGAGTATGCATTTAAGTAAGTACAATAAAATTATTGTATTTGAAGAATCGGTTAGTTGAATTGATATATTGCACAATAAACTGAACATTTTTTCGTTATTTCGAAATTTATTGTGTTTTAGTAATTTGCACATGATTGCAAAACTAATATTTTATTACTTATTCTTTATTATTTATTCTTGTTCACATTTTTAATATTTTAGGTACTTACTTGAGCTACAAGGATTTTTCCAATAGAATTAATTATCAAAGGATAATCGAAATACTGCAGTTCCATTTTTCAATTTAATAATATTTCAAATAATTTCGTTAATTAATATTCGGATTAGCCTTTGACTCTGATTTCAATTCAAATACGTGCACAATCTTGCTTTAAGTACCGTCTAATTCCCAGTTAAATTTTCTCTTAATTCTGTTTTTCATAGTGAGCTTATAATCGTATCTACATGTGTGAATTACACAAAAAATTTATCGTGTCCATTTCATAATTGGACTGTGGTTGATTAAATAAATTCATACTTTTATGAACTGAATTAAAGAAATAAGATCTAAGCAGAGGACTGTTTCATTCATTAAATATTATAACGAATATATTATACTGTGGACATTTCATGGAAATTAAGTTTTTTTTATATGTTACATGCATTCTGTACATTTTTGTTATTTTACGCTTGTCACAAATATATTACCAGTCTGTTAATAATATTGTAATAAAAGTTTTAATTTCATTTAAACTATTTCTAATTCATATTCTAAATAAATATGAAAATTAAACGATAATTTAAATAAAAGATATACAAGTGGCAATCAAATACAATTATTGTTATAATTATATTATTATTGGTAATCATAAATAATATTACTCTAATTATAAAAATAAAAGATATTAGAATATATATTATAATTATAAATTAATCAAATTCATCAGTGGAATGAACGATGCTTAATCATTTTCCAGAGACTCACTCAACAAATTAAAAAAAGAACGAATGTGTAGTTATGAACTAGTTTTTCCATTAAAGTGAATTAATACTTATAGAAACTGACGTTATCGACAAAACCATCAATCGTGAAAATCTATTTTTTTAGGGAAAAGTAGCTTTGAAATTCAAGTATTTTAAATCCAGCCAATCAATCCTATAAACATCATCTTTTCGTTTGATCTCTTTATTTGATTGAAGCAAAACACGTATTTTTCATTCGTTTCAAAATATAAAAAATATTGCCCATCGTAATTAAAATACTTTCTCTTTGCTTTACACCTTCCAAGTGTTTAAAAACTTTTTGAAAGATTTACATCTTTGAATTCTCTCGTTTACAAGGTAATAATAAAATCGGAAAATAAATACAGATGTACATTACCGTTTTCCTCCCGTGATTTTCGAATGAGTTGATCTATGCTTTTGTTGAATTCATGTACTTCGTAGTATTTGTTTATGAAATTAATTTCATGTTTTCAACATTAAATTGTGTAGGTGTGCTTGTATGAATTAACCACGTCAACTGCATGATATTTATATGCAAAATTCATTTCAAGAAACCAATTGTACGATGTAAAATTAGAGATAAATCTGCATTTCCACGTGGGTGAATTTTACTGCACATTAATTGTTAGCTTCGTTTTCCAAATTCCTTCTGACGTGTGTAAAAAACAGAGCATGTGATATATTACATCTTTTTTATTGCATTTAATGCTAGAATCGTTTCATTTAAGACCTAGTTTTCGTGAAAATCTACATTGAAAATTCACTTTTACACTGAAGATAATCATACTATGTGAACGCTATAATAATAAATACCTATCATCCTTGTATACAATGTCTATGACGTTTACAAATTAAAAGTTTGAAGAAATGTTCTTTCCAATCAATTAAATGATTTATTTTTTCAATTAATTAAATTTACCAATTAAATATTCTACATTTTTTATAGGAAGTGTTAATTTTGTTGAAAATGAATAAAAAAAAAGTCTCAAAGCTGAGTCATCATTTCATCTGAGTTGCAATTTTATCAAAAATGTTTGTACATTTTTAATAATTTCAAGTATCTTATATCTTGGTATGAATTTTATATATCAGTATAATACTTTATATTACTAAAAATTTATATTTGTAAAAATTATCTTTCTTAATCATGGATAGATCAGTAGATGATGCGCATAGACTCACATTCATACGTGATCTAGGTGTAAATTATGTTTCTGTAATGTACAATAGCTGAAGATGTTAATGAGCATATGTGATACACCTACGACAATATATGTACATTTGCGTTGACTAATTTAGATACGTATTTGCAATTCATGTCACTTAATGCTTTCACGGTAGCCATTAATGGCATTTTGGTGAGAAATGTTTCAATACAACGGTTCATTCTCTTCTGTATTACTGCTACAGTAACCTCTAATAACTGAACTAATAAAGAGACAAAAGTGTTTGGTCAATGAAATTTTCGAACAAAGGACAACCACACTTTTGGTATTAAATTACGTGTATTGAAGTGGAGATTAGTTTGTCTCAATATTCGAAGGGCTGAGAATTATAGTGGCGTAGGTCACTCTTATGATGTTTCTCGTGCAATTACGTTTCGCGTTTGTTATTATTGCTTTCTTAGTTAAATATTAAAACGAAACATTGCCATTTCTCAGTAATAAATGAAGCTACAACAAACTAAGTTGTTAACTCAAATTATAAAAATTTAGGTTAACTATGATCCTCAGTCCTTCATTTAAGGATGCTACATACATTTTACCTAATTGTTGAATTACCTAACTCTTTTAGCGTACGTAATTCGCTAGCGTAATAGTAATAGAATTACTTGCACCTTGAATTATTGAAGTATTTCTCAACGCGAAACTGTTTCAGTGTGCAAAGAAATTATATTTAAGAGACTTTCGTCACTCATAAGCGAAACGTTGATTTATTACAGAATTATAGATAGTTTCTTATATTATATTCCATCAATATTGTTTTTTCTTAATATTTGTATAATATGAGATTTTATTATCATTAAGTAAACTTTTTTTTGTAATTATGAAATAATTATAACAAATATAAAATGGTTTAGTATAGGAAAAAGCATTTGTTACCAATAAATATTCTGTAGCATTCGGATAATAAAACAATATCTACACCTGATATTCTTTTCTTTATCCTCTTTCCTTTTATTATCGTATTACTAAACGGATTAAAATGTAGCTAAATAATACGTAATAAACTCAGACTGATATCTAATGATTAATTTAATATAACATCCCAACATCCACCTAATAAAGATATGTGATATTAATAATAATAATATGTAAACAATTTTATTTTGAAAAATTTTCTTAGAACTTCTTCATGCACGTTCTTTGCAATGTCACCGTTTCGCAAAATGTAAAATTGAAAATCAAATTTTAATTGACGGATAGAAACGAGCAATTTTATAGTTCGTCTGTAACATTCATACTTAATTATGCATAAATAATGTAATATATTATCACAGAATTTGCACATTATTACCAATGAAATTGTTAATTTATTAATTCTGATATTTATTAGCAACGTTCATCAACAAATAGGTGTGCCATATTTTTTTCTGTGTATTTTCTATGTAGTTTTACTCTCCAGGGAGTTGTACAACAGTAATAGGTGAAACGAGACGATAGAGATCGTTCTTAACTGCATAACAGCGCAATACACGTGCAATTCGAAGCATTTCAATAACAGTCCCTCGAGTAGGGAACATTTCAGCTATGCATTATCATTGCATGAAGGAGTTAGACAAACTGACTGTCCACTCATCGGGAAAGCGCTCGATAATTATACCAGTTTCTAGGAATTTTCTTCGTTACCAATATTCTTAGTGAGAACTTATTTAATGTGCATTACTTTAAACATTCATCCGAGACGATTAAGCTTCAAAAGTCTTTCAAACGCAGTTTTCAGCGTATTCAAAAGGTATTTAATATGCAAGGCAAATTATCGCGCCAATTTTGCGATATTATTCGGATAAACGTTGGATTTCAGACTTAAACTCTTAATTATGAAATTAAGGTGATCTGAAGTTATAGTTTAGTTGTTATTATTATTATAGGATGAGAAATTAATTAATGCAATGTAACACGAATAACATAAATTAAAGATAAACACAAACAGAAGATGTCGTACATTTTTTTTTATTATTGCTTTTTGTAATTTCGATCAAATTTTCTTTTGATATTTTTGGTTGTGGTTATCTATTAGTTATACTATTATTGTGACTTCTATAATTTCTATCCATATATTTGCACGAATAATAAATAGAGAATAAAAAAATAATTCTTTGATCTAAATACTTAGATATTGCGTTATCCTACAAAATAGGATTTTTAGGATTTAGAATCTCATTAAAAAATTATGGAAATTAATAATGAGAACTTGGTAATTAATAACATCTTGTAATTTCTACGAGATAAGAAATAATTTTATTAAGAAACGGTTCTAACTTTTTAGACTCTTAAAGTTTCTTCGTAATACTTTCCCTCAACTCATTACAACCATTGGATGTAATAGTATCAATTAAACAGTTTTAAATAATTTTAATATTCTATTACGTAAAAAATTGAGATACTTTACGTTAAAATTATCTTAAATAATTTTAATAGACTGAAAATACAATTGAAATTAAAATTAAGCTTCATTATAAATACAATCATTATTAACTATACAGCGTAATTCATATCGTAAATGTCGTTCAATATTATAGATTAAACAGTAGTATATTTTGCACTGCAGTATATTTTTACAATATATATTCCCACAGTAATACTTTTCGTAATACCGGCACACATCGTGCAAGCATTAAAGCAGTACGTAACATATCGCAGTAGTATTGTATCAATATGAAAATTACTTGATCCTTTCCTTTTATTTGCACATAGTTTACGATCGTTTCATTAATGTAATGGCGCTTAATTAACGACATTAAAATGTGATCGATCACAGTACTTGCGGAAGTTTAGATTGGGAATTTCCATAACATTCATCCCTTATCAACTATGCAGATTCGAGATACTGTTATACCATGACGCGAACCACGAAATGAGCGTAACCCGTATCACCGGTTGACATGGTCAATACAGTTACGGTAAACCAATTAAGGCAACGAATTAGTAAAACGATTATCTTCGCGCATTTTCTCCTTTGTAGAACGTGTGTGGTCTACACGTTACGAGAGAAGAGAAAAAAAAATATTTAACGATAGAAAGAAATACTTTCTGATTGATACTCGCGCGACAGATGCGACAAAGGAAGCGATATTAACTTCGTGAAAAGAATCGTGTAAATTGATTTTGAAAACTTGCTCGTTGCTGTTGCCGAGTAATTGCAATCGAGACATAGTTACGAGCAACTTTTTTAATTAACTATCGGAGGTGCAATGCTACGTTCAAATTTATCATCGGGCGAGACAGTTTTGAAAACAGGCGAAGGAACGTTTGAACGAAAGTCGAAAACGAGAAATTAAATCTTTGATTGAACTGTCACGGTTATTCATAGCTCGTTCGTTTGTACGTCTAATAGTGAGATCTCGCGAAGAATGTTTTCGCACAGAGCTTAGACATTGTCGCTTCGTATAAATAAATTTCCAAAGCGGAAACAACGTTCTTCGAAATCCTTCTCGAGAAACGTACGACACTGCGTGATAACGAACCAACGAAACTTTACGAGATCTTGTAATTGGAAACTTCGCCTATGTGCAAATGAAATTTCTGTAGACACGGAGGGAAGCATAATATTGCTAATAGCTTCGAAATATCTGTAATAACGTCTGTCTGTGGTAAATTGTGGATTTAAATGAAAAATTTGTTAGTAATTATCAGATGAGAAAAAAGGAATTATTTTAGCAACAAGATAATAAAAATCGTCAAGAACAAGTTATGAATAAATTGTCAATATGTACGTTAATTGAATCCTTGTTTTGAAATTAATAAAATGATTAATTGATGGATCTGATTAAAAGTTGAAATTTCTTTTATCTTATATAATTTATAATTTTATTTTCGTCTCTAATGAATAATAATAAATACATTAAGTAAATTTATTTTAGAAAAATTTAATTCGTAATTTGTGTTATAATTTGAATAAATTCTTAGTTATCGTACAGTGTATAATAATATACTAAATCTATCCACTATTTATTACTATTAAATTTTTATTAGAACGAATATATTTAATAAATGAATATGTTCATCAATTTATTGGATTATTCTAAAGCGAAGATGAAATATTCTAAAAAAGAGATGTAGGATGAAGCATCTGCGTACCAGTGCTCAATTCCCAAGAAAATCGATTTTGAAGATATGTTAGCTATGTGAAGACAAGATAAAAATTCAGTTGCATAAATTCCACTGCACACATACGTAATGTAACGTAAGTATACGTGTATAATTGAGGATTAATTTTTACAATTTCAACGCGATTCTGGATTTATATTAGTATCGCAAGTTTCATTTAGCAGAGAAAATATAGAACAGACAGTTTGCTGCTGATTACGTAAATACGTGTGATGAATTTTTAAATTTTATGCAAATTTCTCGTAAAATTTTCGTAAATATTATGCGAAAATATTATGTAAATATATGTAAATATAAAGTACATTTTTATTCAATTTAATGTAGTTTGATTGATGTTTTAAATTTAAGGCCATAATTTTATTGCAATCTTCCTTAGTAAGACAAAGAATAATTATAAAAATTAAATTTCATCGACAATTTATTCTGTTCTTCCGATTTATCTTATATTTTATTAAACTCTGTGAACGAAAATGCTTTATTCAAATTATTTCTCAAAAATAAATTCATAGAGCTGCAAAGGAGGATAATTTCTGAACGCTATTTTATTTAATAATTCTTTTAAGCGTTCTGATTATGTGCAAATGTTAAATCGCAAATCTTTTAAACTTTTACAAATTATACATTTTACGCATTGAAGTAACGTTTATAAAAATAGAAATGACATTTGAAACAATTCCTCGTACAACAAGCAAATGTTTGACTAACTCTTAAATCTTTGTTGATCGTGTATAAATGTTTGTTAAGTTATAGAGAAAAAACGTTGCATAGTAGCGTTATAATGTTATGTACTTAAATATTTTATTCTTGACGCAATTCAGCTACTTTGCTTTTTATGTACTGATACAACACTTAATTAATTTCCTAAATTTCTGCAGTAAAAGAAAAAGAAAAGAAAACAAAATGTAAAGTAGAAAATTATACTATACGAATACTGTATTTTCAACATTTTATATATTTTTCTATACCATGTGCAGTCTATCTTTGTATAATATTAAATATTAATATTTACACAATATTAAATTTCAATGCGTGGTTCATTAATAATATTGTCTAATAATATTAACACCGATTAAATATAATATAATATTTAATAATAATAATAATGGTAAATGAATTTAATAATAACAGGTCGGCCAATATTTACTTTTCACGTTTCAAAAAGAAGCAAGAGACAACCGAGCCAATAACAATTATTCTCCCTCTTCTAATAATTATAACGCACGTAGGCAGTTTCTCAGGTCAACTGCGAAAACATTACAAAGGAAGAAGCTACCTTTGTCCTAATAACGTTGTTTCATTAATATCGAATAACATCGATGATAAGTGACGTCAGAGAAACGGTCTCGCAAAGAGGTCTCGAAGATTGATATATAACGTAAGACGTAGAATAAGAAACGTCCCTTTCCTCATTTCTTTTTTTTTTGCTCGTAGTAAATTACGAAAAGGAAGTGAGAGTGGAAGAAATAGCAGCCAAGGAGTAAGGTATGCATATTTTCACATCGGTGCTCTCATTGTCTGCTGCAACATCACACTGCGCTTCGTTGAATGTGCACTGATATTGCGACCCTTTATGGTCAAAGCACTTCAGATACCGGTCAAGTGAGTATATACGACCTATTTGTAACCTAACAACTAAGCTCGATATTAATTCGAAACCTTTGATCGACGGCTAATAAGTTTGACTGATTATTGTAATTTAGCAGGTACCTACGACTTTACGCGATCGAGAAATGGGTCAACTTTAAGTAGAATTATTCAGGATGGTTTTTCAGAACGGAAAGATATTTAGAGAATATTTCGGAGAATATTGTGATATAATGTGAATAATTGATCGTGATATACTGTAACAAATTGAGTAAAGTCGTAACAGATGTAATAGATGTAATAACTGCAGAAATTCATATCTTTCTAAGAGTACAATTAAAAAGTTAGAATTTTGACAGAAGATCGTTTTACTTGCCAAATATTATAGGAAGCACTGTACAAATTAATTTTATTTAATAGTAACTTCAAAATTTTGCATTTATGAATGTATGAAACTCTGCAATAAATAAATTGAATAAAATTGTCTAATGTAGATTTTAAACTGTTAATTACTACGTAGATTTTTATATAATAATAAATAATAATACAATAAATTTTTCTTTTGTTAAGTTTCCTTTTGTTTGCTCATACTTTCTTCGTCATAAGTGAACTTTTTATTATAAATGTTATTAATTTAGAGGGCCCGAAAAGTAAAATTTCATCTATTGGAACTTGTTCTGATTCTGTAGAGAACAAACAATTTATATAATTAGAGTTCATATAAGAGCTCATCGATTTTCCTTATATATTTTTTGTTCATGTAGAAGGATTTCACGTTCGAGTAAGTGAATTTAATCAGCAAAAATTCAGTTAATTGAGCATTAATTAAAATTTTGCTCCAATAAATGGAATTTGAACAAATGGAGTTTTACCATACTTGATTTATAAATTAAGAAGAAACAGATAAAAAATTTTTACCTATTACTTTAGAATACTTTTCAAAGTATGAAAATAAAGCGAAAAGCTGATATTTGGTGCAAAAAGAACCAAAAAGTACAAAAAAAATTTGGATCGTACAAAAACTTTGCTTTGAAAGAATATATTAAACGAGTCCATCATCATTATTAAATAGATAAAGATGTTAATCTAATTTTTATTTCAGATTACAAGAAAATTAGGTATATTGAAATATGTGATTTTCATTTTAATTTTCAAAGAAGAAAAAAGTGAAAATTAATTGATCTACAAATTTTAATGAAGTGTCATTATACTAATCAAATAACTCAGACAAAGTCTAAAGTTCAACAATATTGAATATAGGAATATCTTGCACAGAGAACTAGTATGTTCAACATAGCATTTTATCGATCACAATAAAAATCCAAACAGTTCAATATCTAATAATATTTTCTTACACGAAAGAGAAAAGTTTTAAGGAAGGTAAACGGTCTCCCATAAATTGAACGAACTTTTGCAATTCGAAGTTTCCGTAAAATTGTAACAACTTTTCAACAGTGATATACGGTTGTACTTTATGTGACATAAAAAACTTCATAATTTACTAAAAGTTCCTACATGAGATTGAAGTATTAATTACCTGTTTTGTAAGTTTTGAACACAATACAATCGATCGTTATATGTGCCTATACCATAAGTTTGAAATACAATTTTCGAAAAAATCATAAATTTAAATATTCATGCTTGAGTGATATCTGTAGTAGTTACATGTAAATTTAAAATTTGAAATATGATATTAAAGTTTAACGAGAATAAAAGATTTGAATAAAAGATTAAATATAATAAATGATAAAAATGTTTTTTATTAGAAAAGTCTATTTTTATATTTTATTTATTTTCAATCAAATGTTTGTATTTTGTATGATTCATGCAATCATAACTCTATAAGCAGACATAACATTCATATATAGCCAGACGTGAGTAGATCCTTTATGAAAAAACAAATGGGAGTAAAGTAACGATTTTCTAATTGAAGTTTCGTTTACGAGAAATTTAGGATTGTGTGTTTCACGCAATTCGTCATGTACGTGTGCTTTTGCCACGCGTTTGGCCTAGTAAGCAGAATTAAAGAGATTAAAAAATTTGTGTATGCTGAAGACTACACAAACAGTGAACAATTAAATACTGATACACTTTGCATAATAAATTCTTCAAAATGTTTTTACACAAAGTGTAATTAATACTTTTAATTTTAAATTATTGTTATAGAAACATTTAATAATTGCTATTTTTACGTAATGAAATGATATGAAATTAGAAATTAAAGAATTATTATTCATCAAAGTGAAATTAAGAAAGTTACAGAACACGTAATCAGATAACTTCCTTAATTATATCACTCAGTTAATTTTCCATTTCTTAGATTTATAAAAATATTTTTTCGACGCCGGAAATATATTTTCTTTCTGCAAAGACATTACTACCTCTCCTTAAATTTTGTTTAAATTTTACTTGTCTCTTGGTGACTTTGAAATTGTGAAGTAGAAAAAGCTTTCTATTATTCAATCTAATAAAAAAACATCTAGCTTCAAGAAAAAGAAAAAGGTTCGAAGTAACATTAAGAATGTAAGAACTACAAGAATTAAATTTTATTAGCTTAGTTTAGTCTTTTGTTAGCTTTAAAGTTGTGAAATACAAATAACCACGCAAATTAAAGGAGAAAAGGATTCTAGTGCTAACAGAAAATTTCTATTTAAAAAATTATACACGTTAAACTGTTTATGTTAAGGAATAAAACATCTTATTATTTAATCGTTGAACCAGAAGATTTAAATTTTATTAACCTATCTCTGTTGACTTTGAAATTATGAAACATACATATATTATATTATCGATCCAATAATATGCATTCAAGTCCATGAGGAAGAAAAATATTCAAATATGCATTAGTAGAAAATTCATTTAAAGTATTATCCATATTAAATCACGCATATTAAGAAATAAGAGACTTATTTATCTTTAATTAATATAATCGCGATATGTAGCTTGTTAAAGCGATCTTTTTTCTAAAATGACAGGAAATGTGATAAAGTGGCCATTCAAAATGCTAATGAATAGCATGCTTTCTTGAAGTATATATAAAACAAAGTAGGTCACAATAAAATTAAAAAAAATTGGAATTTTCAGTGATTCGCGTAGACAGTGGCTTTGAAATATCTAATCGTCGTTCGTTCGCGTGTAATAAGTGAAGTAGTTCTCCTCTTCGCAGTGAAGATCAAATAGCTATCTCGCAGAGAGTATTTCAAGCATTAACGAGGAAACAGATTCGCAGGAGAAAAAGTTCCATAAAATTTACATCTTGAGTTTCGTTATTTCATTTGTCGTAGAGATTGGTCTGCTGCGATCGATAACTCCGCAGATCTGCGATTGTTAAAGGAGATTCTAATTGAGTCTCCGTAAAAGAAATGAGATTAAACACTGCTTGTAATCGATTGCTAAAAAATAAAATGAATTCGTAGAACTTTTCCTATTCTTATTTTTCTTTCTTTTTGTCTTTCTATCTTCCAAACTACGGAAACCTTTTATACGTTTATGAAAAATTTAAACGAGAACAGATAAGATACATACAATACAGAAGTGTAATAAAATATCTAAAATACAGCATCTATTATAACATTTAATAATAGATAAAAGACAGTTTCTGTTTTTCTCGTTATTTGCACACAAAAATATGAACTTGCAGAAAAGTTTGCAGTTCAAACATGAGAAATGATAAACTCCTGCCTTTCTATAATTGGGAATTTCACGATTACAAGGATATACACTAGTTCATTCTATTTCCTTTGATAAAATTAACGTTGCGTCTATGAATTGCGGTATTTACTGAGCTAGAAACAAGTTCAATAGAACTATTCGGTAAATAGTCACGGATAGCGAATGTTATTTGTGCAAACATTCTTTCTGATTGAGAAATTAAAGAATCTGGAATTTGTGTTCCACATTGCATGTAATTCAAATTGTATATTTGATGTAATTGGAAAGATATTTTCACTCACTGTGGCGGAAATTGCACAGGGCAAGTTCATTTAAAATTAAAATGTTGAAGAATGTTTTTAGTTTATAGTAATTTGGATATTTAGAGTACCTACATACTAACGTTTGTTACGTTCTTTCAATGATATTAAGTAATAAAAGTAATAAAGTTTTTTTAAGCATAATAAATATCTTCGGATACAAAAAACGTTTTATGGCTGTGTGTAATTTCTTATTTCGATTTTATGTTTACAGGTTTCTTAAAATTTTATTTTGGGAGCGAGCTTGAAATATAAAAATTCAAAGATTAAAAAATATATAAATTATAATGTTTATTTTAAATTAATATGGGTATAAATTTAGAATAAAAATCTATTTATTATTTCCTCTAATACTGTCATTATTCAAAGGGGAAGTTTGGAGAAGTTCTTCAATATTTCCAAAGTTATAGGTATTTATTTAAAATAGATTCTTCAAAGAAGAATTAATTAAAGCTAGAAAAAGTTATTATTCTTTAGTTTCTAATTATATTTATAAATATTGAACGTCATGGATAATATTAAAAAATATTAATTACAATTCTCATTAAATATTCTCAGTTAATTGAGAAAATTAATATGAATGTACATATCTTGGAGGATTATGTTTAAATTAAACAAAAACTAAAAATATAAATATACATGTATCGATACTGATTAAGAATAGATAAATAATACAAGATAAAATTATAGAAAAATTTCTAAAATTGTATATACGTTGTACGTGGAATTAAATAAGGAAATAAATGAAAAGTTTTATGTCTTTATAAAATTATGAACTCAAATTACATCCAAATTTGATGCTATAAATAGTAAATTTCACGAGAAAAAAATTATTAATCTTAAGGATTAATAGACAAATACAAAATGGAATAATTTAATTTCCTTTATTTCAATTTAATCCTATTTTATTTCATTTTAATCAATTTTATTTTAAATTTAATCTTCATTTCACTGTCGTCTGATTAAGAATTTATTTAATTCGATTAAACCAATCACGTACCAAAAATAAATAAATAAAACGGTACAACACAATGTAAAATAAATTTTTGCACCAAGATTTTAACAGGCGATTGAAAATAGTTCTCAATTACTACCTTTAATTTACAGCATTATGTAAAATATTAAATAGTGACATTTAAATTAGCTAATTATTTGCATATTGTTATTTTTATCTAAATAATTTTGTTTAAATGAATTTTTTTAAATGAATAACAAAATAAGAATCGATAGATTCTTACTTAACAACTATTTGTGATATGACGACTGATTTGCTCTACAAGTATTATTTTCAACAAGTAGACCGTTTTAAATTAGTTAAATTAATATAATTAATTAGTTTTCTATTTCCTTACTCACTAAATGACATTTCTTTCAGTCATTCGTTCATTTTGATAAAGATATTAAAAATTAATTTATTTAAACAATGCATACTTGACACTAATTATCAATAGTTATATTGTTATAATAACATTAATAAATAAAAAAACAGTCATAAAAATAAAAAAGAAGCGTATCTTTATAAAATGTGTATCTTCGCAATTAAAGAAATGGCGAATTGAAATAAATCAAAATATAAACAAACGGAAGGTGGCTATAACTATCACCCTCTATTGTGTTTTCCTCGCCAGTGGCGCGATATTTAAATTTTTAATAATGCTCGCGTCAGACCTCAATCAAAGTTGAAAGAGATCACATATCAAATAACTTTTTCCCGGTGTTATTATAAAACTGTGCAGGTAAAAATTAACACTCACCGAGAAAACAATGAAAGCAACGAAGTCGCTGGCTTGATCTTTCTCCAAAAGACAATAGCAGCGGTTGGTGACAAGTGGTCGGGAAGAGTACTTTGCGCTACTATACAATCGTAGACATAGATTTGTGCTCGCGCGAATTGCTCCGTCCCTCGTTGGATGTTACGTGCAACGACCTCCGTGATTCGTTTTTTATGCCGCACGAATAAAGTGTATCTGTTTGCGTATCTCACTTAATGTCACCTACAATCACAATTATCACCCACAGTTTGGCAATTATCGACGAACCGACTCGGACTTGCGGTTGTTGATTGTGCACCGTTAGCCAATTACGTTGTTAGCGTTTGAAAAAAAAACGATCGACTGTAGTCGCGACGATTCGAATTCGAACGATCTGAGGGACTCTGTTTCAATGTAAACGAACCAATTCTTACCGCGTTCACAGTCGAAGTGGTACTGCTAGGCTTGTCGCGACCCGGCGTCCCCCTCCACCATCGACCTGGAGCCCGGTGACCAATCAGCGTTCCGCATTCTCCGACATTTAAACGCCTTCCGTTGGATCCACGGACGACCGATGCGAGTTAAGCGAAGGAATGGAAAGTACTTTTGGCGGTCTCACGTGTTGCTTCGTTGTAAACACCGATGATCTTGATTTTATTCAATTACCCAAAACGAGCGAAAACGGTGAATGTTTGAGTCTTCTGCAACGGCATGAAAATTAAGTGAAAACAAGAAGTGAGGGAATCAGTGACGCCTGTTAATATTGGTCGTACATGTATGTATCTATATTTTCTAACGTGACAGACGTATAGTCAGTCTATCTTGCGCAGTTAAATTAATATTATTCGAGAAATTTTATTGTATATGTATTGGTAAGTTTTTTTCATTGTCAAAAATGTAAGATTGCAAATTACAGATCATCTTACTGTCTCAGTCGATGTAAAATTTTTAAATTAAGTTTAGAGAAAGTTTATATCTTATAACCTATACTTTATAACCTTGTCAATTCATTTATTATTAATTGAAATTTAACAAATGTTTGTTTTATTACATTATTACTACTAATAACATTTTATTTAAATTCTATTCGTTTGTAACATTTAAGAAAGTGATGACAGACGCCGTTCACGGATGAAACTGACATTCCAGAAAAGAAGAAACGGTTAAGAACTAAGATGAAAGATCCTGGAATGATCCTGATTTGTTGTTCCGGTGAGAGAGTCAATACGATTTTCCGTTAGCCATCAATTTTTAAGATGTTCGAATCGATCAAGCGATACCTTCTCCTATCATCGACCGGTGAGTCGAAGTTTATTTCATTTTTGATTTGCGTTCAAAAATGTCGAATCAAAATCATTGAAGTGAAGTTTGAAGATAACCTTCGCGAACTGATAAAGAAGACGGTCGTGTCAGTGCGGCCTTCGAAATCTTTCGAGCCACGTATAGGAACACCACCGCAATCGACTCCTTTCAGGAGTAGTTTAACGGAGTGTTCCGTTAATAGATGAATTTGAAGAGGTTCAGTATCGCATAATGTATTTAGTTGTGGGAACTTTGGATGAAACGATCCATGAGCAATTTAGCGCGCAAAATTATCAGGCGGCATTCGCTATCATGTCGCGATCCAAGGCATCACATTATCTATTATACCTTTATCAATTTCCTCTCCTGGAGAGGCTCTCCTGCAGAGGCTCTCCTGCAGAATGTATCTATTTATAAATTTGAGTTAATCTTAGATTAAAGTGAATCGTTAACAAATATCGAATGATCGGTAAAGAGCATTGCTGATCTCAGCCAGCAATAACTGTCATTTGGTAATTGTTATGCGAATGTTATGGAGATATCTATGAATTAATCGACTGTTCGATTAACGCGGGAAATATATAAGAGACGTGATAAGTTCAAACTCAAATGAGAATTTTCTACGAATCGGGAGAATACACACTTAGTGTGTATCAAATAAAACGTCGTTGTTTAAGATAACGTAAACATAGCGATATCGATTGTCTCGAAAGTGGAAAGAATTCCAAAACTCTCAATGTACTGTGGAACTCTGGTTTGAAGTTTAACGTAAACGTACTTACTCCAGATATAATAAAAGGGATTTGTCACGATGGTTGTAAATATTCGAATTTGTAACTTTTACTGCTATCAATGTCAAAACGTTAAGGCAGACATCGGAGAGATTTAAATTATACTGTGACATGTAATTTTTAAAAATTCGTAACCTGATATTGCGCCATTGAGCTATTAATAAGGACTCTGGCACATGTATATGGTTTCTGTGATGTCTCCGAGAAAGTGCACAGTGTGTGTGTATACCTGTGCACGACCAACGATTCGGGATGCACTGCGGTTCGTTCATTGTGCATTAAATCACTAGTAGCTCCTCTTAAAGGGATCAGTTTATCGCGGTTAGGATCACACGGAGCCTCATTATAACATCAATTAGTGAGCAAAATACGAAATGGGTTTAAGATATGCAGCAAAACACGTGAGTCAAATTCGTATAATCATAAGATCATAAGATTGGTGGAAAGTACTTTTCGCGAATCGCTTTGAAAATTTGGAATCCCTCATGAGGCGTGCGAAATCATGCAGGTATTATAAGACTTAGGTTTGGTGAGATCTTTGGATTCGTTATGGTTCACTCAAGAGAAAGGCAGGTGGCTAATTTTTAGATTGCTTTCTCATGACGATATTTGTTCGAGTTCGCGGTCGCAGAGAAGTGTGACTCGGCACTTTATTAATTCTCATATACCCCATTTAAGAATGTAATGAGAATGGACAATCGAGTTGTAAATTTTGGCGCAAATCGAAATGTACACGAATTTGCGACCACTGCATCCAGTACTATAATCCGATTTTACTGATTTAAATTACCTCATTTCTACTCATTGACCTTCCGAATTCTGACGTCACGGACATCAACGTCAATCGCTTGCGTCAGTTTTAGTTTCTCTAAACGATGTACCAATATTTTTGGAAATCGGAATCTGTCTACTTTCCTCAACTTTCCTAGAACTGGCTCATTAGAACTGGTTATATCCGTACGCATTTCAATAGCGTACAACGTGTCATAATTCATACGGCATTTTTTCAGGCAAAGTTCCTCAAAATATTTAAATAAAATGCGCTTCAGAAGGAGTTGACAAACAATGTCAACGATTTGCTTCCACTTTGAAGCTTAAAAAGCTTCAGAGCCGATGAAAAGAAAAACGAGGGAGTTCTCTTCAATTTTTCATCGGCTTAGGAGAAGAGAAATCGTCTGACTCATTGTCAGTTAAAGTATAAATCACATAGTAAAGAACTTGACAGTTTGTTTATCGGGAAAAAATCATTTGACTTCCAATCGATACAGATCGTCTTCCTGACAGTCGAAGAATAATATTGTGTTCAAGTTGAAGAGACAGTCAGTAGTACATATAGTCTGTTTATATACATACCTATGTGAAATCATGGCCTTCATCCGGTTTTGTGTATCGTAACCAGCATACATTGTAACTGTAACAAATAATGAATAATTAATAACAACAGCTTGGAGAAACTACCGAAATAGAAAAGAAATAAAGAATGATTTTTTATTTCAAAACATATGGATTTGTAGCCTACGTTGATAGAATTTCTTTAAATTGTTTTTTTCACATTGTACATTCGTAAATTTAAAGTATAATTTTATTGACTATCAGTATGATTGATCTTACTCTTGTTTAAGGAATTAAAATTTAAATAATATATTAAACTTATAAAAGAGAATGTCGAAACATTACTTTATTATATCTTGAAAAAATTTTCGTCTGTAGATGATATTAAACGTTTCCGTATTGCGTAATTTACGATGAATGAATCTGACAAAATTTTATTTCTACGAGACATCGTTCTGTTCATCTTACAGTTTTTTCCTCGATTGATTTTCAAATTTCCCTCTAAAGTGGAGACGAGAGTTTACTAATCCTTGAAACAATGGGGCAAGCACATGGAAATCCGTTTTCTGGGCTGGGAGTAAGCATAATTTACGATACGATGGTTTAATCCTTTCATTACGGTTGGAATATACATGATTGCCTTGAAAAAGACACAGATTTTTATACAGGATGCTGCAAAAAAAAGATCTGTGCTTTGTGATCTTACAAATACCGAGAGAAAAGAAATTTTAAGTCAACACAATTTTTAAAATCCGGAATCCTTGAATTAAAAAACCACAAAAATTTGTTTCCACATTATTGAAGATACTTTACCATGTGCTCTTCGTTTTAATATTCAGTATTTACTCTCATTTTTTTATGAAACGTTTTTTTCTTTTATTAGGTTTACATATAGAATTATAATCTTCATGTACACATTATGAATACAAATATTAAGTCGAATGATAGCATCATCTTTTTTGTCGGAAGTACAGTTGTCTTCCAAGTATGCACATCAATTTTGTCTGTATTACATTACGATTATACTTTCTCAGTTCTTTAACTTATGAAACTGAAATTATTAAACTATTATTTAGAAATTAGTTTCGAACTCATTTCTATAATTATATAATATAATATAATAAATTATATAATATGAGTAATATAATATAAATATAATATGAATATATAAATATAAATAATATATATATAAATTAACGCTGATGTGTAAAAGTACAAATGTAATAGAATGTACAATTTCTTGAATATATCGTATAAAGTTTATCAATTTCAAGTTATGTATACTTTACGACTAAAGTGGCACGTGGGTAATCTACATCACATAGGTATATTACATATACCAAACGTAGTTTTGAATTTATTAACTGTACATTATACAATTTTCGTTGTGGGCTTATGCAGAATGTATAATTAATTATTAGAGTGTATAATAATTAATTATTAGAGTGTATAATAAGTTTGTTCGCATTATAAATCATGAAATTAATTGTATTTTATATAATTAAGATTCACAAATGAATTAAATAACTCTGAAAATCTTTGAGATCTTTTTATTAAAAAATTGTATGTATACAATATATAGGTATAAAAATGAGCGCGTATCATAATGAAGAATCTCGGAATTTTTATTATTCGGCAAGTTTATCATTAAAGTCCATCTTCAAGTCATTTGGAAGACTGTCAATAATGACTCAATTATACAGATGAGACTTTGAAGTCATGAAAAATTTTTTAACATTTTATCACCATTTGGAACAAATGATAAAATTGTAGGATTGTGTACACCGCAAAACAATGAAAATAATAAATATGTAGTTTCTACAAAATATACACAATGTTGTTGATAGAAGTAAATCACTAACACAATTATACTCAAAAGTGTAATCATTTTATAATTAATGATTATTAAATTAATCATAATTTTTGATCACAATGATCTTGATTAGTTTCTTTAATTAGTGTTTCATTAATCATTATTATTGATAATATTGATTAATATTGATTATCAAATAATTAGTAATTACGATTAATATCCTGATTCCACATTAATCATAATCGTTAATCATTAATCAGATTACATTCTGCCCAACTCTGGGTATAGTAAGGAAACAATTAATCATTCATCTGCTTCGTCACATCAAATATGAGTATCACAGAAAGATTGTAAGTACTTGTCATCCGTCTTTGTACTCGTAACAATTGATAAACAATTACTATATTACGTCGAATTATATATTGCAGAGCACTGAATGCAACATGCTACTACTGTATGCAACGTACTATATGAAATGAATTAATATTCTGCGTATCGATCAGAATTTTCAGAGTAATATTTCAAATTAATAAATTTGCAATGTTACAAACATGATATTAACATTGTTACTTTTTAAATGACACTGAGATTAAAATACGTTTAATATTCTAGAAATAAATAAAGTGCACTTTAATAAAGTATATATTATTTACTTCTAGAATATTGAAGATATTTATTGTTATTGCTTATTAGTTATTTATCATTATTACGTTTATTAAAGTATTAGTTCATTAAATATGCACCTATATTATAAATTTTTTATTACAGTATAATTACATATGTATTACGTTATATTATATTATATTTACAAATGAAGAAAGATATAATTTTCAGAGCAGTTTCACGTTTTCTCTTAGGAGCTTGCGTTTCACGATTCTAAGCATAATATCAATATATCTACAGATGATACACTTAAGCAAAACGTTCAAGTGAAAGCAATAACACTTGTCCCTTGTAGACCTAAAATCGATTCCTCTGCGGCTATTCACCCCTATAAAACATGCAACTGCAGCGAACTGTTGTGAAACGGTCGATATGGAATTTTTGATTTCAATCAAAAATCAATGGTCCTTTATGTTCGGATCACGCGACATCATAAAATGTAACTTTTCAAAATATTCATTAAATTACAATTTGCTATAGACACGTGGAGTGATATTAAAATATAAGACAAATGTTTGTATTAAATATTACGTGCCATATGCAAAACACAAATTTCGTATAATCAATGTGGCTGATATACAAGAATTTGGCAATGTTTTTATGAAAGATAAAAGATTAGTTTTAATTATTGACTTAGATATTGCTTAACATATAAAAAGAATATTAAAATAAAAGTCATTACATGAATCAGAATATATTGCCATCTAACTATTTTTTGATCTTCCAAATGAATAATTAAGTATTTCAATACTTTTATGATTCATATAAAATGTATCCACTTAATATGGACATATTCGTATTTAATAAATAATAGAAAATTACAACTTTAAAAAATAAATTAATTGTTTTTTAATTCCATCAGTCAAGCTGATTTTTATAATTACAATAAATGAAACGTTTAATTTTTGTCACTTATGAAATAAGTGGTTATTTAAAAATTAATTAAAAAAAAGAAATAATACAACAATTACAAAATACGAATTTTCAGAAATTTCTACAATCCAATTACGAAACATATCACATTTTTTAGTTCATTTTACTAGACTAGTTCTAGCTCTGTTCACGAGATTATCATTTTAATTAGACCTAGGTTGATCGAACAAGGAACGAGTACCGCAACCGTCTGGTCTAGATAATTTCGATTTAAATAGCCGATAGCGTTACAGAAGCGGTTCGTGTGAAACAATTTCTCCAGACAATTTTAGTTATCGGATTTCTTCGGCGAGATGCGCGAACAAGCCGGCTTTCAACCCCCTCGTCAAAGCTACGTTTCACGCAAAACTGTAACGTCTGTTATACAATATTAACTTCCTTTGAAATATTCTCAGTGAAATCGCCAATTCATTCCCATCGTCTGGCAAGGACGAGGAATAGACGTATTCTCGTCGATCGCTACCCTTTTGTATTTTTCGTGAATTGTATTTTTCAGCTCCACGGCTATCTTGTTTAATTCTTCTGGAGCGATACCTGATCGATAATTTTTGATAATTTTCGTAGGTTTAATTACTTTTATTACTTTGTTACTTTTTATTAGACAACAATTTGACAATAATTTTCGTAGCTTTCAATGCTGATTGCGAAGTAGTCACGTGTTTCAATTTTGTTTGTTACAGGGTCACTGTTATCGCTCGAGATGAAAAATATTTCAGATAAAAATTTGGTTCCGAGAAAGGCATGTTCTGATGTTACTAGTTTTCTGTGGGTGGACGTGTAAAGGTCGCATAAAAGTCAAATTTGTTTTTTTTTTTTAAATGGAATGGCATATTTTTTTGACATATCAATCGATGCAGCTCGACATCTATGAAAAAATATTAACTCATAAATGTAGGAAGGTCTTTGAAGCATTGACTAAGGACAAAACATATCACGTAGGTTGAACCTCTTATAGACGTTGAAACATGCTGCGATGCATGCATCGACTTCTAGATTTCAGTTTGTCTCCGTATTACCGATTTTTCTGTCCGTGCAATATCAACGTATGTCTTTAAATGTCGGTTTATTTTCCAGCATCATTATTATCGATAATAGGAGATATACTGATTACAAGAAATAAAAAATTAAGGAGTAAAACGAGATGGACAAAAAGATGGTTGATCCAGAGAAACAGATTAAAGAGTTCTAGTAAAAAACACCGTAAGTGCCAAATATCAAATTTTTCGGGAGGAAGATAAAAGAAGAAAGAAGATACTATTTATTTTAATTTGCAAATATTGTTTGGTTCTAGATTACTCGTAAATAGAAAAGCAAAAATATGTTACTTTAATACATTATTTTTATTTTCAAATGGAATGTATGTATTAGAATATAGTGAAAATTTGACACTCACAATGTTTTCTACAAAGAGTCTTTAATTCTTGCAAGTTGCTTTTGATGATGATTCGCCGATGCACATTGCAATATGCATCGTGAAAGCTAGGAGTCGATGCATGCACCGCAACACATTTTGGTGTTTATAGAAAACTGTAATGACGGTAACAGTCGACACGTGGCAGTGAATGTGTATGTGAATATATGTACATGAATATCGTGGGGTCCATGTGCTATTTTGGGAAACAAATTGACAGAAAAACTTCAGGGACAGAAAGAAAAGCAATCTTCAGCAAGTGATGTAAATGGTCTCTAATTGCATTTTATACAGTTTTTTCAGTTTTTTTTTTATTAAACATTATTATTTTCGTTACATTTGAAAAAGCTACTATCCGATTGTACGTGTGTCGAAAAATAATCAGTCTAGAAGATATTTCAATTTTAATTTCGTATGAAATATTGTATAAAAGAGGAGTATAATTAAACACTGCTTGCGTATCGTCCTTCGTACAATATTTTATACAAAATTAAAATTGAAATGTCTACCAAACAATAATTCTTCGACATACGTAAGTTAATACTTCTTTAGAAGTATAGAAAATGTTGAACTGCATCGATTAATTCATTTCATTTAAAATAAAAAAACAAAATTGACAGCTATATGAGTTTTTCTACTCACGAAAAAATTAATATTAAAATATGCTCGAAACCATTCAACTTTGATCTGACATATTTTTAGCTACGAATAATTTCAGCGACGTAATCAAGATGTCAAAATCGAGTGAGACACTCTGTATATAGTTATGAAATTTGATAATGTTGAAATAACATCTGGGAAAATGTCATATGGGAGTCAGGACGTTGTCTCTGAAGGATTAACAGTTGACAAATTTCCTGCATAACTAAGGCCTTAGTTGTCTTGTATGCAACGTGATGGTGATTACCATACGCTTCAACGTACGTTAAATAATACATTGTCCGAATTTTGCCTGGATTATAAGTAGATACATTGGAAATTAAGCAAAAATTTGCAATAAATATACGTATCTTTATGAAGGCTGTAACGTGTAACATGTTGCTTACTATACGACGTATTATTTTGAAAAAAATCTCAATTGCTAAGCTACACTCGTTATTCTTTTTCTTGAGATAATTGATTATTAATTTCAATTCTAATTGTAAAATAAGAATCGTTCGACGCGCGTAGCACGTCATTCCAGCACAAAGGATTAATGAAACCGCGAAAACAGTGGTTTTAATAGCGTTGCAGACAATTGGAAATAATCCTCCGTATTGCTGATCATGTTTGCGGTCTATTCGATTTTAAAAACGTCGGACACTCGCTCCACGACTAATTTGAATTTTGCCAGGGTATGTTTGAAGTGGGATAAGCAGAGATTATGGGATTGTTAACCCTGCTAGGACGGCATGGAATGAAATTAAATTCATTTTCTGATGGAAATCTGAGGCATATCAGTAAGAAATGTAAGTTTCAATTTGAAAATGCAAGAGTTGTCGTGATTGAAGATCAGAGAAAATTTTTGTTATTTGTTTTATAGTGAAAATTAAATATCTGCAGTATTTTTATGATTAAAATAACAATTAGTATTGTTTGAGGAGATAGTTGTACATTCCTGACAGAGTTTTCGATGAAACACAAGTATTTGGAAATGTTCAAAACCGTTGAAACATTTGAGGTATAAAATTCCATTATATTTATTTGACCACTTTTAACGCACATGTGTGTGTGGCATATTCGGGTACCGAATATATCATAGATAGTTTGCTTACTTTAAGCATTTATTTTCATGAGTTCAGGTTATACAAAAAGATACGTAGAAAGTTTTATATTTTATAAAGGTACGTTCACTTCATTGTCTATTATTTTCTTATTACACAAAAAATTCAATCATTTTATTTGTATGTACATAAATAGAATTGTATAGAATTGAAAATTGATAGAAAATAGGTGTATTTAATACAAATTAAGCAAATTTTGATATAAAATTTGAGTTATATATAATAAGATATTAACATTTACTAAACATTATATTTTTACATAATGAATAATTGATTGTTTTAACACTTTTTATGATTCCTGCCAAATATATGTATATGTACTAAGTATTTCATAGTTTCTATGTATATTTTCAGATTTATTTTAAATTTGTAAAATTTACAGAAAAATTGCACATGTGTTCAAATAATTCCTTGAGCTGTTGTAAATAACTACTACAACTCCTGGCCATTGAGTTAGGATCACAATTTTTAATATTCTATTGTTTTCTTGGTTTAGATGTTTCTCCCATTTCTTCTTCCTTTTCTGCATTAACTTTATTTTTAATTTATGAAAATTTGCACAATTGTTTTTAATAATCAAAACCTGCGACACTTTTTATTTTTTATACGAAAAGGGTTTTCAATGAACTGGAGTTAACTATCCTCTGCTCCTAATTTTTTTCTTGGTATCAAATTGACACAGTGGCAAAAAATTAATGTCTACGATGAAAAGATAAGTTGTTAAATTTGCCGATTCTTTTATCAATAGTAAATGGATTTCTATTCAATTGCGTATAACCATTTAGATATAGATTCTATTCAATTTTACATTATATTTTTACACACTTTATACACATTTTACAAGAAAAATGTGTTGAATGACGGATGAGGGTTAATAGTAAATATTTCAGAATGTACCTGTGTTTAATATTTTGATAATCGATAAAACTTAATTTGAAGCGTTTCTATTTTATTAAAAAAACACACAAGACATTGAAAATTGCTAGTTCAATATCCACGGACCGGGCAGGCACTGTACTAATTTACAGAAGCAACGTTACCCCCAATATTCGATTGGCATAAAGCTGATCAATGCCTTTGAAATCGATCGCGTTTATCGATATTGAAGTGCGGTCGTTCGCAAATTTTATTTGCTATACGTCCACGCGATTCTCGCAAGTCGAATTTAGTTGTGGTGCCGGCGAATCATCGATTCTGTGACGGTGAATTTTCTGTTTCCTGGATATAACGCGGATGCGCAGAAACTTTGACGTCAAACGTTCCCGCTGAACGAACAGGACCTTCCGGCTGCCATGGATATTGATTTTCCTCGGGTTTCGAGGTTTCTAGAACAGGTGGTACCTACGTTTCGCCGAGCGCAGACGTCAGCTGTCTCAATATGGCTGTTCAACAACGACGAATCGTCCCGTGTCACGCTCGCGACGATACAGCAGGACGCGGCCAGTGCACGAGTAACAAACGCCAACGATTTAACTCTCGAACCTGATGCGGTGTTCTTGATCAACATGGTCCATGGTACATGTACCATTGTCACGTGTTTTCTGATCCTTGCCTCGATCGCCAAAGTCGATGGTAAGTATTGCACTCTGCTCGTACTATACTCGTCCTTGTTTGATCTTACTTAATCCTTTATACTGCATCTGTGTTGAAAGAATTGTACGTACGATTGTTTTTTTTTTTGAAAACGTTTGTTTTCTTCAAACGTTTAACGTTGATTAAACACACGGTGACTGGAGTTTTTGTGTATTTTATACAGTCGAACCTCGATAACTCGAATCTTTGTAACTCGAAATCACCGGTTCTTCTATCCTTTATAACTTAAATTACGTACTTGTTCCGTGTTTAGCATGTGTTTCACTTGTTTTGGACGAAACCCGGCTTTGAAGTTTACTTCCACATATAAGTCAAATATATGTTCTGTCACTCGTGCTTTCACAAATTTGTAATCTGCACAATGTAACAACGCATGCGGTCATTGGATTTATGTTACAGGATGTCACTGGCGATTATCAGTTACTTGCAGTCTGTAATAATGCATGTATTTTGACCTCCAGGATCATTTATTGCAAAAGAATAAGAATATAACGTAGCATATGTTCTGGACATTAAAATCCTGAGAATCTGTCTTTTTTTAAACTTTTATAAGTTAAAAATTATATATAATATATAATCGTTGTATAAAGTCTCTATAAGTATTTTTAGGTGTTATTGTTTGTTATATGTATCATGTGATTATTGTTGATATATGCTAATTGTAGATGATTTTTGTTTTGTGAGATGTTTAATAAGTAACACATATTTGAATTTGATTGTGAATTATGATTGATTGTATTTCTATAAACGTCATGAATGTGTTGATCTTTTTTCTTTTCTTATTTCAGAATGCACATCTTTTAAATAATACATATGTAAATCACATACAACAAAATCTATTTTGACTTTAATTTATTTTCGAACTATTTAACTTGAATAACCGATTATCATCTTGTCACATCATGAAAAGAATTTCAGTAGTAGTATTTCATTTAAAATGAGCAATTTTATTTATTTATTTATCACTATCATAATTTATTTACTTATTAAAAAAATTTTCGCCGTTTAACTTCAATGTTCAAAGATCAATAAAATGGTGAAGACAGATTGTACAGCAAATTTCAGTAGTCGTTCCAAATTTTTGAGAACCATGAACCAGAATCCAGTCACGAGAAAGATTTTCTAATGGAGATGTTTGAATTTTTACAATATTCAGGAATAAAAGTAT
Organism: Melipona bicolor; assembly: GCA_030673865.1. Lineage (NCBI taxonomy): Eukaryota > Metazoa > Arthropoda > Insecta > Hymenoptera > Apidae > Melipona > Melipona bicolor. The sequence continues at coordinate 376,470 of JAHYIQ010000029.1, forward strand.
TTACGTGATGTAAAAACGTCTTTGAAGAAGTACGAACTCACGATTGTCAAAGTAGAAGCTTTACGCTTTAAAATAAGGCAAAGCGGTTTATTGTATAAATTTCTTTTTCTTTGCAAACTTATAACAACTTAAATTTTTCGTCGTTACGTTTGTACAATATTATGCTCTTCTAAACTTTCTAAATCTTCTAAATCCGAAATAAATCGCGATTTCTATTAGCCAATGTGTATTTACCGGTTGATTGTGTTCGATAATCAGGGCAATTGTCATCTAAGGAGCATCGAACTCACGCTGCATCGGAACGAATAAACGATTTATGGTGTTATCAATGTGAAACGATGGAAGATGGAGAGAGATGTGCCAATCTCACGGTAAATTCCACTGCTTTCGGACACAAATGCACTGGCGACAAAAGGACCTGTATGGTAATGACAAACGATAACAGCACGCTTGTTGATTGTATGCAGGGCACACGCGTGCTTCCACAAATGTTTGATATTTTGCTTCTCCCATGTTGTTAGAGCAAACAGGATGTACTAGACGTCTAGAAGTGATATTAGTTATCGACAGAAGTTTAATAAAGATAGAGACAAAGTTTCATTTTTTACGCAACGTAATTCTGCATAATATTATAATTTATAGTATGATACAACGATTTTGTTATAATATCTCTTATGATATGATTTCTTGGAATTTTATGAAATTGTAATAAAATTATGAATTATATTATCTATGCTGAATGATAGGTGATGTAATAATATCGTTTATATAATAATTATTAGTTAATTTGATGAAAAGAAGAGAAAAGATGGAAATACAATTTCGTTTGCAATGTTTTCGATATGTATGTATTTTAAATTTATATTAATATTGAAAAATTTTTATACTATAACTATACTGACTTTATACTATAACTAACTTTTGATCTATGCTGATACATTAAATGATACTATGAAGATCAATTAATCTATTTTAATCTATTTTATTATATATACAAATGATAGTAGATATATGAAAATAATCAATTAATTTAGTTGGATAATAATCAGAGAAATTCGTACACATTCCATAGAAATATATGTACGATATATACCATGTACGTAATTTCAGAAGGACAAACATAGCAGTAAAAATTTTATCAAACTTGAAAATAAACAAAGAGCGGATTGTATCTCTAGAAATAATACGAACCACGTTGGAAAATATTACCATGATATTTTTTGTATTTTCTTAACTGAAAATATGTTACGTTGACATTTAGATAAATTATACAGTTAAATTATAAATTCAAATATGAAATATTACATGGAGTAAAAATTAAAGGAGTTTAAATACTTTTAATTACAAAAAGTGAAATAATTGTGTGTGTTATTAAAAATGAACTTTGATAGTAGGAAATTTTAAAAAGTATTATATTTTATATATTATTTTATTTTTAAATTTCTTCGAATGTTACCTTTAGAAATAAACTGCATATTTTTCTGCCTACTCTTATTATTGAATTACAAAAAAATCAATGCTCTGGAGATTTCATTTGAAAATATTAATAAATATCACATTAAAATTATATAAATATCATAATTGATTTTTCAATTATAATCAATTATAATTAGTTCTGCTTAACTCGTAATATTATTTAAGACTTTATACAAAAATTTGTCAATAATCCTAAAACATCTTTCGATAAGAGCAATCAAATTTTTATCTTACTTTCGTTTATATTTTATCAATAATTTCTATTCAATTAAAATTTCTCAAATGAGGAAAACATGATATATTATATGAATATACAATATGTATATGAATACGAATATTTCAAACAGTAGAATTCTTTTATAAAAAGGAATTCAAGTATGAAAGTACAGCCTTGAATAATTATTTAAATCGTAATAAATAATTAAATTCAAATTATTTAAATTACAATAAATAATTCAATTCGAATTTGAATTATTTAAATTATGATAAACAATTAATAAAACATTGCTGATTATTTAAACGAAGGAAATTACTCCGCAGTTACAATCCTTCCTCATGAAATTATCAAAATTAATAATACTTCTTTCATGCTTATTCTCCCTTTTCCAGGTAAAGCGATTTTCTTACACTACCAGCACGGAAGATTCAACCTCTAGCCCTCAAACATGGTCAATGGAGAGAAAGTGCACTAGTAAATGTGAACCCGGATGTATAGTGATCGGCGAACGTACGAAATTGTCCGCTTGCACCACCTGCTGCGAACAATCGTACTGCAACGTTGGTACCGGTGCTGCGAATGACTTGACGATAAAAGGGATCGACTTGTTCCTAGCCTTAATACTCCAAATTACTTTAACAATTATCATGTATCCATCCTGACATTGCAAACAAAATAACGTTCGGTCTTCCGTGTAAATAATTCAGTTCATTATTCAATACTTATTTACATATCATTCGAATTTTCATTTCCGGGTTGCCTGTAAAAGTCGTAAGTATTTTCCCTTGTGAAGTCGTAAATCTTGCCCACTCACGTACATTATTCGCTGATTAAATATTATAAGCTTGGCTGATTGAAAATAAATTAGCTTCGAAACGATTAACTAATATAGAAATAATTAATACAGAAAGAAAAAAGAATATTAACGCGATCGAGGCAATATCTGGAAGTTTTAATTTCGTTGCTGGAGTCAGAATGAATCCAATTGATATTTGGATATTTACATAGTCGGACGCTAAATATTGAAATTATTATATTAATTTTGTAAAAAGAAATTGTACAATAATAAACTTATAATAAGCTTAAATCTTTTACGTTCAAAATATGTTATTCATTTTATACTAAAATGTTTTTGTATCATGTAACGGGTGAAGGTATTTTTCTTCTTAAAAATGTTACAATTGTCACAGTATGTAAAAATGTTGAAAATTTTTCTCATGACTGTATCTATATTATGTATTTGAGAATTGAAGCCTTCTCTTTACAATAATCTCCATTATTTGACGTATGATATTTTTTCGTTATTTTATTGAACTTTGAATGTTAGGCTTAAATGACGAAAATTCATGAAATCGTAACATTTTTATCTGACATTCAGAATTCGATAAATTGGCGAGAAACAGCTATATAGCAAGTTTTGAGAGACTGTTGTAAAGGGGAGATTTCAATCTTCAAATTGATTATAAACTCAGTCATGAAACAAATTTTTCAATGGTTTTATATACTGTTGCAATTTATAGCCTTTTTTAGGAGAAAAATGTCTTTAGTTTGCCATTTGTTACATAAAAATAGTTTACGTAAACACAGCTTAAAATAAAATGAATGATGCTTTCCGAAAGTATAGGTTTCAAGCTTTAAAATAAGCTCAAGCTTACTATTGCACGATATTTTTTTTACAAAATTATAACAGTTTAAATATTTAGTGTCCGAATATTAATCGGATTCACTGTAAACCTAATTGAATGTCGCGCGAACATAACAAGAAACAAATAAAGTACATTCTAGATGTTACACAACGATTTTTGTTGCTGACAATATACAGGGTGGATCACAAATAAGATCACCTAAATAACTCCGTTCTTTCCGGAGACATGGATAAATTTTGTCAATAAAACTTGTTCAATACTTTTAGGGACCGTAATATGGCAATAATGATTTTTTTGTAGTTGGAGAGTTTTCGAAGATTTCAACGTCACTCACACTTTACTTAAATGTAATGATATTTTTTTATCCAATTGGTGCATCTTAACATTCTTTATAAGTATTAAATTATATATGTCGACAAACTGTTAGTTTAGGAGATCTCTTATTTTAATTCTGTAAAATCTATGCGTAAAAGACGGGAATAGTGAAAGACTGTCTCTGTCTTTCCTTATTTTTGGTACGATAAATTTTACTGAATTAAGATTTACAACTTTGAGTGTCGCGTCTTCAAATTCTGGGAGACGTTCAACTTACCACAGGGACCTCCTCCCCCTTTTTCGGGAGACGATATTATTTACTGAAATCTCCTCTGCGACGAGTCGTGCGTCTCCCAAAATTAGGAGATGTATAACAGGGTACTCAAAGTATAAAAATATCTTTAAATTAATAGCATACATAGGTTAATAGTTTCTCTCACGGAATGTTGGACTACATTGAGCAGCGGATGGGAAAATAAATTGTTCCATTTAAAAGGCGATCTTGAAATCTTCTAAACCCTTCCACCTACAGAAAAGTTGTCACTGCCATATTATGGCCCCCATAGTACTGAATAACTTTTATTAACAAAGTTTATTTATGCCTCTAAAAACAATGGAGTTATTTAAGCGATCCTATTTAATACACATAGACATATGTAGTTGTCCGAAAACACAAAATACATTGAAACCACTCTCAAATCGACTCTACGTATGTCTGGGACAACTTCGGGACAATTCGACCAATGATTTTGAATTTGTGGAACAATGGCCATTAGTCGAACAAGAGATTTACGCGACGATCCTGAATTTATGTGTACTAATTGATTTTACTCTCCTTGTGATTTAAACTCGGTTTAGTGCAAGTGTCGGGCTTCAGAAACGGTTAGACAAAGATCGGGGGATTTCCTCCGAGTTACGTCACACTAGCTATCTTCTGTGAAGATCAAGTTTACGACAACTTTGGCAGTTAGGATGCGACGAATCTGAAGAATAAAATATGAGCCGTTTACTTTGAAAGCGATGTAAGTTCGTATAAGTAAATTGTGCGTAATCGTCACAGTTTATGTAAAGCATATGTAATGTGAATCTTTTGTTCTCTCAATTTTCTCAAAAAATGGACTCACGCCACTTTCAAAATAAGCGGTCCATGTACAGAGATGGGCGAAAGTGTTTGCACGCTCAACGAGAAATTATCTATACTTTAAACTGTTGTAACTCCATAAAAAGTAGTGTCTTCGAAATTCGGTTGGCCTCGTTTCGAAGTGTGATGCTTGAACTTTGACAGACCTACGTTAGTTTTTTTCAAAGATACTTTTTTCTCATCATGTAGCGAATGGGAAAGGAGGGATACTTTTATTCTCGAAGACTGTAGAAATTCGAATGTCTTTTGAAAGCGTTAAAACAGTTTTTTCATGACTAAATCTACTATAATCTTGACGATTGAAGTTTTCTCTTCACAACAACCTTTTGAGACTTATTGCACGATTTTTTTTGTCACCGTTTTATTGAATCTTGAACATTAGGATTAAATGACAAAATTTGGACCATTTAATTCTGATTAATTCAAGGTACGATAAAGTGGCAAAAAAAAAATCGTACGGCAAGTTTTAAGGGGTCGGTATAAAGGTGAGATTTCAGTCCGTAGAATTATGGTAGATCTAGTAATGAAACAAATTTTTCAGTGATTTTGAAGACGTTTGAATTTTTACAGTTTTTGACAACAAAGATCCTTGTTTTTCCACTTGTTGCATGGTGTGAAAAATTTCTGGAAAAAAAGGGATCAAGGTTGATAAAATAGAGGTTTCACGCTTTAAAATAAAGCCAACTGAATTGTTGCACGATTTTGTTTTGCGAAGTTTAAACAGTTTAAAATATCGATAATTGGAATGTGCGAATACTTTTGTCCACGTCTGTACATCGGTGAAAGAAGCTGAATGATGAATAAAATAATTTTTTGTTCCTTTGGATGTATTTGTTTCTACGTACAAATTTCTTTGTCATTTATATAGGTACTGCTATACATTGTGAGATACATAAGTGCGACTTTATTGTATTATAAATGAAATTATTATTTCAATTTTGTAAATGAATGTAAATAGATAGATACATATTTGATAAATTAAAATGTTAATACTATAAAAAGAAGAAATTCTTAAAATTAATAATATAAAAAGAAATTCTTAAATGTTTATATTATAAAAAAAATGATGCTATGCTAATAATTACATGGCTAGAATTACGACACCTAATACATACATAAATTATTATTGTTCAATAAATTAATGGTATTTTTTAATTCATGGATCTCTAAATTGTTAATTTTAAGAAGACTGTTATATGTGTTATATTATGATGTATTATTCATACTGTATATAAATTGTATAAAGTTGTAAATACTCAACATTAAGGAAGAGATGTATGGGAATAAATAAAAATTTTATTGATTTTGATGTTTTAATTATATTTTTAGATATTGTCTTTATTGTCTATGCTTTGGACATAAAAATTGAGATATTCATTTTAATGAATGAAAGTGAAAAATATTATTATTGAATGAATTTTTACACAAATTTTTTTACATAATTTTATATAATTTTTTACATAATTTTTTTTTTAATTTTAATACTATTAAAGAAATAGGATTTAAATTGAGATCTATATCACGCTTCAAATATTATAATAAGTAATTTATTTGAATATTCGTCCTCATTTAAGAGCATTGAGACATTTTATGAAAAAAATTCGAATTTTGAATAATCTTTAGGAAACGTTAGAAAACAATTATTATTTCATTTCTTATATTTTCATATCTTAGAATATTCGTATTATACATATAGAATATATAAATTTGTTTGTTCTTTTTTTTATTTTTACAGAGGTCGAACTTCTAAATTTTAGTTACACAAGTAAAATATGCAATGTACTGTTATTGTATTTTTAAAGGTGTCATATTTTTTCGAGTCATTATTTATTTTATCAAGTTTGAACTGTGTTCAACACTTAAACTAGAACACACAATTTAAACATTTTTGCGCATCTAAGTTTCTCTGAAATACACAAACATCCGTATTCTACTTGTAATACTAAAATTTCGCTCTAAGTGGGAAATTAAATTGTACTTCATTTATGCGAGATCGAGTATCCGAATTTGTATAATTGTATCGCTCACGGTCAGAACATTTACAGCTGTAACCAATTAACATACTCGTTGCTTAAATGGGAGCATTCAGTTTAAATTCGTGCATTCTGTTCGACAGCATCCTGGAAATCTGCGTGCTATCGTCTTCGTAGAAGCGAAGAAAGCTCCGATTGAACTTCAATCCGATTTCGCCGAGCAACAGAGTCTAAATTTCTGGCTGGATCCAGTGGAACAAGTCCTTTCTTTCTTCTCTTCTTTCGGTTCTTCTTGATTTTTATGGAACAACAGTCATCTCTTTTGATAACTATACAGTAAACACACTGAGAATTTGAATGATATGAACAAAGATATGAAACGAGGATGAGGTTGGTTAAATTCATTTCCAATTTTATTTTTCGAAATTTGTCGACAATATGAAAGCTGTAAATTATCCAAAATGTTATGCTTTTGTGTCCACATTTGTTCTATTTTTATTTCAACTGAAATCTGTTGAAATCGATAATCTTGGAGCCAGTGAAGGAGAGATGGCTTTTTATTTTATTTTGGGGGTTAAAGGAAAACCCCCCAGCGACCCTGCTGCACACCCATGCTCGAAGCAACTAACACTATGTCGTCGTCGATATAAGCCAATGCTATCATTCTCTCATCAAACTTCGTATCTTGCGGCCGAACCCATGAACTAACGATTCGATCGTGAGATCGGGCTAAAGAAGCTCTGCTTCACTCCAGATGGGGATGGGATCCTAAAAAATAGAAAATGAAGATGTAAAAATAACAAAAATACTGAATATTGTGGTATAAATCTTCACCGTCGTTATAAAACAAAATACTATTCAACACAAAGTTGCAATGAATCCAATATGAACGTGTGGTATTCAGCTGTGCCAAGTAAAGTAGTTTGAACATTATCCAGAAATTTCAAAATGAGGCTTTAAAGACAAGAAAAGCTATTGCGTGGTATATTAGTGACGAGATTCTCCACAAAGAAAAATAAGAATAAAATATGTAAAAAAAGCAAAGATGTAATAATAGAATAGAAAATCATCCTGATGAATTGGCCAAGAATTTAACACAAATCTCATATAATAGAAGATTGAAAAAATTGTCTGACGGTTCTACAACAGTGATAGTTCTACACGTGAATTATCATGTGACAATCGTTATGAAAACCGAGGCAGAGAATGGAATCTGTCTCGTGGGAGACGATATTATCTTGTTAAGAGACAATAAAACTATTCACGCGAAGAATTTAACACGAAGACGTAGGTATTATTATAATCTGTCACTGACGGGATACAAAAGCTATTTATATAGTAGTTATATGATATAATATATAATGTATTATTTGTATAGTAATTTAAACATCAACAATTTTTAGATGTACGACTTCAAGTGATATTCATTGTGAGTAGTCGCTCATTGATATGAATTTGTCGAAATAATTTATATAATCCATTGATTCTTCCTAGTATCTATTAGTGTTATAGTATTGTAATTTGATTCATATATACACAGAAACATAAACATGATATTGAAACACATACACAATTATTTCATAGATATATAAAGAATGAAGATAAAAATAAAATAAAGAATAAACAATTAGGAACGATTTCATAAAAATAATATTTCAAATCAACATCTCGTTGCATGAATGACGAGGGAGATAATTATTTCGATGTACTTGCAAAATCAACTAAATTTCAAATAATATTTTAATCGACAGAAAAACAAATGATTACTTCAAATAAACAAACGAAAAGCTCTGTGGAAAAGAATATATCTATAAATATAGTTACATTTTATTTGAAACACTATTTTACCCAGGACATCGGTCAAGCGTGCGTTTATTTTGAAAACAATATTACACCTATTTACTTCACAAACTGCACACATACTTATTGTAACCGCATCGTCGCGTTTAATATTTCGAGATCGGCATCATTTCTCGTACTTACTCTTCCCTGGCAGTCCAAGGAATCTGTCGAAACAAATTTAATTCCCGCGTTGATGAATACGAACCCCGGAGAATCGCGGTTCAAGGGAAACGGAGGAATTCTAGCGGGGGGACGAGAACATCAAAGATGAAATCCTCGGTCCTCGTTAAACGGGCGGGCGCGCGCGAGTCGAACAATGCGTTTCCATTTGGCCAGCATCCTCGTTTCTCGGTGATTGCACATAAAGCTGCCATTATTAGAACTTCAGTGGGCGGCAAGCGCGCTCGGTGCTTTTTCCAGCGTCGGGCTCGCGCGTACACTTACGCACAATTCGCTCTTCGCGTTGCACTCGCGTGCGTGTTTCGAGTTTCGAGTCTTTCGAGTCCGCGTTCTTTCGTCCATGTGGCTGCCAGTTGTAGCACGACGCTCGTTCGCTTCGCGTTCACTTTGCTTTTTCGTCGCAACGATCCAGAACATCCCCATCCAGAACATCACGTCCCGAGTTTCAGTAAAAAACTTTCGGTTCAAATTTTCACGACACTTTTCTCTCGTCCAAGCATTTCACCGCCAAAATATCATGTTCGATTAATTCTAGAGATCCTAGATTGATCGTTACGTTTCACTTTTCGCCAATCGTGAAAAGCGTTCAAATTTTTACAGTGCCTGTTTCATCCAAGCATATCATCAGGAATATTACGTTCAATTTCTTTTTTTTTTCTTTTTTTTTACGAAACGTTTCATCCAGAATGTCACGTTAGATTGATTTAAGATTCGTTACGCTTCACTTTTCTCTGATGGTGGATTGTTTCAGTGGAAAGGGTTCAAATTTCTAATCAAAATGTTCTGCTCTAAATATTCGAGTTCCAATTGTTACAGAGTGTTATCTTGGCGCTTGTTCGAAAAATTGGCGCGCATTTTCCAGTTGTGAAGGATGGCTAGTGACAGTGGGAAGTTCGCTGGAGAAGTCGCTTGTCTAAATCGCTCGGCGAGGCGTGCGATTGTCGCCTGATCGCTGTTATCGCTCGTTCCACTTTTGTTCCGCTCTTCTCTCGATCGTTTGCTACATGCCCGGCCGTTTTACTCGCGTGTATCGTTAATTGCTGTTAGTTACCGCTGACGAGTTTGTTGCCGTATATAAGTGGTTGTGATGTAAGCGAGTTGAGTCGTCAGCGAGGTAGTTTTGTAAATTTGAACGGCGATTGAGAGATCGAAAGGAAAGTCAAGAAAGAAAGAAAAAGAAATTGAAAGACGTTCGACTTTAGCAAGGCAGTTTCGTGAGCTTAAATGGCGATTGAAAGGTATTGGAAGGAATTGAATAAAGTTGGAAATCGTTTCAATTCAGCGAGACAGTTTCGTGTACTGTGATTAAGAGAAATTCGTCGGGTAGTTGGAGAATGATGAGAAAATATTCTTTCACGATGTTGTTTTGTGTTTTATAAAGTCATTTAAGATAGTATTGTGAGTCAGAAAATTGTGTAACTAGAAAAGAAATTAATCGGGATAATTTAAAAATGAAGATGCTCCTTTGTGAAATCGTTTCCTGCTTTACAAGGTAATTTTATGCGATTTTGTGAGTTGAAATAATTAAAGAAACTAGAATTAGTGGATTATTGTAATTTTGAGAAACACAAGTGACGGGAAAATTGAAACAAATATTAACAAAACTAAATATATCTGAACAGCTTTAGCTATTAGTTTTATTACTTACAGATTTGTTCGAAGCTGATTCAGCTGTGCGTGATTTACTTTGTACGCAGAGTGTTCTATAACTGGTAATACAACCAACGAATAAGAATAGATAGGACAAAAAAATATGAAATAATATTTTTTCATACGAGAAAATTGATTTCAAAATGTAGAAATCTTGCTATTAAATTATATATATTTCCGTTTAGGTTTATATTTATTGGATAGTGAAGAACGTATACAATGAAACTAGATACTCGCGAATGTTAAATTTCACAACTTCAGAAATTGTTGAAAATATTTCCCATTTAATTTTCGAATTTTATTCTGCGTATTAATTTCTCTACTAAATTAAATATTCTTCATTATGCAGCACAATGAAATTCATACATGAATATATATCCCGTGTCACATATTTATAATAAGATTCTTGTATCGAATAAAACTTAATTTAGTAAAAGTTATTGTTCAGACTAAAAACTTTTAAGTGTGAAATATAAGTTAAAATGTACAACATTATAAAGTGTACAACGTAGACACATAAACTACAAGATATATCAAAATTTGAGAATATTTTACAAATATACATAAATAAATCATGAATGTACACTATTTACGATAACTCGAATTTTCTGGACTTTTTTCTAATATTTATAAATTAGTGTACACTCACTTTTGATTCATGCTGTATATTGAATCTCACAAGTTCACTGTTGTTACGCCTACACTATCGTGCATGAGTATTTGGACACTTCTAAATTATTGGAACATAAAATACAATTCAGATTTAATTTTAAAAATAATTTTAATTTTAAACATATACAGTTAACAGATGAGAATAAATAAATATAATGATCAGATAATTGACGACTCTACAAATTGACTTTAGGCATCTCTGATCATCGTTGAAATTTTAAAACGATTAAGTATTCTAACAACGTTATTAAAGGTTTATACAGATTTTACGAAGCATTAGTTGCTCATTAACACCAGAACTGTCAAACTCGTTAATACGTTGACATTTGCGAGTTATTTTTATCAAAATTAACTGATTATACAATTTAATTATTACGAATTCAATTCTAATGATTTATATAGCTCCAGCGTTAAAAGTGAATTTTGAAATCTGAAAATGCAGAAAATTAACAATAGAACACGTTCGTCAATATCAAGCTTTCAATGGAATTGCACCAGGTGTCCGACCATTTATGCACGGTAGTGTACACGCGGCGATGCAACTGCAACAAACCACAAAAACGCTCCAAACATTGTATTTCAAGAATACCAGCAACGTCCACACCGACATGACATCGTGACTGAAACGCGGATTGACGAGCGGGTGGCTCGGACTTGAAACGAAAGCAGAATATCGACTCTTCGAAATTTACTCCCTTTATCACCAGTAACTGCATCTCCCATTGAACAAGCATGTTGCTCGAGTCCCAGAGCGCGGGTTCCAGAAAATCCTATTGAAATTTCATCAAAGCCCGCGCCCAGCCATGACGAAGCAGTCGAAACTCCCCAGTTTTCTCCTCGCCGCGTGGCTGCTCGGCACCGTCGCCACTAAATCGAGAATGAGCGAGTTTCTGCACAGTTTGCACGAGTACGAGATCGTTTACCCCCGAGTGATCCCGAGTGAAAACGCGCGCAACAAACGATCGGCTCACGATCGAGGTACTTCGCTCGAAGACCTCGAAGAGCAACTGATATTCCTCGGGATCAACAATTGGACTTTGAGGACCGTGGCGAACGATCGATTGACACTGTCGTCGAACTTCACTGTGAATTGGGTGCACCGTGGCGGCACGAAATTCGTAGAATATAACGGGATGGTGGATTGTGATCTTCGGCAGGGTGGCTTGAGAGGGGATGAGAATTCGTTCGCGGTGGTGACGCTGTGCAGAGAGGAAGTGTACGCGCTGATGTTGATCGATCAGAGATCGTTTTACATGCAGCCGCTGACGAATGGCCAGCACGTGATGTTCCAGTCGAGAGATAATAAACGGTGGTGGTCGGCTAGGGAGAACTCGAATTTTGTCTCTGTGACTCCGGAAAATCCTGCACGCACAAGTGAGAATGATTTTCTTTTGATTTTTGATATAGCTAAATAATAAATATGTTATAATATATGTAGGTATATAATAAAAAATATTGTTTTTTTTTATTTCTAGTGAATATAGTTCTCTATTAATTTCTTCTGATTTCAAATTTGTCTTTTGTCATTTTTCATCGCTACTGTTTTTTTTATTCTGACGTAATACTTAATTAATATCGTCGGTTGATGTACTATTACACGATAATATAAAATTAAAGCATTTAATTTTAAAATGTTTTATTTAATTTAATTCTGTTACCATTACGGAGGATTATTAAATTAAATAAATTTTAGTAAGTACTTTCTGATTTAAAATTTAACATAATATGTGAATATTGTAGTTATTATAAGTCCAATGATTTTATTTAAGGATTAATTTAATACATACAATTTAATTTAATACAGTAATTGCAATAATTATTAATACTATAAATATAAATGTAATAATGCTTTTACACAGAGTAATGAAACTGCGGATTTTTATATATTCATAGAAAATTTTAAAATGCAGAAGTACATGTAATATTCATAATATGATAAAATAGTAAAATAATTCAAAGAAATATCATTTCCTTGTTCAAATAAAATAACGCAGAGTTATTTCAAGATGACATCGAACAAAGTAAGATAATATATTACGTAAATAATTATTTCTCAAATATCATTGTCAAGTAATGCACAAGCCTATCAGAAATTAAAATTATCATCAACTAAATCCAAATGCGACTAGTTAAAAATCTGAAACGAAGTAGCTATTGATAATTTCTACATCAAATGGTCAGTAATATTATACGAAGAATCTTTAATGTTTAATGTTTAACGTTCAATAAATTTCAGTTTCATAAATTGTTTGAAATCTGGAAAACTGAGTGGAATGGAATTATGTAACACTCTGCACTGAGTTGCGACTTTACAACTCAGGCCAAGTTTCGATAAAATTTATTGCGTGTACCGGGAAACTTTCAGTTTATAAACTAATTATTTGTTATCTCAATTAAATCTCCGATCGCCGAAGGTTGCAGGATGTTGGTACATCGAAATTTAAGCATTTAACGTTGATGTCACGTGTCGGAGAACGCAATCTGATGTAAATATTTAAAACTTGGTTGAAATATAGATGAAAAATCGATAGTGGTAACGGTTGAATTGAAATTTGAAAGCTCCCTTGCAAAAATGAAACATCATCGAAACTATTACTTTGACTGAATGTCTAATGTTTAAACAAGTTCGTTTGATCGATCTTTGTTGACTTTTCCGCGACTAGCAATTCTTTTATTACTTTTATTAAAGTTGGATACCGTTTCGAAATCAAAGGGCATTTAAAATGATTGTCACGAAACTTTCGGGGAAAGAATAAAGATAATTAATACATTTAATTGTTCGCAGCCTAATTTTAAGAAACTGTACGTTTTTAATTAATAGATTGTGCATTTCTAAATATTTATGAAAAATTTGTGTAATATACTTAATGTACAAAAATACGTAAAATACTCAAAGCATGATATTTCATGTTGCAGTTAATAGGAGAAATAATTTTCTACGTTTTACTTTATTTTGAGTATCTTTGTTCGATTATAAAATTGCATGAACATCTGTTAACACACGATTTTTAAAATGAATACATTTTCTTTCCTCTTATTAAGATAAATAAAAAGAATCGTTAATTTATTTGAGAGACATTATCTTAATAAACATGGCAAAAGTATGGTGAAATTTTTAATTAAGTAAAAAATATGGCTTTAATTAAGTAAAAAAATTAATGAAAATTGTAAATATAAACGTAAGTAAAAGACAGATGAAATAAAATTGCAGAGAAATCGAACAAATTTGGGGCTGGAAAGAGCAATGGAAAGACTAAACGGATCAAACGATCCAGCGATTCTGTAAATCACGACGTTCAGGGGTTTTATAATCTCTCCGGTGATGTCTTTGACGTAGAGTATCCAGAGACTGAGAAATTGATTTTTTACGATGAAAAAGACGAGGTGCCCACGGAATATAACGATACGATAGTGAAAGAATTATCAATTGAGATGAATTCTGAGGAGCTTGGATACTTCTCCGGCCCTAAATGGCAAAGGACTAGATCTTCAAGTAAGATAAATATTTCTTTGTACAACAAAGAATGTAATAGGTTATTATAATAATTATCTATAATAGTAAATTATTTATTTCTGCTTCTAATGTATAACACGATTAAAAAATTAATAAACTACTGAATACTATTCTGAAGCACGAAACCCTAAAAAAATATAATTATCTCACAGACATTTCTGACAAAATCGTGTATTTAAATTATCAACGTTGAACAACTTTTCCACTTTTGTCGGGAATAAATTTGTTAGTGTATTTCTAGAGAAAAGACCAACTGCTAAGGGATCACCGCCACGATGGCTAGAGATTGGGATAGCTGCTGATTATTCCGTGATAGATTTCCACGGAATTCGAGTGCAACAATATATCATGGCTCTCTTAAACATCGTAAGTAGTATTACATATTTGTCGCATAAATAACTAGAAAATCGCAACATCTGTTATATTTTGATATAACGTAGAGACGCACCTCAATTCTAGGTCAGTGCAATTTATATGGACCCGTCTCTTGAATCAAATATGATTCTAGTGATCGTACGAATGATTTTATACGCGGAGAAAAGGGACAGTATGGTAAGCGATATAAAAATTTTTTATAAAATTGCATCCCAAATATTTCAAGTATTTATTATTTATTAGTTTTCAATTTATGAATCTGTTTGAACGATATATTTCATAAAATGTGACAAGCTCCATTCCATTAAATTGGCTGCTTGACACTTTGCCACGCTACATTTTATGTCGGCAATAATAATATTTCAAAGTGATGTAAATGTTCGCTAAAAAATTCATTAAATACAAATATTAAAATGAAAATTTTTACTAATTATTCGAAAATGTACGATATATTTTCAATGTTATGTAATTGATTATTAATCCTTAAAGACTGTGTATTACGAAGAAAATTTCACTTCGTGTGAATTTTATTCTAATACTCTAGTTCCGTAATGTTAATATTTGTAACCATTATAATTTTACAATATTTCTTTTACTTTTCATTTGATGTTTAACTTTCCTAATTCTTTATTTTTAAAAATTATTACTACGGCTTTTAAAGAATAAAATGTTAATAATTACATCAATGTTACCACTAATAATATATTTACTTAACAGATACACCTATGAATTACGTATTTGTAAAATTTACCAGTTATTAGGAAATTGTTCATTTTATCACAGGTTCGTCGCGGCGATGCCAGACGATCTCTCGAAAATGTGAACAAATGGAACAGGAAAATGTTGTCCTCAAAGGATGCGAATTACGATGTTGCAGTATGGCTGACAAGATTAGATATCGGTGGACCTTCTGGTTACGCGCCTGTGTCAGGTGTATGCGATCCCGCGAGATCGTGTGCCTTAAATCGAGACGAAGGTTTGACCAGTGCTTTTATTATCGCGCACGAAGTAGCGCACATGTGAGTATCCTGCATACTTTGGAACTGAAACACGTATGAAATATTTCTTAAATGTTTCAATGTGTTTGTATGTATATTAAAAAAAATTCCTTTATCGATGCATCGTGTTTAGTATATCTTCCTTGTCTCTTGAGACAAAAGTAATATTATAATATTATATTATTATAATATATAGTATATTATATATACGGTATTTACAATCGAGTAATTATTATCAATTATTTTCGTTGAAACATTTATTCGTTTATTTTCAATAACAAAATTTTTTTTTTTGCTCGTAACTGTATCTCAAAATTATCAAAATTATTTATTGTAAATTGATTATGAAGTTATGTTATTTTTCAAAAATGGATCCTATATTAGGCGACTTACTCTAACGTGTCATATTTGACGTTAACACACAAAAGTTGTTCTGGTGCAAAACTTCCTCTTACGACTTTCAAATTCCAAAGCTACTTCTCTCTGCGTTTCGACGACACACATACGTGTTTCCCGTAGCCTAGGTCTGACTCACGACGGGGACGAAACGACCGGAAACGCGTGCAAGGAAGAGGGATCTCGAGGAAGCGTAATGGCGCCGATGGTCGCAGCAACATTCCATCATTTTTATTGGTCTGCTTGCTCGAAGAAGGAGTTCCATCGGAGAGTGAGGTGAGGATTCTCGTTTTATTCGAGTGTGTATCTTTTGGAATTACATACTCCTAAAATAGGTATTTGCAGACGGTGGTCCTGTTTGTCGAATAAGCCGAAAAACGATGGCTTCGGTCAACTGAAAACCACCGTTCACGAGACGTTTACAATGGACGAGCAGTGTCGTATGGAGTTTGGTGAAGGGTACGTTCTCTGTCATCATTTACGGATATCATTTTTCAAAGTGCTTTTATTCTACCTCTACTAAATGGAATCTAAAGAGTACCATTAACGCATTTCGCGCTGTTGATGTAAAAATAAATCTTTTTCATGTTAGCACTAGATTGTGTATTTCACTGTATTTACGAAAAATTTGAAGATCCAGAGATGCATACAAAAATATATAAAATATTTAATAGTGTTATAATTACGAATTTTTTTTCAAGTTTTATTACAGATAATAATTTCATTCGAAATAATAGAAAAATGTATAAAAATCCGCAGTCTTGTTATCACTCAATCACCAATCACGTAACATACAAGTTAACAGTTAATTACGTAACAATCCTTTTTTCCAATTACTTTAATAGGAATTATGTAACGAAATTTGGTTTTCATTAAACAGAGGCAGATGTGACAAATACAATACAACAAACAGAAACTGATTAATTACGTAATAAATAACAACTGCAATCTTTATTTGGCATTATTTTCACAAGAATTATGTAACAAAATTCATTTCCTATTGAGCAGTCTAATGACCAATAATTTACAAATTGTTCATTAATATTTTACTAACAAGCTAACTACCATGTTAGTAATAAATGTATTTTGAATTTAGTTACGAACATTGTAAAACTTTCGATGTTGCGGAACCGTGCTCTCGTTTGTGGTGTGGTAACAGTAACGTTTCTGAAACATGCAAAACCAAAAAGGGGCCACCTTTAGAGGGGACGTTATGTGGTAGCTCAAAGGTAGATAAAAGTTTAACTATTGTTAATTATTACGATGAAAATGAAATAAATAATTGACACAGTATCTTAGTTTAATTCAAGTTATTCTGTAAGTGAATGTATTGTTTTTCAATCAATTACAATAATTGTATGAATGATCAAATATAATTACACGATTGTATCATACAATTATACTAATTATCAATAATTATTATTGTACAATTACAATATAGTTGTTATTGGATATGATATATTCAGATTTAATGTAATTGTATTAGATCTGATGTAAATATAATTCAAATATTGTCGAATATAATGCAGTATACATAGTTAAGTCAAATAAGTGTATGAATATAGCGCACGTTGTATATTAATACAAATATTTCAGTGGTGTATAAACGGTCGATGTCAGTCGACAAATAGAAAAAACTTCGATATTGGAATAATGCTGAATAAACCTAGAGACGGAGATTGGAGTGCTTGGAGTGCCTGGGACAAGTGTTCGAGAACTTGTGGAGTCGGAGTGCAGTGTCGAACACGAAAATGCAACAAACCTCTGTTAGTGTATTTATATTACTTGACAGTATTTATACTGCTTAATTCACACTCTCTTAAATTACATATACGTATATAAAATATGTATAGCACTACAACAATTTTTGTTTTTGAAACATTTATTACTGGGTTAGATCTAGGCGTATTTTGATCTTTATAATCGATTCCTAAAATAAATTTCTTACACTTTACTTTGTTTGTTCGCGAATTTTAATTCTTACGATAGATTTCTACAATAGATTTCTATAAATTTTAATTTCTTTGAAGAGTCTGTAATGAATTTCTGTAAATACATTTTAAGTTGAAATGTGTAAATTATTTTGTTATTCATTTGCATAATCCTCGATAGATCAAACGAAGAAAAAACAGATTTCACTTTCTATGAAATTTTTGGTCAAGCAGCTTCGTAGAAAAGAAACATACTATCGCCAAAATGTAAAATTGTAATCTTTATAAAATAATCAGTATTAATAATTCTCTTTTTTTACTTTTTCGACGTACAGGCCTGCTTATGGCGGGAAATACTGCTCAGGCCCGAGCGATGATTGCAGACTTTGCGATTTGCCAAAGTGTTTAACTTCCGTTGACCTCAGAGCCCAACAGTGCGCGAAACTCGGCAACGTTCTACATCCCGAAAGAGTTCAGTCCAACAACGACGTGACCTGGTTACCGTACGCATCCGACCAGGAGAATCTGAAATGTCGATTGATCTGCAGAAGCAAAGAGACAGGCGAGACATTTCACACTAGAAAGCATTTGATTGACGGCACACCTTGCTCCTATGGATCGACGGATATTTGTATACAGGTAAATTGGTGAAATGTTTCACGTACGTACAATTGAAAATATTTTATCATGTGAAAATCGAGCGACAAATAACGCGTACACTCGATTAGGGACGAATGAAAATTCTCAAGTGGAATTGGTCAAATTCAAATATAATTTAACTTGCAAATTTTCAAACTCGATTTTCTGGAAAACGAGACCTTCTGACTTATTTTCGAATGTAAAATTATTACTTTTTAATCTCTTTGTATTATGTCACGGTTTTAGGAACACCTTTTATATGCAAATTACAATATCATAATGCACCACGTTTCAAATGATATTGACTGTTTGTTTAAAAATTGATAAGAAATTAATAATTAATAATGAAGTTAATAATATTCTCGCTTTTGGAATTTAAATATTTAATTTCCACGGATGTTCAACAAATTTCCACGTACACTAGTTAAAATATAGGAATAAATCCTGCACCCTTGATACGCAAGAACATTCTTCATACGCAAGAACATACATCAAAATATCTACTCCATTTTTACCAAATCTGATGATAAATGTAATATCGCGTTTTCTCGTGCTTCGAAAATGTTTGTGATACATAGAGCGCGAAGTACGCTTCTCCGGAGTGAGGATCAACGTCAGCATACTCGGTATTTCAATTATGTAAATCCCTGTGTGCCACAACGTGTTCAAACATACAGATCGCCGAATGCATCGCGAATTAGATTTGTGTTATTATAATACGGTCTATTGGAAACCATTCCGGAGATTCGATGATCAACTATGAATATTTACAGTTCGTCCCCGTTAACATTTGAGATGCGTTCTATAGACGCTCTTTCAATTTTGGCACGATAAAAATTTCTAGTCCGCTAAATGAAAAAAAGGAAGAAATATGCTGAAGTACTTTCAGTATGATTAACTTTACAAGTATTACATTTAAATGCCGAAAAAGAAATTATAAAAATACAATAATTATAATTATAATGATGTAAATAATACTAACAGTAATAATAAATTGTATAAATAATAATAATAATAAATAGTAGTAATATATATTATATATATAAATAATAATATATATAAATAATTAAATAACAATATAAATAGAAATATAATAAATCAGATGAAAGATTTTTAAATAATTGCGAAACTAATTCTAACGTTGTTTAAGTAAATGTCACCCGTATTTGTTCAATTCATTGTCTAGAATTTCCTTTGCAACGTGATACTTTTATCTCGTGTATTTCACCTCTGATCTTTGAAAATATCTGTTTTATAATTTAGCAATTTAATGAATCCAAATGTCGGCGCAATGCGAGTTTCGAGAGAAGTTCCGATAGGCGGACACTTTTTCCCCGGAGGAAGAGGACAGACACGCGTGCACTTTCATGCATTTTTAGCTTCCCACGTACCCCTCGAGTATCGTTGCATGTTCTGTTTGGTATTTTCGGTGAAAACACTTGAACGTTTTTTAGGTCAACACTCGAGCTTAATTCGCCTCGGAATAATTTCAGCAGACGCAATTTCTATTTTTTATTTTATCACGCAAGAAACGATCGAAAATACCTAAAAAGGGATGTAATTGATCTTCGTAATTGTATTTGATTTACTCGTAATAACGTACACGATAAGGTACATTTCTGGAATTGTTACTTGCAAAAATCAAAACGAAACAGTCCATTTTTACATTCTTGTATTTTATCAAGACTCCTCGATTGAAGGCTATGGTTTTCACTCAACCAAATACTGAACTAATTGCAAGACTGACTGATTGAGGGTTGATTAACTAGATGCTGAACTAAAACTGTCCGAAGTGTTAATCCAGTAAGACTGTATTATTTGTATTATTTTCTGAGCCTCGGTAGCTCCACTCGCCACCAGTGCACTCTAAATACGCAATGTCTCTGGAGAGAAGTGACGACAACCGAACAAATTTTCCAAGATTCCTCTGGGCCTGGTTATCTGTCAATATTGATCAGACCGTTTTCAAACTTTGCGAGACAAGAATCTTCGCTTCGTGGCACGGGAACTAATTGTGACCTAACTCTCGAAAGTTGCAAACTCGAAGGCTACTTTCGAATAGCGTATACGACAAACTGAACGAACTGAAAATGAAGTATATATATTATATATACTGCATCGTGTTGGACACTTGATTTCTTGTAACGAAATCATTATCCACGTTACGATCAAAATTACTACGTTACTAGCGAATAAAAAACTCGTCGATAGTGTAAATGGACCTTAAACGTGTTGCGTTCTGTTTGTTCGATCGACCTTTCCAAGCTACAGACTCAAAGTTTAACAACGCCAGTTGACAGTTCAACTTCGACTCTCCAGTGGCGATGGCTACCACCTCTATTCTAACGAATGAAATTTCGTTTTCAGGGCGAGTGTCGTAAAATGGGATGCGACCGTGTATTAGGATCGGAGAAAGCGTTGGACGTTTGCGGAGTGTGCGACGGTGACAGTTCGAGCTGCGAGAATGTCATCAGCAAGTTTCAGCGGAAGCTTCGACGAGGTCAGTCCAGTCACCGTTTAAATTGAGTTATTAGAAGTAGGCGATGAAGTTTCCGCCAGAGTCAGATAGTCGGGCAAGCAGAGAGCGAACGTCCCTAATTAGTTTAAAGGAAGAGAAATGGGCGAGAGTTGCCGTTAGTTGCTGGTCCAATCCGCCCCAAGGGACGAAACTTCTCGTCTTCGTTTTTCTTTGAATCCTCCGCGAGACGAGCCGCACTTGCGAACATTTTCAATAATCTTTACGCGGTGATAATTAATAGTTTGTTAGTAGCGAACAATAGTGTCGTATGTATGTTGTAACAAAAAAGTTACAAGCTCGTGTATAAATCTTGCTATTGTGTTCTATGACGGAGGTATTGTTAGGTTGGTGCCCGTGAAATATTGTTTATTTAAAGTTTATTAAATCTCAGAAATTGGAAATTTTACTATAAGTTATTATTACGTGCATCCAAGAAAATTTACACGAAATGAGAATATCAGAATTTTGCCGTTGTTAAATTTATATTTTTGAGGAGACGATTTAAAAAACAGAACCTAGATAGAAAATTGTTTCACTTACTGAACGTTACACGTAGAAAGCGTTGTACTTTGTATATTTTATATATCTCTCGTGTGCATTCCACGCAGTTTTATGCTTTATGCTTTGTTCGTTGAATTTTCTCGTATTAATGATCTCTTTTCATTCTACGTAACGTCATTCTCTGAATTTTTACATTCCATAATCCTTACAAACTTAGAAAGAATAACGTTAGAAAAATTATTTTACTCAAATACGCGTGATGTTGAGAGTGATCTATTACTTTCACATTTATTAATATCACTCGATCGTCAATTTGTTTTATCGAGTTTATTTATCATTACGATTACTCCATTCTTGCAATTAATTTTTATTGTTGATTAATTTTGTTCAGAAGTAACACGCGTTGCTATAATACCGCGCGAGGCTCACAATTTGCGCGTGAACATCACAGTAGCGGGATCTGCATTTTTTCATCCAGATAATTCGACGATCGTGATAGGGGATGGCAGGAGGAGACGGAACGTGCAGGAGAATTTAGTTTTTCGTAAGAGAGACTTAACGATCGTTCAAGGTGCTGCCTTTCGCGTTCAGAAACGCGGCAACAACACGTATTCCATAGAGGCAAATGGTACTGCGTTTGAAGATGTCGTGATTCTGGTAAGAAATACGCTTTCAATATACTATTCTCGTAGATCGAATATCTTCATTCGTTGTTAAGAAATACAGTTTTAACTTATATATATATATAATTAATAAATAATATATATATTAAAATTAAAATTAATATATCTCCTAATATATTAATAATAATACATTAAACTAATGTTTTTCCAACAAAAGTACTTCTCCCTTGAAACATAATAAAATTTGTCTGAAATATTTTTCCGAATAATGAATAGTTTAGGTTTAGAAGATAATTCCATATATATATTAATTATATATATTAATAATAATATATTAATAATATATATTATTATATATTAGGAGATATATTAATTTTAATTTTGTAAAATCCATGCATGAAAAGAAAAGACAGTAGAACACTATCCCTGCGTTTCCTTATTTACACGACTAATCTAAAATAAATAAAACTAATAATAATATGAAACGGACAAATCTAATTTTTCAGTTTTATTTTATAATAATAATAATAATAATAATAATAATAATAATAATAATAATAATAATAATAATTTATAATATCTATTGTTATCCCTATTGATTCTTTACATTTCACCAATATTGGGAATTTCATTTTTTGCAGCTGGTAGTACCAGAAAACACAATGGAGCAAGGAATCACGGCTTCAGTTTCGTTGCAATATTTTCTAAATCGTGATGAAAGAAACGCCAAGGACAGATACGTATGGTTATTCGGTGGTTGGAGCTTTTGTTCGGTCAGCTGTGGCAGTGGAACGCGTCAAAAAATGATAGTTTGCAAGGACGAGAAAACTGGAAGAATAGTATCGCGAAGAAAATGTCCACTGACAACCAAGCCGAACCAAGAAATAGAAAAGTGCAATGCTTTTAGGTATCAAATTTATAGTAAAATTGATGATTTATTATATTGAAAATGTAGACGATCTACATTTCATTACAGGCTTGAAATAGAAGAAAATTTAGAGTATAAACTAGTTAAGTATCCGATGATTAAAAAATTATCAATTTCTAACAGAGGATTTTGATTTTTGTCTCGTGAAGGTTTACCCTTAAAGTTTTAAATCGATCCCATTAATTTGAAAACCTTTGCACAAAATATATAATTCAACGTTGTCAGAATGTCGACGATGAAACAATTTTAAACAATTTATACATCAATATATCTCTAGGAAAGGTTTATTCTTTTAACGAAAATTCGCTAAAATGTCCATATAAATCATGCGTGATGATACTGAAAACTTTTGATGGAAATATCTACCGAACACATCGTGTACAAGTTCGTCTGATTTATTGCAGTTGTACTTTCAAATGGCTGCCTGGTCCGTGGGAAGCATGTTCAACTACATGTGGAAGGTTTGGTATGCAATTACGGCAACTATACTGCGTTCATTCGGGATTTAATGGGACAGAGGTAAACAGGAATAACGAATTAGAAGTGTATCGAACGATGGTACATCCGTCAATATGCAAAACAAGTCCCATGCCTATGAGAACCAGAGAATGCAATAGGATTCAGTGTCCTGGACGTTGGATTTTTACTGACTGGTCCTCAGTAAGAAATCACGATCTTATTTCTACGTGTCAATAATATATATTTAAAAAAATTTTATTCAGTATATTTTCACGCATCAACTTTCTAGCTCATCGCAATATAACAAATACGTCAATTTCTTTGAATTTCACAAAATTTTAGAATGAAACAGTGACAGAATAAAGATATTAAGAGAGTCCTTGAAACTCTCTTTTATAGTTATACTGTTAAAGACTTAATAAAATTTAATAATGTATATATTGGTTGGAAAGATATTGCAATGCTGGCTTGAAACAAGATAAAAATAACTAATTATAATTTTTCCTTGGAAAATATTTCTCTAACGTTTATTGTAAACGAGTAAACTTGTCATAATTTAACGATTCTTTAATTTATTATCTAAAATTATTACATATTATTATTTTATTTTTATTTCGAACAACGTCTGAGCATTATTTTTTCTTTACAGTGCTCAAGGAACAACGGGAAAGGTGTACAATCGCGAATAGCTCGTTGCATCCCACCGGGAAACGAATCGTTCTACGGCTGCGACGGGCCAACTGTGAAAACGGAAATACGTTCTTGCACTGGACACGTGACCAAGGCCATCGAATTTCCATCTCGCTGTTGGGGAGACAAAAATCGATTCTGCTCTGTACCAAGTTTGAAACGTTACTGCAACGTGTCGGCTTTTAGACGAAAATGTTGCCGTTCCTGCCAAAGGAACGAAACTTTCGATTCGTCCGATTTGTACGATCGGAAGCATCGCATATCGCGAACTTAAATTGCATCTTGCATAATTATAGACTATACTAGAAGAAAGTTGGAAATATCTGTCACAAATATTTGTGATAAACCGAATTCGAAGAATGAGATAGATGATGTTAAATGCTGAGATGTAGAACAACTTATATTCACCGTGTAAAATTCGTAAGTCTTATCAATATTTTATTCCAATGTATTAAATATCGAAATTTAAATTCACATATCAGAATTGAAATATTTTAATTTACAACCACACGAACACATGCAATTCAAATAATTAATAAATTTTGACAATTATTTCAACTGAGTATCTCGTCCTTCGATTTCGTTGAAATTAAAAATTATTCTGCAATAATACTTTGATCAATTTAAAGGTCCAAATTTTAATTGTTTCCAAAAATACACCATTATAAATTTGCAAAATTATTTTAAAAAATTGAAATGTATTGGTTGTTTGGTAGTCCATGGCCACTTTGGCAGTTCTAATGTTAACACTTTAATTTAAAATTAATTACTATTTTGCAGTGATTATAAAAATATTTTTCATAACACGATATTTTATTTTAATGTATTATTCGACATTCGAGGACACGATTCGGAGGATACGAAATGGGACGAATTATTTTACTCACAACGGATTACAGCCTCGATAACAGACTAATTTAATTTATTTAAATTTCGAGTATACAATACACAGTGACATTATCATTAGTGCGAATTAAAGACCTAACGAAAATGAATTGAAATCAAGTGATTAACACTGTAGAATAAATACCGAAGGGAAAATGGTAATATGGAACCTTGGGTGGTAACTCGAATTTTCTTACTAATATTGTCAATTTTATACTAATTGATCGCAACATTATTTTTTTCATTGAAATGAAACGAATGAAAAAAAAAGAACTCAAAATTTAAAATACACAGTACATGTCGCAAGTATATTATAGAATTGTCATTTATACAACTGAATCCTTATAATTGTATAAATTCGTATCGATACGCAGTTATCCAGAAATTATTGACGAAATAATATTTCCAATTGTTCTCAGCCTTTCCTTCCTACACGTATATAAACAATAGCGAAAACTTTGATAGAATATTATGATATACCACGTATATGGAAATAATTCATCAAATGTTAACAACAAACACTTATATATAGACTGTGGACGTTTATGCAAATAGCGTACCTTTATAAATCTAATTGAAAGAATGAAACTTGAACAGAGATTACTTCCATCCAGTAAATACATACATTTATACTATTATACACAGTGAGTCACCTAATTCTACAATTTTAAATTCTTCATAAACCTATTTGTCATAGGAAGAAGTGTTTCAAATAAAAATTGTATGTTATTTAGAGGATATCTCGTGTAATATAATAATAAATTTTTTGTTTGTTAAATTTCGTAAGTTTATAAATTTCTATAGTTTTTCTAACTTTTAACTATAGTTACTCAATCAATATTAATTCGAATTAGAGAAAGTCAACTTGTTACATTTCCTGAATTTGTATACTTCCTGTTTATTATCATTCGAGTAACTATGAAAGAAAGTTTCAAGGAAATTTGAAACATAAAATTGAGACAAAAAATCACGCATACCAATGTGTTTTATATGTACATGAATATTTATTTAAAAAAATATTACTACCTTAAAAATAATCTTCTTAGCATGAAATTGATCGACAGAGCGCAGAAACTCAAGATGACGCAAGTAAAATAACAAAAAATTGATTGTAGCACTTAATACCTTTCAATACCATGAAACTTTTATCTGAAACATTTTCTCACATAACAGTGACGGTTTAGAAGTAATTTAAGATGGTTGATTAAAAATTAGGCGACTCTATATATTGTTGAACATTACGTGCATTCAATAAATGGTTGCAATTCGATACGTTTATTGCACAAACACGTAAACGTCCACAGTCTACTTACATCCTGTCCTTCTTCGCTCAATTTTCACTAACTTAATCATACCGTTACACGATTTACATTTAATGATTCGTTTATTTTTGTCGAGCTTCTTCGTTTCGAGTAGTCACCGTTATCTCTTGAATCGTCAACACGTAACGAAGGATTGTCATCGAACGGAGTCCACGATAGAACGTGCTCGATCTTCGATATTCCATATTATCATGTTCTCTTCCACATCGTCGCGGGAAGCCTCTACAATTGGTTTCTCGTTTCGCGAGGAGTCGCGATCGATAATTCGGAAGATTCAATTCGATCGAAGAAATCCGCGTCTTCCATATTCGTTTCCTATTTCCTACGATTTTCGCTTCCTCGAGTTCGCGCCTGAGATTATCGTAGCTGCTCAAACCAGCGGGGATATGTACATAACAGAAGATATGTACTACGCAAATATGCGAGAAATCGTTTCAGAAATGCAGACGCAAATTGAATTTTACAGTAAAGTTTATAAGTACGTTGGAAGCAAGGTAGAATCGTGGAGATCTATCTTGAGTTAAAAATAAAATTATCCGATATAAATTCTATACATCTTTGCACGTGTATAGATTGATTTGATGATTCTTTTCTTTCTTTTTTTTCTTCAAGAAACGATTCATATAATTGTATAACATATTTAACAAAGTAAATGAATATCAAATGATTGCACTTGAAGCAATAAAAAAATAAACTTTCGAAACATCATTTCTCTTCGGGAAAGAAGGAATTTGAATATAACAAATACAAAAAGTACGAAATGTAAAATTTGCGTATCTCGTGCAGAGTAGTTTGATTTCTAACGAAAAGAAAAAACAGATTCTAAAACAGACTGAGAAATAGGATACAATACTCGTTAAAAAATAAATACTGTAAAAAATTCTATTATATCAGGGAGATTAAAATTCTTTTCATCCCTATGAATTTCGAAGATTAATTCGATTCGTGTCTATAATTCTGCAACGCCGCGAAAATCATCCACGGGTGTTCAATTTCAAAGCGAGAGTTTCTCGATAATGAGAAACAGAGATGAGACTCTTTCGTTGCAATAATATCTATTACGTGAATGTGACGAACAAAACATAAACGTAATACCAAACGTGATACGTCGACATTGAACGATATTAAAATTAAAATAGTAGAACGAACTACTGCAAGATTATTTTACTCCAGAGTGATCTGGAAATAAATTACATGGAAAATTCAGACTCTCTGATGAATTCACAAACTAACAAATATACAAACTCACAAACTTAAAATAACCAGATGTGTGCAATGTAGAAAGATTTGAAAACGCAGTGTTAAACAATCCAACGACTCCAGATAATTTAGCAACGAAAGGGAAACTCGTAACATTTCCACCAAATACCGATCAGAAAACGATCGGCTGACCCGTGAACGATGATCGATCGATCAACTGAAACGATCCATTAGTCGCAACTGGTTGGATTAATGCCCTCACTACGTACTTACTCGGTTATCTCTTCTCGTTCTACGAAGTTACAATAGTAATAAGTATTGTCTGTTTTCTTTTCTTTCATTCTTTTTTTTCTATTTTTAATTTTTTCCCCTCTTTTTTCTTTCTTTTTTTTTTATTTCTAGACTTAGGTGATAGGCTCTCGTGTAACGTAATGGCGAAACGTTCTCGAAAATCGTAGAGTCTCGTACTTTGTGTGATGACATCGGCGAAAAATCCTCTTTAGTTACGATTAATTAATTACAAGGACTAACACGACTCGCTTTTTTTCTTTTTTTTTCTTTCGTTTTCTTTCGTTTTTTTCTGTTTTTTTTTCTTTTGTTGCGAACATTACGTGTGTGCATCTTAACACGTGCGCGATTAATTATGCCGTTAATTTACTTATACAATTACATTCTTTATATATATATAATATTATTGTAACTATGTATACGTATGTATGTATATAGATATATCTTCTATACATTATATAATTCATTTATATGTATATATGTATATGTATACTCTGGGTACAAATAATGTTTTACAAAAATATTAATTTGGGAAGGCAAACTTTCAATTATAAATCGCTTACTCTTGAATACTCACGAATGTAACAATAACACGGCTGATTTATCTACAAACACAACTCGGAAGGAAATTCGTCTTCCTCGAATATTGAAAATCAACTCTCGGTTTTTTTCTTTTCTTTTCTTTTTTTTTTTTTTTCATCAATTCTTCGTTACTGAAAAATCTTCGCGATCCCGGAACAATCTTCACCCAAAATTACCGAAGTTGCTCATTTACATACGCTTCTCGTCGCGAACACGTCGTCGAAACAAGACAGAACCCTGTCGTTCGGTTTGCCGTGATCATCGATCGTCGAGATCGAGTCGCTCGAGACGTTGTATCTTTGGTTCGTTTTAACGTTTTACTCTTTGAAAATATACCCGCGAGGGCAGAGAATTTGCAGTTTCGTTAACGACGAGGTGATACTTGCACTTAGCGGGATTTCTCTATGGATCAACGTGAAGTATATTCCTGGTGGCAGCGAATATTGTTCAAAGGCAGTAAATTTGCGGTATAGCAGTGTAATAAGTATTTGTTCGTGTCATTTCCGAAATGATGCGACAAATGACGTTTCAGTAATTTAGTTTATTGTTGTGTTTAAATAATAATTTACTTCCCTCCTCGAAGCATTCCTTCGTCACTATAAATAAAATAAAACGATTTGATAATTTGGAAAATTTTGCAATGACATGTATTTAAAGTAGTAAAAGAGTGGAAATTTTGGTATATAATATACCAATATATATACACAATATAATATATGTAATAAAAGTATATATATATATAACTTTGTAGTGAATTGCAAATCATTCGCAGTAGAGATATATACTTGTAGTAAAAAATTTCACAGCAAAAGTTCCATTTCCAAAAATTTCACGTTGATCCAGAGAATCCACTGTTAGTTAGCGAAGCTTCACTGAAATTCCTTGCTCACCGGGCGATCGTCTTGATTCGTGTACGTGTCACAGAAAAATGGCGTACAACCGAAAGTATAACGGGGGTTCAACAGAATCTTTCGGTTTAATCTCGTGCACTCGTAACCCAGTAATCCTGCGTACACATTTCCTAGTCGTAGAGACACAACCTCGAAGCAAACGCTTCTCGGTACGTGTCTGATCAAGCGGCAATCAGTACCTAGTCTTACACACATATCTTTGAATTTCACTTTATACAGTTCCCCATTTTCATTCGTGATATCGTACATACACAAACTTACGTTCGCTAAGCTTCCAATATTTTGAAAAAATGGCGACATTTAATTTGTTGCAATTTCGAATCTGGGCTCGCTTTAAAAGGTGAAGCTTCGCACTTTCGCAATTCTGGATTCATCTTTCATTCAAAAATGTTTCATTGAAAGTAAGATTGTTTTCTCCTCGAAAATTCTTCTAAATTCAGACGTCTTTCAAAACACTGAATCCGCTACGGATTTGAAGACTGAAGCCTCCCCTTTACAACGACCCTCTAAAACTTGTTCTGCGATTTCCTCTCGCCCTCAGTTCTCTGTCGATCTCTGAATATTGGGGTTAAACGACAAGAATTCAAGAAACGAAAGGAAATTTTTCACACAGCAAGCTTTAGGGGGTTGTCAACGTGTTAATTGGAGTGTTTAGGAACCAGTCAATGTAAGTCACTTCCCTTTAAAAATGACTCGTGCCATACACACTTCTATTGTCAAGCTCGACAGTTAATAATTTAGTCATACCACTGTAACGATTATATCATAACGATTAGACTCTTTCATCAACCGTATATTTCGAATAAAAGGATATTTGTACAGCAAAATTTATTTTTAATGACAAGCGACTTACGGCTGGTTAACTTCTGAGCCCTCGATACGATGTACGAGCAAGCCAGTATTATATAATCGTACCGGTTTATATAATTATAGTGGTTATATCGTAACGACCAAAATCTTCCGTCAACCGAAGATTTTGACGATAAATGGATATTTGCACAGCGTAGGTTGCTTTTGATAATTTAAAAGCGACTTACGCTTTCATCGGCTACCCTCCTGGAGCCTTCTAATTAATAATCGAGAAGTATCTTTTCTTTCTTACATCGATACCTTGACACAACATTTATACTCCTGTACATGATTATTTTTTTCTCGTATCCCAATATACATCTTGATGCGAGCATCGTTCGTTCGCAAACGGATGAAACTCGTGCGAGAGGATTGCCGCTTGATCGATTAAACGGTTAACACGAATAACTTCGTTCGTTGCTGGTGAAACCAGGTAGTCCTCTCGATAGGGCTGTTTTACAATTACACGGAAATAGGCTCGACGGAAACCTCCTCTCGTTTCGCTCTTTGTCGAGCACACTCTTCGTAACGATCGTAAAAAGTTGCATGTTATTTATACATTCTCCCACGATTGCACGAATAACAGAGTTGATCGATGATCTCGATAGAGGTGCAACGAACTCCCCCTTTTCTCGCTCTGCTTCGACCAGCCTCTGATTATGAAAAATAAACCATCGCGTACGAAACTTGTCGCCAGTTTTTATTTGTTGGAAATATTTGTCTCAAACATTTCCTATTGCTTATTAAATCTGTTCATCTATCAAGTATATCAAATCGTCGACCACATTAAAGAAGAAGATTTGTAACAAAAATGTCTAAACTTTAGTTTTAATTTTGTCGCAAACGATCAGAGCATTCCTGTGAATTTATATTTAAACATAAACTTGAAATGCGATGAATTTAAAGGAGAATTAAACACGTCCTCCACTTTGTCCAGATATTTGTTCAAAATGTTGACAAATGAAAGATACTTCTCTATCAACTTTCGAGTTTATAAATTTGCACTTCGCAAATTTGATTAATTTTGAAATTTATAAATTCTAAATTTATATTCTTTTGGAATTCGAGAAGAGTTTGAAATTCGGATTTTGCAAACGAGGGAGAGAGATTATATTTGAAGAACACGATTTCATACACACGAATTATACTATCGGATATTAATCTCTTGCCTCGTTACATCGATACAAATTACAATCTCAATTTGAACAAATTGAAGAGACAAATTGTAGCTGCGAAACGCAATTCGAATTCGAGTTTCACGTTTAAATTCCTCAAATCGAAGACCGATCGATACCAAACTACATGCGATTTTCAATTGCGAGAAGACTGAATTTAATTGCCTGCCTGAGAAAATTGAAAGGAAAATCGCGAGATGAGAAGTTTGATTGACCATTCTTTCATCCATTCAGAGGCTGGTCCCACACTGAGCCCCGATTAAGAGAGAGTTCACTGTGTCGTATTAATAAAATCGCGTCGTGTTCATTTTCTGCTCCGATGCCCTCGCAACGTCCGCCTGACGCACGTCGTTTCTCGTCGACGTCGCGCAATAAATTACTATACGTTACTATACACTACGTACACGTTATGAAGCCTTACACGTTTAAGTTTCATTTCTCGTGAATTTTTGGTTGTATCTCGACGATAAAGTTCGTTTCGATGAGCTTTGCCACTTCTTTGCTTAACAGTACTCGTACGATATATGTTCACGTGTATACGTTTTTTTTTTAAATTTTTCTTCTTAATATACATATATATATGTATATGTATATGTATATGTATATATTAGCGTTGAAAATTCACGAATAGGAAGACGTGTGAGTGACACCGAGTCTCGTTGAGCTTTATCGTCGACGTGCGGAAACGAAATGACTTATCTACGTTAACGATTATTCGATTTCTTAATGCTTTGGTAAAACGTAACCTGCGGTTTGATACGGCTCGTTGTCGTTTCTCACAATCGTTCCACGTAATTTCCGGGAAAAGTGCCGAAGTAACCGGTCCTCTGACTGGAACCGACGTACCAACCGTCGTCGCATTTCTCCATTACGTACACCGTGTCGCCCTCCTTCAGTTCGAGCTCGTCTTCGTTCTGTGGTCTATAATTGTAGAGAGCTCGGTATCTGAAAGGATATTTGAGAAACTCGGTATTTTTATCGGCTCCGTTCGATCGCAGTCTGACTCGACAAGTGGACCGTGTCGAAATAGACGTACAAATGTTTGACATGTTATATCGTTTAAAATGAAATGTAGTCGTGCATTACGTACTTTTTACGAAACAGATGGAGAGACAAAGTGATAACAATAAGTTGAAATATATTCTACAGAAAAGTAAACAATGCGACACGCTTGAGGTATTGAGGCTACGGTGGTACAACAAACGACGGATGCAATTTGTAATTCTATTGTCAAATGTGAAGAAAACAAATCCGAGAATTCATGCAATATTACTAACGTCAGGACTAAACTCAGGGCTTTTTTCATTCATTTTGTTCAAACAAATCTCTTTTTTTTCAAATTTCTTCTTGACTTTCATTGAAAGTTAATGTAAATATTAGATAGAATTTTTATAAATTGAATTTTCTTGAATTGCGGAAAATACACATCTACGTATGTATGTTTAATATTAATAATGAAAATATTTCTCTTGGTAAACAAAATTTTCTTTCCCTGGCTAAAACGAGTAAATCTTTGAGTATTAAGATTTAAATATATATATATATATTTCGAATTTTTGAAAAAAACTTACGGTATTGGTTCAGAATGGGTATCGATGTGCAATGTTTCGCTAAGTTGCGAAATATGCAATTTGCTCCCACCCATCCGTGGCTGGAAATGAAACAATGAAAAAGCATGTGAAACTGGAGATAAGAATGATTAATTAAAGAAAATTTATTTGTAAAATGCAGTGTGTGTTATGAAATATTTCGATTTTTAAATTTAAAATTCTATAAATATCTTTAATAATCAGTGAATTATTATTATTGTTCGTTTAATTCGTAATCCAACGAAAAATTAAACTGACTTGCAAAAATATTAAATTTTAGTATTAAATATCAAATATCATGTTATAAATTAGTATTATTTTAATATTTAAAGAATATCATTTTCGATGTTGAATTTTCTTCACTCTCAGTAGTAATAAGTGCTTTTGGGGATAATTCATTAATATATTGCTAGTATTTGTTAGTGAATTGAATAAAATGATCACGAACAAAAATATCAATTAGTCCAAATAGTTGTGAATTAATCACTTTTAATATACATGGAGTGACTTAAGTGGTTAATCTGGTTTAATAACGAAAGAGATGAAACACAAAGTGTCCGTTTCAAACTACTGCCACTTTTGGTTGCCAAAGTAGCGTAATTTAAATCCACCATGCTTGCCATTTTGCACAGATGACGCTATGTAATCTGGCAGCTTCATATTTCAAGTAGAAGAAAATTAAAAATTCGAAGCTCGATGCGAATAATAAGCATTGTCATTACAATCTCATGTTTTACACGCTGCTCAAGTTATTACTATATTATTTAAACTATTATAGCTTTACGTTAATGGATAATTAATTTATATTTAATTTATGATACTGATTGTTTGAATTATTATATGTTCATCATATCATATAATGTCAATTTCAATGAGATTCTACATTCGTTTGCACCATTATTAACAAAAGATGCATTATTGTATCACTTTAATATTCAATAATGATACAATTCACGCAACAATTCTCCCTGTTAAAAAATATAAAATGCAGTATTGCAATGCAATATGGCGACGATATATCGTGGCATCACTCGCCTCGCCTCTCAAAGTAAAACGTAATTTTCGTTCCATTATACTTCCATTACACTCTTAAATTCGAGCCTCTTTCACTCGCAGATTCAGGTCTCTCGCTCGCACACCGTTACTGATCTATCCCAAACGAGACACCTGTGCACTAGTCAGCGGCAGCTGCGGAATCAGCAGTTTTTCTCTTGGCATTACTACTCGCGACGCACGCATTTCTAGGAGACAAACTAGGTCACTATGGTCATTTTTTTTTTCTTCTTGTAGAGGACCATTCAGAATTCCAAGTTCTATATAACGTGTACTTCGAGGCGCAGATTAATCGTCGTTAGATTCTCGCTTTTGAATTTCTTCGAAGTGAATTCTCATTTTTGCCAATTTCTTACGAATGTTTGACTCAAATATCGATTCTGTATTAAAGTAGAGACTTCGATAAGCATATCAGAATCTTTTTCCGGATCTTTTCAACTCTTTCGAGATATCTCGTCAGAACTATGTCGGTTGTACGAAGCGTATCATATACAAATCAAACTTTTGAAAAATTTATATTCTTCTACGCGCCAAGCTCGTTTTTGTGCAATTGACGAATGTCTTTAGCTGCTCACCAGTGAATTGTAGTGTGGCTGGGTTGTGTTAATGTTAACTGGTATGGACGGCATGTAGTGATGGGGTCCCATGCTCATTTTCCCTCCGGCTGATCCATTTGCCAGAAGGCTGTGCGCCGCTGGAGAGGCGACTGGTTTGTTTTGCGTTGGCGTTTCTACAAAAATAAAATCCATGTGTATCTCTGACAGTACTTGTCGGAAATTAAACCGAGAAATAAAAAATATAACGATGTAGCTTAAAAAAAAAGAACAATTATTACTTTAAATTCATAGAAATATATTATCAACAGCAGAAAGTGAATAATACCTGATCTAAGGCCAGGCTCTGCGATAACTTCGACATAAGAGATAGGGAATATTCCCTTTCTGTTTCCAATACGACCCTCGTACCAGTTTTCGTCGACTCTTCTTGTCAAGACCACAAGTTCTCCTAAAAGGACAGTACTTCTGATGAAAATTTTTTTTAATATACACTAATATCTCTATGTTGACACTAATAATTTTCCAAAATGTAATACTTATATTGATTTATTTGACAGAAATTTAATAAACGAGAATTTTTGAATATAGATATGTAATTTATATAAATAAATTTATAAACTAAATATGTACATAATTTAAGTTTTAAAAAATATATATAAATATATTTTTATGTTTACCTTTGGCTAGAGATAACTCGAGATTCGTCTGAGCGACGAAGTTGAACTTAGCTCGTGCCTGACCCTCGTAAGGTTTCTTTGGTGTAGTTCGCATACCATCGTAAGGCAAAATCTATAAACGAAAAAGATAATATTTCTTTTATATTCTTGGCTTAAGATAACTTAAATAATATTCATTGAGATAGTTTAGACATACGAAATACACGCATAAAGATCCTATTATTCAGCAAGAAATAAATAGAAAGAAAGAAATTGCAAAAATCAAAATAATAAATAGTTCTGCTGGATTGTATTATTGAGATTAATCAAATTTAATTAGATTCCTAGATTCAGTTTAAATTACATCTAAATTTCACTTTACTCATTTAATAATTTAAGTAAGAAACGTTCAACAAATAAATAAATAAAATATTGTTACTAATTTTCAAGCCATCCCTAACGACATTCAATTTCTTTTCACAAGATTTCCTATAAAAAAATAAATTACGATTTCACTGTAAAAAAATCGACCAGTATTTCATAAGCAAAAAAAAAAAAAAGTAATTTCTAAAGCAAGCATATTCAAAGCTTGTTGACGCATACTGAATCGCAACGAAGAAAGTAACGCAAACGTTTTCCAAGCAACATTACCTCAACGTAATTCGATGGGAACAGGCCAATCATAGCATTATGCTCGCCCTCGTACCAGTTCTTGTCTACCTGACGACGCACGAATATTATGTCACCGCGACGGAAATTCAATTCTCGCGAAGATTGCCCGATAAAGTTGTAAAGTGCCCTTGCCACGAGCCGAGGTTCCGGTGTTTGCTCCTGGGATCTGCTCCTGTGGCTCAGATCGTCCACGAAGTCGTCGTAACGGTTCAAGGGTATCGGTGATTTTTGCGACGGTCTGAAATTATTTGTTACAAAAAGGAAGATGAGTCTCGTCGCATAATAACGTGAATCTCTGAAGAGTAAAATTAAGCAAAAATCTGCACAGAATAAAGAGAGGTGGCAGCGAATTTGTAACTTTTGATATTTTTGTAAAAGTTTGTTAAGAAAAGACTTTTGCTCTCTAAATAAACTTTATTAGAAAATTTAAAGTAAAATAATACTGAACAGATATCTATAAATCGCATCGTTATTTTAGCTTTTAAATGTATTTAAACAAAATTGAAGATTAGAAAATTTATTTCAATTAATGTCAAGACGATAATGTTAATTTGTAAATTATAGCAAGTGAACCATTGTATTTAAGTACTTTTGAGAAAAGGGAAAATAGTATCTGGAAGTACTATATATAGTACTAAAGTTTAAAGTTTAAAGAAATTATAATATTTCTGCTTCAAATTGTTTTATCTTCATTTATTTTTCTTTTTTTTTGGCAACACTGTTTTTTTTAAATTTATAAATTACTATTATATTTTTTATTTATCTTTCATAAAATTACGATCAAGTGGTTCGAAAAAATGTTACATAAAACAATTTTCTTTGTTAGATATTACTTCTTTGTTTTGCTGAACGATTGGTATGATTGCACTTTGCACTGATGCATCTCATAAATATTGTATAAGAATTACGCATTGTTCTGAACGAAGATAGGGAGGTAAGGTCATGTAATAGGGCAAATACATGCTGTTGATGGAAGAAAACTCGTTAGAATCTACGAAATAAAAAACAAAAAAAAACAGAAATTATATAAAATAAAAATAAATTAGAATTTTTTTTATTTCACAGAAGTCACAGAACATGCACTGTTCAACTACAATCTATTAAATTTTACTTCTTTCTTGACAAAATCTTAAAAAAGCACTGAACAACAAAATTTATCACTTGCGATTAAATTAAGTTGTAAATTTATTCTTTCTGGATTATTTTCTAAGTCCAAGTTTAAGTCTTCACCGTTCATTTAATAAAATTTTTGAGAAACAATGAACTCGTTCAAACAAACATGAAATTTTGGATTTCTTTACAAAATTTTACAAAAATACCAAAAAGTTATAAATTCATGTTTCATTTCGCTCTTTAAAAATTATAAACGTTGCATTGCTGATCTATAATTTGTTCAAGTTCACCATTTACTTAATAAAATATAAAAGAAAAAGAAACCTGGGTTTAGTATATCAAAGCATCGAGAACGAAACGTTCAGTAAATTGCTCTGTTCGATAAATTAAGCTTCTGAGAATAAACAGTATGAAAAATAATAGTAATAAATAGCGAATAATTAACATAAACTTCGTTCGTAACGAATTTATCGACTGCATTAATTTCATTCCCATCGTGTTTTTCCTCCAAACATTCATTTGCAATTTCTTCTAAAAGCGAATAAAAGTAAATAAAAGTGGATTTAAATGGTAATTTAAACGACGTTGCTTAGAGAAACGTGTTTATCTGATTAATTAAACAACATTTAACGATCCCTCGCTTAAATTAAAATGAAATTAGATTATTATTTTATCTCCAGGCATTTAATATAATTAAAATGCGACTTTTGTATTTACGTATTCCCCATTCATTACACGTGCAACATCTATTTATAATTTAACGAGATATTTATACGAATTTCTATTAATTACAATTTCTCGCATGGAGTCGGAGGTACATAATTTAAACGTAGAGTCGCATAATTTCAACGGAGGTCGATGTACAAAGTACATACCTGCTAGTATACTAAATATTCTTGTACAATGCTTTTAGCAATATGTTATTGTTAACCCAAGTGTCTTTTTAATATTTGAGTATTAATTTGATTTAAACGAATATCCAATTAAGTAACATTTAATTAATTTAAATATTAATCTGATGACATTTATTAAACAATAGGTATAGATTAATATATATATAGATTAAGTAATTATTTAAATGTTTAAATATTAATTTAATTAATATTCGATTGAATATTATTGAATTGAATAATATTCAATTAAATATTAATTGTGTTCATAAATGTCAATTTGATAATAAATTGTATGAAGAAAAAAGAAAAAGCTTGTATCGAATGTTTTTGTAATTTTCATACTTCAAATTCTTCTATGGTGAATGAAATATTTTTATAATGGATTTTACAATAGATTAAGTTCTTGAGTACTATATTAAGGAATAACTAAATATAACGTTGAATTTGTTCACACTGTACATATACAATTGTACATGAAATTTAAATTCAATTTTAATTTACAGGATATAAAGGCAAAATATAATTGATACATTTCTATTTCTAATACGCATTAATACTATTTATCGTACATCTAAATGAATGAAATTATTGTGGACGTAGGGATAAAAGTCAACGACACGTTAATCATGCGTTGTTAGACGAGGTGCAAGTCTATCATGCTTTCCGTTACTTAAGTTATTACGTAATGCATCACGTACTCCAAGTTATTTTACGCGGGCGTTGTAATAAAAGCGTGGGTGACTCATGCGTGAAAAGAAAAGTACGAAGAAAGAAGAAATGGAGAAACACTTTCGTTCCTTCTCATTTTCGACTGTTCTCTAGTTGATAATTAATGGAATGCAAATTCCACATTCCAAATTCCACGTATCGATATTACACCAAATTATTACTTTTAGCACTAAATAAAACTAATAGAAAATACAATTGCAAGTAATATCAAAAAATATGTAGCACGAGAAGAAATGCACAGAGTTTCCCCTTCATTCCCAAAGATACATACTAACATTCTCTAAACAAAAACAGCTCGAATCTTCGAGGGCTCGTAAAGTGTGCTCGCAACGCGAAGTATGCTATAAATTAAAAGGAAAAAAAGACAGAGGTGTGATAAAACTTACATAAAGTTGTCGGTATGTCGCCGTGAATTGATATCGTGTAACTCCTGGAGATATTTGCGACGACGTTCTTCTTCGTAAACCCGTCGCATATTCTCCGCGCTTCGACGAGCGAGCTCTTCCTCGCTCAATGGTTCTTTCGCCTCTGTACGCACTGGTGAACGATAGTGAATCGTCACCTCACCCTCCACATAACGCCTCGGTGATTCTACAACAGAGAGAACGTTCGTTATTATGTTTACATCGTTTCTCGATATCGTTCATTTATTTTCAGTCTAACGACTCTAACTCTATTCTCCCGTTCACCAGTTGTTCTTGTAATTTCCTTATGCTTCGCGTTACGTGTGTACAATATCTTACAAAGTAAGGTAAAAGAGACGATTACAGTTGACATTCGGGCATAGTAAATTAATAATATTATATTAATTATTATATTTATATTATTATATATTAATTAATTAATAATATATACTATTAATTATAAATATATCAAATTATATAATATGATTCATAAAATGACCAATTTATAATTTTCATGAACGTGAAATCACAGAGATTTGTTTTTACATTTTTAGAGATTTAAATGACTTTTTCGTGAAATATATGAACAAAAGTTTCTGTACTTTGTTGCGTTGCAAAGCTTTTCTATCTTTGTCTCAATGTCTCTGATGGAAATTTTACTTTTCGATTTAACAAGCGAGCTAATGCTGTAGAGAAATGACAAATTTTCACTCTTGTGTTCACTTGTCGAACGCTTGCGGATAAATGGAAAATAAGTGTCATATGTACTTTCGTCCAGGCAATGTCAGCTCGTGTTTAGGTTTCTTTCTTCGTATATTACAAAAACCAAAGATTTTGCTTGTTTACTCCAAAAATGATACAAAGTACACGTTTTCTTCTTTTACACATAGGAAATTTAAAAATTTACAAACGTCTTGTCTAATATTGTAAATCGTCACAATAAAACATTGAAAAATTTCGTTTATGACCGAATTTGCAATAAATTTGAAGATTGAAACATCCCCTTTGTAACGACCCCTTAAAACTTGACGTATGATTTTTCCTTGCTGTTTTATTGAATTTTAAACATCGCGTACCAAAGTGAATTGAAACGAGTACTTTATAATTCTTTTAAAAAGTTTTACAGATTTACGATGTTGTATTTTTAGAGATTTGAATGATTTTGTAAAATACACAAAAAATATATTGCACCCTAATTTCTCTGACATAACCTCTATACTTCGTTGGTGGTTTTAATTTCAAGTTCATCGAAGAGCATGATAATTTTACTTCAAAATTACTGTTACTTCTTTCTACCAATTCAATTTAATAAATTTAACTCGCGCTTACTGTCTGCCCCTTTCTAAAATATTACTAGAATTTACCATTTTTTCTTTTTCACGTAAGACGCGAATTACACATCTCGATAAATACGAGCATTGTCGGTAATCTCCGAAGGTCAATACCGTGCAACAACGATTCGAAATCATATTCTTGGAAATCCGAACAACAGATGACAATCATCGTGGTTAATGGCTCGGACGTGTTAACGACTGCGACGGAACGTGTATATTCCTCGCGTCGAAAGTTTTCGTTGTTACTACGCACGATACCGGCCAAATGGAGCATTAAAGCCAACGATATCATTCTTCCTTGATTAATATCAAACTGAAACGTACGCTGCCGCTAATGAAATGCCCGACGCGTGTATGGGTACGCATGTATCATAATGACAAATGGAATTAACGCATAAATTATGACCATTAGCCCATTGTACGTGACAGCGTTCGATAATCAATATCCTTTACGTATATTACGTATTTTAACGATTAATAACTCTTCGAGTGTCTCGCTATAAATTTTATTATTTCTCTTCTATTGTAACGTGAGCGTTGGCACGCTGTGCGTAGGTACATTATACAGATAATCGCGGAATTTAACCTTCGTTGAATGAGAGAAAATTTTTAGGATTGCTCGAATATATAATAAAGTCATGAAAAGTAAAATTAGAAAATTATTAAGAGCATTCGATGTACGAGTATTTTTGCTTATATTTGCTTCATTGATCTTTTGCTTTGCTTCATTGAACGTCATTGATCTTAGTAATCATTCAATTCTAGAGACTAACAGTCAACTTCTTTTCTTTGTGAAGTAAAAAACCCTGAATGATGCTGAAATAATCACTATAAACGCACAAGTTGATCAGCATTCTATTGTAGATAACCTCGATACACGATATGCAGATACACGTCTCTCCTTTCATGGTGTTGCCTTACGAAACATGAGATTTGAGGGTCTTAGTCGTAAATAATCACACGTTTAACTTTTATAGTTATTGAATGACAAAAGAAAATAAAGCTTTCGTATCATGGTGAATTTTCATATCTTTCGATTTGTTCACTAGCATCCAGCTAGAAAGAAACTAATGAA
The DNA here is from genome assembly GCA_030673865.1 of Melipona bicolor. Taxonomy (NCBI): domain Eukaryota; kingdom Metazoa; phylum Arthropoda; class Insecta; order Hymenoptera; family Apidae; genus Melipona; species Melipona bicolor. The sequence continues at coordinate 418,441 of JAHYIQ010000029.1, forward strand.
AAATTTCATATCTATGCTTTTATTTCCACAATAATCTCAAATATCATAGTATGATTTTTTACAGAGCCTTCTATTTACGAAACAAGAGAGGAAATTAAATTTTATGTTCGTGGAATACCATTTTACTCAAAATTCGAATAATTAGAAATTCCAATACTGACAGCATTCACCTAACTTTTAACTGATGTTAGATCATATTAGATGACCGTAGTCATTTACGTCGGACTACTAAAGTTCTGATTTTATTTTATAATTATTTTATTTTCACATCTTTCGTGACGAGACTAATAAGAATATTAAATTAAAAAATCCAGAAATTATCAATTCAATTAAAAATCAATATAGCTACAAAAAATAAATGTTCAATAATTAAAAATTGAACAGCTTTTAATTAAAAATTCCAAAACTGAACAGTCTCTCGATTATTGTGTAAAGTTAATCCTCTGTTACGTTCGAAATTGCATGTAGGCTACCACTATTTCTATATTGGAACGAAAAGATAATGCGACAGACTTTTCTTTCAAAATTTCACAGCTCCCATTTTTCTTTGTGACCTTTGCCAAGATACGTATGCACATAGACCTACATATTTCTCGTACATACAGTGACCCAGAATCAATAGGCGTTCGCGAACGAACGTCTTTGCATTTCCGATTCTCTGGAAATTATCAGGGCATGCAGAAAATTCTCTGCCGGAAGACCAGCTTTTTATGCGAAAAATCGGATCGTAGATAAGGGACACCGGTGTTTTAACCCACATTGAGGTCGCGTCACGTTTGCTTCCTGCAACAGGAAGTTACACGGCTTCTTAGCTCGCGCGAAGAAAGCTTCGAGGGAAATTTCGTCGAAGAAATCGACGACATCGGCGTAACTGGATTACTCGAAAATAACAATTTATATCTAACGTGCATCTAAAATTTGCTTTGGACAGAGGTTTAAAGAAGAAGTTCAACGAGATCGGAGAAATTAAATTTGAAATCCCTCAAATTAGAAATATTAAAATTAGACAAAAGAAATTCATTACCAAAGTTATTAACGATGGCAGAATATGACTGAAATTACATCGATAGATATTAAGGATTCGTGGATTTTATCTTTTATCGTGGTAACTTAAAATTAGACGATCTAATGTCAATAACCATATAATAATTATAATAATTTTCGCATCATGGAATAAATTTTTTTGACAGGAGAGAGAAAGAGATGATAACTGCCTATATTTGGTCCCTCATCGATAAACTTGTGATTAATTTCGATTTTGAAAAATCGAATATTAATTAAACACCTAAGCAATGAAATTAATTAATTGACAAGAGGTCGATTAATTTTGTTTAAATTAATGAGAATATATACATTTAAATAATTAAAATTTTACTTGATTGCAGTTCGAATAATAAAAGTTCAACTCAATTCATACAACTGTAAAATGGAGAGCAACGGAGTTACAATTACAATCTACCGAAAAACACAACAATTACTTTTACAAAACATATCAATTTCAAGAGTTTATCGAATTTTAAAATAACATGACACGAAACAGCTTTTTTTGTTGTTGGAAAATTTATATTAAATTTGTGCACTGTTTGTTTCGATGAAATACAACTTCATTTTACGCAAAACCGTGGATTTTGCCAGCACACTGCCAACGGCCGTAATTAATTTTCTGACAGTTTAACAAGAAATTTGTCAAATTTTTTTCTCTCTCGTGCGATGCAACTCTCGAAATTGAAAAATAATTTTTACGCTGAAAGTCGTCCATTTAAATGCACCGAAATCGTTGAATTTTAATATTCTTTATAATCGCTGTATTTCAGCTACGAACCAGTCATTTGCACGGATGATCGCAAATATTTGAATGTATGAATATTTCCGAAGCGCAGTGTTTGACTGTCGACCTATTTTCGTAAAAAACGTTTCCCCTTGTTTGGAATTAATCGCTGGCAATATTTATCGGTCTTTGAAAGCAAGGTACACAGGAAGTTGTAAAAAACTGATAGCGCTGTATTAAAGATATTAAAAAAAAAAGAAACGAGAAGAAAATAATTGAATAAGAATATAAGAAAAATTATTTATAATAATCTAATACATAATAAATTGTGTTTGATCCTTTTATCAATACTTTTTAACGCAATATGTAAATTACAGAAAGAGTTAATGAATGTTTTTTTCTTTAAATATAGGTTTTTAGTCTCGCTAACTGTCTTGACAGCTACTTTTATACTTATTTATTTTCATGTGAAATTATGTGTATTTTTATTATTTTTCAATTTAGTTTCTCAAAGTTTCCGTCTCGTGAGTATTTAACTTTCCCCTTCTCGCGATACGTCTTCATGGTTTAAAAAAATACGACGAGTTTTTATAATAAATGTATAACACTGTTTTATGAAAACTGGCAACGGCATATCCTCGGTGTTTCAACCTATGTTTATAGGATGAATAACTATATTTTCAATGACCTTTGATAAAAATAAAAAACCCAATAAAAATCTTCCATTTCAAGCTATGTACGCAGAATTTTAATTAATTGTCACAATTTCTATAATTTTCAATACAAGCGAATCTGTTCGAAAACTGGAAAAATTCAACTTTCAATTTCAACTGTATCGCTACTTATTATTCGCAATCGGTCAATTTAAAAGAAATTCAACGGCAAATTTCACTTTTAATTGATTAACAATTAATTCAATCCGCGTGTATACACACGATTCATCTCTATACCCATGAAATATACATATACTTAATTACTGTGCATTCAAAACTGCATGAACACAATCAATACTCCCCGACCTCGAAAAAGAGAAAAGTAATAACGGATAAAGTGAAATATTGTCCATATTTGTAATTGTAAAAAAAGAAAAACGCCGCATGTTGGAAAACATTTTATTGTTTAAAGTTCCTAAATGAACTCTTATTATCAGCAATGTTTCTTTGTTTTCTTTTTATAAGTATAAGTGAACATTTCTTCTTTGAGAATTTTCTTTCAATTTTATTTTATATTATATTATACAAGCTTTGTATAAGATTGTTTTGCTTTCTTTTCATACATGTTATTAGTGTATTACTTCTCATTAAAAAAAGAAAAAAAATACGGAATATAATTTCAATCGTTTTATTTCATGCGAAGTAAGTCTGCATGAACGGCATGAACAGGTTAATAAAAATGAAAAAGAAAAAGAAATCACAAAGAAAAACTACGAGCATTTCTCAAATTTCGTAAACTTGCGTTATTTTGCCTAATACGTATAGAACGAAATATTAAATCTCGATTAAACGGCATCATTCTTTTGAATCTGTATAAATTCGTTTTCATGCATTTTTTTATAAACCGGATGTTTGAGAAATTTAAGATTCTGAAAATTGTACAAATGCGTAAAATACATAAAATAACCAAAATAGTGCGTCCAACATAACGTTTGGTAGACGAAAGAAATATCTTTTCAAAACTCTCTTATTTCTTCAACGCAAGAACTACCAAAATGGCCAAAATGACCAATTTATAATTTTCTGGAGTAATTTACCATGTCATATTTTTTAGAAATTCGATTAATATATATTAATATATATGAATAAATTCCACTCCAATTTCTTCGACGCAATTTTCATACCTTGGTTCTAGCGTCGATCGCGTTCGTGAAAGTACAAAACTGCACAAACATCCGCAGTCTGGCGCTAAACGCGTAAGCCCTACGTTCCACGATTCAGTTCGATGGAAAATAAATGCAAGTTTCTCAAGATCCCGACACGCGATCTTTGCCCCTCGTAGCTGTGTACAGACACGAGTTAACAAACAAATTACCATAATATTGCAGCGAAACGTGAGCAATCGATGGGAATTGGCGACGCGTCAAGCATTCCAGGCTCGTCGATAAGGCTTCCTGTGCGTTTGCGGCAACGAACACCTCTCGCCCCGAGCGGATTGCGCGAATTTGTTTGCAAACTGGACGCGAAAGTGAGCGAGTACGTACGCGCGCGGCACGCGTGTACCCGCCAGGCTACAGCGAGATCACACGACTGATAAAGCGAATGCAACTGCAGTCCAGCCTTGGCGAGCACGAGAGGATCGCAGGTTGCGCTTGCGTCTACTCACACAACGTTTGGACTTTAGGCTGCTACGAGGGCACATGCTACCCATACGAATACTGACTGCGAGCGGGTTATATGCTAAGAACTGCAGACGCGACGACTGAAGAAGTATTAAGTATAAAGTACATATCTGTACGATAAGTACAAACCATAAAGTATATATCTGCACGATAAGTACAAAGTATAAAGTATATATCTGTACGACGACTAAAAAAGTATAAAGTATAAAGTATATATATAAGTATAGAAAAGAAAATGCGAGTAATAGGGAAAAGTTTATGACGTAACGAAAAAGAAACCCAAGACTTTGTTTCGCAAATTTTAGATGAAAACGGAAAGGTCTGTCGAATCGTAGATGCATGAAAATAATTGCCGGTAGATTTCGTTTGCTCTCCAAGGTTTTAACCCTTAATTGCTATTGCATGGTCTTGGAGTACCTTTGGATGGTGCCACAAATTGAACATATATTGTACGCACGACGTCAAGTGCTTTATAAATGTTGGAAATGTACTCTTTTCACGTCACATGGGAATATATAATTAGTAAGTTATATATAATAATATATTCGTAGTGTATTATAAATATATTATTTGAATAATTAAAAAATATATGTTGCATGAAAAATCATTCAAATCTGTAAACAGAGTAACTGATCATTTTTGTAACCGATTATTGAACGTAATCATTATTAAGATAAATCAGTACTCTCTCGCTAGTAACTTTTAAATCAATCGATAACTTATTAGTTTATATTTTATTAGAATCAGTAATATGTATGTTGAAAATTGTATTATAACATGTATTACGAGTACGTTCGAAAAATTCATTTTAATCCTCTAATTACGAGTGTTAAGTATTAAATTATTCAAATACTACATTTAATTGTAGAGTTCTCTTTTGACTGACAAATAAAGTGAAAGTAAATTTGCCACAATCGATTAAAATAAATTTTACGTTAATTACTTGATAAAATACTTTCTACAAATTCTATATTAAAGTTCACGTTTTGTCGAAATTTCCCGCGTTCGAAATCCATTTCAAATGCCATCAAAAACTTGAAAATGTACACGGATGAATTTTCAAATTGTAATTGGAACTTTCCATTAGAATATTCATTCCACAAAGTGAAATCTGCTCATTAACGTAACGAACAATGGCAACTGTGAAAATCAATAGTGCCTCTTTTCAAAGTCTGGCTTGATTCTTGATTTCTTAGTTGATGTCGCGCTCAACATTTGTTACGATTTAATTTATTTAAAAAATTCTATTGAATACTTTATTCTCACTACACTCTTGAAATAAAAGTCATAAGAATGTACTAAATAATGATTAACTTTGATACATTATCAAATTTAATGTTATCAAAATGGTCAAATAATTACTAACAACCATTAAATATATAATATATTGTAAATTAAAGAATTATTGATTTGAAACATCAAGTAAAATATTTCTATAACAGAACGAAATTTTTGTTGTTTCTAAATTAAGTAAACCGGAAAAATTACACACGTGACGATTCGAAAGAGAAAAAGCGGGAAAGCTAGTGGTACAAATTACGTGTAAACGATCGATGTGCCTCGGTCTGATGAATTCCTGACCGGCTGTAAGATATTTCACCATCACGGTTACATTTATTTCCCGAACCGTGTTGAAACAAAACACAGTTACCTCTGTCTTTCTGACAATTTCAGCCAGTAATTTTTCTGGATATGTGAAATCAATTACGCTAAATAATCGATTCATAAATCGATGTGAAATATCACGCTAAACAATGAATTTATAAAAAAAAAAAGAAAATGAAATTTCCATAACGAAAGTAATAAAATTTTCATCTGTTATTTTGGACAAATTTAATACAAACACCAAAAGCATTTACCTCTTTCTGTCGTTTCCAAGAAATTTTATTCCCTCTCGGTATTTTTCGTAAATTTCCGTACAATAACGCAGAATTTTGAAAATTATTATGGACCGTAAAGGGTTAATAGATTATGTACCGTACCCTATGATTACGTGCTTCTATGTACACGTATGTACATGTACATATGTACACGCGCTAATGTATCTTGGTGATACTGCCCTTAGGTCACTGCAACTATACAATCGCGATATTATTATCGCTGTATTTTCCGGCACAACTGGCGCAATGTTTGTCGAGCAATAAATTCATTTATTCACTCGCAAGATTTATATTTTGCTCCTTTTATTGTGAAACACTGCTGAGATAAAAACAACCCTGTTGTAATATCAGCTGTAATTAAAAGCCTTTTTATTTCACTTTTCATTGTTGAGAGGATTAAAACTGCAAATTAGTAAAAGAGAAATTTATAAGGCTTCCTAATCCTGTCATCTCTAACTTTTTGACTCGCTAAAAAAATTATTAGTTGATGAATTATTATAATAAGAATAGAGAATTTCTTGCATTTATTTGAACTGATAATAATTAATGATTACTATTAAAGCTTGTCATTTAAAAATTGTCCAATTTTGTTTTAATTAAAAGAACACAGGATTTTCAACGTTGGAATTTCCAAAAAGTAAAATTACTATCCACAAATGGGTTAATTAATTTTGTAGTACTCAAGGTGCACATGAAATTTGAGAAAAAATTTCTGTAATCTTAATATTACTTCTTCAGATAATACACACACATATATATATATATATATATATATTGATATATTGATAATTTTATCAAATTATAATAAATTATCGTAAATTTATGAAAAAAATCTCTATAATCTATATCTAGATTAATATTAATATTATATTATATTTATCAATTACCATATCTCCTATATTCCCTAAAATATCTCCCAATATGTACAATAAAATCGTTCATAGTTGCTCGAGATTTACGTCAGCGTTAGTTTCTCTGTCAAACTCCAAATATATTCACCTTCGCTACAATTTTTATAATAACCAAATCAAACCATCAACTAAATCAAGCTATAGAGCGAATAAAACTTTCAAGAAAGGAACGATTTCCCACATTTCACCATTCAACGTGCAATGTCTGAAAATCTTCTCGATCGTTAAATCACCGCTTTTTCCATCCCCGACGCAACATCTCTCATTCTCACGAATGTACGTGCCTACGCGACCGCGAAACGCTCTCTGAACGCGGACTGTCAACGACAAGGAAGCCAACGACAAACAAAGAAACAGAGATAGAGAAAAAGAGAGAGAGAGAGAGAGAGAGAGAGAGAGAGAGAGAGAGAGAGAGAGAGAGAGAAAGCAGAAGGCAGATCCTAACCTAACGGCACCACCGGCAGGTATTTATAGCAGGAAGAGAATTATTTCAGGAAAAATTATGCGCATGTTTACTGACTGTACGGAATCGGCCCGTAAACCGAGGGAAGCGTGCTTCCGCTGCCAGCCTGCGGTCCGCTGATCGAATTCATGTGATCGGACAAAGGAACAACGTCGCGGCGTCTCTCCCGAAACGCCTCGAGCCCAGCCACCTGTGAACTTTGCTCGAGATTCACCCTGAAGCTGCTGCCGCTCGCTCGTAGATCGATCGTCGAGTTGTTGTAATTGTTCACCAACTGCGGCGATCGCAGATCCCCCGTCGCTGTTAAATCACCGCAGGATTTATGCAAACCACGCTCGAACCTCGGCGATAGCTCTTCCATCCTCTGTTGACACTGATCCGCGTTATCTCTCCGAAGGTAATTCCCAACTTCCGACACCGTCGTCTCTGCCCGTCGTCCGTCGTTTCCACGGGAAGTTCCGTCGGACTTCTTTTGTCCACGATCCTCTCGATTGTCGTCGGAGGGACACTCGTCGCGTATAATGGCCGCCTGACCCTCCAGGGGGCGATCGTAGTTTCGAACGAGCGACACGTTCACCGCGTTCGATCGCTTCCTCTCGAGGGCTTCCACTTCCTCGTACGTCTCGTTCACCCTGGACAGGTCCAGAGGAGGTGGCACTTTCGTCACCTTCACTCGTCGCAGGGTCAGACTCGTCGGTTCCCCGCGAATGTTCGACAGATCGATCTCCGACCCGAAGTATCTGCGAAGAATCGGCTTGTCCTCCTTGGAGATCTCTCTGTCTCGAACGCTTGGTATGTTCGTCGTCGCTGATTTCGAGCAGTATCTAAGGGATGAATTTGTCGACAGGTTATTGCTGCTCGAAAAATCGGACGTTTTCTCGTAGAAAGATAAATTTGGCAGCGACTTGCAGACATTCTCCAGAGAGTTCCATTCGCTCGTCGAACCGATTTTACCTCCCGTCCAATTTTCACTTTTGTCGTACAAAGTTCCGTTCGATCTGTTGGCCTCGGAAATGGACTCGGAGTTCGACTCGATATTTCCGTTTGATCTGTAATTGTTTCCAGTCGTTCTTTGATCCTTTAAATTTCGAAAATCTCCAGCGCCTGCGTTTGTCTTTGGGAAATACGCGTCTTCACTTTGATCTTTGTTTGGCTCATACCGACTAGTCGTGCCACCTTGTTCGACATGGTCCAAATCGTGCTTGGAATTACTCGACGAATCAAATTCTTGTTCAGGCGTTAGACTAGGATTTTCCACAGAAACCGTGTTACGCGTGTCCGTAGGTTCCTCGATTTCGTACAGCTCGTTCCCCGATGGCGCGATGTTCACCAACAGTTTCCCATTTCTCGTCGTCGATAGGATGCGCCCTCCTTGTATATGGCTCACGTTCGTCGAGCTGTTTTTCGAGTAACTGGTCCTCTGAGAGAACTCGCTGTTGCAATTCTCTTCCTCGACCAATTCAGGCGTGACGTTCGACTGACACCTGGACTTCCTGTCGTTGCTGCTTATGGACGATTGATTGCTCTGGCTGGTGATGGTCTCCGTGCTCCCGAATCCGCTATACTTCGACACCGTACCGGGATTTTTGCTCTCGTACCCCTTGGGAAAGTCGTAACCGGCCGTGTCGTTGCCCGGCATGCTGGCGAAGAATTTCCTTCTCAGGTATCTGTTCCGCTCGAAGATCTCGTGCAGCCTCTCTCTCGTCCCGCTGTACGCAGCCTCGTTGTCGTTGTAGATTCTACCGTAGTTTACCGAGTATTTATTCTCGTCGAAGGGATTTCGAGATCGATCTGACGAATTGTAGCGCGCTTGATACTCGGTGGATCCCTCGCCGTTTACGTTTTCGTTCAACGGCTCGTCGTACCGAAGAGGACTGTATCGTTTCTGCGACCGAGGATGATACTGAAAGTTCCCTTCCCGATCGTAATCGTAATCGAGGAAGTAGCTCCTCTCGAACTCTGTCTTCGGCCTCCAGCTCCATCGATACGTCTCCTCGGCGTCCGATTTGGAGAAATCGTTGTTCGTTTGGAAGTCGTCGTTCAACTCGTCGCCGGATTCTATCCAGACGGACGTCGCCTTTTGCATCTGTGGCATCGAGTATCGGTGATAGTTGTATCGCAACGGTTGACGCCTGGAGTGACGATGGTTGTTCAAGCGACATAGTTTTTCGAGATCGTTGATCTCGTTGGTGAGACTGGCCCATTGGGGACTCTTCTCTAGGTCGTCGACGCGTGACAAATTTGAATTTGCCATTTTTACTTTCTTTTTTCTTTTCTTTTTCTTTTTGAAGAGTTCTTCAATGTTCCATCACAACGCTGTTCGTTAGGGATATTTACGCATTGTTAACCCACCTTGATTGTAGGAAGTTTCTACGCGTGACAAGTTTATATTATACATTGACAAATTTGAACGAAATTTGTGGAAATTTGATTCTTTGGCTATTTTTCTGTCACTTTCATTGCATTCTTTGTTAGTTTAATTTTATTTCTTACACTATGTGTGAAATATTTCTCCCAATTTTAAATACATTTTACAACAACTTTGTATTTATTTTTATTGACAGCTCAAAATAATGTTGCTGATTGGGTATACTCTTAAAGAGATTTATAAAACACTCAGTCAACAGAGTTGAATCAAAAAGAGTTGAAATTTCATTGTAATTTATTATACTATTTATTGTTATTACTTTTTTTGTATTATATCGTTATTTTCATTTTAGTCTTATCTTAAATCATTCGATTATTCTAATTTAATTATTTATAATTTAAGGCGAAGTGTAAACGTGAGATCAAGTTTCGTATCTGATAAATATATCCTCGATCATAGTAACATCGCCATAACTGATTATACTATATTATAGCGCAGGGAATTATCAACACTCTGTCACACGGGGCGACTTAATTACCTTTCACTGTCGAGATAATTGGAATTTTATTATCAGTGATCAATCAACTTTGTGAATGTAAAGTTGTAATTGCTTCGAACTCGTAGAAATACACTTCCTTTACAATTTTCAGAATCGCGATTCATTAAAGTCCATCTCACTGGTAAAAAAAAAACACACGTATATTTTTACGTTGCTAAAGAGGGAGAAGATCGATTTATTTTCTGATAATATTGAAGAGATAATTTCTACCTCAGATTTTCCCTCAACTTGCGAGATCTGATAACATCTGGAAGAATTACGAGGTTGTTAACCCACTTCCTAATGAAAACGAATTATATCAGAGTAACGAGCAGAAGGTAAATGGAAATTAAGTAAATAATTGTTTGATTAATATTTAAGTGCGCAATCTTCGCGCTACATAAATGTTTAATATTTTTTCAAACCTCCCGAGCGTTTCGTTTTTATTAGAAAATTTTGTTTCTTCCCATTTTTAAAAATCGTGTTTTTCAATATTTTCTGAAATATTTCAAACAAATATGTCAATTTGTTATATGGTTTATCATTAATTAGCTAATCGAAGCTGTATTCTTAGTATAGAAATTGGAAAATGAATTTTCGTTTTTGAATATTGTGTGAAACTTGAATATTAAATTGGAAAGAAAATTGAAAAATCGGGTGGATTTATTTGGAGCGACAAAGCTTAGCTACTGAATACATTTGTAAATAGATTCGAGGATTATATTTAGAATGCGGTATGATGTCAACGTAGTATGTTTTTAACGAGCTCCAACCTTGTATTCTATTTTGAAAATAACAATTTTCATCATTTTTATAATACACTTTCATTACTCTGTATATAATATAATTTCTTCCATTTTTTAATGTCTCTCCTTATTATAATAAAAATTGAAAATAAAAAAAAATGTTTTAGAAAATTTCAAGAAAAACTTTGAAAACTAAATGTTAATTGTCTAAATACCAAAAATGCCTTATTTTTCTTATTTATACAATAAATGGACCTCGATTTACTTCATACTGTTCATAATTCAAAGAAACATTGATACCTTATCACCAACGATTAATGACGTATTTATTCTTTTAATGGAATATTTAATACAAAATAACATTCAGATACTTTATCAATTTTCCTTTATTCCGCAAGAAACAGCGATTTTCCTCAGAACGAAGAGTTTATTTAACCAACCAACGTTACGGTTTTCAGGTAACTGTGCGTCTGAAAGAAGATCATCAATCTAATAAAAAGATTCCGGAAGTTCGTACTACACGGTGTTCGTGTTTTGACACGGCCGAATGTTTCTATCGTTGGTCTGCAAAAGCGAAGATAAATCAAAAGCATAATTAGAGAACGGAATTATGTCTTCTCTCAGCGAAGCGAACGAGAAACAAGTCGAGACAAGCCACTCTCGATCCACGCATGGGTGATCCTCTTCAATTGCAAAAAGTCTGGAAATGGTTCAAGTTTAGAGAAAACGAATTCAACGGCGAGCTGACTGAAATCATCCCGACGATTAGCAAATCTGACAGGTCATTAATCGTTTCCGTTGCGTGTGTTTCAACAATGAAAATGTTTTCGAAGCGGAAAACTTTGTTACTCGGTTGTAGCAAAAGGAATTATTCTCGAAACGAATAATAATGGTTAGATATATTCCGGAATGTATAAATATTAAATTAACATCTTTTAATTTTACATTTTTCAAGTTTTCCAAAGGAAGCTTGAATTATCTGGCAATAATAAATATTAAATGCTAGAAACTGAATTCAGTATTAAAAAAATATTAATTTAGCAATTGAAATTAAATTTAAGCTTAAAAAGATATTAATTTAGCAATTGAAATTAAACTTAAGCTCCTACTGAAAAAGTTTCAATAACAACGAGATACTTTTCAGAACAGAAAACACAAGTTTTAACATTAAGCATCAAAGATTAAACATTGAATGTTCAATACTGATATTAATTAGATATTAATTTAACACTATTTGATATTATTACAACAACGAGATATCATTTCCAAGAGCTAATTGTAAATCATAGAAATATTGTTCGGTGAAACTTCGCAGCCAGGTCTTTTCGATCAAGTGCAGAGTTAATTGCGCGATGATCAACGATGAAGAATGGAAAGTGTGTTTTGGTTGGGAAACCGGTAGTCTCTTGGAAACTTCGTGGCCAGCTCGTGGCGGTATCGATCGACAGGATTTTAATTAATATCCTTAATTACACAACGAAAACACGCCCCGCGGCGCTGATAATATAAACACAATTGATCACACCTTTGGCCATTTTAATTGGCTGCCTCGGTTAAGAAATAACTGGTTTTAAAAAGGAAAATGAATCTGCGCGGCTCGACTCGCATATGTAGTAATTAGTTTCTAGAAACTCTTGTTAAAAAGACGTTACAATACAAGTTTCTCTAAGAAAAGAAAAAAAAAAAAAGGAGAAAACAGAAATAACTGAACTCACTTCGGAATACATGATGGAAGGAATTTTCTTAGAAACTACCCTTATATTGAATTTGGTTTTGGTAGTGTAGAAGAAGTAAATAAAAATTAATAAAATAATACATTGTAAATATCACGATACATCGCAATTTTTAATTATAATTAATTATTACATCGTTATTGCCAACTAATCAATTATAAATTAATTATTATCGTACCATCATATTAAATGTAACTTTCAGTATATTTAAAACGTAGATAAAATTCACGTCGAATGATTTTACACGTTACAAAATTCGAAGAAAAGGTTAATATAGATAGAAAAGAAAATCCTCGCCCAATGTACCGTATACGATCGCGTTGCAAGAAAGTAAGGCAACTTGTATATTATACGAGTAACCATCAGAAACAGGGTGAATCGTAACAGCGAGCAGCTCTCGTAACACTTTCTCTCTGTTTATTTGAGAAGAATTATTATTCTTCCACGAGAAGAATACGCGGCGCACGGAAGAAAGGAAACGACCGAACCGACCGTCTTCTCGCCCTTGTTCCAACGAGATAATTATTCGTACGTTAAAGCCGTAGGCACACGCAGGAATCGCACCTGTTTAGATCAAACGCTCGGCTCAATGAAACACGCGATTACTCCGTTACGCTGTCGGCGAGATTTTTCTCTTTGGGAAAGGTGTTACTCGCACACACTTATAACCGGCATTCTATTCAAATGAGCAACGAGCTATGATGCACGTTCCGCGAGCCCAGAGACGCACCGCTTTTTATCGAGAAACGATTTCACCGTGAATTACAGTATCGCCGTTCTAATGAACTGTTTCTTTCCCTCGTTGTTGTTGTTTTTACTTGTTTATTCTTCTGTTCTGTTCTTTTTCTTTTTGTTAGAATTTATGCATCGCCATCGTGAATATGGTTACATCTTCGTTATTGCACTATACAGCAGATTACCGATACTTGTGTATTTGTGGGAAATTTAAGACTGGAACCTACCAAGGTGGTTAGGTTTGGAAATTTATCAAGTACGAGCTAGCTCTGAAACAGACAGAATTTAATAATTGCTGGGAAATTGCTCTGCCTGCGAAAATTAATGAAATTTTTCCACTTTCCAAGTTCCGTTTCATTCATTTGCATTCGCGAAAGTATGAAATTGCAATTTAAGTAATTAACGATCGAATAATTTTATTGCTCCGATTGTCGTAGGATTTAGTTGTCTCGGCTAACTGTAATACGATGGAAAGTACGAAATTGCAATCTAAGTAATTAACGATCGAAAAATTTTTATTGCGTTTTTTATCACTCCGATTATCGTAGGATTTAATTGTCTCGGTTAACTATAGTACGAGGGATTTTCGGTTACCAAAAAAAGCAAAGAAATAATATCGATGAGATCGTTTGACCAACGCTTTTTTTCGAGTCACTCGATAGAAGAGGTGATAAGATATCAATGTGAGTATTTTTAAAACAACTTTAGTTATACAAATAAAAATTTCAGCAAACAAGAAAAATACTTCTTAAATACAGATTAGAAGTAAATGTTGATTTTAATAGAAATTAAATTTAAAATACTTTTACTAGATATCTCAGTTGAACATCTTTCGTATCATTGTATTATTACATCATTTATATTGCTTGTGTTATTTTTGTACAATATTTTAATTTTTATAGCACTTACAGGTTCAAATTTCCACAAATTTAAATTTAAATTTTGAATTTAACTATTTATATTTATTAAGAATAGTCGTAAATGAAATCTTCTCACTAATAATAAATAAATACTATAATAATATACGTATATTATTTACGGCAAATTTCAATCCTTTATACTTTAAGAAATAACAGTCATAAAAATTAATCTCCAAACAATATGAATAAAAATCCTTGAGAAAATGCTACCCAAAAAATTATTTAGTCTAAAAAAAAACATACGGTTTTTTAATTATTTTTCAAATTATTCTCAAAATCGTTGACACGAAACCGAAAAATTCATCCTCAACACTTAGAAATGACTGTGAAAGTGTTCTAATTAAAGACGAATAAAAATTAGAAGAAGAAAACATCATTCAAGGAATTGTTTCATCTAAAAGCGATACATTACATAAATTACGTTCAAAACTGACGTGACAGGAGGAGAAGATTCTCCAAATTCATACATAATATCGTACGACCAACCGCGATCGTAATTTTGTCACGTGGCCCCTATTAAATTGTCTCGTATAAACTTGTCATATGAAGCCTCGAAAAGCCAGCACGCGCACAAGTTCGTAATTAAGATTCAAGGCATGGACTGATTAAACTTGCAAGATGCTCGCCGTTTCTGACCTTGCGCACGTTCCTTCGAAAACTTCAACTACACTCTTTGACTCCCCATATTTAAACGAGACTAATACCTATTTACAATCCGACAGCACGTTCAATTTCACCAATCGCAACGTTCTTAAATTATTTAAACGACACTCTCGATCGTAGATTTCGAAATCTTTAATTCACGGCACAGTTGGCACTTCCCACGTGGCACTCCACTTAATTCCACTTAAAAATCATCTTCACGCACGAGCAAAAATACTTCACTTTAAGTCACACTTTTTTTTTTTAAATAACGTCAAATTGGCATTTAATGGAAAATTTAATATTTGAACCACTGTACAGATAATTTTGCGCACAGAGAATTATCTATTAAATTGTTAAAAATTCACCAGTTGCCGCAAAGAGCAAAGTGTTGTTCCAGCCTTCGTAACATCGTAATTAATTTGTAATCAAAACTTTTAAAAATTCACCAGGAAAATATTTATGTACGCGAGAGTTACGACGTTTATCGAGAAATCTATCAGATTCGAAGCTCTGTCGGAAATTATATACGAGAGACAGTATTCCGTTTGCTCGAGTTCCGAAATTTTCGAAGCTCTATCAAAAGTATCTCGTTCGTTTCGTGAGATCGAGGTCTCAAGTTTAGAACTTTATCAAAAACTACGAGGACAAACGGTGTCGTGTTCGTCGGCGGAAATGTTAAATTCATTTGTTGACGGAAGACGCGGCGGGAAACCAACGCGCAAAGTGGTATAATCGCGTGTGTTCGCGGCGAAAAAACGCCGACGCTTCTTCCTGAGAGCACGCGGAGGCTTCTGCCGCGAAACGAGCACGCCGATCGTCTGCTGCGAGCGCGAGAATTCGCCGTGTCTTTTCGCGCTCCCTTCTCCGTCTACGGTCGCGTCTATGCTTCCCGTATGTCATCCGTATTTTTGCCGCGAAATACTCGAATTGCCCGCGAAGGTCACTCGTGCATGCACGACCATTGACAAATGTTCTTTCGTACGCGTACGTGATTCGTCAGACGTACGTGACACGATCAACCGGTGGGTCAAATTTGCTCGTGCGATGTTTGCGTGATTTAGTACGTATTTATGATTATTGGAACGAGTGGTTCGTCGCATCAATTGCGAATAATACAAATTATTTCTTTGACTTGATTTTTGTTTCGAATATATAAAAGTTAATATTCGGACGATTAAAAATCAAAACTGTCGTAATATTGTAAAAGAAATCGCGCAACGATAAATCTGTGCTCATTTCGAAGCTTGAAGTCTCCTTTTTTTATTTTACAAGTAGTGGTAGAAGTTTATATTGTTTTACAAATGTTCGTCTTTGTCACGTAGCAAGTGGGCAACTTTTCTTCTCGAAAATGCTACAAGAATTGTCACATGGTATGTAAAAGCATGCAATATTTGCAACAGATTTGAAGACAACGATTTTTTTTTTCTTTCGTCAGTTTATCGAACTTCGAATATCAGGCGAGAACATAATCGAACATGGCGAAGCTAATGTTATATAATCTTTTGAATTTTCGTCGACCAAGCGAAATAATATTCCAGTCTAGTCTAGTGACGCGTCGTAAATTCGACGTGTGATAAAAATTCAATTTTTAAATTTCACAAGGACGAGTGTGAAACGTCGGTGTTAATACGTAGCTTTCACGTGCCTTAAAATCGAGCATTTAAATTTGGAGGTGACGTGCGCGAAACCCGACGTTTCATCGATATTTCATATTTTCTTTCTGCCAGTGGCGATACCGTGCAGTAATTAGCGCATTCGACTTCGAAACTACATCACTGCCTTACACTTCGCACGATTTTGCAACTAATTGCTTGTTTAATTCTGGCGAGGCACGAAGGCAAGAGATACACCGTATCGACGTTCATGTTATTCCAGCGACTCGGTGTTGAATAAAATAATATTTATTATTAAAAATGGTGTTTACACAATTTTGCACTGGTTAATTTGAAGTAATTGTTTCTTTTTACATCGATTGAAACATTTGATTCTACATCTTATATTCATCGCGCGTTTCAATTATATTTGTTAAATGATACACTAAATGATAGAAGTAATGTTCAAGCCTGATATTTTCAACGGTACACACGTACGTCTGATTTCTTTCGCGGTCGAGTGTTTTATCGGTGAAAGACAACAACGATAATTTACAACTACAATTGACATTTTCACTTTGTCAAAATTCTATGCTGAACTCACACGTAATACGCATATACATATTTTGGACTATTAAAATGTTTCAAATAAGAGATCTTAAGACACGGAATTAAAATTGAAATGTCTCTTGAATTAAATATCTTGAAACACTAATATTTAAATTGAATTTTAAATGTGTACTTTGATTTTTTCTTTGTATATTTCACAGAAAATAGAAGGAAATGTCTACTCTTGTTTAAGAAAATGTCGATGACGTGGAAAATTAAATAAAGAAACAACCTTCAGTCAAGGAAATTGTGAATCACGTTCCAAATCAACTAACTTTGTGAGTGAGATAATTCTTTCTATTAATAAATCTCATTAATATGCGAGATATTCAGAAATCCAGGATAAGTGAAATCTTCTCAAGATAATGAAATATACAATAATACCCCTGTACGTAAGTATGTTCTAATATTAAAATAATTTAATAATTAGCGTGTTTTAATATTAAAATAATTTATATAAAATAACTTGTAAAAAGAAAGAAGCATTTTTTTTAACGAAGTTCAATAATTTAACATGCACTTGTTAAAATATAACGCTTGTTTTTATTTTTACAAGTTTTCTTGCATAATTTATTTTATGATATAATTTATTTTAAGCACACGACAGAGCAGCTAATGGCACACTAATGCGTTGCTCTGTTCAAATACTACAGCTATAAGCCATTATATTACCATTTTGTATCTGCACTTAAATCACAACTAAAAATGTAAATGGCTGCCACGTCACACTCTTTCCAATATTTTAATTATTATTTCAAAAAGATTTCTCTCTTCTAAATATATTTTAAATTAGTACGCTCGAGGTACACGAACCACTACATATCTCACAAGCAATTCACAATCACTTTCTTCAATATTTTAATTATCATTTCAATAAATTTCTTACACGCCACACTAATATTTCTGTTAATCAACTACATTATCAGTCATGGCGCGTTCGAGTTACACACGAATACTGGCTTACTGGAAAGTAGCCAATTTGCAACAAATAAGCTCGTAAACGTTGACGCGGTAATCAGATTACACGCAAAAATGTCGGTTAGGCGAGTACCATGCTGGCAGAAATTGTTATCAGAGATTAGATAAGTACCTTGTACACAATCGATATCGCGGTGATACGATTCGCCTCGCTTTCACGATGTGTATACGACAGTGAAAAGCCGGCCGTGATTTCAACGAAGAGCAAACTTAAATAAACACGTCCGATATTGTCAAGGTCTCTGCGGGAGGAACGAATGGCCCCTGTCATTTTTTTTCCTTTTTTTTTTCACGAAACATCGGGCGTGTGATTTTAAAAAACTGCAACAGTTTAATATCGCTGCATCATGTCACGCGAATATTGCTACGTAGTATTTAATAAATCGAAATTTTCGTTTAATAATCCTCAAACAGTGTCAAATACGTGTTAAACGTAGAGCGACTCTCATTAAAATTCGGACGTTTAAATATCGAAACTGCTGCAATTTTATAAAAAGAGATTGTACAAATGGTGAATTTATTTATAGGGTTTGTTTTAAAGCCTGAAGTCTCTACTTTTAAAACGCACCGTTCGTTTTATCTTAGAATGTTTTTATACTACGTAACAGATGGCTAGGTGAAGACACTTTTCTCCTCGAAAATTCTATAAATTATCATAGCAAGTACGTTGAAAAAGAGGAAAATCTTTTCCACTATTGAATATACGATGGATTCGAAGATTGAAGTCTCTCCTTTACAACCCCCTCAATCCGTCTCAAACTTGCTGTATAATTTCACTCGCCAATTAGTCGAACTTTAAACGAGGTAAAACATAACGAATATTAGAATATCAAAGTTGAAAATAATAAGGCAATAAAAGCGTTCTTTTCCAAATTCTCGCAACTCGATTTTGTAATTGAACATTACACCGTGATTTGTCTCACTTGCCCCTCGAAAAGAAACTGTTTCCTATTGGAAACCATCGTTTCGTTTTCCACGCTTGTTACCGCTCGTTACGAGGCGATATTAACGACTCGTTGAAACTTTCAACTCGCAGTTAGTCAAGTCGAAACGGCCATTACAACTTCTCCGTAACGCGAGTACTGTTGTTCCTTGAAACTGCCAGGTGACAAACTTGGCAATTCATCGATCATACGCGCTTTATGTATCGAGCACGATTCCCGACGCGGTTAAACGCATGCTGATCAACTAACGGAATGATAATACACGATCTCACGACCGTTATTTGTGTACTCAATTGCCCTCTTTCCATATAAATACCTCGCGCTAATGTCTACGTTGGTTAATATCCGTGTTAACGCATCTCGTAATCTGATTGAAGTGACCATTGTTTACGAGGAGAATTTCCCCTCGCGTAACTGTGCCTAAGATTATTACAGTTGAATATTTCCGGGAATGGAGAGAAGTTAAATCTTCTTCAGTTTCAAGGGTCTTCAATTTTCGCAGATCTTCGTGCTTTTCAATATTTTTCAATATTCTCAAATTTGCGTGTATTCGTGTATTTTTGAAAACTTTCGTCCTTTTATATTTCTGCAAATTTGGAAATATCGGGACAAGATCTTTAAACAGTCAAGTGTTTAAGATTCGGAATCGCACTAAAATTTTTCAAGCATTCCAAATACAGTGTATTTAATTGATTACGTTATAACGTGTATGCATAATTAATTATTTAGTAAAATCCTACTTTTATTTAGACATAGATTTAGGTTCCATTTTCGAGCATTTTAGAGACGTTTAGAATTTTAATGATTACAAAGTTGGGCTACACAACACGAGGCATGCAATTCATAATTAATCAAACAGTTTCTTCATTAAAAATTGACGAGACATGCAACGAAATGTTTTTGTTGTTATCACTACTAATTAGTAGTAATTTTTAAGAAATATTTACTTATTTTTAATTTGCACGAAAAGTGTTGGTAAGTTAGAAATAATTAATAATAACACACAACAAAAGGATTCTGTCAAATAACGTCACTCTTCTAACAAATTCCTTCTCCTTTCTTCTTATTGCTTGTTTCACATTTTACATAATACTTAATTTAAAATATTTCGACGAATATTCCTAAAAAGATTTGTGAATCAAGAAAAATTGCAGACAAGTATTGTCACGAAAGAAACACTGAAAAACCTACTCCAATGTAGTCGCCATTTAAAGATATTTCTTTTAAAAGAAGATCAATTGTCAATATATATAAAATGCACAGCATAAATAGTCATTGTCGCAGACGTTCTAAAATTTGTTCACAGTACTGTCTATTATTTAATTGTCAACAATCATGCACACGAATGCTACCTACAACCTTCCCGCGGTTTTTCGTAATCGAATCCGTGCTCGATTCATTGCGAAACAATCGCACGCTTCCCCTAACGTAAACGGTTGCGTTTCATGTCATGCACAACGAGCAAATTTCATGCTCTGTTTCGTTCGAACAGCGGTACGCCGCGAAAATAATTCGAGCAGCTTCGAACGAACAGAAAAACAAAAAAAAGAAAAAAAAAGGAAATAATAACAAAGAGAAAAGAAGCAATCGATCATGTAAAAGCTATGACTGTCTTGTAAAATCATTGTTCGAAAGCTGAGCTTCCTTTGCGCGAACAAAAATCGTACGAAAGAAAAAGAAGGTGAGAGGTACTATTATCGTGTAGAGGTGTATATTTGGACACTTGCAAATTATTGTAAACAATGGATGAAAGTTTCTAAATTAATTTCTGATATTGATATTGAAATTCTTTTATGTGCGTTGCATGAAAGTGTTTCGAAATTAGCATTGTAAACGCTATTCTGAGTTGTTGCAGATACAAAATAAATATATTTCTTAATATAATAGTATATTAATAAATACAAAATAAAATATTAATAAAAACAGCAACAATTGAAGAAGAATGAGAATCAAGTCCAGAAATATCTGAGTTAAACGACTTTAAGTATGTATAATTCTATATACTATATTAATATTTGATATGAAATTAATTCTCCTGAAAACTTGAATGTTGTATTTTAATTTTATTTTTAAGTTTTATTAATTTAAATATATGTTAATGTATTAGTGTATAAAATATATCAACAGACAATATCAGAAACAAAAATTAAAGGATATATCATCCAAGGAGTAATCAACTTGATATTACACTATATTAACGTCGATATCTTTTCGAATCGCATGTGTCCAAATACTCATACGCAATGGTATATATAAGATGAATCAAACAAAAAAAAAAATAGAGAGAAAATGATTAGCATGTAGCATTACCTTGGCAGTTGTCTCTGTAGTGCTGAGATTTTGGCGGCGGCGGGGGTGCGTTCGAGTATTCTATGGATGAGCCGAAAAAAAAAAGGAAAATAATAAATTAGCCGCACTACGATTACCATGAAACAATAATCGCTCAGTGGTGTGGGTTCACTGTGAACATTGAACGCTGTCTTGGGTTAATGGGACGCACTCTTCCTCGACATCGATCGATATTGGTGCCCAGAGAACGAACCACTTCTCCAACGATGCGTTTAACAGGAAACGCATTTGTCAACAATCGAATTATACATATATATATTTTTTAAATAGTTCTATTAATATATTTAGCCTTTTCTATATCGTATTATTCG
The DNA here is from genome assembly GCA_030673865.1 of Melipona bicolor. Taxonomy (NCBI): domain Eukaryota; kingdom Metazoa; phylum Arthropoda; class Insecta; order Hymenoptera; family Apidae; genus Melipona; species Melipona bicolor. The sequence continues at coordinate 440,266 of JAHYIQ010000029.1, forward strand.
ATATTTTCGGTTTCGCCGTGTATTTTCAATATTTTTAACGGAAGGAAGATCCTTTGGGAATTTGGCACTTTTCGTATTTAAATTACCTAAATTTGCTCCTTCAAGTGAGATCTTTAAATCATCCAAGTGAAAAGAAATATAAATCTCTTTCTTGAAATTGAAAGTTAAAATTGAGAAGAAGTTAAATTTCGGATAAGAAAATAAAAAATTAAGATTAAGAAAGAATGAATAAAAATTGAAAATTAGGAAAAAGAAAGTATTTCACCGGAACGTATTATTATCCAAGTATCTACCAGATGTTCCTCTAACTGATTGTTTGACAAACAACAAAATAAACGATTCTTTTTGAAATGTTTATTGCAGTAAACTGAAAATTTTCAAACTATCCTAAACCAACATTTATATTAAATTTCACAAACCTCTTTATATTCACGAATCGAAGAACAAGAAACTTTAAAATCTCGAATGATTATACTACAAAATCCAACGAGGAAACTAAAATTCCTTCCAATGAAAATCATCGTATAATAATTCTACTCTCTACTCAATGAAACAACTCTTGTTATAACAAAATGATCCACGCCAATTTCTGTACCCAAAATGAATGAAAAAGAATTTCGCCTGACGACGAAACTAACAAAGACGACACTTCCAATCAACCAATGAAACACACCGAATGGTAAAAGTCCGCGAGTGTAACATCTCTAAGGAGGAATTTTTGTTTTTTAACAGTTATGAAAATTCAGACCTTCGAACGTGACGGTAGGTCGAGCGGTGTAGATGGGAATCGGCGACCACCAAGAGGCGGCTTTTCGTCGAGTGGTCGGCGAAGGTGGCGGCGGTGGCGGTTGATACCTAAATCTCGGCCTGTGTTTGTCAGGGTCGAACGGCTGATCGGCAAAACCGTCCGACTGTTTCAAGATCGACGACGGACTTCTCGTCGAGCCGCGTACTTTGCCAGCCACTTTGCCCCCGCTATCGATCTGCGTTCTGGTGCACGCGGGATTCGTTCCAGTTTTCGAGGAGGATCGCCTGCCAGCCAGGTCGGGCGGCGACGACAACGAACGCATGTTATCTCGCCGGCTGGGAAACCTGTGCGCCACCCATCGGCCAGCCAGATAAGGCGCGATGTCTCTCAGCTCGTGTATATCCGGCGACGAGGTGAACATCTCGCCGAGGATCGAAGTTTTTTGGGCGGCAAACTTCTCGAACTTTTTTCTCATTCGTCCGACCGGTTTCCTTGCCTCTAGCTCCCTGGTCTCAGCCCTCCTGGCCACGGCGTTAGTCACGGCATTCGACGTACCAACCGAGGAATCCTTTAGCTCGGCTGTCTTGCTGATAACGTCGATGTGAGGCATGGACAAGTCCTCTCGTCTCAAAGGAACGCGCGGAATCGGCGGCGAGCCTCCTCTGCGGCGAGCCCTTCCTCTACGAGAAGGACACTCGTACTTGCGACGCAACCAGGCTACGTCCGCGAACTCGTGAGCCTTCAGCTTACCCTCGTCCACTTTCCTTAGAAGGCACCTCGCCAGTTCGGGATCCGATCGAAAGCGTTTCGGCGCCGGGGACACGGCTCTCGCTCCTCCGTGCACCGCGCGAAGATCCTCCGCGCTTTCGAATCTGGCCCTCAGCCGTCTCACCGTGCCGTTTCTCACGAGCTTCAAGTAGGCGCGCCAGTATCTGTCCGGGTCCGGCGACGAACTACGCAGCCAGATGCTCTCGAGGCTGCAGGATGAATTCGATCGCGTGGTCGCGCGACACGGACTGACGCTGCGAGGCCTATCGTGTTCACGGTCGCGTGAACAGGAACGGAGGAGCGCGGGTCGCGTGTCCACTTCCCGGACAGGGCTGTCTCCTCTCCTCTTGCCGATCGACACTTTCGGGGAGGCCGAGCGTGTTCTGTATCCCGACAAAGGCAACGTCGTGTACCTCGCCGACTCTGTCTCGCCGAACAATTCTCTCAGGTCCGCGAAACTTTGAGACGAGGACAATCTTCCTAGTTTTGGTTTTGGTTTTGGTTTCGTTTGCTCTCTCTTTTCACTGTCCCGGCCGGCCTCCATTTTGTCGACGTTCTCGAAGAATTCGATCTTCGTCGGAACATCCTGACACTCTGCGTTTCGTTGAATGACCGTTTTAACGGAAGTTTCGGAACTCCCCGTCGTGCTGTCCCTTTCGCTGCCAGAGTTCGGGCCCAGGGTTTTCGGCTGACGCGTTGCGTCGGGCACAGCGATCGCCAGGAGAGGAGATTTCTTCGACCATTCCTGCAAAACGTTCTCCACTCGCTGCCTGTCGGATGGACTCTTGTTGCTCGGCGTCAGAACCAACAGGAAATCGTTCTTCTCTTTGACCCTCGAGTCTGTCCTCGACGAATCCTCGACGTTTGACGAGGGTTCCAGGGAGTAACAGCTTCTTGGCGACGTGCTGGTTACGCTCGGCGCAGTAGTCGAGAAACAAGTTACTTTAGGTATCTTCTTCGCAGCTAGCGCCGCTGCTATGCTGCCTCGAGTCTCGCGCGGTGCCAGAGGCACCGACAGCCTTCTCCGCGAAACTTTGTCCAGAACTTCCTTTCCAAGCGTCACGGACAGTCTCTTTTTCTCTAACTCGCTCATGGGCAAAGAAACTCCATGTACGGAAGTCCTGTCCCCGGAATCGAACTTTTCCATGCTTTTCCCCTGGCTGATCGAGTCGCTCCTCTTCAAAATTGTTTCCGAACGATCGGTGAGCGTTTTCTGATCGCCCGGCGACACGTCTGACGTGATCATGGAGTGACATCGTACGTGAAGACCCTTTCCATCGTCCCGAGCGCCATCGGTCGATTCGACTTCAGGTGGAACCACAATTTCGTACTTCGACAGAGAGTCCTGCTTGTCAGTTCCCTCTGTTCTCTCTTGTCGTTGCTCGCTGGTCTCGGCGTCGGTTCTCGAAGTCGTCGAAGACAGCGTAGGCCTTTGCAAATGGTCACTGCCGTAAATCTCGTTCAGCTGTTTCTTCAAGGTAGCCACCTGTTCGATAGACAAACTGCTCCAAAACTTCTTACTGCCGCCGAGGCTTCTCTGCAGAGACGGCTGATCCAAATGATCCGCGTATCTCTCGCTCTGAGTGATGTTCGCCTTTTTCTGTATCGTGCTCGCCACGTTTATCACAGAGGTGCCACGCCAAAGCGGCTTGTACGTGTCTTTCCTCGCGGAAATCTCTCTCCTTCTGGAGGATTCTAGCTCGCTCTCTTCGAACTGAAGCTTCTTAAAGTGTTGGATAATATTCTCGACGGATCTTTCCTTGCACCTCAAACTACAGTCACCGTGCCATTTGAACTTACTGACGTCCCTGGTACTGAACAGGAAGTCTTTGTCCTTCTGAACAGCCTTCAGTTTCCCGTAAAGTGTACTGAACTCCACCTCGGCTTTCTCTTGCGACCTTACCTTCTTCCACCTGTCGTAATCTATGATCTCCTCGTTTCTCATCCTCGGTCTCAAATCGCCGGAGGAGAATGTTCTCTCCAGTTCACCCAATCTTTCCAGGCTCGAGTAGAAGTCATGCAGCTCCCTGTATCTTTCCGACCTCCTTCTGTCGTGCAATCTTTCCAGCACGTACCGATGGTACTCCTCCCGATCGACGGGCGACGCGCACAGAGAGTTCGTGCTCCTGGTCAACGACAAATTCGAGCCAAACTTGGATCTGGCTGCTTGCAGCTCCTCAGCCTCTCCGGCACTTCTGGCTCGAACCTTTCTCGCGAGCGTCGTTGTGCCAGGAACGTCTGATCTCTCTTGCTTCAACGTGCGAATGCGTCTACAGGCTGGCGATCTGATCGGGGACGGCGAGGAAGTTCGCGATGACGGGGGCTTCGAGTCGGAACATTCCGACAGTGTCTTCAGAGGCGGCTCGCTCGAGCTTCTTTCCTTCAAACGCTCCCTCGTTGTCGAGTCTGGACTACGATTGCGCAAAGTGGCCGACGATCCAAAGTCCTCTATGCCCAGCAGGCTGTCGAACTTGCTAACCTTTTGGAACACGGACCTCCCAGGCCAGCTGACACCGTACGGACTCGAACTTCTGGAGGAAACGCTCTCTCGTTCCCAGTTCTTGAACCTCGAGTTCGACACCGGACGCTTGTGCGCCAGATAGATGCTCAACGACTTCAACGAAGGCTCCGACTTGCTGCCCTCGCGGATGTTTTCTTGGTAAATCCTCGCTCGTTCGCTCACGATGGACCTACCATGGAAAGGAACGTTTTCGCTCGATGCTGCTGAAGAGATCGACCTCAAGAAAAGGTTCTGAAAGAACGTGTCAGAGCGTGTTGCCTCGTGATGTTTCTTGATCTCCTCCACGGTTAACGTCGGTGGTTGTTTGTCGAACGTCGACGACTGTTTGGAAGACTTCTGTCGAATATTCGGCTCCTCGTTCTCGATGTTGCTCCTCATAGCACTCTCGCTCTCGGAGTCCGTCTTTCGTCCATTGGTCACTCCCTTTGTCTTCGCGACATCTCCATTCTTCTCCTTCTTCAACTTCTTCCTCGTCTCGACCTTCTTTTTATTCGTATCAGGGTTAATTCGTATGGTTTCTGGTTTTCGTACGGGAGACTTGACGATAGTCTGAGGTCGCAGCCTCCTCCTCTTGCTCGATTCGCTGATCGCCTCGGAGGAAGACGTAAACTCCCTGCTGGAGCTCATTTTCTCGGGATGTCTGACTATCGTCTTTGGTTTCTTAACGTCCGTCAACACCGATCTGCGCGCAACTGACGGAGAGGACGCAGTGGAGGAGGACTTTAAGGAACACGTGGACTTTCCCGCCGGCGTCGAGTCGATTGGTTTCCTTAACATCTCCTGCCCCTTCGACGACACCGTCACCACCACTTTCAACGATTTGTCCTGCGGACTCCTCTGTTTTCCACTGCTCAAAGCCGACGAGTACATCATCGTGGAACTCTTGACCACGGTCCCCGATGGCAACACCGTCGTTTGAACATCCTTGCCACTTTTGTCTCTGTATCTCTGCAAATGCTTCCTGCTCTCCACGGAAGACAAATCAACCGAGGATCTAGCGAGCCTTCTGGACGACTCCTCCTGCTCCTTCCTCGTCAAACGACCCCGAGCGTTCGCCTTTTTCAAAAAAGGCGCGGAACCGCCAACTCCGTTCGTGGCCCCGTGCGATTTCCCCTTCGATTTTGTCGAGGAAGGAACCAGACACTTGGAATCGATCCTCGAGGAAGAAAACGATTTATCATCGAGTCTGCGTTTCGCGTCAGGCTTCGTCGAATATTCGTAGCTAGTTCTCGAGGAGGGGGCGACTCGACTTCGGCCTCTATCCGCCGGGAAACTTTCCGCGGCGGCAGCTGCATCGGGCAAACTTCGCGACAGACACCAGTCCGACTTCTTCTTGCTGAACGGGACGGACACCGGCGTGGAAACTTTCGGCCGAGACGAGATCGGGCTGTTGGACGACGCTCGATACGAAGTGGAAGTCGCGAGGAGGCTTTCCCGGCTCTTCCTAAACCTGTCAAGGTTGCTGCAAAACCGTTCCCTCGGCGATCCAACGTTGGACAGGTCCTCCGCGAAACACTGTTTATGCCTCGACTTGAACGACTGAACAACGCCGCCTGCGGCTTGGTATTTCACGTTCGACACGCTCGACGCGTATAGTTTCAGGGTTTTGCTGTTTCTGGAAGATTGTCTTCGAGGCGGGGATGGTGGCCTCACGTTCGAGACTGTTCTACTCTGTGTATTGGCGAGGCTGATGGCTCTGTGAGGCTTCGATCGCGCGACGGTCGATCGAACGTCCATTTTCGTAGCGAACGATCGTTCCTGCGGCGACAAAGCGGCCGTTGAGGAGGTTTTTCGGTGAACGCGGATCCGTGTCAAAGTGGGCGAGATCGGAAAGTACTCGACTCCCGAATCGTCTGTGGACAAAGTGTTGATTGGTTGCTTTGTTCGCAGATTTGCGTGCCGTTTCGTGGAACCCTCTCACCAAAAATTTTGAAGAGAATAGACCTCTTTGAAGCTGAAGGTGATGCTGCTTTTGCTTCTATTTAGTTTCTTTTTTTTTTCTTTTTAACTGTTTTATTAAGTTTTAATCCGGCTGCAGCAGCGTGAACGGAAGATCTTCTCAGGTGATGGTACTGCTTGTGCATCGTATTACGGGGAAGAATTAAGTCGCACACCAATATCGATAGATGCCGAGAAGAGGCGGTGCGGTGAATAACTTAGAGAGCTACTTTTGATATCGTGGAAAATGAAAAAAGAAAAAAAGGGAGGAGGTAGTATTGCGTTCAAGCTGGACATTTTTTTTTGGCTGGCACAGCTGAAATCATGGTTACGAGTCATGCGCTCTGTATCTCCTTCACTCGACGTATATTTATTCAAGCGAGATGAAATTCAAATTTTATTACGCGGCAATTAGACTGGCTTGGAATGTCGAGCTACGCGATTATGTAACGCTTATATCGGACTGAGAAATGTATAATATTAATGTTGTTCGAAGCGATAAGCGACCTACCGATATCTTCGTATACGTCTCAACTTGTGAAAAGTATAAATTTACACGGTGGCTCGCAAAAGTATTCAAACACTTGTACAAATGGATATATTGTGCAATATATGGCGTGTCAAATTTCAAAAATTTTTCCTTAATAATTTGTTGTATGTGTAAATTTATGTGAAATACATATATTAATGGTAATGTTAATATAACGTTATGTTACATTATACATAATACGTATATTATGCATATCATAATAAAATATATGTATAATAAATTAATAAATAATTCATTATAATATACAACAAATTCTATATGATATAATATAATATTATAATCAATATTGTATAACACTGTATGTCATGCAATGTAATATACATGTCAAGCGTTCTGAACTATCGTAATGTCGTAATGAAATTTGATAGGACATTGAGAAATATTTTAGTCTATATTTTTTATTTATTTTATATCGTGTAGAATTTCCCTTCTACCAATTGTTCTATGATATTAGCCATATAATGTTGCACTTTTAAAAATAAATTTAATCAAATTACAACGTACTATTATATGCTACAATGCTTATAGAAAATGAAAACTAAAAAAACAAATTAATTTGTTCATTTGATTTTAGGATTAAAATACATCTTTGTAAGCTGAAAATAAGCAAGTGTTCGAACACTTTCGAGCAGTTGTGTACGCGAAAAATTTATCAACACTGTTACCAATGAAACGTATCTAAAATAAATAGAATATCTAGCAGACGAACGAATCTTTGATGAAATTCATGAACGAAAATTCACGATGCCAAGCGATGCTGCCGTCTCTGAATTAAAAAGTCAGAACGCAGGTGATTTGTAAAAAAAATGAAGAACGTCATGCTTGAAGGCGTAAAAGTGTAATTCCATTCGAAGCTCCGAGAATAAAACGAAAGTTCAGTGACACGACAACGACCATGCAGGAATTTAGTAAAAAAAAAAAAAACACAACTATCGTTAGTAATTAGATAAACGAGTTACAGAAGATAAAATTTAGAAAGGCACAATCGATCAATCATACGCTAGCATGCCTGATTTCAAATAATATCAATCAACACCAACATAAAGTAAAATAGAAAAAGTGTTCACAGAGGATACAGTAGCAATAATAATGATTTTCAATACCCTCGGATAACATAGAAATAAGTTTAAAAAAGAGAATATAAAATGAAATTGGCTGGGCTTTGGAAACTTACCCTTCGGTCGTTCTGGCGCGGGTTTACGAAGGCCATGAAGGGGCACGTCACCACCACTCTGAACAGTTTTATAGGCCAATCTTTGCTCGCGTTGACTCAACGGGCTGATATCTTCCTTGCGACGAAACACCAGGGTAGAATCACTTTCGTATCCCGATTCTTTAAGAGCACTGTAAAAAAGAAAGGAAGATTTGTGTAGCTTCAAAGGAATATAATAATATTTATATATTATATATATATTATATATAATATTTTAATAAATATATAAATATAATGTATATTTATATACATTATATTTATAAATATTATTTACAATTATATAAATATTATATATAATATTTATAATATTTATATATTATATTTTTATAATATTTATAATATTTATATAGTCATATACGTTATTATAAATTTGTAATATTTACATAATTAATGTATTATATTATTATATTAAACTACGCAATTATATTGAGTTTTTTCGTAAATGGAACAAACAGTCGTATCGTTTATAATTTCTTTACAAATAATCGAATTTTATTACGCAAAGTTCGCGTTACTTATTTCTTCTCGGGATTTTTTCTCTTAAATGTGATAAACTTCCGAGGAGAAGAGAAAGGAAGTTTTACCATCTTTAATACGTAATAGTCTGAATAAATCTGTTTAATTTAAACATCAAGGGAAAATTGTATTAAGTAAACTTTGCTTCACACTAATTCTTTTACAATAAATCCAGTTGCTAATTTCTTTCTAACTCGTTAAGAACCTGTTTCGATCGCGAGTGAAAAAAATATACTTACTGCGACATGTACGGTTTCACCGGACGACTACCGCGCTGATCGAAAGGCTGAAAATCAAGAAACAAATCAATGATTGAATTCGTCAAATTCACAGAAATTCCCTGCAATAATGTTTCACATGTACGTCATGCTTTTCATATTTTCGTCTGTCCGATAAATTCGAGCTCGCGGCAGCTTTACATCGAGGATGAAAGTGTGTAAACGATGTTGTTCGCACATGTACGGCAAGACCACGTAATAATTGATAGTGTGACCACAGAACATTGAGTGGTAGTTACACAATTCATGCGACATTCGGCTAATGCTAAGCGTAAATTAACGATGAAGAACGCAAACGAACAGATGAAATGCCATTGGGATAACACAGTAGTAGAATACTCGGTAGAGAAGAGACTGTAGAGAGGGAAGAACTTCGTAAAGAATACATTCGTAATGACAACAGTGAAAGGGGAGAGAAATGCTAAACGAAAAGAGAAGAGGCTGCTTCAAGTTTAAATACAACAGCGATTTAATGCGATAATGAGATAAATTGTACGTACAACAGCGATATTTCGACGAATGGAGGTAAAGTTTATGTAATTAACGTTTTATAATGAATTATAATAAGTGTTAGGTTAATTGTATTTGGATTTTACGATATTTCAATTTTACTGAATTTATATCAGTTTCTAAATCTGCAGTCTGAATTTGACTTTGCATTAAAATGAATAAATTCGAGAAATTTGACGTGTTATTGACTTTCTCATTTGTACTTGCGTTAAATCTCAAGAGCTTCGAGAATAGAATAGATTGAAATAATATCCACTGTGTAAATATTTCTAGTGAAGTGCATTGATTGAATTAGTTGATCGAAAGGTGAATATAAAGTACTTAAAAAATGACTCAAGTCCTTATTAAAAACATATTGACATAAATAAAAACATATGAAAGATATCCGCATAGCAAGTTAAAAAGAAGTCAATAACTCATTAAAAATCGAGAGACTTCAAGGAAATTGAATTAAACTTCAGTTTCTATTAGTAAACTTCGTTTCTTCGTCGAACATATTTTTCTAAAAATATCTAAAGAATAAATTGGAAGAATTTCATTAAAGATACTGTTTTAAACTAATTAAACCAATCAGATATCTATAATAAATGAAATAGAACTTCCCAATTTAATTAATCTGATATAAAAACTTAATGAAGAGCGAATACAAAAAAAAAAAATGTGAAAAATTATTCTTTTCCTAATTTTAGTTCTATTTTCATTTCAAAAGTAATCTACACGAATTTCATTTGTTATCTAATTCTTATAAATTGTTACAAATTCCTAATAACTGATTTTCACTGAAAAATCTTTCTTCATAGTCCCTTATCTAAATATAAAAAAAATCGTATGAAATCGTAAATTATTTGCGCAAGAAAACAGCCCGAAAGAAGTGAGCCGAACCGTATTGAATAAAAATTTATGTGTTCCTTTCAAATCGAACAGCGGACTTTAAACACGTTCGATAGACAACGTTCTCATCCGAAACAACTATTTGCGAACTTTACTACGCTCTGATAGTACACAAGATCCTGCGAAGAGTCTTTTTCTGGCCAAGGGATTCGCAGGCGAACGACTTTGGAAAAAATATAACAAAACACTTTGGATTTCGAATCTTTGCGTTGAGCAGCAAATTCTCGACGATTGATAAACACGGAAGATAAGACGATTGGAATGAAAACGAAGACGATCGGTAGGATTCGAAACGTATACACAAGCGGGTACACGCATGCAACGAGAGACACAGAAAATGAGAAAAAGAAACATGTATTTAGTATACAAGAGGAAGAATAAATACGTCTGTGAGTCTAAGTTCGTGGTTAATTGAAATTAAGAAGATTCCGTGGCTGAAAATAGGAAGAAAATGGTGGTTAATAAAATTTCGTTGGCGATTATTTTTGAAGACTTTTTTTTATTTAAAAAAAAAATTGAATTTGAAAATTTGTCGGGTATATGATAGCTTATGAAAGTATTTAAATACTTGTCACAGAAAACTAATGGTATAATGGTATACTGTAAGTGTATATGTATTTATTGGAAACATTTTGAGATTTTATTGAGTACTGTTATGAGTACTGTGATTTGACTGCAGATTTCTGAAATGGCTCACAAAAGATTCCACTGAATATCGAGATAAATAATTCTTTGTGATATTTATGCATGTAATTGAATAAGGTATCTTATAGTTTCTATGTACATCTTTATAATTGTTTTATCAATTCACATTTATGATTGTTACATTTTATAACGATGTTAATGAAAATTCAATATTCTGTTAATTCTAATAAAATATTAAACTTCAAAATGAATTATTACAAGTGAATTAAACCAACTTCATCGACATATTATCGTTCAATGGATTTCAATTTTTCTAAACAAAATACTCGGTACATATACACGCGACAAATTTTCAGACTTAATTTTCTCAAAATCGACATCTCCGGCGAAATTTTCTTATTCTTGATTTTCACATTATTAAAAGGCATACGGAATCTTCTCAATTTCACTTGGACCACAAATTTAGGCCCACGATGGATAGAATAAGGGCTGTAGTTACAGTAAATTCATGTTCTGACAAACTGCTGCTTTGACGAATGAAATATATTGTAATAAACTTTCTACTTCTGCGTGAATTGTTACACCTTCAATCGAATTTCTTTACATACTGTTCAGAAGTCACATCGATGAACCTTGAATTAATTACCTCAATATTATTAATAACGATTAATTACCTTAATATATATTTTAAGCGATTGCTTAGATCGTCTCTTTGCAACAACTAAATTTACAAGAATAGACCCTCAGTTCTTTGAAACGTCTTTCGTTAGATAAACCAAAGATTAATTTAATTCTCCCCAAAAAAGAAACACGTCAGATACAAGTATCCACCGTAACCACGAGCCCAGATCGTGACAAGAAGACTAGAAAAAACAGAGAAATAAAGAGATCATCGAGTAACAGAGGACAACGTCATCGTGCAATCTACTTGTCGACGATGCTGCGGCCTCTAACCCGTGAGACGGCCGACGTCTGAACGTTGGCGGTGAGAAGAGAGGGTGTCGTTGATGATGGTGACGATAGCAAAATGTGATTGGTGCTGGAAATAGAAGAAGACGTAGAAGAAGAAGAGGTGGGCGAGACACGTTGGTGATGGTGATGATGGTGGTGATGGTGGTGGTGATGATGACGATGACGATGCTGTTCGTCGCTGGTAGCCTGTAGGAGCGTCGATCTGATAGCGGCCGATCTTTCGCCCAACGGCGAGCTCGATCGGCGTAAGCAACGATCCGGCAGCACGAAGCTCTTCGATCTTCCGTCCAGCATGCCAGCGTGCCAACCACAGTCGGCGGCAGCAGCCCGTTCAAGAGGTCGTACGATCCGATCGACTTTCGTCTCGTCCTTGCCGCTTTTCGTCCCGATCGTTCTCTCCATCGATCGATCGAGAGCCCCGGGCCTAGCGTAGTCGAGCACGTTCATGCTCGACCATTGCTTCGCGCCGGTCTGAGGCTTCGAACTGAGAAGATTGCGAACACTGGCGCGCGAGCCCTCGTCCGCGAGGCTCGCGCGGGATTTCGAGACGACCTCGAGGGTTTTCGAGCTGCTGACCGCTGGTACCCTTACATTGTGACTGCTCTCCGGTCGGTAGGAGAGACTCAGAGCACGATGGCTCAGCTGTGCGTCCCGAAGCTCCTCCATCTCCGTACCCTGAGGATGTCCATTCTCGTTCAACCACTGTCCCGTTGTTGTTGTGATACAGTCGGTGATGTCGGTGGTGTCGGATTGTCGCGGTTGGTTGTAGGTAGATAGTTGGTTGTCAACGGCATCGTCCAAGGACCAGGGGAAGACCGTCCAAGGTGCACACGAACGGACACGATACGCAAACACCAAAGACACACACACACACATGGACATCGATCACGAGACATGTATACATTAGTACCGGTGGAAATAGGTTCTTTTCTTTTTTTTTTCTTTTGTAATAAATAAAGAGACAATTTTATCATGACAAATTGGAAGATTTCAATTTTTTTTTCTTTTTCTTTTTTTAGAGAAATTGTCTCTAGGGATAGGAGTACGAAGTTATTTCGCATGCATGGATCACCGCGTGCGTTTCTTACTATATATAGGTGCAAAGGGGCTCGATTATATACTGACACACGAAAAGCCAATTGTTAGACTACTTGGAACTGTTAGTTTGAGAAAATTCGATGGTAACAGAAACAGAGACACAACGAGAGAGGGGGATGTTTCTGTGAGTACTGATTATTCCAAATGGAATTATGAATCGCGATATTTCGATGTTTTTGTAATGTCTTCTCAAATTTGTAGATGAAATTAATTTGATGATTTTGAAATGGACATGATATTCTGTAGTTAAATGAAATAATAAATGTAATATTCTAAAATTTAAATGAGACGAATAGCAAGCAACTGATTGAATTTTTCTTGAATGAATATGTTCCTTGATTTAATGACACTCGATGCCATTTAATAAAAAATCACGTTCGAAATTGAACGACTTGGAATTGAATTTCAGGATTGATTTCAGTTCATGTTGATCGTGTCAGGTATCTAGATCGATAGAAAAATAAGATTGCACAGGACTCGATACTGAAGAATAAGTAGAATAATAAAGGAGAAAGTAGAGCTGGACCTTATTTAACTATGATTAAATATAAAAATGGCGTACCCCGTCAAATATGTCCATGACCTCGTCCCACCACTAGAAACATAGAATTAAATATAGCGTTAATTTCTGCACTAATCGTGTAAGGTTAAAAATGATATCAAAATTGAAAAAAAAAGATAACTGAACGATATATCATTTTGTGACTACTTTTCATCTTATACGTATGTACGTATTCGACGAATTTTTATGACGAAATTTTAGATTCGTGTCTAATAAAGATAAAATTACCGGTTTAAATTTTCTGAATGATGTTGAAAAAAAAATTATTTATATTTAATCTAGCTCTTTGATAATTAACTCTCGAATAGTATCATTGAATCATAGAAGACTATAACAATTTATGTACATACGTATATTAGATTATTAAAATTTATGTATATATGGATGTTAAATTATTAATATTTGATGTTTATATTTATTTACATTTTTCACGATAAAGATTGGAAATTTAATTAATCATCAAACAGTACTGTTGTATCATGGAAAATCATAACAATTTACATTACAATTTTGGATTACTAACATTTATTTAATATATAAAAATATATTAAATTATTAATATTTAATATTTAATTTTATTAGAAATTAATAAGTAGTAATACAATTCAATTAACTTTCATATTATTATTGTTGAGTTACAGATGACTGTAGTAATTTTTATACTTAATTTCATATAATTTTTAATAATGCAACGTTCAATGATACTAGATAATAGTTAACCAACTGAAAAATTCTAAATTGTTATGGTCCCAATTAATCCAGTGTTAACAACTGCTTCAAATTCAACTACGCGAAAAACCAACAAATATTTCCATGTCCGTACATTTTTATCATGTTTCCTTTTCTCCGGGAAAAATACTTTTCGATGAAAAGCGAGTCACAGTCTTTGATCACTAAAAGCAGCGCTACTGAAGCTAACTAAATCAAGGAAACTAAAACTAAAGAAAAGAACGAGTACGATCAAAATATCGATAAGCATGGACGAGATTGCGTGCGCTTGGTACTTCTGAACACATTGAAATGTTTCTTTTTTTTCTTTTTTTCCTTTTTCTTTTTTTAATTTTACGCTGGAAAGAAACGTAACCGTGACGTTCGATCGTGGCGAACGAACGTGTCACGCGGCAACAAAAGAAGCTCTCGAAAAACCAAGTAAGAAAAAAAGAACAAACAAGTGTTTTCGCATCGTAAATTGATTTCAATCGTTCGATTAATCGTTACCTTCCTTCTCGTCCGTGTGACAGAAGTCGGCTAGAAGCAAAGCCATTTCAAACGATCAAGTTCGAGACACACTATGTGTTCGGGAAGCTTCTACGTACGTACCGTAGTGTATCGATAAAGTGGCGACAATGATCGCATCGGTATGTTACAATGCGTTAATCAAGCGTCACTTTGATTAAAAACTCGCGAGAAAGCACGCGACGCGAAACTTTCAGCCTAACTGATTCTCTAATAAATTCAAGAAGACTAGATATCGTTCCTTGACCAACAGAGAATGGATAAGACGGAGATAAGTGAGTTTTCTGGAAGGAGTTTTTGAAACTCTTTTTGCAACAGTTGAATGACAATAAAGAGACACAGAAAAAAATATTTTTGCGATATTAGAATGATGTATTCGTTTCATAATATACGCACTTTAGTTCTTTTTTTATATTCAAAATTGAAATTCTCAATTTAGGACACGCTTTTTCGTTGGAATTCATTTCACTTTCAACAGTTTCTTTTTAGATGAACAAGATGATAAAATTAGAATACAAACGTAAAAGAATCTCCTGTCTCCTGTTTCCTCAATAGATCAAACTTAATAAAGAGACCAAGTAAATGTTGTAAATGGTAAAATAATAAAATGTTACTAAAAAATTCTTAAAGAGATATTGCTCAGCCATTGCTTTATTTTCGTAACAAATTCATTAAAAAAAGTGAGTTCACTGATATTACATAAATACCTTCTGCTTATCCTTTCTCTGGTTAAGTAACCAAGGAATGTATTCGTACTTTGCAAAATGATTTTCATCGAGATAAACTATAGAGAAATTTCAATAGGGAATGTTTTCAGAGGAATTTATATTTAAAAAAAAATAGGGTGGCAGAGAGATGGAATATTTTTCGAGTAACACAGATTTGCATACCTCCTTGGCTTCCTTTTCGGCGATCGATGATCGTCCGGGCTCGTAATCCTCGATGCGTCCAGGCTGATTTTTATAAACCTCCGACGTGTATCTCAATGCGCCATTTCTAAAATAAAAATGAAGAATTTTTAGAAATATAGCGATTTCTTTTACTATTTGTAAACTTATCACTTTTTTTAACATGAATATTTGAAATCTTATAGGAAGTTCATTTCAACTCTACATATATAAAAGATCTTTTATAATAAATGTTAAATATATATATAAACTTAAAAATGTTAAATATATGTATATATAAACATTATGATAAATGTATAAAACTAAAAGTTTAACAAGTGATTTACTTATGACCCGCAAGGTACATTGACTAAAAAAAATAAAATAGTAAAGTTTACTGCAAAAAATCTCAGATTTGATGTCACTAGACATCCTCACATATTCAAATATTTTCTCTTATTAAATTCGAACGATTATCAACATACCAAAACTACTTTGGAATAGTTCTCACATAGAACTCTTTCGTTTTACACAAAATGTGAAATAAAAAAAAAGAAAAAATTCATTCAAAGTAATTCTCGCTGGCGGAATAAAAAAAAATATATTCTTCTCGTAGAAACGAAATTTTAAATATGCAAATATGCGTAAATTTTGATGAGATCACTCTGTAAATGAACATTCGTCCCTTACTTTCTCGGCATAGTCGACGTGGAAAAGTCATTTTCCTTGTTACGTAGACGCCGACGACTGTCGAGCGTTGCAGAGCGATCCGAGTATAAACGATGTTCCGGTTCGCTTAAATATCCACTGCCACTTCCGTAACCGTATCTCGTCCCTAGAAAAAAGACATTCCCGATTTGTTAAAACGCCAGATCGTTGATCCACGAACGTGTTAAAAATTCTACCGTTCATCCATCACCGGCAACCGCAAGGAAAAAAAAACGAAAAAAAATATTGAAAAAATATGTACACGCATTTGCAACAATAAAATTTCGCATTAATGAAACTTTGAATGAGTTTCTTTAAGCTTCTGTTATTAATTGTAGATATATTTATATATTTATTATAATGAGTGGCTTTAATGGGTAAGTAGTGCACTTTGTTAAATTGCGTTTAATAGTAAATTCTTTATTGCGATTTTTACAAGATTGTTTCTTATAACAGTTTTGTTTTATTTACGTATACATTTGTCGACTGTATGTGAAGATAAATATCTCAACAGAGCTGAAGCATATTATTATAATATTGTTAAATAACTCGGTACAATTTTCCATTATTTCTGAAAACTAAATATATATATTTTTAATTTATTAATTGATTAATTTGATTTTAAAACTTTAAGTTTTATATTGATATAAAAACAGTTATGTAATTACATGTAGTATGAACTAATATAAATCAGACAGATATATGTCACATCGCTTCTTGGCAGTGATAACGACACGAATAAAAAATAATTAATTTTATTTTTAGTACGTTTGGTACAATCCTTTTATCACACAAAATGATACACGTATTTGTATCTTTATTAGTTTCATAGTGAAGAGTAAATGTTACCAAGAGATGGATAAAGTTAGGCAAGTATAAAATTATTCGCTCTTAAAATAGCATCGAACATAACTGACGAGGATTTACGAAATTAGAAGTATTACTCATTACACACGTATAACTCGGCAAACTAATCAAAATAGTCGACAGTTTGTTTATTTTTATTGAGAATGTAAATTTGTTAAGTTATTCTGTGAGTTTTTCCGAGTTATGCTATATTTATGCCAAGAAGTGATATTATCATATGGCAATTAAAAATTTTAATATTGTATCCATATAATTAGAAGAAGAAAATGTGAAATATAATTACCATGATCTGTACAATTAAAACAACGAAAATATATTTCATAAATATTTGTTAATGATAAAATGAAATACATTTTAAATAATAGGAACATAAAGGAAGATGCATGAAAGAAATGTTACTCGACTGTGGAGGATTTTAAAGACTTTGAAATGAAAGTTTCTTCTTGAGGAAACCTCTACAATCCACGCTTCGTCAAAAGAAGAAACAAAATTACGTAACGAAACTCTGGGATTTTCTTGCCAATAATAGTACTAGAGATCAAAACGTGCGTGTAACGAAGTTCCACATTTTAGAATAAGGGAAAGAGTAACAGTAACAAAATAACAAATGCCTGCAGAAGTAAAGATTTTATAATTATATTGAAAATTTACGTTGGCAAAATTACTGTCTTTCTATCTCATTTATTACTTACTGTCGATAAAAATATTTTACCAATTTATAATTTATCTTGCGTGAAAAAATTCTATAAAAAAACCTACGTCGCGTTTCACGTGTATACGTCAAAAATCTTTCGTCCGTGCCGATCTGTTCTTATTCGTTACTGCGCAACGCCGCGTACGGAAACGATTAATCGGTGAAAAAGCTGAAAGGGAAACGATTGACCGTGGTCGTTAATCGGCAGCAGGATGTTAAATAAATATGGGAACACTCGCAGCGAACGATCGCACGTATATCGATCGGATCGGTTATTGTTACTTTCACGCACCAGCGATTAGCATGGTTAATACCGATCGCTATAATTATATATGCTGTGTTACGTTATGCTGTTATGTACATCGTCGACACATACACAGACACACACACACGCGCACACACGCATTGTGAAATACCATTGATAACACTTAGAGTTGTTACAGAGCGCATGGATTTTTTATGTTCATGTTAAAACAGAGAAACAGCGAAATCGACCGATGAAGAAGAAGGCCATTATCGCGGCGTGTTAATTTTCTAAGCTGATCTGGTTTTATTAGTGTTCGTCTATGTCGTAATTTGTTAAATTCGTTGGAGCGTGTATTCACCTCTTCTTTGTTTGTAACGAATGGTTACGTAGTCATCTGAAAAATGAGATTGGAACGTTAATCTCACGTCATCTCGTGATCATTTTGCTTGTTTCAAGAATTGAAATTCTTATTCGAAGTTGCGTGATAGTTTTTAAGTTACTTTGATTCCATCTATGGTGGACTGGACAAGAAAACTTAAAAAACTTGTTTCTACAAAAATTTGCTATTTCTAGAATTTGGTTCTAAAGGAATTTGTCATTTCGAGAATTTACTTTTCCAAAATTTACTTTTCTATTTATATGTTCAAGTAGAATTATATTTTAGTAGACTAGTATTTAATAAGGTAGCAAATGTTACTCGAAATATTTGAGAGAAAATCACTCGATGATAATAGTTAATGATACGGAAGCTAATTTAAATTAAACATCCTTGACAGATCGCAATTTCATAACAGTATTATACAGACTTCACTCGTTAAAATGGCTAGTTAAAATGAAAAGAAAATATTGCCGGGCATTTTCGTAACATTAATCACTATCACAATTTTCACTTGTCTCATATAAGCATCGAAGCTATGCAACATTTGCCACACAAACTCACCGGTTCTGTCTGCACGATGCAACGAGTCGTACATTTTCTTGTACCATTTTGTTTGATTATTCTCCTTGACTTCCTAAAATTTTAATTTGTCGATCAAACCCTCTGATTGCAAAGATAAAAGCCAGTGATCTTTGAAAAAATTCAATATTTTCCTTGTAACCACGGAATGTTTTTCATTTCTATGAATTCTCGTGGTAAATAAATTTTCTACTCCATGTTACTTAAAACGAGGCAGAACTAAAATTTTGATAATTTTGATGTAAGTATTTTCTGTTGTAAGCTCTCATGTAAATGAGAAATTAATTTTCAGAAGATGAAATGTAATTCATTTTACAAATGTAACAAATTTGATCACCTTGAATGTATCCTGTTATTTTTAAACATATGGGAAACTTTATTTACAGAATTTGTCTGATACTATTTATTTTTTTAATAATTATGTTTTTGAATGTTTTACTACAATAAAACATAATACATTCCTTTATGAATAAAGTTTCTCCATACATTCAAAACTAGCAGAAATGATCAAAGTTGCCAATGTTATTGAAGTATCTGTTAATGTAGTAATTTATTTAATTTTCTAATTTATTTAATCCCACGCTGTGGCTTAAAGATATTAGTATCTATAAATATGGCACGATTTATAATGTAAAGTTAGTTTAATAAAGATACAAGTAATATAGAAAATATTATGGCTAACGAATTTAATTTTGCGTCAAGTATTTTTTGTATCTACATGACAATTGTATAACAAATGTTAGTGACTGTAACAGCAACTTTAGACTTTTCTGGTACTCTCGAGCACCCAAAAGGAATAGCAATCAATAAGATTACAAAATAATGCGAATAAAGCATCAAGTATATATAAATACTACAAATATCTTTCGATATTGCAGCGAGGGATTAATAATAGATCGAAATGGATTTCACAGCCAGCTAAAACCTAGATGTTAATCAGCCTAAATTCTAAAGCTTTCGAATCATTAACTCAACACAGAGGATGTACAGAGACCTACCGATCTTAAAACAAGAGGAATACCCTCCTTAGACGTTGGGCCAATACCCTCGAATTTTCGAGGACCCAAATCGGCCATCTTCTTCGGCGGTTCATTTTCCGTTTCCGGCTCGCTCTCGTACTCTTTCTTCACCGTGTAAACTGAGCGAACATCAGTTTAATTTCACAATGCGCTCACCGTGAAACACGTTCGGTTCACGTGAACTTAACAATAATTAATCGTATCGCGTGCAACGTCAAAAATCCACGTGAAAAAAAAACCCTCTCGCGACACACGATGGAAGCGAGTTAACGTTTTGAAACGTGGATCCACGCAATGGATCCACGGATGTACGATCAAAGTCGAGTCACGTGCTCGAAGCACGTTAGAAAAATAGTCAGCGATCATGGATCTGTGAAAAATCTGTACTCACTGATCTCGCCTGGACTAATTATCGGCTTTTCGTCGCTCGGAGGACGTTTTATCGTTTCGTTTTCCTCGAGATACGCTGCTCCTTTCGGCAACTGTCCCTCTAGAATTGCACGAGGTAATGATGTTACATTGGTACGTAACAGAAATTTTTAGAAAGATTGGTATGTAACAGAAACGAAATGGATCTTTCAAGGAACAGTAAAGATGTAGAGTTTATTACGTAATCGAGAGTCAAAGCGAAATCAAATAAAATATCGAGCTTAGAGGTTATGTTGTGGTATAAATTCTGTGGTTTGAAGACGATTTACTTGATTATTGAGTTTCAATGTTGTATAGAAAATAATAATTAATCACCAAGTATACAATATAATGTAATACAAAATACGATATGACATAATACAATAAAATATAATGGAATATAAAAGAAAATGTAATATGTAATACACATTTACCAAAACAATTTTATCAAAAATGACATAATTAATAGAACATTGTCATAATTTATTTAATTCATTTTAGATTTTATACGTTACATTCTTTATTACACTCTTTTTATATATTTTTTAAATCTCCTAAGAAAACTATAATGTTTTAATGTATTTAAATTCCTTGTTATCGTTTAATACTACTTCAATTTATATTTAAATTATTTATTTATATTAATATTAATATTATTTAAGCTCACATTTAAATTATTCGTCATAGTTTAGTATTATTTAAGAGAACAACCAATCGTCTCTTTCTTTCGTGTCAATTTATCTTTCACGCTCGGCCTGTGTTGTCTCTTACCTCTCGCTTTCTGTAGCAACGTTATAGTTGGATTCTGAGCACGCGGCAGACGAGGTGTTGAACTTAATGAATTTAATCCTTGCGACGGTGCTGAGTGCGAATTGACAATTCGCACGCTGCTCTCATAACTGCTTCGCAATGCTTCTTTCTTTTCTGTTTCCGTCTCCCAGGGTGGCGGAGCGTCCGGTGTACCCTGGTAAACGACGTTAATAGTAAAGAGTTATTTCAAAGGAATATAAACATTTAGCAATACAAAATTTTTCTCTGCACCCAAACGTTATTAGATATAAACACGTAATTCTCATTGTAGATTTCGTCAACGTTTACGCTCCCCGTATCTTTGGTGAAGCCAAAGATATCTGAAATGGCCCCTCTAAATTTTACGGACGAACGAAATGGGTCGGAGCGTTGGTCTTGATAACGTACTTCTTGCTGCGTTAGCTTTTTTCGACTCAGAATGGGGCTTTCGAATTGCACCGGTCGAAATTCCTTTTTCTCGGGAACTGGACTGGCTCCGGCGCTGGAAGGCGTCCAGACGGGAGGGATTCCATCATCCTTCTCTGATTCTTTTCGCTCGAGGCTCGGCTCCTTCGGGGGTGGCTCGCTTCCGGGTGACCAAACGCCTGCTCAATAATCATTCGTGTTATTCTATCGCGATAAAAATAAACATTCTTATTATTATATTTGTCTAAATATACATGATATATATATTAATTATAATATAATAATTATACAATATATTGTATAATATAATAATAATATATATTGTATAATATAATAATAATATATATTGTATAATATAATATTTTGTAATTGTAATTATTGCAGATTGCGGATATTTATGTAAGTTTATGCTTTTGTGAAGACATGCAACTTTAACACGTTCTTTATCAGATTATTTTAAGCTAATTTTTTGTACAATTCAAACAATTCTTTATTTTTTAGTGTTTTCATTAAATTACATTTCTTTTTTTCTTTTCTTAAATAAAAATTAAGTTAAGTAGAACCTCCTTTGTTTGAACTTCGTTTATTGAAACGATCTGAATTCTTTTGCGAGTTCCATACTTGGCCATTATTGCTTCTTATGCGCAAAATAAATAAAATTTATGTTTTCATTGATTATGGTAAATGTTTCAATAATTAATTCAACAATGCTATTATAAAAAGATGTGAAAATAATCTCGAAAAAGTGAAAGTCAAAGAATTATTAATCTGTGCAATGCTATACAGTATGTGCACATTTTAATAATTTTAATAACAAAGTATATTATTAAATAATTGTACTCAGATTTCTGAATTTTTCAGAATTCTCCGATTTTACTAAGAATACGAAAGATATAATACTAAGAATACGATATTGAGAACTGAAAGTGGTTCTGTTTCAGTGACCAGAACTGTATTCTGAGTATTTTTATATTCTGAACCATATTCTCTTTATATTTTTGTTGTATCTGCATGTGCATTCTTCGTACTTTTCCATCTCCGAATTTCTCATAAATATACATAAATATTCGCGGTCTAATAATTTTTAAGAAACGTTGTTAAAAATTGCACAGTTATGAAAAAGACATAAATACAAACGAAATTATTTATCATGCTAGAAAAACCATGTTATCACATGTAGCTGTCATTTGCTTTTAAAAGCAGTAAACAAGCTTCAGATTGTTTATTATATTCATTAATTAAAATAAATCATTAAATTAACGAAATCGTAAATTTTTATCAAATATTTTTGATGTATTTAAAGAAGAAAGAATATCTACATTAAATTTGTAAAAATTTATTGTTATCTGTATTATTACCAGATGTATTATTGTGCGATTTAATTTAATATTAATCATTTTTTAACTGTAATATCTGCTGCAATAAATTTTATTGATAAATAAAATCAGGATATTATAAAGAAAGCAGATTATTCTTTTTTATAAAACTTACCTTATAAATTATGAAATCCATTTAAAATCTATTTCCATCGTTAAATTAATCTATAATTACTTCCATTATTTTTATACTATTTATCTTACTAAATGATAATTTTGAGTTATGAGCTACACTTGAAATTTCGAAATATATGCAAACATTTCAACGTACGGCATAACGAACGAAGTTTCAAAAGCAATTACTTCGTTCTAACATATTCCACTCCTGCATATTACGTTCTGAATCAATAAAATGGGTATAACGTTTATAATTTGAAATTTGCAGGGCTGCATATATATTAAAATAAAATTGCCAGAATGTCAGCAAGCTCTTTTTGAAATAAAAATATATTAATACGTATTTACATTTTAAAAGCATATTAGTATTTTACGCTTTAAAAAGAAATACCGTAACTCAGATTATAACTAAATATTAGAGATATTAAATTTATTAATATTACAAAACAATCTTGCAATAACTTCACAAAATTAAAAAAAACATATATTTAACTTTTAAATGCACGAAGAAAACTAAGAAAAATTAAGAGATACTATGAACAATTACCTACACAGTTTTATTAATAATATTTGTCAAACAATTTCAATTAATAAATTTTCAAAAACTTGCATCCAGCAGTGGAATTGCTTTGTTACAGTATTTGACATTTCGTTGTATTCTACATTTTTATAGAAATTCTATTCCCATTACCTTCAATTTTAAACTACAGCGAAAGAGAAGACTATTCTCGAAATAAGAATAAAACAGACTTCCTCCAATCCTTCTAATCCTTTAAAACATCAATTTTCTACGGATTTTCGACTGGCGTTCCATTTTATTATTCCGCGTAACATCGCAAATAACCGTTCCGTTGCTCCTGTCAGTTATCGAATCAAACGGCCGATCCCGGTTTCGAATAAACAGCGTACGAGCCGAGTTCTTGAAAGCAAGAAAACAGCGCTTCGTTTTTACACCGAAACAAATGTTACGTTTCGAGCCACCGTGAACTCGGGCATCGAGAACCAGAGAATTTCGGTAGAAAAGGCTTGCTTGGCCCCACGGAGGGCATGTTACATAAAGAATCGTTCTTTCCGCGACGATTTCTCGCTCCATTACGTGAACCGGACCCAGAAAAGGGCGGAAGTCATCTTACGGTCTGCACGCCGAATGACGATAATTACTCCCCTCATTTGTACTCCCGCGTGAAATTTCGAAATGGCCATTAGCTGTTCGAAAGAGTTCGGCCTTATTGCTGAGCTGGCTGGAATTTTAGAATTTCTGAAGCCAATGATGAAACAGGTGTTTAAGTTTCGAGTACTGAACGCTCGCAGGAACTTTTTGCGAACATATTACGTGTATTATTGCAAGATATATTGGACATTTTATTACTGGTTGGCGACGCTACACGTTTGTTATTTACTGCTGCAATTTCAGGAACTAGTATATATTTAAATCTTTTGTCATATTCTGAGATATATCGCCGCGTATGTTTTACCTTACTCGCATTTGAAGGAGAATTAAACCAACTTGCAGAGGAAATTTCTTCCACGTGCGTGATACGGACGAGATACACGATCAAAAATTTCAAATCAAAGTACAATATGCTGATGCAGACCTCGTGCAACCTACATAGAAATCTTTTACCGATATTATTACCAACACCTGGTAACGTCGTTGGAAGTATTTATTGATACAAGAGCGGAACAAATGTACGGTTTCATATTTCTTTAACAGCGAGAGAGACACCAATGCACGAGAAGATTCTATTCGTAGTAGATACGATAATGATTCAAAAATGGTGATAAATATAGAAATACAGAGATTGAGGGTATTACATCTTGTTGGTATATAATGTGAAGTTTCATTTCTCATATAAAATGACATGGACGTTTACTGGCGATGTTAACGAAAATAAATAAATTTTTTTAAATTATTGCATTATGTATTACAAAAATACAATGATAATAAGTATCAAACACTTAATTCTGTATCAAAGTATCCTGATTTAATATCCTTTATTTTTCATTCCAAAAGATGACACGAACAAAACGTAATTTAACTACATGAATATTCATATTATTCTGAAAAATCAGAATGAATTCCGGTCATTTCAAGGACCCCATACGATTCGGGAAGATAATTTCGACTTTGCACGCGTCGATTGCGGCGGGCAGGAAATAGGCAACGATTTATTCGGTGGAAACGCTCGTAAAATTAGAAATTCGTGGGCGTCGATATTAAAGGTACGCCTAATTGCAATTGGCCGAGGCAGCATTGAAATACAATGCCCTGATGATTTTCTGGAACGGCCTGTCACGCTCTATGCCAATTTTCATTTCGATTCAATTTAAAATTACACCGACCCTAACTCTCTTGTTTACATGTAACAAATTCGTCATAATTTTGTCCCTTGGTGTGAAATCGACACACTGACGGGAAATTAATATCTAATACTCACGAATATCTACAAAAATATCAACGAGTATTTGATAAATTATTTATATAATTTTAAGGATCCAAGCGTGTCATAGTTAAATTTGCCAATTCTTTCATTAACAGCAAATAAACTAAATTTCTGCTCAATTGCGTGTAACTTACTCTCAAGTTTAGATGTTCAATTTTGTGCCGTGATCTTACACACTTTTTACATACTTTATAACGAAAACAAAAAAATATCAAAGTCTGTCAAGTTGACAGAAAGAAATAACGAGGATTAATGTAGCACGGATGTGTTCGTTATCGGAGAAATAAATCATTTACAATAGTAATCTAACTTGTCCATTCTGCTCGTTCGTACGTACTAGTTAACGCTGTGTTTCGTACATACAAAGTCATAATTGATCAACTTCCATTGTACAAACAAATAAGAGTAGAATATGTAGAAACCTAGCTTCTATTATACGAACTTCTCAATTATTCGTGTCCTCGACGTGTCCGGATAAACGAGGTTCTACTGTCGCCTGTTTTACTTTCGATGCGAAACAGTTCTGACAAACTAAATATTATTTCCTGCTGGATTGTTGAATTTCTTCATCCGTTTGCATGAATACGTGTATAAATTATTAATAAATTAACGCGAAGATTTTTATGGAATGTTCGATGGAGATATGATTTTTTTTGTTTTTTTGTTTTATTTAGAGATAATTGCTTCGTACTTTATTACGTAACAAATTTTAATAATCTTCGTTTTGATTTTTATATATATTTTTATATATACTTCTTCTGTATGTCTTGAAATAATAATTTTGCTTTTGTATTATTGGTTATAAAAATGAAAGAAATTGAACAAATTGAAATCTTTAGCACGTATAATTAACGAGTAATTACAAACATGCATGTTTAAAAAAAGAAGAAATACAGAACACACGTACAAACATGTAAATTATTAAAGGTCAAAGTTACATTACACAAATTTTAGTTCGAAAGTCCATCGTTTCAAAAATGTCATATGAAAAATTTTTGAAAAATAAGGAATCCACTATATTTCCAACGAAATGAACCTAGATTACAAATTTTGCGAATGAAATTTGAAAACGTTTGAATAACAAGTTTCATATATATTAAAACTAAGTAAGACAATCAATGTCAAGAAGTAATTTTCTTTTAAATTCAGGTAATGACGATATTAAGAATTCAATTCATTAAGTTTCATCTCCTCGTAAAAAATAAATATATATACACATATATACCTAAGTTATTTATCGAACAACCATTTTGATATGAAAATTATTTTAAAAAAATTCCATTTAAAAATCATATAAATTTTGCTTCAAATTTATATCAGAAAAAGATGCGACATTCCGTGGCAACATGATTATATTTTCTGTAATAATTCTCACATTGCCAATACATACGAACGTACTTGTTAGACGTTCTATCCCCTTTCCAATACACAATTCACGGTAACGTAAAGCATTCTGTTAGTCTCACACGTTTCGTTTGCAACTTTACCTGGTGTTGCGGAAGAAGCTTTAAACGTGGGAGCGAACATAACGTTCTCTGAAAATACCAACAAGTATTTTAAGGATCTAAGTATATCATTATACACTGTCGTTTACTGAAAATACTGGTAATCCAGACAAATAAAAACTCGCGTCTACTAATTTCATAAATGGCAAATTACAAGAAATATTTATCAAATTTCGCGAAACATTTTCATTTTAAATAAAGTTCATTTTCATTATGAACAAAATTTACTGTCCCGTGAAACTATAAAGTATATAAGTAAGTTTAACGTAAGGTTGTCCTGCATATGGCGGAGTAAAGTTTCCGCTCGTGTAATATTTGTGATATATTTATAATTTAAAAAAATATACTATAATATATAATATAATATATAACCTAGAATATATATAATATAATATATAACTTAGACCTAACCTAAACTTAACTTAGACCTAACCTAAACCTAACCTAGACCTAACCTAAACCTAACCTAAACCTAGAATAACTTAATCATCATATTTGATATTGTATTGTTTTGTTATTTTATTAAAATCTATTTTTTATTTAAAAAAAATTTGTAATAATAATATTTGAAAAAATATGCATCTAACCAAACGTCATATTTGACATTGTATTATTTTATTTGAAACAAATGAGTATTTAAGAATACGTGAACGTCACGATGTGTGATTTGTACTTTTTCATTCACTATGATTTCCTAATAACGTCAATGTTCTAAAGTTTCTACTATCTTTCCGATCAATTATTACAGTCTGGTAATATTTGATTTTGCGAGGAATATATCTTTAAATGTATCTGTTTTCTAGCGCGTACGCTCATCAATCATTTTACCTATTTCAAATGCTCTATTTAAAGGTGATATCCGCATTGACAGGCAACGTGACCTTTGGAAACATGCCATGATTACTCCTGTTGGAGGCATAGCGTGTGTTGCCGAGTAAAAACAAAAAAAAAGAAAACAGAGAAACTTCCCTCTAGCGAATTCGGCGAATAATACTCGTACATGAGTGTTATTTACTTTCTTCTCCCTTCAGGAGCTTTGAAAAGTTAATTTTCTAACCGCAATTTGTAATTATCATCATGTAATTATCTGAGTGAATAACTCAGGAGACTTTAACCCCTTGGGTTGTAATATCGAGCTACAATCGTGGTAGGAATTATGGCTTCGACTTGAAAGAAAAAGCAACCTGCGGTCCTATAAAATATGAATTTGAATTTTCAATTTTAATTCTTCAAAGTGAAAATTAACAAACAAATTGAAGATGAATAATAAATTATATATAATGCTTTCGATGTTTTACTTTTGACACGATGTAACATGTTATAACAACTAACGTTTACTGAAGACTAAGAACGTATGGTAAAGAGTTAATATAGGATAATGAGAAATTAAATTAATAAAAATATAAATATGAATAAAATCATAAATCAAAATATAATTCAAATGAACGTGAAATAATTCAAGTATAAGTAGGAATGAGAACTAATAATTTTTAAAAATAGGAATAAAATTAATAACTTATAATTAATAATTTATAATTCATATATAATTACATTATACTGAAATATTATATCATTAAATTATGTCATGTGAATTTTATATTATATTAAATAAATGAAAGTATTATGTAGAAACTATATGCGTAGATTTAAATAGGTATAATGAAACGAGAAAAATAATTTAATAAAATAAAAAATGATTTAAGCATGCCTGTATGTTACGAACCCAACAATATCAATACAAGCATAAATTTGATCGAGATAGAACGCGCCGTAATATACATGTGAAGTATTTTTCCAGTCTTACAACGTGAAATGAGATTCATAGAGTCGCTACGACCTTAAATCATAATAAAGAACATGCTAAAGACTTCTTAAATTGCTTCTTTATAAGAACGGTGCTGGTCATTAATACAGAAGCAAGCTTGATGAGCTTCAAAGCGAAAAGAGGAAAAAAAGGAGAGAAAGGAGAAAGGGTAAGAAGACGTAAAAAGATAGGGAAGTCTACGAGAGGGAGGTAAAGTATCTCTTAAAGCACAATCTATGGATCCCTGGTGGCTGACAACTTTCTAATTCTACGGTTCCCTCAACGTCTGGCCATTAATTAAACAAAAATTTAATAAAAACATATTTGGAAAGATTTTATTATTTAATTGATCATTAAAATTTTATCATGATTCTTTATTCGTAATTATCAAAACGATAAATTTAGTCGGATACTTTTGCACGCCAGTGTTCTGTTCTCAAACAGAACTTATTGATCGGAGGGGGAGAAAGTAAAAACTCGTTCGTTGTTCGAATCGAATTTCGCGGCCGGAAAGAACCTCAGAAGCGGAAGAAGCCAGTGGCTGACAAACGAAAATAGCGCGCGACTTCTACCTCGAACACACGTATATTGCAATTTCGTGCAATCTGCGGAGCGGTAACGCGACACCTTTATGTAATCGAGAGTCGACCACCGACAAGCTTTGCTCTATGTTTTCCTTTCGATATTTGCAAAAACACTCTCAGGTATCGCGGATTTTTCACTCATTTTTTTTTTCGCAAACCCAACCGTTGGATGGAAAAAGAGCGCCAGGACGCCCGATGGTTAAAAATAACGTTAATGCTGAAGCAAATATAGCAATTGATCTCTATTTTCATTGCACGTTTAATTGCAGTCTGTTACAATCCAGTTATTTTTACGTTCTTTGTTTTCTGGTTTTTTTTTTTTAATAATATAAATTTCAGAAAATCTTCATCTCACTATAATCCACAGAGTGAGACTCGAAAATTAATTTAATTAAGAACAAATGTAACAATTAAACGAAACAAATGTAACAATTAAAAATGTTATTCCAAAATTAATTTAATTAAGAAATAATTAAATATAACAATTAATTTGTATTTCCTTTGGATGTTTAATTCTGGTTTACAATAAAAATACAATAAATTTTGCATTTTTACATTCTCTGCTTTTTATAGGTAGTAAATTTAAAAGGAAGAAAAGAAGAATCCTCTTGTTATGATTTTAATCTCCAATTCTTTCGTAATGAAAAATAATCCTAAAAATGATATATTTTTGTCTACGTTGAATTAAAACTTTTAACACTGGAATGCAATTACTTTATACTAATATAATTAATAGTTAATATATATTACTAATAACAAATACACTAATATGCAATTCAGATTGTGTTGACGAAACTATTAAGAAGAAATTCTCTCAATATCGTATGCAATAACTTGCAACATAAGAAATATTCAACTTTTAAATCTGAAAAATATGCCAAAAAGAAAAAACTTAAAATACATTGAGAATAATTATCTATCATTACGTATCATTGATATATTTGCCAAACAAGTCTTCCAATAAACAATAAATCCCCTAAAGAAGAAGAGAATTTTAATCCTCACACGAACTTTCGATTCTAGTTTAATAATTGGATTTCGCTAAATTGAAATTTAAGAAATAAATTTTCCTCCGCGATGGTAGAAAACAGAGAGAATTACATAAATCTTCAAATAATGACATCAACGCACAATACTAAACTCTATTTAAAATTAGAACCGCCCGCGACGGCCTCGTCGGCCTATTTAGGGGTTGACAATTTTGTTTTTAAATTAAAAATAGATAATAAACGCTCACGGATTTATTTTCCATCGTTACTGAGGTCTTTTTTTTACATCCAACGGTACAATTCCTGATACTTTCGATAAATTTAACACGTCCAAGTTCCAAGTTCCGTCTCCTCGGAGTATTTACGAGGAAATTTCAACGCGTTAATCGTGAGAATTTCATTTCTTATGCGGTTTAAACGACAGCTTGTTTGAAAGAAACGTTGAAAGCGAATTGCTATGCAAGCCGTAACGTTTGTGCAAGCGTTACTTGACAACATGTAAATATTCACGAACGCCTCTCGCAGATTCTTGTTTGACGAAGTAACGAGAGTTGAGCTCGTAATATCTGTCTCAAATACGATCGTACGCTTTGTGGGGTTTGTAATTTGACCGGTGTTTCGAATAATAATGGCGAATAGCGAGATTGGAAAGTAATGAATAAATTTTTCAGATTATCATTTGCCGTCTTTGGTCAAGTTTGGACGTTAGAGTACTCGGTGATGACATCTGCTTCGAGAACTTACAATTGTGAGCTTGAATCAAATATTCAATATTCATAAATTTCCTGGACAGGAACTTTAAAGTAAAACTGAATTTGTATGATCACATTTGAACTGCGATATTAAATTGAAACTTTGGTTTTAAGCGAGTTTTGTAGAATAGACTTTTAATTAGAATCTCGGTATTAAAAACAATTATGTTACAACTTGATTAATGTCATGATTTAATATTCAACGTTCGTATTAATAACGTGTATGTGATATTTAAAATTTTGAAAAGATGATTTTAGAAAAACGCAAATGGATACTATTCAAAAGAATTACTTGGAATCTTCAGAACCTCTAAAGAAGATATTAAACATCAAATACTAAATATCTTTTTCTGTATATATTAAACTATAAATTATTTAATCTACAAAAAAAAAATCAACTAAGAACTACAAAATTGTTCTACAAGTATTTATTCATCACCTAGGATTTCCCACTGATAAATCATTTCTTTTACAATATTACTAAAGCCTTTCCCAGTCAAGAAACCTTCCTGTAAAATTACCAAATACCATCCAATGATTCGACGAATCGCTCAAACTAGAAAATAGAAGAAGAACCAAAAGAACCAAAGAACGTTCTAAAACTGACATAAGTACATATATTTAACCAACACGACCACTTTAAGTCTTCGTCATCGAGCACAACGACATTAATCCTCATCCGAGATTTAACAAATCATTTGCAAACGGGCCGTAACGGAGAAACGAAGAGAAAAACAGAGAAAGGGGGGCGAGAAATAAAAGACGAGGACCCGTCGTTTCGCGTTAGAACGGAAGCGTCGAGTGGGTCGTTCGAGCGCGTCCCATTTTAAAGCGGATCTCCGCGTTCGCAGGACAACCTGTTGAACGAGTCCTTCGGGCGACGTCGCGACGAAAAATCCTACCGCACCGCGCACCTCGTATTTTCAAACGACAGCTCGTCAAGCTCCGCCTCTAGCAGCCAGCTCGCACTCACTTTTCTCCAACATCCCGTTCCCGCGTTCGTTCCTCCGATTACAAATCGACCGACGAGTCCGGCGATTACGTACAGAACAGCGTCCCGCGATGTGATTACGAACGAACCTCGAGAGGCGATCGTGGACTGAAAGGCGTCGCGACGCCCCGATGGCGACGACGACGCCGCCGCCATCGTCCGCGATCTTCGCGTCGTTCGACTACGCAGAAGCCGGCGATTCAGAATAGTCGCGTGACGCGGCATCCTCGGCAACGCACGAAAATTCACAGTGAACCCCGCGATCCCTGATCCCGCGTCAAACGTACGTAAACGTTTACATACGTATACATACGTGGTACAATGGTCGACGAAATTACTCGAATGCTTCTTACTTATTAGCTGTACAGGTACACGACAATTTTTATTGGCAACGTAACGAGATACGTTTGTTACAATTGTACGTATTGGTGAAATTTGAAAATAATTTGAAAATGTATGTGTAAGATATTTGCTGCAAATATGTGTTTGGCAGACATTTTAAACATACAAAGACAAATCTGTTAGATTATTGATATATCTGTTAATATCTTGATATATGTATATATTGTTATATATTGTACATATAACAATATATACATTGTATATACTGTTATATATTGATATATTTGTTATAGTTATATATTATATATTATCAGTATATACAATATTTACATTGTATATACTGTTATATATTGATATATCTGTTATATATTATATATTAGTTATTAGTTATAGTTATATATTATATATTATCAGTATATACTGTTATATATTGATATATCTGTTAATTATTGATATAATGAAGTTAATACAGTGTTAATTAAACGGAGGTTTCATAACACGATGAATAATTATATAATGAATAATCTTGTAGCTTTTATATATATTTTCAGATTCATTTCGAATTTTACCATTTTAATTAATTGTGAGAGACAAGTTTCATTACAGTACCAATGGAATCTCAAAATGTTCCGTATGATATACTAGTGAAAAGTTTCTATGAATGCTCAAATATAATTGAATTATATTATTAATAATAATAATAATTTTCACAAATGCTTAAATACAGTAATTCGATTAGTACAGGATACAATAGTAAAATGATAAAATTTGAAACAATCTGGAAATATATACTCTAATTAATATATACCTTGTGAATGACCACCTTAAATTAGTATTGAAAATATTAATAAGTTTCCTTGTTGATATAACAGTTTAAGTACTCTGATGATCTCCGCTAAATACACACACATCTGTACTAAATATATCTTTCAGATTTGTGTCAAACTTGCTCAAGCCGTAATAGTTTCGCATAACACGCGTAATATATTCATAATTATACGTGTAAAAATATCTATCAACAATCCACAAGTGTTCGAATACTTTCGCGAGCAACTGTAGGTACTCTTATTGTCCCTCTTTATTTATCTTAGCCGCGGTATTTACGGACAGTACGTGGAACTTTGCTTTTCTTAACTCTGGTTTGATGAACACCGCGTATAAAGTAAGGCGAAGAATAAATGGAGCTGAACCGTGTCGCGTACGAAATTAACGATTGTTTCTTTAGGTAAAGTTTCACATTTTCAAGAAAATACACAGAGCAGTGTGGTTAAACGCTTGAATATCTTTCTTATTTATTGTTATCTTAGAACAAAGTCGCGTTACTCCAACATGCTTTCTGTTTTCTTCGCAAATATGAGATTCAAGAATTTGCAGCGTAGTTAGTTAGCATGAATAAATATTTATAACATGACGTTTTAATATGATATTGCATTAATATTTATTACATAATATTACTTTTTTAATATTATATTAATATTATATTAATATAATTTATCTATAATATTACTCCTTACACTCGTGACTAATCATATTTTTTATTTCTCAGGAATTATAATATCCTTTGTCCTGTTTTGTGTTTCTTCTAAAATATATTTTTATTTATATAAAACAATCTTAATTTTCAGAAAAAGTACGACAAAGTTCATTTCATTCGAGAAAACAAGTGCTGCAAGTTTTTTTGCTCATGAGTGTACTCTTGCAGATAAATATCATTTATTCAAAAGCTAATTCATTAATATCGTTTCTGCAAGAACGATGAATTGTTCGTGCAATTATTCGAACGATAAATTATGTAACAGCGGAGATCGTAATATACATGTGTAAAAGAATATAAAAAGATGGAATATGAAGAAATTGATCTCGTACGTTTTGTATCGTTTAATTCATTACGTTCATAATTCTACCTGGTTGTATTATCGTCCGATTTATTCCATACTGTACCGAAACTCATTCAATCTTGTTCGATTAAAATCTTTGTCAACTAAACGCCAAATTTATGCCACGGAATATATTACTCCATAAAATATAAACTCCTCGTCTACTCGATTTTACATTTCTCCTATTTAACATTGATAAATGTTTCTAATAATTAAACTGCAAATGTTCATGCACTCGCGGATAATTTGAATGTGCAAAAATGTACAGAATGGATATATAAAAATATTCGTTGTAATGTTTAAAATATAAAAGAAATCTCTATTTAGTTTTTACTTTCTATTATTTATGAAATAACAAATTTGCACAAACATCTACAAACATTTGTAAAAAAAACTAAAATTCCACTAAAACTACAGTGTTTCTACTAAATACTGTAGGTCAACGTTGACCCACATAGAATGTGATAATTATATCTTCGAGTGCGATTTCAGAGAACACACTGAGTTCTATTAAAGCACATCTGTATAAATTAAAGTGAAACTTTAATAAAAATTAAATTTTATTGCACGCCTTCAATTAAATTTTTATTATTCCATTTGATCTTTCATTATTTAATCTTTAAATTCTATTTGAAATTTTGAATTCTATTACATTATGCAATCATAATATTTTATAAAAGCATATTGAATTTTTTACTATTCTTGTTATTTCGTTATTACCTTTTAAATATAAAGTCTCTAAATTATGTGTCCTTCTAATTTGCATTTTATTTAACTGGCAAATAGCGTCCATTACTGGAACAGACAGGTGTTTCAGAAATTCAAATCAAGGAAGCACGGAAAAACTCCATTAAAAACCGAATACCTTCAACTCTGCTAAACGAGAGAATAATTGAAATAAATAGAAATAAATAAATGACTAGAAAACTAACTAGAAATATTAATTAATCAACCAAAAATCATGACAAATGCATAAAAGAAGAACATTTTTTAAATTAATTCAATCGATAAATTACATCTTGTACCAAAAACTAAAATATACATCAATTAAATGAGTGAATATCTTAAAAACTAATTTACTATCCCTATTATCAATCCCATCTGTGTCCCCTTACATATATTTTTTTGTATATTTGCAATTACTTTTGGATAAAATGCGTGCTGAAATCAATTAAGCAAGGTAATGAAACGCACCTTTACCAAACAGAAATCCCTTGCCGAATTTCAAAGCACTGTCGATCTCGTGCAGCAGATCGCTTTCACTGTCACTTTTCTTCGTGCCAAAATTATAACCATATCCTTCAAAAAAAAAAAAAAAGAAGCATGCCGAAGCATACTTAAAAAGTAAAATAAATAAATAAAAAAAATGTAATTACTTTTTAAGTAATTCTATAATCTAAGACGCAATTCGGCGATTTTTCAAAGCATTAGAAGAAATTGTTCGTGAAATATTTACACTCGTGATTTTTCCGCTCTAGAAAACTTGAAAGTGATCTCACAGTTACACGGGCATAAACTGTGAATAGTTCTTTATTTTTAACAATGATCAAGTGGAGATTAGCTCGCGAAAAGTCTGGATCTATATTTTACATTTCGTGGCAAAATACTGGAAAACTAATATTAAATGTTCCATTTTCATTTCTTTTTATTTCTCTTCTTTTTCATTTCATACGGTGATCAATCAAATGACTAATATTTAATTACAAAACCGAAAGTGATAGTATTTTATCATGTGCTTTTCTTCGTCTTTCTTCCATTTCAATTAATAATTAATCAAATAAGAAACATTCAATTGCAGAAGAAGAGATATTGTTAATATTTAATTATAAATACTCGTCTATAATATATTCACATGATATTAATTTAATATTGATACCAATATTAATACTTTGTACGATAATAAATATAAAACCAAAATTTATGGTAAATATTTCACGATTATATGTTTGTGTTAATAAATTAATAATAGTCAAATTGTGCTATAAGCAACATTATAAAGCAAGAATGGCAGACAGTTGGTTAGTAACATAAATGAAATGAAAAATGAACCGAAACATATATTTAAAAGCCACATATATTTAAAATGTAAATGGTACCTCTCATTTATTTTTACATTCGTGTTTAACATAAAATTATATAAAAAAAATATATAAAATATATGAAATATATGAAATAAAATATATAATAATATATATTAATTATATATAAAATATATAAAATATATGAAATAAAATATATAATAATATATATTAATTACATATAAAATATATAAAATATATATGAAATAATATATAAAATATATATATGAATAATGAAAACGAGAAAAATCGTTCGAACGAAAAATTTTTGAAATAATTTCGCTTCGCGGATGATTTTTGCCAGACTATTTGTAAAAAAGCACTGTTTATTCGGGGAATTCGCGAGTAATCTGCGAACACCTGCTGCATATTCCAATAATTCCAGTTTCAATCAAAATCACCGGAAGTCAATATCACGCACTGCTAATATTGACAATAACAATTCTAAAATTCCGTTACTACAACAAATTACATCCAAATATCGGTGTTACCAAATATCACTGGTTTAACCATCACCACGGATACATTTTGAGAGATCAAGATTTCTCATTCTTGACTTCTGAAGAATGTCTAAGAAGACACAATTTTCCAGAGAATGGAGCAGACAACAGACGTACAAAAAGCAGATAACAGGCTGCAAGAAATATTTTTCAATTGAAACGATTTCTCTTATTAGGTCCTAATGAAAGGATTAATTTACGAATTTTCAATACCAACTGTAAAAATTTCTACAATTACACTACTGTTACTAATCACAAAAATTCCATACTGATTTACAAAGCTTCAATACCAATTGCAAAAACTGTGGTTATTAATTTGCAACTCAGAAACTCTTACACACAATTTTTCTACTGATAATACTTTATTTGTAATCGGCTTAGTTCTTAATATTCACAATTTTAAATATTTGTCACAAAAAGGACAAACTAACTAACATGTGGAAACATCTTCTCCACACGTCGATTTAAGAAATATTCATTTCGACTTGCAATTGCAAGAACTACAATTATTAATTACAAAAGTTTCGCACTAATTTACAACACTTCAATACCAATTGCAAAATCTTCCATCAATTATTAATTTGCAACTCAAGAACTCCTACAGATACATGTTCCTCTAGTGTGTATTAATGGTTCATATGCAGCTGGCTTAGTTCTTAATAATATTATCAGTTCAGATTTGAAATATTGATCACGGGAACTGATCTCTTCCGCGTATCGCCTTAGGAAACATTTATCCCGAACGTTTATTTCAGACGGCAGTCTGCGTGAAACGTGGAATTCGACGGGTTGAAAAGGGTGAAGGTCCCGGGTGAGGTTCGGCCGCGGATGTAACAGCGCCGGTGTCGCAATTCGTCGGAAATAGCTAAAATCGAGACGATGGTTCCGACGCGAAGCTGGACGCAACGACGAAACGTTCTAGCGAGCACTGGCCTATTTTCTCGATCAGGCCTATATTTAGGTTCTCATTCTCGAGTGAATCATGAACCGCGTTGCAGCCAGCCTCGGCTGGTCCTTCTGATTCGACAGAGAGAAGAAATATACTGTAGGTGGTAGACATTTATCACGACGGTCGGAGAATATTCTTTCTCTTTCCTCGCTGTTGCGAAATGTCGGGTAATAGTGGAACTGGAAGTTTCCGCGGGTTTTCCTGTATTTGACACTTTGCTGGTTTTAACAGTGGAACTACTAAATCAAGTCGAAATGACTGGTATCGGATTTTTCTTATCTTTATAAATATATCGTCAATCGTTATTGTAAATATATAAATGAGCGTTGATGGTGATGGTACAAGCATTCTGATAACTGTTTAATTATTTTAATATATTTGATATTAATATATTATTTAATAAAAATATATTATATATATTTATTATATATATTAAAAATATATTATTTTAATATATTTAATATATTTAATAATATAATTTAATATTAAATATTAATAATATTAAAATATAATATATTTAATTTATTGAAATTAGTTATTTAGTATATTTAATCTAATTACCAAATTACCAAATGATCAGTATCATTTATTTCCACAATTATTGGTAAGATAATGAGTGTTTTTGATAAATGGTGCATTCATTGAAACGAGAACACATTTACGGGATATATTACTTTAATTCTGACTATAGTGTATTTGATTAAATACTAAAACTAATCAAACTGAATTTACATTTATATTCATTTAACAAAAGGTTTAGAAATTAAGAAATTTTCAATCTCAGCTTCAATGAATATATAAGAAAATATAATTAAATAAAATATTTAAATACCTACGTATATGAAAATTCAATAAAAATGTTGAAGTATTTATTTTATACGTCGTAAAATCATATAACATTACGATTTAGATATTTCAAACTTTTTACACGATGGGACTAAAAATTCAACGCGAAAGTTTATGTGGTACGAAAAAAGGCATGAAAATTTACGACGGTAAGAATGCTTATAGTGTTAGGTAATAATTTTGTGTTCTAGTTGTAACGATAACCTACGACCCACGCGAAAGCCAACAAACTTATCTCTCGGCATTTCCACTTTATTGGCAAGAAACCAATCCGCTTCTCATCTATCGATTCAGCATATAACCCCTCGCAGTATCTCATTTCCCGTTTCATTATCTTTTATGAGATTTAAACGGTTCAAGAAACTTTTTTTCAATTAACTTCGAATCAATTTCATTGCCGATGCCTCTGAAAATGAACTTACACATAACTCGAATTTATTTCCTTCGCTATTTAGTTATCCACTTTGTTTGTTTATCTCTTTTTTTGCATTACATCGGAATAAATTTTTATAAAAATGAATAAAAATGATTTGGATATTTTAATTGATTTTAACTTATATTTGCATTGCACTTTATATCGAGGTAAATTTTTTTACATACAAACAAATGTCATTTTATGTGAAACAAATTTAAGTGTTACTCGACAAAAACACTCGATGAATGTAAAGAAAGTCATTGACGTATTGTAGAATACTTTAGTAATTGGAAATGTTTCAATTCTAAAATAGAAACATGTTTCATTCATAGCAAAATACGCAAGATGTAAAATTAAAAGTAAACAAATTAATTTCTTGTTTTTCGAAATTTGTTTAATCTACATTATATTTTATCATTATTTGTGTCGATGTATCATTATTACATTCAAAGAAAATTCTCTACGATTGAGGAAAAATAATTACGTGTATATCTATTTAAAAAATAAAAATTTAAATCGTTTAATTTCTATATCTTGTGTAAAACGCTAATATTATTCATAAGTTGTTGTTACACAACATAAAAAAAAAAATGCTTTTATCATACGTTTTGTAATGCGTAGAATCGTATTATAGTCAATTCAGCTTGATGTAGCTTATCGACAAACTTCGATATGAGATATTTTTAATATTACATGTTTCGTAGTACTTTACTTTTAGTAAAGTGAATTTAATATCATTTTGAATATTTTTCGCTACTTCTCCATGTTTTTAAATAAAAGTTATTTAAAAGAAAATATTTGTAATTAAATATATTTTTAAGTTAGTAACAGCGGAGAATATATATATAATAATTAAAACCTAATATATTCTGAAAATGAAACAATCTTTTTTAAAACAAAATTTTATAAAAAAAATATTTTTTTTTTTTTAAATTTTATAAATTCCCTAAAATTAAACTAAGTTATATATATAAAGTTTTGGATAAATAAAAACCTGTTAGTCAAATATACGCAGCCTTTTAATGCAACAACCACTTTGATCACAGTTGAAATACGTCAAGTGTCAAGGCGTCAATCATTGACAGACGTATCTGTCCATACATCGTTATTTTATAGTCCGATCGATTAACGCTGACTTTGACACAATAAGAGATATTTTCCCCTCTACATTATTTGCAATCTGATCAAAGTAACAGATTTTTATTATCACGTTGTAAATTGTTTGTTGCAGTCTCATCGAAGTACCGCATCAATTCGAGCTCGATGTTTGAACAAAATTTAAAATATATATGAAGGATAGAATATTTTCAACTCGTCGAACGTTTTAATTGTCGTTAAATAAATATCGCTTCATACTTTTTCTCTGTTTCTTTAAATTCAATTTCAATTTATAGTCGTTATATTTCAACGACTTGACAAAATTGCACATTACCATCGATAATTGGAACGGAATATATAAAGTAAACTGAGAATTAACAAGAATAGACAATGAAGAAGATGAAAATATATTTTCGAGAATGGAGTTCTGTACGAAAAAATATTTGTTCTGCATATTTTGCTACCTCTTGGAAACTGCTTTCCCAAATTATGGCGTAGCTTGTCTGATAAATCCCTTGCAAACAGAGTTGCCAATGAAAAATACAACCAAAACGGAAAAAAAATAGTCATCAACTGAAAAAACGACGAGAGAAAGAGACAGAGAGAGAAAAGAGAAAGAGAGAGAGAGAGATAGAGAGAAAAGAAAAATTATTCGTTGACAATGAGTAATCGTTAGTGACGAGCAATACGGCAAGCAACGGGACACCTACGACAATGCAATCAACGACGTGCGTCCACGAACGTGCGTTAGTGATTGTTATATGTATCCAATATCCGTCACGCCGTTCGTCTCTCTCAAAATCCAAATCCAGGCGGTCAACACTCGGAACACGATACGTCTCAATTGGGCAGCAAATCGAAAACAACGACGAGGTAACACAGCAATCCTCGATTCGGCGGGACTCACCGTCGTCGAACGTTGCGGACATATTGAGGAACTCTTGCAGATGCTTCGGTAATTTTTTCGCGTCTTCGAACTCCTTCCCGTCGATCAAGCATTTCGCCTTTACCGTATTCTCGGTCTCCGTACGTTCCTGTCTTCTCTCGTTCGTCTTTTTTCTCTCGCTTTTCCCCGTGGCGTCGCCTCCCTTGTCACTCTCGTTGTCCGGCTCGCTCTCGTCCAACTTGATCCCGAATTTGTTCAATCTGTTCCTCGCCTTCTCGATGAACTCCCTCTCAACGGCGCTCATGTCGCTCTTGGCACGACAATTATTATTACTCGCCCGCTGAATGTCCTCGTGCGTGCTGATCTTCACCACCTTGTGATGCTTCCGTTCCTCTCGCTCGAGAACCTTGTGCACGTATTCGTCGTACATCTTCCGTCGAAACGCCTCGCCGTTCACCACCACCGCGGAAGCGTTTGGTTTCTCCTTCGATTCGACGCAGGCCTTCCGCGCGTCAGACACTCGAGAGGACGTGTTTTCACTGCGAGAACAACGCTCGTCCTTGGCCGTCGTTCTATCTCCCGGCGACGATTTTCCACGAGAGCCGCTCTCTTGCCTCGATCGATCCGCGCTCATTCTCTCGGGGACTTTCTCCCCCCTCTTGGTAATCACGGAATGTTGTTCCACGTGCTCGATCTCCTCGCAGGATTCCTCCTCGCGAAGACCGTTCTCGTGACGCACTTTCCTCGAGAAGTCCCTGCGACCGTGTTTGTCGATCGTCTCCGAACGATCTCTCTCGACGTTCTCGGACCTCTCTTGCCAGCTCTGGCTCTCCACCCGGGAATCGTCGTCCTTGGATCGGTCTCCAGAGACGTTCCCTCCAACCCGATCGAAAGGTTTATCCGGGGCGGCGGGTCTCCCCTTTTGCTCATCCTCTTTCGCGGCGCTTGTCCTCTTCTCGCGTTGCCTCGCGTGAGTCTGGAATTCCTCGAACGCCTCCTTCTCCTCCTCCTCGGCCAATATCACGTTCTTCAACTGATTCTCCAGCAACTCGATGTACTTCAACTGCTGGGCAAAGTACTCTTGCGACAGGGAATACTTTCCAAGACCTTCCAATTGATCCTCCGTCTCCGTTTGCAACTTCTTCAGATTCTGCATGATCTCCGTGGCGGCCACGTGTTTCGCATCCTCCTCCCTCTCCTCCTCGTTCTTGTATCGCCGCGGCTCCAGGTGACTCCTCGGTGGATTCTGGTCGAAGATACTCGTCGTGTCGATGCACGATTTGTCCACGTTGACCACGCGTTTCACCCGCGGCGGCACTTCCACTCTGTCGTCGATCAACGCCGGATTCACGTTGTAACGCGA
Organism: Melipona bicolor; assembly: GCA_030673865.1. Classification (NCBI taxonomy): domain Eukaryota; kingdom Metazoa; phylum Arthropoda; class Insecta; order Hymenoptera; family Apidae; genus Melipona; species Melipona bicolor. Next base: position 482,631 of record JAHYIQ010000029.1, read on the forward strand.
GTCGACGGCCCTCCGCGTTGGCGGTGTCCTCTTGCCAGCGGTGTCCGGCGTCGCGGCAATCGACTTGTCGATTATCGCGCTGTTCAACGTGATCGGGCTCTTGTTGAAAGGCGTCGAGCTTCTGGTCGGTGGCTCCGGCCTGTCCGGCGGACTCGCGATCGAACCGGCGGTGATAAAGTGAACTGGCGTCGCTCGTTTCCCACCGACGTTCTCCCCGGCTGGCTGTTTCGCAACCTCCGTGCACTCGCTGCCACGAATTCGTCCGCTGAATCGTCTCTTATCAAACTCTCGTCCCTCATCCGACGGTTCTATTAATAAATCATCGGAGAGCGATGTCGCGTGCCGCGCGGTGTCGTCCACCGGCTCGCCTCTCGCTAGGCTCAACCAGTCGCACAACCGAGTGACTTTCAGCCGCTCCCGACCCTTGTCGAAAGCGTTCGACCTCGCGTGGGATGATTTAGAGCCCGAGCAACTCGACTCGTCGAACTTCACCCTCGCCTCGTTCCGCGACTTTGGCCTCGCGCTACGCGGACGCTTCGAACTGTCGGAATTTTCCTTGATAATTTCCAACAGTCTACTCGTCGTGCTCGATCTTCGATCTTCGGTGCGTTTCGCGTGGTCGTCGCCAACGGCCGTCGGTTTGGAGAATTCGACTTCGACCTCGCGGCTGGTACGTTCCTTCCTCTCGCCGATGGGCAGCAACTCGACTCGATACCTGGGAACGGATACTCGCCGAGGCGGTTCCTCGTCGAAGTAGCTGTGCCTGTTCAGGAACTTTCTGTGCAGATCCAGCAAATCGTCGGCGCTCGTTTTTATCGCGGTTTTCTGCTGCGATGGGGACAAACAGACGAGCAACCTGGGGTCCTTGGTCGTCGACAAACCCACCCACGTCCCCGAGCTGTCTCTGGCCAAGCTCGTTTGACGCGGCCTGGACGTCTCGGTGCCGTGCCTCTGTTCTAATTGCTCTGATTTACCCTGGTCTGAAACAGCGGTTTCGCGCGCGTCAGGACGCTTTGATCCCGGCGAAGCTGTCGTTAGTCTAGCTCTTTCAGCCTGTCGTTCGTTCACTCCATGCGTGTTTAATGGGATGACTCTAATCTCATCGCTCGTTACGTTGTTAGCAAACACCGGGACGGATCGCAGGCTTTTGAAGACGTCGAACTCGGGCACCGTGATCTCGTTGATCACGTAAAGACCGTACGGCATCGACAAGATTCTCTTGATGCAAAGGTCTTTCAGGGACCCTGGCTCGCCGACAGTCTCGTCTTCCCGCGACCGATCGTTCGCGTAATTCGTCCCGCTCTCGACAGGCACGTAATACAAGTCCTCGACGGGCGAATAGGGTATCGGTTCAGGCGTCACCGGGACCTCGTCGTGCCCGTTCGTCGCGCCGTGCAAAGACTCGTCCCCCTTCAGAAAGGGAAGTTTGTTTTTCAAGCTCGACGACTCGACCTCCCTCTCCGCCTGCCGCTTGAGCTTGCTCTTCCTCGCTTCTTCCGCTATTATCGAACAAATATCCGCCTGCCAGGCATCCATCGGATTGTACCTCACCGTGCTCAAGGTGGTCGCGCTGCTAGACGAGTCGCGGCCCTGACAATCCGTCTCGAGCGTCTCCTTGTCCGTGGAAAGCCCGCGCTGCATATTTAGAATAGCGTCTAATATCTCGGACGGGCTCTCGCATTTCCCACGTTCCTTTCGATCGCGGCCAGATTTACGCGTGTAGGACAGCAGCTCGTCGTTGTCGCCCAAAGTGGAACACTTGTATATCTCCTCGAACTCCTCCTCGCTGGTCGTCAACTCTCTCGTGTCTTTCGAGCTTTCAACTTTGCCGCCGCGCGACCTCCTCTCCTCCGTTTCGATCGTCCTCGTGCTCGTTGTTGACGCTTCGCTCTTGATAACCTTCTCGCGAACATGACGTAACGCCTGCCTCTCTTCTCCCGACTGTCTCTTCTCGCTCGTCGACGTTCCTCCGATCTTGCCAGATTTCGAGACTGTCGCCCGGTCCTCGCCGGGATCCTCCGACGGTCCCGAGGGTTCCATAACCACTTTCACTATTCGCTCGACCGGCGGCACGCGCGCCACGGATTTCGCCGACGACTTGGACACCGGCGATTTTTTGCGCGTCTCTCTTCGATCCGAGTGGTCGCGCGTTATTTCAGGAGTTGCTCCATTGCCAAGCCCGACGCCGTTCTCAACGTAATTGCGCAATTCGGCTACGTTGTCACTCTCGGAACAAGCGCCCCTCCCGTTCGCCCTTAGATCATCGATTATCTCGCGTACGTTCGCGTGCAGAGCCAGAGCAGGCTGGTCCACGTTGCTCAAGGCGTCGCGAATATTTTCGACGGTCGCGTCACTGCGCGATATTAACGTCAATAGCGTCCCCAGGTTGCCAATATTCGCGCTCGCCTCCGAAAGATCTACGCCACGAGGTTGCGCGAACGATGATGCATCGGTTGCAGCGAGGTTTTCTTTCGGAAGAGGTGGACGAGTGGGAGGATCCTCAACTTCTGCAACTTCTTTTCTCCGACGAAACGAAGGGGTCGAAGAATCATCGTGAACGCGAGAATAGATTGTTTTGTCCTGATCGACGCTCGACAGGCTGGAGGATCTTTTCGGGGGAGTCGGAGGACGTGGTTTCTCTTTTGTCACCTTGTCGACACCGTTTACTCGAGACACGATTTTCGAGTGTTTGCTCTCTGTGGAGTAAGACTTCACCGTTGATGACTCAGTGCTTACAAATTTTGTTACATGTGATTCAGAGATATTAATGTCCGCTGGTTTGGCAAATCTTTTGTTTGTTTGTACGTTCTCTCTGGATTCCGACGATTCTTCACTAGCTTCTGGGAACGATCCTTGATTGGCTTCCGTAGGTTTCGTTTTAATCTCCTGCGACGATTTTTCGTCGAATCGAGTAGATTCAATTTCGCGCGACGATTCTTCCTCGACTTTTGTTTTAGATTTCGCTTCTTTTATCTCTGACGAGTCTCCGTCGAGCTCTGTAGGTTTCGTTTCTTCCTCTCGAGGCGACTCTTTGTCGACTTTTGCTGATTTTGTTTCTCTTTCTTGCACCGATTCTTCATTGCTTTCTGTAGACTTTGTTTCTCTTTCTTTAACTTCTTCTTCTTGAATCAATTCTTCATCGATTTTTGCTGATTCTTCTTCCCGTTTTAGTGATTCCTCTTTGATTTCAACAAATTTCGTTTCATTTTCTTGCGATAATTCTTTATTAACTTCCGTAGATTTCGTTTCCGTTTCTTCGATCAATTTTGCAGACTTTGTTTCATTTTCTAGTGGTAGTTCTTCCTTGATTTCTCTAGATTTTGTTTCACTTTCATCCAGTGATTCTTCTTCAACTTTTGCAGATTTTATTTCATTTTCATCCGACTGTCCACCGTCGATCTCTTCAGATTTCGTTTCACTTTCGCGTGATAATTCCTCATTGACGTTTCCAGGTTTAGTTTCGCTCGCATGCGATGATTCTTCGCTAATTTCCGCAGATTTTACGGAATTTCCTAAATCCAATTTTTCTTCCGTTCTTTCTACAGTCTCTTCAATTAACGTCTCGCTTGTCAAAGTTGTATTCTCACCATTCGTTCCCAATTGTTCAATCTTCAATTCCTCGGACATTACGTCTGAAGAATCTTGATTTCTCTCCGATTCTAATTTTTCTGCCCCGTTCTCTCGGATCTCGATTATCGTGCAACGTTCGCTGACGTTCGAACTCTCAGAGACGTCTGATTGCATCAACTGTTCCGTCGATGCGTCGTCTCGGACAAGTACCTCCTTTTCTTGGCTGCCTTCTCTCGATTCAACAGCATCAATCGTGCCTTCGTCTAATTTACTTGCATTTTTGGTTAATATTTGTCCGTTCGGTTCACCTTCCATATTCAACTCGGAATCACTTCGACTCGCATTGTCACTGCTCGTTATCAATACTTCACTTTCCACTTCTTCGATCTCTCCAACGTTGTCGTCTTTTCTCTCCGAGACTCCTTCCTCTGTACTTCCCTCCAGCTCCTCTATTTTAAACGATCCACTACCCTCGACGGATTCATCGGTAACCCCATCTTTAACGTTAACATCCTCACCTTCCTTCTCCGACTCTCGCGTGTCGTCGCTCTCTTTCAAATTTAAATTCTCCTCTCTCGACTCCTCTTCGCCAATCAGCCTCGATTCTCTCCTCGTTTCCCTACTTTCACACTCGGTTTCCGTTCCCTTCGCCTCTCCCGCGTCTCTCCCGTCGTCCACCTTTCTTTCAGACATTTCTTCCTCCGCGTCGATCACATTTATCTTCACTCTGTGCTCTACCCTCACCCCCCGTCTCGCCTCTTCAAAGTTAGAAGAACGCCTCTCTCGCCGGTACTTGCCGATCTCCTCGTTAATAAAATCCCTGATGTGCTGCTCCTCGTCTTCGGACAGTTTCTCGCCCTCCTCTTGAATGATGTCCAAGAACCTGTTAGCCGCCTGGCAGTGCGCGTGGTGCGCCTCGAAAGCGGCGCGTTTCCTCCTTTCCGACTTCTTGCGCGGCGAGCCACTGATCCGGCCGCGGCTCGTCGTCGCTCTCGCCGATTCCTCCGCGTCCTCCGCGTAAGTCGGCAATTTTAGACCCTCGATGAAGCTCCGCAGCTTCCTCTCCACCTCGCGCGGCATCACGCTATCCCACGCGTGTCTCGCCTCCGCAGGAGCTCGCGTCGACGCGTCGCCCTCGTGCTCGAAATCCGGCTCGAAACCAGCTCGAGTCAGCTCCGTCCTCTCCTTTTCCACGTCCGATTCCATTTCGACGATTACCGGTCTCGCGTTATCGGCCTCCACCGTGTCGCAGTCGCTGACGTCGCGGATCTGCAGCCTCTCGTTGCTTCCAGCCAACGAACACTCCTCGTTTGAGTCGTTTTTCTTATCCGCTCTCGTTGCAGCGAGAGAGAACGAGTCCGCCGGCTCGGAAATGGTCACGATACCCTCGTTCTTCGTTATCTCGATCTTGCTGCCAGTCTCCACGATACCAACGCCGGGAATGTGATCGATCTTCGCCTCCAAAGGCGAGCTACTGATCGTCGTGATCTTCATAACCTTGATGCCCGGCTGCACGGTGCCCATCTCGATCCTACACTTCTCCTGGCACCTCTGAGAACCTCTCGGCACCTCCTTCGAGGCGATGGCGTTTCTCTCATTGTCCTCGACGCTCTCTGCTGGCCGATCGTGAGTTTCGTCTCGTCTCTGCACGTCTGCGTTCTCCGTGTTCTCGGAGTCGTTCGTCTTCGCGTCTACGCTCGTCCCTGGTTCCTCGGCTACCTCCTCCTCGCGCTCGGCGTCGATCCTCTCCGGTGATCCACTTTCTACGGTGGTTTCGCTGTCGCTCATGGTAGCTCTGCCGGGTGTTCGCTGTCTTTGAACGCGTCTCCTGCTGTTCCGACCCTTGCGACTCCTGCGATTTCGCGCACCGTGCGACATGCTAGCCTCTTCGATGTCTGTCGCGTACTCCGAGGATTCGGTGAATACTACGGGATCGCAGAATCGGCCAGAGCCTCTCTCTTTAATGCTTTTTTCCAGTTTCTTCGTTCTTAGTTTAGCGCGTGTCTTTTTCAACGATTGTTGATTTTTATGATCTTGACTCTTTTTTACGAATCGCGGGATTAAAGCGGGATTAAAGCGTTCAATCGAGAAGATAGGTTGCGTGATTTACTTCAGAAGGATCGACACGATGTATCGACACAAAGCGAAAAAGAAAATGTCTCTTTTTTTTATCGGAGAACGGCCAGTCTGAGGAGAATACGAGGCGAACAAAGCCCGCGAAATAAGGGAAGCAACGTAACGCGCGTATGCTGTAATTGCTACCTTGGTCCGATTGTTATTAGTGGGAGGAAGTAAAGTCGAGAAGAAGATGCAGCCTCGAAATCGACAATTCTCTGACCGACACGAAATCTCTTTTAAAAATCAGAGTAACTATCACTGTGTTCTATTCGTTACTGTGACGAGATTATTGTAGTATGAAACTAAATTAATAATCTAAATTACATTGTATTGCATTATTGATACTGAACTATAAATGGAAAGTTACTGAAGCACAGGGCTGTAATTAAATTACCGAGTAATTAATATATTGCGATGAAATTATTAAAGTACCAAACTAAATTAATAATCTTAAGCCGCGTCGTTGAAATATAGGTACAAACGTGAAATTATTGAAATACAAAACTATAATTAAATTGTTGGATATCATGACATGTATCGATATATCGTGAGAAAATTATTGAAACACAGAACTAAATTATTGATCTAAACTATGTTTATTGAAATATAGAACTAAATGTGAGATTATTGAATAATAATACAACGTACAATAATATTGAATATATGGAAGTATGAAGTGACGAATAATCCTATTGTCAATCGGTATAATAATATTTGAAAAAGAATTTGCGAATTGTCACGATATCTTATGTATTTCGCGACTTGATTCACGTCGTCGAATTTCAGATGACGATGGTTAGTACTCGAAACGATATTTCATGATTTTGATGCTTGACATTTACGCATATTTCCGTGAATGAGACGAGACCAGCGAATGCAAATGTGCACGGTGAATAAAGAAAGGATATCGACGTTGTCTTGCGTTCATTCAACAAGCATGACTCCATTGTCAGACCAACATTCCAAAGTAATACAGTGGCTATCGATTAAAAAAGAAACGAGAGAGAATAACGATACTCACTTTTCTTGGTTTCGTCTCGTTGCTGGATCAAGGAACTCTTCGGGCCGCCGTTTTGATTTGCGTAGCTATGGTCAGGTTTTGTGTCATCTGAAAATCAAACGCGAATGTTGTAAAGCATCAGCTAATTGTTTTCATATATTTTTATTTCTTGGTTGAATTTCGTTACACTTTCTTCCAATTGTAAGTGAAAAATTTGAGGATTTCTCAATTTCAAATAATTTTTCGGATATTTCCTTAATTTTTAATATCCTTTTATATTTTCATAATTTTAAATGCTCCCTCGTGTTCCCTTATTTTATTCCAAATGAAAAAAGACTGTGATAGAATAGTGAAGGTGATTAATATGGATAATTTATACGAAGAAAGTGAGTGGTACAAAGGAAAAAGAAATTATAGAACAACCGATCAAATTTAATAATTTTCATGTTAGATGTTCTTTGAATTATTCTCTTCGCCAAAGAATATCAGAATTACCTGATGCAATATTTAGAATCAATTTAACTCAATTGAAGTTATTTCTGAGTTTCCTAAAAAAAAAAAAAATCAATGAAGCCGTCTGCTACTAAATTACGCTTTGATATTAACTCCTTTTTGCATGAGAATTTAATCAATTTAGAATTATAAAAGTAGCAGTGTCGGTGATTGACGAAACCTGTCAATATGTATATTTATTATACAATGTACGTTTATACAATTGTAGAATATTTAAAAACTAAATTTTTTCCATAAATTTATCAATCTGTTAATGGTAAGTATTCCTTTCTTTTGCATACGAAATTGAAAATCAACAAACTCGTATATTTTTACGAAATGAATAAAAAGTCATGATGAACTTGCATCAATAATAACTAATATTTTAGCAAGATTATCTCCCGTTTTAATCTCGACAGTTATCTTCGATAGAAATGAAATAAAACAATAAACACACAGTCAACAACCTGTCAACAAGAAACTGGATTTTTAATAAAATCATTTTCATCCACGCGAAATTAAAACGGACAAATTTTTTCATACTTGAACAACAACTCTCTCGAGCAACAGCTCCAAATCAAACGGACATCTGCATTTTCAATGCTCTCGTACGACAATTATTTTCAAACAACTATCTCGGAAACAAACAAGTATCAACAGTTGCAACGCGAGTACGACGATTCGTCAAAAAATATCAAATACATGCGCGATATCAACGATCCAAAAGTAATCAGTCAAACCCGTCTTTCCCAGTTAGCAGGACGCGCGACCGATCGATCCACGACGACGTTGCCCCGAATAATGCGCGGAATAATAGCGTGCCAGGGAACACCTGACGATAAGTAAAATTATCAGAACACAGCGGCTGAACCGCTGCGCACCGACCTGATCCACGCGAGCCTCCATGAACAATCGCGCTAGATCCGCGCGTTTCGACGCCGCTGACAGTCGCTTATGAATTCCGAATTAAACGTCAACGGGCCACAAATCAGCGGCATGACCTGTAGGGTCCATGAATCGCGGGAATGAACTGAGCGCGAACAGATCCGCCACCCGTGAAACACGCTCGTGCGATCCCCACCCACGCTTGCGATTCTCTGTTCGCGCGTGTATCGCCAACGTGTATTGTTTATACACATGCTTACGAATATCAGGGTTTCTCAAACTGATCTCCACCGATCTGCCCATCTGGGTTTTCCACTGAAAATTTGTCCGTCATTGCACGTTACTGTTGTCCATGTTGCGCATTTCCTCTTTTGGAACCTTCCTCCTCGCTTTAAATTAATTTTTTTCACTCTGACTAAAATTTTTAATTCGACTGACCGACCACCTTTCTACAAAAATTCCACGAAATACGTAAGGAGAGAGTTTCCATCAAAATTCTTCAATCGTTCGAATCGTTCGTGTATGCGCCGACAGAGAAGAATTTGAGAAACGCTGTTGCAGATCGGTCCGACATCGGTGTTCCGCGTACACACAATTTCAAGTTACGCTTGCGCAGCCAGTCCTTCTGAATGACGTTTTTACGTCAAACGTACGCGCATGCATATACATGTGTCGCGTTAAATACACCGCGCCTCGTCTGTGGCGACGTGCACTCACACATTGCGCAACCTTTGCAGACACTCTGACGCACGTCGGAACACAAGCTGCGTGTATACGCCTCACCCCTTCGCCGTCCCTCGCGCGCGAGCCTCATGAATAGTACCACTTCCGAGTTGAACTTCCTTCCGAGTAAACAATGCCGGCAGAACGACTACTATCCTACGAGCACACCCATCGTCCATTTTCCACACTTTTCATTACATCACGCGTGACATACGCGACGAATTCGATCCGTGAATTGTTCCGAATGGAAATCGAATCGATCGTTCGATTTTTAGTGCGTTGATCCCCGAGTTTTGTTACGGAGTAGGTAAGTAGCCTGAGAGGGAGGGAGAGCAAATTGGGGGATGGTATGGTGGTAGGAGGAGGCAGAAGGATTTTACAGTAAAATCTGCTGGTTATGTTGAAATTTGTATTGTTGTTACTGGTTGCTTTCTGGTGTCGAAATCGTTGCAGTAGAACGCTTATGTGAACTTGTCGGGGGACAAATAATTTATACAGGAGTCTCCGCTCTACCAGTGATTTTTCATTTTTAATTCAAGCAACGAGAGTTTATTTAATCGGGTTGAAATAAATGGAATTTATGCAACTGGAGTTTTACTATACCGACAATGAAACTTGAGACTTTGTCAATTTTTGGTCTTACTTCTTTAGAAGAACATCTATTTTTAGTTTGTATTTGGGAAGTTAAAATTTGTTCCACAAAGTGTTCATCACATGTAATTAAGATTGCTTTTGAGACAAAAGGATTTCAAACTAGATTCTTTGATAATAAAAAATGTTTTTGTTAATCTTTGCCCTTTTGTAGAGTGCAAATTTGTAAATAAACAGTCTAATGTATTTAATTTGTGCTTGAAAAATAAGATCTCTTTTACAGAGTATTCATCACACGCTATTACATCATTTAAATTGTACAACTGGTGATTAAGTTTCTCTCTGAAACAAAATATTCTCTCTAGAAAGATGATGAGTGTAACCTGTTGATAAAATAAAGATTTTGTCAACAAGAGTTCAGTTCTATTTGTCAGAGAATATTTTCACAAAAATTATTTTTAGAGAAGTCAATTTCCACTCTCAAAGTAAGCCAGAATGGAGATTGCTTTTTTATGGTAATATCATAAAAATCCTGAATCCCATATTTAACTAGTCAAATTCATCTTGATATGAGAGATATAGAAATTGGCTGCTTCGTATCATATTATTAAAATAAAAATTTACGTTCACAATGAAATTTCTTTGTCTCTGAAGCAAAGCGTTAATATATACAGCTTCAATGTTAAATTCTTAATCCATTAAAGGGTTCATGTACGAGTATGCCATACCATTCTATATAATACGCGATACGATGGATTTAATGATAGATTAGCAATAATATTGCACAATAGTTCACTAATTAATCACATTGGCGGATCGAACTGAGTTGTAATCGAAGAAGTAATGAGATATAAATTATAGATGTGGAATAATTTTTAAAAAATGAACTGTAATAAAAATAACTATTATAGATACCATAATTAATGAAACATTTATAAATTATTTTTAAAAAATTAATAACAATACAATTTTTACGATAAACTATTTAGATGAACTATTTTCCTCCTTTTTCTATTTTACACCTCCTTTTCACATTTTACTAATTACTATATATTTTGTATCATGACCAGTGGTACATGTATCTAATTTTAAATTAATTTGAACCGATGATTTATAAATGATAGAATAGAACAACTAGCCGATTAGGTGATTAATATGTGCGCATACACGTTGATAATGGCATAATGATTAATTAACACGCTATTAACGCAGTATTACATGAATCATGTTGAACCAGTAACAAAATCGAGCATTATTTAGACATTTAATTAAGAGAGTAACCGTTGCTTTTTGTATTTCAATTTTATTGTTACATATACCTATTTTTAATCTACTTTGATTATTGAAATATGTATATTCTTCTCAAATTAAAAATTTAAATGATAAATTTGTAACTTGTATCATAAATGTAAATCATACCAAAAATATATGTGTGTGCAAATTGTACTTCGGTAAACTTGTTAAAATATTGCAACATTTTTTTATTTTCTTTCTACAATCAAGCACAATCATTACAACTGCAACAATTAAATCAGTTATTTATACCAGGAGTTCGTTTATTTTAACGATTTAAAAATTAAATTCTACAATAATACTAACAATTCATGCTCCAATAGAAAATTCAATTTGAACTAACTGAAATTAAAGCTTGCTTGTTAATTAGCGACGCGTTGACAAATATATTTACGTTGCAATAATTTCAAATATCCACTTTTTAAATGTGTGATATTAAAATTGTTATTTATGTGACTAATAATCAGGCTGCCTTTACATCAAATTTTGTTAATTAACTAATGAAATTTATATGGAGTTTTATTAATTTTTCTTTTATTACTTAATTTTGCACAGCATTTTAAAATGCAAAATTATAGAGAATAGAATATAAAATGTTCAAAGCACTTCCTACATTTATTTCGTTTTTATCTTTTCATCATTTTTAATTACATTCGCAAAAAATTGCACAAAATTCTTCAATCTGTCAATAATATAAAAAAAAAAAAGTGAACAAAAAATGTTTTATCCAAGTACATTTGATATTTTCAATTATCTTACTTTTTTGTTCAACTCGTGATATAACAAGTTAAGGATAAGATCACACGAAAACGGCGAAACTTCGAAGATATAATAATAAAACTAAATTGCAGTTTGAAAGTTTGTTGGCTTGAAAAGAGCTATTACAATATCGTGGTATTTTTGCGGGGAAATGAAACAAAAGTCCGTTTCATTACGATTTGAGGAAATTACATTCCATACGACGGCTTTCGAAATAAACTTGAGAGAGATATAAACATTTCCTTTCTTGAAACGAAGAATAAAAATAACAGCGAGGATAATAAATAATTCTAAAGTGGAACGAAGTGTTTTGTAACTGTTTTTCTGCTGTCAAATATTCTAGAGATGCTTTAAACTGTTTCAATTGCTACGTGATGAAAAAACATCTTTGAAAAAAATAAATCTACGATTGCAAAAGTACAGAGTTTCAATTTAAATTGTGCCATATTTTTCACCATGTTACGTCAATTTAAACATTGACAGTTTCCGAATATTTATAGAACTGTGCTCTCTCAAACACTCTCATTCTTTTCAGAATCTGTACAACATTACCTAATAAATAAATGAATATCTAGAAAATCCTTTAAATTGTTTTAAAATATATTTTTTAACATTTGAAAAATTAACAGATGTGAATTTTCGTAACTGATTACATATATATATTGATTTTTTTATAAAAATTAACTATTTACAAAATATTTTTCTACACTTTTGTATATTCAATTGAAATACACACATATATATATTGATTTGTTTATAAAAATTAACTATTTGCAAAATATTTTTCTACACTTTTGTATATTCGAAGAGCATTTTCAAAGCAAACGAAAGAACGTGCACACGTAGTTGGATTTTCAAGAGAACTTGTTAGGAAGCCGGAGGAAAATGAAACTTCGTGGCAAGAAAGAGAGTAATTCTGATGTCTCGTCGTTCGACCGTCTTATGTCATTTCCCTACTCTTTGTTACTCAAAGGTGAACGACTCCCTAATTAGGTTTTGCTTCTCGAGGATTTCAAAAGGGTTGCGCGACTCCTCTCGAGATATAATGCAACGACTCCCCAGGGCTCAGACAGAACAGTTCTCGCGGACAATATTGATTTACATATCGCGAAAGGAATAAAGGAATAAAAGGATCAAATTGTTCCATCTCTTGCGCGATCTCGAATTTCCACGATCAAAACTGCAAATTTTGTCTTACCTTCGCGTAACGTGATTTTCAAAGTTCTTTCGAAGTTTGGTCAAATAATGGAAAATTTATGTGAAAGTACTACGTAGCGCGGTTCCTTCTAAATATTCGGAAGTTGTTATTTCGTAATTTTCCCGCTCTTCTGAACACTGTATCAGTTTAAAATTCTCACTCATCATAATTTTATATAATAAATAATTTACAGGTTGGGGGATGTTTATATTATAACTTTATAATTTCATAAAATGGAACTGCAGAGAGAACTGTTTCATTCATCAAACATCACGCATTCAACGCTTCGAATGTTTTATACATTGTTGCATACATTGCATAAATGGACAAACATTTCGTAGTTTAACTATGATGAGAAAAAACTTCGAACATCTTTACTCTAGTTAGAATTTTGTGACATGTGACGTAACTAATTTTATATTTCACTGATAGAAATGTAGGAAATGTGCACAATTCAATTATTTTTCATCACTTGTAATTCCACTTTGTATCAATTTAGTCTGTCATCTAATTTTGTTCTATTTTCCATATCCTAGTTACAAGAAAATAAATTTATTTTCGCTATTATTATTATTTTGTTGACTTATTATTCGTTATTCTCCTCCATATCATTTTACTCCTCATGTTGTGAAAACTTTCAAATATAAATCTTCGTCCAACTTATATCTGAATCTAATTATCACTGTTATTAGCGTTTCTCAGATACAGATATGTTATTTTATATTTAAATAACGCTTTCGAGTATAAATATTTATTCAACTCATAGAAGTCGAGATCTTCCGCATTTTGCGTGCTCAGCCTTGCATCGAAACTGGCCGTCGGACAGTGATACATATTGCGCTTCTTAATTACGTAATTGACTCGATGATGAGACTCGGCTGAAATTATTGAAGAGTGAAGGACAACGGCGACAATTATAAAAGTGGGAGCGGCTTTTGTTGACCGCAAAGGAAACACGGTTAGTACGTCGTCTGAATTGCCAACAATCCAAAACGCACACGTGTGTCTTTAAGAATAAATTGCATTTAGAAACTTTGGAGGCTTTGAACAGTTCCCAATTATACTTGAATTTACTTTGTTAACATTCGCATTTATTTTTCACCGATATTTTACGTAATTAGTACTTTATATAAATATTAACGTAATCATAAATCGCTTGATACGTCAATTTCTTTAATTATTACGAAAATTCGAGATGAATGACGTACGAGTTCGTGATTTAAAAAAAAAGAAAAGAAGAAGAAGCAGAAATAAGAATTCGAAACATGAACACGTACAAGAAAATTGAATTTTGTTCGGATCGATTTTTCTGACGGTATTGGGAATTGCGTCTGTAAAGCTACGGCTTTGCAAGCGTTCTTTTGACGTCCATCAATATATCGAATATCGAAACGAACGTTACTTTTGTTTCCCTGCATTGTCGTCAAACAAACCAACAAAAAAAAGAAAAATTTGTTCGTAAAATATTTTAGAAGATCGTGTTTCTTCTCTTTGAGTTCGTTTTAAGTACATAGCACGAAAATATACACCATGAGTAGATTAACTAGAAACTCAAATCAGCAGAGAGTTTAATTTTAATTTTTGTTAGAGATTTTCAAGATGGCAATACAAGAAATTCAATTTCCTTGTACGTGCCATGTTTCGAATTTTCGTTTCTCCTTCTTTTCTTTTTTTTTATCATGAATTCGTGTATCATTCGTCTTGAATTGATTAGAGAAGTAAAGATTTAAATGACTTTCCATAAAATTTCATAAATAAAAGTTCGTGTTTTCGTTTCAACGTCTCTGATGAAAATTTTATTTGCTTTTCAATCGTTGGTAGTCCCAGTAGTTAAATTCGCACGCGTATTGTCGTAACACCTAACAGCGTTAAACGAATAAACGAACAAACGGAGAAACCACGCGGTTGGTGGTGCATGTCGACAACAATTGCGCAACGAATCGGCAAACAAATGATAGAATACGTCGGCTCGATTAATGACGTAATCGAAGCAGTAACGAGATCGTAGGAATCCCTCGCTTCGGCTTCTGAGCACCGACAACGCAAAAGACGAAAGACGGAAGATGGGGGCTGCGGAAATGCGGGCTCGGCCCCTTTAGGCCATGACGTGCGCCGCACCCATCCAACTCGCGTCTCCGTCGAGTTTGTTCCACGTTCGTCATCGCTGAACCAATTGTTAACCGACCGATTAATATCGTGAATCGCTCACAAGTCGTACTGATTAATTTCAGAAACGATGTTAAACGGTGACCAAAAAATCATGTGCGATTTTGTGTGACAGTTTAGTGTGCAACGTGACAAATAGATAATAAAAGATATTGTGTTATTTGTTAATATACTAATTGCTATAATATATATTAATCAGTGTATCTATTTGTTTAATTATCAAGTTAAGTATCATGTATTAGAAAAATTCTTCCTTTTAATTCTTTTTGTTTATTAGAGTCTCTCGCGTTACAAATCGTTGTAACGTGGTATACGAAAAAGAAACGAAAAGAATAAAAAAGAAAATTCTTCTAAATGTACATTGTAGTACAATCTCTATAAATACTGTACGACATAGTGAGCATTAAAAAACTGAGGCAGTATATCGTTTACTTTTGTAAGCCATTTGAACTTAAAAACACTGCGCGCGTATATATCACGACGAGTTTCATTTCCTCCTTTTTCCAATTTCTACTCTCATCTAAAAGCATTCTATTTCAAGAGAGCAATATATATACATACATATATATATTTACTTTATTGATTTCTTCTTAAGAATATTGAAGTGCCTTCACTTTTCTAATTGAACGCCACATTCTACTTTATCACGAAAGTTATCGGCAAAATTGAGACGAATTCACCCATCTGTAGTATATCAAATCGTATTTTGTACGATTTATTTCTCCTCCGTGTCCCATCCTGTATTAAACGTCCATTTCCCGATTGCACAACGTACTTAACGTCATACAACACATGAAGTTCTTCAAAAAAATAAAATATTTTCCATGTATCTCTTTTAGTGCCTACAATTATGTCAGAGATCGAATACCGATATATTTTGAGATTTCGATATTTTACCGGTATTTGAGTTAGTAATAATGTAACATAACTGTTTTTTGATTAATCCTGTTAATGCTGGTATTATACGTATATATACGTTTAATATCGGTATTTTTAAGCTACTTGACGTCAATACCGGTACAAATACTGAAATTTATACCGGCATTCTATTCTGGTATTACAAAAAATAATATTAAATATGTAGTTTACGTTTGCATGTATGAAAATGAGTGAAAAAAGAATATTTGAATATGTATGTCATTTGTACAATTACTCTGTAAACTATAGCGATTATTATATATATTATAATATATAATATTATTATATAAAATATATAATGATAAACATATATTTATAATTTATATTTATTTATAATTATAATATAATTATTAAATATATAATAATAAATATAATTATATATTATTATATAAAATATACTTCAATAATGAAAACTTAGGTACAAGGAACAGCTAAAACAATACTAACTAATTTGTAGAGCTCCGGCATAGTACTCCGGTATAGTACTCTTTTTCCAGAAGTTGGAAATGTTTTTTGCTTCGATTTTAATCGAAGAACCTCAGAATTTGAACAAAATTAATACATACCTTAAATAAAAATAGACTATAAGTGTAGAATAACACAGGAACAAAATTATAACTGTACGATAACTAGAACAAAACTTGTAATTTTGTAGAATAACTTGAACGAAATTTATGATTCAACTGATCGCCTAAGAGTACTGTCCGTCACCGAACGACGCTGAATACTAAATTTTCCAACAACGTATTCAGTACTACGGACTTCGTAGTTTGTATATATATATATATATATATATGTTTTTATTTGCAACAGGCATTCACAGACAGTTCCCGGAAGAGCAAACTGTGCAAAAACTAACTTGTTGGATGTCATTGTTTACTATCGACAGCCTAATGATAATCCTACATTCATAACATTTTGCTTTTATTAATATGCTAAGCACTTCTCGCCACATAAGCCGATTCCGCTTCGATTGAAACACAATTTTATCTTTTTGTAATATTTGCCGGTACTATAGCAGGTATTATACCGAAATATTATAAGAAATATAAAGTAACGTAATTACCTAAAAATACCGATATTTTATCGGTGTTTGTAATACCGATCCGATCTGTAATATAACTATACCTTGACATGTAATAATACTAATTATTTCATATATATTTGTCTTTAATAAACAAATAAAAAATTGTTTATATCTTCCAAATAAATATCCTGTTTTAATTTTATTATTATTATAATTATAGTGATAAATATTATACTGTGTATATATATATAAATATAACTACAGAGATTAAAAGTAATGCAAGTTGCATTATAATTGCAATATATAAACATTTTTAATATAAATATTTGGAATTCTTCTCAAAGTAATAGAAAAAAATAAAATTCCCATTTCATCTAATAGCTCATCTAATAAAATAATACTAAAATTCTTATCTCTTGAAAAGATTGTATAATAAAATAATAAAATAATGAACAAAAATTGTCTTATTATTTCAATATTTAAACTTTGCCTTCATACGATCGTCGCGTTAAAAATGTCTTTGTAACAAAACGAAATGAATTTGCATAGTGAACGTACCTCAAAAAATAGCCCGCGGAGATCTTTGCACATCAGCGCATGCACATGCATGCATCCTATTAATGCTTTGATTTATTATCGTTATTAACTTTGGAGAGATGAAGAATATGATAAACACAACAATGATGCAATCCCGTTGTTCCAATCGTGTTTTGCAACTGTGAATACTAATTCCTGTGGATTATTCCCAAAGGAATAATCCACGCTAGAATAATTTCATTTAGCTAATGGAGATCAATATTTCATGAACGATACCGCTTATTAAGTAACGTGCATCTTTTCGATTCTATTTTTAACGCGAACGAACGTTTTACCATACTGATTAATTAAATACAAGTCACACTTTGATACAATATTAAATCAATAAATATTTAAATACTAATAATATTTATCTACCTTTAAATCAGGTACCATCATTTAAGAGATGATTATTTCAGTGAAAATAAGGCAAACGTAAGATGATATAAATGTATTAACAATTCAATACATTAATAAATAAATTAATATCAATATTTTTATGTGTTATATTTTCTATTGTTAATATTTATTAATTACTTGTGTCGATTTATTTCATTAATATATTTATTTAATTTTCTAAGATTATCGATCTTATCGATCATTATTATTAAAAATTATCATTCCTTAATTGGCGATATTTTATTACGTACAGCTTGAGCTGCTTGATGCAGGTGTTCTCATTTTAGACTGATAAGAATCGCACGAATCGATTAAAATCATTACCGAATCTCGCCATCAGCAATCTGTAGCTTAATGGCTGTTCAAGTGAGACTAGGGCCTCTTCAAGAAGTAGTTTAGCACAGTTTGGGGGTTATTAGGTTAGCGAACTGCGTCGTGATGAAGCGTAATATTTAACACCTTTGTGAAAGAAAATTTGCAAAGTACAGTAACAAATGAAATCTTGCAAAATTCATCAATTTGAAGTAAAAAGAAAGTATTTAGCTAAATCTTAATTCGTTATTTAATTTCCGAATATCCCTAACTAGTAAATGTGTAGAGTATACTTTATTTTAGTTTATACTCTATATTCCAGGTTTTATACTATGATAGTAAAAATAGTGAGATGTAGATTACAAAATAAAGAACCTACAAATGACTGATTTAATTCAGATTTAATCTAAACTTTAGTATCCTACGGCAGTAGTCTGAAAATTCATTACGCAAGATAATTTATGCAGGTGTTACAATGAAACTGTGCCTCAGTAATTGGACAGTGAGAAGATAAAATCTTGCTCTGAAATTTGAATTTGTATCGCTAACACTTGAATAATATTATGCCAGAAAATTTTGGATTTAGAAAAGGAAGTGAATGTAGAACTCACCAACGACCATGGAATTTCTAAAAAGTAGATACGGTAACTATAAACAAATACGTACACTCTCGCTCAAAAATGTCAGCAGATTTTGTATTTTTATTATTTATCACGAATAACAAAATTTTTCAATAACTCTTACAAATATTTATTACAGATGATACAATTTTGATTTACAGATGCTTCGTTGTACAAAGTATTGTTTAGTTTCTTCAATTCTTTTCAAACAAATACAAATACACAAATAGTGTAGTATATACTACGTATAATATCAACAATATTTAAGATTTTTGAGCGAGGGTGTACATCTTTCCATGGGATTATGCAAAAAAAAAATAGTTACACTCCACGGCATGTGTAAAATGAGTAAAATAACTAGTATCGCAACTCTACGACGAAGAAAATTAATCCCCTGTCACGGATAATCAATCGAAACCATACCGTTCGTTACAGCGACGTCAAACGGGGGATCGAAGTTTCCATCAAAACGGACAAGTTCCTCCGTCCGTCCGTCGTTCATCGAAACTTCGCTTCTGTCAATTCCGTCAATCACGTCAGTTCCTTCCAGTAGCTCACAATTTTTCATCTCCTCCGATGTTTCTCTCAAACTGATATTCTTTGCGCTCCTCTCGCCACTCTCTTTCTCGTCCAGCATCTCCCCAGCGTCGTCGTGTTCGTCCTTGAAGCGAACAGTTTTGCCCTCGTTAGCGTTAAAAAGCACGCCACGACGAGCACCGTCGAGCTTTCTAGTCTTCAAAATCGGCGCTCGAACGAACAGATCGATCACAGTACGCTCGATGTTCAGCCGCGTGTCGTCCACCGTGCCGGCGCAGAACCCTTGGAAATTGGAGTTTCTTGTTTGAAACATCCGTTCGAAGCCATTTCCCCCGCAGTTTTTCATTCGTCCGCGGCTCCAGCCGCGTAAAACCGGATTCGACGTAAAGACGGATTCGGCGGTGAGCTCGTCGGTCGGTATGGCGACGGTATTCATCCTCTTCAGGTCCAACGTGTTTAGCTTGTTTTCCAAGTTCTGCCTGGCCTCGTCGACGTTCCTGAAGCAGGCTGGCGGTTCGACCAGAAACTTCAGCGCTTCCAACTGTTCGCTGTATTCACGCTCCAACTGCCTCCGGCCGAGCTCGCCGCTTCCGTTTCCGTCTTCCAGCCGGCTGCCGTTAGTTAACCCGGCGGCCTCGACGCCCGCCGCGAGAATCCCCGACCTCGGCTCGATTTTTCCAGCCACGTCCTTGCCATATCCTTGTCTCGATCCGCGACCAACGACAACGTCGTCCGATCGATTTCCCTCCGCGGCTCTTCTCCTCCTTCTGTCTCGCTTCCACGTTCTCCGATGGCCTCCCATCTCCAGCCTCGTCCTCGGTCCGTTTCTCCTTCCGTTTCGTTTCCACGAGGCGCGCAACGAGCGAACCATCGCCATAAATCGCGACCCCGGACCGACGAACGCGAGCTTCTTCCCTCTCGATCTCGAGCGGCACGCGAACTTCGAGGGTGGTTTCTCGGCGACGAGAGGATCCGTTGTCACGAACGAGGGGCCGGTCTCCTCCGCGCTGGTCAAGCATCGCGAACAATCGAAAAATCTCATCTTCGGACGCGAGGGAAGTCAGCCAGGTTGCGGGCGTCGCTCGGGGTAAATTGCAGCTGTGGTTGTTACTCGAGGGGGATTCGTTGAGACTCGACGAGATACCTGGGTATCTTGACGGAGGCTGATGCGGTTGGAAAACGATTTCCAGTTTACATTGCAATCGAACCGCGAGAAACCGATTTGCCTTGGAATTCGTTTCGCGCGTGGACTAGCGTCGACTGTAGTGTTTGCAGAATTTTCTTATTTCCTTTTGTGCCTGCGTGATCGGTTGACGTTGTTGCCAATGCGATGGATGTAATTAACGAATATTTTTGGTATATTTGCACCAAAGGAGCTTGTATGTAAATATTCGTTTTAGATTTTAGACAGTAGCGTAATTGTGACAGCCACGCTAATAGGACTTAAAAATGTCCCATTTATACTCATCAATTAGTGTGTTTCAAGTATCTTTTGTTAACTCGTGATTTTCATATCAATGCAGATAATATGTTCTGTGATACATTCTATGATATTATTGATCAGTAGACTTCAATTATAATTAGAAATATGTGTTTATATGTGCTTTTTGTATCTTTTGCTAAAGATTTTTGTATTTGTTCGAACATCTTCGTAAACAATTTCTGTCATCAGTTGACAGACTTAAATTATAATTAGATAATTATAATTCTGTCGTATATTGTTTTAACGTTTCGTATTAACACATGTGGTAGATATATTTATAAAATATTTCTACATCCACTCAAGTACTTTTATTTTAACCATTTTTACTATCAGTTAAGTTTAACTATTTAAATTATAATTACGAGTGTGTCTTATATGCTCTGTAACATGTATCTGTGCTCAGGACATTTTGTTCCTTCTCTTACATTAGAAACTCTCGTTGATTTGTAACTTATGAATGTAATTCGAAAAAGGTTTTCATGTTTGCTCGAATGCTTCTAAGGATCTTTTCTTACATTATCAATTAAACTACGTACAACTAAGCACGAATGAATCTCTCTCGTTAATTTATTATCTGTCTCGTGCAACGCGCATAATATAACTCGTAAAAAGCTTTCCATATTCGTTGAAATACCTTCGTGAGGTGTTTTATTATATAATAAAAATATCGTCGATTCGTAACCTTATCGCGCTGAAAAGTTCAACAACAGCGGCAAACAGAAAATATCGCGCGCAGTTGCTCCTCGTATTTTTACACCGTTACACGGAAGAACCATCGACACCCGTTTCACAACAGATCGTTCGTTAAGGTTCGAATCGCTTTGGTATTGTGTTCGAAGGAACATATCCGTTTTCAATCATCGATGAATCCAATAGTTCCGGCCTGAATTACGTAATTCAACTGCGTAATGCGTTTAGCGGCAAAGCACGAAAGTCAGGCGAATAGATCGCGATACGAGACTTCCGGCTCGGTTCGATTCCTCGTTTTAACTTTCAACGTTTAATTATCGAAACTATCCGATGCAGCTTGTGAAACATTGTTCCAGCTTCCCGTTTTTGCGTACCCGCTGCCGTATTGACACAATTCCGATCGATCAGCCGTGCAACGCTCGCAAATCCTCGCCGCGAATGCATTGAAATTCGTTTCGTTTCGTTTCTTCAGTTTCCTGTTTGCACAAAATCGAGGATTTCTAATAACGAAACTGGAACCGACGTAACCACCAATTCGATTCTGTTTTCTATTTTTTCTTTTTTTCTGTTTCTTTCTTTTTTGAGGGGATATACCATCGCTCAGAAATAATCGGACATTTAATTTCTTTCTGCGGAATGTAATTTAACCCGTTCAGAACCGAAACCGACGTTTCATTTGAAATTCTTTTAATTTATATCGTGTGGTTTTATTATACGTGTTGCATTACATTTTATGTATCAATTTTATTATCGATCATACTCTATGTCCTCTGTGTAATTTCATCAAATTTCTTTAAATAAAAATTTATTTTTTAGCTCATTGTGATTTTATGAAATAAATTTTTAGCAGGTATCTTTATAATTACGAAGCTGATAATCTTTCGATTAAGCGTAGTTAGTACGAATTGCTATAATGTATATAACACTCTTACGAAGAATTTCACTTCTTTAATCTCTCGATTACACCAAGTTTAGGAAACTACACGAATAAATGGAAATTTATTATAAATCGATAATTTCATCGAACCAACAACAATTTCCATCAAGAAACGTTGGATCTCACGATCTCTCGATAATTCTTCCACGAACAAAACCGAGTTCCGACTCACACGCACTCGAGCAACGAATCACCCTTCTAAAAGTTTCAAAGTCTTTCGAAATCCGAAATGTGCGAGACAGACCACGATCACAGGTTTCCAAAACGGCGAACGGAGCGAACACACGTGGCGCCGGTGCCGATCAGTTTCTTGCCAATCCCGCTATATGACAACAACGGTATTCAAGAACTCGGGCGACACCAGTCCCAACCTGCAACTTTCCCACCTTAACAGTACCTCGCGCGATCCCCGATGGGTTCCCCGCAACGAAACTTTCGTCTCAGAATCGGAAACAAAGCCGATTCGAGAGGTTTCGACAGAACACGAGACGGCACGCTGGACAAAGCGTGTTCGAACACTGACGTAGAGTAGGTGGATTGGACGGGTGGTTCGAAAAGGAGGAAGAGGGTCTGTCTCACCTTCTGGGGCGTCTTCCAAGTGAAGGAGGGTGCGGCATCGTCGTGAAAACACAAACAGAAACGTATGAATGTGGTGGCAGGTGCACCTTGCATAGCTGGCCGTTCGTGTGACCGATTGTGGCAGGTGTGGGTTAGCTTCTCTGGTGTTTGAGAGCGTGTACGGACGTTGGGCATAAGTGAACCGTGGGTATACGCGTTGCACGTGTGATCAACGTCGCGTGACGACACACCGATTCGCAGGAAAGAAGCGATTGTGAATCGGACCGAGATACGTGTCCTGAGTATCGTAATTTTGATCGGCTCATATTTGCGGCAACGGCACGTGAATTTTGTACAAAAATATATAAATCGATGACAAATTGATAAAGTATGATACAAGTTGTGAAAAATTCATGTAATTATAGTTTCTGGTCAATGGAAATTTTTAATATCTTTTACTTTTAGGAGTTATCTATCCTAGCCAGGTACTTTGAATATAACTTACAATAGCAAGTGAATTTTATCTAAATTTAAAAATTAATACAGTCTCTGGACAACGAGTTATTTGTCACTGTCTCACTAAAACCACAATGAAACATTTGGTAATAAAATTATAAAAAGATTGCAATAAATTAAATTATTCAAATTAATGTTTAAATAAACGAGTTTTAAGCGATAATTATGAAGAGGAAATTTCAATCTTGAAAACTACAGTGGATTTAATAATGAAAAACAATTGTTCAAAAATATACCATGAACATCTATTTCGCCAAAAGAATTTCGAATTACTGAAATTATCTCGGTTGGATTTCAACTGAATATTTTAGTCGTAGTCATTAAATAAACTGAACTTTTCAGAAAAAAGTTTTAAAAACTTTCAGTGGATAAAAAAACTATATAAAACCGACGAATGTATTTTCACAATTCAAACTCAGAAATTTAGAGATTGTCATATTTGCCAAAGTTTGATCATGTTTGCTCGTCTTCTCGACTAAAATAGACTAAAGAGGAAATTAAAAAATAGTATTTATCAGGGGATTTGATACATTTGTTTTAACTGAACGTGCTTCGCGAGGTAAATTCATTTAAATATTAAAACGCAACGTACTCGGTCTGTTATTTCAATTTTTGCATTGATTATTTGTTTCATAAGCAAACAGCGGAGTAATTGATTATTTCTTTGTACGTTTGTCACTCGTATATGTACACACTGGTGGATTTATCGCGATATATCGTGGGATAAAGCATCGCGTGTCACGTACTGAATTAATTAACAAATATATTCTACCGTCTAAACATGTGTAGATTGCTTCAAATCTATGCAAATGACGAGAATTCACGTTTCTATTAACCGCATCAACAGTAATAATTAGACTGCGAATTTTTATGCATTTACTGCGTACTTATTGTGTATTATCTATACAATTTATTAGAAAATAATTAACAATATGAAACATCACTCACTTGTTTCGTTCTTCTTTGAATCTGTTATAATCCGAGTGTTCGATGTGGTCGTAGTTTTCGTTGTCGTCGTCTCTGTAACGCAATAAATCAAAAATTGTTTATATACGTTTCATTCTTATCTACAAAGTAAACTAATTGAAGAGTTGAAGAGAATACGCTTCTTACTTTTAATACAAGTATTTCCAACATAAACAGATAATTAATTTAATTCTTAAATACTATTTGAATTTTTGGGAAGCATGTATGTTAATTTAATATACTAATTATATTGCAATGATCAATATATCAATAATTGAAAAATAGACTTACTGCTGAGAATTTCGGTAGTATTTTCCTGTAGACTACTTCTATAAATTCGTCTTTTCGGAGAGCCAATATTTTCCCTGTAAACGGAAATAGGATTCGCATTATTTCAAAATTTTCGAGTTGAATAAATATATTTATCACGCATGTCAGTTTATTTTGATTACTCCATTTAAAGTATAAAAAGACGAGACTTATCTCTATAAACGAAATTTTAAGTTCGATTAGTGAAACTAATGAATGAAAATTGGAGTGATCGGAAAAGAATTGAAACATTTTGTCAAACGATGAATTATAATTACAATTATACAGAGTAATAATTCTTATATTTCAATTCTACCTTGGATCGTTTTTCTCTTTAATTCTACTGTTAATAAGTTTTTTAAATTCCAAGAATAATAAAATGTTATTGAATATTATTTACAATTCTTCTTTCTTCTTTACTTGTTAAAACCTATTCTTTTATTATTGTTAAAACTTGTCAAATTTGGGATACAAAATTTCGAGAATCGCAATAGCTCTGAAGATTGATTCATTAAATGATCAATTCACCAAGTAAAACTCATTGAATACAAAGGAGTGAGTTTTTAATTAAATGATAGTTAAATGATTACTACAACGAGTAACACAGTATCCAAATATTATTTCGCAGAAATGTAATATCTGGAAATGTATCTTCTCGTTGCTCATCGTTACTTCATGCTTTGTAATTGGTATGTACGTAAATTTAGTTAGTCAAATTAGTATATATTTGTAAAGTGAGCGAACAAATTTCATTCGTTAAGTTACAATAAACAGTGGGGGAGGGAGGGAGGAGGGTAGAGAGAAATATGTAAACTTACTGATTCAAACCGAGCTTCAAGTATTCGCCGGCGTTTCGTAAGAGTGCATGTGCTTCGCTGTTCGTTAAATCCCGGGTAGTTCTTCCATTTATACTACTAATTAAATCACCCTCTCTCACTCCCTGTTGAGCCGCTTTGCTGCCTGGATTAACCTGCAACGAAAATTCAAATTTGTACCTCAATTAGAATGAAATTTGTGAGCCGTGTGTTTCGCGCACTTCAATTCACTTCTTAATTTACATAAGCGGAATATAGCCACGGTGTTTATTTTCTCTTTTCACTTCTTTTCTTTCCCTTTAGAAAAATTATCGTTACAGGCCAGAGTTAGAGAAGGCTACGGTCTTGCATCAGATTGCTATGTAAGCAATTATAATGTAAGATTTTATTTGTTACATTCGACGAAATCTTTAAAAATTCAGTGCAAAAATTCAAAAATTTGTATCTCTAGTGATAAATAGACTGTGGATGTTTGTGCAATTTTATATTTTTATCTGTAGAAATTAGTTTCATTAAATGTTACAATACATGCTCTACTTTGGACATTTTACATAGTTTTACACATTTTTTAATTATTATTTTATTAATTCTTGGAATCTTAAATTTCTCAAAACTGCATTAATATCCACAGTCTGGTAAGAAACGCACTGTAAAACTATTTATTAGTTAATTTTAATAAAACTTTCAGTTGACAAGCTATTTATACAGTTTTTGTAAATAATATTAATAAAATAGTAGAAAATTCTAAAAAACATTGAGAAATTATTTAAACAAAGACTGGCTATTGGACAGTTTTGTCTAAATATGAATCAGAAGTAATTGACAAACACCTCCATAATGGACATGAAAAACAAGTAATGTATCATCTCACCTAAACATCAAGCTTATACGTCAAGTACTTTCGATTGATAAGTTAAGTTATCAACCTCATTCAATAAGTTAATCAGTCATTGTCATTTTACTATTATTTTATAACATTACAGTATATTCTTCATACATACACAGTTATATACATTTTACTATACACAGTACAGTGGATACTTTGTACAAATCACATTACATTATAAATTATTATATTCTATTAGCATATTATATTTACATCTTTGTACACTCTCAAGTTTTCCCTAATATAATATAATAAAAACCCATAGTCCACTGATGAAGTTCAAAATGTTTCACATTATACAGGAGATGTATTTATAGAAAGTCTTCTTACAGCGAACTAACTAATTCAGCGAGTTCACTGTAAATTTCCACGCTGTCAAATGGTTCATATTCTCGGCGATATGTCTGTGAAAAAATTGTAAAGTGGCAACGCGGACGATGAACAACATGAAAGATGAACCGAGTTGGTCGAAATTTACTCATTAAACTTTAGTTTGCCGCTTAAGATTCTCACCGTGTAGCTGCACTTTCGCTGTCCCGATGCTCGAAACTTCAGCATGTTGGAACTTCCTTCACGTACCGGGGCCTGTCGATATGTCAATAAGAACAACAACGAGGATCGTAACAAGCAATTCCCAGCTTCGCCCTTCACTTTTTTCTTTCGCCAAGCCAAGTTTCAGCGAACGTTAATTAAAAAAGGTAAAGGTAAGCTGTAAGATAGTCTCGAGTCTATCACTGACGTAGAAATATTTCAATTTGACAGCTGTCGAATCGTTTTACAGATTTTTTCTCTTTTATTTGCTAAAATCAACTTTTCATCACTAAAATTAACTTAATTGTGTCAATATCATTTCATCACCATTGCTGTTATTTCTAATGCTATGTAATTTACGATATTTGACGAATGTCAAATTTCCTACAAATATATAAAAATCAATATGAAATATCACCGTGTAAATTTTCCAATTTCCATTAAATTATATCAACTACGATTAACCGTGCTTATCGTCAGCTAAAAACTATTGTCGCGAGTCGACAAGTAAACCAAGGCTTATCTCGTCAAGTTCGTGCGATAAAACCATTAATCAAAGGAATAAATTTCCAGGGGGGGGGGCGGATGAGGGGTTGAAAGGTCAATTATAACGAGAGCTCTCACGGATCAAGAGATCCGAATTATCGAAAGTCGTTGACTACGCCGCTGAAACAGTGCGAGAAGTGTCGACGCTCGAATTGAAAAATTACGACGATGAAGCACGGTGACAGCGACGCGGAGAAAGGAGGTGGAAGGAGGAATGGAAACCGAGGAAATTGTTGAAAAACTGCGCGACGCGGTTGTCACATCGACGCGAGTCTTTTCAACCAACGTAACAACACGGATATCTTCTCTGAGCTCCGCGTAAATTACTCGTAAATTGTAATTGTCACTGTCACTTTGTCGGCAGCTGTTGTATCCGCGAATAACTTTTCATCCCTGCTGGGAAAAACATTTTCGCCGCGTCCCTTCTAACTTTGATCTCGAGGCGATGAATTTTCAATACACCTGTTATTTGCGACTTTTGACAACTGTTTTTCAACCGTTACAATCTCGCAAAGCAAAATCGTATATTAACAATAGCAATAACGATAATGAGTTTGTTTTAAAATTCGAAGCCATTCAGATGTTTTCGTGTAATGGACGAAGAAATGAGGACAAATAAATTACCACAGTGGGTAAAAAACAACAATGGATTCGAAGATTGAAGTCTCCCTTTTACAATGATGTCCTTTTACAGGTCTTTCCTGAAACTTGACGTATGATTTTTTCCCGCCGTTTTATCGAATTTTGAGTATTAAGTTTAAAAGACGAAAATTCGAGAAATTGGAAATATATTCGTTTTCGCTCGATATTCAAAAAAATGCAATACCACTCTATGTATTTGCTTTTCATAGAACAGTTGTATTTTAAAAAATAGAAATGACTTTAAAACGTTCGAAATACCATTACTGTCAGAGTGAACGTTAAATTCATAGAGTTTGCATGCAAATCCACGATCTAATAATTACTTCGGCCCGTGTGACATTATTATTACAAGTTAGAGCAGGTTTGACTAGTTTGCTCTACAGCTTCTCCAATTTCAGGTTTCATTTTATTCCTGATATTTATTTTCGATGTCACGTTCTGAATAATATGTACTCGTACATTATTATACTACGTAAATATAGAGTTAGTAGGTTTTATTGCAGTTTGTAAATGCTGATTAGAAGTATTACTGCTATCCTATTTTCCATTTTAATTACGTAAAACGAATAACAACAAATTTTAACGGCAATTTCATCTTATAAATATAGATTAAAAATATTACTGGCAGACTAATATTTGGATTTGTAATTATTTTAATTGTAGAAGAGAAATGATAGCAAATTATATCTGATAACAAGAAATGAAGTTTCTACAAACTTTATTTGCAAATAGAATGTAAAAATCGTAAGTTAAAAATATAAAATCGATTAAATATCAAGAACAAATGAGATCGTGGAAACGGATCTAAAAATATTTCATGCATTTCGTAACGTGAATTTCTGTATGTCTTCCTTTTAAAGAAGAAAATTGTTTACAGAAAATAAATATACTTCTACTCTAATACAATTTTCCAGGCTTGTTAAATACTTTCTAGATATTTCCAACAATATGTTTTATAGAAATGGAAAAGCATGTGTAAAATGTTTAAATACTTTTTTAATAAGAAATGTGTAAAATGTTTAAATACTTTTTTAATAAGAAATGTGTAAAATGTTTAAATACTTTTTTAATAAGAAATTAATATTCACTCGAGTTGTACGCTTTTTAATAGTAATTTCTCAGTGTATAATTTTTTCTAGCATTAAATTTAAAACTTCAATTCTTTTTCTGAATGGTTTCTTTAATATTTATGATTCTCAATAAAAAAAAAAAAGAAATTACTTCAAATGCAATAAAATAAAATAACAGAATTTAGACAGGAAACAAAGAAATTTTATTCCATTTAATTTTTTCTAAAATCAAATTTGAAACTTGAACTAAATTTGTAAGAAAGTTGCTTTGTATCTAATAAAACGAAATAATAAGAAAATAGAAAAAGATCTTTTTGGGAACAAGAAAATAGCTTGTATGATTAAAACAAGCTATAATCAGCATATTAGCAAACGGACTGACTTACCGACTTAAAACAAACGCATGATTGCATAGCGCGCTATTCTCGAGGAACACGGACAATCACTGAACTACAAATGAAAGAGCCTAGGTTTTACCGATCCGGAAGTACTCGACGTATAATCATTATTGCACGATAGAAGAAATATGAAGTTTATTCGTATTTTATGAAATCGATTTCATTTCAAATCTGTTCGATAATTTATTAATTTTATAATACTACTTATATGACATTATTACAAGATTTAAATAAAGAGTTCTTAAAAGAATATTTTTCAGAAGTATCTATATTAATTTCTGTCAATCACTGAAAATTTCTATGCGATTCATATATCATTTTAGTTCTGTTATTATAAGTCATTATATTTCTCTGCGATCAAATAATAATTGTTATGCTTAACAAGTAAAATAATTAGGTAATTAGGAATATTCTGTATCAGAGCAAAATTCAGAAATCTTTCGATTATTTCCTTCAAAGTGAGGATAAAAATATAATAAAATAAGCAAGTATAATTGAGTCAAGGGATAAGATATCCAAGAGTTCATTACTTCAGAGAATTGAAGTTTCAGGCTACGCTGAAACAGCACGCTGTCCATTGGGAATACGGTACAAACTATCTGCAGAAACCAACTGCGATCTATATACGTTATATATACATATATTTGCGCTTCATGTATCCGAATGAATTAATTTGTTGTCGCTAAGAGACATCGTTATCATTCATTAAAATTGTTATATAAGTTACAGGCAAACCTGCATGTCGTGCATTAGGTCACGTGTTGAAAACTCGTGATATACTTTATTATAACTTAATTGAAACGTATGAAAGTGATAGAAAAAAACAAATATTCTCCTTAATTTCTTGGATATACTTAGCTCTCAAATAAAACGAAGAGATGAAAAATTAAAAAGGACAGAAAAAGAAGACGAACGAGTCAGAATTCATTTAACGACATGCCTAAATAGAATCTCCAACCTATGATCAATTTCACACAAAGAATCGAAATAAAGACACGCTTTTCTCTGATTTAAATGCGCACACCTCTCAAATAAAACGAAAAACTACAAAAGGCAGAAGAACGCGTATAAAATTTGTACAGAGAATCAAAAAAGGACAAGTCTTCGAGTGAAACGAGAAAGATGGAGAAAATTTCAAAAGAAGACAAACAGAATTCGCCTAATATACTGAGCGTAACCGTGGTGCAGCCAGGTCTAAAAGTCGAGACCAGGAAGAAATTAAAATGAGAAACGTCACGCGAAGTCTTGTTGAGGATAATTCAGGAAAGTGTGCGAACTACCCACGCACAGCTCATTCCCATGATCGCTTATTTCGTCGGTTTAGGATCTGAGTTAGCTATCGCGTCGGCGACACCTTCCTCTGCGCGGAAATTTTCCTCTCTCTCTCGCTTTTCTCCCGCGCTTCCTATCATCCGACCGTTCGTGCCATCTCTAACCAGCGGTATTTCCTCCGTACCGTGCATTCCGCTTTCTTCGCCAACAGCTTTTTCAAAGTTCGAACGTGACTTGTCAACTGGGACCGTGAACAAGAACGGCTTGCGAACGTAGTGTGTGTTTCTAGAATGTGCAGGGCGTTTCCGATCAGGCGGTACAACCGGAAAGAGGGTGATTCCACGTGAAAAAGTCGAAACGAAGGGATAAAACTTTTTCTTTTTTATCATTGAAAGTGATTTTAGCGGGGGTAACTCAGAAAATCGGTGCAACGCTGATGCAACGAAAATTAGCGATTGGTTGATTTGGGTCACGTGATTCGCGAGGGAGCGTGGGGTAGATCTCGAGTAGGAGTGGCGTTGTCTGGTACTGAGCGATCGCGCCTGTAATTTGTTCTCTATCGATTCAAATGTTTGCATATCGATAAAATTTTATGGCAAAAAAGTCGTCTTCATTTCCTAGTCGGAACAGTTGCTTCTGGGCCTTTCAATGAGACGAATCATACCGGGGTACAAGTCATGCAGTTTTTCTTTTTAAAACATTGTTTTAAATCGAGAAAATTAAGTTTGAATTAATCAAGTTTCGAGCGTTGTAAGCGTTGACGTCGTTAAATTAAATTTAGTTTAGACTTTTTATAATTAATGATATAGTATCAATAATGATGATGTAAAAGAGATAAAAAAGTAATTATTAAAATATTACAAGTAAAAAATTATAATAATATGTGGGTAAAAAATTGCTTTACCCGCTAAATGTTATTATAGATACGTTGAACGTTTCACGCATTTCCGCCTACAAACGCAAAGAAATCCGCGATCCATTTAGAAACAACAGAAATTCATGAAAATTCGAATAAATTCCAGAAGAGAGAATCTTCGAAAAATCGAATCATTTTTCCATCAAATACTTTTTTTCACCCGCGTGTTTAACGCGTTTCGTCCATCTGAACGAAAACATCTATGCGCCGATGCATTTTCGATCGGCGAAATGTTCATATCCGATTAACGTGTTTGCCAATACTCAAGTGCATGATCGCCTAAAGCTCTTCGATTCGAATTTGCGAATTCATTCCGGCAGAAATTCTCGCAATATCGGGAGGAAAAAATAAATTATATTTTTTTCTTCTCGTGTTTTCCAATCGCATTAAAAAGCAAAAAATAAGGAAGTTATGGTTGTTGGCAATTTTATAAACGCTGCGTCCAACAGTTTGTGATTTATCCTCGGTCACGGAGAAACTTCTTCGACCGATGAAAAGTTAAATCGACCCAGTTTCCGTTTTTTTTTATCAAGCAGACTAAGCACTTTTTCGCGACGAGATTGTATTCTTTTTTTTTTTTTTACGTTTAAACAATAATGTTGACGTTAGAGGAGTGACAAATTGCTGGAGAAATTAAAAGTACTTTTCTTCTTTTCAAGACAAGACAACGTTTCTTATTCTCTGCTCTTTTACAAATATTAACGTAAGGTGTAAAAATCAGTTCGGTATCTTTCGTAGCATTAAATTTCAAAGTATAAATATTTTTACGAAACACAGCATATTCTTTTCAATCCTTGATCAAAAGTTTTTTAATAGTAATTTAATAGTCCAAGAATATCTCGACGTAAAATTCTAATTGAAAATTCTAAGAAAGTCCTTAGAGTTAGTTCCCATTAATATTCCATAACAGCAACGTTAACAATTCTTACATTTAAAAAAGAAACACGAAATTTAAAATTTAAAATACCTAAAATGAAATTTAAAATATGTACAGTGAGTGTTGAAAGTATTCATGCACTCGAAAAATTGTCAATATTTTAAACTCTCGTAACTTCGTAAAGAAAACAATCATAATCGACAAATTTTACTTGGGAATTGCTATAGAGACTGCTATACTTCAATCTTCAGAGACTGTGATAAACTTGGTGATGAACAAATGTTTTCAGTATTCTATAGAGACTAGAGGCTAAACTTTCGCGACTTCCACGAATGAATTTACTCCGTTACGTGCCTCAGTGAAAAAATAAACTCGACTGAATTATCCTGCAATTATTAATTATTCCGCAATTTTCACGAACGTTAGAACAGTTTAAAACGTCGACGAATACTTTCTACGCTCACTGTACACGCTAAAAAAGGAAAAGAAGAAAAAAACGCAGAAAATCCTATTTTCACCGAGTTTGAAATTCGATTACCGACGAGTGAAATTAATTAACTGATAAATGCTGATCCTTCGTATCTCTCGCCGATGTTCTCAACTTAAACCGAGTCACTCGGGCTTAGAGCCTCGCCGGCGGGAACTTCGCGACGCGAAAAGTCCAACGATGCGAGAACGTGGATTAACGTTTGCGAACGATCGAACCTTTCATCGAAAACGTAACGAATTACTCGCTGAAAAATTGATCGCGAGATTCTTTGATCCGCCGCGCCTTGAGGCTCCTGCGTCGAGCAACGATCAAATCCCTCCCTTAATTGAATGTCCCGCAATCAGTCAAGTGTCTGTCCTGCGCTAAGTGGCACGGACGTTTAATTCGCCGATGAATATTTATAACGTCTTCTCTCCCGCGTAGTTCCCTCCAAGAACAGAAAGAATCGGGGGACTGTTTGTCGGCGAAACATTATTTCTGCGCAACGTTCGAGAACTTCTTATCGATCAGAATATTCACAGGCTGTCCAGACGGAGGCATCGCCGTCGGATGGATGTTTGGTTTGAACGGCGGAGAAATAATATGGTTCGGGGCTATGGAAGAGTCGCTGGCGAGCAAAATGGTACAACTGCGTGGTACCAGTGACGAGATGGGAAGATTTTTATCTGTAAATACGAAATGCTCGATACGAGATATTCAGATATAATATTCTAATAATAATCTTCTGTTGTTTGAATATTTTGAAATATAGAATTTATGTAGCGCTCTTAAAACTGATAACTTTCTTAGTTCGCAGTGATTGTTCCTTTATCAAAAAATTCTATTAATCGAACTAATAGACGGGCAAAATTCTCGTATTTATTTATTCATTTACTGTTTAACAAACTTGGGTCCAATGAGATGTAAGAAAGAAAATACATATAAAGTATAAAGAAAGAATAAAATATATAAATAATAATATAATAATTAAAATATTAATAAATTAATAAATAATATAATAATATAATCAAAATAAATAAATAATAATAAATGATTAAAATATTAATAAATTAATAAATAATAATAATATAAGAATATAATACAAGGAAGAAAATACATATAAAGAATAAAGAAAGAATAAAATATGGGTGAACGTGATAATTAGTACTGAAATTAAAACAGTGTTTATAATACGAAAACAAATGACATAAATAGATATATTTATAAAGAGAAGTGAGCTTTTTGAACTCTCGAAGTAATCAGAAAAGATGTTGAGGAAGATGAAGACTTTCGAGACGTTTCAAAGAATCGAGACTTATCGAAGACTTTCAAGAGTTTTAAACTTCGAATCAAGAGTTTCAACTTCGAAATCGCTCGAATTTTTCGCATTTACAGATTCGATCTCATCTCGACGATTGCTTCGACTGCTTCAAATTGATAAACGTAGTAAAAGAATCCTTTGATACAAGGCTAACGTATAAAAAGAATTTTTTAGTGGACTCGATCGGTCGCACAATGGTAATTCCCCGAATGGAATTTCAGACTGTCCAGAAGTGGCAACTTCTTGCATCTATCATCAGTCGTAACAGACCATGAAACCATATTTTCTACAGTTTTAAATTAATTCGATCGGCACAGACAGTTTCATCTAACTTCCTCAAGAGGTGATAATGCGCAATTTCGCCATTTGTCAAACAATTTTTAACTTACAAAATAAATGAAATAAAATAATCCGGTTTTCTTTCGCGTCTCTCGCACCTCCTTGGAAAAATCATGTACATGCGTAACTAGAATTTCTAACATATTTGCTAGAAATCTTTGCACAATAGCTCAGTATTTATATATTTGTCGAGTATAATTAATATAATTAATATTTATCGCGTTGTCTTTTCTGCAATACTTTATTCATTAAAAACGTGGAAGGTTAAAAAATTATACTGATAATTAATATCAAACGTTTAAATAAAAAAATATAGAAACTGCTAGATTAAATTTTAATCAAATATAAATTAGATTTAAATTAAATAAAAATAAATGGAAACTGCATATATTTTGATAAGTAGACGTTAATAAATGAAAATAAATAAAATTTATGTATATTTTAATAATTACTATTGAAATGTTATATCCATTTCGAAGTCATACGTATCAAAATTAAATTCAATTTAAATTAAAATTAATTAATTTAAATATCAAAGTTTCGTGAATATAAATATAATATATATATAAGTTATTAATATATATAAGTTTCAACTGCTAACAAACAGTACAATGTAATGTATTATGTAATTGCAAAATATTATAAAATTAACTAGAATGCAGCGAGTGGAGTTTACGAAATAAACTTTTGCTAACAACAACAGTATTGTTATTTGTTTTCACAACATCCAAGCTACGGAAGACTCGTTTCTTCAAATTTCATT
Organism: Melipona bicolor; assembly: GCA_030673865.1. Taxonomy (NCBI): domain Eukaryota; kingdom Metazoa; phylum Arthropoda; class Insecta; order Hymenoptera; family Apidae; genus Melipona; species Melipona bicolor. Next base: position 518,119 of record JAHYIQ010000029.1, read on the forward strand.
TCATTATACAGCACGTTCTTTACAAGCCACGAGCAAAAACACCGAGGCAAAGAAACAGAACGCGAAACAACGGAACGAACAACAAATTCAACAATAACAAACAATCGTGTTATATTCAGGAAAAGGAAAAGGAACGAAATAACAAACGAAGGAAGATCGTAATACAAGTTTTTCATTTAACCGGCAACGGCTAACAGAGAACAGATATAAAAGAAAGGACTAGATGTAATGATCTCGACGTCGACGATATGAAAACGAAATAAAAAGCAAAATCGAAGGGAACAAGGAATGATAAGATCGAACGAAACGACACACTTTGGAGTTCGGAAAATACCGTGGCGAGAGGAAAGAGTCATGCTAAACCTGTTGGGTTCTTTCGGTCATTTTCGATCCAGTTGTATCTCCGTAAACTTAAAACGATCCTCAGTTTCTTAGATTTCAATCTCAGCCTCATTTTTTAGGGGACAAAAAAGAGTTTGCAAAAAACAAGTATTTTCAAAAATAATTGTAACGTTTTAAGAATACGTTTAATATAAAATTTAACCGAGAGATGTATGCACGGTAATAAGAATCTTTTCGCATCTTGTTCAAACTTAGGTTATTAGCAACACGATAAAATTGTTAGATTGTGTATACAATTACATCGATGGATTTTTACATATACAATTAAACTTTTGAATTATAGATCTTTGTACAATTTCGTGACCCTTCAAAGCTGAATAGAAATTAGCTAAATAGCTGTTGGAACTTACGTGAGTAGCGTAGGCGAAATTTAGTAATTCTTCTGGCACGTCTTTCGCGTGTTAGAAATTATTAAGGATTTAATAGCTACTGGTTTTTCACACTAGTCGCAGATAAATTGCTTGTTTCTTTAATATATACTACTGCCGACAAAAAGTTTTCAATCAGACGCAAGCATTCGAAATCTTTTGTACGAGAGAATTCGATTCGACACGCTGATTTTAACTTTTCATATATTTCAGACAATATTTTACATCCGAAAGATTTCAGTGCTTTTAAATACGTTCGATCATTTGCGTTTAACCGGAAATATTTTGTCAGAGGTGGGCGTGTACAATACGTCGTTTCCAAGTACCCTATTCTATTTCTATGATCGATACTTGACTTCCACTTGATTAACGGAACTTGAAAGCTTATGCCATTTCTGTATTTATTCTACCGATCAACGCTTGACTTTCACGACTAGTACAAGTTGGAAACTTTACGCCACCTCACGTGGCTCGATATCTTTGCGTGTATTCTGTGTCAGCAGTGTAGAGTCTAATAATAAAAGAGTATAATAAAACTGCACGACTTGTACCCGTACGACAGTACGATTCGTCTCACTGAAAGGCCCAGCAGCAACCGTTCTGACTAGGAAACGAAGACGACTTTCTTGCCATAAAATTTTATCGATATGCAAACATTTGAATCGATAGAAAACAAATTACAGGCGCGACCGCTACCAGACAACGCCACTCCTACTCGAGGTCCACCCCACGCCCTCTCGCGAATCACGTGACCCAAATCAACCAATCGCTAATTTTCGTTGCATTAGCGTTGCACCTGAAGAGACCCGATTTTCTGGGTTACCCCGGCTAAAATCACTTTCAGTGATAATAAAAATTCGTCGTTACTTTCCGGCGAATCCAATACGGTAATCCAATACCGTATCCATGTACACGAGAATAACGATAGAAATAAAGAAACGTTGTGCGGACAGGTCAACGGGTAATCGATAATCCGCATTCCGAGGTTCCTTCGAATGCCAGCTGCGATTTAAAATGTCGTCTTTCCCTCGACTTTTCACATTACCTTCCTCGAATTCGTAATTAACAGGTTCCCGGGTTCGAACAGCCGTGTCTTTCTTCGTCTCTGACGCGTCGAACCGGGAGTGTATCGATTTTGACTGGCTGGCCTGCCAGTCGGGATTCTACAAACGCGACAGAATTATGGAAGATACTTCGTGGAAAATAGAGTTGCCACGCGTGACGTACTAATGGCGGCAGGAAGCTAGAAAAGCTTATTACGGATTCTGGATTATTTGACACTTCTGACAGATCGATGTTTAATTGATGCAACTTGATAGTATGTCTAGTTGATGTAATGTATATTTAATTGATGCGATGTAGTAGTAGTATATTTAACGCTATTAATATTATAATAGTGTAGTATAATATAGTATATTATAATAATATATTAACACATAGCAATTGTAGTATAATTATGTATTACTGTTTAATTAGGAGAGAAGAATACTCTAGGGCGTAGTGCAACTAGGGCGTAGTGCAACTACTCTCCAAGTATTCGAGCATTTTGTCCTTCCTTCGTTTTATTTTACTTTCGAAGAAGAAGTACCAAAACTTTGCCTTCAGTGTCACATAAAATGTTATTTTGCAATTATCATCAGCTTTACAACACTCCAACTGAATCTTAAAGAAGACAAAAGAATTTCTCCGACTCCAAGCATGAAAAAATTTGGACAGAATATTCTAGGGAACAAAATACAGTTGTAGACATATAATTACAATAAACAAACTACTCAAACATTTTGCTCTTACTTTCGAAAAAGAAAGTACCAAACCAAAGAAAATTACGATCAACATCGTGTAAAATGTTACTTTGCAATTATCATCCTTTTTCAAGCCCAAGTTTACAACACTCTAACTAGATTTCAAAGAAGAAAGAATTCCTCCGACGTTTTATAAATAGCTTGGAAAGAAAAGAAGGAAAATTTGAGGCAGAATATACCGGGGAAGAGGCGCGGCGAAAACAATGCGGACAAGTGGGAAAGCGTAGAAAGAAGTACATGCATATAAACGAGAAAAAGGAAGGAGAGAAAGGAGGAAGGAAAACATGCCGGGATGGATGGAGAAAGAGAAAATCGATGCGTGTCTGATGAACAGCATAAGGAGCGGAGCGGCGAAGAAAAAATGGAAAGGACGCGAGTCTCGTGAAATGCATTATGCATTTAGATAGTTCCTTCCAGCGGAGGTCGGAGTCAGCCGCGCAAGAGGCGGAGGCATTAATTAAAAGGCAGAGTGGAGGAAAGCAATTAAACGTACTACTTCGAGAAAGGAGAAACAGATCCCGACGGATGGTGTTAAACGTTGTTGGTAGTTTTCTAGAAGGAACGTATGGAAATGATCAAAGGTTTGAAACAAGTTATGCACGATTCAATGAAAATCGTGAATTTAAAGGGAATTCTTTTGAATTTTGAACGAATTTTAAATTAGAAAACAGACTAAAAGGTCTATCAATAAATGATCAACTAAAAATTCCAGTTACAATCATTAGAAAAACTGCACGACTTGTACCCAGTACGATTCATCTCATTGAAAGGCCCAGAAGCGACTGTTCCGACCAGGAAATGAAGACGACTTTTTTGCCATAAAATTTTATTGACATGCAAACGTTTGAATCGATAGAAAACAAATTACAGGCAACGCCACTCCTACTCGAGGTCTATCCCACGCCCCCTCGCGAATCACGTGACCCAAATCAACCAATTGCTAATTTTCGTTGCACCTGAAGAGGCCCGATTTTCTGGGTTACCCCCGCTAAAATCACTTTCAGTGATAAAATTGTTTTCCAATCGTCGAAATGTATCAAATCCGATGAGTGGAAATTTAATTAATATTATTTGCACAATGGTTGGAATTTATATCAAGATATTTGGCCATTACATCTGCGACAATTTCATGGTTTTTAACTATTTTCACTACTAACAATTTGAGATCGCAGTAAAAAACAAATTCTCCTTCAAGTAGAGAAATATCAAAACAAATTTTAAAGAAGAATAAATTTACTAGTGCTTCAAAATTGTCGTGTCGATAACAGTAGAAATCAAGTTCATTTTCACGTGTTTTAGCAGAACGCGTACGAAGCTGGATTAAAGGCACATTCGGAAGTGTAGTCACGTCGAAAAAACCGAGGGTGGCAAGTTTCCATTTTGTTTCACTCGAGCGATAGCCTCCCAGGAATTCATTGATACCACGGTCGATGAACTTCCAACGTGAACAAGATATTTTGTGAACTATACTTTATCAAATTGTTGTCCCCTCTAAAATAAATTTGAAACAATTTTTTTTTTTATTACTGAGCAAAATCCAAAACTAACATGGTTATAACAAATTTGAATCTCATTTTTATATTGTCTTTATGTCGTAAATTTTTACCAAAGATAATGCAAATTATAAAAATTAACCATCAAATAATTTTTGCAAGTTATATCATATTACATATTATTACATAATATTCTATAAATTTAGTTGCTATTAATATTCAATAATCAAATCAGCTTTTCAAAGCCTCTCCATTTTACCTTAATTAATAATTCGAAATAATTGTTCTATTATTCACGGAAGTTAATAATTATCACATTCTCTACCAGTTAATTAACATAATAATTAACATAATAATAGCACGTAATAGTAATCTAGGACAATATGAGACGCGCGAAAATAAAACGCAAAGAACAAACACTGTGATTAGCCAATAAAATAATATAACTTTAACGATGAAACATGCAATTTCTGTCATAACAAAGAAATTGCATGTTAAACAGTTAAATTGTTTCAAAGTACATGATTGTAAAGTACCCTTATTGTACGTAAATAAAATCGAATCAGGTAGAGCGTGTACGCATGAACTTCTGAGTAAATTAGCAACTGAGACGTGGAGTTCAGCCTGATTTAACTTTATGATCCAAGAGTCAATTGCCCATTCGGTAGATTCAGATCGAGTTTAAAGTTTAACAATCACTAATCTCTCGTTAAACAACAGATGCTCGACATTAACAATAGATCGTGTTCTATTTTAGATGTTCTCAATGAAACACTTTCGATCTTCTTTTCATTCACTTGCCTCTATTACGCTTTACGCTGCTATTAGAAATTAATTTAATGCTCCTTTAATAAATCAATTATACATTTAAATTTTCAAATACGAATGTTTCATTGCTACTTTGAAATTTTGCGTAAAATCTCTACGTTACCAATTTATCGATACATGAATCAATCCTCCAACTCCCTCAATGCCAATCTCGTGGATCACCTTTAAACGCACACCCTAGATTCTCATCTGAAATAGTTGTAATAACGAATAGCAATCTGAACGATTCCGATAATATCCACAACGTGTTAAAATCTTTTAACTCGTTTAATTCCTTGCTAACTAAGTATCATTTGCGCTTCTAAAACTGTAACAACTAATGACTTTATCGTTGACGTGACCACCTTAAAATAAACTCAAACAAATAATAATAATAATAATAATAATAATAATAATAATCAAGAAAAAATATCGAGGACACGGCACGATGGCCGTGCAAACAGCAATTAGGCGGCTCTCAATCGCGGATGACCCGAGAGTTCAGTTAACAATAAGACGTATCGCGTCAATCAGGATCAAGCGTGCGAACAGAGACGAAGGTTAAACGGGATCAACGCCGCGTTGTTCCTACTTGCCGTTAATTACAGCAGGGTCCTCACGTCCTATCAATCGTACGAATCATCGATGTCGCCGTACGTTAATTCAATTTGACCGGGAACGGACGAAGGAAAACAACAGGCGACGACACTAACCGCACGGCTCACTGTCCAAGAAACGACTCGCGCCGCGTATAACTCGATCGTGAAAACAACTCCGGGGGCGCTTGGGCAATTTCGCGGCCGTGGATCCGCCGCCTGTCAGCAAGCCGAGTGAAAGAGTGACGCCCAGGGGCGGATTTTTTCTTGACGTTGACGCTCGTCATCACTCACCGATGAACGTCGTTTCTATTTACGTATTATAAATATTTTAGAATAATTAAAACAAGACAAACGTGAGTCGTTGGCGACGAATTTTAGATAACGCGAATGACTATGATAATGATTATAAATGTATAATATCTTAGAAACGAGACAAATATTGTTAACAACGAATTTTAAATGACTAGATGATAATAAAACGAAACATTGTGATAGTTAAACTAACAGTAGTACGACTTTTTGACTGGACGATATGTTACAATTTCTCGAAGCTTCGTCGTTCAAGTGCCTTGTGGCTTCTGTGTATATTTTGAGATTTATAGTCGAAATATTAGAGTTTCTTTAATTTCTCTCGTTTAATATTCAAAGTTCAATAAAATGATAAAAAACAAATGTGCAGTAGGTATTTCGTTCAATCTTCGAAACCATGATATTTCATTACATATTATCACTGAAAGTGATTTTAGCGAGGGTAACCCAGAAAATCGGGTCTCTTCAGGTGCAACGAAAATTAGCGATTGGTTGATTTGGGTCACGTGATTCGTGAGGGAGCGTGGAGTAGACCTCAAATAGGAGTGGCGTTGTCTGGTACTGAGTGATCCCGCCTGTAATTTGTTTTCTATCGATTCAAATGTTTGCATATCGATAAAATTTTATGACAAAAAAGTCGTCTTCATTTCCTAATTAGAACAAAATTAATTGCAACTTGTTTTACGTATTTCAGTTTCTATTTTCTCCGACAGTAACGATCATTAACTTCAGGCCCTTCGAGGGTTAGATCCGCTACTGTAGACGCCCACTGTTCATTATCGCCCGTGCGAGAGAGAGAAAAGAAAGAAAAAAACAAGAATTTGACGAAAAGCAGATGTTGCTTTTCACCCGATAATCAGTATTCACGCCTAAAAGCTTACGCCGTTACGCTTTTAATCGTTGTTTCCAGTGCGCCGCGTTACGCTACGAAACGGATTAACCAGATCCGAGGAAAAGAGGCGATTGTCGATGTTTAAGCGACAATCGATGCTTAAACGAGCTCGATGCTCCGCCGCGGTTCTGCTCTCCACGAGGAATTACGCGCACGCTTATCTTGTTTTCGACGCGTATCGATCGTGTGGTGATTTTCTCCTCTTTTCCTTCCTTTTTTCCCTTTTTTTTTTTTTTTCATAATTGAAAATATTACTCTTGCGGTTAATACGCCGCAAGAGTATTTCTGTATCGAGTCCAGTATTTTCGTTTTAACGCAGTGATTGGATAGTACAAACGTTTGGAGATTGCAAGAGTTGAAGGTTTTATAGGTTCGACGCGATTTTTTGCTAGTAATTATTTCGTTCTTTGTTTCAGTTTGTTTATTGGATAGAGAAGTATAAAAAGCAGCATGCATTGCGAAGTTTCTTCAATATTTTCAATATATGTTTCCGTATTAGTATTGGTATTTTTTTCTTGTCGCTATTTTAATTTTGACAGAAGAATAAAGAGGTAGAAGAAAAGTTGTAAACTAATAAAGATTAGAAAATTTCTTTTAAATAATGCAATGTGGTTTCGATACGTCACTTGGTGATAAGTACGATATCCATTTTTACGATAAGAAAGAAGAAACGAAAATTGTTGAAACGCTTTAAATATCTGAATGATATTGTATTATAATTATAATTATATATTAATTATATATATTTAAAAAGAGGAAATTGAATGCTTGAAAATTACAAAAATGAATATTTTATCATTAAGTATTTTAGATATTTATGGAAAATAATTTGTTATTTTACAAATATTTATACGAGTACAAATAAATTTTGTTTCGTCTGTATATCAAAAAGATTCATTCGTATCTCTACATGTCTAAATTTGAAAAATTATGTAAATCATTTATTTATGAAGCAACGAATAAAAACGATATGGACAAATATTTGTTGTTTTCCTTGTAACAAAAATGTTGATCATTTTGCTTCATTTCCAGTCCAAGCAAGTTTCTTAATATAATAACAATGAACAAAAATGTTACGAACGAACAATTATATTACTGTATCAAAATAGTGCATATTCAGCATTTCAACGTGAAAACTCGAATGATTCATTTCAGAGAAAAAAAATATATATATATGGGAGAATAAATGAATCCATAAAGAAAAGCAATATCGCCGGGATTATCTTCAAATCCTTTTACGGAGGAAATTAACTCCCATTTCTTATCAGTAATGAACACGTGAAGCTGCGAAATAGGAGAGACACAAAATTAATTAATTTTTGCCGTTGTACTCCCGACGCGTTCTTCTATCTATTTTCATCGACGCTGGTGATGATGTATTCTTCGTATTTAAAGATACGTCTCTTCCCAAAAATAGTTTCTGAGAATCGTTTGATTAAATTTTATATAAACCCGAAGGTAATTACTATACACGATACTTGCAAACGTTAAAAACATTTACGCAGTTAAATTGAAATTAAACTTTTCATAACGCTCTGAAATATTCGTAGGATTAAATTTCCAGAAAATTAAACTTTGTCCGAAATATTTAATTACGCTGCTTATATTTCATATACCTCATTTTATATTCATTTTTTATATTTTTTATTCATTCTATGTATATTTTTCAATTTTTTAAATTATAACTAATAAATATGTTAATTATTATTATAATTAATAAATAACAACAAATTAATGAATAACAACAAACAGATGAATACATAAAAATAAATCAAGATGCAAAACGTATTTAATCCTCAAAATAAATCAAATGGCTATCAAAATTACGATGGATTATGTTTATCAGGTTAATTATTTCACAGAACTGCAATTATACTAATAAAATAAAAAATAATATCTTGCATCAGCAGTGCTTCTAAAATTGAATTTATGCAATACGATAATCTATAGTACTACATTAATCATTTTATAAGCGACAAATTAACATAGAGTAATAAAATGATAACAGATAAGAAACGTTGTGCCGCAATAATCAATCCTTCATATGTATTAGACAAAGAATGTTATAATAATAATATTACTGTTGATAATGTGTCTTCATTCTGAAACAATATCTATCTAGCATTTGGTCAAGCTGTTAATCAAATTATAAAAAAGACTTGTACCAAAACATCGAATTACGTATTCGCGACTACGTAACGCGTGTAAGTAAGTGGACACATGTAAGTAACGAAAAATGAGTCGAGCACATGAAAGATCGCATCTATAAAAGTGCAACACTGTAATTGCAAGTCGTTGGCGCAAGAAAAAGTCGGAACTGATGCAGAGGAAAACTGCATCGATCGATGAAAGACCGTGAGTGGTAAATTGGATTATGCCTGCTTAAACTGTAGAAATTAAAAAGAAGAAAGTACTAAACAGTGTACCCTGAAGTTTTGTAGCAAAACGTCAGATTTTCTAAATAAATAAGATTGGACAGTAGCGTTTTATTCTGTTTCTTAATCGTGGGCGCACAATTAAATAATAAATCAAACGACGCACGTGTGTATGTTATATTTTATTTTTGCATGAGTATTACTGCTATCAACTTTCTAATTAACAGTTGTGACATTTGTCATAAAATTGCGAATAGTTTAAATTTGCATCTTTAGTTTAAAGAGTAATTTAAACATTAAGATAATTTAATTGTTCCTTAAAATTATAATTGTTTGTAAAATTTCTATCTAACGCTATCATAAAAGATATTAAAACTTGATCTTTCCAAGAATAACCAAATGCAAATTAAGAGATAATCAGTTAATATCTCAATACCAAAATAATGCTCACATACGTTACATAACTCTAATTAATTGCGATTTTAGCTTCGACGAGTGTTTTCATATTCTCCCATATCGGTAACAATAATTTATTCCGGGTAATATAAATTTATATCGAATATCCACCTGACTCTGAATTACTTTCTCCTTAATGTATTCGTCAAATAAAGTGTGCTCCATCTCGTGATTTTAACACAATTAATAAAAGGAACGAAATGTTCCATTTTAATCAGCAAGAAGCAAAAATCTCCGCAAACTTTGTTAACATTTCGCGTTGAAATTAAATTAAGACTTTAGCTAACGTAACTTCATGACGTTCATTAGCTCGAAAATGAATTCTCCGAATCATCTGTATAATTCACGTGAAAACTCGTGTTCAAGCGATAGATACAAAATGGAGGAGCAACCGATGAGGCAATTGGTTCAAAAATAAATCGTCGGCAGCCGTGGCCAACGATTTTACTTAATGCCCCTGTATTTCGAAAATGATTTCCGTCTTTTCGAACATCGCGATGAATTGATCCATTACCTGAATCAGAACGTCATTTTTACTTCGTTGAATGAACAAACAGGATAAATTCTTTTGTTAATTTGCCTTTTTGGAGTTCGAGTAAGTTCAGTTGCTTTGGATATACAAAAATTTGGATTGACAGAGACTGCAAAAAGAATCACAGATAATTACAAATTATTACAAATAGTACCCGGTATTTCACTTTTGGATATTTTCTGTATATTTATATGTATATTACAGTATAACATACTAGTACTAAATATGTGCAGTATATTTGTAATTTACAATAGAGAGTGCACAAGAGTTACAGATAATATTACAACATTATAACTAACTCTGCTTTGGATATTTTCTATAGATATATCTACTATATAATATTCTACTGTAGAATATACTATAATTACTTATTATTATATATTATAATATACATATTATAGCTAGTACAATATATAGCCAACTAAATATAATATTATCTGTGCATTTTTGTACTTTCCAATTTTCCGTAAAAAATCTCCAGTTTAATAATAATCCAATAATTCCCGATTATGGTAATAGCTATGTGCAAAAGTAATCCAGCAATCTTGTAAAGTAAACCTAAACCTCTGACGAGGCTCCCGATTATTGTTCAACAACAACAGTAAAAAAAGACGTAACTCCGAGGGCGAAGAACGCGACAACCGTATCCATCGATCTTCTGCAACACCCGACGTATTCGCAAGAATACTGTTTAAGCTAGCTCCTCTGTTTATTGGACAGCCATTGGTGCCTCGCGCGGAATCGGAGCGTGCGTTCGACGTTTAAACGATTGCTCGCATCCTTCAGCGCGCAGTACGTATATCCATACGTGCGCGCGTGTCGTGCCGAATGTACGCAGTTTGCATATCAATACTTTTCGCACGCGTGCGCACCTCTATCTCGGATCTAAATTCGAAGCCGGCTGAGTGAATGGCAGACGATCGCGGGAGGAGCAACAACGCGCGATCCAGCGAAACGAGAAGGTGCGCCACGCGTGCCGGCGGCTTCCGTCAGAATTCGCGCGAAACTTGAGACGCCGGCGACCAAACGGGCTATTTTAAAGCGGGCGAACCTCCCCGCGAGCTCATCAGTCGAAGGTCACTCTCGACGAATGAAAAGAATAAAAAGAAGAAAAAAAAAAGTGGGAGAAACGAAGGTGGACGTGACCGAGGATGAAAGAGTAATTTAATTTATCATTGACTATTTTTATATAGACTCGGGAAAATAAGCTCGTCGTGGTCTGTTATATAGGCCTACTATATAACATACATAATAATTATTTTCACGAAATAATAAACAACGTGTATTTTTGATAATAGAAAGATTGCTTTGATAATAGAAAGTTATACAGGGTGTTCCTAAAATCGTGGCACAACTGGCCAAGATGTGATTCCACATGAGAAAATAGTTAGTTACTTGAATTTAGTTAATTCTGGACGTGACTAAAAAGAATAATTAACAGCGTGAAAGTAAGTAAAAAATGTACCACGATTTCGAGAGCATATTTGAATAACGATGGAGAATCGTCGATATCTTAAATTGTTTTAACTTTGTGAAAAAAAAAATCACTCAGTTTTTTTTTTCTTTTTAAACATGTTCCTACATCATGTAAGTGACAAGTATTATATTTGAGTATCTTGTAATATCTTCTGTATACATTTTGAGATTTGTTTAAGTATAATCATGATAGTTTCTCAATTAACGATGAATAAATATTATTTGTAGGAAAAATTTGATATAAATTGGCCGAGATAACTGTAAGGTTGCGAGTAACTCTTCCCGATATCGATTTCAAACGATATAAATATCTTACAAGTGAGTCAAGTGACATACAAATGGTATTCCGCAATCCGAAGAAAGGGAAATTACAAATTGGCATCGCTGCTTTGAATTCACAACGCCGAATCGAGTACAATAGTACTTTCTAGGCTATTTCTAACTTACGGAAATATCATCTTCACCGTAGATTCTCTTTCTCCAAGATTTTGGATGGAATTCCTGAGAACAGGAACTAACTACTTAGCTCTCTCATATTGTAGATTTTTCTAGGAGTACAATTCAAATAGAAGTCATGAAAATTGTAAAAGTAAACTGGTATTCTACTCTGCGTATTTTCTATGTAATGTTTCATAATATTTTACATTATATAAATATTGCATTTGGTGTATAGAAAAATATATTCTACATAATCTTTTATCTGAACTAATTAGTTGAAATAAATAAATAATAACAGCAGAAAGTAAAATTTATACAATAAAGTCAGAATTAGTCTTAATTTAAGAAACGAATATTGTAGAAAATACCATGAAATAAAAAGTTATTTCACTCGAGATAGCCAAATAGTCAAACAACTTCGAGATAAATTATTTAGTTTGTCAAACAAACTTAGGTAGAAATTTATTTCAAAATAACATCGATGAGAGAGTATATTATTGAAACAACCATTTTCCAAATAATTTATTCAAACAACGACGAACAAAAAATTCGCCGTCTGTTCATCCTCAAACAGCTCCCAGCATCAGTAAACAACCCTCAACGTTAAAAGTTACCACTCTTCTCAAAATTTCTCACCTTGACGTGAAAACTCACCCTCTCCCGCGAAAACACGTTGCAATCATCCACAATCATCCTGACACAAATTATTCACAATTTCAAACGCCACTAAAAAAAAAAACATCCTTCGTATCGCGCTTACCAATTACTCTCTCTCTCTCTCTCTTTCTCTCTTTCTCGTGTATCCAAAGAAGTTTCGAGGCAATTGGGCCAATTCACTGGTATACTCTGGCGTCACAGCACGAATCCAATCAGCTGGGATTTTCTCGGTCACTCGCACGATCTTAAACCAGGATTTTCACGAACGATCTTCACGGAGACGAACGACAACGACGTTCTTGATGCCGATAGCGCCGAGACGGTTGGTTCACTGCGACCGGCCAGTGCCTAGGACAATATTAGAATCGTCGATCTGCGAGCGTCTCTCCCACCCTCTTGAAATCCTCCGCGTCTTTGCCGATGTTCCGACGCGCTTCGTCTGCTCGTCCCTTTCCCACTTTGCAGCTTCCTTCTCGCGTCTTTTTACAGACAACTGTCCCCTTTTCGTCCTCTTTTCTTTCGTCGTCTTGCGCATTTTTAATTCGATGCCTGATTGTACTTCACCAGTGGTTACGTGCCACTTTAGGTGCAACTGGCATCGATCTCAGTGTCAATGTGATGTATTATCGCGTTTCCACGGTTCGATTCTTGGAATTCGTTTCTTGGAACTACACTGCTCACAAAAAATTAGGGGATATTTCAAAATGAACACGAAGCGATACAAAAAAAAAAGAAACATTTGATTTTGCTTTTGCTTTGCTTTTTTGCTTTTCCGATGTTCTTGTTTGATAAAAAAACAAAAAAAATCAAATGCTTCTTATTTACAATATCCAATGCAAATATCCCCTAATTTTTGTGAGCAGTATAGTCACTTTGACGCTCAAAGTATTGTAGTTCAATAAAATGAAGTTCAGTCAGGCATACAGTACTGGTTTCTTCGCAATAATTTTGCGAAAATAAATGATACATTGACAAAATCTGTTAAATGGTTCACCGCACGCAAAAGTAACGAGTTACAAGTAGTATAAAAATCCTAGAATTAAGAAAGTATTAGCGCATTTGTAATTAAAGCCTCAATTTATCAAAATTTTCATTTTAGTTTGAGCAACCGTACTAAATTAAATGGTTAAATTTAGAAATTTCCTCGGGATTGTTTAAAAACTTCGACTTCGCGAAAATTGCAAACAATTCAATATACTTTGTTCGTATGTTTTAAAAATTTTACAAAGAATAATTCATCAGCGCAGTACGCTTTTATATTTTCAAATTTTTCATAAACGCACGAGTCTAGTTATAACTTTTTTTTTCGTTATAAAGTTTGATCGTGGATGTGTAATTGAAGAGGCTCGTTCGAGCTGCTTAAATAATGGTTCGAGGCGAAAATGTGTATGATGTTCTGTGTGCGGTGATTCGTTTGATACATTCATTGTTTATTCATCTGTGTGTGGAGCAAGGTAATTGGATTCACACATTCGTTGATCTTTTGCTACAGGCATAATTAAATTACAAAGTAATTGAACCACGTAATTAATTTTACAAGATATATTCGAACGGAGATAGAATGTAGGGTGTATCTATATTTACTCTGATTATTAAACGATAAGAAGAGAAGCTGTTTTTCATTGTAATAACTCCTATTTTTAATTCCAAGTTATTAATGGTATAAAACAAAAGTAGATTAAAATCTGTTTTTAAAAATAATTTGATTTTTTGAAATAAAACTGGATGATTAAATTCCCAAATTCGTAACAGAAATGAAATTAACAAATCATTTCATAATGAAGTAATCAAGCATGATCACAATTACAATATTTAGAAAAAAGGAAATTTAGAATTATTTAAGATATCAATTATTAAAGAAAAAGACTACGTAATGTTGATAATTTATAAATGACATTTTACAATCTTTAAAGAGATCGAGGAACGTAATTTAAGAGACAGAACTTAAATAGAGATTTACTTCACATCTAAAAATGACACAAGCAATACTTAGATATTCTGTAGATTTTCGTATCTTGCCAATTTTCAAATTTCAATTTCAATTTAATGTTTTAGATTTAAATTTCTCATAAGTATCTTATAATCTCCATCGTAATTCCTACATTTACATTTCATAATTCCTACAAACTACGTATTCCGGGAAACATTAAATTACAACTTATATCGCAGGCATTGTCTTACTCCGTTAAATTACTAGATAACAATTACAATTTCTCAACGGTGTCTTACTGGAAAATGCATATTAAGAACTTCTAATAAGCATTCAAGGGGGACAAAGTTATCGATGGAACGTCGCGCATGATTCACCGAACGGAATTATGAATGAAGGATCCTCTGAGCACATCGTAGAGTATACCACGTCTACGATATTCCAACTCTACGTAACATGTAATACCTACGTAAGAACGTACGTTCCTACGAGCCATAATTAGAGCAAAGTATCTCGATCCTTTAATACTGAAGTTCAGTTTCAGCCATTAAATAACAAGGTCTGGGTAATTGCATTACGTTTCGGAGAGACGTATTTATTGTGACTATCACTGTATACAAGCATCACGTAATTATAAATACACAATGTTCCACGTAAAACGAATATTAAAACCTGAATGTAATCTATATTGGTGATGCATCGGACAAAACTTATTTAACGTTAAGGGATGCATAACTTGAAGTTTCCTGATAGGTAGATACATAGGAAACGCATAAAGGTCAAGCTTCATTTTTTCAATCACGTAAATGTATGTAACAACACGTAATTTTTAACAAATTAATTAGTTTATGTAATAAAAAAAAAATATTAACCTATTTACATCCCCGCTCAAGAGTGTCAAAACAAGTGTTATATTCAAAAAATGAAACAACACTACATGTAACAAATAGTATTATAACATATAATATACTTGTAGTGCAATAATATTTAATAACTATAAAGCACACAAGCAATTTTTTAGATTTTGTTATCTATGATGACTATTGAATAGTAAAAGCAAAATTAAGTACTTACTTGTGTAAATATAATGTATTATATTATACTAAAATTGGCAACAGATTGATAGACAATACTTTTTACAAAATAAAAAATATTATATTAACATATAATATAAATGACGGTGTTATTATAATATTATTATATTATATTACTGTTGTTATATTGTAATATTACATATTTCACATTACCGTATATTAATTATATATTATATATTAAATGTTGTTTTTATATAATAATTAACTAAAATCCACAATAAACAAGCTTCAAATAATATTAATTATTCCGCGTTTCCTTTCGTAAAAGAAAAGAATATTATCTCGCGACAGTAGCCACCTTTTACGAACCGAAGATCAAAAATACGTTTGAGAAAATTACGATACGTTTTTTTATATAAACTCGATGAAACGAGTTTCCTTTTCATCGGTAGACTGCTCGCAGGCTAAAGTTACTTTAAGCATTCATCTACCGACATCGTCTTCTGGCATTTTGCCACTAATTCTAGGCCTCGTCGTGGATTACGCGCTCGCTCGAAGGGAGATAAAAATTCGGAAATAAGGCAAACAATTTCAAGCAAGCTCCGTTGTATAAAAAGGACCAGGCGTAAGCCCTCGCTTTTACTCAACGTGAAAAGCACGATCGAAACTTTTGCGAACAGATTTCAGATAGCTGAGAGCTGCAGCTTCGAGAGTGATTTGTACCTGGTTTGTTTAGTAAATGAATTAACTCCTCCATTTTACGGAACTCGGTGCTACGAAACTTTGCTATTATCAATGCATGCCCGCGAACTTCTTTTAGTCAATAAATCTACCAAGCGCTGATCGAAACTTTTTTTCTTCAATTACTCGTACTAAATAGGTAAATTACAGTATTTTAATTTTACACATTATGCGCGATGTATACAGTTTCCAATTTCACGTAAAAACGCGTCGGAATAAGCAAATAAACCGAGCCTAATAAATAAAAACTGCACGATTTGTACCCCAATACGATTCGTCTCACTGAAAGACCCAGAAGCAACTGTTCCGACTAGGAAATGAAGACGACTTTTTTGCCATAAAATTTTATCGATATGCAAACATTTGAATCGATAGAGAACAAATTACAGGCGCGATCGCTCAGTACCAGACAACGCCACTCCTACTCGAGATCTACCCCACGTCCCCTCGCGAATCACGTGACCCAAATCAACCAATCGCTAATTTTCGTTGCATTAGCGTTGCATCTGAAGAGGCCCGATTTTCTGGGTAATCCCCGCTAAACTTTTTAAGCAAATTTATTTAATACATACAAGCATTTGTTTAGAATGTAAGAATTGCCTAAAGAAAGAGAGATTCACAAAAAGACAATATGCATCTGAGCGACAACGATATCTGTCTAAACGCGCAATCTGAAATCGCTCGGACGATTTATTATATTTCTACAGATTTTCTTACGTGCGAAGATTTTCACTCGCGCGCAAACGCTTGGACTGAACTGTTCGATCGAACACACCGCAGAATCATGATGCGAAACCGTGAAAATTTCCAGTGACCTGGTGATGTACATACGTGATTAGGGAATAACAGTAACTCTCGGCGTTATGTTCGACGTAGGCGCGGCGCAAAGTAGATGGGTGCGGTTTACGTGAGTTAGATCAACGTTAACGGACAGGAGTAAAGCGAGTTTCATTCAAGTCGAGTTTACCCTTGTACTCTAATGAGTGAAACACACTGATATTTGAATCAGTGATTCAGCTCAGATTTACCGTCCATGATAACGTCTTAAACGTAAATAGAAAATGAAATGAAAATTCTTGCGTTTTCTCTTTCTTTCGAGTTGCAGACATACTTCTTGAATGAGAATGAAAATCTTCATGCGTCTATCTTTACAATTTGCTAGTAGACAGTTATAGTTATAGTAATATATATTTGGATACTTGTACACTTTAACACTTCGTTGACACTATGATGAAACTGGGCTATAATAAATATATTGGTTAAATTTAGAATAAATCTAAAAATATAAAGATATAAATATAACGTAATATGTAATGTAAATGTGCAATAATAATATAAATTATAGGATATTTAATATAAATATATTATACTTTACAATATATCATAATAATATTTGAAACAGCAACAATCCATTACGTTAATGACTTTTCAGTGTTTTCAGTGTCGGTGGGCCTGTAACAGGCATGTAAGAGCAATATATTTATTAAGATGCTTGTTCATCTTAACAAATATCTTTGCAACATCTACACATTTTGGCTTTCATTCAGATTGTCTTTCGTTATGGTATTAATGAAACTCCATGACATTTAACATTTGTATATTTATATATTTATACGTTTATATATTTTATATAATTATATATAAAATTAATATTATAATTTATGTATTTATATAATTTATATATTTTATATAATTATTTACATATTTATATATTCTATATAACACACTTGTGTAACTATGTTCAACGATCAAGGACGATGAATAATAGGTTCTTTCTACTTGTAATTTCACAACTAAATTAAATTCCGTCCGTCATTATTTTAAGAAATAATAAATACACGCGTTTCTTTTATTTTTTCAACATACTAATTAACTCGAGGAAAATAAATTTTTTCCCTGGGAAGCACACGTTACGCGTATAAAGTCAGAAAATTCTGCGAAAATCTCAACGCTCTCAGTGCACACCTACATCTCTGCATACATGCATCTCAACGACCAACCAGCGAGTATTATAATATTATATCATCCCTCATAGAGTGCGGACGATTATCCTAGATTATATCGCGATTAAACTGTTAAATATCAGACGCGCGCTTAAAATTTCACCGGAACGAACTGAGCTCTCTCTCTCTCTCTCTCTCTCTCTCTCTCTCTTTCTCCATTCGATAATATTTTCAAGCGATTCTGCTTCGAATTTCGTCACTCTGTACTAATTAACCACAATCGTGTCTCACGTAGCGACGTTAATTACAAACCAACGGCGGCCTCTGTGTACAGTGAGTGTTCCGCCTGCTTTTGAATCCATCCATTCTGTTCTACAAGCTCGGATTGTACCCAACACCGGTATACTCGATTTCCATGCTGAAGATTCGTTTTCACGCGCTGATACTTTGAGAGATAGTAAACGAAAGAGAAACAGAGAGAGAGAGAGAGAATAGCACGCTCGAATTCCTTAAGCCTCGACTCGATGTTGGCATTTTTATTAGCGATCGCAACGCTGTTCTCGATCGTCCATCATGCCAAGAAAATACGCGCATAATGAGCATATTCCTATTTGCATTTTTCTCCTTATCATTTAGGGCGTATGGAATGGCGGATTTCATTGACACGTAAGATCATAGTACGAATTTCTCGGAATACAAATTACAATTGGAGTTCGTATAATGTGAGTTCTACCAATTTTTCGTTATATATAGTGGGAGTTCAGATTCAAATAGTGAATTTAACTAGCAAAAGTTCATTGAATTAGGTATTTAAAATTCAAATAAAATTTAAATAAATTGAGCTCGTATATTCTAATATTTTATATTAATACGTAACATAATGTATATGCAATAACACAGTAATATAATACGTGTACAGATCTGTATATTTTAATATTTAATATTTAACTATGCAACTTATCCTTAATAACATATAATTCTGTCTGTCGAAAAAAGAAAACACAATTCTATGCAAAATTAACAGGATGCTCCAAAATTGAATATTAAAAATTTGGCCATTTCGTCTGCAATAATCTGATGTATAGGTTAGGTTTAGGTTAGATTTAGGTTATGTTCTAGTAAAAACGTAATTATAATTATTAAAACGCGCGATATTATGACAATGTAACATTTTCAAAATTACAAGGAGCATAAAGAAACAAATATTTGAAAATCAGCAAAATTTAATTCATCGATAACATTCGCAAAGAAAATTTCCAAAAGCTACATTTATATTTATTGAATTTTGAGACCAACTCCCTGCACAAAGTGGCAAACGCGACTGATCGTATATCCTTCCCTTGTAATTTTCAATTCATTCCGAAGGTACTGGTCTACTTTCTGCTTCCCGTCTACGTTCACTTGCCCTGGCTGTGAGTAAGTGAAAAGGTATTTTTACTGCGACTATAATGAGCCACTGTAGCGTAATATCCGTGTTTCTGCGGAATTCTATGCGCTCATCTCTCGTAATTGTTACCGGACCCACAGAAGCACTGGCGATCTGATCCCTTTGATTCCTCTGTCTCGCGGTTTAATGACACAGAAGTAACGTCAGCCACGCTCGGAGAATACCAGACGATGATGTAACAGATCACCGGTCTAACATTGCAATAAACTTACCAATACGTGAATCGTACCGCAAAAATACAATGCACGGAATATTTCCGATTTTTCTCTTCGTACCACTGCCACAAATATGTAGTACGTATTTTCTAAGCAAGAATAAAAAAGAATATGGTACGGTTTTAAAAATCGTCTGCCTCCGAGTTACAGGCGAGCGCTCGAAGCCCTACAAATTTGCTCGATATAACCGGACACGAACGGTGTTTAAAGTTACTGCAAAATTGCTTGGCGTGACTGAAAACGAACTTATTAAATACACGAGTAAACAGCATTTCTTGTTACGGGTGTAGAATACCAGGAAGTTTAACAATTAAACCGAGTTTGGAACGGTACTAACGACACAAACTTTGTTCAATTATAGCCAGTAATTTGTACATCTTCGGCTATGAAAGAGTTTCTCGTTTCTCTTGTATATACGTATCTCAATTCGTTAAAAACTGAACGAGCAAAGCGAATAATTAAAGGCTGCTAGAGAAAATTTCGTGAATTACATTTACTTATTTTTCCACGAAATTTCAACACACACATATTCTTGTATCGTGCGTAACTGCAAAATGTGAAAATTCTAGAGCGTTCGAAAATTCAGAAATATTAATCAAAGTATGTTTCTCGGTGAATGAAAATTTTTTCAAAAATTTCTAAATCTGAATAAAAAATTTAATTCTTCCTCAAACCTGCCTAACTTCTCAAACACCACGCAACAGCCTGCATACCTCACTCTTTTTGAAACTTTATGAAATCGCGTGTGATCCAAGTAACAGCGATTCCCTGGAATTCCCTTCCGTTGCCACGAAAATAGTCGAATTTCAATCGCAACGTCGAATCCAAATGCAAATACGGAACGAAGTGTAATTGAAGATTATCCGCAATCGCACGTAGATTGTGCGCATCTCGCGCGCTATTCCGACGTAACACAATTCAACCTGATTATTTGAAATGTCCTCGTTTGTCCGAGAACGCAACACCTTGCAAGATATATTGACATTCGCGTACGGCAAACAATACTCGCATTCAGCAGATGCAGTGAAACAGCGTGTATCTGCAATTAACAGAGAATCCTATCACGAACGAGCCACCAACTCCCAACTTGCACCTTGAGCATTCTACATTATGACGCGTGTGCATGCTGGCGATTCAAACTCGATTTGTTTCGAGAGAGCCGTCTAAATTTAACCCGTTAAAATCGCTGTTATTCAATCAGCCTAAAGCGAAGTTTTAATCACTTCTGCTTAGTACCGGGGTATTTACCGAGAATCAACGAGTATTTCGCTGAAGAGTTTAATCTGCGATCGTAAAAAAAAAAGAAGAAAAAAGAAACACCTGGAATAACGAGATTCACTGAGCATCTTGGAAGATATATTTTTTTAAAAGTTCGCTCGAAGAGAGAAAAGAGGATAAAATTCGTTGAGAATCTTGGAAAATATATTCGTTAAAAAATTCGTTCAAAAAGTGGAGAAATCAAAGGTAAAATTCACTAAAAATCAGGAATAGAGAATATTTTTCATTCAAAATGAAGAGAGAATAAATAAGAATATCAAAATTCAATATTTAACGTTAGAACTACTAAAATGATCAAGATGATTTTATTGATCCGAGACAGTGTATTTTTAGAAATTTAAGTGATTTTCGACGAAATATATTCTGCTTGTACGCTCTATCGTATTTTAAAGTATTTCAGGTTTCTATTTTTTTACTCCAATATTTTTGATGGGAATTTTAGATTTCAGTCGTCGGTCGCCTCAGAAAATATTTTTAAAAAATTTACTTCGCAGTCAAAAATTCTGAAAAAATTTAGAAATACGTACACGTACCACTGGATAAAATATTTCTGACTTTCTAATAATTTTTTCATTAAATCATGGCTGTACTTGGACTGCGAATATTTATGAATGTTTGGAAAATTTAAGATATGAGAAATTCACAAAATTATAATAAAAGACAAATTTTTATTTAGTTATTTTCACTCACGTAGCTCAGAATTTATTGTCTTTACCGTAATAACTATCAATCAAATGTGGTATTATTCTAATAAAAATATTGATGCAACAAATGAATAAACATACTTGTGACAGCGATATCTCTGATCAAGCCTCATCTCAACTCTATTTGATCAAGAAAATATCTGTATCTTTCAATGTGACTCACCTGAAACAAAAACGACGAATATGATGTTAGTGATTTTATCTAATTTATTTATTTACTTAATATTAATATTATATATAAAATTCTAAAATTAATAATATTAATATTATATAAAATTCTAAAATTTTATATTGAAAATTATTATATTATAAAATTAATATGTTATAAAATGATATTGTAAAATTAATATATACAAAATTCATCCCCATTGAATGAGAGAAATTGATCATCAACGTCCCATAGAACATTAATGTGTGTGGCAAGCCAATGGTCCTAATGCTCTGTGCAATCTTTATCCTCGAAACAAATTATCGTAAAGTATCTTCTTAACCATTAGGTTCAAGACTAAATGTGGTAATTTAATATTCTTTCTTTGGATTTGTGATGGAAAAAATACATGGTCCGATTAAAAAAGAATAAAGATGGCCTTGGAAATTTCGAGATCCACGTAAAATTAATACACCATACTTTTCCTCCTTTAAAACCATGCAACTTTTGTATTAAACAATTTTTCATAATTTAAAAATTATCTCAGGTGTGCAAGCTACATGAATCACCCTGTATACATATCATAAGTCTACCACTAAATGGCAACGAGATTAAAATATAAATCGACATTCCTCGGAGATTAGTATTAAAGACAAGTATAACCATTCGTTTTAACGATTTCAAGAATTCCACGCATATCGAGAGCAACGAATGAATATACATTTCCCCGAAGGCAATGATCTTGCTGGAGGCACGTTACAGTCGCAACATTGTTAGGCAATAGCTTGAAAACGACCGAACGATCATACTGATTGCACTTCGCCGCGATCGTCTGTGTTTCAGTGATCGCTTTTACTCCGAGCGATACATCAACACGCTGAAAGATCTTTATTATGCTCGAAACATGAAACGATAGCGGAGAACCGATGAAAATTAATTGTCATTGCTCTTCGTCGTTTTTACGTCTGTCATTTATCATCGAGCCTAACGAAATGAGAGATTACGTCGATCCAATCCTGCCTAAAAGAGTTTCTTGGAAATCTATTTAGTATGGAGTCGATCAAAATTTGTCTTCCAAGAAGAAGTTCAAGTTTAGAGGAATACGAAGAAGAACGTAGACTGCCGTTCTATTTTGGATAAAAGTCCTCGAGTCGCAAGGACAGGAGAAAGATCGCTCCAATTCGACGCTTCATTGCATTTACATTAAGGCGGTAACACAGACGCACACGCGTTGAATACATTCGAACGTATTCGTGGCTATCAGGAAGCCCATTAGTTAGCAGCCCGAAGAAACGTTGCCGTAAAAGCTCGCTGTCTGCGGTAATGTCCGTGCATTACTGTCAACTTCCATGCTTCCATTGTTTCAAATTCCGCGGAAGAAACGGTCTGTAGGTCTCCGCGTCGTTGAATTTACAGAAGGTAATGCGTCCTCTTTGTTCTCGGACGGACGCCGAATCGTTCGTTTAAAAATATCAATCAGGAATTCAGAAGCATACGAAGAGCATAACTGTACCAATAAAACAAAATGAAAAATTGAAATTGATGTAACTGATGTATAACATACAGGAAGATCTGCTTGATCTTATTTCAAAACGTGAAGCTTCTACTTTGACAAATTTGGCGAATTTGTCTTTGCAGGGGACACAACCCAGAGTATAAACATTCTCACGACGTGGACTCAGGTGAAAGTATCGGCAGGGCCATGAGGCAATCGTCAAAAACCTCTCATGGGCCTGACCATAAACATCACCAGATAACACCCGCTTTCCGACCCCTTGAGGGGAAATGACATAGTGAGAGTCAGGGTACAAAAGAACTGACTCCAATGAGTCAAGGGATCAGTTGTCCGCAGTTTAGTACTAAGTGGTCCACGTCTGGTGAGTCCTTCCGCGTGTGCAGTCTAACAGTGTCGCCTACTTAGCTCTCGCGTCAAACAGACGATAGAAATAATTACATTCCGTACATTGTCTTTATATATTCACGCAATCTCTGTATTATTATTGTTATATATCTTTATTAGTGTAAAGATAAAGGCCTTTAAAACACTAAAGTCTTCTTTTGAAGATGTTTCCTCGCAACAGATGCAAAAGTGAGGATACTTTTTAATTTTCTAGAAAATTATATTCAAAAGCGTGGAAATTTTGAAAACACTTCAGTCGGTCCTGAAGATTGAAATTTTTCCTTTAAAGCTTGCTTGCTCTTTTTCCGCTGTTTCGTCAAATTTCGAATGTCTTAATAATAATTTACAAATTTTCACGTATTTTGGGAGACACGAAGAAGCGTAAGTTTAATACATACACGCGTACGTGTGATATAATACGTGAAGAAAATACACAAAATAAACTAAAATCGAATTACAAAGTGAAAAAGTTCAAAGAGTAAGGTCAACAGACACTCGCATTACGCGACGTGTATATTAAAACCTCGTCAACTTTTATTCGAACAGAAAACTGTTGCGAGTGTGCAGGAGAAAAAAAAAACACCCCGGCGAGTTTCAGCGAGTATGATTCACAAGCGTGTTTTGCAATAACAGAAACACGTTCTGCACAGTGTATCTGCTAACGATGTAACAAGAAGTGATCCCGGGCCTCGATTACACGTGTGAATTACAAAACGTGACTCTGTCTGCACGCCAGCGCACGTAGAATGAGTTTCTACACGAGTTACCCGGCTTCTCCCTTACATGACGATCGAATTGCTCTCTTGGATCGTTGCATCGACTTTAGTGGTTGTAATTAGATCGTCGAATGCTACTTTGCAAGCTGCTTTACTGCTTAATCCGCCGGTGAACGTAGCGATGGTTTCAAACGATTTGATCAGAGTCACGACGCCTCGTATCGCCAATAACGAACTACCGTCTACTATTCGTCCTAATCAGTTTGCAACGATTAACTTCAGAAGTGCAAACTTCAAATTTATTCGCATTTATTCTGATTTATTGTAATTCTAATTATAACAATTTGAAAATTATTGTAATAATTGTAACAATTATTGACACAGTGAATTAAGTGAAATGTCTCTTACGTGTAATTCTTTTCATTGCAAAATTAGATTTGAACAATAGAAAGATGAAAAGACAATAAAATGTTTCTTTTTTTACTTTTTAAGTTTACTTATAGTAACGCGAAGTTCATGCGTTTATAAAATATCAAATATCTAGTGTTTTAGTTTTTAATTTGTTGGACAGAATATCCAGTGTAGATTTTTGTAAAATATTATGTTACAATAAAATTACGGCGAAAGCGTATTTTTCATTTTGTAGCACTGTAAAATGATTGTTATAAAACATTTATATTTTTATATTCATCAGAAATAATATTACAGAAATAAATATTACGTTTCAAATATTTGGTTTTGATATTCAATACAACTTTCCAAGTTTTTACACGCTTTTTATAAATAAAATATCGTAAGGAAGGAAAGAGACACGTGAAGGGATTGAACGTCAGCATTAATAAAAAGAACAGCAACGTATCCGTTATATTCGAATAAATAAGTGGTAAAAATCTTTGCCTAAAAATAATCGCGGTAACCGCAGAGAAATCACCTTTGGACCCTCTTTATAGATCATGACCCACATTAATGTGGAAGGAAACTCGGGTTCAAAGGGCAATGAATACAATAGAGCTCAAAGGTATATTATAAAGGAATCCTGGTCAGGTAACCACTCTACTAGTAATACCACGTTATATTACACGTACTACTAAATACTAGCACGTACACATGCTAGTAAACGTGTAGTAATAAAATATATATACTCTTGCTAGAAAATCTTAAAATTTCTGTCACTAAATATTTAGTACTTGCAGCAAATAATTTTCACTGTATGCGTATTTTATACTACAACTATTAATATACTAACCATTTGTTGGATTCTTTCTTCCATAAGATATTGTCTAATTTTTCTAATGTTTAATCATTTTAATAGATAATGAAATTTTTCAATTACACGTGTATTTGATAAATAGATGTAAATATATATAAAATTTAATACTTTAATATATATAAAATATTTAATATTTTAACAATATGTTTAAACATTCTTCGTTGTATATACATAGCAGTACTGAAAACAAATATACTTAGTTTTAAGACAAACGACAGTCCCCCTTGTATTGAAGTACAATAATATTCTTTACAGTTTTGAAACAATTGCAATTATTTCTTATGCTTGGAAATTGTTAACGACCCAACTTTCGTCAAAAAACAATTAGGTACAAAGATTCATCAATTCCCCTTCACGGAAATCTTTAGTAAAAGGCGAAAGTTTCCTACGGCGTGTGGAGGAGATATATAGGTATGTGATGGGGACATATAGTGCACCGATGCGTTTTTCACAAACGAGAAACGTATCTCTCTCGCATGAGTTTGATTATTCGTACTAATTTCTTAAAACATTGCAAACTTTTTTAAATAAAAATATTAATTGATTTATACTGAAGGGGCATTTTTCAAACGAAAAACCGTTCGTTTCTCAAAAAATACACACCATGAGATTACAATTGAAAGAACCAAATTGATCCTATGAAAAAAAAAAAAAAGAAAACACGGCAGTTATCAAAATTCCACAAAGATTTCAACATATATATATATATATATATATATATATATATATGTAATTACGAAGAAATTACAGCGAGCCTTGATACCAAAGCAACGAGTACTTTCTCCTCGAGCATGGAGTTAAACGCGACGTGACACAGGCCTACAAAAGGAATATGTCTCGTGTAATTAAACGATTAAACATCAGGATGTAGTCAGTCGATTCACGAAGGAACACTCAGTTAACGCGTTAACGTTGGCTCAAGACTCTCCCCCATTCACTATTGTGCGACAAAAAGGTTCTGAGCGGAGTTGTGCTTTCGTCCATCTTCCATAGAGGTACTTGAAGGAACGGTAGAACGATTAATACGACCTGGAGTTTGTTAGGGGACCCTAAGAATGGGGCTGCCCTCCTTTGTTAAAATGTCCTATTGTGTAAATGTCTTGTTAACTCTTAAATGGTATCACCGAGCCTGACTACGTGCAACAATTCAGATCACCTAATTTCGGAAATTATCGTTCAAAATAAAATTCAAATTGCACGAAATCTTTAAAACCAATTTCATTTTCTACACCGTTTCTTCGAAATAATTTTTCAAACAGTTAAAACGAAAGATTATTTGCAAACGATTTGTTTGAAGTTGCTTCGCCAAATAAAAAATTGTCACTTTTCACCTTTATTTGAAATAAAATTTCAGCCCGACCCTGATGTCTACAATTTTTCATCGTTGCCTAGTTCAGTTAGGGCTTTTCATTCGAAACCATTGTAGCAGGTACATATAAATCTCGCGCAGCAGTGAACGTGTTAATGGCTCAACTTGTTAACTAAGGACCGCAGAGGGACCTAGAGAGCAAGATTTCCCGCTCTCGATTCTCCTCGGCTTTGAACGTTGGCTCGCTCGCGACAATGCGTTTCTTTTCAACCGGTGCAATGCTCGACTTCTCGACTCGTTGCTCACCGTACGAAACCGGCGCGAGAATCGATTCTCGCGCCGGTTTCCCTTACGATCTTTAGAACTTCCAAGTGCAATTCATAGAGAATGCAGGAGTAGCCGCTCTCGTTTAACGCTTTCCGCATTAACACGAACGAGAGACCGCTCTTTCTTGGGGAAAAGGGAAAATTCTGTTGTTATCGAAGCTCCATTATGTCGCGCAAATTTTGCTATGTTCGAATATCTCGCAAACGCATAAAAATCCTCAATCTGGTTACAATACTTGGCGAATAAGTAATTTCCGTTCCAGAGTTAAATTCCATTTTTTCAAATTGTAATTTTTAAAGTTACAATTACAATCGAAACTTGTAAAAATAATAAACATACACGGTGTATCTATTATTTAGACAGTATTATTTACACATACGTAGGTGCAAGTTTAACTATGCATTGCACATCAAATGGACTTGCACGATTGCAACGTGTGTGTGTTGCAATAGGAAGGACGTGTCAAACAGTCAGATCCTTCGTATTCGTATTTATTGCACTGGAAATAATTCGAAAGACGCTCTGAAGGAAACACCGTGGCATTAATCAACGGGTTACTTTCATTCATAATCATAGAGCGTCGTTGCGAAAAAGAGAAAGACGAGACGACATTCTGAAACTAAGTACAGAGCAGAATGAAACTCAGATTGGCGACTACGTTAGCGGGCATCCATAAAATACAGCTGGTTATGATTTATCGTCAATCTCTTTAATACTAGGAAGTCCTGACAAGAATTTCCTACGTGCTTCTAATTTCTACATTGAAATACGATAATTATATTCTAAAAAAATATTTGTGCATGTTCTTTAACGAGAAATTTTTTATACTCACTGATTATATTCTCGTGTCACTGGTAATTTCATCTCTTCATTTATTGCTATCGTTTTTATACAAGAATGAAACGAGAAAAGGAATTGAAACAATCGTGAAATTTATGAAAAAAAGTCATCTCTCAATAGCGCGTGCGATGTTATTCCTATTTTCTGTTCGAGTCGCGTACAAAATTTAATTGCAATGTAGAAGATGTGTAACACACAAACGTCGGAAAACGTCGGAAACGGCAAGGATTTAAGGTCTTGTAGATCGATATCTAAACGACAGTGTAATAAGTCATAAGTCTTTTAATAACGCTCAAAGAACCAACTAAGTGGTAAAGTCATTTCAAAGAGTAATAGTAGGACGCAAGACGTACTCGTTCACGCTCTTAATTAAACGATTAAGAGAAAGAATGACCTGTCGTTTTAAAGCTGATAACACTTGTAACGTGAAAAGTAACTCAATTTTTCTCTGGAAACCAACCGTGAAGAAGTTGCCACTTTTGTATCGTTAGAGGCACGAAGATCAAACGAGAATGACTAAAATTACAATTTCTTTTTATATAAATTATATATAAAAATTATAATTTATTGACTAACATTGTAAGAAAAATGACTACCACTGTGGTCAATGTTATTTACAACAGTTTTCGACATTTGAGATAAAGTGAATATCAACAAAAAATACTTTTGATAACAAATGTAAATAAGTAACTGATACAAAAAGGAAAATGCGCCACTTTTATTGAGCTCTTTCTTTGTAAGGCGTAACAATCAACAATCAATCAAACAAGTTAAATAGAATAGAATCTATGCTATCGTTTTATTCTTATCATAAACGGACAAATGACTAACGCAATTCTAATAAATAACTATAATAATAAAAGATAACAACGAACGGAAATATCAACAGTATCTCCTTTGTCTGGATTTTGTTCTACATGTCCGTTATGTTATCTATGCTTAGAAACATCAGACACTAATCAAGTAGTGCGACATTTGCGAGCACTACTCAATCCCAACCTGTCTCAATAGCTATTTAACCTGAAATACGCTCGTCAATAAAGAGCGTACAGACATGAAATTAAACTTCGATCAGTACTATTAAGTCATTTAATTTGAAAACACTCTCCGGTTCAAAGTAGGCTCTTCCACTCTAAACAACGAAAAACTTAAAATAACAGTAAATTAAAGTAAAACTTAAAATAAGTAAAACTTAATTAAATTAAAACTTAAAATAAAACTTAAAAATTAATTAAAGTGAAACTTAAAATAAGTAAATTAAACATAACCCGAGAACTGTTTATAATTATCCACGACCGAAATAAATAACACCATTTAAACGTTAGTAACAAAATGAAATTGACAAAACGACAGCAACATTTCGTCGAATCGTCGAAACTTTTACTTACAATTTTTTCCTCGCAATTTTTCACGCGCTGCCAACGCGACATAATATAATCCAACAAAGATACAGCCAAAGCCAACAAATATCCGTGCTACGCTTTACGTTTTACGCTTCATTTATGAATTGCAAATGAACACGTACGTAATGAAGCTGAAATTATACAAACAACACTCAACGTTTCAATCGTTGCTCCAAGCTCGTTTAATTCACCTCGTTGCAGCTAAAACTCTGTCTCGGTTTTTGTTGTTGCTCTTTTTTTTTTTTTGTTATTATTTCTTTTCGAGCACGCTTGAAAACTACTATTAACATGCAATTAACCCCTTTCGCGACGCGAGTCTGTTTCACAACATTTAAAATTAAACGTCGTTTCACGTAACGAACGACGCGACATTTCTCATTCCTCAATTTTCTCCTCTGGCTTTTTACTTTTACTCGGGAAAGCTTCAAACGTTCGACTCGACTCGATGAGTTCTGTAACGTGGTAAATGCGTGATGGCAGATAGATATATAAACGCAAAAATGCAAAGAATATAGAAAGTATTCGAAATGTAATATTATTTGCAATAGTTTAGTAAAATAATTTTCTGTCCAGATTTCGTTTTCTTAAATTACACTCAGAAAATATGAACTTCCATGGTCCATTTAAAAGACTATACCAATAAAAGAAATATAAGTCTTAGTCTATAAAGTTTCATAGAAGAAATTTATTTTTACATCGTTTATTATTACATCGTTTATTAAGAAAACTATATATTTGTGATAAATACTCTCGCTACAAATACTTTCACAAGTGATTACTTTATCACAAATCCTAAGTACATAAAATACTTCACGGATTAATTTTCACCTCGAATTGTTAATCGAACGACGACGCGAGGAAAACGTGTGAAAACGTTCGAAATTGATCGCTGTAAAAAGGATCGATCGCAGCAAGAGTACCAGCAATAGCAAACAACAAGTCGCAAAATGGCACGAGTGCAACTGTCTGAAGCAAGCGGACATAAAATCTTGCATTATATCTCTGAGTCACAATTCGCCGGATAGGCATAAAATCGGTAATAATCGAGTGTTCGGTATCGAAGCTCGGCGAAATAGAATCGATTATAATTAACGGGAAAGTGAAGCTCGACGTTCGATTTCTACACATTGAAACGCGACACTCGTGGCTGAGAGCGACATTTTGTACGATTATCGCAAACGAACGTGCTCCAAAACTTAGATTTCTTAGTACGCAATTAAAAATTATGAGCTAACGCTTTCAATGTAACATGAGAAACGAGAAAATGAGTGAGAGAATCAGATATGAAGAAAATTAAATAAAGTTCGTAGATGATTACTAAATCACGTATATTTTTGCAAATTAATTTTTTTATATGTAGTTTAAAAAATAGAAACTAAGTAAAAAAAAAACTGAACGACTTGTACCCCAGTACGATTCGTCTCACTGAAAGGGCCAGAAACAACTGTTCTGACTAGGAAATGAAGACTTTTACCATAAAATTTTATCGATATGCAAACATTTGAATCGATACAAAACAAATTACAAGCAACGCCA
This sequence comes from Melipona bicolor, assembly GCA_030673865.1. Lineage (NCBI taxonomy): Eukaryota > Metazoa > Arthropoda > Insecta > Hymenoptera > Apidae > Melipona > Melipona bicolor. The sequence goes on from JAHYIQ010000029.1 coordinate 549,466, forward strand.
CTCCTACTCGAAGTCTACCCCACGCTCCCTCGCGAATCACGTGACCCAAATCAACCAATCGCTAATTTTCGTTGCATTAGCGTTGCCCGATTTTCTGGGTTACCCCCGCTAAAATCACTTTCAGTGATAAAATATTTGCACTTTGAATGTTTTACGTAAATTTGCATACATTTTTGTACCTTCGAATTTCTCGCAAATGCATGAAAATTCGTAGTTTAGGAATTACAATTAGTTTAGGGATGAAATCCTTCAATATTTTGAAATATTTGAATCCTTAAATCAAAATGCAGATTTTTATGTGTACTCGTGGGATATTCGAATACAACTGTATTCAATGCAAATGTAAAATTATATAAAATGTTCAAAATATACACTATACTATATTCAGTACAGTTCATAAACTTCATAATGTTACATTTGAAAAGAAATTTTAATTTATAAATTCGAATTTATAGCGCTGAATTAAATTAAATCCATAAAATTGAATTAAAGTACAAGATTGCATTTCCAAATTTAAACTTATAGAATAAATTTGGAGTGCAAAATCCAAGTAGATTATAAAATTAAACTCGCAGGTAAATTCGCAAAACCAAATTAACAAACTTCAATTAATTCGTACGAATTAAACGAAATTTACGATTTTAAGAAATTAAAATTAAAACACGATCAATCTGGCGAATCATTAAATACAATTGAAAACGAATTTAAATTTAAAAAAGGAAAAAGGAATGAATTTGCCCAAGTGTCCACGTTAATGAAATATGAAAGGGAATTCGCAAGTTTCACATTACTAATGTGAGCCTCGGTCTACGCCCTCAAACGTATTACAAAACACAGTAGAGGTAATCCCATCTTAGGACCCGTATTTTACTTTCTCAGTGTCTCAAGACTTTCCCGCATTCTCTTGGCCGGGTCACACGCGTGCACACGCTTCCGACTAAAACAATTCGACGCATCCACGAAGGAGCGGCGAGTAATCGCTTTGGAATTCAGTAGCGCTCGAAAACGAACGCGTCGGGCGACTGTGTGAAAACGCCTGGAGCCCGCCTCGACGCGCCTCGAATCACGTTAGTCACGGCCAATGTAAATAAGCAAGAGAGGGGGCGTACGGGGTTGCAGAAAAATCGGGAGTTTTGCCATTGGCGAGCAAGTGATCACCGTTAACCCCTTTGTAACCCTGGACGAGATAACTCGCGACCTGATACCGACCGTTCGACTCCTTTGACGGGACATCTCACGACGCGACGCTGACCGTTTAACGCTTTCGACGAAACGCAATGAAGCGTCAATTGCCCGAGGCTCGATTATTCGAACCAGTGCTGTACCCACACCAATTTTGAGGAAAAAGATCTTGAGTACGTTGAGTTACATAAAATATCGTTAAAACGATATATATGTATATATATAGCCTAAAATTCATTGTGAAATGATGTAATTTGTAATTTTGTGGTATGTATATTACGCGAAATATTAATTTAACAATAATATGTAATATTCATTGTTAATAATATTTATATATTTATATATATAATATTAATAATATTACATATTATTAATATTAATAATATTTAACAATAATATGTAATATTATTAATAATATATAATGTAACAATAATATATATATATATATATATACTGATTGTTACTGCAAAGCATTTCTTAAAAAATTAATATTTCGCGCAATATACATACCACAAAATCACAAATTACATCATTCCACAATAAATTTTAGGCTTAATTCCTAAAATTACCAACTCAAGTATGTTCCGCAACATTTCTTGTTTCTGTCCCTTATCCTTTTGAAGTCTGATCAATATAACTTGATTTTACCATGAATTTATACATATATAGGATATTATACTATAGTTAATCTACCAAGCATTTAAAAAATGCGGATTTGCAGATAAGAGTAGCGACGAATTTTTATAACAGGCCGCAGTCTCGAAAGCTCAAGACGTTGTCTATTACGCAACGTGTTTCTTCGCGCTATTAGAGCTCTAGAAAGTTGAACGAACAGTTTCCGTGAAACGGTCTCACTTTAAACTAAATGGCTACGAATAAAGATTGCAAACGAACAGGTTCGTTCAACAACTTCAAAATTTCAACAAGTGTGTCGTTGCTCTATATTCCCTGGTTCGATCAAATTGAACGTTAACTTTGCTCTTGCTCGTCTAAATAACAAACTTTTTTTATCTTACGTACAAAGGAAAAATTATCTTCGATAAAGACGAATAATTGGTTTTTATTAATTTTAATTATTTATCAGTTTTATCCTTCCATTAATTCCATCTTATTTAAAAATTATACAATCTTCCTAAATCATAAATATTTAAATTAATATATTCAACACATTTAGCTAATACAGGTCCAAAGATCAAAAGCAATTACACGATCAACACTTTCGAAAGATCTTTTTAATAGAAGGACAGAAGAGTTTACCTCGATGGATGCAAATGTGAGTAAAATAAACGAGCATAAAGTTATAAATATCGATCGGCTATTTTATTTCCCATTTAATTGCAAATTGGACTACATTCCTCGTAAACGTTTTGCAAAAGAATCAATCGCAGAACTTGCGAACGACGAATAATGTTGCAATCTGGAGAGATTTCGTAAAGTAAAAGAGAGACAGCAAATGTGGATATAAAACGTTCTCTTGCTACTAAAATCGCGATAAAACGGTAATAAATTTTGAAGATTTGAGATTTCGTAAGGTAAAAGAGAGACAGCAAATATAAGTGGATGTAAAACGTTCTCTTGCTACTAAAATCGCGATAAAACGGTAATAAATTTTGAATAAAAAGAAAAGTAGCAAATTTTTTTGAAAGTATACTTTTTTAATACTTGCAAAACTCATCGTAATTTAAAACTCTCAGAAAGTTCAAACTGCTACTATCGTATCTCACGTCTAACAAAAACGAAACAACCTACAATTCTCTTCTCCGTGAAAGTTGCACCTTCCAAAAAATTCAGATTTACACGAAATAACCCGACGAATAAGAAACGATAAATCCTCCCGGTTCCCGAGAATCAAGAACAACTCTCGCAAGAACAGAACCAATTTTGCACCAGAGGAAAGGGTTGCACTCTCGAGAGTCGCACAACGACGAATCGACTGTTGTCGAGCCTGTTCCTTTGCGTATATATATTTGGCTCGAAGGACTGCCCACTGTTGTGGGAAATTAATTGAATTTGTAATTATGCGAGTGATGCACTCACAAGATGGTGGCACAAGAACCCCACTTTGCACTGAAGATCTTGACTTTACTTGCCGAAAGAACCCTGTTCCAACGGTGTTGGCCCTTTTTATACTGTTGTCTTCATTGTCACGTGATTATCACATGGGAAAGTGACATGTTAAGACCAAGAGGTAGTGTCGGGCAGGTCAGTCCCATGAAGCAATATTTGTAATTACCTTATGGGCCTGGCAATGTTGCCCCGGGATGCTTCCCTTTTACATTACATTTATATGTTTGTTAGCCTTGCCTATAGGGCCAGATTCAAGGGACGCGTTCCTAGCCCCTGGTCTTAACAACGAGGCTTGGCAAAAAAAAAAGAAAAAAGAAAAAACAACGCACAACTTCGAGTCGCATTCACGGGAACGATATCACGGCAAACAGACGTCGGTTATTCTCTCCATAAAACTAATCTATGCGGCGTGACGTATCCCGTGAAACGAGCAAAACCCGATTCCTCCTCGACCGCGACCGCGCCGCCAAAGCTCCAACATCACTCGACGGATTTCGCATCGACGCGAGCCCGTCATGATATGAATTATGCAAATAAGTCTGGAATGTACACGATCCCGGGAAAAATCGCTGGTTGTTGACCTATCCGAGCACCGCTCTTTCTCTCTCTCTCTCTCTCTCTCGTGAAAAGTCTCTCATCGAACATCATCCCGATATTCCACGCGAATCAGAAACAACCCGACCGAACGAACGTGTAACGAGCAAATATTACGCGCGCGGGCCGTTGATAAATGATAACCGGGCAACAACTAGATCGAGGAGGGAAAAGGGCGGGAAAAGCGCGCGTTTAAACGAATGTACGAACCTTGTTCCGATAAGTGCTGGGCAGGCAAGCCCATTGCGCGTAGCTCATGTGAACCATCGTTGCAGAATTCCTTTTTAGCTTGCGGAAGGGTCTCGTCGTTCCGTCGTCTTCTGTTCTTCGCGGCTTGCACTCGCGGAGTTAGCGCATCTTCGCGCGCTCGTTAATTTGGTATCGATCGAGCTATGGATTGAGCCACGAAGTGGAAGCCGTTTCGTTGTAATACGATTTGGAACTCGAGCTTCTGAACTATCAGTCAATACATCTTCGTGCACGAATTTTGCTCGATTTAGAGTCAATCATCGAAACGAAAAACAGTTTAACAAGTTAATAGTAAATGAGAATAGTATGATTAATTCAGACTTTTATTTCAGAAATATTATTTTTTGAACTTGTACGCGCATTAACACGTACACTTTTCAATTTCTTTAAAATTAAAGTCAATCGACGGTTGAGTCGTAGAGTGAAAGATCAAATAAGAGACAGTTCGATAATAAAGTTTCAAACAATGAGTCTAGTTTGGCGACGATACAGTTTAGAATTCTTCTGATCTTCTAAATTGTCACTTTTTGCAGTTGTACACACGTCGATACACATTCCAGCACTTTTCAGCCGAGTTAAATTTCATTCTGCGACACTTGGACCGTCGAGCGAAGTTTAAAGCGAGTTCGTAATAACTTGGAATTTAGTTTAATAACGGCAGAGTTTGAAGACAAAGGCAGTTTAGAATTCTTTTTCCTAAATTACCACTTCTCAAACTTCTGGTCTATTCTTGATCTTTCGGTCAATTTAAATTTAATCGACACTCGAGTCACAGACTAAATGACGAACTGAAAACTACTTGATAACGACGTTTAAAAACTGAAACATTTCAACAGTGATGTAATTGAATGTGAGATTCCCAACAGGAAGGTTCACTTTTGGTTCAACAAGTTTAATAATGGCAAAGTTGGAAAATAAGAATTCGGTATTAGCGGCAAATGAAAACTGAAGTAAGAATCAATTCTCGATGTTTAACTAGCTTGATGATAGCAGAACTGACAAGTGACGATAATTCAGCGATAATAACCAGCGAAAACCAATAAACTACGCGAGCCAATTTTCGATTCCACCAACCAGCTTAGCAAACCACAAAATCAAAGTTCAGACAACGACAGTTCAGAAGCAACGGCGAGCGAAAACTTGCTGACGGGGTGCGCGTCGATTTTCGATTTGGCTGTCAGAACGTTGCTTTCAGACTTAACAGCCTCGCTCGCCGTGACCTTCCCTCCGCGATAATATCGATTTCCGTGAAATGAAGATATATCGCGATAACGCTGAACAGGTATGATTCGATAAAATCCTTCGTCGTATCGCCGGATTTATCGTGAGAAACGAGCGCGCGAATAATCGGTTTGAAGCGACTACTCGAGATGACGAAATTACCCGTTCCAATTCGGAATCGAACGCGTTAATACACACTTTTCGATGGGGTACGACGTACGATATTTGATCGCGCGGTCGTACGCGGGAATATTTCGAACGGTCGAACAATTCGTCGATCGCACCAGCGAGGGAACACGTGCGCGTTCCAAGGCGTTGCTGTTGCTACTCACCGCGCCAAGGATAGGATACGTCTTGGCGATTGTACCGGAGAGCCAGCAATCGCTGCCACTGGCCCAACTCGAGGGAACCTCGACAACTGCTCGTTCCGCGCAGTCGAGGCATACGGGACCCTCAGGCCCGTACGAACCACGTACTTGGGCGAATTTTATTCGGAACGGAACGGGGAATAACGTGAAATAATCGTTAGGGCGCGGATTTTCTGCGTTTATGGGAAATTGGGAGTTGCAGAAACGCGTACAGAATGCATGTAACAAACATAAAATGTTCAAAGCAGAGTATGTTATAATATACAGTGGATAAAACAAATTTTCTTTTCAAGTTCCATTTTTTTTTATGACGTTCGTAAAAATTTTAAAACACATTCTGATAATTATTCACTAAAATCAAAATAACGTGGAATAATTGTTAGGAAGCAGATTTTATGGGAAACTGAGAGTTGCACAAACGCATACAGAATGCATGTAACTTATATAAAATGTTCAAAGGAGAGTATGTTATAATATACAGTGGATAAAACAAATTTTCTTTTCAAGTTCCATTTTTTTTTTATGACGTTCGTAAAAATTTTAAAACACGTCCTGATAATTATTCACTAAAATCAAAATAACGTGGAATAATTGTTAGGGCGTGGATTTTCTGCGTTTATGGGAAATTGGGAGTTGCAGAAACGCGTACAGAATGCATGTAACAAACATAAAATGTTCAAAGTAGAATATGTTATAACATGCAGTGGATAAAACAAATTTTTCTTTCAGATTTTATTTTCTTTGGTGACGTTTGTTGCTCATTTTTATTTTACTCGTCACAAATTTTACTCACATACGGTGAGGTACGATTTAATAATTTATCTCGCAAACGAATATAACAGTTGGTTAAATTTAAATATTTCTCAGTATTTCCATGAAACGAAATACAAATTGATACGAAATAAGTGAGAAATCGAATTTTTGCGTTAAATTTCCTGCCGAATATCTGCTCCGTATTTGCGCTATTGCAAATAAATTGATTTTCGTGGAAATGTGTAACCGTGGAAACGTTTAACGATCTCATTATAATTTAACACGCGCTTTTATAACGTTATTTAAACTTTGGAATGTGTCGTAAATGTTTCGTTCCATTTAACTTCTTATATTGGGAAAAATAATATTATTTCATCCAAAAATAATTTTTCCCGATAATTATAAATTAATATTAATTTCTTGAAAAAGCAAAAAGCATTTATCATTTATTATTACTTAAGAAAGTCTGAGGAAATATATTATTCGTAGATTTTTCAATAAATCTCCAAAATAAGTATTTCAAGATATTTCTACTTTTGACTTTAAGTTAAGTTAAATTTAAACCAAAAAAAATCTACTCGTTTCCTTGAATATTTAACGTGCTTTCTGTTGCATGGGTCACGTTTTGTACGCGACACTTGTCAGGAACAGGGTTTTCATTAAGGCAATAAGAAATTCAAATAGCGAAACGCGAAGGAATGAAAATGCAAGGAATAAATTACAAAGATGGTTTTCATAAACTCCAATAGCAACTTGAGTCTTTTTTATAGGTAAAATACTAAAAAACGATAACCTAACATCTATCGCTTTACCTAAATAGATTTTATTTAAATTGGTAAATTTTAAACGTAGCAAATTGATCAATATAAATTACTAACCCCATTTAATAATTTAAAAATAATTTTAAAACTTTCTCAATTGTTTTCAATTTCATCCTACGAGCATCCTACAAGAATACTCTCAATTAACATCTCCAAAAAATTTCGTCAAGTCACAAGTAACAAGGTTATTAAGTTTATCGATTTCAAATTAACCCTTGGCAACATGTTTCTTTTGAAGAAATAATTATGATAAAAAATTTATATTTTTCCAACTTGAATGTATCACAGTATGTACAACTTCACCCTTCCAAAATACTGACAATCTTGACAATCAACCGTAGAGTGTCATAATTAAATGTAAAAATTATTACTGTAATACTATTCACTAATTTTACTAATAATACTTATAATAATAACAATAATTATTATCTTTTATAGTAATATTATTTATAAAGAGTATAAAGATACTACAATCCTTACATCTTTCCCAAAATATCTCAAACCACAGTCAACCACACGATACCACGATATCACGATTATGATAAAGATTATTGTTATAATATTATAAATATTATTACTATAGTAGATAAATATTACTATTATATTACTCTTATATAGTAAATATAATAAATAATATTCTAAATATTAATTATTATACCGTTACTAATAAATGATACCAATAGTACAATTACTATATTACTATAAAAATTACAAAAATCATTTGAACATTTTCGAGAAATTATTGCTCCAATTATTACTCTTGCATCTTTTCCAAAATATCCCAAATCGCTAGGTGCCACGGTTATTATAAAGGTTATTATTATTATTATTATTATTATATTATTAATAATATTATACCAATAGTACAATTAGTAAACTATTATAAAGATTACAAAGATCATTATATACCGTAAATATACCTTCCCAGAGATTATTGCTCCGATAACTCTCGCATCTTCTCGACAATACCCTGAGAATCACAATGAACTGAACCGGGTGCCGCGGTTAGGCGTGAACGGCCCTGAGGAACGGCCCGCTCTACAACGCTAAGTATCGAGAGGACAAGGCATAGTCGCGTGTTTTCTACGCTTCGCGTTATGCGGGCGTAAGCGAGCGAGCCGAGCGAACGTTTCGTTTCGAAAGGGGCGAAGTAGCAAAGCGGACCGAAGCAAGGGGCAGACGCATGTCGCCGGCTTGCACATGAGTCACCGACTTGCCGAATGACCAATGAACTAAACACGGCCCCTCCTTGCACTCGGAATGCACACGGAACACGCACTCAGACAATTAGGGTTGGGATCAACCACGTACATAGCCAAGCTTCGATTCATCGGTTCCAATTGATCACACTCGTAACATGCATTCAATTTCATTCATATTCAATATAATCGATCGATGAATATTCAATTCAACGTACGAGATTACACTGTCAACAAGAATGTATTTGTTGACTTTGAAAATTAGAAGCCTACGGGTTTCGAAGACCTGTGCGTATAAACAGTTCGATGTTTGCGAGAGTGGATCTTCGAACCTTGGAAATCTTGGAAGAATTTTATAGAGTGATCTTCCTCTCGATCCAAAGGAGAAATCACTTTTATTGTATGTATATATGCAAGTCGAAATTTGTTTCTCTCGCGTGCACACGCATAGTGATGGAACTTGGAAGATGGGATTTTACGTACAACATTATCCAGTCAAAAATGTAACGTTACACGTTGTTGGCATCTGCTAGAAATCCTATCTTAAGATTCGAACCAACTTGTGAGATGTTCGATTTCATCTCTATCTATTTAACTTGTGAAAAATTCGAATTGAAACCTTCAAACTTGCTTGTGAGGTATTCGATGCCATCTCTACTGACAATGCATCGAAACCAACAGAAAGATAGAACGAGAGAAATAGAGAAATAGTGAAATAGAAGAGAGAGAGAGAGAGAGAGAGAGAGAGAGAGAGAGAGAGAGAGAGAGAGAGGCAAAGAAAGAAAAAGACTCATCAAAATGTTATTAGCGACCGTTTGCCCCCTCGCTTGAATTGAAAGCATATGCGCCCTCCCAGCCGGGCGATTGTTCTTGGAAACGCGTGTCCGTACGCGCGCGATGCTGCTCTATTCATTGTCAATAAAGAAGCAAGACAGCACTTAATCCCGTGTCCCGTCGCGAGCAAGCCACTCGAGAGTGCCAGTGGATGAGCCAGAGATGAGGCAGAGATGAGACAAGTAAAGGCGTGTGCGTATTTTCAAAGCGGTGCTTGATTCGATGAAAGAAATTTTGTACCTCGTGTATACAGGATGTCCCGATGGCAAACAGAATACGATAAAAGTGATGCAGAAAATCGGTCGACGGTCGTAGTTTCGACGAAAGCATTAAGCAGGATCGTTGAATCAATTGATCTAGTTAAATAAATGAAACCTTGTTCAGACTAGCGGACAACTGTCCGTAGACATTGTCTATTTCTGTTGGAATGCAAAACAAAACACGGACCATTACTTATTCACAGTCACTCCCTGAACTCGTATTTTGTATTTTATCATTGAAAATGATTTTAGCGGGGGTAATCCAGAAAATCAGGCCTTTTCAGGTGCAACGCTAACGAAAATTAGCGATTGGTTGATTTGGGTCACGTGATTCGTGAGGGGGCGTGGACTAGACCTCGAGTAGGAGTGGCGTTGTCTGATCGCGCCTGTAATTTGTTTTCTATCGATTCAAACATTTGCGTGTCAATAAAATTTTATGGCAAAAATGTCGTCTTCATTTCGTAGTCAGAACAGTTGCTTCTGGGCCTTTCAGTGAGACGAATCGTACTAAGGTACAAGTGCAGTTTTGTTTATCTCTTCTTACTTGTGAGATGTTCGTATACCTACGGAATGTCTATAGACACGTATTTGTGATAATATTGTGGATAATAAATTATTCGTTGGTCTGAACCGAGTACTAATCTCTGCGAGTTATCTTCCCTTGGTAAATAAAAGAAAGATTAAAACAGAAATTCGTTTCCTTACTTCTAAAGCGAAATTTATAAGCCGGTGTTCATTTGAGATTAAAGCTTTTTATGTGTTACACGAATGTTATTCTAAGGATCCGCGCGAACTTTTATCAAACGGTTTCCTTTCAAGACACCGTGTACACCGGTTGTGAAACGCCGTATATTTGAGAAGAGGCGGAGGATATATCAAGTTTAAATCGCGGGTTAAACGCGATTCAAATCGAGAGATTTGCTTGGAATCTTTCTCCGAGAAAGTGGAAGTTCATAGGATTTGCCTTTCTACGTGTAGGAATAAATTTCATCCCGCAGCGTCTCTAAAGAAAACTGGTTCACGGTATCTCTTTCCGCCGGTTATTTTCTTCTTCTTTTTTTCTTCTTTTTGGTCAGTCGAACGTGGAAAGTAAACAGAGTAATATGTTGTTTTAAATGCAGTAGACGGGACTTAACAGCAATTGCACCGAGGTATCATATCTTCCGTAACGGCGGGACTTTTAGAAAAAGTTCGATGCACACGAGCATGACTGATAAACTTTGGAGCAACTTTTACGTAAAGAGATAATTGGAAGCGAGTACATTAATTAGAAATAAATGGGTAATTAATACGATAATATTTAGTTTAAATAAAGAATCTTATTAACGTGAGTTTCGAAAGCTAAATAAAATGTACTGACTTCTATTTATTTGGTTATTTGGCCACTTGATTCTCAAATTTTATTCCATTTACTCCGATTACTTTTCCCTTAAAGTTTTCAATTTTTCTTAGGAAAAACAAACAGGAGATTGAAGCTTCATTCTTTAGAAACGCCTCGTACCTAATCCGGCAGATATACGCGATTGAAGAAAGTTAATTGCACGGCTCAGTACGTCGCATCTAATGCGTTTCCAAGGGAACTTCATCACGTTGGATATCGAAGCACGTGCGAGTCTATTAAATGTATACTTACTCGGTAATAACGCCATAGTTTATACTTTCGTAAAAGGCACGCGTGAAACGCACCTTCACCGGCAAATAGTTGAACACTGAAGGCACTTTATTCAACACACGCAACTAAATACCACATTCACTCCTTTCGATAAATAACTTTATTCGCCATTAATGAAGCGAGAGAAGATGGACGATAGAACGAGAAGAAGAATGAAGTCGTGAAACGTAACTAGCAGCCGAGCAAATACGATTAATAATTTCTTTTGCATCGAACTATGTAGTTTCAATTAATTTATTTTCCATTTATTTCGCCTGGAAATAAATTATAGGAACGTAGAAAACGAGGGGGCAAGGTTACACTCCCAAAACTGGAAGTAACTAACTTTCAAGTCAAGTAAAAACTTTACACTTAAAACCTGAATTTAAAAAACCGAGACGCTTCCCTCTTTCCCCAGATTTGCAACGAATTTCACCCAAAGTTCGACAAGACACAAGCTTTTCGCTGAAGAGCGAGAGAGGGAAGAGAGGGAGAGAGAGAGAGTGGCTGGCGCGTTTACGCGGTCTATTTTAATATGAAGTTTTCCAACGAGAACTTTTCATAAGGAAAAGTTTCTCTTACGCGGAAACTTTTCAAGCACCGGTTACGGTTAAAGTGAGGCAGTTTGCCTGGCACGTTAGTGGAAAACACGTGTACATCACGGCATCCGCGGTCCTTTCTCGCTCATTCAACCGAAACCATAACTTTTCTCGTTTTTATTGAAACGATGCAACCCCCCCCCCCTCTTTAACTCGGTTACGACTGATAAGGCAAATTTAGATAACGCGCACTCTGCCACGCTCCGTGAATTACTTGCACAATGTGCATCACGTTTCTTGTTAAATTGTGGTCAGTGTATTTGGAAAGTATTGTTATCTCGATGCGAAATTTCCCGGTACAGAGAGTCGAAGTAAATTTATATGAAATATTTCTTTTATTTCGTTTTATTTACATTCTTGAAATAAAATTCAGCCGAGTTTTTCATGAAAAGTTTATTTATATTCTTTAAACATTGAAGGATATTCGTTTCAAAGCACAGAAATTACTTTGAAATTTTTAAATACATACATTTGAAGATGTCAATGTTATTTTTCTGATATTTTTCTACTCTACTGTGAGAGACAAGCGCGACAGCCGCTTTTTTAGAATTTTACAGAAAAACCAGTGATCCTCGTTAGCCTGTCATTTTACGCTATTTATAAACGTTATTTTGCACGAGAAGAACGATATGAAACATACATATGTTTCTTGCGTTACGCGTCTCAAACTGCATAATGCGACTCTTGTTTGATACGTCTCTCGTGACTACCATAATAGTAGAGATACAAGAGTATTTCTCTTTAAGGAGACCACCCTCCGTACGACGTAAATCATTCTGCTTCATAACGCTGACTACAAGCATCTTACAGCGGTCGTGCTGGAATTAATAACTTCTAAGGTTTTACATTTCTTTTTTGCTCGCCGGCCATCAGGGGCACGATGTGCGCGAAATACGTGACAAAAGATGAAAACTGCGAGATGGGACAAACACAGCCGAAAGCTGTTCTCCCTTCTGTGTCAATGAAATATAACGCCGCACTTAAAAATGTTTGAAACACAATAATTATTTACACAGACGGCAACAAGCTTTTCTGCTCGAGCAAAAATACCAGTCTGGGACATTGTGTGAGTTATTAAGTAATTATTTAATCAGCTCCTATTACGGACCAATTAATAATTTTCTGGTATTTTTTGAAAGTTTAGTCAGGTACCTGTTATTCTTTGTCGTAGTTGTATCTTTATTTGTTATTTATTGAGTTATGCTAATTAACTAGGTATCACGTCACCGTGATTTTAATTTCTTTAATTGTAGGAGGTAGTTGTGGAAATTATTCATCCTTATTTACCACATTTTACCACGTTTTTGGTATTTTTGAACGAATCTTGTAATCTTGAATATTATCTTTCACTAAAATTTCAGATGGAACCTCTAATTTTTTCTTATTTCACTGTTATTGACGTAAGAAACGCAATTACAGAGAAGCCTCTTTCGAAGAGGCATTCAGCAATATTTCTACAATAGCGAAACGCAATTTGTTCTCACGGGACGAAAGCTGGTTTGAAGAAAGAATTTTAAATAAGAAAATAAAAATCTTGGGACGATACAAATTGTATGTCTACTACGATTTAATAACTACATTATTAAATTAATATTTAAAAACGGCTTTTTTTTGTTAAAGAAAAAAAAATACCTTCTATATCGTAACAATCCTATGTTATATATTTTATATTTCACATACAATTTTATACTTTATATCATAATTATTTCATTAAATACGATTTCTTCCTTAAAAAAAAAAAATATATGTATTTCGTATCACGATAATTATATTGCGATGTAAGTAATTTTCACACCATTCTTTCTTAAAAACAACAAAAAAAATTTCTCCAAGAGAAAACTCGGTAATTCCTAAAAGTATTGGACCTTAACCCCTTAGGTACATTGTACGTGTACTGCATCGATTCACGGCATTTTACAAAGTTCAACGCCAGAACAGTACGGCTTTTTTCTACAGATTTTCCAACGTTTTACGAAGTTTCGTACCGTTCGAGGAATACTTATGCCATTCCTTTGTACAGACCAATTTGCTGAATACTATTATGCTTATAAATGGAACAACAGTGCTTAAATTCTCGAGCATAAATTCTCGTAGTTGAAAACAAGAAAAATTCCCGGACAAATTTAAATTGAATTTAAATTGATTGTTCCTTTCTTATTAAATTTTCGTTACTTGTGTAATTTAAAGACGCTTTCTCCGTTAGTTTCTTTTCAAGAAAATATTGCATATTTCATTCTTTTCCAATCAATTATTTTCGTTATTAATTTCTGGAAATTCCATTGCAAAATCCAAAATGTAATGAATTTACTTCTATTGATTTCTTAATTTCGACGAGGAAGTACTCAAATATATTGTTACAAATTGAAACAAATTCAAGAGTGATAACTTTCAAAGGTTTCACAATGAGAAACAAAACCGAGGATTTTTGCGAAATTTAAAAATCCAATAAATTCATATATTGTACAAAAATATCCAAAGTATATTACTCGCTATAATTAGCGAATGAAACAAACTTCTGCTCAAATTTCTATAATTGCATTCGAAAGAATAATTTTATAATTTTATAATTGTAACTTCACAAACACACGAATAAAAGAAACAATTTTAATGACGCGCGGCTGATTAACAAAGCGATTATTGAGTTTCGAAATTACTCTCATCACCGCATGTATCACATTACAAAAGTTCGAGCTATTTAATTTCATTTTGCATTTCACACTCTCTGCGACTGAAATCAGTGATAAAGCTAAATTAAATTGAAAGAGCAATCTGGCTGCAAGAATTGAAAAATACCATACAGTTGAACTTCTGACAATAATTAATTTTCAGAGTTTGCATGGTTGCATATCTGCAAGTCTCTAAGTTTAAATCAAAGCTCCTCCTGTCCAACGAACTTTACAAAACCAGCATCGTCCCTAGTAAAGTCACTCCGGCTCACTTTTATACTCGTTCCAATACATCGTCGTTTAGTTTCTCGTGGAAAATTGTAGGCACAACGATTTTTACGTCGGCTGTTGGTGGAGACAATAGGAACACACACAGAGAGGTAGAGAAGTTTCCCTATCAATATTCACCGTGAGACCTTGGGAAACGCGGTGGAACGTTCTTTGGTCGTGTCCAGAGGTAAAAGTAATCGATCGCGGCGCCTGCAGACTCGCGCAGCAGAACTGCAGGCCTGCATGCCGGGCTGCATAAGGGTAGGCGTGACTGAAGCAGCTCTAAATCCAGACTACGCCAATGTATGCGGTAATCGTGGAGAAAAGTGTCTGCTGAACGATTGCGAGCCGAGCGCGTTCGTCGAAATTGGAGGGGAATTTTTATTTATAGAGACTCGATTAATTTTCAGCAGTCGCTGAATCTTAGGAAGCTGTTCTAAAAAGGAACAAACGTTTTTTCTTTCTAAATTTGCACGAAATATCATTTCCAAAGAAAGAACTTTTATTTTATATCAGATCGTACATCGTGGAATCTAGAGACGAATTTTTTAATTGAACTCGCGTGTTACTTGAAACTTTTATAGCAAACGTTCCAAATTAATCACGTAGATAATAGTTGAAAGATTAGAACAGATTCAAGCCGTTTCACGATTGAAAATAAAGTTTCAAAGTTTTTGAGAGATCAGTACTGGGGTATCAGGAGGTTCCAGATATTCATTTTCTAAAATTATGGATTATTCTGTTTGTCTTTTAAACTTTCTTCTGTCCGTCATTTTACATAATGGGCTCCACCACGTCCATTTTTCATCATCTTTTTAATCTTCTTTAGAACGATAGTGAAATCAGATCACGTTTCTCTTCTAACCATCAAAAATATAAATTTTACGTGAGTCTAAACTCTTCATGGTACGGACCTGTGTAAACTATTTCACGAGCTGTAAACTCTGTAACGTACAGCCATGACGCCTTTCTGTCATAAAGTATTGTACATCGCTATAAAAGAAAATCCTCGCAATTTTCAATTACGATTGAAAATCAAGTCCCCGGCGAGGCGACTTCTCGCTTTCTTCCAATTAGGTCGAGCCGTTAATTCGCCCACCGAAGATCTTCAACAACAAGTGCGAGCAATTCGCAACCCCTTGACGATCGCGCTCGCAGCGGGCAGCGCCAACCGGTTAAATGAATTTAGCTGACAGCGCGGCAACTTCCATCGCGAGGGTTTCCCGACTTAAATCACCCCTCCCCCTGCAGAGATTAATTTCTCGGATACACGTGAATCGCCAGGGCCGCGTGCACCAGTGGAAATTTCACTTCTATTTCGGATTTGCGGCCAGGCACCCTTGGCCCAAAGCAATCCGTTCGCGCGTTTCGAATTCCTACGGGATGTTCCGATGCGAGCACCTCTCACCTCGCGAACGTCTGTCTATTTTTAACGATTCGCGGAATTTGGAATTTGGTTTAAAGTCGTGCGCGCTCCGCTGGAAACGCGATGATCGTTTCCGTCTAAATCTTTCGTCTTTAACGAAGTGAAATAACGAAGCATTCTGAGAGAATTGTTTGGGAAACTAGCACTCGTCTTGAGCGCAAGATCCTTCGCCGAAAATATGTACATGCAATTGCTCGTGAAAGTATTAGGAAAGTATTTAGGATATTTTTGTGAATATATCCCACAAAATATTAAAAAATTTCATCAATAACGTAAATACGACTGTCGTGATCGTATCGGTAAGATTTGGAAATGTATATAGAAATTGCAAGTATATTTCATAGGAATCACATAAATATTTGAATAGAAATCACAAAAATATTTCAAAAATATTTGAAATAATTCAACTAATTTGAAATATTTCAAATATATTTGAAATAATTGAACTAGTTTGAAATATTTCAAATATATTTGAAATAATTGAACTAGTTTGAAATATTTTATAGAAATCACAAAAATATTTGAAATAATTGAACTAATTTGAAATATTTCATAGAAATCACAATAATATTTGAAATATTTCATAGAAATCACAATAATATTTGTAATAATTCAACTAATTTGAAATATTTCACAGAAATCACAAAAATATTTCAAAAATATTTGAAATGACTGAACCAGTTTGAAATGTTTCATAGAAATCAATCACAAAAATATTTCAAAAATATTTGAAATAATTGAACTAATTTGAAATATTTCATAGAAATCAATCATCACAAAAATATTTGAAATAATTGAACTAATTTGAAATATTTCATAGAAATCACTAATTTAAAATATTTCAAAGATATTTGAAATAATTGAACAGGCACGATCGATTGTATCACTGAACATGGTTACTCAATGGAATTAGAACCATGTTTGATACTTGTAGCTTAAGATTCTAAGAAGCCAAATGTGTATTTTTCGTGTACTAAGCAATCATAGATACATTTGTTCGAAAAACGCATATGCTAGTCACGTTTTAAAATGCAGCAACGAAAATCCCAGTTCCCTCGTAGGGTCAACAAACTGATTGTGGCATGTAGACCATGCTTCATAACTGTAACAGTGTCAACCAACGCGAGCTGCATAATAAGGACGACAATCTATGTTTCTGATTGGGGTCATACAAACCGCTGTTGAATAAGCAACGCGAGTCAACGATGACTAGATCAACGTAACCGGTATTCATTATCTGTATTTTCATAAGAAGCGGCTGCAATGCGCATAAATTAATGGTCGTTTGCCCAGCGGCGAAATTTGGGCAAAAACTGGGAAAACAGCTTGGTCGGAGACAACCTTTGATCCGTTCGAGTGATATATTGCAATAAGTAAAACGTACGTGCGTTTCTCTCTTAAAACTGATACAGTTTCAAAAGTGAGAGATCTATTTTAGCTTCTTGTGTTTGGATCGCGTGTCTCAGCAGTTTTGATGAACAGGGGCCTCGATCTAAATTCTCGTAATTGATCGAATAAATAAAATGTACATTTGCGAGAGAAAAAAAAAGACCGTCGTTACGTAAGCTCTATTACGAGGAAAGAAGAAGCTCAGCGTTGTGTATTTTATTAAGATAATTCAGCGTTGCTCAAAGGTTATTCAATCGTTAGTTTAAATTTATTTTTATGTACTAAATATAACAGATTCTAAGGTTTTATGCAAATTTCTATTTACATGGATGTAAAATATTAATAAAACTTTATAATTTATATAATTATATAATGTAATAATGTGTAATATTATATGAAATATGCATAATAATAATTATATGAAATTGTATAATTTCATATCTTTGCAGGTATAAAATATTTATATAGGCAATATCTCTGTAAATAAAAGGCGGGAGAATTTAAATAGAAATTTGTTTCACTTGCTAGAAATTATAACTAACTAAAAAATTATATTCTGCTGTGAATGAATGTCCGTTTGAACGTTTGCTCCGTAATTTTACATTTATGCATTCTATGCATTTTTGCACCCCCAAATCTCACATAAATGCATGAAAATCCACTGTCTAACCATCACAATTACACGTTAAAAATTTGCAAAATGATCTTTCTCAAATAAGAGAAAGAAGTCAAAAAATTTTGAGTACAAGAGACACAATGAAAGAAGGCACAAATGAAACAAATTCCAACAATTTTAAAAAGGCTTTTAAAAATAATGCTCTTGGACGTTTGCCGCAAATATTATTCTTAACGTTTCTTTGATATCGAAGAAAACGATGAAGATAAAGTGCACATCAATTTTGCACAGAATGAATCAATAAATGAATCCTAATGCCATTATACCGTTAGTTCTGAAAATACCAAAATTCGCGAATAATATATTTACGTGCAACAATAAATATTCGAGAAAAACTCTAATGATCTATAGGTGTTCTGACCGACTTATGTTCCCGCATCTATTTCAGCTGAATTATGATGCCGTCATCACCGAACATAACAGCGACATGTAGTCGTAATCTCCGAAATTAAAAGACCACAACACGCGTACCGGCTTTCAGGCTAATCAGCGTGATAGTAAAGCTTACAACGTCGAATATTTTTAACGTAAAATTGCCGTAATTGCGAAGTCGACAGATATCGAACACAACCTTGAAAAATATTCAGATATATTTCTAGGAAAAAATTAATTTTATTACGCGCTAGTAACAAATAAAAAAATTGCTTAGAATACAGATAATTACAAAAAAAAAAGGGAAGAAAAAATCCTCAGTAATTAGTTTTTATTCACTGAAAAGTTAAAACGAAAAGGAAAAGAAACCTCGTTAGGTTTGAAAAGCTGAGAAACTCAAAAAAGAAAAGTTAAAAGCATTAAAGCGTTATCTCGTTAATAATACGAGAAGCCAATTTCTCGCTGCACCGTAAGGAACTTCGTGTCACGTCGACAATCGAGGGGACTCGACACATCCGACGTATCGTGATTTCGTGACGCGTAACTTGTAGGTACTTATTTCCGGTGTCGCCTAAGCAGAATTAACGCGAATAGTGTAACCTCCCGTACAGGAAACGTATGCAAACCGAGCGAGCGCATTCGTCATCGGTTTTCCATCTGCATATTCGAATAATTCACATTGATCCATATCGACGTTCACCGTAAATTTTGCTTTTCCTCGTCTGTTTTTCCTCGAACATAATAAGCGGACTGCGAATTTTCATACAAATTCACAAGAACGTTTGCCAATAGTAATTCTCATGTGATGTTAATTTAAAAAACTTTTATTACTGTCGTTAAAATGAAAGAAAAAAAAATACCAAAATTCTTTTGTGCAGTAGCGCAATGTAAGAACAAGTTAATCGGAGTCGATAGTTTCGTCCATCATTCCGTTAAGTGTACAATTAATCGCGCATGTATAATTTATTACCGCAAGTCTTCAATTCGGAATTCTGCATTAATTTTTATTTTTGCCAACGCTACACGCGAGCGTAATTGTTTTTCTCGGGGAAAATTGAATGGCAGCTATCTATAAGTGGATCAAAGTAGACTCTTGTGGAGAATTTCTCCGAAATCTGATTTCCTATAACATTACGTGTAGAATAATTGCGCAATCGTGAACGATCACTATTATAGTGCGAACGAAAGGACGTATGGCACGCGATATGTCTAAGAAACCGTACAATAGACGGATCTGAAAAAGACGACAAATGTGCAGGTTTCATCTTGGAAGAGAAAATCAAATGACAAATAAAAAGAAATAATAGCTACCCTAAGTTCTGTTTTCAAATAAAATCTGCGAACATTGTGTGCTTTAATTTTGCAATTTGGAAAATAAATTGAACTTTTTGTATAAATTTAAAAGTTTATATTGTTTTGTGTATCAATATTTTATTATTATTATTATTATTATTATTACGTTTTGTATTATTATAATTAAAATCGTATAAGATGATGTATAATTATATAACAAAATACTATAATAATACAAATATAAAAATATATAATTATATCATTTTACATGATTTTTATATGATCTATATCTTTTTATTTATTAACACCTATTTCGTTTAACTTTATTTTTTTCTTCAAAAAAGATTCGAGTGAGATCTCTTTCTTGAGAAAGGAAAGTTTAATTACAGCATGAGTTATATCCCTAGAAATTATTTACTTCAAATTTTTATCTCTTGAAAGTAATTAATAAGTAATTAAGTATAACCTACTTTAAAGAAACGATCCAAGATACGTTTACGTAAACATAGAAACATTGTGAGCAACAATAAGTGAACTGTTCATAAAAATGAAGAAAATACATGTGCTTAATAAAATGTCATATGTATATTTCCAATACATACACACACACACACACACACACATACGTTTCCAATGACTATCCATTTTCTCATCATTTGTAAAATAGAAACAAAGCAAATTGATATTTGATAACGTTCATTTGAGTAATTGTTGCAACTGATACGAGTTATTATAATTGATGTGCAATTAATATGACATTAAATATATCATCATTGTTGAAACGTATTCTAATATAATGAATTCTTGGATATGAATGAACATTCGTATTTTATATCGATTTTTTTAAATGTAATAAATTAAATTATTATAACAGATTTAATTTTTGAACGAATTCAATATTAAATCAATATTACATTATATCTATATATTTTTTCACCCCTAGATACTTTTCTTTGGAACATATAAGTGTAACATAAAAGTACATCCTATCAAATTTTATCTATCCTACGTTACGTGAAGACCACTATCATTCCCTTTATGTCCTATATTTTTGTGTTATAACTTTTTATGAAAGCTTTGAAGATTTCAAGTTTTTCTTAATTCTAGAGCACAGTAGCAGAGTCTTGCATGGAAATCAAAGTGAATATCGTATAGAAAACAATATATATACTATCACTTAATTTGACATTTGAATTAATTTTATTACGTTAAACGCAATATATTTAAAAATGATACTTTTACCAATCTTCAAATACAAACAAATAAATGGTGTATTCTTTCAACTATTTTGATATCACGTTAAAAAATTTTGAGAAAAAACATATGCCACTTAGTCAAAAATAATGAAAGGAATAATAACAATTTTATAAACTCAAGTAAATAAATGATACATTTAAAATTTAAAAAGATATATAGCAGATCTTTGTGAAACGCTACACTTTAGTTATTAATGTTCTTAGGGATTCTTGCAGTTGCATATTTTAAGAAATTTTTAATATGCAAGTTTTTACACATGTCTCGACTAATTTTCAAGTAATTCATTAGAGGATACTCGAGGCTCCTTACTCGAGGAAACAGTTAGTTCATCTCCTAATGGAACAGACGTGTCAAACATAGGAGTGTCGCTCAACAGAGAAACAGGACGTGATCTTTAATCCATTTGCGCCTATAAAATAGTATTTATCTAGCTGTAACTATGTCGCACCCAATACTAGATACCTAAATGCATTAGATACTTCCTTTATGTTGTGAAATTTATTGAATTTGGAAGCATTGTAAGCATTGGACAGTACTTATACATTCACTACAAAACAAATTGTACATTGTATTAATTATCAAAATTATTGGGAATTACAAGCAGAAAGAATTCAAAATTATCATTCAGCTGTATTTACCACAAAATAAAATAGAAATAGAAATATAAATAGAAATTATAAATAGAAATCTGAAAATATTGTTGAAGGCCGACATATTTAAAAATAAATGTTATTTTTTGAAAAAATTAATTAAAAACCTTAAAAGTGAGCCATTTTTTAAGATGAAAGTATCATAATCAGTCGATAAAATTATACTATTTAACAAGAGTAGAAATTCAAAATAGGATTGTTCTGTTTCTCTACTCATAGTGAGTAATATATGTATATTATTATGTAACGAGAGGTCCTCAAAATCTAGAAATATTATTTTGGAATTGATTTCAACAGAAATTGAAGAAAATATATTTTTTCATTTCTAAAAAGTGTTGACTTATTAATATGCATTTATATGCATTTAAAATGGAAAGAAAGTAAAATATTTGTTACAATGTTTGATAGTAGAAACTATCAAAATTATTAAGTTCCATTTCTTTAATTTTGTTCAATAAAATATGAGACTGCATAAAGATTCGCAGTTAGTTATTAATTACTTTTTACTTCAAACTTTCTGTTTTAAATCAAATTCCTGAAATGTAGCCTTTTCTGAATAATAAGTTAATAAATTCTTAATAGTAAGTATTCTTAATGAATTATAACTCATGAATGTTATCTGAGAGCAGAAATTATCAATTGCACAGACGATTTAAGCAGCACAAAGCACGGCAGACCAAGATGGACACAATAGCCTCATAAATAACAATAGTTTCATTGTTGTTTTCTAACGCATCAGTCAATTGGTCAATTCGCGACAAGAACAGTTAGCTTTGAACGTGTAAACATACTGTTTAACGATACTTTTTATATAAATTGAACTTTATGATCTATTGTTATTTATTAATAATTATTTGTTTTATACCAAGCAATGTATCTCGTTTATTAATATTAAAATACTTATTAAATAACAGAAAATATGAAAGTAATTTAGAAATTGTAAAATTCAACCTATGATTCCAATTGAATCATTAACAAATTATGGTAGCAGTTAGGGCAACTATTGAACAATTAATTTAAGAAAAAAAAAAGTAACTATCACTGCTATCACAAATTTTATATTCTATTCATCTTGTACAACATGACATTTCAACACTAATAACTTTTGCCATATATTCTCGTAGAACGAAGATGCAGAGAGCGTTCATAGTTCATGAATCGATTGAAAAATGAACGTGTGATCGATCACACCGAACGTCATGATTCATTGATGGTTTTTTCGATACGAACACATGCTCCCCTTTCCTACTCGCATCGTGCATTTGCCTAATCGCTTGGCAGAAAGTAAACAACGATATGCACTCATCATAATGAAAATGGTGCGTGTGTCAACAGCTGCAGAAATTAATCATTTCTCAACGCATTAATCGTGACAATTGCGATATATAATAACAGAAAATACCAATTTTTAAATATGAATTAGCAATTCAGAAATAATATACAAATTTATATTAGATATGTTAAATATATTTTTCAATTGATCGAACATTCATTAAAAGTTAGAATTTGATTTATTTTAGACTATAATTTCAACGGATTTTTTCATTTTATACACACGAAAATTTTTGTGTCACAAAATAACAGAAATGCGAAATTGAACTATTTAAAATTTTTAAGTAATTTAACAATTTCCATCTCTCTTATCGAATGAAATTTTTTTTAATTTTCTGCTATTAAATATGCTCAAATAATAAATTATCCAAAATTGATCATATGATGTATTTATACACAAATATATATACGCTTCGTGTAACTCAAAATTAGGTGATCCTGTAACGCGTTCTTAAAAGTAGCACAAGCACCTTAGCCAAATCAATGGATAACCTCATTTCAACGAATCCTATTAAATTTTATCCGATAGACATTCTTTCCTTTTTTATCTAACAGGAATGACATCAAATCAATTTCAGCAATATTTGTATAACACACAACCTTTTCAATTTATAATATTTAAATTTTAAAGTTTTCCTATTTGAGGACGTGGATTTAATACGAATGTTCAAACTGATTGATTGAGATTCGAATATTGGAAGGACCGAATGCTTGAAATTAGAGTCTGTGAAAAAGGAATACATGGCTACTCGAAGTTTAAATCGATCGAATGTATGCCGACAATTTTTCGTTTGTCAAGGGGATTTATAATAGTGCGCCTGGCTTAAGTCAAAATAATTGCAAAATAAAAGAATAAAACGCAAGAGAATTAAAAAGGATTCTGTTAACGAGAAAGGACAAATTCTGTCTTGGATAAAATAAAAGATTGAATATTATTAAAGCACAGATTTGTTCATTCTATTCTGTATATTTAATAAACAGACCTTTATTTGCTTCAGTTATTCCAAAATTCCATGAAGGGTCAAAAATTTAATACCAAACACAATAACTGAATATCTCTCAATAAATATGCGAACAAACATATCGAATAAATTATTAAAATCTCAACAATCCTTTAGAAAACAGGGAATAAAAAGGGAGAAGTTACAAAATTATCAAAAAAGCAAAATATAAAAAAATATATGGAAAAAATGAATAACAAATTGTTATTATACATCAAATATGATTATTATCACTGAAAGTGATTTTAGCGGGGGTAACCCAGAAAATCGGGCCTCTTCAGGTACAACGCTAATGTAACGAAAATTAGCGATTGGTTGATTTGGGTCACGTGATTCGCGAGGGGGCGTGGGGTAGACCGAGTAGGAGTGGCGTTGTCTGATACTGAGCGATCGCGCCTGTAATTTTCTATCGATTCAAATGTTTGCATAACGATAAAATTTTATGGAAAAAAAGTCGTCTTCATTTCCTAGTCAGAACAGTTGCTTCTGGGCCTTTCAGTGAGACGAATCGTACTGGGGTACAAGTAGTGCAATTTTTTTATTAACAGGTTATGTATTTCTAACTACATATTTTTAATTTTATATTGTTAATTTACTATATATTTTACAAACTATTTTCTAGTAGGTATCGACATTATGAAATCACAAGTTCAACTCCATATTTCAAACGTGCCCTAGAAACAGTTTTAGAATTCAATGCAAACGTTATTTTGAATTTTGAATTACACATTAACCATCACGGTATTACACCATTTACTTCAGTTTTATATCATTATATTTACGTCCGTATATTAACAAATTTTGAAAAATACACTATGAATTCTATCCAAGAAGAAACCTATTTCAAACAAACCGAAGAAATTGTTTTAGAATTCAATTACAACAGAACCAAACGTTATTTTTCATTTTAAACTACATCGTGATGTCGTATCATTTACTTTAATTTTATACGATTAAAGTATTTAATGCCATTACTTTTTAACATTTACAAGTCCAACTATACCAAACAAATCCGACTTGCTTTAAAATCCATTGCTATTAAACATTTCTTCCGGACAGATGACCGGTAGTCTACGAGCCTCTTCCTGCATAAAGTCACCGTGAGTGACAGTATGTTGGGCCCCTAATAAAGAGTGATTATCACGCTTGGACGAGGTCAGTTGTCGCTGAAGTATGAGCCGTGCCAGTTATTCTACCCGTTCCTTCATACCTGACCGTCGGGGAACATTCCAAGCCTCGCTCGATACTGCCACACGTTGCAAATATCATGCACGCTCCCTTGACATTGCCAACAGCAACAACCATGACACGTTAATGCGACTAGCTGTCAGGGTAGAGTGCGATTCACCTTTCACGGTTGTTGCGTAACCGTGCACGATGCATCGCGCTAATTGCACGAGAACCTCGAGGCGCTCTTATGCCGCGCGTTTATACCTACACGCCACGTTACGTCACAAAGTGCACGCGCCTATTTCACGATGTTCCCGTGACCTTGAAACACGATGCCAATGCCGATGATTCGCGGTTAACAGCGTCGTACACCGTGCCATGCGACTTCCGACGACAAGTGTTAAATGGCGACGATTATCAGGCGACGATGCACCGAGCAGTTATCCCGATATTTGCGAAATTTGTTCGAGCTATTGTATTTTTTGCGTTCTCAGCACATAATAATTTAATAATTTAATATAATTTGTGAGCGTTGGTGAGTCGATAAATTTAATAGTAGTAGTAGTAGTACTAGTAAATTTATAATAGTGTTGGTGAATTAATAAGCTTAGTGAATTCATAATAGTATTAGTGAATTGGTAAGTTCCTTACGATTTTGGCATATTAGATCACACGGACTAATCAAATAACTATTCTAATTTGTAAAATTTGACTTCTTTCAATGCCAAATTAAATTAATAAATTTCTCAGAATATTGGAATTTCAAACCACGTAGAATTATCAAACGTGACTGAGTTCATTGTATAACTTATTTACTCTGACTTTATTGTATAAACTTCATTTTCTGCTAGAACTATTTATCGTTTTATTTCAATGAATCAACTAGATTATTTGCAAATGATTTATTCGATTTGAATTCAAGGTAAAAGTAAAGTTAATTTTCTTCAAATAAAAATAATTTATTACTCGAAATTATCTTTATTTAATAAAATTTTGCCCAACCTTAATTTATAAGTATGTAGCTTTAACTTTAAGCTAAAGACTGAAGAAATTCCAATGAAACATTATAAATTCTAAAATTTCAATTACATTGTAGTTGACATCACATATTAGACATTACGTAGATATAACCGACGAGGAAGACATAATTGCACTTCTAGTTGAACTTGTCATAATTGTCGGGGCCGATATTGCACTAGCGTAGAATAGAATTGCATATTTGCTAAACCAGCCGTTCTGTGTAATCTCTGGCAACTTCGCTCTTCGGGGTACCTGCTAATCCCTCTTTAACGGACACATGTCCACGTCGTATTTTACCGTGCAAATGTGCCCGGCTGCACAAAGCGGGCACAAAAATATTAAAATGGTTTTTCCCCTTTCAGAACGTATAATGAAAGTGCACATAGAGGATCCGCTGTTATAGAGAGTGGAAGCGGTATGATCGTTAAAAAATTCATGCGTGTGTGTAAATGAGGAAAATGCGTGCTGTCGTCAAATTTTACGATCGCAGCCTGTACGATTCTCTAGATTGTTGTAATGAATTTACCAATTCACCAAGAAAGTCACCAAATAAATAAGAACTTTTCGAAGATCGTAAAAATTCGTAGTTGAAACGTTTGGCAATCCTCTTATTAAACAACCGATGAGTAAATCACTATTAATGATAAACATCATTATCTTACAACGGACGAGTAAACAGGTATGCAAATACTTTCAATCCTACAAACTGTTCCGTAAAAAGATTGTGAATCATTAGAGTGTGTTGAAATCTTCAATGACGGCATTAATCTGACAATGAACAAGTATTAACAGATTGTTCAATACATATCAAAATACCAAAAACCCATCTTCAATTTATCATTAATTGGATACATTTTAGATTTGACAAATCTGCATTCGGTGCTTTTAATTTTAAATGTCTACTTTTGACGCAGGATGATACCGAAATTATCCCAAATTACAATAAATATTATCAGATATTTGTTATTTATTGCATTTGTTGCCAGACTGTGAACATTTACGCAAATTCAAAGCTGCATGAACGTAACTGTAAAAATAGAAGTTTGTTTTATTTGCTAATAATTATAAAATTTATTAAATTCCTGCACCTTTAAATTTTCTATAAACACATGAAAAAGCAGCAGTATATTTATTACAATCATAAATAAATACTGCGGATTTTTATGGATTTGCGAATGAAGATGCAAAAATACACAAAATATACCGAATAAAATAAATTTCTATCCAAGTTCCACGATTTTCCATAAAAATCTGCAGTTCGATCCGGAGATAGATGAATATATGTACGTACGCAAAGCACTAGGATTCGTATTTCTTTTCTTTTTAATCCATGCAAAATACACATGTATGGTTAATCTGGGAATCGACATGTTACTAGTCGCGTGTACGATGTAAAATATTTACTCGAAATAAATATTTAACTTTCTCCTTCTACGTTAAAATGTGTAACGTTCTATCTACGTTTCCTACAAATTGATAAGCGCGATGAGTACCCTCTACGCGTTCACGTACAAATGTCACGAACGTGTGTTTGTC
Organism: Melipona bicolor; assembly: GCA_030673865.1. Taxonomy (NCBI): domain Eukaryota; kingdom Metazoa; phylum Arthropoda; class Insecta; order Hymenoptera; family Apidae; genus Melipona; species Melipona bicolor. The sequence continues at coordinate 577,322 of JAHYIQ010000029.1, forward strand.
ATGCTCGGACATATTGTGAAGACTGACATCGATTAAACTTCCCTCCCAATTTTTTTTTTTCTTTCTTTCTTCTTTTTTGTTACGAGTCACAAAAGGCGGAGGAAAAGTGTTATTCCGTACCAAGCACCGACGATATTCAACTTTGTGATAAATCGCGTGAATGAAAAGCATTCATTGTGTCTTTTGCCGTTCATCTTTCTGACGTTGGCGGTTTCGGCACAAAGAGCGAACGGTAAGCTGGAGAAAGACAGAGCTTACATTGTCAAAGAGAACTGTAACCAATTTTCATAACAATCAGAGACGTCCCTCGGGAAAAAGCAACGTGCATTTACAAACCCGAGTTCATTTGTACCTTCTTTAATCGTTTAATACGCTTAAAAGTAATGCGCAAACCTCACTATCTGTATAAGTATTCATTTTTTTCTTAAAAATCTTTTCTACTAATCACGGATCACTTAAAGCTATCTCAAAAGCTATTATTATTAATATTTGAAAGGGCTATCAAATTATCTATTTTTAGTTTGGAATATTGCAGAAGCATTACAATCCTCGATTAATTTATATATTTTTATATTTTATATTTAATATTATTTTTATTTTTTTTTATATTTTATATTTTATTTATATTTTTATATATTTTTGTACATTTAGTTTACATTACACGAATCTATTTCAAATATTACGATATTCACTAGTACAGTTATAAATCTGTATGCGACAAATACACTTGAATAATGTCTCCCATATAACTGTCACAATATTTTATCCTACGAGCCATGAAATTCGTATGAAACGGAATTTGCACGAAAAGGATATCGAAATGACCAAAGAATTACAGAATAAAATTTGAAGATTGCAAAATATCTATTTATTTATGCACGTATTATGCGAGTGTAGAAAGGGGAACAGAAAGACAGAAATTGCTAAACAAGTTTTACAAGGCCGAAAGAAATCAACAGTCATTCTCTGAAATTTTTACATTTACAGAATTTCTAAAACTCGAGAACAGTCGTGAAAGAAATACATCAGATCGTTGGTAATGATTCTGCAATATATCAGAAATGTCAACTTAAAATATCAAATTATTTGTATCGTTATGTAATATCAATTATGTAATCTTCATGTAATCTTCAGAAATTGCAAATTCTTAGCATTAAAACAGCCGGGATATTTTCGGGAGTAACTTTTATCGGAATCCAACAAGTTCTATTAAGAATTTATGTGAATGTCCGTTATGTCAGAAGGAATAATCAATAACTATGATCTATGAATCTGTGAAGAACAAGAAAATAGAAATACCATGACAAATACGTAAATAAATGAATACGAATATCTGGACTTATTTACTGAAAATTACACGACGCAAATATTTTATTAGAAACGTCTTCTATAAAATCAAATAAATTTCATATAAATAATTCATCCGTAATTTTTAATTAAAAAGATAAGAGATTATTTAATAGAGTATCGTATAAAACGTATTAAACGTATTATTTCCAGTGATCTGATATTTAAAGTATTCGAAGCGCACTATGTAGACGTAACATTACAAACACACACCTTCATTCGAAACAAGAAAGTGACGCAGTAGCTTAGTTACGACCTTGATACTGACTGGCATTCAGATAACTACCTGAAACTAGTATTCATTATGCCTCCATTGTGCCTTAACAGTAGTTCAACATCGAGCAACGCGACGTTAGTTCAGACATTCATCATTTTCTTTATGAATCAGCGTACGCGAAATTGTGAATAGACCTTTAAATGGTAGAACTATATATCTGTTCATTCATTCGCAAATTACTGTGTGAATAACACGAAGTATAAATTTTAATCCGATTAATTTTTCATTTTCATTTTAAATTACATATCCTTTTTATATAAGAATTATTATTTTCATCAGACGGTCGAACTTTGTATAATTATGCTTTATTAGAAAAAAAGATAGTTCGTTAATATAATAATAATATTCACTCAAATATTGAATCAATGATATATTTTCATAAATCTAAATAATTCTAAATTTATTTAAATGATATATCTTTCGTAATGTAGTAAAATTTAACATTTAAAAGAAGTGACAATTGAAGCAATAATGAATCAGTTTCAGCATTGGATAACACTTCAAGGAAGTCAATTGCGATGTTGAAAAATTCCTCCAGAGAGATGGGTAAATACGATATAAATTCTTGACTACAATTATGATATACGCGTGTGAAAGTGGCAACACGTGGCAGTTTCGTTACAATACGAAACTCAATTTAATCCAACGCGCGACCTGTGAAACGTGATAATTTTGTACAAAAGCACATACACAGAACGCCAGTTAAATAAATAAAAACATAATACGAAAAGTGTCAGTGAATATGCAATTACACAATGTATATAACACTGCTGCTCAAAAATCTGTATCTGGGCATGTTAGTATTTAAAAAAAAAGATAATAACGTTCTTGATTAGATAAATATTTTAACTATAATACTGTTTCCTTTTTTTATATGTTAAGCAACCAAAAAAGTTTTATCGTCACTTTCATGACAGGAAAAATATCGTTTTGTTTCTAAAAATAGTTATTTTTATTTTTATGACTGCTGTTTTAGAACAAAACCTACACAATCATAATGTATGTACATACTTATCGATGTTCTACTTTGCAAGGTAATCAAGAATGTTCTACGACTACGAAAGAAAAAAAGAATATGAAACATCATTTATTATAAAATAAATGTGACTGTTTCTGGCAAGAAAGATTACATTTCATTTTTACATTTCTGCATTATTGCAACGAATTAAATTTAAAAATAAAAATTACAATTGTAATATTGTTATTTCTCAGAAAAGTGTCGGAAAAATGTACGAAAAGAACAAAGAGTGCTCCAAAATTCTGAGCATGAGTGTATATTAAAATGTTTTATATAACACACATAATAAGTAAATATATAATATTTCTCCGTAGTGAATGTTATTATACGGATATCTTCGTATGTATAGCATGACCTTTCGTCAGGTTTTATCAATATACGAACGATATTTGAAATTTCTTTTTATCGATGAACGACGAAATTATTCATTTTCCATTGCTTCAATTCGCGATGAGTATACATAGTTCGATTGAACTGAAACTCACTTAGCTCACGAAATGTATCAAAGACATCTAAAATCCTTTGAATGTGAAATTGAAGTACATCAATCCTGGCAAGGGGCTCGTCAAACGTATCCATTGGATGTAATTAAACTGTATCAGCTGAGCACACGGTAATCATTGTACCGAGTAGGTCGCCTATTTTATAAAGGGTAAATACGTTCAACGAAATAAGCCTCGATCGACTAAAGCCACGATTCTCGATTGTTTTTTCATGCTACATCTTCGTTTATTCAACAAAAGGCAAGAGAATTTTCTATGTCTTTTTTTTAGTAGTATTCTTGAGCAAGGAACTTTGCATTAACATCTTTTGAGTGTTTGATGCATACTAAAATATTGTACAAATAATTTGTTTATTTATTAGAGGACAACGAGGATAACATATTAGAATATATTGAATAAACGTATCAGAAGATGTATGCTTAATTTGTTACATTCCTCATTTGACATTAAACTTTCAAACGTTTGGTAATTTTTAATTTGATGAGCACTCAAAGGATTAAAGAAGAAAAATTCAAAGTATTTGTCATTACATAAAATAAAAATAATAGATTTCGATTGTGAAGAAATTTAGAAATATCGAATGTAAAATCAATTTCTTAACGAAAACTATACTCATAATTACTCTAGATTATAATTCTGCTTATGTATCTATAACACTGTCAGACAATCTAATCCATATGCACACTCTGATGTTATATAAAAATGTTTAAATATACAGAATAAATATTACGTTACATCTTGAAGCATTAAAAGGACATTCGTCATTGAAATAAACACATCTTGAAATAAAAAAAACTATTATAACGATGCGAGAAAATAAAATCATAAATGAAATATAAGATTGAAAGTTTTGGATGTCCAATATATAAATCAGCATTACTACAAAGCTCTAGTATTTGAAAATAATTCATCGCTTCGTCATGATTCTCTTTTAACATGGCACGTGCTGAAGATAATATAACATAATAGTACAAAGTATGATATTACATGCTCTTCAAGAGAGTCATTGAAATTAGATACAAGCAGAAGAAAAGAATCAATCAGTGTTGAATAAGCAAAATTTGGAAAAAAAGAATATATATCTGTGTTATATATTTCTTTATTTATAATTTATCAATAAATATCTCTGAATCGAATATCAAAATGTATTATCTTATTTATTTTAAATAAACTACCAAGCAAATAATTATTCAAACAAAATGTCTGGTTAAAACCAAATAAAATTTTTTATTATTTATATATTATTTGATTTGTTGCTTTGTTGCTACTCTACATTCCGTTAAAAATTTACACCAAACAATCTTTTTAATATATTTCTGCTCTTATTCGTTCTACAAAATATTAAAAAAATATATATTCCAATAAACTGGACAAAAGATTCTTCGACGAGATTGGGAAAAAGGCCTCAAAAGAATTAATTCGAGAATATTGCAATACACGAATGGATAGAAAACGTTATCGAACCAATATCTATTCCGTATTCGAAGAACACAGGCTACCAGTGTAAATTAATAGATTCATAAACGACGTTAGACTCGCGAAACGAAGGTAATCGGCCGGCATTAAATTTAACTAAGCGCCAAACCGCTTTCGATAATTCTAACTACATATGTAACGAACATCCTGTAGAGCTACATACATATATGGCCTTAAAATTGATGTTTCTCATTTGTTCGTGCCAAGTACCAAAATCTATTGGCAGCGGTGAAAACATCGACGGCTCGATATTTATAACAAGATGCATCAAGCTGCGTGCCAATATTTTTCTGACGACGAAGATTTCGAAATAGATCTCGAACCTTAAACCACTGTTTAACTTTGAACCAGGCTTAGGCATTATTTGAATGAAATATTTGAAAAATAATTACTTAAACAATAATTACTTAAACGCATCATCTTATTTGAACAGACAAATAATTCTCTTTGAAATGATATTGTTTAATAATTATTTTTAATTTATCTTTATTTTGTATTTGTTACTTTTTTTTATATCTAATAATAAATAGTTTTCAAATAGTTCATAATTCTATTATGCAAATTTTATCTCGTGCTGGGATCATTTGTTACTTTTAGACTAGGATTTCTGTATTTAGACTAGAATTTTGGACTAGGTATTTCTGTATTTTTGGAAAATACCTAAATTTGAAAATCCAGAAATCTATAAGTTATATGTAATTAGTGTATAAAATTCTATCTCTTATCGCGATTCTATTTCTGTAGTATTATTATTATTATATTTTATATCATACATATTGTAATAATATAATAATAATATAAAAGAATACTTATTAAATTTATTATATTATTATATTGCCTATATAAATGTCTACATTTTAATCTAATGGAATTATCTTTTAATGTAACTTTTGGAGCTGAGTTGTAGTAATTTGGTGAAATAATACATTCAAATAAAAATAATAATAACGATAATAACATATAATGATACCAAAAATTAATTACTATTAATAATATGTATTAATAACCTTTAAGAGCGGAAATTAAATTTGAAATAAAAATATAAAACTATTTCAAGCCTGCTGATATGCAATATTTCAGTGGACATCTATATATATCTTAATTAACATCTTAATTACATAATTAACTATTTTAATTTCATCATCACATTTTTTTTATTTTTTAAATTAACAAAAACGAAAAGGCTCCGAGAGACTTGATGAAAAAATTCCGTGCACTCTGATGAAAAGTTAATTTATCAAGCTAAGTGTACTTTTAATAAAATTTCATACGCAAAAAATTTGAAAAAATTGATAGTTGATAAAATCAAGAGTGCCAAAAATCCTCTTTTGAAACGATAATAAATTCGATAAAATTTAAATTTAAAATAAAATACCTAATGCGTAAATCAAAATAAATTATATCTATTTTTTTAATATAAATAAGTAAAATAAATAAGTACTACTTAAATAACACTATATCTGATTAAAATATCTCTAACCACATTAAATTGCTACTCTATAATACTTATTAATAAAGTTATCTCAAGAAGAGACTACGTAAGTCATTAAAAGAAAAGACTACGTAATGTACACATTATACTGTAAAGTATAAAAGTCTGCAATATATTAATTATTACGCTCTTTTGAAAACGATATTAAACGTCATCTCCAATTTTTCGTAATGAATTTTGAAAAAAAAAAACGAACAAAAAATCTAATTTCTTTGTAGACAATGCAAGCAACGAACTGAACTTGCTTATTGTTTATTCGCACCATAATACGAGTGGCTTCGAACGATTATCGATAACAACAAAGGTTCGTCGCCACGAGCATGACTTCTACGTATCTATGTATGTAAGTACGTTCAAACGAACGATACTAAAATACCCGTGACATTGAACGGGAAAGAAAAACCAGCGTCAAACGATATACATACGTGTGTAGGTTTTACATATGTTCACGCGTAATAAATAGCAAAATGAACAGACCTTACTCCGATATGCACGTTGAATGGCCGATGTTCATGGTTCAGTTACGTTCAAAGGATCATTAATCGGCGTTAGTGAAACGTTCAATGAATAGACTTACCCTAGAGATGCGTAGGGGTTGATGCAGGTCATGCCCACCATGCATACGGAATCCCCAAGGGGAACCGCCGACGAGGGTGACTTCTCTCGCACTCATCCCGCCTCTCTTACCACTCTCCAGCAACCACTCGCTCGCGTTTCAGTCCGTACGCGAGACGTAGCTACGCTGTTCGCCGATATAGACGCCACGCCGTCTCGTTTTACCCGTCACGAGCTGACCAACGAGATCGTAGTTCGCGCTCTTTCGCGCAAAATCGCTGATCGCGCGTAAATTCGTTCTGCGTACACGTCAACGCTCGCATTTCTTGAGTACCGGCTCGCAAGCTTTAACGGCGATCATTGTCAACCCGTTTACTCGAACAGTAATCGGTAATCAGCGACATTACCGACCACGCATCATCTTTCAACGAACGAACGAACGTTTCAATTCACGGACGACCGATTGTGCAAATTACAAATTTTGTCGGCGGAACGGGCAATGAACGTTCGTGACGTTCTCGCGGTTGTCGAATTAACAAATATGAACAGTCACTGATGATAAAAATATTAGAAACAACGAAGAACGAACAAAGAAGCGAGCCACACTCGTCGATGGTTCGCGGAATACTGACGGCGCATTCCCCCTCCCCATAATCGTCTGCGCGCCACCCTTGCTTGCTATCCTGTCAAACTCACGCTACCCGGCGGAACACGCGTGCCCTCCCCACTCTGTTCCCGCAGCCGCGATCAACGTTTCCTAACTTACGATATCTAACTTTATTTCGGGTGAACCACTTGTAGCTTATATTATGTAGGTACTTGATGCACGAATAATTATTCGGTTACGTTATTTGAAGATTACGAAAGAAAAATCTGACAGGTGTATTTTCAATAATTTTTTTTTATTCTAAGGTTGGTTTATAATCGAAAAGGAATATTTTCATATGAAAATTAAAAAAGATATACACATTTTAAGTTAAAAGTTAAAATTTTTAATCAGGATATAATCAATAAAAGATCCAATGTTTTAATGCTATAAAATAATGTTGTAGCAATATATTTAAAGTTATTACAAAAGATGTAATTGAAGATGTAAGCAAGAAATATATTATTCACTCGTAGCCTTGAAAAATGATTTCTGCGTGAAGTCATACCGGATAGATTTTATAAAGACAAAGTCTCTATAAAATTCTTATTAAACTATACATATTTCGGTTCACTTGGACATATAGAATTTTTCATTTCCTGTTTGTTACTATCTTCATTTTTCTAATTAAGACAGGATTTTTAATAAACATTAAAACTTTGTATATTGTTTAGCAATTTGTTATTGTCAAACCATTCATACAAAATATTATACATCATATAAAGTTTTATGAATAAAATAGTCATACAGTATTTAATTATTAATCATAAGATTAATGGTTTATTATATTACCTTACAATATACGTTTTTAATCAATTTTATTGTACTTGTAATACTTAAATGTTCTTAATAGTAATTAGTAACTGAACTTGGATTAAAACTCAACTTTAAGATTAAAACAATAACTATTTCGAATGTATGTAACTTTGAATCAAACAAAATAGACCGTTCAGTTTTGTTTCACAGAAATTTCTTATATATATATCAACTAATAATAATAATATACACATATATTTAAACGAAATAACATATAAAAAATAATACCGACTCAATATGAAAATAGAAAAAAATTAAGTTTATCTTTTTATCACTTACAGTGTAGTAATGATGAAAAAATATAATCTTAGTTATAAATGATTATTATAATAATATTAAAAATATAAAACATAGTAGCTGAAAAATTTTTCCTTACAAGCTAAATCATATCGAACTTGAACATTTATTTTGCGAGGATTAAAGATACATTTTATATTATTTCTATCATTTTAGAAATATTATCATCACATTTAAGAAATGTTAAATAAATTACAGAACTCCATCAACATTCCTTGAAAGAATTATATAGAATAAAAGTTATGGAATGATTATCATGGAATGAAACAAACAATAATTGTTTAATATTTATAATAGTTTATAATATATTTTGCTCATTTTCTTTTTGAAATGCTTTGCATAATCCTTAAAATTCCATTTTATTAAAAAATGATACAAACAAGCTATAAAATTTTCAAATTTTCAAATTTGCAATGTAAAAAAAACCATAAAATAATTCAATTTTCAAAATCCTACTATAATTGTCTCTATTTGCCTAATTTGTAACAAAGAAATAAAAAGACAAACAAACTAACTCTATAAATCTTATTAATACCTGTAATTAAGAAAGTACTAAATTGTAGTCTTAACATAATTATTAAACTAAGAATGGTTATATAAATACAGAACATAGTAATAACAACATAATATGAACCGAAAGATAGATGCCTTTAGATGCCTATAAATGCCTTTCTATGCCTCTGTAAATACAAATTTTCTGTAAATGCATAAACATCCGTAATGTAATAATTATTTTAACATTAATAATAATTGTACTTTTAACATTAATAATAAGTGCTCAAAAGCAATATAAAAAAATGTACATGTATAAAAACTTTTACAAAAATATGTTAAAGTAAAATATATGAGAAATATATAAATTCCTTAGATTATCGCGCGTAAATTTATTGACGTAAATTGATTTCATTTTTAACAACCCATTGATCATACTGATCTCTTAAGTAATTGTATGCACCGGATTTTTTGTCCTTTTGTTCTTTCTTTTTTTTCTTTTTATCGTTGTTATCATTTATCATTTCGTTAGCAGGTGCCTTTTTCATGGTATTAATTATCACATCTGGGTTTTCTTTGATAAATCTTGCAACTTGCATCAATGGTGTATCTACTTTCCCGTTGAATTTTTCATAGATTTTACGTTCAATACGGCAATAACAGGAACTAGGCAGCATGCTCTCAAACTTTTTCACGTCGTTCACAGTTGTCCACACTATATTATCTATATCTTTGACTGGCTGTTTATTAGTAACATATTCATAAATCGCACGTGTATCAAACTCACAACGATAATAATATGTAGTGTCATTTCGAACAGTTTCCATATATTCCGTTACTAAATATCCTGCAACGTCTTGATCATGAATTTTATGTATATCAGATTTATGGCGTATACAAGAAAGACCAATATATAAAAAATTAGCATAAGGACAATCAGCATTAAGCTCTACTTGTTCTTCCTCGAGTGTTTGTCCTAAAGTAGCATGATACGTCAACATATATGGACGTAGAGGAAATTGCCATAAGTCGTCCGTATACCTAATTTTGTCCATTAACCATTTACGATAGGCTGGTAAAATTTGATAATAATTAAGTTTGATTCGTTGAATTCTCTCAACGTGATCATCTTTTATAAAACGGATTTCCAAAGACCAAACTTCAAAATTAGATAAAAATACATTTTGCAGCAAAACAACATGATGAACACCTTTTTCATCAATATAAATATATTTGCATCCTTCTACTAGTAACAATGTGGGGAAAAATTTACCCTTCCGACTTTTGGGAAGAGGTAATTTGATGCCATTTATGTTTTGATAGTAAAATGGTACCTCATAGTATGGTCTTCTATTTAACTGACAGTAGTTAATTAAGCGATGTAAACGTTTCTTAATGTTATTATGAGTTTGAGCAATATAAATAGTATCGAAACGTTCTTCGGTGAAATATTTCGATCGAAATAGAGTATAAAGATAATAACGTAAATTATAATAAAATGGAATATTTCCAGCAGGTTGTATTTGCAGCAAACGTTTATGGAAACATGATACTTCATTTTCAAGCGTATTATCACATGTTCGTATGTTTTCAGCTAATCTATTTATTGTCAAATCGTTAAGTATTTGAACAATATAAAAATTATTCTCCTTATGAAATACTGATTTATTGATAGCATTCAACTGCATACGATTGCCAGCAAAAATTAAATGTAGTTTATGTTGAAGCGATATTATGTACAATAAAAGCAACATTGTTGGTGAGGGTATAGTGTATATGTCTAAAATAATAGTAGATGTACTTTCAGCTACAAACTTTTTAGAATACACGATTAACTTATAGAGTTCAGTAATATTATCTTTATCATACGTTCGAAACATTTCAATCGCATTTTCATACTTTAGATTGAAATGATGCATAATAAAAGATACGAAAGTATAAGTCTGAATGTTCCACAACGAAATTTCACTCGCTTGGTCTTTCCGGAATATAATAAATTTAATTGTCTTTTGAAAGTCCTTGGCCAAGGTGCATAAAAGAAACGTTTTACCAGTACCGCTTGGAGTATCGATCGTAATAACTCCACTATCATTTTCTTTTAAAAATTGATGTATGTTGTTGTAAACTTTCCTTTGATACTCAGTTAAGTTTTTAACATCAAGCACCTTTGGTGTAGCACATTTGGGACAATCAGATTTACTAATGGTCATAGATGCCAGTTTTTCATTTAGTTCCTGCATTGTAGTGCTGTTTTATTCTCTTTCTTCATGTTTAGAGAACGATTAATAAAAAAAATTACCATTAATATATGTTTTATAAAATTATTAACATAAACATTTGACACAGAAAATCTTTCTTACCTTTCTGAAACTATTGAATACCGTCTGAATTCACCACGTTGTTTTTTCAGATGTTTATCAATGTGTTGTGATTAAAATGTTCCATCAAAATGTTTGAACGTCTGCAAATATAACACAATTGTCAAAGCATATTTTAGATTAATTAGATTATTAGTTATCAAATAGATATTTCTACATTTGATATCTACATTATTATGGATTAATTGTAGAGTCTCTCTTTATCTTTTTTTTTCCTTCACAATAATATTATAGCAACTATTCAACTGATAATAAATTAAATAAAATTAAAAAATTCTTGGATATGATTATCGAAAATAATCGTCGTCATTTAATTAAAAGATAGACGTTATTCAATTAAAATGGTGTTTCTATAAAATATTTATGCGATTTATTGTAAATTAACAGAATTTTATCTTTTTTATATCTGATAACTTAGAATAATAAAATTTTAAAATGATATTGAAATTTGTTTGATTCGTTGCATATAACAAAATTTTTCAATATAATATAGAATTTATTAAATTTTAATTTTATAACAGATTAAAATTATTGTATAGTTTCTGATCGAATCACTGAAACCAAAGAATTATCAATATTTTTCTGGCATTACGTATATTCACAAATGAAAAAGAATATGATATTCGTCGAAATGTCGATCTCATACAAAGGTACTGCAACATTAAGTGGCACCACTTCTACGATTCTATAACGATCGAAACATTATACTCTGTCTATAACGTACTATAGCTTAGCGATAAAGCGAATGTGGAGTATAAACAACTACAGATTTGTTCTCGAAATCGATAACGAAAATATGAAAACTCAATAGTTTCCATACTAATAGGAAAGGATTTTTAAAATTTATTAATTTATTACATATTTGTACTGCATTTATTACTTCATACTATTAATAATAAAACTAATGAAATTCTTTATATAATTTATCTGATATATCTTTAACGATATATTAATACATGAACTAGAACTAATAAAAATATAAACATGTCTTAGACTTTACCTACTATATCTACGATAGAAAAATGAAAAAAATACTAGTGGTTATTTCGATACATTAGTTGGCGTATAGTTTTATTGACGTAATTCCAAGTCAGACTCAAACTGATTTCAAGTCATTGTTAACTATGTCATTATATATCAAATACATAATATTGACGTTCTATCAATAAAGTTGTACACTGAATTCAGAAACAAAAATTGTACAGTGTCACATGATTAAAATGTATGTTACCATTAAATTCGTTTCGACAAGAAAATATACGATATATGACGAATGTATGATATATATACATACAAAAATATAAAAAAATACATATATATATATATATATAAAAAGACGTAACGAGGTATACAAATTAGAAATATGTATGGATACAAATATACATACACATATATGTACATATATTTGCGTTTTATCAAATTTTGTACATGTATAAAAGTAGTAGCAAAAATCTAGAATAACTCAAGGATTAAGCACGTCGAGAGTCAACTATCGGCTAGAAATAAGTCAATTCACGTTGCCTAGAAACGACAATCAGGAGAATATAACTCAGGATACCACTATGTATTTTTAGTGTATATGTTTGTGCTTGCAATGTATGTATTTTAAATTCCTCTCTTCTCATATTTGAAAATCTCGAATTTTCGTGATTTAAGTGTACAATTTTTTGAAATATTAAACTCTAAAATATCTAATATCTAGTCTTTTCAAATGTTTGTTATAACTTACACGTTGGGCAAAACTTCACTTGTATTTATGTAAAAATATATGAATACCGATTCAAACCACTACTCAATACAATCACCGGCACAAGACAGAACTGAAACTCTCTTCATTTTTTTCTGGACGCGAAATTCGCATGCTGATTGGTTCCGTTAGTTCGAAAAATAGCGATTTCCAATCAACGTGCGTAGAAGAACATTCTACATAAAAGAATACAATACGAACATTCTGCGTAAAAGAATACAATAATACCATGCATCCTCAGCGTCTTTGATGGGAAGAGTAGGATATTTTAATAACCGTGAAGTAATACACGTGATGACTTTCTTAAGTCTGCCCTTTATAATTTTACATTCAACATTAAATATTTATACGAACCATCGATTAACCTTTTAGAAATTTCAATTTTATGATATCGTGCTGTTACAAAAATGAATTATATCTATATAACATTAAAATCCTGACTCAAAAAGAGTAGTCTCTTTCCCTTTCAATGTATATTAAAAATATTTATTATATGCTAATTCAACCCTTTAACTTATGTAGTTTGAAAAAAAAATTTCAAGAATGAAATTTACCAAATATCGTTTAATTTACTAAATATCAATTCTACTATTAAAATTATTATTATTGAAATATTAGTATTAATACCAGTATTGTAAATTATTAAATTTATTTCGATTGAAAATTATATAGAATAATCATTTTACAAATTGACCTGAAGGCAATACAACCACCGAACTAGCTGCGATGATAATATCGAGTGTGCATATGTAAGCTGTCATTAGAAACTGATATAGATCCTTTATCAGGACGGAAATAGCAATGTGCCTGTATATATGTAAAATGAAAACGAGGTAATATGATCTGCTCTGTGATGGCATTACTGCTGAACCAAAAGGCCATTCTGAAACTGTATCAGTTTATAAACACTTATGGTTCAATTTACATATCTAGTCGTGAAAGATTTTCTCCAGAAGAAAAGGATCTCAAAAAACTAAACTTATTACACAAGTAACAAATATATTCAATTAAATATATATTGTATATATATATATATATATATATGGATTACAATGCAGTTAATTAATTATATAATTATTTATTTATTATTTATATTAATTATTGAGCGTTAATGATGATAATTAATTATTATTAGCTATATAATGAAGTTGAATAATATATTGAACATTATAGAGCGATATAATTAATAATAAAAATGAGAGAAATAAATAAGTAAATAAGAAATACTCACAATTTTATCGTTATAAAACTGTGGTAAATTTTTAAAAAGTCTATTTAGATTAACATGTTATGCATAAGATAACAATTAATTAATAATTAATAATGTGAACACTTTATATATTATTTCGATTTGTCACTTTGTTGAAATTTAACTGATTATAAATATAAAAGTGTACAGTACTGTATAATCCAAAAAATTTTACGAATATTCCTCTTCCAATAAAATCATTAACATTAACGCCTTAAGCAAGTAAATATACTAGCAGGTATAAATTTAATAATTCACTTCTAATGTTTTAATTTAACAATTCTCTGCATGTATCTTTGGTCCAACAAAATAAATTTATGACACTTTAATTAAGATGAGAAATTCCATTTAAAATTTGGACATTACTCATAATTTTGTAAAACTAATAAAACGTTTAATAAAATAAAATATTGAAGTTGATGAAAGTAGCAGATGTTTCGTTGAATATACATAGCCTCTTATTTCCAAGTAAAAATTTAAATTATACTAATAAAAACTAATATATTTAAATAAAATAGAAAAAGAAATTTTGAAATAAGTGATTTCGAAATATCCTAGAAATAGTTTTTCTATAATTTCATCCATTTTAAGTTTTGTCTAATATTCAGTTTATGTCATCGTACAAAAAAAATTTACCATAATAGACATATATTAAATACTAAAAAATGTAATAATAAAATTATTTAAACTTGTTATTATATGATATTATGAATCGTTAAAATACTTACTCTTTTTAAAGTTTAAAATATAACACAGAAGTTTGTTTCGAGAATAAGGTAGCTTTATGTAGTACTTCTTAACTCGCCAATTTAAAACTGACTGAAAGCTGATATTTCTATTCGTTATTTATATCTTTTCATTAAGTGAATCCTTCATTTTCATTTGAATCTGGTTTTACGCGCGGAATTACCATGAGTCTACATGACGTCTACACAGTTTACAATCAAGATATTAATCGGAAAATTGTTCTCATACAGCGTAATCGCGGAAAATCCATTGGTGTCTTTACACCATACACAATTCAGAAAGCATATTCAGAAAACAGATTGATAATGTAACTTCAGCATATTATATCAAAAAATCTAATTTTACTTATTGCGTAATGAGCTAACAATGAAAGAAATAAAGAGAAATATTCTTATATGTAATTTTAAAATAATCAACAACTACATATACAGGCACAGCATTCGGATCAGTATGATCTACATTAAAATTTCAATTCCAATGTTTCTAGATTCCATTATTTTCAAGAAATTTAATATTTAAATTGTCTTTCACTTAATGTAGACTGTATCGATTATTCGTAATGCAAACTGATCTTTGATCCTCATCAACATTAATTTCCGTTGTTAATCGATTAAATGAGGGGAATTCCCTGAAACGATTTATCGTATCGTACAATGTTACATCAGTGAATCAAGAATTTCTCTTTTTATTATTATATTTTCATTTCAAAATTATACAATATAATAACTATAATAATGATTTAAATATTATTTTAATATTTAATTCATAATAAGAATATTCATAAAAATAAATATCGAGTTAAATGTATTTGTTCTTAATACTAAAATGTTGATTAGAAACAAAAATATATTAAAACTTTTCTTCCCTAAACTTTCGTTAATTATTTATGACATTTTGTCATATATATAATGACATTATGAAAAATATCAATAAAGAGAGAAAATATCTCCTTGAACATTTCATAACAAGGGAATAACGTGTTGCGTGTAGGACAAAGTAGTAAATTTGAATTTTACTTACAGAACATTGTTTTAAAGGAATTTACATTTTATTCCAATTCAAATCTAGTTATTCACACACCATCATTCACATTAACACGACGATTTAATATAGCAACAAAAAAAAAAAAAAAATACAGCGGCTTGAGATACGTGCTCTGCGAAGTTATGTGACTGAATGCATCGTAATCTCCTCAAACGAGAATGCATGCTGACTCAACTTCGAAGCTCAATACGTGGCATTTGACGCCTGGTTAATCAGATAGCCGAATTGCCTGTGTGTTAAATACATCATTATTTTCAAGAGATGAGAAATCTGTTTCTTTTATGAATTAAATTCCTAATTAATCTTAAATAAAAATCTTTAAAGAATCTTTGCCTGAGCAAATGAATTAATGCATTTTGATAAAAATTTTTGTATGTATTTCTTCATATGTACCAACTTAGTATTACATTATGTACATTGTCAATAAAAAGATACTAAATAAATAATAAAATAAATTTGTTCAAATTATATTAAAATACATATGTATATATTTCATTTTAATTTTGTAATTAGTAAATTTTTTCAGTTTGTTCTGTTTTTTTTTTTTTTATAAAAAGATTGTAATTTTGAAGTTCTGATTCATAAGTATAATTTGTTAGATAAAGAATAAATACAAGTGCGATAATTATTTTAGACAATAGCAATCCTTCGTTTGTTTCGAACGAAAATATCTTCTGCATCTACACGAAGTATCAGACAAAATTCAAATAATGATAAGAAAAAATCATACAAAAACAAATAATTATAATCTTTTGCATTATTTTAAACAAAAAAAATCATAAATATTATTCATAAAACACTATTTCTTTATTTAGTGAAAAATGATCGAATTCAAAGGTGATAACAGTGAGAAATCCTATAATAATATTATCCTTGAGAGTTAATTCATATAAATAATTATTTATTTGTACTTTTATATTTATTTACTAAAAATTAGTTAAGATTACTATAAAATATTGTTTATTGAAAACATCAAAATGCATTTATCATTTTGATCAAATAAAATTAGTTATTATATATAAGAAATAACTATAAAAATATGTACACGTAAAAGTATAATAAAAAGAAAAAAGATTTATAAAATTAATTAATAGGCATTTAAAAAAGTGACAGAATAACTTAAGAAGTGTACTATAATTACAATCGTTTAATTGGTATTTACTGTATTTAATTGCATCAGTTTTACATAAAACAAAACATTCAAAATATTTACATAAAATAATTCTTCTTAAGTATTTAGAGAGTATATTAGCCAACTATAACTGGAAAAGCTTTTCAAAATTAAATTTGTAATAATGGAGATATGTTCTTATTTAAATTCACTACTTGAAAGTATGTAGTAACAAGCTGGCTAGACAGTTTAACGATTATTTTTCATCATTTATAGCTATTTAGTTTATGTAAGTTGGTATTCATAGTATATTAACTGTTTTACACATCAAAGTGCGCGAAAATTCAAGACAACTATAAGTCAACTTTATTTCAAAAGTAAACTTGAGTAAATTATTCGAGATGTAAGTATAAAATAATAGTTGAAAATTTTACTTCATTGCCTCCTCTTAAATCTAAAATTTTCTTTCTAGATATTTCTGATTCGATAGTAAATTATATTCCGTAAACCGTAGTAGACTATTGCATTAGAGAAGAAAGTATTTATTATTCTGTAAATTGTGATGTACATGTGCAGAAAGAAAGTGTGCAGAGTTCACAGCTCTCAATGAAAATGACCTTAAAACGAGGATCAGTTTAAGATATCAATAGTATAGTCACAATAAGACATCTATTTAGAAAACAGAATAAATAAGGATTATACATGACTTAACCAAGATATCTAGTTTGTTACAATCTATAATAGTTAAGTTAAGAATTTAATCTCGACTTAAAGTTGGTAAAGCGATTGGCGATGCAACAGCGGAAAATAAATAAAACTTATGGATTTGTATAAAATAACTATACACGCAGCAGCACTGAGTTGCAAAGAAAGGGTAATTTGTTGTTGCTCTGCCTTAAGTTTGTTATTGTAGTACGTATTCAAATGACAAATCATAATGATGGAGAAGAAAAGCAGTTTAAATACAGAAATATTAATAACAGAAATTCAGTGTAGTCGGATGTTATAGGAAAGTGATCATAAAGATTTTAAAAATAAAACTGTAACAGACAAATGGAAAGAAGTAAAAAAAACCATGTAATTGTATAGGTAAAATAATGTTTATTGTATTATATTCTTATATCTTTGAACTTGCATCAATTGCAAAGGTCATTAATAACATTTCTTGAATGTAGGTTTAGGCATACATATATTTTTCAATAAGTTTGCTCTATATAACATTGCACATTTCCAATATACATAGTTGATTGCTCGCTTACAGTTGATTTCTTCATTTGAGAAACAAATATCAATGAATAAAAGGTTAATCTTGTAATCTGTAGCATAATAATATTTATATAGAATGAATATACAGGCAATAAAAAAATGTTTAGGCACAATATCGAAAAAATTAATATTTTTTAAGAAATTTCAAATTTTATAAAGCTTGTAGTATTATATTTGTCTTTCATTATACACTTTCTTACAAATTCTTTATGATAATAAAAAAGTTTAAATAAATGTCACAACATGAATATAAATTTTTTGAAAGTAAATGATCAGAAGAGACTAGCTATTAAGCTTGTTGAATTTTATTTTTACAATAGTGATAACTATACTTTTAATAGTATTTACTATTATTTTACTACAATTAATATTTACCACAGTTATTTATATACACATGGTATATACTTATACGTATATCGTAAGAACGAATACGTCATAATTTAGCAGTCGTGATATATATGTTTCGTTTCAAGAATAACAGAAATGACGCAACTGAAGGGCACGTCATAGTTAAATATAAATATGGCGTAGGGCGGTGGCATGTGTCACTATTTCGATCGATAATTGTTTCGACGAGTGTTAAAATCGATCACTTAACATCACCTACTTCTTATGCTAATGAATTTTGTGCATTTTCTCTATTATGCATTACCTTTTAAAGACTATTTTTATTACGACCATAAAAGGCAAGGTTGATGAGATAGTGTAAAGAGGTTATACAGAGTTTTCGTTTTGACAGGCGCAATCACGCATTACCGTGGTGGGATGGTAAAAGAAGTCAGTTAAAAAGTTGAGCAGTAGAGAAGAGAACGACGTCGTTGTTAGTTGTGTGGACGAGTTCAAGCTCGTAGCTTGCTTTGGTTAGATAAGAAAAAATTGCTTATATTAGATAACAAATAAAGTGAATGTTACAAAATGGATGGTAAAAAGACAGGTCAGTACATAAAAGATGAGAATTTTGTTTAAAAATAATCTATTTTCAGTGTAATTTAATATTACAATGAAGTATCAACTATTTTTTTAATGCAATTATATATGCAACAAGAATAGCTAACAACAGCATATATGTATATGTGTAGAATTTAAATTGATTTTGAAATATTTATTTTATTTAAATAAATCAACTGTAATGTACTTCCACATACTTCTTTTTCATACACAACTGTAAAGTGTTGAGTAGTTTTATTAAAAATTTTTTTTTCTATATTAGAACACATTGTCATGACTCCAAAATGCAAGACTGCAAATTCTACAACCCTTATAATAGAAAGGCAGGCCTTAGAACCGCCAACAGAAAATGGAAATGAAAATAATGTTCATGTTGCTGGAGGAGATCACAAAGGAATAGTTATTAATAAACAAGCAGCTGCTGGTACATAAAATTCTATATGACATGTTAGGAACAATGTTCATATAAAAGAAAATAATGTTAATAATGAAATTTTTGTAGTTACAAATGGTGAAATTCATCCAGCGCATCTTTGCTTACAATTTAGAGTATTCTTAGTGAGTGCTCAAAGTGGAAAGCATACACAAGAATCTAGAACTCTTCAATTTTGGTTCGTAGACACACTTTCGGAAGCAGAACATCCAAGTGTGGCACAAGAATTTTTTAGGGAATTAGTCAGTCCTCAAGAATTTCCAAGAGGTAAAGATCATTTTAAATTTATTTAAGTTTGTAATATATAATTAATAGTGTGTATAGTATATAATTAAACCATCAAGTTTATTTATAGAATATTGATTTATTGTATAAATGTGAACCAGTTTTAATTTTTGAACATTATAATATTAATATAGAATAATAATCTATTTTTATATTATCATTTTAAAAGAGTACATAAATTATAATAAGAATATTATTACAAACATAAAATGACAAATATTTTTTTTTTTACTTTTTTTTTGAGTAATTGTAACGTTAAATGTAATAGAACTAAGACCTTCAATATCTATCTTACTAATAGTAGTAGCAACACTGTGTAATAGTGTATCTAATTTCAACAAGCTATGTGATTTTGTTATAGATTATGTTGGATTTATAAAGAAAATAATGAAGTTAATGTTACATAAGTATTCTACAATTAAAAAGATAGAAGTAGAATTAAAACAGCTTGAAGAACCAGTTAATCTTCCAGCTAGACCATGTAAGTACACCATTATATTTTTTAATTTTATTTAAATTTTTGTATAATTATATTTAAGGAATATTTTTCTTTGTAAGTAATAATACATAAACTAATAAATAAAATCCTAAGTTCTCTAGCTAAAAATATTATTTCTTATGTACAAATCATATTTTATAACTATATTAATTGTTTAATTTCGACATTGAAAAATTAATGCCAAATACTGATTTACTCATATGTTCATTTAGTTTTAATCATTCATTTAGTTATATTACAATACTTTCTTTATGTTACTAAAATAACTCTGAAGTAGGGAGTAGTATCAAGATTTATTTGATTAGATTCATTGAACCAAATGATCTTTATTGAAAGATATTGGAGCAGTGTGTCTCAAGTGTGCATTACAACTGAAACTGAAGGAAATGTACACTTAGCATTTGTGCTGCTCGTGTTACTTGTGTACATGTTTTATACGTGATATATATTCATTCTATATGAAATAAAAGTGTTATTTTTAATCTTTGTTATCCACAGCTGATACTGGTCATATACTGTTCACACTTCTTCCATATAAGAGAATTAATTGGAAATCAGGTTGGAGACAATGAAAAAATTGCATATGTTTATTAATATATTATATGCAGGCTATTATATAAAATATAATAATGATTAAATATTTGCCGGTCAAAAATCTTAAGAGAAATCCCTTGCAAAATTTTTTTATTCATTTAATTTTATTGTAATTTTATCTAATTTATTATTATTTACTTTATTAATGATGCATAAATATATTGAAAGACAGATAATGTATAAATATTCTACAAAATATAAGTAAATATAAAACTTGTTTATCTATACATTGACCGGTAAATACATGTTCTATTGCTTCATGCAATAAAGTAGTTACCATAACAACATTGGCTTAACACAATGTTTTCCTTAGTTTTTGCATTAATCCAATATTAAACATTTAACATATATTTTAGTGTTCATTATTGTTTTACTTAATAATGAAAATCATAATTTATGATTGTTTCAATTTATTTTTTTTTCTTTATAAAATGTTGATTGATTGACTGAAAAGAAAAATTAGGTACATTATTAGCTGCATATCTTATTCATGAAGTATATCATGCTTGTAACATGAATGCATGATTATGAATGCAATAATATTCTTATTCTGTTTAATTTGAAATTTTAACACAGTGTGTGACAAAAATAGTACATTTAGATATGATCAATTAATGTGTTTAAAACATTATTATTCATGAAAAAATGTTTTATATTTCAAAAAATTTATTTTCAATTATATACTATTTTATGTCCATTAACGATAAATTCATTGTATTCTATGTAACATTTTTTTTATTGCTATTTTGCTATTTAGTATAATACATCCATAAAAAGCATTCACATTCTGTTCATGGTCACCCACTGCCATATAAAATATTTAGATTTAATTTCTATGTCAGTAATTCTACAAAAGGTACTGGTAGTATACATTACGTTTTTATTCAAAGTTCTAAGTAGCACATGTTTAGCATACACAAATACACAAAGGCTATAGTTTATTTTGTTTACAAAAAATTTAAAAATCGATCACAATTAATTTATTTTTAAATGAGTATCTATATATTTTGCAGAATTATAGAATATATTATATTACAAAAGGGGTTAATATTTAATCTTTTTGCTTAACAGTATCAACAGATGAGACAGTTATTGGTCAAGTGGTTGAATTGACAATAGAAAAAGTGTTGGAACTTATTGAATCTGCTTATCCAAATCCAATTACAATAACTGATATAGCAAAGTAAGATTTTTATTTAAAAATTAAGAATAATTGTAATTATTTTTACATTAGAGAGTTAGTGTACCAGTGTGTGGTAATTATTGCAGAGAACATGGCTGGGATCCTTCTGCCGTTGAAGTAAAATTAAAAGAATTACAGGAAAAAGGTGTTGTTAAAGCAATGGAACATGGAGCTTTTACTAGAGTTGCACACCAAGATACCCAAATACAAGTAAATTTAATTTTTATTATTTTGTGATAAATTTATAGTATATTATTGGTGTACTATTTTAACTAATAGTAGAAATTATTAGGTATTATATATGAAAAATTATTGTACTGTTTCTTTTTAGGTTGTAAAACAAATGCCAACAATGGCAAGTGCAAAACAACCTACTATAGCAATTATCACTGCCCAATATTGTGAAAAATTAGCAGTTGATTCTATGATTGAAAATAAAGAAACATTTGTTCGCTATACTACTGTGGGTAAGATAGTATATTTCATTTAATAGCTAGTAATTATTCTTCACATAGTTTTTATGAATTAATCTTCATCAATTCTATAACAGGAGGAATATAAAATAATATGTGGTACAGTAATTTGCTTTTTAAAGATATAGGCTGATATTTCAATTTCTATAGACGTAGAAAGATAAATTTTGAGATTAAAACAGATTTTACTCAAATTTTTTTATTTTTCTTTTTTTGTTGATAAATACATGTATGTATGTGTTTATATATATATATATATATATATATATATATATATATATAAGCACATATATATATACATATATACATAAGAAACTTCGATTTCTAATATAATTGTGCGACATTTTATTATATTTTTATTATTTTGTATTTTATATGTTCGTATTAAGATAATTAACCTTCGCTTTAACCGAATTTAAAATTCGTCGTATCAATTGTAATATTATATGTTAGTTGACGGTAAAAGTACAAAATGTACTGCGTACGAATATTTTACAACGCATGAAACTTTAGGTACGGCAAGCTCACCTGATGCGACAGATGGAGTACCGCGAGTGACATGTCGTTTTGGTAAAGTAGTTTGTAATATAATTTCTTTTTTGTTTCAATGTCGTTTAATGTTATAGCTTGCCAATTGCTTGTATTCAAGAAGTGTCGCAGTGCCATTGTGCTGTGAAAAGTACATATTAATAGACATTTTTATTAAAATATTATTTCTTCTATGCCGCAGAAACAATATATTGTTATGTTGCAACGAAATTCATTCGACTATCATCTCCATGTACCATGTCTTCATCTTCATCATTTACTCTTTCAGCAATATTAGCAAATTAAGTTAAATCTATTGCATATAAATATAAATATAAAATGGGCATGGTTCAACATTATCACAAATTACGTATCTTTTGTTTGTGTGTTTTTTGTTTATATGTTATCTTGTTTTGTTTAAAGATATTATTATATCATTTTATTTCCTTCCATTCAAGACTGATATTAAGTTTTTTCAATTTATTACTATCATTTTTAAAATAAACAATTAATTAATATTTCTAAAATTTAATTTAATTTTTTGTTATTTTTAATACAATTTTTATTATTACTATCTAATTTACTATTTATTATTATCTAATTAATTTACTAAATACACAACAATATATCATACATTATTATTATGTACACTTATATATGTACATTGATTAAATTAATTATATTAATTGAGTAAAATATTGAATTATTTGTGAAATATTAATTCAATTGTTAATTTTTTCTCAAAAAAGAAAGGATATTTAGGAATAAAGATTATGAAAATAATGATAATTTTATAATTCAAAATCATATTTTTTATATTAAGTACAAATATACTATGATAGTTATTTAGTACTTCTTTCATTTCAATTAAAAAAGAATTATTTGATATACCGATAAATATAATAGAATATTTAATTTACATATCTTGTAATAAGTGTTAAACACAAGTGCATCTGTATGGAATGAGTCATTTTTAATCAATCTAGCCACATTGTACACAAATTCGATATCAGTCTTTCAATAGTAGCACAGTGCACATGTATCATACACAAATTTCAAAATTACTATAATAAAGATAAATAAGAATTTTTTTGATCCAAGACAAGATTGTTTTTGTTATAGGTGAATCAAATGTTTACACATTAGGCAATATTGGTGCACATAGAATTGTATGCACGAAACTACCAACTGTAGGTCATACACGAGAAGCAATGACTGCGGCAGGAAATACAACTACCAGATTATTAGGTAGTATTTAAAATGTTTACTTGTTATAACTGATAAACTTGCTCATAATAAATCATAGTAAATTTTATACAATAAAGTAAGTATTTTACATTTTCTTTAGGTACATTTCAAAAAGTTGATTTTGTCTTCTTAATTGGAATTGGTGGAGGTGTACCACATTATACAGATTATAATAAACATGTGCGACTTGGTGATGTGGTTATATCTCATCCTGCTCCTTTTAATAAGAAGTATATTTACGTTTATTGCGAAAGTGCAAAGATAAATGAAAATGGTGATTATCATTTTGAAACCAAAGAATATTGTCCACCAAATTTATGCCTTCAAGAAATTGCTGCTAATCTCAAAGATCAGGTAAGTTGTTATATTTCTAAGTTTATGAGGAGGATTTAAAGTAGTTGCTAACGATTTTTATTAGTCAGAGAATGAGAGAAATCCTCCATGGCAAACGTACCTGAAAGAAGGTTTAAATATTTTAAGTAATCAAACGGAGCATGATTTCAAACTACCGCCACCAGAGTCTGACAAATTATACATGGCTATTGGCGAAAGAGATGTTATTGAAGTTGCGCATCCTACTGCACCTTTAGACGCGACGAATAAAAGGTTATTGTTGCTATTTTTAATACAAAAATTGTTATTCAGCATGTTCTATGATATAGTACTTTTTATTATTTAAAATATTGTATATGTAATATCTCTAATGATCTAATAATTTTTTAGTTATTTTTGTTAACATTAATTCTATAAAATATTTATTTCTGTTAGAATTAATTCTATAAAAATGATGTTTTGATGTTTTAGAACAAATGGCTGTCCACGAATTCACTTAGCACCTATAGCATCTGGTAGACATATTGCACGTGATGACCAACTTAGACAGAAATTTGCAACCCGTTTTGGAGCTCTTGCATTTGATACAGAGATGGATGCTGTAGTCGAAAGTATCTTGGGTAATTGCCGTGAAAGTTTTGCCGTTATTCGAGGTATTTCTGATTATAAAGATGGCTCTCGTATAAAGGAATGGCAGCCTTATGCATCTTTAGCTGCTGCTAGTGTAATGAAATCTATTATTTGCGCTATGGACCCACCTACTAACGTATAATGCTATTTTCGATATTCGTTTTATTTCATTCCGGACAGCATTTTCTGTAATAGTTGGTAAAAATATCATTGTTTTGTTTTTTTTTATTTCATATGGATTTTTTAATACATAGCGGACCAACTTTTTTCATCATAAGATCAAAGTGGTCTTAACTGGCGCACTCAATGAATGAAGCGCACAAATTGCATAATTCAGAATTACTTAACGAATAGCATAAGTAAAGTTTTTTTTTACATTTCAAGTTGCATTTAATGTAACATGAATTAATTGTTTATCTTATAATCAAAAAATAAGATCGTGATGAAAACGAACATATTATACGAAAGTATGAACGATTAAATACGTAGTCAGCAAGTAAGATGCACTAAATGCATTTAAAATAATTAATCGTAGTTAGTCTAAATGACTTTAATGGTAGGAATCAGTGGTAATTCAATAGATTCACGTTTCTAAATTATTTTCAAATTACTTCCAAATCGCTCAAAAATAAAATATTTGAGTGACAAAAGTCCTAACTTTTAAAGTTCAGTTTTTTACATGACTATTTAAAGAATATTTTTTACAAGTTCCATCTCTGAACTTTTTGACGTTATTTAATAATATATTTATTACATCGATTTGCTACACTTATTTATTTTTTAACGTATTATAACAAATTTGATAATTTTATGAAATATTAATGTATGGTTTTATAGAATTTTATTCATATACACTTTGTAATTTTCATATCTCGTCTATTGTCTTTTTACAAAAGATTTATTTAATTATAATATCGAGAAATTAGTGCATAAAGAAAATCGGTTCAGTGATTCTAAGACTGGTGCCATTTTCGTTTTTTCAAATACAAAATAATTAAAATTTTTTACACAGTAAAAAAATTTTTTGAGATAAAGAAACCATACTATACTGCAATAGTTAAGTAATTTAATGGTTATTATAGTAAAGAGACTCTCGAATATCAAATATTAGCGGACGGGATCCGAAATAAAATAGGTACGGGAACTACAGAAAGCTTTAAATAAAGCCTCGGTATAGTCAGCAAAATAATTTAGATATAGAATATGATACCTGAGATTAAGGGCAGAAAGTACATTTGGCAGTATTTATCTAAACAATCAAATTATCGTTCAAAAAACAATTGACTTAGAAAATATTACATGTTTGTCAGAGTATATTACCGTTTCAAAGAAATCTGTCCACTTTATTCATGAAGCTACAATCTTTGAATTCGACGAAAGAAAGAAATATAAGTAAATAATGCCGTCCAAAAGTTTAATCGTACTTCAAAGAACATTAAAAATTTAATCTTATTAATTATATAACATTTAATTTTTAAAATGTTCTGACGAGATGTATGATTTTGAAACGAATATAACTTTCTATTTATTAACAAATTCTAATTTGATTCCTGAGTTGTGACAAAATATTTGTTTGTACATGTATATAAAATATACACTACACAACATAATAATATTACAAATATATGTGTGTTTTATATAATAACTCATCTAAATTATGGTGATTATGATTAAATTATGAATTTGATAATTATGGATATTTTATTTAAATGTATGATTTCCGGGCGAAGAAAGCATTATATTTACTTTTATAATCTTTTTGTTTTACACAATATATTTATAATGTTTTATTTCATCTTAAATTTTATTATTATTTTGCTATTATTGTATAATTTACGTTGTTCTCGTTATATTATGCATTCGTATTCTTGGTCATTTTTATCCAACTATAACTTGCATTTTATCAAAATGATTTAGCATTTATATTATTAATTATCATTTTAATTCAAATGGTAATATGAAGAAAAACAGAATTAATTCTATAACCGCGGTCAACTTTTATATTTTTCTATACAAAATCACGGATGAAAATTATATCTTGTATAAGTTTATCACAAGGAGACTAATTGCAATGTAAAAGAAATCAAAATAAGAGAAGAAAAAGGGAATATCAATGTCATTCGTCGAAATTAACAGAATAAATAAAACGCGATTTTATAACGCATCAAGAGGGTTATTGTTACAGCATATTTAAAATTTGTTACGGCTTTATAGTTTATTTTGTCATACATTTGTATGTTTATGAGGTAGGTTTTTTACATATTTTCAAATAATAAGCAATCCGTTACAAATGGTTGTGATCATATATCGTTCCTATCACATTCTCTTAAATTTAACTTAACTATTTTTCTGTTTCGATATTCCATATTCCATATTCATATAGTCGTATAGTTTGACAGAATTGAATTCTATATAAAAATAGTACATGTAATAAATCAGTACATATTTCATTAAGTAAAAAGCATATATTGTTTAAATTTTTTTATCTTTATTATCATATTTCATATATTTATGAAGGTACAAAATTTATAGTATAGCTAAAAATAAAAAGGAAAGATTACGTAGGGTTTACTTTATATTCTTCTTACGTCAGAATTTGATTGATAGTTTATAAACTCAATTACGTATATATATTTATATTTTAAAATTAGCTATTTAGAGATATATTTTAAAAAACATATTTTTCGAATACTATTGTCACTAATATAATAACAGGTTTCATGATTATTATACATATATACAAAGCAATATTTTTATTTTTCATAGATTTTTATCTATTTTCTTTAATTTCATCCATTATATTTTATTATGTTGCCAAAGTAAATTATGACTGTGTTAAATAATGGAAAGTCTGAGTTTGCATTCAATGCAACAGATTAGTTTAAATTGTTAATCTAAATCATTTGTTATATTGTTTTAACAAACTTTTATTAGATAATCTTAAAATTAATTTAAATTTAAAATTTAAAATGAATTAAAGATAATATATTTTAAATTTAACAGGTTTGATGTTTAGTTTCATTTTAATCATAAATGAGTGCGATTAAACGTTTGGGCGATGGTATACGCACCAAATATATTAGAAACTATACAATTAATTAACATTAATTAAAGTGCCAATGTGTTCAATATATTTGGATAGTGCAGAAGTAAGGTAGGTTTCTCTAAAAGATGAACGAATAGAAAATATCTTTATATTATTGTTCAATTTTATCACGATGCATTTAGTCTATCATTGGTGTAAAAATTAATTTATTTGGTACTACAAGCAATCGTTACGGTAATAATTATATATATAATAATATTTGAAAAGAAAAGAATTTTTCGAGAGTATTTTATTCGTTTATCTTTTAAATTAATATTTCTACCGTCTGCATAACAGACCAATATTACTGAATTCTACTGCCTATTTGAAATTCCAATGTGGATGTTCAAATGTCTGAAAATTGTTTAAAAAAAATTCGATAATATATAAGCTTTGTTGGCAACTTTAAATGTAACTTCCTCGCATTTTAACGTCTTTATAGATTCTAAAGCACAGGGTAGCGTACGAGAACTTTATATTTAAGTGACATTTAAATATTCGACTCGAGCATAAATCTAAAGAATTAGAAAAGTAGTACATACACTTAAGTATACACGTATCGTTAGTAGCATCAAAATCTTCAAATTTTAGCATCATGGTGATAATCTGTGAATTTCACAAGTGATCGCTAATCAAAAATCCTTATTTATTTATTTATATACGCATTCGTTGCGTTTGAAATAATTTACATCATATGAAACGTAATCATTGCGCTTATAATACATATTAGTTTTACTTTCCTTTTATGAATGTTATTTCATATTGTTTTAAACATACGATGTCGATGTGCAAACAGAGGAAAAGAATAGAAGACGAGTAAAAGATTTCTAACAGTAGGAGGACCTCAAATCAAGTTATTCGATGAAAAGAATCACTTGTTGCGTAGGAGCACATTTTAAGAAAATTCTATGAAATATAGAGAGTAACTATTTAATATATATATATAAAATATTATATACTAATATTATATATATATTATATTATATATGTAATATTATTATACATATATGCAAATACATATAAGTATACACCTATTTAAAATATTTAGTATATAATATAACATACGAATCGTGAATTCTATTACATGATCAAACATTAAATTCAATTTACCTGATGATACAGATTCCTACATAAGGCCTAAATATTATGTACGAAACGAACGAAACCTTGTTACGCATTGTGTTTTAAGCGGAACTTTCAAGCCTCGAGTTTCCAGATTATGTATTTACATATATTTGCGTTAGTATTATGCGCTTTCAACGCTAGTCGCACTATTGTGTTTTCCGTCTATTTACATGTAAGTTTTAAATGGCAAATATTATCGCATACGCATACATATATAGTGTATATCTACGTCCATTTACAATTAGTTTCTATTTAAAAGAAATTCATTAGCATCTGTAATGAACATATAATCGCAATGGATTTCAATTTTGTCCGTTCAAGCAAGTGATTTCGAATATTCGGATCTCATCCCGATGTCTAAGCCGCAGAAGTAAGTTTTCTCGATTTTTCTTTTCACGCCGTTTCAAATTAAGCATTTCTAACGGTTCCAGTTTAAGAACTGACTAATGTACTTGAATGTTTATTTAGCATATAGACGAAGTGAGCTTAAAGACTTCAGACAATGAAAAATCTGCGCTTCAAGCTTGAAATCCGAGTAGTCTTCCGGCCAGCAAAACGATTAATCATCAACGTCTTTAAGTAAGATCGTGGTATTTGAGTTTAGGTGTTTGTCGAGAAAACGTCCGACAAAATAGGTACCAGGTCAGAATTTTAGAAACAAAGCACTAACTTTTCTTCTGAATGAAAACTTATATTAAATTTTACGAGCACTCAGAAACCAATTAGTGTAAGTAATTTTTCATTAAAAATGACTTGTGTCATACGAATATATTTTTCTTGTCAAAATTTTCAGTCAGCAAGTTTAGTTGTAATATTGTAACGATTATATTATAATAACTAAATTTTGATAATAAAATGGCATTTACAGGACACAAATTGTTTTTAATGAGACTTGTTCTGGTTGATTTCTGAGCCATTGGCATAACCGAGGAAATTTTTAACTGTAGAAAATTTGGAACTACAAAAATCTAAAAGTGTTTATGCATCTTTCGGTTCAATGATAATTTCATGATTTGATTTTGTTTGAATAGAATGTTCATGTATTATATATTCAATATGTATGTATTATATATTCAATAGTACATTAATTAATCTATCTACAGTGGCGCCTCGAAATTTGAATATAATCCGTTCCAGAGACAATTCAATGTTTGAGTTATATTTCCCCATAAGAAATAATATAAATTGAATTAATCCATTGTAGAATCCCAAAATTTATTCAATATAAAATATGTTAAGTGCCTATTTATATAAAATATTCTAAGTATTTAAATATGATACTAGTAGTGCTAAAACAACAAACTAGTAATTTAAATTATTGAGAAACAGTTTCTACACCAATTTTTTTATCGTTAGTCAATTGAATAACAAACGAGGGATACTCAATTCTTGTTCAACTTTGAAGTTTTTGCTGATACTCTGCTTGATACTCAATTCTTGTTCAACTTTGAAGTTTTTGACCGAGTTTCGATTTTGCGATCGAGGATCCACTGTACTTTGAAATAAAATTTTGTAACATAACAATAGCCTCGGAAAACAAAATTGCAGATCCTTTTAGACCACCGATCTTTTTTCCAAGTTACGAATTATGTTTGACAAATATTCTAGTTGCACCTATGACCAGTGACGTTTTGCTAGAATCGTAATGTCTACAGGGGAAAAGGAAGCAAAGTGTTGTATCTAATTATAAGTTACTTCACCGCGGAAGAGAAACTGTGATAATATCTGGGCTTTTCTGCGTGAAGTAAAATAATACGTGGAGAGTATAAAATGCCATAATATAAAATAAATCGGTTCCGTAGCATTTGATTTTGTTACGAGGTAGATTGTTAAGAAAGTATTGTAAAACTGGAGGGGAAAGGAACTAAGGTACCGCTGAAGTCTTATTAGAAGAAGTTGAATAGAATAGTTCTGGAAGCAAAGAACCAAACGGCATCGTATACTTTCGTTTATCACGAATATTCATCATTATAATTATTTTTTCTGAAAAACGTGGCGACGGTAATTTTGCAATAACAATATTATATACGTAAACATGTTATACATGATGTGTTTATCAAGTATTCATTTGTATTCATTATTAATATGATCTATAAAACGATAAATTGTTTTTGGTCGATTGAATAACTAAGAAAAAAAAATATATTAAGAGTGATAAATCATTTTTTGAACAATTTACGACAAGTACTTAATGAACACATCGTGTAATTTATGTACTTTTTTTTATTATACAACGCTGTAAAAATTGCATGTATGTTTATGTATAACAGATAATTATTTTTAATTTAGATTAATGGAAATT
This sequence comes from Melipona bicolor, assembly GCA_030673865.1. Lineage (NCBI taxonomy): Eukaryota > Metazoa > Arthropoda > Insecta > Hymenoptera > Apidae > Melipona > Melipona bicolor. The sequence goes on from JAHYIQ010000029.1 coordinate 609,449, forward strand.
TCTTGTTATTATGAATTTTATGTAATAAGATCTCTGATATCTTATCGCCGTGAAATCGTTTCAATAAATAGAGGTCCATTGTTCCTATGTTTATTATCATATTCGTGTCCAAAATTTATGTATAAGTTCGCCTTAGGTATAGTTAATCTTAGTATCTTCAGTTCTCGTATTTACTTCATTAAAATAGTAATGAAATTTTCTTCTTTATGTTAGCTTCTTTATTCTCAAATTTTTATAACAAAAGGTTTACCTTTTGTGATGCGTCTTTTTATTAATTATTTGCTTTTATATTTATCGCAATAAATTTGCGATAAAGTTGCTATGCGTATAAGATTCTTGTATGCTTTTATCATATGATAGTTTTAATACTTGAAACATTTAGAATCGAGTTAATTTTATTTATCTAGAATATGATAATATCAGTTTTATAATTGTCTTAGCGAAATTTCATTCTAGGTGTTCACAGTTTAACTATTATTTTATTAAAATGAAAACTTCATGTATTTTTAACGGATACGTACATTTAATCGCTGCTTAATGAAACAAGAAACTATTTACATTTATGTAAATTATTGATCGTGTATTTTATATTCCAATGACATACAGCAATTATTTTGCATTATTAATTTGCTGCTTGTCTTTTTCATTTCCACACCTAGTTTTTATATTAAGAATCTCAATTTACGTTCAATATACATATATAGTTTGTCTATCATGACAATAAAATATAACTTGTATTTTTACATTTTAAATCAAATTCCTTTGATAAATGATAATTATTATCATTTATCATGTTCAATAGATTGTAATTGTATTAGGAAAACACAATAATTTATAAAGTAAAATACTAGATTTTTCTATGAATTTGATGATATCATTGCGAATGTTTTTTTTCTCAACGCATCGGTATTCAAAATTCAACAACGATCGTTTTTTATTTTATTAATCACAATAATCGCGATGCACATTTGATCAGTCTTCTAAAAATTGACAAGTACGAAATTTCGAACAATACATTTTCCTTTCTCTTCTGACAAAAAGTTTCTAAAGTTAGTAATTCTTTTAAGTGCAAATAACGAGAATAACCAAGATAAACGTTATTAGTCGTAAAACACGACTTGATGTATTTTATTCCATTCTATAAAAACCTGAAAAACGTTTACTTGCGTGTATTCGTTTCTCTTATTTATCCGTGATCATTCTGTCTTTCTCGGTCGCATCCTTTGTTTTATTTCCCTCTTCGATTTTTACAATTGGCTCCGTCGTTAATTTCTCCAGTTCTTGTCCATTCTCTTTATTTGATTTACCATACTTGTTCCACGGTTGTTCCTTCGATGTTCCGAACATCAGGTAGACAATGGTCCCGATGAAAGTGTTAATAGCAGCTATGATGAAAACTAATCGCCACTGCGATACGGTTTGCTGAAGAAAATAATAATGTTAATTAATGATAAATTTCAATTTTGAAATAACGACGGAATAATAATTAAACAAAACGATATTGTTTCGAAATTTTGAACAATTTTACTATTAAGAAAGGTTCATCGTTTCTGTTTATATAATGTTCGTATATGTAATATTTTGCAGTACGAAACGATGTTTTACGAAATTTTAAACAATGCTCAAAATCATTCTTGACAATTGTTTTCACTGTTCTCATAGCATTTGTACTTACATTATCGTGCGTTAAAATACCAACGATCGCTGGTGAAATGAATCCACAAGCTATTACTATCATTCCGCAAAAACCAAGAAGAATACTAGCATAATTCGGACTTAAATCTACGAAAGTCGCTAAGGGACCAGCGGCAACCGCGCCATTTACAGTTGTTCCTGCCATCATGAAGATTACTGCAAGCGTTGGATGACATCCGCTATAGCCCAAAGCCAAGATGAATATCCCTTGCAAACCAGTGCATACGAACATAGCAATTTTTCTAACATTGGTTAAACTCATCTTGTTGGTACGTATGAGCCAATCGCTCATAATTGAGTAATAATACGAGAAAATCATTCTGAGTAGCTGCGGAGCTCCAGACAGGAGTCCAGTCTGTAAGTAAATTTTCATTAACGATTAATTGATATACTGAGGATATTAGTAGAGATTTTGTTTCATCTTCTGAATATCGATTTATATTAAACTTTACAGGATCGATTTTCTTTAATCGAAACAATTGTTTTCTTTTCCAAAACATTTATGTACATATATATATATATATATATATATATATATACATACATATATATAAATTTTTGGAAAAGAAAATCATTATATATATATATATATGAGCTATACGAGTGTGTAGAATACAAAAATTACTATAGTGGCTTTATTAATAAATAATAGAATTTTGAACATTTTTAACCCCTTAAAGTATTTAAAGTTCCAATAAATTATAATAAATTTGCAATTTTTGCAATAGACTATATTTTTCAATTGTTTTAACAAACTGTATTTCAGTGAACTAAAAATAACAGTAAAGAAAGAACAAGAAACATTAAAAATTATTTTTCACAAGATATATTTTTACCGCATTGATATCCCATCCATGAATGAAGTTGAAGTAAGTTGGTGCTTGAGTCATTAAGGTGAGAAAACCCCACGCTCCACCCCATTGCGATATGATTGTAATCCAAACTGGACCTGATGTTAATATTTCTTTCCAAGGTATGGCAGTTTGTTCTTCGTCGACTGAATCACCAAGATGATCCAAAATATATTTTTTTTCTTTATCGGATATTCGAGGATGTTGCTGAGGTGAATCGTGTATCAGGAACAGCCAGAAGCAGTACCTTCGAAATGATTCTTTATATCAACATTTGTTTCTTGCAGTAAAAAATATGACGAAACACATATATGAACACAGATATTATATAGTATTTTAGTAAATATAAATTTGACGTCTTTTATAATTTTATAAGTGATAAATAAACTGCGGATTTTTAATATTTTTAAAATATTATTTTCGATTAAAAAGACAACAAGATCATTACCAAATGACACCAAGTAACGAAGTTACGTAAAAAGCTGCACCCCAGCCGAACGTACTGCTGACAATTGCACAGAGAGGATAAGTTATAGCAGCACCCACAGAACTACCTGAAAAGTAACGTATTTAGAAACCTGTCGTTTATTTAATTAAAATCACTAGCAATTCTCGGATATGAATCACTTGATCATTATGATATACGTAATTAATAAAAAAAGCATTGAGAGTAAGAGAATTAGCAAACAGCGAACTGCCTAAAATAGATATGAGAGTAAAATATTAAGATTAATTTTGTTATATAGGTTTAATTTTAAGAAAATAAATTTCAAATAAAATATAAAACAAATTATTAATGCTACAATCTCAGAATATAGAAAAAGTGTAGCTTAATTCACTTTTTCTCTCAATGTCTCAATTATGATTATCACACGCGCGCGAACATACACACAGTCCACTAATAACAAAGATCTCGCATCGCTACACACGCGCGCGAAAAATCAAAGGAGATGGTTCTTCGCATAAAAATAAAACAAAAACCTAGACCAGATATAATAATAATTTTTAGTAGAAAGTTTTGTTTTCGAAAAAGTCAACGAAAATTTTCATGTTTTCATTAGATAGCAATTACGTTTTCATCGTAACGTTGAAATTCTTCAAGTAACTTTCTTACAAGGTAGTAGATATTTTATGCAAGTTGCTTTAAATTAAAAACATACATAATATCTGTAATTATCAAACGTATGTGTAAAATCACTGTAGATATTTTACCCAAATAAGAACTGACAAATCTGCTTCTCTCATTCTGAGGGATCCATTTGGCAGTCATGTCATGCATAGAAGGCCATACAACACCCTAGACAGATATCTTTAGTCAAATACTTCTCCAACATTTTTCCAACATTTCATTTGAACGACAAATAAGTTTGGAAATTATAGAAATGTTTAGTTGTAAACCGAACTTCTTTATGAACATTATCTATGAAAAAATTAAAATATGGCTCACCGCGAACAGACCCTGAAGAACTCGTAACGTCACAAGAGCATACAGATGATAATGTGTCATAAGTGGGATGAGAAAGCCAAAAAGCGCTGTTAGAAAGTTTCCTAAACCATAAACGAGTTTTGTGCCATAGCGTCTTGCTAAAAGACCTCCAGGAAGTTGCGTTGTCCAATGCAACCAATAGTAAGCTCCTAAAATTAAGCCTTGCTGACTCTCGCTCCAAAGAAACCGGTCCTCGTACTAAGAATAATTTTGAAATCCAATAATATCATTAGAAGTAGGATTAGGATATTAGCATTTTGTCAATACAATTTATCTATCAAAACTGTAGAAAATGAACTAAACTTTTAAATTTATTAATGACCAAAGCTTGGATAAAAGTATTTTTATCTTTTTACTAAACAACAGCTGCTTATTTTCGAATAAATGATATATTGAAATGATACAATTAGCTTCTTTTGAAAATTTTATTTTGGAAAGAAACCATAAATCAGAAAATTCATAATTCTTTATTAATCGCTTTAATTAAGGGCAATGAACATCTTTACAAATTTTTGAAATAAACCATTGAATCGTTTAAACATTTTATTTTATTTTGGCCATAGAATAATAGATAATTTATTTCAAAAGCTTGGAATGTGTTTATTATTTTACATTTTATACATTATTTACATTTTATATATCGTTAGATAAAAGTTACATTTGCAGTAGCATATTCTACAATGTTTATCTATATTTAAATTTTAAAAGCAATTTTAAAGAGAAATGTACGCTATTTATCTCAATTTCTCTATTCTTTTTTGTTTTGTGGAGTTAATCAATTTGGCAAATGAACAGCTTACATGTATTAAAATATACGTACGTTAACATCTTGTTCCGGAATTGGTGGAGTAGGTGTTGTTTTGTTATAACTATCGTATGTTCTGTTGTACAATTGCAAATTTTCGGTGCATTGAGAACTTGTTGATACCTTTGCACGAGGCATTACCATCGCTACTATCGTCAGATTCAGGTTGATCCTCAGCATGTAATTTACAGCGAAACCGCAGAAAACAAGATACCAAAGCACGTCCCGGCATGATAACAATTCCTTTTCTTAAATGCGTTTAATCAATCGTAATAATTTATTTGAACGTGTTCGTTTTTAATCAAATTTCGTTGCTATTGATTTCTTGATATTATAGCATTGAATAATTAGACTACGAATTCTTATGCATTTATCGAAAATTTAAAGATGCAAAATGTAGAACAGAAAAGTATAAAAATATTCAAAGTATTGGTTCTAATATTTAATAGATGAATAAAATATTTTTTAACTAGGTCCTAATTTTTTAATTAGTTTCATAAAGATATAATTTTACATACATATCCGTAGTCTAATAATTATTTTAAAATTCAGATTTGCAATTTCTGTATATTTTTTTAAGATTTGTCTCAAACTTGACTAATATAATTATGATAATCAAATTTTATTACAGTGTTAATGAAATATCAAACTGTTTTATATAACATACATAATATGTTCATAAAAAAATTAATTGTTGGTCACAAAATACTTTTGTGACCAACTGTATCTATTAGCTGTATACACATTTAAAATTATGTTTTTATCAGTTTTAGAGCAGAATGAAATAAATATTTAAAAAATGAAGTAAAAGAAAATATCTATAATTTATTGACATTTTTATTGAAAGTATTTTATTGTTTCTAGTATAAAGAGTTACTTTTTTTTTTATATGAAGGAAGAATGACATAATATTCAAATCAAAAATATGTAAAATAAGTTTTATTTATAATATTGTCTTATTTCAAGGTAAAAGATACAGTAGCTCACGAAAGTATTTGAGCGCTTCCAGTCTACATCGTTAATAAATAAAATGCACACGTTAAGTTTAAGTTTTCAAAATAAGATTGTACGTAAAGTCACATAAGAGTCTCGAGAATGTATAAGTAAAATTACAAAAAAATCTGACACACATACAGGATTTACAGGGCATTGAGTGTAAACACACCGATTTCGGACGTCTCAAAAGTATTCGAATGCGTAGCACAAGAACCATATTTCTAGTAAACAAAATGTAAACATTGCATTTTAGTAGATTCCGAGACATTGTGTGGTTTGTACAGATTTTGTAGAATATAATCTTTCATAATTATTCTAATCATGAGCACGAAAAAGTCAGAAACCAGTAAATGTGAACGTGAGTTAATATTCAAGTTACATAATGAAAATAAATCTTATCTTGAAATTGCCAAATTATTAAATCGAAGTAAGGAGAAAGTGCAACACAGCATTGCAAATGCAGAATATGATTCCAACTGTGAAACACGGAGGTGGCTCAGTCATGGTATGGGGGTGTATGGCGGCGAATGGAACGGGAAATCTTGTTTTTATTGACGGAATTTTGAATAAATACAAATATCTGAATATTTTAAAAGAAAATTTGAAACAATTTATGCAAGTTTCGATGCAGATGTGCTTGGATTAATTCTTAATTTCACGTATAATTATTTTCTCCTCTCTGGGCGTTAATTTCTTTGGGCTCCTGTACGCTTCTTGTTAGTAATATTTCCTTCAGTTTTTGACTTTTTTATTATATAATGTATCGTAGATTTACTTCGATTTAATAATTTGGCAATTTCAAGATAAGATTTATTTTCATTATGTAACTTGAATATTAACTCACGTTCACATTTACTGGTTTCTGACTTTTTCGTGCTCATGATTAGAATAATTATGAAAGATTATACTCTACAAAATCTGTACGAACCACACAATGTCTCGGAATCTACTAAAATGTAATGTTTACATTTTGTTCACTAGAAATATGGTTCTTGTGCTACGCATTCGAATATTTTTGACATGTCCAAAATCGGTATGTTTACACTCAATGCTTTGTAAATCCTGTATGTGTTGTCAGATTTTTTTGTAATTTTACTTACATTCTCGAGACTCTTATGTGACTTTACGTACAATCTTATTTTGAAAACTTAAACTTAACGTGTGCATTTTATTTATTAACGATGTAGACTGGAAGCGCTCAAATACTTTCGTGAGCTACTGTATGTATATATTCGAAGTTAAGAGTCAATCATTTTATTGATTTAGTTACATCAGAAGTACTCGTACGACGATAAAACGTAAGAATAAAATGAAGAATATCTTTTGACAATAATGTGTAATAACACTGGTATCACACCACGAAATTCTCAGTCAACAAAACAAAAGTCATGAGTGGTAAGTTTTTCAGCTATAGATAATAAAATTTGTAATCACAGTGGAATCATAGTTAACACTTTGATATTTTTTGATATGCAAAGATATAATATCTGAAATCATTTACAAGTTATCGCTCCCATATCAATCTAATATATTCTATATATTACGTAATTTCATGGAAAGAAAATATGTGATCTAGAAATTGGAAGGATTATAAGAAAAAAGGATTTTTTCGATATGTTTCAATTTCAAAAAGATTATAGGAAATAATCTTAAGGAGTGATAACTGATTTTAATATTGCTAAATGAATGATTAATGATATGACTAAAAAGTAGTATTTCAATGTGCAATAGAATGATCTGTTAAATCTAGTTAAAGACAACATTTTTAAGATACTATTTTTATATCTTTCAATATTTTAATATATTATGACGAATAATATTTTCTTAAATTATGAAAAAAATAAAAAAATGTATGTTTATGTGATCAAATAAGAGAATAATTTTAGTGACGTAAGATTAATTGAATTGATAATATACTGAATCGCGAAACAAGTGTTTTAGGAAAAATGAAAATTATGACTTATTCTGTTTGTCTCTGAAGTTTTCAGTTTTTAAATAGAAAACATATGTATGTAATTTTCATAAGTGCATTTGTAATTGTACTATCTAACTAAATTATATTTAAATAAATTAGACCATGAAGTTGTGGGCCTTATGAAAATCATTTTGTCCAGATATACATATCTTTACTAAGATGTAAATTTTTTTGTAATTCTTTAGCTACTAGAACATCTCATTAATTATAGAGATAAAAAATTTATTAAAAGTTATAATTGTATCGTAGAACTATATCTAATTAAATCATAGAGTTGGAGATTTCATGACAAAATTGTTTTCACACAATAAGTCAAAATATTCATCATATATATACATCTCCATCAAGATATAATTATTTTTGTAATTTTCCAACTATTGCAACATTACATTATTCAAAAAGGCAGAAAATTTAATAAGAATTATTTTTGCTACCAGTTTCTCAATCGTACCAATATCCAGCCACAGAAGCTGCGATCTCTTCCTTTTTCAGTACACTCGCTATATTTCAATACACATGTTATGTTTCAATTACGCGATACGCGACAATCTTCGCGTTGTTTAATCATGCATTGTACCCGCATTTGCGATTCCTCGCCGAGAAACTTTTACTTACTGTTGGCCATCTCGTTGGTCCCTTTTACCACGAGTAATACGATAAGTACTCCGCTGATTGATCGAATCAAGGGATCGTTGTTGTATGCGATGCCTTCCGCGCTAAAGTCCGTAGACACGTGTCAACGTGTACGTCGTGAAAAATCTCCAGGATTATTAACGTCCTCGTTCTACGTAGATATGTCGACGAAAAGAAGCTTCTATTCCGTGTCGATTAATTCGAATCACTCAGCAAAAGAAAAAAAGTGAGGTATCGTTTTCTGAAGATCCGCAATTCCATTCGATTTTACGGGATATGTATGTATATATTCCCCGTCCGTCGTAATAGTTACTCACAGGAATATTATACTTTGACAAATTTTGTTCGATGTCTCGCGTACCTATGAGTGTATGTTAATCAGTTAGTGTCGCGGAGAATACTGCATGATTGTTCTTCGGTTCTGATCACCCGTACCCTGACGAATCTCCCTGCGAACCTCCACTCGTACAGAAATAGTCGTGATAACGAAAATTACGTTGCGGTTTCGTACGTTTGTTTCGAATCTCAAGCTTTTTCGTCTCTTTGCCTCGCCGACGAGACTAACGTTTGTTATTTGTCGATCGTTAATTTATTATTATTGACGGAGCGTGCCAGTGAATATTAGTCCGTTTCTGGAACACAATCAGGAAACTGAATTTTCTATTGTCTATAGAGACCGAACGACTTCTTTGATTTGAGACGATGCTCTTGGGGATTGAGTAAATTTGGATTGGACTATATTTTTGTTCCTTATTATAAAATATAATTCCGGTTAACAACTTGAATCATTTTGCACGTTACGATACATTACCATGTACGTAAGATGGAATTGTGTTTGAATATATGCACTATTATCACAGCAGGAAATACAGCAACAAAGATTTATAACTGGTGTTACGCACAGACGATCTTTGGGTTTATAAATCATTGGTATCGTGAATTTACTGATTAGTGAATAATAATACCATATTTCAATAATGATACAGTTATTGATACAGTTTTGAGATATATTCACTTCATTTTAATGAAACAATTCTATCAAATTAATTATATAAAAAATAGTTTTTTGTAAGCTCGATATAATTCTAAAGTCTAATAAAATCCTAGAGTAAAGGAATTTTACATTCATTTTCTATATACATATTAAGTCACGAATTGTTTTTTTTATTCTAAATAAAATTAGTTGAAATTAAAATATATTGAAATCGTCTAGTTTGTTTTAAATTAAACAAAACATATAAAAATTAATAATTAATTGTTAGGTTTCACAATATTATTATGACAGTCTACAAATTAAAATTATTTTCGGACCTAAATTTTACTTATTACTTACACGTTTTAACGAAAGAAAAGAAAATTTTTTGTAAATTAAAATAAAATGACAATAAAAATGACACATGATTAGCATTAAAGTATTTATTACCCAGTAATATTTTTGCTGTTTCAATTTTTTAATTCATGTATAAATTTAACCAAATATTTAATGTGTCGTGTAAATATTTAATTTTCAAGACAAATTGTCAAAAAACTTTTTTCAGTGAAAAAATATGACAGTAAAATTAATTAAGAAAAACATTGTAGTATGTTTTACGTCACTTTGATTTATTAGGAATGAATTTCACACGTGCTTGTTATTTTCAGAAATTCTTTATCCATTTTTATGTTATAATATCAACATTATTCTGAAGTATTATTAGAATTTCATTGATGATTATAATTATATACATACATATAATAAATAAATAATAAAAATAAATAAGTAAAATAAGTAAATGAATATTTATGGGTAAATATTAGTAAATCATAAGTAAAGTTTATGAACATTTGTATCATTTTATATTAATGAATATTGTTAAATGAATCGTTTAATGAATTCAGTTTATAGACAAAAAAAGAATTATCTAATCATTCTCCAACGCAAATTTATTTTTATAATAAATTTTTATATTTTTATTATTAAATTAATAAAATTGTAACGCGCATTTGACAAAATTTCTAGATAAACAAAGGAAGAAAATTCCCAGGAAAAAATTTTGGCACAATTAATTCTATTTGATAGATCGTATTAGCATTTTCCTTACATGACTGACCTAATAAAGTCATCGTAATTATAAGTAACTATAAGTAACCATAATTAATAATTGAAGAAAAAAACTATCGAGGCAGCAAGCATTAATTCAAGTGCTGTTGATCATCCTGTACTCATTATTTGCTAGAAGATACCATGGGGTAAAGTTTGTAGCAAACTATATTAAATGCATAGTAATTCCTTATCATAAAGTAACCGAACTTGCGATAACAGTTAATGCCATATGTACTCCAACATGCAAGGTATTTCGTAATTGCCTGTTACGACGTAAATCTTATCTTCGATTTTGAAAATATGTATTTTTCCTTTTTTCTTTTTTTTAATAAATTAGCATATATTTTATGCTACGTTATCTTTTATTAAAGATCGTAGATTTTTATGTACATTTTTGTGGAAATAATTAAGAAAGTAGGATCTGGACAGAGATTTGGTTCATATATTAAACATTATAGCAGGTTTTATAATTGTATTTTAAATATTTTATAGATTTTTGTGCATTATAATTAAACAAATAGAGTTTATCTCATCTGTTGAATATTATAACAGGATTCACATTTAAATTTGTATTTATATTTATATATTTTATATGTTTATATGTTTATATCTGTATTTATATTTAAAGAGATTTTTATTGTGTGTTACGTACATTGTAATTAAAAATGAGGGACTCGGATGTTTGTTTCGTCTATCAAATATTATAACAGACATTGTATATTGGGTATTTTATATATGTTTGTATCAAATTATTATACGCATTCTACGTATTTTTATTTTAAAGCGATTTCATCAATTATCAAGTATACATACTTCAATAATTTTATCTAAATGTTAAAGTTCATGTTTGTTTTGTACAGTTAATTCTAACGTTCTGATAATGTTACCCACTTGGTATCGAAAAAGTTTCTTATCGATCTGTTCTGATTTTTTAGTTTATTACACAATATGAGAGAATCCGGTTTTAAAAGAAAATTTTATTTTGACATAAAAGATACTGTATCTTGAAAGGATTAACGATAGAGAAGATAAAGAAAAAAATCACCGTTATAAATAGTAACAAAATGTTACACAAACTAACGGCAGAAATTGATAGAATATTAAGTGAAATGTAACGTAAAAGATTTTCATTGAGAGATGTGTGCATTATATCTTCGAATATTATATTTGTTTTATTATTATATCATTCTTATTACATTGGATCATTTAGATCCGAAAGAATAACAAATCAATGAAAACTGTATATATAATAGGATAAGAAGTTATCCTAAATGAAGTAAGGATATATTAACAATAAAAATAAAATAAACTAAAAGTGCGTAATATAAAATATCCAGAGTGCAATGTTATTTACAATATATAATACACGAAACAATTTTCAACTAAAATTTCATCTTTTAACTTGTATTTTCAAATATATGAATTTTGAATGAAGATTCAAAGTCTAATAATAAGAATGCAATTTTTTCAAAATTACTTTATTAATTTACAAATAAATGATATAAATAACTTTTGAAATTAACATTTTTGAATATTTAAAGATAATTCTTCATTTCTTTAATTTATTCGCATCCTTTCTTTTTCTATTTTAATATTATTCTCTTTTAACACGAACCGTGTTGCATATATTTATTATGCAAATATTTAATAGATAACAGATAAAATGTTTTTTTTGTGTTTATGGCATTGGTAATGATATCAATATATTATACATCTACCGATAGTATGATACTTTTACGTAATCGTGATTGGTTAGTGAATTAATCGTAGTACAGAATGTAGTTGGGTGTAATTTTCCTTCTGTCGCAACACGTATATATTGGTGAAACGGGGCATTTTTCTTTTAACATTCCTAGAACAGAAACATGACCGTAATTACGTGTAATCAGAGCTGTATTTCATGAATCGTAAATTTTTCATTTTTTAATTATATGTTCTACGTAAATTTCCAGTTCTGACTCATTAGAAATTTCAATTCTTTATTTATGATTTTTTATTTATTAGTGGTAACATCTGAATTAGTTTCTTTGATCTTCATTATTTCTCCAAGCTTTGATACGTTGTAAAATGTCATAAAATTCACGAAGACATTGAATTTTCATTACACGTTTTCTCTTCTTTCGAACGTAACCACTGATTACACAACTTTCTGTGATTTCATCAGACATCGCTCAACAGCATTAACAAAACATTTCCTTGTATTTTCTTATTCGATGCATACGGTAATAAATATTAAAGTTCAAATCTATATTCTGTAAGATATAAATTAAATCAACTGTGTTAAAATTGAAATAAATATGCAATAAATTTAATTTACTGTATGAAGTAATTTAATATGTGAAATATCATGTGATGTGTAGTGTTTTTCTTTGCAATGTCCCGTATGTGATGCGTCATATCATATTTTTGATGCACACATGCGATCAATGTTAAAATTAGTTTTATTTAAGAAATATGAGATATAACTTGAAAAATCATATTTATTTATCATAAATTATATAATATTATCAAGATCTGGACGATGTACATACATGTTAATATATAGATTGAGTTATTAAATTATTGCAGATATTCTATTAGTGAAAGAAAAATTTTTATTCATTATTTTTTTGTTTTTTATTCATTATTTCTGTCTTTGCATAATAATATCTTTTAGTTCTACAAAAATTATTATAGATATTAAAGTATAATACTTAATATTTTAAATTAAAAAATTGATCTTTTCATTTTATATTTCGTTACTAGGCTATGTAGTGCTCAAATTATGGTATTCTAATCTTCGTCAGACTGTCATCATACGTTATCAATAAAAATCAATTTTTCATAATAATTAATGTTTGTACGAAATTATTAACCTTTTGCGTCTAAACGCACATTATTTGATTGCTACATTATATGTAAAGTATATTTATGAAATAAAATGAAAGAGAAGATAAAGAAATCATCTGCTTTACGGAGGAAGTAACCTTTTGAACTAAACTTTTTTTTTTTTATATTGATCGTAAATGTGTAAATAATAAAAACTAAAATTAATAAGATAGTAGATAATAAAAATTGATAAGAATAGATAAATATTTCTACCTTTTTATAATGCAGTTTTAATTATATAGAAATTTATCGTATTTAATAATAATGCCTTCATTTTCCATTTTATTTTTCTATTTTATTAAATGAAACTGTAGTTTTATGAAGTTATTAGTTTCGAATAGCCAATAATTTTAGTAATAAGTGGTTGACTAATTTGAAAAGAAAGGAAAGAATTTGTCTCGTAAGTTATATATTTTTCCATTTATCATATCATTGAAGCAAAAACAACTAAAATTATGATGTACCGAATTTCTTCCATCATGCTTTCTACTGTATGATTAATTAGAGTAGATATTCTTTGTTGCAATGAATAAAGATATCTTGTTGTTACATTTCGAAAGAATATAAACGATTTGATGAAATATTGTTACTTTACATATATGTATTTCAAATGAGGTTTTAAGTTTTCTGTTTTCTTTTTTACAATATCACTGAAAACACGTGAATCCGATTGTTTCTGACGAAATTGATGCTGTCACTGAAATGGAAACAATACTATTAATTAATTTAGTCATTAGGCTGCGGATTTTTATGAATTGAAATTTAAAGTTGGAGAAACACAGTATATAGATAATAATAGTATATACATAAATTAGTCGATTCAATATTAGCAAACAACAATGTAAATACAATCAAATAAATCGATTGTAATAATTGTAATTGTTCACATAAATCATAGACTTTTATTATATTCCATTGATCGCTATTAATCTATCAAATTAAACATTGCACTATAATAATTTATACAAATATCTAATACATACATACTTGACAGTATCAATCAATTAAGTGGACTATCTAATGTAATTACTTTACGCTAGCCGTATCGATACGTTTATGTCGAACGCTCGTTATTTAATTGTTCAACATTAATTGCTTCATTTTTGTTTAATGTACACAAATGCCTTACATCCTGTACAGTTTCATCAGATTCATTGGTGCTCTATATTTAAAAAAAAATACAAAAAGAAATGTATCATTTTGTCGACGAGTTGAAATTTCGTTGACTCTTGAGTCATCAGCATTCTACGTACGCTGCCGGTTATATTTGTAGACGAGAAACGTGTGGATACGCGTGCCACAGGATGCATATAGTATGAATATAACGCGTGTCAACCTGACACTGATTTTATACTCGCCGTGATTTCATCAGAAGTGGTTAGTCCACATCCCACATTGACAATGAAGCAAAATTCAGATAAAACAAGAACGGTTGGAAAATTCATACGGGATGAAGTAATATTGAACGATACTTAAAAAGAAAAAAATATTATGAACAAATATATGAAATTAATAGATGTGCGATTTTTAGATAAACTTGCCATTTGTTTGTTGATTTTCCTCTTGGATCGTTTCGATAGGAAATCGCTTTTTGGATCATTCGATGGTATAGAGATGCAAGATTTGAGACTAGTTTTTATTTAACAATCGTTCAAGTTTCTTGAATTTTCAATTTTTAAATGTTTGGACATATTTGGATTACTGTTGAAAAATCTCTGGCTAGAAAATCAGAATGAATATTTATATTTCTTTTTTTTAATAATCCACAGGCTAATAATAAAATTGATGAATGAATATAAAAGGACTTCTTCTGTTATATTTTCCTTTTTCCTTTTTTCGTTAATGCGACTCATTTTCGTTTTCATTCATTTAATTTATTTCATTAATTAATTAACCAACAATTAATCGTGAATTATTATAAATTTCCGAATTTGTAATAGATTTTATAAAAGGATGAATCAACTAATATTGATTGATTCTTACGTTTGAGCCTTATTTCATATATTTAAATATATCTCTTATCTTCTACTTACACATTTTAAATAAATTATTATACATTACATTATTATAGATTATTATTAAATAAATTATGCATTATTAAATTGAATAAATTGAAAAAAAAATTTATTAAAAATTGCTATTCTCATTATATTTGGATATTAGTATTAATCAAAAATATGTTTATTTTATGTATTCTAAAATTTAAGTATTCAGTCCTTGGACAACATCGTGGAAATTCTTTGTAAATCATACTCATTTAAAAAAAGATTAGAAGAGTGCCAGATACATCAAGTCATCGCATTGACTATACTTTTATTATCTTACTTTTATTACCTTAATATTATACTTTTATTACCTTCCTAATGAAGTTTACATTTTATTTAACAAATGGAAACTGTTATTTATTAGAAATTCATAAATTTATAAATTGGAAATTTACAACTGGAAGCATTATACTTCGCTCGATAGATATTCTGATGAATTATTTCTTCAGTAATCTAATTGTAGATTAGATTGTAAAATATTAGTGACGAATGAGGAGAAGAGTAAATTTTTTTGACTTTGTTTCATCTGGGCAATATTTTCGTTGTTTAAAATAAATCGACCCATTACATTTCATCTTTTTATCCATCCTAGAATTACAATTTCCTGTAAATTTCAATTGCATAAAAATTCGTATAACATCCTCAGATGTATTTCCAAGAGCATTTTCTAAATTTCATTCAGTCTTTATATTCATCTGCGATTTTTATATAAATCTTTAAACATGTTATTTTCTACCATTCATTCAATGTTTCTGTCGATGCTTAGATCGTTATTCACAATCTAATCAATTTATTTACAAAAATGAAAATTCAAGCGTTCGTTCATCTCAAAAATTCGAAAAATTCGACTTTCACAATCGTCAATCACGATCTTAACAATTTCAAAGATCAGTTTTCTAATCTCCTATCTCCTGTTTCTTTATTTATTTATTTTGATAGAGCGTGACAAGTTGCAAGCGTGCTTCTAGCAAGAAATTGCCACATTTACGTAAGCCAGCGATGATCGGAGGGGAAGCTGGCCATTGGACTGCCGTTGCATCTAGCAGCCTGCTTTTGGGTGGACAGTCTTAATTCAGCTTCTGTACGATTCGCCTCGTAGTTTTCCTTATAGTTTTCCTCTGGTGCATCGTGCGTTTCAGTAACGTCTCTGTTTTTCTGCCTTTCTCCTCGTCTCCGTTCCCCTCGACAAACGTTTATCGTCACACGTATAATCCGCGGTGCACAGATCTGTTATTGCCCCTTTATCGCGAGTCATTCACGAACGAAAAAGGAAAAGCAACGACAAGTATTAAGATAATATATTCGTACATAGTACAATATATTCGACAAAGATTTCGTTTGGTTTGTTTACTTCGTTTGTAACCGTTTACGAGTTTGTTTCTCGTCGATCGAGCGATACCTGTTGGACCACGAGAGATCAATCGATTCGCACGATTCTAAGCAGTGTACGTAGTCTCTTTAATTCCTCTAATTTGTATTTTATTTCGCATATTTTGCAACGTTCTCCTTTTCACGGTAATCAGAGAGGTAATTTGCTTAATCCTGCTATCGATCGTCAAATTTTTATACATATCTCAGTCTTACACTCATTGTTAGTTTAGCAAAAACAGAAAAGGCTTCTAATATCTTAAGAAGAGATGTTTGGAATAAAATTTAATCGAAGACTCGTGAAATGAAATTGCGTTGGAATTTCTCATTTATCGTTTGAACGTGTGATATTTTTTTAATTTTAGAGATACATAAGTGGGTCGAAAATGATCGAATGAACGCGATAGGGTTAATGTTCGTGTCAATTTGAAATAGCGGTTGCGTCAGACTTTGTCGGGGTCAGGTTTAAGACAGGTTTATTTATTTGTTCGGAAACATTTATCTTTTTTGAAATACAGATCAATGGTCTTTACTTATCGTTATTGGAGTGCGGATTTTTATACAATTGTTAGAATCTTCACGAAGAAAGGGAGAAATTTAACAAGTCCAATTCCTGGCAGAGACTAAATTTGTATTAAAATGCATCAGTTTTTTTTCATTTCTTTTATAATATTGTAGCGACGGAACTCGTACACCAAGGGTTAAAAAAGTTAATAATCTGTTTAACATAACAATTGAATATATGTATAAAAATATATTCAAATACGCTGTCGTTCAAAATTTTGGAGCACCCTTGTTTCTTAATATAGAATGTAACTTTAATCGTTTTATTTTGTATAAATTGATAAAAATAATTGATAAAATAAAAAGCAATTGCGAAAGAAAAATACGAGTAATCGTTATATTCGTTATATTCTTTAAATTTGTTTTGCTCGGTGCGTATGAATGGAACTTTGGTTAAATTGCATTATTTTTCTTTTTTAAATTTCTTTTTATACATGATAATTTTTGATAATTATATACATATATCCTATATTTCCTTACAATTCTCAAATGGTCTCGTAACACAAATGACCACTGTAATTTACATTATATTACAAAATTTAAAGTATTCAATTTTATTTTGTTTTATATTTTCTCCATAATAAAAATTAGAAACAAAATTTTTTAAATTAAGTAACGTAAAAGCTAAATTTTTCATGTTTAGTGATTCAAATTTTTTGAAACTATGCAGCATGGTTCCTTACCATCATAAAATATCGCGATGTCATGGTATTCGTTTGAAAGAGCCAAAAATTTAGAAAATGCATTTAACTCAGGATTAATATAGAGTTAATGTAATGTTCACTTTGCAATTTCAATCAATTTATATTCAATTTATATTCATATCTATTTTTTAATATTGAAGAAGATTTAAAAGAAAATTTCAAGGAATTAAAGTTTAACATCCTCTCATCATTATATCTTTCATCGATATATAAACGTAGCAAATGAATTAAATAGTTAATCATTTGCCAATTTAAATCTCAAATTTCGTTTCGACTTTTACGTAGTAATTGGAAGAATAACTTTTTCTTAATGTGTTAAATGTTTTCTGTTAAGATATGTATATTACACGTAATTGATATATATTAATGCTCTTTTGTAAGTTTTATAAGTTTCTTAAAAAGAAAGGATTTAAAATTTTTAATATGAAGAAGAATCATTGTAAATAATGAGCAAATAAGCGGAATGAGTGTTTTTCATCATGAGTGTGTATCATTTCAAAATTTGAATTTGTATTAATACATATGTAAATAATAAACAAATAATGTTATCAAGTCAAGACGCGTGGAGATATAAAATTTAAAGTTGCAATAAAAAAGATGAAAAATATAGATTAATATCGTTCTGTAATAATTTAAAATTTATCAATGTTATAATTTTTAAAATATTCTATAAAAGGTCAGTAAAAATATTATCTCTGCGAATATAAATTAATATCAGACGGTATATTATTGTAATATATATATTTACAAGTTAAGCATTTTTTGAAATTTGCACTCTAAAAAATAAATATATTTTTTAAAATTACTACAATAGTTTTAATTGCTACAATTTCGTTATATCATATGTATACTGTGGCATCTATTTCATCATTTTTCGATGCTGTTCTAAAATCAAACGATAATTGTCTAATCTCCAATTCGTTTCATCATATTTGCTCTTTGGAAGTGAAACTAGCGGAATATATGATAAAAAAAAACTATTACACTTATGTACACACAAACAACAAAATGAATTATCTATTCATGTTAATAAAAAACTCTCAAGTATGAACAGCTTAATTTTATACTTTTTGTTTTATTAATTATACAAGTACATTATATTTTATTCATTCGAATTGTTGAAGCATTTATTGCAAATCTAATATGTATTATTTTATGTTAGTTTGTTTATTTTGATTATACATGTAGGAATATAATAAAAGGGATATTTTATTCTACGTTGTTAAATAAAGTTGCAGTTTATTAAAAAAGGATTTAACAAAAATAAAAATCCCAAAGTCACAAAAAAAAGATTAACATTAAAACTCTCGTTAGATCTACGCTCACTGGCGACTCGAAATATTCTCTCTTTCGAACCGTACTGTCTGAAGTCTCGTTATGCTTTGTAATATGCCATTCTTCGCACATTCACGTACACAACTTAATATTCTAAGTCCTAAGGCCTGAGCGACTAAAACAAATATTCCCAGGACTGACCGCTCTAAACATGGCGACAATTGTCTCGTTGTTGGGCACTGGAGAAAGTTCCAGGCCTTTTCCGAGAATACCCCATCCTACATACATATATCATATTTTATGTTACAAATTCATATTTTTACGAATGTAATTAAACAAATGGGAGTCAGTTAGAATATTCTTGCATGAAACATTATGATAAATATTATACTTTTGACATTTTATATGTATTTGGATATTTCACATTCTGTATATTTTATATATTATATAAAATCGTTATAATTATTATAATTCTAAATTATTATTATTATATTATCAGTTTTATATTATTATAATGTTACATCTCATATATTATTACGATATTATTAGAATGTTATCATTGTGCAATCTTGTACATATAGTTGCACATATATTCCATGCAATTTTTCAACTTCAATTTTCTCATA
Source organism: Melipona bicolor (assembly GCA_030673865.1). NCBI lineage: Eukaryota > Metazoa > Arthropoda > Insecta > Hymenoptera > Apidae > Melipona > Melipona bicolor. The sequence continues at coordinate 629,423 of JAHYIQ010000029.1, forward strand.
AATGCATAAAAATCTGCGGCCTAATAATCACTTTATCACTTGAACATTAATATCGAGAATTTTGTAAAAGCGAGTTATATACTATTAGGTAGTCACTAAATTATACACTAGTTAACTACGCAACAGTTCACGACAGATATTTTCCAGATCATCACAGAAATAAAAATCCAATACCATTTCACACATCCTACTTTACCAGTTATGAGTTATGCAAAACGTACTTGTACTTGTAAAACATGTAATTACGACCAGTGGAAATTGAAAGTTATCCACCGTCTTGTTGCCTTTGATTTCCATAGATTTCAAGCAATTTCCTGTTGAAAATATGCCGAGCAGCAAAACCAGAATCGCTATAATTGGTGGTGGTGTAGCTGGACTAGTGGTAGCTCGCCATACAGCCGCCAAATTGGACTCTTACAGTCTCACGTTGTTTGAGCAAACCGATCAAGTCGGTGGAACATGGATTTACACCGATGAAACCGATATTGACAAACATGGATTACCAATTCATAGTAGTATGTACAAGAACCTAAGGTTAGTGTGAAATTTCATTCGATGATTTCATATGTTAATTGCGAGGAACCATATTTGTCGAGTAAATCTTGGTATGATCTGTATTATAGAGAATTACAATAATTTTCAATTTATGTTGATTGTAAAATTAAATTCTTCGAATTAACTTTATACTTCAACTTATGCCATGAATTTAGACTTCAAGTTTGAATTTATAATAAGTGAGCATGGGTAAATTTTAATTTAATTATAAATTTCATTTTATGATACTTTGTTCAAGTGGTATTAAGTAATATTATAAAGCAATTAATCATTAAGTTTTTCACGAAGTTATAACAGTTCTAAATATTGACAATTTTAAGTAACGTTCACTTAAAAGGATGTAGAAAAAGTAGAAAGTTTAAAGTGCAGTTGGAAGTTTTTATATTTTTAGGGATGAAAAATGAATGAAAAATAAATAAAGTAATTACCAAATAACCGATAACTGAAATGTGAATTTCTATGCGAATTCATATTTTTTTGAATATAATTAAATCTTGGTAGAAAATTGTTTCATATTAGAAAATATGAAAAGTACTGTGCTTTGAATGTCTTTTTATATTACGTGAATTATATGCAATTTCGCACTTGAAAATTTCCCATAAATTTGCGGTTTAATGATAATTCACAACGAGTATACAATACAATACATATACAACGAAGAAAATTGTTAAATGTATAATAAAACGTTAATCTAAATTGAATCGCTAATTTGAATAATTATGCTTCATATTCTTTCATATTATTATTGCTTCAGATAATTAAGCAACAATAAATCACAATAATATTGGTTAATTTGAATAGTTATACTTTATCCTCTTTTACTCTTCGACTTAAATTAATAACAATGCATGCAGTTGCGAACATTTAATATACATACGTTTTAGAAATACACAAACACAGAATTACATACTATCTTTACGTATTCTTTGCATTCTAAAATTTTCTCACTTTACATCGAATAAAAAAATTACGAAATTACAAATTGAATTATTACTTACGAAAGGAATTTCATAATTGAATGTGAACGCAAATAAATACCTTTCACAATTTGCATGATTTCATTAAGCGACATAAATGTAGAATGATCAATAATTTTTTTATTTTCATGACATTTAGACGATAGTTCTAGACGATTTAGCCGCGATAAACTCCGTTGACACACGATACACTTCTTGACATAATAATGAGACAATCGCTTTGGTAAATTGTTCCGGGATTGAAAGAAATTCGATGCTTAACTAATAAATCTATTTATTCATTGATAAATTGTCATTATTGATAAGTACTGATGGTAGTATGTACTCATGAGAGACAGTTACAAGATGGTATGTGGCTAATGTGTTCAATACTATATGTGTATGTATCATTGTAAACATTTCTTTTATTCAAAAGTTTCTATGACGATGTACACTCTCGTTAAAGTGTTTTTTAGGACAATTTTTGTTTTTAATATTCAATATTTATGGTAGACGATAAAATTTTTCAATTGCATAATATATATGTAAAGACATTAATTAATTATTATTTAATTATATAATTTTTAATAGTTTTGAAGCAAATATAGATTGTCTTAAGACTTTTTTAAAGATTTGTTAATTCTTTTCAGGATTTTCTTTAATGATATATATTTGTTATATAAATATAGAACAAAACTTAAATTAAAATATTTAAGACTAAATAAAATAGGACCAAATATTTGGCTTCTGAAATTAAAATAATTAAAAATTAAAATAACAAATTAAGAATGATGTTTAATTGTTTTATTAGAAACAAAATAAAAATGTGTATGGCAATAATGAAACAATGAAAAGTTAATAATCTTGGTGGTACAGAAATCATTTAATTCCTGCCAAATAAGCATAAATTGGGTCGCTTAATTATATTTTAAAAACGAAAAATATAAAATATTAATAAGGCAATTAAAGGAACTAATTAATTTCTTGGAAATTAACTGATATTAAAAAAGATTTTAATATTAAAATAGTACGAATTTATAAGATAATTGAGAACATCCGATATATGTATATGTAGGAAATAACAAAATGCTCATTATGTATACTATGTATGTATATATATATATATAGTGAAGAAATGGTATTTCTTAAAATATAAGGATACGATAATACGATAATATTTGTATGGAAATAAATGTTACGAAACGTATCTTAGGACCTCTGAAGTGATAACGTTCGACATTAAAATTACAATCTAAGTTCAGAAGACGATTAAGTAATTTTCTTCCGATATTTTTGTTTCATAATGTTATTTCATTGATTTTACCATTAATGCAATTAGTACTTTCTTCTGGTTCATTTCTTTTAGTGTGTAATATTTAATCTTAATGTGATTATAAAAAGAAGTTGTAATGATTCAGAATCAATAAATAAAATTCTAAAATAGTTATTTCACGATTATACATATTATTCTTCAGAAGAATGTTCTAGAGCTTTAAATATAAAGTAGTAACTTTATTAGTTACTATTAATTTTAAGTAGTAACTTAACTAGTAACTACTTTATATGATTAATATTAATTAAAATAGTTAGATAATTAAGTGATTTTTATGTTTTATATACAACTTTGTGAGAGGTTGTTGCATTAAGAAGCAATTTGAACATCTTTAAATACGTTCATTGTTAATTAAATTTTTGTTATCATTTATATTATGATATTTTAATTAATTATTTTAAACATGGATGGAATACATTTTGGATAGAGGTATATAGATAAATAGATTGTATTGTATTGGTGTTTTTGACAAAAGAAAACTTTCCTGTTTCTTTCTTTCTTTCTACTTTAGAATTTCAATAAGATTATAATGTTTCATTATAATAATATTAATAAATCATTTTCTCGCAAATTCCAATTATGTATTATAAAATTTTGCTACATGTGTTTTATCTACGAATTGTTTGAAAATTTCTTCACGATTTTCGTGATTTTTAATTTATATCTTAAACAACATTCGTATTTATATCACATGTGCTTCATACAACTGCGTATTAACTGAGATATCATAATGCTGACTTAATTACTTCTGAATAATCATTACTACATTCCTATTTGCATTATAAATTTTTATTTTTAACTCAAACAATTCGTATCATTTTATTATATAAATAAATTCGTACCATTTTATTATATATTTTCAAAAATTATAGTTCCAGTCTTAATAAATTTTTTTCTACACTATGACTTGCTATTATGGTTTTTAAGTTTAGAGATATACTGTTGAAAAAGTTGAGAGTTTTAATTTCGATAACAGGAACCTTTTTATTAAATTTATAGCTGACATTCGTAATCATTCGTAATCATTTACATTTTAATGTTTGATGTTGCTAAAGGTGAAGGAAAGCATTTATGATTGCGTATATCAAATTTAATAACATCCGCTGTGTATGGATAATAGTTGTACATTTATATGTATCTATGTATATAGTTCTCGTGATGCTTGTTTTATATTAAATTTATTATTTTTTTAAACCTAACCTAAACCTAACCTAAAATAGAGATTAATTAAACAATATATATATAACATAATATAGCACAGAAAAAAGAATTGCAGTAATGTATTTCATAAATAAATTGCTATATATTATTTATTAGATTAGATTGTTCATGTTTGAAATTAATTTCTTTAATAAATTACTGTAATATGTTCCAGAACAAATCTTCCTCGGGAAGTAATGCAAATACCTGATTTTCCAATGAAGCATAACGAAGGGCCGTCATTTGTTCATCATAGTGTAATTCGAGAGTATCTTTGGGATTACGCGAAACATTTTAATTTATATCCACATATAAAGGTAATGAAACTGATCAATTTTAAAGTATAAAATCGTAATGTTTGAATCTCATATATGAGTTGTTCAACTTCTTATATGGTGAAATTGTTAAACTTTAATAGTTTTATACATTTTAATAATCTTCATATGTTTGACTCCTTTTATTTCATATGTTTGACTCAAATTTATTATTAAATTTATTATTAATATTGTATTTTAGTTAAATACAGTAGTGAAACACGTGGAACCAGATACTTTGCCAAACGGCCAGACGATCTGGATGATCACGTACGAGGATTTGGAAAGCAAAATAGAAACAACGAAAACTTTCGACGCCGTAGTTGTGTGTAATGGTCATTACACTGTAGGCCATGTTCCACATATTCCAGGTATTGAAAGTTTCCCCGGTGGAACTATTCATAGTCATCAGTACAGAATACCAGAAGTGTATGCTAGAAAAAAAGTTTGCATTCTCGGTGCATCTTGGTCTGGTATGGATATTGCCATAGAGGTTTCGCAATATGCCGAAAAGGTATTATTTAGAAAATGTTATTTAATGTTTCATACGTTTATCATTCTATAAATTGACAAACTTTACCTTTAACTTTAGTTACTATAAAGAAATTTTTTCATACATTTCTATTATAATATATAATTATTTGTATATTATAATTTAATTTTTTTTTATACATTTGCATATTTACACATTTTTTTAGAAATTTATATATATCTCTATATATATTTTTATATATAGATTTTGCACTTTAAAATACAAAAATTATTAAAATTTTTTGTAATTTATATATTATTAAAAGAGTTAGTTTTATTTCTTTGAATGCAGGTATATTTAAGCCATAATCTACCGGAATCAGTTGATTTGAAAATGTTGGAAAACGTAGAACAGAGGCCTGGAATCCAATCGATTCAAGGAAATATATTCATCTTCCGCGATGGTTCCACTGCTGAAGTAGACAACTTCATATATTGCACCGGTAAAAAGACTTGATCTACTTCGTACATATAAGTGATCGAGGTATCCCAAATTGATTACACAAGTAAATGACAATTGTCAGGGCCCTGTCGAATTATCTTCAGGCCTGAATTTAAATAGTGAAAATACTATATTGCCTTCCATGGATAAAATATTCTATCTATATATTTAAAATTTCTCGTATTCCCAAGTACTTTAAATATTTGAAATAATTAAATGTTTCGTAATTAATAGAGTATTTCATAATGATAATATTTATAATAAAAAAATAATATAACAGATAGAATATTTCAACTAAGGAAAGTATAATGCTTCAATTTAAATATCATCCTTTGTTTTCGTTATAAATCATTTGATTTATTAATTTATTGTAATATATAATAATCTTATTCTTTTGAAATTCGTGTTTTTGTTTTTAATAATTCAGCTTAAATTATTAAATTATTAATTATTTTATAAAATTTGATATAATTAATTATTTCAAATCCTCATAGATTATTTATTCCCTCGGTAGGACCCTGGCCTCCTTAATTCGATCATCAATTAATACACTGATTTCGACAAAATCTCATGATTCCAGGCTATAAATTTACGTATCCCTTTATGTCAACTAAAGTGGAGATGCGTACGGACGACAACCACGTCGAGCCGACTTACAAACACCTAATACACATGGATTACCAGAATTTATTCATAATGGGACTGCCTGGGATAGTAATCCCGTTTCCTCTGTTTCATCTGCAAGCTCAGTATATTTTAAGCATTCTCGAAGGTCAAATTAAGCTACCATCCACTGAGCAAATGCGTGAAGAGTATGAAATGGAAAAGAAAGCTCTTCTCGATCTTGGAATTCCGGTAGGTATTTCATTAATCTTATTAATGTTATTGTATGCTTTTCAGTAACATCTGTTATGTTATGTAATTTATTCTTTACTTATTCTTATAATATTTCGAATTATAGGGTGTTGAGGACATTATTTCAAATAAGATATGTATTTCATTCAAAGAAGATTTTCATTTCGAATATCTTCTGGTTTTCATTATTTAAAAATCTCATAAACTAACTATAGGTCACTTTCTAATTAAAAACAATTTGTGCAAATATTTCAAATATTTTATTGTGAAAATCTTCCATTGATAGAAGCTTAATCAGTATATGATCATTATAATACAGTCACTATAATTGGCTGAATATTTATAACAAAATATTTATAATTATTCCATTAACCAGAGAATGAAAATATATTCGTTTAGCAACAGTAGGTAGGTTATCAAGGAAACAAGCTACGATTTATTGTGTTGTAATATACCTTTATTTGCGAGCGGTCGCGGTGTTTCAGGCGAATGAGTTGGCTGAACTAACGATGTCTCTCGACTGATGCTTATTATTGTTCACTACTGTCGAGTTCGTCGAAGTCGGCCCTGTAAGGTTAACTCTTTTTGTGCCTTTCCCAATCACGTGACTGGAAAACTAGGTTTTCTTTAGTACTATTTACGTATCTGGGCAGTATTTAAGTAATTGTGAGAATGACTTTATAAAATTGATCTTAGCCAAAGGTGCAGTTTAAATAAAGGCCTAACGGTACTTTTAAAACTTTTTGAGAATAGATTTAATTGCACCATTGAATTAGTCTCAAAGCAATGTACGGGATTTTAGGATTGTCACTTAGTCACGGAAGAATCACAATTTACTTTACGGTCTGGTTAATGATACTGCTCAGGTATTCTCGAAAGAATCGGGATTCCCGAGAATCCACTAACCATTTATATTCGTTTTAATGAATACATTCATGGTTTCGGATTGTTTATTCTAGGTATTTTCGGCTAAATTATGCTATTCTACTTTTTTCTTATTTAATTCATTAATTTATTAATATAACAATTTATTAATATTAATTTATTAATTTAATTCTTTTTAAGAGTGTTATATAAAAAAACGTGCAACTGTGTATTTACATATTTTATAAGCTGCTATACAGCACTGCAGAGTAGTTCGAGAAAAGGTTGCCGGGTTCTCGAAATTTTCGCGAATCTCGACTTTTTCGGGAAACCCAATTTCTTCGGAAATTTTGAAATTTTCGGGAACCCGACCCGACCCGACACAATCTCTTCCCGATTCGTTCCGGCATTTCCGGGTTCACGTACACACACCTACGTCCCTCACATTAAGTTTACAACGTTACCTGGGTAATGTGCTTTACAATTGATTTCGATTGACAATGAAAGTATATTTGTACGACCTAAGTCATTTTTAATGAAAAATGACTTGATTGATTTCGGTCTTTTATTTATATGTTTTAAAAAAGATTATCCTGAAAGATATTAAATACTAATGATCAATTGCTATATTACATAACAGCATTAAAGCAATATGTTAAAATTTAGTTTAAATGATGTTAATTTCAGAAATTACAATTAACCCTTAATCAGTTGGATTGTAGTAGAAAAATAAAATAAGTTATACCAGATTATATTAGAATTTAGGATAGTTGATATTATTTATATTTTATTCAGTGTCCCTTTTAAACAAACTTGCCCTTTATTTATTGATTTTGCTTTACGATCATTCCGGTAGAAAATTTTTTTTTTTATCATTACGTATTGTAAAATAAATTTTCTTTGCATTTATCCTTAATCAGACACATTTAAATTATTATTGAAAATTCTTAATTGAAAATTAAAAAAAATATATCATTTTTTTTAATAATTTACACCATATTTTATAAATGTTTAAAATTCAATACAAAGGCACCAAACTAATTTTTACACCTTAATTAGTACATCTCATAATAGAGATTAGCAATAAAATGAAATAAACGAAAGACTTCAAAATTAAATAGTTTAAATATAAACTGTAATGGTCAGTTAATAATAGCAGTTAATACTCTTCAAATTAGTAAATAATTTCGAAATAAATTGTAAGATCAATCTTGTTTCCTTTTATACTTTTATAAAATACTCGACTACTCTACTTTTACTTCAATATCCGAAGGACGATTAAGAAATAAAAAAAAAATCCAATATTTTTACAGTTAAGGCATATCGCCAAACTAAAGGAACGACAATGGGCGTACTACGACGAAATAGCCGCTGCTGCGAACATTCCGAGTTTTCCGCCAGTAATTCGGAAAATCTACGATCATGTGGACCAAATGCGTGAATTGGACTTAACCACCTACAAGAATTACCAATATCGCATAATTGACGATGAAAATTTCGCACTGTGTTACTGTAAACCTTGTTAGGGCTTAAACGTGAGAATCAAACACAGAGATTTCAATCAACAAGTATTTTGGACTGAAATCGTTCAAAGTTCGCAATTGCTTCAGTGATATTGCTTGCACGTTCTATTAAACGCAAGGTTACTGGAGCATTTCTATTTGCCGGTACTGAAATGCTAACATGCTGTTTAGATAAAACAATTCGAACGATGCTAAGAACTTTGAGCGCGCGCATTCTTCTTTGAGCGTTTCGCATACTCCTTCACGAAGTAAAACGTGTATCAAATAAACATGTACATTGTTGTAAAATCGAATGCAGCAGAGTAGAGTTTATAAGCGATTATTTGTTCTATAATGCGTTTGGTATCACTCTGATATCATTTTCAAGTTTTAACTCGATTTGAGCGAAACAGCGAAGATTGCACGAGCACTTGCATAAGGAACGCGTCAATTGCATTGTACTACTTCTTGTATCGATTGACAATCGAAGAATTTTGCGAGAATTGTTAAAAATTCTCATTTAGAAGATAATATTCTTGCAAATAGAAATAAAAAAAATCTGTGCCTAACAGGCTAAACTACTGTTGCGAGTTAAATAAAATTATTCTTCTTAAAAGTTTGTTTTCATTATTTAATTATTATTGAGTCCGTGTGGAACATTCATGTTAGATTTGTTTCGACTTTAATTATTTGTGTAGGAGACGCGTTCCTCTGATATTGGGTCTACTATTAGGATCCATAAACGTTGGTAAGAGGGATGTATTCCTTCAGGTCCCCCTTCTACGACCTTGGGTCTACTATCAGAGCCAATAGACGCATAGTGTTAACACCGGTAAGGGGGTGATACAAAGGACGTATCCCTTTGGGCAGTACCAGGGATGCGTTTTGTCCAATGGTACATTTAAGCCAAAAATGACCTACCTTTCCAGTCATGTGGTCGGGAAGGGGTGACCCTATATAAGGTGAACATGGCACTAGAATCCCATTTGTAATTTTTCCGGCTCTTGTGCTTCATGTAAGTATCCTCCAAAATAACATCTTATAAGAATATTGAGAATGAAATTTAAAATTGAGTTAATGTTTATTGAATATTTATTGAATAATTGTGAATTTGATCGTTATTGATTCTACAGAGAAATCAAAAGAATTAGTTGCAATAGCATACAATAATTAATATTATAATAAGTGAATGTAAAATTAATTTATTAAGCGGTAAATTGATTTTGAAATAATAGGTAAAAGAAAAAGAATATATTCTCTATAAATGTGAACAGCAGATTTTATGAAAAGTAATATTTCTTAAATGATTGTAATATTTTTGTCGTTAATCAACGGTAATATGTATGAATCTATTATAACAGCAAATTTTATTTCATTCTCAATTAATCAAAGTAATTACTATTAATTAATTAATAACTAAATTGAAGTAGAAAGCATAGTTAATTATAATTTCTCTTTCCGTAAGTAGTTTCCATTATATTGAATTCAAATTTCCCGCTCAGTAGCGACGCGTCTTTGTTCATTCGATGTGATAGATTTGACGTACAGTAACATTTGATGTGACGCGTCTCTGTTCATTCATATAGTAATATCACGTAATATTTAACGTAATATTTAACGTGATAGATTTCCCGCTAAGTAGTGACGCGTCTGCTTGTTCGTATACATAATGTTTGATGTGATAGATGTCTCCCCAAGCGTCTCATCTAGCGACGCTTCCTTAAACTAACTATGCTCTCTTTGTTCATTCGTGTTTTGACGCTTGGTGTGGTTGTTTGAATAGTTGACTAACCTAAGTGTTGCATAGAAAATATTTTATATTTTTACAAACAAATACAAAGATTTCATTAAAAATAATGGCAGAATACGTTAAAAGCAAAGCTACTATTGCTTCAGAAGAGACAGAAGCAGGCGAGATTCAAGAAGAAATAGCAGAGAGATTTCAAAAAGACGAAAAATCGAGATTGAATGTAGAAATACTTGAGGACACGGTGACAGCAGAACCAGTTTATCAAATACGTCCCCAGTTACACGAGAGGTATTTATTAATTATATCTGTATTTTCTAATATTAAGTTATATTTTTTAATTTAAAATTTTTGATAGTATTTCTTAAGGACATGATGTTCATTTGTTATGCATGATATTTCATTAAATGTATGCTACTAGTCAGAAGAATTTTTTATTTTTAAGCATTTCAAAGTATATTTATGTATATGATTTATAACAATCTAGTATAACATATTATAAATAACATATGAAACACATTTTACATAGAACGCAGGTTATTATTGTTGTTAGAAATAATTAATTGAATAATATATGCATGTTGTTCATTGAGTGGTAGTTTAACAAATACTTTCGATACAGGTTTAAACCTTTAAGTGCTAAAGAAATTATACATAATGTGCTATTTGATCAGCTTTCTATGAAAACGTATGATGCTCAGGAAGCTACTCAATGGACTAAAGATATAGCAGATCTAATTAGAGAGAAAGTTAAAGGTGAAATTCATTTTTCTAAAATAAATAAATGAAGGTTTATTAAATAAGAATTAACTTCAATTATATGATCTTGAATTCTAAATAATTTCTTTTAGAGTTAAAGTTCAAACGATACAAATACATTGTGAATGTGGTTTTGGGTGAACAGCATGGTGCTGGGGTAAAAATGGGTACAAGGTGTATTTGGGATGCAGAGGCAGATGCATATGCGTATGATAGTTTCTTGAATGTAAGAATTGCACAATTAATTTATTTAAATACTATACAATAGAAGCTATATTCTCAGAAATAGTATCTCAGAAATTCAGAATATCTTATTGCACTAATTTTAAAACAAATACTTCCAAAGATATATTGTTTATTATTTAATAATTAGGTTTATAGATTTTAATAATTAAAAAGTTGGTTATTTCTAAAAGAAATTTTAAACATTTAATAAGCAAACAGTAGATACAAGGATAATAACATTTTTTCAGGATACAATATTCTGCGTGGCTACCGTGTATGCTGTATATTTTTATTAGTAAATGGTTACATATTATTGATTACTGCACATTGAGTATTTAAAGTTCATTGTGCTACGAATGAAAGAATAACAATAAACAAGATCTCGAAGAAATAAACATTTTATTAAGTAAAAGCTATTATTTCTTACACACATTATATCGTCATGGCACAGTTTTTACATACATTTAAAAATATCTATGACCATGTATTTTATAATACACGTGCTCAAATTTTTAATGAGAGTGCATTACATTTACATGTCTTTGTTTACTAAAATTATTATAGCACCATAATTCACGGTATTATCCTATAATTACAAAAATTTTTTAAACGTGATAAAAGGCACTTGATTCTATACCTATGACTTTCACTTATATTTATTTATGTTAAGATTATTTTAAACTATGAAAAATTTAGTGTATTTTAATTCATATTTGTTGGATTGCAGAATTTTGTAATTGCATACATAAATATGCAACTTCATATAATAGTTAAAAATTAAAAGGCAACCAACGGTTTTGTGATGTATATAAAATATTGGTTTAATAACATAACGATATAAAAGAACATTTATTAGACGAATTCGAAAAATTTTTTTATCATAATGTTTGACTTAATATCTTCGATTCTTTGAACGAGTTATTCAAACTATTTTGAAACTTGTGAAATTCGAATAAAAGTTAAAAATACATAGTTTATAATGATATATTTTTGTATAAATATAAGATATATATACTAACTTTTAAATAGTATAAAAGAGTATTTTTTAAAAATAGTAAAAGAAAAAGGAGAAATAAATAAGTATTTTACTCCTATGAATGATGTTAAACTAATCGAAATCCAATCCAATACATATACACAATAGAATGGATTTAGTGTCCTTTGTATAAGCGAAGTAATAACACATATTAAGATAATTTAACGTTAGTAAAAGTCAAACTTAGAAGAATTCTCGATAGTTAATTAAAAAATTATTTAACATGAAAGTAGTAACGATTATATCGAATTTATTAAGTTATACTGAAAGGTAGAGTGAGATTTAGATTCTTCACAATTCATGATATAATTACGCCTAACTAAGCTTATAATTACGATAAAACGATATTTGATTCCTCGTAATTACTTACTCTTTCGAATTGAAATTATACCAAGTTTTAATTGTATATTTATTTGTCGTTATATATACACATAATTGACAAGTTGACAAACAGAAAACGAGAAAAATATTTGCTTGTGTCATTAATTATTTCGTAGCTTCTTGAAATTGTTTAATGTTCCTTTAAAGTTTATTCTCTACGTATTTTATTTATTCTACACAAGTGACGGAAGACTGATGAATTCTGACGCACGATTGTTCGAAAGTATGACTAATTAAATTGCTTAATCGATTAACACGTTTTAATATCAATATCAATATAAGTTACATAATTACACACGGCAAGGCACAGCAAAGTGGTAGGCAGACAGGGACAACTGCTTTGCCGCTGCTTGATTTTGATTTACTTTTGCTGGACGCCTCGTACTCGTATTTCGCTTTAGCCTTCTGCCATCCTCCCTGTAAAAATATGCATGATAATTGTATTATATATGCATGACTTCAAGGATATTCTATATATATTTATATTTTTCAATTAATTTGAATAATGAGTAGAAATAGATATTAAAATAGTAAGAAGTATATTACACAGGGTGTTCAGGGTTTCAGGGAGATTAATAAATACATACACGACGTAATGTGTCCCTCTAAACTATGCAACTTTTGTATATAATAATTTTTCATCGGGCGTATAATTTTATTTAAGGTGCGTAAGTTAGGTGAAACATCCTATATATATGCATGATGGATATTTTAACTTTTCGAGTTTCGGAAAAATTTATTTTAGATAATATTCTTTATTATTGGCAATGTTCTAAATGTTGTAGTAGCTCATAGATCTCATCGAAAAGATTTAAGACTAGATTACTCTTGCAAATATCAATCACTCATTGTGAGATTGGTAAATTTCAAATAAATAGTTTTCAATGGTATTATAGAAGTGGTAGTGTAAATTTATTCAGGAAAAGAGAGAAATGCGACGGTGAAATATAAATTTATGTAATTAATATATTAATTCGGACAAAATTAATTTATTTTCTCTTTCGTTTTTATCGTCGACCGCTGGAGTTTGCCAAAAATGATTGATTACAGCATGATTACAGCATGATTACAGCATGATTACGGCATGATTACGGCATGATTACGGCATGATTATAGCATAATTATAGCACATCTTTTGGTTTTTGATTCTTCTTTTTTCTGTGTGTATCGAGCATGATTGTATAAAAGTTTTATATTAATTAGATTAGAACGATGGAAACTCAATCGTCGGTGACAAGGTCTGCTAACAACAGCGGCTATCATATTGTCGTGAAGAATTTACCCAATTGTACGAGCGAAACAGATATAATGAATATCTTTAATAACTATGGGGCGAGCTATGTCGAGATATATCGAAAAAAATCAAAAGGGGCTCGAGCTTTCGTAATGTTTATCAGTTTGTCTAGCGCTAACGTAGCGTTTGACATACTGACAGCTAACAGCATTCACCTCCACTCCAAACAATTGAAGTTAGATTATACCGATTACTACAAAAAAACTAAAATGGCAATAGCGCCGCCCGTTGCAAATAACGGAGACAACAGCATATATAGTATATTACCTACAGAAATTATCTCAAAAATAATTGGATTTTTGCCGTATCAAGATCAAGCAAGATTAGAACGAGTATCTAAATTATGGCGGTTGGCCAGTTTGAGCAGCCACAGTGCCGTGAAACACTTTGGAATAGACCGGAGATGGCCAATTGGTTGGCATGGCGTAGAATTGTCACGGAAGTGTTTTTACTGGTTAATAAATAGAGCAAAAAACTACACATGGTCATTAAAGTTAACTGAGTGCACAGTATTAAACGATATATCAGAGTTGTTAAGAGTAGTCGTAAAGAGCTGTCCGCATCTACATGCAGTAGATTTGAGAGAAATCTTATTCGTTCCGGAGATGGCAAATGATCTATATTCTATAGCTCCGAAATTGACCGAATTAACTATAGGACCTTCTGACGGCCCAGTAGAACCAGAATTGATAAAAATACTCAAAGAAGCAAAGAAACTCGTGAAATTTAGAATAATATACACAATTGTATCAGGAAAGTTACTTACATACTTAAATCCTAATTTGGAGACTTTAATTGTTCAACATTGTTATTATGTGAAGTCATCACATATGTGTGAAGCTATAGAAAGACTACGAAATCTTAAACACCTGGAGATAACTGCATGTCCAAAACTTGACGAGTCTGTTCTACGGGCCTTAATAAATAATACTGATATATCGAAGACAATAGAAACACTGACACTTTCCTACCTCCCAAATCCGATAGTGAATTACGATGGGCAGGCCTTCCCACACTATGAATATCGAGAAGTCTATATAAAATGTAAGACTGGCTTTACTTTACCGGGCATTTTGTTCATAAAACGTTATACAAACATCAAGTACCTAGCCTTAAGATTTTGTGGTTGGGTAACGGAAGAGGTTCTATATGAAATAGCTGATAATTTGCCACAACTTGAGTACTTAGATCTGAGTGGATGCGCCAATATCATCGGAAGTTTCGCATTGGATTCACTTGCGAAGTTAAAAAATATAACTACAATAAAGTTGAACCATCTCCATTCCACGGTAGACGGTTCTGTACTAAAAAAGTTTAAGAAACTAAAAGAAATTTCTTGTAGAAATAGCTTAGGATTCGATAACGAAGCCATTTGCGGCGCGATAAAGAATTGCCCGTATTTGTCAACGATAATTATAGAAGATTGTCTTATTATAGGAAAACCTGTAATTCTATGCGCACTTTCAACTATTCATAACAACAATAGAACATTACCGTTAACCATGCACGTAGCCGACAGCGCAATTTCCGAAGATATGAAATTTCCGCAGAATGATGTTCTCACAATTTCTCATTCCCGGTTGCACAATCCCAGTTATGAAGCGTCATTTCCTTACAAAAGTAAACGAATATGTCTTATTGATTATTAGCTTATACAAAAGATTACATTTGACCAATGTACATAATAAATTCATATATTTTCTATTATGTTTCTAATCGTTTAGTAAGTAATCGTAAGTTTATAAATTGTAATATAATAATAATATTAATAATATAATAATAATGTAATATAATAATAATAATAATATTAATAACTTTACAAAATCTTTTGAGTTCTAAACAAAAACTTGAAATTTAAAATCGAAAAATTAATAGTCGTACAAAGCGTTTGTCAGTCGAATCTCTGTTTGTTAAATCTATTTTACCCGAAGAGACTCGATGAGATGAAACTTCCGGAACTCGAAGATTTCTTTGCTTCTCTTGAGTTTCGAATTGTCAAAGTTCGTAGTGGGAAGTAGTATTTTTAGAAATAATTGGATTTTCATTTAATTTATTATAGTTAGATGTATTGAAACCAATTACGTCCAATTTACAGTTAATTTGTCGTAGCAGAAGGTTTTTTGAATTGGAAATATTTTTAGAAATGATTGGGTTCGAAGCTATTTTAAGTTGAAACAGTAAGAAATAATTACGTTTGCAATGATTTTATTATATTTTTTTAAATTAGAGTACCGCAAGAAGTATTAGTTTTGGAAGTAAAATGTTACTGTTATAAGATGCGTAGTTTAACTACTTACACCAGATTGCGATATAGCTCCGCTAGCTTCTTCCTTTTTAGTGAATTCTGCTGCTCCCGGTGGATAATAAACCGGAGGTCCAGCAACATTTTTACTCTTTACTTTGGGCGGTGTGTGAGGCACAAAGTCAACTTCCTTTTTCACTACTGGGGATTCTTTCTGTTGTTCCTTTTCTCTTTTTTCAATGTCTTCTAGTACTTCACGCTGAAAATGTAAAAGAGTGGTATTTAGTAACTACTAGACTGCAGACTTTTGTACAATTTTGTATAACTTAGAGATGCAGGAATGAATAAAATGCTTATAATGTTCAAAATAAAATACTCAACGTCAATTCAAATTAATATTTATACTAAATATACACATATTTTATGTATTATGATAAGTAATTAATAAAATCAGAGAAATATTTTATTCCTTCACTTCCATTAATAATTTTAATGATAAATTTAATTAATTTTTTTTTTAATAACACATAAATAGCTTCTTCGAACACAAATCGAGATTGATTATAAACTTTCTCATTATCAGATATGAAAATAGCTTGTACAATTAAAAAAACAGATCTATTACACCACTATGACTGTAAAATATTTGGCTAAAACGATCTTGTTTTTAGCAAAGGGGATTGTTAAGATTTTTAATGGGTGAAGATCATTTATCACAGAAATAAGATGTACAAAGTTTTCTAAGTGGATCGAGTCAAATTCATGTCAATCGAATTCGAACTAATTAAAGAATCAAAGAATTTCTAAACTAATTTAGCGATTTGCTTAGCACATCTGACGTGTGGTTTTGACGGTGCTACACAGTTCGACTTTCTTTACTACCAAAATCAAACTCGACGATTAAATGTCAAACAAGGCTGAATTTTTAAAGCCATTGATTTCCATTAAGAATAACCCTCATTTCTTTAGAAATCTAAAACACCTTCAAGAAGTCGCACATTTAGATTTCCAAATTTTCCAAACACTCCCCCCTAAAAAAAAAAATATTTCCTTCTTACCTCTGTGTCAGAAAACGATGCCATAAGATCCTCTAATTTCTTAGGCGGACTTTGCACGTTGTTTGCCGGTTTAGTCGGATAAAGCTGAACACCCTCAATCGGGAACGGTTTGGGTAACAAAACCTCGTGATCCTCGGGGTGTTTGCTCGGCGGTACAGTCGTGGTGGTGTTGGAAAATTTGTATATAGTCGTGGAGGACTGCGGGTTGGTGGACTGCGATGTTGTATAATAATTAACCGGTGTTCCTGGTTTGTCAGGCGTCGGGTGTCGTCCACTGGACGGTAGCCGACTAGGATAATGTTCCTCGATCCGATTGATCGTCGTATGCGTCTCGTTTATGGTCGGTGGTTGATTCTGATAAATCACCGTGGTTCCAGGATGATCTGGTCGATCACCAGGTGGATACCCGTTTGGATAACTTCCATCCACTTGATAGTATTTTTCATTTCGCGTGATCGTCGTTTTATTTTCTAACGGTGGTGAACCAGGATGGTAGACTGTCGTTGTTGGTTGCCCTGGTGAACCACCGTGATGTTCCTCGCGGTAGAACTTGGACTCTTGATGGATCGTGGTAGATTTCTTCGTCACGTCTGTTATAGGAGGCGGTGGACTGCTGTATCTAGTCGGTGTTCTAGGTGGAACGTTCTCGGTCATGGTTTGATAGGTGATCGTTTTGTCCGTGGTGGTAGTTCCTTTTGGTATCGTGTAGGTGATTGTTTGATCACCTGGCAGCACAACGCTACCTGCTGTTGGCACGTTGCTACCCGGTAGATAGGTTTCGGGTGGTCCTGGTAGTTCATAAGTGTACGTTTTGATGGTGGTGGTTACTTTCGTGTTTGGACCTGGTGCCAGGTTGATCGGTATCGCTGGTGTTGGCGATGGGACTGGTACATACTCGACGCTTCCGTATTCTTGCGCAGCACTCGTGTGCACCGTTGTTACTGTATTTTGCACTGGTTCCGTTTGGTAGCCTACGACATTGTTTGATCGTTGAAATAAATCTCGTAACAACGAGGCAGTTTTAGTTTTTGAGAAATTTTAAAGTTTACACGTAACGAGCAAGCATCGTATAGATATCGTTTAACATTGATCGTTGATCGTCAAAGGAATTTTGAGCGTCGATATATGTAATATTGTAATATACATATATAGTGTGCATTTTATAACAAATTTTACCGTCGTTGTAGTATTTTCATTGTAGTGTCAAAAATATTAGGAATTCTAAATTCAATTTAAACGTTTGTAAATTACAATACATCACTTTAGATAGAATAGATAGATTAAAAAACTTTATGTTTCATTTATTATCTTATATTATTTCTACTGTAGTATTGAAAGTACTGGGGATTCTTAAAATGTATGATCTCTGACTATATTTATTTTAAACGTTATTATTAATGTTGGTATTGTTACCTGGCAATGACTTCCACAGCATTCAACGTATACATGTTAGAGTAAAAAGATAATTATATTGTAGATGAACAATGCTTTCTACTTTTTGAATGATTAGTGTAACTTATTTTTATTCATTTAATTATCTACTTAAACAGCATTAACCATTCAAACTTCAAATTCATACAAAACTCATTGCTGATTTTCAACGATACTTGTAAATTTATAAAATTTTTAAATATACTAACTGGAAGATTCGTGAATATACTTGAGGTCCCTTTGAGTACCTGGTAAAGGCGAGGTTTGCTTCGAACGAGATGTAGAACTATCGCTATACACCTGAAATATGAATATCCTTTTATATTTTTTAATTCGTATCGAATTTATGACGTGTAAGATATTGTAAGAGACAAAGTACTCACTAGTTCTCTGTTGACTGATTTGCTAACCGGTTCTAAACCACGAGGTATTGTGCTTTCTTCGTAGGTCTTTTCTCGGATATCATCGCTGTAAAATATACGCGCATATTCTGTTACACGGTCTATTATAATTGAAAATAAATGATTTCATTTTGATAACACCATATAGTTAAATATTTAATTTCAAGGCTGTAGACAATAACGAAATATAAATCTATCTGAATTATTAGTTGCCAGTTTAGCAAGAAGTGCTCGTATAATTTTGTTGGCAAGAATACAAGTAATTTTGATATTTTCGTCTTGCTTTGGGAAAGAATACTACTTACATCATGGTGTTAGTCAATGTACTGTCTGTTGTCCACGAATCTGTAATATAAGGAGATTTAAGTTGATATTTTCATTATTTTATTATTTAATATTATAATCCAATAATAAAATATACAGTGATGGACAAGAGAAAGTTTAAAGAACAAATGGTACGAGAAAATCTGTAGCTTTATGTAGTACTTTAAAAAGAATAACGAGTAATATGCATATGTTCTAGAACAGATGACTGTGACTAATAAAAAAATAAAAGTGTTATACAAATATTAATTTTATTGATTGCTATTGTTCATTTAATTCATAAATTAGATTATTCAAAATTATATTATTCCAATTTCCAGGTTCCAACAGTTTACCGAATTATAAGATACTTTTCATAAATCAACTGTGGTCTTGAAATTACTCCTTCTGAAAATTTCTTATATGACGTTGTACGATTTTTTCGTACGAACACGAAGTTACACGAGCTCAAAATATCGACGATTTTTCATCGAATGTACGAATACTTTCTGCGTGTACTGAAAATATTCAAAGCGAAGACTCTCGTTGAGAAGTTGAACGGCCATCACCCGGTAACCCAATGACAAAGGACATCCTTGTGTCTCAATGTCGCCGATTTTTCGGTTCGAATCCATTTCTTTTTTCTTCCCATTTCGATCGTTTCTTTCCTCTCTGTTTGAAGCGCAACAGAGGGACGGAGAAATCGGGTCAACCTTCTGTTACACGCAACCCTAATATGGATACGGTTGTGTATCGTGTGTTACCGCAAAGACACACACTCTGGTCGCAACGTCACTTCCATATAGAGAGACAGCCAGCGCGGAAATCTTCTCCGTATAATGGCGTTGTCGTGTTACCTGCGACCATGGTTTACCGGAACCTCAGAATTTCAGCAATTGCCGCATCTGCTTACAACGCTGTTTTCCCTTGCGTAACGTGCATGTATTAAAGGTAATGCTTCATGGAAAATGGAACAACTTTGCAGTTGTAGCATGTACACGCGTAGTTTCCAAATTTGTGTACAAACTTTGATTCATGATCATTCGTCACATTGTACAGTCAACATGTTGTCAGTAGTGGTATAATGGTATTAATTGTAATAGATACAAAGCTAATTAAATTATTTTTCCAAATTTTATTTCCCAAATATCCTTCGTTTTATTTCCAAAATTAAAATCTTCCTATCTTTTTGTCACTTTACATAAATCTGACAAAATTACTTTTTCAATCCTCCCTTCACTATTGCTTCTTTTACTATATCAAGTTTATTTCTTTTGGTTTGGTACTCGGTAAAACTAGCAAAATTAGAATTTTCACATTTTACGATCTGCATATTGTTAGCAATGTAACAATATAAACAGATACGATTCTTATAAAATTATTTCTTAATTTTCCATTCACTAATGCTTGTTCTATTATGCTACATTTGTTTCATTCAGCAAGTCTAAAGGCACTAAATAAATCTAACGAAATTAAAATCTTCATATCTTGCAATCTGTAAGGATACTCTATTAGCAGTAATAACGACAGAGTAACTGATACAAATGCAATAAAATTATTTTTTTCAATCATCCATTCATTACGAGCTAATAGCTCGTTGTACCAAATTCATTTCCCTTGATAAATCGTTCAAGGCACTTAATCATGTTTACAAAGACGCTTAATTTTCCCCGGTTGGAGTTCCGGTATTTAACAGCAGCAGGGTAATGGCCGTTCGATTAATGAAAAGGAGGCGCGAGGCGAGTTTCGCGAGTATCTCCTGGCAAGGAACGAACCTCCCTCGTTTTGTCGTTCTCATTGTTAATTAACCGTATACCTGCAAGGCCGTTCCGCGCCTTAAAAGGAGCGACACGAGTGACCAGCTCCCCTTCCTTCCACGATCGTTTAAAACGCGGCAGCGCTTGCGCGCGATTCCTCGCGAACACGCCCGAGGGTTCATAGCGGTATATCGGACGTTCCGACAGACAAAACTCCACGCTTTTTACCCAAATTTCATCTCCCTTCGCGATTCTATCTCACGTTATTTCTCTCCGTCTTTCCCGACTTCCGTTCTTTCCACATCGCTAATGACATTTCTCGCTTCAACGAGAGGGGAACCGCTCCTTTTTAATTCGATTTTCATGGATTTTTGATTGATATTTCTCCAATAATTTGATAATTTATTCCTCGGTATTAAATCGACACAATGAGAAAAAATTAATATCTAACGAAGAGACGATCTAATTCAATTCTTTTATGTTAACAGTAGATTAAATTTTCATTCAGTTGCGCATAAAATTCACATAAATTTACGTGTAGGTGTTCAATTTCATATGTTTATATTATATATTTTATGCGTCGAAGATTTCAATGTTCTTCAATAGTTTTGAAAATTTACCAGAGGTGTGATATGAAGTAGCATATATTTAATTAGGAGAAATTGGTAATTAAGAAGAAAATTGGTAATTCCTACAAAAGTGCAAAAAGAAAACTGACAATTCTATATCTTTGCTGACTAATAATCGTTAAAAAGAGATACATCCATCTCCTTATCCAAAAATTAACTTTTAATTTTGAAGTTGAACAATAAATATAATTTTCGATTGAATTGTTATTTAGTTTACAATCGTAAATTCTTAAATAGTTTCAAAGTTTTTTTTTTATATTTTAGCTATCAAAAAATTGATTAAATAATGTTGAAAGTCTGAGCTAGAAGTATTAATATAAACTTACCAATTGGTTTACCATCGAGATTTTTGTTATATTGATACGACACCTGTTTGTAAGCGATCGTTTTACTTTGACCAGGCTGCACCTAAAACAGAAATAAAGATTTTATTAAACATTATTGTGAACAAATAGACACTCATAAAACTTTTTTTATATTATATTCTTTTTTACGATTCTATTATTAGGTCCTGATAGGTATAAGTAATTTTTATTGTGATACGTTTAAAGTTATAAAAATAAATTATATCTAGTTTTAGCTTAAGAGAAATTTGACTTGAAAGTATTAGTATAATATCATTATGAAATTCTATTTTACTAAAATTAAAAAATTTTCCAATTTAGAGATTTAGAAATTTATTATTTATTATTTTAATTAATAATTTAAAGAGATAATTTGTTAAAAATTAATTTCTGTTTAATGCATGGATGATAATAGAAAAACAAAAATGTAAGTTTCATAAAAATTATATACTCGGAATTTTAATTTTTAAAACAATTGATTGGAGTGATAATATGATGTCCTGCCACACAGGCCGTGTTACATTTTCTCATCACACAGTCGTTCGCTTAAGAATAGCTTGAAGAACAATATTCTACATCTTATACCATTATTCATTATCCACCTTCATATCATAAAATACGGAAACGTAAATTAAAACGTAAATTAACTAAGAAATTAAATTAAATTACTAAGTATTTTAACATATATGTAGCATCAAACTATAAGAATAACATTAATTCTTTACGAAAAAGCAGTTAAAAATCAGGATGTTCGGACGAGTTTGCTGAAAATTCGAATCTGTCGATCGTAGAACCATTAATGACATTTTTAATGGAACTTGAAGTAAATTCCTCTTATCGTGAAATTCTAAATAAATTGACAATCTCGAAATTTTCGTTAAATTTCTAATAATTTTATTCTGTTTTGTAATTTTCCCACAAGCGTTCCAATATTAATGAACATACTAACGTAGTTCGATGAATAACTGTAGCATGTTTATTGCAAAACATGCGAGTCGTTTTTCAGGTGACTCTCCTTTTAAGCTGATAACTGTAACGAAAATCCTACATAAAACGCGTTGGTGGATCGGTAACAGTGTTGAATCACTTGGAATTTTCAGTACTCTAAGAGACGAGGTAATGAATATTTCATCGAGACGAGGCTTCGAATCTTCTCAACGTATTAAGTAATGATTACGAACACTCGAGAATTGCGTAAGAATGGATGAACGTCAGCGATGAAACGATAATGGTAACAATAACTTTTGATTGAATTTAATTCCTAATACAGAGTGTTTAAAAAAACACGTTTTCAATCAAGTGTTTTATCTCTTTAATAAAATAAACTCATCAAATGGACGAATGAGAATATTTTAAAACATTTCTTTCGACTATTTGCATTTTTGTGTTTTGTACATTCAAAAATGTATGTGTCTGTGTTTTGTTAATCACATTCTGTAAAATATCTATTTTTTAATCTCTCTTAATCTTAGCGTTTCCATGATATTTTACATGAAAGCAACAATTTCCTAATGCAAACATAAAAACCGATTTTCAAAGCGTGTCGACTACGTGCGTATGTACGTGCGTGTAGATCTGTACCGTTTGAACATTCTTGCGAACACAGTCGGTATCCAATTAAAGGTAAACTGTAGAATGTAAATTCTACGCGAACGACTTGTCATGGATTTAGCAGTTTTCATAGTTGAGATGCTGTTATTTCGTATGCAAATGAGAATAGGCGGTGTTCTTGCGTACCTCAAGGGTTCGACGGCTGGGAGCTTTATCCGCGCCGAGCGTAAGATGCGCGCGATAAATTGCACGTGTAACAAATCAACGTTTTCATTGAATGTTAAGATTACGGTCTGACCAGCCAGGAAATGCCGCAATTACCCTAGGACCCGTGGTTTCTAGACAGCAATTCTGCGATCTTTGCATGATCTTCTAATGTATGATGTATCTCGCGAGATGTCAGATTTATGATACCGCATTCCGGCAAGAAAACCGACCGTCTTATTTCTCGGCCAGAGACGCTATCGATGCGATTGCACGAGGTATTGTGAGCTGAATGGAATTTAGAGGTTCGTTCTGGCCAGCATAATTGTATCGATGATCCATCATTCTCGAGAATCTAGATTATCTTTCGAGGGTAATGTTCTTTTCTTTAACTCGTTTGCATGTATGTATGAACGATGTGTGTCTCGCGTATGATGGATGAAGTGTCTCTTGCATATCTTTTTTGTTAATTCGTTGTGGTTTTCGAGTTCCTTGTTTCTTTGATTTTGATTTGAATTGATTGAACAATGAAAACATTGAATAGGCTTTTCATTTGTTAGAATGTTTATTTATCATATTTACAACTTTGTATTATCTATATAGATATATAATAGGTAGTATACCCTATTATATTATTGTATTATTATATACTAGACGTATATAATATTATAAACTTATAATATAATTTTCTTTTACAAAATTGTAAATACAGTAAATGAATATTCTAATAAATCATTGTATTATAATGTAATGCGATATAGAGTGTTCATAAAATCCGTGTACAATTTGAAATTGTTGTAACTTTGTAAGTATATGCGATAAAAAGAATCTGTAAAAAATTAGAAAGCTTGATGCATCTAACTTTTTTTCTTGTCTTTATAGAATGACCATGGCTACACTAGAAGTTGTCCACTGAAAGTTTAGAACCAGTACAAGAAAGAAACATCACGCAGGATTTCCATATCCAATTGGATGAAAAAATTTAAAGAAAGTGTTAGTGAAGAAACTGTAGCATCCGTAGAAGAGAAACCTTTCAGGCAAATCCAAGAAAGTCATTAAGACGGGCATCACTAGAGCTGAGGCTTTCAAAGACTATGCATAAGATTTTGCGGCAAAACTTCACGTGGAAGCGTAATAAATAATGTAATGTTCAAAGTAATATCAATTAATGAGAAATATATTTGAAGTAAATAGCTAAATCAATCAAGTAATATTTAGATGTTAGATTTGAAATATAAGGTGTGCTAATTCTAAGGAATTTCAAGTTTAGTACTCGAGTAGTATAAAATCGTATACTTGGCCGATTTATTTTGGTTGAATGTCAAATCGAATTTTCTAGCGATCGTAAACGTCAAGACTACGGTACTTTCGAGTATAAAGACTGATCTCACTGCATGCTATGATCATTCTGATACATCGTGAGCCTGTATATTAAGTACGTACGTAGGCATGGACCCGTGCAAACAGTATACCACCTCGAGGCAAATCTCGACCGATGCAATCTCTTTGACATATAATTGGAACTGTCAGGTTTCAACAAAAGAATGCGAAAAAACAGAAACTGAAATTACAGTGGTTGTATATCCGTCCAGACGTTTTCAAAGCGATTTTCTGTGTCATGTTAGTTTTCTGCGTTTCACTCGGATAAAAGCAAACGGAACGTACATACGCATTAATAATTCTTTATAAATTTATAATGTAATACAGCGAAGATTTGGTGAATTTTATTTGAAAGAGAGATAAAAAGCAGCAATTTGAAATAACGAGTTATTATGCTCTAATTATCTTTTTATTTCAATTCATTCTTTACGAGTATAAAGAAGTAGAATTTGTTTGAGCTACTAAATTTCTGGAATTTTTAATTTCTCAAAAATGCAGTCAATCAACATTCAAACTTGTTAAAACAGGAACTTTCATTTTTGATAGAGAAATGCACGCATATAAGAAATTAGTAAAGCCGAAGCGAACGCCAATGTATGCAACTTACATTTTGTAATTCTGAATCGATAAAGTCCAAGCCAGGTATACCACTCGATGCACCACTCGGCCCAGTGCTCACGTACTTTTCAGTGGTGGTTGTCATCGTTCGAGTTGGTGAAATGCCTCTAAAGTTAAACCGATGAATTTTTCCATTGAGAGACGCGTGTATGTCTGTCACGTCTTTGAAATTGAAAAATTTCACAGGTTTACTCACCTGCCTTCAGAAACCACCTTGGTTGGATTTGCAGCTACACGATACTCCACTTGAGGCGAGAGTGTCCTGCCACCGCGACTCGGGGTGGCACTTCTTGAGACACTTGTTTGCAGGTCCTCAAGAAGAGCGTCTAAAATCATGGAATGTGCGAATCCGTCATTTTTGTACTTTGGACGAGGCACGTTTGTACAGTTGTCTACGGGACTATTGGAACATGCGTGGAAATTTTTTTATGAATATGTTAAGAACATTTCGAAATTTCGCCAGCGTTGCCAATGAGATTCAATTATATCTATTGAAAATTTATGTAGAAATTACAAGATATTTATTGGGAGTAGATATATATAATTAAGCATGTATCCTGCGTTTAAAATTAATTAAGATTCGTGAAACCGTTCTTTTTCTCTTTGAAATGTTTGAAATTTTTCATAGACTGTATTTTCCATATACACATTGTTATTATCAATAGCATACGTAATATTTATACATAAAAATTCTTTGATTTTTAAGTACTTTCATGAGCTACTACATTGCTATAAATACACAATTTTAACGCAATTTTAATAGTATCGAATGATGTCGAATTTCTGAGTAAATAACATATGTCTTATCACAAGTAAAAAAGTATATTATCATACTTGATATATATTCTCGACAAATTTTATTGACGAATGAATAATTCGAGTTTCCAGTCGAAAATAAGTTTATCGTTTCAAACAAGAAAGTTATTTTTACTGTTGATATCATTCCAGTAGCTGTGCGGTGATTGAGGAATCGATTTAAGATTATGTCACATTAAGATAAAAATAGTATAGAGTTAAAATTGATGAATCTGTTTTGTGTTGCGAGCAATATTCAAGCTTTATCGTACAAATTTAACAAAAATCATGAAATTATAGGAGACATATGTAGATTCTTGGTAGAAAAACAATGACTGATGATAGGATTACAAAATTACTTGACATTAAGATAAAAAATAGATAGAATTGACATTCGATTGACGATCTATTTTATGATAGAAATGATCTTCAACCTTTTTGTCATGAAATCATGAAAGACCTATATATAGTCTTAGTAGAAAAAGAATGATTCAATGATAGGATTACATTTTCAAACTTAATTGAGAAAAAAAAAAGAATATAGAATTAAAATTTGATTAAAGAATCTGCTTTATCATGCAAATAGTTTCCAAACTTTTTAGTGAAAGTCACGAAATCATATGTCAGAATCAGGGTCTGAGTAAAAAAAGTATGATTCAAGGATAGGATTACATCTCTAGTGACACATTTAAAGGTTTACCTAAGTTGTTTTCGAGGCTGTTGGTCGTGATTGTCTGGCCAGATATAGGACCACCATGACTCACGATCTTTCTACTGGTGTGCGATGTCGTTCTCTCCCTCACTGCAGCTGACATTGCGCTCCTCTTCAACTTCCCTACCTTGCGAGGTCTGGAGAACAATTTAAACAAAAAAAAAGGAGAAATAAAATGCGTGAAATACGCTGACCAATCTAAAAAATTGCGAGTTGAAGCAAAAATCACGAGTTGTGCAAATATAAGAAGGTAAGCATAAATTGCTGTAACAAGTGTTAAGGATTGTCACTTTGATGTATGTATGTATGAATATGCATGATAGCAGAGTGACTTCAGAAATTCGCAAATATTCGTACGATTAACATATACACACACATTTGCAATAGTCTATTTTATTATTCACAATCAATTTCGAATGCTTGGTTTTGAGCAATTGTTTATCGTTTATTATTTCAATTTCAATTATTAATGATCCATATTAGTAATTATATTCATTTATTAGCAATCTATTTTTATTATATATTCGATTTGACAGCCGTATTGTCTATTTCACTATTTCAACTTCAATAGAAATTCAATTTTTTAGTACGACAAAATAATAATAGGTTCTTGTCGTTTCAATATAGCCGTGATAATTATAATAGTTACAGAATACTAAATATAATACTCAAACAGAATGATAGAACGAGTTTGTGAATGCATCAATGGATATACGGGATGAGTCATCGAATTTTAACCTTAAATTACTCGACCTCAATAGTCTTTTTTATTTCGCGCCCGATATACTATTTTGAAATTACAAGGTCGAACGTTACGTTTCCCAGTGAAAAAACCTACAGTGACCTTCGTGATCTTGCTGAAAAGACAAAGTATGAGAAACTTGACTATTACATCGTATTATCTCATTTCTCTCCTTGATATTATACGAACTTGATATTTTAATTGAAACGTTTTCTCGCGAAGAAAGAGTTTATGAGTAGTTTAATATAGTCACCTATGAGTAACTTTAATGTGGGTTAAGTTAATGGTAACTTGAAGTGGGTCATGAGTAGTTTAATATAGTCACCTATGAGTAGAAAACTTTTCATACACTGTGACATCAGTATTAGATTGTAAGAACGAAATACATTAACACACATATATATATATATATATATATATATAATATAGAATAGCTAGCAGAACTATTCCTCTGCGTGAACGCAACAGTACTTCTATTTATAGAGGTCGAACATTTATAAATATGGCAGATTCGAGGAGATCGGGAACTGGATCCGGCGGAGGCGCGCCGCTAGAACCTGAAACTTTCGCGGTGAACACCTGAAGCCGGTTCTAACGTTAAAACCGTGGTGAACCTGGAGCAGTGGCATTTCGAATTAAGTGGGCGCGTGTAATGCCCAGCGTTCGCGATAGAAACTCGCGAACGAAGATTTATTTCTGTTTCCCTGGTACGTTCTTACACCGTCATTCCTCTCGGTTCGCCTCGCACTTATGTGCGCGCGTATTTACATGTACGACTGTCGAACACGTTGTTTCGTAAAACTAGTTTTGTAACGTGGTATTAAGAGAGATATAATGATAGTGGTCGTGGGCTGATCCGTTGGGATCTTACTTTTGATTAGACGAGGAACATGGTCGTTCTATGGATTGATTTATGGAAATCGTTCGCCGCGATGAAAGGGGAAGTCGGGATTTTAATAATGTCTATAAAGTTTCGCAACAACTCTTTCGCAGTGATTGTTCGCTGCTTTTGGAGTATGGTATTTGAGTTTGAGAACGGGTGATCTTTTTATGTTCGATGTTACGCATAATCATAAACTAATTGATTGATAAATATATTGTGTATACGTATTTATGTATTTGTGTAATACGAAAATTATATATATATATATATATATATATAATTATGTATATATTACATAATTATATATATCATATGTAATATATATTATATTACACACATACACACACACACACACATATATATTACATATTATTATTCTTCATAAAGTTGATTCCGTGTTTTTTGCTTTACAAGAAAATAAGATGTATTTCTATTATTAATAATTGTCGATTATCGATACTTCACATTGTAATTGATAACAAGTACAATTTTCTAATAAATATGTTCTTTAATATGTATAATGGAAAGAAGAGTATTTTGCTTGTTTGTAATTTTTCAAATTATGACGACTCGAAATGTTATTAATATTCTCATGATTGTACAATATTATATAGTAGAAATACTACAATTAGATAGCCTAATATTATCATTTTAATCATTAGTTCCCAAAATTTTTATTCATACAAGGACTTGCGTAATATTATTGTCATTATTGTCACGGGAGCCATTAATTTCCAATTATCTTCTAAATGCCAGTAAAGTTTGCAATTTTTACTTATTCTTACCTAGATTCTTTAAACACGCTCATAAAAATATAAAATCGCGTAAACATCCGCAGTCTACTCATGAGATAACACCGTACCAAGTAAATCTGTTTCAACTATTTAAATCACGTCTGGGGCGCGACTGAACGTAGAAGAAAGTGTATGTATTTCCACGGGAAACGCCAAACGGTCGTTTTATTCCGGCGGAGACATCAATGCGAATGGGGCAAAGGGGCCAAGGAGGTCTTCCAAGAATCATCTACAGAGGAGACACACTCGTGTGATCGCCGCTGAAACCTTGAAACGCAAACCCGGACGGTTTCTAGAATTTGTATTCCCCTAACGCGCCTCTCGGAGATAAAACATTTTTTAACTCGGGCCAGTCCGTGACTAAACTTTCAAATTTTTGGATTATGTCCTAGTCATTCACTTCCGCGCGATTTTCGTTAATTGCATCCACTTTTCTTTTAATCGTTCTCTTGCATAGAAATAGTATTTTGTTTCGTGAGTGGAATGAATTGCATGAAGTATTGTTTAATTTTTCTAGTTTTATTTTAACATTCTTGGACGGAGGTGTGTGTGTATGTATTTGCGAAATTCTAAATAAATAAAATCTCTCGCGATTTTAAGAGATGTGTGTACTTGTTATTTTTATCACGATAGTGTTTTGAATGAAACGATTTGATAAGGAAGCATGCTAATTTGAAACACGTGTAATTACACAGCCGAGTGTACGAATCGCTGCATATTTTAATGATTTCGTCAGTGCAGACTCGACTTCATGAATCCAAAGTACAGACGAGATTAAATTGCGCCGCTACTGCAATTTTTAACGTTATTTAAATCGTTCTTCATTCTTCAGATATTTCTGCAGTTCAAGTATCATTGAATGTGAAGCGATGAAAGAAAGATAGATGATAGTTATTTAAGATACGAAAGAAGCACGCGATAGATTTACTTATACTATTGATTTTCTGATTTTTATGCTATTTGATGATTAAAAGAGTACTCGGTACTTTAATTCTTACCTTATGTTTTATTATAAAATGGAAACATTGGAATTATAGATTTCGATAGATCGTAATAATGGAATAGTTTCGAGTGAAAAGGAAAGCTAGAATTCTTTAATTTTCAATCTTTTGTATATTTCCTCTGCATTTCTTTAATCCATAATTTATTTATATTAATGAAAAATTCATATTTAAATCCTTACATTAATGCTTGCGCGTACAATAATATATAATAATATAAAATAATAATATATTATTTAAGAAGTAAAACAAACCTTTGCTTAGATCTTACTGATCTCACATTATTTTTAGAAAAATTTGCATAAAAATCCACAATCTACTAATAACTTATATTGAAATCTAATTTCGAATGGAATGAAAAATCAGAAAATTCTTTGATTTTTAACTTTTTCTCAACGTGTATTGTCCTTGGTTAATGATCTACGATAATTCGTTTCAACATAGATCCATATTTAATCGATTCATTCGACCGAGTCTGAATAAATATCACTCAATTTTCGAATATCTCTTCTGAAAATTGCGATACACTGTAAATTTAACCGTGATGTCGCTTTTAAACTGAAGTTAAAAATGCTTCGAGACGTCCCTAACTACATACATACGTATAAATATAATACATGTGAGATGACCTCTTACATCGAATCGTTAACAGAGTGTCAGAGTAGTAGTGACATTGTGCATCGCCGTTCAAGGTCCTTGTGCCAATCAAAATGATGACCACAGTTGATTTGATTCTAAGCGATAGTAATTGCGATAGTGTAAAATAGTATGTTAAAAGCGGGCGGCTTGTGTTGCATAAATTTTGCTCCAGTTATTTATTATTTAAACGATGCTTAAAGAAAGAAGAAAAAGAAATAAAAAAGTAAAAGATGGAATTTGTATACTGAATAAAATACAGTATAATAATATATAGAAGTTATATATTATTATCATAATTGAAAATTGTGTAAATTGGAGGTAATTTTCTTATATATTGGAGAACAAAAGTATTGGTAAGAATAATAAAAATATACAAATAAAAAATTCCATTTAACATTAGTGGTGATAGTTAATATTTCGTATTATTTCTAATTATTATTAATTTTATTATGTGTTTATGATATGTTATTTAATATTATTTCTTGTTGATTTGATAGTTTCATTAACACAATCTGAATTACGTATATTTTTAATGGATTTTACCCAAGAAAGATCCAGATTTTGCTATAGCTTTAAAATAATCATTGCAATTGAACAACGCGTTTTTTGTCGTCCAGCAAATACATAGTAATCTCGACAAAACTTGGAAGTTTTAGATTGCTTCTCATTACAAATGTTTAATGGCATCGTGACAACTTCGATTTATTAAAGCGTATGTACAAATGTGCAACTATTAATAGTTGAAATAACAATCTGCAAAACGAAAGAAAACTGCATGCAGCTGGGAACGAGGAGATGCGGATTTGAAGAAAACGGTGAGTTGGCGAATCAGACGGAATTAGCTGGTTACTTGTGTTCAATCGCTGAGAGCTGCGTTGGCATTCGGCATAAGTTACTTTTAAACCGACGACGACGAAGTCGCGAATAGTGAATCAGCTCGATCGCTCGAGCATTTTTCCTTCTTTTTATGCTTCAGAAATAGTACTTAGTAATTAAATTCAACAGTGGCACTATTACTCGTAAATAGACAAAATGACTAAGTAAAAGTAAAGAAAAACAATATAGAAATTTTATAAGTTTACAATGATGGATTTTTAGAGAGTTCAATGATTTAGTAAAATGTATTTATAAATAAAAATTCAAGCTCTTTATCGTATTTACAAATATTTTCGTGTCCTTCATATTTTTACTTGTGTAGTATAAGTTTTACAATATAATTGTTGGTGACACACAGCCTATCTTTGTGTGTCATTTATTAATTTGCTTATATATTTATATTTCAAAGTAACTAATGATTTCATAATATATTATACTCATTTATAAATTATAATATGTTTTGTATACTTAATTTATTGAATAATTTATCTGTTGCTTGTTCATAAAATATATTATTTTTACAGTTGATAAAAATGAGTAAAATTAAATATTTTATTTACATTTTAGATGTAAACATTTAGCAAAAATCATAAAAGTACTTAAACAATCATCTACAATAATAATAATGATAATAATCCTATTATTCAATGAGACATCTTTATTAAATGTTCATATTTACTAAATATTTTCTAATTTTCTAATTGGTATCAAATTTTATTTTTCTCAATGTTAATTGAAACAATTATAATAATTCACGTTGTCAGCATAAAGTTTCATTGTGCGCAATGATCTAGAATCTGATTTAAAAATAGCTGTATGCTTTTATTCTTTGTAAGATACAACTTTGGATAACGTAACACTGATGGTTCAATTTTAACTTTCAGTAACAAATTGCTGCGCCGATTGCACGCTCGAAGGCAAGTCAAAACATTTTCGTAGATGATGTGCTCGCATCGGGTTCTCTCGTGTCGACATTCAACGGAAATGCGGCTAAGATGTTTCAAGGACTTTTCGATGGCCTTCGCCAGAATGCAACGCCGGCAACACATCAATGCATCAATGAAATGATCGATTGTTAACGTAACAGATAACGCACACGATCGAAAGGTATGCAACTAATCAATCCATTGACAACTAAAAAAATTAGTTACATGTGTTAGTTGCGTCACGCGTTTCTTATCTATTGTGTATCTTCTGTGCGCACAATGGAGAATGAATATTTCGTTGTGATTGAGAAATTGCTCGGATAAGGTGTAAGGAGTATTTTTAAAATCATCGAAGGATATTTTATAGAAATTTTTTTTTGTACAAAATATCTTGCATTTAAATATCAAAATTAATTAATTTGAATTAATATTTAAATCTTTAATCGTGTCCACTTAACATGTATATATTTCAGAAAATGTACATATTTTCTAATATTTAAATTATTTAAATTCTGATATTTAATTATTACCGAATATGTTATATTTGATATTTAAATACTATTGAATGCGTTATATCATGTTTGTTCTTACTCTTGTTTTCCTTGGAATATGTTCCTGATGGTAGTTCGTATGAATAATAATTACTTCGCAAGTGCAAAAAACTGATTTATCTACTAAAGTATAATTCATACGCAACTGAGCACGTTTTCCTAGTAAAGGATGAAAAAGTAGAGAGTAACTAGGTACATACATAATTTATATTTACTATAATGGAAAAAATTCAACAGGAAAACTGATAAACGTGTAAAGTGGCGTCCAGACAAGTGAAAAATATTAAAACTAAAATTCACGGAACAAGTTTATCGACGAAACTCATAAAATTTCGATGAAATTCAACAAACACCGGTGTTTAAAAATATATTTTTTCAATGTTATCTCGATGTATCGTTAGTTTACATTGTATTTTATTTTGTATGTTTATCTTTACACTATATTACGTTAGATGTATTTTGATATATTGCAATTGACTTCGAAGAAGTCAGTTCAATTTTCAACGATATCTTGTTGATACGGGAATTTCTCTTTCAATTTCTGATTTCGAAAAAATCGGAAGGGAAGCGAGGCTTGGCTCGTGTAAATTTAACAACGACATTTGACATCACGTGGGTGGCAATGGTCCGGCCAACTGGCGCCCAGAGTTTCCATTCTATTTTCCCTTTTTTCTGCTGTCTCTGATCCATCCCGTTCTTTGTTTAACTCTACGCGTAAATATAGCAACTTTTACGAAAGCGTAGCGCGAAAAGCGCTCCAGCCATATTTTACTGCTGCTGAGAAATTTTCGATTATTTATCGTACATCCGTTTATTTCTAACTTTGTTTTAATTTTTTTTTTTTTTTTTTTTTAGGAAAAATTCCATCTTTTATAAAAACAGGACAGGACCAATTTAATCTTGCTGCATCCCGTCGATTATTTTCAATCTAATTATATTTTTCTATCGTTGAAAAAGAAATAGATGTTACGAAAAATAGATATTCATGTTCCAGTTTTAAAGATCTTCACGAAACATCGAAAGTTTTCTCATTTACTGAAACGAGAGTGAAATTGAAATATAAGAAATTCGAGGACTAGAAATTATGTTACATATTCTTTAATTAACTTTGGAAAATTAATTGCGCTTAATTATAGTACTTTAGTAAAAGGTATATCAACATACGTTTAAAAAATACATTAGTTCGTACTTAAAGTGAATCAAAGTTTTTCCTCGTTTCCTTTTTTTCTCGCATAATACTTCTACACTCAAAGTTAATTGTTTCATAATTACTTTATAATTGCTAAATCGTAAAAAAAAAAACGATATACGAATTTAGATATTCAATCTTCCAGTCTTTTCTTTTCTTTTTAACTTTTTTAATTGCGGATTATTTTCTCGAATTGCGTTGAACGAATAATCTTTTTTTAATCTCCTTTTTTATTTTCATTTGCACAACCGTGCATCGTCGATAAAGACGTTTTTTTTTTTTCTTTTTTAATTGCGGTCATGTCTGCGCTTGTCTCATTAACGCGCGAACATTGCGTCACATTTCCAATGCAACATAATGGAATACAAATGAACTGGAACCGGTAAAAAAATACCGTAGAAAGGTGAGTCAGAAATTTTCACGCCAACATATCATGTTCCACCGATAAATCTGAGGTGAGCACGTTGAATTTTCAAACTATTGAATTTTCGATCTCTGTCTGTCTGATTTATCGTGAATCCATCGGTCGTACTTTTCCCGGGAAGCAACTGACGTGATTGCAGGAAAAATAAATTGGCGAATATAAGTTATATTTTTGGCCGACTGCCCGATCGCGGTGGTTTTATAAACTATAGGCCGAGGTGTTTTTGGCGTAACGCCTATTTTTGAGCGGGCTTTCGTTGCCCGGTGTCCTCTTTTTCACGATGACTAGAAACATTACGTATTATTTATATTCCTCTCCTTGTTGTACAAATGAGGCAATTTTTGTATATATATTTTTGTATATATGTAGGCAACCAGTATCGTTTACGGCTGTGAACGGAATTTCAAGGCAAGCAGTGAATTTTCCAGAGCAAATTTTGATTCTTTCTGATTCGACTCAAAAACCAATTATTGAGTATAGCGAAGACTTCATATTCTCAACACCTCAAATACTTTAAATGCTATACTCTTTCAATTTTTCAATTGAACATCTCTTTTCCAACTTTCAAATTACACAATGGCTCGGAGAAACGTTTAGACTTTGTACGAATATATATTATCTACAGTACGCAAAACATTTTAAATAAAATTTCATTAATACCACAAGGAAACACGATCGTACTGATGTAACTTGAAATTACTCTGAAAATATTGGTATGCAAAAGTTGCAAGAAATTTATTGCAAGCATACATTTCATGTAGTGAACATGAAATTATTTTCACGTGAAAAAATTAACGAAGAACGTAGAATAATGTATGATCGCAATATATAAAACATAAATAATAATAATAAATATGTATTATCGTGTTTGATTAAAAACTGATTTCGTAGACTCGCGCTCGGTACAAAAACAAAATATTTCAATTAAATTTTCTCGGGATCGGAGCGTTCTGTGAAAACAATTTTATTCAACATACTTCCAAACGTAGAACATCGATTATCTTCTCTTGTCGATCCCGAACAGAGTATACTAATAACTTCATAAATATCACAGGCAATTTCCATTTCCAGCCGTGATCTCATAATAACAACGATAATATAATTTAAACGTCGAAAGATGAAGAAAAAGGCAGAAAAAAGTAATTAAATATTAAACCGAGTAAACAGAGATTACCCCATCTCTAACAAACTGTGTGTGTAACCCACTTTAAATTCTTCCGAGGGCACGAGTGAAAATTTACGAGAATTACACGACACGCAAGACGTGTAATTGATTTCAACCTCGAGAAAATGACCCCCCCTCTCCGTAAGTTTAATTACGTATTTACCGCAACAATCAACGGGGAATGAAAACATCAGACAAGTTAATGACGCTTTTATAATTGCACTTTTTCCCCCTTTTCGACGTGAATGTCACTGAAAGCGTTCGCGCGCGCGTTCACGTACTCCGAAAGATCCTTGAAACACACCTTACATGGATAAAACATCCACGAAGACGGAAAGTGGGAGTTGACCTTCCGCCCATCCACCGAGAACCGATCATCTGCTTACTGGGTTACGTGCGCCGCGAAGAATGTGTAGCAAACGCGTGGCCCGATCGCGTGCATGCCCATAATTAACAATTTACCGTGAAATATCGCGTACGAGAGGATCTTAATTCCCAGACACGACGACAGCCACGCCGAAAATGCTGTTACAAAATCCTATTTTCACGATTGCTGAGAGATTTAATTCACGAACGAAATGTACACGGGTATATTCTTAAAACTAGAATGATTTTGTACAACATATTCGTTCGTATGACAATGAATTCTCCTTGTTCTCTGTGCTGATTCACTAATTGTTATTGTCTTTGAATTTTGAACTTTGGTACGTGGCTAGTTCACATATAAATTGAAGCAATATTTACATATTAATTGTAAAATACGAAGAAAATAGTGATTCGCATTGAATACAGACTGTAGTGATATTTCAAAGTGTTTCAGCTTTTACGAACAGCTTTCAATTATGATTCAAACAGCAAAAGATAATGTCTTTTCTCGGGACGAGTATACTCATCAAACACTTACACTTAACAGGTTGAAACAAAATCAAATCTAACATCTACAATTTAAAAACCTAATCTAAACCTAACCTAAACCTTTAAAATATACCAAATTCCTCCCAAATTCCTTTGTTAATAAACTGAAAAATGAAAATCTGATTACGTTCGAAGTATATAAGATACAATAAATTTTTACAGCGCGCAGTGCTATTTAATCTACATGTGATCGACCATAAATTAAACACCAATAAATCGTTCGAAGAAAGCGCAAAACAGCCGTAAATCGAGCACCGTGGGAAAAAAAGTATAATTAAAGGCGCAAACTGGATCATGTGTATCATTGACGCGTGACTAAATACTATTTGTCAAATACCGAGTGTATCGGTGCTCGTTGATCGACAGACTCGCATTTGCATTGGATTAACGCAAATGCAACGGTCCAGTATACTAGGGGATGGCGTGCAGCAATTAATCTCGCCACGTCGAAAAACTCTCGGCGCCTTTGAGAGGCTTGAGCTCGCCGAACAGTGGCCGTCGTTATATCGCGCATACACACGTCGACGGTTAACGCGTTTCACGTTCACTCGTACGGAGATGTTCCGAGGTGGGCAAAAAACGTCGATCTGAATTTCATTTCGTCCACTTTGAACGAGGTTGGAGTACAAAAGCGAAACGCTGCAGCAAAATTTAAACGCCGAAAGTTACGTCGCGCTTATTTTACCAGCGTGACTCACGGCGCGCGTTCTCTTCACGGCCGTGCTCCTGAATATCATTTTTCTTCCTTTTCTTTTTTTAAGATCCTTTCTCGCGTGGATCACAGAAGATACGGCATTGTTGCGAGGCTGCAGTTTAATGTGCAGGGTTTTTATTGAATTTCGCGGAAAACGTTCGCGTACAATGAGAGATAAAAGCATTCGTGCGATTTTGGTGTATTGGAGAAATGAAAGGGGGAATATTTTCTGTATTATTAAATATAATTTAAGTATATTGCAACTCTATATTTTATATACATACGACATGTACGTATCTATATATTAGTAAAAGACGTGTTTATACAAAGGTAAATTCAGAAGTAACATTTAGAAATTCAAATATTCATTCAACACTTATACAGACAAAAGGTTATGTATCTTGAAAAAGGTTAAAAAAGTTTTGGAAAGAAGATCAGATTTCATTAATCGTTTCGTTGAAAATTTGACTAATAAATAATAGAGTGTATGTAATTATTCATTAATGAGGCAGACTCATGATTTTGATCTCTTGACATTTTGAATGATACGACATTTTTGCCTCGACGAAATGTTGACCATTACGTAATATATCGTCTCATTATAAGTTAGCAAATAATTTAATTAACGTTCGTCTACGTACATTTATTATTGCAAGTGTCAAAAAATATTTCTCTTTATTCCAATCGTACGTACAAACTTTTGCCTTTCACATACAAAGAGTACGGCATATATTTAATAAAATGTTAATATGTAACACGAATAACCAATTTAAACATGTAACAAGTGTTAAACACGATTTCAGTGAATATCGAGGCGTGCTAACATAATATAATTGACTGTTCAAATATTAAATTTGAGATTTCCGTGAAAAGTGCTAAATGTTTTGTGTGCCAAATGCGAGTGTGAATAGTAATTCTATGTAATTTCTATGTACATTTTCAGTTTCGTTTCAAATTTGGCTATTATATAAAGCGTGAAGAATGTTTCATAAAACACATATTTATAAAAGATTTCTACAGATGTTCGAACACTTTCGTAAGCTACTGAATGTCAAATGAAGGTATAATTATACATGGATGTAGTGCTATTAACGGAGTTTTTATTGAGCTTCGACCTCTTATAAATTCAAAACGTTTTGCACGCAAACGTATAATCATCGTTAATATCCTGTGTAAAGCGTAAAATTGTTACTTTAACGTCAGTATCGCGGTAGAACCGATACCAAATTTTTATTTAAAAAAATTGAAATTGTACGATTCTTCTTCTACTATTAACATTGAAGAAGGGTATGTTTCACATTCCAACGGTATGTAAAACAAAAAGAAAAAGACGATGAAAAGTAAAGAATTCTTCAAATTTCTTTTAAAATTGAAATTCCCCAAGAATAGTTGGGTAAATGAATTGCTCAGCGTAGTAAGTTAAGACGTGTTCCGCGATCGATAGCAATTACTTTTCCCTCTCGAGGTATTCCTTTCAATGTTTTCCAGCTCCAATGGTGCATTTAATAATGCATCGAACGATAAAACGCCGACAAAGTATGAAATATTATCGGATTGAATGATTTAGCGCGAAGCGAGTGGAATGCAGTCGTGATTATATGCAAACCATAAGGCAGCGTTTATTTTGCGGATATGAAAAAGTACGATTATCTATGTCTCTATATAATATTATATATAGGTTATATATCAACTAATGATGAACAAATAATGATGAAAAATTGTCGATACTTCAAACTGTTATAATTTCCTAAAAAAAAAAAAATGATCTACTTGGCTTCTACTTTCATAGTCCCAAGTTCATTCATTTTTCAAAGATGTAGGTAAGAAAGCAAGGATACTTTTACTTTCGAAAATTGTAAAGATTCAAGCGCTTCTAAAAATATTGAAAAATCTTTTTTGAAGATGTTCTTTCTACAATGACCGATTTTTTTTTTTTTGGAACTTTAAACGTTAGGATCAAACGACATCGTTATTTATTCAGTTGTACTTTTTACTGTATATCTTGTGTGATTTTATATAACTTTGATCTTTCCAAGAAACGAACTCTGTTCATCACTAGAAATATATTATAAGGACGATGCTGAGCGAGCGTGTTCGAAACGCGTATGTCACAACTTCGAAGTATGACGCGAGTCAAAAGTGTCTCGACTAGAATTTTATTCGAACACTACCACTTAGTGAAACTTACCTCGCGAGAAAGGGTAATCCGATATTGGTAATAAAGCACTGGCCGTTTCACCGTTTGGTTGTTCGTTTCTTTCTCTCTCTTTTTTTTTTCTTTTTTCGTTTCGTCGTGATGTTTCGCGCGTCGAACGAATCGATCGTCGGATAAATCTACGTGACACCGCAGAGTGTCTGTTCGATACTGGCTCGATCCACTTCGTATTTTGCACGCGAGTGCGCATCGCGGCACAAGACTAGCGTACACGCATGCGCATTGAGGTTTCCCAAGTCAGGTGCTCGATCTGTTCGCGTCAATTTCGAAGTATGGAGCGAGTATGCGACAGCGAATAATCTTTTTCTCGATCCTGCACTGACAACGAGCAGGATTGAAGAATTTCTCAAAGGAGGAAACCGTAAATTTCTTTTTTTTTTTTAATAGACTATGGATACTTATAATTTGTTAAATTTATAAAATTATGTAAGTTTATAAATTGTAAAGTGTATAATAATAAAATTTATACCAAATTACAAATTATAATGCTATTATAATATTCAGGATAAAATTTATAAGGTATAATAAGATTGTAATGATAAAAGCGACAAATCCTTTTCTTTACACGTGTAACTAATGTAAGAATTAAATTTTTATATATTCTAGAATTCTGGGTAAGTACACAGAATATTATTCTATTGTTCCAAATGTTTGCCCCGATTTTTCAATGCATAATTGAAATTGTAGAGTCAGAAATGCCTCTATAAAACATCATTTCACGTACGTTCCTATAAAATGTTAATACACGTTCGCTGTTGTAAACTTTTCAAGCAGGAAATAGTTTACAGGAGTCTATAACATTTGCTTGAAATTAATGTTAGGTGTTAAATCTAGCACGCTTGCGCGTGTGCGTTCGTGGAGCGAGCGAGAAAAGCGCGTACAAGCGTAGTTTGTCCGGTTAGTGCGTTCGCAGAAGTCGAGTTACTCCTACGTACAGGGACGGGTGAATTCTAATGTTTTTGTAAAATATTTACTAGAGACTTTATCGTTCAATGATAAAACGTTTCGCTCGTTTAAAAACGTAACCTTTAATGTTTCTCATACTTGTAGTTAACTATTACATTTTATATGAAAATTACTGAATAGATTGAGCTTGTTAGTTATATATCAACAACAAAATGATAAGTAAAACATTAATGTTTATTCTTTGAATGTTTTGGCAGATATAACAAAATTAAATGTGATTTATATTATTTTCAAATTAATTATGAACCGACTGATTCATGATTGCATTGAATGAAATTCATATAAAATAAATCTATTGAAATTGAAACTCATTGAAATTCATTGAAATCCATATAAATAAAATGATATATAAATATTCAATATTTCGTTAGAAGACAACTTTTTATTCAGTCATTTTATTTAAATAATTTTAATAATGTTTCATAATATAAAAGATGATTTATTTTAAATTAATATTTAAGTTGAACTGAACTTGTTGAAAAGTAGTTTAAGGAAGCTTAAAAATTCAATCGTAAATAATAATTATTAAGAGGTCATTTATTTGAAATTAGTATTAAGTATTAGTTCATTGAAAATTATTACATAACTGCATTAAAAATTAAGCTTAAAAATTCAATTTTCAATTTTCATGCGCGTACTATCGTAGATAATAATTATTTCTTTAGCAATAATAACAGGTTGTTGTGCATAGAAAAATCGTTCGTTTAGCAATCGGTCGTTTTCTCGAGCAGAGTACGTCCCTGGCTGTGCCATATTTCTTTTCTTTCGCCCACGGTGCCACAGTCCCTAGTATCCACTTCTACCTTAAGAATCGTTATTTATGGTAATAACGTAGTACGGAGAACGCATCAATACCACTTTCATACGTGACATCGAGAAATAGTTTATGGTTGAATATTTCATAATAATTAAATTCTTGGCAAAAATTCTCCTCTTGTAATAATTTTCAAATTTACGATACGTAGTAATTTGCGCGTAAAATAATCATTTTGAAAGGTTAATCGAAATTCTTAATTTATTAAGAAATTGAATAATGTTGTGGAAATGTGAAGAAGAAAGATTGAAGAATTGATAGAAACAAGAGTTGGTTAATTACAATTTACAGTTTTTGTTTGTGGATTAATTAATTTACTTTTTATTAATAACTAGAGATTAAACACTGGAACAAGATTAATTGGACGAGTAATTACGTAAGAAGACATTTCTTTATTAATTTGTGTCATGGACTTTATTAACTACTCTTCGACATTACATCGACTTATTATTGTAATACATACTGTTATATACTGTTTAAATTTCAAAATTGCATTATATAAAATTAAGTTCAGTTATCGAACTTGTGTTATGTTTTTAATAAGAGATTTTTATTATCATATTATATTATTCCAATGAAATGAATTTAATGAGTTTCTTACAATTCAATGTATATCACATAATTATATTTATAATTTTAATTAATGGTTACAAATCCTAAATTACAAAAATATGTATTAAACGATCATTGTAAAACTGTGTGCACCGAGTAGCACAATTGTATCGTTTAAAAATTTTTTGAATTTATAAATATGTAAATAGAAGAATGCGGGATAATGAGTACTGTATTGACGAAACAGAACAAACCTGTTGATGATGTCATACATATGATTCGTGTTTACCCGTTAAAATAGAATTCACATGATCTGTTCGATATTAAAATGTAATTATTCTTCAGTGCATGCATATTTCACGAATTAAACGTCAATTAAGTCTTTCATTAATCATTCAAGATTATGGAATCATCTATTTTTAAACCGTACTACAGTAGAAAACGTTAATACGCGGCAGAACTCATTTTTTAAATTAAATTAAAGATGATCATTTCTAATTATTAATATGATTATAATTTTATCAATTTCGTTTTTTATTAATTATATGCAAATGCATGTAACATTAAAAGAATTGTATTATTTCATGCTCTGGTAATTCAAGCTTTTTTAATTCTACTAAATATTTGAAATCGTACGCAATTTTATGAAATTTCACTCGTTTAAAGCTAGTCTCTTACAATTTTAGTACTTTAATTTATATTAAAAAGTGTATTTGTAGATCAAAAATTAAAAATGTCTCTATATTGAAAAAAAGTATATTAAAACAAAATAACGAATAAAAACGGAATAATAAAACGACAAAAGCACAAACGAGGGTCTCGTCTGTGACGAATGTCTGAAACTACTGCAAAAAATGTAGCGAATGAAGGTTTTATATTTTTCAGGTGCTTTTTGATGTTTTTCTCGTGATAGAAAAAATTTAGGACAGCCCGAAATGTAGCCTAGGTTCTATTTCTTCTGATTCAATTCTAAAAGTTGAAAGTAAAAGAAAATTATTCTTGATTAGTTTTTTTCTCGGAATTAGTGAAGTTAGTCTCAGTTTGGACATGGTGGCGCCATCTGTCGGTATCTCTACTTAATT
This sequence comes from Melipona bicolor, assembly GCA_030673865.1. Lineage (NCBI taxonomy): Eukaryota > Metazoa > Arthropoda > Insecta > Hymenoptera > Apidae > Melipona > Melipona bicolor. The sequence goes on from JAHYIQ010000029.1 coordinate 673,270, forward strand.
TTATTATAAAATTACTCATTGGTACTTTTAAATTAATTTTAAAAATACTCATTTCTGCATTTTACAGATCAAGAAGAATGTAAAAAAAAAGCTGAAGATCTAATTATAAGAAGATTCAATTATAAAAGTTCACAACACAATTCCATAAATTAGATTACTTCGCAAATAAATGATTGAAAAAAATTTAATGAAAAAACATAAAGCGAAATTCTAGTCAATCTCGTCGATGTCAAATTTCGTATCTATTTTTTTTAAGTTTATTTCATTCTACAATATTTAAATATCAAGTATCGTGTACCGTCCTCTCGCGGTAAAATATTTAGAGAGAGAGAGAGAGAGAGAGAGAGAGAGAGAGAGAGAGAGAGAGAGAGAGAGAGAGAGAGAGAGAGAGAGAGAGAGAGAGAGAGAGAGAGAGAGAGAGAGAGAATAAAAGAAACGAATTGAAAAAATAAAAAAAAAAAACGTGCGTGCGTGCATGCGCATTGCTCAGACGCCCAGGCAGAACATCGTCTTTGTCCACTGCAAGGAATTTCGTCAACGAGAATTTCAGTTTCTACGAAGATATATTTTTACAATGTTAGGAATATTTATTACCCATTACGCAAATAATGCTTATGAGAACAATTCCAATCTTTGTTAACCCCCAACGTTCCACAATTTACCTTGAACTTTGTGTGCTCACACTCCTCTGATAAAGTTACGTACAATTTTGACAATGAAATATTGCAGAAGACTTGCAAACGTTCAAACAGGCGAGATATATGAATAGACCTCGCATACAATGCATTTTTTCGGCCTATGATGGGGGTCTCAGGACTCCCTTACCATTTTCGTGTCACATCCTGCTGTACCGATTAAGGCAAGTTTTGCACTGCAGCACTATTAGCACAGACGAGGTATATGAATAGATTCCATCTTACATGCAGAAATATAACGTACATTAGGGTAATTATTAAAAAATGGGAACTATCAAAGTATATCTTGTACAACTACGATACATGTAATGGCAACTGAACTCGTATTCAAGTTCAAATAATTATGATCAAATATTAACCCAATACAAAAGAAACCAAACAAAACAGCTTACCGATCGTTGAAGTCAAATTTGTAGATAAAGTTTTGGTTGCGTTAAATTTGGTTATATTCGATATGAATTCCTTGAATACATCTGCTGATACTTCTGCTTCTCAAATTCACAACGGCAATATGCGTATGAACACAGTACACAATCTCACAATTAAATCACTTTCAACACCACAATCACTTTTAACATTTCCTAACTTTTGTACCCAGACACAAAATGTCAAATTTCAGCCAGAAAGACATTTCCGTTTACAAGATATATGCACTAAAATATATTTTGAAAATCAGAAATATAAGGAGATAAGCTGGTTCTAGGGATATGGCGTGCCACTTTCTTGACAACTATATGCACCTGATGCAAAATCCAAAATTTCAGTGAGAAGGCCCCCAGTCGAGCAGTTGTCCTGATAAAGAGCGCTTCCAAAAAAATTTCAATCGGGAAAATAACGAGAACCAGGAGGTGCCCATAGCTGAAATTCCGAAGATTGTATCAGGAGCAAATGAGTATCATGGACGAACTACGACAAGGCACTCAGTCGAGCAGTTGCCCTGAAAAAGAGCGCTTCCAAAAAAGTTACAACCAGAAAAATCAAGAGAACCAGAAGGTGTTTTGTGGTGTTAAGAATCTTCTGGTTCTCGTGATTTTTCCGTTTGAAATTTTTATGGAAACTCTCTTTATCAGGGCAATTGCTCGACACAGGGCCTTGCCGCGCCACATACTTGAAACTCATGCGACTCTGATACAAATATCGTAATTTTAACGAAAAACGCCTTCAGGTTCTTGAGATATCACCGCTCGAAATTTTTAAGGAAGACCTCTGTTTTAAGGAAGACCGCCTCTGGAGAAGCGGTTGTCCTGATACAGTATTCTTCCACGACAGCAACCCTGCGATGAACATTCAGGTCCTCGAGAAATTACGGCTCGAAATGTTTGAAGGAGGATACTGTATCAGGAGAACCGCTTGTCGGTGGGCCTTGTAGTGCTACCTCCTCAATTCTCATGTGATCCTGATACAAACTTCGAATTTTGGGTGAGAAAATAGTTCAGGTTCTTGAGTAAGGCGGCTCGAAGTGTTTGGAGGAGGCCACTGTATCAGGAGAACTGCTTGTTGCTGGGTCCTAATAGTTCTACCTTCTGGATTCTCATTTGATCCTGATAAAATCTTCGAAATTTCAGCGAGAAAGACCTTCAGGTGCTCGAACCCCGATTTGGCATACTGACATGTCGCGGCTCATTTCGCGTTATATCCCTTGCACGTCATGATATTGAAGCATGTCGATAGTTTCGTTTCCCTTATTTTGTTCAAAGTTCGATAAACGTGTCTTTGATACAGAATGTGGTGTTAGGGCTGCGAATTATTGTGCATTTATTATGTAACGTTCATGTTAGACAAGTGAGTCGTGATTGCGACTATTTGTATGATTTGCATTCGAATGTATTTTATATATTGTATGATTGTATGAATTGTACGAATTGTATGTATTTTATGTATTGTATGATTTTAGGTATTGCATGTATTGTATGGTTGTATGATTGTATGTATTCTATGATGTATTGTATGATTGTATGATAGATGAACTATTGTTAACGCGATCGTTGTTTGGGAAACAGAGTTCCATAGTTCAAGCTCGTATTTGCGTTTTAGAGTTAAGATTTAGACTTAAGTTCTAGATTGAACTATAGAATATGTTTTCTTTGTACGGGCCTAATCCCGGATGAAATGGAGTAAAAACTCGGCATTCATTGAGTTAAGGAGACCGCTCGTCGGGGGGGCTTGTCGTGCTACCTCCTGCATACTCATGTGCTCTTGATACAAACTTTAAAATTTCAGCGAAAAACATCTTCTGGTTCTCGGGATATACAACTCAGTGGTGGCTGAATAAATAGCATTGTATTGTAAGAAAGGAAATGTGTAGTATCTTTAGAAAAAATTAATTTGACTTCGAAATTTCGAAACGGATGAATTCTGCAAGAATTAATTCAGAATACATAAACGTATTTCTTTATTGCAAACAATATTTTTAGAAATATTTTGTTGATAATTTCAAACTTTCATAAAATCGAGTTTATGGGGTAAAGATAATTCATTCAGTTGTGAATTTACAATTTTGTAATTAGAAAAACGTCATCTAATTATATTATTTTTAAAAATACCATATTTCAATAAATTTTTCCTAATACTTTTAAATAGATGCGAATAGTTAAATATCTATTAAATTTTTCGTCTCAATTTTCATCAATCTCTGTTTTAAATCGTTATATTCCTTCATTGATGTTCCACCACGTTCAATTCAACGAATAATTCTCGAAATAAACTGGCAACACTGTCCATGTTTTCTGATTTTCGCGGTACAAAATTTGCCTGAATCGGTACGACAAGATGTGACACGAAAATGGTAACGCAGTCAGCTGACCCCGAAATCGTTGGCCGAAAAAATATATTGGATGCTAGGTCTATTCATATACCTTGTCTGTGATGGAAAAGAAGAAACTATCGGTAAAGTATTGTTGATACAAGTGCTGATAGTGTGCGTGCGGTGTTAACCAGTGACTCTCACTCGAAAAAAGGAACGCTAGGACAAGTCGAACTCAGTTATAATGGAGTTTCACTTATATGAACTTGTCAATAGACAAATAGTTTATTGGAATTTGCAAGGGTTGACTAAAATTTGATTCAAATAAATGAAGTTTGCATAAACGGAGTTCTAGTGTACTTACACGTGGTGGTTTCGGAATTTGTGACAAGCGGCGATTTCTTAATTTATATGTAGTATAATAGTATGTGTAGTATAATAATTGTTAATACATACATACATATATATATATTTATATATTTGAATTTATCGTTAACAATGTACCTTAATTCATATCAGTAGAGTTGAATCCCTTTTTAAACGATTAACGTGTATTTTGTAAAAAAAAAAAATCGTATAGAGAGAAGTCAAAATAAAGAAATTAATATTTTTTTAAGGAACCGACATTTTACATATTTTACTTTGTATGAAATTTAATTTTTAATTGTATTATTTTAGTGTAATTATGAATTAAACTTGTAAAAAATCGTGTAACTATGGACCGTGTAAAAAAAGACCTAAATTTTATTATAAATATGGATCTTACTCCAAAATCATTAAGTGAATGATTATCAGAAACGAGTTACTTATTAAAAATAGTAGAAACTTATTCCTTTGATTTACGTAATATGAAAAAAGGTATTCGATTAATATTACGAAAATTTCAAATAAAATCCTTTTAGTATTATAATTCAAATAATATAAAACTAATAATCAATTATTTCTTTGTACTATTAACTTTACTGATTTTGCTGCATCGATTTATGAGTCTACTTGTTTCGTATCTAGTTCAGTTTCTGTTTAATCGTTAAATAGTTTCAAATTTGTATTGAATTATTCACTAGTAGACTTAATATGACTCCTCATTTCCTGTGTGCATTAATCCTATGGATTCAGATAATAGTAATTAGTGCGGTGTAAAGTTATCTTGTTAACATTTCTTTATATTCTTGAAAAGCGATGCAATAAGCTGCAATCGAGTTTTATCTTAAACTGTATTTAATGACATAATAAGACAAAAGTGAACTCAATAATCACGTATTTAAATTAATATCTTATGCAGCAAATCGTTCAAATAGTTAATTCAATTAAAGCAATAAATTTAAAATAATAAATTATTGAACTATTTTATAAATTATTAAATTATCTTGTTGCATAGAATTCAATAAAAATTTCAATAAAATGACAAATTTTTCATCTTTCGGAGATTTGAAATTGAAATCTTTTAATTTAAAAGTCGACACGCGATCATAAGTGTGATTTTAAACTTGTAAACAAGTAATCAATTTATTACTTGTAACAAAGTAATATATTTATTTATAAAGAAATAAAATTCAGACTTTTTCGTTTATTTTATTACGAAAGGTACGTTATTTCTGTAATAGACACAATCTCTAAAAAATACTCGTAAAAATACTCGTCAATTTTAGTTACTTCGTGCTGTCGTTTCCACCAAATTTATCATCATTAGTTACTTGTCACGGAAAAGTAAAGTATTAGAAAGTAGAAGCTTTTAACTATGTCCTTGTGTTTTATCTTTCGGTTGTATAAATATTAGATAGCTTCTAAGTTCAATGACAGTAAATGACAGATTAAAGAGTAAGGGAGAATTTTAAGAGTAAGGGGGAATCCCAAATAGGTAAAAAATTAAATGGAACAGAAATTTTGTATTTCGTTTTTCTTCTAATGACAAATTTTTTTGATTGAAACGATACAACTATTGAATTTTTCACAATATGATAAAACTTTTGATAAAAGTTATCGTCACAACATCTGTCTTATGAAATATATATTTATTTATTCTATCAATTGCATAATTAACTATCTCACTTTGATAATTTCTTTCTATGCACAGAAATGTACCATAAAACGATTGTAACTTGGTAATTTCAAAAAATTTATTAAAATTGCAAGACTTTTAAACTTAGTATTTACATCATAAGTCTTCCTAATTTCAGTCTTATTTCGCCTCTAATTAAATACTTACTTTATCACATTAATACTTATTCACAACGTTGGAAAATTGATTCGGCCAACTTCACAAAGACAATCGATCATTTTCAACAAACACATTCTAATCCTGAATCAATCGATTCTTCTTATCACGGAAAATTAGACGAAAATTTGAGACACGTGGAAGATTTTGCTCGCCCCGATAACGAAGATATCTAATTTGAACGCAAACGGAGGCATTTAGCCAGAAGTTCGTAAGTCAACGAACCCACGCGGCAGAAGGACCAAGTGTCTCTTTGGCAAGCTACGTTCCTGGCTACTGATCTACACACAGCCACGCATATTCACTCACCAATGAACACAAGCGAGGACGTTTCTATCCGTGGGTTAGGTAGAGAAGCAGCTCTAGCTGGTGGAATACACGAGAGAGCGAGGGAGGAAAACTCCGAGAGGCGAATGTGGACGGTGGTGGCTAGAGATGGGATCGAGTATTCCACGAACAGTTCAAATCTTTGGTTATTGGATTCGAACATTTTATAAATATCTTTAACGGCACTTGTAACTATACTCAAATAGTTTCGGACGTTTCATGAGTAATTTCTGAAAATTGAAGCGATGGCAATCATATCTCGTAAGTGGGTTTAAATTTTTAATCTTTGGATCTGAATCTTTTATGAATATTTTCATTGATACTTCCGAGTATATTCAAATTTAAGTGAGATGTTTCACGAGTACTTTCGGAAATTAAAACGATACTTTCGAGTGAGCTTAAATATCAGAGGATGTGCGCGTCAAAGACTTTTCATTGAATTACTTTTCCTATTTATCTGTGCAAATGCAACGTTTAAAAATCGTGTATAGAAAACCCAGTTGTATTGGTATTAGAAAATAAGGCTTGAAAATAGAAACCATTGTCAGTCCAATTACGAGAAGTGAAAAGAAACAAATCTCAATGCAAGTATCACTTTCATATTCGATCTTTGAATTTTTTCTAGCAAAAGGGAAAGATGAGGATCACTCTGTCTCAACATCGAACCATTTATAGAACATTACTCGCAAAGATTAGACTGAAAAATTGTCTATGATCGCGATTATGAATCAACACAAACGAAATAGAGACCAATACTTGTATGCAAACTACGTCTGAATTTATAGTCTGTCCTTTATTTGCTGTGGATTTACCGTGGACAATGCTAACTGTGTGTAGGCACACGTCGGACAATTGTCTCTTAATCCACCAGCTACGGTATCTCCGGTACATTCAATGAGTATCTACAGCAACTCTATAGAACTCGAAATCAGCCTGTACGTACTCGCATAAAGTCACAAACTCACGCAACGAACAACTGTGCTCGTCGAAACATTTTTATTCCCGAGTATACTGTTCAACGTCCGCGAAACGAAACTTGAATCAACTTCGTGAGTACATATTAGACTTGATCCCATCAGTAGTGACGGCGGGTTCGTAGCGGGTAGGGAATACAAAAGGTGGCGATGGTGGGAGCAGTATGGTCGGGGGGATTCTAGGTTGAAATGGTAGGGAATGATGGAAGGTGGGGACACGGTTGGAGGTGGTGGCGGCGGCGGCGACTGCGCCGGGTATCCGGCCGGGGCAGTAGTCGGCGGCGATTCGAATGATGGTTAGCGAGCGCGCAAGACAGAGAGAAAGAGAGAGAGCGAGTAAGAGCGAGAGAGAGAGAAAGGAATGGAATGGAAAGGCAGTCAGGTTAGCCGTGCGGGAGAGATGGGAGAGGCCAGGGACGAGGCAAGGCAAGCGATTTAGCTGCTGCTGGTTCGGCGAGCCACGAGTTGGAGTGCCGAGAGAGCAGCCGAGGTCCCGTTGGCCGTGCCTGCACCGGGAGAGGCGTCATGAAAGCGCGCCAGTTGACCGAGTGCACCTCACCTCGGACGAAACCGCGTATTTCTCGTCGTTGAGATTGCCTTGCCCCTCGGCCTCTGCCTTCGTCGCAAGGATTCGACTCGCGGATCTCCTGCTCCTGGCTGTCACGCGTCCCCTTCGCCACCGTACGCTCACGCGTTCCGCTGTGTCGGGATCTCCCCGAGTTTCGATGCCAGTTCGTTTTTCCGCGCGTTGGTCGGGAACCTGCTTGATTTTCGTTATTCTCGAGCGGTGAGTTTCACCGACCAACACAGTGTGACGTGCGTGTGTGTGTGTGTACATATGTGTGCGTGTGGTGCGTGTTGCTCGCGTGCTTTGGTCTACCTTTGACATCGACGCTCGCTGAAACGCTGGCGAAACAGGACGACTGCTGCCCGACAAAGCAAAGGGTGACGTACGTGCGATCGTTTTTCCTGCGGTTTTCTCGTTTTCGTTACGGTACGTCGAATGTTTGTACGTTGAATCTCGCGGTTTCATACTGGTTGTTATTGACATATTGATTTCGTTGGCGCGGGTACTCTCTCTTTCTCTCTCTCTTTCTCTCTCGCGTGGCATCGCTCGCCCGTGGATCGGGTTCGATTGGAGAAAAATACGAAAACTCGTTTCTGTCAGTAGACACGCCTGTACTGGACGCAAGTATAAAACGTTCGTTCGGTCTCTCACGTTTGATAAAACCTCGGCTCTGTTTCTCCGTTAGCTCGCGTCTTTCACCTTGACGTTGAAGCATTGAAACGTACTGGCACGTTTCGGCTGATATTCGCACCGTCGTCCGGAGTCGACCAGTGACAACCGCGCGAAATAACCGAGCATCTCGACGTACGACGATCGTCTCGTTATCTTCGTACACACCTTCGTACGCGAAACGCGTTTTCATCTTGTCAGTTCGATCCAAGAAGGAAATTCACATTTTTCTTAGAGCGCTTGGGAACTCGCAGTCGACTCGGAGTACAAAGAGAGCAAGGTAACAAGAGAAAAACGGAGTCACGCTGGCCTGGCTGGAGGATCGATTCAAATTCGCTAGGCGTTCTGTGACGTTCGTTATTTACATAATTCAACGACGTTAACGCAAGCTGTTTCACAGACAGAGGGAAAGAAAACACAGCAGCAAAAAAAAAAAGCTGGACTTTTGCTAGCTCGCCTCTTTTCACGAGGTGAAATTACCTTCAACCATTCCGTTTGCTTTTCAAGCAAAATATTCGACGGGAGAAAGCGTAAAAATACGCGTTCTAATTTTGATAAAAATTCGCGAATTAAACACCTCTGTTACAACAACAACAACAATAATAATAATAAGAAGAAGAATATTAAAAGAAATTAATTAAAAATTAATTAATTCGTTCGTTTCGGACAGCCAGATTGTCCGCAAACCACGGGCGATATCCGGGACAATCTCACGGCTAATAGCGATGACATCTCCGATTTTGTAACGCTCGGTTCGTTACCTTGTCGTTGTCTCGGACGCGGCTCAGAGGGTAGCATCCCTCCTGGTCGTTATTCCATTGGGCGCGTTGAAGGGCTCGGGGCGAGAAGCAATAGGAACGCGAAGAGACGAAGAGACGAGGAGGAGACGAGGAGCAGCAACGGCCTTATCTAGTTGAAACTGTTTCGCTTTGCACGTACTTGGCGAGACGGAGCGGCTCGCCGAGGAGAGGAGATGATAGTGCACGAGCTCGTTATCGAGCGTTACGTGCCCATTGTCGACGAACGCATTTACCCGTGCCGTTTCCAGTAATTCGATCGGTCGTTCCACGAAAACGGGCACATCGCTGACTGTCTAGCTTGACATTCCATTCGCTGCGAACCTCGTAAACTCGATTCTGAAAACCTAAACCTATCGAACGAACGAAGCAGGCTAACGAAGTAGGTCGTTGATCCGAGATTCTCGCGAGCACGCTGGTCGATGGTGTTTTGAGATCATAATGGAAAGAGGGAACAGAGACGAGAGAACGAACGACAGAACGAGGAAAAAAAGAGCGACGAAGTAATCCGTCGTTCGAGAAGAGAGACACACGATCACAGTTGTGCTTAACGAGCGAGCCTCGTTGAAGAGCGAACGATAGAGTATCTATCGCGCGAAGTAGTCCACCAGGAAGCCAACAGGCGCACGTCGTTCGTGACATCGAACGGGGCGACACGTGGTCGTCGCGTACCCGTTTGCAACATTCCCTACCGACACAGCGTGTCTAACAGCCAGCAGAGCTATTCGGAACGGCGACAGAGGGATCAGAGAAGAGGAGCGTTCCGGTTAGCCAAACTCGAGTCAGCTCGCCGACGGATATGGCAGCTGTCGTTCCTTCTGTTGTCTCTCAACGATTCCATCTCGCTCGACAAAACAATCGCCGATGTGGTACCGACAGTGAATCGAGTGAACAGGTGTTGTCGCAACGTGTCCAGGCCGGGATACGTGATTCCTCGTGATACTAGGCGGTCGCGTAGTGTCGTCGATCGATCAACGAGACCACCGCGAGCGTTCCACGCGCGCATTCTTACGATTAGTGACCGAAAGTGTACAGCGCGACGGTGATAATCGTGAGTTTCAACGGTGAATCAATCGTCATCGATCGAGCAAGTAGCTAGGAAAAGAAGAGAAAGGAAGAGAGTAGATACGGTCGACTAAAGGAAGTTTCGAAGAACGAATAGAAAATAGAATTATATATAGTTATTCTTGGTAACTGTGGTCCCAAAAGGATTTCTTTAAGGATGAAGAACACAAAAGTCGTTGATTCTCCGCGACCAGTCTCCAGGTTTCGCGGTACCCTTCTTCTGCTTCTGACGCTGCTCGCAGAGGTGAGTAGGATGACGGTGGCAAGTAATCGTATGTATCTAGGACATGTTGTTGGATTGCCTTCCTGAGACAGAATCCGCGCGCGTGCAAGACCATGAGAGTCGGGACTCTCGTCTATGGTTACCTTCTATCTTGAATACGTGCAATGTTTTGGTCTGTTTCCGTCGCGATTATCGAGCAACGAAAACTACATCTTTCGATTTTTTCCAGTTTTTATATTGATATTTTTCGTGGCATTTACTGCCAATTGATTTTGAGATTCTTTAGAGAGAACGTGACTGAAACAATCGTCGACACATTTGTTGGATGACCAACCCGGCCCGACAATATTGGCTCAGTGCTAATACTGAATTAGTAATAGTCCACTTAAAAGTGGACTGTAAATAGGTAGTCACAAGGGCAAAATCCAGTCATTTGGTCAATCTATGCTCCTTCCCTTTTCACTTAACGACGATGATAACTGAAACTGAAATTATATAAAGACATGCTTGGAAGAAGCAAGGAGATAGATTCTTTCTTTCCATCAACACGACTAAAGATTTTGTACACGACCACGATTTCAATTTGGAATAAATTAATGTTGTTACAAAATTAAAAAATGTTGTTCCACTACGCGGAATCCAACACATTATCGCGCGATAGTTGTATGTAGTTTGTACGTTTTGTCTGTAGGAAGAAATATTTGATTTATTATATTAGAATATTACGTGTTGTAATAAAAGTGCAATGAAAGCGCATTTTTCATGTTATAATATTGTATAGTTATTTAAAATCGATTTTTGTCGACGATATCCATCTTATTTTGATTCCTTTAAAATAATCAAACATTTATGTAAGAAACGTCGGTGATAGTCGGCCGTCATATCGTGATAGTGAACGTGTTAATAATATGCTACTTAAGAAATGAAAAAAAGTATTCAAGATAAAAGAGTTGGACCGTTTCGTCGTGAGATTCAGAGAGTCGCTGAGATAATATTTTAAATGGTCGAATTCTTGTTGACGTTATCTTGGTCATTTACATTTTTTGTTTATGACATTTCTTTGGTATAAAGTAAACGATATTATTGGACTGTCGATTTTCATACAATTATGAAAAATTTAGAAATGCTGAATCTAATATCATTAAATATTCTTCCACGATAAGAAAGAATTTGCCAGTCAAAAAGCTCAATAATAAATTTCACTAATTTTGCTGTAGATTCGAAGCAAATCTCCGTTGCACACAGGCGTGTAAATTTTACACGTTCTCTACTTAGAAATCACTCTGGAGATAGGAGAAAAGAATCCACATGGAAAAGTTTCCCATCTCTACGATAGATTTCAAGAGTTTCGCGATAGATCCGACTCAGATCTCGTCTCGAGTTGTGGTCAGCGATCGGTGAAGGGGAACAGGCCGCGCCGAGGTATCTAGTCTTCTTTTGTTCGGCCGTTTTGTGTCCCCGGTTTGCGAAACTCGGTTGACTTTCCCAACGTGAGAGAACGTCGCTTCGTATCCGGCGCGATCTGCTCATTGACCTCTGAAATCGAGGGGGCCCGATCGACGACGCGAGAACCGTTCCTTATCCAAACGTTCATCAAAACGTTTCGACGCCGCTGGATTTCCTTGGATCGAAACGTTTCATATCGCGGGAATCACACCGGATTGCGAAATTCCCACCGGAGTATCGTTTGCCGCCGAGAATTTTACGTGGGGATTTTTCTTTTATTCAATATTCGTCTTATGCAAACTCGTGGCTCGCGTATTCAGGGACGCTGCTTCGGACTGTTCGCCAGTATATAATGTATTTGCGATTCGTATCTTCTTCTTTGATGGTATTCGGTGTTCTACAGTCCGATAAGAATGTGGGTTTTGTCCGTGGTTTGACTAAGCGTGTTCCGTGAAACTTTGATTTATTCAACGCTTTGTTTTTAGAGGGATCTTGGTAAAAATAGGAAAACAATTGAAGGGGTCATTTTTGTTTAAATAATACACATACTGTTTCAATATACCTAATATAGTGTAATATTATGTTAAATAACATCAAGGGATATTAACACAATTCTTTGTATATTAATTAAATAAACGTAGTAAATAAAATATACTGAAAATCATGAGACATTAACAGTAATGTATTGTAACGTCACGAATATTTCAACTTCTTGAAATTGGATAAAATTATGGAATCTAGGTGGAAGACATAATGATGAAAAAATGTTAAACAAATTCTTCGAATATCCTTTCACAACTCCAATATTAAAAAGTAGAATTTGATGATGCAAAGTGACCGAAAAGAATTTTGAATGAAACGTTGGGTTAATTTAAAATTAAGACGATAATTCAACGATAATCAAACAGAAGCCTTACGAAATGACGTGAATTCGCGTCAGCAATAATTAGAAGCAGAGTTTAAGATGACGTGAGTCCACGTCAGCAGTTACGAATGTATTGATATTTAACATTTAATTGGTATCATCGTAAATTGGTATCATGGAAGCTGTAACAGTTGATAGCTTCGTTACTTAATTTTGGAATTTTTTATTCGATTTGATTTCATTATTAACTTCTATAGCACGAAGAATGCAAAGTGCAAAATAAAATTAAATACTCTAAATTCTTCAGTCGTTATTTAGTATAAATTGTTGTAATTATAGAATAGGACTACACACACACACACACACACACACACACATACGCATATATATAATCCTCAAATAGCTGGATTTGTAGATAATTATAACAATTTATACGAAATAACGATAAAACAATGCAATGTAATCGTTAGATCTTCAGTGAAATCTTTGAATTTCAAGGCATAAATAATTTTGAAAGTTATTACAATAGAAACAACTATAGAAATAAAAGTACGAGCGCGTGCTAATCTTGCTGATTAAAGAGTTAACCGCGAAATAGAACATTATCGGAGGAAATAAAATTTCAAGCATGAAGAATTGCTAGATGCATCAAGGTTTATCGACTAAAGGAAAGTTTCGTTAGCGAAAGTACGTTTCCACGAATTCAGCGAGCCTCGTGGCGAATGAAATCGCCATTTGCACGATGGACAACGCCCATCCCGATTGTTCTCGAAGACGAAGATATCGTTTATCGTTTTTTTTGCAATATAAAATCGATGCTCGAACGCGAATCCACTAAGTTGGAAACTATTAGGTTATTCGCGTATGCCGATGCGCGGTAACTAGGCTAAGTGAAAGTGAATAAAGTAAAGATTGGTGTAAAAAACAATGCAAAAGCGGATAGTCGGGGTTGTAGACGCGTGTTAAAGGATAGAAAAAAGTCGTAGAATTTTTTTGGGTCTAAGGTTACAATTTGCGAATGAATTACGACATACTAGTAGATTACTGCAAATATTATGCAAATATTATTATTGCGAGTAGAGCGCATACAAGATAGATTATAATTAGAAGATCTAACAAATCTCTAACGCTCGTACAAATGTCCACGTTCTAATTATAATTTTACATTACTTGTAACCTTCAAAAGAAGATAAATGTATTAATATCAAAGTTTACTCGTATTTTTGTTAATAAATAGAAGGATGTTAGATGGAAAATTGTTTTATCTCCTAAGTATTATAGTACGTGTGATACGTCGGATATTTTACACGTTCTCGAATATCAAATAAATGCTCTGCATTTTAGCGTTTTCACATTTTCCATAAATGCGTAAGAAATATTTTTTGACGAACGTGAAACATCACTATACGATAATTATACGAATAAAAGATATACGTTTCAGTTAATGAAACGTAAGGAACCACTTCACGGTAGTCTGGCAAACACGGCGAAATTATAATTAACTTTGACTATGCGATACAACAGATAACAAAATAAAACGGCCATCTGTTTCAATTTGTTGAAACGAGTCGGTTTTTATGGACGAGTGAATATTTAGTGTGTGTTTTCCCTGTTTTCCATGTTCGTGCGACTCAAGTTATTTATGGCGAAATTTTTGACAAGTGATATATGCGTCTACCACCGTTAACGTAACATTTCACAACCCTTAACAGTTTCAATATATGACTTTGTTTTTGAAGATACGCATGCATAAAACGTTTATTCGATCGATATAACACGATATAATAAAATACTTAAATTTCAAAGTGTAATCAATTTTCAAACAAACCATATGCAATAAAATAGGCACTGTAGAGAATATTCACCCTGATTTAATTATTAATACTATTAATACAATTTAACATGGAAGAATTTCCATGCTTTTTTATGCATATAAAATATCTTTGAATTATTTGAATTTATCTGAAAGTTCATTAATATTTCACCAATATGAAAATATATACAAAAATTACAAAATGTGTACATATTGTAAATACGAATAGCCATTTTATACATTTAATAAATGTTAAATATAGTTCAACATAATTGATAATTGAACGTTTAAATACTCTGCGATGTCTACGAAATTGAATGTTTAAATGCTTGGGTGGCTACGAAGTGTACGTACACACACCTGTATTAAATGTGTTGTAATTTTTACATTCTTAAATTTTCAAATTTATTTCAAACTTGCCGGTCGTGTCTCGCTATTCCAAAGCCAACTTTCTTCCTTTGAAACGTGCAGGAAAGAAAAGTGCGAGCCTTTCAGATTCTTTCGCGCAAATAAGAAGAGATTCCATCGCATGGAAGTACGCAATTACGTCGCAAGGAAAAGTATAATCGGGTATTGCACTTGCGTCGCGTTGTACTTGAAAAAAGATCACGCGTTATAGGAAGATATACGTCACTGAATCACATGTACTTTCTCTTCGGATAGCTTCCTGTATCTTCGTTTGCAAAGAGAGCTGTACGACTCATTCAAATTTCTCGGGTTATTATCTGCAAATCGAATTTCGAATAGAATAATTTTTTCTCGCACTACTATCTTCTTTTTTCCTTTGAATACCACGTATGTACATCGAGACGATGTATTTTTCAAGATCCGTTGTATTTTTTTCTTTTTTCCTTCCATTCGTGGTGGCTGCATTTTTGCAATGGAATAAAGGATGCACCGGATATTCACTTCCTTCATCCGTAACATCAACATATCAGTGACTACGAAATTTGCATCCGCGGTTAAAGCCGCGAAACTTCCGACATCGTTTGTCAGAATTACAGTAACTTCCGCTTTGTTCGACAGCATTTAGAGCGTTCGCAACCGTTGCTTTTGTAAACCAATTGTTTCGTTTGATATTACACGCAGAGGGTAAAACAATCATCGATTAACTTTCGCTTGCTTAATTGTAGCATAATTATCTGGATAAAAGATCCTTCGTCACGTTCATTGTTGGATTTCATCTCGGTAGGAAATTGTTAGTTGCATTCGCTTCAACAACTTGGTTCGTCGAAAGTGTCCTCGTATTTGTAAATTATAATCTGCAAATTTTTTGCGTTGAAAGAATAAACATTCTTGGTTTATTTGTATCAAGTTTGTTAAGAAAGTTTTGCCGTTGAATTTTAATAAGTTGAATTATTATTATTTATTATTAAGTTCTGTTTGGTTGGAAAGTTTCGTCGTTAAACTTTAATGAAAAATGTTCGCGAGTTTTCACAAATGACAGATTTTTCAAGCTCCTTTGCCATTGCGAAGACATAAATAAAATAATGAAATACGAAGACTGAAATAATTATTCCATCAAGAGAGATAAAATACAAACACGTCTCACGAGTTCACCGCCTAACAATGAACACTTATGCTTTATCTGTTTAAGCAACCTTTGATCCCTGATTATTTAAATCGTGTCATGTACAAATCAACTACTATTTGATTCTTTTTTACACATTTATAGTTTATAAAAGAGATTGATTTATGACAAAACTCCCGAAGCCAACATGGAAATTTATTTTATTATTGGAACATGATCTCGGAGAAATATCACGAATCAATTCGTATATAATCGAATGAGTAACAAACTCAAGCCTTTAGGAAATAAATTTATTCACAAATAGGTAGGTAACGTTTATATTAAAACTATATCTTCTCAGAGGGAAGAGAATAGAGAGCTAACATCATTATTATGTCTTGAAGAATTGAACTTATTCACAAATATTTCGGGATAATATTTTTTCGCGTAGGAGGACGGATCAATCGATGCAAAGTCGGTTCCATTCATGTTCACGACCTGGTACATTATTTCGAAAAATATCGCAAATTACTTTATTTATTTATACACAAGGATTAAATTTTGTCACAAACAGGCAACATTTACGTCTTTAAATAATATCCTTTCGTGGAAGAGAGCTACGTAACCAACTTTACGTTGGTCAACGTAAAAGTAATTCTACTCGTGTTCACACGAGCCAGCGTACGAATTGTTCGCGGTATTTTCGCTAGACGTGGTGGGATTGGGAGAAAGCCGTGACATTATTGGCCCAGAATTCGGGGCTCATGACTGCGTGCTAATTTAAGCACTTACTACGAGGACCCTGTTCGTCGAATGGATCGCGAATAACTGACATCGTCGGCTTTAACCTGTGAACGTTATGCGCGTTACGATACGCTTACGACGATGGGTTACGACGTCGCGTCGTGGGCGTTTCATTGGTCAACGTACCGCGAAAAAATTTCTGCCAGGACCGTGTTTCCCAGCAACGTGAACCCTTTTCCTCTCGGCTCGACCCGTCATCTACCTAAAAATAAACTCGCGCTTTCGACGGAAAAATTCGATACATCACGAACGATTTTTCTCCTTTTCTCTTCTTTTTTTTCTTGGTAAATCAGTGGTTTAAAGCAATTTTCTGTTGTAGTTCTCCGTTTTATGAATTGCCCTATTCACATTCTTGACTTTTGTAAGTTTTGTTCCCTTTCTATCACAAGATTAGTATCTTTTTGTTTACCGATGATCATGATCTATATATAAATATCACGTATCATGTATTGTAATTATAATTGACATAAAAATATTAAATACATAAATATACGCAGGTATGAAGTTTTTTTATTCCGAACGAGTACCAGGTTTAATATTTACTTGGGTCCAATGGACTTCCCAGTAATGCGAACCCTTTTTTGTTCGCAGATAGTTTAACCCTCGTCGAGGTAAAAATAAGCTCGTGCTTTTGATGGAAAGATTTGATTCATCGTTAAGCGACGTTCGAGGGGAATATTTTTTCCTGTTCACCGATCGATAGTTGGAATACTTTGAACAGTTAAGTGACAATCGGATGAAAGTTCGAGCATATTAAATTAAATAAAAGTTATATCGCAGAGTATATTTACGAGAACTTGTAGCGCGAAAATAAATGACAAGTACATCTAGAAAGGCGACGTAAGATTTTATTTTAAATTTTTATTATTATTTTAAGTATAAATGTATTTAATTTTATATTAAATCGATGGTTGTTTGATATATTATACTTTCTCTGTAAAGCATGTAATTTGTGAATGAGAACGGAACGTTCGAAGTTTAGAACTTTGTTACACTTTTTGTAATCGTCTCTAGAAATTTGCATTGATAGTATTAACATACATGTCGTTGGTATAATTCAATCTTGTCTTGTAAGAACATACAAATCGTCGAAGAGATATTTCAAGTGTACAGAGTGGAAAATATTTTACTAAAATACTAATATTTTCTACGGTTCATTTTTGTTGCAATATTACGTGTTTAATTATAATTTCGTAAACTTTTAAATAATAACAAAATATGTGTCATTTTTAAAATAGCTATGTTGTGCGATATATTTTTGAACATATAGATACTTAAGTTTTGTGATATTTTTATTTTTTAAATTTAATACATTGTTAATATATCGAGGAAAATTGATGGCAGTGTGAAATCTTAAATAATCTTAAATAAAATGAACGTCGAGCATTCATTGATAGAAATAATTTTCTGTCCTAAAAAATACGAGAAACTTTCGAAATCGTATTATATTTGGAAACAAGATGTAAAGTAAAGTTACTTACTAAAGAGTAAGTATTGTAAAATCTAATCGCTTTTATGGCCGTTAAGTAGATATCTACTTGGGACAATTGTCGTTGTTAATACGAAACGAAACAATTATCACTATTATTTACGCTTTTGCGTAATTAATATCTGTTCCACGTAATTTTATTTCTTAAACTTCTCCTCAAAGTTTCTATTCCGTAAAAGCAATCGGTTGCGCTCTCATAATTCCTTAATGGTTAAAAAATTGTCTCTAAAATAACAACAACGTAAAAATAAAATGGATAAGTAGATAGTAAACGAAATATCTAGGTTAGTCCTTTGATATAAAGACCGTTCGTATAGTTCATTCATTCATTATATATTTTTTTTCGTCATTTTCTAAAGCTATTAGCGATTAAATTACTATTATAATATTATCAAAAACGTCGTTTAATTTATTATTATTATTATTATTTATTTTTATTTATAAATTGCAGATTTATATTTCATAAATTTTTTTTTTATAAGAATCCGCAATCTATTTATTGTCGTCGAAATTTCTGTACAAGATAAAAATTTTCTCCACTGTAGAAAATCTCTACAGTCTCGAATTATTTATTTTACTTTTCCGACTCAAGTTCACAAAGATACATTCGTAAGCCGAGGTTTATTTCAATTCTTTATAATCTTATAATTTAATCATAATGGATGCGTGCTCAAGCATCATTCGCTGTGAAAGATTGAACTATATGTAGTTTGAAATCTCGAGGTTCTCTGTACCGTTAAATTTGAAATCATCTTGACATTTAAATAGCTTCTTTCCTTATATTGTTAAATAAAACAGAACAAAATAGTCTGATCTCGAGATTAAATTTAGATAATCTTAATATCCGAATAATTGCTTTCTTTATTTATACAACGTCAAATAAGATGAAAGAAAAGGATATATCTCGAAAGCGTAATGAATGAAATATGAACCAGGCGTGTCAAATAGTTTGACCGAATATCCGGTAGGAAGGCAGCGAACGTTTTAAAAGTGTAGTGCCACCAGTGCTCTGATTTAGACTGGCACGTTATCGGTTCGCAATTGTAACGATATTGACGGCCGTGTTGCGAGTAACGAGCGTGCACATGACAAGCAATCAGTTTGCATTTAGCGTAACGACAACGCGTGCACGCTGTGCTCTTTATTCATTGGTTTGCGTGTCGCGCAAAAGTTTTGCGACCTACCAGGATAGTGACCCAGAAATTCACGCAAATACATACGCGCTTCGACGTTCGTTTCTCACGAAACGAACCTTAAACTCTCCTCATTCTTTTACGTTACTTTATTGGAATTAACAAAACAATGAACGTTCACCTATGAAATAAAAATTTTTCCCCGAAATTGAATTGATTAATAATAAATTTTTTCGCGTTTTCTTAACAAGAAAAGTGAAAAAATTTGCAATGGAACAAATAAATTATTAAATAAGTATATGTAGAGATTATATCGATATTATATAGACAAATATAATACTATTTATAATGTTATTTAATATATAATATAGTAACATTTATAATACCATTTAGCATTATGTTTGAAATTTAATATTGAAAATTAACAATTATATCTATTCATTGCTCTTGTCAAATATAAAAAATAATTATCGCACTACTCTAAAACTCTTTTGATAAAACAGTTTCGCGATGTTCTTTCGTCTTTCACTCGAAACGTTCAATATCTCATATTTGTAACGGGCGACGTATCCGTCGACATCCTTATAACGGAGTAAACCGGCACAGGAAATGATGATCGTAAGTTGAGCGCGGGCAAGCACCGGAACTTAGGTTAGACGGCATAGCAGGCGCGGCGCTCGAAAATGCGTGCAAGGGCAAGTGCAGAGGTTGCACGTGGTTGTCTGTCGCTCGTTGCTCTGCTACGTGTCTCTCGCATCCGGATGTGGGCTTGGAGCACATCCTGGTCTAGCCAGGGCGGATGCGGCCGCGTGCACAACGAAAATAGAGCAGACGGGAGAAATAAATCAGCGAGATACTCGACGCAACCGTACCGGCATCTCGCACATGTGTCATATGTATGTACGTACAGTACACACAGTTTTCACGAGATCTACTTTTCACGTGTTAGATGCGACGAATAATTCTCGAGACAAAGAATCGTAATTCTAATCGAGAAATGTGCGATGCGTACTCTTCCTCTTGTATTTTAAAATTGGTTAAATAGTAATAAATAATCCGAGTGCTACAAAAATAGAAATGATTCTTTAAAAGAAAATGAACGTATAAGCAATATTATTATATACACACGACGAAAATGGTATTGGAAGATTTTGAGAGTGAGCCAAGTGTTAACGATAATAGAAATGTATTTTAATTGATAGAGGTTTATAGTAGGTTCATAAGTTATATTGATTTATAAATTCTTTCACGACGGTCAAATCTGCGCTTACATCGTTAGTTTTCATGTTGGTAATTAATGAACTACTATTAGCAGTTGATTGAATTCTTTGTTTCTTAAAATTTCTCCATTAACAATTTCCACTGTTTTAATCTTGTTTTAATCAGAACCACGTTTTATTTGTAATACGAATAAAATTTAAATTTGACATATTTCTTTTTCACTTATTCTTCGTGCAAATGTATAAAAGTGTCGAACATTCAAGTGATAAATGTTGCAAGTGACAAAAATTAAAATAATAATGATATCCCATTAAGATAATTATATAATTATATTATGTTTACGCAAATATTTTTATAAATCAGTTTATATATATATCTATATCTCCTAGGTCGATATTTGAACCAGAAAAACGATAAATATTTCAGTTAAAGTACATAAAGTGCATGGTCCCATATTAGAGAGTCGTGTATAATTCATTAATTGCAACTTATTCAGTAACTGCAACACATGAGAGGAAACGATGGTGGTATTCTTCATTGTGGAAATTATATGCTTTCTGTCTCTGATGTAATTGTACTTTTTATATATTTTCAAATAGGAATTTCGATATTGATGAATGAAAACATTTGAGGCGTGATAAAGCAGAAAGAAAAGCAAAAACTTGTTATGTGCAAATTTTTAATTAAAAATACAAATAAGTACAGTAAAGCTATCAGACATCGTGAATTTGGATATGTAAAATAATTTCTACTTTTTATAACAAAAAAATGTAGTTTACTTTTGTAGAACAAAATATTTAATGCAGTTTATTAATTAAGAACATCGCTGGGTAATATAAAAACGTAGAAAGCATGCAAAGTAAAGTACTCGTCTCTTATTAAACTTAAAACAATGGAAGTTGTTGTTTGACATTGAAGTTTTATGAAATTGGAACAGGAAAAGATAAAGAATTATAAAAGAAAATATAGAGAGGTTCCATTAGGAGAGATTTCGTTTCTCTTCGTATAACCAAAGAAATTTTCATGTATTTATAATATAACTTTCTATTGAAATTTCTCAATTCAATTTTATATGAATTATATAATGATTAATTTACGAATCCAGTTTCCTTCGGTATACTCATTGAAATGAGTCACTAGAAACTATACCTGAATCGTGATCTTCCATTGGCAACTTTCACTTTTCAAGCAATATTCTTGTAAAAACAAAAACAATATTTCGTTTCATTATACGATTAATTATAATCGTACATTGTTTTTATCTATTTTACTAATTACGAAATAAATTTCAACGATCAATTCCTGATTACAAAAAAAGTACCCCCAGACAGCCTGTTTATTTTATCCATCAAGCGTTTATTTTATCAGGTTTAACATTTCATTTTTATTGTGCCAAATTTTTCAAGTCAAAAGAGTTGATAGTATTTAAATAAGCCGATTGTCATTTGTTTATTGTTATATTATCTTAACACTATGTATTAAATGAACGATATAAAATAATATTTAAAAACAACGTCATCTGTATAATCAGTATTTTACATAATAAAGATCTCCAAATTTATCGTATCCATTAAATATAATTCGGATTGTGTTAATCAAACTGTAAAAAAGCAATATCATATTTTTTAAAATTATAGACAATCTTGTAACAACTTCATTGCACATAAGAATTAAATATTTATCTTGTAACAATTTCACTGAGAATTAGATATTCAATTTTTAATATTATTTCAAGAGACTTTTCTCGAAACAGTGACTTTTATCATTGAAATCCTTCTTGCATCTGACAGTACAATTAATAATAATAATAATAATTGTAAATATTAATAATAATTACAATATAACATGTGCAATTAATAATAATAATAATTTTTTTCTCTTACAAATAATCGGAAGTTTTCTTATATAATACACTCCAGTCCAATTAATTAATTAATTACGCAAACGTTACAATAAACGCGATGATGAATGCGAGTAATTTTTTTGTAAGCACTACAGCTCGAGAACAGGATAGGGGTCATTTAAACGTGGACACATAACGCAAGCGTGAGAAAGAAAAAAGAAAAAAGGAAAAAGACGGAGCAAAAGACCTCCTCCCCGTTCGGAGAAGAAGCGAAGAGAAGTTACTTTTCTTTTACAGTCTATGACATCAGAATTCTGGGATCTTTTCGGCGCACGTGTTGCACCCTTTCCGGCTGCATCATTTGTATTTTTATCGCTCGCGATTCCGATCTACCTTTGCACGCGGGACATCGCGGAAGTTGCACGCGAAGGAAATCGGACGATTTTTCGCGCGTGGGAATATTCTCAAGGAATTGGAACTTTTTCAGAAGCATTCGTTGATCTGAACAATGGCGCGGTACACGAATTGCATAACGCGCTCGTTCATCTTGGAATGAAACAACGTTTAAAGATGGAAACGGTATGCAGGTAGAGAAATGTAATGAAAAGTGTTTCACAGGTATTTGATCTGGTATGGTTTGGAATTTTTAACCGTTTGAAGGTTGAGCTTTTCCTTAATTGTGAGAAAAGTATTCTTTGTTAATTATTGCTAACATTACATATTATATTAATAACATTTTTTGTTTTACTTCATGTTATTTATTATTGTTATTATTTTGTTAATCTTTCAAGATTCGTTTCTCTTATATAACGTTCGCAATAAATTTTACGTGTATAATTTCTTATACGTACGTATAAAAATGAAAGTTCTTTCTCGAAAAAGAATAACATTTTATGCGAGTTTACAAACATTTACGGAATAGAAAAAGAAAACTGTGAAGTAATAACAATTTACTAATTATTATTTATCTACTACTAGCAGACAATAATCGTTATTTTCACAAAATTGCACGTTTACATCGTTCATAGTTATATATTTATTTATTAATCACTATTTTCATGTTACGTTGGCCTTTGTATCTATACTTTCAAGCGTTTATCAATACGAAACGTTTTAATGACGCGTTTAATGACCACGTTAAAACTCGCAGCTGACGGCCATGGGATTTAAAAGTGTGAGAAAATGTCATTTGCTCCATCCGCCTCTTCGACTGCTTTTTTGTTCAAGTTTTAGCAAAAAGCGTCTGTCGCGTTTGTTCTCCCTGTAGCTGTGTTGCAATTTTATTTGCGCGTACATAATGTATACATAATATATATACACAGTACATAGTGGTATGTATTTGCATATTTTCATTTTTAGTTTGACAGTCGTAACAATTTTACAGTTTGCTTATTTTATAATATGTTATTAGACGATTAGTTCATTTTATATTTTATATGGAGATAATTAAAAGAACGGAACCTAAATGAAAAATTATTTTATTTATTAAATATTATAATATATTTTTCGCATATTAGATATTTTTAGATTAGCATTATTTTTGAATATTCTTCTTTTTATTTATTTTTTTCTGTTTAACAATTTTATCATTCTTACGTTATGTAATGTAGCAATTAAAAACATAAATAAATTTATTCAGATTACAAGCAGAAGTAAAAAGTTTTCGAGGTTGAAAATATTGTTTCTAGCAATGTCAAGTTGCATGTATCGTTTATTTTTAAAGTTATTTATAGTTTAACAAAAATATTCGTATCATTGAGAGTGATTTGCATTGAGTTATTTTCAACCAAGTCGTATTTCTCCATCGCCAAAGACTTTGACAAATCTAAATTTTTTGCAAATTTAAAAAAAAAATTAGAAATAATCGTTTTCAAAGAGTTATAAATCTCTTAATCTTAAAATATCAATTTCTTGATTTCTTTCTCTTCCTGTAAGTTGAGAATTGAAATAAAAAATCACACGTATTCGCTGTTCTTGTTGAAAGAAATTTAATTTAGGAAATTTTGTAGAGTAAAAAATTCTAATTCATTTTAAGAAATTATATCGTAAAACTTTTTTAAAATAAACCTTTCATAATAAGAATTTCCAGCTGTTACGTGCAACTCTTTGCTTCAATTTCACGCTACGTTTAAAACGAAAGCGAAATTAAGATATAAAAAAATTCGTGGATTTCAATGGGTTATGGAATATCAATCTAATGCTAATAACGTAACAGCAATGATGGTAATTGTTCCATGCAGTTATTCTCATGTATGCAACGTACACGTGCATAATTAACCAGAATTGTTGAGTAGTGAGCATGGAATAGGAAAACGTATGTATTATTAATAATATGGTTCATAACAAAGTGCTATGATTAATTCGGTTTCATGAATTTCTGGCCTCAATATCAGGTTAATTTAATACAACAGGTACTGACATTAATTAAATCCCACGAATGTAATTATTGTCAGTAGCGGGATATTTAATACAGAGAAAATGAATTTCTTTTTAATTAGATCTTAATTAGGTATTGGATATAGATATACGCACAAATGAAACTTCTTTTACTTACGAATTTCTCTTTTGAAATAGAAAAATATACAGTAATACAGTTCGAGTACTTTCTAAAATATGATATTGATCGTTCTTTGGAAGTAATTCCTAGAAAGAAATTACTGATTGAAAAGAAATCGTCATTTACAATAGGGACTCTGATATTATTTGCTCTGTGTAATTACATAAATATGTATAATTTACTATTATAGTAAAGGCAGTAATTGCGATCCTTTCTAGGACGATTGACGTAGATTGACGTCAGAGTGAATGTCCAGGATAAAAAATTTGTGATTGTTATTCGAGTGGCACATAAACTTTTAAATTACCCCACGTCGATGGTGAATGAAAAAATTTCGAACATTACAGCCAGATTCCTGCTTGATTCAATCAACCTTGATAACATTTTATTTCATTTCTCATTACTTTTACTGTAAAATTTTCTTTTTACTTTGCTAGATCGAGGTTTCAAGTTTCATTAAATCATTCGTAGTTTATTTTGCTACAAAATCTAGATTTTGAAGAATGAAATCTATTCTTCAAGAATAAAACAATTGTCATGTTCCTCAAGCTTTAATAATATACAGTTCTCTTTGTTACTAGATTTTGAATGTTTTTATAAGTTGGTTTTAAATGTCACTAATATAATCATAGTAATTGCTTCTCGTTACAGGGTTCATGAAATTTGAAAATGTTAATAATTTATTTCTATAACACACTGAATTAAGTATTTAGTATTAATGTATAGAATACTAATACTATTCTATATTCTACATACTATAATGAATTAGTATATAGAATACTAATATACGTTTACTCAAACTCTAGAAATGAAAGTTCATTTATGATAAATATTCGAATATTTTCATGAGCCACTGTATTATTCTTTTCCATTATGTCATCCTTTTACTTTTATGTTTTTTTCCTGTCTACAGTATTTGTGCTACCTGTATTTGTAAGATGTTCAACGCTCTGTTCGTCTACGCGTTCCTTTGTCTGCTCGCTCGTTTCTCAAGGGAATTACCTTTCGCCAATCTGCATCTGGCGTGTCAGGGTACGATTTTTATTGTGAAAGTCCATACAATGGAGCCGGGCGCGATCAGTAAAACACGTCTCGTGTGAAATTTTCAAACAACCGGAGGATAAATTTGATTGTCGAATGCCAGAAGAACCTTGGGATTCTTAATTCGGTTCTAGATTCTAGAGTTTGAGTAAACGTATATTAGTATTCTATATACTAATTCATTATAGTATGTAGAATATAGAATAGTATTAGTATTTTATACATTAATACTAAATACTTAATTCAGATACTATGACCAACTAATCTTGAGAGTAATTTTCAATTAATAAAATGTGATTTTTGCTGTATGTATATATATAAAGAAACAATCAATTAACTATGAAAAAGAGTAAAACTCTGTAAATGAAGTACACATTATATTTATAATTATTGTTTACGAGTTTTTGGAACACTCGGGGTTACACTGTGCAAAAATACATAAAATATCAAAAATAGAGTACTTGTCGCAACATTTAATGAAAAAAGGATATTTCTATACAGGCTGATTTATTTCAAACAACTGTGCAATAACTTCAATACACGCAAGAAATATTTCACTTTTAAGCACAGCGTACAGAATCTGCTCTCGGATCTGCTTTCAATCGTCGATGTACGAACGAATTAAGAGTGGTTTTGTACCCGGTCGAAGAACCGTTCTCCACCGCCTCCACACTTTCGAGATACGTGCGATATGACTTGGAAGTTCCGTTACGCCGCATGTAATTACGCGAGTTCAGCTCACAACAGAGAGTTAAAAACGCGTTTTGCGTGAATTCTCGTACAATACATAAGTGAGTGAGTAAGTACGTGTAGCTATGGCAATACCGTAATTTATGATCCAGCGTCTAAGACTCTAGAATCCAGCGTTTAAGAATCTAATTGCTGTGCGTTAATAATCTGGACAGAGAGAGAGAGAGAGAGAATATATAACATATAAAATATAATATAAAAATATAATATAAAAATTAACAAAGAATGATAATGTATATTAATAATTTTAATTTTATTATAATATATAAATATTAAATTTCAACATCGCAAAGGATGTAATACAAGTCGTAAATTTTTAACACTGATAGTGTTCCTGTAATTCAATTTCTTTTACCTAATAATTTGCAAGAATATGCAAAGATTCTTTGAATCTACGATGAAGAGGGGGATGATATTGACGGAGCAGAACGAAAAGGGGAGTACTGTTTCCGAGAATGCCTTGGATACTTGCTACATGGATACATTGTAGGGAGAGTTCTGGAAAATTGGACGCTTAGATGAAAATTACATCAATCTCCTTTATTCGGTGGCTATATAATAAGTAAAGTTGATGGAGAAGAGTCTACAAAAGAAATAAATGAAGCTCGTTTCATGGGATTGTTTGTAAATTTGAATTAGATGTGATTGTATCCTCTATTAGGTTACAAACTCAAGTTACTGTTAGGTAATTATAAAATTTCAAGAAGCTGACAAATAATTTTGATTAAATTTTCTTAATTTTTGGTAATTGCAATTAATTTTTCATTTTTTCAGCTATTGGCAATATCATTAATAGTTAGAAAATAAAAACTTTGAATGAAACATATTAGATACGTCGTTCCTTATACTAAAAATTATGAAAAATAAAGAAAATTCAACTGAAATTAAATTAATTTTAGCACGCTTTAGTAGTATCGTTAATGGCCGAAAAACTTGCTTTTAAGGAAATCTACATTAGACGTATCATTTCGTGTACTGAAAATTATTAAAAATAAAGAAAATTTAATCTAAAAAATCGTTTCTACGTCTTCTTGAAATTATACATTTGCCTGATTGTTTAATGATAAGTCTAACGATAAGTCTAATTTAGTAATCAAAATTTTAGTGTCAAGAGGATATATATAAAAAATAGCGACGACCACTATTGTTGCTCAACTGTAAAATATGATCATTTGATGTATGATAATTCATCACGATCAATTGAAAGTAAAACGTTCGCGTTAAACGAAGCTTCACGTGTTCTTCAACAAATTGTTTTTCCGGCTAATGCAATTATCGTTTGCATATGAATGGATGTTTTTTCAAGAATGTACACACGTCACGTCAACGATTAGCGCATTGTTTTAGCAGCTTTGAGATACCTGAGATCATCAATTGACGATTTGTATAAAACTCCTTCTTACGTTTTATATAATTTATACGCAATAGATGGTTGTTAGATATGATATTATCTACGATATTTTGTATTTTTTAGCTTCTAATGTTATCCAATCGTAAAATGATGATTACATAAGTGTAAAGTAATTTTTACATTACGAATAGACTGCGAATATTTACATATTTTTAAAATTTTAATTGAAAGAACAGAATTTTATTTACCAAGTAGTATAACAAGTACTTTAGTTTTTCCGCAAAATTTCCTCCAGATTTCTTATAGATACATAAAACTTCTAATTATGAGTGTTCAACTGTTGAAATATAACGGTGCAAACGTATATAATTTAATTCTTATATATTTTATACTGTTTTTTCAATTCAATGTATTATATTTCAATATTTGTACAATTCGGAACTTTCTTCAGTTGCAAATTATTTGAATCATTTATTTATATGAAATCTCAAATTTCAATATGTTTAACATATTGCCTGTTTTGTTCTCGCGAAATATTGAAAGACCTTATTTCAAATTCAGATTAGATTATTTCAAAAGGCAAATATTTTTCAAAGGTAGTTACTTAATTTAAACACGAACTAAAATTAATTTGGAACAAGATTAAAATTAACTTACACAAACAAACTTAAATTATCGATAAACTAGAATCAGTTTTAAATGCAAATATTAACTTAAGAAAAAACAAAGTACCACAGTTTGGTTCCAATCTCCTAACAAAAGAATAAATGAATATTTGAAACCATCTTCCACGAAGAGGAAGAAAAAGAAGAAGTAACCTTACGAAAGAGGTATGTAATTGCCCCCTTGTCGAACAACAATTTGCTTTGAATCCACGGTTACACGTCGAGTGATTTTACGACCAGGATAACCGGGATATCGTTGTTTGGAAATCACTTAACAGGCTATCTGTGAAAAATTTTCGCAGCCGGTGCGTTTCAACATGTCCGAGTAGAGCCGATTACGTAAATCTTTAATTACGCAAAGTCAAAAGTAACACGAGCGCGGCTTCGTATCTTCGTTGGCTGGAACGTGCAGTGCACGCGTTTCTTCGAATTAACTAAACGCGTTCGAAAACTGTTCGTTTCTTGTTGCTCCTTTTTCGATTAATCGTGTCACGGTTTCGTCACGGTTTCTGTTTTGTTCGCTCAAGTGCCTACTCGGTCTCGCGAGTTGAGAAGCGAATTTTACTTTTTCTTCTTCTTCTGTTTTCACAACGTAGTTGTAATTAATGATACGAAATAATTTTTGGAAACAATTTTGAGCGAATAATATTTCGTGGCAAGAGTTACACGCAGAGTTACATATTTTGCTAATATCAAATTAATGTTTCCATTTCCTTTTCTATTTTCTTATTTATATAAACAAGATTTCCTTAGTACTTTATTATTTCACTTTCGTTAATGTATTATTAATATTAAGACATTACAATTTTATGAAATAATTCCACGTCGCAGAGAAGAGAATGTTAAAACTACACGTATTAAGACAACTTCTTTAATTAAAAAATTTAAAAACGAAAAATAGTTACTGTATCTAGTTAAATTATTAATCGTCAAATTCATTTTCACTTTCGAATAGTTTACTGATGAACCCGTCACGAACGTTCGAAACATTTAACACGAAACAACTTCTCTCCGAGTAATAATCAAGATAGAAGGAGAAAAAGAATCGAAAGAAGCAAGCTGAAATTACTTACGTTAAATACGATGTCAGAATTTCGTGCATTTTTGATGGCAACGATGCAGAAACCCCCGGCACTCAGACTTCGCGCCACGTTTCTACATATTTCCATCGAAGTTTAAAGGGAATTCTTTACTTTTCGCCCGTGTTAATGAACGCCTGGCACCCGGAACGTATGCGCGTTGTCTGGTTTTCCCTCTTCGACGGATTTTCGCAAATAGCTCGCGAGCTTTCGTTACGTACGGAAGCTGTTGCCAGCTAGCGGACACTCCTCCACCGCTCGGAAGTATCCAGACACTTTGATGAATTTGTAGCAAAAGCAAACTTCGCCACGGCGCGCAAATTAACGATAAATTTAATATTCCGAGCGACGCGCGTGTCGCCCACCCTTCGTTTAAATATCTTTGACATGCAAGAATTATTTTGCAGAAGTGGACCGTGAAAGAAAGTATTCGAACACTTGTCATTGAGCAATTTATACATTGCGTGCTGCGTGCGTGTTATATAAAACATTTTGAATTTCATTAACATTGCCGTATGAGACACGATAAAATTTATTGGCAAAATAAAATGTCGTGTCTGTTGCATTGCTTGCGTAATGAATAGACGTAACATATCTTGTAGCAACGAATGCGATAAATATAATAATTATGCAATGGTACGTGTAGATAAATAAATAGATATCATGATTATTATAAAATTTATTATTATAAATAATAGTGATAATATAAATATAACAATTATAGATAATAATCAAATGTACTTATGTACGTATTTTATTAGCAAAACAGATAATAATCAAATGTACTTATGTGTGTATTTTATTAGCAAAACTAATTGTTACTGAGCTAAAGAACGGGCAACTGTATGTTGTAAATTCAGCACTTAAATGACAACTCTGACTCTGTTTGAAAAGTGACAGATAACGCGGGAGAATCAGCAAATTTTTCCCACAAAAATCAAGCTTGGACATTGTTCAGATAATGTATTTCAAAATGATGAACTGAATGTATCTAAATGACGAACTATACGTTCATTTATTCGATTACACTTTATTGTATCATGAGGTTTCACTATTTCATTAGTTGATGGAAATTCTACTCTTTAATTGTCGTTTAATTTAGTTTTACCGCGATTTTGGTTTTATCGTTTCCCCTTCTGTTCCTTCTCTCTTTTTTTTTTCTTTCTCTATTTCCTTTCTCGAGAATTCGTTGATTGCATAAAACGTCGTATTGCACAAGTTGGCTGAAACGTATCGAGCATCTGGTAAACAGGAAGTCGTATCGTTAAGCACATGCAGATCTTATCCGACGATTACTGCTTGGATTCAGCCGTTGTCAGGATATTGCATCGTCAGATTCGATCGTTTCGTGGAACGATGATTGTTCGCTGGCAGTTCTCGCGGATTAGTCCCTTGTACGTTGAATTGATCGACGCTGTGATTTTCTTTTATATGCGAATGTTGCGATTTTCAGCTGGCTGAAATCATTGTGTTTTATCTTTCACTATGTTTGTACAGTACGGTGATAGAATCTTTAAGATAATACGTACGTACATGGTTTTCGGGCTCTATTCTATTCTGACAGACAGAACTTTCGTTTGTGGTATCCTGTCGTGAATGAAATGAATTTTTATTTTAATTTTAGTAGTAATTTATTTTAGCGGAAGTGTTTCTATTTCATTTTTGTTTCCATTGGAAATTTAAAAGTGACTGCTATTTTAGAATTACTCTATGTAAACTAAAGAATATTTTTTTATGTAATAATGTATCACTGTTGCAAGTGATTCACTGCGAAAATAATTACTCCTTTCAATTGTTAATAATTATTCTACAAGTATGACTTTCATATAATTAAGAAAAGTACGAATGAGCACGAAGAGTAATGTAATTTCATTTTCTTTTGTTCATAGATCTCGAAGATTGTGTTTATTAAATTAAATTAAATTATGCAATTCCATTTAGATTTTAAATTGTAAAATATGCTTATAAGCAGAAAGTTCACGTTAAAATATGTTTAATTTTCTCAACTTTCACAGAAAATGGACTTACGTCATTTTTAAACTAAACATATTCGTTTTGAGTCCATATGTTAATAAAGAAAAAAAAAAAAAAAGTCTAAACGATAGCAAATGTATTAAGAAATGTAAAATAATTAAATATGAATGAATATTGGGTGTGGTCTTGCAAACGGTCTATACTTGAGGGTATACTAACCCCTCTATATATTTTTTTTAATAAAGAAACTTTACACATGAATCTGACATTCGTAAGATTACCGACGGATTCGTAGCTGAGACCAATCGATAGCATTAAGGAGTGTTCGTCACGCGCATTTCGATCTTAACGATTATTCAACCTTGCCATCCGTTTCGATTGTCCAATTTCGTTAATTGGTATCAGCCGGTTGGGATTAAATCATTGGTACTTCGCGAGGATTAATCGAGTGACATAGAAAGGATGAAGCAAATTGCATCTCGGTGTGTCGACAGATTCGTCGATAGATTAAACTGACGAACTGTTCTGCTCCAGTTTCTCTACCCTCCACTAAACTTTCTATTTTTCTTTTTTCTGTTTTGAATTCAATAATTACACGTCGATGTTCGTACTCTTCACCGTTCGTATATTTCCCCGGCGCCCAAGACGAGTTAATTGTAAATATGAATCTAAGTTTTAAGTAAAAAGTAAGTTTTAACTTAAAAGTTTCAAGTGCCTTGGATTTCTTAGTGAAAAAAATTTGGCAAAATGAAGTAAAAGTTTCATTTCGTAGTCTTTCGATTCAACAGGATTCCATCGTGTGTTTCAATGGCTGAAAAATATGTTCGTCGCACAGGAAGCGAGTATCTAGCTAGCTTTTTTTTAGCGAGTATTTTTTTCTCGTTGTTTCCTTTCAGGCTGGGGCTACGCGACGTACTCAACCTTTCCCATCTGATTAGTAAAATTTTCACGAAGGCAAGGACTTTCTCTCTGAAATCCAATTCAAAGGGCCGCGCGCTCCTTGTTCATCTTGAGGATGTTTGTCTTTGACAAACCCGTGGCCTCTCCGTTTGCTAGGTATTCCATGCAGGGACGTCACGTATAGTTTATTTAGAGATTCGGGGCTCATCCATGAACCAGAACGAAGCAAAACGAATATTGAATTCCTCCAGCGGCGACGAATAAAACGATCCTGATAGGTATTAAACGTAAATCGGAGTATGTAAGCTTCAAATAACAATGAAATATATATTATATTTGTATATTGTTTTTACGAATATTGTATTTACATATTGTTATACATTGTACTTGATATAATTTGCTCTATAAAAATGTTTCAACGGTTACGATAAAAAGTTAGCCATTGGTTTTAGCGCAAGTTTAGATTAAATTGAAATGATAATGCAGGAAATGTGTAGGAGAAATAAAATTTTATTATTTTATATAATAATCCGAAAAAATATACAGATGAACTGCTTTGTTGGTTTATGAATTATGAATTTATTATTTCAACAGAAAATATTTGTTGGTAAAAATAGTTTTCTGCCATGGTCATTTTCTTTGTGAAGTATCTTTTTAAACTAATAAGAAGGTATATTAAGTATATTTAGTGAAAAATGAATATATAGCATGAATAGGTATTTTAAACTAATAAGTGTTGGATCTAGTCGCATTGATTTTAGTAATTTTATTAATATGACATGATTCGTATGTATTCTTGAAATATATATTTGTATGAAATATCTTAATATTTCTATATATATATTTTAAACTTGGCTAATATAATGAAATGTCACTATTATGCTAATAAAATATCAGAACGTTGCATGCAGTATATTCAAAAGATATTTCAATAAATATTCAAATGCTTTCGTGAACTGATCTTTTCCAAATAAGTTACTCTCAAAAGATATTTAAAGAAATCGTGACCTCAAAAGAAAAGGATGGTATTGCACACCAATTGTGAGAACGAGCGATTACTTACTTAAAAGTAAGATAAAAATATTACGTACATTTCTTGAAAACATAAAACATCGGAGATTAGTAATTTATTCGCCGTCAAGTATTAACGAAACTTCGAGAAACCGAGCGTTCGAATCGTTTTTTATTCCGAGTCGTAAGATAAATCCGTGCACGCCTTACGCAACGTTGATCGGCGAACGCGCACCGCGACCTTCCTTCGGCCAAAGGATATACCTGCGGCTTATGTAACTCGCTAATGATATAGAAACGAACGTTGTATCACGTGAAGCGTTGTCACGAGCGCGTCATTTCCTGCCTGCGGGCGTTCCGCGTAAATTAGAAGAAAACCCGGCGTGCTTTGGACCACGTGCTTACGATCGGAAGCGTGTAACACGAGTGACGACAAAAAGCGGAAACGATTGTGTCGCATGTGCGACACAGAGGCTTGCTCAAGGCAGACGTTCTTCCTCGCTAATCGCGGACATTGAAAGCGAACACGGTGAAAGTATACGTATGTGCGAAAAGTAAAGAGTCCTCGACAGATTGTTTCAAATTGTCGCCGCTCGATGATTCGTCTCTCATTGGATGTAATACGTAGTTCGTTGAATCTATCGAAAAGCGTAGATTTGAAATAATACAGGCTTTTTAATTCGATGAGAAATTACATTTTTTTATAGAGAGAAAATGAAAGAAAAAAATGACAGAAAATGCATATAATGTGCAAAAATAATTATTTTATATATTTTTATATATTTTTATATATTTTTTATATATATTTTTTTTTATTTATCTTTTTGATAACTTCAATACAACAAGATTAATTTATATCACGCAACTTCGAAATAACGCAAACATGATTACACGAGAAGTGTTCCTTCTCGTTTGTTAATTCCTGCTGTATCGGAGTGCCATGTTTCACGAGGGTTACTTGCGCTTAAGTTCACAAGTGCTATCCTACATTGTTGGAACGTGTCTGAAGAACTAGTTGGTGCAAGTTAAGAGGAATTAAAAGTAATCATTGAAAGCAAGCGTTCTTATATGTCTCGATATTGTTTCACGACCAACCTCGTAGAACATTTTCAAAATGTCACGAAATTTATAATACGTGTACCGAATGAGTCAAAATTATTTTATACGATGGTTCTTCGATGCACGTTTCGATATATTATTTTTACGAGAGTCTTCCAAACAGCTTCAGACATTTAATGTTATTAATTATTATTAGATTCCGGATTTTGATGCAAAATCATATTTTTTGGGAATATAATTGAAAATTATCAAATATTATAAAAAGCATTATTACTTTAAATATTTTTTATCTTTAAATTTCCTATAATTGCACAAAAACCCGTATTATTATAGATATGATAATATTTTGTGATATAAAATGGTAAATAAATTAATTTATAAAAAGGACGTAAATGGATGGTTAAAGAAGCGTAAAGAATTCAGTAGGAAAACGTTCGAGGATAAGATAGGGGATTTTTATTTGAACGAAATTACGACATGCACTACTTCAGTACACACGCGTGTGCTTCTTGATCGCGAATTTAATGGTCCAATTATTGGGAAACGTGGAATGCTCGAGTATGTATTTAATTCTCTCAGCTTTATGTGAAAAAGTTTCGTATTTATTTACGGGATGATGTTGAAGATACCATATTTTCCCCTGAAAGCTAGGAAACGTGAATGAACTGTAATTGTATATAGAATTTGAAACGCTGAATCATGTAAACTTAAAAGAGTAAATTAAAATTAAAAAATATGATAAATTACAAACTATTCTATATACTAAGTGTTAAAAAAAAACACTGTATTTTGAATGTTTTATATGTTTCTTCAGAATATATCCATTTTGTACAATTTTGTACTTTAACAGTTTTCTATAAATCAGCATGAAACTCATCGGTGTGAATTAAAAAGGATTTTAGCAACAAGATACCCTTATAATTTTATTAAGAAATTTCATAGAGAAATAAATCAATCGAATTAAAAAAATGAAATTTAGATTCGTGGAATCGAATTGTAGTTTCGTTTGATAGAAATACACATTTCCTTCGTTTCACTAAAATATTTTATTTATTTTATTCTTTCACTCGTTATTTTGAGGAACAATTTGACGAATGTTCAAAGGCATGCAGAAAACTCGTAGGAGAAAAAGGTATTCGTAAAAAAAGCGTGAGAGCAAACTGGTCAATACATGGGAATACGTGGAAACTGCAGAAAAATAAATATCGCGAGTGGCGAAAGAGCCGGAACTTTTACCTATATCTGAAAAAAATAGAATCCTTTTGTTTGAATTGAAAAAAAGAAAACGTTTATATTATACGTGCAACGGATAAAAATTTGCGAAAGTAAATATATTTGATTCGAAACTTTCAAATCGTGCGAATTTCTGTAAGAAATCTCTGTGCAATAAAACGGAGGAATGTTTGATTCTTTCATTTCAATAATCTCAAATCCAATTCTTTCACATTTATTAAATTGCCACTATTATTATTTATTTTTGTGTATTATCTATGTATTAAATATTTTGTTCGATCAACCTTTCGAGTGCTTAAAATTATCAAACCGATTGAGGAGAATGTAAAAGATGAAGAATTAATTTATCGTTAAATGTATATTTGTATGTTGTTCTCTTTGGATCTCTAATAAGTAAATAAATACCTTATTATCTATATAATACTCTGGTACGGACTAAATACTCAAAGGATGAACAAAATCTTCGAATAGTAATAATAATAAACGTCTGAATAATAGCATAATAATAATATAGGAGAGAATCTATTGTACTTACTCTTTGTCATTCTCGTTAGAAAATTACAATTATTGTTACAAAAATTTCAATATAAAACAATGAACAAACACAAACGAACTACTATTACGAAATACAGCTACAGTTACAGTTTAGTGTAATTTCATTAAAAGTATATTTTTGTTACGTTACAATCAACCAAAATGTTTCAATTTTCTCGACAGATCTGAACCCAAAATTTTTAGACATTTCAGACATGCTCAAAGTCGCTCTGCAAAGTTATCACTCAATTATTACACTTACTCATTTTTCTTATCAATATCTATTAGCTACGTATGTTAAGATCACGTCAAAGAGATTCACTGAATCACAATAATTATATCTAAATACTTACGCACGACAGTGAATCCGTCAAACGGAATTATTCAAAAGGATTCCTTCAGAGATCTACCCTCGCGTTTTTACGTACATACGTGTAACGTCTGGCGACAAGGGAGTCAGAATCAATGACATCTAGTGGAGACGCGATGGCGATACGTGTGACAAGAACACACGAGCGTGAATTCACGTGATATTTTTAGTATACTCGCCGGCTGGTGGCGGCGTAACGAATAGATTGTTGTACCCTCTGCTCCATTATGATTTATCTCGTTAAACGGCACGACGAACGCGTCTCTATTCGCACCGTCGAGCTCGATTGTGAGTTCCGACAATTCACGTTGCACAGACATGCTCTCTATTTCTCTCTCTCTCTCTCTCTCTCTTTCTCTGTTTCTGTTTCTGCCTCCCTGCACGAGGCAAGGGAGGACACGAGCGTGCACGAGTCGCTTTGGAATTTCACGCGACGCATCGGCATACACGTAACGTTCGCTGCACCGTGTAATCTTCGGTGCTGCAGCACGGTGTTCCGTGTTCGAGGCATTCGCACGCGTGACACGATGTGCTACGTTCGCCAGCGGAGTATGAATGATCCGCGTTTCTTCTAATGAATCGAAACGAATGATCCTGGAGTCTGGCGGAGGCTAGAAAATTCCAGGGGATTGTTGGGACATCGATTCGCCCTTTGGGATGGTGTTCGTTGTATAGTAGCATAGTGTGGTAGAGACAACTCAAATTTCTCTAGATGATACTTTTTCCATTTAATTTTTCTCAGATACTACCGATTCTAAATGATAATAATAATTCTGGCACAATAGACGGTAAACTTCGTAATAGTTTCTACAATTAGACTTCATGTAACAGGAGTTCAGGTTCAAACCAGTGAAACATTTGGTTCAAATAAATGAAACACAAAATGTAATTGTAATAGTACATTAAATATAATTCGAGTATTTTATTTCAAAGATCCTTTCACGAATTAAAACCATGCCAACTGAAGAATATTCACGCATTTCACTGTAATTAATGAACTGGGTTCGTGATATCTATTAAGCTTGGATTTCTTTAAACAAAACACTGA
The DNA here is from genome assembly GCA_030673865.1 of Melipona bicolor. Lineage (NCBI taxonomy): Eukaryota > Metazoa > Arthropoda > Insecta > Hymenoptera > Apidae > Melipona > Melipona bicolor. The sequence goes on from JAHYIQ010000029.1 coordinate 711,242, forward strand.
AGCTATTGAGACAGTTCTATTTATCTATTTTATTTATTCGTTCGAAAGAACTCGTTAATTTTAATCGAGTACAATTTCTTTTCTATATGTTAATAATAATTTCTATAAATAATCTATAAATTACTATCTTCTTGTATAAATAGTGAAATAATTTGTCAATTTTTTATGTATTTTATGCATTAATTGGGTGCACACACTATGTGTATCTAAACTTTTGGTCGGTAGTATAATTTATAACACCCTGTACATATGTACATATGTATAACGGTTCGCACAATACTAGGGGTAATTTGTTTCTTTGAAAAGAGGAACATATTGCACAGCCCTTTGTGACAAAGTGTCGCAACGCTTAAATGTTCCACTTGTTGGCGCGGTAAATCTGCATTTGCACTAGGTATTCTGTCTTTGATCAAGACAAGCTTCCTATTATACCAAAGCTTTTTATAATACTTTGCTATGTACAATATATATTTTACACAGGCAAAAGTTGTTATATTACAACTTGTTATATAAACTGTTCAGAAACTATATTGATCAGCTTCATCAAACTAAGAGCACAGAAATATGATGATGTTATAACTCGTTAATGGTTAAATTTATCACAGAATTTATCATTGCTCGCGTTCAATGAACTTATGAAAGTAAATTATTCGTTCCTTGAAAATTGAATACTGAATCTTATAGTAAAACTCACACATATTAATGAAACGAAAAAATTGATAAAATGATGAATTTGATTTCTGGACAATGGCTTCATCAAACTCAAGAAATCTACATACTCACAAGACCTTGTCACACGTTGATTCAGGTTAGTGTATTTATTAAGTATGACACGAATCACGCACGCTGCGCAATGTTTGCTTACGATTCTAAAGTAATGCACAATCGTCTAAATTTCTAATGTAATGGTGTTACTGCGATGTGTGATGTTGCGACAAGTGAACCAATACAGACAAAACGATCTCCGCGTGCTCTCGGTGCCGCTTGGGCATGTTTGAAATGTCGTAGAAATGTTATCGCGCTCGATTCGCGATTTTACAACATAGTAAAGCCAGTTGGTTCGCTCCATTTGAATTCACATTGCGCAACAGTGTTCTTTCTTTCCTGCTCGGTTTTACAACTGTGCACACTGCATTTTAAAACTGTCGCGGCAAGTGATCTTTACTCCCGCAGCATTAATTTTCATATTAAACGAAGCGAAGTGCTAGACTTTTAATTATTCACGGGCAAACGAGTTCGTTCTGGAGTAACGCAGAAAATTTTAACATCAAATATATTGAATATTATTATTAATTTCATTGAATCATTGAATATCATTGAATCTCCTCTCTTTCCTTTATCATTTTTAAAAATGTAGTTGTATTGTAACCTCCTTTAAATATTTATATTTTCAACGAATGAATATAGGCCACTAGTAGATAATTCACACTTGACGATACCATTGAACTGCTACAAAATCTGATTAACTTCATTCGAAGAAACGTTATCTGTGATTACAAGAGTCATTAGAAAGGTAACCGAAATTTCGTAAAAACGAGATAAGCATCGAACTTGATAAGATCGTAAACGTTGAAACAATGTTAACAACGTGTGTTACATAAAATAGAATTGCAACATTTTTTTGTGTTGCGATATCGCGTACATATCTGGATCATGATACAGCGACACGCGACCACGACGAGGCCACCACTCAATGGCAAAGAGGCATAAACCTTTGTGGTATTTATAGTAGATATTTATTTATAGTAGTATTTGTAGTATCGTAGTGAACACTCATATCCTTTGCTATTGGATAAGATATACAGTAGAGCTCTGATTATCCGAGTTTCGTTCTATTCATAGCAGAACTGACCCCGGGCAGCCGAGGCCATTCCAACAATCAAATCCTGTTATCGAAATCTCGTTAACCCAAGAATCAAACACGACATGAAAATCAATTTATGGTACGGTCCGTTTGAATTATCAGACAAATTAATTCGGTGCTTTCCATTGAATATAAAAGTACGAATTTACGAAGTACGATATATTATTTTTGATTTATGTTACACAAGTAATGTCGATAAATAAATCTAAAAAAATGAGTAAATATTAAAAAGGCATTGTTAAGTAATTTATACTTGATAATAATAATTAATCTGCAGTTATTGTGATACATAAGTTTGCACAATAATTTTAATGCAATTTTAATGCAATCTACGTGTGGCGGATTTGTTTTCAGTTAATCAGAAGCTGCAGGGCAGAATTAATCGTATAAAACCAGATGGTTGATACACAGCGACTTACCAAGGATTTTATATAAATTACTGGCAGGATTACTGGTTGTACCAGAGTATTGATCGACAGTGTAGACGAGTGCAGTAATTTGTACCCTCTATTAATGCGTTTTTAATTAAGAGAGTACATTCGGTTGGTATTAATTAAAAGAATATTAAAATCACTGACGTGGCTATATTTGTGTTTATTGATCAATTTAATTACAACATTACGATTGCAATAAAGCATAATAAAATATTCAATATATTTTACTACAAAACGTAGTAAATACAGACAAAAAAAAAAAAAATTAAGGAAATCAGTAACTATTGATAGATTGCGATTCTACGAACGCACTGAAAGAATGAAGTTTAAAGATATATCTGTTCCATAATTTTCATACACTAAATACTCTAGTCAATATTTATTCTGTTTTAATCTTTTATTATTCTACTTTGTTACAATTTAAATATATAATTCAATATATCGTAATTAATAGTCTAATCTATCGTTCGTCTTTATAAATTTTCCAAAAATGCACAAACGTCCGCAATCTAATTGTTAGATTAATGATTTAAAACGATTTAAAAGATCAATTGAATTCTTGAGTTGTTGTCAAGCTACAATAATAAAATATTCGACGATCAAAATAACAATGACCCAGGCCTCTTGGATTTAAAACGTTGAATCTTTGAACAAACTGACATCGAACAATTCAGAGTATACTAGGGGTGGTAGACGGCAGTTACCTGACGAGTCGTGTTTCTCTTGGCGCGAATGTCTAACGTTTCGCGGAGCAAAAGGGAAAAACGAGCGGGATCCTTTGAAGAAACAGCATTTGAAAGCGTTACTTGGCGCGCGAGACTTTTTCCAATTTCGCCTGGCAGGAACTAGCGCGACGAGGAAGAACTGTAGAATTAAAGAGAAAGAGAGGGTCGAAGCGAGCGAGGGAGAGCGGGGCGCGCGTCGCATTTCAAAAACGAGCACTCGTCGACCGACGTGAAACTTTAACAAGTCGAAAAGCCTCCTTCTTCAACCGCAACCGCGTTCAATCACCGGCAATGCACGCGTGGAAAATAATTCCTCGGCGAATCCTCCCGCCTCCCCCTTCCCCCTTCCCCCTTCAACCCTTTGTCACCACCTCTGTTCGAATGAAATTCTCCGTTGGTTTCTAACGCGTCTATATACACGACCCTTGCTCCTGTACACCCCCGTTCATAAGTACAAGGACATTTGTAAAATTGACTAAAACAATTGAGTAGATTCAGATATTTATGAAACGTTTACGTGAGTCAGTGTATATGTTTTTGTATTACTTATATTATATTGATTCCAAATTTTACCAATGTATACTCTTGTTCATAAATCATCGGATATTTACTCGTTTCGGTCGCAGGCTTATTATAATTTTCTCGCGTGACTTATTCTTTAATTTTATATTATGGTATTTATCTAATTTACATGTGCATTATTTAACTAAATAATTTGAACATTGTACTGCAATTCAGCAGTCACGTGATTGATGGGTTTACACTTATGCAGAACGATGATTCCAATTGCACTTCGAAAGTCTGTGTAAATTAAATTTGGAAAACTATGAATAGTCAAAATTGTGATATGGTCAATATTAATAGAATAAATGTGTTTTGATATATTGAAATAGAATTAATTCTCTCAATAATCTTTGTAACATCATGATGTCTGAATTGTATGTTTCATCCATACTGATGAGTACTTTGCAGTTAATCTACGATTCTTAAAATATAATCAATAGACTGCGGATTTTTATTTAAAATTTTATTCATAGTTTTGCGAACCAAAAAAAAAGTCAGTTGTACATGCATGAGAAAACACTGTCGCGCTATGATTTCAATTCGTGTCAACGTCAGTGTCACGCCATGATACCAACAACAAAAGTTAAACGTTTAAATTTTTACTATTTTAAACGTTCGGGGAGTTAATAAGAATAAACTAAAGTGCAATAATAGCAAAACATTCGTTTCGAGACTCTGCACTTATGAACACGAGTGTACGTACACAGAGCATGACCCAGCGGCGGGCTACAGAGCTATTCCGCTGTTCTTCGTACAATTAGGAGTTCCTGTCGTCATTCGCGACGACGACGACGACGACGACGACGCGGGGCGAAACGCCAGATGGAAAGAGCCACGACGAGGAAAAGGGAGCGTGCGAGTTGGCGGATCCCGCCGGAAGGAGGGAGGCGAGGGGCAGAGGGATCGATATGCACCTCAGCGTCGCGACCGGATGTAGAAAGAGCGACTCGAGGCTTCCGCGCGCGGAGCAAATCTTTCGAAATGGAAAAACTTGGAGGAGGAAACTTGTCGCGTGAATACACGCCGGTTTACCAGTGGGGGTGGAGGGGAGGGGTGGATGGATAAAGGGAAATAGTCGAGGAATGGAGCAGAGATCTCTGCCTCTGGGTTTAGAGATTTCCGGCGGCGAACAGGCTCAACGAGCCACGAAATTGAAATTACCAAGATGGTGTTCAGAATGTTCTGAATTGATATTGTTCGACGACTTGATGGGCTGAATGTTCGAGATGATTCGATACAGTATCAAGGAACGTGGCATTCGTGTGCTCTTGATAAAGAGGTTGTTCGAGAGGGTTTCCATGCTACAATACCTACGGTCTGGGTACAGGCACGTCCAGGATAATTTATTTTTTTTACCCTTAGCAGGCCTGTGTCGCTACATTACCTTGGCCACATGGCTGGACTTGTTCTAAGAAGACAAGACCTTCGACCGTGAATTGAAGCATGGCACCAACTTTCCCGAACACGTGAGAAACACGGGCCAGCGAGATCACCCACGACGGCAACGGGTATCTGGCCCTTCGTGCCCCACCCTGGACCCGCGATTTTCCAAAGCCGAAGGAAGGGGAACCGAGAAGACGTTCGGGCATTCCTTCGGCTTGCAATGGAGAATCATTTCGACTTTCGGATAGCAAAGTTCACTCTCTCGCGAGACGAAATTACTACGAGGGGACAAGCCCCTAATACTCAGCGTGCGAAAAGTCATACAGTCCACACTTTACTAATCACGATCTCGTCTCGCTACTCACGCGGGTGAACAGAGGTAGAGTGGATTTTCATGGTGTATGTAATTTCGATGTTGTATATTAATTCATTGAGAGCCAAAGAGTAATTTATCATTTTAGATATTTGAATTTCACAACTTCTACACAGAATCCAAGTGAAAAAAGTATCAAGCGAATTTTAGGAACTTCTTAGTCATTCTTTTTATAGAATTTTACTCTATTCTAGAATTCCTTCAATATTAAGGAATAGAATTTTATAAGAGATTCGAATCGAGAGAAGTTCTCATGTTGTTTTTAATATTTTATAATCCTGTCTTTAATCTTATCTGAACTACGGAATTTCTAACATATTTCTGAGGAAAAAGATGAAAAGACAGATTAACTAGAGATCACTATAATACACTTAATACATATTATAATTAATTAGAAATAGATTGAATTTATAAATAAAAGAAAATTTGATTTCAATTAGTGAGTATCGAACTGTACAATTTGTTCATTGGTACTGTACCACAAATACATGGAAATATTTTTGATCATTGGAAAACTAGTTTTGTATTACATTTAATAAACTGGAAATGGCGTACGCAATTTTATCCGAGTAACAAAAAATCAGCTTCCAAAAATATCTGTTGACTAACTGAATATTGAGAACAATAACATGATCCCAAACAATATTATACAAAATTGTCGTATATATTTGCTGAAAGAAAGCGATTCTTCGAATTTTTCTACTTAATTTCAATTTTAATTTCGTTAAATGAAAAGCTACTTCTCCGTAGCTTTCTGCGACGCCAGGGAACGTGGTTTTCTTTGGCCGGTTCATTGAAACGGAGATGTAGAGATGACAGACAGGATGGTGAAATTGATATCGTTTTTAATATATTCGCTGCCCGTTGCAGGCTGTTGTGTTACGGCTGAATAACGGCATTATAGATTTGCGGTGCGCCTCTTTCCCACGTCTGTCTCTCACTGCTTCCGGCATACCATGCACACATAGCGCTCCATCAGAATTCATAGCTATAAATATCGTCGCACGTGATATTCCCGTGAGACGATTTTTAAACAAGATAAGAGAATCGCATTCCTAGAATTGATCATTAGCGTCTGGCACTTCACGGAACAACTGCGAAGATAATTATTAAGGAATTATTATTTACTTTGCAAAAATGGTTACTGGTGAATTGATGCTGACGTCAATTGCGATTACTGTACGGAACTATACGTTTCTACGCTACGTTTGACCTACCTTCGCGTAGTCACCTTTAACTCTACAATTTTCGCGTAACACTTCCAAGTCACGAAGATTATAAGCATTGATTTATCGTCAGCTACATCTTTTGACAAGAATGTAAAGTGAATTCTATAAAACTTCATATTTATGACAATTATTATCGTATAACATTATTTAATATTAACAATGAAAATGGCATGATTGAAAAAAAGAAGAAATTTTGGAGTTATTATTATAAAAATAAAGTTGTAGACAGACTCCCCGATCGATTATGAAGAGATCGTGAAAAGATTATTTATGCAAATTCCGGTAAATCTACATTTTTGGCAATACAGTTCTGCATATTAAATGTTGTTAAAAACTCTCTTTTACATTTTTCTTGCGAATCCGTAAATCCCTTGGAATTTCTCCTCGTGACCCTAATATCGAGAAATGTAAGAATAGAATTGCGAATAAAATATTCTGTCAACTTAATTAAGAAAAATTATTAACAAAGTCTATATCAGTACATAGACTTTTCGCATTTGCAGTAATTTCCTTTTTTCCTTTGCAATTGTTCGTATTACATGTCACTAACAGTGTCAATCCTCTTTGTTTAGGTCACATATTCGGCGGATCTCGCCATCGAGATACCAGGAAACTTGAGCCAGGGAGGCTCCTGGTATCGCCTGGATTACAGCCCTGCTGTAGGTTATCCACCACCAAATACCACTATAGCCGCCACCGATATCGGTGATGTGATCAAGTTTAAGGACGGACTTCCTGGCACTAGATATGAATTTTGGTTGTATTATAGCAACAGCACTCTTCACGATTGGCTGACATGGACTGCGTCCATAACTACGGGTATCGTAAATTTTATTCGTGATTCGTGTTTGGTATGAAACACATAGCTCGAATAGCTCAGATCTAATTCACATAAATTGAAAAATAGAGTAGAACATGTATATTTATTTATCATCATCAACAATACAATTTCACTTGCAATTCTTTCTCATTAATTTATAATATCAAATTCTACCTAGTTTATAATGTTAATATTAAGGAAACTCCAAAGATCTACTTTATACTTTTAATCATTGTATCTCCGCTTATGTCATATAATTCTATGAAATTTGAGGAAAACATAGTGTTTATAATACTTTAATTAAACTACAAGTACATCTATAGAAATATCCTCTATATAATTTCCTACTTAGATTTTATATTTTTTAATTATTTTCTTAATGTGAAATTATACAAATATCTGCAGTCTGATTACAATAAACGATCTGTCTTGTTAATAGAAATATAATGTAGTATAATTATAATTTAACTTCATTCAACTTCATTCTTTCGATGCTTCATTAATATTATTTGTTCAATTTCTTCTTTCAACGTCAATGCGTGATTATAACAAACTTATTAAACGTTTCAAACTTCGGCATCCCCGCGTGTAAATTGCGCGGCCGCGGTCGATATTATATTATAACAGACGTCCGGGTTGGAAAATATAACGGCGCATTAAAAACTTCTAACGAGGTTCGTTCTTAATCACGTTCTTACCTCACTCTCCGCCCGGTGGCAAATTACTTCCAATAAGCGGAGAGAACAGCAGCTATTGAATGAAACTGAATGCGGTTCGTTTTGCAGCCCCGGATCCGCCCTCGAACCTCACCGTCTCCGTGCGGAATGGAAAGACTGCGATAGTCTATTGGGCGCCGCCAGCCCAGGGCAATTATTCCGGTTTCCGGTTGAGGGTGCAAAGTTTCAGTGACACCGGAAATCCAAAAACCAGCGTCATCCCCGCGGACGCGGTGCCCTATGTTCTACGTGATCTCATTCCCGGGGCTACGTACTCCCTTCAACTTTTCACCGTGTTAGACACCAAAGAAAGCGTGGCCTACACCAGCAGGAATTTCACCACCAGTGAGTCGACCAAACTGCGCGTTTCGCGTTGTTTTGTTACACTTTCGTTCTGCAAAGTTGGAATTTAGATCCTGCAAAAAAAAAAAGAAATTCAGATTTTTATGTATTTATGGGAAATTTGAAAGTGAAGAATGTATATAATGTGGAAAAGAATTTTAAGTATATACAATTTAGATTATTTATTACAGCGTTTAGTAGATGAAACAAATTTTTATTTAGATTTCATTCTTTTAGTTAGAGATGTAGAAATAAATATAAATAGTATCGTTATTCTTTCAGAATCTGTATAATTTTGTAATAATTATGTACACTCGCTATTAGTACCCATAAAATGCTTAAAATTCTCGTTTTTCTTTAAATATACGAAATTTAATATACTGTTCATTTAATGATACTTTATATTTAATAACAACACAAAAAAAAGTAACCCATCATGATCCCTTCAAGATGTAAATTCAATTTTGAAAATTCATCGTAGCTCTCTCGCGAGAAAATGCTCTAGTAAAAAATTAATGGAATTTAGTTCCATGTATATGCAGTGCATCTTTTTATTTTTATAGAGCCCAACACACCGGGGAAGTTTATCGTGTGGTTTAGAAACGAGACGACCTTACTGGTCCTTTGGCAACCGCCCTATCCTGCTGGGATTTACAGCCATTATAAAGTTAGTATAGATCCTGCCGATGCCATAGAATCTGTTCTTTATGTGGAGAAAGAAGGAGAACCTCCTGGGCCTGCACAGGCTGCCTTCAAAGGGCTCGTCCCTGGTAAGATATTTATTTAAATAATTTAATAAAATAATTGACAAAATACTTTTCAGTTCCCTCATCCATCTTTTTATCTCACGCTTGAAGTCAATATAATCGATCTAACGTCCCATTTTTCTTTTTCTTTTTTCTGATCACTGCAGGCCGAGCTTACAATATTTCCGTTCAAACGATGTCAGAGGACGAGACCTCGGCCCCCACGACGGCTCAGTATCGAACGGTGCCATTACGTCCCCTCAACGTTACTTTCGACAAGTCCTCGATAACGTCCACGTCCTTTCGCGTTTTCTGGAACCCTCCCGAGGGGGTGTCCGAATTCGATAAGTATCAAATATCGTTAGGGGGTAACAGAAGATTAGCGCCAGTTACCAGGAACAGAGACGACGAGAGCAAATGGGAATTCAAAGACCTGGAGCCAGGGAAAACTTATCAAGTGGTGGTGAAGACAGTGTCAGGCAAGGTAACCAGTTGGCCAGCTAACGGAGACGTTACTTTAAGTGAGTGTTTCCTACTTTCTACTTGGCTATTAAGCCTCTGACCTTTGATGAGATTATAAGAAATCTTCTGTGTAACTAAGATTCCATTCGATCAGGAAATTGATAAACATTATTATTATTTCGTATATTTATATTTAATATTTCTCTTGTCTTTATAATTAATAATTAACAACAGTTTAATAATAATTTAATAATACTACATTATTGCCGTTATTATTTTTAATATAATTTTCGATCAACATAACGTGCAAAAATATTGTTCAATTTATTCACAATTAATAACTTGTCGTAGAATTTGTAATTGAATTGCTATTATGAATTTCCGGTCGGAATTATTAATTCTGTTACGTACTTCGACAAAGTTTAACGCCATACAAGTGCATTGTCTCGTTGTTGTCAATAATCATACATAGTGTTCTGAAAACGATGAATACAGTCTCTATTATCGACTAACTTTCCTCTCCATTATTCTGCAAACGGCAGAATGCTGTTTTCCGCTTAATAAATTTATCGACAACTTCAAAAGTTTTTTTTAAAAAAATAATCATTTCGATCTTAATATTTCTTCAGAACCGTTACCCGTGCGCGATCTTCGCGCTGTCATCGACGAAAAAACCGGAATGGTGGAGATGTCCTGGCATCCCGAAAATTCGAGCACTCAGGACAATTACAAGCTTCAATATCACGAAGTGGAAACTACGATCGGCGGTGACAGCAACATGTTGACAACTGACAAGACCAAGGCAAGCATCTCCATGCTTTTTATTTTCACAATGAATTAAGATTTCGTTTATTACGTAGGAATGTACATATGTACTAAAGCTAAAACGTCGTTGTCTTTAATATTCGGTAATAATGAAAATGATGGAATGTAAAATGTAAATGTGAATGTAAATGTAAAATGATAGGATGTAAAATGTTGAAATATTATGATAAAGTGAAATTGAAATTGCATGTGTATCTTGTGATTCAATTGTTAACATTAGACAACCAAGGATATATCTATACAATTTATGTGTTTATTTTGTAAGATAATTAAGAAAATTCTATGGTTTTTAACGAAGGAACATAGAAAATGTATTAACATAAAAAAATAGTTATTTTTAGTAAAAAATAAATATTAATATTATTGTATTTGTTATTCTATTAAAATTAACATCGTTATTCTGTTTTATCTCTGTATTATTCCTTATTATCATAAAAAGGAACAACAGAACTTTCTCAGTTATCTAAACTGTTATTTAATTTTTCCAGCTTCGAAATAAACATAGATAGTTCTTCTTAGTTCTCTGAGTAAGGATGTACATTTCCTTAATTGACAGTCTGATTCATACCTTAAATATATGATGAGATTGCGGAGAATGTTGAAGTAAACAAATGTGTTTGACAAAAGTGACAAATGCAAGAGTGGATAATATTTTTAGAATTATTTACGTTATTCTTTAAATCGAATTTACGTTTCTCGTTTTCATGCAAATGAGGTGCACCTAACAGCATGTAAAGAGAGATGGGATTTAAGATATCAGGTTATTAGTGATCTCGGTAATAAAATCTAGGAGAGAGTTCTTATCGTGAAAAATTTCAATTGGTATTTGCATAATATTAGATAAAATTTTGTATTCACTGATGATATTGAATTTTATTATCAATTTATTAAACGAGATAAAAATTCATTGATCGCGATGAGTAAACGTTCTCTCCTAACGATAACTGATGTGGTCAGTAATAATTATGATTAAATGAAAATTATAATTATGTTATTTCGATTAATATTACTACATAATTTTATATTTTATTTCCAGGTTACGTTGGAAGCCTTATTACCAGGCAGAAATTACTCGATAATCGTCCAAGCGATTAGTAACAAGGTTGAATCGAACGAGACGGTGTTGTATCAAGTGACACGACCCTCCAGCCCTATAATCGAGGATCTAAAGCCAACCGAGATGGGGCTGAACATCTCGTGGAAGAGCGATGTCAATTCGAGACAAGAGAAATTCGAAGTAACGCACAACAGAAACGATACCGGGGAGAGTGCAACCACGTTAACCACGGAATCTCATATCATTTTGGAGGACCTTTATCCTGGCGCAGCCTACGAAGTCAAAGTTTTCGCCATTAGCCACGGTCTAAGGAGCGAACCGCACGACTACCTTCAAGCTGTTTGTAAGTAATATAATTTCAAACATAACACTGCATGAAAATTATTAAATCACTAGGTGTAATAAATGCATTTATGAAAAATTTGCAAAAATATAAAATATAGTACACGTTATGACATTTAATTAAAATGATTTTCTGACTAAATTTCATATTTTTAAAAATTATATTTGTCAAGATACGAATTTGCAGAGATATTCGCATATCTGCATACTAGTAAGAAGTAATTTAGGATTTATTTAAATATTTTAGGGTTTTAGGATCTTAGCATTTTAGCAAATATTAATTCATTTAATATTTGAAATTATGAAGCACATCGCGTCGCGTAGAATCTTTTTATTACAACTTAGTCTGTATGTTTAAAGAATGCATTGTAATTAATGCAATTATTCGATTGCAGTGCCTCACGCGCCAAAGAATTTAAGTATCGAGAAAGTAACGAGCAACACGGTTGTTGTACACTGGGAGGCGCCAACCGACTCGCTGTATTCCGAGTTTTCGATACGATATCGAACAGAGGATGACCCGAGATGGGTAAAATTGCCAAGCGTTCGAGAAACGGAAGCAGAAGTGGCGGACATGACGCCAGGAGAGAAATACACGATTCAAGTGAACACCGTGAGCTACGGGGTCGAAAGTCTCTATCCCTTTCAAGTGAATCATACAGTTCGTAAGTGAATCAGAAAATAGTAAATCTGAATAATTTCAGATGTTGAATGATTTCAGGTGTTCTACAATGTTTAAATGTCTATATTCTTATTTATGTTTCATGAATTAAGGAAATTTATAGATATAATTATTTGAAATGATTTTATAAAAGCCATCAGATTGTTCTCAATAAATGGAAGAAAATATATGATTACGTAACGATTAATATCTTTATTATAATTTTGCGAAGTGTATGTTCGCAAAAATATCTCCTGACGTGCACACACATTTACGGATTCATTTTAAATTTTATAAAAATGAATACATATTCAAATACTTTCGTGTATCATAATTCTTCTCTGTAAACTTCAAGCGTTAATTTCCTGCTACCATTTCTAATTTAAAAATTATACGATAACTTCTAAGATGATATTTTTAAGTAATTCTTTGATTCGTAAGCAACATTTTGAATACAAGAATTTCCAATTCAAAAGATTCGTGTCATATTTCAGGACCCAATCCAGTACTTAATATCACTCCAGTCATCGATTCGACGAACGTGACCCTGGAATGGCCAAGACCAGAGGGTAGGATCGAAACTTACGTGATAAGATGGTGGCCAATCGAGAATTCCGAAGACATACACGCTAAAAATGTTACGGAGAGCAACGACGTGACCAGCGTACTTTTTGAAGAAAATACAGTGCAAAGGGTGCTTATCAGCGACCTAATGCCGGGCGTTCAATATTCCTTTATGCTCTACACTGTCTCTTACAATTTGTTCAGTGATATCACCAATTTGACAACCAGGACAAGTAAGTTTCGCCACTCGCTCGTCTCTCGTCACAAAGTATTCGCACTTCTTACTCGATTTAACAAACGAAGCTACGTTTCTCTTTTTGGATGACGTTTGTCCAACTATTTCATTGAAATAGTGAAGAAAATTTGCTTGACCACGAGCACTAACACTCCAATACTTGAATCAATACCATTCATGGTTATTTCATTACTAATCGCGTGTGTGCTTATACTATATTGACACGATGATATCTTCATACGCATTTGTGAAACATTTGTAACGTTACAAACAGTCTTACTCTCTAAAAAAATAGTGAACAATCATATTCTGTAAAATAATTTGCAATATATGTACGTATAATTTCACGTAACCATTAGTTTATCTCGATTTAATCGAAAACCTACGATATATCAGGTGAATCACTCAAAGAACTGGAAATTAAGATATTTTCGTAACTATTAATCACACAAAAAATGTTTCAAAGAGGATTTGTTCTATTTCGAGAAGAAAATAATTTAATGTAATTAGTCATTTTTCAAGTCCATGAAGCCCAATTTTATTTCTTTAGATAGAATCATATATTTTTTAGTACATTTTGTAGTAATTCGTTCATCTCAGTTAAAATATGTTACGTTGCAAAATCAGTAGTATATAACAGATATTTTAATATTAATTTTGTAAAACTTTTCATTGATAGTTTCGACAATATTTCAGCTTCCAGTCTTAGGCGATCACATCACATTGTGCAATAACCTAATTTCACGTTGAACATACATATGTTTACAAGCTAAAGTAACAAAATTTAATACCTAGTTAACTTTGTTCTGGTCTTTTCTTTCATTGAGAAGTCCAAACAATTTTATTTTAAGTAGAAAAGATAAAGTGTTAGGAGATCGTGTTAAATGCAGAAAGTCGATCTAAATAAAGAGAAACGTGATTAAAGTTGTGTAAAAAAAAAGAAATAAAAGAAAGTATGAAAATTCCGACCTCCAAAAAAAAAGAAAAAAAAAAAAAACACGAGTGTATCGAATTCAGTGCCGCTGATTCAGTCGGAAGTGGTCGTCGTGGTCGATCAAGATCAGCCCGATTCGTTAACGTTGAGATACACACGGACCCCCGTTCAATCATCCAAGTTCGATCTGTATCGATTCCGGATTAGCGATGAGAGCAACACGACGAAAGAACGGATGGTCGACGACATCGACACCAAAGTGACGTTCACCGGCCTTACACCTGGCAAACTGTACAACGTCACTGTTTGGACCGTCAGCGATAACGTGGAGAGCAGACCTCTGATCAGGCAGGATCGACTTTGTGAGTATTTTGCCTGGAGGTGACATCTATTTTACCGCAGTTAGGCCATCTCTTGACGCGAGAAAGTAAATTCAGACAGCGGCGGAAACACGAAATTGAAAAGTTGCGAACGAGTCACTTACGATTTGAGATAATGCAATAGGGTTAAAGTTGCAAATAATTATGAAATAGGGAAACAGTTCATTGCATTTTTGCTTCGAAATAAAATAACTTTCATTTCGTTTCGGTTCGAATAAGATAAAATTTAAAGGAATTTAGAGAAATTAATTGACTCCTCGTTGAAAATAAAATAAAACAAGTTTTATGTTATTTTGAATGAAATTTTGATTGAAGAAGTTTAGGTGAATACAAATAATTATAAAATTAATAAACAATTCATTGATTTTCATTTAAAAAGTAGAGAAGTCTACATTTTATTTTTTAAATTGAATTTTAATTCGAAAAGTTAACTGAAATTCACAGTTGTGATTGTAATTTTGTATTGTAGGGAAAGAAGAGGTTTAATATTAATTTCCTGATAGGTATGTTTTACGAACGCTAAGGTGTGATTCAACTTACCCAGTTAACACAGTTTGATTGCTTGAAACCTCTACTGATCGTTTCATAATAGAAATTAATATCAAAATACGTATTCGTTTTAAATTTTTCATTGTGTAGCTTGTGTTAATGTTTAATGAAACGTACATCGGAACTGTACCAATTCATATGAAATCCCACTTTAGAACGTGGTACTTCTTTTTTTTATATTTTTTTTTCTGTTGAAGTTCAGCTTCCTCGTGATGCTCGATATCATGTGTAAGTGTAATTAACCAATCAGACTAGAGAAATAACGATGCAAGTGAACATTTCTCCGAAGTAACTGTGATATCTTTCTTCGGAAATTGTTTCAAACGAATTCTAGTCTAAAAGTTTCTTGGTATTGTTATTTCAGAGTTGTATTCCTTTACGAGAGACACAGAGATAAGATTTGAAAAAAATTAATGGCAATTGTTTAATCTGGCTGCGTTTTCAAAAATTAAACAAATATCTCAAGCTTAAAGAGAATATGAAGAAAATTATTTAATTAAATTTTCTGTTAACTATCTTTTTGAAATATTATAATTGCTTTTTGTTTGCTAAACTGATGATTGAAATATGAAAATTCAAGAATCAGGCAGCAGAGTTAAGAAGGATCTCTTTTTAAAATGAAAAATAAGAGAGATACAAATAGCGAATTCGAGAAAGTAAGAATCATATCAAATTTTGGGATTTTAAAAAGTATCATCCACCTAAAATTCTGATGGTGACACTGTAACTTAAATACGCGATTTTAATCTTGGATGGTTCTTGATTTATTTTCCAATCAATTTATTAATTATAGACGGTCGATCAAACATTTGGAATCACTGTGTGTTTCATAGAAACCAAGAATTAAGACAATACCAGTTTAGAAACCTTCTGAAAAATCTGTAACACCAGTTTCTAATTTAATATATTTATAATTTAATATAATATAATTTATGACTTCATATATTTATTTATCAATTTACGTATTTGTTTAATTATTTAGTCTTCTTATTTTTTCACAATATTTAAAATTACCATCGTATCATATACATTTTCGTCATGTATCAAAATCATGACAGCTTCAGTTTTTAATATGAAAATTCTTAACATAAAAGATTTAATATATATAATTAAATAATAAAAGATTTAATATATATAATTAAAAAGTGATTTCAAATTCTGATCGTATCGATGCGACACGAATCTTAAAAAAATAAACAAATTACATAATCCATTAATTGCTTCAAACAATATAATGATTTTCAAGACCATCGATCCTACATACATTTGTAGTCCGTATTTATTGAAATTTCACTTTAAATTCCATTTTGATAAAAATAAAAGTACGCAATAAAGATAAGAAGTTCATAAAGAAATAAAAAGCACGCAGACTGTTCAAAAATAAATCAAGTAAACGAAACTGAACGTGAAATCTGCTTTCAGATCCTGAACCAGTCACGTCCATTCAAGCAATAGAGATCAACGACACGAGGATCACGTTAACCTGGGACATTCCACGTGGACAGTACGACGCTTTCGAGGTTCAATACATAAACACAGAGGAAAATTACATTCAGAACATCACGAGCGCGAATCTGATGACCATCTCCGATTTGAAACCGCATAGAAATTACACATTCACGTTGGTTGTGCGTTCGGGCACAGCGTCCTCTTACCTCAGAATATCGAATCCTGTGAGCGCAAGCTTCACCACCAGCGAATCTTATCCTGGCAAGGTGGAAAAGTTCCACCCTACGGATATTCAGCCTAGTGACATTAGTTTCGAGTGGTCTTTACCCAGTCAGGAACAGAATGGCATCATCAGAAAATATACCATCACCTATGGATTGGAGGTAAGTCTCATACCAGTATTACGAGATTTAACAGTCTAACTTACAATAGTCAGTATACAAATACAGAGTATTATTCGTAAGCCATTTGTTATATTTCGAGTGAATATGTTTATTTCGTGAAATATCTCAGGTGTGTTATTAAGGAGATCGTGCGGTAATAATAATTAATTTGTTGTAATTTTTTTTTTTTTTTGAAGAAATATTTTAAGATTTGTAAAGTCTTTAATGTCAATTTATAATAAGTCTTTAAGATACGTTTCGATCGATGATTAATAAGTGTCAAGTGTCATAATTAAAACGTTCATTTGTTTCTGTTCTACACATATATAACTAATGTACTAACTGCAAGTATTAATTGCAAGTGTTTAGTGACACGAAAATTATCAGAAGTACGTACAGATCATTTAATTCAAGTCAAGTAGATTTTCAAATTGTGTTACAATCATAAACTGAATCATTTCCCGATTCAACATACCACTTGGTTTTCACACTAACGAATTGAGTCACAAGACGCTGTACCTGTGACAAAAAAGAATTCCCAAGTAGGATTCACTCCTAACAAACGAGGATTTTTCGTTTGGAAAATCAGTATTAGCATTGAACTAATCGTGAGTCACGCGTTTGCCCCACCACGTTCCACACGTACGCCGCGCGTAAACGGAGCTTCTCGACATCTCGCTCAAAATTGCAAAAAAAAAAAAAGAAAAGGAAAATGGAATGAAAGGAAAATACAAACGACACATGCGCGTGTGTCTGAAGTTGTTGAACAACTAACGCGCAGTTAAAAGCAAAAGTTTATCGTTTGACATCACATTTTGAAGGAGCGTTTCAAGTACCTTCGCGCGAACACGAGCGTGATCGGATTAAATTAACACGATGTTTCTTCTGTCGTTGTCATTAGGGTTCGACCCACACTCAGATGCAGGACTTCAGGCCAAACGAATACCGCGGCGTTATTAAATCTCTCATACCCGGGAAGACGTACATCTTTCGGATTCAAGCGCAGACGAAAATCGGCTTTGGCCCCGAGGCGGTGTGGAAGCAGAAAATGCCGATTCTGGCGCCACCGAAACCGTCGACACAAGTGGTGCCAACCGAGGTGTGCAGAAGCAGCACCACGATACAAATACGATTCCGGAAGAATTATTTCAGCGAGCAGAACGGCGCGGTCACGTCGTACACGGTCATCGTGGCCGAGGACGATAGTAAAAACGCTTCTGGCTTGGAAATGCCCAGTTGGAGGGATGTTCAGGCTTACAGCATCTGGCCACCGTATCAGGTAAAGTGATCCGAATAGTTTTTTTGCAATATCCGCGTGTTTATTTTATTTTTATAATTATTTAGATTTATTTAGAACTGTTTATTTAAACTTGTTTACGCAGAATTATTATTTTATTCGTAGAATTGTTTTATGATTTCGAAAGGAAATAATGTTATTAATAACAACGAGAAGAAAGTACTTTTTTTTTCTCAAAAGCTCACTTCTCGAAAAAAGAATCTTAAAATGCTTTTAGCTCCATTTAGCACAAATTGCCTCTTATCTTTATCTCTTCTTTTACGATCCTCGTCTTAATGTATAACTTGTAATAGAATTTTCAAAGTTATATAACTTACACTGGCATTGACAAACAAGTCGAATTAATTCATTAAATTAAACGAAGGAATTCAAAATTGTAAAAGTAAAAAAAAAAAAGCGAACGAAAAATGATGCAAGAAAAGCAATTTTACTAAAACTTTCTGTCTATTAAACGTTACAATCGATGCTAAAGTGCACATTGTACTTCAAAAGATTTTCTACTTGTCACAATTATATTATTGTTAATAAATTATCAATAAAATATCATTATTAATTATATTATTATCAGTTAATAATAATATAATAATAATAATAATAACGACCGACAATTGATATATATATATTACTAATATATACAATAATAGTATATATTATTAATAATGTATAAATTATAACCAATTGCTCTATATGGATTACTATTAATAACAAAATAATCAATAATTTAATTTCTTTCATAAATTTCCCATAAATGTATAAAAATCCGCACTTCAGTTACATCTGCAACGCACAGCAACGTTTCAACAATCAGAAACAAAGGAAAAAAACAGATATTGAGTACCAATTATTGAGAAACAATTATTAACGACGTAGAAGGAATTCCGAACGCCTTCGAGACGATACATAACAGTCGGTTACGTCAAATATTTTTTCATCGGGCGTCACATGCTGTCCACGATATATTGCAGTCAAGATGTAAAATAATTAATGCACCGCATTATGACTCGTTGGCTTGGAGATCACGAACGACCAAGAAATACGTAGCCTCGAGACCACGCATAAACAATTATGTTCCTGCAATTGTTGTATTATGTGTATACGCGTGACAGTCGATCGGCGAACGCGCGTGATTCTAGTTGTCGTTGTTTTAGAGGTCGAACCAAATTGTGCGTATCACTGTCGGTGTAGCGGTGAAATACGTGGAAATTAAATAGATGGCATCCTTGTGCTGTATAAAAATCGGGGAAAATTTGAAATTCAGGGGAAATTGCGATTATAAGATAATTATTTACGTGATGGAGAATTCGCCGAAGGAAGGAAAGAAGTTTTATAGTTGGAGGACCGAGTTCGGTTTGTGATCGATTTGTTAATTATTCAACTTTATTGCAGTAAAACAATGATAGTTGAATTATAGAAGTGTTTCAGATCAGTTGTTTTTACGTGGAAGGAGATTTGAATGAATGTAAAACTCGTACTTCTTGTTCAACATGATGTACGTTCGATATTATAATTCGATTTTCTTTAGAATAAAGTTGTAGCATTTTTGAAAATTTTTATGTATCTATGAAGTGCTTCTTTTTTTAAATAGAGTATCGATGAATAAAATGTTGGTATGATTACTCAGTTGTACTATGGATGTTCTACAAAATTTGATTGCGAACACAAAGAAATTCATTACACAGGTAATAATTGTTCTTTTAATATCGATTGTTCGATTGTTAATGTAAAAATATGTATATTGCGATTTGATGTTCTTGTTAGCATAAATATTAAGACACGGCAGAAATTACTGGAATATTCGCTATTTAAATAATCTGTTATGCAAACGTTTTGCTATCTGAATAACATAACTCGCCACTTCGTGTTGGAAACTGTACGATATTAATTCCTGAGATGAAAATATCTGACGAATGTATAAGATACCGTGATTTAAATGTACAATTTCAAAATTTAAAAGTCATGTATACAAAGTTTAAAATTCATAAAATATATGAATTGGTAAACAATATATTAAAAATAATAAAATCGTTCAATATCTGAAGCATAATACTTATTTTGAGGCATAAATAAAAGGACAGAATAGTTCAATAATTTAAAGTATCTGTGAATAAAATATAATTGAATGCAATTTACCATGTTAAAATATTAGACTTAATTGAAACAATATTATAATAATTTACATATGTTCTAACATATTTTTCTTTGTTGTTACAAAATAATGTCACAAAATAATTTTAGAAGGTGGCTTCAGCAGTTCAAATACTGCACTTTATTTATTAATCCTCGTTACAAATGCCTGTAGCAATTATATTTATTTATATTTGCATTATGTTGCAAAATAATTTTAATTACTTAATTTTATTTTCTATTTTGCATTCTCTTTCATTGAATCAAATTGGAAATTCCAAAATTGCGTGACGTAAAATGTAAATTTTTGTAGTAATATTCAATAATATAAGTCAGGAATCCACTATACGTAATCAGTAAAAAATTGACTAATTTACCAATTGATTTTTGATTTACTAAACCAGTTTCGTGTCGTTAAAAATGAATTCTGAACTACGTTAGTCACTTTTTATGGTTTTTATTTACTGCGTCCATGAGGAAGTTCTCGATTTGGAAGAAGCATTTTATAGCATTTTAATCAGGTCGAATTAGCAAGATGTTTACGCAATACAATGCGTGTGCACTACGTACACTGTTAGCTTAACGTAAATATAAAAAAGTATTACGTGGTATTAATAGTCAACATGATGAAAATGATTCAGTTCTCAGAAATTCTAGTTTTCAAACATGACAAACGAATAGTAAAAACAGCAATGATCGAATCAACGTCGATTAACAAGAAATTGATGCATTTTCTTTGCAATGCAATAAAAGGAATAAAAATGTAACATTTTATTTGAGAATCAAACTCATATCAAACCCATATTATCTGTTTCACAATATTAGGATTATCTAGGGAGATACTAAATGTTTGCTTAATATTTTTTTTTATTATTATGCCATCCTGACTTAAATTTTATAATTTCATAAAATTCCAAGATGTTCAAAAATTCGAAGTATTTGTAACATTGTGATAAATTACTTGTACAAATACTCTCTATTATTTTTCATTTGCATATTACTTCACATTGAAATAAGCGAATTTAACCAACAATTATTTACAATTTTTCTCGAATAAATAAAGTTCAGATAAAGATTATGTAGATTCTACTATAGATAAACATTGAATCATTAGTATTAAATATAAATGTACGTAGTTTAAATATATATTAAATTGAATTTGAAAGGTTAATTAAATTTTTTATTCGATTCGCAGGTGATGGAGCCCTACTATCCCTTCAAGAACGGTTCCGTGGAAGATTTCACGATCGGCAGCGAGAATTGCGACAACAAAATCGGTTACTGTAACGGGCCGTTGAAGTCAGGATCCACCTATAAAGTAAAAGTTCGAGCGTTCACCGCGCCCGACAAATTCACGGATACTAGCTACAGTTTTCCGATTCAAACAGGTGAGAACGATCGTGTTGAAGAGTCAGTTACGAACGATCATCCGGCTCACCGATGCTAGGAAATTCTTTTGACTTGTGGAACGAGAACGTGACACAGACGTAATTTTCTAACGCTTTGAAAGGATTTCGGATTCGTCATTTTTCCTTTTTTATTGGAACAAGCAGTTTTGTTTTGTTTCACGCATTCAGGATACTTGATATATATATCAAGTAAAAAGTATATATATATATATTTTTTTCTTTCAATTTCAATGGTGCGAGAGACTATTTTGGAAAAAATAAATTTTTTTTTAAATAACTATTAGATAGCTCTTTGTTTGAAATATTATTTGTTATTGCGTGTAGTTAAAGAATTATGAAGAAGAGACGTTCTAATTAAAATGGATATATTCTTAATTAAAGTTCGTACTCTTTTTTTTAAATTCAATACTTAGAGTAAAAACTATCGCGTAGCTATAGGAAGCTTGCTAAATTCATGCCTCGTTATTTCGTGTACATGTCTGCTCAAGGATTGCTGCTGGCAGGTAAAGTTAATGATAAATAAATAACGAATAAAGTTAAAGTAACAAACAAGGTTACTATATGTTAATAATTAAAAATCTGATGGAATTCCTTATATTAATTATTAATATTTGTTCGTCATCCAACGATACTTGTTTCAATCTTCAAACGATCTTATAATTCATTTGATTACTTTATAATATACCGTTTATAATATATTTATAACATACCAACCACATTAAAATAATTGTTACAAAAATATACAAGTAATTCTATTGCAGGTTTAATACAACATGAATTTTATATTTGAGGACTAAAACATTTAATAAACGTTTTTAATTGTTATACTCGAAACGTTATCTTGTTATACTCGAAACAGATAAGGACAATACGGCTATCATGGTTGGAGTCATAGTTCCAATAGTATTTTTGTTAACTCTGTTGGGCATCGGACTACTAGTCAGACGGAGAAGAAGTCAAGGACGTAAAACGACTGAAACAAGGACCACTGACAACTTGTCTTTACCGGACAGCGTGATTGATACTAGGTAAATATGGCAAATTTTAGATATTTTAACGAAATTACTAATTCACAAACTACATTGTACTTATATTGTATAAGCAAAGATTTCGTGCTTAAGAAGCAAATTTATATTGTAACAATTGATTTTATAATTTAATAAATTAAAATTTAAAAGAAGAATTACGATTTGCAATTAAAATATCACAGAGAATGATCCCCTAATTGGACAGTGCATGTATGAAAATTAAGTTTAAGTATCTAGAATTAGATGATCTCTTTTCTCTTTTATTATGAAAAATATGTAAGAATTTTGTAGAATTTTAATTATAGAAGAGAAAAGGACAGAGTACTATTAGTTTAAAGTCATTCTTTTAGTTTTTGTTTTAAATTAAATTTATCTATTTTTTAACTAATTTTAACTAATTGAGTACCTTAAACTTTTTGTTACAGTCGACCAATTAAAATTGAAGATTTTTCGGAACATTATCGCACGATGTCGGCGGATTCGGACTTCCGTTTCTCGGAAGAGTTTGAAGAACTGAAGCATGTTGGAAGAGATCAACCTTGCACAGCCGCTGATTTACCGTGCAACAGACCGAAGAATCGTTTCACAAATATTTTGCCCTACGACCACAGTAGATTTAAGTTACAGCCTGTGGATGACGAAGAGGGTTCCGACTATATTAACGCCAATTATGTTCCTGTAAGTTTGAACCTCTGTATCACTTGTACGATTGAGACGTTATCAATCAAAATATATCATATTGCTCATTGAAAATACAATACATAAGATGTAATATAATGCAATTCTTCTTATAAATGTTATCAATGTGATTCTCATCTAACTAATTTGTATTTTAGCATTTTCTATGTACTTTATTTCGTATTTTATTTTATTTTGTGTTTTAGCTATTTTCTATTTTGTATTTTAGTCACAAATCATAAAAAGTATTATTTATAGTATTATTTAACAGTACTGTCTATAAGTCCATGTTACTCTTCGATTATTTAACAATTAATGTGCAAAAGAAAGGACTAAAAAATAAAATTCTAATTTTGTAATTTTAATACTATAAATGAACAGTATCACTTGATTGTAGCTAGTAGTAAAAAAAAGAATTTCAAAGAATGTTACGTTTTACACCAGGGCCACAACTCTCCAAGAGAATTTATCGTCACACAAGGACCTCTGCACTCGACACGCGACGATTTTTGGAGGATGGTCTGGGAAAGCAATAGCAGAGCCATTGTTATGCTAACGAGGTGTATTGAAAAGGGCAGGGAAAAGTGTGACCACTACTGGCCCATGGATACTCATCCTGTTTATTACGGGGACATTTGCGTTACGATATTGAACGAGACGCATTACCCCGATTGGAGCATCACGGAATTCATGCTGTGCAGGGTAAGAAAATTTTTCTATACTATATCCTATAAGAAAAGAAAAGAAAATTATTATCATTTTAATTATAACTTAAATAAAAATAACGTTTATAAATAGATATCACTATCTAAAGAACAGGGTTTCAAAACTTGGGCAGTAATATATATACGTTTAAAATTTAAAACACAAATTTGATTTAGAACAAAATATCAGAAATCGATGGTCAACGAAATCTTCCAAAAAAGAAACAACTTCGTCAACAAAACATTTCTTCGACAGGGAGACGTCAAGAGAATCATTCAACACTTCCATTTCACAACGTGGCCGGACTTCGGTGTGCCAAATCCGCCTCAAACGTTGGCTAGATTCGTTCGAGCGTTCAGAGAGAAAGTCAGACCGGACCAAAGACCGATCGTTGTTCACTGCAGCGCTGGTGTTGGCCGCAGCGGCACGTTCATCACGTTGGATAGAATACTTCAACAGATCTTGGTGTCGAAGTACGTCGACATTTTTGGAATAGTTTGGGCAATGAGGAAGGAGCGCGTCTGGATGGTCCAGACGGAGCAGCAATACATTTGCATACATCAGTGTCTTCTGGCGGTGCTCGAGGGCCAAGACATGACTGGACCACCGCGGGAGATTCACGACAATCAAGGATTCGAGGGTGAGTTTCCATCTTCGAAGTGGTCGCTTTCAGAATTTGGTAATTTTGAGAGATTCGCTCTCTGCGAGATGAACAGGGATGTGCGCGTATTAAAAATTTTTGGACGTTCGTTTCTAACGTGAGCAATAATTATAAATTGAAAGAAGTGTAGTTTGTGTTTGTTTTATTTTTTTTTTTCTTTTTAGATGATAGTTTCACATTTTTTATGCTAAATGAAATATTATACATGGCACATGGATTTTGTATAAATGAAGTTTATAATGCAGGTTCACTGATTCGTTCTACGATTTTATATAGTTCATAACATATCCAGTAAAGTTGAATAGAGCTTTATAATGATTTCATTTTTATATTCCATGTGAAATGAATTTTCCAATTTATTACAAGTGTTTTGTTTATCTAACAAAATTTTAAAGATCTACGTAAATATTTTAAGTACTCACACATTCCTAACGATATAATATACTTTGAACTTCAAGTATGCAAAAAATTCTGACAATAAAAATGTCCAATAAAAAAATACAAAAATGGTGAAAAAATAGTCCAAGAAAAGCTATTTTTCAGAATAGAAATTCACCTTAAACGTTCTTAATTAAAAGAACTAGAAAAAGAAAATTAAAGAAAGTAATATTATTTAATTGACAAATAAAGACAAATTTTAGAGTAAAATTAGAAGTGCGAAATATTTTTTAATATCTTTTGACATAAATATATATATATATATACTTTAAGCTCAGGTATATTCTATCCTAAAGCATCGCGACAGAAAAGCGTACAGAAAAGAAATTCGTTAAAGCCTCACTTTCGATATTTACTTCGTTACTTTGTTGAATAATCAATGCATTTTTCTCTTTTGTGTGAATTCAGTCGTTCAAAACAGAAAACAGTAGTGCATGAGTGATTCGAAATTGATGAAACGTCTACCAAAAATCAAAATATATGATGTATAATTTAAAAACATCCATCAATGATATTGATTCTTCGTAATTTCAGTAATGTATGAAGTTCATTTCTCGTCGTCCATTTCCTTCTATTATTACAAATTACTGAAATTATACATAAGCAATGAATATATACACTGCTGCTCATAAATATATGGACATTTCATTTAATCGATTTGTACTGATAATGAGAGTACACGAATGAATTAATAGTAACCATGATTAATTTTATTGATGATACTCATTATCTTGTCGTAAAATCAGGAGGATTTTATCTCGTAATTAGATCGGGAATATTTATGAAAATTCAAATTTTCATGAACGCAAATGCAGAAATATATGGACATTATAAAGATTGTTATGTACTTCAGATATTTTATGTATTTTTTTAAATATTTTTATACATTATACGCATTTTTGCATTTTGAATTATTAAAAATAAGCAAATATCCACAAACTTTTGAGCAACAGTATATAGTGAATCACAGAAATATTCGTACTCTTCCAATATTGCTGAACTTTGAAATGTTTTACAATATAAAGCTGGTTAAAAGTGTTTTTTACAATATAAGTAATCAAACGATTATGCAGAGGTATCATAATCGAGATTCTGATGAGTGACGATATATTTTGAAACTAGTAATTATCATTCATAAAGTAAGGTAATTGGAATTATCATTCATAAAAATTTTGAAAATTGTATTGTAAAAAGATATGAACCATTTAATGTTGGCAATGAAAAGCAACTCCAACTAAAACAAAAGCAATTAAAAAGTCAGGAATTATTTTAAACATACTATAAATTTATTGGCAGCTAATATTTAGCCATACTTATTACTTAAAACTACATCTCATATAAAAAATTTTTTCAAATTACAAATTACAAAAAAAATTTTCTTTTCAATGAAATAATATATGTAATAAAAAAGGACTGTAAAAAGTGAAGCTACGTCTTTCTTGCTGCCTAATTCTTCAATTAGAAAACAATGAATACTTCTGTGACTCATTATATATACACTATTGCGTATAAGTATTTGGACAATCCTAAATTATCGAAAATATATAAAACACAATTCAAATGAATCTTTTTCATTGAATTGTAACGTGCACACTTAATAGAATAATTAATACAAATTAGTAGAAATTGAAGATGGCTTAAAATTAATTTTGCAGTGATACCTTAATTAAGACTTTGGGTATCTGTTCAATTTTGAGATATTACAAAAATCGAAATATGTATTTTTAGTAACATTCAAAAAGCTTATATAAATTTTGTAAAGTTATTCATTAGAAACGGAATATGGAATTTGAATGACACAGGTATATATATTCCTTATTTCAGATTAAATACATTATCCAATCTCTATTGAAATTCTAATAAATTATAGTAATTATCTAAATTATAGTCACGAAAATGAAATAGAAGCAACAACCTTTTGATGAATTGGAATTGCATCAAACGTCCAATTATTTATACACGACAGTGTGTTCTAAGAGAAATATTTTAGCAGTGCATTTACGAATAAAAGAAGAAAATTCTTAACAATTCAAGTATGAATCGTGCAAAGTCTGGTGATGGTGATGGTGATGGTAGTAGTGGTTTTTGAATTTATATTGGCTCTTTTAAAAAAAATTAAAAAACGAAGGGTACATTCGATTTTGTGTTACGTGCAAAAGTGTTGTTGCTTTTGGTAAATTGTATCACGTCCGTACGTAGTGAAATCACTTCCCTTCTCCAACCTCGTGATCCCTTTGAATCCAGGCAAGAATCGAAGCTCCGTTGAAAACACAAAGAGTCCCGCCGAGGATGAAAAGGAAAGGTGACCCTCGAACTGCGATTCCGGAGTCGATGGTAATTTTGATCCTCGCTTACTTCGCTTTCGGCCTGTTTTCTATTATTTTTCTCTCTGTCGGCACAGTTAGTTGCATGCTCATAATAACTATAATTTCGCGAATAATTGCACTTGGCATGATGGCACGTGGCAGAGCTAATCGATAGAAAGTAATAACACATAAAACGCTTTGTAATGTACAGGCAGCAATAGGAATATGTTATTTGTTTCGTGTTCATCGAAGAATAATTTTGCTTTTGTACATAAGTAGCAGTGAAGAGGAGCCTCAGTTTTCGGGGTAATAATTATTTTATATTTATTTTATATTTGTAATTTAAGCGAATACGATTCCTGTAATTAATTATCATTTGAGATTCTGATTATTGCCGTTTTAACTTTATCTTTTTTCTTTTGTAAAATACGACTGGTACGATTTTGAAGAAATAATTCATTCGTGAATGTCACGTTGATGTTAATTTGCATCGAAATATTAATGTATTTTGGCATACATTTATATAGGGAAAGCATGTAATGAGAGTCATTTTTCGTATCTAGCAGACTTTGTTGCATCTGCTCTGATAATTGTGAGTTTGAATAATACAAATAACAAAATTCTTATTTGTACATTCAGTTTTGCTGTTATCTCTTCGTAGTTTTGGTGGATTTAAGGAGTAAAATAATTTAGTTATTGATTTAATTAAATTTTTAATTTAATTCCTTTTAATTGCTTACACGATTTGATCTCAATTAACACAGTTGAAGCTTTCATCTCTTTTATTTTGGATTTATAATTTTATTTTATCTTTTCCTCCAAAGTTAATTATTTGATTAGAAACAAAACTGGATGTATGCTTTATTGGAATTGTTGAATTTGTTGAAACATCTATAAGAAAGAATTAAATAATTTCAGCAATGTGAAATTTTGAAGAAGAAACTATATATAAAATCTGCGATAGTCAGAATTTAATTTTATCAATAACTAAAGCATTTAAAAAGAAAAATATCAAAATTCATTTTTTACAGAAATATTAAGATTCATTCAATATTGTATATTCTACAAAAAACGAAACGAAACTTACTTTTTTTTTTTAATTTTTAATTATTATATACAGGGTGTTTCGAATCTGGAATAACTAGATAGAATGTGATTTTATATGAAAAAATAGTCAGAAAGAAAGAATAAAATTTTTTCATTTACAGCTTCTCCTCCTATAAAATCGAATTTGAAAATATATCAATCCAGAATCAGCCAAATCCAAGTATATCTATCTATATAACAAATCTTTCAAATTCAATTTTGCCGAGAATGAAACCTTACATTTACAAAATTAAAAAATTATTAAATCATCGAAAATTGTAAATTTAAATATTTTACTTTTCCCTTTTGACTGATTCCTTTAGAGTAAAAATCGTTCCACTGAATTAAAAACATCCTGTATAATTTCAAATATTTTATTTTAAAATACTTATGTGCAACTATCAAATTGCAATAGAAAAAAGAAATTAACGTTATTTCTTATTCGTATTACAACTACCAATATATTGCGTCAAAGTCACAATGCCGAATTTTCTCTGCATTTAATCGATCAGCTTTCTTAGTTTGTTTCTATAATCTGAAGTAGCATGATTTTTCACCAGATCTAAGCACCCGAAATTCCACTAAAAATTCTCATTCCCGTTCTCGTTTATTTTTCCAGACGACGAAGGAATAGCAGAGTCAGGAATGTGATGTTCGAATACCTCGTTTCATTCAGGGATCAACGAACACGAGGATGTTCTAAAAGTATTTTGAAGAGGTGCGGTGCACCGTTATCTGGAATAGCATTACGACGCGATAACATGCGTGGCATGTTGCTTAAATCGTGAGAGGCGAAGACGAGAGTGAGAATGCAAAAGCCAAGAGATTGAACATGCGACGATTCCTCGATAATCGATTATATGTAGTCGATGTTCATTCGACGATGTAAGCACCACGAGGTGCTTCTGAACAAAAAGACAACAAAGACGGCTAGTTAGCTCTGTTATGAAAGGAAGCGTACGTTCAAAGTGATGCGTCTTTAGTTTTTCTTCTTTTACCGGCGACTCGCGAGTGAACGAGAGCTAAAGGACTAAACATGCGAGAAGGGGGAGATCAATTTCAATTTCGCGAACGTGATGATGAGCGAAATCACATTTTGCTCCGAGTCGTCTGGACAACGCACGAGTGGCAAATAAATGTCGACAATAAATAGAACGTCGGTCGAACGAGAGAAAATATCGCACTTAAAGCTGTGGCCATTTAAAGAGTAATGATAAAAATTACGGATTCGTAAGAAACAGACTATGTAACAATTGACCTGACAACACGAAAAAAGGGGACAATTTGTTGCTACCCTGCCTTTGATTGTACTGTTACAAGATACAAGGGTAAAACGCATATTAAAACGTATAATATTTTACATTACAAAATACGTAACTTAGATTATTTCATTGAAATTGTTTGATATTACAAAGTAACAATTTCACTACATATGAGAATGTAACTTTACTTTCGTCACCGATTACTTGCTCTTTTCATATTCCATCAGTGCAATTGAACGAAAATCTCGAACAAGAGTTTACGTTACATTTACCACATACTGAGACGATTCAATGCAATATTGTATTCTGCAATCTGCGCTTACTGTTAATTCAATTTCGACCAAGGAATAACAGGTTTCTTTAACTACATTTGTCACTACTCTTTATGTGTCCACGGCTTAACTCGGAAGATCCACTTTAGAACACACAAACTCTCACACACTTACATATTAACTAGCAGTCTGATGATTCGACGTCGTTGATGTTCATAAACAAATATCAGAAATCAGTGGTAGAAATCAGTTTATGTGGTAGACAATGTACTGTACCTTCTAATCGTCTGCTCGATACGTTTATCCTACGAGAAGGCATCTAAAAATTTCGTGAAATTTCGTTTTCGAACCGAGAAAGTGCAAAGTCTTTGCAGGTATTCGCGGGAGGAACGATTCAAGGAACCGGATGACGATTACCGATGCCGAAAGTGAATAAGAAAAAAAAACAGTCGGAGGTCGTTTTAACAAACGGCGATAAGATTCTTGAAAATATAAAATTCAAAGAAATTCGAGTATCAAAAATTCAAATTGGAGATAGTAGACGAATCGTTTCGATAAATATTTAAATAAATTATTTATCGAAATATGCCGTGCATGGTGAAGTATGACAAATGACGTTGCGTCTGAACGTTTGTTCGAAAAACGCGTAATGTTGTCAGCGACAAGTGTTCGGAACGAGAGAGTGTGAGGTGAAACAGCGTCGTAAAGAATTTTTCTCCGTATGTCGCAGCGTGCGTTTCATCTTCGATCTCTGTCTCGTCGTGTAAATAGTATAAAATCGCTGTGTCGACATTCTCGAACTAATTAGACTTTGAAATGATCGCGAGAGCGCATGTCGATGGAAATCGACGCCGTCGTCGAGGCTCGTTTCCGCCTCGATTTTCACGTTGGCACGATCGATGCTCGCGCTTAGGTTACCTATCGCGATGTTAGATAAGTCCAGGTTGCATATCTTAAGGATTGTAAGATGCGTATCCCGCATTGGGTTGCCACGTTTCGATCGAGCCGTCCGGTTCGCAACAAATCGACTCAACTCTCGAAAACGATGACGAACGTGCTTTCACGATTATTTGGAATTTTTGTCGATTTATTTATTTATTTATTTTGCTGTTTTTCATTTATGCATTCTGCGGACTACGAGCATTCTTTTACATTATTTGCGATACGTTAAGTGTCAATTGTATTTTACGTTATCTGCGAGTGTATGAGAATTCTTGAAGTTTAATTAAAAAGATTCAACTTTTCAAAGAAACGTTTTTATTTGGGACAAAGTGTACGTCTAAGGTTCAATTTTATATTTCTAGATTTCTCATATTGCTTCCTTTGCGTAGTATAAATCATCCTCCGCTGTTTAATAAATTTTTATTTGTCGTTTCATCGTGACCAATTTCATGCGTAGTTGCTAAACTGCTGATTTTTATGCAAATTAATTTTCTTATATTCTATTGTATCGTAATAAGAAAAAGTAGGATCCAAAGAAAGAATTGTTTCACTTATTTTTATAAAATTACATTGCAAGTGCACAAAGATCCGCAGTCTAATAATCACCAATGAAAAAATTCATTTCACGACTGCATGCAAATACTATACCTTTCGTTTCTCTCTTATTAAATATATTAACAAACACTTTTTTTTATTTACGTTTTCAAATGTTTGAATAATTTCATCATTTCGATCTCAACAATAATCTCATTTCACGATTATCTGAAATATCGTGTAAATAATAATTTCAACGTTTCAGGCTTCGAGATTCATCGATTTTGAATTCTGAAGTGTCTCAAACGTTATGGTCGATTTGTTGAGAACCAAACGATAATTGGTTTGGACGGACGCCGTTGCTGATGTAATTAAAAAAATCGTGAGTGGCAACCATCCGTCCAAGGGCTGTAGTAGTGACGCCGATTAAATTGTAAAACATTGCCTAGAATGAAAAAAAAGGGGAAGGGAAGAAGGACGAGAGGAGAACGATTTCCTTCTTTTTTTCATGATAGGAAAAGTAAGAAAAAAAAAAACAAAAAAAAACATGTCAGTGGGAACAAGAAACTCGCATCTTCGTAGAAGTCATATCACTTTTCACGAGAATCACTCGACGATCCGTATAATATACATATTTACTTATTGACAGTCGATTCGAAACGACGATCGCCAGATCGTTCCGAAAGTTAATTACACATTAGCGTAGAGATCGTTCGTTCTTTGACATCGTTGTCAACGTTTCGTGTCGTTTGTCGTTAATACGTAAGACTAATTTGTTGGATAAACGGATAGTAAACCGAACGAACAATGAACGAGTGAACGAGTATCTTCAAGAGCAGAAACTGTATGCAATTTAGATGATTGATAGAACTACAATTTAGAAAATATTAACAATGAAGTCTGAGAAACGAAGCAACGATCAAATCTAGCAATTATTAAATAATTAAATAATTCGACTTGTTGATATCAAAGCTAAATTGAGTAATAAGTTTGTTCACGTTCTCCGAAAAAAAAAGAAGTTGTTAAGTGTTGCTAATTCTGTGTAAAATTTTTTTTTACGTATCTAATCGAAACGTAATTTATTAGAAATATATATCTTTTATTTCAAAAATTCAGATATACTCTTGGATTCTTTTACAAGAACAATTTTTTATATTATCGTTTAAAATGAAGTTAATCCCTTGTCTTTTGATCTTTATATCTACTTTGAAATTCGCACATAAATTAATAATTATACATACGTGAGTTGTTTTCAATAATTTGCATTATAATCGTGTAGTCTGAAAAACAAAGTAAAGATTATAAATGAAAAAGTGAGAATTAATCTTTTGCATAATTATAATTTGTCTCTATATTGTATTAGATCCATGATCTACACGTCATAAGGCAAGAGGAGTTTGCACTCTTGCACTCAGAAACGTTTTCCTGCAACAACTCGATAATTATAGTGACAATTTATTTGAATTCGAGAGTACTTTTTCAGAAATATGAATGTTTTTGTTCTTTTGAACGATTTTATTTATGCATACACACTTCTGATATACTTATGATGTTTCATGAAATTTTTGAAAATAGAATTAAAATAATATTATAATTTGAAAATAATTAAAAAATAGAATTTTAATAAGAAATTTGTTTACTTATAAATATCAAAGCGGTGTATTTCGAGTATTTTAAACATTTTTTCATATTATATACATTCTACGCAACTTCAGAATTTCCCATAAATTCATAAAAATCTGAATTTTAATAACATTTCATCTTTAGAATTGCGCGCATATTATTCTCAAATAATTCTGTACAATCAGAGGTCTGAATATTATTTGTGCCAGCACAATTGTCAGTCTGTCAGTCGGAGAAAATAAAATATTCAGACTTGTTGCAACGAATGTAGCAACGCAATGAACAATGAACAAATCTCTTTTGTGCAAAAATATCAAAAATAAAATTACACGTGATTCAATACTTGTCTCACATTCTCAGTGCAAAAGATTAAAACATAAAGCAAGTAAACTTATTACTCAATCCAGTAATAAAACAGAGACCCAGTTTACCAATAATAATCGAACAGATAGCGAACGTTGAACGACGACAACGCGTTTAGAACGAATCGGAAAGAGCCGATCGTCGCTTCCGGTACTTATGTAGAAGTCAGATTTGCTCGATGCTGCAAAGTCGTGTACTTAATTTTTGTATTTACGATGAGGCAAGTAGGCGTGATCGGACAATTTTTAGGTGTTTAAGAGTAACAGGGAAATCGATTACTCTCAGCAGGGTCAAACAAATTCTCTCGGTCTGGTTTTCCTCTCGGAAGACGGAGAAGGAAGACATTCGAGAGAAGAGAAACAAAAAAACAAAAAAAGAAAGAAAAAAGAAGAAAGGGATTGAAATTCACTGCCCACATGTATTTTTGGAGAAACGTTTTTATATCACTTAAGTACATATGTAGAACGATTCGTAAAACGCGTGATCGTACTTGTATTAGAGACAAAAAAAAAAAAAAATGTCCAATCGACTCCATATTTTTTTTTATCGATCCGTTGATGCCCGATGTGCGAATCGATCGAAATTTGTCGATTTCGTCGTGGATATTCATCGTCGTGGATATTCAATGAGTGAATTTTTTCCCGAGATTATACAGAGTGAATGTTCGATATTCGAGGTTGCACGTGTATTGTTCTAGGATATCATTATTAGACAGAACACGGAATTAAGAATTTATTAACTGATATAATATTATTGTCAACGAATATTTTTATAATGCTTCTCGATGATTCGTATCGTAGGGATATTAATTCTCAATTGAGATTGATCGTTGTGTTCTAGACGAGTATAATGGATTAGAGATGGGATTTTAATCAATGCCTAGAGTTTCATTTTTCAGCATTCTATAGTAAAAATTTTATTCTGTTTTCGTTTAAAAATCAGTTTCTTCGTTTGACTTTTTTTTTATTTGTATAAATATTAGATGGTGCTTTGATATTTATTTTAAATACTAAATACTATCTAATAAAGTTTGAAGTCTAAAGACTAAGACAGACATATCTATCGTGCACAATGCGTTGTGTTATTTAATTTTACACTTTTACGTCATATATAGAATAATCAACTGACTGGCAATTTGTAAAATTTACTCACTAAAGAAATTTAATTTCTTTTTTATCAAATTTCTTCTTGTGATAAAAGAAACTCTATTAACATCCATAACTTGCAACTCGTAAAATTTCATCAACAATATTAACTAATATAACAATATATCATTAATAATTATTAATATTAATATTATTAACATATTACTATTAATAATATTATTTTGACATAAATTTGGATGCTATTGTAAGTCGTCTACGACCCAACGATATTAATTGAATATTAATCAAGAAAATTGCCAATGGTCTGCCAAATGCAATAGAATATTGTAGAATAATAATGTTTACCTAAATTGACCTAAGTTAACCCCATTCCGAGCTTGCCTCCTCTGTAAAAAAAAAAGTACATTGCTCCAGATATTATAAGATTTCGTATGATGTAATCGTACATTTAGAAAACAAAGGATAAAAGCTATCGAGCACAACGGATCGATTGAAGAAGAGATCGAGCGGACAACTGCAGTTTCCAATCCATCGAATTTCTTTGCTATATACTACTACGCTGTATATGTACGCGCATATATGTATATCATCAAACACACATGTTATTGATGTTTCTCGTGTAAATGGATAATTACGATTGTCACCGGGTCGTTCGAGGTTCATTTCAGGAAAATGCACGCGTTCTTGTTCTCTTTGTTCGCTGGTATTGATTCAATCGTTATTTCAGAGATTTCCGCGACATAGTACCTCAGTCAACGTATTTACTTAAGTTGTTAATGGATACGTTTTCTGTTATCCGAATTTTCCTTTTCTTTCACTCTTTCGTATTGAACGAATAATTTTAACATTTAAATTTTCTTCTTTCCGTTCTCTTGTTGTTGAATTTTCAACTCGAACTTTCGAGAGATCCTAAGAACATTGCAAGGAAATACGGATATTTTATTATCGAAATTTTCTTTCTCTTTTGTATTATTTAATTCGGATGTTTTGCACGGATTCTAGAAATGTGCATTGTAAATTGCAACGGCAGGATTTTCTTTTTTCTTCGTTGTTATAATAATTAACTGAAGTTTTACTCCAAGATGGAGATTAAATTGTTTCTTCTCCTTGGAAACGTACTTAGATACTTTTCGATAGTTGGTCACAACGTTATCGATATCGTAGATAACTTTCAATGAAATTTTTCGAACATTTTATATTTTTGTAAGTATTATTACCCTCTAAATATGAAATTACAAGTACCGCTTTTTTAAGGTCACTGTTAACAAGTTTCGGTGTATTGCTTTCGTTGAATGAGATTCACGAAATTTCGTCGTTGAATCTTTTTCACCCGCTCAGGTTGTCGATATATTACGCACAAGTGTAATTGAAAAATTCGGATCATTCGTCTGTGTAAGTGTGCTTTTGTAGATATACGATCATATCAGCATAACGTAACGTAACGTAAATGTAAGATAACGATCTGTGTAGTAAGATCTGGATTACTCTATACTAAGACAATTAATGTTTTATTGTATTGCAGCTTTTAACGTGGGAGGAATAACGAGAAATCGATAAATTTTGCCTTGTCAACCCGACTCAAGTGTTACATTAGAAAATATTGTTGCTACTGCTTCATTGCTTATTGTCGCTTATCGTTTCAAAACTATAGAAATTGAAATAATGCACTCGCACGAATTCTGAATAAATTATTCAGTTGCTTGTGTCTCTGTACTTGCAAAAGGGCAAAATTTATTGTACAAATTGATGAAAGTAGACGCGAATTCTGTTGAAACACAGTTCGTAGACGTTTCAAATATTTCTCTGTACTGAGATTAATTACAACACTGATGATGTAAAATATGAAATTTCAAGTTTCAAAAAATAACATCGCGTCATAATGTAACAGGGAAGGAATACCAACCATGAATTGAAATCTTTCGTTTTCACGGTGCTCGATTCTGACGTATCTATATTATGTCACGTTACAATGAAATGAATATCAAATTTTATCAAACGATTATGCATTCTAGAAAATTTTCTTACATCTTTCTTAACTCTGGTAAATTCCTAGTTTAGTGCTTTCTCTTTCTTTTCATTTTATTCCAGATGGCTCCACATGTTCTCCCAATCCTCCATATTGAGGAAATCTAGCATTTCTTTTTGTTTAAAAAAAAAAAAGACACAGAACATTAATAGCCGCTAAACTAGAAATTTACTCTCGAGTTTTTTATTTCATGTAATTTTTGAACTTCACGAGAGATGCAACGCAGATGAATTGAATTTTTGAAATGCGCCAAATTTTATTTCGTAGACTAATTTCGGAAGTTAAATGTTTTCTCAGTTTTTGCTTCTGTTGGATGACGCTTTTATTAGAATTTTGAACTATCTGTAGCAGATATTGTACGTCTTTTTCCTTTTTCTGCTCAACTATTGCAAAATATTTCCAGTATCAAATATACTAATTTTACATTTTATTCTGACACGATACTACAGTAATCTTTAACGATATTCTTAAAAAAATTCTATCGATACGTTCACGTAATTCATCGAGACAAGTGAAATTCAACGATTGACCATTAAAGAGATCGAGCATGCGAAATGTTATTAAAATTGCGTTGTTATTAACCTTGTATAACAGTAACGTTGTTCTGTGATAAATCATAACGCTCGAGTGAGCGAGCGTGCAAAATTCCATGGACGTGAGTTGTGGAAAGATGTTTCGGTATACACAGATGATTAATTAAGTTTGATCGATTATCGATTCGTGCCAATTACATTTTAGCCGATTGATAAACACCCAAGTGTACGACGTAGGAACATCATGACGTATTTGTATGATAAATTAATTAACAAGTCGTTAAAACGATAACGCGCGTTGTTCACGCGGCTGTTGTACATAGTGCGATATATATAATTAAGGATGGAAAAGATGCATATGTATGTATACGTTTATATTTTTTAAATATCGGCGCGCACAAATCATAGATCTGTTAATTACTATGGAATGTGCTTGATCACGACGTCTGCGATCGATTTGACGATATTAAACGATGTATTAAAACGTGTGTCACGTTCAAGATAAAATTATCGAAAAACTGCTGCAGCTTTTCGAACGAGTCAATCTGTTTTGAAAATTTGAAATATATCGCTAATACAACCTGTACTTGTGATGCAACAATGAAAAATTAATTAATTATTTCACGTTCAGGGTAAAACCATCGAAGCAGTACTGAAATTTTTCGAATGAACTAATCTCTTTTGAAAATGATAAAACTCGCATTTGCAATTTGAAATGAATCGCTTAATAACCCGTTTTAACTAACCCGCGACAGAGAGGAATTAATCAAAAATGGAAAAAGATCATTTTACGTTCGAGATAAAAGTATCGAAGTAATAGTAAAATGTTTCGAACAAACTCTTTTAAAAATTGTAAAATTTGATTTTCAATTTGAAATGAGTCGCTAATAACCTATTAGCGTTTACTGAAATTGAACAAGACTTTTTTTTTATATACGGATACGGCTAAAATTATTCACGATTTAAAAAATGAATTAAAAGATTCATACGATGTGATAATTTTTTGCTTGAAATTTGCCGTTTTCACGGTGCGTTATGAAAATGAATTTTATTCTTTGATGAATCATTCATTAAACTGAATTTACTTATATTGAAATATTTGTTTCATTAATGGAATGTATTTTAACAGATAATGTATCATTTTATTTTTTATTTTATTGTAATATGTATTTTTATACATACTGTTACATAAACTCGTTAACTCTTTGCCTTGTTATTATAACATTCACTTATACACGTAACAGGGATTCCAGTTTTAATTTAATTAATCGTTTCAGTCTTGACATTATGATTACGTATTTTCATTATTTGATTCAATTAACGATAAATTTACTTATTTTTAATAAAACTGGTCTCAAATTGCAGTGAGCTACATCTTTACAAACTTACTAAAAAAAAAAAAAAAAAAATCTATTCCTGTCACTAATAATTAATGAAAAATAATTTTTCTCACAAAGTAAAACAATACTTTTCTCGTAATAAAAATTTTCCATGACAAAAAGATTATTAATGTTCTAAGAAATACTCTTTACTGTGCTTATTTTCTTTACTGTATATTTTATCTCGTCATCGATTAATCAAATTATTGGTTAGTTAGTGATTATTGATAATAGTATAATTTTTATCATAACATTCAGTACAACCAAATTACGAGTATTAATAGTAATTATACTTGATTGGCACAGTATTATTCGTAATTATTAATAACAGTACAACTAGTTATTCAACTTGGATGAGAAATTATACTCAATATTAATTTTCTTTTTACGCATAATTACATTATTCCATTAAGAGTTTAACACGAATAATATTTCAATATTAAATCATCTAATAAAACAGTGAACAGTTCACACTCATGTAATTAATAAGAAATCATAAGGCAAAGAGTCAAGAGAAATATACAGCTAAAATAAAAATTTAATCGACACAACGTAAATGTAGAATTTTGTTGATCAGAAGAAAAAAAAAAGAAAAGAAAGGGGTTATACGTTTAAATGTTTAAAATTCGCAGATTTCCATCGAGCATGTACCGCTATAATGTTTCTCACTTGGAGCAGAGATGCTGAAATTTGCGTGCGCGAGAAGTAAATCATGTAAGCTGCGTAAGTCTATGTTTCTTCTTCTGTAAATATACAATTTTTGTACCAGCCGATTTTTAAGGGATGATCTTACGAATCGTCGTCTCGTCGAGCGACTTTCGTTCGACACATGTGAGATCATCTCGTGATAATTTCGTCGTAACGCTATCATTACAAACATACTAGCCTGTATCTGAAGAATTGTACAGCGTGCGAAGCACGAAGGGACACGGGTTGTCCCGCCGGAAACAGAAAGAAAGACAAAATATCCATAAGTAATAAACATGGTTCTTCCAATAAACTCACGATTCTTTCTTCCCTTGATCTTTGAAATATATATAGACGTATTGCTATTCTGGAAGAATTATGGCACAAGCGCAAAAAAAGTAACTTCTTTAAAGAAGTCGCTTTGAATGAAAAATGAAAAATGAATATTGATCAGAATGGAAAATAAAATAATTAAGCCATACTTCTGGTCAAATAATCAATTTGCATTAGTCGTACTTGTGATTAAATAATAAAACAAAAATGTCCAATAATGTTAGAAGTTTAATTCACATTTTTGTTGCATTTAATTAAGCTAAATACAATATATTGTCATGATTCCAAAAGAATCATTGCAAAATAATTTTAGCTTGTAATTATTAATGATATACATTAACAAAGTTAATTAAAATTATTCATGATATACTTTAATAAAGTTTCTGGTATTTGTTATTTATAGCTATATATATATTATTTATTATTATTTAAAAATATAATTATTGTATTTTATTATTATTATTATTATTTATTTTATTGAGTACAATACAATATTCAATTTAAATTTCAAATGAACGAACTTGAATTAAATTTTTTTATAGTTGTTATAAATTTGTGGAAAAATTAATTTCTATCACGAGTCCAACGTTAAAATTCTGGAAAGAATTTTGAAAAAAATAGTAATTTTCGAATATCTGCCATTAATTTTTCAGGAATACCTTTTAAATTTCCAACACGAGAACAAAATTAAAATTGAAAAACGAAATTTATAGTTGCGTTTAAAAAAGCAAAACCACGATATTTAAGAATACGAAAGTATCGAAAAATTCACTTATTCGTCGCAACAGAACCAAAATAAATAATAATATAAATATTATTCCTTTATGTTATTTCTGTGTTACTCTTTATTAAATTACATCACGATTTAAAATGATAATAATCACTTTATAAAGAGGAGCGTCTTGCTCGACAAAAAATGTACAATAAAACATCAAGTATTTTTGATAAGAAAATAAATTAAAAAAAAAAAAAAAGGAAACAAAAAGGATCTTTAAATTCTGGGAAACTCTCCAAAAATTACATCCGATTAGAATAAATCTGACACGCCGAAATGCTACGTATCGAGAAAATAAATTTTAGACGAAACTTTGTTTTATCGGATTTTTTCTTTACTCTGCAGTCACGTCCAACATATGTTAAAGCGCAATCATATGAAATCGCTATTTTCATGAAATATAATATTCGCAACGTCCATTGATTTTCAATCAAGCACCGAACAAGAAAGGTCCAGATGCGATTTTCACTCGTCAATCGTATTCATCTTTTTTTTTTCAAAAAAGTCTTTAAATACTTAAATATTTATTTGTGTTCTTTCGCGTTGTCTGAAAAGATGGAAATAAACTTACTTAGAGGAATAAGTAATAGAACGAATCTAGAGATTTATATTCGAATATTTTAATGTTAATAATTCATTAATAAATATTTGAATACGTGTCACTGTCACGACATATAAATATATACCAGAGCCTCCGATATCTGAGCCGAATAACTTAGTATCCGATAACATTTATTAGCGGCAAAGAAAGAAATATAAATAATTGTTATAAATAAAATTTTATTTATTCAATTATAACAAAATAAGTGGAAAATTTTAAATATCAGAGAAGTAGTTGTTCCATTATTCGAAAATTTGATTGTTCCAGCAATTTGGATATAAGAGGCTTCGCTGTAATATATATTACGATAATACGCGAATGTAATGAGATTAAATCACGAGTTGCTTACGAAGACTTAGATCGAATATTCGAAATTTGACAGTTTTTGCGGCGACGAAGCAGACGTTGACGAAGATGAATTGGCTGCTCTTGAATTTAACGGCACTTTAGGAGGCAACGAGTTCATTTTGTTTCGCGTCTTTAAGTTCGGTTCCAACGTCGTGCTTCCACTCTGTGGTCGTCCTGAACATCGGAATTGTACATAAATGTCAAACGAATGAAAATGAACGTGCTACTAAGATTAAATTAAATTTACATACGCTATGCAAATTTATATCTTTCTGAATACAGTTATGAAATGTAAAACTTGAACAGAGATTTATTTCACTTTTTAAGTGAAATCACTGGTATATAATTCTAATTTTAGTAATACGTATATCTTTGTAATCCTAAGGTTTCTAATTTCATAGTTATTTGCAACTTTTCTCGTCCAATATGGCATTTACTGGTTTGTAAAATAAATTATAAATAAATTTCATCCGTGGTGATATTTATATTTTGATCTTAAGGATGACATCTTTCGCGAAATGCAAAATAGCAAAAATTTTAGGGAAGCTTTTGTAAGGTGAATTTTTTACAAATATAACTTCAGAGAAGCTACACAAAATGATATACTTGTACTATTGTTAATTTGCTAGAAGATTAATATATTTTAAAAAAAGTCGATTTTTTAGATATCTACGGTCAAAAGTGGACGCCGAGAATATATGTCGCTGATCTTGCTATACAACTCAGCGAATCTCTGAATTGTGCAACACGGCGAAAGGTCGGCTACATTTCATTATCTTAACAACGTTCGCAGAAGACTCTATCGTAGAGGAGACTGATTATTCCGTTCATCTTGGGATATCCTAGAAGATTGACTCGTCAGTCCAACTTACGAAGCTTTAGAGGAGCAATTTCTCTAGAGTGTTGTTTATTCTAAGCTAATCACGAATCGTCGCTAATCGAGTGGTTTTTTAAGCATCTCTTTCAGAAAGTTACCTCCTGAATGTTTGCTAAAAATCCAAAGAGACAAGGCAATTTTCCAGATTTTCCATGATTTTCTAAACTGACAAAATTGAACCCCTTGAGACCGAAAGAGCGACGTTGCTAATATGACTTTTATTTTTTAAGTATGGATCAAAAATTGAATGAAAATGAACTATTTATTATAATTTGTTGTGTACCAATTGTTGCATCCTGAGAACTCACGACACCATTTACAACATACGTTTTATTTTATTTTATTTTATGTAGAAATTAAATAACGAAAAGTTTCTAATGTTCTTGAAAGAGAACTTATTACATACTTGGTTTCACGACGAAAATGAAACTTGAGTGTTAACGTGACTGATTGTTTGGAAACTGTATACGAGGTGTGAAATTCAGTAAAAACCTTTCAGTTACATAACTGACAGTAACCAACTAACTAACCAACAGTAACCAATTTAACTAACCAACTCTCTATTACTTTGGAATTTCATTAAACAGTTCACTATGTGATGGTAATATAACAATTTGAAAATGATTCCTTGAACATTGAAAAGATCGTGACAATTTAGAAATTTAGTCATAGATAGATTGTGGATTTTTGTAGATTTGTGAGAAATTTAAGAATACATACAGAATGAACATAACCAAAGTACAGTACTTTTTATTTAATATCTTATTTAGTAGTAAAAAAAAATATTTTTATTTAGGCTACATTTCTTTGATTATTCGCAGATATTCGGCTCTCTTTTTATCCTGAAGTTATGCTATCCTTCTTTCAACAAATAGTGATTTTACTTCGCCTATTATTCATCCACGTCGACCTTTCTTTGTTCGCTATTGAACCCAACCGAACGCCCCATAATTTCCCACTGTCCCGAATTCCTAAAACGAAAATCTAAAAACGGTTTTTTCACGAAGAAACGAATTTATCTAGAC
The DNA here is from genome assembly GCA_030673865.1 of Melipona bicolor. Taxonomy (NCBI): domain Eukaryota; kingdom Metazoa; phylum Arthropoda; class Insecta; order Hymenoptera; family Apidae; genus Melipona; species Melipona bicolor. The sequence continues at coordinate 754,697 of JAHYIQ010000029.1, forward strand.
ATAAATCTGTCTTTGCACATATTAGTTATCTCTAATTTTGTGAGTTGTGATATATGTATTCATTAAGAAACAAGCAATAATTTATCGTAACATTACAAGTACTCCAGTTTCACTAAATTTTACAAAATGGCAGGAAAATTCGAGATAAAGACACAACAGTGAATATTAAACTCTCGTTTGATGGTGTAAATCAGTTGAAAAATACCGCAAATGAAACGTTAAGGCAGCATTGGTCCTCGGTGATTAAGAAATAACGAACCAAACGAAAGGAGAAACAGGATGGACGAAGTACAACAAATTATCGAGTGAAAATTTTTATCTATCGACTTCTCTGTTTGAAGTCAACAACTGTTTCTGAAAGAATTTACTCTCTTCTAGCAAATGGACGACATATAAAGCTGGTTTTCTGGTAATTCTGTTACTTCCAGCTAACTATGTTTCATTGTGCTTGTATGAAATGCTCTTTCACATAAATGGCAAAAGTTAAATGAAAGTGGTGATTTTCTGTAGAAAAAGAATAGAAGAGGCTGTGGCTCGTTAAACGCGGTATATACATATAACACACGCATGTAACACACGCCGTTCATAAGTATTACGACATTTATAGGAAGGCGAGATATAAATCTGAAAACTCATTGAGAAGTTTTCGGCAGTTCCTAAGAATTATTTCACTTCAAATCATAGATTACGAAGAACTTTGACATGCGATATCACAGCAGCGTCATTTAATATTTGAAATGGCAAAATCAATTCTGAGATATTATTTTATGAACTTGAGATCATAGATATTTGAATTTATTTAGAACAATAAAATTAATCTTACTTCCTGTCTACTTTCATTGACATTAATTTTGATATTCATTGAATTCAATTTTTAATATTTATTATATTTGCTATTGTTTAACGTCACGCGTGCTATGAATGATAGAATTCATCGAATTTTCTTTAGATTGATTTCAATTGACGGGATTTGTAGTAAGTCATGAATCTGTATTTTTGTTTTTATTCCGTTAATTGTTTTATCATATTTCGGACAAGAGCATCAGGTTTTTCTAATAATATTTATGAACGCGTGTGAGTCGTTACGTGCAACACGTTACGTGCATACAACGTGTTGTATAATTCCCAGTTGTTTTTTACTTTCCTCTCAACTGTTTCAGCATTCTTGAGAAAATCCCAGGTGAATTCTCCTCAACGTGTTTTTTGTCATCACTGTCCTCATTATTAGGATTCCGGCGCAAAATGCGGCTGAGAGAACCAGCACGGGAATGGAACATCTTCCTCGGTGAGCCATCTTTATCCACCAACTTCAGCATTCTGCCTAGAGAATTGCTCTTCTCTTTTTTCGATGTTTCCTCGGTATTTTCCACGGATTTAATCAGATTCTGAGATAAAAAAATAATTTTAATATCAATTCTCTTTGAGGCGTATCGACGTTGACGCGATATTAAAGCGATTGTTTCATTTTATATGTTGGGGAATGTGGAACGAGGAATGTGGATATAATAAGTCGTACTTGTGATCTGAGATGTGTCAGTAAAGGAGAATTTAAAGGCATTGACATTATTTCAGTAATCTTTGAAAAAGAAATCTGTAGTAACTCAAATCATCGATTTTTTCTAGTAATAAATTTAAATTACTTTGTTTCAAACAAAAAAACATTTAATTTCTTTAACTTTTGTTCGAAATAGCATAGGAGATAGAAACGATTAATAAATCATTCAAAATGTTGTGATCCTTTCACATTTTGATGACATCACGTGTAGCATAGGAGTTATATAATTTTTATCTTTATTTTATTTTTTGCCTGTTATTAATTATTAATACCAGTGTTTTACTAGTAAAAAATGATTTGCTAATAATTTCATTGAGTTTATCAATAAGAAAAAGTATCAGTAAAATACCAATACGATTTCTAATAATTATTATTTGCCGAATTCAGATCAAAAAGAGAAATATTATAATGAATTATTATTATTTTCTCTTCTTATGGCTAACGAAATTCTTGTTATATATAACGTTAAATTGATATTCTTGTAGATATAATATATTTAAAAATTTCCATATGAAATGTTCTTTGAATTATCATGTGCGCGTGATTCGAGTATAGAAAGGTGATGCAAAATTACAAAAGGTATGTGCTTTTTGCAACATTAAATTCCTTACAATATCACCATCGATATCGAGGGCTGATGATTTGTTCGCGACAGGTGTTTGGGAACGTTGCTTAAACATTTTCCCCATTCTATTAAGCGTAGCAGTCTTCAACTTTCTAGCATCTTCTCTGACAGTCTCGACAGTCTTCCTCGACAGTCTTTGTGTTAACTCTGCTGGTGCATCTTTTTTTTTCAACGAACTGTCGTCTTCGTGTGAATCTAAGATGTACGAATGAAACTGTACGAGTTGAATTTCTTTGTGTCTAATCAATAATTTATATTCTACTGTCTTTTTAACAGACTATTCTATAAATTTGTCAATTACATTTACAAATTGGTTTATTTGAATATTTGTCAAAAAAAAAAGAAAAAATTTTACAATATTGAATATTTGAACATTTGAGTACTTCACACGTTTATGCATTTCCGCGTATTACATTTACACCGCATGTCTTTGAATTTTTAACAACCATTTAAAATATTTCTTGCGTTTCCTACATAAAATATTGCTTGGAATACAAAATTCAAATATAGAATAATATTTTTAACAATTTTTTTACCGTAACTTTCAAGTTAATATTTTACAGTAATTATTTTTGAATTCTTCATGTATGAATTAGGCATAAAATAAAATAAAATAAAATAGTTATTTGTTTGTCCCTAAGTGCTGCGATTTTCTCTAAAAAACTTCCTATATTTTCTACATATTTTTTATTATTTAAAATTCGTTTTGACAGACTATGATACTTCTTCTTCCTTTTGCTACAGAATGTTTTGATTCAACAAAATTCAAAGACAAAAGCCAATTCTCTCTTTGTACAATTTAATTTGATTTAGCACATCTTTCGCGGTTCAAACAACACTCTCTTTCAAAAGCGTTCGATTCATTTCAATTAAACCCTTTACACAGGAATCGTTTTTATATTTTTTCCCTTAGATTTATATCTTTGTACATGTTTGCTGTACATTTTTATGGGAATTAATTCCCCTGTTGGTGACTAACTATCCTATTTTACCTTCTATTTTATCGAAAACTCATGGTTCGAAATAAAGCGGAATAAACTCTGGGGAAATCCCTTCAATCCATTGACCTACAAGAAATGCTTCTCAATTTTATTATCAGTGTACGCGTCGGTTTCTCTTTCTCTTTCAAAATTAAAAGTATTCTAACGTTTGTTGGAGGAAATGAAGCGGAGGAAATGAATTCTTAAGTGTAATTTTCGTGCAATGGAATGTACACACAGAGAAAAAATCTGAGAACAATTTTTATTGCTAATATTCAGTGTTTATTGCAGACAACGCAATTTTTAAATTACATGTATATTTTATAACGTTACCAATTGCACCATATACATAATTGTTACCACAATTGTTAATATAATATTATATATTATTATATGTAATATATAGTATTATATATATATATATATTACATATAATAATATATATATATATATAATATATCACACATTACAATAATATTAATTAATACATTGTTTGTTGTCTAAAGTATTATTTAAATATTATGGTACTGAAACAAATGTAGTACTTGTCCTAAAACTTTTGTGTAAAGGTGTATGTAAAATTATGCAGAGTATATACATGTATAAATACAAGAAAAATAATTGCAAACGCGACTCAATTTTTATCCACTATGAATGCATATCATATCGTGAATGCATTTCAAACAAGCGCGCAGTGAAATTCCTCCGTTGGAACCTTAAACCTTTTAATTCCCAGAGCTCGGATTATAACGTGATTTCCCAAAGCGTTGACGCAAAACAATGACTTTCGAAAAATTGTTTCGAGATGCATGAAACAATATCTTATTTGAATTTCTATGGAAAACTGTTGCAAACATCCTTACTCTTAATTTTACTATTATCTTACGAGAGAAGTCGATAGTAAATGGAAACCTACGATAGAATTATAATATAAATAAAAAGAATTAAAGTTTCGTAAGTGTGAATTCACAAAATTTACAATTTTCCAGCAACTGGTTTATAATTGAACAAAGATTTAATTAAAACTTTTGAGGTAATTCTAATACACATCTTTAAGAACTTGAGAGTCTTCAAGTTTAAAATATACTTTTAATTAATTTCTAAAATATTTTCACTCGCTCAACAATGAGTGAAAAGTTTAATTTATTAAAAATGTCACCATCACAAAATCGTTGCCATTTCTGCTGAAACAAATGATCACAACGCGTTTCGGTGTGAAGGTGCTGGGTATTATGAATATGATTGATTTCGTGAGACATCAATTAGACACTAACGCTGTGATATAAATTTTAGTCAATTTTATGAACTGATGCAAACTTAACTCAACACGGTCATTAATCACTGTCACTGTTTACTCTCATCAGCCTTCGCATCATAAATTCTTCGAAGGTCGAACAATATCAACTATTGTCACGCATTTTTCGATTCTACAATTTCAGTCTTCCAATATTCCGAATTGAAATTCCAAAACTTTGAATCACCGAACGATCAATATCTCTCTCAACTTCTGTCAAGTCACGTTTTTACAACTTTAACCGTTCAAGTTACAAACTCAAGTAGTTTCAAATTCACGTCAATTGGAGTTCACGCGAAAGAAAAATATTCTCGTACGTCCTTCTAGTAAATTTTTCTTTGGTACATTATACATTATTATCTCGTTAGCAACGTGAATTTCAAATTGTGGATGCATTTGATTCTCAGACCAAGACTTTTATCGTCGTTGGATACATACTTATAGATGGTGGTCTATACGCGTATATATTGAATTTAAAAACACTCAATCAGCGAGAAACACGACCGGCTGTTTTCAAACAATAATGCGTGTCTAAATCACTGGGCAGTAACATTATCACCGCGAAAACACGAACGGATCATGTAATAGCAGTGAAAATTTATCGTATAGAAAACCCTGTGTCATTTTTATCACTTACTGAGCAGATGGTGGCGGTATCCGTGTCGTATGTAATGTCGTGTGTAATATATCAATGATAAGAATTCTCGGATTTATATTATAAATTAGTGACAATAATGAGACTTATCACCGTGTCCATAAGATGTACAGAGTGTTCGCGAAATTATAGACCAGTGTATTTCTGATAAATAAAGTAAGTTTGTGAAACTAGAAAGTTGTAATGTTTTTTTTTTTATAAATGATTTTATAAAAATATCATATAAAATAATGTAATATATATAATGTGTATAAAATATTATATTTTATACACAAATTGTTTCTAGTATCAAGTACGTATCTATTTCTAATTTGATCACGCCCTGACCGAGATTAAATAGATTGATATTTGTTGCATGGTAGTTTGCGGCTATAAATGGGAACTATGTAAATGGGAACCCTCGTGCAACAACAACAGGTTGTGGCTATTTCTCTAAAGCCATAATGGGTTTGGGTCGTTTCCTTCGTTAATGATCGTTTTCAGCATTTCGAGTTCTAACAGTATTTGGGTTTTAGTTCATTGCTAACAATGCACGTGTTACAATTGAACTGATGTACGTGTTTTCTGTTTGAATTTTAGGCCAATTCAGGCTAATCTAGATTAAGTTTAATACGTCGTATCTTTGCCTTGAAAATCCACGTGAAACGTAACGAGACAAATCTTGAAGGAAAATATTTGCTTCGCGTTACTTTTTGTTAATTAAACTTCACGAATTGTTTGATGATAAAATATGAATTAAATTTAATAATAAAATGTAATTAATTAAATTACGTCATTAACTTTGTTAATTAAATAACATTCAGAATAGTGAGACGTATTCTTTTAAACGTAATAATTATTTAATTTTCGTGTAATAAGAGTAAAGTGCTGCACTTCTCGAGGACTGCAAATATACGATAAGCTTCAAAACTCCCCTGAGTGTGCCCACGTTCTTTACTGATATCACTACACTCTAAAAAGCTTTTGTTCGATACGATTGCTTCCCCATTTTTCCCATTTGTATCTATTCTTTTCTTTTTTTAAATTTTGCTGCTAATATTACTGCACTCTAAAAAGCTTTTGTTCGATACGATAGCTTCCCCATTTTTCTCATTTGTATCTATTCTTTTCTTTTTTTAAATTTTAAAATAAACTTAACACATTTTACTGATGCAATTCGGTTGTACGACGAATTGTATTTTCCTTTACGTTATACATATGGCCTGACTCACATATTCAAATGTCGAGGAGGGGATAAATCCATAAATACTTGAGTTGAGAAACGTAAACTGCCGGACACTGTTCGATATTGAACGTCCAACGGGGAAAACGTGGTTACGGTGCACGTGGAAGCGAATGTCTACATGACACGCGTATGGCATTTCTAAAAGTAACATGGCCATTTGAACTATCGATCTGCCGAAAATCGGCGAGCTTCACGGAATAAAAAGTTAGAAATAATATACATTCTGTTTTTTGAAATTCCTCTTAAAATTGAAAACCAACAAAGCGTTGTAGAAAGTATTGTTTACCAAACGACATACGTATAAAATACATAAAACAGCACGCTCTTAAAAAGTTATAATAGTGCAAAATATCAACAAGTATTTCAAATATTTTTGGGAGCCAGTATACGTGATACAATTTGTATTAATGCTTAATCAGTTGTTTAAATATAATAAATTATTTGAGAATTACTTAGGATCGGAGACAGATGCTTCCTCCGTGTGAATTAGTTTACTTACTCGATGTGGTTCGTAATGTAATCGATTGTGAATCCCTAATTACTTCCTGCTGCGTGGGAGAGCGATTCGTTGAACTGTGAGATTCATCGGAACGAGTTGCTCCTGCCGCAGCCTGCCAAATGATAGTTTCAGACTTTTATTTCCTTTCTCAGCGATTCGACAATTTAGAACAAGGAACGATGCAAAAATTTCGTTTACAGACGAATGATAAGTACAACAATATAGATAAATATTGCTTATAATTGAGTCATTTAATTCTGATTGTACTATATAGACTGACAATTTAAAAGGCAAATATGAGATAATTCATGATTTTATAATTTTATAATAATAATTAATTTCTTATAATATAATAATAATAATTACATCATATATCATTATTATATTTAAATTTATTGTATATTATATTATTATTTACGATTATTGTAATTATATTTAGCAAGAACAACGAATAGGTGGACAAATATCAGTTTTAAATTAAATAAGTCGATTTTTCCACGATGCAGTTACAGAAATTATTATAATTTCGTTCGTTCTGTGGATATTAAAATTTACATCTATGTGTCAATATCGGGATGTTAGATGTTTCAATATTTGAAAAACTTTTCTGCATAGGTGTAAAGGTATCGGAAACTTTTTAAAAGAGCAAAAGCTTTCAAGCAATGTAGTAAATAAACAAGTTGGTTAATTCATTTGCATAGAATAACAGAATAAAGTGGTACAAACATCGTTAATAGACTAATAGAATATTTATGAAAATTTATATCGTTATGAATTTTATTCAAAAAATGAAACTTGGATAGGAAATTAATTTTGTCCATTTTCATGTCTTTGAAATTTCCATAAATGCATAAAAATTCGCTATCCATTCATTAACCCTTAATAGCCTCGAGTGAAACTTGGTAGAGTCTCCGAGACGTCGAGATTCGAGCACTGTGTCAGAATTGTTTAATCTTTCTATAGTCTAATAAAATTAGATATTCCGATTAAAAAAAAAAATATATATATATATATATATATATATATTCTTAAAATACTTCCTAAAATATTTCCATTTATAATAAAAAAATATGTTTTACATCTCTCTTTTTAACGAAACACTTTCCAAAGAGAGACTTTTTCCTAGCTACAATTGTTTTAAAACAACACTTTTTGTGATGAAAAGTAACAAAGTACGTTTTACATTTACAACTGTGTAATAACAAACTTTCGTTCGCACGAAGATTTTATTTGGGTATAATTGCTAGGACGAATGTAGTATTGATACACTTGAATACGGAGCAAATTTTGTGTAGTTTTGAATTTGGAAGATATGAATTTTCGTATTTCTGTGTTATTGTTTACAAAATGGCCAGAATTTCTCAATTTTTTGGTATAATAGAATCCTTGATGAACAGAGTATCAATGCTTCGTACATACAGATATTCTGCCTCTTAAGTTTTGTACCATTTTTAATTATTATCAATTCAATATTTTTATGATACATCGTTACCTTTCTACATGGATATATTCAGATATTGGAACAATTTTTGAAAATATTACAGAATTTTATGTGTAAATGTGTACATGCTTACGAATACAGAAGTATATTATTCAAAATAAGTAGCAGCTTCTGATACATTTATAAATGTCCAAAATAGAAATTTCAATATTGCTGGGTATATCCACAGTATTAATTTTCGTGATTACATGAGACTTTGAACGAAGTTTGTTTACAACTCGTTCGTTAATTTCATTATTCTTCATTAAACGAATTTTATGAAACACGAAATTATGTGTGTTACATACGTACATAGATCAAATTTCTTCATCTTAATGAAGTTTATCGAAAAGTTATTTATAAGCTTGCGCACTTGAGTATAAAATTCCAGAATTTCCTTGAAGAGATTGTTTTAACATTATTCAGGTTTAAAGATTGTTTGAAACTTCGTCCAATATTAGCGATAAAAAATTTATTTAACATAATATGACTGGTTTACTTAAGAAATATTGCTTCGATAAAGAGCTTTTCTAATGAAACTGACTTTAATAACAATTTCACGTAATGAAAAAAATATAAAAGAGAAGAATAAAAAATTATTCTTTTGGTAAGAAGTAGTTTTATTACGTTAAATGTTTTAAATCAATTCACTATTTTTTTTATGTTTAAAAACAAAATTTTTCTTCTAACGTTAAATATAATAACATTGATACTTTTTTCTTTTTCATAGCTCACATTTTGTTTTGTTATATAATTATTTAATTTTTAATATATTTCCAAATATATAATTATTATTATATAATACTATTAGTAATAATAGTATTAAAATACAAAATAATGCTGACACCAACTAGAAATGATATTAATTTCAATGTTTTCGTCTACTTAATATTTTCTTGACTAAGTCTCTTTTCAGAACCATCAAATAGGTACGTATGTTTTCAATGTCATAATGCATATAATTTAGAAATGATGATATTGTACTTATCACTTGTCAGATGAACGATAAATTTAAATTTAAAAAAATGTTAGGATGAAGAAGGCATACAACAACCTACTAATAAAAGCATGAATTTTTTCAAATTTGAAAGTTTTTATGAGAGATAACAGGAATAAATAAACAAACAAACGGCAAATATTTTATTTATTCGATGGATTTTGCAAATGAATTTTAGAACGAGTTCGTGTGTTTATAATATTTGCGTTAATCAATACAAACAGTTGTTGATTAAATTGATCGAAAACATTTTTAATTGTAAATCTAACTGCTTCTCCAATCTTTTAACTACAAATATATCGTAATTGTGATTCATTAGTGATTCATTAATAGCGATTCTTTTTACATTTAATTGGAAATTTAATTGGTTCTAGTTTTAATACTAACTGTGCTGATTGACTTTTAATCGTTTAAACTATTCCATTTTAATTGATAACTGTAAATTGCACTTGTAAATTTTTATTTTCTTCTTTCACTCATAACATATGACATAGTTACTATACGTAGCATGATCGATAGTGAATAAAACTTTAAGGAAAACTTTGAATTCTCTTCTCTTTAATATGGTAATTTTATTTTATATTTCAATAGCAATGTAATTATATTATAATATGTGATAATATATTTGTATAATAATTATCACCGGAATATGGAGTATGAGGTAAAATAAAATATAAATTATCATATAATATAAGCATAAATTTTAGTAATTTAATATAAAATTAATTAGTAGTGAGAAATATAGTGAGAACATGAGGGAAACAGAATAAACGCGTAGTTAACAAAAGAAATGACTTACTGATTTCTGTAGTTTAATTTCTTTGTAAGTACTATCGTTCATTCTCTGACGTGAATTTTATGGACGATTAAAGATCGACAGAAGACAATTTCTGTTTGGTATAGATTTATTCCCTCTGAACGATATTCTTCAATTTCTTTCTGCACAATCCTATTTTTTTTAAAATAAATGTTAATATAGGCTGTTGGTAAAATTTAAAGAATAGCTTAAATGAAATTCTTAGAATTTACTTAAATTCTACTTTCACATAGAAATGTTCAATTTCATAACATAATTTTATTTGTTCTAGTTTTGGTCTGAACGTTACGGTTATTTTTAACAACTATATTGCCACATTATCAATCATCGTTTTGTTATCTGAACGTTATTGATTTTAGGGACTTCAGACGATTTATCAGAGTGATACAATAAAAATCACCGTGCAAAGTTGTAAAAGTTAAAAAGCGATGAATTAATCGTTTTGCAATTTCGTTATGTTTTTATCATTCACTTTCGCACCGTTAGATTTTTTTCTTTCTCGACCAAACAAGTTTTCGATAGTTACTCACACATGAGTGTTAGTTAGCCATGTGTTTTCTACAAAAAGCCAGTGAATAATATGTTAAAAACTACAAATTCATATATATAATCTTCGAAAAATTGATACACTCGTAATGCACAATCGTAATACATTTTAATTAAATAACTAAAAGACAATGCGTGTCAAATGTTCACGAAGATGAATTTTACCATCAACTCTGTCGGTACAGTTCGTTGTCAGAAGTGTGAAAAATATGTGCCACATGTTAGAAAAATAAATATCAGACCTGTACTCACGTGCTGCACAAGACAACGTAAGTTTTATTTAACAAGAAAAAGAAAAAAAAAGAAAAGTGTGAAATTAACACGAAGGTTATCGACTCACGCGGAAAGGTGGATGATAATCTTACGTCTGTACCGTCAATGAGTCGAGTTACCTAGAAATACGATGTTCAACCACGTCGTTTCTTTGGTGGCTTCGCAGAAAATTGCCACGAAGAAACTGAAACGTAGCTCTGCCTGCTATCTCTTCACTCGCTCTCTGACTGATGGTGCACGTCGTTCATTCCCCGACTACCGTTCTTCGTTTCTTCACTTTCGATCTCCGAGGCTTCTTTCAAAGCTTGAACATTCGCGGACGAACAATGTTAACGTTATTCCCCGTTCTCCCGATGCAAATTTGTGAAACGTGCGTTCACGTTTCACGACGTTCCATCGGGAAAAAAGTGGTCATACCTCATTGAAATGGACGTACGAGCGTTTTCCTTTCGTTCGTTCCTTGGCCAGCAATGGCGGAATGATCGTTCGTTGTCTCGCGAGTTGGAATCCTAGGCGCTGCTGAATATTTCAAATACAGGGTGCTCCGAAGTTCACTGGTCAAATCTTGCCAATGTGTTACAGGCTAAAATGTTACGTTGCAAAGAGCCCATAAATGCTTCTATAAAATCTTTTAACAAATTTTTCAACAAATCTTTTAATGAATCCTATAACAAAAATATGGAGTGTGGCAAATACGAATAATTTCAGCGGTGGATTAGTTAAGGCCATTTTCCTGATCTTCTCAATTTATATCTTCAGATTTCTATTTGCGGAAAAGCAAAAATTTACAAGCAACGAACACTGCGTGTGAAAAAATTCGATAAATTCAATAGTACTCCGATAGCAATTTTGCACTGATAAAGCAATATAAATATGTATAGCTTTGAGTTTTATACTTTTTGTTATAACTCTTTAGTGAAGCATTACGCTACATGACGTTTTAGTCTTATTTTTGCAGAACATAATTTCCCACGCGAAGGGAAAATATATAAGGATATAGAAACTTTTATTTTAGAAACTTTTATAATATTATCAGCTCTAGTTTCATTTAACATGCTCGAAGCAGGCTTCAGTCGATTTCCCAGTCTCACAAATTTCCAACCTGAGGAAATACTTCTTCTTTTACATTTTTATATATTTATATATTTTTAGGATGTATCGTCATATTTTTAGCGTAAGTGCACCACGACATGTTTAATTGCGGTTTTGCACAAGAATCGGTCCTAAATGTGGTAAATTAATCAACCGAAGGGTCGCAAGTGAAATTTTGGGTTAATGCCAACATTCATCCTTGATGGGTTAATATCATAATGCAGAGGTGATGTTCGAAATAACCTCGAACAATATGTCATTAATTATAATGCATTGTAATTATACAGATTATAATAGCTTTATAGTAAATTGTTATGTATTTCACGCGTGCATATGTGCATTAATTTCATGCATTAAGTGCATCGCACGTAAATAGCGCGACAAAAAATGTTTGAAAGAAATATTAAATTAGTAATTAATTTAGTATCATCGCACTTATTAATTTTCGAATGACGTGTCAAAGTAGTATTAACATTTATACCGGGTGAACCCTGACAATGAAGTTTCGAGTTTTTAATTCTTCTAATTTGAAGGTGCTACCGTTTTGTTTTCTTGAAAATATAACTTTAGCGAGACGTGTTTCGAAGAAGCGCGTGATTTAGTTCCAAAATCAAGTGCAAAGACAGTTTTAATAATGCGAGATTTATTGATCACAAGCAAGTTCCTGTGAAATATAGAAAAAATGTAACTGATCGTGTTCTTTCTTTGCAGTGTTCATGCAGAGACGAAATTCTCGAGTGTTCACCTATAGAAATCATACTTGTAGCCAATTTGAGAATTAAACGTGTAAATCTATCTGCAATTAAATGCTATATTCGAGAGAAGCTGAAATAATATCGTCCCAATAGAAATATCTAGCTACAAATTTTTGAATAACCACCTGTTGCTCTCAATCTTCAATCTCTTTTGTAATGGAATTGACGTGGACAGTATGTAGCATGCTACTAACACATGTTATAGTTACAAAGTGGTTCGATCAATGTACGCTTTTAGTGCTTGATTACTGTACAATGATCGTGGCGTAGTTATTAAATTAATTTATACAATTAGGTATAACCACTCAGGATATATGTAGTTCAATTTTAAGTATTTATTGTAATGCAAGAAGTCAAAAAACTGTGACAAAATTTTCACATACAGTCAGTCATACGAATCTACTATATATGTATACATTGTCGTAACTACTTTGTTATAATTGTTAACAAAGATTTATATAGATATATAAGAAATTATTTTTACATTAACATTTAATTTATTAAATTTTGTATTAAATTACCTCCAAAATCTAGTCATGAAACAAATTTTTCAACGATTTTTAGAGACGTTTAAATTTTTACGATTTTCGAGAAGAAAGTATCCTTGATTTCCTACCTGTTGCATGATATTGAAAACAGCTTTGGAAAATGTGAACTTAAAGATGTTAAAGTAGAGACTTCGTGCCTTGATATGAGGTAAAACTAGCAAGTAATCTTTTCAACAATTGAAACCATTAATAATTATGATCTCAGGAAAATAAACTGATGCTTGAATAATTAAATCTGCAATAAAACGTTAGATATCGGATACTTTATTCCTGAAATATTTCTTGTTAATTTTTCATAGACACTAATATTTAATCTTTTATACATATCACCAGGCAATTTTTTCTTACATGCATATTTATGTAAATTCTCGTAATATTTTTAGGAAAAAAGAATCACAAATAGATATATCTGTGATCAGATATAAACTGTATTGAACCGAGAAGAGAATTTTTAATATTTTAAGAAAATCGTCAAAGTAAACGAAAATAATTTGAAGGATAATCAGACGTCTAATAGTCGAAATAAATAATTTTAATAATTATTTCAATTCAAAAGATGACAAATAGATAAACTTTCCTTTCGAAATAAATGAATTTATAAATGTATGTAATAAAATTTTATTTGTTACACCTTATTTCATCCCCTTAGTTACCCCTGAATCATCAAAAATGTCATAAACGTATCAACAAAATCTTCATATTGTTATCGCGTAACATCGAAATAAATTTATTATTGAAATTATATTAGACAGAAAGAGAAAGTATAACATAGATTGAAGCACGAATAAATTTTCTAAAGTGCACCAATAATGACCAAACCCGATATATGTGCGTTTTATCTCTAAAGTGACAGTCTCGGTCGAGGCATTTCGGACATAAAAATTTCACGATTTTATCGAAGAAGATTTAAGCGGGTTGCATGTAACACACGTTTTTATAAAGTGAATATTCACAGTTATAAATTTGAAACGGATAGTTGAACGAATTTCTTTCGGGACTACTTTCTGAACACGTTTTAACGGTACGTTTCACTCGAAAAAAAAATTTGGACGGAAGAAAAGAAATCACGGCGTGAATGTAGGAAATTCAAAAACGTTAGCAACGAGAACGATTTTCACGGAAAATAGATCGTAATAAAAAAATATGAAATTGCACGGAGATCCGTTTGCTTGAAAAATTGTTGCGAAATGCTATACGTTCTGCCATTCAGTTTACCATGTTCAATTTTATATTCCAGGTTACAATCGGATTAAAAACTCCGTAAAGGGCGTATTTTGTAATAAGTTATTCCAGTTCAAATATCTAACAATAAAGAGAAGTGTCTCTTTAGTACACAGCTGTGTGTGTTCTTGGAAAGATCGACAAAGCTTTCTTTGATTGTACCTAGGTGTTCCACCAGTGACAGAAATTACATGGGAGAACTATGAGAACGACCAATTCACCTTTTGAGCGATATTACGGGCTACTGGAATTAACCACGCGAATAGAGTTCTCCTTTGTCTCTGGTGTCGGGCTTGCAGAGCTAATGATTTGACGGCCAAACGCTACAAATTGTGCTAGGACGTCGCGGACGATGATTTTGCTTCCGACGAAGCCGGCGTCTAAATTATTCCGGTGTGTCACGGTGTGAGTCTTGTCGAATTTCAAGAAATAAATGCGTGACAATTTCAACGAATTAGTTTGCTAGGATCGTCAGAGACTATGAGTCCTCAAGTTACAAAATGATCGACTGGTCGAAAGGAAATGATTAAGGTTCGAAGGTTCGTACAGAGACCTCGCCAATGATCCTTCAACGATTAATTATAAGTTGAAAATCAAGATTTACATGTTGGAAATTATCGCGGGAAGTGTTACGACCGAAAAAGTAGTTTCTGAATGTAGCGACGTATCGGCTAACTCTTTGGGTACAAATTTGAAGGTTAAATACCGGTTGCCTTTTATTATTTTTTGGATCACCTTCTTGTGCAAGCCTTTACCGCATTTTTCGGGGAATTTTGGGAAGGAGTGGGACTTTATTATATCGATCATCGATTATATGACACCGAGGTCGTTCTGGACAGACGATAGAGCTTTGAAAGTAGTTCCCGTTCGACCTGCGATAAGGGGAAATCCTGCAACCTGATCTGTCTACTTGTAGAACATGAACAGGCTGTGGTAGTCGCATTCGCGTTGGTCAGACATATCTCAATTTCACGCTCGCAGGGACGATAGAGCTTTATGCCGGGTGCTCGCATGTAAAATCAATTTACCTGTCATGTATACTGCGAGAATTAATTCCTTTGCTACCGTGAACGAGACGCCTCACGTGTTTTCGCTGAAACTCGGAATAACTCGTCCAACGATTAGAGATATTGTACGAAGGTGATTAAGCAATCGCTTGTGTCTTACAAATTGAATTTTATCAAAATTGTTGAACGAGTTTTTAATGAAAGGACACGCGAGGTATCTCTAAATGACGAAACATCGTAAGTAAGAAAATATAAACGTCTTGTATTGTTAAATATAACAGAGGTAATATTATGGTTCGAGATAGCACGAGAGCCTCTAAAGTTGGGGAATTGGGCCAATTAACAGCACTGTGGATAATAGTGTTGAGTACTTGTACAATGAGTACATTCTAGTACTTTTAGTTGCAAGTGCCACAAAAGTTCAATTGGTTAATATTCCAACAACATCAAGCCTAAACTATATCGCGAAGGCGATACAAGATTGATTGCATAATTAAATTCTTCATAACAGTCCTCAGATTCCAATGCAGTGGAAAAATTATAGAAATTATTGCAAAAATTATAAAACAAATATTTCGTGAATATCATTGTCGACATAATAGGTAAAATTAAATAAAAAGAAAAATAAATGGAAATAGAAAAAATAAAAAGAATTCCAATACATTAGTAGGATAAATACCTATTTTGCCGATAAAAATAAATTTTTATATATAGAAATAATACTCTTTAAAAAATTTATGAGTAGAAAACGTGAAATAATATTTTCCAAAAATTTGTGAAAATGTAAACATCTTTACATTTTTTTCTACATAAAATAATGTGGACTACTTCTTTGAAAATAAATTAATCGTTATCATTAATATATAATAAATATCGAGAAATTTTGTACAATACCACGTGTGTTTCATAGTATGTAAGAAATACATTGTCTTTTATGTTCAAATCAAATAGTGTGTTGCAATGAATATCAGAATCTAGAAAATTGGTATGCTGGCCTTATGATTATTCAACTCTGAAAAGGAACAGGAATATGCAATTCGAAATCGATAACACATGCTCTTCTTGTTCGAGCTTCCATCAGATTCCACGTTCTAATAGAGAAATGTAGTTTCTTTCATGTCATTTATACATCGATAGTCACAAAAGCAATTTCTTGTATTTCGCTGCTATATCATTTGAACAATTAAACATTTGACAGTCGTAATATTATTGACTGAGGATATGATGGCTTGAGAACTAAATACTAAAATAAATGAACGATAGTATAATATAATATAATAATTACAAAATATAATATAATATTATAATTACAACAAAAATTATTATAATTATAATATATTTAATATATCTATATTCTTTGACAGATGACATTATACCTACTTCTATATTCCTTGACATTTCTTATCAATTTTGGTTTCCTGTATTTTGCCTCAGATATTCTTTTTATTTTCTTCTATTCGTTTCCTTCAAAAACTTTGGAAAAGTTTGTTTCTCAACAGAAGAGGGATGGAAAGGGAATAATTTGTTGCGATCTCGTAATTCATAGGGAAACACTCGCAAAGTTCACGAATGTGTGAAACAGCATATATAATAGAAATTTTTTCACACGCACGATTACATCAGAATTTCATGTTTCATCCGGATTGGGTTTTATTTAAGTCCTAGCAATCGGGAAATTTTTATAATATCAATTTTTTTGATTTCACTGAAGCATAACGGTACGATTCCATACAAAGCTTTTAACTTTATTGATTTATGAAAGTAATTAAAATGTGCGATGTTTTCGAACGTTTATTTATAAACGGTATTTTGAAATAACGTTAGTTGGGAAAAGACACAATCGAGGAAAGTCGGATTTTTATCTCCCTTTAGTTACGTTTTTTAATAATTATTTATCTGGTTCTATAAAAGACTTCTTGGCTCGCTAATATTTATTGCATTATTACGTACATACAAATATCGAATAAAGATTATTAAATTTAACAAATGTCCGTGCAATGTTAATAATAAAGAATCTCAAGCGTAATAAAACAAGAGCAGATGTATTAGAAAACAAAGACAAAATAACAAACAGGAAGAAATGTCGAACGAATCGGAAATATTGTGAAAAACGAATGAATTTTGTGTGAAATTTTATATGAAAATTGCGAGCAATCTCATAAATGCTCAATAATTAATACATCGAATAATAGATGATAAATTTAAAATGTAAACTACATACACAAAGTTTAAAATAAAATGTACACGTAAAATATAATTCAACGAATTACTTCGACTTCACGAATTGAAGTGTACAGAATGACAATTATACACATCACTTTTTTTTAATTTGTCTTGGAACATACCTTGTATGTTATTTACCTTCCTCGTGATAAATAAATTCGTGAAAATAAACCTTTTGTTTTTTCAGATGTTAATAAATATCGTGTACATACATATACAACGAAATTGAAAATTTCACACGAAACGGAGTCGATCGATTTCATTTCGGAGAGATTCATGCAATAGTTAAATAAAGTAAAAATCATTATCCGATCAAACTGAGCCTACGTATAAAGTATTAAAGTCTTCATAAAGTATTATAGTATTTTATCGAAGAACGTATATACTACGCTGTCTCTTTGCGACTGTACCTCTTGCTATTAGATTATTCGAACGTTCGATTCAAAGACCGATTGGATATTAAAGTAGAGAGACTTCAATATGTATCCCAGAATTTTTTCAAATTCCGTAAAAGTGAAAAACAGATCAGTCGCGGTTATAAATGACCCAGATTACCCGAGGAAGTTGCGGAAAATATGATTGCTCGCGGAGGGTTAATGTCACATTTTCTCATTAGCATAACCATGCGAAGGACTGCAAGATTACGTAGTACTGAAGATATAAAACTTTAAATTTGCGTTGCAGCGTGTTCTCCGTGCAACGGAGTAATCCAGAATTGTAATTTAAAATGATCATCAGATGTGAATGTTTTCGTAGTGGTAGTATGTAGTTGTCGGAAATAGGAATTCAATCCGTCGATTAGATATCTTGACATTAAGTAGCTTGCTTCGAATATTCTACACACAATATTTTGAATATTATGTGCATTTTCTACATTCCTCCGTAAATACTCGCTGTTTAATTGCAACAATTGAACGAAATATATTATTATAGGTCACGCCGTTTACCAGCCGACATTTTTCGAGGAAAACGCGAAGAGAGAAAATATGGTATTGTTTTTCGTAAACAATTTTTCGTAAATACTTTTTGCTTGCCTCACATTGTTGAGAAGTGTTTTTTCCAATTTTTGGCCCTTGTCCATTCCTCGTATCAATCTGATATTTATCTTTTATACGATATGAAATTGAATATTCTTACTTGAGAGTAGGTTATACGCAGTTGAATAAAGATTTAATCTATTTGCTGTTAATAGAAGAATTTGTAAATCTATCACAGATATTAATTTCGTCAATTTGACACTAAAGGGCAAGTTAAGTAAAATAAGGGTGAATATTTCTTTTTGTCTCGTATGTAAATGTATAATATTATGCAAACGTACATGCAAATGCAGAAACGAAAAAGCGAAGAAAACATCATCGTATTTGCTGTTATTTCTTATTAACTCTCGATGTGGTGTATAACGATTTTATTCTAATAGGTCCAAGTAAACGTCCAGTTTGCCCGTAGGACCATTATCAAAATAAATACAAACTTACCGAATAACGGATTGAAAATAATTATGAACTGCAAAAGAATTGATGTATTGACGTTTCGCGTACCTACATTCAAGGCAATTGAGAAACAGAAATTGACAAAATTTCTTAATTAATTGATAATGAAAAAGAAAGAAAGTTTTCGATGAAACTGAGGCTAAAAACGAAATGAAAACTATATGGACATTACGTAATGATTTCACAAAGCCAGCTATCGACAGAGTTTATTTTAATTAATTGCATAAAATAGAGACGTCATTTTTATTGATGAAATAAATAACAATCCAAATATCAATCGCTAATTGTTGCTTTATAACAACAATTATTTTATATTAGAATGAAATTTTTGTTCGAATTTCTGTATATTTATTGAAATTTATTGCTGGAATATCTGAGTATCATCAATTTAATTTAAGATTAATTTGAAATGATGTTCCTTTATGACGTCGCGTAAATTTTTTTTGAATTAGTATACATCATTTTATTTTTCGCGTGTCCTACTTAACAGATTTATATATTGCATACAATGTATTATAATATTGTAATACAACATAGTGCATATTATGCGTGTTATGACAAATTAAGAAAATAAGATTATTTCAAGATTGGATTTAACAGAAAAATTTGGAATTGTTTTCCAAAGCCTTTCCTTAAAAGCTATTTTATTGATAAAACGAACTAAAAATTGAATTTATTGCTGTGTAAAGTTATATACGATGATTCCTCGAGTAAAAAATCTAAATGATTGATTCTTCAAACTTCCAATTTAAAATGAAAAATACATATTACAGATAACGCAAATAACGAACGACAAATAAAAGCTGAAGATTTTATCTATTTCCCAGAATTTATTTCGTGATTTTTAAAGTGTCACTCTCTTCATTCGTTACGTCTGTACATAACATGTAGCTAAATTGCCACTCACTGTTCGGTACATACGGCACAATTCAATTTGTCCCTACAAAATTTATCGTGACAAACGTACATTCATGAAATTTATTATTGAAAAGTTGAAATCTATTTGTATACAAATAAATGATTTGCCGACGTGAGGCAACAGGAGGAAATAATGTAGAACTCGGACGATAAAAATATGAGAAAAGTCGCTTCGGAAGAAATTTCAAAAACCTCGAAAACTTTAAAATTTAATATTTCAAAAATTCTTGACAAGCTTATTTTGAAAGCTTTTACGTAACTGTAGAAAACAAAATATTCTCACGCAAATAAATAATTTAAAAACGGTAAGGTAATAGCAAATAATGTACTTTGAGAAGAGAGGAATAGAAAGGTAAAATGAAAAGAAACTTCAAAACCTTGCGAACGAAGAAGCTTTATAATTTAATATTTCAAAGCTGAAAAGTGTTCAAATGCTCGATATTTTGAAACTTTATTAACGTTAATATTCTAGGAATAAATCTTAGATATTCAAAGCTATTGATCCAGCTTACAGTGCAGTAATCATTAATCTCATTCTTGGAACTGTCAATTCGGAGTGCCCTTCTCTCGGTATTGACTTTTTAACGCAAAGTCAGCGATTAAGTAACACGATTACTAGCAAATGAATTTTAATCGTTCTTTATTAAACTTACTGCGACGTAGCAAACCGGCAAATTCCATCTTTCCTAAACTTTATGATAATAAGTTTTAAGTTCAACTACTATTATTATTCATGAGGACATTCATTACTCAACACATCATGTAAATTCATGAATTTATAAATCAACATTTCTTGTTTCTATTTTAAACAAATGGTAACGATAGTCGGGCAAATTCCTCAACTGTTTGAAAGCCATTTACTAACGATTAACAAGGTCGATTAGTAGTAGTATTGTATTACAAAGCTGGGTCACTGTTCGAAAAAGAACTAACAGCTAACTGTTTGAAATAATGAAGTACTTGTATTTTGCGTTCGAATCAAATTTTTGTTTGAATTGACTGTGATAAAGTAACAGGTGAAGCAAAGAGATAATGGGTTTCACACGATTAGAAAAACTACTTCAGAAAATATTTCTCAAACGAATACAAAATACGAGATAAAGCAAGGAAGTTGTTTTATTTGGTAGATGGATAACGAAATCATTTTGAGACAAATTATCATTGTTTACATAAATTATTTCAGTTATTCACTTATTTATTGTTCAAATAAATTACTTCATTACAGGAGAAGAAACTGACTCGTGTTAATTAACAATTCAGACTACGATATGCCTAAATTCATGATTATATTTTTTAATAAAATAAATAGGATACAGTAGAGTTAACTTTTTACTGTAAATTTTAGAACACGGAGAGCTAATTGCAAATTTCAAAGCTTCAAAAGTCTGACCTCCGTATGACGTTAGTTTTAAAAAAATTAGCTTTAAAGATTAATTGATCAGCCTTAAAGCTTGTACATTATCACTATGAAATATTACAAATTTTGAACACTTTGATAGTTAATTACAGTATTAAGTTACATAGTATTACGGTGCAACACTCTAATATTACGCGAATTGAAAACATCCTTCTCACAAACCGTAACTAGTTGGATTTTTGTTTAGTTTTATTAAAATTATTTCATTTCATTTCCATTCAAAAATGTTCTATCCAGAGATTAATTCCCAATAAAAAAAGACTGCAAATCATTTTTTCTCTCACCCTCTCTCACACTGCGAACATAATAATTTATTTACGAATATAATAATCTACCTAATCCTGAGTACAATCGAACATTAATCTATCTTTGTTTATATAAAAAATTGAATCTTTTATTTATTTATTTTTTTTTTCATGAAGTACGAATAAAAATACATCGACAAAAATTTTTGTGGATCGCCGTGTTAATTGTGAGTGTCACGTGCACGTATACAAGTATCCTTATCGCGAGACCGTGATTTCGGCACACTTCTGTTCACGTTGTATAGAAAAGTATTGTTGTAAAGACAATTATAGTCATATTTACCACTAATTTACGGTGTTCGTGTGCAGGGGACGACGATACAAAGAGAGAAAATTTACGGCTGGTGGACGATTGGTCAGGGCTGAGAGGTGAGCAGTCGCTGGAATCGCTACGAGGACTAGTCCTGGATTCAGTCGGCGGCCAGGATCCGTCGCGCGCGCTTCGTTCGTTTGACGCGTCGTGCGTCGATTTAAACCACTTGCGCCGCGTTAATCGTTGGGTGTCGCTACTGCAAACGCTCTAACTGCTCGCCTGAACTTGCAGTTCCTCGGTGATAATAATAATAATAATAATAAAACGAAAGAAGGAAACAAGCTACGAGGAAGGCTTTGTTTTAACTTTCAAGACAGAAATAAAATACAATCATTTTTCGCTCGGCTTCTTTTTCCTCCTGTTCCTGCTAGGCGACGCGATCGACGCGTTAATGTTATTGAGCAGTGCGATTCCTCGACAGTGTGATTCACAGAGCGAGAAAGTTCGCGCAAAGTGGAATAAATTGCAGGTGAAATCGCTCTCGCAGTGACACTTTTATCGGCTTGAAAGTTTGTGTTCGCGATTTTCGCTTCTTCCTCTCGAGGAAGTTTTATATATATGTATAACCGGCCAGTGTCTCGCACAGTGTACTTACGGAGTTGCTGCAGCTGTGAGTGTTTCCCCACAGGGATTACGCGGTCGCTTTAATAAACTGATACGTCAGATTTCGATCCTGTTTTGATTGTAAGGTGATACGTTTGAATGAGGATAAACTGAATGGAGAACGGGGAATTCTCGGGGATTTTTGTGACAGTGAAGTTCCCAAGGTCGCGATTTAATATCGGAAAGCCATTCTTCTATCGTCTGTATGAACGAGATATTTCCTACGGAGATTTATACGAATTCCTATGGTCGATATATATCGCGATTCGACATAATACGCGAGACTCATCGCCTGTGGATATAAAGTGTTTGAATGTTGATTGGTCATTTTATTGGACGACACACATATCCTGTATGACTGTAGGTGATTTCTTTTTCGTTTTTTCAATTTTTTTTTTTTTTTATTTTAATTGCATGTACATACAAACGTTGAAAATTTTCTGTTGAACGTAATATTCATCGACTAATGGGAATTCTCGATTATAAATTATATCGCGTACTCGCGACGAAAATGAATGTTTTGCCCGAGACGTGAGAAACGATTTTTAAAATTATTTTATTTCACGGAAACGACGTAAATATTCACTTCGCAAACACGCTTGTTGCTCACCTGTGATAGTCGATACAAAATGAACAATAAATTTGAATAACACGCATTGAATTAATTATTTAATGAAATAAGACGTATTGAACTTTTTAATATGTTAGAAACACTTATTGCAGTTGGTCATTTATCTGATGCGCATAGTTTCTTGCGTAAAAAGAGGTAAACTGAATAATGGTGAAGTATAAAATCGCATAGACTCAAATAACGAACAAATGATTAATATTAATTTTATACAGAATATATACATATTTAATGTATATGTCTGAAATAAACAAATTTGCTATAACTTGTCAATTCAATCGAATTTTTATCATTTTATATGTAAAAAACTAAATTAAATAAGTAAAATTCACATTCCTGCAACCGTTCTTAATATATTAAGAAACAATTAATTTGAGATAACTACAAATAAATATATAAAACAATAATCTCTCGAATATCATGGTATCTGAATATTGGTAAAATTAACAAGATGAATAACTAAAATATTTCACAATTGATTGAGAACTATCTGGGCAATATTTTCATAGTGACAACTGGAAAATCGCGTTTTTTTTATTTTTGTTATTTCGCAATCGTGCGATATATTAACTCTTTGCGATCGACATTAATTACATTACTATTAAATTTTTCAAAATTAAAATTGACGTACTGCAAACACAGAGAAGAGGAAAATAAATTCTAATAATTTAACGTACAGTGGAATCTTCCTTAGCTGAATCTTTACTTTTCGAACATCTTCGAACTACCAAAGTGATCAAAATTTCTAATTTTTGTCAAATATTTCATAAACGTAAAATAGTGAATTTCTAAAGATTTAAATAATTCTTCGTAAAATATGTAAATAACAGCTTGTGCTTGTGTATTGTATTATAAAATGTAACTATTTTTTTTTTTACTTTAATGTCACTGATGGAAATTTTAGGCTTTAGTCGTCGATATATGCTGATGTTAATATTCAAACGTTGTATTACCAGAATACAGTGTCCTTTAGTGGCAGATAAACTTCCAGTTACTAACAGACATTTTGTTTTGCTAATACAATGTTCGAATAATAAAATATTGGAAAAATGGAAATTCAAATGGAAGTTCTATTGTATCGCGTTTAATATGATAAACTAGAAAAAATGAAACGTATTATTACACAGAACAGAAACGTTCAAATATTCTCGCGTTCCTTCAGTAATTCATAAAGGATTCTTTTCACGAGGAATTGTTCTCGAGTTAAAATGACATAGATGTTCATATGAAACGATACTTTTAAATATAATAGTTCAAAATATAGTTAACGTGAAATACGCAATATTAAGCAATATTAAAACATGTCAAGAATGTACTGAATGAACATTCGAGTCCGAAACGAATAGTTTGAATTTTTGAATCTCAATTCTCGCAATCGTGGACGTGGATAATATTCAATTATGTTTGAAACAAATCGAAAACATTACGATTACTTACTCCGTATGGAAGTCATTTCTTTGACGTTTCTCTAAGATCATCTTTATTCAATTATCAATAACAAACATGTTACGATGTGGTATTTAAAAGTGATATTTTACGAAACTTGCAATGTCCATGGAAATTAAATTGTGTGAAAAGTCTGGTTGTGTATGTGAAAACTTTGCCAGAAACTCTGTTTCATAGCGCATTCAGATGAGTGATCAATAAACGGCGGATTCTTATGCAAAATTAGAAAAAAAATGGGACCTTGCAAAAAAATTGTTTTACACATCAAATGTATTATATCTTCATATTTTCACGCGATCTCGCATCTTTAAATTTTCTGTAAATGCATTTTATAAAATCTAGTGATCAATAATACCTAGAAAGTCCGCGTCGCGTACCAGCTACTTTTTTTTCCAATTTTAATGCACTTGTTTTAACAACGTTCTTTTGGTATTTAAAAAAAATTTAATCAATTTTTTTTCTCATTTGAGAAAAACATATTGGTATTTTTGATTATATATCTGCGGTGAAGGACAAATTCTGCAGGTTCAAAGAAATAACGCAATTCAGATTCTCATTTTCCTTTAAATACTTAAAATTAGATGCGACTTAAATTGAAGATATCAAAAGAATCAAAGAATAAATGAAAAAAAAAAGAATTAGAAAACACTAAAAAGCAGCTAGAAATTTAGAGTGAACGAATTCATCGCAAGTAGAAATATTCATTGTTTATTAAATCGAAAGAAAAGTGTCAAGGGAGTGAAATATCTTGTTTCACGATGATTAAATTGAGATAAAGCCACGACTATTTGCATCAGTAGCAAATCCAATTAATGAATTGCATGATATTAAAACTCGAATCGCAGAATATTATAATTTTCTTTCTTCAAACAAAAAGGGTTTCACTTAGCGAAAATAGGTCATTAAGGTTCACAAAGTTAGCTTTATCAGCTTAACCATTTTCTTGAAACTGTTGCCATGATACTAAAAATTACGATACAATGAAACGTTTCTTAAAACGTTCAGTAATAAAATAAAATTCCTTGAAATGTTAAATGTTAAGCGATGAGTCTAAATGCGTTTTTTACGCAAATCGACTTTATCAGTGAGTGGAAACTTTTGTTGTATACTCTGAAATGAAATGAAACAATAAATGATTTAGATCTTAGGCTTCAGATTAACTTCAACTTGACCTTCATGCAAATTACTTAAACACAAATAATTTTATTCCGATTAATTCCTCCAAATAAAATAAGAAACTCAGATTTCAATTTCACATATTGTGTCATGAACAACACAGTCGATTTATTTCACAATGTAACAGCATGTCTGTTAACATTTATTTCCCTGTAAATTACATTTGAATGATTTATGTAACGCTGACATAAAATCAAAATTGATATATAATACAATCATAATACAACGAAAGAAAATAATTATTGAATTTTTATTTTTATTTCGACCAAGAAAATAATTTGGGAAAAGTCGTTCCTTTTTATTCAACTAAATTAATTAGTAGCAAATAAATTAAGTTAACATCTAACGATATCTGCATTACTTAAACAAGTAGCAAGTAGCAAGTCTGTATAGAGATTACATTGTTACCTGTTTAGTCTTTTCGTATTTTGTTAATACATCATTGCAAAAATTTTCATTTTCCATTCTCTCAGAGAAGAGAAAAATTGTAGCGAAGTTCAATTTTTTGCAGCCGCAAGCGAATGAAACTGGTTAAAGGTGCCTCAAACAAACGTGAAATATTCGCGCAGACAGTGGCAGCGAAATTGGCGCGTATGTTCACATTGAAATGCAAAAATTTTGTTGCATGTTTCACGTTGATGAAACAGCCAAGAAAATAATACCTTGACAAGAAACGTTCTCGAGAGTTTTTCTAAACATTTTTAAAAATAATTGTCTCCTTCCAAGTTTTACAAATAATTCTCAATTTTCATCTCTAAGAACGATTTCGTGTTAATGATTAAAAAATTATATAACAATCGAAAAACGTACAAAAATGCTCAACATGTGTATTAATGCAAAAAATATAAAATATCCAAAATAAAATATTCACGTTGTAATATTTCAGAGGCGAGAGAAATCTTGGCTCATTCATTCCATTCATTTTTTAAATATCTCCGTAAAACCGCGAATTTGAAGAATCTGTAGTTTTCTAATAATCGGATATTCGACACGATTTTAAAATGAAAAAAAAAAAAAAACTTACCGGGGAAAGGGATTGCAATGAATATCAATTTGCTTTTATGAATACTTTTTTCACGTTGATGAGAAGAAAGTGTTACGTTCATTACAACACACTGTTGTAGATCTATTATCGCCTAACACTACGGATAACTTTCTGTTCGTTTGATGTTATCAATTTAAGGGACCTCTTGACACACATTACAACAACTCAAACGTATCTCGTTATTTTCTTATTATTATCATAATTTTATGAGTAGGTAGTAGTTATAAAACTATTATTTTATAGAAAAAAGAACAGATATTTAATCTTTTTAATTTAAACTGGTCATTAAATAACAAACCGTTAAATTAATTAACACGCAATCATTGTTCTCAATTTCCATAATCAGATTAAATTCATGTATTAATATCAACGAATAATAATTCACCAAAGTACCTAGTACTTAAGAATGCCATATTCGCATTAACCGCGATCATTTTGATAATTGTTATCGCTCTGAATTTTAAACTGTCGCGCAGTAATCCTAAATCAAGATCACTCTGGTAGCTGAGACTCAATAAACGTGACATTTTTAAAAGTTTTCAGAAAGTATCTTTACGGACGTTTAAACATTTTTGTTGAATCATAGGAATCCGAAACACAAAAGAACACAAGCTTAAAGAACTTAAAAGTTTCCTTTCCAAGTATCACCTTCGATCATTGTTGGTCATTAACCATTACTCTTATTTTTTTTTTTTTTTTCATTATACACAACTGTGATCACCAATAAAGCTACGCAGAATAATATTTATTTACTTGTTAATATACTGCCATAAAATTTGAATTTTTTCGAACCGGCTGGAACGAAGCTGCGCGTCGGCTTGTTCCACACAACTAAAACGAAGCCCGCAGAACAAAGTCACTTGTCGAGCAGCGAGGAAAACTCGTATTTTGGTTTACATCCGCGAATGCAATTTGCTGAAACTTCCAACGATTACGTGGAAAGCGTCTACGAGTCACCAGCTTGCGTTTACTTCGAGAATTCCGTGCAATTCCTACGAGAGCTTGGCTCGAGAAAGTTATATCGTATCAGATTCCAGAAATAACTGCGAGAAGCAAAGGAAAAAGAACAGAGCTCTAAAGGGAGAAACGAAGCAACGCGCAAAGGGAAGCTGAAACCGCGTATCAGCATAACGTAAAGTGAGAAATTATTCTCTGTCTCGTCTCTCCCCATTGTTTATAATTAAACGTACGCGCGAAGTACGCATGTACGTTCCAATCAGTTTATCTCAGTGCGATCGAACATCGTGATGATTGAATCGTGCAACAGGATTACCATAAAAAGTATGCTAGTTCCTTGATTGGTGCATACGATCTCTCTGTCATAATCGCAGTCACGAGCGCGGTCACGTTTTCGTCGATGGATCGCTAGCCGTATGTTGGTGAGCACGTATTTATCATTACTATATATAGCGTGGAATTTCAACGACATAAATTCCTAGATGAATATTCAACTCACATGCAGCGCTGTCGTTCTATGAACGATATTGTATAATCTTGCGTAGATAAACGGTCTATCTGTTCGATTATGACTGGAATCGAATTATCGATCGATCGATTATGACTGGAATAGGAAATTTGCGGGTAGTGGTACCATTTTGAACTGTTGCACCTTTCTTAAATAGGATTGCGCGGATGCACTGGGCTTAAGAAAATATTTCATCAGTTGTTACAAAGTGTAGATAAAAAAATATATAAATATAAAAGATATATAAAAAATAAAATATATGCAAAAAATAATATAGATAATATAGATAAAAAAATATATAAAAAAAATATATAAATATTTGATCAGTTGTTACAAAGTATAGCTGTTCATGTCCAAATTGTGTGCATTACAAGAGACATTTAACATAATGTATAACTATAATAACAATCTAGTATAACACTAATTTAATTATCTAATGATTAATTATAACATTAACAATCGTTAGGTACTACAGGATTGTTTTAGATTATTGCGCTCTTTTAGATTTCTGCGATATCTGCGATATTTGCGTTATTATTATTTGCGATATTAATCCTTTCTAAACTAAATACCATTAGACTAATTGGACCATTGATCTGTTTCGACGTAACGACCGTGAATTGATGTTATCAGTTCGCTTAAGATCGTTTTAAAATTTCTCAAACAAACAAAAAAAAAAGACAAAAAAAATTTCAGTTCCTGAATTTCTCGTCGCATAAAAAATCCTTCGTCTCGAATGGGTCAACGAAGTGGAATTGTAGAGCGAGATATCTCGTACCGCGCAATCGACATTTTGTCCGCGGTAGCGAAAGGGTTAACTTACCCTCTTGAGGATCTCGCAGGATCGAAATCCCTCGTGATCGCTAAATACAACGATCTCAAACGGAGCGAATTGTTCGAGTTGTCAAAGGGAAAACTTTGGGAGTCATTTTGATCCTCCACTGTTCGAACTGTCGAAGAAATTCGATCAAGTTCGAAGTGTCTGGCTAACGCTCGCGTAAGTACTTAGTTGAGAATCAAAGCACAGTACAGGCACAGTTGTGTTTGTGTTTCTGGATTTTAGCTCGATCGATCGAGAAAAGTTTCACGACACCCTTCGTATTTAGATTTAGTCTATAGTTTCAGGGCTAATCTATTTTGTATCAGTCGCTCAGGGTTAATTGTGACAGGATATAAATGAGCGAGATTTACAACTTCACTAGGGAAATGTCGTGCCAGACGCAACATTAATATTTCTCCGACATCTTGGTTTTAATATCGTCGATGATCTTTTATAGTTTGTCGTGTTTCATTTATTAAGTCTATATCGTAGATCTAGCGGATTGTAATATATATACGTATTGATACGATCACAGTCCGCTACTTTAAAAACATGGATATTTCCAAACACGAATATGGTTCTATATTCAAAATTACGATCGATTTACTCTTGAATTTTCCGTACATTTCCTTGTGCCACGTGAAGAACATGATGCCATTACCACAGGTACCATATGGTACCACAGCTAAATTGATCTTAATTTCAGCTACGCCATCGCGATAAAAGGAAAGCAATTCCTTGAAAAATGTATTAATAACTTTAAAATCTCGAAAAATGTGATTTTGAGAAAAACGTTCTACTCGTTATTAGACAACGGATAATTTTATGCTTTTCTAGAAAGTGATTAACAAAATTGAGCTTCGGCAGAAAATTGTTTTATCTATCAATTGTTACAGAGTATTTGTTTGGATATTTTATCTATTTTTTTTCATAGTTTTTATTCGAACTTAAAAGTATAAAAAAATTCATAATCTAATTATAATATTTATTCGATTCCTTGACAATCTTTTCTTCAAAAAATAGTTAAAAAACAATAAAAAAGAATAGATGAGAAATTAAAACGAAAGAAACGCTGCGTTCGTTTCTTACACAATATAGATTGAAACTCGATAAGCTTCATCACGATAGTTTCCTCTATCGATATTTTAATTTCCTCGGAAGCTCGAAGTTTTTTTTGTCAAGAGACTATAAATTTAAGGTGTGACTTCCTTAACAATATAATAAAATTTCAACAATGTAAAACAACAGTCTTTTACACACAAACTTTTTATGGTTTTAAAACTCATTATAGTATTATGTTGCGAAGTTTATAGTTTGATGCCTCGTGTTTTTGAACTTCTGAAACTCATTATAAATTAAGTTCATAAGTTATTCCCACGAAGCTATTCTAAGCTAATCTATTTTCACAAAAAATTCTACCTCAACTTTTAATAATATACGTGACATTTATGAAAAAGGAATTTTGTTAAATATTTTAATATCCATCCGTTTCTCATGCTACAGTTAAAAATTCTTATTCAAGTCAGAGAAATAAACGAAGTAAAGTTGCTGTATTTAATTCAAATTTTTAATTCTTCTAGAGATCAAATATCTATCCGTTTTTATTGTGTAATCATATAAAATTTAAACGATAGAAAAATTCAACTAAAACGTCTACAAACATCGACATGAGAAAGTAACAATTCATTTTAGTCACGCAAGATGAATGAATTGAATATTTAGTTAATTCCACATGGATAATAAATTGCCGTACTATTTTTTTTTTATAAGTTGATTAAAGATTGATACAATTTAAAAGAAACATGTATTGTATTATGAAAAATTAACAATATGTTCAAAGTTGCATAGCTTCACCTATTAAAGATAGTAATATAATTGCGATAATAATTTGGTATTATATATTATATAATCTATTATATTATATAATATTTTATTATTATATTATATAATAACTATCTGTTATATAATAGTATTATATAATTGATTTAATGCATCGACGAAAAGGTATTAAACAAATCCTCGAAATTTCCTTTTGTAACTTTAATATTGAAAAATAAAATTTGATAATGTAAATTGATTAAAAAGAATTGCTTTAACACAACTTGGTCTTGTAATCAGTATTTCATTCAATTTAACATTAACGTTACTTCATA
Source organism: Melipona bicolor (assembly GCA_030673865.1). Taxonomy (NCBI): domain Eukaryota; kingdom Metazoa; phylum Arthropoda; class Insecta; order Hymenoptera; family Apidae; genus Melipona; species Melipona bicolor. Next base: position 786,268 of record JAHYIQ010000029.1, read on the forward strand.
ATTCGATCGAATTTGAGCTTTACAGTTGGGAAAATTACTTAAATTTGTCATTTTTAAAAAAAAGAGCCGATTGTTTTAAAATATGAAGATGTCTCTACGCCGAAGAGACATGTCGCCGTGGAATATATCAGAATCTATTTGACCTATATTCAAATTTATATCTGTCTCAAACGAGATCGAAGAAAAGTCAAGTTGCTATTTAAATACACTTTTCATCAAGATTCTTATTTGATCTATCTTTCGTTCGTTTCTTCTTCGCTGTTCGCGAAAAAATTGAAGCTTTGCTCTTTGACAAGTGTACACTTTCAAGCACTGCTTCATTTATATGTATATTCTTTCCGGAGATGTATACACAAATTGTGTATATAGTTCGATTGTCGTAGTTCCAAAATTTCATGTTCGATGCAAAATTAACCAGTTTAGATCAGTTTTGTAATATTCTCGGATTTTGCAAAATTTAGACAATTTCTCGTTCAGGAAATATCTAAACGTTTATATATTTTGAAATTATCGAATTATTCGTTATTTTTTGTAGCAATTAAACACACTAGGTGTGTCGTGAAAAAATGAGCTAAAACACAGATTATAGAAATTTGTAGCTTCACGAACGTAACTAGAATATTTCGCGAAATTTTTGCATCTTTTGCATGTTCATGTTTTATAACTTTGAAATTCTTCATAAACGCATGTACATCTGCGGTACATCCATAATTAATTCAGAATTTTTTGCCGCGTCCCAGAACCCTCGAGGCTTTTAACAGGCTTCTTAGAAACGTGACATAATTTAACTGACTTTGTAATATAGCGGATGATGTGCGAGTCTTTGTGGTTACGTATATAATACTGTATAGTTCACTGTAAATCTGCTAAATGCTCGGTGAAATAGAGGGTGAATTCTTATGAAAATCAAGCCTCGTAATAGAGTCTTAAGAACGTGGCTTAATTAATTTTCTCTGTAACACATAGACAATATGTGTATGATGTAAGCTTATTTCTTAAGTATTAAGACTTTAGGAGTCGTTACACACTGATAACGACGGTGAATTAAAAACGCTACGATTTCAAGAAACTTGAATTTATACATTAATTGAATTGTACAATATAGGATTTATGTATTCGTCAAATGTAGGAAAACAAATTTTGCAGATTCAAAAAACCCAAATCGAGGGAAAGTACAAATTTTTATCAATCCATTTTGCTATTATAATTTAATTTGTATGAAATAAAACGAGTAGAATATATTAATAGCACGCTATTAAATCTAAGTGATAAGTAAAGTGAAAGAGAAACATTATGCAAAGTGAAGAAAATACATATTTATGTTGTGTAAAGTGGAAAAAAGAAAACGTTAATATGAAGAATTGATATTAAGAACGTTGAAAATAATATCATAAAGAAATCTCGTTTTCCTCCACACACGAGCTTGTTCGTTGCAAGCGAAGTGCTTTGTGCAAACTCGAATGCAAACGTTCAGCAATTAATTTTCTGGTAGTTTATTGCACTTTCATAATATAATTACCTCTTCAATTGTCGTAAATCGGGTCAGGATTTCTAATTTTGTGCATTCCATATATAATAAATACATTTATACATAATAAAATAATTGAATTATACAAACAATAAAATTGAATTTCTTGAATCGAATTGAATCAATTAAATCGGATAAAATAATTGAATAAAATGTACTGTTTTTTACCGTCATTTCAAACTGCTAATCAATTGAATTTTACACAGACTTTTACGTTAAATTGATCACTTCTCTTACTGCCTGTGAGAAGTGAAAAACAACCAATCTGCATGTCTTGCCCTTTCTTATCCTCTGAATCGCCAAGTTTCAACGTCGAGTTTAACTGTCTGGATTTTATTGTTAAGTGAACAATTACACAATTCGAACGTTATTAATTACAATAATTAACTAACGATTATTGCAATTATAAAGAAAAACGAGAGGGAATTATCAAGTGCATCGCTTATTGCAAGAACAGCAAAATATAGTGCAGTATAAAACTTAGTTTATTGGTTTATAAAAAAATATAACATCCACAATAAATTACAAAACACAACATAAAATGTATAAAATTGTTTGGAGGGAATGATGGGATATCGGGTCTGCCGCAAAGAAGTTATTTGTTGCGTGTACGCGTGCATTCAATTCAAAGCACTCTATTTGGTGATGAACGAGGTATTTGTAATCAAGTTTATACGAGCTCATACGTACCCACTGTCACCGACTAATCAATAATACCTGACAACTCTGAATTTACTAATTTAATAAAATGTGAAACATAAATTTCAATTTGAGACTTATTTCAAAATATTTACTTTGTTTTAAGGAAAATTTCACGATAATCACAATAATTTCTCCAGCATTATAATAAATAAAATTTAATGGTCTCGGAAGACCTCGACACGTTTGGTTTTTTGTAACGCACCAGGTATATATTTCCATTAAAAAAAAATAAGAGTCACTATAAAAGTTCCTTGACTATCGCAAGATGTTCTCCGTAGAACAAACTTAGTTTCACTGAAAAAAGTTCTCGAGGTGACAGATAGACGAAGTTAGCTGACTATCGTCAGATGTTGTTCCCAGAACAAAGTAAGTTTCGCTGAAAACATTTTTCGAAGCATGATGTAGTTTGCGGTTACGTGTGAAGTTCGAGATGGTTGTACAAGTCAAACTTTTCATCAGGATTTTTCATTTGTTAGGAAATGTAATACAATTTTGTTTAATACAAACTTTTATCTATTTTCACTTCAAAGTGAATTAACCTTGAGTAAAATAGAAAAAGAAAGTTCAGAATTGATATTTTAATTATATCACATGAAAATATATAAATAATTAATTAAATGTGTAAATATTTGATTATGTGCATAAATAAAATTTATATTGAACATTTCCTTTATATTAAATAATCGTTTATTATACGATATACAATTGCATTATGCATTCATTTCACTTGTTAATTATGATCCGCTTCAATGTAATATAACATAACATAATTCTAATTATAAATCAAAAAAATTCTAATTGTAATGAAGTAATCAAGTATCCTAACAAAATCCCAGGAACGTAGTTGTATAATTGTATAACAAAATTCTTTTTTCGAACTCAAGGAACATTGCGTAGATAGAAAGGATCACGGAGTAGTTTAATTTTACCCACCGTATATAGAAAACATAATACGAACAATACATGACTCTTGACTCTATTTTGTACATATATAATAACAGAGTCCTTGATTTAAATGAATTACAATATTCTTGTATGAACTTTGGGGGACAAACATTTTACATAATTAAAATCCATACAACAGAGTTCTCCTCCACTATTAATGATTTTTCGTTCATACAATAGAAGTGTTCACATAATAAGTGGATTCAATAAACAGAAATTCATTGAATTCGGTATTGATTAAAATTCACTCGTACAAATGGAATTCTACTGCGTGTTCGATAAAATATGGAGTGTAGATTCTAAAAAAAAAATCAAACTATTTCACAATCATGGGATCTCATGATCACAGTATAATTGAATTCTCCTTCCAACGCACGTAATATAATACAAAAAGAATACGAGAGTGAGTGATAAGCTACATTGTCTACAGATAATGCAAGCTTATCCTTATTTTAAATCTAACTAAGTGCACGATGAAATATGAAGTGAAGATCTTTATAAGAAAGAAAAAAAAAAGAAAAAAAATGTGACAACGCGCATGATTAATGAAATAACGTTTAATGTGCAAACGTCTGCGGGATGTTGAAATTTTCCATTGTTCTTCTAATTTATCATTTTTGTTCATTAAGTTTTACGCTTACGACGTAAAACGCGACGAATAAAAACAAAAGCTAATGAAATTTATTGGCAATTAGGGCATAACTAAAAGACTACTAAGATTTTATCTTTATGAAATTTATTTCTAAATTCGCTCTTAATTAAAGTTAATGACTATTGAGATTTTTTCTGAAGAAATTTATTTTTAATTACGCCTGAATGATTTCCTTACGTAATTGAGTTTGAGCAATATTCTGTGCATCATAAAAGACAAGCAAATGATATTAAAACATGAAAATATAAATAAACAAGCGAAATAGAAACTGATGAAATTTATTTATTTCTAGTGTAGAGAAAGGATTATTATAATCCCTGAATTCTAGGAAATTGTGTCAAAAAGGAACAATTTATTTTCTTTCATTATATAAATGTTCATAAATTTGTATAAAATATTGTTCTTCGAAAAAGTACTTTGTGCAAAATGTAAAATTCAGTGAACCTTAAAGAGTCTTAAGTTTTTTTTTTATGACAATTATGTAATTAGTAATTTTCTCTTCATTACGAAAAACTAGCAAGTAAAATGAAATCATGGAAACATGAATGAACAAATGCAACAGAAATCAATGAAATTTATTTTTAATTAAAGCAAATAATGATACCTTACAATATATCTAATTTAAACAATTTTTTATGCATTGTAAAAGCTGAGCAAAAAACTGCACGACTTGTACTCCAGTACGATTCGTCTCACTGAAAGGACCAGAAGCAACTGTTCCGACTAGGAAACGACTTTTTTGTCATAAAATTTTATTGATATGCAAACATTTGAATCGATACAAAACAAATTACAGGCGCGATCGCTCAGTACCAGACAACGCCACTCCTACTCGAGGTCTACCCAACGCCCCCTCACGAATCACCCAAATCAACCAATCGCTAATTTTCGTTGCATTAGCGTTGCACCTTAAGAGGCCCGATTTTCCGGGTTATCCCCGCTAAAATCACTTTCAGTGACAATAAAATGAAATCACGGAGATGAAACAGATGCTAGTGAAATTTATTCCTAATTAAGTCGAATTACGAAAGCAAAATAAAATAAAATAAATAGGTGGTATTTAATCGCTCACCGTGAGATAATTACGTACCACGGGAAGTGAAGAAGTCTTTGGAAGTTCTGGAATCTACATGCGAGCTAATCGTCGATTAAGCGTAAAACTGAAATAAAAGTAAGAGAACGCGAGACGCGACTTCTGTTAAAAGTTCTTAATAACAATCCTCCTGCTAGAGAAATTTCTAGCAGGCGACGCTTGAAATCAGAAAAACTTGGAACACTTCGGATAGTCGTGGAAGACGATGAGATTTTGCAGCGTGAAATATATTGGGTGCATTTGTAATACGTCACGGACGTTATATCGTTCTCTTAAATTTTTATTGAGCTCTTACAACTTGGACATTCGCGCAAGATATTTAAGAGGTACTACGGAAAATTAACTTTACGCTTGAAACTTTTTTTTTTAAGGAATCATTAGTGAGAATAAAGTACTAGTGCGGAACTTATCGTTGTATTGTACTAATGTTTCATACAGTTAGTACAAAGATGAAATGTTTATTGCAGTTATGGTTAATGCATACAATAATATACGATCATTTACATTAATTACGACATGAATATAATCTACATTAAAGAATGTAATGTAATGCAATTGTATATAAAAATTACTACATTCTTCTGTTCATATGATAATACATGTAGTTGTAAATTTTCTGACATAACTTCAATTCTTTGCAATTTTCGTCCAGTTAAAAAAAGTAGTTCTCTAATACTTAATAATTTAATTTCAATGAAATTTTTTTAAATTTGAGAAAAATAGATTAGATTATAGATAAAAGAATAATAGATAAAAGAATCGTTCTTGACACGCACACTTCTCCATCATACATGTGTCTATGCTAAAATATTTCTTACCACCGCTAAGATCCTTAAACTTTCACAATATTCAACATCGTTCTTACTTTAATGGACAAGAAGAAAGTGTCAAAGAAGCTTCAAACGTAAAATTCCTTTAAAATTACGGAATAAAATTGATTAAATGAACAATATACATATTAATGTAAAATAAATTATCGTAAGGAATACTGGGTAGTAAATGACCGAGAGAGACGTAGTAGAGTTGCAATGTTAAAACGTGAGATCGAGAATTCGACGCAGAATGGAAGACGAAAATGGAAACGATAGCAATTTGCAAAGTAGGATGGAAAAGGTTATTCGTGTGGTAGATTCGATCGAGCCGATATTGCAAGGAAATGATCCAAAACGTTGATTTGTACATTCCACGAGACGCGTTTCAGAATAAATACGTATTTGCTATATGCATATGTATGTACTTGAGAATATGCTGTGCAAAGTTTGACGTGTCTTCGCTTCACCGCGAATATGTACTACGTGATATTTCGAAACGCGCCATTTCCCAGTTTTGCGGATGTTTTAGTTAATATTGGTGCGGAGCAAGGTCGAAAACTATTACCGAAATACATTAACATTCTAATGGTTTCCACATAACACGCAAAGTTTTTCACTTATTTGTTCAGAAATATGGAATTCCAATTAACTCGGAATTTTTTGGGCGACTAGCTTTCTGAAATAGATATTTTCTTTTTTTTTTTTAATGAGAAAAAGAGATGTTAGATTTGTTAAACAAAGTGAAATACAAAATAAATGAACGACACGATTTCCCATCGTATGTGCGTGTACGCGTTAAAATAAAATTTTTTTAAAATGTACGATGAAAATTGCTGTTGAAGCAAAGGTGAGAGATTCAGATATAAAAATTTCGTGTAGAATAAAGAATATCAAAATATAATATTAATAAGACGATTACAACATCACTAAATGAAAATCTGTTTCGAAACCACAAAGGTTAAAGTTGAAAAAGTCAACGTTGAAAATGTAACAATAACGAGAAATTCGGAGTAATTTGATATACATTGTACAATGAGAAATATTATACAATTTTATATTACGATGAGGTTTTATAAATTTCAAATTTTAAATGAGTCTCATTCGTTATTAATTAATTAACAGCATTAATGACATTTATCAAATTTTAGTACCGATCCGATGAACTCTATTACATCAACCACTCATTCAATGTCTATTAACAAAAAATCATTAATATGGTTGAAATCATTGGGCATTTATCACATGAATTCCAATTATGTAACACACATAACATATAAACGGAGTTTTACGTGAAGTAATTTTGCATTATATCATATTCGATAACGTGAGCAGAGTCTTTCCAGGACTAAACTGTCAAAGGATTAATTGTTCTTATATGAACGCTTGCGAAATACGGATCGATATATACAGAAAAACTTGGTTTATCCGAACGCGTTTAACAAGCTTGTTTGAATAACCGGATAACAAAGGTTCGCCAGTTTTCTCCATTATTACTTTTCATTCTTACTTATTTGGAAAATAAAAGATATTACATATAAAGATAACAAAAAACAAAAGTTGACCACTTGTAATTGTATATCTGAAATTCAACATTAACTGGTTCGCATAAACGAAGCTTGAATAAACAAAGTTCCATTGTTTTATTTATAGTTATACGGTTTGTTTACAGTTTTTTTCCGTAGTTACATGGCAAAACGATATAATCAAAAATTAAACTAAATTATAATGAAATACAATTGGAAATACTTATGAGCCAATATAATTCTAATGATAATAATACAATACCAGAAAACAAATTCGTTGTATAATGAAAAATACTAACTTCTCACAAAAAAAGAAAAAATATTAATGTTTTTACTATATAAAATGTTTTTTTTTTATATGATTTCTTTTACACGAAACGCACCCATCGTGTAAAACGAGATTCGGATTCGTCATGATAAATGCAAATAAAAGAGAAGGAATAGAGATTCTGATAAAAGAATAACTGACGAAAAGAAAAAGAAAGAGAGGTTTTTTAAAAATATAAATCGCTAAAGAAGAAACAAATTGTATTTTTTTTTTAACTCGATAAAAACCTGAATATCGATGCAATGTTAAAGCTATACACGTATATATAAAAATTGTTTCGTAACATGCGATGAATTTTTCAAGCAATCAAACGTAGCACACGTAAAAATACACGTAATTATGTTTTTTAAAGGTGTTTGCAACGTAAAGGAGAGAATAAAATAAACTGTGAACCATTGTAAATAAAATGCAAAATACATTGTAACAAAATTCCAAAAGCCATGTTCATGAACATATTTGAATATTTATAATACGAATTGTACAAAATTTTACAATACTATATTGTAATAAGACATGATTATATTATATATATACGAATATTTTTATCCATTACTTGAATTATTGAATTATTTGAAAAAAAGAATACATTGAAGTCCCTGAATGATTCCATATAATACCCTAAAAGTAACAACGAGATAAAGTTGAAAATTGAGAAAAATAATGCATTAAATACAATAATATTTATATTATAACGAATGAAATTTCATTTAATATATTTAAGATAACGAAATAAATCGAAAATTAAGAGAAACAATGTATCAAATGCTGCAATACTCATATTGTAACGAATATTAATTAAGCTGCAGAATATTATGATCTGTATGTGGTACATATATACACCTCCGTGGTATATCGCAGTAAAATCATTGGTTTTACTGACACCCACAAAATAGTAAGCAATCAGTCACTTTCGAAAACTTTAATCCGACAACTGAACGACATATCCATTCAATATTCTTGCACTTATTATGTGTGTGTGTGTATATATATTAGAAGCTTATTTTATTAAAGTTTTTGACTAATAGGAATGCAAAAGATCGACTGTTACAAAGTTTCTTTTGATCTAATTTTAATAAAATGCATTAGGAATTTTCAAACAATTTGAACCTGGATGTATAAATATTTAACATGTAACATTTGTAATATTAATTTCTGTCAAATAATCACATCAATTATTATGATTTATGTCTACTATTTCCGAGTTATTGTTATAGTTTATTAGCCCGAGATATAATAAATATTTAATCATACAATATTGATTTCCATTCTTTGCAAAAATTTTTATTCAAATATCCGTCTGCAAATAATCTGAATATTTAATCGATGATAGTTATAATATTAACTTTTCAACAAACGATCGTATCAATTACCATAATATAATAATGGACTATTAAAATTTCCTCCAGTTTCAACAGAAATTCGCAAGATTCTTTCAAAAGTAATATCGGTCCAGGAATGTTTTGAATGTATCATGTGACATTAATTCACATCAAACAATTACGTTCGTAACATAATTTATGTAATCGTACGATACGTTCCATTTCGATGAATTTTCATCAAAAATATTTCAACGAACCACGCGTATCGACATTGACATGAGAACTGAATAATATTGAATCTTTCTGACGAGTTCAGGAGAAGATATTTTAATTTTAGCAACGAAAGATCAGAAATCTATGGATTGGTTTATGCCCAGAGCAGAAATCTGCAGATTGTGACATTATCTTCTGTATAATTATCTCGCACCACAGTCTGATTGTTAAGAAAATTGAAAAACGCTGCTGAAAATAATTAATTACCTTCAGTGTATGCAAGAAAGGGGTATGTTAAAAGAAAAAAATTGTCTGCATTTTGTTCCAACCTTGAAAAACTGTAGTTCAAGTACCTAGTGAACGCATGATAAATGATCTAGATATCTTCTTTAAAAGTTTTAGGACAGTTGTTATTATTACACTCATTTATTTTTCATGCAAATGTACTTTTTTTTTTAAATGCAGATTCATATTTTTTTAAATATTCATATTTTCTTAATATATATAAATATTTTATTTACACACTACTGAATTATCAAAATAAGTACACTGCTAAGTTATCAAAATAGTCTTTTTATTCAATTCTTGAGCAAAACTACGTTCCTTCATTTTTGTCAAAATTTATAAAAGTATCGGTTTATAAAAATATTGCGATAATGTTAAAACATAAAAGATAATGAAGCATTTTTTTTATTCACTAAATTCTCGATGAAACTACATAAATTTATCTACTTTGAACAGACTTATTTAAATCTTACAAGTTGTTTTTGAATTATTGTATATTAAAATCCTTACATTCTATTGTACGTTTGTTTTCCTTTTTTAAAATTTTATAACAGATTCCGATTATGCATTTTAATAATAACGTAACTCAGATATTTCAATATTTTTAATTCATTTCAAGTCTGGGATTAAATAGAACTCTAGGGACGATGTAAACGTAAACGAGGTTTCTGAGGAAGAAAGTGAACTTAATCCTCCTAATCCTTACTCCATCCAATGGATGAAAGATGCGAATTTGGGACGTTGAAGGGATTGTCAGTGAAGTGATCAATGAGATATCCGGAACGACATGACCGAGTAAACACGCTATTAGAATAATTTAATCCCTGTGCAAGCAATCGCAATGTTTGCAGTTCTATTTCGTGCTCCAAATTTTGCGAATTCAAAATCACATCTTTACGATAAAATAGAAACATCAAAATCCACCGTAGTCTTGCAGATTGTGATTCTGCCTTTACAACAAATCATTAAAATTAGTCGTGCGTGTGAATCTTCTTCACAAAGTTATAAGAGTTTAAAGTATCGACAACTTTTCATTGATTGTGCGAATAATTTTTGCAACACCTGTGTCACCATCTTTTCCTTTCGGACATTTCATTTGAAATCGTCTCCTTGAAGAATTTCATGAAAGATTGAGACGAAGAGCATGTTTGAAGGACAGCTAAAACGAAACAAGAAGCATGGGAATGGCTTCCAGAATTTCTCGTTAATATTACACGAGACTGCCTTGCGTGGGTCGGCAGATATGACGAGCAGGCTCATCACCGCTTGAAAAGGCCTATGATTAGACTACGAATTCAATCTTGTATTTTTATAAACGCTAACTAAAGAAATTCCGAAATAGAAGTGTGCTTCATCTGCTATTTTCTCTGTCAAATAGCCGACGATTAAAATGTTGAAAATTTTGCATAATATAAATACATTATAATGAAATGAAATCTCACCAACGAAAACTATTGCAAGAACTAAAGTCCTTTCAACTGTAAATCATATCGCCTGAAGAGCGATATGCGCAAATGTTTAATCTAAAAAACTGACTCTCAATTACATTCATGTCATAAATCAGTCCAGTATCATTGACTTTAACACAATGGTCGTTTCTTCTCCACGTCGACGTAATTCAAGTCCAAATGAATACCCCCTCCATGCTCAATAAATTATTCACCGAATATCGGAATCCACGAAGAATCCTCGCTATTTCACCTCGCTATTTCGTTCGTTTGGTTAAAATCAATGTTACAATATGCTTACGCTGGTTCACTCCATTTTTGATACAATTTGTTTGTGGATTGTTAAATTGTGTGGAAATTTCTGAAAATGTTTATGCTGCTTGATTGAAGTTTTAAAAACTAAATTTCTATATATGTAGAAGGAATGAACGTACCGAGATGAATTCTTAATTTTTTTATCGAATTTAGAAAATTATTCCTTTTGTATATTGAAAACGTATTATGTATATGCAACTCCACAATAATTTCTTGTATAAAACACTCGTACAATGTAAAAGTATTTTGTACGGGGTGTAAAAAGTAAAAAGTATGTTGAAATGACATTATTGAACAAATCTAACCTACAACACGGTCTATAAATTATAAACATATAATTTTGCGTGTCGTGTCACCTATGATTCTTCGTGCAAACGTCCTTTCATTTTACACTGTATCCGCATCAAGGACAATGCAACAAGAATATGCAACAATGATAAAGTATGTTTTGCAAAGTTTCGAGTCGTCAGAAATTCTCTTCGCAAATATTATTTTAAAACTGTCGTTTAGTATTTCCGTCAAATTGAAAGTACAGCTGTTTCCGCTGATATTACGAGACAGAAGACATCACGAACAATTAATTCAAATTTAATAGAAGGACAGAATTGCGCAGACGAGAGGATGTAAAATATAATATATATATATATATATATATATATATAGCTTTTTAAGAAGCATGGAACGAGTCTCTTGTGAAACTTGCATTTGTCAATATGATATCTGCGATACAGTATAGTAAATACACGGTTTGTTGCACAATATCGTCTTTAAACATGAATCTCGAGCCGTGCATACATGCACGTACATATATCGCGTAACAGAAATTCCAGTGAAAATGTTCAAATACGTCGAATTCAGAAACTCTGACGAACTTTGTCGTGTAATTTGTTTCAAATTCATCGCTCTGCGCTTGCAAAATAGTTTCGAGATAGATATCGACGATCCAGCGATGCGATATTTGCAAGAAGCGAGCATTTTCGTTTCGATAATCGCATTGTCGACTTTTTTAAATATATTCAAGTATAAACGAATCGGCCAAAAGTTTCTTCTCATCTTTTTAATAAAACATCAAAATATAAGAAAAAACCAATTTTATCAATTTTTTTAATTAAATTTAAATTACGGATTTAAATTTTAATAGAAAATGATTTTCGACGTCGTTTATTTTATCACTATTTATTATTAATTTGACGCTTCCCTTGATTTTTCAGAAACGTCGGGAGATTCGCCAGGAGATCTACGAAATCAGATTTACAATCGGGAATACCGACGAAACTGACACGCGTTCTCGGGCACGATGAAAGGAAAGTCGATGAGACTGATCGCACGCTACGCGTACGAGATGGATTTCCAATGATTCCAGCAATTCTGTCAATTTAAATCACTAACTCACCCGTGAGAGAAGTACCAAATGGTAATTGAATTATCGAATGGTTTGAAATCCTGGTTACCAACAGATGGGCTGAAACGCAGCGATTTCATCGCTTGAACGAGAGATCAGAATGTCGCTGCAGGATTATAGCACGTCTAACAGCGTGACAATGAGCGATTATTCTAGCAACTCTGACATCGATCGTTCATTTGTCAGCAATGTAACGCAGACGTCGACAATGACTTCTATCGTGAACGTGACATTATCGACGGTCACGCGGCCTGGACAAACTAATCTGCTGGAAACTTTAATCGTGCCGCTGTATGGCATAATATTTCTACTCTCCGTTGTCGGGAATTCATTGGTACTGATCACTCTGGCGCGTAACAAGAGGATGAGGACCGTGACCAACGTTTACTTGTTGAATCTGGTAAGTAAATCTTCCTACCATGGTTATTGGATACTACCATTTTAATATTTCACTTTTACTTCATATATCATTCTCGGTCTTCTTCGTTCATTATTATTATTTCTTTGAGTTTATTTTAAACGAGTTTGTAGTCATTTTGTTCAATAATAGTTGGATCATACACTCGTAATTGACTGAAAATTAATAATTTTGCTTGAGACGCGAGATTCAGATCAAGCAAAGCTCAAGCAACAATTTTACAGCGACGTCATAAATATTTCGATTTTTGTTCAATTTTGTAAAACGGGATTTTTAATTTTATAATTAAAGTTAGATGTAAAATTAACTTTATAATGCAACATTCCTCGCGCGCTTTTGTTGCTATAATAGAAATTTCGAACATTATTCACCTGACAAATGACGCTGTCGTATTAACCGGCTGTTCATTTATCTGATCAGTGATCTGTTAAGAGGCATTAAACTGTAACAAACTGTCAGTTTGCCAATTTTACTTCAAAGCAGTACGATCACTCGCTTCGTGTGACTGGAGTGGCCATTCTACACCTCCCTGAGGTATACCTGCCAAGTTTTCAAGCCAAGTAAATCGTTCAGCTTCAGACTGAACACAAACATCGTCTCGTCCGACTGTGTGTTTTCCACTCTTGACGTTCTAACGCACGTGGAGTCACTTTTCTCCGTAGGTAGAAACTAACGTGAAATAATTCGTTCAATGATCAATAAAAAAAAAAAACAAAATAGTCCGCGCTTATTTCTTCCGTGTTATTTATCCAGAAATTTCAACTTCAAATTGCTACGAAATTGCTATCGCCTCTGAAATGAAACGAAATAACCAACTTTATTTTCACTGATTGCGAGCAATACTTTCGTCAAGCGGTCGTTACCTTCAATTTCAACGCAATCTGTCCTACGCTACAAGTAAATTGAGAATAACAAAACTAGCAAACGATCTGAAAATCTCGATTGCTTTGAGGAAATCAACACGTGCGTACAGGTGATTATTAATTTCCTGCGTGCATATTATTGTGCACCGCACAATAGCTGTGTGGCGTTCACCGAACGCTCTAATCGGACAGTACGAGTCCCAGAAGATAAATAAGAACAAAGAGTCGGCGTTTTATTTCGTTCACGATAGTATCTGTATAGTTTAATGTTACCATTAAGGGGGGAATTTCAAGTATCTAGGGTGAAGTGCAACACACTCAGATTATTCGAGATATTCGACGTGACCTTCTAGGTTGCCAAAACTATTCCAACTATCGTGCCTGTCCTTAAAGTGAACGTGAATATACCTCTAATTTTGACAGGGTTAAGGCATTCACGAAGGAATTCGTCAGTTTTGAAGTCTTCTGCTTCTGAACTCCAACTCGCCAGCTCGTTATAGTCGACTAATCGTTTCTCAATGTCGCAACGATGGATATTGACTCTAGAAGGAATAATCTTCGTTCATTCTTCCGCAGACGAATTTAAGGAAGGTAGGTTTAAAAAGGCATTTAAAGCATTTATTTTGCCATCTGCGAAAGACATCAGACCGGGCTAAAATTCTTCTTTGAATCGACAGTCAATTCTACTGAATTTGCAAATTCGTACGAGTCTGGTTTTAACAAATACTTCTTTTCAAATTACTTGAAATTTCAGAAAATCTGGATGGAAGATTTTCGTAACGATGAAGAAATATCAAGTGAATTATTGAGACTCCCTTTCAGACGATAAAATTCGATAACATAAATTAGATAAAAAAGGTTATAAGCAAGATGGACGGATCTTTGCATTCCCAGCACGTCAAAATTATAGTATCTACTCATAGTTAAAAATATAGTGGTTGATAAAAGTTCTTCAGTAATTCCAAAGTAAAGTTCCAACTTAAATTATATATTGATAACATTTTTTTTCTAAAAATGTTATAGATCTTTTATGCAAGATAAGCCTTAAGACTTAATCCTCCTTATTTCACTCGAAGCTACTTTACTGTTACGCTGCTACCAAAGTCTACATTTTTCTTATTTTTCTTTTCGCTATTCACTCTCGTTATCATCTTCTGTCTTTTACTGTCGTACTTTCATGTTCGCAAGCGAGATAGTGATTTATTACGATACAAAAAACCGGACCAGGACCGTGATTTTGTAATAAAGATAGACTGTACTCATTTGCTGCGCGCTTCAACTTCATACAACAATTCCCTCCGACTGTCAGATTGCGTGGGAGTCGAACTTCCCCGATTGGAGGACAAGCAATTTCTCTTTTAAAGTCAGACAATTTCTAAACTATCCTGTGCCAGTAAAAAATTGGGGAAAAATACTTCGTTTCTGTTCCCATTAATTTCAGAAATCCTCGAAAAATTAACACCTTTTGTCAAATTCGCGCAAAGCGGATATCTTTGAGAATTTCCTCAAAGAATGTCACACGGCACGCTGTACGCTATTGAAGTTCGGACCCGACCTTCGGATAATCCGATTTTCCAGTTCTAACGTGCCAGCAAAGCTTTAGGATATAGCGGAATTTATAGCGGATCTGCGAGAGAAGCTGAAACAACGTCAATCAGCGGCGCTAAAATACCTTTGGTACGTTTATAGTAGCGTTGCGATAAAAGCTGAAACAGCATCGATCAGAGCGGCATTAAAATTTCTTTCTTTGGTATTTACAGCAGAGCTACGATGGAAGCTAAAAGAACATCGATCAGAGTGACACTTCCAGGCAGAGGCTGTTCACTCAGTCTATCGATTCCTCCACCATGAAAATTAGTTCCCATTCCGTTCATTCTCTCCCGCTACAGCTATACAAACTACTTTCCTCATCTTCCTTAACAGCTACAGTAAAGAAAACAATTTATATGCCTAATATATACCTAACTGCCCAATATATATATTATACGAGAGTATTGTGACCGCAATGGAGAGATCGATGCAGTGGAGGGGATAGCGCTAGCGAAAGTGGGGGCAAAGGCCGCCAGTTAGCCACTTTTGCTTCCAGGTACGAAGGATATCTCTGAACCGTTTTACAGGAAAAGGAAGTTTTCAAAGTCTCAACAGTGATAGTAGAGTGAAGAAGTAGAAGTATACCATAGCACTTGCATCGTTAGTCATAGCTCTGCGCTTCCTCTTCTTTCTTCGCTCTCGTCACTGCTCTTATCGAATATCGCAGCTTTGCTGCAAACTTACCCTCAGATCTCTTGCTAATTTCTCTCTTCAAACATAGTGTGAATCGTCGCCATAAATCAGGACACCATCCGACATTTTATCCAACAAATATTATTCTAACATTGCACGTGGACAGAGCGAGGCAATCGGACGAGATCAAAGATTTTATATACTCGAGTTATGTATATCGTTCCCTTCGTGTGAATGCTGTAACAGTAGTACCTGGTAATAATAGATTCTTTTTAATCATTCGAATGTCGTGGAACGATCGCACTGTTTAAATTTCATGTTGAAAAATGTCAGGGTATCGGGCTTACGAGTAGTGCGTTTGAATTCTATTCGACAAAGTATACTCAAGGGACTTGTCGGAACAAACTCTGTTCCAAACAAACAGAGACCTTGCAATTGCATCGATTTATAGTTGTCGGAATAAGATAAATAAAGGGCGATCGCGCTGCTCTTGCAATTTTTTGTGAAACAAGAGAATGGTATTGGAAGAGATTGGTACTATACCGCTTGGTGAGATTTTTCTCAACGACTCGTCGCACTCAGATGACTAATCTTCCACAACGTCGTACAACTGGAGAGTTGCATATTCGTAAAATTACATTTTCAAGAGACAATTTTATTTATTTATTCATAATTATCGTTGTTACGCTTTATCAATGTAGCAGATTATTTATTCATAATTAATATAACATAATTAATAATTGTATAATATAATTAATAAAATTCGTAATAAAAAGTCATATTTTAGTAAGTAACAAGCCAATACAAGTTGCAATAATTATTTTCTTTGTTTATGAATTTTATAAATTTATATGTTAATGTAATATAAAGTCATTTTAAATTGAAGCCAGTAGCTAGAATTGACTAATAATCTTTTCCTTCTACAAGTAAACGAAATTCTAGTTAAAATCTGATTAAGGTACGAGAAGAAACTTCGCATTGTCCGTACATAAATTTGAATTGTTATATTTTTTTATATTATATTTTGGATAAGAATGAAAGAACACTTATGCTCCTTTAATATAAACACCTTTATTATAAAACAATATAACGTATTTCCACGTTGTTGTTCTCATTGTTCTCATCGCAATTTCAATATATATTTTACCTTCAGAAAAGACAACCCCAACATAATCGTACCTTAAGAAAATCCTAAATCTAAATAACTTTAATTGTATTAAATTTATTTCCACTGGTCTTAGATTAATTTCGATGCTTTTCAAGTTCGAAAGCGAGATTAGTCCAATCTAATCCCTGATTTCTTATCAGATTTCGTCCGTATTTTCTGCACCTCCTAACAGCTCCTAGAGATTTCTCATCTGATTCGTCCACGTTATTCTCTATTTTAGCAGTGTCTCGATCTCGCATCGAGTTTATTTATGCCGCGTCGTCTTTCACGTCGTGTTTGTCACGGTACAATAATCCTGCAACAACTGACTTCGCGTCAGATTATCCGCTAACATACCGCCAAGAACACATAACTTTTCAACGAGTGGAATCAAATTTGGCGTAACAAAATGCGTCGAACAGAATATTCTACTTCGTGATCATCCACAAATTATATAATTCTCCCTTCGTACTGAAATATGAATTACTTTTGTGACGTGATTTATTTCTGTTACCTCAGCGTATCTTTCGATGTAAAGGGGCAGAATGTACTGAATATATTATTTCGAAATTACAGAGTTAATCTTCCATTATCTTTCGTATTTCCAGTTTAACACGTTCTCTGTCCTGTGAATCACGGCGCGCGGTATTCTTTCCAATCGCGTTCGTGTATCACACGTGATAAACACCACGTTCTTTGATACACACTCTGTGTTGACTGGACTTTGTTTAAGAAACATTACGAAACGAAACTAATGTAATTTAAAAAATCATATTTAGTTATTTATTATAAAGCGCTCGGGGCCTTGGCGAAAGAAAGAGAAATTTACTACATTTAACATTTAGAAACTTTACAATAAATTTTCACGATATAAAACAGCAAAGTTTTAGATCATTGTATCTTCAACTTGAAATTATTTTTGAAATTAATATTATTTATAGTTTGTATAAAGATTACTGTGTGACAAGACGTCTATGTTGGCTTCGTACAAAGAGAAATATTTCATTTCAGTTATTATATAAGAAAATCATTCGCCGATCAAATTTCCACTGAGTTATTCGTAGCATTTCGTGGTATCAAACGTTACTAAACTCAAGAATAGAATTAAATGATACAAATATCGAAATTGATCGGGGAACGTAACGATCGTACAGAGAAGAATGAATTCGAAAGGTGAAATAAATCTTTAGTCAGGTACAGTTTGTTCAAGTGCGATTTTACAATTAGGAATTCAATTTGATCGCCGATGTAAATACACATTCCTGTTTACAAAAAAAAAAAAATGCACTTAAACGAATTGTACCCGACTAAAGATTTATTTCATCTTTCGAATTAGTTCCATTCCGTTGGATATCTACGAATCCTGAAACGTATTAACCCAGTTTCTCCTTCGACGAGGGTCAATTAGATACACGATGACCGCGCCGCCAGTGAGCCTCGGTTACTTGAACCTCTCCGTCTTCCCTCTAACCGTTTCGAAGTCGCCGATTAAAAACGCAAGTGTACACGTGATTCGACTCTGTCTCGTGCCTTTTACGAAACGGCCGGAACCATATTAGATCGCTTTTAACCGATTTAATTATTTTCGCGGGTCGCGTTTTCGTTTTTCATCGGGCGCCCGCTCAATTTCCACAAAGGTCTGAAAGGTCTTTTTACTGTTTGCCAGCGATATTGATTTTCGATCGATGCTGCCGACTAGCCGCCCGCTTATTGTTTGTTAGTAAGTTGTTATACGCGCGTTGATTTCAGCGCAGACAACAGTTCGCTACCATCCGAGTCGTTCTTTAAACTTCGTTCAAATGAACGCGTACCTGAAGTTGATTCGGACTACGTATAAATAATTGCGTGGAGTGGTTTCGCCTCGACGCGCGCGCATACACGCGAAAACGGAGTATTCGAAGGGAGAGGGGAGAACACTTGTGAAATAACGGATGTCGGTCTTGATTTTAATTAAACGGAAGAATTTCGGGGTTACGGGTGAAATTAGAGCGAGAATACAGGTACATTCTGCTTATACAAAGAAAGGAATTCTCTCTGCGAAATGACACAAAGTGGAGACTGTGGTGTAGATCAGAATTTTCCCATCGCCGTTTAAAAAACAAGTTGCTTTCCATAGCAAAAGGTATAAAATGTTCATAATTTTACGTTTTTATATATCCACTATTAAACTGTGCAAAATAAATGATGAGTATGTCACACATATATATGTGAGCCTAAACTGTGAACGGAACTTTTCTCACTAAACACGTCACACACACATAGGTATTTATTTATTTATTTATAGATTTATAAATATGCGATATAAAATACAAATGAATCTCTTTAATTTAATTTAATCAATAATTGATTTAACTTAATTTAATCTTAACAGTTAAAAGAATGGTTAATGTTATAATAATTATAATAATAAGTGGTTGGAGATTTTGCGGAATGATTTCAAGCGTTTGTTAAAATTTTCTAACGATTGAAATATGTGGTTGGGAAAGTTTGTGTATAGACTATGTGAGGTATCATCTGTTTGTCAAAACTGAACGTGAAAATAAAAGGAATTAATAACAGGCAAAAAGAAAAAAAAAACAGCAGAATATTCGTCACTTGTAACTGTCAAAGGTAACAAAAATATCAAGCTTTTAATAGAAACGGCACCAAGTGTCCAACGCACGATTGTATATTGCACCAAGTGTCTAGTACACGGTAGTATATTGCACTAAGCGTCCAATACACGGTAGTGTATATGACACACTAGGAAGATAAAAATAAAAATTATTTTACAACGAAAAATTTAGCACTGCAGTATGTTTGAGTAGAAAATTAATCGTCTTTCACCAATATTAAATAGTTGAAACACTAGTATAATTAAGAAAAAATATTTAAGTCAAAATACTTAGAATATTATAATTGTTATAATGCTGTATTTCATGGAACAACTAATATCAAATAACTCGATTTGCACATGAACATGTGATAGAACTTTAATCAACACGACACGTCTGAGTCTTCAGGCACAATATCACTAGAATTGCAGACTGTATTATTTTGCTATCTTATTTTCCTCGATTTTTTTTTAAAACCCTATGTAACATAAATCTTCAACTTCACATCTTGAAAACCTTGAGCGTTACGTTTGAGAAAATACAAAGTAGATTAACAACTTCTTTACTAACTTTGTCCTCAGAATTAGAGTATGTCTGTTTCCAATTTTACATTCATTTGCATTTTTCAAATAGAGAAGATGACCAGAAGTTTGGATTAATTCAGTTATTTAAATACTACGCAATTATGGCATTAAATGAAAATAAATTGGTAAATAATATTTATCGATAAATATGCGTACAAAAATTTAGCAACGTTTATTTATAATAGTTATTTTCTAAAATATCGACATATCTACTAAACAATAATTTATACATTAAAATGTAGTAAGCATTTATTAAAATTTGTTCTGCTATTGTCTAGTTCTATTTTTTGTAATTGTTCACAAGATATTGTGAAATTGTTTTTAATTTAAAATTCATAATTTTAAGAACGAAGTTAAATCAGAATTTTCATGATTACCCCTATATAATATATCGTTATTAACTTTGTGCTGCAACTATTTTTAATGAAATTATATTTCTTCCCACGTAAATATTAATAAAATATTCGTCCGTATTTGTCATCATAGTTGTTCTAACTCAGATTCATTATTATTTACTAATTTCTTCGTTACTAGTTTCCCTTCAATTGCAATTAAATTTTGCAATTACTAAAGTGAAACAGAACATAAATGAAATTAAGGAAATGAATAGAGTTTAAATGAGCAACGACACGACGAGCCCAAAAGGTATATTAAGGTAACCATTAAAGCTTATATTTGTTTCTCGTCTTTGTTGACCGTAGAAAAATGTTGTTCAACTTTTAATTGGACCAGGTAAAAATATGGCAGTGACGAATGAAAATGTATGCTACCTCAGCATAATTAAACCGCGAATTAATCTTTAGAGGTTATACATTAGAGCCTGAAAGCGGCTAACACCCGGAAAGACATTACTTTATTTCCTTCCCGCAGCTACTCCCTAGTTTTTCGTCCGCAAGCTCGTTAAACAGTTCCTTTCATTAATTCAATGATTCTTTTCAAACTTCATTTTTATCGTATCATTTATTAAAACTAAAAAATTCTGCCTTCATTTCGTTATTTATTGGAACCTCATTCGAGAAAATCGATTGAAATTAAAATTTCCTTGCATTTATTGTTTATTTATCGCGGGAATTTCGTACTGTCGTATGGCGAAAATCGTTGTTTATCTAAAATGTTTCACCGCATTGTTAACAATTCGTTGTATCGGACAAATGCTCTGTAAGGGATGGAATAACGGAGAATTATTTTGCGGATCTGAACCATGAAATTGTCCTCGGGGACATTGTTGCAGAATGAAAATGTAAATCCTGTATTGAAGGCTATAAGTTTAAACTGAATATGTTGCAGTAGTCGCGAAGAAAAATATAATTGTGCTTCACAATTGCATCCGATTCAGTGACTCGAGGCGATATTGTATTATCGCGCGAGTTTGGATTTACGTACGATACGAATTCTGCTCGTTTTACGAATATACATACCTGCATACATATTATATTGGCTGTGCATGATTTGTTGGCTGATATTTAGATCGCGTTCATGTATTACCTGTATAGATTTCGCGAAGTGATTTAGGAATAGAAGAAATTACAAACTTTAATTAAGCACAGATTGCTTCAATTCACTACCACCCGTGCTCGTATTTCAGATCTATTTGCGAATTGTGAGTTGTGATTAGCCTTCGTAATTAATTTCTTCGCGATTTGTATACAGAGCCACGAAATTTTTCATTTTCCAAAGAATTGATTCGGAGTTGAAAGCACCGGAGTTTTTGTATAAAATTGTATCGACTTTTTGGACTAACGATAAACAAATTAAAATTTTGAGCGACACAATGTTTGTCGTTGAAAATTAGATCGTAAATAATCTGAAATTGTTCGAGTAACAAATTTATAATTAGAAACTTTAATGACGTACGTTAATTTACGTTAACGGATATTTTTGTTTTTATAAAATATGACAGGATAGACGAAATCACTTGAAAAAGATAATGATCCAAGAGTTGCAAAGAAACAATATAAAAATTACTTGGTAAAATTGCAAGAAAAAATCTGGAAACTATTTTGAATGAGTTCTGAGTGGATCGCGGATTTTTATGCAAATTCATATTTTTTTTTTTTTTTAGACTACAATTTAAAAACAGAATCTTGGTGGAAAATCGTTTTAAGCATTGTACTTTGGTTATTTTATACACCTTTCCGCACTACTTGCATTCTCTGTGCAATTTTGCGCTTTCAAATTTCGCCGTAAACGAATAGAGGTCTAGCCGGTCTAGCTGCGAGGAAACAAATTCGCAAATTATTATAGAAAATTACTGTACGTCATTTGCTATCAATCCCGAGATTCAAATATCATACATTATCATACATATCATACATCGACGTGGTTGATTGCTAGTTTCATATAAACGAGATTTGTTGGAAAATTTCGTCCATCCATAGCCGTTCTGTCACGTCAAAATTTCATGCGACGTTTAAAATTTCGATTAAATGAGATACAAGTGTACATGCGTGCCGTATGCTGGCATCAAACAGGAAAAGCGGTTATCGGCAAACATTATACGAAGCTAATTTTCGTGAAGTATCGAGAGTTGCAAAGATATCACTAAATATGTAGTATTTCATGGTAACTTGTGTGCGACAATGAGCGAAGTTTCACTTGAATTCGCGCTGAAAGAATCGAATTTTTGTTCGAATCGATGAGCGTTACCGAAGGATGCTTGCTTTTGGTAACACGATCTGATATTTATTTGCAATTGATTAAAGAACTGTGATTTAATAACATCGATTTATTTTAAAATGTTTGCCAATTTCCATATTAACTTTGTTACTAACGATATCAATTTCTATTAACGTGTTTTAATTTATTAAATTTATCGACATCGATTTATTTCTTCGAGATGTTTCTATTTTATTCATGATAGAGTATTCGATTTCAAACTTGTTGCAAGTATTAATCGAACCTGCATTTCCATTTAATTTTTCAAAAAATTCTTTCTTTAACAAATAAATACGCAGTGTCGTGAAATTGTTATGTCAAAAACGCAAATCTTGTACATGGCTTTTGTCTTTGTTGAACCAGCTCTTAACCTTGCTTTCGAAACATAAAATGTACATTCGAAATGTTTCAATATTTTGCACTTGAAATATTTGAAATTTTGAAATATAAGTCAGCACTTGTGCTTTTATATGGTCATCAATAAACAATAGATAACAATTTAAAAATTGTACATTTTGCACGTAGCTTTTTAAACATCAATACAAACAACACATACAAAAAATAATGTGTTTCGAGCACCG
Organism: Melipona bicolor; assembly: GCA_030673865.1. Lineage (NCBI taxonomy): Eukaryota > Metazoa > Arthropoda > Insecta > Hymenoptera > Apidae > Melipona > Melipona bicolor. Next base: position 809,898 of record JAHYIQ010000029.1, read on the forward strand.
AGCTCTGATTTAATTTCTAATACTTTTTAATAAGTTCAGATTCAGCGTTTAATTATTGGAATTTATATGAAAAAAAAATTGTACAATTATATATCTAAAGAATATTATTATTGGTATCAATTAAGAAAATTACAATTCCAAGATCTATTTAGCCTAACAGTCTAGAACTAAGAATTAAGAACGTCATTTTTATTAGGAAATACGCAATTTCTGTAATACTTAAAACATAAATAAAATTTGGTTTCCATTTCTATTGACAGACGTGTCAAATATTCGATTTGTCACTATGTTATACCTGCACAATGTAGTGGAAACATTGATATGTATTTTAGAACTTTTGCTAGCTTCTCCAAAAATCGAAAAGATACCAGAAGGTTTCAGCTCAAACGACCTACTTTGTCAATGGAACGTGAAAAAATACATTTCTCTTCGTATACTTCGAAGATTAATTTCAGAGTATTGTACGTTTGATTTCAGTCTAAGAGACAGCTATTACTAGAAATTTACAGCTTCTGAAAATATTTATAGAATAAAATCGATATCTATACTATTGATACAAATTGACAATTTTTCATTTTGCATTTTTATTGAATTGACTACTTTGCCACACGCGTTATGTATTATTTATTTACTTTATTTAGAAATAAATTAATTTTTCTCTTTAATTTTTTATGCAACTTGCATAAAATTTTGCATTTTCTATGTAAGAGAAATAGAGAAAGTAAGAGAAATGTTTATGTGTACGAAAAGTATTCTTTTGATAAAATGTATCTTCGTTAAGCCCATTCTTTTCCTTGATTTCATTTAAACTCACTCAAATTACAAGTTTGAAGTAAATTCAATTTCATTTTCTGAAATTTTGCATTAACTTCACGTTGCAGGCAGTTTCGGATCTGTTACTTGGCGTTTTCTGCATGCCTTTCACACTCCTTGGACAAGTACTGAAGAATTTCGTTTTCGGTACTACGATGTGCAAGCTCATACCGTATTTTCAAGGTACGTATTGTTCAATTTAGTTAACAAATATCTCAGATTATTCATTTACATTTCGCGGTTTTCATTTTTTACTTCCAACAGTACAGTTTCGAACAACAAAGTAATTTTACCAAATACCTAACGAAATTCATAAAAACATAAACCGCAAGGCAATTGCAAGTAACGATATGAAATTTTCGCAGTGGGACTGATTAATTTAATTAAAATACTCGAAATAACTAAATAGAGTAAGAGAGAAATGTTTGAATCAAAGAAGGATATTTCGAAATTATTCCAAATTTCTTAAATTCTCATTACGTTACTTTTCTTGTGGTAAAACTATAATTTAAAAAAGTATTATTTGCTATGTAATTATTATAGATTATTCTGTTCTCAGACAACTTTTTATATGCTTCAATGAATAAGTAATAGACGAAGTAACAATTAGATTCCAAAAATTGACGAATTCAGAAATTGATAATTTCAGAAAATTTGAAATAAAAAGGTTGATTAATCATTTGAGCATTGAATTTTACTTTGTACAAATATATAGCTAGTTTTGAAGAAACAGTGCGAGTTTAACGCGTCCGCAGCAAAACCAATTTCGCGTGACATTTCATTAACGCGAATTGTACTCGAATAAAGTACGAAATACGTACATAATCACCTAAAGAATTATATTCAATGAAACATACAATATGTGTTGTATAAAGAATGAACGCACAATAGTCCCATTTTTTAAGGCCTTATTTCTCAAGCCACGAGCAATTTAATTTAGTGTCAGTAGTGCAAGTCAATGCATCCGCTGACAAACCATTGTGTTCATCTCACCCACGCTTCATATTTTTCATTCTGAGGTCAATAAATTGAATCAACAAGTCACAAGTGAATTTTCTATTAATTTCGTTCGTCTGTTTCAAAGTAAAAACCAGGGAATGTTTGAACAAAGATAGATAAATACAAATATTCCACTGTTGATATATTGACTTGTACTACTGGCGATGTATTTCTCCAACTGAATTGATTGCTTGTAGCTTAACAAATAAGTCTTGAATGAAATTTTTGCATATTTTTGAACTCTCTTTATCGTATCTTGATATATAAAATCATATCTTACTATAATTTTGCTTATTTCTTTTTTCACATCCTCTCATATTTTTACTTCTTCTTATATACATTGTTTATGTTCTTTATATGTTCGTTGTAATTCAAATTTATATTCGAAATAACGCGTATCTTCAAAATAATGAGTCATTATATCGACTGTTTTGATATTTTCAAACTTATGAAGCTTAATATTCTACATTGGACTCTCGGAAAAAGTATGTCTCATTTCATGTATCTCTGGAGATGACTAACTTTAACTTCAAACAATTATATCGATCGAATCATGTTAAGTCTCCTTCTATTTCTAATTTTTTTTAAATAATTTATTACTTTTCTTTAAGAAAATTGCAATACGTAGTTCTTAACATGCTTAACATTAACATTTTATTTATATTTCTTATTATTATACTAAAGGGTGTTTATCATAATAGTTTATCATTATATTTTATTTCTTGTTATTATACTAAAGGGTATTTATCATCAATAAATATCAATATCATTGTTATCATCGTTATCGCAGAAACGGAAAATATTTTGATTATTTTGGTTCTTGATTGATCTGATTGATTTATATTGTACGAAAATATCATTGGAAAACATGATATTCTATATGTATTAATTAAATACGAAAAGTTCATGTAAATACGAGTATACACGTGGCAAAAGATATCTGTGAAACATATACAGTAGCTGCAAAAAATATTTGCGTACATCCACACATTTTTTAACGAATTCTGTTTTTGACCATTTCATTTTCGTAATATCAAATTCTTAGTCATACGAATACGAACACTTATTGATACGTTAATACTAACACCTTACTTGTGAATGATTAAGTAATTAAATCATCATTAAACGAATTGAAATTAATTAATCTGATTTGATGTGAATAATAGTGGCAGTAATTTATTTATTTTTTCACGATTTTGAAAGAGCGTAGTGTACAATCTTTTACAATCCATTATTATTATGTATCATCTGATAAATTCATCACGACCAATGAAAAGAAAAAAAGACTTCATTATTAATATTTATATGTATGTACGTTTTATTTTGGACATTAGGGATTCATGGAAGAACGGGGAGAGTGTACATAAAAATAGAGAATAGAAAAAGAATACGCGGTCATGCAAAGCTTTAGATTGACGTGACCGAACACATCGCGAAAATATTTGCATAGCTTGTTTGAAGCAAGTGAGAAAAATAGTGTAGTAGAAGAAGATAGTTTGCTAGGATATTGGACTATATATTTCGTGGAAAATATGCGCGCTGAATATTTTACGCTATTTCTTTTTTTTTTTTGTACTACGAGTAATTTGCATGCTTTATTCTATGCCTGAATTGTAATATTCTCACGAGTTCTATATTTAGAAATTATTTCTCGCACAATCATTTGTTAGATTTCTATTTCTGTACAAATGTTTTCCGCAATTCTACCACAAACGAAAATGGAAATACTGAATAAGATTGTTTCAGGTATTTTTCTGTTCAAGCACGATGACTATATAATTCTTTTATTTTCTTTTTCCTTATAGATTAATTTTATTTGAACTCTTACTTGCATACATAGACATATTCTTCTTCCAAAAAGGATGTGTAATTTTGCCAAATTTATCTATCTATGATTTATACATACAATCTAATTTGGATACAATCTAATTTGCAAAAACTAAAATAAATGCCTGTTATTACACTATTCCAATATTATTTAGATTCATATAATATATACTCTATATTGAAGTAGCATTATCAATTTAACTTAAATTCGTAATTACATTAATTTTAACTACATGTGAGAGATATAAGCAAATTGTTGTTTCCAAAATCCAGCACATGGACGTTGCAAAATGTTATCGATAAATTATCGATACTGTAATATTATGAATTTGCTAATGAATATTAATAATATATTCATAACATTATTGAAACATCGATAAACCAAACTGGAATGTAACATGTTGTGTAATAAATCTATTACGTCAAATCTACGTTAATACCAATGGTACGTGCTCCAGACTCAGCGTGTCAAATTAGGAAATTTTGGATATTTTTTTGCAGCTCGTAGGTGTAGAATGTTAATTCAAGTTACAGTCATTCATTTACCACATCAGTGGGTGGTATTTCGGATCGAGTCATTCGAATCGATACCAATCATCTGTGTCCTAGACAAAATATCATCTTGAATTTCGAAAAAACTAATTTTCTTTCCCCAACTTAACAAACTTTTGACTTTCGAAAAACTAATTTTCGTTCCCCAATTTAACAAACTTTTGACTTAATACTTTTTACTTGTTTCTAATAATGAAACAGAATATATTTCAGTTATCGTAATAAGAAATGTTGCAATTTTAAAGATATATATCTTTAATTGACATCAAATAACGAAGATTCAATCATTTTTGCTCTTAAAATAATCTTTTTTGCAAGATAAGATTTTTTACAAATGTTTCAAGTAAGAAATTCAACACCAAATACAGTTTTTAATTTTATTCGCTTTACAAGACATAATATTTTTGTTGTTAAATCAAACGAATTCAATCGGACCTATATCTTCAATTCATTTCACTGGTGTCGTTCAATTCATTACTTAATAATGTTACTCAGAAACAGCTTTACTGATTCATTAATGGATCCATTATGATCCATTAAGTATTAAGCAATAATTTATCATAATATTATAAAATTTTAGATCGAAGAAACAACGATAAAAAGAATATTAACACTTTCACGTATGCTAACATTAATATAAACAAGTAAAAGTATTTAGCGTATGATTATATATTATATTATAAAATTTTCAAATAACGTTCCAGAGATTCTAAAACGTGTTTGGGAGTAGCAAACATTTTTACTCCAAACATCTCATCCCGAGAAAAGTGTTCAACTTGGAACTTCTTCCCATAGTGCCAACATTAAAAAATATAAGTTATTAATATAAAAATACAAGTTACTAATATAAAAAAGTATAAATTACTAACGTACAATAGTCGAAAATAATCGCCATTGAATTGTTGCGTAAATGCAACGACGTCCAGTGGGATACTCACCTGGAGCTAAAAATTTAACGTGCAGCAATTACATTAACTCGACATATCCTACCCATAAATTCGTACAATTAGATTCTGTAGCACTACCGGTAGCATCACAGTTTACATTGCAACATATAAATCAGTTTGATGTAAACACTTCAGCTAAACATATACGCTTACAACGGATGTTCGTTGTAGCGTAGGTAGATACATGCTGCGTAGGTAGTTTGTCTGTACCGGAGACGATAATTTATAGAAGGACTCGAATGAACAACGATTTAGAGATCGTGAAAAATATTTTAACTTGCATACGCTCGACGTACAATCAGACTTCCAAAAAACAGAGTGTTGTAAATCTGTGACGAATTGATAATTATGAAATTAATTGTCATATAAATAATTATTTAAATTTAAATCAATTTCGGTTATTAGAAACAGATGATCGATTAATTATTCCATTTAAAATTTCATTACGATTAATTGTTTCATCTTTAAATGTAATTCATTCATGAACAATTCAATCTTTAGGAATTGAAGTTGATGTCTTTGATAGTATTAATTTACAAAATTAATTAATAATTAATTTACAAAAATTTTATTAACTACGACAAATGCTAGATATCGGAAATAAAATAAAATGTCTCAAGATTTTTGCGCGAAAGAGAGTGGTACACTAAAGTAACTTGCAGGTTACAAAGGATCGAAGATGCTCGTGTTAAAAGAAAACTGATTAACTATAATATACAAAGATAGTAATCAAAGAGATGACATTTGAGCAGCATAAAATTGAGTTGTAATAAGAAACAAGAGGAACACTGAGATTTGTAAAAGTCCGATTAATTAAAATGAAGTTTTTCGATTTAAATCGGGAAATCCGTGATTGGTCTTGTCAGACTAATATTGACAAGCTCGTTGAAAGAGGAAATGGCGATTGGAAGCGGATAAATAGAATCAAAGTTGGAAATTATTTAAACATAATATTTGAAATGTGTAAATATGAGATAATAATATTATCTTATTTGGTTACATTTTATCGATAATACAGGTAAATTTATTTGGAAAAACAAAAGATTTTCGTTTAAACCGTTTCATCGTTTATGTATCAAATGGGATAATTATTATTTCATCGTAAGATAAAATAATAATTATTTGATTTTCTAAAGAAAAACAGATTAAATTTTCAAATGAAATTTTTGAATTAGAATAGTACCTACTTTCATACGAAGCTACAATATTACTAATTTATAATGCTAATATTATTCAACATCACTTATAATGCTTATTCAATACCACTAATTTAATGATCAAGAATTAAATAATCAAACACTCAAATATTATGTTAATAATCAATTAAATAATCAAATATTCAAATTTGATGTAAAATATTTAATAAAAAGATGAATGTTTAAATTAACAAAAGAGCATAAAGGATACTTTGTTTTGTGGTCACATAGGGATCATTAATTAATTTCTTATGGATCACTCTGAAACTTTTGCTGAGAGGTTCGTGACTTGAATACATAATCATTGCTCTCGTGCAGAAAACTGTAAAATGCTCATTCTTTATGATCGATATAAAAATCTAATATCTAACAGGATATTAAGGCGAGAATATCATTTTTCAAGTTTTGAACAGAAATGACATTAAACGTTATCACTGATAATAAAAATGCACTCTATGCTTAGATTTATAAGATAAGAAATATTAGATTAAGACTATATAAAATTGGAACAATAATAATTTGACAATCTTTCAATTTCATGCTAGCTTTAAATATTTTACATTTGTAGCGTTAAAGTATTAAATACAAAAACATATTATACAAAACGTCGATTTTATTTTATTATGTTCGATCTATTATGTTCCATAGACAAATTGTTTAAAGAGAAATTGCACTACAGAGTTCATTAATATTGTAATTTATTTTTTACTAGAAAGTACAGATGTAAATTTGTACCGACAAATGTTTTCTTTTCGATATTACAATCGAAAAGAGAAAAAAAACGATGGAATAAAGTAGCAATCCGCTTTTCTTTATATCAAAATAATTTTTACAAAAGAAATTATTGTTCGCCTTTTAACTCTTTCGAATGTCGGGTTTTACATTCTTCATGTTCTTTATTTTCCTTCGTTTTCCCTTCAGTGCACTTTCACGAACGTATTCTATACGACTTTCATGTTACGAACAAAGCGTTACAATTCCACGAATTCTGCAATCGTTGCGATTTAATTCTATTTGTTCATATTTAATAAATCAATCGTCAATTTTCTGCGATCATTACTAACTAATTTAATTATTCTTCTCTCGTAAATATAAATTTACATTGAAAGTTATATAAAATTGCAAGGACATTAAAATTGTAATGAAAATACAATAAGATCACTTATAATTATATTTCACACTATTGCATTTTCATTACAATTATAATATTTATACAACTGTAATAATTTTATATAAGTAGTTGCTGGTTATTGCACATAATTGCTTATATTATAAAATTAAAATTATAAACAAATCAATTGTAATTTCCAAATGTTTCGCGGTGAAAACGATTTGTTGTTCCGTGCAACTACTATCAAAGGTTCAGTAAGTTTTTACGTAAATACAATTAACACGAGAGTTTTCTCGTTAGATATGAAACTTAGAAGATGAGGGAGCATCGAGTAAGAAGGTTTAACTTTGAATTAAACGTATACGAAACGAGAATGTTTGAGCATGTTGTGAATACTTGACTACGAAGTAGCTACCGCCAATTGTGGAAGTTTTGTTCTCAAACTCCGTCAGAGATATATTGGTAGATATTAGTAGTTTGTCAGAGAACTTGCGAACTTTTGTCACTTTGTTCTGTTGTTTCAGCTGTTTCTTCCTTGTTGTGAAATTTTTTTTAAGAAATTGTAATACAAAAATCAAAAGATGGATAGATTAGACAGGAACTCCTGATAATATGCTGATTCTATGATACAGATTTTTATGAGTTTTTTATGAAATTTTCGAATTTAGTAGTAAAGTATGCTTGACGAATAAAAAGTATAATATACTAGGTATATTAGAAGAAAAGAAAAGCATAAAGAACCTATGTATAATAGGCATGAAGATGAGAAATACATACATATTTAACAAATAAAGTATTAAGATGTTAACGAAATAGTATTAAGAAGTATGTACGATACACATGATACATACGTGTATCAATTAATGTTGAAAAATAATAATGAAAATTAAAAAGTATGAGAATATGGATAATAAGGATAACTGTACAAGATATTTAAAGATATATCTATTGATGAACGTCTCGGTAAAATATGTGTGTACGTAATATTCTTTACATTTTTGGTCCCAAATTTTATTATTCTACAAATGAACCAGTTGTTTTTTCCTATCTAGCAATAAAACTATATTTCGATATAGCACTCTCTATCTAATGTATGACATACTTTGTAAATGTTACATAAGTATTTATTGATTTGTGCTGTTAAGTCTAAACTGTTGCTCTTTATATAATAATTACATTTGAGAATTCAAAATTTAACAATATTGCGAACGAAGAGGAAGATCAAATTTTACACATTATAAATAAAGCTGATATTAAAATTACTCTCAAACTGTTATCTAGAATGCACAGTAAAAAGGATTATCAAAAGTCAAACAAACAGTAAGTAAATGTCAAATCAATAAATGCTACAAATGAAAATTAAATTACGGAAGTATGTACCAATAACTTGTGACATTTTAATTATCATAAGAGAATTTCCAGAAGAGAGGGCAAGAAAGGAATGCGAAATTGAGAAAAAGAACAAAGTAAAATCGTTGCCGGTGCACGACACAGCTCCGCCTGCTATTTAATGAGCGTCGGTAAATTAAATTTTTAAACCGCGAAAAAGTAGAACGAGAAATTTTTACGAATCGCTGAGCGAACACGGCCATTTCGGGGAAAGCCAAAGTCGTGAAAATGTTCCGTCAGCGGAACGTGATCGCCTGATAGTAAAACACGTTCCGCAATTGGACGAGACAGAAAACGTACGAGCCTCTGATTCTATGATCGAATTCTTTGCGTGCCTGCATCACTTACGAGAAAGAGAGAAAAAAAGGCGCCAATTCAAAGTGTCGACAATTGTTCTCACGCGGAATCAAATTTACTGGCTAACGTATCAAGAAACATTGATAAAGATTGTCTACTTCAAATTATACTTTTCAAACGCTAATTTCTTTGTCATCACTATGTATTCGCAAATTGATACAAAACAACAAGAGATAAGGGATAAGACTTTTATGCGAGTTCGTGAAAATTGTAGTAGGCAAAAATTTCATCTATTGAATATTTATAAAGAGAGTTATACACTTTCGATATATTCATATTGAAAGTACATTCTTTTGATTAATCTTCCACAATCGTCAAAGTAGAGATGTCAATAATTGAAGAAATTAAAAGAGCGATTAGCATGAAATAAAAAGAACCGAATTTCGAGACTCGACAGTCAGTAAATCCACGATGATTGGAACCAACAATACTTTCTGACTCGCGGGATGGTTGAATTTTCTTTTCCCACCAGTGTTTAATCAAGGTAATATAAAAGGAGTTGGATAATACAAAGGCAACAGAATCTTCCATGGACCGTAGAACTTGTTTGCAATCAGTATTTACAAAAAATGAAGAAGAACAAGTTAATGAATAAAAAAATATCTTACTGGATGAAAAATGCAATATATATTTTTATTTTATATATATTAATTTTTATTGATTAATTCATTATTTAAGTAATAATTGTCGTATGTGATAATTGTTACATATGGATGTTGTACGATCCACATTTCAAAACAATTAATCGGGTAATGAACCGTGAATCTTTTAAATCGTAAAAAACTCAGAGATAACTATGTATACTTCATATACGGGTGGCCGTATCTGTTACCAAGGATTAATTTGTTTGGAATCGAATTAAAGAGAAAATGATAGAAAATCTGATAATGCATGATAATGCATATTCCATTGTAACTTGTTGTTGTGTTGTAAATATTTTCAGTTTTTTTCGCTCGTAGTGACTAACTTTATTTTTGTTACTATTCCGTAATTATTTTATATTTTTATATTTTATACTGCACTTTATATTATTTTGTAATCGTTTCATATTATATAGTATAGTATTATACTATATAATATAATCTATTTATATTGTTTATGCTTATACTTTCTATTTATAATTAACATTTTATTTCTATTTGTAAACATTCACAAAACATTTAATAGTTTATTATGGTTTATTCACTTTTATGAATTTCAATTTTTTACGGTGGTTATTCTCTGGCGAACCAATTTGTAAAAAAATTTCAATGTTATATAACATTGTTGTTATACTTTAAATTTAAAATCATTAATTGTTCATCATTTTCTCAATATATACTGAATGAAAATGTAAGAATTTATTGAATTAAAATCAACGGTTTCGTGAAAAATGATTAAATTATCAACGATTTCAAACTCAACACATTTTACAATTTTATTTACGTCAGTATTTTTCTTCCTATTTTTTTGTTATTTTTAAAAAAGTGGTTTTAAAAAACAGCTTTCAAAATTTATATTTGAAAAGTGTCTATGTATGTGTGCATCAAAAATAAATCGCGTGACGAAATAAAATAAATTTATTAATTGATGTTTTTAATAGATTAAAATTTTGTTTCTCCCAGTCAGTTAAACAATCAGTATGTTTATTTATAGAGCATTTAAACTCTGTCTTTATCTTTTAAATAATGAGTCAAGATGCTGTTAAATAAAAGACAGCGTTAACGAAATATTTAACTTACGTTATAATTTTTCATCTCGTGAAGTAACACAGTACAAAGGTAGATGTTTACTTTCGGTAAAATTCCTTCGGACTTTAGAATTTACTTTAGAACTAGTTGAAAAAACAGCTCAAAAGTTTGAAGTTTTTTTCGTGCCTTGCTTGATAATTAGTCACTTTCAATTTCCCATAAATGCAAAAATCCTCGGTAAAATTGTTACGTTATAATACTGATTTTCACTTTATTATACATGCTAATATTGACATATGACTTAACAAAGCTTCCCGCTGAGATTTAATTCTACTGACAGTTTGCGCCATTACAATCGTCTTTTACATTAAATTGTATTTTAATAATTCCTCGTTATTGTAACGGTCTATTAGATTTTAATTGTTTTGACGGAATATTTCGCATCATTGTCGCGAATGACGTTTCATTTTTACTTTATCGGTCGCATTAAGTGACAGTGAAGTCATAAACGATCACTTCGAGATTAAGTTTTTGTTTCATCTTAAAAGAAATCCTCTTTCGTTGGAACAATATTTCCTTCGATCGTTATCGAACACGCGACAACGAGGAGTAATTTTACAGTTGATTGCTTGGTTAGCAATGGTTCAGAATTATCCAAGATTTATCAAGGAAATAGGATTGCGTGTCCATTAGGAATTGAAGGGTATACTGCTATATGCACACTGTATATAACATCATGTCGCGTTCGCCTCGGGTTATTCTAAGTGAACCATCGGAATCGATGCAACTCTGAATAAAATTTTATGCGATACTCCGTGGTTTTGTTACATTCAAATAATACAAAGTGCCATTTAAGTAAGATACTTATTCTTCATACTCATTCTTATAGCTACGGAAGAAGCTATAAGACGCAATTTATTCAGACATTTCAAACTAATACCGAAATATCAAGTAATACATTCATATCTTGAACTTTCTTCGAGTTGGAATTTTCATACTGATAAACGCGTGGGATACCACCTTCCTGGTTCGTGGAAGTACTGTATAATCGATATCGCGTTGCGAAACTCCTGGAAGTTTGGCAAAAGCATATTTAATCTGAAACTACCGAATAAAACTACTCAAGTACTAAATGCTAAATGCTAATAACAGAATTGTAAAACCAATTGCTTGTAATGAACAGATATATAAAATTGTACTGTATATCTGTTGCATCGCGAATAAAAGTAAGCATTACAAAATGTATCGTGTCTGTAATTTGTGAAAAATGAAAATGCAATTCGTGATGTTCGTTTCCTAATCGGTCTTCGATTATTGTTGCTTTCTTTAATACATTTTACTATCGAAAACTTTACTTCACAATTTGGACATTTGCTGAACAATATTTTCAATCGTGTAATATAAAATTACATAGATACGTTTATTTGAAGATCTACGTGTATTATCTCTAATTTACTTTTAACAAAAATTATCTTCTATCCGAAATACTTTAAATCCTCTACTATCGATCGATAGAAGCTATTGGTTTTATTTCTCATTTCCAGCTGTGTCTGTGTCTGTTGGTGTTTGGACACTGGTGGCTATCTCTTTGGAACGTTACTTCGCTATCTGTAGACCACTAAAGTCAAGAAGATGGCAAACACAATTTCACGCTTACAAAATGATCGTTGTGGTTTGGACAGCCAGCCTCACGTGGAACGCACCGATACTCGTTGTATCGCGGTTGAAAAGTATACGCGGTGGTAAGACTTCTTTTTTCATTTTTCTCTCTCTTTCTGTTATCTTTTCTTTAACCCGTCAATCAATGAAAACAGTATTCTTTCTGAACTGTTGCATAGAGGATGAATTAAAAAAAGAAAAACGAAAAATAAAATCTAAATATCTCAGCTGCTATTGATGATAGGAAAAAACATGAGATTTGACAGATCTAATCGGATATTAAACGTTTGATTATGCGAGGAGCTGTGCTGTAATATTATTTTTTACTATTTCACGAATTTGTTCTGTGTATTTACGGCATAGTTGTATTCTCGTTCATTATAAAGTATTTTGTGCTACAGCGTGAAAAATTATAAAATAAAATAAAGTTGCATGAATTTCTGAATATTTGGAATAATATTTGCGATAAATTGTATGGTTGTTATATTTTTTTTATGCTAAAAAACTTAAAGCAAAGTTAATTCAGCACGAGAAATATATAAAAAATATTTTCAAATTTCGGAAATTAAGTCCAAGCAGTGGAAAAGTTGTTTAGAACTATACGTTCCTGACAAAACATTTCAATCGTCAAAATCAATGAGAAATACCTAATCCACATAATTACCATACGCACTAAAAAATAAAATAAAATACAGAATATGTATTAAAAAATATATGATACTGTTTAAAAAGAAACTGCTCTTTATATAGTATTCACACATCTATCTGCAGAAAAAAAAAAGTAAACAGAATATATCTCTCTTGAGGGTATTTAACCTTTATTTAAAGACTTTTCACTACGAACAATAGTGTTGTAAAGTGGACATCCTACACACTTTATTACTACAGGTAATGTGATCTCTCACACAAGACTGGACCTCAAATGATGAGCTAAAGCAAATGTTATCATGTGCAAAGTTTGCTTTAGAGATATGTTTAACGTTTGAAATTAGAGAAGAAATTAAAGAAATCAAAGAACAGCGCGTGGCCGGTAATGGTTTTGAACCAAATAATTTCTAAATGTCGTTAAATGTTAATTTAACTGAAATGAGTGATATAAAATACGAGTAATTAATATGTTAGAAACGTAAACTATAAATGTAGTTCATTCATTGCCATACGCAGATGCTTGTATATTTCTAGGATAGAATTAAATTGCTCGTAACGCCAAGAGTGATTTTCGAACGACATTTCTGTATACAAAATTTATTTAAAAATTATTTATTATTTATTATTTAATTTATTTATTTCCTTATAAATGTCGTTCAATATACGTATGTATATGTATATTATGTGTATCACGCACGTACGAGAATTAGCACTTGATTTAATTTACTTGCCTTGGTTTTAATTAATATAGCTAATCATTTGAATTTGCCTCTCTGATTATTACTCAAATTAATAATAAATTAATATTTGCTTGATAATGCAAGAATTTCAAAACAGCTTCCTCTGTTTGAATAGAATTAAATCATGTCAATTTCTCACTTTAAGAACAAATTAAGTAGTTTTTGTTATAACATTTATTAATAAATTGCAAAAAATTTGGCAATAGATCGTATTATGTACGAATTTCACAATAATTCTCTTCAAATGTCGTGAAGTATCATTATGCTATTATTATTGTACTGTTGTATCAAGTATATGTACACTATTTTCCTAGGATAAATATTATGTGTTTTATTTATTCGAATTCGTGTGCAATATTAAATATTAACAGCTCAGCTCTGTAATACCGAATTAATTTGTCCTTAATCTAAACTGCACACGCTTACTTGCAGTAGCATTTTGACTATAAATAAAATGAATATGCAAATTCATCAATAGCTTCCTTCCAAATTAATTAGTTTTCGGTTTTAGTTATGTTCATTCTAAGTAGATTATGCAAATAACATTTGCATAAATTGCTTACAGTTGATATTTTAACGTAACTAACAATCTAACAATCTTTCTTTACATTTCGATCACTGTAATGCTTGCGATCAAAAGAAATGCAAAATAAATGTAAGTTAAGTTATAAAATATCGATCGTGCAATATTTGGTAAAAATATCACGCACTGTAATTTCAGTTCTTTTATAGTTATGTGATAAATTTATATTTGTCGAGGTTTGGAATCGAACACTTTTATAATACTATAAAAAACACAAGGCTGAATTTACGAGAAGTATCGCTCGGATCTCTAAAAATGCAATTTATAAAATTTTTATGAAAAATCATGAATTGGCCGTTAGGACCGCTATCGGTAGTTCTAGCATTAAAAAATTAGTAGAAACCGATCGATGACAGTATTAAAAAGATAAATAAGGTATTAAAAAAATAAATAATAAAAAGATAAATAGGGTATTATAAAAAAACAAATAATAAAAACATAAATAAGGTATTAAAAAAATAAATAATAAATAAATTGATAATAAACCATCAGTAACAGTGTTAAAAAGCAATACTAACAGTAAATGATTAATACAACTTTTAAAGAGTTAAAATTTTAACAACATCAAGGGATGAAAATCATAGCGAAAAAAAAACGGAGGGGCAATGAATTTATCATCGCAGTTAGTTGTAAAATCTAATAAAAGAACGTGTGGAAATCACATTCGCGTGAAAAAGTTCTTACGACTAGCACCTTCGAGGAAAGTTCTCCTTAACGCCGGCCTTTTAAACGACTTTCATTTCGATATTTTCCCTTTGAAATCCAGTGCGCTTAACTTCAACTACCATCACGCCGTCAATTCACCTCGTGAAAATTTACAGAAAAGTTTGATGCTTTCTGTTGTAGGAAGGCGCAAGTGTCGAGAAGAGTGGCCAAGCGTCGGCACCGAGCGAGCTTATAACCTTTTCTTAGACGGAACTTTGCTTTTAGTTCCTTTAATCGTGATGAGTTTGGCTTATTCTCTGATTGCGGTGAAACTCTGGCGGGGATTGCGCCAGGAAATACGACAAACATCGAATTGTCAACAACGTTGTAAGTATCGCGAAAATGTTGATTCTACGTTCGAAGTACGCTGCGAAGTTACACGGTATAATTATAACAAGCTTTTGTTCGACGAACGGCTACGAAACTACGCGAAACCGTGCAAGAGTTACGCCTACGGTACTCTGCAACGGAAATTTATTTCAAAAGTGGCTGGAATTTCGATTCAATGAGATCTGACACTTGGATAGGAATGAGAACAATTTTTAAATAATTGTGGAGAATGTTAAACAATTCGTTCGAACGAACGATGTAACGTAGAATTAGTTTAGAATTTTCTTGTTTTATGTTTAATTTGATGTATGTAATATCGCTATGTCGTTGTTACCATGAGAAAAATTTTATCTCGGGTTAAGTAATTTTATTTGAATACTGTACGTAGAAGAACGTCAAATTTCATATATTATATATATTATGAAAAAAATTTGAACGTGAATGGTTCTCTGACATCAAAATTTTTATAATCACATAAAGGTACTGCCAATTTACTTGATTTAATTAGTAAATATAATACTTTTTACAGTCCAATTATAAATAGATCTTAAGCACATTCCCAGTCTTTTTAGTTATACTATAGCATTCATTGCGAAATTCACGAAACAAAACTCTGATCAACTTTATATTATATTAAAGTATTATATATTAATATATATTAATATTTTAATATATTAATATATTAATTAATATATTTAATATATTAGTATATATTAATATATTAAAGTTATTATATATTTAAAAAAAGGTAAAAACACAAACTTGCAAGCACAGTTTAATAAAAAAAGAAAACCTTTAAAAAGCCATAGTAACTTCTAATAATTATCTAGCGCGCGTCAGTCGACAATTTCAATAAATAACAATTCCTTCTCTCCGCTCGCCAATATGAAATCGGTATATACGTGATGAGAAGACAGTTCGGATGATTCGAACGAATGAAAATGATTAACACAAACGAATCATCACGTTGTCGAGACAAGAATCGGGATGCAAAGAAAAGACGGAGAAAAATTGCTAACAATCGCGCATTGTTCGTTAGAAATCTGGCCGATGCAAGTAATGAATCCGCATTACAGTGGAGAGAACAGAATCCAGAGGGACGCGGAACTCAACGTATGACAAGAGTAATCGAGGAGCCAGCACCACGATTGTCCTGAATGCTTCCGGCACATCCTCGAGATTAAGGCGAGGATTTTCCTCATCCTCCCACGGATACATCCATGGTGCTCCGGAGGGAGTACCGTCTAGGGTGAGAAAGTGGCGACCAAATACCGTCGGGGCAAGAAAGTGGGTCGTCAGATTTTGACTGACGAGGGGATCGGTGAGGGGTCACCAGAGCTTATCTTTAATCGTTTCACCAGCCAAGGCGAGAAATACGTCGGCAAATCGGCTAGAAGGGTGCGAAAGAGAATAATACAACGTGTAGACGTCGATAGGTGGCATCTCGCGTTGCAATTTCTAGATTCTAGATCGTCGCTGTATCGATGAGATATGAGGGCGAGTCACGCGACCGTAGCCCTCGTCCTTTATAATATTTTTTGATCGATTGAAAGCGGGAAAGATGATGGCGAAGCAGGTTCACTGACGTGGAAGGGCCTTGGGGAATTTTCTCTGACCTTTCCGTGGATCTTTACGTGTGATCTTAATTTTCTTGATCGTAATTTGAAATCGCGGACTTTGTGAAATTTTTGATGAATCGCCGTAGAATTCATATCTTTTAGAGCGTTTGAAGGTCTCTCGTGTTCGACGCTGAACGCGGCACATATACTGTAGAAATTCTTTTATTGTTAGTTTCTTCTGTCAAATTAAAAATCAAAGTTACCCGTAACGAATCATTTTTTCAAGTTTTTTTTTCACTTTTGGAGTAACTTTCAGTTTTGCTTTGCGTGAAATGTATAGTCACTTTCTAGCACTTTCTTTCTTGAATAATCTTTAAGTTCACTATTTTATATGAAACTTATAGATACTAACTGCGAAAGGATATTTCTAGAAAAATTTATTAATTTGTATTTGTTTCAAATATAATAAAATCACGTGAAGAATTTCTTTCAGGAAGAATATTTTTACATTCGTAAAGACTCGTACTATATAAAAATAAGAAAGAAAGGTTTTTACTGACATAAAGCTTTCAATTAAATGGCATAAAATTTGCGTCATAAAAGCATGATGACACAATATTATGTCTCATATGCGTCAGAAGATTATACGTGCACGAAATTTAAAAGAGATGGCATATACATACATACAACTGGCAACAACACGAATATTATGAAATGAAAGGACTTGAGAAGAAAAAAATTTCAAACAATAGAACATGGTAATTTATACATACAAGTTGTTTAACAATTACATCAATCCCGTTAATTTGTTTCTTAAAAATTTTAATTAAATATTTCTAAACAAATTCATTTTAAGTATATAATCTAATTCTTCGAATTAACACGTACATGATTTAAGTAGTTCAACTACTTGCTTTGAAACACAACTTGTACGAACACTTGGTAAAGTCTTAAATCGATCGATTTAACCTAATTATCACACGAGCAAGATCTAAATTCTGTTCCGTAGAAGTCGGTGTGTTAGGCGTGTATACTAAAACTTTGACTACAATTTTTACCGCATTTGTATTTCACTTACGAGCGGACAAAGGAGTACGAATTAAAATTGTTATTTTATAATATTTCAATTTAAAATGCAGCGTAAAATTAAAAATTTAAATAGCTAAATTTTTCCGATTCGTAAAAGTTGACAAATGTCATCAAGACATACGTCATTTTTTTTTTTTTAACAATAATATATTATTTTGACTATAATTTGACTTATATTCTTTTGCTTCGGACATTTTATATTATAATCTGTTTTTTTTTTAGCAAGAAAAAAAGAATTGTTCCGTTATTAACATTACGTGAACTACATTCGTGCAAAATTTCGAATTTTCCTGAATTTTTGGTTTACCAAATCTTCCTTGTTAGTTTAACATTTAAATGTTAATCCTCGCATATTTTTGGCTACTGCACAACGACGAATATATTAATTATTCATACATAATGTACCGAAATAATCTATGCAAGGAAATCGCTATTGGTGTTAGGACTGTGTACTAAGATTAGATCTCTGTGTTTAATACATAGAATCTACTGAAACTTCCGGTAGTGTACGAATGTGGATATTGAACGCACATGTGCACATATACGTATGTTGTTGCAGAGAACTTGCTATACTGACTCTTGCTACTGATTATTATATTGCACGCTATTAAACTTAGTTCTCCGCGGATGATTGTAGATAACTTCATCACAGAAAATTTATTTCGTTTAGTCAAACTTGCAAAATAATTGTTTCCAATTTCCTTTTAGAACATTTCACTCCTATAGGAGAAACTAAGGCAAGTTAACACATATAGGAAGATATTGATACAGTGAAATTATCCGAAACACTGTAGTTCAATCAGGACGAGAGTGCTTGTATTTCTACATATATTGTTAACAATTTATAAGAATGGCCACTTTTTCAGCTTATTCAGTAATTAATATATTGCAGATCCTTATATTTATGAAAAATTTGAAGATGGAATATGAAAAAAAAAATATGATAAATATATAATGATGAAATACACATAGTGTAAGAAACATAACACAATATAACATTTACTATAATTATGCAATTTACTACATTATTCACTAGAAGATGAAATAAATTTCTATTTACGAAATGCAACTGCAAATTTAATTGAGCACTTCGCTTATATTTCGCGTCAAAAAAAAGTGGTACAATCCTGAAAAGTGTTTCGAATATATCGCGGCACATGTGAATCAAGCTCAAGTCTCTTTGCCCAAAATTTTAATAGAAATTCGAAATCTAATTTCTCTTCATATATACATATGTATGAACCGTGGCAATATGATAATACACGTAACGAAAGCATTATTCGGATAACACGACGAAAACCTCTAGCTGTTACCGCACTGAAGTAGCAATATTCACTATTCGCTGGTATGCGTTCCATCTGAAATTAGTGAAACTCAATTTCACGTACGGAAAATTAATGGAAGTTAATGGAGAACGGACACTTTTTTCGTTTATATTCTTCAGAACGAAAAACTGTTCTGCCTCGCGAAATATCCGAGAATTTCCAGTTTTATCATTTTTCACGCCATTTTGTACTTTTTTTCTTTTCTTCGCGTTCAATTTGATCCATAGTGGACCAAGCAACGATTTGTCGTGAGCTTATCAATTTCCTGAAATTTCCTAAATTGTAAAATTCAAATGGAGCAAATAATAACAAAAGAAACCCTTGCGATTGCTTTTCATAATATATTTAAAAAAGAGAATTCGATAATGTAAATCAATTGGACAAAATTGTAAATGAAATTTTGCGTTAGCAGAACGTTGTGGATTAAAATATTTAGTTATTATTTCGTAGCGACCTTGAGATTTTCGCGGACTGTCATTGTCGTTTTTTTGATCGTTTGTTCAAAAGGAAAATGGTTATAACAAAAAAGTCTCTTTTCAAACATATATAGAAATGAAAGTTGTTTCGAAAATTACTCTGTTGCGTTAATTATCCTTAATTACGATCAACTCGTGTGTGAAATTTCTAAATGAATACACGAAAGAGTTAAAAAGTAAATGTATCTCGAAATGTGAGAATATGCCAGACAAAATATTTCAACAAAACAAATTATTTTAATCATATAATTTCAGTACTATCAGTCTTTTAAATCAAAATTCTTGTCTTTTAAAATTTTTAAAGCTACATTTATTTCAGCTTTGCTGACTTTAATCTGCTTAAAAAGAGTAATCTTCTTTCAGGCGATAAACGAACGAATCTAATTTCTGACGCGAGATAAACGGGTCTTTTCCCGCAGAATAAAAAAAAAAAAAAAAAATAAGTCTTCTTCCAAATGACAATTGAAACAGTCAATCAACAATAATCAACATTGCTCTTAGATTGTACAGCTTTTCCAACATTTAATAAATTTCTATCGTAGTCGTGATGTATGCGTCAGAAAAAATATACGAATATCTATATACTACTCTGATATCAAAGTTTAAATTCATACGTGATACGCAAAATGAAATGTTTAATAACATAATACAGAGATATGTACGTACAGTCAGTCAGGAGTAAAGTCTACAATAGCTTACGAAATCGAGCACCTATTATAAAAAAAAATTTTACGTGTATATTACGTGTCATATAAAACATATTGAAATTTCACTGAGACATGATCTTCGTGATTTTCACATTCATGAATCGCAATTCACATTTCATAAAATTTCACATTCATCGATCTAGTTTGAAACAAATCTGAAAATGCGCGTAAAAATTACAAGTTGTTTAATTGAAACGTATCTTCTGCAGGCATTCTAAAACTATTTGAACATAATTATGTTAACAATCTTCGATGTTTAATGAGATCTTCAACAATTATTACGTGAGTATTTATTCTCTATATTACTTTCCCACTAAATATGATTTTATCGATATAACCATGACATATTGTGATGTCGATTTCCAAAATTTTTTATACAACACATATAATACACATCCTTGCTGAAAATTCTTAAGACAAATGATGCATTTATTTCAAAATTGGAGAAATTAAACGATATTTTTGATACGATACGATCACACTGTATAAAATGTTAATATATTAATACACAAAATTTAAAAATTTTATTTTCCATAATAAACATTAGATATTAAAAATAAAAAATATTCTAGGACTTTTGAACAAAAGTGTTCGAATTTTCCCAAAGGTAGAAATCTATGTTTAGAAATCAAAAGGAATTGAATACAACTGACTTTGAAGTATCACTATAACAGTTTTGATCGAGCCTATCTTATTATTTTCTGTCAGAAAGTAACATGTTTCATATTTTTCAAACACGTGCAACTGCCAGTGAGAAGCAATCCATCTAACAAACGCGATAAAATATTGCATTCATACGTTCCATGTGGCTCCTGTTGAAAAATGAAGTGCCCAAAACTATTCCATCAACGTTAAGAAACAAATGATGAAGAATTTTATAATTGATACATAGTCGTAACGAATCGTCCGTGTTGTTAAAGACTAAAAACGATATTCCTCGTTCAGTTCTATATTTAAAATGAAGAACGGTACTGTAAAATTCCATCGAATCTTTAAATCACTTATTTTTATCACAGCGGATATTAAATCGTCAAGAAATATATCAACAGATTCTATTCAGTTCCAAGCCACGAAAATTAGTGAGTCCATTTATAAAGACAGAACGTGATAGAAATATATAAATTATCATTCAGCAGTATATTTATTTATTACGATTTAGTAATGTACTTTTTAAATTCTCTGTCTATTCAAATAGCATAATTTTGATTTTAAATATATTCCATTTACTTGTTCACCTCCTGTTTGATAAATTATACAACAATAATTTTACGAAACGTATTCGACATAATTATAACGACACTAACAAATTCAACTCATTAATTTTCATTATTTTCTAGAAAAGTGCACTTAATCCTCGCCTAGTGGTGACTTTCATTTTACAACGATTAGACAGGAAACTAAATGAGAAAGCACTTCGCCAAATTAACTTGGAAAATAAAATCGTTTATATAATTTGATTAAATAATGTTACATGAATGTAATATAAAAATTGATAATAAACGTGAAATATTTAAACGAATCAAACTTACCGAAACTTCTGTCATCCGGAAATTAAATGTATAATAGTTTAAAAAAGTATGTCATAATTTTTCAAATAAAATAATCTACTAAAGAGATATTACGAATTTACCAATAAATAGATATTACAAATTTCCTAATTAAATAGTTCAATTACAAGTAAATGGCTTAATATTTTGTATTGAAGTACAAGAAGAAATATATATATAAAAAAATTCTATTTATAAAACTAAATTTGGTCTTCATGTTATAAGTCTCAAGAAACCAATCATAGGAAAGCATAATTATTCAAAACGATTTTATAATGAATTCAAATGGAAATTCAAAAATTGGATTTATTTTGGCAATTAGGTTAAGACTGCATTAGCCGCACATCATGTAAGACTTAATGACTGACTTTAAAAATTACATTTATCGCACATTATGTTCGCCCTTCACCAAGAGAATTAAATTTACACGAACTCTGCTTTTTTCATCCTTATCTTTTAGCTAATGTAAGTTCTCTGAGAGTTTGCACGCGTATGTGCAAAAGCTATGTTCAATATTAGTTCATGTCTTAAAACTGAATAATAATAATAATAATAATAATAATAATAATAATAATAATAATAATAATAGCAACAACATTTAAAACTTCATTAGTCTCTTTTTTTATACATTTCCTCAAACAACAATTAGTTAAACCGTACATTTGTTCTTTTTATTTAAGCCAATGTATTTGAATATTTATGGATCCGTAATGGAGGAGATTACTTCAAAATGTTTAAATTGCTATTTAAACCCACCATGTTCGTACTACAAAATATAATTCCGTAAATTCCGCTAAATTTGAGGATAATTCTACGACTGAATATAATACGACTTTATAAATACACTTGACGTTCTGATTAACTGAATGAGCTTTCAAACAAAGGAACATTTAAAGCTCTATTTCTTTATCAGAAGAATTAATATTATTATTGAATGGAATTAACTGATACCTATCTGGTCTATTTAAATCTGATAATTAACACTTTGAATCGTGTTTCTTTATAAGCGAAACGAATATTAAAAATCTTACTAAAATTCGAATTAACTTTGAGAATATGAGAAAACCAGATCTCCATGTGTAAACGTATTGTATCGATGCATTTTTTGCGCGATGCACGTAAATTTTATTTTTCAATACAATCCAAATTATTATCTGAACAATTAGTTAACTAATTAGCTTCAGTTGCAATTTGCCAAATTACTTTGTAATTGTTGGATAATTTAACATGAAAAAATTTAGAGACTTCACGTTGCCCCGAAAATGTTATCTGCAAGAACACCGAATGGAAAAGACGAAAGTGCCTTACGATAAGAGGATTGCATAGAAGAGCACAAACGTTGAAGGAGAATGATTGTTCACAGGAATTATTCGTCCGTGCGATAATTTGATTAACCGTTATATTGATTTTGAAGCATTATCGTCAGATTATCTTACAACTGAAAGAGAAGAAATCATATCAATTCCGTGACATCGATTAAAATTTTACACGCGCATGTTTAATTGCCTTCTATTATGTATGTAGAAAATTTGTTTCATAAAATAAATCTGAATATTTGCGTTAATAATATCACGCGTTTTTATAATTACTGTAAAACCTGTTTCGTGAACGGCAAAGGAGTTTGAGCCACAGTATTGAACGTGTATTAAAAATACACGGGCAACGAATATGTTCGTGTTTTAATCCGTGTAGTTTTTAATACACGTGTATTAAAATATATGATACAAGTGTATTAATATTCGAATTTTATTTTGCATAATTATTAACATGTGAGAGGATACTCGAATATATAAATACGTACGCGTTTATTTTCCAAAACAAATATATATTATGAATTATAGATACAGAAACATAAAATTAACAGAATAAAACAGGATAAAAAAACATATATGACGTGTGATTCCAAATAATGATAAAAAGCAATTATCTGGTTTACTAATAAATAAACATTTTCTGACAACAGAGGATTCCTTTTTTTCAAGGTTGTCATAATATTTCCAACGCTTGAAAAAGCATGAAAAAGCACTGTCAAATATTTTTCAGCAATGTATATGAATGTATTTATTCCGAAACGTATTACGTGCATAAATGTCTTGCACTCTTGTCCTACATTAATAATCTTACATAGGTATAATGTATTATTCTATATTTTACTACAGCTCTGATTTTATTTACTCGTATATTAAAAACTATACGGATAAAAACATTATGCGTGATATTGAATACAACATGTGCAACACGTGTAATAGGGATTTCTGGTTTGAACGAATTTATTACTTCACACAATTTGTAACTTCAACTCTACACGTTTTCAATTAAAATTATTTAATTGACTCGTGACAGAAACGTTAAAGAACGTATGTTGTCAGTTGTATAATTTAATTTGTAATATTGCTCGCTACGTCGATATTAATAATGATATTTAACAATAATTGGACACATTTTAATTAGAAGCTTGTTGTTCATTTTTTGTAGTTTGTAAATAAATTTAAGATATTAGTAAATCAATTTTGAAAAGTAGATTCTATATATTATTACGCTTTATATTATATTTCTAGTTATTAAATTCGAACATACACGCAAAACATTACAAAAGTTTCGACTCGAGCATGTTACTAGTTTCATCATGTATATAGTTTCTTATCTATCGCGAGTGAATTTAATATGTGTGCATATGATGAACTAGAAACGCATTATCTTTGCTGAAAGACCATACGTATTATATACCGCACTATTAATACTTTGACAAAGGAAGCAAAATGAAACAGACCAGAAATAATTTTATCATACTAACTTTGATAATATGCTTCCGATCAAATAATAGAAACTGAAAGTTAAAAGAGTTGAATAAAA
Source organism: Melipona bicolor (assembly GCA_030673865.1). NCBI lineage: Eukaryota > Metazoa > Arthropoda > Insecta > Hymenoptera > Apidae > Melipona > Melipona bicolor. The sequence goes on from JAHYIQ010000029.1 coordinate 834,980, forward strand.
ATATTAAAGTTTTTGAGATATAAAATGGATATCTTACGACGTATAAATACAATTAATACTTTATAACCAGCTGAATTAACAGTCTTAAATATTTTATATTTTTAAAATGTAACACGTCCTCAAAATTATAATGTAACATCTATATTATTTCTCAAAGGCTTTAATATTTTTACTTTTTGCTTGCTGTTCACATTGCTTGCTGTTGCATATCACAATTTTTATACAATCCACAATTTAAAAGATTGCACGTGTTATGATAAATAATTTTATTGATAAAACAAAAATTTTATTGATTTTTCTTAAATTTTTTCCAATGTTTTACACCTTTAGAATAGAATATTTAAATTTAATAAGATAATCATATCTTAAATTTATTTACTGACATGACATAACATAAACATTATTTTAACACGATTCATAACTTAGAAGAATCCTCAATACTTTATGCATATTGTTTTGCAAAGAGTAGATTCGATTTCCTGATAAATTTTAAAAGTTTCATCAAAGAGGTATTCAAAGTATAACTCACTTCGATTAAATCGATTAACTACAAGTCGTTTAAAAGGATTATTATAAAAGGCTTCTTCGTCACTTTGTCGTTCAACATTTTGTCGATCAGTGTGATATATATATTTTTCCTGTAATCTAATTTAATTTATTCTATGATCACAGTTTCGTAACATCAAATCATCGTGACGACTCTCCACTTAATTTACATGATCAATTGTAGTTGAAATCACCAAACTCCTCAATCAAGAATGAATGGTCGTTTTCCTATTGATCAAGTAGAAATCGTTTCGCCAAGTAGAAATTCTTTTGTACGTACATAAGTAATTTTAAATGAATGAAAGTCGATTCAATCGCGACAGCGAGAGTTGCTTGATGAAAATGTGCTCTAATGTGATTAATCAAGAGTCGTTTGCATTGAGCAATTGTAAGTCGAAACGAGCAACTTGTTCAACTAAAAAGAGACGAATGGACTAGAATTCAAGCTTCGCTTGAACACGGCGCTTTTTTACTTTTATTTCTTCGTTAGTAAATAATCTCTTAGTCAGTAAATAATCTCTTCGTTTACGCGGATGTTTTTGTATCATTTTACGCGATCTTATTTCACACAGTCAGGAACCCTTTGTATCTGTTATGTATCTATTGTATGTACATACATCGTATATGTCTGTTGTCTTCGATATCATAAAACTTTCGTCTTTTCCAAAACATGTTTTCATATATTTTATTTATATCTTTTGAGTTATTTGTTGGAAGTTAAAACGGGACACCCTGTATATTTATTGAAATTTTTATTTAATTGTATCAATTATATCATTCTGATGATCTTTTCTGGTTTGGGTACATTGTTTTGTTTCATACTCACACAGTAAATAAAATTTATTTCGATTTTTCTGAATTTTCATTGTTATTCGTTTTTCTCATTAATATTTTTGTAACTTATATCGATTTTTCTTTTTAGTGTTTCTTGCTTCCTCCATTTATTTAATTTTAATATTTATATAATATTCCCCATTGGAAACCCTATCGATAACTGGCTATCGATAGAAAATTTATTTCAGGATAATGGAAGTACAAGAAGTAGGAAATAGTACGATAAAGAACACGAAATTTTACTTTGATATTTTTAAAAAAATTATTCAAACTTTCGAAAATATATCGCTGTCGTCAAAATCTTCATGAAAAATTGCGAATTCGTCATTTTGACCATTTTGGTAGTTCTAATGTCAAATAACATTTAACAATAAGATGATCATTATATCCAAGAGATTGATTACACATTCACTTGCTTACCCTAGTTAACAGGTTAAAATTACATTTAATCATTTGACTGCGGATTTTTATGCAAATTTTGTAAAAATGTGTCATAGATCTGTGTTTTCGATATTTTATACTTTTTCGTACATTCCACACACTTTTGTGCCTCTAAATTTTCCATGAATGCACAGAAATCCGCAAAAATACAGATTGAAACTTATTAAATTCATTATTATTATTCAGTATTACACGTATTTGTCGCGAATCGCAAATTAAATTTCACGTAGCATATTGAATCTGAAGCAATATTCTTATTAATGCAGCGCGATGTAAGTGCACGTCGGAAGCTATTAAATCATAAGCTAGCCTGACGAAATGTTGTTTACAAGAATTAACTAGGTCATCCGCAATCTCTTTAAAAAGGTTCGCGTCCCGCGAACGAGGATCTCCAGGGTATTCGGCGGAAAATGTCAAGGGCCAGATTATTCTCACGAATCGGGGGTGCAAGTTCGCAGTAACGGAAGTAATTGTCTGTCGAGAGACTTGAAGGATCCTGCCTGCGAGGAGCAACAGGATACAGCCTATTCTTTCAACAGACAGCACGTAATACGCAGCAATTACATAGGCAAAAGTGTCGAAGCCAAGAAGAAGGTACGTGATGAAAGAAGACACGATATTTTACAAAACGTAGCTTCCTGATTACTTTGCGATCACTTTCATGATTGTTACTTATAATTTTCGATGTCTCTGCGCACTTGTGTGAAATTTAAAGATGACAAATTAGAGTAATGTTATAATTAGACTGCGGATTTTTATGGAAATTGATATTCTTGAAAATATAATTACAACAAATAGAAGCACGATACAAAATTGTTTCTCCCGCGAAACAATATTATAGAAAGTGTTGTATTTTTAATGTTCTGCAAATTTTCTCATACTGTGATTGTCATATGCAATTTTGCGCTTTAAAATTTGCTACACTGCACAAAAATCTGCATAGTAGATCTGCATATAGATAGTTTAAAAAATGTATTTAAATTTTATTTATTTAAATGAGGTTGTAAAGATATAAATTTCCATGGAAATTCGTAGTTTATTATTAGACTAATTCGTAATTGTTATTAGACTGATATAGGTATGACTGTAAATTGAAAGATCTAAAGATATATTACATACGTATAGTTTACAACTTATAGACATGTAAAATATCAAAAAATATAAGAAAATTAAGATCTTTTCCAAAAAATTTTATTTATTTAATTGGGCTTAGAAAAATATAAATTTTCATAAAAATCCACAGTTAAATTATTAGAAAAATATATGCATTATATACTTAGTTATATGCATTATATACTTTCGATCAGGTTTTAAACCTGAATTATTATTTCTTAAATGAATTTCTTGATCCCATAAGAATGATTGTTCCCTTTCCCTTCTTAAGATATCACCTCCACAATATTACGTATTAATTTAAAATTCTATCTTTATAATAGAGCGCACACACAGCTGAAGCTTTTTTGTTCAATCTCTTCTTGTAAATATAAAACTAGAAGTTCTCTTTGAAAAATAGAGTTCGATATGTTTTTATAAATTTTAATCAGAAATATTCATTAAAAATAGTCTCTATTGTTAAATTTCTTTTCTTTATTTCTTTCTAACGTTTTTAAATTTTGAAGAATTATAATAATCATCCTATCTGTATACGTTCAATCACAGAACACTCACTTCTCTCTCTCTCTCTCTCTCTCTCTCTCTCTCTCTCTCTCTTTCTCTCTCTCTCTTTCTCTCTCGTCCAATGATTCGAATTCGTAGAACGTTAAATATGAGAATGATAAGTAATGTTAAATGAAGAAAATATTCTGTCACACAAACGAAGAATTTTATTTTTCTAATATTTGAAGTATTTCATTTCGATCGTATTACGAACAGTGTTGCATTGAAACATGCCTCGTCTAAAGCGTATTATGAACAGCGTGGTGAGATATTTTGCTCTTGGACACGAAGAGATTAAGCTTGCATTAAAAAAATGCTTGAATTTTATTTCAATCTACGTTTCCTTCGGTATATACATACGAAATTCATAAATATGGAGATTTAAGAATTTTTATTTAAAACCTCCTCTTACTTTTTGTTTACGGTTTTATTTTGTTTTTTAAATTAGTTGAATTCATTATATAAATTACTTCATATATTAAGAAATTTAATTTAATTCAATAGCAATTAGTAATTTCGTAATATTTAAACAATACTTAAAAGATATTATAAATAAAATATTCAGTTATTTTAAAGGGTCTTAAAATTGTTTCTTTTGAAATTCCACGTACCCATTGGCTAAAAGCACATTTTTATCAATTTATCAAAGCACATTTAGTTTGATACTAACTTTTTTAAGAAAAGAATTTTTCACGCGTCGTCGAATTCTATATGAAAACCAATAAAGCCCAAGAACTTCGCACTTACACGTCGTAATCCTCAAAGATATTGATATGCAAAGGAAGATTCTATGAGAGAGGAGATTCAACGAAATTGAATTTTTTTATCCAAATTAAATCTAATCGAGATTTCTTGTAACAAATTACGACATATATTTTACATATATTATTGCATGTATTCCTCTATTTAACTTTAATTTTAAATTTCATTCAAAATCGTTTATTCGTGTCTGTGTTCACGGTTCACTTAATCACAAAGATTTATCTTCATGAAACACAGAGATAAAAAGACGCATCCTTTTCTGAACACATTATCCATATCACTAATTAATCATTGTAATATTTATCACGGTGTGATACATAGCATACCTGAATTTAAGTTAAATTGTGCACATCGCCTATTCTACGGACCGCGATTGTTTTTTTTAATTTTCATCAAAGTGCAAGATTCTCATTTTTCATTTCTATAAACATACTATTGGACGCAAGAAAAAAGAAACGCACATTAACATTTTATTATAAAAGAAAAAAGAAAAAAAAATATGCAGGTCAGACTGTATTAATGAAACCACTAAAAAGAAAACAGCCTTGCAATAATTTTACTATACGTAAGAGATATTTTATTTTTCATTTTAACCAGAATTGATAAATTAACACGTCACTGAAAAATCTGAAAGTTTTCAAAATTCTTGGATCTTGGAAATTGAAATACTTTTCAGTTAGGACTTTTAAGCCTGTGTTTAAGAAGTTAAATGTAACTAAATTTTGTTATCAAGACTTTTTCTCAATTTTCACAAATTCTGAATTCACGCCAAAAACTATACTATGAACTAAACTTGAAAACTATATGCTGAATTTTAAATTTAAATCGAATGAGATTGAACGATGTTTAACCGAACAGTACTAGAAAAGATCAGACAAGTTGTTGACAAGTTAATCGTTAAGAACTAAAGTCATCCAAAGATCTCGTTGTACAAAGGGAACGATTCATTCAGTGAAAGAGCCGTTAACGTCTGATTTTCAGGTGATCAGGATGCTGTTTGTCATTGTGCTGGAATTTTTCGTCTGTTGGGCACCGTTGCACGTGATCAATACGTGGTACCTTTTCACGCCAGATCTTGTGTATTCCACGGTTGGAAGTACGGGCATCAGCTTGGTACAGTTGCTTGCCTACATTTCCAGTTGCTGTAATCCTATCACGTATTGCTTCATGAATCGGAAGTTTCGGCAGGCATTCCTTGGCCTTTTCGACTGCCATCGTTGTTGGAGGTAAACGAGACTAGTTCTAGCTCTCGAGACTAAAAACCGTTTTACACCCGTTAGTGAAATGAACCGCATTTTCGTTTCTTCCTCTTTAACGCTTCGGTAAAAATTGAAAAATGTTACAACTTGAAAAGTTCTGTTATTAAAGTTTTATTATTCACTGTCATCGTTTATACAAGGTGGGCCAAAAATCAACTTTCTACTATAACAAAAATTTAATTTAGAATTGATTTAGAATAAAATCAGTTTTTTCTTATATCTTGATGTTTTATTAAGAAAAAGAAAAAAAAATAGGCGGGAAGTAATTTTTGGCCCACTCTGTACAAATAAATTACATGATACTAGTTTAATACTACGATATACCAACGTAGTAACGTGCAAATAAAGTAAAGGTTAAATCAATTAAAGTATCTGACACCAAATTTTTTGTTTTTGCAATTACTAAAAGCACCGAGTGCTTATTAATTTCCATCATGTTGCTTTAATTTTAATCAATTATACATAACACATCTACGTACCAAGTACGTATTAAAAGTAAACAGATATGTGGGTACGTGATTTTCAAGTCAAAATTCTTCGATTTAATTTCAATCTCCCTTATTAGAAACATCTAATGGACAAATTTTTAGTTTTTTATTGAGAATTTTTGTCGATACAAGTAGTAAATAATTTGTCAACGTAAATGAACAGTATGAATGATTCATAACGAAACTGAAATATCAACGGCACGTTTAATCGTTCCTTTTAATTTTCAAAAAGAGTAGTTCGCTTAAAAGTAATATAATAGATACGTGCAATAGACGAAATATATTTCTTTACGGCTGTAAGTGAAAAGCGTCAAACGTTATTGAAAACAAGCTCGTGAGTTCGATTTTATCATATAGAAAAGGTTGTGTTCACACGTGAACGAAATTATTAATGTATTCTTTGACATGAAAATTTCTGTTTAAAATTCAGAGTAGGTTGTAGGAACAGCGATATTGCTATGGCTTCAACAAGAAATGCGGCTCAAGTTGGGAACAACAGCGAGCTAAGCGGAAACGAATCGACAGTTTACCTTGCGAAAGCATCCCTTGTCACCAGATCCGGTACTGTAATCGAATATTTTTTTCATTCTGTGCAATAAATATGTATTTTACTCTGGGGATCATTTATATCGATTTGTATATTTAAAGCCAATATCTGAGGCATTGAAACAATCGAACGATGAAGAAACAAAACAAAATGAAATAACAAGTTCAATGAAATCAATGAAGTAAAGGTTAATAAATGGAAATGAATGGAAGTGATAGCGTTCCATATTCAAAACGATCTGTTAAGTTTAAATTAGCGAGCGTTATAAATATGTTTGTGATATTCGAATAATTCTTGTGAATTCTGTTCAAAATTTTTGAATTGTGCTTTTATTTCGTTAATTTCTTGATGTAGTTTCTTCTCTATACATTTCATACATTTTTTAAATACATGTATTTTGTGATATTACTAATGTATATCTTGTAGAGATAATTATTGCAACGTTAAGATGAAGAAGACACATATTTTAAAATATTTTATCAAATCTGACATAGATACTCTCTATATAATAATTAACGTAAGCTTAATAAATAAATTCTATGATACATTTTTAATCTTAATACAATACACATTTTACATATAAATTTCAACACCCAAAGAAAATATAGAGAATATGCTGCATGTCTAAATGTTCACTTCAAATATATTTCCAATCATTTAATTGAAAATTGAAGCTTTCATCCGACAGAATACGATTCAGTTCTTTAAGAAACGTGATGATCATTCGTCAAAATCATGGGAGAACTTTGTTTTCAGAGGTGGTGCGACTCCTGGAGGAGGAGGATCGCGTCTAGTACAGGCAGAACGCGTGTTGTAAAGAAAGTCCGAGAACAAACGTTCCATTACTGCACACTGGTAACGAACAGGACGATTTTTTCTTAAAGATATCTTGGCGTCCATCCAACGACAAGGTTCCTTTGTCAAATAACGATCTACAGAGTAGTTCATCCAGACCATCTTGCGTGGACAATCTTAATTTCCTTTACGACTGATGATAGAAAACTGATACGTTCTAATCCTCTATTTTTCCAATATCTTAATACAATGATATCGCACTATCCGAAACGTTCTGTTGTACGAACACAATATTTATTAACGATAAATGCCTTTCCTTCTGTCAGTTTATTTCACACAGATATATCTTCATTGCAGAATTAACGTGCATTTGATAATTGCGAAAAGAATTTACTAAACTACGGGATGAAAGATTGAAATATTACGAGAGAGATCATCAAGTCAATGAGAGGAAGGATTTCGATGGTATGAAGTACAAAAAGAACGTAAATGAACAAAATTATTCATATTTAAAAAAAAAGTCGGGTAATTCAATAGTTGAAAGATACACAACGTTTTTAAATATTCGAATAAATTAATAATCTTCCCAGTCTTCGTTTCGACATATTCCCCGATATAATTTAGTATCGGAAAATTGGTCGTTCGTTATTCCAAAATTCCATTAACCGAACACTTTTGTTTCCCTGGTAGTTCAGATGTGGGAGTCTCTATTGTATTTGAATATTATAATATCAGATTGGAATATCTAATAGTAACTAGAGGATCATCCATTGTTAATGGATATTCTATTCTATTCTATTCTTATAACGTTCGAACATTAAAATATTCGAAAAATCGGGGATTACATAATATACATAGTTTTATTACAGTGAAACACATTGTAAATTGTGTTTTTCGTAATATATTGTTTTTAACTCTTTGAGTCTCGGTTAAATTAAAAAGAATGAATTACATGAAGCAAATTACAAATATCTTTGTAAGGACTATTGAAATTAAAATATACGAGATAAATTTTAGCATGGTTATTATATGATTTTTACTTTTTCTGGAAATTAATTGAGAATAAATACCGCCACTCTTTAAAATTGTTTTTTAAATATGCACTTCAATATCTTTTTGCATAATAATTATTTCATCGCATTCACGATATAATTTTTTCGCTTTTTACACTGCACCATTTGTGTTTTATATCGCTGCTACTTGCAACATACATTCAAGATAAAATAAATTCAGTACACGAAAATCACATTACTTTTGTTCAATATACGCGCGTCAAGTTTTACAGATTTTATACTATTTGATGCAATAAGTTAGCACAATGATATATTTTATAATATACTTGTACTCAATACTCGTATTCATAAAGAAGTTTAAATAATATATATATAATAGTTAAAAATATTTTCTAGCTAATTTACTCCAAACTTGACATCTTCGTGGTATATGGATGAGTCACTAACGTTGTCACTTAATTTACAAATCATTTGTTATGTGAAAAAATATATCAAACAAAAGTCGTAATTTGTTATCTTGGGTTTTTTAAATATCTAATCTATAACATTTGAGTTTGACACTTGACCAATTCAATTCAGAGAAATATCTTGAAAATTACTAATTCTTAAGAAAAAATTAATTGATACACTGCATGGTTATGTTAATACGATATAACTTTTATTGTAATAGTCTTTTATATAACAAACGAATTACGAGTAATTTAAGATGACAGAATTAGGTGAATCATCTTTTATAATTCATAACACAAGAGATTTCCGTCCAATAAAATTATCACTCTCAATTACCTAACTCATTCCTAATTAATGTTAACGTGCTTTCATATAGAGTGACTTACATTAATATTCGGATACTAAATTTTGAGATTGTTATAATTTTGTAAAAAAGAAAATCGACAAACGAATCCATTGCAGATTAAGTCAAAAAGTTTTTTCAATGTTTTTACAAACTACAATAATTAATATAATAGCATTTTCAAGAAGAAAAATATTAGTTTTAAAGTATGAGCCCATATTGTTGTACGATTTCTTTTTACAAAATGATAACAGTTCTAATATCTAGTATCCAAATATTAATATATAATTTGCAGCTTAACTCTAGCTATTACTCAACCACCTAAATAATTATTCATACAAATACTATCTCTTATTGAAATTTATGTCTACATTAATGACATTAATATATCATAATTCAGCATGAATTAGCGATTATTTGCTATTCCATTCTAGTTAATATTATAATTAATATCAATATGATTTGTCTTGTTATTAACCTTGAAACAAGCAAAGTCAAATTTAATTAAGAAACCTCGTAATAAAGAAGAAGAACGTAATAAAATTTAAATGACTTTAATTTATTGATTAAAGTTTTCTAATTTGAGAAACTTGTACGTCGATTATTGCAAGAAAATAGAATTTTATACCTTACACCAATTTCCTTCGACTATGATTTCCAATGTCGTGTCACGCAATTATTTTTAATCTTAATTGATAAATCTACAGGATATTCCTTTCTCTTAAATAAGTTTACGAACAGAAATACAAAAATAGAAAAATTTAACTTTACAATTACTATCTAAAACGTATAATTCTTTTCATTTCTTTTTTTTTTTTTGTTACATCTATGTTGAACTACTTCATTCAATTCGATTAAAAATTGCATTCATTTAACATTTATTATGTTAGAAAGATGCTTGTAATACTTTTTAAATTTAATAAAATTTAACTTTTAAAAATTGTTTAAGTTTGAAATTTAATAGTTACTGTATACTCAAATATAAGCATTCGTGACTCAAAGTGTTAAGGACTCTGCAATTTGAATCGTTTGTAAAAGATTAGTACATCTTTGTACTAATTACATTCGTGGTATACACATACTTATCATAAATTTTATTAAGTATGTATATACTTAATTTTTTTAACGCAATCTGAACTAAAAGTTATTGATCTAATCGTAAAAACTAAAAGAAACATCTAATTATTAAGTATTACAATAATATAAAAAATGTAGAGGGTATTTATTATTAACATAAGAAAAGATTGACCGACAAATTATAGAAAATAATAAGAATGTAGAAAGGTAGACGATTAAGGCCTAATTAAATAAAAGTATGCCTTTCTTTATTGTATAATTTTGTAACATTTAAATGTTACAGAAATTGAATTGAAAAATCTGCGAACATCGACGCCAAAAAGTAATAATTTGTATTCATTTCGATCGTGTAAAGTTAAGGAATTGAACATTTAATTAATTTCGTATAGACAACAAATTTTCGTACTGTGCTTCTCAAAAATTGATTAAATATTCACGCACAACTTGAAGGAAACGTTTCTATCAGTTGAAAATGTTACTAATTGTTAAAAATTCTGTTTGTTAAAATAAATAACGAAAAATATACGATTTCGCTACCATTGTGCTCAAAAGAATTGTAGTAGTTCGAGTTATCGCTCAATATTTGTTCACATTAATTTTATAATATTATTATAATTATTATAATGCAATGTTGTAATATTATATTACGACGCGATAATAAGAAATTATAATAATATAATATTATAATGTTATTATAATAATCTTTTGCGATCCTTTGACTTTGTTGCAGTAATTTTATTAGCCAGGTTCAAATGAATTTTGGAAATAAAATAAATAAAATAGAATGAAATACGAGAGATAGAAACATAAGCACGGCAATGAAATCTGTCCAAAACGACTGGACTTGTTCAATCGAAACATAGTGTTCAGAATTTCTGAACAGTAAACTATAAAGAGTTAAAGGATCCGTTGTTAAAATATATCTCACGTTGCCCCCTAATTTTATATAACGCTACGGAAAGGCTCATTTCGAGAAAACAAATATTTTATCTAACTGTGATAGTAATAAGTAATAAATAATAAATAATAAATAATAAATAATAAAAATGTTTGTAATTGTCCTACAGTTGTATTAATGCAATATGCAACTAGCTTCGTCGTTTCCTTTCTGTTCTTACACTAAACATGGATAAGATGTATGAAGATAAGAATACATTATAGTAAAGTAAGTCACATTAATTGCAAATGTCAATGCTTCAATTATGAAAAAAAAAAAAGAAAAAATCTATTCGTACAGAATAGAAGTGACGCAACAAGGGATTCGCACAAGAAAAATGTGTTATCAATCTTATCATAAATTGTCATTGCATGAAATTGTTTCGATGTAAAATACTGGAAACTCTAATAAATACGTAATGGTCATTAAAATTTATGTTAATTTTAACTTTATACGCAAAATAAAAATTTAATGGATTGTATGATGGAAAATTTTTGATGTATTTACTTACTACCTGTCACATGTCAAATTTCTTTAAATTATGAATCATTCGATCTATCGAATCTTTTTGTATTTTATTTATATTTCGTATCAACTTGTTTAAAACTGTTTTTTTATTTTTTTTAAACGATATTTCCGAAATACGGTTAACACAACGCACGTGAGGTAAGTATTTAAATTGCAAAGAATCCTTTAATATATGACAAAAAAATACAACAAATTGTACGAAAAAGTTATTAAGTTAAAGTTAAAAATAACGAGATAGTGTAGAGAATATCAATATATGAAGTAACTGAGTTTAACTAACAATTTCTTTCCCTTTGATTATTAGATGAAAACACAGTTTTAAAAAAGTTTTCGTAATAAATAAGCGTAACAAATCTATTTATCATTTACGAAGAAAACTGTACCAAATATAATTATCACTTTTCATTTTGTGTAATCTGTTTCATCTACAATTATTAGAACAAAGATAACCAAGGGATACATAACACTTCAACGCAATCGTTCATTGTAATTAAAATAGTCTCTAGATACGTGTATTTCAATAATAATTCTGATTAATAACGTGACTAATTATACCACTTAATAATACATGGTCCAGAAACACTTGTTCAATCAAATTTGTATCCGATACCATTAAAGTAAGCTTGTTTCACGTTAGTTTGAACAACATGCGTTTATAATTGTTTGATAAATTCCATCCATTTACAGTTTCGATGTTTATAACGATCCTGTTAATTAATTTGATCAATAATTCGAATTAACTATATGCTATTTCGTGAAACTGCACACGTTATCATGTTCAATAATTAAAGAAGTAGAGAAATGTTTGAGAATGCGTTAAATTTAGAAATTTTTGAATAATAAAGACTGGAAAATCGTTTTTGTGTGTATAATGTGCATTATGATGGTAATGAGATTTTGTGTTTAGAGAAATGCAGATTTAAAATTGTGATTTTTTAAATATACAATACGTATATATATATATATAATATAGTAAAAGTCACTTATCACCTCGAAATTCATTTGTTACACTATATTAATTATTACGCACGACTTCCTTCATACCGTATAGCTTTCGTTTGAAACATTTTTCCGAATAGTTTAAGACGACAGAATTTAACGTCTATACGTATTAAATTAATGTTTACAACTGTCAAATAAGAGGACAAATCGATTCGTATCGATTCATTTGTTGAAAAATGATATAACTGAACGTAACACCTGCGGGAAATAGTTTCTTCTTGTATACATGATTTATTATCCTACTCATTAATAACAAGTTGGGAAAGAGAACAATTTTCTAATCCAATTACGAACGTACATGAATTTTATGTGTACACACACGACAATTCGTATTATTAAATTATAAACGTTTAATTTAAAAGTTCTGTATACTGTTCTGACATACGTCGTAACAAAAATGGAATTTAATGGAATTTAATAAATGGAATTTACAGTTTCCTCCCCAGTTGAAAATTTATCAGAAATTTGGCACTCACAGTTGAAACGTAACAAAACTTGAGATTATATTGTTGATATCATAATTTTGTTATAAATTTTTTCTTTACATTTCATCCGATATATATTTAAAAAGTTACACACTCCTTTAGTATCCTACAAATGTGTTTTCAACGAAACTATATTCCTAGAGATGAATTTCAATTTATTTTCAAAAATTCTTTCATATAGACGAATCATTTTTCGCTACACTTATAAAACTCTTAAACGTATTAAAATAAACATTGAAAAAGTTAAATGATATCTTCTGTCTTTAGAGGAAACTCGACTTCTGTTACATTGATTCAACGTGACTCGCGATCATAGTGTTTCTTGTCGTAATTTGTACAATTCACGTGAAAGCTTCCTCATTTTCCGAACCAATAATTCGCGGCGACTAATGGCAAGTTCTGTTTTACAAGATTGAGATTCAAGTGTGTTCAACTCTTGCTGAAAGAGAAAGAGAGAATTATACATTGACATGGTATAATTTTTCACTTTCCTTTCTTTCTTCCGTCGGTCGCTCGTTTCCTCTAATGCGACAGGTGGGACTCCAGCTAGAAATTGTAATTGATTAAATACAGGACGCCGGAAATTGCTTTAACGTAATTGAACGGAATAATATATTAAGAGCCAAGAATTCTGATTCTTGACATGAATTCGAAGTTTAAACAAGATATATATAAAATATATATGACATAAAAAAATATATATAATATATATATATATAATATATTTAAAAAAGATGTATAATATATAACATAATACATATATAGTAATCGATTAGAAACATAATGATTTAAAAATAAATTATTTAATTGTAGAACATTTCAATTTTATTTAATAACTTTAGCGATAACTATTACTAATTTCTGAGAATATAAAGTATTAAATGAAGTTAGTATCTTAAATTTTTGTAATCTGACATAAATCACACTATGTTTATGAATTTTTAAATTTTTAAATATTTTTAAAGAAAACGTAAAAGAAAAGAGAAATTTATTATTTATTACATATCACTGAATATTTTACATATTTTTGCAAATGACATGCATTCAAAAATAATCTAATAGATCTGCAGTTTAATAGTAATCTTTGACTTTAATTTTGACTTGACTTTGAGTTTAATAGTAATTGTTACAGAATCTAATACATTCTCTGTACCATAGTAATAATTTGAGCAAATTCAATTATTTACACTAAATGATTCATAATGGTTTAATCGTGATCATTCGCACCTTCTGACTAAATTAAATCAAAATTCTCTGATATAATAAAATTTAACTGAACAAAGAAACTTTGAGTAAATATAAAATAATCTAAAGCTGTCAATGTAATACCGTAATTTGACTATTATACAAAAATCTTTTCGTAAAAAAATGGAAATTACAATATGAACGCCTGACGCAATTTATCAGAAACTTTAATTAAAACGTGTACGACTTAATTTGAATATTATTTAATTCGTTCAATTAGACCCTGTAGAGTTATGGTTTAATTAACTCTCGCTCAACGAGTGCCGCCATTTAGATCCGACATTCGTATACTGCATTGCATCTCTATTCGACCATTCGTAGTCCGAGGATTAATACTGGTTCTATGGATTATTTATATCTGAATAAGCCAGAGATCAAAGGCCAATAACTGTGAAAGTTTTCTAACTATACACTGCTCGTTAAAAAGGAAAAAGAGAAAAAGAAATTGCAACATCTAGAAATTGGGATTTGACTGTAACAATTCGAAATTTTGACTATTAAATTTTGGTTTATAAAAATTAGGAAATAAAGAAGCTTATGTTAATTATTAACTACTCATTCTTTGCGGAATTCGAATATTTTTGCAAACTTAATAAAAAAAACTTTTTCTTTTTCAAAGCGTTGTATTTCTTGGCAAGCAACATATTGCTCAGTTCAAAGGAACACAAAACGTGAGGTGTACGTAAATATTTTTGTGACAGCCATGTTAGAATATGAAAGGTATTATTTTTTAAAAACGAAAGACTAGCTATTTGATTGTTTATTTCATTTATGTTAGCATTTTCTAGAAATACGTTTTATATTTTTGATGCTCGCAATACTATCAATAATCTCGCAGAAAAATAATTAGTGTCGAAGTAACGAGTCGAGAAACTTTAATTTATTCTAAAATAAATTGGGATTATCAAGCAAAAATTAAAGAAACAAGATCTTTATACTTTGGCTATTTATATTTATACTATTTTGCACAAAACAGTATACTATGTACAGTGTATTAGTTTTCACTAAGTTATCGATTATTAATAAAAACAAACCTGGATCGTTCTTCCGTTTTTTTTGCAAAAGAGGAAACACAAGCAAGGTTGTCTCTGTCAAAAAATATTTCAATTTTAAAATTGCAAAACATGTTGCTCGGAGGAACTGCAATTTATAGAACATAGTTGAAAAGTTTTGCTCGATTTATTATCAAATTTCTGTTACGTAACAGAATTTGTCGGTATTGAAAACTTCAAGCTAGTGATCCGTAGTTTTGCTAACTCAATTTTGTAAAAGAGCTCAGGAGTGTAATTTATTTACGATAAATTAACCGTCTGATATTTGACATAATTGGCATAAAATGCGATTATTACGATTGGCATAAATTGCGATTATTAATTATTACGATTTTAATCGGATCAGTGATTCTGAAGAGGCACGAACAAGTATAGTCTGTTTAAAGCATATGTTGACGTAATTCATTTGTACTGAATAGAACTAAAATTGTATAAGTGGATAACAATAGTTGTAACATAAGTGGATTGCTTGTATAAAAATTAATTCATAGTGTAAGATAAAATATTTTTTGTTCAAAGCTTAAAAAGAAGAGAGAAAATTAGTTTTGGAAAATTCGTGTACACTTATTCACCGAAATAAACTGTTTATAAAAGAAAAAAAAAGAATTAGACGCAGCACGAGTTTTAATTTTCCTGCCGTAGGCGACGCAGAAATTATGTACGTTCCATTTATTCTGTTAATTTCACGAGCCATGATATTATTTTATCACATTGAATTATGTATGATAAACTTGTACAAGATGTTTTCGTACAGAAAATATAAAAATCACAGACTGAGAGGTTGTAACAAGATATTGTTGAACGTCTAATTTAATTTTGATTATAATGCTGAATAATATACAATAGAAAAAATATCTCTGATCCATAAAAGATGGTTAAAATAACAAAATAAGTTGAATTTTATTTTACATACTAATCCCTAATAAATTATATTATAATATAATTATGAACGGAAGTATTTAGACCTCGCTAAAAAATTTTCAATTTCGTTAGGAGTGAAGCATTGATTCAATAATTCAGAAATAATGGCGAAGAAGAGATATTTGTAACGTAATTACAGGATTATTTGTGAGAAGCTTCGAGCGATTATCATCTGGCAATTTGAAAGCAGTTTTTCGAAGAATCTTGGTAATTTACAATATCAACCTGGTAACTACAATAAAATAACCTTCATTATGAAATAACCGATTATATTATTAATTTGCAAAAATGTACATTAGAAAATGAAATTAAGATATGTATGTGTATAAATAATTTCGTACCGCATAAATAAATCTGTAATGTACAAATTTATTTTTAATATTTTATTACTTATTTGCTGACTCTTATATTTTGTTATTCTGTATAAATGTAATAAAGAATGTTCTTCTTTAGACACGTCTTCCTTATTTGACGGCAGTTTTCATGGAAAGTAGACATTTATCCTAGGCGAAGGGAAGCTTTACAAGTTTTGAAAATGAAACTTGTAAAAGTGTAGGGAGAGACTTTTCATGTCAATATATCGTACATATATATCTCATAACGATTATGATGAAGTGTAAAGTTCTTTGAAAATTTCTACCTTTTTCTTGGTGAAAATGTACTGGTTCGTTCATTATATTTAAAGTTATCCTTACTTGAAAGAGAATCAGAATTTTCGTCCATTAATGTCATTGTGTCGTTTAAATAATTGTCGTAGTAATTATACGAACTGAAAATATTATACTTTGTACATTACATTTCATGAAAAATAAAAATTTAAAACATATTATATTAAATTTTTATGAAATAAAAAAGAACATTTAAAACACGTAACGACAGAGAAACTTTAAACAGGTATTTGAATGTTGCCTCTTTGACAAATTAAAGAATTTTCTTGGTGCATATGTAATATACGAATTGATTTAATCTGCGTAGTGGCAAATATTATGTTCGTCTCTCTACATGTTTACATATTTTATTCAAATACAAAATATATTTTTCGTCAGTTAATTATAACAGTAAACTAATTCAAATGACGCATCAAATAAAGATTTAAATAATTAATTATTTACTTTCATTTCTCAGAATAAAACCCAAGAAAATGAATATTTGCATATCGTATTTTAAGACAAAATGTACAACAAGCAGACGTTCTTTCACTAATTTGTATTTCGTATTTTATTTGTTCTTTACGCTTTAATCACATAACGCATAACACCTCGTGCGTTATACGAACGGCGATTCAGCAAATAAGGAGGAGAATACGGTTTTTAAATATAACTTTTCTGATTTAATATTTTAACGAAACAGAATATCTTTCCGATTTTAATCTCGCGATATTTTATTTTTGGAGTATACGTATATGTGTTGAAATCGGACAAGGGAAGCAAATAGAACAAGTTTCCAATAAATCATATCGCACACAGTTTGGTGAATCTAAAATTTTAGCGAGAATAAATATCGAGAAAATGAAATTCTTCTGCTCTGTCTATTTTTCAAACTTTGAAAGTTCCTCTTCAAATACGAAAGATTTCTCTTCTCAAAATTTCGAGAAGCGAGTAAAACTTGTAAAAAGTGCGTATGTACGAAATGACCGAAACCTGAACAGATCACGTATGTAAAATGTCTGATCATAGATAAGTAAAATAACAATGAGATAATAATACGCGTAATAATAATGATGAATACTATCACTGAGACAAATTGGCGATTTAGGAATTGTATGGAGATTATGCAATCTCACGTGAGAAAGTTTCAGTACGTGTTCGTAAATGCACGCGATAAAAATCTTTACATCGCGCAATTTGCCACACGTAGTGATATAAATGTAGATTCTCTTAAATTTTTGCCAATAGCCGTGCAGTTGATGCGATATTAAACGTTTAAATTACGGAAAAGAGATCTGTATGCGTACTTGAATTTTTCCCTATAACGCTTGTAATAAAATGCGATCACGATGGACGAAGCGTTCCCTGTTGACCAGTCGGCATTAATATATAGGCGGTATATGATAAATGATCGCGTTTCCTGATCTATGCAGTAAAATTTATTACAGTAGTTTAAATTTGCCACTTTTTAAGCAATATGTCTGTATAGGTATTTATGTCCTATATTTTTATATTTAAGTAACGTATTTTCATAAATTATAATGAAACTGTGTAAAAATTGATGAATATTAAATAAATTAATTAAATTGAAAACAATTTACGTTGACATCTTCTACAGAAATATTGCACTTTCAACGTATACATATTGCATTTGCACGGTGATAAAATTATACAAATGTTTAAAAATAGAGATATAATTAATGTGCTCTTGCATACATAATTTCTTTTATATTTCATATGAGTTAGATGAACCTTCATAATTATTAGATAATTATATTTCACATTGTGTTATGTTTCACTTTTGAATAGCTAAAAGCATTCTCAATTCTTATCTTCCTCGTGCATTTCATTCTCTCTCTCTCTCTCCTTTTTCCAATATCTTCGCCCCCCTTTTTTTATCATCAATTTCCATTTTTGCTCGTGTATTACACCCATTTATTTCTTTTCTTTCGACACCATTTTCATTTTTCTACCTTTTACCAATCTCTTCATCTATCCTTATGTTATCATTCTCTTTTATTCCGTTATTTTTGAACATTCACGTCACCTCCCCATTTTCTTTTAAAACGATGTTCGTGTTTAGATTATCAGTGCAAAATCGATAAACCCGTAATATTTAAAATACATAAATCTCGACCCTATTTCGAAAATTTGCTATGAAATATATATATATATATATAATACAATATTCTAAGTTCCCAAAAATATCGCCAGTACGAAAACCGTGCTATCCTTTATCTCCTGTAGAACTGCCTGAGATAACAATAATTCCTGTATCATATCACAAGAAAAACGATTTCCTTGTTTTTACTTTACATTCTGGCTTACATTTTGATTTATTTGAAATAACTTTTTGCTTTTCTTGCTTTTCGCGGATATTTTTATTAATTATTTCCTATCAGCAGATTTAATTATAATTTTTTTAATGACCGATAAAAATATTTCGTATCTTTTAGTTTCATGTGAAAAAATAATATTTGTATGAAAATAGGCTACAATTATACGAGAAGCGTGGAAAAACTTTTATCTGCTTATGTTAAACTCAATCTTAAACTAAAGAAAATATGAAGAATTATTGATATTTCATTACTGTACTATTCTAGAAATTAATAAGTCTATTTCTAGAAAATTTTAAAGTGAAAAATTGCACGGAATGCAAATAGTGCGAAAAATAAATAACAACGTTTTCCATAATTTCCATAATACGAGTTAATTTCTAAGACAATGTCACTACGAGATTCCGTTTTCTTTAATTATATTATATATAGCGAATTTACATAAAAATTTGCAATGTACAGATGTCAAAATTGTTAGTATAAAATGTCAAAGACTCGTTTGTGTAATTAAATGCGCATTTGTATACGGTTATTTTATATTTTGCACGAAACGTTCAAAGGTACGTGCATTTCTTGCTATCTCGATCACTTATCCTTTGTGTACATTTTGCGGTGCTACTGCTGTTTCACAAAGTTTGCAAAGCAACCGCAAATTCAGTACGACATAGGCCACAGTATTTTGAATGAGAAACAAAATTATTTTTCGAAAATATTCTTGCAAATCTCAACAAGTAGAGAATGAAAAAATATTTCTAAACAAAAAGAAAGAAAGATGAACGATATATGAAAATAGAAAACACAATATTTGAGAAACAAACAATATTTACTCTGATTAACAAAATCTATGAATCTCCTTATAATATTTGCACCCCGTTTCCACATTTAATATTTTAATTTGCATAATCTGTAATTACGTTTCGAACTACCAGTCGTTTCTTTTAAACACAGAATGAAAATTTTATTACCTTTCGTTTTGCTTGGGATCTTATTGTTAGTTTAATCGCAACGAGTTAATTTCAAAGCCGTTCCCACCGCGGAATGTGAAGTTTCACGCGGAATGTGAAGTTTCACGCGGAATAAGAATCACGCGTTAATAAGATTTGTTTTCAAAGTGCCACTGCTGCATATTGATCGCAGAATTCAACGTTGAGCAACCTCTCAGCACCGCCTGAGAAATCTTTTTCAAAGATCTTATTCTATTGTGATAAAGTTTCGACGGAAATAATACATAATTCATACAATTTCGGGGGGAAGTTGTCAACGTGTTTCTGTTGCTTGCGAATTTGCGGCAATTAATTAGCGAATGAGACAAAACAAATGCCATCTGCATGACAGAGACATCAAAATTTGGAATAATAAATGAAATGATGACAGAGGTGGCATATAGTAGCAGAAATATTTCGTTTTAAAAATAATTACATATTTATTTTTAATTTTAATATAAAATATTTGTAAAAAATTGTTCTGCAAGTGTTTTAAAAGAAACTCGACGTTCACATATCGCATTTTGGCATTGACAGTAATATAATAAAAAAAAAAAAGTATAAAAATATGTATAAAAAATACAAAGAATAAAATTTAGAAATATCACTATGTCAGAGATACACTAAATTTGTAGAAATGACAGACTTCAGATCTTTTGGTATTATAATTTCATGTTTATGTGATATACTAATGATTATGATAATCTAAACCTAAATTAAAAAGCCTAACCTAAACCTAACCTAAAAAAATTCCACAAATTATACGATATTTTGAGGTAGAAACAAATTACACAGCGCTAACAAATAAATCTAATAATCTTTTATTATAAAAAATATTTACGGAAAAATATATAGCAATTTAACATTGAAAAGCAGATACAAAACAAAGATTTACATTTTTTTCAAATATTTCAATATTCCTTTTACATTTATTAAAATATTTCAACATTCCTTTTACATTTATTAAAATATTTCAATATTCCTTTTACATTTATTAAAATATTTCAATATTCCTTTTCAAATATTTATTATTGTACGTATGATTTATTATTTCCTATCTGTATTCTTTTGTTCATTTTATATTTTATCGGAACTGAATCAAATATGAAAATTCTGCTTTTAACTCACTAAATAACAAAAAACCCAGAAAATTAACAGAAACGTACTTATTAGAATTATATTTACAATACGCGAATATAAAAACTCTTAATCCATCATTTCCATAATTAGACGAAGAAATTAGATTTAGTGTTCACGCGTGTTCACGTTGAATAAAATCAGGCTACTACATGAATATTTATTCGAATCTGCGCTGTGTCACACACAGAAGTATCTGTTATGAATATTTA
Organism: Melipona bicolor; assembly: GCA_030673865.1. NCBI lineage: Eukaryota > Metazoa > Arthropoda > Insecta > Hymenoptera > Apidae > Melipona > Melipona bicolor. The sequence goes on from JAHYIQ010000029.1 coordinate 856,676, forward strand.
TACAAATCCACAATACACAGAAATTCAGACTAATTGATTATTGATCAGAGAACGCACGATTTACTTTTCTAAACGAGAATGCACAGAGAACGAAATGCGTCTCTTTCATATTGTATTTTTCTGCTCCCTCGCGGAAGAGTGAGTTTCCGACTTCTTAAAGTTTTATAAAAATAATTTTCACTTCTTGTTCTTTTTATGCACAATAAAACGTCACGGGATATTTTATTCATTTTGATTTTTAATTTTTTATCATTTATTGATACATTGTGATTTAGGAAATAAGATCAGAAATTTAAGATTGTATTTAATATATAAAACTGTTAAATAAAAGCGCTTTGAAAAACGCAGGAATTTAAAGCAATTTTTTTTGTATTTTTCTTAATTAAAATTTAGAGTCAGAAGTATAAAATTTCTTACTTTAAATTATTTAGAGAGAACACATTTTTACGAAACATTATATACCACAGAGGCAGTGCAAAATATTTTTCAAGTCAGTCGTTCCTGCATAAACACTGTATCGAGCAAACACACTGTTTTTCCGACGATGGCAGAATTTTTTTCAACAATTTCTTTCTCAATTATCCTCTGCCAAACTTCGTGATTCTTATTAATTTTTATTTCCTCTATAAAACATACTATCGTTGCCTAATTTTATTATAATTATCAAGCTAATTTAATAACATAAATTTGTACGAAACGAAGTTTTATTTCATTTTATATACTATCATCAATATTTTCAAACCGAGTTTATTAAGAGATTTGTTAGATCTTAATTTTACTCTATTTCAATGAAAAGTAAAATTTTCAATCTGAAGCCACAGTTTCTTACTAACAATCGCAACCACCGAAGACCAAATAATCCACTGCAAAAAAGTAATAAAAAATGAATGGAACAATAGATTACATGGATCGCAACTGAAAGCACTTAACTACACAAAGGTATCCGACCGAGACTTTTACCAACAAACACCAAACATTAGCAACAGGAAAGAGGGAATAAATATCACGCCTAAGAACTGGTACAGACATATAATACACGAACACAAAATTAAAAGAACTACAACTCCCACCTGCAGCCATTGCAACAACCATCCACATTCAACAGTCAACCATCCACAACAGTCATTCTGCACGAATATCACACCACAGAAGCCCAAAGACAGAGACACGGAATTAATTCCAACATAAATCTGACTTCTCAAATTGACGTACAAAGAGTTTTAAAATATCTCAAAAACACAAACTACTACACAAATATCTAATACCACCGTCGTCGCTAATGATCTCGCTGTCGATGCGACGTAAAAGAAAAAGAAGATTTTCAATGTTTTGATACTCGGGAATTACATAGTTATTGATTATTAAGGAGCTTGTATCTACCTAATATAATATAACGTATATGTATATATAAAAAGATGTCTCAACTACGATTAATTTCGTTTACACACGAGAGAAAAGTTTTCAAGTTACTTTCGAGTTACACGATGTTAGAGATTGATTGAATTTGGAAAAATTGAAAGGAACTTAGAACTTTTTTAATTACAGAAAATAAGTCAGAGAACGCGGTAGTTAGATGATATCATGATTCAACCCAGTTTAAAATATTTTAATACCACGTTTCACGAAGATCCACTAATTAAGATGTCTTAAGCAAAACATGGGCCACTCTTAAACATTCTTTGAAAGTTTCTCAAACTTTGCTGAACGTCTGCGAGTGTCAGATATCAACGGACACACGTTGATAAACAACCCGAGGGCATTTATTATATCTCCGCACGATGATGAGGATTACTTCAAAAATCTTGAAACTCAGCATTTTTCCCAGTCGGAGTTCGATTTATACCAGGTTCGAATACCTGTCCGATGGTATTAACTCTTCCCTCCGTCGACAATTTTTATCGTCCCAAACCACCGATTTGACATTCAGTAACCATTTCTCTAATTCTCATTTAATCTGAAGTTCACAGCCTCTGATATTTTATAAATTTGAATAAATCTTTATTCTTTAAATATTCTCCGTTAAAGAATAACACGAATTAAATATGAAGAAATTTAAAGCTGATTATATTATATTATTCTAAGAATTTATTTTCTCGACAAATGAAGATAATCTTCAATAGTGATCGAAAATATAAATAAAATTGTCGGTTTGATTAGAATAGTACAAAATTTATGCTAGACAGATTGGAACATATTGGGAATTTTGAAGTGCAAAATTATTCAGAATGCACAGAATATAAATATATACATAAAGCAAATCAGAATGTACAATGCTTTTCTATGTATTCATAAAAATATGAATCTGTATAAAAATCCGCAATGGATAATAACATACTTTTAACAGAAGAGCAACTTTAAAACTCTACTTTATCAACCCTGTGCTATCAAAATTGTTTTGTCATTTGATTTTGAGACTGAGTATATATTTTTCTACCCTTTTCATGATATATTTTACTAATTCTTAATAATTTATTTCATAATACATTTCAAAAATATAGCTTTCCACAATAATTAAATATTGCTTGCCTCAATAGAGATTTAATTATAAAAACGTTAATTTATCGTAATCGATAATTAACTTGCAACTACTTTAAATATGAGTCACGACATCCAACAATTTTCAAAAATTCTTCCTATTAATTTCATATTTAAATGTAGTCTCTCAGATTTAACAATAAACGATATTCTCGAAAAAGTGAATTTTAAAACAAGGTTTTACTGATATTCAAGTGAATTAGCATACGAAAATTTTTATTTCGGCACAGATTCTGTTCGATATCGCAAAATAATAAAATCCAATTGCGACGTACGCTGATTTGAAAAATATATATACTACAAACAACAAACACAAAGAAAGGAAGAATTGAAATAAAATCGTGTCATCAATACTACAACGTTGGGTAACAATCAGCAGTGTTGAAATGAAACAGCGTGTATTAAATTGCGTCGCGATTGAAGCAAAGCGTTAATTCATAACATAAATTATAACATTAATACGCAATGTATTATTACAATAAGTTGATGTCAATACATGAGTAATGAAAGAAGTAAAATAAGTGACATCCTTTCTCATTAAAAATATCCTTTTTCATGAATTGCATTAAAAGTATCCATTTTATGAATTATTTTCAATTGTACTTCAGTGTACGATATTATATAGAAAAACAGAAAGACACTGCCATATTTCATTATACGTAATTAAAATGTTGGTAATGACCTATAATAATATTATAATAATGTATTGTAACCTTACATATCATTATTATACATTATTAATATGATAACGCGTGTTATTTATATATTATTGCAATTATATGTATATTATTATGATGCTCAAGCATGATTTTGTGACTGATGCGACACGAACCATTGATAAGTGAAGAGGAATTTTTAATTTAAAAATAAGAGTCTCCTATAATTTTATTTTTTTAAAGATAGAAAATTGCATTTTTTTCGGAATAATGCTAAACAACATTAAATCTGAAGCGAAATGATATGCAACAGTAACCTTAATTTACAAGAACTGTTTCGAGCTTCCAATTACTGACGTAGTAACAATAAGCTTATTCTCCAAGTCAACATCTATTATTTATATAATTAATTTCCGACTACATTTCTATTGTGCATGGACAGTGTATAGAAACTAGTACACGTATGAAACATAACATCACGGAATTTCTACAATTAATGAATTTAATTGGCAAGATTACAAGAAACGAACATGTACAAGGACGATGTAATTCTATCTTATGTGAGACAATTATGCTTGTATTTTTAAGTACAGATATGCTTTTAAAGGATCGTTTTCGATTCTTAAAGGGTTGTTCTATTATCGATCTTAGTAAAAAAAGTAAAAGAGACACGATCTACTTGTTAATTCGATTTCATCCACGATAGCAATCGCTACACACAGAAAATATCCTATTTGTAGCGTATAATTGGTAATAAAATATGTAATTCTCAATTATATCACAATTTTTAAGTTGAATTATTGAATCATTAGTATTGATTTATAACTTCGGAAGAAATTTTTTCTGTATTGCTCTATCTAGTATAGATGACACAATTTGAAGTTGATTAGGAATCAAGATGAAATGTTGAACTTGAAATATGTTATAAAGGGAACAGAAGACACAGACAGAATGAATTCAGTTCAGTAAATTAATTTTTAAAGGAAGAAATAGATAGAAAAATTCCAGAGAAATGAGAATACGAACAGCACATTATGAAAAATACATTATAAGAATGTCGTATTTCTATTGAAGTTCTACAGAATCCTCAAAAGTCTACAAAAGTTGAAGAAAGAAACGGAACGTTTTCTTAACCACAATTTCCTTGTAATCGCTGATTGTAATTAAATACGATAAAATTATGATCTTTTGAAGATATTCTTTTATTTTTGATATTCAGATACAGTAAATTACAACATTTTCTGCATCATTCTACAACTTACCGCATTATTTTAAATCGAAATTTTACTATGGAGAAAAATGAGTAAACGGAACTAATTTGCATGTAAATTCCAATTACTTTTATTTCATTTTTACACATATAAGATAGGAAATTAAGTAGAGTTTAATTTAACGTGTCGGAAAAGGAATTTTCGTGAAAATAATTGGATCGTAAAGCAGTCCTAGAATAATAGTCCTCTCATAGCCCCTCCAGAGGAAGTAATTTCTCTCGTGCCTCAAAAAAATTAACAATTTTTTTGTAGTACACATTCATTCTGATCATTTCTAAGATAATTTGCCACACATTCGCAGCCTGGAACGCATTGCTGAAATATAAACGATTTAACTTTTAACTCACTGCTGTTTTCGATACAAGTAATCCGTTATTAGATAAAAATTGTTATGCAACACTAAAACATTATGTTATGTTATACGAGATGTTTTATACAATTCTTTGAGGTATTTCCACTTTCACATCAGCTTATCGACAACATTTACAATAGTTTTAATAGAATTTAAACACTAACCTGAGTGCAAATTTCGGGATTAGGATCCTCGCAAGTAGGTGGACAAGCAGTGCCGCAGTCATTCCACATTTGATTAGGTGGACAATTCGCCAGAATTGCTGTTTTTGAATGTCAAATGTTAGAAAAATTTTTGCTTCTCAAACATATGAATTATTTGAAATTGAAACTACTTTAAATTAGTATTTAATTAAATCAATCATTTAATCCTCAAACTTCTAGAAGAAACACACAAGTATCTGTACGATATTCAAAAGTTGTGCAAAATGTAGACGAAATTCAAAGAGTATTCTAGAGATAAATGTCAGTAAATTAAAAAACTATTACAAGTTACAAAACTTTCAAACTTCGAGTATTATTTAAACGAAACAATATTATAACTAATTTAAAATTGATAACTAATCCAAAAATTAAATGATACATTACAAACAAGAGCATATTATAAATTATTGAAACAAACGAAATATATGTGCCGAAATATTCGTTTCTACTTTCACTTCTGTTATTCCGTACTTTTTTATTTTCACCAAAAATAAATATTCAATAATAACAATTTCCACAAATTACAGAGATTCTTTTCGAAATGTAGGAGCAAAATATCTTATGTGTGCGTGTGTTCAATAATATTATTTAAGTATAGTTACTTACAAACAGAAAAGGTTGCCAAAATGGCGAACACAACGAGGAGGAAACGAGACATCTTGATACGTTTACAAGTGTGTTATGTTATTCGTAAGATGAAGTCGCTGAATCTAATGATAATTCAGATCACGTATGCTTTTATATAGCCTAAATTTTCCTGTTTTTTATTTTTACATATGGTATTTTATTTGCATTTGATTTATGCGATTACAAACTACATATATGACGCGAGAGAACGAATAACAGATTACTTGCATCTTATCAGCAATATGTCATTTTACTGTACTAACATATTCCATCATGTTGATTTATTTGTTATTTAATTAAGTTTCATTGTAGTAATTTGCTTATGTTTAACACGTAATTTACTAAATAAATGAATTTGCTTCTTTCCCTGATTTCCCTGATTTTTATTTAATAGACTTTCTGTAAGAGTTCAATAATCGTGAAACATTTTGCAATAAAATTCATGATGTTTTCTTTAAATAATCTTTTCGTTGCATATTCCCACAATTTGTCTATAATTAATAAATATAACATTGTAATTTTTAAACGGAATTTCGTGTTTTGTTAATTTTATGACTTAGTTTATTTAAATTGCAATTCAACAACAAAAGTTATTTTGTAAAAAGAGAAAATAAAATACGAAACAAGAAATATAAATGATAATATCAATATTGAAGAATTTATAATTGACGTTATAACATAATATAAATGTTGTAACAAGTTGATTAAGACTTTAAAAATATTATTTTCAGTTTAATTATTCTTCTTGTATTTTAATAAATCAAAAGTGTCTCAGAACATATAAAAAAATTTCCATATTTTTCAGACAAAAACATGTTTTGCATTTTAAGTTTTTATTAGGTCTTTATGATCATTGGAAGACTCTTTATAATACGGTATTACACAGTATCCAGGTATAGTGTTCTCTTTACACAAGCTAAGTCATTCATAAATTACTCATAAAGGAATTGCAATCGTATTTTACTTGCCAATTTTTTTCCCGGAAACATTAAACTTTTTATAAATAGCTCTGTTGTGATTCAAATTACCGTTTACATACGTTTTGTATGAACGTGTATGTAATGATACGAGTTACAACTTTCACCATTACAATAAAATAATTTACGATGGTATAGCTGGTAAGAATTTAATGGACAACAGAATACATTTGCTATTTGCGTTTACTTAAAAAATTGCTTCTTTTACGTTTCTAAGAATGAGGTCATCAGATGGAAACACGAATTCACACTCAAACGTACACTTCTCAATTTTTTTCAAAAGCATTCGTGTCCAGTGAAATTAATTCAAACTACCATGTTAACAAAATTAATATTATTGCATCAAGCAGCTCTGAATCATTAATAACTACATTATATAATAATTAAATTATAATAATAACCAGATGATAATTAATCTAACAATTATAACGTAAATGTCCAATGTTAATGATTATGTATAATTCAATAATTTAAATGTCTAATTAGCTGTGCGAATTTATGAATATTTTCATTTAAGATGATGATATAGGTTTCCGATATAGGTAAATGAAAATTCATGCTACTTGTCTAAGAGGTTTTGTTGGAGGGAAAATTAATAGGTTGCAACATCCAGGTATATGTTCCTACGATAAGTAGCGTTTGGTGTCTTTATAGAGAAATACTATCCGATAAAATTATATCAACAAAATATAAATTTATGTTGAAAGCAATAAATAGTAGCATTTATGCTACCAAACTAATTGTGTCATGTGTATTATGTGCATGTATATTACGTACATGCAAATGTACTATATGTGCATGTGTATTACGTAAATGCAAAAAATTTCATAAATCAATCAAATCTCAAAAATTTTCTGTTATATTAATTAACGGCTTCTAAAAAACGTATAAATATAAAAAAAATAGATATGTAGGAATCTACAAATTCTTCAATCTCTATCTGTTACAATAAACAAAATTCTAATGATTGATATTATAATATCATGAAATATAGGCTATCACTGTATAATATTTTCGTACAAAGTGAGGCTGGTTTTAAGTCTTTAATCTCTATTATCACGATTCAAGAAATTCAAGAAATTGTATTTCACTTGCGTGGGGTAAGTTTACGTAAAGAGGGATTACACAAGCGAATTATAGAATACATACAAGTTTTACGAAACACGAAACACGAAACATGAAAGCTACTGGAGAAAAATATAATTCTTTCTCTACAGAACCACTATTACAATACGACATCACTGCCGACTTTATCGATTTAGAATAGGATTGATTATGCAAATTGAATACAAAAATAACAATTAAACTGCGGAACAAATGTAATAATTAAAAGAAAATTTGGCAAAAATCATATATTGGATAATTAAAAATAAATTTAGAAAAATCGAACAGAATATGGATACATTCCTAATATCATTGACTAATAGGATAAACCGGACAACAAATGTGGTTTTTTGTGGTTCCCATCTAATGGTTCTCAAAAATCATGTTGCTGACAGTTCTCAAACTCGCCGTTGTTTAGACGTAGAGTGCGCTAAAAAACCAGTGATTTTTTAGTATGTCGGTATTTCAGATCACAGGTCATGAAAGTCCTAAGATGCAATGTCTATTCATATACCTCGTCTGTGATCGAACAAAATGATACCAGCTGGTTAAGTCACAGACGAGGTAACAGACCAAGCATTTTACAGGATTTTGTGATCCGTGACCTGAAATACCGACATAGTAAAAAAAGCATTGATTTTTAGCGCACTCTACGTTTAAACAACGGTGAATTAGAGAATTACATCAAGTAGAACGATCGAAGTTGGTCAAGTAGTGAATGCACCGGAAATATGATTTTTGAAACCCATCGTAGTGCTGTCACATTTTCAATACCGAAATGTGAAGCTAGTAACTAATCAAAATCATTTTACTATATGTCAGACAGAGCTCTATCTATATTTTACGGTAAAATAGTTTTTTTTCATATAGTAAATTAAAGTTTTAAAGTTATAAATAAAATATTAAAGAACCTATGACTTCAAATAAATTTTATCAAAAGTCCGATATAATATGAGAGAAATTAAAGAGAAAAAGAAAAAACAACCTTCTCATTTAATCTCAAATATAATCATTATAGAAGAAATAATTAATCTTCGACTTTCTAAAATATTTTTGTACGAAAAATAGACAAATTAGAATGGAATATTTTCCACACGCTTACAAATTAGTTATGTCAAAATTACATATTATTTATTTTTCATTAATGTAATGGATATATACATCCACACAAACCTAACCGATTGTAACAAATTAGTTCGTATTACTTGCTATATATATATATATATATATATATATATATATAATTAATAATTGTATCAGTTATATAATTAATTGTTTTTTGATATGTGTAAATATATTAAATTTATAATAAAATTCTACATTCTAAAACTCACAAAATTATAACTAATAAAAAAAATATATATTTTTTAACAAATGAGGCAGTGAAGGTGATGCTGAAAAAGAAAACCTATCACAGTTATCAGAAGGACTACCGATAAAGAAAATCTAAAACAAGATAACAACAGCCAAGATTACTGAAAAGGAAATTGCAACAGTGTCAGAAGGGCCACTGGAAAAAAAGATCACGATACAGTAGCCAAAAGAGCTACTAAAAAACAAGCATTTCCTACTCAACAATACAATAACCAGAAGGGCTACTGTACAATTATCAACATTACGAATCCAAGTAACAAACCGTATCTTGTTTCGCAACACTAATACACTAGCGCTAATTGTGAAATAGGAAATTTTCAAAATCAAACGCGAAGAGTGCTACGTCATATTTAAAACTTCCGAAAATAAGTACGCAACGCTATTAATCTACTACTCACATTTAAAAATGCGCAACACTAATTGCGACGGATCCAGTGCAACCATGCTGGAAGTTGTAGTTGTAGCTGCATCAGTTGATTCAGGTGAGCCTTCCATGAATCCAATGGAAGAATTTGAGCACTTTTTAAAGGCAACACTATTTTTAAAAACGCGATCATTCATTATCGTAACACTAAGAAAAAACTAATCGCGACAGAACAATATCACAACATTAAAAATAATTGAAAATCGCGATAAATAATGTCGCAACACTAACTTTATAATTAAATTCAATGAAAATTATTATGAACAATACAAAACTATACGAAAAGCTACTTCAAATACTTTGACATTCCAAAATTAATTAAAAGCAATAACTCCATAATTTAATTTAAAACAATAAAAAGCAAGATAAATTTTATTATGTATAACACTAAAATAATTATAAAAATTCAAATCAAAATTGCTAAAGACAGTCGCGGTATTGTAATTCGCAACTCTAAAGCAAACACGATTGTCATTTTTTCGCAACTAATTTAAACCGTGATCAATTTCTCGCAACGCTAGTAAACAGGCGCGAATTTATTTCGCAACTCTAAGTCAACCCGTAATTGATCTCTCGCAACACTAACAAGAAAAATCGCGATTTTCCCAAAATGATCATAAATGATCATGAAGAAGAAAAAAAAAATATCTACAAATATCTACTAAATATCTACAAATATCTACTAAAAGAGCATAGCGACAAAGTAGTAACAAGAATGACTTCCCATGCTCTGGAATCATTTAAATGATCCAGAGGATGAGGAGCCATTTGGTGTGACCCTCTTCGTGGCAGTTTGCCGGGCCTCTTCGGCTTTTAGCCTCTTCTTTCTTCGAGCGCAATGCCCGCTGAAACTTACGTCTAGCTCGAGTCTTTCTAATCGCAAACTAAAAAATAAAGGTGAAATAATAATATAAAGCGCGAAAGCTGACCCTAATACAGGTGGACGACTAACGATCACAATGATCGTTAAACGTTCGCACGTGCGTGCTCGAGCAATACCTACATAAACGTTCGTTTCGGGACCTATTCGCGACCTATCCACGACCAGGACCGCGATACTAAATTCGAAAAATCGAAAAGTAAAACCAGAAACAAGTGGCATGCTCCATTTGTACCAATTTCACTGTCGATTTTTCAAATTAGATTTCCTGAAACAGGTTGGACACACGAAAAGGGGACACACGACCAGAGACTGTGTCAACCTGCCCGGCCCTACCTACTTATAATTAAACACAGCCATACCAGAAAGTAAGCTACCTATCCTAACCAGTCGCCCTATATTTAAAAAATGGCAAAACAGACACACCAACACATTCGCTCCACGGTTCTTACACATACCACTCAGGCGCAGACCTAAACTAGAGAGGACGTCCCGAGACGCCTCCGACACCCGAGCTCAACACACAACTTTCACACTCTAATTTACATACCATTTTCCTAAAATCGACTGACAATGACTAACGACCATTGCGTAAAACGTGGCTAAAATACGTTTACAGTTTAACAACTAACAAAAAATATGTATTATTTTTGTAGAAATTACATGTGCAAAACTTCAATCATTGTTATAATTGATCGTATAATTAATAATATAATTATAGTGTATTTAATGGGTATTATTATAGTAAATTTCAAATACAAATTAGAGCGTAAATATTTTAAATATTACAACTTATAATGAATGAAATACAATAAAAACGACGCAATTCCACATCCTAACCACTCACACATATGCGGAAAATACGTCGTGCACGATACGCTAATACATTGTCAGTCGCTGAAAATTTTTTTATAAAATTACAAACTATAATATCATCGTGCCCAACGTCTTTCACCCACCCAAGTAGCACCTGGGCACGTGAGTGAGATCCTGACAATGGACACGGAAGGGGTTAAACCTGAAAATCCTGAACTAAAAAAATGATTAATTTATATAACTTGTATCTAAACGGACTATTGCATTATTCTATTTCACACTGTAATGACTCTACTCTTTGAGAAATTATTGAAATTGCAAGAAAATAAAGACAATGAACAAGACTAGAATTTTTTTTTAAAAAATACTATGAACAATCTTACAATTGAGTCAAACAATTAAAATTAAACAATTGACTCTAAATTAGATATTAATAGAAATAATCTCAGGCGACTTCTTCATCAAAGCACATTTTCGAAAATGCGAAAACAGTTCCAAACTTTTTGCTTTGATTCAAAAATCGACCTGTTACGAAGTATCTTTTTGCACATAAAATTTCATACATATTTCTACGGATAGAATTCTAACTTATTATGTTCCAAATTCTACTAAAGTTTATAATAATATAATTATAAAACCCAATTAATCAAATCATATAATACTATTATAAAAGGGAAGATAAAATTGAAAATTATTAATTATTAAATAAAATATATCACCAGTATCAATAAATAATACATAACTGCATCTTTTATAGCAACGAAGTCGGAGGGTATCCGTCTTCTCTACTACGAAACAAAATCGTTTTAATAATAATTATTTATAAATATTTATAATTTATCTATTCACATGGATATTCGTATGGATATTTTACTTATGAAAACATTTATATTGATGATATTTTGATTTTATAAGTAATGGCTATAAATGTATATATTCTAATTGTAAAATCGCGATGTGCAAGAAGTCCTATCCTGATCTAATGCATAAAAAAACCTGAAATGTTACTACTCACGGGTATAAAAAATACCCGCGGTCACTATGCTCGTCAAAAATTCTACGTATACAACCAGTCACCCGTGCCGATTCGGACCTTTCGTCCTACGACATGGTTAAGTGACCGGAGGAACAGAAATGCATGCGACTCACGGGATAGATGTGAAGAACGTTATCACTGATGCTGCACTAGACCAGGGAAAGTTATCCTAAAGACCCTCATCAAGTAGATACTCATGGTGGAAGTGAATGCCGTGAAAAATTTCCTGAAAAACATAAAATATTTTGTTTCTAAAGACACAGTGTTATTTGTGAAAATTTAAATTTTAATACTGATAAAAATTCGGACTAATTCGAAGTGTTTGTAGAAAAAGTACTGTAGGATAAAATTCAAATACAACATGCTAAAGTACTTACATTTTTAGCTTTTGAAGCATCATAAGATCCTTAAAGGATGGATTAGGAGAAGGGGAGATTGTGGAAAATCTGTAACAAAATATCAAACATTATACTTTGTTGTCAAATTTGAAAAATTGAGTAAATTAAAGTACAATATCTAAAATTATTTACAATCTTGATCTCCTGGAGAGACCTTATCCTCTTGAACACTGACTCTAATATACCGAAAACGAACATTGAACAAGAAAAAAAGAAAAGAAACAAAAAATAAAAGACTATCAACGCGCGCGTTTAAGTAATAATCGGCGGACTCACTGACTCTAACTTGGCGAATTATAATTTAAATGAATTAATATTTTAATTTAATGACAGCCATTTTGCTTAGTAATATATTAAAATACTGCACAATAAACACTGACTCTAGCGACCGCATTGCGCGCGGTCACAAAAATTTTCTGAAAATAAAGCTAATTAGAAGAGGAAGAACAAAGTTTATTTAGAAAACACTACTATTTTTCTAGAAAATGATTGAAGAAACTATCTAAAATGATTGAAGCAAAGTATAACATAGTAAAATACGAAAACTTTAAATTTAATAATCTAATACAACAATATATATCCATTTGAAAGTATATACCATTGAGCTATGATGTCCACATTCGAAATAAAATATTAATTAATTTAATCTTTTCCATTTTCATCTTTGTATTCCAAATAATTACGAGTTACATATTGTGAATTATATTTTAAATGTATATAAATTATATAGCAAATATTACCTAGAATGAATAAAATATTATCAACTTTCCGCGAAAGTTCATCAAATTGTTCATTAGTGATGGTGATATCCATGCATTTCATATTATTTTTGCAATCAAGGAATGACCTGCACAAAAAGAAACCAAAAGTTAGAACAAATATATCAAATGAAAGCCAGTATGTAAAAATGAAACGATAATCTATTTCAAATTCTATTAAAAAAAGCGTACGAGACAAGGTATCGGTAACCGTAAGAGTGAAATCGATAATCGAAGAAAAGTCCTGGCACGAAAAGCTTCAAAATCCTATTTGATTTCATTATCTTCTCAATGAATCGTCAAATACACGCGTATTAGTTAAATAATACTATTAATGAGGTATAAATGGAAGTAAGAGTATCAAAGAGACGCCACCGATAGGTTAGAAAAGTTGCGACTCTAATGCAATGTAATACGTGTTGTTGTCACGACATTCAAGAGCCGAATGACCCCCCGCGACACAAGTCGTACTGTAATTGAGAAAATAGTAGGGGAAAGGGGAAACCTGAACGAAGATTTCCGTGTTGTTGTTTTGAACTTCGAGGCCTTCAAGGCCTTTTACGCCTTACTCTGTTTGGGAAATGAGAAATTTTATTATGTTACGCAGTAAAATTATTATTTTAACTACTAAATACATTCTTACTAAATTATTGTTGAATTTAGTATTAGAACTGTTAAGAATTACGCAATATGAAATTAAAGAATTAACAAAAGTAGAAAATGTTATAATAGAAGTGTGTATGTAAAAACGTATAATAAAATACGTGTGTATATATGTGTGTATGTGTAAAAGCATATAATAAAATACACGTGTGTGTGTGTAAATGTGTAATTACTTTATAATTAACTAACTCATTATTACACACATACACACATATATATATAACAATGAGTTAGTCAATTACAAGGTTACAATATTTGCACTGATTAGAATTGAAATTAAATTTTGGTTAAAAATCATAAATAACTTTTAGCATAGTATATTCTATTTAAATGTTTGTATGCTATTTCTCTGATTGTAGAAAATTATGTGTAGTAATTATTTGGTTAAATCTTGAGTTCCATACCAAATCATACCAAAAATGCACGTTTTACACTAAAAATTCATAGCACAAAGACAAATCGATCGTGAAAAATATCGATTACCTTCGAGAATCATAGGAAATCTATTGCGTATTTCGCCGTGTAGTGGCGCTGTAATCGCCTGTTCCCCACGAAATAATAACTTGAAATAAAAAATAAAAAACTCTGGTCTAATTCAAATACACAAAATTCATGAGAAATTCCTAAAAAAAAGCAAAAATACTCATACTCTTGATGAAAAATTGTCATTACTTCAAATTCAAAAATTTTATTATATTACGCAATAGAATTATTATTTAAGCCATTAAATATATATATGGGTAATAAACAATTGTTGAATTTAATATTAGAATTGTTAATTACGCAGTATGAAGTTAAGGAATCAACAAATGAGTAAAAAATGTTACAATAGAAGTAAAAGCATATTACATATACTTATATATATAAAATACAAAGTTATATTACACATATTAAGGTCACAATATTTGCATTGGTTAGAATTGAAATCAAATTTGGTATAAAATTATAAATAACTTTTAGCATGGTATGTTCTGTTTAAATGTGTATATGCTATTATTTCTTTGAGTGTTGAAAATTACATGCAATAATTATATGGTTGAATTTTACCTTGAGTTGAATCCAAGAATGCACGTTTTATCTTATAAATTCATAACACAAACAAAAATCTAACAACTATTGATTTAAATTTTTACCTCAGAACTTCTGGATAACACTTCTTTCTTGATGATTTTTCTGAATAACGTTTCCTTCTTTACGGATGAGATGTGAGTCTTTCGGCCATATTTCCCGTTTAAAAATCGATCGTGAGAAATATCGATTACCTTCAAGAATCGTAGGAAGTATATTGCATATTTCACCGTGTAGTGGCGCTGTAATCGTGCCTTTCGCACGAGATAACTTGAAATAAAAAATAAAAAGCTCTGATCTAAATCAAATACACAAATTCATGAGATATTGTTAAAAAAGAACGAAAATATTCACACTTGATGAAAACTTAATTTTAAGTCAATACTTTAATTTAAAATATGAGAAAGTTTATTACATTACGCAGTGAAATTATTGTTTAAGTTATATTTAAGCCATTTATTTGAGCCATTTAATTATGCAATCAGTTATGTATTACTACATATTAATTGTTATTAGCTAATGAGTAACTTAAGAAGTTACAAACACAAATACTATACACATAAGTAATTCACAGTATATTGTACAGAACCTACCTTTTACAGGTTATAAATGCATATAACACGTCTGCATATATCAAATTAAATGTTATCAAATCTATATCAGAAATTATCAATTCAGTATTGAAAAATGGTAAAAGATTTGTAATATCAGCTCATATCAGTCAATAATGCAAACGTTCAAATATATGATTACATGGAAAAGAAAAAAAGGACTGGGAAAAATCATTTAACTACATATGACAAACGAGTAAACAAACATGTAGTAATGAAATTAATGATTTAATGATTAATAAGAATATATAAATACTTACAAAACATCAACGAAGGGAATTATGCAGGTTAATGATTTCAACCATATACGTTTCAATAACATAATAACGTCCCGCGCTGCAAGTTGACCGAACAACGTAGTAGAAAGATGGCACTAGTCACAAAGGAAGAATTCGCGCGTCTTTCTAGAATTTGCGCGCGTAAATTTAATTTGATTAAGAAGTGTAGTAAAATTTAATTATTATTTGAAGTTTTATGTGTATTTATAAATCATTTTATGATAAGAAAAATAGATTACATTAGATTACTATATATTGCATATGATTTTACAGAAGTCTTTTATTTAATCGTTGAATTATAATAATTAAGAATTCAATGAAATCACTTTACTTTCGTGTTTATTACAAATCATAAATTACGTATAGATACGATTAGCTTATAAATTTAAAATGAAAATATATTCTAGTAGGTATTTAAATTAGCAACATAATAGTTTAATGATTAATCTTTTTATGGACGATTTGAAATTCTTTCTATAAAACTGTTATTTCTTGCTTGATTTAAATTATTTCAAATTATTTATTCTATCGTAGCTAACAATATATACGTTGTATATACAAATATTTAAAATTTAGAAGAATTTCTAATAATTTCTATAATTAATTTATCATGATACACTTTATGCATGGCATAATAGAAAATCAGTTGAGATATATAGTGGCTCGTTGGTCTAGGGGTATGATTCTCGCTTAGGGTGCGAGAGGTCCCGGGTTCAAATCCCGGACGAGCCCAGTTCTTTTTATTGAAAATTTTTATTTTATAATTATAGTCTCTAGTTTCATATGTCAAAAGTTTACTTCATAAATAATCATTGCTACAACAATTACATTCTTTGAGATATGAGTTATTATTTAATAATATTTTTTACATACCTGAAAAATATTTACAGATACTTGGAGTAACAGTGACAATAGCTCTTACAATATATATCTCTTTTTTATTTTTAAATTATTTTCAATATATAAAATTATTTTATTTTTAAATTATAAATTGTGAAGAAGTGTTCAAAGTGTTCCTTGTCTCTGTAAATATTGGGTTGGCAACTAAGTCATTGCCGCTTTTGTCGATAGATTCACTCTACACTTTCTTTTGTTTTGTTAACGTGGTCAGAGCATCTAACCTATATTTTTTTCTTACTGTGTGGACTTCTACTTTTAATTAGTAAAAAAATTATATCGATTAGTTCTTTAGTTTTGTTTTTATCCCAATTTAAAAATGGAAAAACAGGACGTGCACTTCCGACACATTTTATTGTATTACTTCCGAAAAGGCAAGAACGCATCGCAAGCACAAAAGAAGTTATGTGCCGTATATGGAGATGATGAAGCTTTAAAAGAAAGGCAGTGTCGAAATTGGTTTGAAAGATTTCGTTCTGGTGATTTTTCACTGAAAAATGCACAACGATCTGGCCGCCCAGTCGAAGTGGATGAAACCCATATCAAGGCCATTATCGATTCAGATCGTCACAGCACAACACGAGACATTGCAGAGAAGCTCAATGTATCGCATACATGCATTGAAAAAAAATTAAAAACCCTTGGTTATGTCAAGAAACTTGATTTATGGATCCCTTTTATTTGAAATCGGCAATGACTTAGTTGCCAACCCAATAGTATTTTGTGTTTACAATTTACTTATTAACCCAACTTTCGTTGGGTATTTCAAAAAATTAATTTATACACTCATCACTATTCCCCTCCACGGAAATCTTTAGTAAAAGGCGAAAGATTTATACGTTGTTTGAAGGGAAAACCAGAGTACTTATTTCATTCATACATTCTAATTTATGGTATGTGAATATGATCTTCACAAGCGAGAAACGTCTCCCTCTAGTGTGCATTTTGTGCACTAATCCTATACTATTCGTTGAAACAACTATGAAACCATAACGTGTATAAATTTTTTATTTGAATTCTTGTCAGAAATTTTGTTATTAAACTGTTATTAAGTTTTGCCTAAAAAATATTTATGCTTATGTAAAACAATTGATTCATACACTAAAACTATTTTTATAGTAAATGAATTTTTTAAACTAGATATTTTAGATTAGATCGTTTTTTATATCAGATATTTTTTTAAATATTAAGTCTAGGATGACTAAACTTTTAAGGAAATTACATGTTCAATGGCGCCGTGGCTTAGTTGGTTAAAGCGCCTGTCTAGTAAACAGGAGATCGAGGGTTCGAATCCCTCCGGAGCCTAAACGAGAGTGAATTCCCCTCATTATTATCTATAATGTGTTGTAATTAATTGAGGGTTATTTTTTTTTTATATAAAATAACTCAAAACTTTTAGATTTTCTTTTATATTTAAAATAATTGCAACTGTATTGTATTTATCTTTCGGAAATTAAATATGACATAAGTGCAATATGGAAACTGAGCCTCTGTTTTTTGTCTCGTAAAAGATTCTTTTGCTCTATACTCCATTTAATTGTATACAATACATGTATTGACACGTATATGAAATGTTTCGTGTAGAATTGTACAAATGAAATTTGAGTTTATTGAAAGCAGTATGTATATAAAGTGTGATAGAACGTTCAAGTTTTACTTAAAAAAAATTATTAAAACTAACAGGAGAAATACTTATTCTATTATTGTGCTTACTCGATGTAGTCGTAACGACAACAAAAGTATTTATTTTTTGGCTAATTCAGATTTACTTTTATTTTGGCCAAATCGGTGTCTTTTTATTAATACTGCTAGTGATCAATTTGAATTACATATAGTTGGGAAGTAGCAGAAATTTCGCGTTTTAGATTAGAGTTGCGAATGTTAATTTTGATTTGAATTAGAGCTGCACGATTTCATTTAAATTAGTAATCTAGTGAATTGATAATCACATATGTTATTATTTTCTGCGAATTGTGCAATATTACTATTGTTAGTAGTATTTTTGATTATGAATTATTATAGTTCCTTAAAGAAAATGATTATAAATTGCAAAAATTTGTTTTATTTAAATCTGTTTTATTTACTTAAACTAAAAACATTTACGATAAATATTTGATTAACTTTTTAGTACTGAGATTACAATCGTCGCGAATATTTGAAATATAGTTACTAGCATTATTAAAACGTTCTTCTGTGGTTGTTTTCATCATTTTTCTATTTTCAAGTAAATGAATTAGTAAATGAATGAAATATATATAATAAAACACAAAAATACAAACAATTAGCAATTAAGCATGATATTATTAAATGAGATTAACATCAGGTTGAATATTTTTAGATTAAATTAAATTTATGGTTAAACGAAAGATTTGCAATTAGACGCTAAGAACGTAAAATGAATACTTATCTCACTTAAATTCTCTTTATTCAAATATTGAGTATGAAATTGTCGGGAGTGAAATAAATTTGAAATAATAGTATGTGATAAATTTGTATTTTCATGTGTACACGGACAGTGGACAATCTCCTGGTCTTGACAGTGCTTATTAGACTAGATTGCGTGCTCAAAGCACGATGTATGGCGCAACCATATTGCAAAAGCAACAATAAAACATATCATTTAACCGCGATAATTTCATTCCGTTTTGTAATACAACAACAAAGTTGCCCGTTTCAATTTACAACAAATATTGCGCTCGAAATTGAAATCAAGCGAAATTTATCGTAAAATGAAAAAAAATGAAATCAATCAACGTTCTTCTTTAATGTGTGTGAATCATTCTTATCTTCATATCTGTTTCGTTCTCGTCGTATGATAAAAGCATGTACAGTCACGCCATTAGTTAGCAGGGAAAATGCAGCCTATCTGTACACTGTGTATAACATATTACATTTCTTTTCGTCTATATTCGTCGAACTTAATTCCATTTAGACTTACAAGTCTACTTGCAAGCATTCTTATGATTCGCCTCGAGTCTCGCATTCGTGTCATTCGTCACACTAATCATTCGACATTGATTATAATGGTATCTACAATGCGGATGATACAAAAGTATGTTATACTCTGCGTATAATTGTTCATATTATGTATAGTTTAAATGTTTGATTTACAAATATCAAACCAAGGAAAATTAGGATAGCTAATTTATTTACGTTACCGCATTCTTGTTCCGCAATTCGTATGAAGAATAAATTGCGGGATTAGTTTTGAAATTTTGAAAAGGATCACAAGTTAATTTTTTTTGCCAGAAACAAATGGTTTCGAGTTACATTCTGAGTAATTAATACAGTTACTGAAATGCGAAAGCGAAACACCAAAAATGGTAATTGACTTTTCTAACAATGGTTTTCTACAAATGAACGAGAACATGATCTATTTTGTTGGATGTTCCTCTGTTAAAACCTGTTACTACTTCTGTAATTCGATTTTTGAGTATTAAGTATTGTGAAATTGAGCAATGGAACATATCAAGTGCTTGCTATCACGAGTTCCCATTGAATATTTGCAATTTAATTAAACACGGAAAGGATTTAAGTATCTATTATATGATAAAACTTTACGTCAAAATAGAAAATATAATTTTGAATTGAATTGAATTGAATATTTTAACCCTTTGAGTGTTTATTCCGTACTAGGGCATTCCGTACAGACAATTTTATAATCAATAATAAAATAATTACTTTGCTCATTAGAAAGAAGATAATATATATTACAATATATTGAATAAAATATAAATTTAATGCATTCTTAATTTGTTACATGTTCCTTATTCAGTATTAAATTCTTAAACTTAGTAATTTTAAGCACTCAAAGAGTCAACTAACGTTTTCAAGTAGTATTCTTTATTTTCAAGTGTCACGAAATATGAACGAATAAAAAACACATTACATAATCGTATATAATATTATCACGAATCCTTGAAATTTCTTGCAATAGGATAAGAATCGAAATAATTTAGTTTGTGACAATTTTCGAATAAACGACGACAGTATTAAAAAAACCATCCGTGTTTCACGTGGTCAGATATAATAAAGATTCTAAATTCGTTTCTTTCCTAAATTCGGGTCTTCTACGATCGCTGAAAAATGGATGTGGGAAGAACCTCAAAGCAGAATATTACACTGTCCGTGACATTTCCATTGTCCTGCCTCGCGATCTCTTCTTACGTCATGCATTAAAATCGCATAATCAGTTTTATTTCTTACGAGATATTCAAATGGAATGCATTACGTTCACGAGTTGGTGTATCGAACGTGAAACAATCGACGATCTGGTACATAAATGCAACCATTGCTTGAGAAGGCAGTGAATATTGTATACGAAACTGTTATGCTGAAATTTTTATACGAAAAAGATATAAACTTTTATTTCGATCGCACGTCGACTGCCATGATTTTTATGCTACTGATGTTATATTAAAATAGATCACGAGGAAAATAACGATGATTGTTTCCTTTATGAATTTCTACGTAAAATCATCGATCGGTGTGTGATACGAATTAAATTAAATTAAGTGACAAAGAAATTAACGGTACTTTTTTGCGGAATTCGATCGTTTGATTCACAGTTATTTCTAACGATAAATTTTATCTTATTCCATTATACATTCAAAATAAAACAAAGCCGATAAGAACGCAAAGCGTGATTTCCGCTTTATAATTTATTTATGCAAGGTTTTCCAGTTTGAAATGGCGGACAAAAGAAGTCTCGAGGCTTCTATTAAGAAATACTTGATTTAAGATTACCACAAGCCTTTGGAATTGTGTAATAAATAATTGAAGTCAACTATTGTTCAATAACTTTTTAAATGCGCTTTTTAATATTCACGGAAGGAAATAATTCCTTTGTCTACGGAACACCTTGCACGTTTTCACAAGTAAATAAAAGTTTTGCGACGATGTTCAATGGCATTAAACGGATAAACATTTAAAGCAGCAAGAGAAACTCGAGCCAATTTATTAATTTTCAATGTGCTGGTTTTAATTTCTTAAATATATTCCGTAACGTGCACGTGAACTGAAAATGAAGAAATTACTTTTCTATTTATGCAGCAACGCGCAATCATTGTACCAATATATACCAACATTATACCATTACGCATTCGATCCCAACATATTGTACATCTATAATCTTCATATTTAAATGTGATTTAATTCTAAACGCTATAAGCTTCACACGTTGTCTCATACATTTTAATAAAATCTCTATCTTAATGTATTACTTATTTAAAGTCTATAAGTAATTCCAATTTACACTCGACTCGTATTACATTTATAGACTATATAGTAAAGTTAATGGCTCCTTTTTTTTTGATAATTTCAGATTTCTCAATTTTCCCAATAAAAACTTCGTTACAAAACTTTAACGTAGCGATATATGTATATATTTGAAGTTTATCAAGTCCGCCGCTTATCAAGTTCACCGATAGTGAAGAATACGTAAAAGCTTCCAATGGAAATGAAGAATTTTCTTTTCACATTTGATTTCATACTTATCATTGGCCAATTATGAAACAACAGTTCAAGAGATGATACTGATTTAGAGTGTTCTTTAAACATTTTTATTTTCATTTGACACTTTGAAAAGTTAGAAGTCTGTCAAATCGATTTTTGATCACTATTGTTGTGAAATAACATTAACAGTTTTCCTTGCGAGATATATCGTACGATACATTTATAATTAAATTGCGGGTTTCTATGCAAATTCATATTTGCGTAGAAAGTAATTACAGAAACTGATTGAAAACACCAGCAACTAATCTAATTTTATTTTCCGACTCCTCTAAATCAGCAAGTTTTCTTGATAAAAACAATTTTCACGGATAACTCGGAAACATGTGATTCGGATATACTATACAATTTTTCCTGTTCGCTATTTCACAAAAGGATATTCAGTTTCAACCACCATCCGTTATTATTTAATGCAGTTCAAGAGCATCGAAACGATACTCTCAGTCTTTGGATAATACTATATCTAACGTACTATGTATAGTTATATTATATACACATATACGATATCCTATACAAATACATGGGCCGTGTTGTAGTACTTTATATATAATCATGTATAATATACATATATCGGTCGTATATGTATATGTACATAAATGCGTATCGATAGTCGTTTTTACTCGATAAACATTGTCCTTGGTACAAATACGAATCACTGGAGGCTTCCACCGAGGCTGTTGGTTCTAGTTATCAAGCGCTCGCTATGTATTGTATGTAGGTACTCGCGAAATTCTAACTAGATTTCTATGTCATAATTTTCGTCGAAACTGAAATAATGAATGAAGAAGAAAAATTCGATCGACCAATCATAATAAAAAATACTTCTATACGCTACTTGTGTTTTCATTAAATTATTATTATTATCATGTAAAACATAAAAGTTCAAATAAGAAATAAATATTAACAAGTAGCAGTGTAAGATGAAACGCGATTTGATTCCTTTTTTTCCCTTTTTTTTTTTTTTCAAAGGAATCGCGATAACTCGAATAATCTACAAATTTTAGACACAAGCGCCTTCCCTGCGAACGCTTCTACGTACGCTCCGCGAGAAAATCTACAAGATTTTATATATGTTCCTTACTTAATTTTTATTATTATCTTCGTTTTCCTTTGTCGGATCATTCTTATTATACCTGTCTGCACCGCGAGAAATAAAACGCGAAGGATAAACAATAATTTCTGACTAGAGAGAAACAAGACGGTTTCGAGGATCGATCGGTCGGAGTGCTTCGCATAAAATCAATCAATGAATAAATTAATACCGACACGTACATATATTAACGCATATAGCTTGCAGTTATGAATTAAACAATGTTTATTATGCATAATAAATAAATATATATATATATATATATTAATATATTTGCGATCGATAAATTAAACGATAATATATTATCTCTAGTCTAACGCGTGAAACATGGCAAACGAACGACTACGCACGTTTCTAAGCTCACACCGAAAGATACACGAAAATTACACAGGGCAGAAAAAGTAGAACGCAGTAAACACGATTTTACGAATTATGCGAAAACTAGGAAATAAACACACTCGATATTGACTACGGTTCGAAGTGTTCCATCGAGCATGATCCAGGCTCGTTACACGACACGCCTACAAATTCAATTCCAGCACAGAATCTTTGCGTGTTCCGTTACTTATTGCTCGCTACGTGACGTACACCGTGTGACGAAAACAATTCCCTCACCCGTCATCCGTCTCTTAATCTACGCAGTTACAGTTTTATCGGATAGCTAACTTACGATAGCTAACGTCGTTACACAATCGTGAATGATGATAACCATAGTAATAATATGTCGTCTTATAATACAAGTGTGTCGTGAGTGGTCAGCGCGGTTTCGTGATTTAAATTTATCCTCGGCATGGAGTCCCTGAGCGATGGATTTCGAAGTGGATTTACAAATTTTCGATGGATGGCGATCGAAAGGAGGATCCGATGATGATGTGCTGGCACAGCGGGGGTCGTTCCTCAAGCCGGATGCAGCGTTCTTAACTGGGGATGATGGTGGAGGTAAATGGTGAACGTGGCCAAAGCGAAAATCAAGCTGAAAGAGTTTTCGTTCGACGCCGCGCCGGAATCTTCGTAATCGTCCTCTTCGTTTCCGCTGGTTTCTTTGAAGCCTCGTAACTTCAGATCTGTAAGAGGAAATTACGATACCCTTACGGCGTGTACGAATGAAGTTCCGTCGGGGCGAGGTGTGTGTAGGCGTGTGCAGAAACACGATGAAAATACTCGTGCGGCTCGAGATGAGGATGCCTCGTTTTCCCCGTGTATTTTAAATTTATTTCGGTGATGGTTTATGTATTATGTACGACGAGAGAGCAGATTTATATTAACAAATGAGGTAACAGTAGTGAAGACATTTTTTTTTTTACGAAGCATGTAATACGCGTGTGTACGACATTTTCTTTTGTTTTCGAAACAAACGAGCGTGAAGAAAAGTTTTTCAAAATCATTCAGCTGCAAAGGATTATTTCCTCAATTAAAACCAGCGAGAAGGAATTACAGGGCGTACGAAATTAAATAATTTAATGATATTTAATAATTAATGTTAAATAATACTTAATAATTTAATGTTAAGTTATTACAAACAAAATTAAATATCATTTCAGCTTAAAGATTATTTGAAAAACGTTTCTTTTTATTTATATACATATTAATTGCAACTGCAAATCATAGCGCAAATCTCATTATCAAATCTCTCATCTAATATGTCAATTCTACGTTAATAATACGGTTATTATGAACCGCGAATTATTCATGGAATATATTTTATTCATGATACACATGCACGTATTTGCGAAAATTTGGTGACTGTACGTAATAGTATGTTTTAGTGGTATATTTACCTCTTTCTTTCAGCATATCTTGATTCCCCTCGAAAATATCATTTCCCGAATTGTGCCTTAACTTTCCTGTAATAACATCGATATTTGCAGAAAATATTTATAGACGAAAATTGGCAGAAATTGTATCAAATTATGTGAGATCGTTGTTTGAAAACGTGATGTAAATACAGCATGGCAAACGTTTATCGTTGCCGTGAAAAAAAAATTTCATTTCGGAATGAACGATACCTCTAGCATGTTACAGATTGCAACGTAGACGCACTTAACCGAGGGAATATTTCAATTGTTTCCGAGCAATTGCTTCCTTTATTGTCTTTTTGAACATTTCAATATATTCCGCATTTCATATTCTAGTTTACCATTTTTTTCTTCGCCAAAGGGAAGCAAACGAGAGCAACGAGAGCACCGGGGGATCGTTGCATTTTTATCCTGTTCTTTTTGCAGCAAAGAGCTTGAACCAGAGTTGACGTTAAATACGAATGAAAATGGAAAAACGCGGTTGCCTTTTCACCCCGTAACCGGAGAATCGATCGGACGTTTTGTCGAAGTTGAAATCTAAGTTCGTTTGTCTCCGTGAAAAGTGTGTCTCAGATCTTGTGTATTTTCTCAAGTAATGAGGGAGGAGGTTAAGAACACGAGCGAAACGGCCGGATAAAGTAACATAGATTGACGCAACGATCAGGGTATAATTGGCACGTTCCTCTGTAAACATAAAGATTCTCGCTAAATTGTCTTCTAAATTTTCCGTATTTTCTATATTTTCTTCTCTATATTTTCTATCGCGACGTTTAATCTGCTCACATTTCTTCCCGTGTTCCCTTCATTATTTTTATTCGTAAATTGGATAAAAAGAATTCACTAGAGAACGAGTAAAAAAGACAGTGCAAGTTCATTGATTTTTTGCAAAGTAGCTGTCAGAGTATTTCGCAGAATTTTTTACAGAAATTTTATATTTTCACAACGGTACGTTTCGAGAGATTTGAACGATCTTTTGTAAAAACCAATTGTGTTTTGTACCGTGCTACAAATTTTTTTCTTATACCGTTTCATTTCTTTGGCACGAGTTTCATACATTTCGGTGTCCTAAATATTTCAAAAAAGTCATTCCTTTGTACAAATAATTAATAGTTTGCTCCAATAAAAATGTATTTAACTATCTCGTTTGTTTTTAATGAAACGGGGAATGTTCAAGATTCAACTTGAGTAAGTTAGGAAAAAGGAAGAAAATATTTTGGAACTTTTAAAACTGATCGGTTTATTTCTTCAGGAAATATTTTTTCGTATCGATCACATGCATGTTTAGCTATTTCGGAGATGATTTGAAACATACAAAAAAACAGCGTTAAAAAAAAAATGACATGCGACCCTTCTGTTCATAATTTATTTCTCTGTAAATGTTCAAAGCATGAGTTGCTTCATAAAGCTGGCAAGCGATCGAGATCTATCTTTCAATTGCCTTTGACATGACATCACTTGGGAAGAGATCTCATCGTCTCATTGCAAGACTTCAGTATCTAGCGCACACCTGATGAAACAAAAAACGTAGAAATAATCCCCAAAAGCAGTGTATCGATCGTTTGACTATCCACACCACTTTTTACTATCTTATCGTATGTTTTAGCACACAGCCTCGCATGAATAAAAAGAAGAAGCAACTTACACGTCAAGAAAACTGTATGATTGATATAATATAAATAAATGCTGTTTAACATGCTATTTAATTCTACGAATGTTGATTCTACAAACGTGATTCAGATTTTGCCTAGTCTTCACTTCTCGTGTTGATAACACGAAGTCGATTATTTCTTTTTTTTTTCAGAAATTCAAAAACTCGATCGATCGTTTCGTCAAATATTTATATTACGCAATAATTTTTCGAATTTTTTGTTTCGTGCATGCATTCGTGATACAAACAAATGGAACTTGCTTAACGTGTATAGGCATTCACAGAATTGAAAGGATTTTTTTCGTCTCTTCTTTGCGGGAGAAAGGCCGACAGGAGATGTTTGCCGACGGTAATATAGCATTCCAGAAGAGATGGCCAATCGCGGAAACAGAGCTTGACTTTGACAGTGAATATTTAATGGGTGAATAGCAACACGGTCGCTTGTTCTTTTTCTTTTTTTTTTCTTTTCGTGATTTTGTTCGTTGGTAATACCATGTGATATTTGCTCTAAATCCCGGAGCAGGTACTCGTGCGGAGAAGAGTGGACAGAGTTCAATAAAGTTGACCTATAGCTCGAAACGGCTCTATAAATCTTCCATCGAACGCAACGTCGCCTCTCAATCTGTTAGCATCAAAATATTTTGCATATATCGATTTCCGACCTTCGAGTGCACACGCAAATGCGGCTGGACACTGAGCCAATAATAAATCCTGGATTTTTCATTACAAGCAGC
The DNA here is from genome assembly GCA_030673865.1 of Melipona bicolor. NCBI lineage: Eukaryota > Metazoa > Arthropoda > Insecta > Hymenoptera > Apidae > Melipona > Melipona bicolor. Next base: position 884,383 of record JAHYIQ010000029.1, read on the forward strand.
AGGACAGACGGGGGGAGAAAGAGAGAGAGAGAGAGAATTGGGTATTCGGGTGAAATGAAAAAGTAAACGATGCTCCTTATTAAGAAATATTCTGAATACATTAAATTCGAACTGATTGTACGAGTTTATAGTGACGTCGATATTGAAATTGTTCCACAGGTGTTTTCTATAGGATAAAGTTATTAAAAATAATAAAATAAATAAAGTTTGAATATTAATGAATATATTTTAATCTTATGAAGTATTATTACGAATACTTTGATTTTGAGGTCACGAATATTTTGAGTTCTGTTTAGACAGCTTTGGAGGAGGAGTGACTTTTGTAAATGTAGGTAAATTGAAAATGCCTGTTGCGGGTACAGATACATTTTGTTTGAAACAAAAATTGGGATCAATCAATTTATCATTTTTATTTTGGAAGAATAACTTGAATTTTCATCGACGCTTACGAATAAAATGATGAATAATTCAGCGTTTCAAATTTTATAGTTTGCATGAATTAATTAGATTATTTCACGTATTAAACGAAATGAATGCGAAAACGAAACTTTTAATTAAAATCGGAAGTATAATTTTCTAGATACGATAAATATTTCACAAATTGCTTTCGCACATCGCAGATTAAATAAAATATCAAATTTGTACGCGCTAATTATTAAACGCGCGAGGAATACAGAGCTTTGAATCTATAAGATATTTGGGTTATTTTGTGTTAAGCAAACGTTATACTGAGAATAATATTTCTAATCTCACGCATGTCGCATTTTCAAAAATTTGGTTTTTCATACTTGGTGAAATGCACGAACCTAAATAACGCGTACGTAATTCAAAAATAAATACTGGCTAAGCAATCTAGGGATAAGTTTACATCGATTTACGCGATAGATTAAAACTTGAATATTAATTACGATGGAACAATTAGCTCTCTCGCACCCTATATCATTTTATCAAAGACTGTTGCCGTGAGGTTATTTAAACATACACGAATTATAAATCATCCGGTAGGTACGAGATTATGAAAATGAAGAAATCCTTCTATTGTTCATTTTTCAAAGGAAATCCTTGAGAAAATGTAAATGTGGTATAAATGAAAAGGAGCTTCGTACGGAACTGGTTCAAAGGGAAAGAATATAATAGACATAAAGGTATATCGGATAATATAGCTGAGGAAGGTAGCGCGTAAAAACAAGTGTAAAAAACGTCTTTTGAAGAATGAAATCTGATAGTTTAAATATAAAGGTATGATTAACGCTGGAGTATTTTAACAAAACGTTTATACATCGCCCTTCGTGATTCAAATAATTGACTATGGAATGTAATTAATGGCGTGTAATTACGGTTAAGAAGCTAAACTACGCGAACTACTTTAATTGGTCTTTTGTGATTTTTTAAAATTCAAAAATATCTCAATTCTCGAAGCGTTTTGAAGTATTTTAAATCGTTTTAAATCTTTCAAACTGTTCGAAATGATTTATTTTGTTTGATACTTTCGATGACGAAATAATAGTGTCTCTTTGGTCAATCAAAATTTTGTACAATCATGCTTCTTTATATATTTTTTTCTTTTTCTTTTTGGCGTACATTTATGCTTCTTTTTTATAAATATTACAACGTAGGGAAAAATATTCCTTAAAAATGATAGTTAGACAGATAAAACACGTTCGGATTTGGTGGAAATAGCGAGTAACTTTGTTCTAAGCTGCTGAGAAGCTAGTGGTAGAATGAGAAAGTATTTATAGGTCATCGTTGAAGTTCCAACGAAGAACACACTAAATGCAAAAAACACACTCATTGCAAATGGTATCAGTTTATAAATATTTCCGACACAGAAAAATCACATAATTTTTATTCTCGCTAAAAATAAGTTTCTTTTATCAAAAGTACGAAACATGTATAAAACATTATTATAATATATTCCTCCAAAGATATCCTCGAAAACCAGACGCAAAGGAAAGAAAACTTCTTCATTTAATCTATAAAGTTTCAATGAAAAATTGATCTTCGTCTGATGTTACAGTCTAATTCGATTTTCGTTCTGTCACATTAATCTTAATATTAATGGTTTCCTATTCCAAAAACGGGTCGAAAATTCCGACTTCGAAATCATTCATGACGAAGAAGATCGAGGAGATTCATCATGCAAGAATTTTTTTTGTCACAACGTCAGACCCACAGATGAAATCTATGATATTTATGTCAAGCCCAAGTAGAGAGAATCGATACTCTATCCGACCTAAACGAACCTATAAACCGCGTACGAATTTATAATTCATGCAAGATGGTACGCTGAATGCCGGGCAGGATTTTCGGGAATGCGCGCGTATTCAGAAACAACCTGGAGGTTTAGCAAAAGCCCGGGCGTTTTGCTCGCAGGGAAAAGGGTTTGATGAACAAGGTGTAAGTTCAAAATGGCATTCAACCGTGGGCTTTTTACAGAGGCGTTCTTCTAAACGTCTAGCTCCTCTGAAACGGGTTCTATCGACTTTTGTGCGTCTTTTTCGCAACCGGCTGCCTGTCGAAAGCAAATGAGATGGTGGGCTTGTAAATCTGACACGGCGGTTCCTATTCAGTCACGATTTCACACAGAAATGGTTCCGTCTCGACTTGGAAAAACGAGCGTCGCGATCGCGCTGAACCTGAACTGTCCTTGGAGAGACTTTTAAAACTTACATACACGGAAATTCCGAAGAATTTCCCCTATAGAAACGTCCGATGCTCCCCTCTCCTCCCATCCTATCTACGTGTTTGCGTTTTGAAAGATATTAACGCACAAACATTGAGTAAAATCTTGGGAATTTAAAATAATTTCTCAAACGACAAATAGAATTTGTGTAAATGTACAATTTATCGTCTGACTGCTTTAACCGAAACTTTTATTAATTAATCTTCAACATAACTGTTCAATAATTTGAACTTTGCCTTTCTATGTTTTGATGGACCATTTGAAATTGGTGAAATTCCACAATAAAATTTCAAATGTAACAAGCAAAGTGCAGTAGTAGAACTTTACAGTCAATCCAGTACAACAAATGTTGTTTCATACTTACAATTTAGTCCAATCTTACATTTGTTTTTACATTTTACGATTCCTGCTATCTCGTATTTCCTGAGCAACGAATAGTCTCCGTTCCGTATTTCCCAAATTTTCTTTCAATTACTCCATCATTCCGTAAATGAAGAAATATTCTCATTTCGTTGATACGAGCTTCAGTTTATTTCAAACGTTACACAATACGTTTGAAACGATACGAAGCGTATGTCTGTAAAGTTGTGTCTTGTGGCTTTAAAGCAAACAATGGGGTCGAGGAGCCACGGAGAGGAAAAACAGAGGGTACAGTGATAGAGTGACCAAACGATATTGCGGGATTTATCCTTCGATAGCCTTAAGCGGCCAATTCAATTTACACAGAGGATACTAGCACGTGTTTTATACAGTTACGAAGGATACTGACATCGGAGGCTATGCCAACGGTTAACAAAATCGATATTGAAGGTGCCGCCAGTCGAGTGCATGTCGGATGGACATAAAAGTGTCGATTTGTTTACCAGAAATCGACAAAGCTTAGTAACACGATTGCTAACTGACAAATAGTCGTCGATCGACAACCGAGCGTGGTCGAATGACCTCGTTTGTTTACCTCCGCGATAAAAGAATCCGCCATAATCGAGACGTGTTTCCGTTCGAGGGTGCATCATACTTCACTTGCTAATTGTTTGTGATTAAAGAAATGTTTTTTCCCTCGCGAAAGGAAAGGGAATTTTCAACGTGGAATCTTTCCATTAATCTCGACTTTGATAGGCTATTTAGTTTTCAATCGCAAAGTTTTACGCAGATTCATATTTTTTTATGAAAATAAAATTTTAACGGGAAGCATTGTTTTTTATTTTAAAGTATACTCTATCAATAATGTAAAAATCCGTAGTTTAATAATATAGGGTTATTAGCAATATTATTAGCAGAAGGATGTATAAATTTCTTGAATAATACAAGTGACTTCTTGATAAATTAGTAAATTAATAAATCATGGATTCTGTAGTTTAGCTTCGGCTAATTTAAAAACAGATCATCGTTGATGATAAATTGCATTTTCAACAGGATTCCTTTGCAACACAGGTGACGGAGGCTAATTTTGAAGGAAGAATTTCTTTTACTCTCAAAGTAAAACACCACGTATCCTTTGAATATCCAGTACAATTCTGCGAGTATTTCAGAGTTCACTCTAATAAACTTAGAAATAAATGGTATCTATCTCGCGCGAGTTATCCAAAGATTTTAAATATTTACACTATACACATACGCCAATCATAAAACCTCGGAAATCTGTGAGAGCTTAGAATACCTGAGAATCTTGTGACAAAAAGTGCATCTACACAAACCGATATGTTACCCAATAAAGCTTCGATGTCCCATCGAGCTAGTCGTTGTTTCTTTAAATAAAAGGAATAAAAAGATAAAAGACGTAAAGGTTAGTAGTAGAGTTAGTCAAGATTGAAATGTCGCTACAATGTCGTTCGGCGATGTCGAATCGGCAAATTGGGAACAACAACTTTGGACAATTTTGTGTTGGTTATTAGCTTACGAAACTAATCCACGGTGGATTCGATTCGCATTAGCGGCGACGGGGACGTGACCCACCAGAGGAAACGGCAATTTTATTTTCGAAACTGACACACGATTATCCGAGGGCGAAATAAGCTTTGACGGGGACCACGTCGGTGAAAGCAAGGGACTCGCATCTAGCTTTTGTAGGGGTTGTGATTCAAGAGAATATCCGTTGAGTGGATTGGCATGCACAAACCAGACACTCGATCTAATTAATCAGCGACCCGTTATTTCATCGCAAGTACGTTACGCTGCATCATTCGGAAAGTACCACTCGACACAAAGCGAGCAATAACATAGGCCGAATGTGTGCCCGATCCCTGGCTCGCGTGTCGGGCACAAAAAAATAAAGCACCATCCGCGGACGATCTGAATTCCCTCGGCGAGCGACGAGAGAAAAAAAATGAAAAGAAAGAAAGGAGAAAAAAAAAAATATCGGAGTGGAATAACAAGCAGATTTCGGAATCGTTAATCCACCAAGTGTTGCCTGTCGTGATAAAAATGTAACTGTTTGGGGAATGCGCGTGATGACAGGAGAGTCATACAGCGAAAGGAACACAGATTTTGTTTCTCCGTGACTGAAATCGTTTTCAAGATCGATAGGTTAATTATTATAGGATATTGATTAAATTTTGTCTCATTGTCAATGATCAACGTAATATTGTATATACAATGTAAAAAAATTCTTATATTTTTGAGGTCGATGTCTTTCAATAAATCTTTCAGTTTTTGAATAGATGAAAATATAATTTGATAAATTTTCTTATTATCATAGATAAATAAATGTAGACAAAGGAAGTTGTTATATTTTTGAGATCGGCGTCTTTTAATGAATTCTGAATTGTTAAGCTTCTCGTAAATCTGTAATATAAGGAATGCAATTTCTTTAATGCAATTAAACATCCACGCAACAGTAAAATTATTACAATTATTACAAAAAATTAATTATCTAGTGAAAATTTATTTCAATTTCAGTACTGGCGAACGTTGGTTACAAGAGATCCCATTTGTGTTTCAAATTTCGTCGCAATTGTGCTTGAATCAATTAATGTATTAACGCCGCTGCAAATTGATTCTATTCCCTAACCAACTATTTAGATTACTGATAATTTGTTCCTGATTTAAAAGCATGTTTGTGTATATGTCGAATTAATGCACGGAAATAGTTTGAGTAATTAATAAATAAAGCTAAATTTAGAGATAGATATTTAAGTTGCATATTAAACAAAATGTCATTCAATTAAATCGACTTATAAGTGACAAATTTATATGATAGAAATAATTTCTAAAAATACTGCCATTAAATTTGCGCAAAAAATTACTTCAATTTTATTGTCATAATGTATCTTGTATCCTATTACTTTCAAATAAATAGTTTTTATAATAAAAAGAATATCAAAGGAAGGAAATTAGAACTCACCTTTGTATTTTGTATTACTACTAGTAGAATTCGAAGATGATATTGCTGAAACATATAAAAAACGTACAGTAACATAACTTTTTTTGTATTAAAATATTATATATACACATTTATGCCTTATGTCTTACATAACAATAAGTGTTCGAAGAATTTTATAACAAAATGTATTTCATTGCACAAATTGTATTTAATAATTTTGGTAATTAAATTTGGTTTCTCATAACATTAAAAATCTTGTGTAGTTATGATTTCAAATAAAAAATATTATTCTTATTATGGACGGTGCATCTTTACGTAAACACAAACAAGGAAAGGAAGACTAGTTTCAATTTTACAAACATTTTTATGCGTTTTTAATGCAATTATTCGAACGAAACGAAAATATGATACCGAAAGAGTTTATCTCAACAAATCCAAACTTTTACAGCTGTTTATCCACGCTCTAACTTTCAAACTTCTTGTTAGCCTTCACATTACGGCTGAAAGTTTACACACACTTCCAGTAAACGTACACTTGGCACAACAAAGTTTTCGACAAGTGGCAATGTAACAATTTATAAGCTTTTTATGGGAATATGCGTACGCTGAAGAAGTTTCCATTAAAACTTCAATACTATATTTTAAATGTGGAAATCAATTGTACAATGATCAAATATTGAGCAACTTCTCAAAGATAACTTTCTTTAAATACTTTATTTTACAAATATTTCTGAATTTAAAAAATTTTAAAATGTTTTAAGAAACTTTGAAAAATTACGTTAATACGCTACTGTTATATTAGTATTTTTGAATTTAAAGATAATTTTAGAACAACAAGAAAATAAAAAATTTAATAATGTACACTGTTATGGTAGAAAGTAATTAAAGCTGTAATTAAAGTGTAATCGTTTCCTTGGAAGAAATGCGTTGAAACCTCGGAAAGACTACTCTAATAAAATTTTGTGTTACGACAAAGCTACTGTTACGAGGTATTTAAAAGGTTTAACAAAAGGTTTTAACTAGGAAGTAATTTTCGATGAACTTCCTGAAGCATGGTTGTTTCAACGAGACCGGACTAGGCGCTCATCTCGCTATAAATTGAAATGATCGCGCGCATAGAGAAGATTGTAGAGATGTTCTGACATTGATCTCTGTGGAATTTTACTGAAATTTCTCATTCACGTACAATTTACAATTGAAATACTTTGATACTATGAAAAAAACTCCAATCTATTAACAGCAGAAAATTACGTTTGTTTTCTAGAATTTATTCGCTCATTACATAAAAAGAAAAAAAGAAAAAAATGCATTCGTTAGAAGAAAATTAAAGTTCAATAGAAACGATATATATTTTGAAACAAGAATTCAATATAGTTCTTCACGAAAGTTTCGCACTCGTGTGTAATGTACACGATCCAGATTAATGTTTAATTGTACTCACGGTAAACTTTGATGGTGCCATCAGTGTCTCCTAATGCGTTTCTAGAGACGCATTTATACGATCCAAAATCCGATGCACTGACAGAGTTGATTGTTAACTTCATATGAACTTTATACGCGTTGTCCAGTAGTATAGGTTCATATTTTCCTCCTGAAAGGAATTACAATTGTTCGTTATTTAAACTATTTAGAAATCGCTTATTAACTTTATTAATGCTACTAGTCATTTTGAAATCAAAATTTGAAATTGTAATATTTTGTCAATAGAGTATTTTATGGAATGAATTGACAATCATTATCGAACTTCGCACAGACAAGATTTTCAGACAACTCGACTCTTCTAACGAGCCAACAAGGCCTTGGTTTCTCTTGCTGGGTTTTCTCTTCAAAAAATAGCCTGAACTGTGCCATAAATGGGCACCACTTGAACTTTTACTCTCACGAATTAAATTAAAATCGCTAATTTCATTGTTCCATGTATTTCGAACAAATATTTATAATTGTATTCTACATCTCAAAGTTCTTACCACATTTTTAAACACTTTTAAACACTTTTAAACACTGTTAAAAAGTTTGATGCGAATGTGTTATGATAATTCATCTGCGTCTGCCAAAGTTATTCGTTGCAACTGAAAGTATCTCTTTCTTTTTTTTTCTACTTATCCGTTTAGATATTTAGACGGTTGTGAAATAAAACGTTTGCATTGCAATTTTTTCCCGGGGAAAGTTCAGTTCTTTAATTGGTAAACGTTAACACGACGGGAAAGCGAAATTTATTCAACTGTTATTTTTTGCTGTTTGTCAGCGTCGTTGCTTCAAGGGTAATTATTCCATACATTTACGATATATAACGACTGTTTAAAGTGGTAAAAATAGTAAAACGATTCTACGTGGAAAGAAATTTAATAGCAGATTATGCTCTGCGTATTTCATTCTTTATTTTCATTTCGTCTTTGTTGATTTGTGGGTTGTATTTTCGTTCCACGCAGTTTAACGTGACTGCGTGTTCTTTATTTTCTGCATTATATCCAGCAATAAACACTGTCAGCATAATTTAGAAGAATCTTTATTTGTACTTAATGCTCTATATTCTCACACTTATTGGGAGAATTATTATAGGGAAATGTAAAAATATCGTACTATAAATAACATTATATCAAAATATAATTAATCAAATTTCATCAAATTAGATTTCAAGAGACATTTTCTGCGTTTTAATGAATAAATATTTTTGTAGATAGTTATGTACAAATTGTATTGAATTTTATTTTCATAATGTGAAGATGATTTTCACGATTAAAGAAAATATTGATTATTCGCTTCATTCAAAATTGTATTGCCACTTTGAATCTATATAGTTTATTTCGTTCTTTCAAAGATCATAAACTGGTTGATCTGCAACGGTGTTTGTGTTGCCGGTGCTGTTGATGTTTAGCGTTATCAAGTCTTGTCTGAATCATCTTAGCGAATGCAGTATCCTGTAATACTGCTACGTGCTGTGTCAGCTTTGTACACCAACGTCCAAATGACAGACACGCACGTCCTGTACAGCAAAATTTAACTAGATTCAACTTATCTTAGATTCGGACAAATTTGCATTATTTTATTAAACAAATCCTTCTCCCTGCGTCTAATGAATTATTCAAATTTTCTGCCGGATTATCCCTGACACCGCCTTGAAAGTACAAATTTTCATAATGCTTTCGTACTTAACTTCATAACTTATTTGAACTAACTATAAAGTAAATTTATTTCATAAATATCAGCCTCGATATTGGACGCAATACATTATAATGTTTTCATAGATTTATATATTTTGATGTAAATGTGTAATAGACTGAACGTGACTGAAAATGGAAAATTCATCGTTATTATTATTGTTCATTTTAGATGGTGTTAAATATGCATGTTACTTCTTAATATAATTAAGTTTATGTTTTTCTCTTTATTTATATTAGATTTTGTCGTTATAAATATATAAAGATACATAATCATGTAACTTGAAAGTATTATATATATATTTATACGTCTACATTTCGAATATTTTATTTTGTATACTTGTTTGCATAATTTTGAATACTTATTTCGTACAATTTATGTTACACAATCTTGAATGAAACGAATGACTCATACTTTTTATATCTTTCACACTTTTGTTCATATTATTTCTATCATATCAACGTATCATTAGAAAAGTACGAAACAATCTTTTGTCACATTCATTGGACTAATTCATAAATTGGCGTAATTTAATACGATTTGATACTCTAGATAAATCGAATTTAATTCTCTAAATAAACGAAATTCTGGTTACAGAGGATTAAATATATAACAACAAAAATACCACCGTAATCGTTGTTAACCGTTTCCACAATTTATTCGGTTATTTTGATCTCCGACTGTGCTCCCGTCATAACCGTCCCGATAATAAATTCATCAATCATCGAACGTGGCAATTTCAAGGACAAACGCGCGAAAAAAAAAAGAAGAACAATGCAATTTGTAAATCACGCGAATCACGAGTTCGATCTCCGACAAAACCAGCGATATCTTGAAACGCTGTCATCTTGAAACGATAGCTCGCGACGATAACTCGCGAACGATCGATCCATCTGATGGATAATAAATAATGCCGCTTCGCTGGTCGATTTTTCTTTTTTTCTTTTCTTTTTTTTTTTCTTCTTTTTTTTTACGGAAAATGGTCGTGCACAGAAATTCCAGCGTCTTTTGAACGAACGCGTCACAATGGTTCAATCAAGTTCACGAACGATGGGCCAGCTTGGTTCCTGGCCTACCTTGTGCCCCGGCTTACTTTGGTATTCGTCGCGCACCGGTCTAAGTTAACGTGATTTCTGTTTAGATCGACACCATTCAGAGACATTTCCGTTCTACGACTGGTAAGACTCGAGATTCTATCGAGAACGATGCTGGGGTTCCAGCTATCTTGCGCGAATGAAAGGCTACGTGGATGCAAAGCGAAATAATGAAAGGAGACGGCTACGATTGCCAGCGAGGTTGAATGGCCGTTAGGGGCATCGTCCGTGAATCAGTTTCGAAATCGGTGGGGAAAACATTCTGTCAATCGGGGATCTCGTTGTTGAATGAATTTTATGTTTATCGGAGCGGACGGGCGCGAATCCTAGAATCGCGAACGATAATGCCCCCCCGGTGCATGCTTGGACGAGCGGGCACAATCATTTTTCGAGAATGCCCGAGAATTGTCCTTTCGGCGCGATTGACAATCCGATTTACGAGCAATTGCCTGCTGGATATTTTCTGCTGGATAATGAGTCATGATTATCATTGTTGCTCGTGCTCGAACGATGAGAGTGGCGTTAATTTTTATCCGAAAACTGAAATAGAATGAAAATTGACGAGAAAGTTAAGCAGGGTGTTGCAGTTGAAATTTTTCGGGCAATGCAAATTTTGAATGTAAATTGAAAGAAACCATTTTTTTCTATTATTTATTCTGATACGGAAAATATTGATTCAAGTCATCCTCGCTCTAGTAAGAAATATTCAGGTTTTTGGATGGTTTGTAATTATGCTTGAAATTATCAAAATACTACTAGGAAAGGAGAGAATGTACATTACGAAGTTTGAATTAAATTCAATGAAATTAAATACTTAAAATTCGAGAGGAATAAATTTGTTAATTACATTTTATGCAGAATCGTAAAGCAGATGAGAAACTAGCTTCTCTCTGTAATTTTCGGAAGTGGACAGTTTCCATAAAATTTCGTTATTTCTATAAAATTCTGTTATTTAAATTGATGTAAATTACATTAATAATTTTTCAGAGATGATAATATTGTAGAAGTTCTTTTTTCCATCGCACTGTTTCTCGTAAAAAGAATCGATTAAAGAAAACCTATTTTTATTCATCTTCAAGATGCTGTAGTTGTTGAAACAATTTAAAGAATATATATAATTACAGAAATGCTTCAAACCAAAAGAGTAATGTGCTAATTAATTTCTAGCGTGTAATACAACGTTACAATAAATTTTATACGTTTCGCGTAAATTTCGTAAATACTTAATATTCTCCGGATATTTAATGGAAAAGATTTAATTAATGCACTTCGGCGCAAATATCAATTTTCAAATTATTCCTTCGTCCTTGCTTGGACATCTCGAATCAAATTCATTTATTTTTATTTTAACCCATTAACGCGCATATAATTTCATTTTCACCGACTGTTTTAGACGGTGTACCTTGCGAAAACACATTCCTGGATCAATACAAAAATTCAGAATAACAAATTCCTTTTCAAGCATAAAACCATTATCTGTCGAAAATGCGATAACTTTGTTTTCAACTATTTTAGCAGAAACGTGCACGACGGCGTCACTCGCGTCAATGCGTTAAATCTTGCACGATCAATATTTAATTTTCTAAATCTTTCAACTTCTTTCCTCCTTTTAGCTTCACGATTAATTTTCGAAAATGCGCGGGAAAAATGTGACGACGCGAGCGATGATGGAAAGCGGCGATGGAAATTGTGCGGTAACCCGATTGCGGGATCAAAATTCACACTGTACGTACTATTATTGCTTTCGATACAGATGCAAATATCAACGAGGCTGGCGACGTAATAACGACGGGAGAAAAGGCCAGAGTCTGTCGTTTCGGTTCTTCATATACATAACACGCATCCTCGACTCCTCTCTATAAATGCTAGATAAAATCACGTTACACCTCTAACGTGGCTGCTTGAATTCGCATGTATTATTCAGAAGCTAATTCCGTTCGGATAACCGAGTGAAAGGTAAATCAGACGAAACATTTGGTCAGACGCGTGATGTATCAATCATATAAACGTGTTAGGCAGTCGATTCGCTTTTTCAATCGACCCGTCCGGTACGTTTACAGATCTAACGGTTTCAAAGTGGATTCGCAAGCGGATGTACGGAGAATTTTTCAACAGACGTGAAACATTTTATTTGCGACGAGATCTTTATAAATATGAATGAAAATTTCTCTGGACGATGATTGTTGAATGCTTGGTTTCTTTTTTTTTTTCGTATTATTATACTACACTTGAAAGTTTTCGATTGAACACAAGCATTGGAAAATATTAAAAAAAACGGTTGAAACCTCTCGCGTTCGCGAGTTAGATTGAAAAATGATGGGTAAAGGAAATTTATTTTATTACTTTTTCGTGAAATTTTCAAGATTTATACCTCAATGATTTCAATGTTTTATCATTGAAAGTGATTTTAGCGGGGGTAAGCCAGAAAATCGGGCCTCTTCAGGTGCAACGAAAATTAGCGATTGGTTGATTTGGGTCACGTGATTCGTGAGGGGAGTGGCGTTGTCTAATACTGAACGATCTCGCCTGTAATTTGTTTTGTAAAATTTTATGGCAAAAAAGTCTTCTTCATTTTCTAGTGTTCAGAACAGTTGTTTCTGGGCCTTTCAGTGAGACGAATCGTACTAGGGTACAAGTCGTGCAGTTTTTTGCATACTTATGTATCGAGAACTTTTTTCGAGAGACAGGTACAAGTATAAGCATGCGCGATGTTCGACATGAGAGTATTTTACGTAGTTTAATTTTTCAATTATATGATTAATCCATTAATCTATACCAATAAAACTAAATAAATTCCTTGTTCTGCCACGCGGAGACTAATTTTGGGCAGCATTGGCACTCTAACATATACGATTAAAACTTCGGAACATGTAATACAGTTCAAAATATACCTCAAACAATTCTGAAAAATTTAGAACACACTCCGAGTGTTTGGACAATTTGGAAAAAGAGTTCGAGAATTGGCAAAATTCGAGGGAGAGATTTAGGTCACTGAGCGGTGACCTAAATACTGGGATCGAGGATCACGTGACTGATACAACGTCTATGGTGGACGTGAGCAATTGAGGGAGAATAAATTCGGTCAGCAGGGAGGTTGCTGACGCACCATGACCTTAGACACGGTGAGGAGAAGGTGGGCGTTGTACGTCAAAATGTGTTTGATGGGAGCCACTAAACGAGCGGAGATCGTGATACGAGGAAAATACGAGGATCTGAAAGAAACGGCGAATCGATAAAAAGTACTAGCTGGCTTTTATAGGCCCGGTCTGAACGTTTACACTCGTGCTTTGCGTGTGTTTATGCGTTTGGTACAAAGCCTTCGTTATTTAAAGGCTTCGTTAGAACCAGTTACTCTCTTCTTCGACTTCTTCCACTTCTTCTTCATTGGCAAATACAACACGTCTAAGAAGAGTGTATACATGGACGTGTAATTACACTTTGGAAAGGTTAAGACCAATACGAGGAAAACAGTTAGATGTAAAATCCTTTCGTTGACCGTGAGAAGAAAGTAAGATCAATTTGATGTAATATTATATATATATATATATTTTTTTAGTTAATTTAGTTCTTGCAAGTGTGAGAAACACGTCAGACATATAACAATATGTATAAAATAATTTGATGAAAATATAGTTTACTAATAAATATTTAACACAAAAAAATACATTTTACTAATAAATATTCTATTGAAATAAGGAAAAATTCGAACAGTAGAACGGTCGGATATTAGAATATTATAGGAATATTATATATATATATAATATGATAATAATAAACGTTCTACTGTTCGAATTTTTCCTTATTCGAATAGAATATTTATTAGTGAAATGTATTTTCTTGTGTTAAATATATTTTCGTCAAATTATTCTCCACATATTGTTATATGTCTGAAGTATTTTTTACACTTGCAAAAACCAAATTAACTAAAATACGAAACATAGCCATACGAGGCTGAGAATCATAATGGAGTGAGTGTAAATTTTAATAATTTGAGTTGATGATATGTTCCAAGTGTCGAAGACACTTTCATGATCAACTATTGTTACAACTTCATTTATTACTAAGAATCACCGAGCAATGTTTCATTTCAACACTTAACTGAGAAATCGATACTAGACACAAAACATAATTTTACGCGAAACATTGTAAGTAATTTACACGACTATGATTCTCAGCGCTTCAAACGAAACTTTCTAATCTAATTTTGATCTCCTTTAATCCTATTTTTGGCGACCACGTAAAATACTAACTTATACGTGTATCTTAAATGATAATAGTAATTTAAATACTTGTGTCATAGGTTCCAAAAGAACATCTGCTGACTAACATCTACTGATGAAAGCGACAGATAATATTGGTTAATATAAATTAAGAAAAAATAATTAAAGATAAATGAAAATTTATGTTGCAGATAAAGACTAAGTGATTCTAATTGTAAGTATATCTACGTGGCCATATTGGGACGTGAGAACGACTGAGATGTCTGTACACCCAGCTCTGTCAAAATCTGATGACTACAGTGAATAAATAGTCTTTGAATTAACTTCGTTAATTACGAAGTTCTGCGTGGATAACTGCTGCATGTACTACAGGAAAAACAGTGAGTCATTGTTTTAACCTACCTTGCGGAACTATTTCGTCCTTATCCCTTGTCCAATAATTGATGGATTTAGGATAAGCCTCCGAGTGGCACTCTAGAGTCAACTGTTGTCCCTCGTGGGCGCCCACCAATTGATTCTGCACCGAAATCATGGGCGGAACTGGAAGAAGAAAAACAAATTCCCCCGCCGCGTAAATAAACGTTTACTTTTCGCTCGTGCTCCGCTTAGATTTTGCATTTTATCATTGGGCTTGATAAGTCTGGGATGAAAGCGTCGAACAATTTGGTTCGAGGAAGTGAAAATCAAAACCAGCAAAATAGTTTGAGATAATTTTCTAAATCTTGTTGCTACTAATAACTTGGAATCGAAAAGATTTTTCTATATCAAAATTCTGAAACGAGACGCCTCTTAATTAAAGATTTCCACAATCGTAGATGGAAAAGTCAATTTTGTCCAAGTTTTAGTTTTTGCAAATATAAATGAGGCGTAACTTGTTCCTCTTAATAAATAAAATCGTGTAAGAACGTAGATGATATCGAAATAACACAATTATCATATTAAATGATGAATCAACTCGTCTACCTCGATTAATGAATTAATGCCTGAAAGTATAGATATTAAATAAATAATTGATACTTCGGTTACTATTAATAACTGCTAATAAATAAATAACCTAGTTAAACGAAGTATCATTGGCTTTTAAATTGGATTTATTGGGACACTGAATATTTAAGAAATTTAAAATATTAATGATCATATTATAATGCTTATAATGATTTTATATGATAAAAGGCTGTTTTGCAATGATTTTATATAATAAAAGCTGTTTTAGGAACTAGCGAAAGAATTAAAAGGAAATTTTAATACTTTGCTACGTAACATCGTACGATTAGTAGGAAAAGAAGTAAAATACTTACATTGAACAGTTAGCATAATTCTTTTACTAACTGATGGTGGCACGCCATTGATTGCGATGCAAAGATAGAAGCCCATGTGTACTCGAGTTACTTTGGAAATATTAAAATTTGGCCCGTCGATGCTCTGAACTGTAAAATAAATTTTAACGATAGTTAAAGCTTGGAATTTCCAAAATGAGTTAGTAACAAGTAATTTCACAATTAATAAATGTGCGCCAGATAATCGTTCATTATAGAAACATGATTTTCGAAATTTGTCTTGATGGAAAGTACCTGTTTTGCATAATTATTCGTTCGATTGTATAACATTCACTAAAACAGAATTTTAAAAACGGTCCAATTTTAATTAATAAATTAATTAGGATTTATTTTTCCAAATTGAATATTTGAAATTTAGCAAATGTATGCAGACTTTTTTGAACTGACTGACTGACTAATTAGTAACTGAGTAAAGTTTAGTAGTATGAAACCAGATAACATTGCAAGCCTAAACATAATTTTGTTGTAATTTTTTACTCATTTATTTTCTCATTGGGATATTTCGAAAAGATTCAACTGAAAGAAGAACTGAAACACCTTGTGTATAAATAATATATACAGTATAATAAAAAATATTACAATAACGCATCGTTCTTTGAAATTGATATTTATTTTCGATTAAACAGATTTCACGTATAAAGTGACGTGATATTTTCGTTCGTTGAAGCTTCGTGTTCTCTCTCTCTCTCTTTCTCTCTCTTTTTTATTTTTTTCTGGGAAGTTTGGGAAGGTACACTTTTAGACAGTTTGGTATACGAGCGTGAAGTTTTTGAAATGGGCTCGAACAACTTTTTCAGCGTCAGTGTATTTCCTGGCAGTGCTATCTGCAATACGATGAAAACTGCGTCGAAATTTCCCGCTATAATTTGTTTTGGAAAGTAATCAAAAGCATAGCCGAGTTTATGAATTTTCTCCTCCATTTTAACGTAATTTTTCAAGTCGCGTTTTTTTTCCCCCCGCTGCTATTTCCCAGTGTGTTAATTTTTATTCAAAGCGATAGAATGGTATTTCGTACTCGGTTATACTTCGCGCCAGGTTCTATCAAAAAAATGCCAGAAATCAAATTATAAATAATATTCACACATACGCGTATCATGTCAAATCTTTTTAACGGAACGTAACGGAATTCGATGTTGTTTAAAAAGTCAAATTCACAGACAGAAACGCTAAAAGGTTTCGATAGATCCTTCTGCTACGAAAATTTATTTCGATCACGGAGAATTCGTGACATAAAACGAGAACATAATTTTATTTAGTTGATAAATAATATCTAAATATGTCGTCAATAATTATTCTCATGCATTTATGAAAAATTTGGGGATGAGAAAATACATATAACGCAGATAATACGGAAAAATGTATAAAATATTTCAGATATAATACACTATCATATTTAATTAATTTTCTACTTCGATTCAATTTTTTTTTTTTTAATTACCTTCGTAAAAATATAAAATTGCAGAAATATCCGGGCTTTGTTTATCGTCGAAACTATTCATGAAACTTCATCAAAATTTCAGTCTGTATCACACAAACTTTGATCCGTCACAGAAACAAAATTCTTTTCATGATTACTTTATATATCGTATAAATAAAACTAGCTTTAATAAAATTTTCAAATTTTGACAAAATTATGTATTTTTCATCCCACGAACAATTGAAAACTTGTTTCATTTATCATCTATCATCTAGATCTTTATTCGTCTGTTGATCCATATTATATCGAATAAATTTAATATTTACTTTCCTCTTATTTTATAGGCACGAAAAAAAAAATTTCACAGAAGACAATCAATTGTTCGAACCTCTCTCGTATTGCGTTATTGGAAAATTAGCTGTTGACAGCTGTAGAAAATGAAATTTTTCGTTTATGTGGTCAAAGGTGAAACGGAAATTTACAGGAAACGGGCAACCGGGAGTAACACAGTTTTGGTGTTGTCTTCTCTGGCTACGGGACAGCAAATTTAGTTTACTTATCCGAAAGTCTAGGTAGTCTACGTCCGTCCGTTAACCATAATTAAATCTGGTGGAATATTTGCGCCCGGCTAACAAACTGAACGACGTGAAACAGGAAAGAACGCAAACCGCGCGAAATCCAACGAATAACCAGTTACTACCCCTTCATTGCTTTTCTTACGAAACAAATCGCAGTTAAAATGGCCGATTTATGCGTTTCACCGCTGAATTTCGGCCAGACGAAATTTTTGTAGCAATGTCGACGTGAGTAGATGTTGACACTGAAACTATTAAAATTACAAATCTATAATTCTTTTCTTTTCCACAGAAATTTTCTGGATTTACATCGATGCATTTTTAGAAGTTGGAATGATTTTTCGTAACACATTGTTACAATCAATAAATCTCGTTAACACTGAAACTATATAGGAGCAACATGATTTTCTAATTTACATTAATTTTATAATCTATTTCTAATATTTTTAGAAATTTCGTACATTTACAAAGTGGTTTTTAGAGATTTAAATGATTTTGCAACATGTAAGAATAATTACTTGAATAAATGTTTTATTACAAAATTTTTTAGAACAACGGTTATGTATTCTTTACTGTTTCATTTACTTAAAAAAGTAATAATTATGTTGTGGATTGAAAGATGTAGTGAAATACGGAACAAAGTGAAATAATTAATAATTTTAATTAATAGTTTTCTTCAATAATTCTTACTTTCCGAAATGAAAAAAATGTAAGCAAAAGTATATCAAAAAGCTTTGTTGTAATGTATAATTTTATAAAACATTTGTTTGAGAAGTCTGTTGCAACCTTTTAAGATTAAAGTAAAAATGAACGTAGCGCTAAAAAGCAAGTTACGAAGTAAATAAGTCAAGAAAAATTGCATATCTTTATTAAATAAAGAATACGAAGAATATATAATACTATAATTTATTAATGAAAGGGTGAAAAATGAATTTTAATTACAAAATATGTACAGATGGAAAGTTCAAGTAAAATGCGCTTCAAAACACGTGCTGATTAAAAAATATTTTCATAATTCTATAATTAAATGAAATTATAAATTTACACCGGATTTTAGCGAATTTCCTCTAACTCGTTCGTACATTTAAATAAATAATATTATACAACATCTCTACAAATTATTTATCTCAACGTTGGAAATTTAAACAGAACAAAATTTAAACAAAAGATCCGAAGATTTGAAAAATCTAAAAAAAATCGATGATGTCATAAACATAATCGTAGAAATTTATTTTCGAATTTGCGATTCTCTTGCTGAGAGATATCGCAATAGTATAAATTGTTCTCACGACGTTTTGTATTTACTATTATCGCGTTCTTAATAGAAAATAATACTACAAAATAAAGTACTGTCGTTTCTCAGTAATAAATGAAGTTATAACTACAGTTGGACATGAAACTGTACTTTCCACAAAATATTTACAACTGAAGTTGTAAAAATTTCGACTTGTACCATCTACGATTCACAGCCCATCAAATGAACTTGTAAAAGTGAATTATTTGATGTGGAAAATTGTACTTGAAAATTGAAAGATCTTTGAAGTTCTGGCGAGGATGGTTCAGTTTAGCTTCTAAGAGACTGACAAGAGCAGTCGGTCATCGATCGCGATCTATGACTGGAAAAAATGAAATCACTTGTAAGGCAGCGTGTTTGAACAAACAGGCAGTCACGACCCGTTCAATCTTTCATTGTCGGACGCAGGAGGCAACCATGCGAAGCTCAGTACGCGTTGCACCCTGCCGGTGTTTGCCAATTTCAATGCAAATATAGCAGATCTTCCCCACCTATGCAAACGTATCACCAGCCTCTAACCTATTGGCCTTGCTCGAACGCGGAGTATTTGCTCTCTCTGGAGACTACACGATTCGGTTACAGCCACCGCGAATCTGGCGAATATAATTCCGCGGTTTATCACCCCCAGATACTTGAAAATCTTATAGAAATCGAACGATCAGAACGATCATGCTCGTGACGCAGATGAACGTTATTCGCAGATTAGTATAACATACGCGTGACATCAATTTGCACGAGCACTGTCGAGTAATTGAACTTCTGAGTAGCGAAATGAAATAGCCAGAAATATAGAAAATAAATTTTAACGCGAACGGTATGTTCTTACTTTCGCAGTATTCGTTTTCCTTTTCTTTCATTGGATCGATTTGAATCTCCTCTGAAAGACTATTTTGCAAAACACAAGTTTTGTACTGTCTGCTACTAAGAGAGAAAGAAAAGATGTAATATATTTTTTAAAATTTCTCATTATTAAATTTCTCCTTTATTATCTTGTTAAATTTCTTATTCTCTTTCCTTCTAACTTATTATTTGTCAGAATTGTTAAACAATTAATGTTAAATTGTTAAATCTAGTATCGTCTCAAATTGTAAAGTGGCTTTCGAGAAAGGATGAACGATGGGATTATTAAAGAAGAGAGAATATTAAAATTTTTTTAAAATAATCAAGATTATGTTGCGCAATTGCAGTAATTTTTTATTCTCTGTGTTATTATTTGTAAGAATACTTCTCCTAGTAATTACTAATAAAAATAAGAGTTGCGACACTTATCCATCGGGAGAGGTGTATTTCAATTATTTTGAAATAACGTGAACATAAACTCTGATAAGGATTAAACTCACCTTTCTGCCCGTTGCTCAAGGTTATGTCCTGGCCATCCTCGCGTCGCCAGGTAATGTTAGGTGCCGGTGATCCCGTCGCTTCGCAGTGTAAACTCACTTTACTGCCTTCTGGCACCACCATGTCCGTGCTCGTTGGATAGTCCAAAATATTTGGAGGAACTAGAAATAGAATTGTTTAATTATTATAATGTTAATCGTTTGCTATCTAAAACTGGTTACGTTGATCATTCAATTGTCACAAACAAGTTCCCGATTCCTGAATTCTAGAAATAGATGTTCAACAAAAATGTCAAAGAGAATAAATGTATAAATTATTAAGTTACAATAATTTTGCTGGAAAAATTTTTAGCTTGGTTCATATAAAATATTCAGACAGTAAATTATACAAAAGTTCTAACAAGACAAGAATTCGCAGTGTTCAATAATTAATACCAGCATTTTAAAGCAATTTAGGAGCAATGTTGTCTCTGACATTATACATATTTATACATTTATTTGTTATTTATAATAACATTGTACCAATGTATTCTTGGAATAACTTGGAACGTCGGATTTTTAATTATTTCGCTACGAACGTTCTTTACGCGTTCGTGAAACAGAAAATTGTCGTCCCTTTGATATCCGCAACAACAGAAATCGGAATTTCGGTCAAAGAATAAACACAGAGAGGGCTGCTTGGAATATTTCTGCTGTTCAAACTGACATATCCTTCTAAATCCACGTGCATATATAAGACACAAGAAATAGAATTCCCGATTGCGTTCGTGCGCTTTGTAGTTTGATTTCCAGCGGACGGGGATACGAAAAATGCGAGGAGATTTCATTTAAAAATCGTATCGGTCAATCCGCGGAGCAACCCGCGAGTTTATCACCTGAAAGAATAAATTCCTCTCGTACTACGTGCGAGAGATCCTTTTGTCCCGTTGCTGGTAATTTCCCCTGCAGAGAATTCAGATTTATTAACGTCACTATCTTAATTTCAAGTAGTCATAAATTATTCTTTATAAGTCTGAGCCGTGATTCTGCCATCGCTATTACACGTCTCCACCTTTGTTAAGCGCCAGACATTGTGTCGGAAGGAGAGAGAGAGAGAGAGAGAGAGAGAGAGAGAGAGAGAGAGAGAGAGAGAGAAACGTTTGATACCTTTGCCAGCGCAGTTTCTACCTTCGTATTGCACATTTTGTATCACATCTCGCAACGGGGTCAGCAGGTGTTTTGTGGAAATAAAATTGCAACCTGTTTTCAGTTTACGAAACATAAATTCAGATTTATCTGCAGGAATGATCTGTTACGTCGGATCATAAACATCTGTGTCTACGTGATTTGTTTTACGATACTGGACGATGTATTGTCGGCAACGCGTTTAGCATTATCACAATAATAATAATGGTACTTCTGCGTTTCAGCAATTTATCTCTTGGTCGAATTAAAAATTTCGATAAACGTAAGAAACACATAGCATAATAATATAATAATATAATAATATAATAATAATAACACAGAATACAGAAGAAAATGTATCCCGCTTTACAATTTATTACTACTAATTTTTGTTCGCGAGACAAAGCGAAAGTTATGGAGTAAATTAAAAAGTGAATTCACTCGTAAAGGAGTTTGCAATATCGAATTAAATAATGCACGTACTTTTGATTAAATTTCAAAAGAATCAGCGAATCGTTGACTTTAAATCAACGTGAATAACTAACTGAAATCGAAAATTTTAATTATTCCTTACAATTTTTAAAATACACATTTCACAAACATTTGTCTTTGAATACAAGTATAATCAAATTGTAAAAGTTCATTTCATAAACAGATCACGCGGCTGTCACAGAGGAGAGTTTAAAAAATTAAAATTCCTTAAACTTCTCCCATTTAAAATTCTGTAAACTTTCTTGACGTTATTTCAGTTACTATGTGCAAAGGAAATTGGAAGACAGAGCTTTATTATTATTATGCAATTATTAATTATAATTAATTCTCATCGTTCCACTAATGAGATATTTCGCTAAAATACACCACGCTTGTTTTATTTCAAATACAATTTTTATAAAAAAAGAAGTTCCTTCTCACAAAGTAAATTGCACTAATTTAGTTCACATCAAGGAGAATATGTTCTTTCCTTTTCACTAAAGACTTTGCAAGTTATTGGAAATTATGACTGGTCCTAATTCAATGGCCGAGGGGTTGTAAATTTGAATAATACTGTTTGTCGGTGGAAATTCAATCGATATTTATATAGCAAACAGTACGATTCAGAAGAGCAGAGGTCGTTTCGAAGCATTTGTCGACTTATTGGGTCAGATCATGCAAGAAAAATGAAGTCCTCTGCATTTATTTCAGCGAGTTGGCATCACACTGACCCGGTGCCATCCAACATCGCGTTAGGTCATGCGTGACACTCCGCATACGAGGGGATCCGCGTTTCCACGCCTCTGTTCTTGCGTGACTACGTGTTTGCGTTTAACCGAGAATTATTAATTAATACACGGGAAAATATTTTGTTTCCGCGTTTTTTTCTTCTTTTTTCTTTTTTTTTTTTTTGGAGTGTGTGTACACGCGCTCGTAAAACTGTGACGACCTTCTTCAGTATCTAACATCTGTATAATGAACCACGCGGAGATTTAACTGCCGTTACGTAAATTCGCGTCTCGTGTGTGTTACAGGAGGGGCGCGTTTTCTCCTGAAAAATATAAAAACGCGCAGAACTAGTAACTTAATACGACACATTTCGAGGAAAGGATAAACTTAGAAGTATAGCCACGCGTGGAGCTAGTAACTTTATACGGTGGAATGTACAACGGAATAAATTAAAATGAATTACAAATGCAAATAAATATAAAATTGTATAATAATATATATATATATATAAAATTGTAGATTAAGAAACACACAACACAGAATATGTTAATATTCGTATGATATAGTATAAATTGCGAATTCAAGTAATAATATATGACAATTGAGATATATGATATAAATTGGAAAATCACGATCATTTTTTATTTCGATTCATTAAGAAATACGTTGCGTTAATGTACCATTTTAATTAATTTATAATATCGAATATTATTCTTTAATATTGCAAATATGAAGGGAAAATTCAAGGATTTCTTTAATATCTTTTCATCAAGGCTTGCTTCTATAATTTCAATGGAATTTCAAAAAATTGAAATATTTATAATATTAAATAATAATGGATTAAATGTGACTATGTGTACATGTACTTTATTACATTTCATACTACTTCCAGAAGCGTCTCCCTGATTAGTGTCTAATACTACTGTGATAGCAATACAAATTGAAAGCAACATATTTTGTTGAATTCTATATAATACAAATAACAATTACTCATTATTACCACACAACACGATATAATATAAAGTTTTAATTTATAAATAATTACAATAAACAATATATAGTGCACAATAAGTAATATATAACTTACAATGTTTTGCAATTAAAAACTATAAAAGAAAGGAGAAATGGAGCGAATTAATCAAACAAGATGAAATCGTTGATCTTCCAATTCCCTTAATCATCCGCTTTTTTATCGTTTCGTACTACTTGTTCGTACTCCGATCATGTGACACAACATAATATAACATATAAAATACAAAAATTTAAAGTTATAAATAATTTGCAGTATATAATAACTTCTAACAAATAAATAATATATATATAATAAAATATATAATAAATATATATATAAATAATATATATAATATAATAATTAATAAAATAAAATTTAATAAAATAATTAAATAATATAATAAAATAACAATATATAATAAATTACTTAGGAAAGTAAGAAAAATTAAACGGAATAAAAATCTTTGCTTTTGTCCACTTCGTTTTCGTCTTGTACTACTTGCTCGTGCGTCAATATCGTTATCGCTGTTTAACAACCGGCGCGTCATAAGCCTTCGAACGGACACGTGTCACCGTCGCTACGCAAAAACGAAGCGAGATTCATAAAATGACAAACGGAGAAATCAATCGGTGCTCCGTTCGGTAGCCGGAAATTCGCGCTCGCGTGCACGCACATACGGCCGATGTTATCCGTATTTTCGAAGCAATAAATCCATCCCTCTCTCATTCGCATTCCGTTTACGGGGCGAGTTTCACCCGGTTGTCGTAACACTTAACGCAACAATAACGTCCCCCAAGTTACATTCAACACCGTCCACGCCGGCTAAGTATATCTGTTCACCCATAAATCCTACTATTATATATGTGTGTGTGTGTGTGTGTGTATGGTGCGCGCATTCGTTCATACAGCACGTACAACCCATACGAACCGGGGAGGAGTGAAATGCACGGGCGGGTAGGATTTGCGCGAGCAAGAAGATACGCGTAATAAAGTAGGGAATGATAACGTCAAGCGACGAAGCTGCAGCATCGACGAAAACAAAAATGGTAACGGATTCCTCTGGATGTCCCCTGAATGTCCTCTGGCCCCGAGACTTCTAGTTGGAACAATTAAAACCCGGCTCTTTTAACTCGTTCCCCGTGTGTCTACCGTCCAACGGGGATGGCTCTTCAAACCGCAAACGCACCGTGGTTTACGTTTGTTGACGACAGAGAGACAGGGATTGCATTTACGTTGTCGTTCGCGGGACCGAGAGAGTTCCCATGCTACGTCGTTTTCACGTAGCGAACTTACTTATTCATAGATGGAAAAGTTTTGTTTTTTTTTTCAATGTTTCCTCTTTCT
The DNA here is from genome assembly GCA_030673865.1 of Melipona bicolor. Classification (NCBI taxonomy): domain Eukaryota; kingdom Metazoa; phylum Arthropoda; class Insecta; order Hymenoptera; family Apidae; genus Melipona; species Melipona bicolor. Next base: position 909,538 of record JAHYIQ010000029.1, read on the forward strand.
AAATTTTGTAGAGGATTTGTGGGATTTTCGCGGCACTTGCCGCGTCTGTGATCAAATTAACTAATCATGAACTTGACGCAATTCTTTTCATTCAACTTGTGTTGCCGAGTTTTCATTTTAATATTAATTTATAAATCGCTATCTAAAGTGATTTTCTGATAATTCGAGAAATTGAGATATTTATAACGCGATGAATTATTGCTTGATGAATTAATTTTCTATTTATTTTTAGATCACTGGGAAAAGCATGGAGAACCAAAATTTTCACTCATTCATAGCAACAAAACCAATCGCCGATGAACGTCACTGTAATCAATACGCAAAATAATATAACATCTCAATCACGCAAAATCGAGCGATATCGCATTTCCATCTTAAAGAGTCAGAAACGAAAATCAATTCACTCCAATACCAAACTCAAACTTACGAAACCGAACCGAGCATAAAGAATGTAATACACTGGCGAGCCAATTTCCTCTCGGTTCTGTCCAAAGTGAAAGCGCACACGCACGCTCGCGCGCGGACAAGTGTAAGTACACGCGAGCCGAGCAACTGGATATCACACAAAACCCCAGACATCTCCCATTCCGACCGTGCTTCCATTAAAGTCATGACTTTCTCCGCCGTTCTTTCTCCTCGACTTCCCTCCCCGAGCGTCGAACAAACGCGTCCCTCGCGAGTAATGTCTTAGCCAGATTCGCCTACATGCGAATCGACCGGAAGCTAGCTGTGGTTAGCGGGCAAGGGAGAGAACAGGCGGAGAGGCGAGAGGGTCGAAGGACTACTCACTGGAAGGAGGAGATGGGATGAGGGGGTCGATTTTATTCCGTCCTACGGCCGGAACTCGATTTGCGGTTGAGTACCCGTATGGGTGATGCTGAATTGGCGGGTCAAAGCCAACCCGGTCAGTCTATCGATGCTCTCTCACTTGTACGCTATCTCTGTTCCCCTTTGCCACTTTCTCTCTCTCTCTCTCACTTGTTCTCGCGCAGTGCTCACGGGGATGTCCATACGTTCGTTCCAGCTTGCCACGCTTACCTTCTGACCCTACGGCGAATCCGTGACGCGAACACGTTGCCGCGTCGCTACGATCCGCTAGCCATCTAACACCTGCTAACTCGATACGATCGAGTTAGATACAGAAAGAGAGAGAGAGAGAGAGAGAGATACACTGTCGAGATGACGACGAGAGAAAGCCAACGCGTGAAGGAAGCATGCTCGAGATTAACGCCAGCTTCATTTACATGTTTGGCTTCCCCGTTGCTACCTCCTGCACCGTCATGGGATTCGTAATGATAGTTTCGACATATTTACTCGCTGTTTGAACGTTCTATTCGGAGTTCCGCCGGGTAGTTTAGTTTTACCGGATATCGCGATGGAAACGATTAAATGAGAATGAGGTGTATATATGTATATATATACATATATAAGCTGGTAGTTTGAACTATAGAATCATAGGCGTGCTTGAATGACGGGGAACAATGGCGTGGTGCAAGTTCGGTCTTGTTTTTGCTAGTGCTATTCGGATGAATTTGGCATACTAAATCCGTACTGATCGGGTATTACTATTTTGCGGTAGTGGGAATGCTCGGGACTTAATTTCGCTGAATTTCGAAATGCAGATCGCAAAAGTACAATTCTGGTTTCACCACAGTATATGATTCGGACGACGCAGTAACAAAGTTCATTGAAAAAAAAAAAAGATAGGACTTTCATAATTGGATAGAATGGTAATTGGCAAATGTATTTTTACGATTACGAGATTAGTGAATGCAAATAGTTCAGAATTGATGTCAAAACGTTATTTCAGCTATACGAAAACGTCAGAATTTAAGTTATCTAAATTCGACGTACATTTAGTACGTGTCGATCTACATATGTAGCACGAATGCAAAAACGGCGTAGGGGATCGAAACAGACAGGTAGCAGAAGCCGCGCACACAGATAGTACCAGCCATACACGTAACAAGGAAATATGCGGTGAATATTTAAAGATATGGAGCTATTTTACTCTTGTTCCAAACGTAATTAACATTGCTCTAGGCTATCCAACGAAGCCTGGAGGAATCGCTCCTATCAACCCAACAGTCTAAATATAGGACGGTTATTCCGTTTAGCCACAGCAATCATCTTTACCATCTGAAAACGCTAAATGCCTTTCTGGTATAGCTATATATACGTTCAAACGTTATCTCTCGGATTAATAAGATTGACTATCCCAGTAACAGGTAATAGATAATTTATTCAAAGTAAAGAAGATTCGGCTATTGAATTATGAAAGGTGTATCTCGATCGTGGCAAATGTATGATCAACAGACGCAGATTAATGGAAAATCGAAAGTTACAAAACTAGAGATGATGTGCAGAAATATGTAAAATATCTACAGTAGAATATTTGTTAGAATTAATTTTTCTGCATTTATGAAAAATTTGGAGATGAAAAAATTCACGCAATTCATGTGAACGCATAAAAATATACAAAATGTCTAAAATATTATAATTATATCTGAAACATTGTAATAATGTTATATAATATTATAATTATATAGTATTTGTTATAATATTTAGTGGAAGAAGCAACATTCTATTTAGATTCCATTTCTTTAATTATATTTCTAAAAGTTTAAAAATCCACAAAAAGTTAATCGACAATTTAGTTAATAATACGCAGTAGATGAAACAAATTTCTATTTAAGTTATATTTCTTCAGACCATAGTTTAAAAATATAAATATAAAAAGAAAAAGGAGTGATAATAACTTCCATTTTAGAAAGTAATTACTTTATCATGAACACTTCTGAACATTCTAAGAGAACCCATAAATAAGATCGTAATGCAATAAAATTTATAATTTTATTAAATGAATTTTGTAGAAGGTACAAATTTAGTAATTTTATTTTCATAATAATAAGGCAGTAGCACGGAAATATGTACATACAAAATGAATGAGAATTAATCAGATCGCTGAGATAAATTTAATATGCTTTATTTAAAATTCTATAACTCGTAAAATTATTGAACCTGAAGTAATCTAATAAACAGTTGTAAATTATGACTACGGTCTTTGAAGTGAAGAACATAAATAGACTGAGTATACTTATAACTAAAGAAATGGAGTTTAAACAGAAATTTGTTTAATACTATAATAATTACTCTACTTTAATATATTTAGTATATTTTTTTTATATTATATGTTTATTGCAAACTTTCCCAAAAATAAAGTCTGATTACAAGAAATTTTAATAATTTTAGTCGACAAACTAAACGTTTCAGCCACCATATCTGCGTACGATAATAAATATTTCTTTCGAACATCGTAAAATTTAAACTGTTGGAAATTTAAACTTTTGTTTGCAGACAAAGTGTAGAATGTGCTTCAATAAATAAATTTTTCGCAACATACGCACGGTAAGCTAAACAATAAATAGCTTTCATCGAGAAAGATTAGCTTAACTGTATCAGCCTGGGTCCGCTTGGTTTAGTTCGGTTTTCCATTTTTATTCCCGATATGACAGTACAGTCATTCAGATTCTTTATATTTGTAAAATTGCATTCACCATGGATTAAAGTGAATTGAATTCAGAGTGAAAAGGTAGACGAGATACGTTGCCAGAAGTGTCATCGATTCGATCTTTCCTCTCGATGGTTATAGATATACGACATCTCTTTGCAGTAATGGAACTATGACGTTACTATATGACGTTATTTCACCTCAAAAAATACATAATTTCCTATAAAAAAATTTGCATAAATATCAATCATTTTTACGAATATTTTATGTTCATCATATTCCTTTTTTTGTGGCGAATATAAAATAATATATATGATGAATATCGTGAATTTTCAAATGGGATTGTACGTTAGATTATTAAAATTTTGGATATCTAATTTTGTATTTTATATTCTCTCTGACAGAGATTAATAATGAAATAAAAAATAAAATGTACAGTTCAAACTGTTATGCCAGTAACATCGTAGAATGGTTTCTTACATAAAATGGTTTAATTTGCACAAAGATTCTAATTTTCTTCTTTTCGTAAAAAGTTGAACAATTCAAAATTTAAAAAGAGTTGAAGTATTTTATTAAGTAAAGTGGCTACTTATTAAAATTACTAATTAGTTTAGTTAATGGCCAAGTATCAAGTAAAGTGGTATTCTAATTACATCACCGTGCTTGAAATGAAATTTTTTAAAAATTACCCGTACTTATAAAGTTTTAAAGAGAGATTGCACGACTCGATTATGGTAAATTACTTTGGCAAATTATTTGCGAGACTTGATTTGCAATGGTTGTTGAGGCAAAAGTAAAATTAGATTGTCTACTTCTAACAAACATATTCGCAGATATTGTTTTAAAATTATAATTAATTATCGCCATTCAACGAATAAAGTAAATAAATGTAACAATACGTAAAGTAAAATAGTCATCTTAACACTTTCACATTGTACGAATCTGATACTACGGTAATTATATTTTATAGATTTATATAGTAATTATATTTCATATTTTATAACTTTGTTCATTTATATTAATATTTGCATCATCGCCTAAAAGTAAATAGGTTTAATTCTGATTTGTAACAATTATTACTAACTAGCTAATAAAAAATATATACAACCAAAATACAATAAATTTAATATTTAATATTTAATGTGTAATTGTAATACTTAATGTGTAAAATAACACCTAGATTTCGTTTCAAAAATATAAAATTGCACGTCTGTTCCCTGGTTATGACAAATTAAGACCAAACAATTGATACGTGAACATTTAATGTTACAGTCAATGTATTAAGAAAATGTCAAAAAACGTGTTGCGAATAATTATTAACATCATCGTCATGTTTAGTTTGGTAAATCATTGACACTCGCGGTGTAGGTGTAACGCTGTTGTAAATCCTGGCTTGAAACTCGCGCAGCAACCGTCCCTGCAACCCATGTATCCTCGAAACGACAAGAACGAAAACCGCGAGCGGTCGCGTAATTTATAATCGTTAAACAAGGGAATTTTTCGCCGGCGATTATCCCTATTGTCTAGGTAGGGACCAGATAGGTTTGCCGGTTCGAAAGGCAACTTCTTGCATCCTGCATCAATCTGAATCTGGCTCGTTTATCCTGTCCCGTGCCTCCCATTCGCTCCTAACGCTCGCCGGAGTTCACCCTTTTCCATCGTAACCGACGGCGGCAGCCTCGTGAAACGTCCTTCCTACCCGATCACACTGACATTTCGTGCCGAGCCAGCCCGGGATTGAAACCAGAGAGTTAAAAAAGAGCCGTTCGCTGAACGATCACCGCAACCGGAGCGTGGTTTAATTTCGATGCGTAAATCGAACGATCGTCCGACCGAGGCTCTCGCATGCGTCGCTGGACGTGGCGTGCACGAAAATAAAGGATTCGTTATTGAGTTCGAACGATATTGTAACCCCGTGCACTCTCACCGACAACCGCGCGAGGGGGGACAGCGTCTAATAAATTTTCCCCTGGAGCAAGAGCGCCGAGACGTGTCTCGTTTCAAGGGGGAGGGAAGGTGGCGGTGCAAAGAAAAAAAAAAAAAAAAATGGTAGCTTTTTGAACAGCAGTCGCGTCGGTTGTTCTACTTTTTTTTTTTTTGGTTTTTCATTATAAAAGTTGGATTGTACGCGGAGCTGGTTAGGCAGTTTAATTGCACGCGATATAGGAAAAATGTGATAAACTATTCACCAACGATAGAAATTTATCGCTAGCCACTGCGATCCCTTCTTTGTAATTAATCGGTTTTGTTCTGGTGGAAGTATCGAAATAGTTATCGTTGTTTGGTGAAAACTAATTCTAGTTATTCGGACTGCGTTATCTTTCACTTTGATGTTCCCCAACTAAATATTTTATTCGTATCTCGAATCGAACCTAATAATATCGAAAAAATCTACCTTCGATCTGAGTGAATCGATCACTGGGGATTCGACGCGGCTTCAAGTTAATAATAGATGACGATCTCCGAAAAATTTTTGACGTATCCGACCATGAAGAATCGAGCAATATATTAAAAATAAATTATAAATGCTGGAATTTCTCAAATTTTATACAGCTACGGAATCTAGTTATAAAATCGTTAAAATTCATAGTTTCAATGTTAAAAAATAGAATTTGGAAATGTAAATTTATTGAAAAGAATTGCAAATAAAATTAATTGCGATAATTTCATATTCAATTGTACAATTATTAGTATTTTGTTTAGTTAATTATTTCACATTGTTTTACGCGTTTTGTTATCGTGTTTTGTTAAGTTGGATAGGAAATCGATCGTACATAAAAATCTTATATGTAATGGCACGTAATGTGTACACGTATAATGCAAAGATACGTAACCTTTAATCAGACAGATATGCCACAACAAAATACGAATTTAAATAAAAAATAAATGTTTTTAAATGTGAAATGTATAAAAGAGACATTCAGCTGTAAATTATGAACACAGTGACATAAATAATCATCAAGTTGAAGGAAAGCTTTATCTCTAAATAAAGATTTATCTCATTATATAAGCTGCGGAATGATATGTTTGATTTTTATTTATGAGTGCTAAATGTAAAACTTCGATAAAACATCGTGACGAGTGGATCTAAATCTCCATAGAAGAAGAACGTAACTCTTGCTCCGTACAAGAGGATATATTTAAGTATCATTTGAAAAAGTTCGTTCATTAAAAAAAAAAAACTTTGTAATTATTCTTTATTCGAACAACACGTACAGTAACGTTAATCGGATTTTCATCTCTATTTTGATTTCCATATTTGTAACATTAACGTTACCAACGAGAATCGTCGAGTTTTGAATTTCCAAACGAAAAATTACAATATTTTTACCATTGTATATCTATGTTAATTTATGTCTACCGCTTGAAATCACTATAATTTTATGAAATTAAAGTATTTAAGATTATATGGCAAATTTTTGCGTAATGGATTTGCACTTGTCTACTTAATTACATTTCGTACTACTTGCAGAAGTGTCTGCGTGATCAGCGTCTAATACTACTTCTTCATTTATGAGCAATATATCTTTTCGATCAAATTTTAAATGTGAACAAAAATTGCACAATATTTTTAATCTAAATTACAATGCAAAGGAATTTAACATTATAAATAGTTACGATACATATAATATACCTAACTAGCTCACGCAATAATATTAATGCGATCTTTATTTGTATCTTGTAGCATAAAATTTTTCAATTCATATTCGAATTTCCACGCGTAAATAGGTTTAATAACTTTGGTAATTTGATTTTCAATAATTTTACATTCAATTCAATCAATTTTAATTTGCTCGCAACCTTATTGTATCATTCATCTCCAAATTTTTCAAACAAAAAGATTGATACATTTTGTTTGTTATTGCTTGCTCGTATATAATTATAATTGTGTGCAATCACGGAAAAAGGAAATTTCTCCGCAGAACTAAACTCTATTGCGGGCAGAGTAGAGAGACAAAGCACTTTATCACTTATAAAATATGCAACTTACAAGTTTGATGCTACCAGCAAGCTGTATATTCCCACAAGAAGATTACAAAAGTGACAGGAACATACTAGTTCCTATCTATATCTCGTGAATAAATCGTTTTGCATGAAAATTCCAAACAACATAAAATTCATATAAACAAATAAAATAAAAATAGTACCACAAATAGTCGTAGGTACGATTATTTTAAATCGGTCCTCTTTTCTTCCGTAATCCGCCGTTTACCGTCGTCGCGGTATAATCTGAATTTTAACTCGCATCGCGTATTTCGAAACCATGGAATAATTACTCTAAAATTAGTCGAAAATTTTTCGCTGAACATTGCTTCCACAAACAAAAGTGTTCCTGGGTTTTAATCAGAACTTTGTTGTCCCGGCACTTGCAATTTCATATCCAGCCTGAATATTCATAAACTTAAATTCGTTACGCGGCGCAAAGAGGGTTTTACGTGTTCCGCCTTTGTCGAAGCGTTAAAAAACATAAAACAAAAACTCAATGACGCGCCCCGAAGGACAATAGGACAAAAATCTTTCCTTTGCAACGTTATCGGTTTTGTTCCGTTAAATCTATTAATCGATGCGACGCTATATTCGACACTGTAGTACGTAATTCAACACTGGAATTCGATTTCAAACAGCACGTCATTTCCTTCGCTGTTAATTACATCTTTCGCGATGTTATGAATAATTCCGAACGAGATTTAGTAATTTAATTAGCCGCTGACAATTTCAGACACGATTATAAATAAAATAACTGCGATCGTTTTATCGACTTTCCTGTCGAATTGCAACAAAATTATTATTTCGTTAAGTTCGATTATTTTATTAATTACACAATACAGATCTTCTTCATTATTCTAGTACGAGATTAATATTACACGTGTTGACTGAATTTCCAGATCCGAGTTTCTTTTAAATAAATCAAACTGATTCGTTTGATATTTCTTTAAAATTAAATGAAGGTCAAAGGAAGTGTTTCTACATTCTTAGAAAATAAAATTTAGCAAAGAGGAATAAAAAATATACCTTGGTACAGTTCATTATTATTAATATGATGAAGAACGAAATGTTTAATAAGTTATTAATTCGCATGGGGTCTCTGTTGTAAATTTTCTTTCGTGCGTAACTTTAATTTGACTTGTAATTCGTTGAATGACTTTAAATTATTATATCGAGATTTTGAAAAAAAAAAAAAATGTTAATAGTTAATGGATCAAAAACGACCTATTGGCATTAATAGCGACTGTGGTCCTTATTTAAATCAGTTCACGTTTTAAATCGATATTTTATCAAACTGTCTATTTATTCATTTTTACACAGAATGAAACGTGACATCGGGATATTTTTGTAAATAGACTGCGGATGTTTATACGTTTTTATGATTCTAAATGGAACCTAAATAAAAATTTCGCATATTGAATTTTAGAATATGTACTTTTGCATATTTTATCCATTCTGTGGATTGAAAAAAGAAATATATGTATATATCGAAAAATATTTACGTGTAAAATTAAAGTATTTTGGAAAAGCAACAGTCTCATTTAATTCACGAAATGGAAAATGATTAAATTTCGAGTTGGAGAGTATATTTTCAAATGTGTACAAGTGTAATTTGTACCAAGATTATTAATTGAGTTACATGACATAATAACCATTATTTAATAAATGTATGTTCGTATAAATATCTTTTCTTTCTTCACTTATTCTTATATCTACACTTGCAGAAAATTACAAAGAAATCGAGAGATTTCTAACAAAAAAAAAGAAAAGATAAAATCGAAAGAGACTAGATTTTATTGATGAAATGAAATTGCCGAAATAACAGGTACATTGATTTCTATATTAGATTTTTGATGTCATGATAAAGCATTACTCGGTTGGAACGGATCGATTCAATGTTGGAAAGCGTTAAATATGTATTTCTATAACGTGCTATTTCCGCGTAAATGATGAAATCTACCAGTGTCTAAAGTTCCAACTACGGCAGAATTTCATTTATCCGAATCCATTAGGGAACAAACAATTTATCTAAGTGCAAGTTTATACATAATAGTAATTTTACTGATTTCCCCCTATATCGCTCAATTTCTACGATTATGTTATAAGAGTTTGCGCCAAGACAAATGAACACAATTGGCGAAAGTTCAACCGGGCGCTAATTAAAATTTCATTTCAATAAAATTCGTTTCAATTTCTACCGTATATAGCAGAACTCAGTTTGTTCTACTAGTCAGGGAACAAACGACTTCTATAATTGAAGTTTACCAATTTTCCCATTTCTCGTTTACATAATTCAGAGAAAAGAATCCAATCGGCAAGAACTCAGTTGATTAGACGTTAACTGAGATTTCATTCCAATTCAGATAAATGTTAAAAATAATAATAAATGCTACTATTATAAATATTTATACGAGTCAAAGATTCTCCACCCTTCTCGACAACCCTTAGATAGTTACACTTTATAATTATAGTCTAGTTCAATCATTCGATGTTAAGTTGATAACTCGTGTTAACAGTCACTCAACCGAGGTGTTGTCACGTCAAAAGTGATTCATACGTAGATATCGCGTTCGTCCCAAAGCGAAGGCATTCGAACATCCGCGAATCGCTTGACTTTTATTCGGGTGTCCGTCAAACAGAAGAAGATAACGATTACGTTAAAAAAACGACAACAAAAAAAAAAAAAAAAGAAATGAAAATTAAAAAAGAGAAAAAGATCGTAGTGATCAAAGTGACACGTCGCTCAAACGAGATTCGATTGTAAAGTCGTTTCAATCACTTTTGTAACTTTGGGAAAGCAGCTCTCTTTTTTTCTTCTTTTTTTCGTCCGTCCGGCAAATTTTTTAATCAATCTCTTCCGCAGTCGGATCGTAGGAGTAAATAAACGCACAAAGGATTATCAGAGCGGCGGTTTGTCGATGTTAAACATTACATCGGTGAGGGAAAATACCGGAAAAGCGGGGAGGGGCGGGGGAGGACAGTGGCACGGTGATTTTGTCCGCACACGCGTGCGTGTCGGTCCGCGCGTATATCCAATCAGCGTGGACTCGCGCTCGTTGAAAAATATTGAAACCTATGGTCTCGCCAGAGCAACAGAGAGTGAGAGAGAGAGAGCTCCTTTCTCACGTGTCGTAGAACAAATTGGATTTATAAATAAATCGTACCCCATTTATTTTCACCGCACAAAAGCCTCGACGCTTGCATACTAGCACGCCAAATAAACGATTAAAACGTATCTATGACCGCTTGAACGTAGCGTTTGCGGGATTACCCGCGACATGTGTAGTGTCTCTCTGTGGCCTGGGCTATATTCGGAAAGGCAGACACCACAGTTCATCGCGATTAACGCGCATATCATGCTGCCATTGCACCTACATAATGACCCACACATGCACGACACACGCGATACCCGCCAAACACTTGATCTATAACGTACAAACGATGAAAAAAAACCTGTTTTATTCACTGACAATTTGCTTTGACCCGCGTGTTCTCCCCCTCCTCCGCCCTCTAGTTTTTTCGTCACAGCTCTCTCGTCTATTTAACGTCACGAACAATACCCTCGCTTTGTCTTCTTCGCGTACATGCGTACGTATGTACGTGTCCTCTGACACTCGACTGCTTTTGTTTTGGGGAACGAGATTATAATTTCTATAACTGATTTTATCGAGCGACTGTAGGTTAGCCACGGGTAAAATTGATTTTCCAAGAGACTTCGAAAAGAGAATGTTCGATGATGATGAATTGCCGGTGATTGTGGTAGCTATTAGTGTCAATTTACTTTATATAATAATATTACTATACATATAATAGACGAAAGTGCTCGAAAGATAATGCAGAAATATAAAGTGCGAAATATTGTGTGATTTTTCATAAACAAAAGAAAATTATGTAACAAATTCAGTACAATGATATTAAATTGTTGTTTTAATTTTTGAATATTCTTCTCTCATTAAATTTTAACTTGCAGCTCACAAAAAATCTTTAAACATCTTACGTAGATTTAATTAATAATCATTCACCAAATTTTCATACATATTGTACAAAAACTAATAAGAAATATATAATGCGCAACAGCAAAAAAAAAAAATCATTCAAATCTCTAGAAACATAAACTTCTACAAAATTTCTACGAAAATTTATACCGATTTGTTACCTCGATATTCACTTTTGTGATTAATTGAACAATGCAATTGAACGTATCAATGGCACAGTCAATTTAATTCTTTCGATCACGACAGCTGACGAACGCGATCAAATATTAATTGTCGTGCAAACATTATCTCTCGCGTACCAGCAGGTTATTCTTAATAACGGCGCATTATCTCCGACGATTAACAAAGGGCTCGATTGTTAAAAATGCTGATGAACACGTAAATGCGAATGACGATGTCCCGGTAGTACGTTTCCGGCTCGTATCAAGAAGCACGATCTAGAAATTCTCTGCAACAGCAGAGGAGGCTAATCTGATTCGCCGCGCGATCATGCAGGCGCGCGTCACAGGCAAATGAATCGTATTTTCGCGACGTATGCGTATATGTGAAATGAGAATTATTTCAGGGTAAACGAAGCATTGTTTATAGATAATATTGCAGATTTCCAAATCATTGATACGCGAACGGAGTTCCGAGTGATGTTATCGAATCGTCGAATTACCCAGTACTTGTTATTTCACAACCCAATTTTACAAGGGTTGTTGGTACACAGTGACTCGCGATGAAACTCGTCGGATACGCGTTTTTTGTAAATTCTACCTCCAAGTGTACACACCACGGATCTCTTTAGACCATGATTTTTCCATCAAATACGCGTGCAAACAATACGTATTTCCTTTTTTTCCCCTTTTTTTTTTTTTGGAAAAAAGCGCTTGATTTATATATTCTCATGCAAATTTGAGTTTTTCAAATTTTACCCCGATACGACGACGAAACGTTTCACGTCGCGTATTTGTTATTTTCGTGACAACGATAGTCAATTTTCCTTATGAATACTTTCCGTGCGAATTATTTTATTCAAATTATACCTGTGCATTTGTGGGCTATTGGCCTCTAACGCGAGCTGTTTCTCACAGGTGTAATTACGTGGTAGATGTCATAGACAGAAGAATTCGCTCTACTTGAAGCGATAGTATCTTCAAATAATTTATATACAACGCGTTGGAGAAAAAGGACATTAGTTTACGCTAAACACACTTATCTGATTTCTTCCTTAATGAAAATATTACAATTTTTAATTGTAGCAGCGAAGAGCATAGTTGAACGACAACGAAGAATTGTCGACGAGTCAAACGAATGCAACTTAGTACAAAAAGAAAAAAAGATCATGTAACGATTCACTCGCTCTCATTTCGAAGCGTGAAGCTTCTGCTTTGACTGTCTTCCGACTTTGTGAAAAAGCAGAGACACCGTTTTCTCTCGAAAATTGTAAAAGTTCGAACGCGCGTGAAAACATTAAAAAGTTCTCTTCGCAATTACACATACCGAGCTTTCGAAAATTGAAATTTTCCCGTTATAACGAGTCGTTAAAACTCGCTGTACGATTTTTCAGACCGTTTTGTTCAATTTGGAACAGTATGGTCAAACGACTTCTCGAATTTTTGTGATTTAACTCTAACAGTCAATGTTGGTCGTGGTAGAGGAGAGACTTCAACCTTCGAAACGACGATGGATCTATAACAGTTACAAAAAAAAGAAAAATAATGTTTTAGTGTCTTTACGTACGTCAGGTCGTCTTTGAAAAAAGCGTCTTGAAGAATGGAATTTTTACAAGTTCTCGACAACTTTTCATCGTCATTAATACAATCACGCTACTTTACCATTCATCAACAGTAAAAGTATTCATATAATTTTCTTTACTCGTTTCGATTAAATCACATCGATCTGAAATTAACTATCCACCAGGAATGTCGCACGGTTAATTAAGAAAAGCCACGTGTCCGTCGGAGAGTTTTATTAACGCTCAAGTCAAAGACGGCTTATCTCGTCAATTGATTACTCGGCTGTGTGCGTACGTGTATACGCGCTGTCTATTTTGACGTTTAATTTCCCGCTTAAGGAGAAACCTTACGTGACAACGGATTGTCGGTTAATTAGCACGTTTAAGCTTGCCGTGACTTCGTGAATAATTCAAAGTGTCTTGCGTTTCATTCGCGGCCGATCGAGTGTGTGCCGATGGGTTACTTACGACCCGTGTCTGCGCCTCGCGCGCCTAAATAAGCTCGTTCGAGCGACAATTAACTGCTGGAATAGATCAGTTTATAGAATCGTCGAAAGGCTCGACCGATTTCGACGTGCGCACGTACAGCACGTGCTGCCTAATCATCGTTGTATTTGCTGAATACAGAATGTGTCCTGTGTCGGTTCTACACGGACTATCTACGGGATACCATGTCATTCGGCAGTTAATTAAATGTGACGATGAAGCGTGAATTACGCATAAATTGGAGTTCGATAACTAAGACGCTGAACGGCAAAAGGGGAACATGTACAAGTTAATTTATAAAGAAAAAGCGATGCATAGAATTAGGATGAGAGAATATAAAATTTGAGAAGTTTAATATGTAACATTTGTGAAGAGACGATGCTCGATTAATATTCGACTCAAAGTCTGATGTCAGATGTTATTTAGACGAAGTAAATTTTCTCGTAATAGTAAAAATGTAATTAATCACAGTGTGGATAAAATGTTCATTTATTTTGAAGCTTTAAGCAAGGGTCTATCGCCATTTATAACCTTGGAATAATTATAAAATTTTTAAAAATATCACCTAGTTTAAAATTTAATATAAAAATAGATTACATTTAATTTAATACAAATTTTATTTCAAATTCAATTTAATACAGATTTAATATAAAAATAGATTATATTTAATTTTGACAGATTTAAATTACTCGATTTGGAAGATGAATATAAAGATGGAAATTATATTTGGCGAAATAATAAAAATTTCATCCTTGTATATACGTATTATAGTAAAGTTATTTTTTCTTCTTTACTATTACATTTTTCGATCACTCTGTCGTGTTATTAACTTCTCCGTTTTACTCGTTCTTATTTAATTAAGCAAAGTTCCAAAGTTTCACATCTAATTTGTACAATACTTTCTCAGAAATTATGAAATTCGACAAGTATTATTCTTAATCCATCACGTTTTAATGCACTTTATTATAGTACCATTAATACGAGATCAAATTAGGACGCGAATGTTAATGTTTTAAACATTATCCTAATTTCGCTTCCCTCGAGAATCATATTATAGAGTACGTTCAGCAAGATAAAAGAAACTCGCAGCTACGATATTAAACCTTTTTCCTGTGTTTCGTACATCCGTACGAAAGTACAGATTGAATTCATCGAATAGAAACTGCCGGAACAAATCAGTCGCAATCGCAGCGGCGAACTTTCAATTTTTGATTTCTTGATTGAAGCGTTTCCAATTCGTCGGATGACATGATGACGTGAATACGAGAGGGGAAAAAAAAATCCACTCGAGTTTTTAACTGAGTAAGCTGCATGGTCATTTTAGTAATTGCATTTCCTACCTGTCTGTCGGTTCTACGGAATTTTTTACGGAATCGGGCAGGGCTAAAATTCCGCGGAACAAATTAATTCTACCGAGCAAAACGATGGTTCGAGATCTTCGAACCTGAAGCGTCTACAACATTCATACGCGCGCGTTGATCCATCGTGCATACGTATGCACGTCCTGCGGTTCGTTAATAAGTTTACTTTTATTAGCGATCCAATGGTACGATTAGGAGTATCGGACATCATCATCGGTTGTGAACTGTGTCGCTGCAACGCGCCGACACACTCGCACTCCGTGAAATGGATTTTCAAATTGGGGACACGGATATCGAAATTATGAAGAACATCATCCGGCGGCTATAGAATTTCATCAATTAATGCGGCGATGGAAATATTAATTAAAACGCAAACGCCACCGAAATTCCCGGGTCAGCGAGTTGGATCCCTTCGGATGAAGTTTTGTTACATAAATCGTAAATCGTCAGCTTATGTGGAATACAATTGTTTTTTCAGATGAAATAATGCTCGATAGGAATGGCATTAATATTTAAACGTGAACATTTCTGGAGGACATGTCGTGGACAATTTGGAAAATTTGTGTTTCACTCTGATTCGCCAGATGTTTGACATTGTTGCATCAATCTCTTGAAACTTCTCTTTCACGGATGTTTCTACCTTTATGGATAATTTTGTGCGAAATTTTAGGATTGAAAGTATTTGATAAATACTTGACAGAAGTAATATCAATATTGAGTGTGAATGTTTCCAGAAACGATATATTATGAATGATGATATTAAATGTTACATTTGATATATATATATATATATATATATATATATATATATATATATATATATAGATGACATTTATATTAATTATTAATTTATAAATAATAATAGTATTGTAATATAAAGTGTAATAATTTGGAAAACCTATACTTGATTTTGACGTACGAATCATCCGATTTCATCATGTCGATGTTTCTACATTTCTTTCTCGCGAATTTTATAATTTTGTATGACGTTTTAGAACTGAAAAGTTAACTATGCCAAATTCGTCTCCTGTATATCACATAAATACACATTGACATATAATTTTTTGTATTGACAATTATAGTACTGTGTGTATTGCAGTAATATAGTTGTCAATCGTAGTTTCTTCATATATTTAATTTCTCGTAAATTATGTGTTTTAAAAAAGTCTCACTAAATCTCCTTTCCATTATATAAATACAAATTACAGTTAGTTTAATAAATCCAGTTGCACAGAGTAGTTGTCAAATTTCCTTGCAATATCGATCAAGAAATAACAACAGCAATAATTTTATTAAAATTAACTTTTGACATCTGTCGTGACTCGCTGAATTGTTCCAATTTTTACTTAACGCCGGCGTTGTTTTCTCGTCGAATTCTCTAACAGATGAAGACCGTACGAAATTTTTCGAAACTTATTTGTGCTTCCCGTACCGTGAGCTGCACTTTACCTCGGATTGTATATCCAAGCAGTTTCTTCACTGACCAGACAAGTAGAAAGAGACGATCCGACACAATTTCCGAAGCCGAGGGGGGCAGAAAAGAGAAAGACATAGATCGCTTTATTACGTGTTTGGCGGTATGTAGATCTCTAGCCGGTGTTGCTAGATAACGAGTGAAACTCTCTCTGTCTCTCTCTTTCGAAACCGCCACTCGCTTCCTGTTTTGTTTCGCTGACTTTCCCCCCTCGCTCTTTGCTATCGAGCTTGCTTGCCTGTGCTCTCCTCTGTGACGAGTCTGGACAATTTTCTCCAGTGGAAGATATTTTTCGTCACGGTCTGTTGCTATCTTGTTATCTGCTAAGGAAGCGGGCGAAAGATGGAGAAACACGAAAATAAGAAGGTCGAAGGAAAGGCGAATGGAGGAGAGAAAGAGAGACAAAGAAAAGGAAGAAAGAAAGAAAGAAAGAAAGAAAGAAAGAAAGAAAGAAAGAAAGAAAGAAATAGAGATACAGACAGAGAAATGGAAAACCAGTTGGAAAAGAATGAAAAAGGCACGGGCGACGGTAGCAAGGTGAAAATGCCTTTGTAACGGCGACCTGACGCGGAGGAAACGCGGAAAGTTCGACACCGGGAACGAGCATCGAGTTCTGGGAACAATAGATCACTTCACTGAGACACACGATCTGCAGGACAATTCAACGGCCCAATCGAAATTGTTCGATTGGCAATACGTAGCCAGGATGCATGGGGTTTTGGGTGTGTTTACTTACTTGGTACATAAAGCACAAGCATCCGCTGACTCTCTCTCTCTCTCTCTCTCTTTCTCTCGTCATATCGCTGTAGGCGATAGGAAAATTGTAGGAAAATTTAAGATCAAGATCTTGACAGCATCGTGGATATTGACCCGACAATACGAATTCGTGAAACGCGGGCAAATGAAAAACTGCACGACTTGTACCCCAGTACGATTCGTCTCTGACTAGGAGATGAAGACGACTTTTTTTGCCACAAAATTTTATCGATATGCAAACATTTGAATCGATACAAAACAAATTACAGGCGCGATCGCTCAGTACCAGACAACGCCACTCCTACTGGAGGTCTATCCCACGCCCCGTCGCGAATCACGTGACCCAAATCAACCAATCGCTAATTTTCGTTGCATTAACGTTGCACCCGAAGAGGTCTGATTTTCTGGGTTTTGCCCCGCTAAAATCACTTTCAGTGATAAAATAAAATGAACTTGAGCAATCTTAACTCTTCTTCCTTTTATCTTTTATAGCTCAATTCAATTCAGTCTTGCGCTAGAATATTGTGCTAATTTGTACGTGGATCAGCAGAGAGTGGCATAAAACGTGAAATTCATTTCGTGGAGATTGTTAAAAACGAAAGGAGGTTGGAAATTAGCTCTTGAAATCATAAATGAAATACAGCGTTCGCAGGTATCTAAATAGGATCTTTAATTCGTGTAATGCCGTTGCGAGTTGTGTAATAGCTGGAATTCTGAAATAGGGTATTTTGCGTATGGATTGTGCTTGCATGACTTGGGAACGTTACGATGAAATTAGATTTATCCTGTATTTTTAGGAATAATTATTTCGTTTCGTATATTCTTGCATGTTGTTTTATAACGTATGTATGTTTATAAATGTGATGTTGCGAAGATATATATTCTTCTATACTAGTGTGCGTATTTTCCTTTCATTTTTGACGTTTTAATATGAGTTTTCAATAAATCCATTGGCTATCAAAAATTACAAAAATAGTAAAAATTTAACGATATTACTTAAAATATTATATTTATCAAAACTAATCACGTGCTTTCTGAATTTAAACTTATTTATTGAAACAAGACAAGTTAGTCTGAATTTGTTCGCTCAATTCTTTTCAATTCTTCTTGGAGTTTTCTGGATTTCGCACTTCATGATACGTGTAAAAACGATAAAAAAATACATAACTATTGTCTCAATTAGATTCATTGAAACATACAGAATTATCTGTTCGATGAACAGTCAGAAATATATATGTGTAAAAAGTTTTTATTCTTCAGATATTACATTCAGAAAATAATGTCTCCGAAAAAAAGGAGAATAAATGATTAGTACATTTTTGCACCAAATAGTAGATATGATCGTGGATCGATTGTTACACCTTACGTTCCATTAAATTCAACATTTCTATCTATTTAGTCATTTTCGTTTTTCTCGTAGCTTTATCGGAAAAAAGACAAAAAATAAAAAAGTATATTTCACAACAAATGAAAAATTATTAATGTTATATTGGACAATGAAAAAATTTGTTTCCTTTTTAACGACCTATTTTTAAGTTTGATGTCGTTCTCAAATACAGTAGAATCACGGTTACTGGGACATCGATTAACGAAAAACGGTCTATAGATATCTCCTCGTGAAAATAGGAACTGAAACGAAATTGTCATTCACACTGCGAACGATCTTTCATACGAAGAAAAAGTTATCATTTTGTCTAAAAATCTTGATTACTTAAACAGCGTATCAATTCGAAATTAATTCAGATGATTAAGCTATCATCGTTGTACGATTCTCCTGAATAATAAAAACATTTATTTCATTATTCCTTTTTCTATCTATGAACAAGACTGCTTGAAAACATCATTCCACGATCTCGGCACAAATTTCGCCACAATTTAGTTTGAAAATATCTTCAACGATCGATTCTAAATTTGCCGATATTTTAAAACACTCCATCCCGATTTTAAATAATTGCCACAATTCATACGCCCTCTTTCTCTATTTGCACACGACGCGGCGAGATCAAAGGATAAGCAAACCAGCGTTTACGCCTCTACACGTCTTTGCGTCTTAATCTGCTTCAAGCGGCGCGGCAACGTCGCGTCGTTTAGCAAATCTATCAGCGGGAAATTCAACAAAGGAAAAAAAAGAAAAGGGAAGAAAGAGAAAGAAGAAAACGAAAACGAAAACGCAGTCGCACAAAGAGCGCGGTTTAAGCGCGTCAGGTATTATAGAGGGTTCCGTTGAGGGCGCGAAGAAATCTCGAAGATAGGGTTCACGGCGGATTTACGGCGTGACGGTCGCCGGCGAAGCGTGATATTTGCACCTTTAAAACGGGTAATCCACGGGTTCTCCGCGGGGCTGATTACTTGGCCGTGCCGCGGGAGAATCGGGAGGGTTTTCTTGGCTGCTCGAGCGGCGCTCCAGATTGCGCGCATTTCGCGATATTAGAGGAGAAGTAATGGCACTGAGTGGAAACGCGGGAAGAACGCTGGGGCCACCCCCCTCCGGCTGAAACTACCGGCGCGCGGGAAGAGGCTGGATCAACAGCTCGAAAGATGAGAAGAAGTGGTTAACGTGCAGCTTAAACCCTCCCCGAGCCACGTAATGAATAACAACGGCCATGAAGTGTTTGCCACGGGCAACAGCCAAGAACTTCCCCAGAGCAAACTCTTTTCTCTGTTTACAACGTCTAATTCGCGTGTTTTAATCGAGCCCAGCGCCACGCCGCCATCTATAAAATAATTCGTTTGATAAACGCTCGGTGATTTGATTTACAGGTCAATCACACGAGATTCTTCTATGCCTGTGTTAGGTGACTCACACGTCGAAAAAATTGTGACTATATACACGTATAGGGGAAAGTAGGATAAAATCGTGTACCTAGTGTATTTAGTGGACTTCGTACAATAATAAAATGACCAAACTTTTTGGAAAACATTGTTTGGCAAAATAAAATTTTCTGCAGGTATGCAAATACCCTGGAAGTATACAAAGTAGATAATTTGATTATGTGTATATCTCATAGCATCAGAACATTTTTCCATTGCACTGACTTGAGTTAATATGGCTTGGGAAGTTGAAGAATTGTAATTATTGCGTATCTGAATTGAAATTTCCGGACTTTAATGGAGGCAATTGTAACAATTTTGGCGCGATGATGACGAATTTTTTTGTATTTACAGAGTTTTAAAGTATCACGATTATACTATAATATGACAGACCGTAAGAGTACTTTGTCTGATAATATACTCTATGCTTCTCGCGATGTAAGAATGATCTTTCCTCGATTGCACGATACGAGTCAGGAAACTGAGAAAATATAACTAATACAAGCACGTCGGTTATATCAAATATTTTAGCTTCATATACTCTAATTGGGCCAATTGTGACGGTATAAAATGCTTTCATATTTCCGTATTGTATAAAACGCGAACGGTTTCCACTACAGCGCAACGCACAGAGTGATTCGTTCAACAATACCCTCTGCGCTTTGATCGTACGTTTCTCACGGTGTGAGAACACTTTTATGGCTAGATAATATACACGCATGACACAGGTAATTGAAAAACTACGATTGTTTCACGCCAATCGTCGAATTTCTGTTTCGGCGCATAGGATAACAATTGATTTTGTACTGTAGTATAACTCGTAGAATAATCCGTTTAACAGAACGCTCTTTGAATCTCGTAATTTAGAAATGTTCTCCTGCGCGATATTATCTAACATGGCTAGTATAATTCAGAAAATTGAGAGATAATTGCACATCGATCGTTGAATATTTTGGGACACTTTAATGGGACAGTTTTTTGCTTAGAGCACGATTGTTTTTGTATTGTACGGACTATACGGATGGGACGTGTTCAAAGTAGCATGTTCGTGGCCTGAATAAGTTTTCGGTCCCTTTATGAAGATTGTAAACAAGCAATGCCGAAATAAACTTCAAAAGATCGTGGACGTGTATATGTTATTACGTACATGTTAAGCGTATTAGATACACAAATAAGAATAAAAAGCAGCTTCTATCGCTGGGTTTTTTCACGTTCGTTAATAAAAGTGCATAACAGAAAGGTTGTAACGTAATTTAGCAAGTGGCAAAAATACATTTACGTTCACAATTACAAAAAAAAGTTTAACTACAACGCACTGGAACGTTCGTAGAGTTCAACACTATGGATGTTTTTCTACTTTACGACACTTGAACTGTTTGTAGGTTCGAAATACAGTCGTACAAATTTATTCAACCCCTCCGCGACACGAAAGACGAGAAGTTCAGAATAATCGACTTATTGAAACTATCGAAACGCTTCCTCGCTGAAAAACATTTTTCTACCATTTTTATTTCTGCCAGAAACAAAGAGTATTTTCAATGTACCGTGGACAATAATTTTAATAATTAAATTATCGATAGTGATATTATCCTGTAAGGTATGAAATTCACAATGCTATGTACAATTGACAGTTCGTTCGAACGTTTCTCGTGCAGTGTTGCAAACAAAGAAAATGCACCCGCGGTGTTCATTGTAGAATCGAGATCAAAGAGTTATTCCACAGGATACGTCCCGATAAAAAGTAAAAGTACAGGAAAAAAAAACCCAATAATCTCGGCATGGAGAAACGGAAACAGGTATCGCGAGCGTTATTCGAACCGCACGTGAAAGAATCGTTGTTTCCTGTAATTATGCAGAAATACACGGACATTTAATAAATATTTTTTCCCGTTGAAAAATTCGCCTTTGGCGATCGAGCTCGATGCTTCAAAGAACGGGCGCTTTGTGCAATTTTAATGGTTCATTTCGCTGTACCCCGTGTGTGAGAGGCATATGTAATATTTACACGGCACGGCGTGGGCGTGCATGCAATAAAATCAGTCCGACAGTTTCGCTTTTGCACGCTTTATATTCGCAGATGAAGATACTGACGAAACGAGGATGGACTCGCGAAGCGTGCAGCTGCGGAAAGTTGCCAGCTTCTTTACCAAATGGGGCTGCACGGGGTAAGAAATTCCGCTAACTTAAGATCATTTTAACTCTCGTGTGTAAAATTCAGCGAGGCGTTGCCACGTAAAAGAAATTTTCACGCGCGGCTTGCTCGGCGAGGAACGCCGGCTGTTTCGGGAGGAAACGTATCAGAACTAAGAACCGGCGGTTTAATTGCAGAGAAAATATGTTTACCCTGTCAATTTACTTTGTAGGGAATTTCCTCGCCAACAATTCCGTGTAATACTTTTGAAAATACTGGCAAGTAATTCCGGGCTTATAATGATGCGAAGTATCTTCAGTCATTCTTAATATAAAACCATCTTCGCGAATCTTGTCGTTTGAAGTGTTGTAAAATAAAATTATAGCAACGAAATAAATGTTGCTCGCCAAAGTATTCTTATCTTTTACCAATGTTATTATGTATGCAATAAAACATTTCGAGATTTTATCAACACTTTAATGAAGCACGAGTCGAACGATTGTATTAATAAAATTTCAATATTGCAAATATATTTACTAATTTTAATAATCATTATATATATATATCATTTCATAAATATCTCGAGTGTGAAATGATTGTTCAAATAATGATATATTTTTTAATTTCTCTTAATGCAACAATCTTGTCGCTTTATGTTTAATTGTACCATAACATTCAATTGTGTGCAGATCGTAAAATGAATTCAGAAATTTATATTGAAATTTTGAACGTATAAATTACAATACCATCAATAATTATGATACATATTAACCAATTTTCAATTTTATCCGATATAATCTTTTCATTTGTTGCTTCAAACAATTCAGTTTTTAATTGACAAAGGATTAAAGTAATTAACCGATGCATAATTGTGTTAAAAATTTAATAAATAAAAAAATACTTTATCACTAATTTATTTAATAATTTCTCTAGTTCGATATAATTATTATTTATTTCATAATTATTTCATACACCGCAGGCAATATCACGAATTTCGTTGTATTCATAAAAATCTATAAAATTGCACAAAACTCTGTATTATTTAATAATTTATTTAATAATAGTAATAATTAAAAATCGTATAAGTCCCGTGGCAAGTGACAGAAGCATAGTAAACCGCGTTAGCAACCGCGCCCGTCTGGAAGTGTTAATTTCCCAACGAATATTTTAATGAGTAAAGTTGACGGTTCAGTTGTATTATTTTAAAGGAATCCGTACGTGAATTGGAAACAAGTGCTTGAACACGATTCTACAAATTTTGCTGATAAACCGATGAGAAGCGGCAGGTGAGTCGGGGAACCAGGTCTCCGTCGCTTCGAAACTCAAAGCCAAGTTTCTTTAACGATGGAACCAATGAAAGCGGTCCCCGTTAGCATTATAATCTGCTTGTGAGTGCAGTTGAGCAACAATACACCGCCGAATCTTTTCCTGTCCATGAGTGTCTATGTAGTGAATTTTCTCGATAGCAACGAAAACCACTTTATACTTTGGAACTTCCGACAAAGGCTAGAAGGAGAAGCTTATTTCACCGGGATCAGTCGATTTTCCCTTTTGTCGAATAATATGTCATTAATGTAATCTCCGATCTGCTCGTTTCTTTTTCTGTCTCCATTTTATCATTATAAGTGGATAAAATGAATTATTATTTGTTTTTGTTACTGCAAATCAAAGATCACAGAAGAAACAGACAAGAAGGAATTTTTGTTTAATACGGTACATTGTAGATGAATATTTCTGATATTTTCTCACTTAAAAATTTGTCTTCGAAATTTTTAAAATATATTTAATGATTTTTATTAGATGTTTATGCTAATTATGTTAATCTCGTATTTTTGCTAAATATTGTAGAGTGTTGTACCTTATTTATTAGATGATAATACAACGATACTATCTAAGGTTCACTATCCAAAATTTTGTTTAGTCACAGGAGAAAAAACTGCACGACTTGTATCCCAGTACGATTCGTCTTACTGAAAGGCCCAGAAGCAACTGTTTCGACTAGGAAATGAAGACGACTTTTTTGCCATAAAATTTTATTGATATGCAAACATTTGAATCGATACAAAACAAATTGCAGGCGCGATCGCTCAGTATCAGACAACGACACTCCTACTCGAGGTTTACCCCACGCCTCCTCGCCCCCTCGCGAATCACGTGACCTGAATCAACCAATCGCTAATTTTCGTTGCATTAGCGTTGCACCTGAAGAGACCCAATTTTCTGGGTTATTCCCGTTAAAATCACTTTTAGTGATAAAAAGATTATTAGCTAACCGTAGCTATCACTTCCAATTTAAAATCTAAAATTACGAAGTAATAATTTAACTAGTACTTTGGTAACGCTGCGTTCACGAACGCAGCAAAGTAATAAGCATTTACCACGTAGAATATCCAAATTACATCGTTTCGACTCAACAAACAGCGAAGGTAAGAACGCTCGTGGAATCTCGTGGGATCATTATCCCAGTTTCGTTACACAGACGATTTGTTAACCTCGGCTGCAACAAGGCTACCCGAGTCCCGGTTCGCATCTCGTCGCGTAAACCACTTTCGTTTGTCGGGCACGAGCCAAAGTGACGTAGACGACACGAAGTGGACGATTTCATGAGAGAGATGAAGTTCCGTAAGTAGCTGGTCCATCGTAACCAAGCACGCCGACGATTTTCGTAGCTCGTGTGTCTTCCAAAGAGGACGCAACGTGAACGGGCAAGCAGGGAATCAAAGGAAGAGAGGGAAAGCGAAAGAGGAAACAGAACAGAAGACTCGCAGAGTTATATCGCCGCAGATGGGATGCAAGGGACCGTCGCATCTCGAGAATACCAATTTGATTTCGCTGGGAACGCCGGAAACGGAGCCGGAGGCTCGTAAAGTATACAACCAACGTGCCCAACGAACCTTACGTCTTGTCGCTGCGGACTACCGGACCACCGGAAGTACTGTCCGCCGCGAAAGGGTCGAGCCAGAGGCGGAGGGTGCTTAAGGAACGAACGATGAAGCGTTCCGAGTTCTTTTTCGGGCCACTGATGGTGGTCGTAAGAAGGATCGTGGACGTTTCTCGTTTTTTTCCTTTTTTTTTCCTTGTCTTGGCTCGAGCATTTCGCTCGGTACTCAGTAACGAATGCTGACCTTATTTACCGGCTCGCGCAACTTCTCCTTGTCCAGCGAATAATATCCCGCAGTTGATAATTTAGCAACTTCTGCTGCACGTTGGTCGCGTTAGTTGTAATTCGAGAGTAATTAATGGAGAGTTGCTTCGGTTTCGAACTTACGAATTTGATTATTATTGTCGTGTACGTGTGTGGGCGTTTCGGATATTTGAACTGATCAATTTTACTATTCTTTTTTTATTACTGAAAGTGTTTTTAGCGGAGATAACCCAGAAAATCGGGCCTCTTCAGATGCAACGATAATGCAACGAAAATTAGCGGTTGGTTGATTTGGGTCACGTGATTCGCGAGGGGGCGTGGGGGGGAATCTTGTAGACCTTGAGTAGGCGTTGTCTGGTACTGAGCGATCGCGCCTGTAATTTGTTTTCTATCGATTCAAATGCATATCAATAAAAATTTATGGCAAAAAAAGTCGTTTTCATTTCCTAGTCAGGACAGTTGCTTCTGGGCCTTTCAGTAAGACGAATCGTACTTGGGTACAAGTCGTGCAGTTTTTCTTTTTCTTTCGTTTCCTTTCGACTAATTGCAACGCGATTAAGATGTACACGGTTTGTCAATCGCATTTTTCGAACTTTCAGTTTATCAAGTTCCGAATGAACAAGGATTTTTGGTAATATTTAGAGAATCGTGGTAATTTGTTTCTAAGAATGGAAATTTGCGATAACAAATTCGCGTTGTACTTGATGAATTAATTAATATATTAATCGATTATTCATCTTCCTTCAGACAAGTGATTCATGTATTAATTCTTAGTAATTTATTAATATGTAACGTATATTAATCTTCGTTCGTTTGACATACTCAAAATCAGTAAAATGAGACTAGATAATCTATCACGTATTGAAAATGTAAGATAGTAAATATGATATTAAATATAAACGTAAAAATATAAATACAGATGTATGAATATAGCTATTTTCACGTAACGATCGAGTAATTTTATTTCGAGTAATTTTTTTTTTAACACATATTTCAATGAAATTAATGCGGATGACGTATATTTTATTAAGTTCCTCACGTTTAATGGTCAATAAGTATATTTCATTTCTGTATGAATCGTGGTCTCTTTTCCTCGAGAAAAACGTACAATCGCAATTTCTCCCGAGTCAATTTGCATAGGACGTTCCAAACAAACCGCTTTCCGCTTCATTAACAAACGTTGACTCATCCTATTCGTTGAGGGGGAAATCATTCGGAATTCTCCGTTTCCATAACATTCGTATTTTCGGCCTTTGAAAATGTGCGTGACAAACGAATATTCTGAATTAATTTTATTTAGTTGAATCATATGGTCTGCGGTCGTACAGTTGTTTGTAAATTCGGAGGGAGACGTTAAATAATTTGTTTCGCGTGTTGTTATTTATTCAACGACATTAGTAAATTAATAATTACGTTCTGCCATCTAGACGTAACAAAACCAGCGCTGCATTATATGGCTCCTTCCGCGGCATAAAATTCTGTATCTTGAACTTTATTTTAAATTTAAAATCATAAAAATTACATAATAACTTTTTCATTCCTTTAATTTTCTTTCCTTCTCACGAGTCAAATTCTCCTACTGCGAAAATTCACTTCATTTTTCTCTCTCTCTCTCTCTCTCTCTTTCTCATTTTTAAATAGTTTCATAATACAATTTGACCTTTATTGTCAAGGGACAACGCGTATGACGTTGTTAACTTCGTAAATGATGTATGACAAATGTTCCATCCGCGCAGACATAGTTCTGCCACGTCGTTCGTTAAATAGGGAAATGTCCGTTCGTACAAATAACATCTGAGAAATTAGGTCAGTGATCCGAAGGGATCGCGCGACTGGACCTTCTCCAGTCGCGTCCATTTTCCACCGAATGTTCAATTTAAACGCTACCTGAGCGCAGTTAGAGCCGCACTTGCAACCGTCCCGCTGAAACTCATTACACGCAGTGAACAGAAGTAAGTCATTTGCATTAGTGAAACAGAAAATCGGTTTGCAGTTTAACGCGATTGGTTTGCAGGTTTTCTGTCGACCGAGCGCCCTTTTATTTTTTCCGTTCGATACTACGAACTTCGATGATCGAGTCTTTTAATTACAAGCATTCCGCGTTATTTCATTTTTCCGGCTGGATTAAATTTTAATTTAGGTACGTGTCTCGATCGATCGTCCCGATTTGATTCGTAACTTTCGATGGGGATTCGACCAACGCCCGTGAATTTTTGCTCCCGCGTTCAAAGAGACCGAAAGGAACTGAGCGAAACGCTTTTTCTATATTGCGCGCGTGCACGTGTTTGTTCCACGATTTTCTTTCGCTTCGCGAGCATTTCATATTTTTCAGTTTCGGCGTCTATGTTTCGTTATTTCCAACGTGACTCGCGATACAACAAATTTCACGTTGGAATTTTCTGTTTATAATCAAAATAATTGTTACGCGGCGACGTCGGCGTTGTACGAGCGCAATTGTACGAATATCGATTTCGTAGTGAGCTTTCACGTTTATTTTTATTATATTTTATCAAATGCTTATTGCACGCGTGTTTGTTGCTGGTAAATTTGTCATTCTCTATCAAGCTTCTCATTTCTCTTGATTTTTTAAGCATTTCAGATATATATCGCGCAACACAGTGTACAAAAGCAAAATCGTTATATAATAAACAGTAATTTAAAATAATTTTCGGATATTTTCTGAAAATATACATATATGTAGTACTGATAATAACTTGAAATTTAACTTGACGCTTGAACTACGTATACGTTTGCAATTTTAAAAAATTGATTCGTTTCTATTTCCATTGTAAACGTTGCAATGTTGGATCATGATTCGATATTTCTTGAAATGAATTTATTTCTGATACTTAACAATACCAAATAATTAATTGAAATTTTCTTTCAATAGAACGAGTATATAGAAAATCGTAACGGGATAGTTATCACATCGTTTAAAAAAGATAAAATAACTGCAAGTGGAAGAAGAAATCTTGCGATATATAAATTTATTTCCTTATCGCCACTGAAGTCTGTAAGTGATGTATTAAGATGTTATGAAAAGATACCGACTTTTATAGCGAGCATGATTGATGCAAAGACAGAGTAATCTACAAAAAGTGTTTTCTAACTTTTAAACGTGCTGCAATAAATATAAATGACGATAACTCAAGAATAAATACTTTATTTTATTATTTTTATTACGGTTCTGTATTTTACTTTTACTTCATTACTCGAAAGCTCCTTCATTTTTCTACTTTATAAAATAAATCTATACGTTTATTGTATGTATTATATAGAACACTTTGAAACATCATTAACACTGTGGTGAGATTCAACTGTATCAATAAACTCAGTTCATTCATTATATTATTTATTTTATATCTGAAGTAGCTATTTACATTGTGCACTAAATGTGTTTTAAATATAATGTTTCCAACTTTGCAACTTCTACATACGTTTTTCGATTGGTTTCAAATTTCACAAATACAAACATGATAGTCGACCATCCATTAACGAAATTTCAAAATGTTTTGTATGTACACGTATATATATGTACAAGTTTCCTGTAATAAATGTTCAAGTGTTCATATTTTCATATATTTTCAGATTTAAATTTCAAATTTTACCAATACGATCGTAATAATCATCAATCACTATAATGTCAATGAAATTTTAAAATGTTTTATATAACACAACATACACACTACAACATACAACTAATATATATATGTAAATATACATATGTATATATATATATATACATATATACATACAAATAATATATAACACACACACACACACACACACACACAATTTTCTTGTGATAGGTGTTCAATTATTATTCTCGTGAGGACTTCTAGTACATTTCTAGATTAAATTTGAAAATTTAAATTTGTCGACATTACGATCGTAACGATCATCGATAAAATTTCAAAGTATTTTCTATAACACTTTTCCTTCTTCTATAGTTGGCGCTCGAATATCTTTCTGAGTCATTGTAAACCATCAAATTGCTAGAAACTTATTCGACATAATTTACGCTTCAATTAAGAGCGGCAAGAGGATGCCGATCGTCGATGTGAACAGAGCCGCGATTTATTAGAATGCGATAATTTCCTGCAATCTGATAATAGTTCGAACGGTGTATGTTTACGCTGCCAAATTTGACTTAATCGCGTTTAATTAAAGTGCGTTCCCCTGCGGAACGTCGATAATTTGATGACTCAATGGAAAATGTTTTCACGTTCCAATTATTGGATCCCATCGAAGTTCTGCTTACGAGCACACGCTTGACACTGCGCGCTAGCATTCGATGTACCACTTCATAAACGAAATCTAACCCCACGATTACGCGATTATTAATTTCTCTCCAATGTTCTCCAGACACTTAAATACGCGATTCTTCAGATTTAGAAGGGAAGTTATACAAGCTCAATTTTCAATATTTTACGCGTTTGGTAGTAAACTCGAAGAGACAGAATACAATTTAAGAATAAATTTTTTTTAAATTATTTAATTGATTATACATACATACATTCTATTTTAAAAGTCTTGGAATACTTTATTCACTTTTAATATTCAGCAAATGTCGTAGAGAAATTTGACAATCTTATAATCTGTGATAAATATGATATGACATGATGATAAAAATGAAAACTATCCTTTTAAGATCTTTAAGCAGCGTGTGTGATATTTGTAACTGCTAATCTGATATTTTATATTTTAGTTGATAAAACATGTAATTCAATTTTGTTTAAATTTGCTTCGATTTTATTGAAAATGTATAAAACATTGAAGATTCCGTGTACCTTTTGATTCAACGTCCAGTGGTTCGTAGTATAAAAACGTCATCGTATCATTTTAGACAACTTATTCGTAACTGTTACAATAACTCGTGTCTTTGTTACTTTCGAAGCGAAATCGAAGATAGAAATTCGAGAAATTTCTGCGTGACATTTTTATTTTACGTGGATGAAAGATAACGATCGAAACACTCGAATCGATGGCAACGAAAACAATTGAAACAGTTTCTCGGGGGATGCAACAATAACTACGTATACGTAGGAATAAAAGTTCCGGATCGGTTAATATATTTCCCTTTTTCAAGCGAACATTACACAGGAAGTCGGTTGGTAGAAAATGTTTTCCCAATTCGTAATGATATTAAATTAAATAGTCAATACGATTACCGTGAAAATGCGAACCACTTGAAAAAATAATTGACTATGGAAAATAAGTTACCGTTGGTAAATGGAGTTTTTAATTTAGTTATTGCTGGAAAACAAACAAAACGTACTTATACACGAATTTTCCATCTAGAATTATTTTTTTCTTGTGTCGTTTTTTTTTCCAAAGACAGAATTAAAATAGCTTGATACTTCATAAAATCTTTTTGTAAGGACCAGTCTGATAAATTCTGTCTTTTATCCCTTATATTCTAGCTTTTCTACTTTGTAGAAAAACTGATATTAAACTTCAAATCCATTATGTCTGCTTTTCAGAAATGCAAGGAAAAATGAAGAAAAGTTTTTCTCAAAAAATCTGGCCCTAAAAGTTATACATATATACAGATATATGTACCTATATATAGATTTATAGGAAACCTGAATTGCAAAAGTTCCCAAAAATTATATAATATATACAAATACAAAAAATATCTAAAATTATTAATAATATTTATAAAACAGTACTTAGATGATAGTTGTAAAAATGCAAAATCCGTAGTCCAATAATTATAGACAACCTCATTTATCATACTGTATCAGCAATATATTTATATCACTAATTTTTCCTCCTATTTACCTTATAACATTCACACATGCTGTTTTTTCTTTTTAACAACTTTATATTTAAAACAACATGCATGTCGCAACCCATATAAACGGCGTGAACAAAAAGAAAATGAAAAAGGTAAAGAGAGTGCAGCATGGAACACGTTTACGACTGTACACACATTTACGAACTATAAAACAAGTTTTCATACTTCGTGCAACATTCTTCTGTGTGCTATACAAACGACAAACTTGACGCGGCCAGTTTTTCCATACAAAGTTTTGAAAATTTTGTCGGCTGATCGAATTAATCTGGAAAGTTTGTTGTGTATGTTTATACGGTAAAAATGAAAACAGATAGAGAGAAATGGTGTCGACACGAGAGCTAAAAGAATTAAAAAGAGCATATACGTTGGTTTTATTTCAGAGAAGAAATGCAAATGTCATCAATAAGCCTTGATATTTAGTCAGACTACATTTAATATTTATTACATGATGAAGATGGCTGTTTATACTGTGCACTAATTTGTTTACTAAACATATGAAATGAAATGTATATAGTGTAAAAGTAATATAAATAGATATCTTGTTAATTATATGAAACACATAAATATCTTGTAATTTCCATATACTGTTACTCATGAAAGTATTCGAATGCTTATAGGAAATTCTTGAGTATGTTATGCGCGTTAAAATATCTTGAGACGTGTGTATGAAACATTTTGAACATCTTGAAATGTCACATGTACTGTGGTTGAGATCTATGTTCATCATGTTTGAAATTAATCTAGAAATATATATAAAAATACGAGGTATTCAAAGATATTACAAAAATATTTAAATAATGAATTAACCATTATATTAACAAGTCTCAATATTCAGTGAAACATTGTTACATGCAATGTTACATAAATAAATGTTTCTGAACTTCTATATTTACTTTCAGATTAATTTTATATTTCTCTAGTACAATCCATAACAATCATCTTCATAGTGTTAATGAAATTTCAAAATGTCTTATTTAGAGAGAAACAAGTTGTACAAATTCTAAGAAAAATAATGAAAAATGTAGTACATTATATTCTATTGTACAATTACTATTACTATTTACATCAAAGCATACAAAATATGTATAGTTGTATATTTAATTAAATATAATTATACAGATATTAATGTATTTCATATGGAGACCGTAAAAGTATTTGAACAGCCACCATCCATTATATTAACAAACCACAATGGAGGCCATCTTTTTATGGCGAGCGTGGCAAAAATGAAACGGATGAGGAAAAAGTGTCGATACGAGGGCTAAAGGAATTACAAGAACGATAGGAGGAAGAGTGGGCGAGCATAGTGGTGAAAGGGCACATACGAGGTTTCATTTCCGAGAAGGGATGTAAAGATTGCTCGCGTGCAACCCCCTATAGATGGCTATTCTCGCAAACTTGCGACTATATTGCTCTATAATAATAAGGTTAATGCCTTGCAAATTAAGTAGACGCGAAAGACCTTTCGCATGGCTTTTACGTCCGTTTAAACTGCTGAAGTCTGATCTTTGTCGGCGATGCACGATTATTGCGATACGGCATTAAGACCATGCTCGTTTAGCCTAACTGGATTCATAGATTACGATATATAGGCATTCTGTACGTGTTGCT
This sequence comes from Melipona bicolor, assembly GCA_030673865.1. NCBI lineage: Eukaryota > Metazoa > Arthropoda > Insecta > Hymenoptera > Apidae > Melipona > Melipona bicolor. The sequence goes on from JAHYIQ010000029.1 coordinate 942,326, forward strand.
CTGTTAAAAATCCCGGGAAATCCCGCGTGTGCCGTTAACTTGCGAACAGCACAAACTTGCGTGATAGGATCAACTCTTCAATAGACTTGTCGGGTTATAAATGGGTATTGGGTATTAGACTAGTATCTAAAATTCTGAGCATTCGATTATATTTCAAGTATTTCGCTCATAAAATAAAATTACGCACGGCGTATATGATATCTCGTTATAAGGAATTTAAGGTGGCCGATTTTATTTTGTACTCTGCATTCTCCAAAGATTAAGAATAAAATTAAATTATCGTCAGATTGATGTTTTATGTTGTATCACTAAAATTTTAATGTACATTTAATTCTATCTTCGATTTCGAGCAATAAAATTGAAACAAATTAAAAATTCCGAAATTAAATGATGTGAAAATCCCTAAAAAGTCTAAACGGCCATAAAATTAAATTCAATTGTCAACGTGTTAAAAAATTGAAGTGTAAGAAAACTAGTCTGAAAGATTATTTATCAAAGAAATGTTATTGTAAGACTCTCGAATTTTCATTTTGATATGTCGATTAAATAAGAGTACGTGTTAACGAAGTGAAACTGATTTCATCATGTCGCACGAGCGACAAATCATTCCCAAAGAGATGGGAGTAGGAACGATGCAGAATCAGATTCTCACAGCATGTCACACTTGATTAAGATATTGCGAATTACATCCGCATATCGCTGTGTAACGTTCACGTGACGTAATCATTATATGTAATAGCTGCTCCGGATACGACTGATAAGTATGCGGGGATCGATAGAAGTTTATTTAGGATTATCTATTCAGGAAGTTTATTTAGCTTATCACTCTTTGAACGGAATGACTAGACGATTGTCAATTTCCTGGCTAAACCTGAACATGGTGTACTATGTAGCCTGCTTGAAATTATTAATTAAGCTATTTTATCGCTACACTATAATTGATTTTATGTCAGAGCTGGCCAAATTTTGTTTGAAATGAAGATATAAAGTAATGAATTACTTTTATTCAAAGCAAGTCGAAGAAATAAAAAATAAATTTTAGAAGCAACGTTAGATAAATGATCAAAAGTCGTCAAGGAATTTTTTAATTGAGATGAAAGAAACAAATACTCGCAACGTGAAAGTGAAGCACACACGAATAGAATTATAAACTATTTTCAAAACTACAAAACATAGAATAAAAAGCAAAATAAAAGATCATCTTTATTTAATAGCTAAATAATGTGTTCTGCAGTTAATACATTATTTTAAGACGACGTGTTAATTAAATAATCGTTTTCCAAATATTTTATTCAAACAACAGCCAAGCCTCATGCAACATTTTAAGTCTTCCTTGATGAAATATCACTCTTTAGAGAAACAAATAAATAAAAATGATACAAGTATGAATAAATCTCCGACGAAATGTAATAAATCTGATAAATATTTCTCAAACGAATGTTTACTCGGGGACACTCTTTTGTAACTTTTCCTTGGTAATGGCAATAGATAAATATCAATAATGCAAATGGAAGCTATTCGTCACAATAAAATTGACTTACTGTCACACAACTCGTGTAACATTATACGATATCAGAAAAGAATTATTACCAAAAAGTTGTAAAAGAATTATTGCGATTATTTATTCATTTATTAAATCATTGATTACTTTAAAAATATTAAAATTGCCAAATGCATGAAAAAGTTCACATTTTGTTTTGTATTCTTATGATTGTTGTTACATAATTAATTATTTAATTTTTGATATATTTCCAAGTATATAATTATTATTATATAATATTATTAGTAATAATAGTATTAAAATACAAAATAATGCTGACACCAATCTTTTTATCTTCGTTCATTTTGAACTAATAAATTTTACCTATTATTGTCGCCAAGTGTTGGATTTTTATTCGAAATTAATGAAAATAGGGAAGATTAAAGGATTACTTACCAACAACTTGGAGGTAACCAGTTTGACTCTTCATTGGGTCCGTATTGATCTGGCACATGTACCATCCCCTGTCAGATTCTTTCACCTCTCGTATATGAAGGAACCACGTGCGATGATCGCTGTGAGAAACAGCTATCCGATGGTTCTTCGTGATAACGTGACTGGCTATCGTTAATATCGTTTGGGTATCTACCCGTAGCCATGCTACCTATAACAAATTGAAAGTTTCCGTTGTAACATCCAACGAGGTAATCGTACTTTTAATTTTCAATTTAACATCGCCAACAGGCCGTGTGATATAAGCGCTTTTTACGCTTAACCTAGTTGAAAATATCATCAAAATAGGAAGATGGATCGGAGAACAGAATTTCCGAAATGGAGCAAAATTTTATTCTATACTTGGTTATATTCTGTAGTTGGACGCAGAGTCTAGCAGAAAGATATTGGTAATTATAATGAACTAGCGTAATAACGGAGCTTTCATTAAAAAAATAATTCAAACGAGAAAACCAAACATCACGGCGCCGAGGTACACACCGGAATTGAATCATCAAATTGCAATTGAAGTTGTAAATTTTATTCGCCGTTGCCATATGAGTCCAAGAAACTGGTAAATATTTGACGCATCTGAACAAACCGCGATGACGCAACAGATGCATCGTGAAACGCGCATAATTCTACCGAAATTAGAGTTCGTTAGATCGAAAGCCATTGACTTTAACGAGCTATTAACATAACGTAAATATGAAAGAATAAGTATGATAACAAATAGAAATAAATAATAAATAATTAAGAATCTAATAAAATTGTATTGTAGAGTCAGTGATTCTAATCATTCGTTTACAACAACATTGCAACATTGTTCGAAAATAAAAAAAAGAAATTTTGTAACCTATCGATAAAGCGTTAAAGAAGAAAATGACTCTTTCAAATAACCGTACAAAAAATAGAATTGTTTCGCATCTACGTGCTTTAATTTTATCGTTTTTACGTTGTGAGTAAAATATTACCCGAACGATATGTATCATCGATATTCATAGAGATACGATCGATTATTGCTCAATCATACACTTTGTACACGAAAATTGGCAGAGCCAGAGACGTATGTACGTAGTTTTATTTAAAAGACCTTAATATAAAAAAAAAGTAATAATTTCTACATAATTACGAAAACCAATTTAAACTTCATTTATAAATTATATATTAAAAAAATCTACCAAGTTAAAAATTATACAAGGTGATTTACGCATACTTGAAATAACTTTTATATAATTATGCCTCTAATGAAAAATTGTTCGACAGAAAAGTTGTACGATTTTAAGATAAGCAAAATATGGTGTATCAATTTTTCATGGGTTCTGAAATTTCTAAGGTCATCTTTATTTTTTTTAATCGGACCATATATCTTATTTACCATAAATGAAAAAAATATTAAGTTCCAAGTAAAAAAAGTATTAAGCCACATTAGTCCTAAACTTTAATGGTTAAGGAGATAATTTGTTTCGAGAATGAAACCTATATAGGGGATTAGGACCATTCGCTTGCCACAAATTAATGTTCCCTAATGATGACGATGAGTTGATGATCAACTTCTCTCGCCTCAATAATGTAAATTCCGTTTAAAAATTGATATTACCATAATTGGTAAATGTTGCTTCGTCCGTAAACAATACATTTTCCAAAAAAATAGCTTTCATCAACACTTACTTGCTGCAAAAATCATTCAGTAAATTCGATGTTGAAAGTCTGATCTGTGAAGCTACTGATGAAGATATAAGTGATATGGATGCATTTTATAGGCATGAAGAATTTGAAGCACACTTGATTGACTAACTCCAGATTGTCGAGAAATCTGTCGTGTACTAACACGTGGATTGTATTCTACGACTTCTAAGCAGCGTTTCCTTCATTGGTACTACTGCGTCATACAGCAGCGTTAATAACACTAAAGTTCTCGTAATACAGTAATCCCTACTTAGACGTTCGTCGCTATCCCCACCAATTCTTGGAATTGGGATTATCTCACTCTACGTTCAAACGCCCATTTGTAAGACAATAACACAAACGTTTACAAACATTGTCGAACCTTCTGACGATGCTACGCAGTTTTCATCCTCGAGACAAATTATCGTAAAATATTTTTATTAACTATTAGGTTTAAAATCAACCATCATACACTTTTACTTGGAATTTAATATTCTTTTTATTCATGATTTAAAAAACGAATTTGGAAATTTCGGAACCCTTCACTACATACATACAAAAAATTAATATTTTGCCTTCCTCAAAACTACAACTTTTGCATTAAACAATTTTTCACTAGACGCATAGTTTAAAAGTTATTTCAAGTGTGCAAGCTACGTGGATCTAGATGTATATTTGACAGAAAAATATTTAATTATTTTAGTCTCGTGTTTGAAAATGATAAATCTTTGCTTGTTGGGTACCATGCATCGTAGAATATGGTACATGTGTATCCATAATACTTGTAATCGAGTTTATGTTGTTAAGTTTTATACTATACGTTTATATTATATTATATTGTTCTTTTTATTTGCAAATGCTGTTTATAAAAGATATTATTAGAACAATTATTAATATAAATTTAAAAAGATATTATTTTAAATATAATTTTAAAAAATATTATAAGAACAATTATTAATATAATTATTAATATAATTTCCGACGATTTTGTGTACTTAAAATTATCAAAACTCCAAAAGTTTTATACTGAATAAGGGGCATGTAACATTACGAATGTATTCATCTTCGAACACATGTTTATTCAATGTATTGTAATATGTTATTGTATGAATCTCGAATTACTAAACCAATTATATTTAGGTATTTATTATAAGATTATCTACATAACAAGAATCAATGTATTTCTAAAAATGTTCTTTTATGAAAATCTCATAGTTGTCACTGAGAATAAACCAAACACTAAAATATATCAATTTGACTCGATATCATTTGCTCGAGTTCAACCTCTTCTGATCGGCTGAAGAGTTAACAAATTACAACCTAACGAACACTTTATCAACGCGTACGATAAATATCGCAAATACGACCTCCCACATTCATCCTACAATAATCCAACAAAAATCCCGTCTTGGTTTTTGTCTCATCTGCTATATCGATTTCACGAGCGGCAATTTAAGAAAAAACGCGATTCTCACCGAATGACCCTGGAAACGTTCTCGGTTGAAGGAGCTTCCGGTACACTCGCGGTCTAACCACGTGGAAAAAAGTGGTAGGAGGAAAGGAAGGTAAACATTCTCCTTGTTGGCTGCACTTTGGCACCGGCCGGCAAAGAAACGGCGAAAAAGAAGAAAGAGAGGATGGTTGAGGGGAAGGAGGGAAATGGAAACGCGAAAAGGCTGTGCGCGCGCCACAAAAGGGTAGCCGTTGGCTTGCAGTAAATCAACCTGTTAAGAAAATGTGATACTTGTTTTGGGGGAGGGGGAGGGGAAAAAAGGCGCAAGATACAGAAAGACCATTCAGAGCCGAAAGGAGAAGGGGGAGATCAGCATCGCATTGAAGTTGTGCTCCCAATGCAAAACGTTGAATCGTGCCCCTACTCCCCTTTCCTCTTCCCCATACACACACACACACACACACACACACACACACACACACACACACACACACACACACACACACACACACACACACACACACACACACACACACACACACACACACACACACATACACATAAACACACCTGGTATTTCCGATTCACTCCTTTGTGCCGCGATTACCCAACATGTGATCACGTATTTCCCACGCTTATGCGCACATGAGCGTCACTATTCACGTCGGCAATATTTTCGTTCACGGCGCGTGCATCCACCTTCAAAGGCGAAGGATAATGGAATTACTGTTTCGCCGACTAAACATCTATCCGCTGGTGTATCTTTCGGTCTTTTAGTAATTTTTTGAGTGACGTATTGTCCCTGACTGCGTCGCCTATAACAGATGACCCGAAGGATTCGGCGATTTTCTCTGTTTTCTTTTCGGATGCGTTGATTTCTTGCATTGGAGATAATGTTTTGTTTGCGGTCCAGATTCAAAATATTATATATTATACAATTATTATTAATCCGGCAGTACACACGTAGAATGCTCGTGGATCTTCGATGAAAAGTAAGATTTATTGATCACAGTATACGAATGTCAGTAACAATATATGTTTTATTAAATTAAAGTAACAGCAATGCGTACATATGATACATATAGACACAAGCAAAAGATGTTTAATTTTACTCCAGAGAGTCCAAGAAAAAATATTAGTAGTTGAATAAATTGTAGTCTAATCATCAAATCAGTTGTCCTGTGTGCTGCCGAGTTAACAGAGTGAGATTACGATTAAATAATAATGTGATTAATATTTATAATGATACAAAATTAAATATTGTTACAAGAAGAGAAAGTATTTGTAAGAGTGGAGTATTTGAAAAATTGGTTTCATTTTCACAAATGGAAGATTCTGCTGTAATGTTAGATACATTACTATGGAGAACCGAGTTCTTGCTTTACAGAGATAAAGAATGTATTAATCGACACACAAAAAGTTATATAAAAAATATAAAGAAATGTAGTAAATAAAAAAAACTGCACGACTTGTACTCCAGTGCGATTCGTCTCACTGAAAGGCCCAGAAGCAACTGTTCCGACTAGGAAATGAAGACGACTTTTTTGCCACAAAATTTTATTGATATACAAACATTTGAATCGATAGAAAACAAATTACAGTCGCGATCGCTCAGTACCAAACAACGCCACTCCTACTCGAGGTCTAATCCACGCGAATCACGTGATCCAAATCAACCAATCGCTAATTTTCGTTGCATTAGCGTTGCACCTGAAGAGGCCCGATGTTCTGGGTTACCCCCGCTAAAATCACTTTCAGTGATAAAATATAATAAAGAAATCATTGAAAACTCAACAGAAACTACACGTGTAATGAATGAAACTACTCTAAATCATTTAATTTTACCACTCAATTTCTACTAGTTTAAAAACTATAGTCTGCCGTAGTTACGAAAAACACGCTGTACATCCATCTGGATGAATTTAAAGAGAGAACTATTTATTACAAATTTCTGTATTCATTATCTGGACAATTATTGCTCTTAGTCAGGCATTAACTGCAGCAATTGAATAGAACATCTGTAAATAATCAATAAAGGAAGGTATCGTTCTTCAATAAAACAGAGTTAGGCCTGGCGTATCGACAAAGAGCCTGCAGGAACTATTGGTCTTTAACTGGGACGTTCTGTCCCATCTGTTTCATTCACTGGACACGATAAATCGTGCAATTATCATTTTATTCTGGTAGTTAACAAGATCTTTCAACACGTTCATTGTTAATCGAGTGTTCATTATTCATGCTATACGTTAAACTGCTAAATAATTCTCGTGCAAAATCTGTTTCCATATTACGTATGCGTTTTGTGTGAATTATCATGACGGTTCCTTTCAAAATTTTGCGATTTAATTTGCATCCCACGTCCGATTCACGGTATCGATTTTTAATTTATACCCTGCGTTCGAGACGTATGCAACGAACAAGGAATTGAATACGCCAACAGATTGCTGAAATTGTGGCGAAAATTTTAATTTTCTAATTTATTCTATTTGTTGGAATTTGGTGCATAAACCATGATGTCCCAACCGATCTGTGGTAAAGAATCTTTGTAGTATTTTACCTCATCACTATTTTTCATTAATGATATCGAACAATTAATATTTGACAGTTGATATTTCATTAAAAGATGTTTATTTTTTTCTATTGATTTTTATAATCTGTATATTTTTTCTTATCAATTGTTTCAAACTCAATCGTTCTATAATTAGTTAGTAATATTAATATGTTGTTGTATTAAAATTAATTATTATTAATATAATATTATATATATTAATTCGTGTCGAGTCTCTTAACTGATGTAATGCAATTATTGCGTCAGTACTAACGATCCTCTAATTGCTCTGAATAGTGTCATCACTTGTCACAAAGCTAAACTGTTATGATTTCAATAATATCACACAGCATGCAAGTTTGGTATATAGTTTACAAATACATAGTTTACCTAAAATAACATGTAATGATTTAATTTTTTGCAATCCTAATAATTATATAAGAAATATCATCTAACTACAACAATTTTTGTAATTTTATAACGAACGTGTTGTAAAATTAAATTTTTATCTTCGACTCTCATTTGTTTATAGAGATAGTTTGACATTTTTCGTTGACATTATGCCCATAATACAAGTAAATTATAAAGATTATATCGCAACTCTATCAGTATTATCTTCATTATTCGTGCAATTGATACATGCCGAGGAAGTTTCAAATAGATATCGATTCTGTTGGTGCAACTCGATGCGTAATAGTACTTCACGAACTGATGTATTTAGGTAACTATCAGTGATTTGGTATTAGGTATTTCCTTCGTTAATGATAAATACAATGTTCGAGAGTATACTCGTTCAGGAACATACATTACAACTGATTAATATGCGCAATATGTAGTAACTACGGATAAATATACACTTTCATTTATGATGAGTAGACTTTTCACGAGTCTTGTTTCACAATTAGTCCTTCAAAAAACGTAAAACGTAAATTCGATTATTGTAGTTTTCGTATTATTTTATTTAATTTCAGTGTAATAAATCCTTTCAGTAATAATTAATTCTTAAATGTAATATTAAAAGCTCACAAATCTCAAATCTAGTTGCAATAAACGTTCATTTTATAATTACAATTACGTCTATCATATCTACCTGAATATTTCGTAATTTGTACGCAACAGTGACAATACACTCCCGCTTAAAAATCCAAAGAAGAGTGCTACATTTAACTTCGAACTGAAAACGTGAAATAAGACTCTTAAAAAGAAGAGTGAATGAAATGTTAATACGATGAAATACAATGCAAGAAATACCAAAAAGTGTTAAAAACAAAAAGTGTCCTAAAATGTTCTATGCACATTGTATGAATCACCAAGACCCTTTCGAAACGTCTCTGGCCACCGTGAAACGAGCAAGACGACGCATATTTCTCGCCTCTTAATTTCAATGGCGGTGCGCATTATTCGCGAGGTGAAAATCGCGCCGGAAAGAGGCTTGGAAGTGGCGAGCATTAAAAATAACAATGACACATAGTTCTGGACGGCGGGGGACAGTTGTCTCCGTAAATTACAGAAATTCGCAAGAGAAGCCGTAAATACTTGGTTATCATACTTGGCGGAAGCACGGAGGGGTATTATACCTACATTCGCGTACATCGTGGCCAGAGATGGCGCCAACCGTGGATATGGCTTCACCGTTTCCATTCATCGGACTGGATATCAAATGCAATAGTTCATGGCGCGTTTCCGACTAGGTGGTCGACCAGTCCTCGACCTCTACCTCCTAATCCAACCACCCACCGTTTCACACCGGTCTCTGGCAGATTTACAGGCAAAGGGGGGGGTTTTGATATCTGCATCCGAGAGTCCTGGACTAGTTCCACCTGTCCCGGATCTCTGTATACTTTCTGTCAACTTGCGCTTTCGCCGGTGCATCTTCCAAGATAAATCGGCCGAATCTTTTCGTTTTGTTTTCCATCCTCGTGGCTTGCTCCGTCGACCCTTGACGAACGGTATCTCGACTTTCTCTGACACGTGTCTCTCGTTACATAACGCAGTCAGATGTAGTCGAGTAACGAGATTAACGGTGCGCGATTTGGTGACTAGAATTTTATGAAAGATTTGGAACACACGCACAAATATATATAAAATACTGAAATATAATAACCTATCACTTCTTATCACATTTAACGTGTAAAATAATTTTCTAGATTCTAATTTTTTTATTACCTTAATCGTACTTGTTGCATAAACAAATTAATTTTTGGAAATACAGCTACATTTTGTAGAAAGGAGGTTGTTTGGAATTATAATTTTTCTTTTTAAATTTTACGCAAAGTTGGATTAATTTCGCCATACTGCCATGAAAGAAGTTAAATTTGCTAATATATATATATGTATATTTTTTTTTTTCTGTATCACAGTGTTCACTTATGGTTTCAGTGACAACGTTTAATCATATAAAATAAGCAGCTATATAATATAACCCGAGACATGAGACGATAATTATGCTAGTTTCTATCACAGGCGACAAGTTTCTAAACTTTCATGGCGTTTACAAGTTCAAGAGAATGATGGAGCTTCGGTATCAGATTAGAACTTAGATGTTGTCTAAAATATGTTTTAACAAAATATGTTTGACATGTAATGCGTGGAAATGACACAGTTCCTCAAATTTGATGCAACTTGTGTTAAATATCTTGTCAATATTAAGTATCAATTTCTCAAATGATTTATTTGGTAAATCATCATCTTACAAAAGTTGCAGTTATCGTGTGAAACATTCTGTTAGAATTTCACTTCATTTTCTCCCATGTCTGTTAAAATGCAGGTAGCAGATAGGCGAATAACTTTCTTTTCACTTTGACGATATTTTACTTTGTCGTTTGCACGTTCCATCACTTATACAACACTTTAGTAGATTCTGAACACTGAACATTACATTGCCTTTTTAGAATCTGAGACTGAACGTGTTGAACTGCAAATCGTGAAATTAAAGATTATCACGCCTATTCTTTATCGAAGATAAAGAACATCAACAATTAACGAAATATTCAGAAAATTATACATATGATTTTCCCAGAGTTTATCTGTCAGTAGAATTGAAAACGATATTAACAATAATAAATAAAGTGTTCTCTTTAAATTCTGTATCTATGTCATATTTCTAATAATAATGAATGATATTTTCTTATTGCATTTTTAAAAATAATGACAGTAAATAAAAATAATAATTATTCTAATTTATAATAATGTATAATTAACCTTTCCCTTGCACCCTCATTTCGAGAAATATCGAATTCAATTTAAACTCGTTCTACATTGTAGAACTGATCTACTAGGTCATCGTCTTAAATTCTAAATATAGATATTCTATATAATAAGTTAATAATAATTATAAATACACTCTTACGTAATTAAACCAATAGTAACAATATACAAGATAAAAATCTATTATTATGTATTATAAATAAAAATTATTGTCTCAGCGCGACGGTGATCTTTGAGGAATGCTGCCTGCTTTGCTGAGGTTCTCTCGTTTGGCCTTTTACAGCCGTCGGAGAGATATTAAAAATGCAGATTGTAGGTTTTCTAAGACGTATATTTTACTGGAGTGTGTACAATTGTTACGTGAGTCTGGGAGATGGGTACGAGATGTCTCCGCGTCTAGACTCGAACTGACTGACTGATGGTTTATGATAGAGTGTATGTGCCTCGTGCTAGGAAACTGACCTTTTATAGGAGCGAATGTGTCTACGTGATTTCTTAGTGCCAGTCAAGAAGCCCTTTGTTTACCGATCTTACCCTTAAAGAAACGTTCCAGATGCTGACTGTGTCTCTCACAGTAAGACAGAGGTCCCTTAGATAAGAGAATGTCATGGCATTTGGAACTTCTCGGCAGGGTAGCGTATTCTAGGGTAGCCTGAGTGTCCGTCTCGAGGTGGGTTGTTCTGCGCCAGAACAATTATCATTAAAGTAATATATACATACATTTCCTATTCGATTACACTCTTTGATTACACTTACTAGACAAAGTTTGTCTGTTAAATTCTGGAGTCTATATCTTCTTACAGAAAATTCGAACAAACACAACGAACAACTATTTCAATACGATACTTAAAATCAATTCTATGATCGACAAGTTTAACAGATACGCACACGTCCTTCACCTCCACCGGAAATCTCCGTTTCTGGCATTTACGTCGTTTGCTACTTCAACCGTTCATCTTCACGGGCCGCGGGAGCGTATCATAGCCGAGCGACTTCCTCCCTGCGAGTCTTTCAACTTTCCCGACATCCGGAACGCAGATCGCGAGACATTCGCTTCAATTTCCACTTCTCAATTTCCGTTTGCCGTTCGAACTTCTTGACAGGCCGCTTGGTCGTCGACAGATAAGTAACAGCGGCGGAAGAGGCCAACTTCTGGCCGACGGCCACCGTCCGACCGCGGCTTTAAATTCATCGGTTTTCGTGATCACGTACACAGAGCGTCCTGACTCAAAGATCAGGCCAGCCTCGATTAATTCTCGCGAGTACGTGGGAGCAAGCAGCCGGCCAGTTTTATGACATTACACGGAAAGTCCATCTTGGATCGTACGTTTCCCGTGCGCCGTGAGCGTCATCGACGCGAGCTTAACGCAACGCGAGTTGTATCTTTTCTTTGAAGGGGATTTGACAGCTTCCCCGGTACGGAGGAACGAAAGATATGAAATGTAGGTCGAGAACGCGACGTGTACCTGGTGTATATTCGCAGGTACGTTTCCGTGAGAAAGTTTACTTTGGGTTATGGAGTTTAAAGGAGGGATGCGCTTGTGAGCTTGAGAGCTTGGAATATTAAAGAACGAAGGAAATTATGGGGAATAATTCGTAGCATTGCGATGCTTTGAAGATGCTTGAACATTATTTATTATAATGTTATAATTATTTATTGTACGATATTTATTATAACTGCTATGGGAAATAATTATTTGTAGCGTTGAGATATTATTAATAACACGTTATTGACAAGAAATATATTAACAATAACTGTAGAATAATTATACATTGCAACGTGTAAATATTGTGAGCATTTTATTAACCGCAAAAGAATTTAATTAACTTTTACTATCATTTTTCTACTGATATCGATACCGAGGCAATTAATTGTAGTTATCAACAAATAAGAGTTTACAACTTGAAATTGAGTTATACATCCTATAAATATATAAAATTGTATATAATTTTATATAGAATATACTGACAATGAGTACAACAGAGCAGAATTGGATATTTTTTATAATTTGCGAGTTTCTATACCATAGATTCTTTAATAACAGAAAATTGCTATACCATTTAATCTGCAAATCATTATTGCGATTTATAAGTTCGTATTACTATACTCCCGCAGAGGTTTGTAAGCCTGTATTAACAAGCTCTTTCGCCTGAATTGATGCAGAATGTAATTCTAATTTAATGAGATTGGTGCATTGCGTACCTTATGGGTGTATTAAAGCAGCCTGCGTTTATTGTAATAAAGATAATTGAACCTTAAAATATTAATTTAGATATTCAATTTGAAAATAAATTTCGATGCGAGTAATTCATAAATGAAGAGAAGTAACATTTTTACATTGCGCGAAACACAAATGAATGAAAATGATAAGCTATTATTCCGGAGAAACGTAAATTTTATAAATAATTCTTATATTAATATCTTCCAACAAACAATTAGTATTATCAGTAGATTGTGCAATTAATTACAACTAGACTGTTATACTTGCTATAATTAGAAATCTTCAAATTTTTCATGAAGTACTTTTTAGAATATTTTATTAATTTTAGAATATTTAAACGTTTTTTAACCTCTAACTGATATCGCTGAGCATTAAGAGCTATAAAAATGTAGACTGTATGTTATTTAATTTTGGAGTTATCATCAAAAGTATAAAGTAAAATCTAGAATACTCAGAATATCAATTCTCAAAAATCTGAATTTGCATAAATATCAATAGCAGTTTATCTGCATTAGCCTCAATCTTTAATTAGGCTCAATTAGAAATTCAAATTTGTATGCTCGGTTTAATTACTAACTTCGCGTTATTAAATATGCATACACAGCAATGAGGCAAGAGAAAGTTTAAAAAGCAAACAATACGAGATAATCCACGGCTATTGATATTTAAAATTTTAAAGAAGCAACAAACAGACGTAACAAATAAAATCCCATAACAGGTGACTAGCAAAAATCATAGACGAATAAAAGTTAATACGAGTATTACAGACAATTTAAAATTAATTTTAAATTTTCTCTCGATCTCTAGTTCATTCTACTTTGTTCCTAAAATATTCATATTCGTATTTGTATTTGTGCGTGGGTTTCGAGATTCTACCATAATAGTATATCTGCATTCGCTGTAGTGACCTCAATTCACCACCTACCAATTCTAAGGTTTCACTTTTACGTAACTGTTAATTAACGATAAACTAGCTTTGTTAAAGCGTATTGTCTCGCGAGAAACAATTTCTACGATTTCACCATTAACTACTTGTTAATTGCAAGTGTCGTTATACAAATTGGCGTTTCTTACATCGTGCCTGTGTGGAATTGTTACGACGACGGTGTATCGTCAAATTAATAAATTTATTTATTCTACTTTCGCAGCCAGTTTCGCAAGATACACCGTGACTTGGTAAGCGTTCTTACATTATAGCAGCAGTCGCTAAATGAAAAGCAGAACTTCAAACAACTGCTACGTTTCATTCTGCATTCGTAAATACAACAAGTACAAAAGCTCTTTCATTTGGATACGTAAACCCCTGCATTTTCATTCTTAATTCTTCTTTAACCTGCCTCTCTTTATTTGTTCAATATCGTATAACTTTGCATTCGTTTAATATGAATAGCAAATTTCACTGCGACGATAAGAATGAATTTATTGAACACTGTGTGTTGAGTAACGATTTCGATACAATCTGTTTATAATATTACGTTCACGTGCGTACGAGTAAAGTATGTTAACATTAAATTAGATTACAATGAAAATTCTACGATAAATCGGTGAATTAGAAATGACATAATAATTTAATGAAATTAAGAAAAAATAAAGATTAATTTCAATCAATTTTTAGGCTAATATAATGCAATGAAATGATATTTAATATTTCATGAAGCAGGATTAATAGTAGATAAGTTTAATAGGATGTCGATGAAATAATTCGTGGGAATAATTTTGCAACGTGAAAAGATTACCATAGTTATTTTTTTACAAGTGGAAACCACTTTCACGTAGTGCTACGAATTTTCTTTACGATTTCCTTACACAGCCATCTTAATTATGTGTTTTCCACAAGTCATTTGTCGTCTTTCTACAACTTTCTCAAAAAATGTTCTCATGAGAAACAGATAAATAAATAAATGTTCTTAAAAATAAAAGTTCCAGACAGAATAGAATTTATAAAATGTAAAAATGATAATTTGTTCATCGACGTTAAAAACGTTGCCAATATCCATAGCAAATACTGACGCTGAATACTATTCAACGAATAGTACTGAAATATAAAAATCGATGTTTGATTAAATGCTCTAAAATAACTTGTTCCCGTGGATTTCTGAAGTGTAGCACTCGTTTCTATGAAAAATTCCACAAAAACGGGTATTTTTTTGTACGAAACGTATAAATTCGAACGGAATTTTTGTTCAAATCAAAAGAACTTGTCAACTTTGATCTCTCTGTTTTACAAACATCTCGAGATTTCCTACAAACGCACAAACACTCGCAGTCTAATTATTAAACACCTTATCGTATCACCCTCTAATTCCCCTCCACGCGATGGACTCGTTCTTTTTACATTCGCACGAGTATATGTAATCCCGAGAACGCGAGCTGTTTACATACGCCGTCGTTCGATACGCGAGTAAGAAAATCGAGTTGACGTTTAAGATTGAAACGTCCTGTGCATCGAAACAGCGGTTTGAGTGGCAGAAACGAATTTTGAATCGAAGCTTTCATCAGGCTGGTAGACGTTTCACTTCGTTCCGTCTGCATTGAAATAAAGTTAGCAAAACCCTAACCGCCGGGCGAGTTTACCCCTCGCCCGGCCGTCCCGCCCCCAACTTTCCAGGGTCGATTCGCGTTTACGGGGAAGCACTCTTAAGTTGTTCGATAACTGTACCGAGCTACTTTGAAACTTACCGCCGCTGTAACTTCATTAACGACAGGTAAATGCTTCGCATTGCCCGGTTACATTTTCAAATATTAAAGAAAACCGAGTCAGGAGAAATGTGAAAAATTTTTGTCTCCCCGTGTATAATTCTTGGACGAAAAGTAACAAACGATATTGCAAATCTGCATCGAAAGAAAAAAATCTTGCAAACAATTTACAGCGCGATGTAAATAAATGTACATGAATAAATTATCGTATATCGTATATAAAAAAAAACAGTGTATTTATGGTGTAATAGAATAAATCAAAGAAATGAATAAGAGGAGGAAAGTGTAGTTTTGTTTGTAGGAAGAAAAAAATCTTATATGGTATCGTATAAACAAATGTACATGAATTAACACTGCGAATCATAACGAGATAAAAGGATTCGTAGAATAGAACAGAATATTTAAAATTACGTGAAATATTTCAATCGCTATTTTTAACACGTATTTCACGTAACTCGCCTAATTTAAAGAATTACTCTCTTAATTCAACGAAATGCAAATTTTCCCAAGTACCCTCCTCTAGTTGTACCATCGACAAATGTATTTGTCACATGAATAAATCTATCCATGATATACAAATAAATCCAGCTATGTAAAGCACTCGCAGAACGAATAAAAATTTCGAAAGCAGTGAAAAGAAGGGCAGTGGCATTTGGATGAAGCTGCGTGTCGCATCCGTCATTTAGCTTTTCGTTCTTCAAATTACTTTCCGATTGTAACGGTGTAACATTAACGTGTCAACACACGGTGTAATATAAATCCAATCATATCACAAAGAGACATCGTCACTCCTTTGTAGTAATTGTGGCGGGCGAGTCAAAATTCGGCGAGAGCAGGCGAAAGAAGAGCGGCGCGGCTTTGCAAATATTTCTCATGCAATTAATCAGAGTGGGTAATACGCGGGATCCGCTGTAACTTGTCATAATGACGAGGATATTAAGTTAATTATGGTCTTCAAAGTAATCTACGGCTGGCAGAGCATTAGCCACGATCCCCGGGGAATCTCCCGAAATGTCAGTACGAAATGTCATACAAGTGTGGCGTTGGTAATCCTCTTCGCCACTCATCCTTCGCCTCTTCAACAAACCTTGAGTCAAAGGTTCCTTTGCGTCTTCCCCGTTCCAGTTATGCACAAAAGGACGAGGATCAAACAGAGTTGACGTACCGATCCGTGATCCAAATTGTACGACTGCGCTGCTGTACGTGCGAGTTGATGACGGAATTGCGAAAGAGTCAGGGTAACGACATAATTAAACGTACGCCGTAACATTTGAATATTGCCTCTGGACAGATCGTTGGATAAAAGCAAGTATAATTGCGAATGTTTGTGCAAATTCAAACGCTCGTGAGCGTAATTGAAGACTGCACCGACTGTGTTTGACGAGCCTACACTTTTCATTCATCGAAATGTGAATTAAAACGAAGATATCATCTTTTGCTATTTCAAGTGGAATTTTAATAGAAACTAAAAACCAACATTTTTTTGTTTTTTTGTCTGTTTAGGACATTTTGAAATATTTTAGAATCATGATGGAATAGAGAGAAACAAATAAATAATCGAACTTGAAGAAAACCATTTAAGATAGTTGCTTAGTAATTACGATAATATATTTTTAACCATTTTTTTATTATTACTATATTTTGTATTTTATACTTTCACGCATCCTTCAGTTTCTCGGAAATACACAAATTTCCAAATAGAAAATTTGGAAAGCAAAAGTATTATCTAAATAATTCTCGTAGTATAATTTCCCCAAATAAACGAGATTTTACTTCACTTGCAATTCGTTCCGAATTTTGTCTAAATTTTGCTCGGCGAAAGAAACGAGGAGTCAAGTTTACTGTAATAACGAACGACTTTTGTAACGTATACGTATAATAAATAAATAAAGTATAACAAGTATAATAAATAACGCTGCTGACAGCGTTATCGCGAGTTTCAACAGTTTACATTACAAGCACGCGCTAAGTCAATTGTGATAAACATAATGAACATGCTTGTCCGTGATCGATGACAGGTATTCTCGTCGATTATGTAGATTTCCATCAATTTCCTTCTATTAATTCTCGTACAAAGGCTATCTCGACGAAGCCACGTATTTTACAAGTAATTAAATATCCATTTCTAATTTTTGTAGATAGTGAGAGAGAAAATGATTATTCAGCTAATGGACCATAATGTGAAAACCTCAGTGTAGACTGTAGATAATTTGAAAGGTTCTTTACATAAGAATCTGCAAATTTTCGTTGAATTAATTTAATTTAATTTGATACTTGGTTAAATTATCTGTTCTTAATTGCTACAATTATGTTATTAATTTTACGATTATTGTTCACAAGTACTCAGATGTATATTGTTTAATTTTTTGAATTTGGTTAATGAATTAATGAATGTTTGATATGATTTTTTATGAAACTAACAGACTACAAAATTAAAATTTAAAGAAACCTACTCAGCGTGATTTATAATTCAGTAATAAAAATATCTAAAGATACAGATGGTTTAATTTTCAATGTTACAGCACTGAGAAACGAATTTTTTCGTTTCGTTATATTTCATTATACATGGTTATGGTTCTGACAAATGAATCCATCATGCTTCCATTTGTCCGTGATTTTTTAATTGAAATACATCTTGTCAAGTGTATAATTTATTTTCTTTTCTAAAAGTCGATCGTCATTAATTCAACCTCAATAAAAACGTGCGCTGATAGAAATACGAGTTTGAAGAATTGACGAGATGCTTGACGAATTCGAGGAATTCATGTGTTTTTTACGCGTTATTGCTCTTCATATTCTCATCGCCGATCTTTACACGCCGTTCCGATTCAAATTTTAACGCCGTCGAGTTTAATAGACCCCAAAAACTATTCGGGAATTTATCTGATAAAGTTCACAATTCCGCTAAAATCTTCATGTTCCTGGCAGATCCGGCGCGTCGAAGTTTCCCTCCACATTCTCTCCTCTCGATTGTACACAAAGGAATAGAGATCGAACTAAGTCCTCTATATAAATACTATCTCATATTGAAACGTGGGATCCCGTGGGATTACGTTTAAAACCAATTTATTATACGCGGGTGAAGATGTTCGTATCAAACGGCGGAGGTACGTTTGCTTTGAAATTCATTCCGCGGGACATGGCTCAAATCAAGTATATTTTATGCGTGCAGCACGCCCGGATATTCCGACGTACGTGGCGCACAATGGATGAAGGTAATTCTTCTCCGAAAACTAAATAAAAGCGGCAAAGAGAGCAAAGCTCTTTTTTTCCTTGGCGGGACCATTATCTTCGAGAAAATCAATTTTTAAGATTTACGAGCGCACGCTATTTTCTTTTATTATTTATTTTTTTTTTTTTTTTTTCTAAACTTTATCCACTTTCGTGCACCTATTCGCATCTTGGATAAACGCAACTGAATCCAGGGACTTGCAGTCTGAATGCTTCTAAGTTGTTGAACAATAAAATATTCAACGGAATATCGACATTACCGATTTAGAGATTTTCGTTGAATCTTTGAATTTTAAGCGTCAACGTATAGTAAAAGATTAAATTTTATAAAAACGTAAATAACTAAACTCCTAATGTGAATGAAGGTTTGCAGCCTGCTTGAAACAATATTTGTATTCGATACTGAAATAAAAATGTTTAAATACATAATTATATTGAGATTATTAATATGACAGTTATTAACTCGAGTTAATTTAACAATGAAGAAAATTATTAAACAATATATTTTTAACGTCGATTCTCTGTATATATTTCCTGCATAGTTGTTGATATTTCGTCTCTTAAATTATTAAAAATTAAAATTTAAATATTTAATTTATTCTAAAATGAAAAGCTAATAATAATTAATAATTCTTTAATTATATATATATTTATATAATTACATTATATTAATTTTTAATTTACAAAATTAATGTTTTTATTAAACTATATAACTTCAAAATATCATTAATTTCAAAAATTATTATTTTTAAAACTATTTTTTAAAAAAATATTTTATAAAAATAATATAAATATTAATTACTCGTAATATATATAAAAAAATTAATTTAAATTTTAAAATATTTCATATAAAAATAATAAAAATCAAATATTATTTATCTATGAATTATAAATTTCAAAAATATATAAATATTCATAATTTAAATCTGATAAAAATTTAATATATAAATAACGATATAAAAATATATAAATAATAACAATAATAATAATTAATTATTCATTTATAAATATTAATCATTAATTTATAAAATTAATGTTATTATTATTATAAACTGAATAAATTAGTGCGCTCGGCGCACTTTCTTATCATTGCGATCGTTATTAATCGCATCTAGGATCGATGATAAGACTTTTCTAGGAACGCACGGTAAAAATCCAAGTTAAGTAACCAAGGAAGTGATTCAAGTACATCGTACCAGCCAATATTCTTCGCAGTTATGTGCACGTCTTGAATCCACGGCTTAACTAGTATACGTACACGGGAAGTCATAAAAAATGTTATTCCAGTAAACGAGATAGTAAAGCACCACCGTCATGTATTTAATGTTTCCGTTATTTTACATCATCTTTATATCCTTCCACCTGCAATTTTACGTTACATAATTTTCGAAATTGCTTCATTTCTCTGAACAGAAAGAATTGCTCGCGCGAGAGCGGACTGTGTTTGAAAAATTGTGTTTGACGAAATGGATTAAGGGAACAGGGGAGGCTCTACGTTGCCTAAAAGCTGGCTAAAGTGTGCGAATTTTTTTTTCTCTCTTTTATAAGTAATTACTAAATGGAAAATCTTTACTTTACTGTGACTTTCGTTTTATTCAATTGGACTTTGAATTTTATACTTCGATCATGCTTTAACTTGAAGTGTTGCAAAATCGATTATTCTAGTTCTAGAAAAGAACTTGGAAGTTCAAAGTAGTATTATTTAACTGTTTAGAAATATTTATAACTTATTTTTCTTCCATTTCTGCTACTAGTTATACGATAATAATTCGAATTTTTGAAAACCTGCGCGAAATACATTTCTGTTTGTAAATTAATAGGAATTTTTTACTTCAAATTTTCCAGTCTTTTGCAGCGACAACGGCCAGTAATCGAAATGACATTTCAACGCTAGTGAATAACTGTGCAATTTTGGAATATTTTCATTTCAAAAAAAAAAAAAAAAAAGAAAAAAAAAGAACAGAAAAATGCTGCGTAAAGGTGAAAGTCACGCTTGTATTTTTCAAAAAATTGAAATTTTTCAATTAGTAAATACCTGTATGAAGAAAATATTCAAACTTTATCTATTTTTAAATCGGTTTCAAGATCGATTCTGATATAGTTGATTCGTAAAGAATCAAATTAGGGATTTAAATCAAGAAAGGAAACATTTACGTTATACTTTTAAGTTTAATCCAGAATCCGGTATTTTTCCATCTTTGTTATTTGTCTTATATGTGGTATTATTTTTTATTTTTCCTTTACTCATTGTCAGTATTAAACATCATCCTTGTTTAGAAGAAAAATTTGCGCCATTCCGGCGGGTTTTATTAGCTCACTTTTATTTCACATGATAAAATGGCGGACAATGTACACATACTTTCCTTGATGAAATTTTTACAGTGGTATTACTTTTTAGTCTCTCCTAGTGCAAAAATTTTATGTCACAAGTTCACTTATTTTGCACGTATTTGGTCTGTGCCGTTGAACACTTGATGTAATTAACTATTTAAGTACAAAGTTTATAACCACTGTACGTTCCTCAACCTTTCCTCAAAATTTAACATTCCACGTAACTGCTTAATTTTGTATTTTCATACGCAGAGGTGAAATAAAACAAATTTAAATGCTTCTTTTTCTTTAGTCGTGAAATGTAACTTGCATAAACATAATCTCATTACGTTACGTTTGATTTTCTACTGTTAAAAGTGAACTTTTGCGAATCTTGAAATTTGGAGAAAATGCAAATTCCATTCTCTGTACTCATTTGACTACAGAAATATTATTCATCTGATGTTAGTCTTCTAGTTGTGGAAATATTTTCAGAAATTATAATGGCGAGTAGTATATTAAAATATAACAATAATAAATAGATACGTACAACTAATATCATATGGCGTCTTTCAACGCAGCCATAGAATGACTGTTACGGATTTAATCCTGTTATGGGTTTCTGTTACAAAGGTAAAAATAACTTGTACGGTCTCATATTTTATCCGCGATATGCATAGTTCCTTCATATTTAAACCAATGGAACATCTCTTAACATTTTTAAATATTCACCATGCATTAACCCAAAAAAAAAAAACTCGAGACAAAAGAGGAAAATAAACAGAAAGAAATGTAGATCAAGGTGGGAAATTTCAAAGTACAAAAATGTATACGATATGTAAAAATATATAAAATATCGAAAGCGGAATACTTGCTGTAAAATTTAATGGAAACGAATTACCAATATTTGGAGTACACTGCGATGACTGTATTTATAAAAATTTGAAATTGCATTATTTACGATAACACTTATTATTATAGATGCTACGAAAACGAACTATATCGTCATTAACATAAAAAAAAGAAAGAAAAAGAGTGAAACAGTGGCTACTTCAATCTTCCGAGCTTACTTTATTTAGTATTTCTTCTATTCGCTTTATCTCAATGAACATTCGCGTCGTTCCTCGCTTGTACGCTATTCCAGAAAGGATAAAGATCAGCTAATTTCTCTGCTAATGTTCGATCTAAATGCATATTTGTCCCACGGGGCTTGGAACAAAATTCCATTGTGCTCGTAATTACCGCCACTGCGGAATTCATCCTTTTTCTGCAGTTTTACGATAATTACGATTTGGTTAACCATGCTGTATGACAACGAACGGACAAAACGATACAATCCTCCTCCTTCCTCTATAATTTTCCTTTTTCGTGAGATACGCTTCATGCGGAGAGAAGAAGGGCACAGAAATTTAGCAGTGCAAAGAGAAGGTAAAATAATTATGGTAGCTTGAAACGAACAAAACTTTTAAGAAATAGAGAAATTTAAAATAAAAGGTATGAAAGGAAAATTTTAGAAGAAAGAAGAAATCTCTTTGTATTGTATGCAGAGATTCTCATGCACAATAATGAATCGATGAATTATCATTAATCAATATTGTTGTAAATGATGAATTAACAAATTACAAACAGCGGACTGTGGATTTCTTTTTCATAATTATAACGTAACTTTAATTATTAAGTAAAATTTAATTTATATCAAGCTCGTCACTGTGGATATTTATGCAAATTCATATTTTTAGAAATATAATTATTATTTTATTTACCAACTATTACAACAAGTAGATATATACTATATATACATTTTTACACAATAATTTTTAAACAGTATCGTTACATTACACGTAGGTGACTATAATAGATAGCTAAAATTCTGGGTTCTTAATTCTACTTTACATTCTCCTTGATAGAAATTGGCAAAAAAAT
This sequence comes from Melipona bicolor, assembly GCA_030673865.1. Lineage (NCBI taxonomy): Eukaryota > Metazoa > Arthropoda > Insecta > Hymenoptera > Apidae > Melipona > Melipona bicolor. The sequence continues at coordinate 965,557 of JAHYIQ010000029.1, forward strand.
TAAATCAAATTAAGTAATAAGCAAACCTAAATTATCAAGATTTCCAGTGTTCAATAACATTACATTTATTAATTAAACAAAAGAATTTATTAATAAATTAAAACTCGTAATTTGTAATTTATAAAATTGTAAAATGTTTGATTAAATTTTTAACATTTAATGCCATAATTTCTTCAATTCCCCATTTAGCGTTATATAATTACCACAATTTGTGCTTCTATAACGATTTAATGTTATTTGATGTCGTATATAATTCCTACGATTTTTCAGACTTCCGATTCGTCATGGCAGAAATAAATTCTAAACTCGAAATATTCATGCACGTACTGGTACCTTACAGAGCAAAAAGTTTTCAAGCCGGATATTAAGGAAACCGTATGGGGTAATAAGGGAATACAATATGGACGCTAAAAGTGGTACGATTCGTTGGCGATACGAACATCAAACCTACAGAGATAGCATACGATATTGGAGAACACGTAGTTGCACGTGGTTACCTTAAAAATTGGCGTATCATTGCCAGTTACGCGTTTCAATGTTTTCCATCCGTGTTGTCCGCTTCGAATGGTCGTTCCTTCTTTATTCACGAATCTCTTAACTGCCGGGGAACACCTACAATATCCCAACGTCGAAACGACCGATCGCGCAAAATATTTGCGCTGGTATTGAAACATGTGGAAGTGACGCGACTAACGAAAGTAAATTTTGTAGAAAATCATTTGTGGTAAATTTTGTGGAAAACTTGAGGTGTAGAATCACTCAATTATCGTTTCAACAATGGCTGGTGCTCTCTATTATAGTTTTTATAGTTGCTTTTATAGTTGTTATTACAGAAACAGTTAAACATTTCGAATTGATGTGAATTTCATTCGTATCAATACTTTTACTGAATAAAAGTAAATTCATATCAGTCAATATTTTCATCGAATGAAAATTAAAAAACAAAATTCAATTTGAATGTTTCATTTTTATTTTCGTTCAACACCGTACAGAGCAACTAAAGGATCATTTTTCGCAACAGTTTGATTTTTATACCGTTTGTTTAATAATTCTTTCAAAATCGATTTCTATATTTTTTGCAATGCCGTGTGAATCCTGTATCCAAAGTACGTAACGATCTTTCAACTGTTTCGAACAGCGTATTTTTTTGTCCCAAAAAAAATTTTGCCCTCGTTCTCTTTCTTTCATTCTCGTTTAACTAAAGACGACTATAAACGACTCGGATCAATTGATTTCGAAGGAAATAATTCGTATGGAAATCACTCTCAATTTGTCCCAATTTGTAGACTGCGTTCGAATACTTCGAAAAATCCTCATTCCCATCGAGAGACGACGATCACTTCATAAAAGTGCAGTGATGGGACCTCTCGAGCTTCCATTGGTTATTACACGAGTTTTAATTACATCGACAGACTCGCGACACCGTGGCTCGCTTTGATACCAAGGATCCAAAAGGACCCGAGATATTTTTCGCTTTGCTCAACGATGTGTTGAAAGATATTTCGCAAGTATCAGTATCGTTTCAAGTATTTACTTTCCCGGCCGCTCTGTGGTAGACCGGTGCCACGATCGCGGTATTAATCTTTCATTTATCGGGTGCCACGTCAAAGTGTTCGACGAATTCTCGGTAATTTTTTGTTTCGCCTGGCTGCGCCCCAATCGCTTGGAAATTAGCGAGCTGAATTACGCGCTCGTAAGCCGGGACCTTCTCGACGTTACGTAAAACTCGCGTTAGTTCTCCGATGGAGCTTGCTCATCCTAAGGAAACTCGTTGCGGAGAACTTTCGAGTTCGTTAGCAACCGGCTAGCTAGCCGACATCCCGACATTCTAAGAGTTCTCGTAGTTTGTGTCTTAACATCCCGTTAACAACCGCAATACTGACTGATTTTTCCATGTTCCTCGGAGGAATATTTCAGAATTCCTCAAGCTTGCACAGCAGAACTCTGCTTCTATGAATTCATGATATTTACGTGACGTTCGTACAATGGGAGTCCACTGGTTCTTGTCTCTGTTGTGATCTTTCGTTCATAGTCATTTTTCGTAGAGGTTCTGATTAAAATTTGGTTCAACTAAGTGGGGTTTACGTAAAATTGTAACGAATTGTTTACGAATTGTAAGAATTACGTTCTGCAGTGCCATCGAAATAAAATGATCAGACATCTCGAGTGCTCAAGTGTTGAAAATTGTGTTAAGTTGTTACGATGTTTGTAAGAAATAGAATTTGCGTTAAAATCTTCGATTGTAACAATTATTTAAAAATCTACAAGCTTGGTATAATCTACTAATTTATACCTTTTTATAATCTACCAATTGTAATTAAAAATCTATTAATTTAACAATTGCTCGGTATTGAACATTTCTTTGAAACTGAACTCTCACCTACTCTAACTCGAGATAAAGAAAACGAATACAAGGACGAAAGTATTCTGACTTCTCGAATCAGACATCTAGGTCTAAAAATTCAATCTTTAACAAAATGACGAAGAAAAATTCTATAATACATCAAGTTTTCAGAAGAGACTTTAATCTTCAAATTCACTGTAGTTACATTATCGCAAAACTAACGTTTCAGCAGATTGTGTCACAAAAGTTTCAATATTTAAATACCCGAATATTAACGAGAGTCACTATTAATTAAAGCAAATTCAGTTTGTTTGTCGTTTGGTGTATCGTGTCAGTCGAACGCAGCAGTGCAAGTTAAAAATATATATATATATACGATCCGAGTTGGCCGGAAACTATTTTAAACGATTATCCGGTTTAACAGCTTGTGCGTTTAATCCAGTAGATACGGTTGTCATTGTATAACGACACGATAGATCGAGCTAGAGAAATGGTTGAATTGAGTGAGAGGGTCTGAGATTAACAGATGCATCGGTGCTTACAGAGAGCCATGATTAATCCGTGGCCCGAAAACCGATGAGTCGAATGGCCTTCGGGGTGAGCCAGAACGAAGACGATGTTTGCAAATAGGGATTGATTTGGGGCAATCTGATGCATCGTGAACTGACAATAGAATCAACGGCAGAAGTTTAGTTTTGAATCGATTACGACCGAATTAATCGAACGTCGGAAAAAAATTTGTGCGCAGCGACTGTTGCGAAAATTGTTTCGTCGGTGGAAGAAACCCTTTTTTCCTCTTTCCTTCTCGTATTATTTTTTTCTTCTTACTCTGTATGTTCTCCTCTCTCTCTCTCTCTCTCTCGCTTATTATTATATTCTATTGGATTTTATCCATCTAATAATAATAAATAATAATATAATTATCCTCTATTATTAGGAATAGTAATGTAAAGTAGCGCAAAAATAATCCTCCTGATCATGTCACCAATCGGTATAGTCTCAAAAAAATTCGTAGAAATATAGACTTCCACATATACGCCGACATAGAGAAAGCAATAATTTTAAAAGCCTGTATATCGTGCACTTGAATTAAAAATAACATCCTAAAGAATCAGGGTAAGAGTCCATAAAACTGTGAGAAAACCACGTATTAATTTGTGTAACCAAGAGAAATGTAAATAACAATAATTTAACAATTAATGACAACTGAAAATTTTCTGTCTTATTTTCGTATTCTTGTATTTTGTATATTTTTCTTTCTTTTTACTCTTATTGTTGCATTTTATTAATCTCATTCGTCTGATACTAATAATAACAACAATAATAATAAAATGTGACACTTTCTCGCAGTTGGACGCTTTACAATGAAGATTAACTTAAACAGAAATGAAAAAGAATCGAACGAATTGGCAAATGGGAATTTCAATTGAAGATTTATTTAGTGTTTGATGCTGAAACATGTGTGTTCCAAATTGTTGATAATCATTGAAATCACTGCAAAGGGAAAGGATTTACCGAGCTGGTTTGAAAATTATTTAGTGCAAATATTACTGTCGCATATAATTGTTGCATGAGATTTCGGTGGAAAAAAGATGTTCATACGGTTTTTTTCAAATGTAAATACAGGATTTTTGACGTACGCACAGTTGTTTTTTTACTGAGATTATTTCATAGAATATATTTCCATTAACCACAAATGTAACGTTTTTAATTATGAAATTTCAATTTATCGTAAATGTTAGCATTATAGTAATGTTTGACTTTATTTATTTATAAGAATAAAAATGATGAGCGACTAGTAAGTAGTCAATCAACTTCAGTCTTATTCATTCCCTGAATTGTCCAATGTAATTAATAACAATCAAGCATTTCGTGTGTCATTTTAAAATTTTTTAAATTACGTAAATACTGAATAAAATTGAAGTTCTAAATATCAATCGTAAATTATTGCGAGTGTATTTAATATAACTTCAACAGCTTTCAAGTATGCACATACTGTATCAATTATTGTATAAATATTAAAAGAATAAATCACAAGAACGAATAACGTTTCCAAAGAGCCAATAACAAAAATTGCTTCCATCGACTCGACAATCATCATCAGAAGATCAGTCGAAATAACTTCAAACATCTGTTATAAACCGAATGTAAACAAATGTTCGAAGAATAAATTGGGTAGTTAAGAATCAATAAGAACGATGACGTGAAAACAGAAGAAAGAAAAAAGAAAAAATTAAAAAAGAAAAAAAAAATGATTTGTAAATAAAGAACGAGCAAATACTTAAGAAATGGAGCGCAGGAGCGAGCACTTAACATTTCCGAGAAGCCAATAACAAAAATTGCTTCGCGTCGCCTCGATGGCCGCGACCGTCAGAACGCTGCGACGTCAAAAGCGAGGGAAATCCATTGGAAAGTTTCCGGGGACGAAACACAACTTCGAACGGCGAACGATTAGCAAACGATAAGCAAACGACAAGCAAGAAACCAACTTCCACCGGAATACTGGCTGCGCATTCCTGAATTGAGCAAGATCGCTGTTAACCCTCTCTATTCACTGAACGTTCAGACCCAAAGGCAGCCCCTAAACTTCGCAATTAAAATTCAAAGCACGATGATACCTCTCCGGCGGAAGCGTAAACCCTGGGAGAAGCTATGACCAGCCGGTTGCCCATTATACCTTGGAATAGTCTCCATGGTCGGCACTTATTCCACCATGATGCATACATGAACTCGTTTGCATTGAAGGAAACAGTACTTGTTGTCCAACGAGTCGTCTCGACATTCTGAGACCACGGTTGCTGCTTCGTGTTCTTGTTAAACGATCTACATTTTGAAACATCGATGAAAATCGGCCACGCCGCCAAGCGAGAGAGACGCAGTCGAATTTTTCAGATCGTAGTTTGAAATTTAATTAAAAAAGCTGATCACTTGGAATATTTTCTCTTTGACATGTTTCTTTTTTCTTTTTTTTCTTTTTTTATTTATATAGAATTAGCGCCACTAAAGTCTACGTACATCTGCCTTTTAATTTCAAATGTTTGAAATATACATTGAAATGTTGGAACAGGAGATTTTAATTTCGAGGAGAGATAATTGTAGTGTTTAAAATGTTTTACAGTTATTCGTGTTTGTTAATGCTACATGGCTCTAGAATTTTTTACATTTGAGAAAAATATTACGTTCATATTGGAAGAACACGTAAAGAATGCGTCTCTATTGCCATTATAGTTATAATCAGAATAGATTTTACTCGTTATACTTTCACTTTAATTTTAATTCTATACAGATTTTCGTAACATCGTGTTTCCGATTTATTTATACAGTTTTATTTTATCACACACTATCGAAGATACTAGTGTTAATTGATTTCATTTATGTTCGTTGTATATTAAGGTTTATCTGAACTGCTTTGTAGAGTGTATTTTAATCACTAACCGCAGGGAAATAAATGCACTTGGAATATTGCGTACGGACTGTTTACATTATTACGATGACAATGCTTGTTACTATTTATAAGATATTAAATTCACTCTTAATTCGTAATAAACTGAATAAAAGAGATACTTGAAGCAATGTATATACAATATACTCTTATTCTTCATTTACATCAATCCAGTGATGTCATTATCAACCGTGTCTATTTAGACAACGATAAGTATAGATTTACAACTTAATTGAAATTAAATTTAAATTAAATTAGATTAAAGTTAAATTAAAATTGAATTCAAATTTAAATCCGAATTAAATTGGAATTAATATAAATTACATGAAAAGTTCACGTTTCAATATATTTGAACATGAGTCTGCAGTCAGAGTCGCTTGTTTAAAATTTCCTTCGACATAATTTTCTTCCTTGTTGATGTTTGGAGCAGGATGCAACGACGTGTTCAATTAAATTTGTTGTGCTGGTTTTCCTTTTTCAGTAAGCAGGCACACATAAAGTTTTTATAACCTTATTAATGACTTTATGATCTTATTCGTAAATATCATTTCTTTGGTTGGGTGTATAACTATTGTTCTTGTGATTCGATGTCCTTTAAGGAGACTTCATCAGAAGATTGTAGAATCCCTTTATGGCAGACAGCAAGTCTACATTTCCACAGGTTGCAACAAAATGAATTTGCAGCATCTCTTGCAACTTTGTCCGCTTTTTCTTTTCCCCCTTTGTAAGAGAATTTAATTTAAAGTTTCTTCCTTTAGTTCTGTTTATAAAATTGAGGTTTATCAAAAATACGATTTATATATAATGACTATTACCAGACTGCGAATTTTTACGCGTCTATAGAAAATTTAAGAATGTTGGTAAAGTTACGTGGGATTTTTCAAACCGCGAACGAATAATACTGAAATCTATCTCCGCATCTTTCTCTTCGTATATTTCTGGAATAATTTTTAGGATTTTTTAGTGAACGACGGTTACACAGCCTGCCGTAAAGTTCGATCCTATATTCCGTATTCCGTCGATAAATGACTGCTTATGAGCGAACCATTCGGAGCAGTGTTAGAGAAAGAGTAGTTTGCCCCCCCTATGAATTGAAGCTCTTTCGTTAGATGAAATAAAAATTTTTTTTTTCCATTTCAAACATGAATTGCACTCAAACCACTGTGTGTGAATGCGTTTTCACGTGATTGGAGCGAAAAATGTAGGTAGAATCCAATCTGAAACGTATTCTGCTGCATTGAAGAGTGAAAAGTTCCAAAATCATATAGCATTGACACTGAAAACATTTAAAAGCAATTATTTCCCGAACGGAGGAATTACGATAAAATATTGTACGGATATTTGTATAACAGAATCTTTATATTACTTATTTTTATATTACGTCTACGGAATAAAATACGATTGAAAAAGTCCCCCGAGTTTACAGTAAAGCTAATAATTTTATTTTACCACGAATAATTTACAACCCAAGTATTAAATAATGAAAAACTGAGAAAGTTTGGAAAGTAGAATGACCGGAAAATTTTATTTTCATTTATTTTGAGTTTATTGTGAATTTATTCTCATGCTGATGCATCACCATTGTTTATGAAAACTGCTTAGGTAGCCAATATCAAAATATGATACTGCAGCTTGATAAATATTAATATCACAGAAATGGGAATAGAAAAGAGAATCCAATAAAAGAGAGCAACTACAACCGCAAATGTTCTGTTTCAAAACTACCGATTTGCTGAATCTTAAATTCAGCAGTTAAACTCTGAGACTTTAGGCTACTATTAGTAATAATAATAATATACATTAACCGATCGCAATGCTTGAAATAAAGAAGAAGATTCAATCGCACAAGGAAATATTAACGTAAACATTCCACCGTTTTTGGAATTTCTCACGACTAAGAAATATTTCAAATATATATTTCGTTTCACGCCGTCATATTGTTAAAATTAAAATTTTCCCATCTATCGATTTAATACCATTTCATTCAAATTTCACAGCACCTGGTACCTTGAATTTTTCTTCTCAAATATTGCCTGGCACCAAGCGAACGTGACAGTGGCTGTCGTCGATTGACGGCATTACGTGTCACATGTAAATCGACGAAACGATACTAGAGAGGCGTCGTTATCTCTAGATCGTCGTGATGCTGCCAGATTTCCGGCAACCGTTGCAACCGTTATCCGTCATCTTAATGCATAACCGGAAGACCGAGGGACGCACCGGTGGCTTATAAACGGCGCGATTATTCCGACCCAGGCCCATCCACCCCTTTCCAATGTCTCATCCCTCAGCCACGATAACCTATTCCCCATCGTCCAGAAGAATACCGGTTGCACGTTAGACTGCGCTGACCTTTGTAAATATACCCATTTGAATTTCATGCCACGCGACTCGGTCGGACGAATGCTTTTCAATAACACTGCCTCTTCCGACGATTTTCCGCCGTTATTGAACGCGTCCTCGCAATGATCTGCCAAATGAAATCGACGCGAGAATGTGAAGTACGCATACATATTTTCACGTTGGACTTTTCCTGCTTTTTCTTCGAGACGCAGGAGAATTTTGCTGAAGAAGAAACGCGTTAATTGTTCCGTTGATAAGAATCGACGATGCTGAGCAAAATTTATTACAGTCATTTTGTTTGAAACATTGATTGCGAAGAGTTGAGTGAAATTGAACTCAAAGTGAAATTATGCAAGATCCACGAATTAATTCGTACATCTAACGTGTATACATGTACCTATATTTTCTTGGTTTTACGTGTCAAATCAAAGAAACAAATTGTTCATATATTATATATTATATATAATTTATGTATTTATATTTATATTATATTATATATATTATATATATATATTTATATTATATATTATATATATATAATTTTTACAATTTATTTTAGAATTTGTTTGTCACTTTAATGAATAAACATATAAGAATAAGTCATTTGTTCCTTAAAAATTGAATATTAATTCTGTATTTATGTAATTAAGAATCTTGACTTCTGAAAGGTTCACATGATTAGACTGTGTACACAGCATAGAAAGTTTAAGAGCAAGAAAAATATGTATTGCAACAGAGAAACCGATATTTTACATATATAACTATATTGTGTATTTAATATTAACTTAACTACCTGCTACACAAAATAGTTTGTCACGAGTTTGTTCTTCAATCAACTATTAACTTCAATTCATATCGACAACGAAGCAAGAATCAATCATGCATTGAAACAGTGATCTGAATATTCACGACAACGCAAGACCGTATCTAACGATAGAAATGCGAAAAACAAAGAAGAAGCGAAAGAAACATCAGAATTGTAACGGAAACTTATTGCTTATTCACCGTGTTCTCTGCAGATTTGCACTTTTCCTCGAACGGTACGAAAATTTACATGGAAAAAAATATAACTCGAATAACTTGAAAATCGTCAAAAGTGAAGTAAACTTCTTTCTTCGAACTAAAATATTTTTCATACTGTTTTTGCAAACTGTTTCAAATAACGATAGGAGACGCATCGTTTGAAATGATTGTAACATGTTTAAAAAGATCATTGCGTACCACGAACTTAAGGTGCCTATTTTAAACGTGAAAACGCGATGATGAAGCTTTCGTACAATACGCGAAACTAGTTGAAACAGCTGGAGATCGTATTAGTCGGCTTCAAAGCATCTGGTGTGAAAGGCAAGTCAGTTCCAACGAGGATTCAATTGCACAAAAGAGATTCACGTGAGCAATTTTAAGCAATTTTCCTTTCGCACTGAAATTTTACACTAATTTCATCATGTCTATATTAATTAAAATATAAAGTTACTTGGAAATAGGAAGGATGACATTAGAAACATTTGAAACATAGTTTGACAGCATTTTGAGAGATACACATGTTTCCCTGGATACACATTTTACTTTAATTTTTCACGCATTACTTTTACACGTTTTGGTCAGAGTAAAATTCTATTTCAATCTGAATTATACAAACTTTTCTAGCAAAACTTTTACTTTTAAAAACACTTTATTTCAATGATGCAACAAAATTATCTCTTAATCGAAAGCTTTTGACTTGGAATTAATTCCAAGTTCTCTTGTTGTTAGTTTCAAGTTTATTCGATTTATTCAAATTTTGGTCTTGTTAATAATGACGATGTTGGTTTATTTCAGTTCCGTTTTAACAATAAAAGAAACACGATTAGTGAGGTTAAATATTGTGCAATATTTTTTATAATTGTACGTTTTAGTACACTCTAATAGGGATTAAAAATGAACATTGACAGGCTACATGGCATCAGAGCATATTGTATTTTCAGCGAGAAGAAACACCTGCCTAAGCACGCAGAATAATTCGTGAAACGTACGGACACGATATAGCATCGGAAAAACATGTCAAAAGAGTTTTAGGAGTTTAAAAATCAATTACTTTGATAATTTAAAAGCTTGCGAGTTCAAGTCTGTGCGAATAACAGACTTTAGGCGGTTTTAATCTTGATTAAAGATATCGAATTACAGTTCTTTTGGACATGCGCAGGTTTGACAAAAGTTGGTTAAAGATTTCGTATTTTAAACATTGTGTGTCCTTTATTAAATAATTCTGTTCTTTATTGCTTAATTGATATCATTGGGAACTATGACAATTTAGAGTTGGATTACTCAATTTTGAAATTGTTTTACTGATAATTTATAAACTACAACGTCCTTTAACCTAACCTAACCTAAACCTAATCTAATCTAACAGTAGAAGTGTTTCACTCTAGAGTTTCAGCAAATATTTTCGAGGAAAGCCACGATTTATTGGTACATCCAATTTTCAAAAACACCGGAACAAATAGCTCCTTACTGGAGCCAATATTTTTATAATACCAGAAAATACCGCAGCAAATATTTTTCCAATCCTTCGCGCGCAATTTTCGCGACGAATTTGAATTTCAAGCCCGCTGGAGTTTCCTGTTTTGCGCAACCAAAGAAAGGAGAGCACGATAAAGAAGAAGAGGAAGAAGAGAAAGAGAAAAAAAAAGACGATATTCAACGGGTCAAACGTTTCTCAGACCGGAGTTTTTCTTAAATTAACCGAACCTCTTTTACAGCGTTGGCCGAGGCGCGTCTGACGCTTTACGGCGATACCTAAAGGAAGCCAAGCATTCGTAATTATCGCCGGAACGCGATTCATCTCCAGGAAACTTTTTCTTGTCCCCCCCCCCTCTCTTTTTTTCAAATAAAGGCAATTAACGTTTTACACTGAAAGCCGATGTCATTTTTAGACGAAAGTGTTCCGCCGCTCTTTGTGAAGCGTAATTGTGTCTAGAGCGAAAGCCAGACCTCCGGCGTGTTCGTCCTTGGAAAGGAATCGGCCGAGAGACAGGGCAAGAAATCGAAAAGGCTTCACCTTCCTCGTAATGGATCCTCGCGATTCTCTTGATTATTTCATCTCTCTCTTTCTCTCTCTCTTTAATTGAAGTCCATTACTTAAAACCGGCGCGCCACTGATATTTTCAAACGTGGCCGGGCGAGGATCTCCTCCGGCCCGCGAGGAGCCGAGATAGGCATTACGAAAAGTACCTGGTCGCGAGCAAAAAGGAATCTAGAGCGTAGACATCCAGAAAGGTTGTTTAACCCGTTGACCTCGTTAAACGGCCACGAAAAAGTTAAGTGAATTTCTCTCTGTTTCTTCGTCCCCCTTTCCAACGTCTACCCACCTGTCCTTCTGTGCTCCCCCCCCCCCCCCCCTCTCCTCCTTGTCCCTTGTCCCTCTATCTCTAGCCATCTCTCGAGCTTCAAGGACCTCCCTCTTGTCCACCGGAGTGAAACAGTTAGTTAATTAATTAGCAAAATTACGCGGCCGACTGGGGAAGGAATAAATACTCGCGACTGTGTTGGAAATCAAGCTGGCGGACGTCGATTTTATTTTAGTCCGTTGTCTGGCGATGGATCGAGGATTTTTCATCATTTCACGTGTTATTTTAAATACGGTGACATTTATTAATATTCAGGGTCATAAATATTTGAAGACTGAGTATTGGAACTCTGGGCTCATTTTAAAGATTTAAATTTTTACTTTTAGAATATATTGTTTATTTTTATTTAATTTTATTTATTTTTGGACCATGTAGCAGATGGCAAAGTGAAGACATTTTCCTTCTTCAAAGTTCTATAAATCATCATGGTAGAAATGTTGAAAAATTGTTGTCGACTGACTGAAACTATAATACATTGAATTTGAAGATTGAAACGACTCCTGTAAACTTGCTCTATGATTCTTCATCGTCAATTTATTGAACATTGAAGACGAATATAACGACGAAAATTTCTTAGATTGATTGAATGAAACGACTGAAAAAGAATCATACGTCAAGTTGTAAAGTTTGAGTCATCATAAATGAAAAAAAATCTTTCAACGCTTTTACATCACATGACAATTTATAGCATTTTCGAGAAGAAAAGCTATAAATTCTTCGCTTAGCCACTCGTTACGTGATGCAAAAACACTTTAGAATAAAACGAACGAAGCATTTTGAAAACTTTGAGGCTTCAAGTTTTAAAACGAGTTTTAATCGCAATGATTGAATCGCAACGGTTTAAATGTTTAATGAATACTAAAGAGAGTCACTGTATATATATAGTTCTGGGGTCTCCCTTTGCCCGTAATAAAATCACATCGAAGGCTTTCGAGACTTTCGACGCTTCAACGCGATTTTCAATATTTTCAGCAGTGATCGGCCAATTCGAAGCGATTCGAATTTTGACAGAACGCAGTTTCATCGGCAATAATGGAAGCCGCTAATTGGAGACTGAGACACGAAAGGGCAAGGATACCTGTCTCGAACGGAAGCCGACAAGATCCGAGTGTTTGCCGTTTCGATCTTGGCTAATTCGATCCCGTCTGAGGCTGCCAGTTCGGGATTAACAGCGATCTATAAATTACGGATCTTCGAATATCTTTGGTAATGATAGGTCGGGCAAGCGTCGCCATTAACGTGAACCGGGCCGGGGAGTTCGAGTCGACGGAGTTGCGGTTCCCGCTTGATTTCCATAGGCGCTTGAAACTTGGATTGCTCTTTGCTAGATTACGGAAGTTTAGCTGTGCATTGTTGCACGGTTCCTTCTTATTTTACCTTGCGCTACAAGTTTTCCACGGAACAATTCCGAACGTATAAGTTAGACACCAGGCGGAAATCTCATTTTCCTAAGTACTCGATCGAAATTTGAAGGGGAACGGCTGTGAAGTTTCTTTTATTGCCGGAAAGAGTTCTTTTTCTTCTCTCTCCTTCTTTTTTTTTAAATTGTTGAATTAGTATCTCCGCCGAGGTATTCACGTTTCAAGAAAGTAGTGACGACAGAATGTTCGATGAAGAGTCACCTGGACAGCGGATTTTTATGTACCTTTTAATTTTCACGGACGTAATCAATGAAACGAAACCTGGACAAAAATTGGTTTCTTCCAGATGTTGTTACAGTAAATATTCCTGATTGAATATTTTTTGTTTTTATTGTGCGCATTTCTACGTCTTCAAATTTTCCGTAAAAAGTCCAGGACTTGAGGAAATACCAGCAAAGAATTTGGAACTCCAACGAGTTTGCATTTTTACTGCACGTTTCTTGCTACATTCAATGTTATCATATTCTTCTGCATATTTTAATATGGAATCGCGACAGATATTGAATGATCTAACTGTTCAATTCAATATTTAATTCTTTTCGCTATTGAATTGAAATTAATTTTATTATTTGAATTAATATATATTTCAACGTTTTTATTTTTAAAAGATGGATTTTCCCAGTAGAGTGTTGGACAACATTTCAAATGTAATTTCTCTCCTTTCATAAACAGAATTAAACGAATCAGCATGACGATACAATTATCTTGTCTGCACTTTTTCATCCTGCAGTTCGTTAGAAGTTCTTTGTCGACTCTTTCGCATTATCAACGCAGAAACTGTGTTGCCATTTAAGGTAACTTAAAGCAATTTAGATACCTGTTATCGTGAAGGACATACGCAGGGACGAAACGACCCCACTCAGAAATTTCGCGGCAATTTCTTCCCCATTTATTCGTGAGTTATTCACCGAACTTTACTATAAAACGTCACGTGCAACGCATTTTGAACAAATTCTAATATGAATGTTATTTATTTTGAAAGAAAATAATGAAAAATCTATTCAATATTTATTTTTAGATGAAAGTTTAAAATTTCACGTGTATTTTAGAACAAAATCGCTAATAACCATAGTGGTTACTGACCTTAGCAGCTGTAAATAAGATAAATTAAGGAAAGACTGTTAACGTTTTGCTGTACGGAATACTGTTTAATATTCCAACTGTAAAATATAGTATTTATTTTAAGTATTTATTTTGAGCAGTGATGTAAATTGATGTAATAAAATTATATTAGAATACGACATTGAATTGCAATATATTTATATATGATATTAAAATTATGCAATATTTTATAGTTAGACATTAATATTTATAATAAATAAATGATTTAAAACTAATTTTAATTTAAATGTACAGAAATATGACACTGTATGAAAATAATACGATAACACTTCTGTGATACTGTATGACACTGTATAATACTGTATAATACAGTAATAACAAAAGAATTGTCAATTTATTTAATTCGAATTTTATGAAATCATTCTTCTAAAATTGGTTCTATAACCAGTTACAAAGTAATGAAATTTTTAAGGAATTTAAATCATCTTAATTTAGTTACACTAATAAAATTTTAAATTCATCAAATTACATGTGTAAAATTAATTGTATTCAAAGACTCACTTTGTATTCTGCTAAATCTTGAACCACGCAAGATAAAATTGCTTCCCTTCCAACTGGTGCTGTTACATTGGCAATTGGTTCCTTGAAATTTGGATCTGAAAAATAAAGAAAGTTTTTTTGATAATGTTTTGAAAGTATTTTAATAATTACAAATTATTCGATTTTCATTCATTCTTGGAGCATGCATTCCTCATGTTCCTCTATAAAATAATTATATCTTCGATTCAAGAATAAATTTCGTGCATTGTACGAATTAGGTCATTTTAATATTAAAATTTGATTAGTAGTAGTCTAATGGTTATATTTCACGATGGTTTATTTCTGTATCGAGGTATCAATCTTATTTGCATCGATCGAACGTACTGAAATACATTCGTCTGAAAAATGGAAAATTAATATCATTTCAAAAGTATTTTTAAAATGTATTTGAAATTAATTCTGCATTCAGCCACGTATACATTTGTTGAAACTGAGGTGTAGATTTTTTATTCAAGAAAACGTAATATAAAGGAAATTGCGAGATTTAAAAATAATTAGATAAGTGTCTGTTGCTTTCATGACTTCTTGTGCCTATTTATGGAATTTTTTTAAAAAATGTCTATGAACGAAAATGCAATTCGGAAGACCTACGGATCAAAAGCGATTCACTCCTAGCTATTCGCAGTTCGCCATCCAGAGTGGACATTCGATTACTGTCAATCTAGATGACAGGTATGAAATAATACAATACAAAACTCTGTATAGCACTTTCGGTCAAAATAGAATAGCCAAAGACGCGAAAGATAATCCTTTTAACTGGTCGTTTCAAACTTACTGCTGGAGTGTTTCCAGAGAATATGAAATAGGACAGTCTGTCATGTTCTTCCGTCAATTAATCTTAAAACCTTCATTAGAATTTCATGAAAACACAAATATCAGGCCGTGCGTCTACAACCCAGTTACACAAACTGCAAATTACATTTCGTGGTACGATGTCAACGATTTTTACGGCATCAATCATATAACCGCTAGATTTGATTAGATAAATAATCGATTTTTCAGTTTGACTCTCTGTGGCGTAGTAAATTAAGAAAGTGTGCCACCCTCTCTCGACCTAGAAACTGTCTTGAAGAATTAAAATTATTAAATAAATTGGAAATACTGAGAAATCAAAATAATTAAAAATATAGATGTTTAAATAAACAAAGAATCGTAGTTGGAATACAATAAATATGTTCTAATTTAAAGATAAAGAAGAAATATTATTCGAATTTTAAATATTTATTAATATTCAGTTTCAAACTACAAATTATTTCACAGTGAGATGTATTTACGCATTTGTGAGAGATTTAAATCTATAAAATGTAAAGAAGAAGTAAAATCAGATAAAGTAATTGTTGTAAAATATTTAGACGATGAAATACGTTTTTGGTCAAAGTTCATTCATATAGTTTTATTTATAAACTCCTGTCTGAAAATTTTTATTTGTAAGTTCATACATGTAAGTTATACAATATCCTCGTTAAGAATGAAATTCATTCTTATATCTTTTTTCCTACTACGTGTCATCATAATCAGTGAAATTAATTATGCAGTAGACACTTACATGTTTTTACACTGTTCTGTACATTGAGGTCTAATCCAGCAGCTGTAAAATTTACATATTTTCCTAAAACAATTAGTTATCTCCGATCAATATTCCTAATTATCCCCAAAGAAACTGAAATTGAATTAAAATATGAACTCTATAAATTCGAGATATTTTAAAATGATTTTATTTCGTTTCAGTTAATTTTATTTTCCATTCAATAGCTGCAGACTTTATCCTTCAGATAATTTAAAACACAATTTAATTACTTTCAGAATATTATTAAAAATCTTTTATATTTCATTTCCTTTCATGTTTCATATTAAACTGTCATGACTTTCTTCCAAACGTTCCATTGTTATATCACGCTTCAAGTAAAAACAAATCAGTTATTTAAAATTTTGTCTCGATGACACTCATTTTATCCCAATCATTTGCGACAAGACCGATGACTACCCTATGAATTAATTAAGAAACAACTGAGTTCATTCGAAAACCATAAATTAATTTTAAACGTCGTTGCTTCAAGTTTCGTATCTTTAGGACGAGTTAATTTATTCTAAGAAGAAATAAAATCTTTCATAGTTATTGCGTGTTATTAGTTAAATATCTAAATAAACGTGAAAGTTTGATAACTTCACGAAAGCTAAAGTTGATCAATTTGACTTCCGAGAGCCTCCATCAACAGATTGCAAAAAAGCAAGTCATTATCGCGCTAGTTGAATTAAAACGAAGTAACGCGCATTAGAATTCAACGGTATTAAATCAAACACACTTTTACGATTGCACAGAGATAATAAGACTTCAACGGTAATGGCAACAAAACGGGCCATAAACCCGAGCGCGCTCCACGCGATTCGTTCGTATCGGGCATTAGGTGGAAGCGTCATCGATCATATGTAGGTCATTCACTCCCTAGACGAATACACGGCCAGTTACACGGAGATTATTTGCAGAAGGACATAAAACAGCGAAGGGCGTCGTTAAGGGCGCCGAACGAGGAGAACGGCCACGGCACACAGAACGCATAACGTAGATGGCATAGTAATGGGAACATAGGGGAACCATAATTCCTTTGTACGTGCCTATCCATCCAAGTTGCTCGCGGTGGGGGGTAACTCTCGCGGGAAATTCGAGCGTATTAAAAGTCTCGATCCAGGCCGGCTTTGATAGATCGGCTGTCTCGAAATGGTTACCGATGCCGGGCGCCACTTTACACCCCCCCAAAGAATACATTGCACGTAGCCACCGCAAATCGGCACCTCCTCCCGCCTTTTTTCACTTGGTTTTATATCAATCGGACTGCGTCCCTCATAGAGAATTCTCTTTTGCTTTCTTCGACGAAAGGTCGAAGTGGAACTACAGTAGACGCGGAATTTGATAATAATAACAACGATATCGCGCATTTAATAACAGTAACGTGGATTGATTTTTTGTTACAGCAGCAGCAGAAAATTATCGAAATACCACAGAATTGTGGAAAACTTGGTAGTTTTCATAGTGAGTTTCATATCATACATTCTGTTAATTTAATGGAATATAATTTAACATATTTATATTAAAAATCAAAATATGAAATTTTCAGCTACACAAAACAAAGTCGTTTCTATCATTATTTTCGATATTATACACGCTTTGCCGATTTTAAATCACAGAATGAATCGGCGTATTATAACATACGTCCGGTAATTTTTCCACGAAATCGCGTAACAGTAATGGAACAATTACGTTGGGGAACAAAGGCTATCCGATTTTCGATATTTCCTGTAGAAAATGCGATACAATTGGCAATATACTCTCTACATCATACTCCCCCCGCTACGTATCTATAAATACAAAAATTGCTAATTAAATTTTGCTTTGTACAAAACTTTCCTCCCCGGCGGAAAAATTGAATAGCATCATTGTAGTAATAAATTCAACAAAAAGGTCTCGGCAGTTCTCCATACGAAGTGAATATGGTCACATCGATTCGAATGGGCCGCCCACTACACGTCACGTGTGTGAAGTAATTTAACATGTTTTCAGTAGCAGTGACGTAGCAGACTTTGTTAACTGACAAGTGAATAAGTGTTCTCGTTAGAGTGCAGAAAATGTAATAAACTAACATCATATATCTCGCGGGAAAAACGTTTTTGCCAATATCACTCTGAAACAATGAAAGACTTTAACCGGGCGAAATATGTAACGTTATTGTTAAAGATGCGATATCGCGCACGTAGCAGACAATATTTCACACAAAGAACTTCAATTTCACGCATCGCTGCACTTGAAACCGACGGATTTCTATTTCGAAAAATTAATTTCAAATAATAATATTTGGCTGTGCAATTTGTGACTGAAAGAAACGCGTCGTGAAAATGCTTTAACGAATTTTATTTTCGAATTTACTCGGTTTGCATGTTGAAAGAGTAGATTATGTAACACTATGTAAAGAAAATGTTCAACTTGATGTAGAATGAAGGTGTTCGTCCTTACCAATAATTCGGAAAGTTAAAATATAAATTAAATATAAATATGGACGTAAATGAATTAAAATATAAATTCATGATGTTTGATACTTTGCAATTTACATTAAAAAATATACATTAAACGTTACAGGTCAATTTTCACGATCATAATGTTGCAAGGAGCGCTTGTAAATTTCTCCAGAATTTTTATTAACGAGGTACAAGTCAGTCGCAGAAGTCTGTATACGTGTATCTGACAAATTTTAAATAGAAAACAAGCGTTTTTTGAACATTTTGTAAATCTTAATTAACGTTGGACCATTTACAAAATATCGACAATGTTTTCTATATTTGTTTGACATATTAAAGCAATTACAGCAAAGTAAATAAGATTTGTTCTAATTATAATAATAATAATAATAATCTAATTGTAATAATAATTATAATAATTATAATAATTATAATAATAATAAGAATATATTTTCTACGTACAAGTATACGTATTTATATTTTTCATCAAAAAGAAATATCGTCACCTTTTCGAAGCTTGTAAAAATTTTAAAAAATAAATTAATGTTCAAACAATGTTCAAAATCTCACTTTTCTTTCAACTTTTGATGTATATGTAAACTTTCATTACTGACTATATACATGTTACGAAATACACACGTCGCGTTCACTTAGTGCGTCAAAATATCGCGAAACGATGGCAATAAAACGACGCCATTGCTATTTGAATCTCTGTCAACCCCGTGAATCGTTCACATTACTTTCGTACCGTGAATTTCGCTTTCCAATTTGTATTATATTTAAAGCGTCAAGTAAATAAAAGTCGCGTACAGCGTGCTCGTTCCAAACGACGTTTCTTTCCCTTCGCGGTCCCCCTTTGCAAAGTCATCAACGCTTGCTTGTTCGTATGAAAAGGTTTATGCAATTCGCACACACGCTGATGTGCCCTCTATAATTACGGAAAATGCCTTTTTTCCATCTCGTGTTTGTGCACCTACGTACACTCCCGTTCATAAATGTTAGGACATCTGGTTTCGCGTGCACTGCGACAACTAACTGGTATTATTTAAAGATATCGTAATAATTTGAAGACGAATTATTTAATTTTGTTCAATTTCATTTCTAATTTCCATCGCGGAGAATGTAAGACAGAAAATGAAGCAATGTTGTTACTAATAATGTAATAAAAAATACATTATTATTAATAACATATCACTATTTGAGAATTATTCATTGAGAGTTTTATATTTATGGAGTGTCAATATTCAATGTATGTGAAAAGTACAAATTTGTGAACTTTTTATTCGAAAGAATCACAATCATATACTAAATTACAATGATTATAGTTTTTAAAGTTTAAATGTTTTTAAGGTAAACAAGTCTACTCAATGTCTAAATTTTATTGTAAAAAATTTAATTTAGTTTAATTTTTTAAATCAAGTAAGTTTTAAGGTAAACAATAAAGTCTACTCAATGTCTAAATTGTATTGTAAAAAATTTAATTTAGTTTAATTTTTTAAATCAAGTAAGTTTTAATCTACTCAATGTATAAATTGTATTGTAAAATCATGTATAACATATAAAGAATAGGAAACGATTTTGATAATTTTCGATCTACTCAAGATCCAGATGGAAGTGTACACACATGTATACACACGAGTATATAAGTAGATAAAAGAAGAAAGATAGATGAATTTTTCGAAATTCACGACTCGCTAGATACACATTTACACGACAATTACATCTTCACCTTAGCAAGCTGAGAGCATCGGATTTCACGTGGAACACGAAGTCGGTGTTATTAACCCCTTCAGAGTCTTTCGAAAGTTTCCGCAAACCGTTCACGTAACGTTAATTGCGTAAGAAACATTTCCATTCCCGGCCCGTGTTTAGTCAATGGCTTTTTGCTTAATTGGAAAACGTACTTCCAAGTGAAGCAATTAATGCACGTAAATGGGAAAAGTAATCGACTGAGCGAAGGTCGACGTTAAATATTCGTCACTTATTCAATCCTATTGGTTTTCGCATTCTTGCTGGTTCTTGCGTTTTCCCACGGGTGCGATGAACTTTACCATGTAGATGGCGAAAGGAAGAAAGAAAGAACGAAAAAAAAAAAAGAAGAAACGGATATGAAATATTAATAAATTCCGCCAGGTGTATGGGGAGATTTATGGCTGAAAGAGATTTATCTGAAAACGTGAGCGATATTATCTCGTTAAGGTAATCAATTGTGGAGCTTTCTGGAAGATCTGCGAGTCTGTGGATTAATCTTTGATAAATTATTTTTCACTGCACCGATCAGAAGTTACATTGTTAGTAATATTATTTAGGAAAAAATTAATATCTTTGTTTATTTATATGTGTAATTTTTCTACAAGAAATATATGAGCATAGTTGATGACAGAGTACTGTATTAGTTTCGCGAGTGAAGTTTATTCAATTTGAAATGAAATATATATGTATGTGGTAGCTGATTAAAATTTTGTTAATTTTAAAGAAATTAATTACTAGAGCGTCAAATACTGTTATAATGACAAGATAATTCTGATTGGAAATAAACTGATTAGATGTAAAGTAATTTTAAATAAGGAAAGAGCTAAACTTCTTTTTGTCTTCACGACTTTATTGTACATTATTTTTATAAAATAAAAGATTTTAATAGATAATTTATTTTTCTCAGGTATTTTTTTCTACGTAAAAAATATTAAAACAAAACTTTTTTCAGACTAATGAAAAAAGTTTTGATGTACATGGAAGAGAAAAATAATTAAATTAATAAGAGAAAGTTATCAATTATCTAATTAATGAAAGAAACTGATCAACCGATTTCATTGATAAAATAAATTAATCAAATCGATCAGAAGAAACAAATATATATATAATAATTTTTAGTACAATTGTCGTCCAAGTATACTCCAAAATATTGTGTATTTATAAAAAAAAGTTCTTTTACAAATTACACCAAAAATATACTCGACAGCATAACATCAGTCTGAATTAAACGAATGAATAGCGAATAATTATTTCACAAATTCAGAAACTGACTGAGACTAATGTCTCTTATAAAGCCTTGTCAAATATCAACTCACGGATTTGGAGCACGAAGCTACGTCGTATTTTTAAAAATTTTCACTCGTGACGTCTACAGGGTGAAATAAGCTTCCATTTACGTCCTCATTTGTGTGTACACCGTGGACCATGTTATTTCGTCTACTTCGCGTGAAATTTATAAAGTTTTTCACTAAAAAATGTACCTCCTAAGTGTTGTTCCGAAAGTTACCCAACATTTTATGGAAAATTTACGGTAACGCGAAAAACAAAAAACAAAAAAAAAATAGATTAAAACCAGAGCTTATTAGTCAGTTTTGTAGTAAAAATTATCTCACTGACAGATGGTATTTTCTTCTTCAAGCTGCAATCCCTTGCTAATTGGACAAGAATGATCGAACGTTTAAAATTGAAAGTAAATCTTCCTGAAGTTTTATGAAATATCCTGCTTCGGCAAATGGATTGCGTATAAAAGGTTTTAAAAGCTATTTCACGGCGAAACGTTAAAAACAGAATAAAATTAGAGAGCATCTTTCAAATAACGTGTTTAATTTTATGAACACATTCTAATTAAGCGAGCAGTTAACATATTCCGTTATATTATTTATGTATTATTTTTATTATATTATATTACACAGTTAAAAAATAACGTTTCCACACATAATATATTATATATTCTAAACTAATAGACTTATACGTTATACGTATAACTGGGTATATTAAAACGTGTGAACGCATTTTTCTCATTATTATTAAAATGTGAATTTTATTCGCTCCGTAGATAGATTTGTGTCTTCAATTTCTTTAAAATAAATCTCAAAGAAACATT
The DNA here is from genome assembly GCA_030673865.1 of Melipona bicolor. Classification (NCBI taxonomy): domain Eukaryota; kingdom Metazoa; phylum Arthropoda; class Insecta; order Hymenoptera; family Apidae; genus Melipona; species Melipona bicolor. The sequence goes on from JAHYIQ010000029.1 coordinate 988,019, forward strand.
GCCAATATTTCACAAATTATAATTACGATAATATAATTGCAAACAGAAATATTATTTCACAAATTAATTAAAATCCGCACTCTAAACTGTTCTAAATCTAACACCATTGCTCTTTCGTTTCAAATTTGTCAGATGCAATGTATGCAAACTTCAATGATCAACTGTATATCGTGTAATTGTATGACGTGCGTCCGAATATTTTACGAGAGCTACCGTAATTCGTTCACGCCGGATTCGTTCACTCCAAATATGTTGGAGCGAAATAAACCAAGGCGGGCTAGACGAGGAGACTTGGAATTTTAGGGAAAGGTATGCAAAGAGAATCAGATTTGCGTGCTTCCGCGAGATTATTTTCGTGGGAATGGGTAGAAATCACCACCGTCGGCGTCGACATCGCGCTTCGTCCCTCCCTACCCCGGTTTATAATGCCGCGAAATAATAAGAATTTCGTCTGCTTAGTCCCGCGGGTGCTTACATCCCTATTTATGGCGACAGTATCTCGGCCTCTTTATGCCAGCTGCTAGCAAATATGCGCGGCTCGATCCCCGGAGCCGTCTAGTATCTTCTTCTTCAAGGCTTCCCTTGCCCAATCTTGCGGCAGCGGGACGATAATGGAGACAAAGTTACGCATTCTCCGCTCGGTCTCGCTCGTTCTCATCTTTCTCATTTTCCGCTTAGCGATGATAGAAGCGCAAACCGCGTAATCACTCGGACCGATTTCGCTGGCGAATCGCCGTGAATGCGCAAGTTTCTTAAGTTTCAGCGGTTTTTAAAGTATCATGAAAGATATTTACATATTTTCCCAACATATCACAGCGGTATCGCCATGATCTTTGATATAATTTCAAGAACTCGCAGAGTTGATATAATTTTCCAGAGAAGGTGGGTTATACAATTTTCGTGGGAAGGAAAGGAACCGTTGATCGGGAATGTAAAGATTGTTTTGTTAATGAGATTTGCAGGCCAAAGTGATCAACTCCAATTTTCGAATTTTACAAAGTCTCTATTTAAAATAAATTTTCTTGATAATTTAAGTTTGGTCATGGAATGATAATAGTTTCTAAGTAGTCATTCTTTACGAAATATGTGATAATTCCAAGGATATATTATTCTCACTGAAAGTGATTTTAGCGGGGGTAACCAAAAAAATCGGGCCTTTTTAGGTGTAACGCTAATGCAACGAAAATTAGCGATTGGTTGATTTGGGTCACGTGATTCGTGAGGGGGCGTGGGATAGACCTCGAGTAGGAGTGGCGTTGTCTGATACTGAGCGATCGCACCTATAATTTGTTTTGTATCGATTCAAATGTTTGCATATCGATAAAATTTTATGGCAAAAAAGTCATCTTCATTTCTTAGTCAGAACAGTAGCTTCTGGGCCTTTCAGTGAGACGAATCGTACTGATCGTGCAGTTTTTTGTATGTATTTTATATATTATTCTATAATAATAAAATTACGCCTGTAACGATACATAGATTTCAACATCTATCTGTTTATTGTAAAAAGAATTTTAAAGAAGAACGTATGTTATTTACAATTTCTCAACCAGTTTCGTGGAGACAAATAAGACAAATAAGAGACTCGGTTATTCATATAAAAAGTAATATTTATAAAAGAAATTCTGTTCTTGTTATATTGAATTACTAATCTTGAAGAATTGCCAAGAAGCTCTTTATAATACAATCAAACCTCGATAAGTTGACTCTCGAAGGAATGGAAAAAAATCTTCGTAATATGAAAGTTTCCTCTTACCAAGCCTTCGAGCAAGAAAGCTTTAACAAACGAAAATTTGACTTATGGAGACTTTTTAGGATCGTTAATTTTTCGTTTTACCAAGGTATAAAGAAAGATTTTTCTTTAAGTTTTCTATTAGAGTTCACTTTATTGAATAATTTTTGCGAAGAAGTTTATAAAGGACTATTAAAGTTTATATGTAGCTTTAAAAAGGGAATGAAAAATGGAAAAATCGTTCGATAAATTATGGAGATCGAAACATGTATTATTTATGTGACTGACTTTTATGCAGAAGTAAGTTTTTATTTGCAGAAATTCGATTTTTGAATCTGAGTTATAGATAAAGTACATACTAAATATACGACAAATAATTCGAGTTAGCGAAAATAAAGATTTCCTATGTCAAAGCATAAGAGATAAAGAAAATTTTCGTCTTAAGTTACAAAAATTCGAATTGCCAAAATTCATAAACTGAAATAACTCTGAAAAAGCGTAGAACTTTCTTCGTAGAAAAAATACGATGTGCAATGTATTAATGTAATTATACGTACATGCATGTATTTAACACTCATTAAGATTGAAAATTAAATTAAAAGTGAAAAATAACGAAAACGTACAATACGAGAGAACGCGGCGCAACATTTTTCAACCTCGTAAAGCTTGTAAGTTTTCCTTTTTACTTTCACGCTAATTGTAACGTGCTGCTTTAAAAAATCTACATTTATACATTACTTCGTATTATTCACACACCTGCAAGATTTCACTAAAAAAAAAAAAGAAAAAAAAAGTAGCATGAAAGATGAAATAAGAGATTATGTTTAATTTCGTGATAAATCAACGATTTCGTTTCGTTCATAGATAATGAAGACATCCTAGACACATTCTTTGAAGACGTTGAAATGTGCCAAGAAAATTAAACAACTCAACTGGAAAAGATATCTTAACATGTCAAAATAAATTGAAAATTTTCCTAATCTCTATCTGGATAGTACTCGACACCAATTCATTGACCAACGGGACTTTTGTCTAATTAAATCGAATATAAGAGACTCTTCTGATACGCATACCACACGCCATTTGCCCCGTTTGATTTTATTCAATCCTCGTTCCTCCCTACTCACGTGGCTAGAACAGCGTTTAAAGCTTCGTTTGGTCCGCCGTATCGCAACAACAGCGTCCTTTTCATCCCCGCATTTATCTTCCTTGCCGGGTAAGTTGGCCGGCGAGGAGCTGCGCGCCGCGCCGCGTCGTCCCTCTTCACATTTCCATTACGACAAGGACCTTAGTAGCTGCGAGGACATGGCATATAGCATAATAACGAGCCATGAACAGCACAACACGCGGCCGCTTTATTTCACCATTCCTGGAGCCTGAAATATCTCGACCCTCTGAAATCACTTCACGCTCGCTTCCAGTAACTCGGCGTCCCTTCTCTCACGACTTCTCTCTCTCTCTCTCTCTCTCTCTCTCTTTCTCTCTCTCTTCTCTCCAGGTTCTCCAACCGCCTCTCCCGCATTCGCAGCCGACTTAATGCGCGCAACGGTAACTCATTCGAAACTCGTTCCGTCCGGAGAATGGTTTGCCGGATCGTACCGGCGAACACGAAAATAGAATCTCTGCTCAATTTGTTGTCAACGCGATATCCGGGAACAACGCGGATGACGCCCGCGCGCGGAGACAGCAATCGTCGTGAGTTACGCCACTCCAGGAAACCTGGAGGACTGGGAACAGGTGAGAGCGCGAGGCGGTGCTTTCGAAATTTTCAGAACGAGCGTGTTTCGCTATTTTTACTATTAACAGCTACTTCACGGTAAGGAGATACTACGAGGGGCACCTACTTCAAATTTCATAGCACTCGGAATACGTGGTTGCTGCCGCGGAGCTGGCAATTGTCGTTGAGTTACGCGACTTGCGAACTAGGAAACTAGGAACGGAGAGCGGCGGCGCCTGCGAAATTTTTAAAACCGGGATCCTTTGTACTCGAGGCCCCTTCGCCCATTCTTATTATTAGCAGCTATATTTTCGGTCTAAGTCTATCTGTTATAAATAGATATTTATAAGAGGATGGACCGGTGGATATAACAATCGTTTCATATTCCAAGTTTCTTCGTCAGTTTTTATCAACAACTAGTTTACTAGGTTACTACGAATGGTGCAAATAGGTATCCAGAACACGCAGACGTTGCTACGAGATAGCAATCGTCGTGAGTTACTCGACTGGGGAAGTGGCAACGTGTGAGCACAGCGTGCTTTCGAAATTTTTGGATCCAGGATGTTCCGTACGTAAAATTTCTTTTGCCACTTTTACCATTTACGTCTACTTCAAGATTCTAGAATTTTTACTCCAAGTATCATAAATAGACATTTTTGCGGATTTTTATTTTTACGTATACAATGAAAAAGGATATGAGAATATCAGAGATTAAAAATTATAACGAATATTCTGCTTTGGACATTTTATACATTTCCTGTGTTGTGAAGGTGCATATTTGCATCTTCCAACTTTGTCTATAATAAAAATCTACTATATATAGTTACTAGTTACATATAACTAGTTACTGTAATAAAAATATATAAAAATCTAGTTTGTGTATATAAAAATATATAAAAGTAAGATGTATAAAAATAAAGATATATAAAAATATCTAGTTGTAATATATAAAAATATATAAAAATCTAGTTTGTATGTAATACTGTACCCGAGGTAATCTATGATAATATAAAAATCTAGTTTATATATAATAATTATATCCGAAGGCTTGCTCTCTCGTGCTCTGTTGCGAAAGAGTTAATTGTTATTGAAGAGGGTTAAGTGAGTAAAGGTTAATGCCTTTACGGTCTGTAGGTTTTCTCTTGCTTTTAAAAGAGAGTAGAAACGAATATTGAGAAAGATTAACTTGTAACATGGAACGAGACAACGTGTGTATTAATAATTTCTTTTTGTATTTGTTAAAATTGGGAAATATTTTAATGAAGCACGAACTGGCTCGAGAGGGACTCGAAAGTGGTAACTAGGTTAAGTGAAACACTTTGAAACTAAACGTACCTTTACCGTAAACCAAACTTGGCCAAACTGTGGCCTGCGAAATGATTTTTAGAAACTAGTATGTGATTTTTATGCTGTTGTGGTACACAGATGTCTAAGAAATTAGTATTCATTTGAAAATTGATATTTTATTTTAACATTATATTGTTTATGTTGCAATTATGACTGGAAATTAAACGAAATCTTTCTATTCGGTTCTATTATAATTGTTCATGTACAATATTCAATATAAAGTAAAAAAACTAGTTCTCGAAAATTTCGTTAAATTAATAAAATATGAATTACATGCATCCATGTAAAACTATAGTACCTCTCCAAACACAATTTTCATTTTCAAACAACATAAATTGTAATCACGAGTTATTTGTTTTTAAAAACAAAAAGTCAAAATTAAAATAAAATTAAATAGTAGGACAGGCATGTTCTATATGTACAGAACCACTTAGGTCACAAGCAACGGCAGGATTCTATTAATTTTAGGAAACGTTAAACTACCACAGGCCAAAATATATGTATACATACGTACATGTATACGTCGCCGCAAATATGAATTGCATAATTACCAAAGCAGGTTGAATACATTAGTAAAGATAAGGTAAAAATACATACCAGGCTAATAGGTGAATTACAAAAACCCGTTCCATAGCCCACAGAAAAAGAAACAGCCGACGATAAGCAAAAAATTAATTGCGCGAGTTTCGTGTGTTCAATTGTGACTCGTTGAAAACTCGTTGCAACGCAGAAGAGTTTTGTTTCTCGCTATAACGCGCGACAGAATTATTTCCCAACGCCGCTATCAAATACTTTGTAGTTTTCTATATCGACAAACTAAATCCTTTGTCAACTGGTCGTTGGAATCCATCAACTTAGAATATATATAAAATATTGTATAAATTCAAATGTTGGAATAATTTTTGGCTAAATATTTAGATGAAATTTTGTGCTCTTTGTTAAATTAAAAATTTTTTGCTATTTCATTTAATTTAATTTCTCTGAGATGAATTTTATTCGTCGATAGTTTCCGTGTTAATCAAGAAATTTCACGTAATTTTCAATTGTTAGATTTCTGCATATATTTCGGGATTTAATTAAATCTTTGGTTAATTGTTCATACTAGCGTAGGAGAAAAGTTTAATGCTTCAGGTCTTCAAATAAGTGAAAAAGATCCAGAATTTTTACGTATTTGAGAATCTCGTATCTTCTATTGAACGAAATAGAATTTATCAATGGATCTCGGATTTTTATACATTTACAGAAAATTTGAGGATGCAAAAATGAACATGTATATAGAAAATTTTTCTGCCTACGTTCTGTACCTACTTCAGATTACATTCATAAAAATACAAATTTGCATAAAAATCCAAAATTCATAAATCTATAATTAAAATATCGTAAGAAAATCATCATAAATTTGACGATAATGAATGGATAAATCATCAATATTGCAATTAAATTGCACGCAACAAAAGACAGAAGACATTGCAAAATTCTCACGCGGCGAATTTTATCTGCAGGTTTTTACCCGCTAACATAATGTTCAGCGATATCTTTATAACAAAAATAAAATCTCAATTCAATTTGTTTTATTTGTCAAGTTTCAAAATATTCGGTTATCTACATACCTTGCGACAACTCTATTGATATTCTACCCAAACTCAGCGAACGCAAGGCTGAGGGAGAAAAAAAAAAAAGAAAAAAAATGTCTAACCTAACAGGCGTTGGAAAAAAATATAAAGCTCTTTCTATTGAAAACAGAGACGCGAAATTCACAAGCGAAATGTAATCGTAACACGTGTGCCGGGGAGCTTTAGAATAAGGGGTCCAAATTTCATCCCCATGTCTAATTTATCCCTTCGTCAATCACGTACTGTTGTTATTTGAAATGGTATCACAGCATCTAAAGCGTGCAATTATACTGCTTGTTTTCGTTCATGCGCATAGTAACGCGATTATATTTTAAAAATGGTTTTTACACGACTATATTTGAACGATTGTTAAAAACAAAATCAACTTTCCAATCTGAAAGAATTAGTACAATTCGAACGCTCAGTAACAAACTTCTGCAATCAACGTTTTACTGGGTACGAAAACATACGTGTATATAAAAGGTTGCATTTTTTAATTATTGAAAAAAGTAGAGAAACGAAATTGGCGTGCTTTTTACGCATTAAAAAAAAAATGTTCTATTTGTGAAAAGTGTAAAAGCAATAATTTCGACGTACAATCACCCTGTTAACTCTGACTTCTCTACTAATTCTGAATGGAGGACGCGAAGAGTCACAAACGTACAAACGTACATATACGTACGTTTAGATGCTAAAGCCGAGAATCGATCAATTATCGCGCGGCATCGCGTCTAATGCAGAAGAACACACGTATAAGCGATATCACTTGTCGCCACGTTTCTTGTTTATTGCTGGCAGGATGTGTTGGCAAAGAAACAGCATGTGATACTTGTAACAGATTGCATTTCGTGCCGAGACACACTTTGTTACCCGGGTTTACACTTTCATGCACCAGAAACGACCTCACGTTTCCCGGCCGGTGTCGGTCTATTTATTTTGGCCACTTGGGTTTTCAAGGCGCTGTCACCTGGTTCGTGACAGCGCGGGGCCCTTTTCAAGTTCAGCGATCCGACTTGAAAAAGCGTTAGAAAATAGGCATTTGGTGCATAATCCGCGGCCTCGATTCCTCATTTTCGCGTACTTTCTTTCTTTTTTTCTAAATTATTCACTATGAGATACAGCATCGTGTATGTACGTACAGTGCCATAAGATAAAACAAACATCCGTTTAGTTAAATTGTTGTTTATTATAAAACACAAAAGTCAATAGCACAGAAAGATATATTTTTGTACATTTAATTTTGAAAATCTTACATTTCATGTAATTCCTATTCAATTTTTAATAATTTTCAATTAAATTTCGAGTAAGACCCATCTGAAATTTTCTCTGATAATTGGTAACAAGTTTTATCTTCTTGCAGTCAATAATTTTTGGAGTTGAGGAACATTCTGCGTTCTTAATCTTTATATATCATCCTTTGGATAAATCAGTACTATATCAACATATATTTATTTTATTCTGTTATGACACCGTATGTACGTTAAATTTCATGTTCAAGAAATACATAGATAGGTAAATTTTATGTCATTTTGATCTCTTGGAAAATTCGAATTCCATAGGACTGTGTCTTTTTTTTTTGAAATCATAAATGTAACTCGACGTGATAAAGCAAGGAGCTGTTATGCTAAATATAATTTATAAATACATTCAAGACTGGCAAATTTTCAAAAGACTGTCCTCGCATCAGTGATGAACATTAACACTTTCAGGGCAGGCGTCATGCACACGTGACTTTGGTTGCCCAAATATTGACACTGTGTTGCAAACAGCAGTGTGTGTCACTGGCGAAATTTCATTTTATTAAAGAATATTAAATCTTAAACGTAATTTTACTCTGCATGCTGTAATAACGCCTATTCACTGCCAATGTTTTACTGTCTAAATAAATGAAACTATTTGTTAATAACGTCTGTTAAAAATATCTATTAAAATCCTATTAAACATTGAAGCTTATTCAATGAATAATTGGTTTCAAATAAGTACTTTTATAATCTCTGCAAACATTAAATGTCTTGTAACTTTTACATACATTTTTAGACTTGTTTCAAATTCGATAAAGACGATGGTCGAGTCTCAAATATAATATATTCGTAGAGAGAAATCCTATAAATGTCTGAAAATTTAAGTAAATAAACAAAAAATTTTGACACAAATTGAGTGGACTTGATTATTTGTATTAATGCATTAATATGAATATAAGTATAATTGGAAAAGAGAAAATTCTGATCGAAACGATAGAGTCGAATAATAAACTGTAGAAGCATTATTTCTCGTGTGGTTGCGTTCAGTAGTGATGGTCAATAATTATATCGTCATCCTTAAAATACCAATGGTATCTGCCACAAATATTTGCCATGTGAAAGCTCTGTGTACAATTTCCGTATCTCTTCGTTCTAAACTGACATTCTACACGTACCAAGCTACATCATCCATCACATGCAATCGTCTTGAAGCCGACAAAGTGACCATTTCGATAGAACTGGAACGCTTTATATGGGAAGAAAATATACTCTTCGTGCATAGTGTTGAAATAAATACAACGAATCAATCCATGACCACTGTAGTTTAATTATCTTCGTGGTTTGATTAATTATAACTTTATCACTTTCAAAATTAATTAACAATTTTTTATTTCTGTGTTTCAAAAGAACTTTCTCCTTCCAAACGATTTTCATCATACTACGTCATTTTTATTGTATTCCGTTTGCAGATTATCACTTTCAGAATAAATTCTCAACTTCTTACTTTTTCAATTATATTTTTCAATTTTGTTCTAAAAGAATTTTCTCTTTCAAACGATTTCCATCTTACGTTGATTACTTTTATAGTTTTTACCGAATGGTGGATTTAAAATTTAGCAGTGTACAAGTCAAAATTTTGATCTTCTTTGAAGTTATCATCAAAAATATCACCCCTTCAGTTTCAAAATTCATTAAAATATATCTTTATCCTCCGCAGCGATACTTTCATGGTTTAAGAAATGCAACAACAATGGTCATAAAATTTATCCGACTTGTGCCATTAGGATTTTTAGTTTTCCAACTACTGAATAACTAGAATAGTAATATTAAAACAAGAATGAAAAACAACAAACGAACGACATGGCTACAATCATCGTTCGTACTTACATAAATTTCACACTTTGAACAATTTAAAACTTTCCTAATTTTTCATGTTTTATAACTCTCGCTCGTATCATTTCTTCGCACAATACCACAATAAACAGATAGAATTATCGGTATAAAAGAATTCCTCGATTCGAATAACCAGCAAAATTCGCCCATTTTTTGACATCGTCCTGGTTCATTCCTCATTCATACGAAACAAGAAATTCCAGTAAAATCTTGCGGAATGGAATTAAACGAATCCGAGCGCGTTTTGTCCCGATCCCTCTAGAATCGTCGGACATGAATCCACGATTTCTTTTTGTCGTTAAATGTACGCGCACACAAACACACACACACACACACACACACATACACATACACATTGCGGAAGATTACACGTGACATGTTATATACGACCAGGACTCTCACGTGTATGTTCGTACAATACGTTATATTTGCCTCGCTGGCAAGTCCTGCCTCGGTCGAACGATTTTCATATCGAGGGAAATCTCGATTCTTCCGTGAATTCCCTTCCGGTCGATGCGCCTTTTACAGCTTAAGGGACGACGCGACGCAGTTAAAGTTCACGAGTGAAGCACCTATTCGGGAGGGTGGCCTCTGCGTGAAACCGGGAATCATTAACGGTTAATCGAGCAATATTTCTCCGAACGGTGATTTTTCGGATCGATCGCATTCAATCTCGCCGGCGACGTACAACCAATGGGGTTCTTTTCTCTTTTACCGCTCTCCACCCTCTCTTCCCCCCGCCTACGTCGCTATTTCTCGCTTTTAGAGTGATACATGAAGTGATTTTGGAGAGGGAGGACGTGACGAGAATTTTTAGCCCAAAAAAAGAAAAAACGTGCGTGTGAAGTTAGATATTAGTACGGGTTTGAATTAGGTTCGTTGCGGATTGGCATATCTTTTTCACGTAGCGATTGGTGTTATTATATTTGTACAGAAACGTTTCGTACCTGTGACTTTTAATAAGAAGGTGCTGTTTAGATTAATGAAACCAGCTGTGTGTTTGGAAGAGGTATTTCATTTGTAAATTTCAAATATGTACGTACATTTACTCTTTGCTAAATTGATCACGTTCAACGTTCAAAATATAATATAACGTGCATGAAATTGGAAAGATTACGTGTAGATCAGCGTCTTTTATTGAAATTCTAAAACTGCGAAATTATAAAGTGTATTTATAAACTCTTATATGAGTAAAAGTGGCAGTAATTTCAAACTAAAACTCAAATACTAAAAGTTAAAACGAGAATTTTTGATATTTTAGGTACGCGCAAGCAACGTGTATGTACAAGTGAATTCACTTGTGAAAAAATTTGAAGCGTAATAAAAATCAACGTTTAGTCGTATACATAATTTTGAACTTGAAAACCAGGCGAGATTACGCGGCGAAATTTTGGCCCTCGAGAAATGGGTAATGGAATAGAGATGTGCTACACCTAGGTAGATATTACATGATCAATACGGACGAGTGGGGGAACTGATAGTAAGAGGAAAATCTTGTAACACATAGCGAATTTCAGAAAAAGAAGATGGAAATGCCAGGGAATCTGAAACGTAAGAAACTAATAGTGCACAACTTGCTATAAAATATGGATAAAGGATGTATAATTCTTTGAACAGGAAAGTTTTAGGTTCTCTCCATTTTTTAAAATCTTCTTTTACAGAATAATTTACTTGATTTTTCTGTATAAATCTTTGAATACAATTAGTATAATTGACATAATTATTAACAAAAATTGAAAATTTGTTGAATATATATTAATGATATATATCGAATTAATTTTTTTTTTAATTTACTTTAAAAGTAGGATTGAACTTTATTATTATTAGATCACACAGATCTTCAGATTTGTGCATACATGAAATATCTGTATTCAAAGATACGATAGCTATAAGTAATATAGTGTAGTAAAATGTCCGAGATACAGTACTTTTAAAAGCACATTTCTGACATAAAATTTAAACGGAAACGGGGAAAAGCTCCCAGTTTACTTCAACGTTTAAAGATTCCAAATTCTTTAATACGTGGAGTATATCATTTTTCGAATCATCGAATATCACAAAAGTTATTAGTGCCCGCTGACATTTAATAGGCGAAATAAATCTCCATTTAAATATCATTTTTCACCTGCGTCCAGAAAGCTCGAATTTGCATAACGGTGCACGTAAGTGATGTAACACACTAATGGTAGATTCCGTGAGATAATCGACCACTCAAAAAGCTGATTTCAAAATATCCCCGTTTTTACCGCGAAAGTGGAAGACGACGAAGTTGGAAACGATCAAAATTTAATCAGTCACGCTCCAGTTTTACCTTTGAAATCCTATATTTTACTCACACCGTCATTTCTTTCCTCTCTCCCTTCCTCCCTCCCTCTCTCACTCTCTACCTACACCCGTCGTTTTTTCTCATCTAAAGTCATTAACATAGCATTAGTACGACCAAGTTTCTTACTTTCCACAGTCGAGGAAACGGTTGCATCTCTAACGACTCAACTGTTAGTTGAACAACAAAAACAACCGGCTATCCTCTTTCCCGCGAAACTTATCCCAGTTCGACTGGTTAGATATACAGATGACGATCACTTTTTAATTAGTTCGGGGTGTGTGCTCGTAATCTGTCCTCGCAAAACATCGAGCAGTAGATTTGCAGAACGTTTGTAGAATCCTCATAGTCATTATAGAGCACATTTTGAAATTTCATTAACGCTGTAATGAACCGCGACGATTCCGTTGTAAAATTGATCCAACCTTGCGTCAATGCAACGTGTCGTTTGCAGTGTTGTTTTCAATCAGTTTGTACCATCAAATTTTATTTTTTAATATCGAGTCCGTGGAAGGAAATTTCACGGACGTTCGCTTGATGTTATCACTGTATCTTTCTAGGTACAATTTTGCGAAATTCAGAGAAATCGAGGTACTTCTAGTACTACGAGTTAAATAAATAATTTAAATTGCAGAAGAATCAAATTAAAAATCTGAAAATATATACGGATATAGAAATTCCGAGTGCTTTGTTAAATATCGAAATATTTTAACAATCAAGAGAGAAAACTATTACCGTGATTTTCTAATTCAGAAACATCGAAATAAAAAAACAAATGAATAATAAAGATATATTACCTATATTGATCACGATGTGATGTTATGATACAGCACGTCATGATATAATCACAATATTAATTAGTTAAATCATAACAGTTTAAATATTTAAATTTCGATCGATCATTTGCATATTTTACCACATTAATGATTTAATTGTGAATTGCTGTACGCGTTCATTTAATTTATTAGTGATAATTTACTACTGATCATTGATCTGGAAGTTAAACGTCTAGCCATTACCTCCCGTAAGGAAGGAACTAACTTCTATTGGAACATGTAGTTGCGAACTTTCTCATAAGCTCTGGCACTAAGAACTCATTCCTGCAGTACTATTTTAGTCGTGATTATCTGACGAATGTAACGTAAACGATATGTTCACACGTTCATTCATTCTCGTAGCAAAAACAAATTGCGTTACTTGCTAATTAAGTTGATCATTTGTTTTAAAAATGAATCCAGCAAGTAACTGTTGGAAAAAAATTAATGGAAATTTTACAGCTACACAATTGCGAAATATCAATTATCAATTATTGGTGTAATAATAAAATTATATAAAGTTGTAAAATTCCTCTGCGATATAATTGATGCTAAAAATCTTCTTCTTCTATGTAGATAATTATTAATTGATAAATAGTTTCGTAAATTAAAATGCACAAAGAAATGACAATTACAAAAATTATTTTCTAAGAATTTATAATTACTTGTGAAAGTCAGATGTTTTTTTTCTTGAGATATTCAGTACTAATTATGTCTGCTGATCAAACATATTTTAACATTACACAATATGATGAATTATATCTAATTTTGAATGCTAATTATACTCTAATTGTAACGTTAGTAGATAATTTTATAAAAAGTGGGATTGATCGCTTTATCCTCTGAGAGGTTGAATTATCGAGCCGTATCACTTACAAATCAACGGAAAATCAATCTATAATATTACTTTCCATTCTTCGCATTAATTTCCATACCTTTCATCGACAATAATAATCTAATTCCAAATAATACGAGGAATCCTTCGACTTTCACGTCTCAGATGTCAAATTCTGAGCGAAATTAGAGAAACACCTGGCACGATACCGTATGAAACTCTAAACGTATTCGTGCATAATTCAACCGGCACGTTGGTTAATTTTTCAATGAGACGACCGTTGTACTCGTACGCTGATTACAGAGAAAACCTCCTGACAGACTTGAAATTCGTTCGCTGTGAGTAACGAGGCTAACTCAAATTTTACGGAAGGCTCGCAGCTCCTGGCACAGAGTAACAAGATCGAGTGTAACCAAGTCGAAATCTCTTCATCTGCCGTGTCGACACGCGTTGCCAGTCGTTCCGTTTCGATGCCTCGCCGCTATATATGGAAGGAGAAGTTGCCAGACTATCACCAACCCCATCGCCAACATCCTCGTGCTCGTAAGGATCCTCTTAATTGCATGCGGTAATTATTGTTTACGTGGCAAATACATCAGTGAACACCTATATAGTAAGCGTTCCTCGCTGAATCTTAGTAACTAGTTTTGCCTTTTAATCTCGCAAGAGATGGTTGCCCTCCGAGTATTAACCAATTCGATCATCACGCGAGTTGAAAGGGCAGGTACGAAAAAAGGATAAATGTACAATACTCGAATAGTTTTTAACGTTCGAAAAGTGGTACTGGGTTGATTTGAAGCATGTTTTCTGTATTCTGTATCTTTTGGTAAAAAAATCTTCACGGCTGAAGACGTCAACTATTACAAACAAAAGTATGAGATAAATGAAAAAGTAATAAAATACGTGAATATAAATGTAAATGTAGATCGTGTGTATCGTGGAAAACAGCTGGCAGATATACACGAAAGCGTAATTTATCTAACAAGACTCGTCGAACGATACGTAAACTTTCTCAAACAGAAATCCTCCAAACTTTCAAACGTCAAAGTACAGAGAATCCCCGAGACAACTGAAGAATTTTCAAATGACCGAGCAACGGAACGCACGAACTCGTCATTCACATCAAAGAAAACACGAGGAAGAGAAGTAAAAAACGTCTGAAGAACCCTTCAAATATGTAAATATCTGAAAGAAAAATCCCCGAGATGAAGATTTTACATCGACGAAGCTACGTACGCAAAGGTATCATTTTTTTATTCTTTCCGAGAAGACACAAAGAACGAGGAGCGGGAAAGACGAAACGGAGAAATAGGACAATGGGTTAGGTAAGTAGCGATATGGGGATAGCCGCATCAACGGGGAGGAAAGACACGGAGCCACGTAGTGTAATAAAACGCGAGCCGGAACGACCCCTGGGCTTTCAGCAACACATCTTCGTCGGCCTGGTCGGCCGTTCGTGTTCCTTATCCCATCGGTGTTGGCTCGGTTAGCATCATTAGCGACGTTAGTGTCTGTTTTGTTGACGCAGTCGGTGTTGGCATTGGCGTATATACCTGACGGTTGTGTTCCGACGGGTGGGCGACGAGTGACCTGTGCCGGTTTGCGGCTACGTAATGGAATAAAGGCGGACGATGAAACGGGAGAAGACGCGAGAAGACCAAGGAGTGAGGGAAATTGTAGGTGAAACGCCGGCAAAGTGACTGTCCTCCAACCACCGGCCGACAATGTTAAAAGAGCGGCTATTCTTGACTTATGAGAATCGCCATTTCCTCCGTGTTACAGGGTTATCGGAGAAATTGAAAGCGCCATATTTTTATCCGGTTACCCGTGGATCTTCGACAGAGAGCTTTGGGATTGGTGCAACGAAGAAATATGTTTAAAATATCGAACGATACTAGTTTCTCGTACCGATCACACATCGCTGGATAAGAGATAGTGTCACTGTCACAGTTTCACATGGTGGGATAGATTCTGATTTCCTTGGGAATATTTATGGAGTTGATATTTCATGTATTTTATTTCATAAACAGACGGGATTGAAACAAGCGATGGAATATATCGCTCAGTTTTACAACTCTTAAATAACTTGACAAATTATTGGTAAAAGCTTTAATACGATACAAATTGAGATAGACAAATTCTTGATGAAAGATTTCATGTCTTTTGTCAGATAGATACAAAAGTCAGGAAAATGTGCAAAACGTAGTTTTGATCGCTGGTATATGGATATGCATACGTTATGGAGAATGCCAATTGGCGTTCCATGAAAAATAATTACACCGCGATGTATAAATATCGAACGCGCTTTCTCTATCGTCGCGAAACAATTTGAGAAAAACGATCAATCTTTCTTTGCATTTCCTAAAAATACTCCCGATAACAGATCCGGCCGATAAAGTACCGATACACCGACTTTCGCGAAAAACAAAAGCATATTTATCTCGACCGATATATTTCAATTTATTTCAAAAGAAGACGGGAATTTCCTATATTCGACAGCGTTATTATACGTGGAGGTATACACGGTAAAGAGGAAAAATGTGAAACCACTTATTATACGAAACCATCATTTTTCGGTAACTCGAGATGCAACTGTTGATGTGAAATTTTCGCAATTTGCGGTTATTGATTCTGAAAGCGTTCGTGTTACGTGCACCTCCTCCCATTTTTCGCTTCCCTTTTATTATACTTCGAACAGCCACGAGAACTAAAAGTCTCTATAACAATTTTCCTTTTTCTAACTGAATTGTCACAGATGAAGATTTATCGTAAGTTTCCTTTTGCAATAAGATATGATTTCTAGCACTTTTGCTTCATTTGTTATTGAATGTCAAGTCACAACAAAATGTAAAAATAATATTTAAAGCTTAAACGATTTTTAACGTTCGTTTTTAATTTTAGTGTCTCGCTAATGATTTTTAACGATTTTTAATGATTGTTTCGTTTTTTAAGCTTGTTAATTCTACACTTTGAACAACTTTTCAACTCCACGGTCTTAATTTCACAACTTTTAGATATTCGTGTATTCGTATTTTAAAAATTTGACTTTATTTCATCTGCATATAAAAAATATTTCACTGTCAAATGTGACCGAATGAATTTTGCCACTGAGGCCTTCCTTGCATCCAACAGTATCTATAATTTTCAAAGATTTAGAAATAATTTCTTTACAGACTTTTTCCCTTTTTTTTTACGGACTTTCATTTCTCTGATACGAGCTTTATACTTTACTCGGTAGTTCTAGCGTTAACGTGCAATCGTCGCGAGTAAAGAAACTGCATTAAGATTACAAAACTGTTATTAGCTGTTTAGTATCGTTGTCACTGTGATAATGCGCTATAATGTTGAAGAGAGAAGTAAATGTGTATGACACTAAACAACAGTTTACTATATTTCATAGTTCGACACGGTATAGAGCAAACTACTGTTATCACGAGCTGAGTACCGTTACGATGCTATAAAATCATAACGCGCTAGTTATCGCTTTAAGCAAAAGATTCCACAAAGATTCCACAAAGATTCCCTTTTTTCCAGAAATTTGAGTGCCTGTATTCGGGAAAATTAGCCACGACAGTTGTAGATTTTTATCACGACACTGAACGGATATTCTGTACTCTTAGCTTTCATATCGTGTAATTTTATTTCTGCCTGTAAATTAATTTTGTTCCCAAAATTTCAAATGCTTTCCGAACTATCCGCCGTACAACACTGATAATCCCTTTTATATTTACAGACGTGGTGTCTTGCGAATTCACTTTTATCCGAACGGTTGGACGAGATATCACCAGATCTCTAATGGAAAGACGTGCGAGATATCTTTAAAGCCTCCAAGTCCAAAGCGTTACGCGAACGACGTTTGGTTGCCAGATATCTCGTCCGGAACGTATCATGAACGATATTGCATGGCGAGATATTTCGTTCGCAGATAGGACGGGGTTAACCACCAAGACAAAAGTTGAAAAATCGATAAATAAATCAGGTCGTATCTTTTTTCCATGTAATCTTCATATAAAGTCGAATTTATCGCTTAATACATGTGTTGAGTAGAAGTTTGAATACATATACTTTAAAGAGAAGAAAAAAGAGCTTGAACATTTTATATTTCTTAGTTAATTTGTTAGTTGATGTTAGACTTACTCTTACAAATACTGACAATGTCAACATCTATATAAAAGTAAATCAATGAAACTTATTCTGATAATAATAATAAAAACACATTTTATATGCTTTAAATTTCGCAATATCTTTTGACCATCTGATTTATTTATGTTTTCTTGTAAAAAAACTCAAGTAACATTTTCCGCAATGTTTTTTCTATGTAACTTTAACTAACAAGTAAATTGACTAAAATCCTATTTCTCTCTAAATATCTGAAATTTGCCGATGTACGTAGAATTTCGTGACTGACTATAACACGTAACTTCTACGTCGTGTATTTTACCTGGTACCATAACAGAGAGAGTTCAAACACCATGACGAAACAGGTAAGGTTATGACTTTCTCTGTGCGAACACAGAGACGGGACAAAGTTGGTCTCTTGGTGGACAATCAGTGAAGTACACGCGCGAAAAAAAGAAAAGTCGGTTAGAGGGGAAAAAGCACGAAGCGGGAAAAAATTTGAAACGCAAAGGCCATAAAGTTTCGAGACGTTATAACACGTGCGTTGGGCATTACTGTTAAAGAGCTATAAGGCAGCTCGTCGTGCACCTGCTATGCTGAACGTTATACTTTGTACCATCCTCCGAGTAGTTGACAGGTTATTACACCTACGTTGTATACCAAGTATTATCTCGTATCGTACTTGTAAAATATGACCTTCCATTATATTAAGAATTTTCTAGGAAACACACTGCCATATAGCATGCACTTGTTTTCCAGTTTGCTGAAATAAAAGAATTTCAGTCAGCAAGGAAGATCAAGATATAATAGGCTCTCGCGAGATTTATTGCATCGCCATCGACAACAATTTCATGAAAATTTTTTGGTCGTTGCCTTGTTGGAAAACTTGAGTAATAACACTGACGTTGATTTAATTGTCATGAAAAATAAAAATGAAATTATAAATATTTATGTATTTATGAGAAATTTAGATACGCAAGATGTTCAACGAAACGTGTCTAACAAAAACATTATTAAACTCATTATTAAACTGAGAATTTTTATGCAAACTCATATTTTTAAGAACAGAAATATCATAGGATGTACTGTCCTTTAAATATTTAAACATTTCATACAATGCGTGTTTTAAAATTTCCTATAAATGTATAAATCCACGGTCTACTCGTTGCAATAAATAAATCTCCATTTAGATTGCACATTTTTTGGTTTTAATCGTAGATTAATAAATTATAATAAATTTGGTTGGTAATAAATATCATTATAAATTTTATCATTTTTTTTTTTTTTTTGGAGTTCAAAATTAATGTAAATTTTAATTGCTTGAGATATTTTCAGCGAGGTTGAAGATTTTTTTAAAAACACGTTTAGTTTCGCGAACAGCCATATTGTTCTTAAATGGCGATACACGAACGAAAAAGAGGCAACTCTTTGTAAAATATATGCCGTAGGAATTTATACTGCATGCTTTCGAGTCTTAATTTAAATTTAAATTAGCAGCGAAACTAAACGGCGCAAACATGCTCTCAGGTGCGAGAAAAATGTAAGCTACGTGTAAATTTCATAGGTAATGCCCGTGGCATTTTTTGGACGGAGATTTGAACGCGTTTGTCACGATGCATAACGATTCAATGAGAAAGCAGGATTAAATTTTCACGTGCAATATTTTAAGATTTTTCGCAAAATTTGAGAAATTACACCACCGTGCACTTTTTCATCGTGCACTTTTTATTAAAACAACTGTTCTATTGTATCAATTTTGAAACAAAAAATCCCGCGCACACGTCTGTACGTACGTTCGTGAGAGTTTGTTGAAAGTATTTCAAGAACAATAGACAGAGTTATTGGAAAACTTGTAATGTTCTTTGTTCTTAATAATTTATATAAGTGGTTCTTAAAATTCAATGAAAATGATGGTAGAAAATTATACTTTCTTAAGGCAATGAATAGATATCTCGTAAGAGTTGTGGTATTTATCTGTGTAACTATCATTTATCTATATATAAGGATTGAATGCAGATAATCACTTAACCACTCTGAAGAAAACTATTCATCTCGACAGCTCGATCGATAGGAAGATTGAAATGAAAAAAATTCTGGAATCAATTCCACTTTCAATCAATATATTTTTCATCGTGCACTTTTTATTAAAACAACTGTTCTATTATATCAATTTTGAAACAAAAAATCCCGCGCACACGTGTACGTATCTGTACGTACGTTCGTGAAACATGAGCCAAAACGTTTTTATTTCTAATCGTGAAAAAATAGAAAAAAGAAAAAATTGTGAAGCTCGAATGAAGGTATTACGGATAAAAATACGTAAGGTAATGTGTAATATTTTATGTAAAAAATTGAAACGAGCATTACGTGTTTGAACATCTATATTTCGTCCTTTTTTGAGGATTTAAACTGTTCATTTTTTAGGATTGCAGCAGAACTTCTCGATTTGACCGGGACAATACCAGTCCTGGACAAGTATTCGTGCGGATATGTGACAACGTTTCGTTGCTCGTGCAATCCGTTGCAATTCCACAAACGTGCATGATGTTTCTTTTTCGATCTGCGGGAAAGAAAAACGACCGAACTAGTTTAAGATACCCGTTTCTATTTTTATTTCCTCCTTTGTTTAATACGAAATAGAGAAAACAAAATCTAAATTTTTCTTAATTTTACGTTTTTTACAATGGGGAACACTTCAATGATTATTAGCGAATGTTTGTTAAAAATTATCTTGTGGACAATTTGGAATGACCAAAATTTCAAAATTAAAATTGCACGGTGTTCTCAATTTCATATTCAAACAAACGGTACGATAGCTTTCTCAGTGGTAAATTAATTAATTAATTTTCAAGCCGAGAATTCTGTTAACAGGAGAAATTGGAAAAGGCGGAAATACGAAGCAGTCACGACTGTCCACCGCTCGTCGAATAATGGTAAGCAAAAAGATAATAAACGTGGACTGAGTACGAGATGGATCGGTTTACGGCTCTCAGTGATGCAATACACAACGCAAAAGTCATGCACACGAGATTGCTTGCGGGCTATTGTGTCATACAAGGTGACGTTAACCAGCTTCGTGATTTCCTTGAATATTCATTCGTCCCACGCCGAACTAAGCCAGGTACAATGCTTTGATGAATATTGTAAGTGTTTATGTTTCCACTTTAATATTTAAATGGCATTGTAACGCTTTAACACGAATATAGATTCCATCGGCGGTGACAAAAGTTGCCTTTCGTCGATGCGACGAAACACGTATGTACCAACTTACGAATGAATATTAAAAAGCGCGTGTATAAAGTTTGTTCATTTCCGTTAATAGATACTACTTTGTTCTTACTCGGCCGTTCAATTAGTTAAGTGCTGTGTGATCAATATTCTCCGAACGGCAACTAAAACAAAACTAAGATACTCAATTTCATTTGTATATTTTTTGCTTCATACAAATATTTGTAAATTTTTACATTCTGTATGTTGCGTACTATTTTCAGAGTGAATATAAAAAGTTTGCACAATATACAACAGGAAAGTTAGAGAGATATGAATACGAGCTGATATTGGTTGGTCAAAATTATGACTCTTTGTCATTCTTATGATTTTTATTATATAAATTCAATATGTTCGTGTGTTCATTTTAAAGATAGTATGCAATATATAGGATTTTCTTTTTTTTAATGTACAAAATTTATTAGAATTATGTATTTAAATTAGCTGTAACAGTGTTACAAAAATATAATGAATTATAAATCATCAGTGAGATATGTAACATCATATTAGCATCATACAATATTATATATATAGATGCATAGTTCAGAAAAATTTACCTAAAAATAAACTAGTGCCAGAATTTGTCAAAAAGAGGACGAACGAAAATAAAATTTTTATTATAATTAGATTATCAGGCCATGACTTTACACAATCATTCATCTTTTTCTTCTCATATTTTTTTCAACTAACCACCAAATATAGCATATTGTTCCAGTTACATGAATTACCTTGTATTTGTATTACATTATATTACAAAGACATTTGCTAGAATAGAGCTTTTGAAAATCAAATTCAAATTCAGAAATAATCCGAAAGTGCAAAGAATGAATTTTACAAATTCTTGCTTGATGGTTTCATCGGTGGAAAAAATCGAAAATAGTATATTTCTTTTTTAATTTATTTGAAACACGTGTATCATCCGCGCACTTTTCAAATCTATCTGTTAAAATTGAAAGTGGCTTGTAGTCGTAAAATATTGCGAGATAAACTACCGTGCAACATATATATATATATGTATATATAAATCTATCATGAATTTCACAACATGATAAATTCTCAACAGTCGATAGCAAATATTCAATGCTACGATTAACCACGGAGGAATTTACTTACTTCGTCATTTGAACGATATCGAGAGGATATTGGTAGTGGATTATAACAATTGATAGCTTCGAAATCTCATTATCAACGTAATAGAATACCCTTTAAAGGGAAGGGTGGAGAATCGTAGACGTGAAAATGAGGGTGGAAAGAATCCGAGGGTAATATCGTATGAAAATGGTCGATTAATTATTAAAGATATTTTTCACGTGGTGATTTTTATCGCGAAATAAAAATGTTACATCTTTAAGTATCTGTTGTAATGATAATTGACAATAAATTATGAAATTATATTACGAATTGCTAATTTCGGTAGCATTATTGTTACAAGTGAGCATAATGAGAATATTATAAAATAATATATAATATTAAAAAAGAAAGAAATAAAATAATTAATAATATTAAAATATTAAAATGATTGCAACATATGTTTTTCTAAAAATATTCAAATTCCATAATGTATGTCACACATGAGCAACAACTTCTTAACAAACAATATGATTTACCTTCACATACGTAGATTTGAAAATGAACAGCTAACAAGAAATAAAATAATTTGTTAATAACAAAGAGACGTTGTATTAAGTTTAATACAACAAACGTATTGCATCGGATGTCAATAAAGAAATAATAACCATATGTTAAATTACACGAAATGGAGTAAAAAGTTTTTGGAAAGAAAAATCCAAGGAAGAAGATTCAGAGAGAGAGAGAGAGTAAGAGGTGTCGAAGCATTTGCACGAAACGAACGAGAAGTTGTGCGAGCATGCGAATAGTCACGAAATACAATATGCACGGACAAACGCAGTGTAACGCAGTTTTCTGCCGCGGTGCTCGAAGGGAAGAAACAGCGAAGGTACGAAATGGAGAAGATTATCTTGCGGTTGCGATTACTTTGGCTTCCTTCCGACGTATCGTGTTGTACGTAGGCGGGACAAGGCGAAGGAAATGCGACTTGTTTATCGATCAATGCGAAAACGGCCCTGCGGAAACGGTCGTTTCGAATATTATTGCCGGCCCTTCAAAAATTAACGCCACCCGAGGGAGAATGCGAAGCTAAAAGATGCAACCGTGGCGTCGTCCCTCTCAAATTATCGATCTGTCTCGTTCCTTTACATCGCCGTTTATTTCGCCGGCTGTAATAGATTTAAGGGGAGACTCAAAAGAAAATACGACGCTTCAACGTGATATATTAGCGGGAATTTTTTACTTGCAAAAAGAAACGTTATGTAATAAATATGATTCATTTGTTATTCTGAAGCACGTTTTCTTATTAAGTCGTTCCCCAGAGATTTAGATTCCTATATTTTTCTTGCCACTTCAGCTGTCACGGAACAGAGAAGAATGCGCCTGTTGTCCACTTCCGAGTGAAATAGGTTTTTCGTTTGTCGTTCAGCGACACATTTCCCGATTAAACAAAATTGAGCGCAAAGGAAAAGTTAAACACGAAGTAATTGACAGTTGATGCAAAGTAATTGCAACAATATAGTTGTTAATTCTAAATGTACAGCATAATTAAAATTGTAATTATAATTGTATTGCATTGTATTCGATTGCTTTAGATTTTAGTTTAATAATTGGAAATGTTTAATTTATACCGAATTGGTGTAAATAGAAATAGATTTTTCTTTTGCGGCATTAGAAATGTAATGAGATGATAGAAGTTTAAGGTATAAAGAGATGATATAAGAACCTAATTATTTAAATATAAGAATAATAATAACATAAGAATATAAAATTAATAAATATAAGAACCTAACTTAAACCTAACCCAAACCTTGTCGACACATAATACGAATATTAATTTGAGATTAGATGAGCCTGTAATCCCAATGATCTACTTAAGAGTTGATGTAATTTATTATTGACTTAATAATTTAAATTTTTATTCAATGATAATAATCTGAAGTTTATTAATCTGGTACAATAGAACTATGAACTTTTTAGATTTTCAAGTAACGATTAATTAAAAGAATTTGATACAATTATTGTTAAAAATTGAAAAAAAAAGGATTGAGATGTTCTTTCAGCATGTGATTTCAACATATGGAAAAGAAAGGAACTTGAAAACGTGGCTCGGTGGTATTTTACGGATTTTCTAGAATTTTATTTTGACGTCTTTCCAAGTTTCAGATATATATGTCTTTGAACTGAGGTAGTTTGAGTTCCAAACTAATTTTTGCCAGACTTTTTAAGTTTCCTGTTTGTCTCAAATTGTTTACCATGTGGAAACAGCTTTAGATGTTCAAATAGGAAATACGAATGCAATAGCTTTCTCTCTAATTTCGAATGTCCCATTTCTACTTATTATTCATAGCGAAATAGGTAGATACGTTTCTCTGATGAAGAATATTCCACTGAAGAAATATTATCCTTTAATAGTATAACATTACATTATTCTTTGCTTATTAAAATTTCTCCTTATTATATTATTATAATATTTAATAAATATTTTACATTTTTTTATATATTTTTATATATTTTGAAAAAAATAACTAAACAAATGAGGCTTAAATAGAAATTTGTTTCATTCACTAAATATAAGAATTCGTCTAATTATAGATTGTAGGAATTAAATTATAGAATATATTATGCATAAAAATTTCAGGTTAAATAACTATTCTCTTGTAAACTTATAACTAGTCTATAATTTAATTATAATCTTTAAACTATCAACACTTTCTGAAGTTGATATAAATGTCTGCTATTTGCATAATACTTAATATATGATTTATTTTTATATAACTGTAACTAATTATCGATGAAAATTCGATATTCATTTTATACATACACTTTGTCTTCTTCCGTATTTATACCTAATTGATCGAACCGCTATTATTATGTTTTCCCATACTCAATAATTAAAAGCTTTTTATTGAAACTATATTCTATTATTTCCTTTATTTATTTCCTGCGCATAACAGATAAAAAATAATACACGCTTAATAAGTTTTTGCTATAAAATTTGATTGATATGCAAACATTTGAATCGATAAAAAACAAATTACAGGCGCGATCGCTCAGCACCAGACAACGCCACTCCTACTCGAGGTCTACCCCACGCCCCCTCACGAATCACGTGACCCAAATCAACCAATCGCTAATTTTCGTTGCATCAGCGTTGCACCTGAAGAGGCCCGATTTTGAAGGCCCGAAAATGACTTTCAGTGATAAGTATGGTATTTTTCTCTCAAAATTATGAAAATTTTCTATTAAACATCTCTCTCAGACGAGCATTATTTTCGACACATTTGGATTTGAAATTTTTAAATTACATCATAAATTCCATTAAAATAATAAATGTTCAGTGTCCACATACTTTCGATATATGTATATTAATCGCGAAAGTCTACGTATATCTGTCAATATTTCAAATATTGTTTAGTTGAAGACACTGATTAATGATTCTGACAATGTTTCTTACAACTCACTGGAAAACACAGATAAATCGGAGTACAGAGTTGCAAAGTTTACCATACAGTTACTATTCAAACTACAAAATGTATTCTCATCAATATTGTAGTTTATTTCAGATTTTATTTGCTTCGCTGTACACATTCCTACAATACCGCATTCATCGCGAAGACAATGTCGATATTTCAAGAAAAAGAGTGGCCAAATTTCAACAAAATTTCAAAAATTAACCAGGATCCACACAATGTGCAAAGCTCGTTCTTTTCTCTCTGAGATGGATTCGAAAATTGACAGGTATATGTAGATTTTCACTTTGGTATCAACTCCCTCGAGTACTTCCTCCGGCTGGTACATCCGTTTCCTCGTCTCCGAATTCCCCACGCATGTTTGCCGCTATCCTCGATACGAACGCGGCGGATAACTATGACGCTACGTTGCAACCGCACGATTAGTTGAAAATTTAATTAGCTAGAGCGGCGATCGGCGAAGAGGCGTGGGGGGAGGGGTGGGAGGAGGAAAAGGAGGAGGAGGCAGAGAGGTAGATACCCTGCGTGGCCGAGTATTCGAATTGAAGCGTAGGCTGAAGTGCGCCATCGAACTTATTTCGACGTTCGCCTCTTGCCGACAGCGCGCGAGGGATCGGCAAACACAAAGCAGCCGCGGCTGCAGAAAATGTGGAAGCGACGGCCGGTAATGCCAGAGCCGCACTTATTTGCCGGTTTAATTAAACGCACTTCTTTCACGTTCGACGAGTATTTTCGTTTTCGTTCGACGTTCGTTTCTCTCTCTCTCTCTCTCTCTCTCTCTCTCTTGGCTTTCGCTGCCTCGTTATCCTTCCTACCCTATTTCATTTCTTCGCCTTCTTACCTTCGGTTCGACCCTCTCAAATTCCCCGCCCCGTGCTGGATTTATATCCGTTCCCCCTCCCTCCTAGCGCCCGTCAGTCGCGGTATTCGTTAGAAGCATTAAGCTTTAATTTCGCTGAGAACTCGTGCTTTCTTTGCTCCTTCCGTCTCCTTCCTTTCGTTCGCCCAACCCCTCTCGCCCGCGCTTTTTCCTCCTCGTCGTTTTCTCACAGCAGTCGTTACTACTCACGGAATCAACTCGCACCGCGCTTTCTTTCGGACCATGGAGGAACATAATCATCTCAAGCGACCATTCTCGGTCGCTTCGTGCGATCTGCAACGCGTTTAAACCAAGGAGGGACGCGCGAGGTTCGAGGTTGTCCTTGAAAAAAGGGAATTGCGGGGAAGATTGGATGAAGAAGTGATAGAAATGAATCGCAATTGATCTGTGTGTGGGATTATTGATGTTCGATACGATGCTTTCTTAGCGCTTGCTCGTAGAATAATGTTATTCGAGAATTTTTAAATTTGATGTGTCATTGTATATTACATATTGTAACGTATAGAACTATTGGTCTGGAAAATGGATTTCATTATTGAATACATGAATTATCTCTTAATTTCTTCTCAGATCAATATTTCTATGTATATATCGTGTAAAATAAAATATATAAATTATTAATCTAGAGAATTGATTTAATCATCAAATTTATAAATTACTCTTTAATTCGTTCTTAGGACTTATGTGTGAAACAACCAGTCTAAATAATTAATCATTTAATTATTGCATTCACGAATCATCCTTTATTCAATTCTAATCAAATATCAAAGTTGTGTAAATATCAGTAAGTAAGAAGTACAAATAAAAATTCTTGCAATTGAAAACTGAGTTTATTCATTCTCAATTCTCAATACAAATCATTGGACGTAGCAAAATATCAGTGAAGAGAAATTTGTAGAATTAATATGAACGCGTATAAAAAAATATGAGATCCAGCTTTGGGTGGATGACCTGTAAAACTGGAAAAGTATTATCTCAAAAAAGAGGATTTATGGATTGTAATATTTCCCCGTCTGCTTTAAACAAATTTCTCCACGGTTGTGTTATTGTGGCATTGAAATCAAGAGCGAAGCTTTTTTTTTTAGCTCGTAATCGCGTATAATCCCTTTTGTAATTTCATAGTTTCCTTTGGCTTTTCTTCGATGTTATCAAAGGAAAAAGATAAACGATTCTACGTGAAATGTTTTATGAGAAAGTGTATCGAAAATTTCCATAATAAAACACGAATGTAAATGCTTTGATCTGCGTCGATGATGATTTCAATCTGCACTTGAAACGACGAAAATAAGAAGCATCGCTTCAATTTTTTAAAATTTCACCAAATTTTCGGAGAAATATTAAACGAATATTAAAAAAGTAGAATTTGATACTATAAATTGACTGAAGAGGAAAGAAATATAAATTGATTGATAGTTGCTTCAACGTAACGTTAATCGATACAACATTGTATTAATATTATAGAAATTTTCTGTCATCTAACATAAATCACGGGTCGATAAACTTCACGATACTGTTTGATGATTAATGATTTTATGACGTACAGCGTATTTTATTGCTACCAAATGAGAGACAAAAAGATAATATAAATTTTAAATTATGGACAATATAATTCAATCATTTTTATTGATGAATTAAATCAGTCCAACAAGTTAATATTTTCCATTATTTCGTATATAACGTCATTTGTATAACTTTTTATTAAAAATTTGACTTATTGGTTCTAATTTTATCGCCTGCACGGATAAAATAGAGAACAGGAAAGAAGAGCTGGATTTTGTTTCGCGAAGAGGGTGAAGATTTCACGAATGTCGAAAAGAGTGAACGGGCAAATTAAGTAACTGGGTCAAACCCGATAGCGAATGCGTCGTTAACGAGCAGCCAATCGATAACAAGGAAATGTCAAAAAGGTGAAAATGTCTGTCACTTAGTTCTGCACAGATTGTCATTACTTTTCAATCGGATAATCCTACGCAATTACTAGCACACTGTGGTTGTTCTTCAAAAATACTTGACCTCAAGCATATCGCTGACTAATTGTATTGAACGATACACTTGATAAAAACTATAAAAAAAAAAAAAGAAAGAAAAAAGAAGAAGAAAAACTGACAATCTCAGAATCGATGCAAAATTAAACGTGAGAAGAAAATTTAATTTCGTGCATTTTTCGTCTTATGTGTTTAAGACTTTAATTTAGGGATTGAATTTATTATAGTGTGGTATGAAAAGAGGAAGATAAATTATTTATAACAAATCTACATAGATAATTAAATGAAACAAAATGGCAAAGTAGTTTAAATTAATGAAATTGATTATCAAAGTGCACTTGACTTTTTAATTAAAAATTGCCAACGTTGATATTATTATTGGATTACTATTAACAAAATTGATTTGTTGGAATATGCAGTTGTTTTATGTTAAAGTTCACAGATTTTGACGTTGCATAGCTGTATACAAAAATAAATTAACGATATATGTATATACTTACGATTAGGAAACTAACAAATATAATTATTAATCATGTTATAGGAAAAAGCAAATTATGCTGTATCTTTTATATCATATTCCAACTTTGTTGTAGGCTTAGAATTTTCCAATTAAATATTACCAAACTTTTTTTCAAAAATTAACCTTCGCTTATTTTATCAAAATTTATTGAAAGTTCTGAATTTTATCGCATTTCAAATTAATACTTAAATTCACCAAAGAGCCTATTTAAATTCACCAAAATCTTCTAATTTTATTTCGTTTAAAATTTCCTTCTTAAATTCGCTTTTAATTATCCCAATCGAGACCCCTATCAATAACCCTCAAAACTTTTCAATAAATACTCGACACACATACTGTCTCCTTATCCGGGAATCTTCATTTAAATCAGAA
Organism: Melipona bicolor; assembly: GCA_030673865.1. Taxonomy (NCBI): domain Eukaryota; kingdom Metazoa; phylum Arthropoda; class Insecta; order Hymenoptera; family Apidae; genus Melipona; species Melipona bicolor. The sequence goes on from JAHYIQ010000029.1 coordinate 1,017,216, forward strand.
TCCCTCAAGAGACCGGCGAGGCATTAAATTCCACAGACGACATAACATGAGTAACTTTGCCCCATATATTTGTTAATCTAACGATCAGGTGTTCCGAGGATCGAATAGAAAAACATTGGCGCGTTTGTAACACCGTGATCACGATGATAAAGACGGAATACGAGATGAGAGGGAGAAGAGAGAAAGGCAGAGAGGGAAGATGAAGAAGAGGAGGTAGGTAGGTAGTTGTTATCACGGTTCCGTGATAAGTGAGAGTCCTCAGACTGTACGGTGCTCGCGTACCGTTGCGGTGCTCTTTCATAATAATCAAGGCTCTAGAAACTATCCCACGTCTTCCCAGTGCGTCGCACATTTTTGTCACTTTCTCGTAAAGTCTTTGAGAGACTTACAAACAGTCGTGTACACTAATTCTTCTTTCCACACTAATTCCTGGTGGATCATCGTTGACTGCTATCTACATACGTATATTGTACGTATATTTTGAGTAGGTGATTTAATATCGAGAAAAATGTAGTAATAATAATTTAGTCTTTTTATGTAGGTTACCATTTTCTATCAAAAAAGAGTTATATCAAAAGTTATTAGAGTTTTACGCATTTATAGAAAATTTTACAGTGTACGATTGTACACAGTGCGAGAAATGATATAACGTTCAACTTGCAAAATAACTTTCTTCCAAAATAATATTTTTAAAAGTATGAGTTTGCGTAAAGATCAGCAAGACATTTCACGAAATCTTCGAGGAATAATTGTACGACTTTCTTTAATCTGTTTGATAAATTAATATATCATTCAGTGTATCAAGAAAGATCTATTCTTTTTCTGAGAATATTGTTATCTGATTCGTTGCTACTTTTGGAATTGAAACTATTTTATGCTACGAACTATTAAATAATCGCACACTTTTCTTCTTCTTATATTAATTTATAATTGATCGATAACATTACTATAAATATTTTCGATATTTTAGTTGTAATAATAACAGTACTAGCAGTAGTAAAAATTGCTTTATAATTTTTAGTTATGCCGGGTTAAAAGGAGGATAAAACATCCTTACCTTCTAATGTATGATTATAGATGATTAAACGTAATTAACTGCAATGGTTGCATTTTTTTTCGATTTATAAGCTCACGAAGTATGCACATACTAAATTAATACTGTACAATTCAACGATGTCGCACGTTTTTCCTTGCGAGAAAGATGAAATATTGTCAACGAAACAATAATATCGTTTCCATTGAACGAAGGGAAGGAAGCTCGGATCGTGTCTCGGATCTACACACGACAGAACACGATGAGAACTTTTCGAAAAGTATAAAAATATATCTGCAAATCGAAAGCTTTTACGTTTCGCGATAAAATTGAATTGATCCTCGATAAACATTCAATTATTCCGGCGCGTATCGTTCTTCGATAATTGCTTTATTAGTTTCCACATACTTGCCCGTTTTCGAAATTGGAACGTAACAGGTGCCCATAATTCTACCAGGGAACGTCACTTGAGTACTCGGTGCTTGTCGAGTTGTTAATTAAACGTAACAACAGAAATAGAGTACGAGGAGGCATTAAGCAGTTTGTCTTGCTCGTCCAAACGAGTAAACGTTAAATTTCATTAAAAACAGTTTAACGAAATAAACAGTGTTTCACCTTATCTCGCGTTGGCGTACGTGTTCTTATTTGTCCAATCGTTCCCGGTCGTGACGCCGAAAAAAAAAAAAAGAAAGGAAAGGAAACTTAATATTCGCATCGACGCGAATGTCCGCGACGCGATATCGGATATAAGTTGATTTTACAATAATCCTATTTATCGGTAGTCTACTGTGTAATGTAATTACAGGCTCGCGGCCTGCTCGACGTATTATATAATCGTATCGATTACTGATTCTTACACAGGCTGACCGCAATTTGTAACTATCGAGCAATGAAATCGATAAAGCGTGAAATTGAAATTTCAATTCGGCCCGATGTTTGAATCCCTCGCAGCGCTGATCAAATTCACCGAGGAACTGCTGGAAATCGTACACACGGGTTTTTTTTTTACGACTGGACATCAGCGTGATCGTAAAAAAAAAAAAAAAAAAAAGGGAAAGAGATAAATTAATTTTTCGGCCTGAAAAGTAATAGCTCGCCGATCGGCCGGTAATTAATTTGAAAATGTCACCGGTGTGTCAGGTATTTCACGGCCGTATCGTAAGATAATTGGACCTGCACTTTGGCAAATGAAAATTTCATTTCCGTTCGGCCGCGGAGAACGGATAAAGGATAACTTTAATTCCCGTGGAAGTGTGTGCAGACTTCTTCTAATTATAGCGTGGTTAACGTAATTGAGGTTGTCGAAGGAAATTCGAACGTCGCCCATTCAAATTCCGGATAGATTGAAATGAATTTGAAAATTGGATCAGCGAGGATCAGCTTCTGTCTCATTTGAATTTCGGGATAAATTCCGTGGAATTAACTTTGCAAATAATGTTTTCGTACGTGCGCGTGCGCGTGTGTACTTGTAAATTACGTTGCTCGTTAAAAATGAAAACTTTTAGAGCATGTAACTTTTAGCTAGAATAATTTTTTAATTTCTGCCATGGTCTGACATGGAAATTATTATACGGTTGGTTTGTTCGACCAACCGTGGTATCAACTTCATTATGATACAACTTTGTTATCGTACTTCTTACATCTATTTCACTGTCAGAGCGTCTGCCTTATTTTAAAATAACAAATAAATAAAGATTTTATTTTAAAAATAACTGGTACGAATTGATGCAATATAATAAGTATTTAAATTGGATTCTGTACAAAGTACCTCCATGTACAATTATTATACGTTTTATACGTATTACGTAGCATTCAAATTAATTTTAATTACGGTTATTTGTAATAATAACGAAAATCTTTGAACCAGCAATCAGGTCGATTAAAACAGAAGTTTAAATATTGCGCGATGGGAGACAAAGGAAAATATTCGATACAAAATAAAACGAATCAAATGTTCCAGATGTTTGCAGAAATTGATTCGAAGAATTAATTTTTGAAACTTTTGAAAGAAAGTCGGCAAACGTCGAAAAGAAAAGAAAAATTTGAGAAATTTTACTAATTTGTTCGTCAATTAAAGTGATATAGTTTATTGGAAAATAAATAAATCGAAAGTAAATGTCCACTGTACAACTATTGTAGGTACATTAAACATAATTTGTCATAATTATCACAGTTATAATTCAGAAAAAGTTTTATCTCGTACCCACGGCAATTGTATGTACATTTTTATAAATTTTTAACTTTCGTTCTTCAGATCTAACAAACACATATCGACGTCCCAGATCGATATCAACGAATTAAAAAAAAAAAATGTCCAAGACCATTCTTTCTTCTTTTTAAAACTGTCTGGCAAAAATTCTAAAATCTAGAGGGGAAACTGTAGCTGTCACGCGTGTATCGCAGACGCACGACAGATACACCGTGTTCCCCGTAACGAGGACAATTGACGATAATTTAAAACTTGCATGCACGCCGATTACAGTTCGTACGTCAGACAATTACGCTGAACTTCTCCAAGAGAGTTTAAAGATACAGTTCAATTAATTAAACCAAGTGTAATTTAGCTTGATTAAGCTAACGATGTCTACTGTAGTTTAATGTAATTGCTCCGGCGAAGGAGAGGCTTCGGTGTCTTTTATTCTATTGATCTTTCATCTCACACCTCGACCTCCTTCATCCCTTCATCCCTTCAGCCTGCAGGCTCTCCAGCAAAATGCGAATGCCTTATTTGAATATGTATTATCACATTACCGACGTAAGTCTTCGAAACTCGACTGTAATATGTTAATTGACGTTCAAGTGGTCTCCGGAATATTACTACCCTGTTCCACCACCCTCGAATGCTACCAGACTTCTTTCGTTTCCTTCGGATGCCGCGCCTCTTGATTACAAATTACAACGTTACCCTAATTATCTGCTCTTTCGTTGTTTGAACTGTGTTTCCACTTTTAAACGCGTTCAGTTCTCCTCTCGAGTTTTCCCTTCGTCACATTCGTACAGCGAAGCGGGATCTTTGATGATTCTTTGACTATCGAGCATGCAGCGAGTGTTGGAAGCATTTGTACACTCTTGGTGTGCTATTGTTATTTCGTGAAAAAAAGAGTATGAGATTATGGACTTAGTTAGGAGAAGAATTTGCTTAGATACCAACTTCAAAATTAAGGGAACGAATTTAGAAAATAGTGAAACTAGAGGTGTCTCGTTTCGAGAAAATTCTTGTACGATTCTTTCTCACGAAGTTACAAAAGTTTTCAGTGTCGACGATTTTTCATTTATCACTGTTTGACAACTGTGTCGAATGGAAATACTATCGAACAGGTTTAAATTAACCACTTTTAGTAAAAAGGAAAAGAAGCCAGAAACTTTAATTCTTAACACAGCAATGAATCCAATAAAGAAAAGATCCAGAGGATATTCATGCTATAAAAACTTCGACGTTTTTGCACCTTTTTAAAGCACATTTTCAGCTCGTGTATTTAAAATTTTATAAATTAGTCAATGTGATAAAGTTACAGTGGTATTAAAAGCGCGATGTTTCTTTAGTATTCAATTGTTTGATCGATCAGCTTGTTTTCATAAAATTTTCAAGCCTTGAATTTTTTATGAGAAAGAAGACATCTTTTATTCACGAAGAATAATAGGTTAAATATCTACATAGATATAATGTTGCAAATACACTTGTGCAGTTTTTTCTCAAAACTGCGTTTGCAAGCCAGTAAAAATTCTACATTAAGAATAAGAATATTATAATCATATTTCATTATCGACATATTGTTTATTTTGAAAAATATAATTGATTGCAATCTCTAAATTTGTTATAATTACTATAATTGCCATCCGCAATACGATATCAATGTTTTTTCAACGTTTCATATTAATGTTACTGCAAAACAGTTCTCATTAATCTTCTTCAAATTAAACGATTATATTCTAATTGAACAACCTTCTTCAATTCTCTCTACTTGGAGATAGATTGATTACGTTTCGATGTCAATTTTTTCCAGAATAATAATTATTTACCGAATATATGCAAAGAATAGTGCAATATTTTATTACCTCATTGATAGCCAGTGAAATCACAAGCAAACGTAATTAAACAACGCAGTTAACGTGCAATTTATAATAATTCAATAATGCATCATTATTTCGTGAATCGAAGAAAGTGTCTTCCCGAATGCGAGAATGAGATACGAGATATTGAAGAAATTTGTTTGCACTCGTGCAAACCTCCTCGTGTTTTCCACCGCGAGTGCAATTTATAGATGGGAGAATTAAAATGAAATGAACGGAACTTATAATTTATCTTATCTATCGCAAATGGAAAGCTACGTATCTACAAATGTAAAATGAAAGCACCTTTTGATAGCATGTGCAAAAGCGATATTAATGAGCTTCACTGAATGCAGGTCAACCTATCGCGCACCTATATATATATATATGTATGTACGTGTGTTAAAGTGCATACTTCTTCCGTGCACTACACAGTACGCAAACACAACTAGCGCGTGTCACGAACTCACGGTAATTTTCTGCCGCATTCTTCGTTTTTTGATATTTTTTTCATTCAGATTAACTTGGGCATTTGTAGTACCTACACGCTGTGACGAAACTCACTTTTTTCTTTTTCCATTCTGAAATTTGATCACGCGCGAGTTTCAGCGATACGTCAAGAAAAATGTTTCGTTCAATTTATGAAAACATGTTGTAACGTTAGATAAATAATAATAATCAGGTAGAACAATCTTTCAATTAATTTTTTTTTAATAACTGAAAAATATCTTTCAATACTATTTTCTTGACTATCTACATAAAATAACAGATATTAATTCCACGAATACATATTTTATTTCTTCTTTATACTTCAAATTTATTCGAAAAATTGTACTTTTGCACGAATACGAATATATATATCTATCTTTCTTCGTCCGTCTCTTTTTATTTGTACAAAACGACGATTTTTCATCTACCTTAATTCCAATTATGTTGGCAAAAAGTGAAATGTGTGTGTGTGCGTGTGTTGTGCGTGTGTTGTGCAATGAAAATTGGATGAAAGAATGGAGAATGGGATGACTGCTGCCATCAATGGGCCACATCGAATGTACGATTCCAAGCTGCAGAAAATGAACGGCGAAACGCGAATACAAGATGAATCTCGAAAGATTCAGTCTTAAAAATTGATAGGTTTCAATCACGTGCTCTATTTCACAGCGAGCTTTGCCGCTATTGGAGATTGCTTCGGTCGGATACACAGTAACAAAAGATACAGTTATAAAATTTTATTCCTGGATATCCGAAAATGAAACTATTCGGTTGCAAAAATACCGATGAAAATATTCGACATCCAGAGTCTGATTGGTCAAGAATTAATTTACTTAAACGTGTAATGTAATGTATTTCAAGTAAACAGCAATAAATATTGACAGCGAAGAAGTTTTACAATTTAATACTTTTCTATTCTTGGGTATACATTTTCTCATTTAAAACGATTGTACGATTTGGAAAAATTGTCGACTATACTGTCCTAAAACAAATTTTTGACAAATTCTTTGAAAATGATAAAGTAATTGTTACTTCCAATATATTTTTACGAAATTAAAGTGTAAAACTTTCTCATATTCGTTTGTTACTTTTAATTTCATATGCAATATTGCAGTAATCATATAATTTTTCGAAATTTTTTAATAGGATTATCCATATTAATAAACGATGCAAATTCCTCTTACGCGTAATTTGTAAATTAAATCTCACAGTTTTTAATGTTCCAGATTTAAATATACTCCGCGAATTAATTGCCAATAATCATATTTCGCATATTCCATTTTAATTCAGTCAGCTATTATTCACTGCAATTTACATACAAATGATCGAACAACACGATGACATGTAAATGATTAAGATGACAACTTTGAACGATGTAATAATACGATAATAATATTATATAATCATCTTAAGAGTTTTTTGACCATTTTAAACACACAAAATTACAATATACAATATTAGAAATGTTAAATTAGGAAAAAAATAGAAACGTTCAATTCTCATAATTCCCTTATACGAAACACAGTTCGAATCATCTTCAAACCAATTCCTATTAACGTTTGTTTCTGAATATACGACAAAAAGATCTCTACTTCTGTCTCCGACGAATTCAAGTCGATCAGAAACATCATACATGTGAAATCACGATATCGCAGAATATTACAGATATAAAATGTAAAATTAAAACGTACAATCTTCATAATCCCCTTACACGAAACACAATTCGTATCATCTGCAAGTAATTCCCAATAACGATTTTAAAGATTTTAACGTTTTCAACGCGTGAAGAGAGAAATTCCAATATTTATTTCCGACGGACCTAAGTTGCAAAAACATTTCACACATGGAATTACAACATCGTGCAATATTTCAGGAATATGAAGCATTAAAATTAGAACGTTCAATCTTGGTAATCGTCTTGTACGAGATACAATTCGAATCGTCTGCGAATAATTCCCATTAACGTTTTTAACGTTCGCAAAAGTAAAAACTGTTTCTGCGTTTATTTCCTAAATTCTGGGAACATTCTACACAGAAAATTACAATCTCGCGCGTTGTTACGCACGCGCAGAATAAAATAAAATCCAATCTTCACGAGACAATCGAAATCGTCCGCGAATAACTCCCATTAACCTTCTTCAGTATACGATAAAAAGGCTCCCTTTACGTTCAGCTCGGTTCGAAACTTTTCCAACGAGAGAACCGCTCAACGAGACCTCCTCTAATTAGCTTAAATTGCACGTTTCTTTCAACGAGAGACTAAAAGAAAACCGTAATCGTTTTCCTTCCTTGCTAATCAGGATAATATACTTGACACGCTCTCTCTCTCTCTCTTTCTCCTTCTCTCGTCAGCCGATCGCGAGTAATTATTTTCGTTTCGCAATTAAAATCGCCTGCCTCGCTGAGATTCGACGTGACTGGCTCTGACAACAACTATTTCGACGGAACAATATCGATAACTCACTTAGATCGGCAGAGCGCGAAAGGGAAACGTATTGTTGAAATTTAATTAAAACCAATTTCGAGCACCACTCCGGCGAGACGAGTGGTCTTACGTCGGCTCTAACCATCTTTGACCGACAGTTCTCTCTTGCGGGCTAACGACGGCAGAAAAAACCAGATCCAGTGGCTAATTAGCCAGGCCTTCGATCGTTCGGAGAAAAAAGCGCCCATGTACATTGGCCGGGATTTCTCGTATAAACTTTAATATTTCGCCTCCTCCCACCCGACTCGAGGAAGAACAAAACCGACATTTTCAATAGAAAATCGTAGAGCGCATCGGGAATATTTTTTTTTTATCACTGAAAGTGATTTTAGCGGGGGTAATCCAGAAAATCAAGCCTCTTTAGGTGCAACGCTAATGCAACGAAAATTAGCGATTGGTTGATTTGGGTCACGTGATTCGTGAGGGGTGTGGGATAGACCTCGAGTAGGAGTGGCGTTGTCTGGTACTGAGCGATCGCGCCTGTAATTTGTTTTGTATCGATTCAAATGTTTGCATGTCAATAAAATTTTATGGCAAAAAAGTCGTCTTCATTTTCTAGTCAGAACACTTGCTTCTGGGCCATTCAGTGAGACGAATCGTACTGGGGTACAAGTCGTGCAGTTTTTTCTCGTTTAACAACGACCGTTTCGTTGTAACGCTCGAATGTGAACGTTTAAAATATTATCAGCCATGTGAGGCTAATTAACCAATGGAAATAATTTAGGCGCAGTCGAAGTCATAGTCGGCAAATGTGATTCGAACCGGGAGAAGAGGTATCGCGATAATCATCCTCAGAGACTGTCTCATCTATTGTGCGTCGAGTAGTTTATTTTCTTTACGTTTGTAGCTTCGTTCGCGCGAGGATAATGGAACTCGTTACAGGGGAAATTTTCTAATTAGTTTGAATGATACGCGTAATCTGAAATTGGTAGTTTGATTTATTCAAAGTGATGTATCTTTCAAAGAAGCGTCGATATCGAGCAAATTGTGAAACTATTGTTTTCGGTTATCACTCATTGTTCTAGTGTGTATCTAAACCATTTCCTGGGATCGATGTACGTTATGTACGGAATATACACCGTGTAATGCTTGGCTGTGTACGTAAAAGTGATAAAACGAAAAAAAAAGAATCGCTCGATTGTGTAGCATGCATCAAAAGTGATAAAAGATATAGCTATCAATATGATAAATACGATGTGGTATTTTGTGTCCATTCTTGCTTCAAAAATGTGTCATGTATTTAAATGAATAACTACAAACATGAAAGTTTAATATATGTAATGTTGCAATGTTGTTACCATAATTATTAAATTACTAAAATCTAATTTAAAAATTTTAATAACATGAATTATATTATGAATTTACATGCAAACTAACTTTTTTATTTATTTTCATATGTATAGTTTTACGATTTCGAGATGTTATTTGTGAAAGAACATTTTACGAAACATGAATATTAAAATTTGAAACAGTTATATTTATCATTTTGGAATTATTTTATTTTTTATTCCATCTGTTTGAACATTTTTTTCACAGTTTCACTTTGAAATTAATATAATTATTAGTAAAATTAAGTAAAAGTTATTAAATTACTAAAATCATGACAAAAGAGTAGATGTTTTAACACTTGGCAATAGCATTGCTAAATACCAAAATATTTTACCTTCTGTTGTATTCTTTATTTTTGGAATTTTACTTTGAACATGAAATTTACACAACATTCGATACTACGAAGACAGTTGACAGTCTTATTGCAAAATCAATAAAGTACATATTTGCAATTATACGAGTTCTTGAATGGAGGAAACTGGTGGATCACCTTCCAGTAAGAGAATTAGTTCAACATGTTTGCAACTAGTTATTTCATTATATACGAAATTGCAGGCGTTGTCAACGTGATAGATCGGCCACTTATTTTCGATCGATAGACCAACTATACTCTCGTGCATTTCTATCTATGATGTGGCGAGTTGATACTTAAAATATCTAGTCGATATGACAATATTATGTATATATAAATTTCACGTGTGTCAATTTATGTATATATATAAATTTCACGTGTTAATTATATTTGTAATGATCATTTGAGTTTGTGTGAATCGTAACATAAGCAATAGCAAACTGTACACGTGGATATTTATATATCTCTGGAATACTTAAATATTAAAAACCTAAAATAACAACCCTATTAAATTACTTAAATCACTTGAATATATAAAAACGTCGATAACTTTGCTTTTAACTTTCAACATTTCTACACATTTATGTTCCCGACACATAATCAAAAAAAGAAAAAAGATAAAGGAAAAATATGTATCCAGTGTCACAAAAGAAATTAACCTATACAAATCCCGTGCGATATTCACGAAGCCAACGAACGACAAGGTTACAACGTACCGAAAAAAAAAGAATGCCTCGGAACAAATCATTCTCCAATTTGTATCGACGCCCGACCATAAAACGCCAATTTTCCTAACTACTTGCGCGCTCTTTCACATCTAAGCTACGTGTACGAACGCGTGTCACGCGCCTGTACAAGCGAATTTCGGTGAACAGCAGTTTTTTTTTTTCTTCTCCCTGTTTCCTTTTTTCTTTTTTTTTTTCTTTTTTTCTCTTTTTTTGGCAAGTATTAGCAACGGCCTGTTTTTCGAACAGCCATCGATCCGACGGGGGAGGGAAGGGCGTCGAAGCTGCGTCGAGCAGAATGAGGCAGGCACAGTCTTGCGTAACGAACTGAGCCACGCCGGCACAAATAATGGAGGTTTTGTTTGGCGAACGGGGTAATTCGTTTATCTCCTTTTTCCAGCAATCCAGCGGCCGGACAACGCTGGACTCCGGCCACGGAAAGAGAGCAGAGAGAGAGAGAGAGAGAGAGGCGGGGGCAGATTGTCCGGCTTCGAATCAACCGGAATTACGTGCATTCGTTTCATCTGATCGTAAACAGTTACGTGTTAACAACGCGTGTTTGCCGGAAGGAGTGAAGGAGAAACAGGTAAAGATGAAAGGAAGTTGGAAGGGCCGACAGATAATCAGATCAGGGCAAGAGGGCCGACATTGTAATGTTTTATCACTGAAAGTGATTTTAGCGATGGTAACCTAGAAAATCGGGCCTCTTCAGGTGCAACGCTAATGCAACGAAAATTAGCGATTGGTTGATTTGGGTCACGTGACTCGTGAAGGGCCGTGGAGTAGACCTGTTGTCTGGTATATTATAGTAGTATATATAATATTATAGTAGCATAGTATATTAGATCTAGTAGTATATATTATAGTAGTATGGTATATTAGATCGTACTGAGCGCCTGTAATTTGTTTTTTATCGATTCAAATGTTTGCATATTAATAAAATTTTATGGCAAAAAAGTCGTCTCCATTTCCTAGTCAGAACACTTGCTTCTGGGCTTTTCAGACGAATCGTAACCAATACTGGGATACAAGTCGTGCAGTTTTTTTTTTTCTGTCAGTTTCGCAGGTATTGCTTAGTGCCAATGTCTTGGTGAATACGAGTCAGCAATATTTATATATTTTTTTATCGTGATAAAGCAGATGAAGGATAATGAAATAGAAAGTTGTAACGAAGTCACGATTTGGCGCGTAATTTTAACTTATAGCGAATCAGTAACTATTTAATAACTACATAGTTTAGCACGATAAAATAGACAAACAACAATGCAGGAGAAAATTTCAATGAAATCACGCTCGTACTTTTGTTGCTAAAATGTGTAAGACTGTTTCGTTAAACTGCTGCTCCTTTTATACAAGAAATACGAAAAAGTTACACTTACTTTCGCATAGCACGACCATTTTACCTCGATCTCTCCTAGATGGTTCGAGCAATCGAACAAAGAAATGAACAATTCTACGAGTAGAATACCTGGCGAAAAGAGGAGACGTAATGGGTCGATGAAGTCAGGATAGGAATATTGGATGGAAAATGAGGTAGAAACATTTAAATTGCTGCGAGAAAAGAAACTCTGTGACAGTCTTTTATACCGCGTGACGATTCGATCGAGATGCAGTTTATTTTTCATAAATTCTTAGTCAAACGATCATTTCAACCGGAAATTACAAGTACAGTCGGCCATTAAGGCCTTGGCGCAGATTACACAAAGAGGGTCATTTTTTATTTAAATGAGGTATACGGAACATTATATTGTGTCAGAATAATAAAACGATTCCAGTCGTTTCTAAAGAAGGTACTTACTAAATTTGACGTGAAATTTCTTAGCATTTTATTTTGATAGCGCTTCAATTTTGTTTTTCATGGCATTTTGATTTCATCGGGGTAAATTTTCTCTCGCTCTGTGTTTGCAAAATACAAAGATATATTAGAATTTATTCAGTAATGTTATACTTGTAATTAATTTCCAATATATATAACGATTACAATATTTGTTTCAAATATTGTATTTAATTTTACTGTTTAATTTTGTGTTAAATACAGTATATTTTTCTAAATATTTGAAATGAGATTTACTTAATGTCGCGAAACAGAAATGTTACTTTTGATACACTGTAAATTACACTTTTCTTTGAAATATGTATATTAACGAGTTTCGATCTTGAACCAGTAAGCGAACCTTTAGAGCATGCTACATATTAACGTGTTCGAGATTATACGTAAGTGCCTCCAACTATTCGCAACCATCAAAGATGCTATCAAAGTTATTGGTATTCTATTATGGCCATGACAGCAGTTTCGTCACGAAGCTAAGCAAACTCGTCTATTTCTAGCAACATTGGTCATTTTTAAATAAATCCACCACAAAATCATACAATATAAATTAATTGAACTGCAACGTTAAAACGTTAAAAAAATATTTAAGAAACAAAGAATGAACGTGTAGATAAAAAAAAAGAACAACAATTAAATAAAATATTTGATTTATTATTATAATTTTAATATTTAATAATTATCATGGAACATATCATTTCATTCTCTCATTGTTCATCGTAACGCTGCATTTGTATAATACGTATTCTTCCATTACGTTCATTCAAGTCAAATGCAACTGCATTTGGCAATCAATAATCAAATGTGCAAATAAGTCAACGATCAATTAAATTGTTCAAATATTCTTACGAAGCAACGAAATATATCTTATACATTCAGCTCAATTCTGCTCGTAAAACAACACGTAATTTTGTTCCAAGTTGCAAAAGAATGAAAAATAATTCCGTGAAAATTGTATTCATTTGTTAATAAATCTTACTGGCAACAAGATTACTCTGACCTATTCTAAGGAACAGTCGCACAACCTCTGCGAGACATTCGCAATCACGTTGTCACGTTCCATCAACCGTCGCGTACGTCATAATTCGATAAGAACCAAGTCTCGAACGATGACAATCGCGAAACGGTAGGGCTACGCAAATCTTTTTACCACGCGGAAGACCCTTCGCCATTATAATCTATACTCGTTTGTCCGTATGTAGTTGGACGGGTGTTCCACAAAATGTCACTCCGGAGCTGTGATTAATACGCGGCTTATTGGTGAATCGCAGTCATGTGTGCATCGTTGGTAGCATATTCATGTACCCGTGACTGTGAGAGGTGGTTGCAAAGCGCTTCGAATTTCTCTCTCTCTCTCTCTGTCTCTCTCGCTTTCAGTTTTGTCCCCGGTTCTGTCCTCTTTCATCCCTCCGCAGTTGTCCGGCTGTCTCTCTTTCGGTTTTCTGCATACACGCGAGAGAGAGAGAGAGAGAGAGAGAGCTGGTATGTGTGCACGCATACGTCGCGTATCGTTTTGGACGTAGCACGGACATTTGCTGACTGGCGTTTGGTCGAGATTACCCGGTCTCCAAACCCTCGGTTTTCCTCTCCCTCTCCCTCTCTCTCTCTCTCTCTCTCTCTCTCTCTGAATTACAGCAAGTCCAATTTACAAGCATCGGTACGAAACGAATGCAAAAATGAATTGGACGTCATGAGCGACTGACCAGCCGGCAACCGACTCGGAAAAAGGACACAATGCCGCGCGCAACCGGACCAAGGCAGATTCCTGGCCACGTACTACCATCGAGTAGTTTCTAGATGGACATACACGCGACGTATGTACGTATATCGTCAACGTCTTTCTCGTTTCAGTGCTAGTCGAGAGAATATAATACGTTGGTCACGTGTTTTTGTCGAAGAATGGTGGAAATAATTGGTATTGAAGTAATTACAACATTTATAGTGCGTACGATGTAATGGCCAAAATTTCGATACACGATAAAAGTTCTGTGAAATATGTAGATCTTCTGATGTCGATATTAATAGTAATTCCCTCGTATAGAGTATTTAGATAGATGTATTGTTTGTAGGTCGAAAGTTTGGACAAAGACCTGATATCAGTACATTTCCAATATTAATAGTGATTTCCTCGTTTAGAGTATTTAAGTAGGTACATTATTTTGTAGAAAATGAACATGCCCCGTATAAGCACAACATGTTTTCCGTTTCAATTTCTGTCAATTATTGGGGAAAGATTGAAGATTTAACAGTAGAGGAATATTTTAAAAGGAAATGTAAGAAAAATACGAATCTACAAAAATGTAATCGAATTGTACCAATTGTCCAAATACAAACAACAACAACACATCTTTCTTAATTTTTTGAAAATGTCAAATTGTCCATTTGAGGGAATTGTTAAGATTGCATTGAAATCGGATAACTGTTAATTTTAGTGTTTCATTAATTATGAGTCACTTTAAGGGAATATCATGAATTTTTTGGGGGAAAGTTGATAAGATTTAGCAGGGAAGAATTCATTGAATTAAGAATTCTTGTTTTCCGTACACGTAAATAGCAATTGAGAAGAATTAGTAAAGAACGGAGGTAAATGTAAATTAGATATCGCGAGAGACCGATCAATTCGATATAAATTATGAAGAAAAGTTAAAAATAAAACTATAGAGAGACGAATAAATCGCGAGCAAGAAGAATCTATTTAGATCATTCTCATCATTCACTTATCGAAATATCGATCGTTTCAAATAAGAACTGGAAATCCAAAAATATAATTACATCAATTGAAAATAACAAAGGGAATAATTCACATCTAGTATTTTTGAATATCGAGAATCGATAGCTTTAAGATTCAACGTTTGATTTTTTTATTATTACATTTTATTGTGTTATACTATAAAATGTCGTTTCCTAAAAATTTACTGAAATTTATTTTGATTAAGTCCATGATCTTTCGAGGAAACGACGTGCAACTGACGTTTCATTTTGTAAAATGTTATTTAATATGCATCGACCTAACAGAGCCAAATTTATGTTTCTTCCTAGAAAAATATTTGTATATTCAGCATATTACATGTTTTGATATTTGATGTATTTGTTATAACTATCGTACTTCACATATTTGTGTACAATAATAATTAACAAATTGTTCAAATATTTTTCACGATGATATTTTAAAATCAAATACCTCACGTCAAAATATTAAACATTAATCAAAGTATTTCTCTTCTTAATAATTACACCTCTGGTTTCCATGAAACTACGCCAGTTGGTCGGCTATTTTCAGTTGATTTCAATTCTCCCCTTCGATCGTGGATTCGAAAACAAATACCTCGAGTCCGTACAGAATCAGATTAACCGATAGAAATATATTTATACTCGTCACACGTATATTGTTCTCCAAATGATCAGCATACATAATTAAAAGTGATTTAAGCGGAGAGTTTTCGGATGAATTTTGAAACACGCCCGCCGATCAGCATTCAAATTCAAAGATAACCGTAGTAATTATCAAGCTCATAAACGCGAAACGGCCTGTAACATCGTCTCTCCTTTGCTGGTCCTATTCGTTCCGTTGAACGAATTAATCTTCCAATGTAACACGAGTTTGTTGAAAATTTAAACGGGGCAATGATACCCGCCGGTAGAAACTGCGCCGCGTAAAACGACGCACACACCGGAGGAAATTGCATACGTTCAATATTCTAAATGTTCCACTGTGTTGGCGACGACGGCGAGGACGACGGCGAGGACGACGACGAGGACGAGGAGGAGGACGAGGACGAGAATGGTTCGAGCTCTGGTATATATTTTTCGCCGGGTGCACTTTTATATTTTACGAAACTGGAACGGCTCACTGGCTCAGCAAGAATCGACACGGAACGAGCGTGAAAGTAAGTATGTAAGTTCGTGGCGGAAGTGGATTTAGAACGAATCGCAATGGAAATGATCGTAATAACAGCCATCGTTTGATCGCGATGAAGAACGATAAGGAAAGAAGGAAAGGAGGGAGGAGGAAAAGAAAAAGCGAAGTTGGAGCGCGAGGGATAAACAAAAAGTTAGCTGCACTTGTGACTCGAAAATGCAAAATAATTTGATATTTCGTACAAATGTTTGCTAATGACGGAGCAATTTTCCTTCAGTGTTGAAAAATGGTCCTGAGAAGTCTTGACATTTTGCATTGTCGCGAGTATTTGTGAAATTATACGAGAATGAGATTTCTACTTTCTACGTCATCACACTTACCATGTACCATTTAGAAAATTTAAATTTGTCTATCTGGTGAAATTGTACACTACCGAATTATATCAATTAAATAAATCAATTAATATAATTTAATATTAATTAAATTGAAAAAAATCTCAACATTTTGCCATTCAGTCCTAATGTTTAAAGTTCAATAAAATATTAGAATAGCACAGCAAGATTTAAGAGGTCGTCGGAAAGAGAAAACTTTCAATCCTCAAGATTGTGGAAAAAATTTCTACAATTTTCGACAAAGTATGCCTGCATGATGTAAAAATACCTTCGGAAAGAAAGAACTCAGGTGTGGGAAAATAGACTTCACTTTAAAACGAGGCCAACTGAATTGCTGTACGATTCTGCTTCGTAAAGTTGCAAGCGTAAGTAGAAATATCGATAATTTTTCAACCTCCGCATGTCGATGGTAGCATATTACTCGCGGAATGAATCTCAAAAGCTTTGAGAGCCGAGTCTTTAAAGTTTCGAAAGCTTAAGCTTCGCGTGATATTAGCCTTAAAAACTCACTCGAAAGCCTTTAAGGTTGAGTCGTGAAGCTTGCACGACGCGAGTTTTATACATTATTGGAGTTAAAGTGAAGCGTACTACAAGTACTTTTTCGACTCACTCTCGTGGATTCCTCTCGCGATCGAGGTGTTTTTGTGGACGAAGAGAATCGGCACAATTTGCATATTCACGCATATCGTACGCAGGTGATTACAAGGATAAATCAAATTACATGGCGTTGCACTTGAAATAACGATAATCGCATTAAATAATTTCGCAGCGTCAAATTAAACCGGAGGAATTCAAATTAATTACGCGGGGATGATTGCCGCGAGTTGGGTACCACATGATGAATATAATAAATAAAACGCACGCCGGTGAAATTTATAGATGGTATTAAGGCATATTTAGATGGTATTAAGTGGTATGAAATACGATTACCGCGAGGAATACGATTGGAACTGTGAATTTAGATTTGAATATCGTCTTTCGTTATTGATCAATCGTGTCAGGTTATCATGTAACAGCACGATGAAATGAAAAATTTGCATGAAATTGCAAATTGTTGAAATTAATAAAAATTTGAATCATTTGATAATTTTTCTATTGACTTGTTTCTTTTCTTTTTAAATCATTCTTTACAGTGGGTTAGATTTATTTAGTTATTTCTCTACAATTGTATAAACCGTCGCGAATGGTCACTAATAAAATATTACAGGTTGAAAAAAATTTTATTTTAAATCGTCTGATTCTTTTTACATCATTCTTTGCGCTTTGTGATCTATTATTAATGTAATCAAAGTGTGTCACACGATACAAAAAATGGCGATTCTTCTATTCTGACAATTCTAAGAAAGTAGTAATGAATAATTTTGATGTGTTTTATATTTAAAAAAGAAATCATTTTTATTGACTTTCTAATTGTGGTGTCGCCTGGTGACATTAAAGAAAGGATTTAGAACGTTAAATATTCGACAAGTAGAATAACTTATTAAGTTCAAAAGTACGAAGTCTTGTAAAAATAGATTACACATTTACCAAATTTTGTGAGAAATCGACAGCATATCAATATATGAGAGAAATATATTATTTAGTATAACATATTATTAATGTTATTAATTAACTATAATACGATAAGTGTATTAATTTTAGTAAAACTAATTTTCTCAAATTTTAGCACATTATATTTTCCTTTACAAAATATAAATATTGTCAAAAGAAATATTCCTATTATCAATTCAATCAACAAAGAATCTTTCTCGCAGGTGATTAAATGAAGAAACAATGGTCAGATTTACAGAAAAGAAAAACGTACCTTTTTCATTTAACAATCGATAGATTCATTAAATTTCACGTTGTAACGGGCGCGATTAATTTATAAAATAACGCTTATACATATAAAACAAGTGAGACGTGCAAAAGATACGAAACATGTCTATCTTAAGCAATTACATTTCAATTTGATTTTGCTGCAATTATGCTCAAAATTGCAACGAATTAAAGTGTTCGTGCTATTTCGCAGAAGCAACGAAAGAAAGTGAACGAAATTTGCGCAGATAATACCTGCATTGAATCATCTGATTATATTGTACGCTATTGTCGATTAACATCGTTTCATGTAGAAAACATGTTGCAATTATGTACAAAAGTAGCGAGTAATTCTGATATCTGCAGAATTCAATGATCATAAAATCATGAACAGATTTTCAGATGAATTCGAAGGCAATACGTCCAATGGAATGATATTATAGAACGATAATACCGAATTCCGATGAAACAATGCTGAAAATTTGCCCACTGTTTCTACCCTGTATTTGTAGTATGTGTGGTTTATGCTTTCGTATATATGTATACACGTGCACGCGTATTACCTATTCGTTTGCAATCCAACAATAATTATTAGTATACAAAATGGGAACGTGCATGTACACGTATATAAATACTTCAACCCGGATGTTATATTATAAAATTACAAGAACAAAGAGAGCGCGACGATGATTAATAATGTTTAAAAATGGACCTTCGAGTGAAATTGCAAAAGTCGATAATAAACTACATGCATTATTGAAAAGTAACTTTGTTATCTGAACTTCAACGATAGGATAATGAAGTTTTTAATTTTGTGGTAAGTACATCTATAGGTTTCATTACAAAATTCATAACCGACGTTATTATTGGTTTTTCGTTTGCTTACTTTACTTTCATTCGTCCATTAAACATTGAATTGTTCGATGTACAATATGTTACAGCAGTCGAAAAATTATTTTAGCTGTGCTTTTTTCGAAGGCAAGTAACATTTCCATTTATAATTAGTCCTTTGAGAAACAATTTTTATTATAGTTGAATAATATACTTAGTCTTCCAGATTGAAGATTATGAAATTTGACACGATTTATGTTTGTAAATCAGTAAAAATTTTTCGAACATTCCAATTTTTAACTACGAATAATTTAGTCGTTTTGTAAGATTTGGACTTTAAAAAAATAGAAATCGAATTTATATGTCTCAAAAAGATTGAAACTGTTCAAACATTTTGCGACAAATAATTTGTAACTGTTGCCTTCTTAAATACATTTAAGATTTTTATGCATCCTATAATATAAGCAACAGATAAAATATTTGTCTACAAGACACAATATATTTATAAGAAGTTTCTACGATTGTTCAAATACGCATGCATTATTATCC
Organism: Melipona bicolor; assembly: GCA_030673865.1. Classification (NCBI taxonomy): domain Eukaryota; kingdom Metazoa; phylum Arthropoda; class Insecta; order Hymenoptera; family Apidae; genus Melipona; species Melipona bicolor. Next base: position 1,036,935 of record JAHYIQ010000029.1, read on the forward strand.
CGGCACGCGTACTTTTTTTTTTAAACAACTCAACATAATTTAAAAACAGTTTCATGAGAACTGTGACAAGTCTCTGTTTTTACGCGAATACTTCATATCGTGCCTAAGTCACGCATAGCTAGAATCCGAGACGTGAGAAGCGTACAAAAGCGAGTTTCTCCAACTGAAGTTATGGTACTTCTACAACTGCTGAACTTGACAGATTGTACGATAACTACATGATTACTATTACATAGATTATTACACAATTCCTTTGCCTTAAGCAGCCAAATTCTCCTGGCATAATTAATTTTAACAAAAAAATAATTATCCAAGAAGTAAAAATAACCATCGAACTTTATTTATTTATTGTTTATCTTAACGTTCCTATGAAGTACAAAATGATTGAAAAAAATTATGACTGAAATGTTACATACATAAATGGAATAATTCAATTGTAACTTTTTCTCTGTCTCGATACATTTTCGTGACTCGAGAAAATATAATAAGTATTTTATGATAATAAACAGAAACTATTATATAAAATGTATTAAACACTAATTCTTAACCTTCCAAGTATCTATCGAGAGTCGATTCGAAGAGACAAGAATAGTTATATCAAGAACTATATTTCCTTCCTTTTACCTTCGTTTTTAAAATTCCCTTTCTTAACTACTTGCGCTGGCAACTGATTGCGGACCATAACGAGTGACCAAATTGTATACAATAATTCGTCGCTTTCTTTTTGAACTCGTCGGTATGATATCACTGGATAGAAATTATTGAGAAATAATAAATTTATTATTTGTTTTGCCTGGGTTATACTTAAATATACTTAAAAAACTGAGAAAATATTGCAATTTTGGGACAAAATTTTTCGATTTACGTAGCACGTCATTCCAGCACAAGAGGTTAAAGCACCTTAAAGCAAAACAGCTTTATGTGACTCTATGTCAAAAAACCATTTTTATTATAAAAAAAAAAATATAAGAGCGATCAAGTTAAGATAGAAATTTTTAGCTAATCCCAAGTGAAACATGCCCAAGATCTGTGCAACATGCTTAGAATTCGTCGAAATTTTTGTGAATGTTTTTAAGTCTTGAGATACTTCTGGAACTCATCCTAAATCCAAAAAGAATTTTTGATCCCAACCTAACTCGACACGTCCCTGGTTAACGAAAATTACCGTCACGCACATTGAAATCTAATTAACGAAGCGTGACGAATTTATTTGTTGACGTTTAGCTGAAGAGATGCAGAAAGAGCTGTTGAGGGAAAATTTGGCACGAAGGGAGGAGCAGAGGGTGAGTGTCAATAGAGCAGAGTTCCCGCAACGTACAACTCTCATTTGGCTTCTATTGTCCGAGTATTGCTGAACCCGGATATCGGCTACAACACACATACCAGTCGATCGCAACATGAAAATCTACATTTTTCTTCATTGCGACGATATTGTGTCCACTCGGGAAGTATGTGCAATCGCAGTGTCTTTCCGTCTACGTAAACTTATTCGAGTCATTGCATGCCACAGTTGGACGAAATGTTACTCTACCGACATTTTTCATCAACAAATCACGATTCATCGACTTGCAATTAGTCTTATTTAACACAGTTATCTCCTCATCTGATACTAACGATTTATTAATAATTTCAATCTGATAATAATTTTTGGAGTCTCTGTATCAGGTTAATATATGTATAATCAGTCATGGAAGTTGAATATTTAAAGGAAATGAAGATTTCAAACATTTTGTAGGCATTGATTTATTTACTCGTTAATGTCACATAAGTGAGGACGTTTCTTAAATTTGTTTACTGGGAAAGACTAGTAAATTAGAAAAAAAATCATGAGAGCTGTTGTATAATTATTGAAATTGTATTATTGAAGTGTATTTTTGTTATTATTGTAATTATAATTAGCAGTTATATAAAAAAAAATATATCCATAATATGTAAAATTTTGTGAGATCACGTTTTTGATTTATTTTAATGCGGTAGGAAATATAACAAGTATTGTCAATATTAGTTTTAATATTGACAACGTTCAATTGATGAAAATATTAATGTCTGACAAATTAATGAAGATATACACTGTTTTAAATATTTGTCAAAATATTTGACATTATTTATTAATGCGTAACATCAGAAAACAAAATTTCGTTTAAGAATTACTGTGTTAAAATAAGAGAACAATATGTGCGTGTGTGTGGTTAATTATAAAATATTTTTCTCTCGTGATAAAATGAAAATCTGATTAGATAAAGCTGAATGAACTTTATATTATATTATATCATATGCTATACTGAGATTTGTAACTTATTAGATTCAAGAGGTAAATTATTTTATGCGATTCAAATCGATCTTTCTACAAAAAGAAAAACAATGTAAATATACAATAGAAAGAAATATTTCTTTCATCTCAGCTACTTTTATAACTACACATTTTCCGAAATGAAATTCGATCAAACGATGGAATAATTTTATCCAATTCAGTTTTCAAATTTTCGATTCTCCATCGTGACAACATTCACGTTCCAAAAATCACTTCAAAAGTGATACACTGTAAGATAGAATTCAGACTCAACGACGTCAGAATCATTCGTCTTCAAAATACGATAACATTCGTATATCTCTATTTCGTTTCATAAGAGAAAAAGAAAAGAGACGAAAGAATATTTCACATAAATCAAACAACACTACTACTGTTGTATCAAACACTACGTGTCATTTAATCACACTTTGCCCGCCTAATCTTAAACACCGTCTGCGATTCTTTCTAAAAATTCCATCTTTTCAATTTAATACCGTTGCTAACGATATACGCGGTTAAAACGGAACTCCTCCACTACGTGCATTCTATGAGATCATGCATGTTTATATAGCAAGACTAATATACAATGAAGCGCATCTCGTGGCTCGTAAATCAATTAATCACTGTTGCCGTGAACTATTTTTCTTTCCAGTGAAATTTCCTTACGAGATTTATGAGCACTGCCACCCGTACCCGGTATTATCTACATATAAGGTCAGCCAGAGCTAGCGGGGGTTAGTTGATTTAAATCACTCTATTCGAACGTCCACTCTGCTTCATCTGCATTTAAACAGTTATGCAGAAGTTTGCATGCGTGTATTCACGTACGCTGCAATTTTCATCCCATTTTACAATATGCATGGCGTTTCATATATTCGGTCGGGCCCGCTTATAAAAATACTCGCCAGCTAATTTCCAGCCACGGAACTAGAATAACGTCGAATTGAAATTCAAAGGCCGATTTTAATATTTCGTCGTACGTTGTTCAAAAGAGTTGATAAGCTGACGAATTACGGCGGAAAATTTTGTTCAATGTGCCTTCGCTCAGGCTATTGCATTTCGTTTTGTGTGCAGAAACGAAAACGAATTAACCGTGGATTATATTTTCGTGAAAATTTGATTTCCATTTCTTGTTTCTTTTTCTTCGTTCGATCAAAGTTCATACTAAAGTGAATACTCCAAGTATATTTTTGAAGTAAAATATAGATATCTTTAGCCTTTTATAAATTGTCATTGAAAGAGATTGGAGTTATGTCTTTACAAAAACTTTATATCTGCATCCTCTTTTTTTTATCAAAGTTAATTGAAAATAAAGTAATATGCATTACAGCTTTTAAAGTAAAAGTCAGCAAAATGTAAATGTTAGATTGAAAGGGATTATAGTTAAGTTATTATTCAGCATTTTTTGGCAGTTTGAGTAATAGAAAAATACCGTTTAAAGATTTGATTGCTTTCACATTAGCGAATATTGAACAAACTCACAGTCGGCTAGTACAGCGATATATTTCTCCATTAAATCTATATTTCTTTCTTTTTTCAGTTTTCATGTTATTTTTATAGTTACACTTTATTAGTTGCGCTTTATTTTTAATTTTGTCAATTTGTGTATTTACGAATTTTTAGGATAGATTGAGAAATGTAGCTAACCGAATGCTTTCATAGAAGATACATATAATTATTCAAGGATATTCTAATGGTCAATCGATCGTAAATAAACAATTTTAGTAGATAAACCAATCCGTTTGTTTCGTCCCCGATGGTACACTAATTCCCCAGACATCAGAATACAGTTCTCTTGAAGCAGAAAGAATCGAGTCAGTGTCCATCGACCAATCAACCGTAAACAATTGGATTAAATGCTCAGATTTCGAGAACGTAACTAACCATAAAAAAGGGAGGAAACCATACCAACCATACTCGCAATTAGCTGGAACTTTCCGTCACATCGCCTTTAAAGGAATAAAATACAAAAATATCCGACTAAACAATGAGTGTTTGTGTGTTCGTGCAAAAAAAAAGTACAAAAACACAGAATTTACGTAACGGATAAAAATATATAAAATAGCAAAAATAAAGTATTCGTTGTTATATTCAGTAGGTATTCTTCTTCTGTCGAGAAGAATTTGTAGATTGCAGATATTTATGCAAATTGTGAATTTTTCTGAATATTATATAAATAATTAAAATAGAGGAATTTAAGTAGATAGAAAATTCTTAGATCGAATATTCTTACGAGTACTATATTTTTGGCACTTTATACATGAAAGAGAAAATGTATTTTTGTTAACTTTTTTGTTTTGTAACGTTCATAATTAATTTATATATACGAGTATATATTTATATTTATATAATGTAATTATACAATATTATATATACAATTATTTATATATATAAGTAATAATTATATTATATATAATATATAATTATTATAATATATTAATAATAATAATATAAAATAATATATAATAATAATAATTATATAATTAATTATATATATAAATATGTACAATTTTATTATATATATATATATATATATACTAAATACTAATATATACTGAATAATATAGTTTTTCATATCTCCAGAAACCACAGTTGGACAAAGCTACTCTCTGTATATATACTACCTAATGAAGTATTTCTAATTTTAATAATTTAAAACTGAAAGTCAAAAAATTTAACAATAACTAAACTCTGAACTTGTAATTTCAATCTTCATACTAAATTAATAATTATATATAAATAAAATATACTTTAAATAGTTATAGAACATAATTTAAAAAAAGAAACAGTTAATCAACAACTATGAACATTGTAATTTATCTAACTAAGATTACTGTCATTTCATTTACCAGTATTGTCATGTGAAACTCTATGCGTTTTATATTATGAAACATAATACGTAAATACAATTTACGTATTATGGTACAAACAATATTAGCGTTCATAACATTTCGTCGTCAACTAATAACAAAGCTAATCCGCTGTATACATAAATGACCATCTTTATCCCAATTTAGTCGCTCAGTTTTACGTGATAAATTTATTACTTATCCGTCAACGTTAACTTAGAAAGTCTCTCCTCATTCAATAGTCGAATGAGTTTTTAATTCAGACATTCTATTCTCATTAATTTAATTTGATTTATAAAAAGTTGGGAGAAATTACGTGGGTAAAAATAAGTCCTGCATATAATACATTGACGTTGCACCGAGAGCACAGTTCGTTCGCATGGAAACGAATTTATTAAGAAACCAAGACAGACAGAGTTTCAAACCATTTTCACGGCTTTGTTTCTCAAAAAATTAATTGCGGCCGTAAACATCGCGTATTAACCGGAAGCTAATATTTTCCTGTTGAGTTATATTATTGTCAGATATATTAACCCATAACTTTTCACCTTGTGTAGCGTAAAATAGAATATCTATTCAAATTATTTATCTGTTCGTTCACTGGAAACATCCTTCATTGGAAAGTCAGGAAATTGCACTGAGACATGCAATGAGAAAATTAAATAAATAACGATACAAAACTTTTTTAATCGGTTATTCAGAGAAATAATTATTAGATGAATTCTATAGTTTGTCGATGGGAATAGAAGAACACGATCTATACAGCTCAGACCCTACTAAATTCACGTCACTAGATTATTTCTTTTACAATTTGAAAGAAAAAGCAATTCTGTTGCATCAACTGTAAATTATATTACACGTAATTACTCACAAAACAATATTTGTAAGAAAATTTTACGAGCTTTTTAAAGCCATAAAATTATAACGTCAACATTTTATTAAAACTGCAATGAAACCTGGCCACTATGGTTATATTACCAAGTTAAAAACAATTCCAGAAATATATTTAGAAGTTACATCGATTGGATATGAATGATTAAATGTAAATCGCGTAACGAGAAATCGATACTTTTTAGCATTTTTTTCTCTCTCGACACCTTGTATTGGCTGAACATGCCCGAGTTGTTGCGATGCGATGAAACAATGCACGATGTGCTCAGAGATAAAATGGACGAAGCGATGCCAGTTAATGGCTCCCAGTCACCTTAGGATTGATTCACAGTCACTGACCCGGCAGTCTACTGGGCACCAAGGATATACACACGCAAACTACAGCACGGGCAAAATGCGAGTGAGAATTAGTTACGATGGGATGTTTGAAAAATAGCACGTATAATATTTAGTGAATATTAATACGTCTGTCCATCGGAAGCAGGCTATGAATATTTATGCACTTTCGGGAAATTTATAATAACGAAAAAATGCGTACAAGGTGGCAAATAAAATATTTTGATATCGTGATATTTACTACGATATCATGATTTAGTTATGTTCGTAAAATATTGTCTCGATCAACGTGTGTTCGTTATTAGTCAACTGCGCAAGATTTATGCACTTTTGGGAAATTTAAACTTCTGAATATCGACAGGGCGCGTATAACGAGTAAAAATATTATAAAATATGCAAAATGGATACACTGTAGATGAAACAAATTTCTATTTAAGTTTCTTTAATTATGGATTGAATATAATTTTTAATTAAATATGAGAATATATATGATATTTTTAATAACGTAATGTACCTTTTACGAGATTGATATCAAAAATAAAATTTCGTGAATTCGTAGTTATTTTTTAGGAATTATTAATGTCTTATGATGCAAAAAGGTATTTCTACAAACAAAAGTACTTGTATTTAAAACAGAAATGATCAAGAGTGCGAAAAAGACAGAAAAAAGAGGAGATACATCTTATACTATTAAAAGTCTAATAAAAATATTATCTCGATGATTGGCACATATTTTTTTAACGCGATTACTCATTTTCATGTTTATCGTGATCATAGAAGACAAATAAAAAAAAGGGGTATGACAATTCATAAGACCAAGAATTTAACGATTCTATTATTTAATTTCTTTCTTTATTTATAAATTTATTCGAAAATAAACTTCATTTATATTTTCGCGTGAATTTGTACAATTGAAGTCAGCTTCGTACATTATGCCATTAAAATAAATTTAATAAGGATAATCGTTATATTTTTATCAACAGGCGGAAAATAATCTTTTGGAGATCAACTTAATAAAAACCCAAGCGAATGTTATTACAGAGAGGAAAGAAAATGGAGACGGTTAATTAATCAATTTTATCGCTCTTTTGCAATCGCTGCTTGGTTCTTCCCTTATCCAGTCCTTATTCAATACTTTATCTATCCAATTTCCATAAATAGACCCTCCCCGGAGGAAAAATGGGATCCGTATAAATTATAGAGTAAAAGTGAAAGAAAACGAAGATCCCACGTCGGCAGATTAATTCAGACCCGATCGCATTAAATGCCCCTTTTGCACAATAAAACTTCCATCACCGATTCAACCTCTGAACCTAATTAAATCCCTCTGTTTCGTTTCAGAATTTCAGAAACGTCTATTCGTATAAATTCGAACATATCGTAACAAAAACTGTTCTGCGCGATGAGAAGAGAACGAGATCGATAAGTGTACCGCGTGTGCGACGATCTACAGAGAAATATACCCGCATTTGGCGTTCAATAAATCGCTAATTGGCAATTAATTAGTAATCTATTATCCGTACACTTGCACGATTGATTCCGTTCGACGATCCGTGCCAGTCGTATTCTCTTTTTTCTACGAGCCAAAGGTTAATTAACCTTTATCGTTGACAATGCCACTACTAATTCCACTCTTTGATTTCATATTGTGCCCGATATCGTCTATCGGGCATTGTTCTTTAATACGGTATCAAGCGCGGAAAGGCGTGACGGTGAATTTGATCGAGCTTTCAGCCGAAAATTGTTAAATTTTCACTCAATCATCGAGCCTATTGTCAAACATCAGCAAGCAAACGCAAGCAAATAAACCTGGCCTGGATCAGACGTTGTTTAGGCACTAACGAAAAATACGGAAATTGAACATCGGAGGACGTGAATTTGAACGATAACGAACAATTTCCGACTTTTTTATTTTTTAGATTTGATGCCCCGCCAATTGGATAATTATTAGTGACAGCTTGATAGAAATAGAGGAGATTGTGGATTCAATTTTTAAGCAACGATCTTTCTATTCTACCAACTTCATTCGTTGATAACATTTCTTGAAACATACTGATTAGAAAGATAAATTAAGTTTTCAAGGTAAGGTATTTAAAAAGATAAGTTAAGTTTTAACAAAGTACAAAGTTATTTCTTAAAATTTGAACGACGTTTAATATTTTCAATTCTCTTACGTCTCTTACGTTCCTTTACACTAATTAATCTGATCACCTTACTGATCTTAACAGTGACAACAGCAATCACCGTGTGTTCTTTATCTATATCCAATTTGGTACCACCGGTATAAATATGGATATAACTATTACTTTTTGCTTCGCTATTCTTTCTTTCTTTTTTTTTTTTAATTTGCAAGCGATTTGCATCGCTGGTGAAACAGACTTTCGAAAGCATCCATTATATTTTGTTCCACGCGGTTTTTTTTGCGATTTTGCTCGCCACGAGCGAAGCGAAACAATCGTTTTAGATGATCACGGGATGTTTCTGCTTGTTCGATCGTACGGCATGTGTGTTATCTTTAATTAACTGCGAATAACGGTGACATTACTAATAGCTTTGCTCTCTGATTTCACTTGTATTGCGTGCAATGTTATATCGTGTAATGCATTTTGCGAAATTGACATTTGAAGCGGCAATTAAAACCATTATGTGTACATATTGTTATGTAACGACAAGTCGCAAAATGAGTATTGATTGATGCGCCTGTAAGAGTGGTAAGGGAATTGCGGTATTCAATCGAGGGATGTAATTGGAATTCTGTAATACGCGTTGCAATAAAAAGCAATGAAATAAAAGTAATGATAATAAAAGGCAATCGTGATCGCGATGCGTGTTGTAATAAAAGGTAATGAAAGTAACATTACGATCAAATTTAGAGATCGGTCAGATGGTGGATGTCGAAACTGAGAGAAAAAAGAGAAGAAACTTTGGACTTTCTTCAAAATTCTTTAAAGCAGGAAAAATTGTATATTTGGAATGACATAAAATAGTTAACTAGCAATTTAGTATCAGAAGAAAATTATCCAGAAATATATTCGTGAAAGTAGTAATATCAAAAAATAATGGCTATAAAGTAAAATCCTTTTAAGAACGCTAAACATTGCATTAATATTTTGTTAGAAACCTAATTAAAATGAAACTATGAAATAATTTTTCTAATTTTGATACATAATAGGGCGTTTCCTCCAAATAATAATATAAATAATCTAAATATAGAACACAAATGAATTTTAATGACGTAGGCAACATATATAGAAAATAATATATGAACAGAAGATAGCTTCAAAACGTCGTAACGACGTGAAATCAAGGAGATCGAGAAGAATCATTTAAATTGATACTTGGCCTTTCTTTCGTTTCCTTTTCGAGATAGAAAGATTGATTAGGTCTATTCGAGTGGATATCCGAAACATTTAGGACATGTTTGAACGCAGTAGGTATCGCGCAAAGTTTCCTTTTTCGCTGGGACATAATCTCGGAAGCCCAGGGGAACTTCATGGAGAAAACGCCCTAAGTGATGGAGTGGCGCAACAGACCGGGGTCAGTAAATACTCCTATACAGATAACCCAATTGCGGCTGCTTGCCTCGAGAAAATCTATCATTATCCTTCAATAATCCTTCTTGCCGTCGAGGACTCAATTAAATTAGATAAATGATGATGAACTTGCAAGTGTCATACTTGTTTGGCGTGTTGTCAGGTGTAACACACGACACGAAGCACGTTTACTTTAGTTGCATTTCACGAATCATACGTTCTTAATATACAATTGAATATTATGCTAGATATATTAGACGTTATAATATACAATGAACACTATAGGGGATGAAATATAGCACACTATAAAAATTATTAAATTTTTTTGTATTAAAGAATGATACAAACTCTTTCTTACAAGCGTTCCTCTAGAGTGCTTTTATCAGCATGTACAAGTAACATAAATTAAACTTCTTACAATACATTTTATGTTATTAAAAGAAAAATAGGAGTAATAAAGAAAAATGATAGCACATTTCATGGAAAGCAATGAATAGAAGCAAAAGAAAGAGTTTGATAATTGTTTAATACTTAGTATGACCTACTTTGCATTTAACAACGGCAGCCATTCTTTGAGACAAAGATTTATATAGCAAAGTATTGTTTTACTGCGTTATCACTTATTTGCGGCAATTCATTTCGCGATACATGTTAACTTTTTCATCAATAATTTTAATATACTTTTTACCATTTAATTTTCTCGTAATAAATCGTTCCTATCTTACCTTAGTAACCAATGTCTTCTCGAATCATTATATTACACCAAAGCCTCCTATGGTTAGACGACTCACAAGTTGCAAATCACGACAATAATAGTGAAGTCAAAGTCTGTCCATCAAATCCGTCTAAATCGAAGCTCTTTTCCTCGCCATTTGTATAAACTTGTTTGTTTCTTCGCAAATTGCAAACGGCACTGCTTACGCTCTTGCTTCAACCAAGATTTTTGTTGCAATCTTCGTCGTTTCACATGTTCACGATTCTTTGAAAAGATGTCGAACATTTGTCGTAACTCCAGCTTTCTGTGCAATTTGTCTGGCAATCGAGCTGGAATTTAATTGTGTACGTGTTATAGACACGTAGCACAACTTTTTCTCTTTCCACAATTATCGAAATCTTTTAGTAAATTCATTGTCACTTTACGACTTGTCTTAACTGTTTTGGCTATTTTTGTCACTTTGTTTAATTTCAATATCGTATACTTCAGTTCTGTAACTTTCTCCCGCGACCCATTTTTACAAATGTTAATACGCACTTATTTCTGACCGTACTTCACACGAATGTTACGCTTTCGATAGCTCCCGCTTACGACTGAGGAGCGTAAATATTCGGACCTGTTCAAACTTGTCTGCCTCGAGGCTACGCCGAACATATTTATACATTTTTGTTTTTGCGTCTCTTGGGGAAATTGCTGACATTGAACATACTACACATCCACGCCCGTAGATGAATTTCAAGAATTCTAATGTAGTTGGAATAAACAAAATACTACCTTGCTGTACCTGGATGTATTAGGACACTGAAATCCCTTGGACAATAATTTACAAACGAATAATATTGCCGAATAGATAAGTTACGATTTTACAATATTTCATCGAACAAAGTGACCACGTAATTTATAAAATGTAAAATTTATTTTTGAAATTGTTAATTGTAGATTCTGAAATTTTTTCGTTTGTCTTATTAGTCAAGTTTCTAAGCATATCTAATATTATTTACTCGTAATTTACTATTTGTAAAATTGTTCTAATAATATTAACCTAATTGATTTCCCAATTATTCGACAGTAAATCCATTATTTCATTCGCTTTAAAGTATAGAATATTGAACAAAGTACAATTTATTAGAACATAATAGAAGATTCTTAATGTCACTTTACGCTTACGAGCCACAATATATTAGTATAAAAATCAAGTCTGCGCACTTTGAAACACACAAAAGTCGATCGCGAACGAAATTATTCTGAATGAACACATAAAAACCTTTGTCAGAGTTTCAATTATTTGCATTATTTTTGCATCGTAAATTTTTCGACTTGTCAGCCATGTTACAATGACGTTCTGTTGTCGCTGAGTTTTCCGCAGTCCACTGCCATATAATTATCGTTTATTAATTCCGCAAACAAAGCATCAAGAGTAGTTAAAGCGTGAAAAAGAAGTTAAGTTTGCGAGGAGCATTAGCGCTAGAAAATAATTACTAGCCTTCGTTTATATTTTATACAAAGTGTCTCAAAGTTTCACGCAGCACTATGGTATCGTGTTACCAATTATACTGTGCCATCATAGTTACTAATGATATCATTACCTTCAACGCAGAAAAAACGCAAGGAAATGTTCTTTATGGCGCTAGAACACCCTTTACGCTGCCTCAATCTACAACTTTCCTCTGAACTGCAAATTTATGTACTTCCTCCTCTTTAAGAGGTTGGAATTTTATAACTTCCGTACAGCGTGCATCCCCCCTTCATCCCCCTCCGCAACCTTACACGAGTTGATATAAATAATTTGATAAAAACCGGCAAACTGCCGCAACTAGTCGTAAACTTTCGGCTGAAAATAATTAATAATTACTTGCTTGTTTTGTGTTGGGTGAGAAATCAGCAAATCAGCAAATAGCAATTAATACTTCTTAATCACAGTGTACTTGCGCAGAATGAACTGCTTAAAATCTCGGGAACACTTTGTTAGAGAAATAAATTGATTTTCGAAACTAAAAGTGGCTCGAGCCAATTCGATTAAATAAATTGGTTAATGGTGAAGAGGAAGTGGATATAAAACCAATAATACGGAGAAAAGGATTACTGTTATATATGTATCAATTTGGACAAAATTTGGGCACTTTGGTTTAGATTTGGAAATATTTTACCATTTCGAGTTCGATTGACAGCGAAATTCATTATTGATAGTAATATTATTATACATTTTCTCCTATAAATTATATTATGCAGTTTTATTTTTTTATTACGATATGATTCAATTTTTTTTTATCGTCAATTTTACTTTATTTAATTTAACTTACTTTTACTATCAATTGTATTATACAGAATTATATTCTTTGTATAATCTAATGTTATTTCCAATATCTAATATTTCTATTTCTTTATTAAAATAGAATTTATTAGTATTAATATTACATTTAATATTAATTACATTACACGCAGGTTTAATTTCAAAAGTACTCTGAACTCTTTAAAATATTCTATTTAATATGTCAACGACGGCAAAATCTAATTTGAAAACAAATTAATATTTCTTTATTGTTAATTGTATTATATTACATATTACAAATTATAAATTTACACTTCACTAGAATACTATATAATCTAATATTCTCTCTGACATCTAACACTACATTTCACCGAAATAGAATTTATCAGTATTAATATTTATTAGTATAACGTTAACAATAATTCAACTGCATTACGCGCAACGTTCAGTTCCAAAAGTGCATTATTGCAAACTCTTTTAAATATTCTGTCCAATATTATTTGATATATCAGAGAACGAAATGGTGAAATCTAATTGGAAAATTAAAGAAAGGAATTTTAATTAAAGCAAACGAAAACATCGTTTGCAATAGAAGCTGGATGTAATAGGAAAACTGCACAACAGATGCAGCACGATCTCTGATTAATTACACGGACTACTAGGTACAGATATTTCGGATAACTTCGTCGTTAACTATTGCAACAGGCAGACAAGACATCTTAGTCATCTGAAAATTAATCTGGGAACCAAGATCCTTCTCAAAGGATTTAATTACAGGTATAACACCTAAGGGTAATCGATTATCACACAGTTAGTACAATTGTACAATCCTCCTTATTGCACTGAAGACGAGACGACTCTTTACAGAGCTTTCACGAGATTTCATCAGCAGATGCAAAAGATAGACTGTTGATGCACATTGGACATTTTATTACTTTTATATGAAATATGATTACTAGACGGCTGCATTCATGAATATTTATGAATATTTTGAACATGCATATCACAAAGAAATATGTAAAATATCCAAACTAGAATATATTTATTCAGTAGATGAAAGAAATTTCGTTAATTGCATAAAAACCCGCGGTCTAGATTGCAATTATATTAATTACGAGCTCGAATGAAGGAAAATGTCTAAAAGATGCGGCTATTTTTTATAATTAAACAAATCCGAAGTTCGATCAATGCAACTTTTATAATCGTGTGAATCGAAAATTTGATTGATACAATTCCATTGATTAGCCAAAAATCGAGCACCTTACTATTAAAAACCTTCTTCATATTTCACAGAATAAAACGCAACCTCCACGTACTTGTTAACGTTATAACAAACTACGAGCGTCAGATCGAATCTTGAAAGGCAGAGGAATGTTCGAGAAGCACTCGTAATTTCCTGCTTGCGTGGAAAATGTAATTCTGTTTTGTTTTCTTCTTTATCTCTCGAGCATAAGTTAATCCAAGCGGATCGGTCTCGTCAGGAAGCATTACAAATACAAATTTCGTGACTACTGCCAGACAGAGATACGGCACTGCGAATGCATCGGCCTCTCGCACGTCTCCTTTAACTCTGGATAACTATACCTACGTAAGTATCATCACCAAACACTCGTGAAAATAGCGACGCCGATTAAAAATGCGAATATAAGTTCTCTTTGTTTGAAGATAGGACAAAAATACCGCTTCGAATAAAATTCAGTATCTTAATGCTCTTGAAGGTCTCGGCTAGTCGAGTCTTGATCTTGAATATTGAAAGCCTTGAAAGTTTCGAGAGGTTTCTTCTTTCACTTTTCAAATACGTAACATGCATAAAAATGAATACTTTGAACTTTCCAGATTTACATCAACACACGCTCCGGCTAAAACATTTAAAATACTTGCAAGATACTTCAAAAACTTTCAGAATTTAAGCCCAACTTCCAAGAGATTCGCGTTATCGAATTACGTCGAATCAAAAACTGAAGTTCAAATATCTATCGCTGGACTTATCTCAATTCTAACGACCGTTTCGTTAGGAAAGGCTAGCCATGTTTCTCTCCTTCTTCTTTCTCTCTCATCTTTTATTACGACACTCGCGAGACAGAATTAAAAGGAATTAATGACCCCGGCGCGGGGCTTTGAAAATTTTACAAGCCACGAGAGCGAAAATGAATGTGAGCGTATGCGAAGAGATGTAAGTAGCACGAACAATTCGAATGGCGCGCCATTCATTCGCCAACACGCACAACCACGTTAAACTTTAACAGATGAAGTTCCCCGGTCGAAGAACAGAGAAGGGAGAAACGTGCGCGACGTTCGCTGCCCGATCGAGGCTAATGAAATCGAAATGTCGCCGATCAAGATTGCCAATTAAGTAACGAGCACCGTGCCATCGACAGCGGGAGAGACGTTGGCGTCGATGTTCCGCTGAATGGTATTAATTATTTTTATGCCAGAACAGTGGAATTAAGAGCTCGTGAGGAGACGCGAGGCGCGACGTGATACCATTATTCTTCCGACGCTGTCTGCCGGTGGAATTAAAAAAAATGGAAGGACAGGTTCCTCTTGAACAATTGGACCGGTATTATTGGTGGGATTTTACGTGTCGCGAATTGCGAATTACGAGTTAACAGCGTTGAGAAAATGAATTTCCCCGTTGGATACAGCAACGATTTCAACGAAATAAAGGAAAGGCAGGAAATTTTGCAAGTAAGTTTCATTAATTTGTTAGTCGATCAATTAGTTTGACTGAGACACAGAGAACTGTAAAATTTAGTGCGATAATCTTGTAATTTGTCAGCTATCGAGATTTACGATAGAATAAGAGACAATGTCATAAGTATAAAATCACTAAAAAGTTTTCGATTTTGTTTAAATGTTTCGCTGGTACATTTCTTAACATATTAACGTAGGAAAGGAGAACGTACGTTTTCGTGCAATTAATTTTTCGTTCATTTGCAAATTATCGTGTCGCACAGTATTTAACATCGCGGTGTACATCTTTATGCAGAGTGATGATTATGAAGCGCGGTTGGAAGATTAATGGATCCATCGACGGAAAGATTCGATAAATCACTAAACGGCATTGTCATCGTTCGTATTTCAGCCTTACTGTTAATCACAAGTTTCTGATTTCACTCTATTTACAGCCGCAAAATTGCAATTCGGCTTAGGAAACAAATTTCGTCTATCGAATCCGTTGAATTCTACTCGTAGATCGAATTTTGAGAATTTTGGAAAAATATTAAAAATTTTGCACAATTTTTGTCTTCCACTGTGTGATAAATCATCGCCATTTCAGTTGATTTATTTGCCAAAAACAAATTAATAATAAATTAAAGTTAAATTGAAAATAGTCCTTACGAAGTATAAACAAGCACTTTAACATCCAGGCGATAAATTGTCGTTGTTATTTCTGTTAAATAAACTTAGTATTGGCAAATGTGTTTAATTTACACGCCAAGTAACTAAAAAGTGAAAAAGTGAAAGGTCTGTGAACTGCGCGAGAATCTCAATACCTACCAAAAACGGTTTCACGAGCATGCACTTTGGGTAATAGTGTGTCACTCAGAAATAGCGAGATCACTATGAAATCTATCAGTCGATGGCGAAACTTTTTATTTCTATGGTGCAGTGTTCTTTTGATGCCGACAAGGGCGTACCTTCTTCAAAGGACGAACAAAGGAATTCGTAATTCACGTTGGCTGACTATGTGCTATGCTACCGACTTCCGGACACTCCCACCTATCATTCAACCAGAACTTTTACACGGGGTCCGGGTATCCGTTTTAAAAGCAACTATACTTCCGAGTTTCGATACAACGGATACGAGGGATATATTAAAACAACGTTCCATGGAATAATTGACACGAGAACTTTTGCGAGGATATTCCGTTGAGCATCAACATTTTTGACCAACTTATTTTATATTATTGCCTCTTGCGCTTTCTAACACTTTCAAAATTAGTTTCTATCTCTCGTTACTCGGAAATATTCATAGTTTTCTTTAGTATAAAATACGTTTATTTATATTAGTCGTTTTGGTAGCTTGTGATATAAATTACGAATAAAACTAATTAGGTACTTTATTTTACAGTCAAATAATGACGCAATTTAAAGGGAGATTTGCTAGTTCGAATAAACTGATGTAAAATTGTTTCAAAATGAATACATCTCATTGAGTTTAACTTTTATTTCAATAATCATTTTTTCAAGGATTCATATAATATTCAAATAATGTCCAAACACGCTGAACTTGGAGAGAACATGGGAATTTTCAAAATACCCATGTTTTCTAGAAAAGACTGAATCGACTAAATTATAAATTATTAAATTAGATCAGTTAGGTTATTTTTGAAAACTAAAACAATCATGATCTTATTATTGTAATGCAATAATTTTCATTGATCAAATGACAGTGGTCGAAAGGAAATGAATTCTGATAATTTTGATAATACAGTCGCTGAAATTTGTAGTCCATCATATTGTAAATGTAGCTAATTTTATCTAGTACTGTCTCAGCGCGACGGTGATCTTTGAGGAATGCTGCCCGCTTCGCTGAGGTTCTCTCGTTTGGCCTTTTACAGCCGTCAGAGAGACATTAAGAATGCAGATTGTAGGTTTTTAAGACGTATATTTTACTAGATGTGTATACAATTGTTACGTGAGTCTGGGAGAGATGTCTCCGCGTCTAGACCCGAACTGACTGACTAAGTGGTTATGGCAGACTGCATGTCTCGTGCTAGGAGACTAACCTTTTATATGGAGCGAATGTGTCTACGTGACTTCTTGGCGCCAGCCAAGAAGCCCTTTGTTTACCAATTTTTCCCTTAAAGAAACGGTCTCAGATGCGGACTCTGCCTCTCAGGGTAGGACAGAGGCTCCTTAGATAGGCTCCTTAAAATGCCATGGCATCTGAAACTTCTCGGCAGGGTAGCGTATTCTAGAAACCTAGCCTGAGTGTCCATCTCGACGTGGGTTGTTCTGCTCCAGAACAAGAAACTAATAACGTTTTTATCGTAATAGCATTACGTCAATGAATCATGTTCTGATATATAATTTTTAATTATACGCAAAGTATTTAAGAAGACATAGTAGTGTATATATTTATTAGAGAAAGGATAATAAAATAAATTGCACGTTAGTTAGTCTGCGCGGAAGCAGGTATAATTATAAAGCCGGTATAATGAGCTTAAAGAGTGAAATACTTCCCTTACTTTTTTTTTTTTTTTCGCTAACTAACTGAAACAGGTCTTAAAAAAACCAATTATAACTGTACAATATTTATCTAGAACCAAGCTTGAACGAAACGAATTTTATCATTTTTTATGGAGAAAATAATCAAACACGATTTTCGAACTTTGAAATAATTTCAAGAAAAATGTCGTGCAATGTTGGGCGTCACAGTTCGAATATTGAATACTGAGTTATACAGTAACAACAATATTGAACACTGAATTATATAAATAGTGAAAATAATATATGAGTTTAAAGATCTTACATTTCTAAAAATTTTGCATCGAGATGGAGTAACTGTTCATATTAATGTACCTGTCTTTAATAAATTAGACAGAGGAAGTATACAAAATAAAAAGAAGAAGTTAGAAAAGATATTTCTTTCTTTCATTCTTTTGTACAATTGTATTTCAATGATGAAGCAAACTGATAAGATCACAAACAGTTACCTCGTTTCTTAAAACTTGCAAAGTCAAATATAACATGTTACATTTGGAAAAACTCAAAGCGATACCTTAAGAAAGATTAATTATTACACTTTAAGACCTTTGTAAAATTTTCTTATTGGCATCACATTTGCTCGAAACATTGTTTCATGTAGCATATATATGATTTACGAATAATTTAAAGTGATCATCTCCTGTATAAAACTCGGTTCACACAGACGTTTCGCATAAATTAACAATCCGGAAAGAACAATATTCCACTTTCGTCCTGCATATTATCACGCTCCGACTCCCAAATTCCCACTCCGATTCGCGTAAAAATGAAACAGAAATTCCTTGAAAGAGAAAGAACGTAAGGTATAAATATTTCGAACGCGTGCTGCTCCGCCGGGGAAAATGGCGGTTGTGGATTAACAGATCGGTAATCGAGAAAAGTCCTCTTGATATTGAGACACAACGTGCATTTAGACTCACGCCGCGGTAGCTAACGATGTTTAATGGTAAACTCGTAGTTATGCAGTTGATTTCACGTAATGCCACGTTAGCCGCAATATGGAAATCCGTGCTGCGTGAGGATAATACCCTGTCATATTGTGAGTGCCGCATAATATCATATTGCAATAGATTATAACGCAGGTGTGTCCATGTGTGCTTGTACGTGTGTACGAGCGAGAAAGGGTGGAACACACGTTGTCAGGCTATTCTAAACCTAACCTAAACCAATCTCTCCTTTTCCCTCTGTCCCTTATTTCTCCCTCTTTCTCTTTTATTTTCCCTCCCCCTCCCTCCGTCAGAACTTTTGCTTTTACCACATTAACCTCTTAATCGGGAAATGATGTGTAACAGATAATAATCGAAACGGGTAATTATTCCCACACGCTCAATTTTTCAACCTGCGACGGAATCAAATTTGCAATCTGTACGCACCAAAACAGTTTTATGTTAAAACTGTAAAATCAGGGTATATCGTATCAAGTCAGTGTTAATCGAAATGTGACACAGATTCTTCGACTGAAATTTAAAATTCAAATTCAAATTTCACAGGGTTGATTGCGATTTGTCTTTTTTTTTTCCTTTTTCTTCAGATCCAAACTGTTATATAATTCGTTATGAGACAAAGTGTCGAGTAAGCTACGCAAAGTATCCTGTAATAGCTACGCTATTATGCATCTTTATATTGTATTATTACAACGTACAGACGGTGAGCTGCAGTTGTTTTCAAGACACGGCGGGAAAATCTCGTCTTTAACCCGGTTAAGCGGTTAATCGTGACAAGCTTTTTGTCGTCGCGTTAATAATTAATTGCCAACACCGGCTGACCGTGTGACTTTGTTTCGGATTCCGGCTAGAGCTAACAAAGTTTCTTTGAAACACGAATTACGATTCGAGAAGGGAAAAAGCAGAGAGGAGGTAAAACACCGATGCCGAGGACGGTGAAATAAAAGGATCTCTTTTGAACAATTAGCTTTCAGGAGATATAAATATTGAGACAGCATTAACCGGAGAACTTTCTTTAGCATCACGCGAAATATAATCAAAGGGAATGAAATTGAAGGAGACTACGGGCGCCAGGTACTGCTTTTTGTCGTTTTCGTGTAAATAAAAGAGAAATTAGTTCTCAATTAAAGAACTTGAATAAACAACGTTTTCTCTCGTTTTTTTTTCCCTCTCCGTCTTATTACAGACGGACACATTTCTCCGATATCTTACGTTCGTTTTATTACACAGATCGAGTAAATAATTAAAGAAAAGAAAAGAAAATAAAGAAAAAAAAATGTTTCGTCGTGGATGTAGAATTAACGTAACGGAGAAACTTTAAACTCTTCCTGACGTTAAAGGACGTGTAATTTGTAAGGGAGAAATTACTGTTTTATTAAGAACTTTGAAATTGAAAAATTCGTGGAAGACGCGGTGAGAAAGAGTGTTGCAGCCAAAGTGCAGGTAACATGGAAACGAAACTTCAATTTCTTGAACGATGAAACACAGAATTCGTTGGAGGAAAATTGTTACCTTACGGAAATTTGCTTCGAAATTGAAAAATTATTTATTCATTCGTTTAATTCAGAGAAACGCGGTTTTTCGTGTATTTATGAAAAGATTGGAGATCGCTAAAGTACAACGCGAATAATATAGAAAAATATACAAAACATTCAAAATGTAATACTTTTTCTAATATTTAATTTTCAAATTTAAAATCAATTAACAAACGCGTGGATGGTTGCATTTCTTTAATTTCCTCAATAATTGTTAATTTCACAATTAATTCATATACCTAGACATTAAATTAAACTAAGTTTTTCTGACAATTACTTCTTTAATTTCGTGAATAATTAATTTCTTAATTTAGATCTGCTACTGATCAGCACTTTTAATCACACGCGTCTTTCATTGCTGTTTATTCAATTTGTATCGTTATTACATTATTTCTCTCTGTCGCAGCTGGTCCGCGATCGAAATTTCTAGCGTTCTAATCGACACGAACGTATTTAATTGATTTGGTGCGGTAGATACAAAAGGCACCAGAACCAGTTACAGTCCGGTTTGATTAATTCTGATAATTCTACACGCGTGTAGCATGCTCTAATTACTACAAATAATATTATTAGAACAGATTATTAAATCGTCCGGATTAATTAACTTATTGACAGGTTAAACAATTTCATTTAAACACTGCCGGCGCGATTGAACGATGCAATATCGAATTAATGGAGCGACTCGAATAATGAAAATTCATGGAATCGTCGAATCATTACGTGTTGCGCGTTTTAATAAAAATTTTAATCTAGTACACATATTCACATCATGCTGGGGAAATTCAATATCACCAGTCCGATTCCAATACCTCTAACGTGAGTGAATATCAGAGCTTCATGTTACGCGAAGAATATTTTCGATAAACGAGCCGAAATGTCTCGTTAGCTATTGAATTTATTATCGACAAATTTTAGTACGTTTAGTACATTTCTAGCAAGGATTTTACGTTCTGTCGAAATCCATCGTCAATGGTACGAAATGTTTTATTTAGAAATCACGATTTTATTCTATTTTATTTTATTTTATTTAAAAGAATAAAATTGATCTTCAAAATTCTAAAGTGTGCACAAAAAAAAAAGAATTATTTCAACACTGTGCAATAAATAAAACAATTAAATTATTTTATTATACAATTTTTGATTTAAGATTATATTTATATTTATTGAACATTCTTTTGTCCGAAACTGTAACAACTATATTTCTATAACAACTTTGCAATTTAAATTCATTTAGTTTTATAATATAAAATTTATCAAGTTTGTTTTATTAACCTTTTCCCCACAATTTGACTGATTTCTTTAGGAATTATTTTCTTCTATTTCATCGCTGAATATTTATTTATTTATTTATCCTTTCAAGTGGTATTAGTGGTCTATCTACAAACTGAAATGTCCACTTTATATTTTCAATTTATCGAGAGAAGAATTTATTTAAAATTGAAGTCAATTTACTAGAATGTTCACTTCGTTTTCTAATTTACAAAAATTCCTTGAATTTGTATAATTGAGAAAAATCCAAACTGGTCGATAACGTTCTTCAAAATTCAGATGGAAATAGGAAATCACAAAGGCAGTAACAAAAATGTGTCTGTCTGTCACTTAGCAAAGATTGGAAAAGTATCGATGCCTGGAAAATGAATTCTGTATGATCTGTCGATAAAAAGTTGCATTTCGTCCATGGACATTTATGTTTCATCGTGAAAATTGATAGAATGGTCACTCTTTGCTCGCATTGTAACGCGAGTTCGAAGATGAATTCTCTGTAACTAAAGGAATGCATTAAAAAATGCCTTAGCTCCATGCTAAATATTTTATTTCCATCCTATTGAAACTTTTATTTTCAGAAAATTCCAAAGAAACTAAAAACTAGCAAAGAGATGCTCTGACTATACGTAATTGTTGTAAAAGTTTTCATTATTATACCTAATGTATTTGTAAAATACATTATTGAAAAGATCTTAAAAAATATGTAGATCATGAAACTATGAACTATCTACACTAGTTTTAAATTCGATTAATTTTTATCCGAATAATATCAATAATCACTTACGCTCTCGTTAAAAAAATTAAGAACGTTCTTTAATTTTTAACATTTCTCCGAGAAACAAAGATATTATTATATAATTAGAAAGTAATATTAGTCGATTCTTTCTCAATTTACAGAGATTTGAAAATAATGTAAGAAAATAAAGAAATTCTAGAGCAATCTCAGAAATCAACATTACAAGAATCAATATTATTTTAGTCTAGAATTATTTATTTATGAGGAACTTGTAAATCCTAAAAACGTTAAAACTTCATTTTCTCGACATTATAACATTTTTTCATATCTCTCCCTTTCTCTTCAAAATCATAACTTTGATCTCTGAGCATAATTAATGAAAATTTCACTACTGTAAAACAATAATATTTAGAATAGATAGAAGAAAATATTTATTCATTAGAAGAATTTGTTACTTCTTCTGAAATCTTTTCCAAATTTTTCTTGGCAAGAGTGTAAATTTAACTAAATGTGTTTATTACTTTCCGAGACTATCGAGCAATATCGTGTAAAGAAAAATGAAATATGTGTATCACATGTAATACACGAGTGTTCGAAATAACCAGAAGTAATAATCTCTTTATACCGAGAACTAACTTGAAACACGTTACATTACTTATGAAATGATGTGATACTATATTAAGTGCGAGCTAACGAGTTTTAACAGGTGGTTTTCTCCCTTGGAAACGTAGTATCCTGTATCCTGAGTAACCTGTATCTAGAACTATGTATACATATCCATACACGTTACCGAAACTCGTCAAACTTTAGATCTAGTAAGACAAGACCCCGAAGAGAGGGAAAAACCGTACCTACGAACTTCCGCTTATTATCTTCAAATAGTACTTGACATGCAAATCCTAAATTACAACGGAGTTTTAATTAAAGTGAACAAATGTAACTCTCTAGAATTTCACATCTTTCCAAGCTCTTATCTCGAATTTTTACGTTTTTGTATCATTACGTAATACAAAGAAATACGTACATGTGTGTCCTGTAGTTTATTATTGAGAAATTCATTTTAATAAAAATTTTATTTATTTTAGTAGGTACATTTTTCTTTAACAACATACGTACACATTTATTTGGAGAATTTATTATGACTGCTCGAATTTTTATGGATATGTATATTTAATTCATTACCCTCAGTGTAATTAATGATAATTCGATAGTTCGCATATCATTTGATTAATATACAAAATTTAACCAAGATGTAAGGTAGGAAAAAATAATATTAAATTTCATCTGGTATTATAGATTCATACGTCATCACAAACCGTTTGCATTGGGGTTGAACTCGTTTCCAATTTCAAGGTTTTCAATCCTAATTTGCATTCCACATGTTGTAACATAAATATAATTGGAAAGCTTCATTTACCAAAAAGAATCTCTACGTGTAATATTTCAATCTGAGCGTGCTGAAACACATAATTTTTGACACAGTAAATTTTAAACATGTACATACTGAAAATATTAATGAATAGTCACTTCAATGAAAGTAAAAATCTAAAGTGAACATTAATTTAATAAATAGCACGATATTTTAAATGTTAAAAATATTAAGTACATAGTAGTGTTTAGTTGTTACATCATAACTGTTAACAATTACTGATTTTTATTCATTTATATTTTAATGTATTATAAATTGAATTAATTTAGTTTAAATTATTCAATCTAAAAATTATGAATTTTAGAGCACACAATTGCGCAGAATACGCGTAATCACTGATAGACAAGTCGGAGAAAGTTCAATCTTGACATTGTAATTCATTAAAAAGCCACCGAAGGAAATTGCATGTGTACTTGCACGTGTACGCGTGGAATAAAAAAGGAAAAGAAGAGAAGTAGAGAAAGAGAGAAGGGGGGGGGCATACAATGAATGTACAATGCCGTGATAACGCATTTTGTCCTTTTTTTTTCCCGAAAATGATCGGAAACTCGAAATTACGGTTCGTGAGTGGAAACAAGGGGACTGCGCTTAAGCGTTTCTTCGAAGCGAGCCACGACTTTATGAGACTTAATATCGGTGTTCCGACGATAATTCCACTCCAGCCAGCATTCGTCCCCCTTCCCTTCCGCCCTTTCAAAGCGTTTCCACGTATACCTAAAAATTCGAGGTCTCGATAAGGGCAATTCCATGCGCGAGCATGTAGACGTGTCGTGACAAATCGTGATCCCCGTCGCGAAACGTGTACGAGATCAGAGAGAGATCGCCACCGGCCGGAGCTCTGTACGAATGAAGTGTTAATCTTCCGCAAAGGGTTCCGAGACACGAAGCGACACGTTTTATTTTGATCGGCGATTGTCGTGCCGACGTGCCGCGGAGATATACACGCGGCGAAGAGCGATCCTGACAGATACGCTAATATTTATTTAATCAACTAAACCAATATTTGCCCGATGCTTTTCCAGCATATTTGTACTATTTCGGTTCCGCGCGATTTATGGAGATTTTCATGGAACGTTATCGATGCTTTACAAACTGCGTTTCAGATCCTGGTTAAACGCCGCGACTCCCCGAATTGGATAATTATAATTTTCTCGTCGGAACTTTTCGTTCGATCGCACCTATAATGGTGCGATTTACGATTCCTTTTAGAGTCTTTTCTTGTTGAAACAAGCTGATGTTTTTATTTTCTCTTTAGTTTATGATTTAATACGTTATTTTGTTTTTTTTTTTGAAAAATGTAAAGAATTGTAAGTACAACTTTTAGTGATTGTTATACGTAAATAAATCATATTTTTTTCAAAGAATGCTTCATGCTTCTATAACGTGCGTTATTTTATAAGTAATACTCAAAACAGTCTCATCAATTTAAACTCTTCTTCTAGCATATTTATTTAATCATCTCATCCTCGATTGTTACACATTTGGAATACACTGTCACAAGTATAAAAATAATAGAGAAAATAATGTTCAAAGTTGCCAGATGTAATAATCAAACTATGTTTATGCAAATTCTTACTCTTACAAACAGAATTAAAGAACTGAACTTTGAATAAATATATACGCTATATGATAATTTCTATACTTTTGCATCTTATACAAAGAGCAAAGATAGAAAATAGAATAGAAATGAACAAGATAAAACTGAGAACAGAAAGTAGAGTATAAAAAAAAAAAAAAAAAAAAATGAAGAAAGAAAAAAAAACGTAAAATAAAAGGGTGAATTGAAGGAAATTTCGAAACGCATACGTGTCATCAGCGCGAGTAACAATCCCGTCACACTAATTGTAAGAGTTTAGCCTCACGCAGTCGACGATAATACCAAGAAAAATACCGTGCACGAGCCAGCGAAAACCAGAAGGAGAGAAACAAGCCGCACCCCTCCGCGAACGGCAGTAAAAACCACCCCAGCATAAGCTGAACACACACTCCCGAGGGTGCGATATTCATATGAATGACCGGCCAGTCAAAGTGATAAGATATAAGTCGACGGCTGGTGGCCATCCACGGCTATTTGCATAATGTAGGCCCTCGTTATGTACGCCCATTAACCTCTGCGCCCCTTATGTCCCGTCGTCTTCCACGGCATCCACTCTGCTGATCATTTTCCACGCGCGGGCCACTCGAACAAGGAATTTACACCTACCACCCCTGGATCACCCTTGAGCGTTATAATGTTTTATAGTCTGTTAAGAACACTGATGCGAACGGTGCTTTATGACTTGGTTAAACTGTTCGGATCATCGAGGTGTCAGGGGGAGTGAAGTGTCCATCCTACCGGAGGGTTCGACAGTAAAATTGATCCAATTCGACGCGATATGTAAATGGCGATGTTTCTAATTTGTAGAATATATTTGTAGCTGTTCGTTTAATTGTTCAACTCTTTCAGTGCTCACCGAAATAGTTGCATTTGAGAGAAAAATACTAAACCAAGTTGATGCAGTTTGGTAAGGTCTGAGAAAAAAAATGTACAAAAGATTCACAAAGGAATTAAGAAATGTGATTGTATCACATGCACGTATGTATAATAGTATATAGTTACTCGTGAAAATGTGTTATAGAAATCTTTTATAAATGTATTATTTGTGTTGTACGAAACATATTAAACTTTTTTTGAACATCTCGTAGTCGGCAACATATATTTTATATTATTGAAATTATAAATTATTTCTAAACTTTGAAATATTTTATTAAAATGTTTTAAAATTCCTTGGAGGAATATTTATTTATAATTAGACATTGTTCCGCATTTGGAAAATTCTGATCGTACACTAATTGTAAGTTCTTCTTCTTAATTACTTTGCACGGACGATTACACAAATTAATCCACAAAAACTAAAATAACAATTCCCTAAGAATGTCGCAACGTTTTATATCATTCTCGTATATCTCTGTTTCAAACTGAATTGTTGTACTCGTATTTATTTAATACTTCAAAAGCTCTCAACGTTGTCGTGTCTTCTCAAATATTTGTTTCCATTCCAATTTCATTTTCCACCGTTCATTCGTATTTGACAAATGATTGTAACATTTACCATCATCTTATCGAAAATATCGATTTCATCTTGCCATCTTGACCTAGTTCACATTCCCCTGCACTGCCTCTTTGTTTCAAAATTCCGACAGATTTATTCAAATTTTCGCTCAATTCGCACGTGAATTTTAACGAACCTAACTTTAAATCAATAATGAATTAGTAATTATTATCTTCGCGTAGAATATAACTATATAACAGAATATAAATTTAAAGTATCAACATATTAAAAAATCAGCAATAACATAATATATTAATATGTATCTATCATTTAATAATAATTTATACATATAATAATGTATTTTATTACTACACTACTACAAATATTTACTATCTAAATGTCAATATCGGAACTCTTTAAAGAGCCTTCAGAATAGTTTTTAGAAGAAAATTTTAAAATTTTTTTTAACAGTAACACACCTTTCAGAGACGTGATTTTAATTGAACAAGTAATATAATATCAATGCAATGATATAATTTATAATATTATAAATACAATAAAATTTAAATTACGAGAGTTCTATAAACGTTTTTTTACTAAAAGCTGCCATTTTTAAATTAAAAAAGTAAAAAAAATTCCTACAAGAAAATGTTAATCTTTGTTACAATAGAGTTTATGCTCGTGATTTTACATTTTTAGATTCCAGTACGTAGATAAATTATACCAAGAAAAAAACATATTACACTTCGCGTATATTTAAATATTAAAAAATCTCGATAATTCTGCATCAGCGTACTCGTAATTTAATCAGTTTGAAATAAACTTTGACGTTTCACCATGCTTCAATCAATAAGGTTACCAACATTGTTTTCGTCAGTTTATTCAGAGCGTGTAACTAAAATTCGAAACAATGCCGTTTAGAAGCCAGTAAAAATGAATGGAGCCCAAGCATATTCATACGTATAACGCAAGAAATATTCAGTATAACGCCCTGAGAGTCGCCGTATGAATGCATAGTTTAGAGGCAGAGATAATGTCCGAGTTGTGCGCAAACGTCCTGCGGGAAACAATCGCCACGATACAATCTAATTTCTGAACGTAGAACTTTGCTTTAATCTCAAAATTTCTACCACGGAGAAACAATATTTTCCACGTGGCACCATCTAATAGACGCTTTTATCTGTCCCTCGAACGAACGCGACAGTCGTTCGCATCTAGATGCATCGCAACGACCCTGCACATTTTCTATGAAGTTGCGCGCTTTTGTTCCTTTTTTCCCTAATAAATCAACATCGCGAAACGTAGCGTTTATTTTAAAATGAAAGCTCGTTAATGAGACCTGGAAATGTGCTTTCTGCTTTTTAAACCGTCAATTAACCCTTTCGTTATTCGTCGGTGACTACAATTATCTAATCGTCTTTCTAATTTTTTAATTTCTGATTTTTTTTAAATTTCGATTTTGATTCTTCAATTTTCTTGCAAAAACTTTTGTGTTTTTTATATTCTTCTTTATTTTTGCACTATACTTTAGCGTTTCTTATGTTTTGTCTATTTTTTGCGTTGTGCTGCAATCGTTTTTAGAGTTGCACTCTCCAATATTTGTTTCAATTTTGTTCCCGCATTTATAGCTTAAATAATTATTAATTTGTACGTTTATTCGAAGCTTTAGAAATAGCTTTCTCTAAAAATTGAAGATATTGAGGAAACTCAAAGTGTAACAGTATCTATAATAAAACTCAATTTACATGTATGCATATATGAAGATTCGTTAGGTTCACAAAAGCGTACTAATGGAGATCTGAATTATCAACGATTTCAAAGCAACTGTTATTCTCAGAGGAAAATAAAATGATCATTTTATCACACTTGCATCTTCCATTCTTCGCAAAATATTTATAGAATAAAAATTATCAGAAATCATTATATAAAATCACTGAAGAATAATTCCTCAATATCGAATAATCAGAGATAGATTTTTCTATGAAATTGAATGTTTAAAAAATTGAACGTTTGAATAAAAAAGAAAGTTGAGTATCCTTAAACAAACGTCGTACAGAATTTTTAATTAACAAATACATCATGTTATACGCTATATCTTTAATTAGCAAATACTTTCATTTTTCGAATTATCTCAATAATTATCATATAATCTCATTAACGTTACTATTACTCGTGATGCGGGATTATGAATATTGATTATTGATACATCATAAAAATGAACGAACTCGATGTAATGGAAGAAATCGGACTAATGAGTCGACGTAACGAAAAAACAAATAAAAAAATTGGAAATAGAAAATACGAAATGCATCATCGCCACGCAATATTGTACATTTCAAAGGGAACGGAAATACAGTGTTCCTCAGCTGTGTGCCATATACTTACGATTCAAATTTTGCATGCAATGCTCTTTGATATTCCCTCAGAACGGAGCATCAGCGGCAAATATCGTAAACCGATTTCCTCGATGTTTGTACATTCCAATTTCGACGTGAAATTATGTCAGACTAGTGTGTTTTAATACTCGTGTCTCGTTAAAAGCAAATCTACCTACTCCGTGCACGTTTGTATCAGCGGAATGTAAACGAATATCTCGATAATTATACTATATTATAATTACTACTTAGTGCGAGGAACTTCGGTTTTACAATTGTCGTCTCCATCATTACATTTGTCACTTAAACTACATTTTCTTGGAAACAGTGCTAAAGAGAAAAGTTTCAATTCAATATTCATTTTTAGATATTATTTTCTCGTATATTATTGCAGACAAAATGACGATATTCGTGACATGTATAAGTTTCAAAATCTAAAATGAAGAAATTAATTACATTTCAATTATCTAGATTCCACAGATTTCATCTGCTCTAAAGAGAAAAGTTTCAATTCAATATTCATTTTTAGATGTTATTTTCTCGTATATTATTGCAGACAAAATGACGATATTCGTGACATGTATAAGTTTCAAAATCTAAAATGAAGAAATTAATTACATTTCGATTATCTAGATTCGACAAATTTCGTCTGCTTTACGTACAGCAGTTGCACAACATCATTATCATATTACTATAATTATCATAAGTAGTATCATACATTATCATATATTATAATTAGTATCATATATTATCATATATTACAATTAGTATAAGTAGTATAATTATTATAAGTAGTATCATTGCAAATTGGTATCAACAGTTGATTATTGTCGATATCTGCGCGATCCATGGTTTGCGTATAATATTCCCCAATCTAAATTTCTTATATAAATGCAGCTTGCGAAGGAAATGTTTGGAATTTTTGGACTTTTTGTCGTTAACTTCGACGTTCAATAGAAGTTCAATAAAAGACGACGAGAAAAAATTGCGCAGCAAGTTTTAACAACTTGTTGTGAAGAGGAGACGTCGTACGTCAAAACCGTGATAAATCTAGTCGTGAGAAAACCTTTCCAATACTTTTAGAGACGTTTGAAGTTTTGCAATTTTCGAGAATAAAAGTATCTTTGTTCCAAAGAACTTAGAATTGTCAAAGGAAAGGTTCTGCGCTTTAAAACGAGACTAAGTTGATTGCCGCACGATGTTTCTTACAATCAGTCATGACAGTTTGAAGTTCAGTTGTGTTCCAAGTAACGTTTCAATATTACAATACGATATTTGTGAAACGTTACACATTTCTCTGATTGCACCCGCCGTGAAAAACGAAAACCCAAGGGACTCCAATTCCGTAATGATTTCATCCTCGGTTGTTATTTGATCGTTCCACGAGGATCGGAAAAAGAAGCTCGAGAATCTGTTTTTTAATTACTTATCGCAAAAACTGCGAGACGCAGTTTGCGCGTTTGGAACAGACGACAGAGTACAAAGCGGAGGTGATTTCACCGGTCTTTGACGCATCATCTACACTCGTACTCAAAGTGTTAGCAAATGCAATGAAAAATACGAAATATTCCGGCGGTGTGTTCGCAACATTGACGTCACAACGAATCAACGCATGTGCTTACACGTGTGTGCTTTCATAAAGAGATTCTCTATCCTCATTCGTGCAAACGCGCAAGTGAAACATTAATTTTTTTGCCGGGGAAGAGAGAAGGATCAAACGATTTGGACGGTTATAGACATTATACGGAACGGTTGCATCAGTGTATGCGAAACGTTTGGACAAAATTTGGATGAAACAACAGTGCAGTGATCCCTCCTCTCGTAGTTTCAGAAACGATCAAACAGATGCAGAATGCAGCTCTTCTGCAAAGAGCAACTAGCCGCTACTTCGATACTAGCGGTACTGATTCTGTGTGAATCTCACTGTGGTCGAATGTTAGAGAGCTAAGTTTATCAGCTCTCTGCTTAAATCATGAAAGAATGTATTATTGCACGTACGTAGAAAACGTGTGGTGGTGAAAAATGTCTACTCCATTTTCATTCATTTTCTTTTTATCACTTTATCAAAGTGATTTTAGCGGGAGTAACCTAGAAAATCGGGCCTCTTCAGGTGCAACGAAAATTAGCGATTGGTTGATTTGGGTCACGTGATTCGTGAGGGAGCGTGGGGTAGATCTCAAGGAGTGGCGTTGTCTGGTATTGAGCGATCGCGCCTGTAATTTGTTTTCTATCGGTTCAAATGTTTGCATATCAATAAAATTTTGTGGCCAAAAAAGTCGGCTTCATTTCCTAGTCGGAACAGTTGCTTCTGGGCCTCAGTGAGACGAATCGTACCGGAGTACGAGTCGTGCAGTTTTTTCTTTAACATATTTTTCCAATTTCAATGAAAAAAGAGTTTGTCGCGATCATGTGAATCATTCTGTTCGATAGGTTTCGAAGAATGAAAAAAAGATTCGAAAATTCTTTCTTTCCAAAATGATTATTTAAACTTCAATTACTAAACATTTCATCTTTAAAGCTACACTAAAGTATTTCGAACATGTTGATCGCAACGCGAAATTTATTTTATTTATTTTGCTTCGCGGGAATGTTTAATTTTTACAAGATATTATATTACAATCGTTTCTCGTTTTATAATATTATTTAATTATTTGTATTCAAATTTATTTTTTGTCGATTTCCGTGTCTACCCCTCTGAGAGTCGACGTGTTCAAAAGAACTGCTAAAAAATTACTTTATCCCTTTACCTCAACACACGTCGAAAAAAATTACGCGTTACGAAATATTCTTTCACCGCGCCGATAAAAATTTCAAAGACTGTCGAGAAGTTTAAAAATTTCTTGCCGATTTCAAATTTTCTCACGGGAAGGCGATAATTCGGTTCTCGAGTATTTCCATGTTGTCAGTAGCGACGTTGCCATAAAATGTAACTTGCGAAATGTCAAGACAGTTTTCTAAACTGCGTGTGCTTCCGCGTAATTCCGCACGCTCTAAACCGTAGGTGTTTCCGCCGAGGAAACCCGCGCGCGACGAAATTCTTCTTGCCCGTGCGATCGCCCCCTTTGAGAATTAAACGCGATCGTTCTAAATTGCACCTTTGCTATTTCCCTCGCGGCGCGGCACCTTAACGAGCATCGGGTAAAATCGAGAGGATGCTTGCAGAACGGACTGCAGCGATGCGCGTTTAACGCGCCGAGTCGCGACGTTCGCGGATGTATCTTCATCTCGGGCGTCGTTCTGTTTAATTAGTAGGCTCGCTCTCGTCGCGAGCATTGTTTCTCGTAACTGGTTTCTCTCAGAGCAGGGGAGGGTAGGCAAAGTGGCGGCAGAGAAAGACGAAGAGAGAGAGAGAGAGAGAGAGAGAGAGAGCGGAAGAGAAAAGAAGGAAAAAGAGTTGAGGGAGGGGGAGGGAAATGGCAGCCGGAAAGGAGGATACAGAGGAGCGAGGGAAATTCAAAGAGAGACGCGAGAAAGAGAGGTCGGAAAGCAGATAAATAATAAAGCCGTTGACTTCATAACTCTACTCATTTTTGCGGGCTTCGACCCTCGTGTTCCCTCCTCGCCATTCCTCCGGCCGCAGGTTTCTCCTGTTATGTTGAACAATACTTGAAAAGAAGTCCGAGGAAGGTTGTGGGAAAGGGGTTGGAACGGGTGAAGGCCGGGGGTTTAAGCGGCGGGACAACCATGTCCGATTAATTGTGCCCGGAGGACTTGCACACTCAAAGAGGATAATTCACCCATGCTATTTTATTCCCATTAACGCAAGCTTTTGCGGTCACGTCCGGCTACCGGATTTTTTTTCACCCGACCTTGCCGATTGCACCGGTCTATCGTACAATGCATCGCGATCCAAGTGGACAAAAATCACTTTATTTTGGCTGTCGTGAAATTTTAATCTTTACCACGAATCATTGAAACGATCGAAAATACAGGAACGATTCGATAATTATCGGCGATGATAGTTTTCATTATATATTTGTGAAAATTTGCGAAGACATTTTTCTTTAATTTGACAGTAACAATTGCCAGATTATTTTATATTTATGCTAAAAACAAAAAAAAGCAGCAAATTGTCATTCATGGTCTGAAGAGATACAAGAGGCTGAAATCTACAGGGAACTTTCAGCATGGTATAAATACAATGCTTTTACTCGATTTGGTGCACATGAATAGATTGATAAATTTAAAACTGATCGCCAAGAATTAAAAAAATTTCTTTTAATAAAGAAATGTATTTTTTTGAGAGTATAAAGAAGCTTGTACGAAAATAAATAAATTTGAATAAATTTTATAATTACATTTCTAATCACATAATTATTGAATCACATTCTATATAAATCCATACATTCGTAAATTAATTTTATAAAATCAAATAATCTTGATATTTCTTCAAAATTGCTCGTTTCGAAGATTTGTTTTACAAGATAACATACTCCAAATTTATGAACCGTAGAGAACTTTGTTTGAACATATTAGCAATGCATTTTTGTGATTTATGCTGGATATCTTTTTATAAAAATATTTTCCTGTTTCATAATATAAATATGCTTTTCAATTCCTTAATTTTATTTAAAAGATTTATGAATCGCGAGCGTTGATAATCTTTTTTATTACATTTTGCGCCAGATTTTAAAAATGTCAAAATATTTCAATCAAGTATCTTGGTGATACCTTCACTACGTTGCAGCGTTTATTTCCGTTGAAGTTTCCCAACTAATATTCTCTTGCAGAATATTCGCATTTAGATACTCTCTTTTGCACAAATAACCATAAATAACGACGGTGACGAGAAATAATGTCAACGAACGGTAATATCAATAGTGGCAGATGGTGAAACGAATTAATCTCTCTGCTAAATAGATCTGCAGATGGATTTAACTTTACTGAGTGGTTAAAGAGCGAATTTGTGTTAGGATAACGTTGAAAAATGTCGTGTGATTTTATTATAATTTTTATATAGAACGTTGTACGTTATTCTACAAACATTAAAAAATCAAGTTACGGAATGGAAGATTTATATGGCAAAGTTCTTCTTGTATTTCAAATATTGCGTTAGAAATTTGTTAGCGTGTAAAATATCTCGCTAATGATATCTAGTAAGTATCTAGTAAGTGTCTTGTATACTTTATTAAAAATTTTTTAGTACAATATTTTAATCTTTTTTATAACACACACTCTTTCCATCATATACCAAGATATCATTCCTCTTGCAAGATATTTTGCATTCTGAATGAAAAATCTAAAATAGGATATAATGTAAATTCTACTTTTAAATCCTGTTACTGAGCACAAGAAAATAACTCAAACAATCATTAAAACAATATGAAATATCTTTTATCTATTTTAGGATATTAGTTAGTACATCGTATAAATTCCACTTTTAAATCCTGTTACTGAAGGAGAACGAAAAAATAATTCAACAATTCATTAAACATAATACAACACGAAACATAATACGTTAAACCTTGATATTCGATTTGATAACTTCAGTACAATTTTCTAGAGAAATATCAACGCCAAAAGTTCGATTTTTAATGAAAAGATGTTACAAATCTCTCTATATTTCCACAATTTTCCTGCTTCCTTCTGCCACTTTAAAAAGAGCAAATAAAAAATTTTACGCTACTCAATGTCACTGTAGCTACCTCAATGGATATTGATAAGATAAAACAGAGTACTAGTAAGAAAGAGAATTTCAGGATAAATCCGGCTGTTTGAAAAAGTTCTGTTTGAGGTTCCCGCAGCACGGGCTAACGGGCGTTAAATGCGAATGTGCGATTGACATTGATTTACATTCGTTTCGTATTGCTATCCGGAAAGTTCCCACGATATCGGGCGGAACTGCTAACTGCTTGTCTGTCAGGGACAAAGATAGAACCGGAAGACGTGAGATCAGCACTTTTTTGCAAACTCTCGAGCACCGTACCTATTTCTCAAGAATTTATGTTGGTCAGAGTTAATTCGTTTCCGACGTGTCCTCCCGGATTTTTCGAACGATCGACAGTTGAACTTGGCAAATATCGGAAAAAACACCAGCGATAAAAATACCGTGGAAATCGAAAATTCTTTCGTGATTTTCTCTTGACAATTCTTAAATATGTATGCTATCGATACTCTTTTCTTGTTGAAATATTTACTTGTATCTTTCACCTCTCGCTTTCTCGCGTACTATTATAAAATGCTTAAATTCTTGCGTTAGATCCCCGCTTTGTATTTAATTTTTCACGGATTTTAGAAATACTGATTTCCCTGCAACATATCGGTCTGGTGAACTACTTTTATTTTACACGCGATGTGCGATACTTTCAGCGGGGAAAATAGAGACAATTGTTTTAACAATAAAAGCGAGTATAACTATGATAGAATACGATGATTTATTCGGCAGCAGAAATTTATTATTTTTTCACCGCAGGAGAGCTACTTTGATATGAATTGAATTGAAAGTTAATCCTCCCTTTCACAAAGACGAGTTAAATTATCATTTATTTCCGCGGAAATGAAGTCGATGATAACGTATTGGCAGAGCAATTTCCTCGAATTCATCACCCCTCGTGTGTAGCGTGGGATAAGTAACAACAGTGGCGATAGACGAAACTGAATTATTTAAAAAATAATAGTCCGAGGGAAACATTGACGACCAACACGCGTGTTGAGTCATCGAATGCTGCAACATGGAATTATTTCAACCCCCAGCGGTTCTTTCTCTTTCGACCTGACTCTCCGCGAATCACGGCCGTATCGATATTTTACGCGAAGAATACTTACGAGTTACATTCTGCCAACATCGGTCTCGCACTTGAAATTAATTGGTACACTCACCTGAAACAGAGAGAAATCAATATTAGCACTTCCCGAAGGAAAGAAAGAAAAATATTCCAATGATTAAAAATTGTCCCGCGACACGAGAAGAAAATTTCAATTCTCGCGATGTTTCATTGAACAACTTCGAAGTCAGCGCCGATTAACGAAACTTTAGTTCTGAAACATTAATTAATATCCATCTATCAACGGATGCTTGTTAATTGCTTGTTCCAAGTAGACTGCGACTGATCGATTCGCATTATAATCGCGAACGTCCAAGTTGTGTATATAAAGTTCGATGCAATTTATTTTGCAAAAGCAAGACTGTCGAAAGTATCGACGCGAAAGGTTCGTTCATTGGCACTGAACTTATCGACTTGTGATAGTTACTAATAACATTTAGACGGTCTGGTATTGATTGTATAAGTACACACTGTATCATAAAATTTTTTAGTTTCAATTTTTGTCTTTGACTTTGTTCTCTTCACTATTTTACATTATAAATATAAAGAGTTCACAATAATAATGTCAATCCAGTATTAAAAGTACAAATGAATCTGAGAAGGGAAAGATATCCTTGAAGGGAACCAAAATTGGAATAATTTAAAATCGAACATCTTTCTAGGTTAATATTTAATTGAAAATCGATGGAACAACTTGCAGGAACAACGTCGGGACAGTCCGGAGCCAGGCAAAGGCAAGGAAAAACGACGGTAAACGACCAGACGGACAATCAGGAGGTGGAACGATACGCAATTCGAGATTTCGTCGATAAGAACGCAAACCCGACACTCGATAATGATGCCCATGAGAATGAGTCAACCGTTAAGGGGTAGACATCGGCATAAAGGGTTAAAGAGGAACCGTCCAAGTTCAACGTGGCCATCAATATTTAAGCGACGGAATCACTGATTCAGAGTGTGTTAACACGTGTCAAACGTATCGTCAATTAAATTGATTCGGCGTATCTTGACGGAAAACACAAATGTGAGAATTAATAACGCAGCTGCAATCAACGTTTTATTACCTGTGTTTCTCCGTGCAAATTGTTGTGCGTGATTAAAAGTTGAAACTTGAGATTGTATCGATTTTAACACAGATAAATAAATTGCATTGAATATTGGAGAAATACGTCGGTTGAGAAAGAGGTTTGAGAAATTTGACGCGAAGGGAATTTTTTTCAATTTCCTTCTTTTTTAAGTATAATGTGATAAGGAATATATATAGATAATGTATGAAAATATCTGTAAATAATATGTAAAAGAAATAGGAAAGTTCTGTTGAAGAAATCTCATTAAAGTTAATTATTAGAATATATATTTCATTTGTAAAGACAAATAAAAGACAAAGTTGTAATATACTTTGACGAGGTGAGTAATAAATGATATATGACTTTTATCCAGTATTTCGATATTTCGATCACTTTTCTGAGAATATATATATCATACACGCGAGAAGCAAATCTATTTCTGTGGGATCAATTTTACAAATTTATCGTATTACATACTATGTCAAATTACAATTTCATCAGACAGATTCTATCATGAGACAGCACCGCTGTTTTTTTAATCCGTTTTATTATGATGTAAAAAATTCATGCGAGTTAATGATCATGTAGAAATTATTAACCCTCTTGCCTTGCGATTTTCGAGACATAAAGCGTCGAAAACATCCTACGTGATTTGTATTTATTTATCAAGTTTGGAGAATTAAAATTAAACATTCAGCAGGACTACAATTTATAATTTCCAACTTTTGTGTCACACTCGACGTTGTAACTCGGTAATTATGTTTCAACGTCAACGAAAGCCGACGCTGACTTTGCAGAGAAACAATCACGAGGATAAGGAGAGAGCCAAGGCTAAGCTCTGATATTAAAGAAAACTAAGAAAACCGAAAGAGAAAACAGAGTTTTATTATTCAGAAGCAACTTCTCCCCCCGATCGAGCGAGCGATTCCCATCTTTTCATCGGTAGTGCACCCTGTCCCAATTGTGCGCTGCCCTCCTATCCCCTGTAACGCAATATAAAAGATTTCTTACTGGAGAAAATTTCTATTCCGTGCGCCGTGCGGAATGTTCCCCGTGCGGCGGGGCGGAAACAGGCAACGGTACACAACTATAGACATGCAACACGTGTCGGTAAGTATCCAGCGTACAGATAGACTAGGCAGTAAATAATTTAGCATCCCTTGCCGCCCGGCAGTCTGCCGCCCTGTCTGTAAATCCGCAATAGCGCTCCTCTTTCACTCGCCGCTGCCCCTTTTACCCTTTCTCGTTACAGAACGTGAATCAATTACGGCTGCCGGCATACTTGCACACACGCGGTCATAAACGAGCCGGCCGATTGACATCTGCCCGCATACTGTCGCGGAACCGACAGCTGAAGTTTGTTGTTTGTCAGTGAACGAGAAAAATGAGCGACTTTCCACTTTCTTTCCATTTCTTTTTCTTCTTTTTTTTTTTTTTTTTTTTGAAATTGAACTGGGACTTAGAGAGAAGTTAGAGTCCTTTTCAATTCGCAGCAGGAGATCTGGGTCGCAAAGATTCTTGCGAGAGTAGTGGCGCATCCACGCTGCGAAAGTTACGCGTTGTCGTATTTTAACTTGTTAACGATTCAGTAGTGAAACAACGCGAGGATCGCGGATGAAAAATACGAGATGTTTTTATACATGTTTCTTGTTTGGATTGGTGCATTAATGCAAGTTCGTTTTTATATTGATTTTTCTGATTTTTGTGACATTTAACGAGGCTTTTTTTAAAATTCTTTTCCATTAAATTGTATTATCAAGTGATATTTTTTAATATTTATTGAATTTTTTCATCATTATTATATTAATAAAAATATAAAGTATTTGGTACATGATAGTTAGTAAATAATATGTTTATACTGATATCAAAGTGTTTCTTAATTTGGTATCCAATATTTTGAAACAAATGTCTATTATACATGTACTATTCTTAATCGTAATAATATAACTTATCAAACTTTGTAGTAATATAAAAATATAAAACGGTAATAAATTAGTAAAATCATTAATTATAATCAATTTAAATTATTCAACAATCAACTATGTCTACAAAAAGAGAAAAAAATGAAATATCCCACGAAATCTTCTATTCTAAAATTCTAAAATTCTAAATGCTATGCAATATGAGTGTAATCAATTTCTAAGTACCATGGCAATCAGCAATTGTGAAAAATAATAAATTACAGGCGAACAAATAGCGTCGTACTTGTAAAAATCAATAATTGTATCTCTTGCGCTTACGTTTACCTTGCATGGACACCTTCATGTATGATTAATCATTCACAACTGTGAATCCTTGAAATACATGACAAAAATTGAAAAAATCCCAAACTAAATCTCGTTTAACACGTCCGGCGGAAATAAAACGAAGTATATTTGATACGACTAAAACACCTTCGCTATTTATATTTCAAGCTTCACTTTATTAAATTTCACTTGAATGACAATCCAATTAACCGTCATCCAACGTATTATTTTTCACCGTACATCGTTAAAATCTTTCGTAACAAGAATTCTTTACAAACGAGGACGAAGGAAACGAGAAAAATAACTCGAAAGTAGTATCGATCAAAATTGTTCTTTCGACGGTACAAAGAGCAAAGATAGTGTTATGAATCTATCTACAGCAATAACCACGAGATTTCTTTAACAATTTAATGCAACGACACGAGGATTTGATTTCTTTTACAATAGAATTCATTCGGAGACGAGAAATATATCACTATCATACATAACTAAGAGTCAACCAAATAGTAATGAAAAAAACAGCACGACTTGTACCCCAGTACGATTCGTCTCACTAAAAGGCCCAGGAGCAAGTGTTCCTGATTGATATGTAAACATTTGAATTGATACAAAACAAATTACAGGCGCAATCGCTCAGTACCAGACAACGCCACTTCTACTCGAGCTCTACCTCACGCCGCCTCACGAATCACGTGATCCAAATCAACCAATCGCTAATTTTCGTTGCATTAGCGTTGCACCTCAAGAGGTCCGATTTTCTGGATTACCCTTGTTAAAATCACTTTCAGTGATAATATATTTCGGCAGAGAAATCGCTGCAAAGAGAATCGTAGAGCAAATAATATCATATTTCGACCAATTAATTTTTTTGGTAAGTTTTCGTTAAAATAATATACTACTGAGGCGTCAATTCTTTCACGATAATTTAGAGTAATTTACAACTGTTATTACGAAATTTTCATATCATCAAGAGAGGAGAAATTATTACAAAACAAAAAGACGATTTCTATAAATTTCTCCAGATCTTAAACAATGAATCTAGATCTTAATCGGTTTTAACAGATTTGTTTCAGGATATCCATGTATTTCTATTACAAGTGTTCATGTGTATTTAAATGTATGTATGTGACCTTCAGACTTTCATTTCGACAAATTTCATTTGCCAGAAACAAAGATATCTCGATCTTGATTAGAGTCGCGACACGATATAACCAAGCAAATGAATTTTTAATTTTCAAATACACAATTCATGCGTACGTGTTATATAATTCTTAACCATATGCACACGTGTATTTTATTCCATGTCTACTAAAAAAAAGCATCTAATCTAAACAAATGGTTTTGACAAAAGCAAGACGTGCGCGCAAACAGTCACGTCAGATGATCGGAAATCTCGCGTTCAAAGCATCTGCCCCTACCGATCGTTCACGAGTTCCCTGAACGCAGTTTAACAACTAATCTAATTCAACTTGATTCCCGATAAACCAGAATAAAGTACTCGGCGGGGCATCGGGCATGAACGCACGACGTGTGAACAACGCAGATGCATTAGCAGGAATTCTCGTTGAAAAGTTCACGGCGAGATCAAGAAGTTTCTCGCATTTGGATACAACTTTCGGAGAAGCTTAATCTATTCCCGTCCGAAAACCGCGCCCGCGAAACCGCTTCGGATTTACACGCCCGTAATTTATGGCACGTTCTTTTCCCTCGCGTGAACGCCTCGCGCTTCTCCGCGCCGCGCTTCTTTTCCGCTTCTTCTATCGTGCCCATACGCCGGCCAATATACTCTGGCCGTTGTTCCGTTCTTCCTCGATGCTCCCTCGGATCTCTCACTCGGCCGCTACCACCACCACCACCACCACGAGTAAGATGTAATTTACAAGTTTCAGAACCCGAGGACCGATAAATTTCGTGGACGTTCGTTGAGATACTCGAGAAATTGGAGAACCATTTCTCCTGGAGGGCCTTCTGACGTTCTACGAATTCTGTTTAGTCGTCTTGGGAAAATTCACCCATTTTCTGTTGGACAGATACTGTTCGAACGACGTTTCGTTCCTTCTTTGATTTCTTCCATATTTAAAATACACTTAAGCGGTAAAGAGACATCTTTCTGTTACCGTTTGAATGCCACAGAGAAAGAAATTTAGTATCAATTGCGCGTAGGAAAGTGTCAGCTGGCGTACGCGATTTCTGAATTTGCAATAGATGCAGTTCTGTAAAATGTAATTATAATTGCAGATAATATGAATTAAACTGTAGGGCAAAGCATCCAAGAATCTTTGACGTAAGTATTTCTGAAGAAATCTGACAGTCTTATTATTAGGTTACTGGGTTTCTATTTGCTAAATATATTCTTGGATCTTTTACATACTTTCACACTTTACGTGCACTTTCAAGATTCTTAGAATTGTACGGACACCCGCAGTCAATTTTAACAAAAGAACTCTTACTGAAATATCGAAAAATTCCAAAAAGTTTACAACAGCAATCGCGCTGACAAATTTGTCCTTTATGATAAAATGTAATACCGGATTGCACTGAAATCGAAAGTAGATGGTACTTGCGAACGTGACTCTAATCTTAGTAAGTGTTGGATGAATCTAGTTAGATCTGGGTTAGATTCGAATTTATCTTCGCTGTTCGCAATAACCACAGTTTCTCGTACCAGTAATCTGATGTCAAACGTGAAATCCCGCAACGTGCCGAACGTGTGATTTCTTCTTCCAAGATGGCGTATCTGTTCTTACTCGTGGAAATTTCAAACGTACGATCGTCTAGTGATCGTTTGGAATTTAATCATTGTAGTCATTTGAAAATTTTTATAAGCAAACCACAGTATGCTACAGTGTATTACATTAAACATTATGAAATTTTATTGGCATTCTAATGCCAAATTTAATTTTACCAAATAAAAAAAAAAGAAAAAAAGAAATAGTATTTTCAGCATCGTTACTTCTCTATATTTTCCAATCTACAACACTGATCAACTCTCAAACAACAAACACGCTGAAGCTACCGTACAAGTTTTATTCCATCGTTCGCACGTATGAAATCTACGAACCTCCCTAACACCGTCCTAATCCCTTCCTTTATTACGTTAATCACGTTCCCGTCGCAAACACAGAGTTTCCCCTCTCAGCGATCGCTTTATCATCTCATTTCGAAGCGTCGTTGAAATTTACAGTCGCGCAATTCGCAAAGACGACAATGCCGTTGACACGTGTGCACCCCTGGTATTAATCTGATTACCAGAGCATATACGACAGACGATCGAACGATTGAAAGCAAATGCTGTCCCCGTACTGTCGTTTCGTAGATCTGTTGCTAGAACAGAGGAGTAACAGAACTGACGATGGAAGATGGTCCTTGCGAAAATAACAACTAGAAATGAGATCGAACACCTGCTAGTTAGATTCGTATCTTTAGTCGTTCGATATCTTGACGAGCATCTGTAATACACGTTTGACAAAACTTTTTCTTTGCATTTGATCGCATCAAGTATATACTCGTACAATGAATAAAGAAGAAAATCTTTTAATCCAGAAAATCCCATTACAGATATCGATCTCTACTTGTTTCTGAAATCTGGGTATCCATACCAGGGTTCGAAACTAAGGTTTTATAAAATGAGTACGTTGCAAGCATAGTTGTTGAAATTGGAGTATTTTGGAGTAGCATTCGAAAGTCACGAAACGACACTTAATGCATTCGTCTTGTATAAAATGCATACAATGTTAAACTTGATGGGAATACTCGTACTATAAACTTGTAGATTGAACTATATATAGTGTACTGGAACTACAATGGAATATATAGATTGAACTTGACTTGTACGTACATTGACCTCGATGACTACGATAGAACGTAGATATTATACATTGTAGTCTTAATTTAAACATTTAATGTACAAATAACGTGTTCATTTTACACAAGATATCTTTCGTCGAAACATTTCTACTTTCGAATACCCATGAAACGAAACATAGATATCCTACTCGACTTGTATAAACTTGATGGAAATACTCGTATTCTAGACTGGAACTACAATGGAGTATATAGATTGAACTTGGCTTGTGCACACGTTGAGCTCGACGACGTGTGCGAACTTATACGTTGAACTACGATAAAATGTAGCTTTAATTTAATCATTTAATATGCAAACAAAAACAATATTCACTTTATACAGGATGATCGTCGAAACATTTCTGGCTTCGAGTACCATTCGATACTTGGATAAATGTAGATAAACTTAGCTCAGTTTCGTAGGTACACATTAAACTCCATTTGAATTTCATCCCTAGCAACAACGTGGCACCGTCATCCTTGGTATCACGACAAAGCGACGCGCGCGGGAAAGAGGGTCGGCATTAAAAAGAATTCTGGGAAACGATTCAGGGGATTTCGTTCTAATCTGTTCGACAGATAACGATCGGTCTGCCACCGGTTGGATATGGCAAAAGGGGGTAAAAGCGCGCGGCGCGAGAGGTGGT
Source organism: Melipona bicolor (assembly GCA_030673865.1). NCBI lineage: Eukaryota > Metazoa > Arthropoda > Insecta > Hymenoptera > Apidae > Melipona > Melipona bicolor. Next base: position 1,080,916 of record JAHYIQ010000029.1, read on the forward strand.
TACATCGGTCTGGCCCCCAACACGAGACGATGAGGGAAGGGGTGGAGGGGGGAGGGGAGGGTGGATTTCAAACAGATTGGCTTGCATGGCAGAAACTCCCGAAGTCGGAAGCTCGTTATGTGCAGCACGCAAACACACGACTCGAAATTATCTTCGTAATTAACTGCACTTCTTAACATAACGCATGGCGTGCCAACAGGGCCAGACGGCGGGAATACGTATTTGGCGGAATCTACCAAGACGATATGTAACCCGAAACTGGCACCAGCTGCTAGCCGCCTTTCTGGACGCTGGTGTGTACATATTACACGTGCTTATGTATCCGACCTGCACCACGACCGTACACCCAGGATGTCCCATAACTTGCGATACCGCACGTCCTCCTATCGGGGAAAAGTATTTCCCGCGTTTGTGTGTGAGGCACGGTTGCGCGGGCTGGAGCGCAGCCGGTCGGATGGCATAAAATTTCGAGCGCGCCTCCGAGACTGGCCTTTGGTCCCGCTCTGGCTTTTGACTTCGGCACTTTGACCGATGGCCAATCGTCGAAAGTGAGGAGGAGGCCCGGGCGAAATCGTACGATCGTCGGCGTTTTTTCCGTGCCGGATCTTTCCATTTTCTGCACCTGTTCCAATTGTTCGACGCGCGTCGAGTGCTTTAATACAGAAACTTACTGTTTCATGGAAATGATGTTGGGGAACATTTTTTCTGTTTAATTCTATTTAATTTATACCATCGAAAGGTGAATGGAGAGCGGATTTTTATACATAATTGATGTTTTTTTTTTTCTGGGAGGGAGGGATTCGTTATTTTATCGTTAATCTGTCAATGGGATATCAATCTTTTAAATACAGTAATTTCTTTGTTTATATCGTTATTTTATTTATTCATCTTATTTATATTATATGTTTTATTCCATTATTTATTTATATTTTATTTACAATCAATCCGATTGCATTAATTGTTAATTTCACAATCATAGAAGTCTTTAATAACTCAGATAACAAATTAGAAACGAAGACGTATGTGCTCTACTTTGAATATTTTATATTTCTTTCTACATCGCGTTATACATATTCTACGCATGTTTTGCATAAGAAATCCTCTAATTAATTCTGAATTACGTAACAAAAAATGGCGATTTACGAAACCATCTTGACCTACTTTGATAATCATTTATTTCAATTGATCTAAAGAGACAAATTGAACAAAAAGTTTCGGTCCTACATTTGCCAGCTGCCCACTTTCCCTTTCAAACCGACGTACAACTTCTCTCAATTCTATGCAATTGAGCGTTATTAAATTCATTATTAAATTCATTGAAAAGGTGATAACAATTTTAACTCGTCAACACGCACATTTCCGTCCGTTACACGCACCAAGAGATGATTCCGGCGAAAAAATACGTTCCGAATTGGCGCAATGGTTGTTTATCAGAGTTGCAAATTGTTTGCCAAAAGCCGATATTCATTTCGACTATTGTTTTTCCCGCCTATCGCCAGGCACGTCCCGTTACAACGACGTCCATTGATTTTCGTTGCTGTGTGTTGCATCAAAATTTCACGCGCACATACGTGTACTACACCACGATATCGCTGCACGTTGTTAATTGACGGCTTAAACGAGTCGCTTCGTTTCGTTGCGTGATACCAAAATGCCTTTGTAATTAGAATAATTGGTGTGCACTTTCGCAAGGATTATTCGTTTCACATCGTGCGAGTGATATTAAAGCACCAACGTGTGTATTTGTACGCAAATTTTCTGACGATCTTTGCTACAATAATGGCCCTTGTTATTAGGCGGAGGACTTTCATGGAAATACGATTTGAAAAATAGACTGCCCATAAAAGATTATTTTCGATATGTTACGTGCATTCTGTGTTGCACACTCACAATTTTGCACTTTTATATTTTCTATAATTTATGATTATAATTTTCCTACGAAGTATTTGTTTATCATGCTACATTTCGTTTTAATGACACCAAATTTCCAGATTCGCACGAGTATGTTAAATGTAATGAAATGGAATTAAAATTTAATGTAACTTGAATCTGATTATTTAGTATGTAAATGGTAATTTTTATTAATTTTATTAATATGTAAATATTATTATTATACTGTAAACTAAAATTTAATTTTATACTGAATGTTATAAAAAGCATGTTACACTTTTTGGATATTTTATATATTACCAAAGAAATATTATCTTAATTAAAACTTAATTAAATCGCACAAGAACCCCTTCAAGATTAATTAACAAGGTTTGTCATACAATTACACTAAATTTCAACATGATTAACAAACGTTCTAAAATTATATAAAATCATAAAACTTCACAGTCATCTAAATCTCAAGGAGATACAAATTAATTATTTATTTATTCGCTTTGATTCTACTTCGTTGAACTATTTTTGTAGTCACTCGATGATTTCCGGGAAACACGGTAAAATCGAAAGAAACACTACGTAGAGAAGTAGCTTCTATAACCCATATTAAAGTTTGCTAACACAATTCTTGAAAGTGTTGGCACGAAACACAGTTACTTCGCAGACGTTTCATAAATTGTTCAGAAAACATTATTATAACTGTCGATAAGACATATCGATACACGTTGCATTATTTCCCTGGAGATTATCGTTCGTATTAAGAATTCTTAAAAATATCCGAGATTTCGAAATTTTTAAAATTAAATGTTTGTAATAATTTGTAACGTTGCAATTCTTCTCTTGCGTCAAATGTATGTCAACATGAAATCGACATCGTATTTTTGACTGTTTGCAATTATACGATGTTTACGAATTATACAGGTCGCTGTTATGTAGTATTATTCGCGTTTTGAAATATCATGGCCGTAAAAAATGTGCATATTTGAAATGTGAAGGATTAATTTTGTCAGGGAAAATATCATAATGTTTATTCTAAAGTATCCCAAAAATAACACTTTTGAAAATAACATTTTCAATATTCATCCATTACTTGTATTTATGTATTTGTAAAATATTCAACACATTTTTTGACAGAAGAGAGAAGAAATATAATGGACACGTTAAAAATATTTCAGTCTGAATTACGCCAAAATATAGAACTAAATTAGATTAGAATCTTAGATTTAGAATCTTTTATTTTATTTAATTTTATTACTAATTACGCAGGTTGCGTTCTATGGAGAAATACGAAATAAAATCAAATATTCTGAATTTTAGTAATCGATAGTGATTTTTAGATATAGAATATTATACGTAGTTACAAAATTATCTACTTTCTTATTCTATTAATTAATTAATTCTAACTTGCTTTTACATATTAATATTATTTCCACTGGATTACACAAATGTGGTTATAAAATTATCGACTCTTTAGAGTATTTTCACCCCAAAAAATTACTACTATCGTCTTTAAAATTTTAATTTTGTACTTTTTATTCCTCTTTTAAATAATTATTTGGCATAATTACTAACTCCACTAGCTCCTCGATTTTCCAACATTCTTGCAACTGATCGATGTAGAAAGGATTCTTTGACGGGACACGGTTGCAAAACGGAACTCTATCTCTGGCCGAGATACAGTCAGTAAGTTATAATAGTTCAGTTTTCTCTTCATAAGCCAAACAAACTGACGTGACACTGGGAACAGCCAAACAACTGCCGAGCAGGTTAGTCGAAGGCACGAAAGTTCCGTCTGTTGCTTATTGTGTTCCGCGCGTTGTTTGTTTTTGTTCGCTGCAACGCAGCACGACAGAGTTTCTGTGGAATGTTACGTTTATTTAATACGCAGTCCCGTCTTTTGACGGAACAACTGCAGTTTTATAACCGATGGATTACGATACCGCGTGCGCGGTGTTTCAAGTCGTCGAAGAAGGGAAACGCAATTTGCCAGATAGCGGCAGACGTGTAAGAATGATGTTTGAGGGAGGGAAAGTGGCGGAATGTCTTGCGGAAACCGAGATCCAGCGAGAAAGAAGCGAAAGGCTGCAGGCAAAACGGAAACGAAAAAGTCAACTTGGTATAAAATGCGACTGTAGTTGTGCGATGTAATTTTTTTTCTTCCCCCCCTTTTCTTTTTTAGAGGATAGAGTATAAAACACGTATTACTTTGAAGAGGCTCGCAAGAAAGTAGATAAATGTAGCGCATGTGTAACGCTGTTACGCTACTTGCACGTTAATTAACATACGTATTCCTCTTAGCTGCGAAAATGTGAATAATACGTTTAACTTTTATTGAATGATTTACTCATGGAAATGTTAAATTATGTTCTACCTTGTCCTGCTATTGTCTCAAATATTTGTTTTACTCAAGTTTGTAATTATTGAAAAAGTATAATACGTATTAAAATATATATTTATAATGAATATATAGTGTATTATAAATATATATAACAAAACAAACTTGCCTGTGTCCTTGTGGTTCGGATGAAACGAACGATTCTTTGCAAGTTATTTGAAAAAATATTGGGAAAGTATAAATAATGATATATAATAAATATAACAGATATAATAATGCACACATGTATCTGTCGTTTAATAACATTTTTTATAATTGAGAAAAAAAACAATAAACGTTTGAATTAAAATTATCGGAAAAATCAAGCAAAGTCAATCTTGAAACGATTACAGTCACACCCTGAAACGACTTTCTATACAAATCCCTCTGCAGCAAAATTATACGACAATGAAACAGAGAGAAAGAAAGCAGACATAAAGCAATTAAAAAAATACGCTTTTCCGTTCTTCCGTTCGCGGAATTTCCCCCGTCCGCTCTTTCCAAATATCGCTTTTTAAGCTTCAATGTGCCTTGCCGGTACGCCAGAAGCCAGCATAATACGTCAAAGGCAGCCGACTCGCGCGTGAATATATTTTTCAACTTGTCTAATTATCCGACTCTTGAAAACTTTGATGGCGTTCAATTTAATTGAAATTTATTCGATAGACAGTATGCTCTGGTAATTTTTAATAATGAAAGCGAGACTCCCCCGAGAATTATTCCGCCACATATGCGATTTGAAAGCAAGCTATGAACAGCCGGAAGAGTGAGTAGCAATTTAATAAATGAGTATTGTTAAAACGAAGGGGACGAACAAACCTCGCATACTGCATTTTTGAATTTTTAATTAAAAGGTTCTACCTGGGGCTCGAATTTGATATTGGAATATCAATAAAAATATTTATTGCATATATGTTTAATAAATCACGGATGTCAAATAATAATAATAGTGATGTTAAAATTAACATAATAATTAAAATAAATGTTATTCTCTGATTTAATCGAATACATGTAGATGTAGTATGTGATCTGTAATAATATTAGATAATTTTAATTTTCTAATCTCATTCAGTTTCTAATTGTATAAAAATATTTGATTCATAGGAATTTTGATTCATAGATACATGTATGTAACGATAACAATTTGGTCGTATCAAATATCTTGGAAGCTCTATTATTTAAGTATTACTACTACTACTATTATTATTATTATTTTATTTTATTATTTTTATTATTATTATTATTACATAACATTACTATGTAACATTAGTATTGTAGTATTATATACCATGTAATATTACATAACAATAATTTTTATATTTTACTTCTTTTCGTTTGTTTTATTTCTTTTTTTTCAACTGTTACTTTGTTTTATAATAAAGTTCCATCATGACAGATATTTCTTCATTATTCATAAATATTTTTTAAAGCAAAGAATTTATTGTGTGTATACGCTTGTGCCATGGGAAATCAAGTTTCAGCTATGGATATTTTTGTAGATTTTGACACGGAAGATTAAGCAATTTTACTTTATCGAATAGAATTTCCGAGTATGTTTTCTAGTTTTCCTCCTCTATTTGCATGGTTGTGTGAAACTCGACCGGTTTAAAGATCCCCAAAGAAATCTTCGGAAACGACGGTATTGAATATAAACTACCCTGACACGTGAACTTCTCGATTTACGTTTGAATTCAAACACCTTCAATTCAATTTACATAAATTATTATTGACATAGAAATGCACTCGATGTAACCCAGTTACATCTGCATTAATGTACAATATCGTTAGAATGCACTATCCATAGATAAAATAAAACCAAAAATACTCGATATAGTGAAATATTTTTGTTTTATTTTTATATTTGCTCCCTATTAAAATACTTTTATCAATCTTTCAAGGAATACGTATATATAATTCGAACATTTCAAAATATACAAAAGCTGCTATTAATATTTTAACTTGTCAAAATATATTAATAAACTGTCCAATATTGTTTTTCTCTTTTAATATGAACACAAATGAATTTTAAATAGATACAAATCCTTGATATTCATTTTAAAGAGCTTTAGTGGTCAATTTCAAAAAAATATTCTTTTTTGGTTTCAAATTTAAATAAATAAAAGAAATTAAATAAAAGCATTTCACAGAAATATTTTGTATAGAGTTTTGATGTTTCCAAAATATGTGATACCAATATGTGAATTTACAAACAGAAATGTACATGTATGTATAAAAAGATTTTATCAATCGATATTACTAAAAATAAAATGTTATATTAATAATTACATAAAATATTTCCTGCAAAATATTTCATTGCATTGACATCTCTGTAGTAAAAAATAAAAATAATTAAGGATTGATTCATATGACAATTTAGAATATTAATTACAAATATTTTTTTATCACCTAGATGTTTGACTTCCAAGACTTCCAGATGTTTGACAATAATTTTCGAAAATAATTTTCTACCACTGCTACAGTATGACGAAATGAATAGTAAAAGGCCTCCAAGAAAAATTACATCTCTTTAACCTGATATCATAATATTTAAAAAATAAATTTCAGGCAATAATTTGGCAGAAATATGCAACTATAGAATATAGTAGAATAACGAGGTATAAACGAACTGCGAAATTTTTAGACGAAAAACATGTAGTAGAGTCGTGGAAGGAGAATCTTGCAAAAGATTTAAAACATTACAGTTTGTGCACAACGACTCGCAAATTTGTCGTTTACTCGACCGTCTAGAAACTTTTGCCAAGTTTTCATATAGAGTGTAACTTCTTTCTCGCAGCTGCGGCACATTCCGTGCTTTTCGCGCTTCATCCATTGTTCATCGCTGCAGACTCGCCGAGTCAGATGGATAAATTGGCCGTTTAATTAAAGTATTACCCTATTATTCTCTAATAACTGTCGTAACTAATTCTACGGTGTCTTATTAATTTTTTATTTCACGAATGAATATACGACCGATTATGTTTCCAAGCATTTCATTTTTTCTCAATTTTATTTCTTAATTATAGTTGTTTTAAATAAAACATAACTGCAATAACGTGTGTTTAAATGGAGTTACTTAGTTGAAAATTTGTCAGTCTGCGAATTCTTGGAAAAAACAATTATTTCAGTCAGTTAGATATTTTATGTAGTATATTTTATATGTAGGATTTATATAGTATATTTTATATATGGGATCTAGTGAATTTAATAAATAATAATTTTTTAATATTTTTATTTCAATAAATATGTTTTTTACTATTTTTTAATATTTTTATTTTAATAAATATATTTCTCTATTTTTAATATTTTCTATTTTAATAATTATGTTTAATAACTATTAAAATTCAATAACTATCAACTATTTAAAATTCATAACTCTCTCAATACTGTTTTATTTAGATTATAGTTAGTTTGCGAGTCGCAAACATAAAATCGAAAAATAATCGTATTTTCAGGGGCCGCTTTTATTTCTTTAGAGAGAATTTTCGTAGAGAAAAAGAATTGTGTCACACAGACCATACTATACACTGAATATATTTCCAAAATTTCATTTATGAGAATTGTGAATTTTATATAGTTAACAGCAAAGATATTTTTGCATTACTAATGCAATATTGTGCGTTCGATTGAATTTCTTCTCGAATATATATATATATATATATATATATACTTCCTCGAAATAAATTAATATTCTTGGAGACTAAAACGTAGCTAATAAAAAAGGTAATAAATATATAGGTAATAAAATAGTTTTAAGGCTATTTCATGCTGCGGTAATACAAAGATGGAATCTACACTTCAATTAAAGGACCTAATAGCTCAATTTATTCCCAGCTATTTATAAATTATAAGATCACGAATGCGTTAAACATTAGCGAATCAAATTCAAATAGGGCATTTAAATTTTACGTGCATGCTCCGTTAAAACTAAAATAATGAAATCCGCATATAGAATGATGTTTGGTTGAAAATAAATCAAATCATCTTTCCAAGCAAAATTACCCTCCTCATTTCACATACTATTCTCTTTTGCGAATAAAGTGCAAAGAATGTTTCGTTAAATTCCATGTAAAAGTTAATTCAAGAGCAATCGTAAATTCCTATTTCTCTTCGTTACGAATAATAAAATTACAACATATAGTTCGTATTTAAAATAGACAATTCATATGGTTTGAAACAAATGTTGGATATTCTTAATTATAGTAATAAAAATGAATCTCTGTAAAAAATAATTATGTTTTTATTTGGGTTGATATGAAATAAAAATTAAACTACAGCACCTTTTAAATAATTTCGTTTGATAGAAATTAGTAATATTTTCAAATATTATAATAAAAATTAATTTCTATAAATTGTTACAGTGTCCCTTGTATTTCTGGATTAATTCCAAAACAATAAAATATTTTGGTAATAACTGTCTGCAAAAAAAAATTTGACAAAAATTATCACACACTTGTTTCAATAAATAATAAAACAGAAGCACAAAATGTTCAAGATTCTATAACCATCATCGTAGACTATCCACATTCCTGAATATTGAAAAGAATAAAAAAACGAACATCTATAGGTGGCAACGTAGTCCCGATATTCCCGAATTAATATATCATAGCTGAACATTTCGAACGTAATCGAAAATTAATTTAACTGGCCACAACGGTCAATATCAATCCTTAGCAATTCAAACGTAAACACACAACCGTTCCGCACGATTCAGTTACGTTACCGACATTACCATCGAATAATATTTCACGAGCGCGATTTAACGGAATAACGCGAACGATCGCGAATTAAATGGCTAAATTCGCGACTATTTCAATTAAAACACGCCTAGTCGTCGCGGAGGAGACTTGATGGGACACACACAGAGGGACCGGTGGATCCCGTGTCCACCGCTTTGGACTTCCGCCGCGGTATTGATTACAAATTCAGATAACATAACGAGCTAACGAGCGATAATTATCGCGCTCTCTCCCGGCCGAATCTCGCCAAGTGATTTAATCAACTTCGTACACCTATGTAACACGTGTGTACAAAGGCTAAGCGAGCGGACACATATTAAACGGCGGTGGCCCTTGACTGGTGTTAAGCCGGTTGAAGGGTGATTATGGGACTCGTCATTTGCCAATTACATTCCGTAAATTATATTCCAGGAAAGAAGAACTTTGTCTCGCGGCGTGTGGGTACGGATCGTTTAAAGTATAGCTGTTCGCGAAGGTATTAGAATACTCGTAAAGATGTATCACGATTATTGTATCGTGTGCGCATCTATGTACGGTTTATAGACAGTCAATCTATATCCAGTCAGTCACGGAAGTTTATAAATATATTTTGTATTATATATCAATATATTTATAATTTTATAATATAATTATAAAAATATTTCCATATAGAAAATAATCTTCGCGCGTTTACAATGAATTAATTATTCATGCATCGTACTTTGAGCATATCTAATAATGCACGTATAATTTTGCACGTTATGTGGTATTTCTATATGTTCTGTTTCACTTATAATGTACCTGCAATACCTGTAGTATTTTTATATAAATTTTTATTTTAATATCTTGCAGAGAACATACACATCTATTATTTCAATTTCGAGCAATTTACAACACAGTAGTTTTGTTATTAAAATCTATATATTTTTACCATTTATCTCCTAATATAATATAAAACAACATGACGTATATTTAGACATTAAAACGTTTCTTAACGAAAAAGTTTAGGTATCTGCAATAATTTTCGCAGATTTAAAAATTCTATCTTTTCCTGGAACTTTTGAACGTGTAAAATTGTTTGCAGCGGAGAGAACGCGGCTAAACAATATTCCAGTTTGAAATTTTAGCGGCCAATCCCTAGGGAATGCAGGATGCGAACAGAGCGCGATTCTATTCTAACGATAAACGCGCAGCTGCGTCCTACTTGAAAGTTATACAAACGTTTTTTATTGTACAGCGAGGAGAATACGTTCTCCAGTTTCTCTGAATTCGTTGTATGGGCAAACATATTTATAAATTTACATTTGCAGTTGTTGAATGAAGAATTTCTAAAGAAAGTGACAAATGCAATCAGAACATGAATTTCATTATTTTTATTTTTTGCCACATCATTTCTAGGAAGTTTTGACTTTAACAAAAAGGAATATTTCAAATGTATTTGTTTCACATCTAAGATAGTTACGCAGAAAAATTAAATTAGAATAAGTCTAAAGTAATAGAATTCAGAAATCTACAAGAAATTAAAATTAATCAATTCAGTCTCTAGTAAGAGTCTCGCATATTATTTAATCCGTGAAAATTGGAAATCTCAAATTCGACAACCACTAATTGATTTGTTAATTATCAAACATTAGAAAGCAGTATTACGAGCTATGACGTAGCGAAGTACTGAACACATGTCAGTAGTATAATCCTATTTCAAGTGTCAGGATATAGCAAATTGACAGGAACCGTGCAAAACAAATTCTAAATTCAATCTATTATTCCACACAATTATAGTTTCTCTCTTTTAAATTTTTTAAAGTGTAATTAATGTGCAAAATCCTTTCTTCTCTTCCAACAAAACATTATTTAATTAAAAGATTATCTTAAATTCTTATCGTTGGTTGTTCAAGATATTAATTCAGTATTATGAAAATGTATGTTCTGTCTTGGGCTTTTACTTTTACAATATAGGGAACCACTTGAAAGAAAATATCTCCATGAATTTCAAAGAAAACATTTCAAAAGAATTTCAACATTATCAGATGAACCACAGATGGTTCAGTTTAAGAAATTCATTCAATTTTAGGTTTAACATATAATTCAAAGACTACTAGAAATATCAGATTATATGTAAAAACATTTTAATTTGTAAAAATTACACAAAATGTGAAATTTATTATATTAGTCAAAAATGATACTTACTTACAGCTATGTAAGTTGAAGGCATAATTAGTTACCTATTTTCTTTACAACCTCATATTTCCTAAAAAAACATATGAACTATAATCTCGCCACATATTGAGAAATGCACAAGTTAATTTATGTATAAGTAAAAGCTTTGGTCCAATATATAAATCAGTCCAAATTAAAAAGAAATGATGATTACAAAAAGAATGATCTCGTTACTGTAATGTATTTGTAACATCAGATATCACTACTACGAGCAATTAACAGAACAGTAACCTGGACGAAATTTTATTTTTATGACATTTAATGACACACCAATCAACCTTTCGCGTGAAGCTTATGAATACAAGGAAATTACATCAAGTTTTTCAAATGAGATTTCACAGTAAAATTAATATGCAGGAAGTATTCATACGTAACAGGTTGGTTTCAAAATTTACATAAACATTCGCCAATTTCCCAGCATTATACTTGTTAGAGCGATACTACGCCGGCAAAGAAACGTCATGAAATTTTAATTTTACGGTGTCGGTGTACCTAAGCAAGTGAATTTCATACGAGTGGATTTCAGGCGATGCCAGATAAGCAAGCAGCATTACAACAAAATAACGTTGCAGTCGCATGCATTCGCGGACGTGGGATTACTCTTTCATACCATGCATATTGTTTTAGACAGAACACTTCGGAATGATCGAAATTAACGTCATGAATGCACCGTGGCGCATTGGCTTTGAATAATTGAAACTGCACCGCTGGCCACATCATGAATTGTAAATATTGTTCCATGACCCTTCAAGGCATCTTACGCTCTATTAAGAACGGTTAACTAGTGTTTCAAGTAGAAGCGTGCTATTAACTGCAACTTAGTTCGAAATGGTACTTAAGTGAACTAGAGACGGAGAAACGACGTTCGTGCTGCTGCGCAAAAATTTGAGGATATCTCGTAGTTTGAATGAAACTTTTGATGTAGGTTACTGAATTTTTTATTAGTATTGTTTATTTTCGTAAAATTATCAATATTATACGTGTTTTTTGTTGTGCAGATTCTCACAAAAGTATTCGAACGTCTATGGAAAATTTTTATGAATATATTACACGCGTTGTGTAAAGCATTTCCAAATTTTATCGAGACTCGACTATTGTGATTGGTTAACTTTGAAAACAACTGAAAACTCATGTAGAAAATATACGAAGACGTATTTAATAAAAAAAATTATTGCTAATAGCATGAACAGCCATTGTGAAAAATGTTCTCCTTGAAGTTTCTTAATATAATATTATTAGTATATTAATTAAATATATTATAATTATATCGTGTGTTACAATTTCTGTAAATATTCTTGAATTTAAAAGAAAGAGTATTAATATAATTAGTATAATCACAGTGCTGATGCAAGTTATATTTATAATATATTTATAAAATATTCATAAAAATATAATTTTTCTCAACTAATATAATAACTGTCTTACAATTACTAGCTAGTATAATAACTGTTCTGAACGAGTGATACATTTTAAAGATACTCATCGCATTTCATTTAAAAGATAAGCATCTGTTCACCTGGCGTTTATCTTACATCTGTTGATGTAACGAGTAATTATACAGATATGATTTTAAATTACTCGTGCAATTTTGTCAGATATAAATCTTCTTTAATCTTTCTTGCTAAACACGCATAACGTTACATTAATACTAATGATGCGTAAGTATAGCACGTGACGCAATGGTCGGGGAAATCTGTAGAACCATACATCACATAAGACTATGTATGTACGGCGGTATATGAGGTAAAACTGACAATTAACTATACAATTGCATCCTGAATGATTGTTCATAAATTATTACTCGCCTTGCAATAACGATTGACAAACAAATTTGACAAAAGAATGATACTTGTGTTCACCTATCTGCAACTTTCACCGATTAAGAAACAAATTTGAAGAAATGAAAAAATAAAAAGAAGGTTGAAGGAAATAAATAGTACGAAAAAAAATAATTTTGAAGATGACGTATATAGACATAAAAATTAGAGAAAATTGTAATAATTTGTAATGTTTTAATTCCATAAATATAAGACATTTTTTTTATACTCATCAAATATTTATCGCACGAAATAATAATATATATTTTTTATTGTAACATTTAAATAATTAATATTAAATATATAATATTTAGATAATATATTATTAATCCGTAGATATTATTAGACAATATATATTATTATTCACGTAGAAATAGATATACGTACTTTATCGTAATACGACGATAGTTACATAATCTTATGAATTTATCTGAACGTTTAATTATCTATTTGCGTACTTAATTATTAGTTACAAAACTAATTGTGTCCGATATGATTATAATAATCAGACGAATGTAAATTTTGTCTATTGACATAAAACGACGTAATACGAAATACTACATTTTACTACTCGAAAGTTTATTGAATATTAAAATTCAGTAACTATTAAAGTTGTGCAACTGATGTTCAATACAAAATACCACTTCGATCTACGTCAAAATTAAATTAATAACGTCTTGATTCGACTCATTACGAAAATACTTGTTTTCACAAATATCGAAATATCGAATAAATCGTTTTATTAATTATTATACGCGAGAAGAATTCGACAATTTCCTCTCAACGTCGTATCAACGAGATTTCCAATAACAAAATCCACGAAGCATCGTGCAACTGAAAACCGTCGAGTATACCTGCAATTCGTGAAATACAGCACACATACGCCTACACGTACTACACGCACATATTGCATTCTCCGGAAAACAGTCGTAAGTTGCAGTTTTCTGTTAGCTTGCGATCACTGTTGGTCTGGAACGTATAAAGAAGTAGAGAGAGGGGAAGAAAGAGAGAAACAGAGCGAGCGAAACACCGGCGACACGAACGAGATGGAAAATAATAATAAACAGGGTAACGGGCCGATGAAGGAAGAGAAAATGAAAGAACGAGAGGACATAATGTGTAATAAAGGAAGTGGCCACGAAATAAGGGAAAATTGTCTGTAAGTTACATCCTTCCGGGACACGCTGTTACTCGTATGTTTGTTCTGCTGATATCTTCTACGAAACAACAACAACAACAACAAAATGAATGGTGTAATAATTTCAATGAAAGTATCAGGACAGCGACGATTAATAAATCTGAGAAATAGTATTTTACGTTGCCTTATACTATATTATGTATTATATTGTGGAAGTGGGCTTTTTTTATTAAATAAAAGTTGTAATAAATAGAATATTACAGTTGAAAGAGAATGTAAATCACATCGATAAAGTCCGATGAAAAATTTATTTTGCGCGTGTCATTAAAACTTAAAAGCCACCACTGTGATATTCAATCTCAGCGAGTTATTGCCCGAGTTTACTTATTTTTCATGCAGTGACTTGTACAACGCTCGACGTATATACGATTATTATTTTGGAGTATTACGATCTTCTTCGTTTATTTTGAGGGTGAAAAAGTTTCGTTTAGGTTTGAAAATTAATTCTGTGTCCTTTTTTAAGATAAACCTGCCACTTATTCATTGGTTTTGCTCTTGGATCGTTCCGATAGAAAACTGTTTTTTGGACCACAAGTTCTTGCATTTGAAAAGAGTTTTCCGTTTAACAATTGTTTTAATTCTTCGAATGTTCAGTTTTTAAATTTTTATGTTTACTCTCGAATCGTTAAAAATTTCATGTTCTTTTAAACAATATATCTGTTGAAAGCGATATATATTTGATGTAAATGGAATTTAAAATTCTAACTGGCTAATAGCCTATACAGTAATTCTTCTTTAAATTTCAAAATCTGTTTTTTTACTGTGACAGACGAATTATTAATAATTCTCTTTGTAGTAACATTGCACTCGTTAACTAAAATATATATTCGTATCTTTGTGAATAAAATTAACCAAATAGAACTTAAATAAGAAATTGTTTTATCCATTAAATACTGTATGCTATTATATTATGCATTATAATTATTGTGGAAGTTATTTGTTAAATGTAATAAATATTAGAATGTAATGTAATTAATATTATTAGTATAATTTACTAAATATAACAAATACTAGTATATAATAATTAGTATAATAGTAATACTAATATTTATTATTGTTTGTTGCTTTTGTTATTGTACTTATTGTTGAAACGGTATATTTATTAATAGATATATAGAAACTGCTATTTTGATACGTAATTGTGCTGTTATAATTGCATGAAATTCGAATTATTTTCGACACAAATTCGTTACAATTTAAATTACATCTCGTTTCCACTTTTGCAGAATTTATAAGTTCCTATCGTTCGCAGTTTTCATCGTGTAAAATACAGAGTGCAAATTAAAATGAAGTACTCTAAAATTAAACTTTCTCATGATCCAAACTTTTATGGGTCATTGACAACTTAACGATAGTTGAGAGTTTTACATGTAGCCAAAGCACAGTGCATAAAATTGATATCATTTCTGAAAATGATACTGCCATTATCTAACATTTTTTCTTGGAAGTAAAGTACAGAACAGAGCAGAGAAAGCTATTATTTGTATTGTGTTCTCATGGAAAAATAATACATGGAAAAATAATACTTGGATTAATAAATATGTGTCTGAATAGAAATAAATGAGATAAACACATAGAACGAGAATGACTCATGTGAATTATAATTAATTATCAGATTAGCAAAGCGTGGTTATTGTATAATAAACAACCTGTCAACTGAAACCTCCATTTAAATGTCATTTTCATCCACTATTATGAATAAATAATTTTGCAAATTATAGATATGCGTGTACGTGGTTTAATATTTTTTAGATATTTTTCACATTTCCAGTATAGAACAACATTATTTACTTAAATAATTATATACCCTTTAATCGATGATAGAAATTTTTAATTAGTAATAATTTTCATTTTCTCTATGCGTGCTAAAATTCAAATTTCATTTCCCCTATATTTGTTATAAATCAGATTTTCCTAATGTTGCTTGAGCTATTTATGCTTACATGCAGAAGGACGCTTCATTATTATTAAATTATACATATTTAAAAGTTAATACAAGTTACACGCGTACTTTATTCATAAGCGAATATTAATACAAGTTGTTGAAATAAATGATAATGTTAATTGATTAATTTACAGACAAAGTATTATCTACTTTCAATCACGAAAATTTTTAATACATTAACGCTAGAATTACCAAAATGTCAAAATAAACAATTCTTAATTTTTGTCAGAAACATTATAGATGTAGAACGATATATTTTTAGAGAGTTAAATGACTTTTCGTAAAATGTATAAATAAAAGTGTACTCCATTATAATGTTTCATTATTTTTCTACTTCAATGTCTCTGATGAAAATTTCAAGCTTTAATTATCGCTAATTTCCAAAAAAAAAAACAAAAATAAATGACTCTTTTTCTAATTTCATCAAAAAAAAGATATCGTTTTTTTTAAAGTATGAATCACTCTGTACTCACTTTTGAGTTTATTGCAATTTATTACAAAAAGTACTACTTAAGTTAATGGCCCCATACATGTGGAACAGTGCCATAAATTAAATAAATATTTTCATTTAGTTTCTTTATAATGAATACTCCCAACCGCTATGTATTTTTATCCATTCACGAAATTACACTAATTAACGCTTATTTTGCTCCGCGTGTAAAAAAAGTCAAACACAATACTTCACGAACTTTTCTCCAAATAGGAATATTCATTATAAAATACGTACTTTGTACATATAACGATTATATAATAAGTCTAGTTCTTGCCAAGCTCTAAATTTTATAAAAATTTGCCAATCGCGAAGTTTAAAAATTCATTTAAAACTTGTTAACGCGTATTTTTACATACAGTAAGTAATTACAAAATTGCAAGTTTCCAGAAATAGAGAACAAAATCAAACTGAATATAATCAACGAATTAATGAACAAGTAATTATTAGATTAGAAATATTTACACAATTTCAGATTTTTATGAACATGATTAAAGAGATAGACTCTAAACAAATTGCATAGACTCGACATCTACGATTTTTACGATACATTCTTTTTATATCCCGCGGATATTATTTTAGGAAATTTACATTTCTCAAAAATGCATAAATATCCGCAAATGTCTATTAACTGCATACGATGCTTTAGGTATGAAATAATTAATAATCGAATATAATCGCACAATATTTTTTACAAGAAATGTCTCAGTTCGCATAAGAGATGTTAATCATCAATTAATTAAAAAAAAAAGGAGAAGAATTAAAAGGAAATAGAAAAGTTTAAACTGAAACTGGTTACGTCAACGTCATTAACCAGTCTTCCAATGCGAACTGTCGAGGGTTCTTCAGACGGCGAAGGGGTTCCGCAGAGAATTCAGAATTCTAAATATACCGTTCATATTGTATTCCCGTGGTCGAACATAATGAGTCTTCGTGGCGACAATGGTGGTTTACAAAGAAATCGTCGACCAGATCGTGCGCCCGTTCGTCGCAACACCTATGATTTGCGACGAAACAACCTCCTGCTAGCGCGCCCTCTTCGTACAACGTTGGAGGTTCGCGTCAGTGTGCGTTAACTACACGTTCATATAACACGTGCCAAGCCATGCAGACTCCGATACAGGGTGGATCAGAATTAAAATCGTATTTTCAGGAAACTCTGTAGAAGCAATCTCTCGCGTTCATAGAACTTTAACAAACGATATCTTCTTTCGCGTCTTGAAACTTTCAGAACTTCCATTTGCGTATTTTAACTCATAAGGTTTTGTCTCGTATATTTAATTTATTTTCGGAAATTTTATTTTTGTGAAATTAGTTTATAAAGTTATCTACTTTGATTGAACTAATATCTAAATATATATCAACGATGAGAATTAGACGATTAATTAGACGATTCTTAGAATCTTCAAACTCTCTTTAAAACTTCATTTGTCGAAAATTATCATTAAATTATGTATATTTCAATACATCAATGTTAGATAATATTTATCTCCTAATTAATTAACATGTCGTTATAGTTTTACAACAGAGTGACACAAAATCAATGCAAAATCTTCGATATCTAACACATGATTGCAATAACGTAACATTACTCTTATATTAGAATTTTCCTTCCTCTACGATTAATATTAATTCATTCAATTCGTATGCGCATATTTCACATCCACTTTATAATTCTAACAGAAATTCGAAATATTCTTCCAGAATAAACAATGAACGCGCGATTTTACCATTTGTATTTCAGAAATTAGTAAACCAAATTGCGCGTCCATGTGTTGGCGTTCCATCAAACAAAACATACATATATTTGTACAACAGCGATTGCATAATGCTACAAAATCAGGGCTTCAAAACAGTTATATCGATATCGATCCTTGAAACCTCTATGAAGAATCGATATTCTTAATAAAATGTTAATTTTAACATCGATATCGAACACAGTTCTTCGTATATCAAGTATCGATCCACATCAGTCCTAGGATCGTCGTTTTTCCGGTTCTAACTCCATTTTAATTCTTTTACAATTAACAATTTTTACTTTCATTGTCTAACTTTGTCGTGTTTAAACGGATTAATAATGTATCATCTTGCAAGTGGAATGAGTCCGTATGTGGTCAGATATCTGCAAGTAGTACGAGCCAACGTTTGTTGAGACATAACAAATTAAATTAAAATACTAAGTTTTGTCAAGCATCTTGGTATCTTCAAGTCTTGATACATAGAGACTATTATATTTCTAAATAATTGTAAAATTTCTTAAGGAAGTGATCAGATCTTCTGCAAATTTGTGTTAATTTTAAGAATGAAGAATGTGTTACTCCAACTTTATTGATAAGCTTAATTGATGCTTTTTAATTGAAAGATTCCGATGAACGAAAGATGGAATACATTTGTATTATAATGATTGAAATATTTATGTTTCGATAGATTAATTATTTGCAATCGATCTAATATCATAGTCTAATATCCATGTATAATACACTACGTGACACTAATTATCGAACGTTTCATTAATTAATTAACATTAATTTGAAATATTAATTTCACATACATTAACAACTTAATTCTGACATTATTTGATCGTGATTGACACAGTTTGAATTAGATTTAATTCAGATTACTTTATTTAAAAAAAAATAAAGTTTACCACGTAGTTGTTTTAGACTGCTATTTTTCATACCACAAATTAAGTCATACCACAGACTTTTGTCATATGAAACACGATTCGTAGATTAAAATGAAATGTTTCAAGATTAATTTGTAATTCTTGCAACTCGTTCGCGACTAATAATATAAACTGAGGGTTAATATCTAAATCTAGTCAGAATTTTCCGAGACTTTAATTAAAAGAATTTTCAAATTTTCAAAACCTAATTCAAAATCAATTAATTCATAATTCAACATCTGTATTGAGAGGAATATAAATTTAAGTATCATCAAATTACAAGTTTCAAGAAATTTCTGGATTTCCACGCTGGAAGAAACCATGATTTCAAAAATTTCTCTTCCTCTCTCACCAATTCTCTCAATCCTCGAAATCGCATCAGGGGATTCCTAGCCACCCTGTATAAAGTGAAGGATCTCCTTAAGTGCACTTCGACAACCGAACCTAGAGAGACGTGTAGACGTGTAGACGTGGAGGCGCGTAGAAAGGCGTAAAGTGGCGGTGTTGTTGCACGAGATTTTTGTGGTCGCGTGAGCCGTTGCATGACGTCCGTATTGCACACGGCATGTCATCGTCCTTCTCTCACCAACTGCGCCACCGCCGACCTTCTCTCTCTCTCTCTCTTTTTCTCTCTCTCTCCTATCGTAGGACCGACATTAACTCGACGATTTCTGACCGCTTCTCGGAATTATGCCGTTTTTCGGGCTAACGACGCCAACCCCTTTGGATGAATTTAATAACGCACGCGTCACGCGCTCGATAGCATCTCGATCGATCTCCGCCGTGGCCCCTGTCGTTCTTATTTCAGAATTTCGCGAGTTGCCAAAACAAACACGATGACGTTTTCACGTGATTCGTGAAGAGAAACACGTGACATTATAAGTGATTGAGATTGAGCAAGAAGATAGATATATGTACGCGATGTGCTACACTTTCTGGGGTCAACCAACAGTTGACCAGGTTATGAGGAATCTCTTTTTCTGCTTGTCATTCGGGTTTTTGTGAAACATACGTGTGTGAGTTATCGATGAACACTTGGCAAGAAACATTAAATGTTATGAATTAATGAAAATTGCGGCAGAAAAAGTGGAACACGCTACGAGAATACGTAAATATCTGTTTACTTTTAATCGAATGTAATTTAGTTGGAAAATCGTAAGTAGAAAGATCCGGAATAATTTTTTATTCTCCGTTCTAGCTATCATGGAATATTACGATCAAATGAAATATTAAAAATTAATATGCTAGTAGAGATATTGGTAAATAAAAAAATGTTGTAATATGATTTTATGCAGTTACGATCGAAATTTTCGCTGACAGTAATATTACGGATTACACTTGCAAATCACTGAGTGAAATTTGATTTTATAATGAAGAAATTGATTAATTAAGAAGAATCGGTAAGTTTTCCACCCAGGGATTTTTTCCACCCATCGATGTGGAATTATAATATTCTGCATTATTTATGGAATTTATGGAAAATCGGAGAAATTAATATTAAATCGTTATCACTTAGAAATTAATTACAATGCAATACAAAAATAAAACGCTACGTATAAATTAAACGTATTGATTTAATTCGTTATTACTTATTTCAAAGATTTCTACTTTTAGAAAGATATTACTTAATATTACTTTAAATCGAAATCGTTTATTTACTTTACAATTATATATTATCATAATGAATTAAATGAACGCAAGTGTCTTCTCTCGTAATAAATGAAACGTTTCATATTTTTAATACTCCAGAGCACAGTAACAGAGGTAAAACTACTCACTGAATGAATTTCCCCGTTACATGTCCTGGAAAGGCGATCATTCGTGAAACGTTTGGGAATTAATGCGGGCAATTCCGCTGAAACTTATTTTTATCGAACGTTTCCAGGCGCAAAGATTCCGCGTGAAAGTGCTGAAATTTCTGCAACTGAGGCTCTCGCAAACCAAATTAATCAACTCTGTCTTTTCTTTTTTGCAAATTTTTCAATTTCAATATCCAGTTGTGAATCCGAATTCGAAAGAATAAGGACCTGTAAAACCGTCGTTTCTTCTACATTTTAATTCAACCAAATGATCAAATACAACTTCTTTAGCAGTTTATATCGTAAGATTTATATAATTATATAAACACACAACGACCATCACTATCTCAGAAAAATTATGTTACGAAACATATCTGCGAATAATGAAATAAACATCCTTCCAGAAAGTGTTATACAGGAATTTTCACTAAGAGACTCGAATGATTCTGTATGTTTACAAACTCGACCATTTCACATGCTACAACTTAATGATATGATCCATTATCACATTCTACAATGTTTGGTGTAAAATCCAATATTGCTAAAAAAAAAAAAAGAAAAGAAAAGGAAAGGAAAGACGTTGCGTTAAAATTAAACCTTCAAAACACATCTCGAGCCCGTCGATATCGATATCGTTATCGCTGATTACGCGAAACATTCAAACGGACGATCCGCCCGCGGATTAAGGGTTGCCGGTACATGTACGTATATGTATGTATCTCGTAAAACTTTCGAACATATTACGTGCGACTACGTAACATCGAACACGATCCTCCAAGTGGAGTACATGGAATTAAAGTAATCCAGGATGATTCGACGAGAGAGTCGGCGCTATCATATGTCAGGTGTACGTGTACACCTGGCCTTCTGCGAAGGACTGGCTGCGAACTAGCCTAGTTTACAGACACTTGTGCGCGCGGGCATGCGTCGAACGCGGCTGCATGACTAATGGAAGTATGTGATTAAAACTTTCGTCGCAATTTCTAGCACGTAAAACTTCCACCAGCCAAAGCAGTAGGAAAATTTAAACACGTATATGTACACGCCAGAGTGGTATTCGGTACCTCGCGATATTAAGTATTTTGAATTGTATCTTAATAAGTACATTTCTTTGTTCCAATATGCACTTGACAACTGACGAAAGAGGGCGTTACGGAAAAATTATTTACAGTACGTTTGCTTTAATTTAGATAATTTTAGAATTTGAAGGAATTTTGGTATGACCAAGTTTGAATTTAAAATGTACACGTTGTGTATATCGAATGAAATATATATATATGTTGTATACGTCGGAACGGTATGTGCATTTAATTAAAATGAAATGTGTAGGTTAAACGTGTACAATGAATTACAATGAGATGTATACATTGTAATTGCATATTTAACTACAATGAAATGTATGTATATATTGTGTAAAACTTGCAGAATGAGCAATAACGAAATGCATACATTGAACTTGTACATTGAACTACGACGAAATACGCTGTATATATTGAATCTGTACATTGCGCTATATACTATAGTGACCTATAAGTACTGTAAGTTGTACTGTGTATAAGTACTCATACTGTGTATGAGTATTTATAAGTTATACAGTACTTTACAGAGTACTTTATAGGTTATACACATTGATTTACATTGTACATACTGTGTACAGTGTATATCAAGTACACGTACATGGAATATATACATAATATACATTGAACTTGTATGTTGAACTTTATTTGTATAAAACGAGCACATTAGAAGTAATTTATTGAAATATTTCTTTTTATATCTGAAAATAATGAAACGAAATTTTAGATATTAAATTTGTAAATACAAGTTGGACTTGATCCAATCCATAGTATGTATATGTATGTATGTGTATGCACATGTGTGCTCTTCTATTCGTGGGAAATTGTATAATAGTTTGATGGTAAGTCGAGCGACGAAACACGTTCACGAGGATTGCTCCAATTGCCCTTTTCGCTCCGCTGGTTTTAAATTCAGCCCCGTAAAAATGCTACGGGATAATTAGAAGCGTTTTTTTCGCTTCTCCTTCAGCTCTTGCACGACACGGGCATCCGGTGTTCCTCGCCGGAAATATTTCACGCATCGTATTTCCTCACGAAATATTTCGAGACATCGCTGCGCCGTGTTCAATTAGTTATTATTATTGTATATCTGGACTGGACTGTTTCTGACGCTGACTAAACCGGATGGGATGTTTTTAGAGGGATAATTTCGATTGATCGACGATGTAACTAATTTGCTGTTAATCTAATTTTTATTATCTGTTATCTCATTTTATTATGCATTAAATAGATTTGCTCTGTTAGAAAGTAATTTCAACGATTCAATAAATGGTGAGAAATACCATCCAAATTAGAGTGTAAATTCTTTAAACTTCGTGAAATCTTGGAACCTGAATGGAAGAAATAGTAATAACAAAGATGATATTAGCAAATTGTTGGGATTCCTTTTTTTGTGGTCATATTGTTAAACAGCAAAATTTAGTAACGTTGATTGACTGAAAATTTTATTACCTACACAAAACTGGGTGAATTATCGTAAGTTTACCGGCACTTGTGTGCGTCGATTTGCATCGTGAGAATTCATTTAATGTTACAAATGTAATACTTTATAATTGTGTTACGACTGCAATAATTTCTAATTTTTCCATTTTCATCGAAAACGGGAGAACTTTGCCGAGACGAGAACCGCCTTGAACGTTATCGTAAATAAAAGTTCACCGCAGCGCGTCTCTTTTGAATGAAACCCGTAACTGAGTTAAACAAGTGCGTAGAATTAAACGTTCCGCTATTACTTGGGTAGCGGGCGAGGAGCAGGAAAATTATATTGTTTATAATAAGGTTGCGACGCAACGTTGCTACTACAGAAAATTCATACGTGGTGAAATTTCAGCCAGGATAACCATTAAAGGTTCAACTGTTCGAAAAAGCTAGATCCACGATACCGGAGCCTTTAGACGCCGGGATATCTCGAATATTCCTAAAACGAGAGATTTTATCTTTCAGTGGAGTGAACGCTACAGGGAACAATGCGCCCGTTCTCCGCTTATAATTAATCTCGGCTGCAGGAAATTAATGTTTTATACAGCGTGACAACGGTTCAAAATGCTTCGGTCAATTTTCGAACGCGCGGTCGTGCAACGCGTCGGCTCCGACGACGGAGGAAACCGGTGAATTGCTCTCGCAATTTTTCCTCGATACCGCGCGGCACTTAACGGTGACAGAAGTCGAAATTGTCGGGAAACACGAACAGCAATTAATTTGTTACAGAGGGGGCCCAGGCGTGTAGCGTACGTGTCGCGTACGCGCGTTTAATTGCTTTGAAATACAAATTCCGCGCCTCGAGCCGGGCGCGGCGCGCGCTTACGAAAATGAAACGGGATGGCGCGAGGTATTTCGCGCGGTGTCATTGCAATTACTGCTTTTCGGCCGGTACTTTTTCTCCGTTCTACACGTTCCGTTCTCGTCTAATTTTCTCAAGCTTTTTCGCAGGCCGTTCGAGAAAATAATGAACCGCCTCCGACCTCCGGCTCTCTCGTTCGTTTTTTTTTTTTTCCTAGCGTGTCACCTCAACCGGAAATAATAGTCCTCGAGGATGCGACACGATCCTCAAAGCTACGTTAAAGAGTCTACGCGACGTAGCGCGATACCCTTTACCGTGACAACGAAAACTCGTCGAATTTTCAGTGCGGATTCATGAATTTACAGAGAGAGAGAGAGAGAGAGAGAAAGACAATACATATTGTTGCTGTTTGAAATTCGCGAAAAGGTATTGTACTGTATTCTTGTTGTCATTTATCCACAACTAAATTATATTATTCTCGTTGTCGTTATTATTATCGTTAATCCGCAATTAAATCATTCTGCCCTTGTTACAATTTGTTATTGTCGTTCATCCGCGATCGAAGACATTTTGTTTGTATTATAATTTGTTATTATTATTATTATTATTTGTCCGCGATTAAATCATTCTGTTCTTCTATGCAATCCAATTGGCACGAAGATAAAGGAAACAAAACGAATCGTCGACGAGTCGATGCACACGAATTACGAGAAAAAACGAAACGCGAAAGAAGATGGAACATAAAGAAAGGAGACGACACAAAACACAAGAAAAGGAAGGAAATGTTTTTTGTTTTGATTTCCTTGATGTACGATATAAATTTTTCTCTCTATGTTTCTATACACGTTTAGATAGTCATTGTATCATAAAATAAAATAAAAAGTAAGTCATTGTCGTTTAAAATATTTGGAGCAAAGCATATGACAGAATATTTAGTAAAAGAAACAGGATTTAGATTCTATTTTTTATTTTTTTTTTGTTGTTGTTTTAATCATATCGATAAAAATATGAATTTGCATCAACATTCGCAGTTGATGACAATAAATAATAATGGTTCTGTAAATATTTCGCTGTAAGTAGAATGAAATGACAAAAGTCTTTACATCCTACTGCAAGATTCTACCATATACGAAATTTCATCAAACGAAACGCAAACTTCCAATCAAGGAATACATCCCGCCAACTAAATTCTCGTCTGAGTGTCAATCAATTTTCATGTAACCGCAGACCAAACTGGAACGATATTCCTTCGGTTGTCCAATAATGTTCAGTCAAAGTAATATTTATTCAAACCTCGAACGAGTTTCATATTTTAAACAAACAACGTTCCAAATATCTTATGCAATGTACAGAATAATTATATCGTGATTTATTAGTAAAATAAATCGGATGGTTTTATTTAATTGAAATATAAAATGAGGAGAAATTTGTTTGCATATTTATTACTTCTTCTCTACTGATTTCAAGTAAGGCTTTTATTTTTTATAATCAAAGGAATGTCATTAAATGAAAATGTTTTGTTTTAAAATTATTGAAACGAATATGTCGGAAAATTTGCGAAAATAAAATTGTATTGATGCATTGTCAAATTAACAGACTATGCTCCAATAAAAAATATATATCAATTAAAAAATTATATTTATCAGTAAGGAAAATACTTTCGCTGAGTCACTATTAAGATGGTTCGATAACAAGTTATGAATATTAACTCTCAAATAATATTGTTGTATATGACTCGATAATAATTCGCATTGAATAATGAAAATTTAAAACATCTGAGTTCAATACTTATTTTTAAATTTCGCAAAAATAATTTTCCTCCTTGTAATGAGATTTCATTATAAATACGTTTTCGAAGTTGTGATTTTAATGGATTCTATGGTTGAAATAGAATAAAAATATTCTCTCAGAGTATTGCACAATTCTTTCTTACCCCTCGTAAATGGAAACAGTATTTTAATAGAAAGTTATTCATAAAATCTTATTTTCTAAGAAACACGACTGCTATATACGAGTAAAAGAAACGTCTTTTAATATAAAGTACACTTGCCAACGTGAGCTGGAAAATTAAAACGTTTTCCTTTCTGTTATTTCGTCACATAATTTTCGCACTGCTCAAAGAAGCGAAACTCTACGTTTGATGTCTTTAAAAAACGACGTGTGAAATGAAATCTCCGAGTATAATAATTTCTGTACATTGCTGCTGTTTCTTACTTATTGTTACGGAGGAACAAAAAAGTAAATACTTGTAAAAGAAGAATGAGCGAAAACAGTGGAACACTTGAGATATTTGTTATCTCGATAGCTATGTATATATATTATTTAATAGTGTCCAATAATTTTTAATCTACTATATGCTTATAACGTGTAACTCTTTATTAATTGATAACAACTTTCAATAAAAATGGATTGCATTTTATACACCACGAATGAAGATTTCTATGGCGGCCTTCATCAGTCATTATAACCGTTTGAAGCTGCGATAGATCACAAAAGCTTCAGACGATTCTAGTTAGCAAACACAAAGCAGACATCGAACTGTGAGCAATCAAACGGGGAATACGAGAGACGCTTCGTTAAACACACTTTCTGGTTCGGATGAAATTAATGAACCTTAAAAATAATCTTCCTGCCGATGAGAATTGAACTTAGGTGAGTTAATAAGCGTTCGATGATTTTTATACGTAACCAAACGTCCTCCTGACACTTTTCTTTTTCTTTCACATTTAATTATCAATTATTGCTCCAATAAAATTTCGATCCATAGAAAACGTATCAACACTTTCAACATTCTATTCAATTTTTGACATTAGATTAACCTGTCAAACTTTTGCTTCGATATTACATTTGTGGTACACACAAACTATGATTCGAATCTGAAAGAAAATTTGTAGTTCTATTTCGAATATGAGTTTGTAAACCAATCGTAATTTGTCAAGGAATTTATCTACACTTTGGAAAATTTTTTTACATTTCATAAAAATCCACACAATGTGTATAACATATATACAAAGTACTTATTATAATATTTAACAGAAGTGAATATTTAGATTCCATTTCTTCAGTTGTGTTCATAAGAATGTAAAATTATATAAACATCTGCAATTTAATAATCACATTTACAAAAACTAAGATTATCCGAATATAATTCGATTTTGTCAATTATTTTAATTATTAATTTTACCAACTGTAAAAGTCTTTTCTTTTACAGTTTCAACGAATACTAAAATTACTTAACAACAGATCCTATTGAAATACTTGTGGGAAGGCTTGAAACCTATTGCACGATGCTACATCGATTAAATAATAGTCGATCGATAGCACCATGATTATGTGGCTACGCTATAGCCACTGTTTACGAATGTATACCTACTCAGGCATCGATCGTTAATTCACCGAGAAATAATTTGACAAGGTATTCAACGTATTCAAGTTTCTGCATTGCAAACAGCTGCTCTATAACACACATTTTTGTACGTAGATGATGTTGTTTCGTTCTAAAATTTACTGATAAATGATAAATATTTCTGCGAACAGCTGAATTTATTTTAGCGTTAAGCTTAGCAACTAACGTGTCAATATATCAACACTTTAAAGTATTATTTAATATTGCATCTCCTTTTATACGAATTTTTAGCTGAGAAATATCAAAAAGGAATATT
Source organism: Melipona bicolor (assembly GCA_030673865.1). NCBI lineage: Eukaryota > Metazoa > Arthropoda > Insecta > Hymenoptera > Apidae > Melipona > Melipona bicolor. The sequence continues at coordinate 1,109,039 of JAHYIQ010000029.1, forward strand.
TTCTTAAATTCTCTTTATTACGCAATAAATTTGTTCTTTTGTTATCGAAGCAACTACCATCGCTCAAAGTAATTTTTATGTTATCGTTTTGTGCCAATTCTAATTACGTCCGTTGCATTTTTTCCTTTCATCATTTTTACTATTGGAATCATTTTATGATTACAATTATATTGTTTCACAAATTACGTAAATAATCGTGCAAATAGAACGTGTAACTGTGAATCGTGTAAAGAGAATATCGTTCGAAAAGAGATCCAGTAACACCATGAAACTTGTATTACGACTTTTGAGCGGTGATGTATGACGAGCGGAACGATGTATGCATGTGCGCGTGAGATTGCTTCGTTAGGCGCTTCCCGGTCCGAATCGAAATACATAATTACCTTTTTGCCCAGACAAATAGAGTATAAGCGAATTAACAATGCCGGTTACAGACGGCCATCTGCATCGATGCGCGCACGGGACAGAGAAATGAAAAAGGAAAGAGAAAAAAAGTTTCGAAGCGCGTGATCGAACAAAACGACTCACAATTTTCTCTGTGCCCCTCCCGGAAACTCAAATCGCAAGGGAGGAAAGGAAGCGTTTGAGTTTCGACGGTATAATTGCTAAATTGATCGCGTGTAGAAAGCGTGAAACGAAACCTTTGGTCGCGACGCGAAACGCGATAGATCCGCCGTTAAGAATTCTTTGAACCGAGTTAATTAAGTTCGAAACAGAGGCTGCTTTGTGTATCGACCAAGAATTTCGCGAGACGTTAGAAAAATTTCTAATTAATAGAAGACTCTTTGAGATATTGGCGATTGTGCGATTGAACGGAGTTACTTATAAAAATGTATAGTTTGTTGCACGTTGCTGTAATTGCCATTCTTTCCTCCATTTTAAAAAAAAAAGAGAGAGAGAGAGAGAGAGAGAGAGATAATTACTTTTTTATTATTAAAATTTTCTAAACAAATATTAGAGAATAATAAATGACAATATGCAATCTAAATATTTAATACATTCTCAGAATTTAAAAGTATCTTACAAGAAATTCTGATTGGAAAATCATTTTACAAAATTAGGAATGCTGAATATAAACTGGTTTTTGATATATTTTCCAAGGTAGTAATAGCAGAATTTTAGCAATTTTATAGAATGATTTTGAATGATTTTCTATTCTTCCTATTCCAATCTCTTAATTTCTCCTATTCCTTGTATTTATATTTCTTCGACATAAATTTTCATAAAATTGTACGTTTATCAAACATGAGGATATTTCGTGCGTAATTTGGCTGCTCCTTTCATACAACGATAATACACAATTACAATAAAAATTACAAATTTCGTGCCAGTGCATTAACAGCAGAATTAACAACGTGAAATATTTGCTTAAATATATGCAGATATTTCATATATGCATAAATGACTACAATTAAAATGAAATAATGGAGATAAATAATCGATAATAGCCAATATTAATTTCGACACAGACATTTGCATATTTCCAATAATTTTGCAAACATCTAACGATTCGAAACAAAATTCCAATAGTTCCGAAATCCAAAGTTCCAAATTAAGCAATATATGTATTACGAATGTTAGGCATTCTAACAACATAAAATTATTTTTACACGTCCACGTACCATTTTCGTGTCAAGAGTATTCGTAACACAATGCAGAGGATTAATAAATAAATAATCAAATCGACAGCACTTGAACAATTCTCGCCTGATCGAATCTACGTGAAAATCTTCAGGTTGTTAACGGCTAGAATTAATAAACAAGATTAGGTAGATGGAAACGCAACTGTAGCCCGTGGCCAGGCGCACTTCCTCACGATTATTACCGAGATTAATTTCCCAGGACTTATCTAGTTTAACTTCAAGCGCTTCTTACTTTCCCCGGTGACTTGCAGCAATCGCTAAATACCGAAAGTGAGTAGTATCAGTTAATCAGTGTGATAAAATGGCGCTAGCTATTAAACACAGCGCGGGAAGATGAACTCCACGAAATTTGAATAACCTCGTCAGCCTTCTTATGAAACTTGAAATTTTACTACTAAATTACACGATATAAATATTTGACGATAAATGACGGTTCGATTTTGTTTCGATTATTTTAAAATTCTGAAACATTCGGAAATTATTCTCATGTGTTTGGAAACAGAATTTATTTATTACGTAGTACAATGATTAGATTTCGTAATAAATAGATTTAACCAATATCCTGTTTAATGTTACTATTTTTGTAATTATTATTTATCATTATTTCTTCCAAAATTTATTGTACAACAACTTAATTGTGCAAAGCCAAATTTTATTTTTAAACTTCAATTTTTCAATTTTACGTATTTTAAGCGTAAAATTGAACAGAATACACACAGTACGTATTTATGCATCTGTATCATCGTATGTATTTATTTACACGTGTTATACGCATAATACGTATATACGTATTAACAATATAAATAAATAATATATTGTATTATTTATGAGATTCGTCCCGGCGAATTAAGCAGTTCCGCAGTGGCGCTGCAATCTCGATAAACTTGCCAAGTTGAAATGTTGTCGAGGAAACACAATGTTCCCTGCTCGCCATAGGTATTCCCTTGATTTTCCTTTTCTCGATTTCGATTCGTAAGTTTCGCTTTTAGTTCGTTGCCGGCAACTTCTGGCATCACCAGATTCTCGTGCAACTATTTTCCAATTTCAAGTGTCCTTCGCGAAATTTCAATTAGATTTTCCGATTTTATTCGGAATTCCTGCTAAACAATTCCTCTCGACCGTGATACTGTCAGCTCTACTACCGATTCTAATATATGTATAGCCGCCGGTATCGAACTGTCGTAATACGAAACGTAATAGGAATATTATGATTTCTCGGTAAGAAGTATGGAAGCCAGTTAATTATAGTCGGGACGACCTAGATCATCTTCTTGGAATGTAACCTACTGGATTCCCACGTAAACGTAACAGTTGACAGTTCTCGACCCAGCTTCGTAAATGTAGGATACATGCATGACAATCAAATTCAACGTGTCGCATCTGTTTTTCACCATCAGTCAGCAAATGAGTATACGCTTGTAACTGGTGTCATTGAACGTTGGTGATGGAGTCGCCGAAATGAATTGAATGTAAATTAGTCCCCGATGTAATATTAATTGAATTAATTTGTAAAACGTAACATAAATTATCACAGTCATCTGTGACCCCAGGATACCACTTAAGGATACCACTCGATCTCTACAGCATCTTTTTAGTTATTTCTGAGTTTGTCTATTTACAGTTTAATTACTTTTTAAATCGTAATTTTATGTTTTTCATACGAAAGAAGGTAATTTATTTTAAGAGACTTTGCAAATACTAACGTCGAAAAAATTGAAAAATTAATTAAAATTTAAAATCATAGATTTTAAACAGGATCATAGAATAGAGTATCAAAAAATTTCGTATCACAGAGCTATCGATGTTTCAACAAGGATGGATGAATAAGAGTATTCGTGAAATTCTACTTACAAAACATTTTCCGATTTATTTCTAATCATGATTAGTTCCTGTATAATATTTTTGCTTCGATAGGCAAATATATTCCTTTACTTCAAATATATTCCCAATTTTCTAAAATTATTTTTAATTTATCTCAAATACATTTCTAGTATCTTCATCTGAAATCAATTCGTCGTCCGCTACAATTTGATCAACGATCAATTTCTATTATTCTGATATTGTACGATTATTAATAAATCAGCATTGTACGCGGATTTCATAATTTTGACGGCTAATCGTAATATAAACGTTCGTGTGAGTAGAAATTTCAATCCCTTACTTCGCACGACGAACAAATGGTAATGACTGAGTACACTTGCGTCAAATCTCACTGCTAAATCGCAGACAGTCTGAATAGATGGTGGAATATTTAGTAGAGCTCATTATCGCCTCAGCCAAACAGGAAAATCGTCGAGATTATGGGAGACTGAAATTGATCAGCCAGAAAATGCTCCATGAATATCAGAGGTGAATTAGAGGATCATGTAGGATAATAAATTTAGTAAATTTAATAAATTTAACAAGACATCTCAAGTTAAAAATAAATGACCGCACTCTGCTCGATTTCATTTAAGTATTATGCAACAAAAATTTACTTAATTAAATTCATCTGAGAATTCACTTAGAAATTTGTGAGAATTAAAAAATTTATTTTAAAAATTCATGGACATGAGAAGAATTGAAATAGAATTAAACGAGACTTACGTCGGAGTTAAGAATTGGAATAAAATTTCAGTTTCGAACTTTCATTTTCTCTCCAATTAATTTATTTTATAATTGAACGAGATCGGACGATTGTTTCTAATTAAACAAACAATTCTTTTATCTTCGAACCCTTCTTAACAGAAGAGAATTGCACACAGCGTGAAACGACAATATAATTTATCTTTATAGCGATAATTTGTCCCGCACCTGCATTTTCGATTAATCGGTAATTTGAAGAGAAAGCAATGCCTGCTCATCTCTTAAGCGATTTCCAATGAACGAATCGATTACCTTAATCTCGACTAGAATTCAATCGTAGAGCTTGTACAAACTGTACGATTGGTGCCGTAACTTTAGTAAGACCGCAAATGAAGTAGAAACTTCTTAACAAAATACGATCGCAATCAAGACGATAAACCGCGTCGTGTTTCTAACTTGGAAAGTGTAACACTTTTCTGGTACAAATCTATATTTGTTCATTGTTATCGCGTTCTTGATTCTTGTGTCTTGTACCCTTTTTCACAGGATAATTTTTGAAATAACGAATTGAGATATACGTGTATCTTTACAGTATATCGAAAAGTTAAATTTAATACATTACATTGATTGTACCACGAAACCATATAAAGTTTCAATTTTTATGATTATAATTTAATCTTATCACGCGAAAGATATACGTAAACTATACGAAAATCGTTATTTTGTTATAGATTTGTTCGAGGATGTTCCTTTAAAAATATATCTATATCTTTTTGAAACATTTATATCACCAGATATGAGAAGTTATCTTACAATTAAATAAAAGTTGCTACATAGTTATTGACGTATTTTCTATTACATTATTCTACAAGTTAAAAAGTAACTTTCACAAAAAAAGGTCTGTCTCTATACCGACAAAATTTTATATAACACTTTGCATCAATTATTATGAGAGCATTTCTAATTTTTCTTTCTTTTATGCCTAACAAATATGTATTTTGCGAAAAATCATTTAAATCTCACAAAATGCAGCGCTTCAAATGTACTTCAAAATTTTTATTTAAAAGAAAGTACAAATTGTTTTGTCACATTTATACAAAATACCCGTTTAATGTTTATAAAATATTACTATAAAAGTATATGTTTCATCCATGATATCCATCTCATTTGAATCGTTCCAAGATATTTCTAGGAATTAAAACCAGTGGTCATTGTGACAGCAATTAACCGCGTTTCTCACGCGTAGTTCTCGTCCCCTCTCGCACTCCTATTTCAAATCCAAAAATCCTTCGCCCTTGGACTACTGAACCTACCAGAGAACTCGGTCGTGCGATCACGGTAACCAGAGAAATCCGTCCTTAACGGAACGCGATGATAATCAGGGCGAGCGCGTCGATGCGCGACGCGGCGCGCTAGCACGTGCTCGCCGATAAAAATCCAGTGACTCGGTCGTCGCGGTGGTCGCCGTCGTTGGAGGGTTAAAATCAAAAGGCATGCGCTGGCAATCGGAGCACAAAGTGTGCCATTGAGATTTGTAACGCCTGACGGCGCAGCCAGACACGTCGAGGGCGCTGCCGCGGTAGCCTCTTTCCCACTTGCTCACCCCCTTCGCCCCTTCCAGTTTTTCCACCCACTCTCACGCTCTTTCTCTCCTCTTGCACCCCTCTAGTACCTCGAATCCAGCAACGTGTACACCACGGCAACCACCAAACCCGAGCCGAGCCAAGCCGAGCCGAGCCAAGCCAAGCCAAGCCAAGCCAGTGACTCCATAAATATGCATTCCATTTAATGAGACCAGGCACCACAGCACGTGGAAGCACAGTTTCGTAGGCGGATGCAGTTACGTTCCGCGGATACGCGGGCGTGCACACGGGGACGCGGCATAAAGCCATTGAATTCGCGCATCGTGGCATGCGCGCATTGTTGCGCCACTGCGCGAGCGTAACGCTCGAGTGTCTTGAGTGTCATCGAGATCCTTCTGTCTGGCGAGCGGGGGCGGTGGCGGTGGCGGAGGCGGCCACGTGCGAGAGGCGACTCGCGCGACCGCCAACGATCATCATTCAGCTCTAGTGCTCTATTACAAGGAAAAGACCCATTGTGACGTTTTCCCTGTTACAATTCCGAACTTCCGTCGCGTTCGCGCGAGTCTCGTACTCGCCGCCTGCTGCGCCAGTCTCATCCCCTAAATTTCCGCGCGCGCGGTGCAGCTTGGCGGCGAGGGTGAGCCGAGAGGGAAGTTATCACGCGTGCACGCCGCGGATCCCTTTGTACGGGGACAGCGAGTTTTTAAACTCGCTGCCTGGAAATGCTCCTTTCGAGGGAAAGTCAGGAGAATTCAAAGACGAAGGGAATTCTTTTGGTTTTCCCTGCGTCACTCAGCTTTCGAAGTATGCCGTCGCGATTTTTTTATTTTTCGGGAATGAAAATCACTTCTTCTTCTTCTTCTTCTTTTTTATTTTTTTTATGAGCAATTTCGAAAGTTCAATATGCTGTTAATCGATCTGGGATCGTCGTCGAATTTTTTTCAGTGATGACGAAAGTTTGCATAATACGACCAAGTGGATAATAGTTTTTCAAATTATTCGTAACTTATTCCGATTGAAATGTTTATCCTAATTATATTCCCTATTAATATCAATTGATTACAATTAATTGAATATATCAAACATTAGTAAACATAAAATTTTTAAACGTTACTCGCGGAATATTCCTTTGATACAAATGAGTTGAGCAGTTAAATATAATAGGTAAAAAAACTTGTACGATTCGTCTCACTGAAAGGCCCAGAAGCAACCGTTCTGACTAGGAAATGAAGACGACTGTTTTGCCATAAAATTTTATTGATATGCAAACATTTGAATCAAACAAATTACAGGCGCGATCGCTCAGTACCAGACAACGCCACTCCTACTCGAGGTTTACGCCACGCCCCCTCGCGAATCACGTGACCCAAATCAACCAACCGCTAATTTTCGTTGCATTAGCGTCGGACCTGAAGAGGCCCGATTTTCTGGGTTACCCCCGCTAAAATCACTTTCAATGATAATATAAACTGAGAAGAATTCTGTTTTAAATTGTGTTTCATTTAGTTTGTTACTAAAATAGAAATATCGAAGTCATTTTATATTCATGGTGGTTCAAGATGTAAGATATACACTTCAAATTAGATGCCTATAATTAGATATAGGATCTCTGGGTAAACTAGTTTAATGTCTGTCTGCAAGTGACCGCGATTCACTAATTTATTTATTTGTACTACTAACTGTAAAATTGAAAAAAAGGAATATTTTTTATCAATTCACAGAATGATGATAAGTACAATTTTTCAACGCGATTGATCTAGATTGATCTATTATAATGAGAACTTTAGTCACATTTATGCAATAATAATTTCTTTGGTTAGTGATGTCTCTGTGTCTATAATAAACTAGTAATAAACTAAAATTATATTATATAGTAAGAAAAATATATTTAAAATGTATCTAATAGATTTATTTTGATACGACTGTTATTCTCGGATACGGGGATTTTAATGGATTCAGGTATTTAAATATTTTATCATATTAGAATTTACGAGTTCAAACATTTCTCTATTTATACGTTCGTTACTGTACGTATTCCATTAGATTCTTGAATAGTGGTATTAAATACGTCCCTTGTTTTTATAAAATTCCACGAGTTTGTCAGCTATTTTTAAAGGAATTTGTATCGTTAAATCTAGCAGGTCAGCTTCCTTTTCCCGAAGGTGTGTTATTTTAGAATACTTTGTCTCAGCCACCAAATCGTATAAAAAGCTAAGAAAAATTGCGTTTACATTTAGAAATGAAATATTTCTCACACGTAGTAAAGTTATTACAAAATTAAAATATTTCATATATCTTCTCAAATGAATTTATTAACACATTCTGTACCGCGTATTAATATGTTAGTATAAAGTACTAATATGCATTTTACTCGAAAATGGTCTGAGCATACTGAGATATTGCACCCAGTGCAATTCAAATTTAACTTCCATAACAGAGGTATTCTTCGATCGATCTTCAAAAAACATTCGTTGAAACCCGATAAATGTACAGTAATCAGGCCGAGCGATGAATTTCAATTTCAATTTCAACAATCAAAGGAAATTTTGATGGAAAGTGTAAGTGTTGCAGTAATCTCGATAAAGCCGCAAGCGGCTAATAAAATAACAAAGTAGGGTGAAAACGTAGGGTGAAAACGTAGTTCTGCGGGTTCGATTTGTTTGTTTTTTTGGCACGTACGTACACGTTTATTTGGACAAGAATCATATATCCGGCACGTAAAACTAACGATAAAATAACAAACTTCGTAACGCGGCGTAACGTTTGATTACAATTCTGTTGACTCACATTTTCCTACAGGCATGCGAGCGTTTCGCATTGGCACCGGCTATAATAGGAACCAATAATCTGACATAATTAACGCGTGAAGAATACAAAGACTCGGCTCCAGCTATGTCCAATTAAAATGATTCCACACTCGATATAATTAGTATACCGTTCAATGGGAACGCCACTTAATATTCTGTGTGCCTTTACGCGATACTGGAATGATGTGAAAAGTGGCATTCTACCATTCCGTCAAGCTGAAATCCCTTCGAGTGCCATTCACGAGCCTCCGATTGTCGAAAGAACGCGCAGAATAACAAGGATTGATTTTAATTATGAGCTTCTACTTTAACCTGCTATCGATGCGTTCGATAGAAACGTTTCGTTAAATTTGGCACGGTTTCCACGCAAGCAGACCGTCGGAAAGAATAGAAATTTTCATTTTTGAAATATTTTGATACAATTTCAGTTAGTTAAGAATTTTCTGTTTTTTTTTTGTTGTTGTTTGAAAAGAATTTTGACAAATACAATTAAAAACATAAAATTTAAATGGAGATTTGATTCACTTATTATATTTTTAATATTTTGTATATTTTTTTTCGTATTGCGTACATTCCACAAATTTTTGTATTCCTAAAGTTCCTATGAATGCACAAACGTTTATACTCTACTTATAATTGAACAATGTTAATTGAAGATTAACAAAATTTTGTCAAGAACCCGATTTAGAAAACATTTTAAATATAAATGTTATGTTTTCACTAAAAAATTCAAGAGATTTCTTTCGAATCAAATGTGTGGTTTCACGAAGTTTCGAGTTATTGTTGCTATACTGTGACGGACGGTTTCATTAATTACTTGGTAATGAAGTTTCTTTAAAACAACAGAAGACAATCGTCCGATGATAATGGCTAACTTAACTGTTTCTAGCTCGTTATAATCTTACGCTGTCTTCGTTTTTGTTAGAGCTTATACTCGTTTATAAAGTAAAATAAGACAGCAGAAGTACGGCACGTCAACTTTAAGAATTTTAATAAAAACTTAAGGAGGTTCTATAAGTTTTCCATAAAGAATCCTCACGAGAAATCTATATTTTCTTCCTGGAAGAATGTATTTTGTTCTTTTCTGACTGGCCTCGGTCAACTGGCAACAGCCAAAGAACGTTAAAAGATTGATTTTTTAATGGAATACGTAAATGAAATGCCGCGAATAGAAACTTTCACATCGTGTATCATACCTAGTGGAATTTATAGAGTGTTTAAAAGTCATACCAAAACCGTAAACAGAAACTAGAATAGTCATCTAAATCTGACTTTCATTAATTCATTTTATCATTTTGTAATATATATATATATAATTCTATATCTTGTTTAAACATTTCATGTTTATGTTTAAATATGACAAATAACATCACAACTATCTTGCAACCTTGCAATATTAATGCTAAGTGGTCAAAATGATCAATTTATAATTTTGTTTATAATTTAGAAATTTTATAGATGTTTACAAAAAATAGCTTGTGTATCCTATTATATTTTGAAGTTTCGCTATTTTTTCGCTTTAACGTCTCCGATAGAAATTTTAAATTTTAATCGTCTAAAAATTTAATTCTCTCTAACATTGCATATTCACACGCGTACAATTTGAAAATACTTATTGCTTCGTAAAGGAATAAACTGAATAACAAAATAGAATTAGTAAAATATTGAAAAACATAATCAAGATAGTAAACTGAAAGTAGAATCAAATTTTAACTCTTTGTTTTATTATTTCGTAATAAGAATATATAATTATAAACGTACATATTCGATATTTAAACAGTGACATCAGAAGTATCTTGCACAATCTCAATTTAATTTTCTATAGTGTGGTGTAACTTCAAAGTTACGTGTTTATACATTTGTTTTGCATTTCATCAATACACCATTACAAAAACATCAAATGATTCAGTCACAATTATTATTTCCCAAATATTTCGATTGTACTGAATAATTACAATTAATTAATTAATTTTTTACTTTTTTATCCGTAGATAAACGAAATTTTGGTTAATGGAGAATTAATATACGAGCATCAAAGTTACAATTAATTGAACTTAATTTCTGCAAAATGAAAAAGTCGATAGTCCGTTTTTATCGTCACAGGTGTTCATTCATTTATGAACACACACATACAACACGTTAATTATCTGATGGAGACTGGTCAGCATTTAAGTTATTTCAATATTTAGCTATTCATTTAAGAATCACGTCGAAAAGAAGTTGGCTCGAGAATTACGTGACTGCAGTTTTTAACACGGTACGACGTTTTCAGGATCATTTGTCACTTGAATATCTATATAAAAATAACCAGACGGAGTAGTCGTTGCGATCTATAAATCAACCGATTCAGCTACATCTTTGAGAAGCAGTTTCAAAGTCTCGTGACTCGCGTTTTTTACTGTACACCGCATTAAATCTTCTTGCAATCAAGCGCATGCATTGCCGCTCTACAAAAATATGTTTTATCAAGCTTCGTGTGTCTTTAGATTACTGTGCAGTATTAATGACTGGGAGTAGATAATGCAGATAATAATTAACAATAATCGACTGAGATTTTTACACTAACACCTTGCCTATCAAATTTTTATAATTATACAATTAACATTAATTATAATAATAATTTTATTGAATGATTAATCATATTTATAAAGCTACTTGTTGTTTCTTTGTTGAAAGTAAAAATACAAAAGTTAAATGTTACGAGAGTTAGACTTAACATCTTATTACAATGTATTAATTATTACATTTATTTTATTATTTATCATTCTTTATGATTTTATTTATCATTCGTTATTTGAATTGTTTATATAAATGAGATTACAGATATTGGGTACTGGAAAATTGGAATTTCTCTTATAAAAATCTTATTAATCCTTCTGTGTTTAATTGTTGTCAATCACATTACAGATAAAAAGATTTTTTTATTACACATATTTGGTTCACAAATAAGATTTAAGATAAAAATATTAGAAGTTTATCATCAGGAATAAACAGTCTAATTGATTTCAGTTTCATAAAAATATTAGAAGTTTATCATCAGGATGAACTGTCTGAATGATTTCATTTTCATAATAGTGTCACGTTTGTTAAAGTTAAATAAGAATTCGACAAAATTTTAGAAACGTTGGTGAAATTTAAATCTGATAGTTTCTCATTAAGAAATGAATCAAAAAAGAAAAGCTGGAAGATGTCATCGACGATAATGTTTGAAGAGATATTAATGAGAATAATCTATTATCATTATTCATTATTTGACTAGGAAAGTAAAGAAAATGGGCAAATGTGTTCTTCGTGGATTAATCGATTAAAGATTATATACATAGATGAATGGAGATAATCACCTCGTTAAAGAAAATAACGTGACCTTTGAATAATTTGTCTTATATATCAAATAAGCGTGTAACGAAACGTATAATCATTATTTTATTTAAAAAGAAAAAAATGACGACTATTTACTCTTCATTATAGCACAATAATTATAACATTGTATAATTGTGAATAAATGTATAGAATGCAAATGTGATTAGTAAGGAATCAATCTTATTAAAAATTAACATATGAAACTTTATCACATACTTTTTATTTCCAATGTCTTCCCTCCGCGAATTTTTATTTTTCCAATTATCCAAATAACTGCACAATAAATAAATCACTTGTTCAAAAACTGTTTCATTCTAAAAATACAGAAAACTATTAGCCTAAAAATACAGAAAACTATTAGCCTAAAAATACAAGGAATTAATTCCATCAAAGTAAATTGATGTTTGAAGAAACTGTACACGCAGCTAACTCAAAATATTCATCAACCTGGCGTATTTCATCCCGCTCCTAAACATTAGTCCCCTAGATCTTTGTCGTAATTCGACCCATTCAAAACGACATAAAAATCCTTCGCCCACCACATATATTTCGCCACACACAGTGCGAAATCCAAGGTTAAAAGATCGCATTATGCAAAACCGGGCTGGATGAGCCGCGATTATAGGGGATAGCAAAGTTTGCCTCGTTGATAGAGATCGAAACGAAGTTACCTGACGCGCACCTTGGAGCCCGATAAAACGCATAATCAGTTTCCCCTCATGTAGGTACGTCGACACGTTAAAGGACGTCCTCGTATCGGGCTAACTTTCTTCGCAAACTTCCGCCATTTTTCCACCGCGTCCACCTACCCATAACACCTTCTCTCTCTCTCTCTCTCTCTCTCTCTCTTCCTCCCTCTCTTTCTCTTGCTCGATCCAACGTTCCTCAGAGCGTCCCGCAGCGGTGTGTCGATATTATTGGCATCGTGCACAATAATTACAGGATGAGTTGTGGGTTTAGTTGGTCTTGCGGGGTGATCGATCGATCCGCGGCCACGACTCGCGCGGCGCAGGAATTATTTCGAAGGAAAATCGAGCCTCGGCCAATTTCAACTTTTAACAAACTACCACGCCGGTCACGTCTCTTAGAGCAACTCGACGAACGGAACTTCCTCGCCGCGAATTACCGCGCGAAAACCTCGGCGCGAACAACGTCCGAGAAGCCTGGCTCGCGATTAAATGAAATTTTAAATCTACAATCTTCTTTCCTTTGTTCCCCGTGTTTGTTTGGCGAACGCGTTCTAATACACGCTGAATGTTTACGACGAAACTCGACGATACGGTCTGCTTTGACGAAGGCGCTTTGGAAATTTATAATTCTGCGAGTATGATGTCGGGTTAAAAACGAGTTTGAAACACGAGCACGAGTGTGAGAAATTTTTGGGAAAGATTACGAAAGCATTAACGTGAATTCTATTTTATTGTCTAAGTAATTTGGAAAATACTATGTTATTTCTTGTTTCACTGACACGTCCACCTTTTTTTTTTTTTGATATCATTTAACACTAGAGCCACCAAAGTGCTAAAAATGACCAATTTACAATTTTCCATAGAAATTTTATATATTTATAATACTATATTTTTAAAGATTGGATTTTTAGTAAAATATATACAAGTAGAACTTTATTACACTATAAAATTTTTCCCATTTCTTGCACTTTAACTTCTGTGTTACAAATTTTATACTTTTGTTGTAGCTATAGTATTAAATAAAATTCTGTCTCTTTTCTGTCAGTTTTTATTTTATTCTGTTAACCTCTTATGGATTATTAGCTATCACAGTTGCATCTTCATTGAAAGCCAAATCAGCTTAAATTAACAAAATATATAACAAAACTTATGTTTCTATTTTCGTTCAAATTTGATCAAAAATATGAAATGAACTTTTGTAGGTTCTAATAGATAATTCAGAAAGAGAAAGCTTTATAATTAGGCGTTTTCAAATGACTACATTTCACTGGTATTTTATCGAACTTTATCATCATAAAATATACCGAATCACGTGCATTCATCAACTGACAAATCCCACGCCAATTTATACGTCTCTCATTGCTATTTCTGAAATACCACATTTCACTTTATTAATTTAGTTACACTCTCGTCGCTTTTTAGTTGCCTAATTACATTACGTTCAATTTTTTTTTCTTCCTTTTTTTAATTAGCGCTGCACATGTCCGTTTTCACGAAGTCGCGACGTGAAAGCGTGCGTCATTGCATTTATTACATATTAAAGCGTTATAAATAGAGGCTGTGCTGAATATTTATTTCAATACAAAATGCAGCACAATGAGGCGAAACCTCTAACGAACAGAAGATAAAATAAAATATTCGATCACCGAAATTATCTAACGATAACTGCGCGAGCACTCTGTGAACAACACTAGTGAAACGACAATTACTTATAATCTTGCGAGAATATTATTTTTATATTTTCTGCGAAATAAAATAAACAATATTCGGTCGTCGAACGTTCGAATCACGTAACATTGGAACGCTTTGTTCCAATTATACGGAATTGTATCTTATTGAAACAATAATTTTATCCACGGCTTTACCAGAAGCAGTTACAATTAAAGAATTAAATCTCTCGCTATGGTTCACACACGCATACGCACACGTGTTTTAGTTATTCCACACGTATATTCCGTTACCATTATTTAAAGCATAATTCAGGAAATGCTCGCCGGCGCGAGCAGAGGGAATTTCGTCGTTTAAGAGGCGCTTTATTTTATATTTAGCTTTAGTCACATTGAACAATGAGCTCTTTATAATCTCGAACGGATTATTCGCGAACGGGATCTTTATTAAAATTTACATAATGAACGTAACAATGGTCGTAATGCGTTGAAAAATTTTCTCAACGCGTCCCGATACCGCGCAAAACACGCGTAATCAGCAATGTAACCGCGTATCAGCGTACGTATTTAAAGAGGATTTAATTACGTCTGTTAGTTCGTTGATTACTCTTGATCCTTTGTTTCCGTTAAAACTCCGGCTGACGTTTCACGGTTGAACAAAACGATTCTCACTTTCGAAGTTTTTAATTAAAACACCCGCGCCAACCTCTTGCCAGACATTAATTAATACGTTTTCTCTATTTTTTTCAATTACTCCTCGAGGACACGACGGATCTTTTGTCACCTGTAGAGCAACCTACCCGCTCCCTGTGCGCCGCTACTACGAAATTTATAACGAAGCCAACCGTGGATGAAAATTAGCGACTCGAAATCAGAACCATGATAATCACATCCCTCTAGACTCTAGACAGCTGCTATAGATATACAACCTTGCTCAGAAGTTTGGAGTATCGTTTTCCGTTTGGGCCAAGTCGATATTTTTCACGTGATTTCGCAAGAAACATTGAATATCTTTTGCGAAAATTACGAGCATTATTTAGATACTTGAAATTTATTGTCTTATTGTTTTAATACTTTAAAAGGAAATCATTATTTCGTTTGGAATCTTAACATGTTTCAAACTTTTGAATGAGAGTGTACGTATCTAACAATAGTAATGTACGTGGCTGAAATATGGCTGTCTGCCACTCGTATTTTCTTTTTAATTGAAAAGATCTTTGTTTTAATCTACATTTTAATCTCAGATCTTTCATATTCGAGTAAATTTGAAATATGCGTGTTTCCCCTAATAAAAATTCGTACATTACGTGCCGTTTCTAATATTATTATTTGCAATACAATATATAATAATAACGTGTCTCTTTAAAGAAGTCTTCTTTCAAATTTATTATTGCAATTTCAACTCTGAAGGTACAGAAACGCTGTATGAATTTTTCCAGACTTCTTCAAAGACTTTTACTCAGTGAAAGATGTTCAGAGATGAGATTAGTTGGAGTAACAAATGGCTAAACAAATTTTTCCGACTGTTGCCACTTAACCGAACTATAATTTTCTTTGATTGATAATATAAAATGCGAAATATCTCGCTAACGACGTCTAATGATAGAACACGAAAGGCAACATATGCGTCTCGTTATCCATCTACAGTGCAGTAACTCTCCCGTGTTGGATTGTAGGCAATTATCAGCGAGTTATTTCTGATGTTTATGCTTCCTAGATTGCAATAGTGTTTACACTGTACAACTGTCGTAAACTTTAAAATCAACTTTAAAAGTATATTTGAAGGTTCTCACATGAAATTTGTACAATATTTTTAAATTAATTTTTAATTTTGCGATCAAGTGAAACTTTAAATATACATAAAAGACGTTTATTGCAAAAATTAATATACATATATTATGATATAATTAGTTTAATTTTAACCCTTTTGCTGACGTGGACGAAATATCTCGCCGTAACTAGGTTGTACAGTACCACCGACGAGATATCACGTTTCATAACACCGTTTCTACAATTCCACTTTGTTAGTGGTACTGCAACTGAGATAATTTTGGCGATAGCGAACGGGTTAATGCTAAAGTCAGCGTCGATAAATATTAAAGTTTCTTTTGACTTTGTCAATAATCGATTGTTTTAACACTTTATGAAACGTGTGTTTGCAATAAATATCTTGTGTCTTTTAGATATATATATATACTCTTAAACTTCAGCAATATGATCATAATAGTCGTATCGTATGTCGTACAAAATTTCTCACACGATACGTGCATACATTGAGATAGCTTTTCTTAAATATCCATTAAATACGTTAGATATTAAATATTAAATTGTAGTAAAATATAAACATTAAATATAAATATTATATTATAATTAAATATAAATATTAAAATAACAAAATCTAATCATATTGTTAACACGCATATTCTTTTCGAACAGATCCTTATCTCACTGTATGTTCTAAAATGAGCTGATAACAGCCAGACAAAAGTTAACGACTCTCAATCGAGAATTACAGGGACGAATCGCGCATAACGAACCAGTGAAACAATACTGGTGCGAAAGTAACACAAAGAATGTAATACGAAGTAATAAGAGGAGGCGAGAAGTCTTCGAGAAGTGTTGGAACTTTTAATTGAACGAAAACTTTGTTAAGCTAGGCGTGATTAAATAAGCCAACGAATGATTTAATTAAACACGATGCGACGATTATTCCGGATGCAGCGGGATTTCGGTATCGTTTACTACCGTGTCCATTAATAATAATTAATCGACAGTGATCTAGTTTTATATAAAATTCGATAATGAATTGCAGTAATCTTCGCACATCATCATATATCCTAGACATTTAATGCAGTTAATGAATTTAAATCGTAATTAAGAAGTTGCAATAAAGTGCTGATATACAAAATAATTCTAAAAGCAATATGAATGTACGCTAAATAATCTTGGATTACGGCATAAAAATAATTTAAAAAATGCCAAAGTAGAAACTTGATAACCGTAATGAGAAGAATATTACAATGACTGGGAAAATTACTAACTAAGAAGACACATAATCGAACGATGTGAAAAAATCTTTGAAAAATTATCATTCATCGCGCTAAGACTTGAAAGGATCTGGATTCTTTTTATACTCTTTGTACACTTTACATTTTTTATATTTCGATGTTTTACTGTCCTTCGTAAAATGTAATTAATTAATATAAATTAATTATGAAATTAATTTATCATATGCTAATTAATGTAAATTTACATCATTTGAAATCAAATGTATCAATAAAATCATCATAACGTCTCCGTGACGTTATTTGAAGATAATTAATACGTCGTCAATTCTCTGTGCAGTGAACTTTGTCACAAATCAAAGATCAATTTTCAATTATTCTGTCCGCCAGTTACAACGATATAAAATATCCTGCGAGTCGCGAGCCCCTCCTGCCAAAACAATAAATTATCCTCGCAGCATCAGCTAAAAGAAAGAAGAAGAAAAAAAACTGCACGACTTGTACCCCAGTACGATTCGTCTCACTGAAAGGCCCAGAAGCAACTGTTCTGATTAGGAAATGAAGACGACATTTTGCCATAAAATTTTATTGATGTGCAAACATTTGAATCCATAGAAAACAAATTACAGTCGCGATCGCTCAGTACCTGACAACGCCACTCCTACTCGAGGTCTACCCCACGCCCCCTCACGAATCACGTGACCCAAATCAACCAATCGCTAATTTTCGTTGCATCAGCGTTGCACCTGAAGAGGCCTGATTTTCTAGGTTACCCTCGCTAAAATCACTTTCAGTAATAAAAAGAATAACGCGTAATAGTCGTCGTTTCGTGCCGCTTTTTTCGCGCCGCGTTATTGCTTCATGTCATAAACATCATCCGTATGCGTTAATTGCTTCTCGCCTAAGAAGATACCCAAGCAGGCAAGCATTAAACATTTCAGATTAACACCATCGTTGCAATTTAAACCGCGCTATAGCAAACGCAACGGTTTTAATGCGAAGGGCCTGCTTACACGGTTTACTGCGGGGCGAATAACGCGAAACGATTTCCCCGATGATGGTTATAAAAGCGAGTTTTTCGCGAATTTAATATAATTTTTAATTAACAGATATCGTTATGAAGGTAAGTTGTGCCAGAGTACCAGCAAAGTATAATAATAAGACTGGAAATATTACAGAGAGAAGAGAGTAACGATCGATATGGAATGAAATTTCTTAGAATTTTCTGACTTGTCTAATTTCAGCTTTCCAACACAGAGAGAGAGAGAGAGAGAGAGAGAGAGAGAAGATAAGTTGAAAATTAATGGTGATTCATTCAGTGTCGATCGTTATTTGATAAATAATATTTATCCTGAGATTATGATTAACGATTATTCGTGTTCGTGAATTAAATTTCTTAGAATTTTCAGTTTCTAAATAACAAGAGTCGTTGAATAATATTAAGATTAATTTGAATTTGAAGAATATTGAGGAACGTTCCAATAATTCAATTTTAATCATTATTTGATTAGTTAAGAATTCGAAATTGACATAGTTTGATAAATAATTTGAATTATATGAATTTTGTAGGAATTTTAGTGGTGATAGTACCAATTCTCAGGTACATAATAATAAGACGTATTAAAATTTTGACAAGCAAAAGTTTAAGTCTAACAATTGTATCTCGAAGCAAACACTTCACAATATTAATTAATTTCAGGTATAATAAAGGAAACGTTCACCGTTTCAAATTTTAACGAACAGAACCCGAGATTACTTTCAGCAAATGCGTGAAAAATCGTGAATGGCAACTTTCTAACAAAATTCGCTTTAAAACCTGCAAACCTTTCAATTGATTTTCTCTTTCGATTTTTAAAACGAATCCTTACTCTCTGAATTCTATATCAGATTTAACCAGCACTCTATAACTTTTCCATCGATTCATCGTTGAAAGCTGAGGAAATCGATTCTTTCAGTACTATCGTGGGTCTGTCTTGTAATTCATCACATTCCAATACGTGGCTCAATGGGTTCAAATTTTACTTCGCGTCGCGTTGGCTCCCTGGCTGGTCGATAATAAAATGAACTTTCAGTATTGTTTTCACCGTTTTTATAGCGCTCGATTCAATTGTACGTGCGAATTTTCATTGTAGCGCGGTTCTTCGTTCTCGCTAAGAAAACAGGGCTGATCATTCGGTCTCGGAAATGGGAAGATCTAATTTTGAGATGATAAATTTATTCTCATTGTTATAACCATTTTATCAGACGATCGCACTTTTAAAAAAATGTCAGAGCTTAACACCAGAACCACCAAAATTATCGAAATGACGAATTTGTAGTTTTTGTTAAATATTTCACAAATACAAAACAGTGTATTTTTAGAGATTTAGACTTTTCATAAAATGTATTAATAAAAGCTTCTGTATTTCGTTGTATTGTAAAGTATTTCCATTTTCTTTCCTGTAATTCTGACGGAAATTTTGTGCTTTAATCGTTGCTATATACTATATTCTAGTGTTAATAAAAAAAATCGTGCCATTTAGTCTTTCGAGGTATCGTAATTTTTTTTCAAGTAATACATACATTCTGCGCAACTTTTGACTCTTCAAACATCTCACAAATACCAAAAAAAAAAAAAAAAACAAAAAAAAGAAAAGAAAGAAAAGAACAAACTCCATTAATGACACAGTAAACGAAAATTTCGACGTTGCGATGTATCATTGTAATATAAACATTAAACAGAGGGACATTGTCGTACGTATATCTTTGTAACGAGTAACCTTTGCTAGCAAATCCGCCATGATTCACGAGATTGACCGACGGTCGAGAAGATCCGACAGGAGCTCTGACTACTAACGCTTCGCGGGCCCATAAATCTCAATGCATTATCGATCGATCTCCGGCAATGTGGTTCGTGTGTACGTGTAACAAAGAGACAGAGAGACAGATGGACAGAGAGTGAGAGAGAGAGAGGGGAGGAGGGAGAGGGAGAGGGAAAACGCACGTATCACCCCTATGGCGTTGATTTAGGTAGGATAATATCAAATTACGATTGCAGCCAGTTGTCGGAAGGTCCGCACGCTTGTCGCTGTTTGCCGAGTAAGAATCACCCCCACAGTGGGTTAAAGGCGACCACGTTCCATTAAATGTTTAATGTTTCGTTATTAATCCCTCGTGAAGAGCGTTCTTTCAGCGATTGCATTTGCCGGATTTATCGTTGTTTATTGTTCGTCGTTTAAACGTCCTGTGGAGGACTATGGATGTGAAACATATCGTGTTATCTTCTATACGTGTGCACAACATCTAGAACTGTACGCACAACTCGTGTTTGACGTGTTTAGACCATAATCTGCCATCAGCAACGGTGCGACTGGATAGAGTGTGAGTAGGGCACACAAAGGTTTACAATTGACCTCTTTGTTGCCCGTGAACCGAGTTTCGCTGTTTAGTTCGTGAACTCTCGACACGCTCGAACTTTGTTGGTCAAGAGGTGAAATAAAAATTGGGCACTCGGAGAAGTTGGACGATTGTTTTCCAACCTATGTCGCCGTTTGATCGATCACTTTCTTTTCATCACAAACGTGATATTTTTGGTAGAGAGAGATCATATGGTTAGATTCCCGTCACTTGAGGATAATGTGACGAAACAATAGGAAAACTAATTGAAATAATTGATTTGATCAACGATGTGTGAATGTTCACGATGTTGCAAAAATGTGCGAATTGTTGGAAAACTACGAAACAAAAACGATAGCTACTATTGTTTCTGTGAGAGTAATATATTATATAAAATTTAAATTGTTTATTACAATTCTTGCTAATGGTATATTGAAATTAAATAACCCGTTGAAATATTAACTGATTCCTGATCAATTTTCCGTTATAAATAAATCTTTCATGTTGCAAGAATACTTTCTAGTTTAATCCTCCAAAATTCTACTAATTAAAATTAATCATTTATAATACTGTTTAAAATATCTAAAATCTTTATAAAGGATAATGCGTAGAATCTATATTTCTCTATCCATCTTCCATTACAAACCTAACCTAAACGATAATAAACGTCCTCCGCTTCTCAAGAATACTTCAGCACACTTTAAGCTAACTCCAGCAGATATTATTTGAATGATTTTTAAGAACGACGCGCGGAATTTAAATTTTTTGAAATCTCTCGTTTCGAGACAACAGAGCTTCTTTACGTTCAAACATATCTAACGTTAAACAAATCCGTCAGAATTTTTCGCTGTCGAAAACAGCCGTCTGTCGAAACAACGTGTGTCTCGTGCTGGCACACGATAATTTTCAACTCCATTGGTTCGTCATCGACGATCTATAACCGCGCGATGCACGCTAGTGTTTTGCACCTAAACCACCCTGCGAACAACCAATATAAAAACTGTTCTCCGCACACGCGCTGCCGGGCGTCCGCAAGATATCATCCGACCGCCGCGTTAACAATCTGGCCAATTGTATCCCGGGCACAATACAAAACACAGCAAGCTAAATTGCAGCCGGGGAACAAACCGCTGCCAGGGATTACAAAAGCCACGAGTCTCGCGGGAATCTATCATCGTCCAGTCAGCCCCCGTAATTGTGAAAATTATCGTGACTGGTCGCCGGGCCGGGCGTTCGCCAGATAGAAAGATGAATGGACGAGTCGAAGAGCCGGAAAGTGGAGAAGAAAGAAGAGAGAGCAGAGAAGAAATATCGAGAAGAGGGTCGAGAGAGGAAGAATTGATACGGGAAAGGTGGTTCGCTCGGTCGGTACGTTCGCTCTCACGGCGTTGATTTACGTCGGATAATATCAAATTACGATCGTGGAAGATTGTCGGCGGTTCCACGTGGTTCGACCACGGTCTTCTATCCCCGTTGGGACCACCACCGGAGGATACGTCGACCTTTCGCTAGGGGTTGGCGAGTTAAGGAGTCGGCAGCAGAGCGCAGGGGTGGCGCAGCATGCGAGTAGGAACAGTCATTTGTACCACGAAGAGCGAGGTCGCCGCATGACGATTGCGTGCGTTTCGAGCTTGTCGGTCACACGCTCAGCCCACATCACCCTTTTCCCTGCGCGTCTCTCTTTCCCCCGTGTTTCTTTCCCAAGTCTCTCTTCGTTCTTGGATCTTCCTTCTGTGCCATTTTCTCACTATTTCTCGCTGTCTTTATCAAGATTGGACATTGTTTCATTAAAATGTTCGAATAACAACGCGCTATATTACCTTTAAATGACAAGTGATTTCCTTCAAATGAAATTACACTTCCTGTCCATTGAACTACGACTTGGAATTTCAATATTTTACATGTTCTTGGTTTCAAGAGGCAAGGATTTGAGCAAATTAATCGCAAGTTTTATTAAATCATTAACAAATAATACATTATTGCGCGTAATGTTTCATTATTTATCACTGTTGAGTATATGAAGAGCAGAAAGTAAGTACTTCACTGGTAAGCGCTCTCAAATTGTTATTTTCTAATCTTTTCTTCTTTTCTTTTTTTTTTTTCCTTCAAATAAAATTTGTCCAATCCTATTCTCTATTTCTGTCTCTTTTTTTACATCCTTCTCACTTTATGTTATTCTTCTTTTATCACTGAAAGTGATTTTAGCGGGGGTAAGCCAGAAAATCGGGCCTCTGCAACGAAAATTAGAGATTGGTTGATTTGGGTCACGTGATTCGTGAGGGGGCGTGGGGTAGACCTCGAGTAGAAGTGCCGTTGTCTGGAACTGAGCGATCGCGCCTGTAATTTGTTTTGTATCGATTCAAATGTTTGCATATCAATAAAATTTTATGGCAAAAAAAGTCGTCTTCATTTCTTAGAATGTCAGAACAATTGTTTCTGGGCCTTTCAGTGAGACGAATCGTACTGGGGTACAAGTCGTGCAGTTTTTTCCATCTCTTTTTCTTTCCCTCTCTCGATCTCTACTTGCATAAATAACTTTTATCCCCCATAGATTGTCGATCTCTGATTGAATCCTCGTTGTTAGGGAAGACTGATTGTTTGACTTCTCACTCAAGTCTACGATCTCGCCTTATTTACGAGAGGACTAACGCGAACGAATCGTCAATTCGTTCCGAAACGTTTCCTTTCATTCGTCCTATTATTGTAGACCGTTCGCCGCGGGTTCGTGCCGTTTCCACGGTGGCAAGCATAAACGTTTTTACATCGCTATGGATTTTCCTCCGACATTTCGGTCGGAAACACGCAATTGTCCTACAAGGCACTGCTTCCCTCTTTTTTTTTTTTTTTCTAAAGAAAGTAATTGGAAAGTACTTTAGCTTGAATGGAACTTGATAACGGTGGATTTTGCGAGACATGGTTTTGGAAATTGTTCTCGCGATGATGTGCAAGATGCTTTGTACAAGTGGGCCGAGTTACGAGTTTCAGAGATGACGGAAAATAAGGTGAAATTTATTAGGCAAAATGGTAGTATCTGCGTTTACGCTTTCCCAAGCAGGAAAATTTTGTATTACTCTTCTCATCGTGTCATCATTTTTCATATAGTTTTTCTTGTAAATGTTCAATAACAATCAATGTTTGATTTAAAAAGATAACGCGGATTTGTATTTATAACAAACGATATAGTTACACCATGTGTATTTTTGCAAAAGTACACACAGAAGATATTTAAAATATTACAGATTATTTAAGATATTTAAAATAATACAGTAATCTTTGTGATATTTATCAATTTCTGTAGTTATAGAGAGTTCACATAAACATTTCTATGATTCAAACATACACGGTTGTCTGAAACTAAAGATTAACCACGGCGGTAATGGTCGCAAAGTAGGATCCAACTCTTCGTTCAATTTGAGAACTTTGAGAACTCTCGGGCAGCTAGCATTTATTCTGTCCCCCAATTTGTTCCCGGAGATCTCGATAAAACGGTAATCGATCGAATAAAAGCAAATCTATGAGCAACTCCCTCGTCCAGGGGATTTGCCAATTTAATATCTTATATCCTTTCAACTTCCTGGGATAGATGCCTTTTATACTCAGTTACCAACCCTTCATTAAATCTTCGTTTTTCAAACCCTCGTTACTCCGCCCGATGAACCATTTAAGGTTCTCCTCGTTCACTTTCGCCGCCCTTCCTTCGCGTTTCGTGTGCACAGTTTCGTGGTTTCCCAGTGTCTTCGTAAACCAGTAACCATACATCTAACCTAAACGAATTCGAAAGCGAACGAAAAACGCGCGAATTTTTCACTTTCTACGGCGTTTGATACTGTTTGCTTTAACGATTTTAATATAATCGCTTGGTATTGTCTTTTTACATGTAATAGACGTGGATATATTTTTTTTTAGAGAAAAGAGTTGTCGCGATAGACGCTAGATTATTAATGTTTAAAATTGGAAAAACTGGGTTTTAGGAAACTGTATCAGAAAGCACGTTGCTCTTTTCATTTTATTTTTTTATAGTAATTTTAACACCACTTTTTGAAAAAGAAATTCTGTTCTCTATGCAAATAAAAAGCAAATTTTTAGAGACAAAATTTTTATTAGACTTTATTAGACAGTATATTTTTTATTTTGATTTTGTTCGATTGTTTTTTGCCATCTTTCAGGCAACTTTATGATTCCGCGTCCGAAAAAAGTTCTTATCTTTCTTGACAAACAACAGTTTCAAGAAAGATTTTTACGACCTCTTTACCATACGCATCAGATAATTTTTTATAAGCTTTTTTAACCATGTTTTTTTTCTTTTCAGTATAGCAAAATATGACGAAAATGTTCCTTTCTGATTTTTGCATTTTGAAATGGACGCCAAACAAACAATTGTTAACGAGATCGTGCATTTTCTCTTTTCAAAACAAGCTTAAATTATCAGGTATCGGATTATACAATGAATTTGCAGTTAAAAATGAAGTTGGTTACATTTTGAGATAGAGAAATATGCTCATCCATTAGAAAAAAAAGCAATTACTTTTTGGCCAATCCAATATAACCGAGCAGAGTGCTCTTAGAGCACACATGCATTTTTACCTTCGCTTAAGAAACGCTACAGTCGAAAAATGCGTGACAATTGGTAAATGGCGATCCTTTGTATTACAGAAACGTGTCATTAATATTCCCCTCGAGAAAATACACGAGGGAACAACTTATACGGGGGCGTAATTCAAATAATGCTCTATCATTGTTTCAGAAATTGGTTTCGCAGCAAACGCGCAATTATTTTGCCCGGCGAACGGAGATGCTGTTAAAAGTTTCATTAATAAAAATTTTCAGGAACAACGGCCCGCTCTTGCTCCGGCCGCTTTTGTCTATCTGCGAATGCTTTCTTCGCGGCCCGCGCGCGCGCCAAGTATAATAACACGTCTCCCCTATCCTGCGAACAGTCACTTAAAGGATTTACATTCGAAAGCAGGTAACGCTTTTTCACAGCCGCGAGAGAACTTTTCTTATAATATTTATGATTTATGAAACAACGCCCTCACCTTCGCGCGACTTTCATAGAATTAGTTGGCCAACGCTAGGCAATCTTTCTTCCATTTACGCGAGGATCCCGAGTGAATAGAACTCACGTGCAATGAAAACCGCTAACTTACTTAAACTGGCGTTATTTCGATGTTGATTCTTCAGATTCTACACCATCTTTGTTATAACGTTATAGGGTTTGAAGCATCGCTAAATTGCCTCGTGAAACGATCTTTGAAAGCGAATCTTTTCTACGTTCTTCTGTCTCGTTTCGCCAGTTCTCCTATAGATTGTATAGTTTGTGCTTGCTTCATCATATCGCGGTGGAGAAACCAAGAAGGATATAAGATTTCGAAGCTTTATGTTGACGAGTTATTATTTCGAAACGACTGTTTCATTCGAGAAACGTAATTACGCGGTACTAGAAAATTATTACTTTGCTATACCTAGAAAAAAGAGGAATGTTGTTTTGTAATTACTAGTTGTTAGAAAAAAGTCAGAGGAAAGATGCTAAGACGCTTTTGAGTAACGCGGTCATTGATTTTTACGTACTAAATAAAAATCTTCGAACTTTTCTTAAATTTTTAACCCCGTAGATTTAGGTTAAATCTAGGTATAATTTTCGTCGATCAAGTGACGTTGATGACGTTGTGAAAGAGACAACGCATCTATCGCTTAATAGAATTTTAATTTCTCCGATCCTTTTTTCCAAATCTCATAAATTTCTTCTTCAAATTCCCTCCGAGTTCCTCTTAATTCCCCAAACGGTCGAATAGATTTAGAAGTAGATTTAACATATTCCAATTCCGTGGCAACTAAAATAACTTTTGCCAGACTAATAACGGAGTAGCCTGCATAATAAATTCACTAGCTGCGGCGCAAATTTCGACTTTCGGCCAGAACGAAGTGAAGCACATTTTCATGCTGCCATGATCGTTTCAGTGGGTAACGAAACTTGCCAGGGTTGTTCCGTTCGTTGAAACAATCATGAGGGAGCAATTCCACTGTTCCTTTGCTAAATCGTCGTACGGTGTTACACGTTTCTGGAAGTCTTAGTTTTAGTATCCGTTCGCGAGAACACTTTGACTCGTTTCTTACTTCGTGCTATGAAAGGGGAGAACGCAGCGCGCCAAGCTTTAAAAAAAACTTTCATTCTTAACTCGTTGAAGTCGATACTCTCGAGTCGACTTTCGGGACTTTTATAAAGAAGCTTTGAGAATGGCGTTACCTGCCTGTAATCGACGAAGAAAACGTTTCAACGTTTCCTCGTGAGAATTGCTTCGTTCACCGTGGAACTCGATTCAAATTTTAAAAATCTACAATGTTGTATTCATTATTCTTTGTGTTAAGACTTTCAATCTTTCTTTTTTTCTTCCTTTTTGTTTGCGTAGAACGAGTAAAATTTTAAATTAGAATTGCTTTGTACCATTTAATATTTGCACTATTTTACTGTACATGGTTCATATTGAGATTTCAGAAATTGAATAATATTATTTTTATTTTTGTTTGTATCAATATTATAAACCATTTTCTTTGTTTACATAGAATTTTGATTAACTTACAATAATTATGATAGTTTGAGTGATTGATTTATACTTCTTAAAATACACAGGTACATTACAAGTATAGTCATCGAAATCAATTTTATTCTCAAATAAAAGAAAAGAAAACGAAACTCAACTATCGAAATATATACATTGTACACATTGAATTACAACGAAATCCATACACTGAACCTGACTTGCATAAAATAAATACACTGAAAATGTACTCACTGTGACAATTCTACTTTCGAGTAACACTCGAAACTTATGAAACGAGATTTGAATATCGATTGACGCTGAATTCGTAGCGAACCTGATCTGACCCTTAGCTGTGCGATCATTTTCGCGCGCCATCTTCTTTACCAAAATACGTGTGTACACAAATGGAAATGGAAATTGTCAAAGAAAATGATTACTCGACCGAATGTTTCAGCCGGTAAATTTTTAAATCGACAGTACGTGCGGACGCGCGAATGATACTCGACGAACTGCGAGAACAGGTATTAAGTTGGTTCACGTTGGTTGCACTTTCCGCAAGCGAGGAGAGAAAAAAAGAAGAAAAAGAAAAAGAAGAAGAAGAAGAAGAAGAAGGAGAAGAAGAGGAGGAAGAGGAGGAGCGAAAAAATACGAACAAATATCCTACGAACAACGGCAAAAAACCAGCCGGTTACGAAGCTATGGTTTTCGTAGAGGCCGCGCGCGCCAAAATGTAGTCAACAAGGTAAAAATTCATTGTTTGGCCGGCTGCTTGTTTTAAACTGTTTCTCCTCCGTCAACGAGGAGAAATAAAATTTGAATATTCAACTGATGGACGGTAACGATTAAAGATTCATCATCACGCGGATATATTTTTATCGATGCACTCACGTGCCCTCGGTGAAGGGGATTAAAGGGAATTTCGGGGCAAATTGTTTGACGGAGGCTGTCTCGAAGTTGGGAATAATTTATACGTCGTATTAGAATGACGCTCTGGACGAAAGTGAAACGTCAGAGGAATACAAAGAGGAATGAGATGGAAAAATTGGGAGACGTGTTTGAAGCGAGCGATTTTAAGTAATTTTAAGTTGTAAAGGACAAATCATTAATTGAAACGGCAAACAAATTAAACAGACGCAAAAGATTTTGAGAATAGTAATTGGAGTTGATGTTTTATTTATTTGATTACTTTTATTCACATGGATATCATTGTGTCTTTATAACAATAATTTGGAGTTCGTTGTCTTCTTTTGCAAGTAATTTCAGAATTTTACGAATAGGATAATTAACTGGCATTTAATTTAACACGCAGAACTTCATTTGCTTCATCGTTAAAGTTAAATAATAGATCGATTATAATCAATTGCTATTTTTCTGATTATTATAAATATTAATCAATCTTCAAGTCCACAAAGTTTTCAGTTTCAGATAAGCAACTTATCGAATAATATATTGCCCGTTTATTGTCAAACTTTCACATGTATCAATTTGAATATGAGCTGTAAATATCTCCCTCCCTTCTATCGCAATTTCTATTTATCGTAATTTAAATGGGAATTCGATAATTCTTTGCACGTCGCGCTTGACAATTTATGATTAAACAACTACTTTTTTACGTGCGTTTATAACGTCTTTGATACTAGAGTTATTGCAGCTAAGCGTTAAATGTAAGCCAAGTGTAGATGACATTTATGGTTCGCAATTTATACCTTAAATCGTAAACTTGCGAATACATTTCGATTGCAGATTGCTTGCAGAATATTACAAATGCAAGAATCTATCACAATCGATGTAAAAATTTAATACAAACGAAATTAGGCATGATTACATGATTACACAAATTGTTACTCATTGATTTCGTACGATCAATGACTACAAAAGTTATTTATTTTTATAAAATCTTTATTCTGAGAAGAGGTAATCTTTGACAATGCACGTTTTTCAACAATGTTGAAAGAGTGAAACATTTCAAACTTGTCGCGTTCGATAGTTCCATTATTAAGGATGAGAAGTTTGCATAATTAACATCATTATCTCGCGATACTACCATCCTCCGTTATAATTATTAGAGAAGACACGCTTTAGGCCATGGAGATCAACTACGGTAATCGAACCAGAGTCGACGAAAATTTATAACGAATACGGACGCCGATAATTAAGCTAATCCGAATGTTCCCAACCTATTTCGATTCTTTTTCCTTGCAATTGGTTGGCAATCGACCGGAGACGTTTATAAGGTAAACCATTTAAAGCGTCTTGTGGCAGTTATCTGCCGGATAATTACGGCACGTGGTTTGAAACGCTTTGTTGGTAATTAAACTTGCGGTTGATGGAGCAGAATTCGTCGAGCACTGAGGAAATATCGTGGGCAAAATGAGGATAGATTTAATGAGGAAGCGTGGTTTTCGCGAATAGCAATGTCACGAAATGACACATTTGACGCCATTGCACTGTACATACTTACGAGTCGTCCTCGAACACGAGAAATATCATTTTAACCGAATAATATCTATTAATAGCGTTATTCGATTATAAAATTTCCAGATAAAACCAATAAATCGATAAATTTCAGTAGTATAAATCAATCATTAAGACCACATCGCGTAGTATTTTATTACTGTACGAACAAAAAAAATTATTGAAAATATTGATGTGAAATATAATATTCTACATCTTCAAAATTCAAATGAATGCAACAATTTAATAATTGATGATTATTTTATATATAGTTCATACGAGCTCATACGAGATTCTCAGTTGACAAGTGAATTAAGTCTCTTCTCTTACGTTAATGTTGAAGTTAGGCTTGCGTGTAATATTTTATAATAAATTAATAAATTAATAAAGTGAAAGAATAGTAATTACGATAACGTAATTTAAAAGGAAAAGAATACGTTTCTTTCGATAATAAACTACTGGTAAAATGACGAATAATCAAGTATCATTATTTACTCACGATTTAAAAATTGACTCTTACTCTTTATTAACGTGACACAAAATGGACGCAAGTTAAATTGGTTGTTCAATGGCAGTAGCTCAATGCATACATTTTATACAAGCTAGTTTCGAATCCTTGAAAGAGCAGCCACAAGTTTCGAAAACGTACTGATAAGTAATCCGACTTTTGTAAGATTTGAAACTTTCCCAAATAGGACTCGAATCTTGGAAATCGGAATAACTTCCTCTTGCTAGTGGATCCAAGGAAGAAGTCTAAAGATTAAACGACATGAAAGTGATGCATGTGATTCGTTTGAATAAAAATTTCTTTCTTTTTAATGCTCTTTAACGCATATAGTGACGATAGTTTTTACTATCGAGTCTCAAACTTCTATAAGTTAAGGAATTCCTTACATTGCAATTCCATACATTGTGATACAAGCATCAAATCAATAAAATCTTCATCACACTAAAAATCGTACCTTTATAACATTCGAAGCTTCTCTGAAAGATATATTGTCAATTGTTTTCCCAGTGTTGTCTTCTCCGTTAATTGCCAGTTTATATTGCAATGAGCAATTCGCAAAATGGAAGATAGAAGAAAAACTGCACGACATTTTTGCCATAAAATTTTATTGATGTGCAAACATTTGAATCGATAGAAAACAAATTACAGGCGCGATCGCTCAGTACTAGACAACGCCACTCCTACTCGAGATCTACCCCACGCCCCCTCACGAATCACGTGATCCAAATCAACCAATCGCTAATTTTCGTTGCATTAGCGTTGCATCTGAAGAGGCCTGATTTTCTGTTAACCCCCCTAAAATCACTTTCAGTGATAAAAGCAAACAACGAATGAAAGAATGAAAATTTGTAACGAGTACTTGGGCTGGAATCAGAAGAAATTCCGAAGGGAAATTCGACTATACTTGAAAGTATCATTGGAAACTCTTCTCAATGAATAAAAATCCAACGATTAAAGAATCGAACCGATAAAGGAATCGATTTTGCCTCGAGTCATAACCTCAGACATACGCGAGGCAACAGCGGCGTCTCGTCAACCGATTCGATAACAATACCACGAGGATAACAATGGCGGCAAGATGAAAACCGCTCGCGTTCTACGCGAGGAACATTGCATACCGGGTTGACATAATAACGCTCTATGGTCCGCATTCAGCCGTTAGCGAACGTGCACACACGCGCACCACGTGGTTCTACATTTTGATTTATTATGATTAAAGTTCTGGGAATAAATTTACTTTCACTTGCGCCGGCCGGCTAATGTTACGTTACGGCCGTTCCGCGGATTTGTCCGGCTGAAATATTCTCGTTACGCTGTTTCTCGATGATGCATAGCAACGTTCCGTTCGGAACGGAACGTTGCCTCTGCGCAAGAATCCGCGATATTTTCACGGGCGAGCCGTGAATCGACGTTTGTCCGTTTAGAGCGGATTACGCGCCTTCATTATTCGAGTTTCTGTGCAGGTGAGGCAATAAAGCGGGAGTTTCGAACTCGACGCAACCTCGTACCTCTAATTATACTCGCGCTCGCGTATCTTTTGTGTCAAATACGGTTTCATTAAGAAGAGCGTGCGTCGCGAGACTTACGAATGAAAATACATCGCGAGAAAGAAGCTCAATGTACGTCTCCTTTTCGAACTCCTGAAATCTTCGTGTGATATACAATACAGAGAACTGTCTTGCCAGGAGAAATAGCTCGTTATATTGTTTTTAATATATCTCGAATGATCATAATTATTCAAAGTACATTAATCTTGGAAGTCGTACAAGTGCGAGTTGAACGTTCATTTGCTTGAAACTGTTGCTTAATTTCTCCATTTAATTGTGAGATATAGATTCATTATATCAACATTGTCATATTATTAATAAATACAATAATATTAATGTATCATTGTCTATAATTTTCTGTAAGATGTGATTCTAAAAATGAGGAAAGTGTATACATGTACGAAAATAACATTTGATATATACTTATATATATATATATATATATATATATAAGCAATAGAATTTTACAGTAGTCAATAAATCATGTAACAGACTTTTCCTAATGAAAGTGAAAGTAAAATTCCTTTCGTCTGTTGAATAAATACGTAAAAATCCGCAGCCTGTTTGTTCTGACACTTTGCAAATTCTTCTTAACGAATCAAACTTACCCAGAGATTTACCTTTATTAAACAAATTTACCTTTTACAAAATTAACTATAAAATGATTTATAATATCTTCTTTGCGCGTTTGTAATTGTACCTTTTCCTTTGTCGAGTCTCCTCCCACCGCTATTTTAGGTGATTCAAACAAACGAGTCAGACTTTTCATAGAGAGACGCAATTATTTGCATTTATATTCCCTGCTGCACGAAGTATTCGAGTTTGACCGGAGTTTACGCGCAGGTTAATACACCGTCACGTAGGCGTACGATGGTTTAAAAAAAAAAGAGGGACAGAGAGAGAGAGGAGAAAACGAAAAAATTCATACGAAAAAGTGACCCAAATTGCTCTGACTGGAGAGCAAACAACGTTTACACTCGTGTCGCATTCGGTTTTTCAGTAGACATAAGAAAGAAACACGAGCTAGTACATATATAATGGATAACGCGCTTTCCCTCTCTTTCTCTCTTTCTAAACACGCTCGTTTTTAACTAGATTCGGTATGATACACCGTTTTAATTTTCATACGGTGACAGTGCCGCGAACAAACATTTACCGTAGCCCGTTTGATTTATATCGGCGAGCAGAGAACCGGCAGACCAGTTCAGTTCGTCATACCTACGGAAACGATTGTGCTTTACCAGTCGATGAATCAAGATCTCCCCAATCGACCAGTTTTATGACTTTTTTCAATCCCCGATCACGTTCACATCGCAACGTATTTTCAATTGATCACAGACGTTTACATTTTCGAGGAGAGGGAAATTTTCGTATTCGAAGTTATGAATGAATCGAGTCAGTCGTGGTTTGAATAAACTAATTATTTGCGTAATATTAGACTGGTGCGTACGAAACTTAATTACTTCACAACTTTGTGTGGTTAATCAAAATAATTTTCACATGATGTTTAATCAATTGTTTCTACAATCAGCCTCGTTGTTCTAGACTTTGAAATGAAATTTCAATTTCTTAAAATGAAATCGTTATAGGTTCTTTTATTTATTTATTACAACGAATTTTGGAATGTGAAAAATTTGCATATTAATACATACGTTAATACCTGAAATTCGAAAGAATATGACAATATTCAAAAAAGTCACTAACTGGTTGCCCTTTTTTTCTAAATTACATCAAACAAATTGTAAATTTGCATGGACATTCGCAGTCTGGTCATCCCTTGCTTTAGTCCTCATTTCTATCTCTCATCCGTAAACATACGCTACAAAAATATTCTTCACAGAGCCGCAGAAATTAAAAAATCAAAATCGCAAGTTGCGGGATCGTACGTGGAATGTATATCTACGAGTCATTTATGAAAACCGTGTATGATCGCTGCAGTCTGATCGCATTAGGCACGAGTTTTCGACAGTTTATTTTCAGTCGATTCCCCGAGAGCTTTCGATTTCCGTAGTACGATTGAAAGCTCGTTTATCTTGCCTGGGAAAAGTGTCGTATTTATCTTCGCGACTGCTTTTTGAATTACGTTTGATATCATATCGTACCTGCGTCGCTTATTGAAAGCCATGGTAAACGATAACATTAGGTAGTTCCACAAACGGTGCTCTTTTTGTATACATAACTTTTAAATATTAAAAATCTTCAAAACGTAAAATGTTTGTCGACGTGTTCTTCTTTTTTCAGAACTATGTTTGAATTTTTTGGTAATTTTTAAAATAAATTTTTTGAAAAATTGTACGTACATATATGTATGTGGCGTATATTCAAAAAATAAAAATGAAATTTTTATATAAAGGCTTTGTTATTCGTTTTACAGCTATTTGGAAAGTTCAGGCATTTTTTAAATATATATATATATAGTTTTCCTCATTATTTTAGCAGGTTAAAAATATCTTTCACTCCAGAAAAATTTCTTGATACACGTTGATATATAAACATTCAATTAATTTATATTTTACAATTCTAACTTCTTTTGACATCAGATCCATGGAAAGAAATTTCAAAGAATCACCTAATGTTTTTCCATCATTACTTCTTCTACTTAGATTCTACAATTTTGAAGAAACTCGAAGTACTTACAATATTATAATAAATTGTTGCTTGATGCTTAACAACTACAATTTAAACAATCTACTCATTGATAAGAAAAGAATCCGATTATTATTAATTTTTACTATTAACTGTGAGTAAATAATGTTTAAACGAATAAACCTATTTATATGCAATGTGAACGGAACGTATGAAACATTTAAAAAAGTAGAGGACTATTTCCCGAATAAATATTCGTCTATTTGCGCATACTTCTTGACATTCGGAATTGAGGGACTGAAGTGGTAAACGATGTAAGTGCCAGAAATAAAGATTTCCAATAGAAACAGGAAACGCATTTCTCTGCTGATTTTGGCACTTACGTCATTTATCATAAACACGAATGTCCAACGTTTATCACGTTTATAGTTTCAATCCGAGAAAGATTAAATGATACGAGCTTAAGTTTATTCATTTACTACTTTCAATTCTGTATTTTTTCTTTTTCTTTTTTTTTTTATTCGTGGTATAATCGGAACTTGTCATAGTTCTATTCTATGACAACCTTGAAAGCTGAAATAAATTATTCCAGCGCTTCTAACTTTTTCACTATATTCCATAAATCCCCTCTGAATTCTTAAAATTTATATTTCTACCGAAAAAAATTCCTCTTTACATTTTTACCACTTACATCGTTTACAATTTTAATTCCTTAATTAAGTATGCATTTGCACGATAAATTTCGTAGATATTTGTCTTTTGAGCGTATCAAAATTGATGTTGAACCGTTGCACATGAAATGGCTAAATTTTTAATAACTGTCCCAACGTTAATAAATTTTCCTTTTTAAATAATATTAATGAAACTTTCATTCGATGCAATCGTAATATGTGGGAAGCGACGTTATATTTATTAGAATTACAATTTTTAACTCTCAAATGGTATCATGGGTCACAAATATTGTAATAAGATGGATTATTCATGTTGGATTGTTATAATTTTAGATATTTAATTTCATTTTGTATTTCACACTTTATTCAATGTAGATCGAGTAATGTAAAACGAAAAATGTTACGGATCACTGTTTTCTTCTATAGTTTTCTTTCATTTTGATAAATAGTTGAACTTTGCACACAAAACATCGCCGTCCCGAATAATTTCTATCGGATATTTGGCAAAAACGTTTTCCTCTTTGGATAGTCGAGAGGTGGTATGACGCAAACAGCTACGTATTGAAATTTAGGATAAAATAAAAGTGAAAATTCGATTTGAGATTTATACGTATATAAATAAAATTGTTTAACCAGATGAAGTATATAGAGCTTATGGTCACGAATTGGATATAGAGATAGATATCTCAATTTATATCAACAGTTAGTTGATCAATTATTTCATCGAGTGAATCCATTCAAACCGTTTCATTAAATATCAACGATGTTTCATATTTGAATTTATAGTAGTCAGTCTGTACGATGATCCGTTCAGCTGTGGATTGTATCACATTTTTAAAGTAGTTGGAAACAAAAAAGAAATTACATAGCAGGCAGAGCAAATGCATTTTCAAGACACAAATTCACCTACGTTTTTATATTACTTTCACGTATTTGTTAGTCAAATTTTTCA
This sequence comes from Melipona bicolor, assembly GCA_030673865.1. NCBI lineage: Eukaryota > Metazoa > Arthropoda > Insecta > Hymenoptera > Apidae > Melipona > Melipona bicolor. The sequence goes on from JAHYIQ010000029.1 coordinate 1,144,990, forward strand.
ATACTATCTAAATATCTCATAATTTCACTCATTATCTTTTATTCATTATTGCAGACACTGATATTCATTTACAAGCTTGCAATTTGAGTTATATTTATGATTGAAACATAGAGCTCGTGTATCTATTTATTTTTTGAATATAAAATTGACGAATGACCCAAATTTTTAGACAATAGTGTATATTTTCAGGTTTATTTTAAACTTCAATAAAACAACCATGAATCTCATAGTAATATTAATGAAATAGAGAAATGTTTCGTATAATATATTCATAATATATTCATGAATATACAAGGTTTCTGCAAGTGTTGAAATATTTTCACAAGCCGGTATATATATATTTGTTTTTCCTATATATCTTGTAATTTCTACATACGTTCAAATTTGCTTTAAAATCTCATAATAATATTGATGAAATTTTGAAAAGACACAATATACTCGTAAAATGTTTCTGCAGGTGTTCGAATACTTTCGTAAATCTATACGTGCTTCTATCTATATCTTGTAAATATCATCTTGCAATTTCCGCATATATTCAAATTTACTTAAATTTTATCAATGAAATCGTGACAGTCAAACCTCACAACGCAACACCGATGAAATTTCGAAATGTTTCCTATAACGCGGACAGTGCGTTGATAAAAAGTTTCTGCAAATATTCGAGTATTTCTGTCACCCGCGTGTATATATACCGCATCTGTCGACGAATGTTATTCCCGAAGGATTTTCCCCGTAGAATCATAATGTAGAAAAATAGAGTCTACGAAATCCTGTTGATCCTTCATGCACGCGCGATTTTTCCATTGATTCTGACGCCTGTTCGCCAAGTCAGGCCAGAAACACGGTCGTACAGATTTCTATCAGCCAGAACTCGTGCGTAAACACCGGTTTACGTGTGTGTGTGTGTGTGTGTACAGCATTGTACCGGCCATAAATAAGTGCGCGCGCGCAAGGATGAATTTAAATCTGGCAAATTGAAATTCGCGGAGACGGCGTGGCAATCGTCTGCAAGAGGGAAGATCAAAGTCTTGTTGCTGTTGAAGGATCGTTTTCAATTACTCTAGGCTATAATTACAAAAGGAAGTGTGTAATTACAGACACAGCTCGGCGGTAGGGGGAGGAGAGGAGGAATTTTGTTCGCGGCGAAAATCGCGATACATTGCTGCGACAGGAGGACAGCCACTTCCACGTGAAATATATCGCCGTGAAAAATCGATCCTTAAACGCTCACGGTCGAGGGCCGTGTCTATGGTTACAACGTCGATGACCGACCGGATCTTCGAAAAATATGTCGTCCGTCCGTCGTGTGAATTTGTGTGCTATTAGAAGAGGAAGTTGTCACAGAGTATCGTTCAACCCTGCTATTTGATGCTCAAATCTTTGCATTTCAATTTTATCCTCGTTTAAGCAAATACTCAATATTTGAAGAAAATATTTAACGTAGAATTTAAGAGCTTCCTCGCATTTTGTTCAATATTTAAAAATTAAAGAAGTTTTTACCATTGTCGGGCAATGGAGTAATTAATGATTTTCTACTTGGAACTTTCTGTTGCTTCTGTTATACTTCAATGCAAGGAATATCAATTTTTTTAATTTCTTTCAAATTTTATTACGAACACATTCCAAGTAATACGACAAATTGAAACGTAGACTCGACGTACATACAGTAGCTCACGAAAGTATTCGAGCGTTTCCAATCTACATCGTTAATAAATAAAACGCACACCTTAAATTTAAATTTTCAAAATAAGATTGTACGTAAAGTCACATAGGAGTCTCGAGAATGTATAACTAAAATTACAAAAAATCTGACACACACAGGATTTACAGGGCATTGAGTGTAAACATACCCATTTCGGACGTCTGAAAAGTATTCGAACGTACGAATAAATCTTGAATTTTTTGATGTTAATATCTGGTTGGTCCTCCTTTGGCATCAATAACGTGTCTCAATCGACTTTCCATACTGTATACAAGTTTTTCTGTTGTTTTTTTTTTTTTCAATAGAATTCCATATTTCTGTTATTTTGTTTTTTAACATTTCTTTGGGCGTTATGTCATAATTTCTGAGTTTTCTTCCAATTTCGACCCATAAATGTTCTATGGGATTTATGTCAGGGCTCTGCGGAGGAGTTTGTAGCATATGCGGAGTATTATATACAATCCATTTTTTTACAATTTCAGCTGTATGTTTAGGATGGTTGTCCTATTGAAAATAAAAATCGTCTAATAGGTTCAATTTAATTGCACTTTGTTTCAAATTTTCTTATAAAATATTCAGATATTTGTATTTATTCAAAATTCCGTCAATAAAAACAAGATTTCTAGTTCCATTCGCCGCCATACACCCCCATACCGTGACCGAGCCACCTCCGTGTTTCACAGTTGGAATCATATTCTGCATTTGCAATGTTGTGTTGCACTTTCTCCACACATAATGCTGTCCATCCGAACCGAAAATATTAAACTTACTTTCATCCGAGAAAATAACTTTATTCGAAAATGAAATATCTTTGTCAATGTACATTTTATTAACGTTTTTGCAAACGTTAGTCTTTTCTTTCTATTAATTTTACTGATGCATGGCTTTTTCCGTGGTATTCTTCCATGGAAATCATTACTCCGCAGAACCCTCCGACATAATTCGGGATCATACATCTTTCCCAAAACTATTTGCAACAATCGCTGCAACTTTCGGTGCAGATGTACTTGGATTTTTCTTAATTTCACGTATACTCATTTTCTCCTCTCTGGGCGTTAACTTCTTTGGACGTCCTGTACGCTTCTTGTTAGTAATATTTCCTTCAGTTTTTGACTTTTTTATTATTTGACTTTCATTATGTAACTTCAATATTAATTCACGTTCACATTTACTGGTTTCTGACTTTTTCGTGCTCATGATTAGAATAATTATGAAAAATTATAAAAATTATACTCTACGAAATCTGTACGAACCACACAATGTCTCGGAATCTACTAAAATGTAATGTTTACATTTTGTTCACTAGAAATACGGTTTTTGTCTATGCTTTTGTCTATACTTTTCAGACGTCCGAAATGGGTATGTTTACACTCAATGCCCTGTAAATCCTGTATGTGTTGTCAGATTTTTTTGTAATTTTACTTATACATTCTCGAGACTCCTATGTGACTTTACATACAATTTTATTTTGAAAATTTAAATTTAAGGTGTGCGTTTTATTTATTAACGATGTAGATTGGAAGCGCTCGAATACTTTCGTGAGCTACTGTATGTATTCAGACTTTGGATTCGTTTTCCTTAAATTTTCGTAGTTCTCTCAAAGTCATTTCTCTATTCACATTTAATGTTTTGACATACATCTCGACATAACATTTTGGTATTTATATAGTTGCTTAGAATAATTGTATTTTCTTGCAAATATAAGTACAATTTTATTTTGCTTTGTAAAATTGGTTTTAAATTTTTTACGATTTTTTACAGTTAAACATTCCGTTTCTAAATTACTTTGATCTATAAGTTAGATATTAAATCTATAGATTTTTCATTTATTTTTAAGTACGTATATGTTAGCGCGCGTGAGTAGCGTGGCGAGGTCTATGTTGATGAGTGGACTGTATGATTTAAACGCACGCTGAGATATGGGTGGGGCTATGCCCTCGTTAGTAACTTTCGTGTCGCAAAGACCAATCTAATCGCTCTTAAATCGGAACTTAAACCGATTCTAAAATCCTGGGCTGAGGAACGCACAGAGGTAACCTTTTCTTGGGGAGTCGCGTGGCTCAAGGTAGGAAGAAAGGCGAAGGCATCTCGCCCGTGGAGTCTCGCACGCGTTCAGGAGAGTTGTCCTAACGCGACGAATGTGCTAAGGCGAGTTGGTTTTACGCCACGAGTGTGCTCAGAAGAGTTGTCTTCATGGCGCAACCCGTGTTCGGGAGAGTTGCCCCTAAGCAGCAACCTGGCGTTCGGGGGGTTGGCTTCACGCCACAACCCTGGTCGAGGGACCCGGTTTCGGCAGACCAAAACTCTCGCGAGCAGTATATTTATGTATGTACATTTATTACAACTTTGAAGTTTTCGTAATGGAATTTAAAAGAAGAAACAGAAACATTGTTCATTTTTCTCCGACAGGAAATTTACCTCCATTTATTTTAGATAATAATGTAGTGCTTCGGCAAGTGGCCAGGTATGTTTATATCAAACCGATGATGCTTTGTTTTCCTGACGCTTTTGTTTTATTCATACTGTGCCGCACGTCGGATCACCAACTTCTTGACTTTTTCTTCCAAGCAAATTGGAATGACAGATCTACAGAGGCGTCTACATTGTCACGAAATACACTGTATTCATATCATTCTAACATGCCACGGTAGTACCATAAAAATTGGCACAGCGTCAAGTTAGGAAGAACAAGACGTAAACACGCTACCGTATATATATTGTTATTACAATAATAAATAATACATTTATTAATTTGGATAAACATATTTAGCTGTTTATCTCGAAATAATTCTATCTTTAATTGTATATAAGCCTATCACGTTAAAAAGCAAATTAAATCCCTTCTGAATTAATAATTTTTTTCAATAAAATTAATGCAATAATGAAATGAGCAATTTGCAATTAACTTCCCCTCTATGAATCATTTTTCATATAATCGAATGCTTTACCTAGCTCAAACAATCTGTGTCTAAATTTCAAATTTTATCTACACACTCGCAACAATCATCTCTTATCATGTTATCAATGAAATTTCGTCCAATACGTATAAATTAAAAATTCGTCCACGCATATTGCCAAGCAATAAAAAAAGGACCTACTTGTTAGTTTTAGCTCAATTTCCCGGATAAAACTAAATCGCGCACGACCGGCATCGAAATGTTCCTGAGGGAAAAGGGATAAAGTGTTGCCGCAAGTAGGCAGCTCCTTAGACCCTCCGGGCAACCGTTACATTATTATACAAGGAAGCAGGTTGTACAGTTCGCGGAGAACACTGTAATTGGGGAGAATTTGCCCTCGACCGTGTAGAATGCCGCGGTGTTTCCCGCTCTCCCCTTTTATCTCCCCATCCGCGATTGTTATTCCCTCATTTACAAGCCCCACGGCGATACACGTTGCTCGCCACCGACTGCTTCTGCACCTTCGACCTCTCGCCAAGGTGTCGATGACGCGCTGCCGTGTAATTTATTTATACACTCCGCTTCGACAGTAACACGTTATCCGTAACGCAAGAGCCTCGGCCACTTCTCGTCCTCCGCTTCGCGGTTAATCACAGTGATAAGCGACCCTGCCGTGTCGGACACTTACCAAACGGGTTCTGTAATTTCGTAGTCATCGCGTATAACTTGGCGTGCGTTTAATAAGGATTTTCCACTTTTAATCACTTTACTCGTGTCCCCGTTGCCTCTTTTACTTTTTCTTCTCTCTGTTTCCTTCTCGCGAAAGTTCACAGAGGTAAGGAGAAGCAGTGATATAGATTGGCAGGTATATATTGCTCTTGAAGTTGCGAGTGAATTTGTAAGACATAGTCAACGTCTGCGCTACGGTACTGGGATTTTCATATCTCAATGTTGCTTTCATTTTAGAAAACGAAAAGAATTTGTTAGATGTTTATAATAAACGTAAAATCTAATCGTAAAAATCAAACATAGCAGTAAGAACATTTTTGGATTTCGCCAAAAATGTTTCACAAAAAATATTGTTATTCATCGCCGTATACCGACACCAGAGATGTATACGTTTTTACGATTCATCTCGTTATTTGACTCTTCAATTATAGAAATTTGTTTTATGTAAAAATTTATTAATTTATTTATTATCGTGACACGTGACAAGATTCCTTTTCGTCATTCGTATAATCAGTCAAGATATACGTCACAGATCAAATGTATACCGATGACAGAATATTTCTACAATTAATCATAAAAGTACGAGTAACTTTCCCTAGTTTCAATACTCATCGGTCCTAAAACTTTCGAGAGGAGGAGGTGGTGGTACCTGTAACGAATCCGCTGTATGTATCAACTCACCGAAATTCATCTTTCGACACGACGAACGGAGCAACGGGGTATTAACGACTCTCGGCAACCTTCGCTTCGTGTCCGTTTATCGGCTTCCTGTTCGCGAGAGCTCGGAGAAGTAGTTAGCGGAGGCACGTAAAATCGGCCCGGCAAGGATACAGCCGATGGTGCCAGGCGTGTGATATATTCACGCGACGTTCTGTGACAATGAGATGTTATCTGTAACGGCGTGTGGCACACCGCGGGCCCCCCACCCCGCCCCCGCCCTTCAGACGAAACCGCCTCTTCCTACCACGGCAAGACCTTCCTTCAACGATGCCTGCAGCCCTCGTAATATATTATAACGCAGACGCCTTAGCAGCCTCGCCGACTATAGGCCCGCTTGGCTAGTTTATAGGTACCACCTTGGCTTGCACGCTATTCCGCCTAGCCGAGATTGTGCAAGCAAAATGCATTACGGACGAATATCAGCCGACTACCAACCGCAAACCAATAGCATTATAAACGTAAACGTAACGAACCGTTAGATTTATACCGCATTCAGGGCTCTACGTTCATCGCTTTCATATTGCGTCGCGTCGTTTTATTCCACGAACAATTTGAGAAGTTGTAAAGTACCGCTTTTATCGTCGGTTATTAACTGTCCAAAGTGTCGTTGGATGTTAGAGATCGCAAGAAATTGGGATTTTAATCCTTGGACTTAATTTATCCTAGAGGGTGAGAAGTCATCAAGTTATGCTTCTCGGGTTTATTCGTTCTAGAATTTGAGAAATTCTCCAACGATTAACTGTGGAATTGTGTTTTGGAAATTCACATCTGCGTACGCGATCGAAATTAAGTGAGAGTGAATGCACCTATTGTAAATTTGAATTGAATTATAATGAAACAAAAATTGATCATTTCTTTGTGCGAAATATCTAAATAAATCTAATTTGTAGAATCTCCACTGGGTGTCGTCCTTCTCTTCTTTTTTTCTTTTTTTTTTTTTTAAGCAAATACGTTCGAGAGTTTACACTGTTGTAAATTTTTCTTTCTACAAAAATTCCTGAATATTACTGAAACATTTTGTGTATAAATATACACAAAAATGGATTTTTTTGTAAAAATACTATCGAGAAATATTAGAGAATATCTAGAAATATCTTTTCAAATATATTTTTCTATTTTAAATATTTGGAATTTGTGTGTGGATGGTTTGATACGTAGACTTTTGGAAAAAAGACTGGTGGAAATAATAAAAAAAAAAAAAAAATTAAAAAACGCTCGTCTGAACGTAGGAATAGCTTATCCCTAAAATCGTAATCATCCCTATTTCTCATTAACCACAGTTTAATTTATGCGTTACTACCGCGTCGTGTATACACAATTGCAACATTAACCCTTTTTCCTACGTAAACTTTATATTTTACGATTTAAGGTAACCACTTTTTTCAAAATCTATATCACCCGATCTCGAATGTTATATTTATTACATTATCCATTCTGCACAAGTACTATATCGTTTCGTGCAATTCGTTCGAGCGTTATCGATTACACTTGATGTTTCGCTTTCTTTTTTTTTCTTTTTTTTAATTTCTGAAAGCTATCAGCTCGAGGAAGCTTTTTGCGGGGCAAAAAAAAAAAAAAAAAAAAAAATAAATAAAAGAAAAAAGAGAAAAATGACACTCGAAACAAGAACGTTATAAACCATCGAATCTTACGGACGTATGGAAAGAATGGCTGTAGCTCGTTAGCCGGTCGTGTTTCGTTCCTGCCAACTCGATATTTGGTCGATATCGCATTATCCGTAGAAATGGGAACACAACAACGAACAGAGCGCATTCTTACTCTGTGTGTATCATCTTCGGTCTCGTTAATTGCTCGATCGAGATTTGCAACACTCTGTATGAGAACAACTCCTATTGCGCCATTTGTGCCTTCATCGGTGAATTATCGACAGGGGGAGGGGGTGTTTTTAAATTGACGTGCAACCAATCACCTGGAACATCATCGACGTTTCACTTTTTTGTTCGTTCCGATGCGAGCCACTTTGAAAGCAAACGACCTGGCCTTATGTACACCAATCACGAAATTGTTCCCTTTTCGTTTCTCTCATCTTTTTCTATTTTTCTCTTTTTTTGAAGGGATGCTCTTCCCCATGCACGTTGCACGCACGTTGTTTGTAAGTAATGATTATTGTCAAGAAATATGTGCATTTGAAACATTACGTTAACATGATACAATTTATTATGTATGTATTTTAATAAGTATAATAAATGTTAAATATATTCATTATTGTATCAAATATATGAATGAGTCGTAATTTATGTATCGTGTGTGGAGCTAGCTATCATTGGAGAGTAATTACAATATGAATCGCAATATCAATGTTAATTATTATATATATCAAGTATATAAAGTAACTGGTGTTTTATACAAAATTGTATGAAAATAAATATTTGGAGCATTCGAAAGTAAATATTAAGAGTAAATTACAGAGTTACAAAATATACAAGTCTTTTCATATCTTTGAAAGTTTTAAAAATACTATTAGTAGTAAGAAATCATTTCGTACTTCATGAGACAATTACAGTCAATGCTGTATTTACGCAGTTTCATATCTTTATGAATCAATTTAAAGAGATGGAAATTCGTTTCATCTATTAAATATTATAATTAATATCCAATTAAAATCCAATTTGAATATTTTATATATTCTGTAGATTTCTGAACTTTTTAATATCCCAATTATCTCTAATCTCTCATTAATTATGAACACTCTTAATATTCTTTGGAACAAAAAAAATAATATATATATAAATAGGATATATAAATAAGTATATATCCTAAAAAGTAGTAAAAAAATTCTATTGAAATTGAATTTTTAAATTTCCCTGTCGCTCAAAAGCTGATCAGAAGATACATTGATTAAAGGAATATTATTTTACATATCATTGTTTCGCTGAAAACACCAATTCGGAAATCTCTTACATCAAACGGAATGTGAGAAATGTATGCATTACACGTACTATACGTGTCGTGTCGGACAAAGAACATCATTATGTTAAAGAAATCACGTACTACATCGTGTATATGTATTAAAGCAAAAGGATGCAGTTTAGAAGCTTCTTTCCAGAAGTTGAAACAAATACTACAAACTACGATATCGTAGACAGAAGTAGTAGGTCACGTTCTACGAAATATAATTCCGGTTACTCTAGTTTTAGTTAACTGCTTTATCTGTGTTTCACTAGCGAATCGTATTTTCCGATTAATGGAATTCGATCGTTTTCGATTAACAAGAGGCCATATCAACGTTATTATAGTCCCTGTTATTTTTTAGGTGTCGGAAAGTTGTAACTGAATAATTTCATTAATCGAAATTGGATTAGAAATTATTATTATTAGATTAACGAATATTTATACATCTTCGGAACAATGGAATAACTTTAAATCTTTGGAAATTATTTAAGAAAATACAAATTTATCTGTTTTTACTGTTTGCGGAAATCATCAGCGGCAAATAATATTTGTTGTTTTAAAGTAATGCATTATATTGCTAATACACTGACACGTTCTGTATCATTACTTTAATTAATTTAATTATTCGACTATTTACGCTTCAGGTTCAAATTTTGTTGATTCTCGCAGCCCGTGTTTATAATAATTATCGTAAATGTGTAATTTAAATACGATCCGTCTTTCGTAAACACAAATAATTTATAATCTGATATTCCGCAGAATTTTTATAATCTATGCTCGACACATTCGCTTCCAAAAGTGATAAATAATGAAAAGAAAATTTCTCGAGTTGGAAGCACGAGGAAACAATTGCATTTAATATAAGCAGAGTTTTATTTCAAATTCATATATTGTTATTCAAATAACATTATATTATATTGTATTATATTATATTATATTGTTATTCAAATAATAAATTATGAAGAGAAATTGACTTTCTCGATTCTTCGATACTTCGTTAGCTAACAATACATTATTTCCTTGAACCAACTCGAGGATACAAACATTTCCGATGCTACATCTCGTATTTGTCAAACATCAAGAATATTTGTTAAATTACACAGAAAACTTAAACATCTTTCTGATATTTTCAAGTTTAAGAAAGGAGAAAACGTTGGAAATGAATATTACGTTAAAGATACATTTCGAGACAACGTCCCACTGACTCGGGATTTTTAGAAGAAATAAATCAAGAAAAGCAGCTTTGCTACATTTCTCCGTTCGGAGACGGAGCACCATGTTTGGCAGGATTTTCGTATTTTCATATGCAATATTCTAATTTAAATTTCTCTTTAAACGTACACGCTCACGCCACTCCTTTCTTTATATTTTATTCGTTACCTCTTAGAGCACGTTTAAACTAGACGAACAAGTGCTCGTTCAGCCGCTATTTCCACAAAATTCGTGCTCGTTTAGTGTAAATGATAATATCGAGCTACGCTCGCGGTGAACGTGAGCGAACATTCGTGCAGCTCGAATCGAATATGGACGAATGCTCAATAGTTATTACTAGACTGCTGATTATCGTGCATTTATGCAGAATTTGGAGGTGCAAAAATATTATTCCTACTAATGTACGTAGCACTCGCTAGAATATTTAACAGTTAAAAGAACTCTTCACCTGGATTACATTTTTTAAAATTAGATTCGTAATAACACGAATTTGGGTAAAATGTTCTAGAATTTGCGTTATTTACGTTTTTCCAATATTTGAACGTCTAGCGAATAATTCACGTTAACCTTACAATAAATAGTCTAATATATATCTGATTATCTATATTCGTACATTATAAATTATTCTTTGCATTTAATACTTGTATTTATTACTTTCATCTTTTTTAAAGTTTCATAGTTACTGATCGCTTCGTCATACGTGGTAAAATATATATTTTGTTCATTCTTATATATAGGACAAAGTAAGATACCAGCACATTGTTGACACAATCGCAACTGGTATTGTTTCGTTTCGTAAAATAAATTAATTATAAAATTGCCTCAATTTCGTCGCTCTTTTTATTTGCCTAGCAATTCATTTTCGAGCAAACAATATGCTCCAACGCTGCTATTAACGCAACTATTTTCAATCAATTTCTATTATCGAACTCTATTTTTTAATATTGAAGCAAAAAAGGAAAGGATTCACTGTACTTATTCCATCCAGATTTTATAATTTGAAGGGCATTATGATTTGACCAATATGAGAAAATGACAACTCGGTGGCAAGCAAAAGAAGCTATTGAAGTGACGCCAGCGGCCATGGACGTGTTAATATATCTCGACAAATGGAACATCGTCCTTTTTCTTATCGCGATTTACGGTTCTATAACCTATAACCTATAAAACGATTCTTACGTTGAAGCATCTCATATAGACTTTGTAACCTGGACCATTGCCGAGGTAAGCGCGCCACTTCAGCCCTCTCCAGCCACCATTTTGCCCAATGAAATTCAAAATCTCTAGTGCCATTTGGATTACAGCTGGTTGAGATAAAGCTACTTTATTGCACCTGGCAATGGCTTCTAGCCGGTAGGCAGATGGCAGAGGTCAGAAGATGCAGTGACGTAATTATGAAAAGTCCACGCTCACGCTCGTTTCTTACCTCCCTGGTTAGTTGCGACACGTACAACGCGTTACATTGTGACTCGCGAAAGTTGAAACTACGTTACAAGTGTGTACAGCGTGGGACAAAAGTTTCGAACGATCTTATTATCAAGATCGTTGTGAGTGCAGGGTTCTGAATTTTCAGAAAGTTCAGAACACGAGAGACGGGTAAGGGGGGGGGGGGGGGGTTAGTAAGGAATTTCTATGGTAGTCAGACACATATGAGGACACCCAGGAATTTTTATAGAAGTTAAGACGAAGGGAACATATTAATTTTTGGGAAAACGAAGGTACGAGAAATGTTGAAGAAATGTCTTTATATGATACGAGGATGAGAAAAATATATGAATTTTTAGAGAGGAAAATACGATAAGCGTAGATTCTTTTTTTTTTTTAGAAATAGGAATGAAAAAGATAAGAGAATTTTTAGTAAAATAAAATTGCAAAAATAAAAAGAAGAAAATTCACAGTACAGAAATTTATTAAAATCCGAAATAATATAAATGTAGAATAGATTATTTTATTATTCTACATTTATTTTACATTTATCATATTATCTTTTATATTATTTTATATCATATTACATTACCAAAATAATTTATTCACATTGATAGCATTATTCTGTACATTTTAATAAATTCCTACATTTCTCGTTATTTTTTTCTTTTAATAATAAGATAATTCTTATAATTATATTATATATCACATTACATACTATATTATAAAGTATAAAATATAAGAAAGAAACATAAAAATTTATTCTTGGAAAAATATAAAGTATAAAAACATACGTATTAAATGCTAAGAAATTAGAAAACAAGCGAAATTCGAATGTATGAGAATAAACGAGAATAATGTTGCGAAAAGCAACGTGTTATTTGCAGAAATGTTTCGCTACTGAAATCTATCAAGGCAAGGTAGATTACTGTTAATACCTCAGATATTAACTCTGAATGGGTGGAGAAAATTAGCAGGAGATTCGATGTTCGTACAACTAGACAAGTGATTCTAAAGTTTTAGCTGGTAGTGAATGTATATGTGTACGTACAGTGTGCAGGTCGCGGAGATACTTATGCATAGAAGACATTTTAATGGAACGTTGGTTTCCGTAAGATTGTGTGAAGAGTTACTCAACTACGAAACTCTTGAACTACGTACACTACAAAACGTGTTTACACATATTTGTGTGCACGTATTAAACAAATCTACTGCAGACATTGAATAATTACGTGAATCTTAATATACATGTATAACACAAGTATAATATATATGTAAATAATTTTCAAAAACTATAGATTCTGCGGATAACGTCCACAGATTAATGAAATTGAATAATTAACAACATTCAATGAAAAATTACGACGAACAAATATGTTTACGTTGCTACGTAAAACAAGGAATTTTCGACGATTTTCCAACGTTCACGATTGGAAGCATGCTCGTGGAGTTCTTAATTACGCAAAAAGTGCCAACTGCAATCGACCGGCATCGAACTTTATTGATATTAAGATAGAAACGATGAAAGTTACGCCGGAGAATTTTTAAGTTTGCAAATAAATATGTGCACAACGATGTTGCTGCTCTTTTACATTTATATTACCTGTTGAAAGACGCGATGAATAAATTAAAGGTTAATTTGAAGATACTGAAATTTAATTTAAAATTAAAATACTACATTATTTGTATTTTCCATTATTTCAGTTTCATCTCCTCTCTATAATAAGATGATTATGTGTATTATATTATAGATTTGCCCTTCAAAGGTAGATAGAATCACAATATTATTCAAATCAATTAGAATAATCGTCACACGTTGTTTGAATAATCGAGCAAATTATTTAAATATACGGGGAATCGTCTACTTTGAATTAATTTATAAACATTAATGACAATGTATTTTGCAAATATTTAGTCAACACTGATTTAATAAATATTAAATTTCTAATTTCAGTGTCACTTTGTGAATGAAACAGTATAAAAATCGAAAGTAAGTATTTATAAGTATTGATAACTGCTGCGTAATTAATCGAATAGAATATTTCAATATTTTAATATTAGGTGCGACATTTTTGACATTGTAAGGTAAGTACATTAAAAAATAATTGCTACAATAATTACCAAGGCTAGAAATTGGAGATTATACAGCTGAATTCTAATAATTGAAAGCAAGTACGTTGAAACGAAAGAAACAGGCAATTCGAACAAATAGATAATTTCAGAGAGCGTGAGATTAATTGTACTGTGAATTTTAAAATTTTTCCTCGCAGTTTTCAATTTCTTTCAGCCTCTGTCTTCCAACGTCAAAAAAATCCAACCAACCGTTTCAAACCTAATCAACGCACGCGTATGCTCTCCTATCGTTCAATTTCTTTCAAACTTCAATTATCAATTTTTGTGTCGCTCGTCACGAAAATTGGGAGCGATCCGCATGAAAGCCCTCCGAGTTACCGACTTTACGATGAGTAAAACAACGTGAGAAACCGGCAGCAACACCAGCAAGAAATAGATGAAAGCACGACAAGAAGAGGCTGAAGGATAAGTTTAGAAGAAGCGTTTAAACCAGCAACGATCCGACCATGATGTGGACAAGCAGTCACGTTAAAACGAAACGCGACGTTTCGCTTGGCTGCCATCTCGTATTGCACCCATGAGTTCTTTAATGACCCCGGGACTACGTGTGCAATCGTTATTTTTACGAGAACGCTTTAAACGAGCAACCTAGACGAAGGTTCGTGCTGCTGGTACACCGTGCGATCTCGATTTGCAGAGCTAATCGAGATTGCTAATCGATACCGAGGTTCGAAGAACGCCGATACTATGTTGCTGATAGTTAAAATTCAACGGTGTTTAAAAATCCGATGCTCATCGGCACGTTTCCTATGGTCTAGTAGTTTAAAATATTTTCTGGCAACCTATATTCCGGCAAATTGTTAACGAAACAGACACGAAAACGTGTAACGAGAAATTCTATATTGTTGCGTCGATAAAAATTTCTTTCTTTGAAATAAAAATTGTAGAAATCTTTACATTAAAAGAGAAAAAAATTCTTCGATCGTCCTCGAGCAATTAAAATTCAAATTTTACATTAAGTTTACGTAATTAAAAAAACGTGCCTTGTTTAATTGAAGTAATTTATTGTTAATCGGTGCGATGTAGATATATTAATGTATATTAACTCTTCGTATATTTCGACATTTAACGTTTTTGAGTAATTTACATTATAAATAGCATATACATTAATAAATAGCTTCTATTTTACGAATATAAAGTTCGCTCCTCTCATTTTTTGTTGTTCTGTTACTAACCAACGCTAAAATTCAATTTACACGCCGTAAAACTTTTAAAATGAAACATTTAAATATACGTTCTTCAAATATTAAAGCGATTGCGTCTGACAAATGAAACCATTATAATCCACAGAAACAGAAACTTTCCTGCCGTGATCATAATAATTTTAAAAGATGCAATTGAATATTTAAGTGTCTGTAAATAGAGACAGCAAGTAACTTTTTAATTTTTAACACACAGATAATCCTTCACTAACAAACAAAAGAAATTTTACAAAACCTAACAAATAAACTTGACAATGTTGCATTGAAAATACTAATTTTAAATTTTTCTTTAATCCACCACTTTATATTGATCGATTAGTCGCGAATTGTCGATTCGTCCTTGTTAGTAAGAGCCTGTTTAAATTACCTACCATCAACTCTACTTATTATCAGTCGAATTAGTTTATATAACAAACCTTGCGCGGATCTCGGTGAAATTTATTGGCACGATGACTGAAAATTGTAATATTGCGATCCGGGACTTCAACGAATTCTACAATACATCTGAGACCGCAAGTCGGTTGCAGCGGCAGGTGCGTCAAACTGCATCGTCCGTGTAGAAGCTCCGAAATTGTCGCGACCACAAGACGTTGGCTTCCGTTTCGCGTTTGTTCGTCGCTTCGCCGAGGAAAATAGGGGTGTCGCTTCCACGTTGACGGGCCTTCACCCACGAATCACGACTGCCAACTTGAGCCATCAATTCAAGCGCATCAAATCGAAGAACTCATTCGGTCATAAACAAGTTAAACATCGTTCCAATCGAAGAACAACACGCGTGTGTGATTTTTTAAAAAACATCTTTGGAAGATTTAATCTTTTGTAAGTTAAAAATTAAGAACTGAAGAGAGAGAATGAATATCAAATTGTAAATAAGCATGTTTGCTTAAGTTTAATTCTTCTGACAGCGGAGAAATTGATGATGGTCGACGAGCCGTGACAATTGTAACAAAAAATGTAATAAACATCTTGGAGAAATTTATTTAGAAAGTAAAAATACAAGGGGGAAAGAGCAAAGGTGAGCAAATTTATTTATACAAACAACTGCCTTCTTCTCTACAGTTTCCTGTTATCTATAAACTGATGTTTTGCAACATCAATTTGTGTAGGATGCAAGAGGAAAATATTAAAGGATAAATATAGCGTCAAGTTAATTAACTATGACATTTCGAATGATTATGAAATGTCTCACATAAAAGTTTCTAATAAACAATATTGATTCATCTTTAAATAGTTCAATATATAAAAATCAAATTCTAGACATTTTAATGATCAATGTCATGAATGACCAATTGCACTAATGGAAAAAGTAAAGAATTAAAATTTCATCGATGTAATATAAAATTTTTATAACGAAATTAGCGTAATATCGCAATATTTTCACGTGTTTCAAAAATGTTATGATATTTTTCACCCCCTTGATGTATAGAATGTAACAAAACAACGCGTGGTGCATTTTAACAAAGAAAATAATTGATTTCATTATTTCCAATACTGTATTTGATTTTGAAGAGAATGATTTTAACGGTGACGTATTTTTTATTCGTTATTCTTTTGATGCAATATGAGCAATGTTTTCACGTAACTTGCCACAGAGAACAACTGTTTTGAAAACTCAGTAACTCATACAAAGCGTCATACAAAGCGTCAAGTAATTGTTTTGAAGAAGATTTAATCGTACGAAGAAACAATCCGTTATACGATTGCAATTTTCTGACATTTATTGTATTATATTGTACTAACCTCAATGTAAGCTTTAAAAGTTGTGCCTGTATCGAATTACAAAAATTTATAATGTCCAAACAGAACGTGTTATTACCAAAATCTTTTACACGAAATACAAACGATTTTTATTCAAAAAGCGAACGGTATTATTGGCAAAATTTCCGACGGAAAATCTGAGATTTAACTGAACGTGATATGTGCGAAAATGATTTTATTTCCAGAGTTCTCTCAGCAAATTACGATAATTCTGATCGAAAAATTGTTAACATAAATTGTTCGCGTAACGTTTGCCTTTGCTCTGGGAATCCAACGTAATGTAAAAATTTGTTTGAAAAATTTCTGGCCGAAATTATATCGATCCAAATTGAAAGATTAAATTCAAATGAAATTTGGATTTCAACGGTATTATTGTTGAAATTGTTATTTTATTATTATTTTATTAATACAACGGTATATTTCGTTTCACGTTTTTTTTAACGGTAATGACATTTACCTCCAACTTGTTGAAAAATATCTCAAATTTAAATTACGAAATGAAAAATATTCTTGCGCGTTCTTTCTCGATTGAATTTCGTGTTGAATATCGTCTTGAATCGTTACGGATTGATTTTATTCTCTAAAATTAGAGTGAAATTGAAATATGAAAATTTGAAAACCGTAACAGGAAATACGAATTTGTCTAAAAATCCGCGGAATAATTATTTGTTAAAAAAGAAAGGGCCGATAGGTTGCTAATGCCACTGCTTTGCACGTTCATTTTCAGAAAATATGGTTTTATTTGACACGTACAACAATATTAACTTTACATAAATCACGATAGATACACGTATAACGACACTGAGAGTTCTCGCGAAATGGCATTAGGTATCAACATATTTATTCTTGTCGGAGAGTGTATAAAAATAAATAACATTTGAGGGACGTTCTGACATTTGCAGAAGAAAAATCGTTTCTCATTTGATCGTAAAATCTGATTGTAAAATAAATGGTTGCGCGACGAGGTGAGACACTTTTTCACAAATTTAAATCGTTAAAAATACACCTTGCTTTCGAAATATTTCATTCTTCGTGAAACAAGTTTTTAATTACCAGTACCACTTTGGAAAATGTCTGCATACCGTGATTAATTTTATAAAATAAATAAACACGTGCAGTTTAAAAACGAATATTTTAACAAACCACACGGAGGTCGAACTCAAATTAATTTCGTCGAGTTTAACTGTTTATTCTCTGAAAAATTAAACGTTAATCGTATATTCCGGTTGATTCGGAAAATGGAATCAATCAATTCTCTATTTTTCAATGGTTCAAATATTAAATACCAAATCTAACAACTGTAATAGTTATTATTTTATTTATATCTTTATGAAAAGTTGCAGTGTATGTTCTGAGTACAATAACACGGTGCTTAAATATTCCCTTGTATGAATATTTGTTTACAATATAGTGTTATTGAATTAATTGCTTTGTAATATATATGAGAACTTTCGTTTTAATTTGTAAAAATCACAAATTTTATTTATTAAATAGACACAATTTCTCAAACAACTAGCAACAAGTACGAAACTTTAAATCACAAAAATTTCACCCGAAAAAATATTATCTAAATACCCCTTCACGGTACTAAATTTACATCATTATTTAAGAAAACTGTGCACATTAAACGGATTGAAAATTTATATTTCCAAATGAAAATATAAATCACTATATACTATTAAAATTATTTGAAAAAGTCGTTCTACAGACGACTCAAAGTCGTATTAAACGCGATTGCGACCAGTCTTTTCTGCGAAACACAGTACCAACACCGTTCTAAAGTCAAAACAAACGGACTGCTTCTTTCGTCAGCTACTTCTCCGATCGTTAATTAGAATGACGCGCGGCAAACTGCGAATCCTTTCGTTTTAATTAGCGAATTCAGTTAACTACGGCAGTTAACAGTCGCAAAGTAACGTCGCGGCGCACGTGGAAAATCGCATTCGCAGTAAACTCGATGACGGGACAGGGTGGGAGACAATGATGGACCCGTAACGAGCTTAGCGGCTTCCGCGGCTCGCGCGTTAAGTCTGCAAGTTCTTCGGTATGTTTACACCGGATGTAACCGAATTTCCGGCAACTTCCCGACCTGTTATTACCGAAGTTGCCGAACCGAATCGTACTGAACCGAATCGCGGCGCTAGCAACTCAAAGGTCTCTGGAGGTTCCTCGGCCGACCTGAACAATCGTGACGGTTAAGTAACTGGAACGAGCTGCGTTTATGGCCGCAAATTATCAGTGGACTAACGGGCTAATCTCACCGGCGTGGCGCTCTGGTTACGTTATCCGTACCTTATTAACGTTACTCTTTTAAATCTTTACAGACTGTCCGAAAATACAGCTCAACAGTAACAAAACTTGTATTTGCATCGCATCAAAGAAAAGAATCGCGCAGTTTCATAATTACTTAAACCATCGATTGAGCCTTCACGCGATGAGGTGAATTTTGAGAAAAATGATCAATCCTTGGGATGCTTTTATTCATAACATTCAATATTGTGGGACTGAACTTTCTCCAGTGCCCAACAATCGTCGCCTGCGTGACAATCTGTTTTAACGTAGCGAAAGTTAGGCCTGGTACCTGGGAATGTTTATTCTAGCTTTCCAGGTTCTAGCACTTAATGACTGCGTTTGTGTGCATGTGTGTGTGAACGATGAATGTTTCGTGCGGATGAGCAAGAGAAGAATCAGAGAGTTGCGAGTCGCGAGAGCGACAGGACTGAGAGGTCAATGAGAATCAGTGAGATCTAGCGAGTTCAGCGTGTAGTCGTGTGAAGAAAACCTAGCGAGCATATCTAGATTATAGCGACAATTGTAATTACCTTCAACTTGCAATAAACATCATCATTAGTTTAAATCAAAATTCCTACAAATTGGGATCTCAGCTAGATTCCTACAATATTAAATTATTTTTTTTTCACATTATTAGTAACAAGGAGTTCACATTATGAGTAAAGTCTACTCTGTATCTGCAAAGTTCCCGCGTGTGTCATCCTACTCGAAACGTCGCAGAAAACACGGCACTGGTTCACTGGCTCCCTTTAAAACACGTTCGAACTACTCGGTCCTCAAAGGGTTAAATTTAAAGATAATAAGTCGCGCAAAGTCCGCGAAACTTTCGCACAGATAGAGCAAGAGCCCGACGGGCCGGATGAAACGCGCAAAGCGAAAAGGCAATGCGTCGGGATCTGGCAGGTTTTCGCTCACTCGAGGAGGCATAAACAGCAGACCGCACGGCGACGCGGTGAATCTCCGCGAGAATCGCCGAGACCGGATAATCCGTTAATTGCGAATTCATTTGCAACGGTATGCCTTCGTGTAATTAACTTTGAAAGCGGGTGTTTAACAATCGGTGGTTCCCCGCTTGCTTGGGCGCGCGTTACAAACGGTGCGTCGCGGTCAGATGGGAATTTAATCAAAAAGCTGCTCCGTAAAAATACCAACCCCTATCAACGGCGCGCTCACGTCTCGTCTCTCGGTGTGCTTCATACATCAGCAAATCAGTTGAAGTAGCTGAAACAATAGCCGGATGATCCTGTGCGGTGACTTTTCTCTCTTTTTTTTTCCTTCTCTTTTTTTTTTGCGCTCGAGAAAGATTAGACGAGGCAAAGAAGGACACACAGCCCTGCGTCAGATTCAGCCGGAAAATGGGTGTCAGCGTTCTATCTCAAAAGAATCACGCTCTTGCAATATTTAATACACCGCCTTGTACATTTCGAAGCGATCCCTCTCGCTGCTCACAGAGAACCACGTTAATTATCACTGTTATTTTCTTTCAGAGCGGGCTATCCCTTCCTCTCGTTTCTTCCTTTATGTCTCTCTTTCTCTTTCTCTTTCTCGTATTCTTTCTGCCCGCCGACCCCCTGGCCGGTCTCTTTATCAAGCGCAAAGCGAAATCGTACGATCTCCAACGTTCTTTGTGCCGTGCTTGTTCCTGCGGGTCATATTGTTTATGTAGAAAAGGGAATCGAGAATGCCGTAGATCGATAACGGTCAAAGTGACGTGATTTGCATACCACCGAACGAAACACGTGATGAAAGAGCGACAATGAGAGAACGAAATAGAAACACCGGCACGCTCGATCGTTACCGGCGGTACTTGCGGGCTAATGACTCGGATAAAACGTCAATTTCTAACTCCCAATCACGATACGTTTCTTTGCAATCCGATTTCGTTTCCCCGAAACCGATGCTAATTTCTCGCTTTCATTTTTCTTTCGGGGAACGAGTCCAAATTCAGCGGACTGCGAATTTTTACGCGTTTTTTTATGGTTTTCTTAATGAAAGTTTAGCAGAAATTTATTTCGTGCATTTTTGCGTATTACGTTCAATTACTTCGATGTTAAACTATTACCAATGTACAAATAACGTACAAAATTTCGAGAGAAATATAATTTTTCGCCGGGCGGAATCGGTAAGGGTCGTTCGGTGAAAACTACGATTACACCGGAGGTCGCATTCCCCTGGGAAAAACTTCCAAAGCACGCGAGATTATACCGAAAGAATTTTATTGTAACGCGACGGGAGGCAAAGAGGCGGGCAAAGTGTCTATCTAAATGGAAGGAACACGTGTAACGTACACAATTAACCCGGAAAATAATTCTTTACCGTCTCTCGGCAAAGCAGCGTCGCTCGTAACCTGACAAAATGGCCACCGGGTATCTTCTCGCGTTTAATTAACTCCAAGAAACATCTTTTAATTATAAAACTATTTCGCACGCTGTGTCAGATATAGCGTCACATTCGCAAAAATTTACATTTCTTTCGTTCTTCTCGTTTCACGTTCTCGCGCTGGACGATGAAACAACCGAGAAAGCAACGAGCAACGCGCCTGGGAAATTCGAGCGTCTACGACGTTCTTTCTGTCCTGTCCTCGAAAGGACTTAAAGGAGAGTCGTCCAATACCGGGCAAAGCTGGTCCTGTTTTTTCGCTCTAGTACTGGCGCTTTTCTTGAACGAGCAAATAAATATCACAATTCTGATATGTTGAATGTTCTGAAATTAACTGTTCCGATTGTTCTGAAATGTTCTGAAACGCTATACGTCGACACTCGGCAAGTTTCTATTAAAATTTATTAATTGAACAATTAATATTTTTCGTTTCCTGCGAATCACAACTTTCTCGCTATCGCGAGTTATCAATTTTCGTTATTAAATTTCACAAAATTAATTTTCCTCCTTTCATCGAGCTTCGTTTGTTCTATAAACACATTTCGGAAGTTCCGATTTTCTAAGCCAAAAGCTCAGACCGGTTGATACGGCAAACTTAGATTTCGTTTCGCAGAAATTAGTTCGCTTATCCTTTCTGTTTCAAGTCGGCTCGACTAACGTCACGCGTCCGTTACGAAACGATGGTATTAAAAGCACTTAACGAAAAAGAGAAAGAAAAAAAAATTGAGCAGAGGAAAGCAGACGGGAAAAAGAAACGAGAAACAATTTAACGCTTCCATCCGAAAAAGAAAAGGAGAGGTGAAAAAAAAAAAGAGAAAAGAAAGGGAAGAAGTCTATTACAATCAGGCTCAGTCTCGCCACTATCTCTCCCGCTTTCTCTCTCTCTCTCTGGACTTCGTCTTCCTTGTTACAATTTTCTAGCTGCTATGACATTGCTTATTCCTTCGCCCTCCCTCCATCCCCCTTTTTTACCGTTGTGCAATAAACACATAAAAAGACGTTCGCCTTTATGTACCGACTAACAAGCTTCCGCGACGAACGCCGACGAGCGTTTCTCCTTTATGGGAAATTTAAAAATTTAAAAAACCACCCCGACGTCTACGCTACGCCGCCGCCTATATTTTCTTTTCAATTATGTCAACCAACCGACCGTAATAGGTCAGCCCCCATTCATGCGTCCGAATTAAACGCGTAACTTTCTTTTTTTTTTTCGGCGTTCGCTTTATGAAATTAATTCCCCCGACTCTGCGGGATTCTGCGAAGAAAATAAAGATTGTTAAAATTTAATTTCTTTCTAATTTACTATCCTCTTGTTTTCGTGTTTGTTATCCGAAATATTGGAGACAAAGAGTTAGGTGAATATTAAAATATTAGAAAATGGAGTGTGAATTGGTAACATTTGATGATGGAATAAAATTACTGATAATTACGAAAGTGTTTGAAACCGATATAAAATTTAATAAAAAGATGCTGTTGAAGACAATTTCAAAAATGCAATTTAGACAGAAAGTTATTTTATTCACTGTAAGAAATATTATACCTTGGGTATAATGTTTATATATTTATGCAAATTACGTGCATTCTGTGCAATTCTGCATCTCCAAATTTTCTATAAACGAATAAAAATCTGCATTCTTGTTACATAAAATAATTCGTGAAAGTACCTATTTCTACAGATACAGAAATCGTGAAAGTCAGATATGACATTCCCGAATGCTTTTATTAGCATTGTAATGAGACACAAGTAGCATAATTATAAATTTCAAGCAAAAGTGAGAATACATATAATACATATAATACAAGTTACAAGATCTCAACACTGACTTGTATCAAAAGCTTACTGAATATTATTTTTGAAAAAAGAACATCCAACAACAAAAATACTTGTTTAAATTTGATCATTCCCATCTTGAAGAATCTACAGTCCACTCCAATTGTGCTATACTAAATTATTCTATCCTGCGTGATCCTTTACTAAATATCAATAAGACGACGAAAATTCTCAATTTGTATTCATACCAAGGAAATATCTGTTCCACTCTTGACAGAAGTTGAAGAAGATGCTTGACGTATCGTTACACATAGAAAACAAGCGTACTATTCGAGTCCCTTGTGTACGTTGAATAAATGGTAACTCCGCTAACGGAAATAGCAGCATGCACGTTATATTCATAGTCGAATTTCCTTCCTTATATGCGTATGACACAATATGGCTGAATATCGTTGGAACCTATGAAAGTCTCGATGACAAATTTCATGCTCCGACGGTTGCTAGTTCTAGCGAATTTCACGGTTCATCGAAACTGCCGTTTCGATCGAAAAGTCTGCTTGCTCTATTTAATAGAGAATTAAGTCTGACAGATGTACATCGTTCATATTTACAGTGGACGACTGTGAACAAAATATTGCACGCTTCTCTGCGTTTCTGTGTGAAATTCTAAATTTTTCTTCCTTTCCTCTGGAAACTGGCGACGAATATGAAATATTTCGAAAATCGTTGACGCGTCGGAAAGCACTGAAAGTACGAATTGAGTACTTTCTTTTTCTTTCGTTTAATTTTAATTTGAACAAGATCGCTTCGACATTTGGCGGCTTGTTAGCAATGATTGAATGATTGAATGATTGTAAATTTTGCGAACAAATCTTTCCATCTACGATCTATTTATTTTGATAAATTTGCTTGCTTTCTTCTTTAATTACATTATTCTCATTATTATTAAATTATATTATTATTCCTCGTATTAATTTTACGTTATTACTGCTAGAACCCGTTAGATTTAGAAACTGAATCTACCACGATTTCACCCAACGGAGAAAACTCGAAACAGCAGAAATTATTACCAACGATCAAATTGAATGAGCTACCATGGTGACAATCTACAATTCTAACACACGGATACATACAGCTTGCGAAACATACATAGTAGCAGTTCGCACGAGTGTATACATACGTCTTCGTCCATTCAAACCGGAGCGTACCATGCGGCACATATTTTGTACTAATTGCGGTTCGCACGTGCGGACCCAGTTTAAGGATGCATAAAAGACCCTCTGCATTTAACGAGCAGCACGCGTGTCTCCAAGTAACAATTGTTCGAGACATCTGGCACCATGTCCTACATGCGCCTGCTAGCAACAGCTCGTGCCTCCTTCGATTGTTAAAAATTACCAGATTACTCGATTAACGCCAAACTCAGTACCTACACTAACATTATTTCAGACTTTCCTCTCTGTAATCAATAGAATAGAGAGTTGATATAACAAAAAATAAAAGTGATATTTTTGTCAAAATTAATATTCATTTCTGTTTGAATGTGACTGTGACACACGATTTTACAGGTCTGAATATTTATTTCAATCATTGTTATTAAGATTGTAATGATTTATACGGAGAATATTTTAGAGATTGATAGTTCTATGTTAAGCCAGTTGTAACAATATTAATATCACAGTTTCCATTAATATCTACTTTGAAATCAGTGCTTGGAAATTTTTCTGAACGTAACTAAAAAAGTGGTCTATTTTATTCTATATATTATAATACTTTATATTGTATTAGTTTTTGCATTGATGTTAGTATTATACATTATATTTCATTATATTTTTATATACGCAATAGTTTATGCACTTTTTGTACATTTTATACATTTTAATATTTGTTAATTACATTAATTGCAATACGTGATAAAATCTTATGATATTTTATATGTTGTGCTGGCTGACCAAGAGTTAAAAATTGAATTACAGTCGAAGATAGTGTAAGGAAATTCCGTAAATTCAAGGGAAATGCAACGTAGAATTTCGTCTAATGGAATTATCGCGAAAATTCTGTCACGAATGAGCGACTGGTATATTTTAATGATTTCTTGAGTTTCAAAAGTGGATAATAAATTCAATTAATGAACTGTAAATAACTGCAACATAATTTGACAACGGGAATCGCTAACAACTTTAACGAAGATTGACTACAACTGCTTCCTCTTTTCAAGATTGGATTTTGTCTTTCATTGGTTCGAGTATTTTCAGTCTCCGACAATTCGATTATGTCACTGTTGTAGCATTACTAAGTATAGAGTTACACTCAAGACGAGTTATACAATCGGACAGAAGCTTCCTCGACATGCAAAACTAAAGTTAAAAAAGCCGAGTTAGTTGCTTCATCCGAAATCTTATTTTAAAAACTTTATTTTCTTTTACTTTGTGACATATTTTACGTTTAATGTAAAGTCTGTTCGTCCGTAATTCGGTGATACTAGTTAGGAAAGAAGATTAATCAAATTATCTAGAGAGGCAAAATAATTGGATTTTTAATTTGACGATACCTTGATCTTGACAACTCATTTCCCTACAATTTGGTGCTTTCTCAATGCGTTTTTGTATGTTCATTAAAATTCACATATTTATTTTAGCTGTGAAATGATTCACAAGATTACCTTGTAGATATAATAAAAAAGATATAATTCGTAATCAATACGTAAAATCGATCAGAAATCTCATTCAGATGAAAATATCAATTTGTAAATTGTACGTCCACGAGTCACTGCAAACGCGATAATACAACTCTCGTCAAATTTTACCAAATCCTTCGAACGAAATCACAAATAAAAACAGAAAAGTCAAGAACCCTTCTCCGTTGTCCGAGAAAGTACGATAGAAACGAATGAAATAAAATAAACGTAACGCTAATCTCTCCCAAATACGAAAGAGACGTACCGGTAACAGACTCAGGAAATCTCTCTCGTAGCATCTCTCCTGGTTACCGAAATACCAGTTCAATATTTCGATGCAGTATGCACACGCGGAAGGAGGAACGTATTCATGTGTGTAGTTGACAGTGTGTATGCGTGTGTGTAGGCCAGGTTCGCAAGAGCGACGAAGGAAGAACGCAAGAAGTGGAACGCGAGAATGCAGTCGGTGTATGCATAGTACAATGTACACAGGGTACACATTACCTTTCCAAAGTCGACATTACGGCTTTATACCACGCGAGAATTCGGGAATGCAAAGGTTGCCGGCTGAAGGGATGGAGCAAGAGGGGCGGTTGAGGGTTGGCCGCTTAAATCGAGCCACGTCGATCTGCTCGAAATTAGTGGCCGATTCTCCGTTACCTCGAAAAATTCAACTCCATTTTTCCACGAGCGCCAGCTCACCTACGAGCAGAGCGAAACGGAACGATATTGCCCTTCAAATGAATATGTTCGTGGTTAAATTTCATCTTCAAAAAATACGCTGCGTGTATTTTTTAGATAAAACTGTGTAGAAAGTAGAACGGTCAAATATGTCTTCTGGCGTTGACTTGTTCTAAATATACCGAAGAATAAATGTTTATGATAGAACTGATGTCGTAAGATTTAGTTGAATGATATACTTGTAATTTCAATTTAAATATGTTCGTTATTTAATTTAATTTAATTTAATTTAATTTAATATTTAAAAAGTATTTATATATGTGTATTCGTACATTTATACTTTTTTAAATCCTGTGCCACCCCATTACCACTGTATTGTTGTATTTCATTATTATACCATTATGCTAACGTCAAGTAATTATAATGTTAATTTCTGATTTCCAAATGAACATATTGTAATTAACCCGAGAATGATATTATGAGGTTATTGGCGATCCCATTAAATTTTAATCGTGTCTAGAGGTGTATGGATGTCGGAATGTTCTGAAATAGTTTGGAGAAAAATAGAGAAAGAATTTTGAAAAATTATTCGATAATGTTTAAAATAGTCAAATCTTTATTCTTTGTTGCCTACAACTCCACAGTGTTGCATACACTTCAAAAATAAAACAGCATCATTCAACAATTATTTCTCTCGAACAAACATAAATGCAAGAATATATTTTTTAAAAATAAACTACACGTCACAAGAGGCTGAGACAACTTCGTGGCGAACAACAACATTTTTGCAATTAGAAATATCTCCATTATCAATTCATTCTAGTTCTCATTAAAGAAAAAGTTTCCAACAATGTCGTTCGTGTTATCGTAAACTGACATTTCGTTAGTCAGAAATTTCAGTGTTACCTTTGTTGCACGTTCAGGAAATGAATCTAACTGTATGTGTATATTTCGCATAAATTCGTAACAATTTTACCTGGACGTCGTTAATTCGATAAATATCGTTGCACGTGATCGTGTAAAACGAAATAATAATCACCGTAATAGCGATTGATAACACTGAAAATAATATCGAAACCCGCACGTTCTTCATTTTATAATTAGCTATCGAGCCCAACATTAGTTACCTAGATTCGCTTGATAAAGAGAAGTTTGAAATACAAATGGAAATGTTGCAGGACGTGACTGCAGATATGCAAATGAATACGCGGTTTGTGTAATTCCACACGCAAATATATTCATTCAATTACATCTAGTTATGTATTTCCATTCATCTTTCTCCTACTTTTCGCCCTCGCGGACTTTTTCTCATTTCTGCACTCTAAACCGGGGATAATATATCTCTAAAGGTTCAGCACACCATGATGCATCCGGTCGTCGTTAAAGAGAAAGTATTATTATTACCATACTCTCTAATGAAATTTTTTCTCGTTACATCGGGAGGAAAAGACGTTCGTCTGCGGTGCAATTATAACATTTCATTTCAATTTTACGCAAGTGTAACATATTTGTAAATATCAATGATAATAATAATAAATTTATATAATTTATAACGTGTGTGTGATAAATCTCGATTTGTAGTATTAGGATATTTTCAATATTTGTAATTGCTGAGTGAATTGACGTAATTTTTTAAAAAGACCTGGAACATAATACGTATAGAAGCACAAAAGGTTCTTAGTTTCCTATTGTTTCTTGCGTGAATGTTCTCTGACAGCTTGACAAGGGTTCAACTTCCTTAAAACGGGGGGAAAAAACACTTTAATTTATTCAATTCGAGGAATGATACAACGAAAGCTTATTATTCAGCCGTTAAAAATGTGTGAAATTTGATTAATTAAATACTAATATCCCTAAATTATATTGGCTTCAATTAAGGATGTATTTTATGTACATTTTTCTGTATAATTCAAATGAGAAAGAATTAAATAATCTTCTTAAGTGTCATATTTAATCAACGCATTAACGAAAAACGTTGTATTTAATAACGCATGCTTCAGGTAGTTACAGGTAATTCAAACACAAATTAAATTAAACTCCAGACCGAACTTGTCCATTTGACTTTTTATTCTTTTGTTTATTTAATTACTTACGAGTATTACTCTACTCGCGAATATTAAAGGAACGCAAATAATCATAAATTTGACGTTAAATACCAGAAAATTCTTTCGCGCTATAATTTATTATTGAATAATTTATTATTATGATACCATTGCTGTTCTAAATTACGCAATGCTTGTGTTATAATTTCGAATTACATTATCTTATTTAAAATTTGAGCTTTACAACTTATAAATAACTTCTAGAAAATACATTCTAAAATTTATAAACGTATTAAGGAACATTGCAATATATTGCTAAAATAGATTTTTTAAATAACTTCTATGCTAGTAATACTTAGTAATATTTATATCATATCAACAGATATTTACATTAATTAATGTATCTAAACACTCGTCCAATACGTACATACGGAATTAACAACAGTTATACTTATTATTCACAACACGTTTAAAAAAACAAAACCTTCCAAAGCTTCCCTCTCGACATTTATTTCTACATTAAAAGTATCTTTCGATAAAAACAGAAAACTATCACTAAACTCCACAATAGATTTAACAAACCGAAAAGAAAAACATTAAACTCCTTAACGAACGCGTTGAAATTTTCAAAAAAAAAAAAGAGAGAGGAGAGGGGAAAAAATAGGAAGAAAGAATAAGCTCCGCACGCGCGAAATTAACCTACTGACATTTGAAAATTGAAAATGACGAAAAACCAATCTCCCTTTCCCCCGTTCACGATCGAACCGCGATTCCATTGAAGCAAATCGGCGAATAGTGCGTACACGTCCCCTCTCGCGCGTTTTTGTTTCACGAGAGTTTTTGAATCGGTGTAACTCGCGGCACCGTTGATTGCAAACGGTAATTCCGGACCGCAGCCTGTGCACACCGCACACCGCACACCGCACACATTTAAATATTACGCGAAGCTGCTCGCCGGCACAGAAGCGCGCGCGCGGAAATGGACGTTTATTTTCATTCAATCTTTTGATAATGTATTCTTGTCAGATAATCGACGGTTCAACTGTCAATTATCACGGCTGCTGCGACACGTAAAATATTTTCCGAATTACTAACCGATCGCGGATCTGCACGCGCAATCGAATAAAAGGAGCGTGGAGGGGGGCGCGCGCCGGTGTTGCACGGCGATGTGCCCAGCGTATTCGGGAAAATGATTTATCGATTCATCTTCGGCTGGCTCGCGCAAATCAAATAAAACTGCGGATAACAATTATGCCGTAATTGTGTAAATAGTCGATCCAATTGGAAAGCCCTACGGCGCGGGGCAACGATTGCTGCGAGCTAAGGATAAAATTGATGTTAGCTCTTTGCATGAGTATCCACAGTTAACCTTTGATCGTTCGCTTTGTGGGAACCTCAGCTGCGGCCGTGCTTAATGCAAATGTCATAAGTACCCACCCGTTCGACGATCGACAATTCAATGGAATTATGATACGACGATCGCGTCTCTCCGTGATACTTTTGTGCCGAGCAATCCTTCCGCTACGTCCGAACGAAAAGAAAGCGATCCTTTGCTTACCTTTCGCCTTTTACCGCTGGCAATGGTCTATGTGGTTTGAAAACTTGCGACGGGAAATGTCACGAGCAGCTTCCTTGATTAATCTAGATTTGTGCACGTATGTATTCCATCTTGTGGAATTTAGGATTACAAGATGCGAAAAATATTTAGGAAGTTGTCAATTTTGTATTTCGACACCTTTGGAAACCCTTGTGCGAAGATAATTCATTTTTTCGTGTTTTTAAATATTTGTTAAAAAGCAATAGTCTTTCGGTTTTCATATTTAACGAAAGATAATATTTGATATACGTTGCGCGCATGTACAAGTGTTACAAAAAATTGCAAAAAGATCAATTGTACTTCACTGTATATAATAAGAACAACTGTTTGTTGTAGCATATCGATTGCAGGATATCCCACTGTATCGCAGCACTGCATTAAATTTTTCCATCAATTGAAGATTTTGACAAGGAAAGCGCGTTTGCTCGGCACAAACAACTTTTCATTAAAAACATTGATTGGCTTCTGAATCCCCCATTTATTGCGCAGATTAACGTTCGTATTGTCAATGAGTTTTCCAATTTCACTCGTTAATGTTCTGATTAAATCAATATCCGAAAAGCTCGAGCAATAACCGAGACGAAAAGAATGTCCACGGCGAGGAAATCGGCAAACAGACAATAGTTTCCAATCCTTGAACGTCGTCGACACTTCGAGCCGCGAATCTGACGTCCGTCTTCACGTCGCGACTGTTTCTCCCCTGGCAAACCTATGTTTTTCCACTTCGTTTTTCTCTCCTCTTCTTTTTCCCTTGCTTTCTTTCTTTCTTTCTTTCTTTCTTTATTTACCCCCTTCCTTCTTTCGCGTCCCCGTGAATTATGACACGTACACCTCGGCCGGCGACTTAAGCCACTGTTAACTTTTAAAAAAATTTTTCAGGTTAATGGCCCTTCGCGAGGCCAACCGGAAGGTAAATTTTCCAAATTACAGCGTCGCTGGTTCGCGAAACTCGCGCAATTTCAAGAAGAAGTACACGCACTCGCATGACGTACGAATACGTCGTTGCACCTGTTTACGTTCTAATGGCGCGAAATAATAGCGTAATTAATTTCGTTGCGTGTTTTAAACAATCTGTACCGAGTTTCCAAGTAGGTTGTATCGCATATCGATTTGCCGATCGCGTTTATCGCGAAACGCTGATAATAAAAAAAGTTTTAGAAATAATTATCAATTGGGTCATAACAGGATCATCGCATTAACAATTTATACGTTTATGATAAATATAATTGATAGTATTTTTCTTTGCATCTTTTAGACAGTGACCAGTGACGTTTGGATACTTTGATAAAATTACTTTCGATTTTAGATTTTAGGGAAAAGTGTACCTGAATCTTAGATGTTACTTTTTCCATTTGTTAATTATTCATACTTTCATGGCCTTTGCATTCACTTTAAGACATTTGATTCAGATATTTGACAATTTAAATATCGATACACATTAAACAAAATTTCTTTAGATTTTAGAATCTCTTTCGGCTCTCTTTATAATAAAATATAAAGTTTTTATACTTTATTTATTAACTATTAATAGCTCGATTACATTGAATCTTCTGGTATTTCTGTACGCATGAATATCGGCTTGTAATGAGAATTGAATTAGTTCGTGGAGAGACATCGAGAGTAATTTAATTATGCCATTATTTCTTTCCACTCGTCCAACTATTGAAAATTTAATACAGATAATTAAATATTAATTTGATTTATTCGTCAAGCGTAACGTGTAAAACTAAATTAGATAATCGATATATTACTAAAAATTTTAAAGAAGAAGAAGGAAACAATATTTCGAAAATTATAAAGGAGATAAAATATATATTATGTAAAATAATCAAATTATTATTACATTTATTCTGTTGTGAATCGATTTTTATCTTATTTCGCTTTGTTTTTGATTTCTAAAAATTTATAAGTATTACTTTAAGATTAAAAATTGAATTTGAAATCTAGAAAACAACCACCTTGATCAGTCTAAAATTATCAGTATAACTCATATATTATTTAAAATATTATTTAATATATTATATTATATATTATTTAAAATATTTCAAATTTAAAATAATTGCATCAAAACTTACAAGTAAAACAAATTTTAAATATAAAGAGTACCGCTTTAATATAAATAATTTGTTTCAAATGCTGTTATTTCTACGTCACTGAATATTCGATTACATTCTAGAAATATCGCGACTAAAAATCTAAAATATTGTTTTTAATCAGTTCGTTTCGATTTCGAATAAAATTTACACACTCGTGCATTCGATATTATTTCATTTACTATTTATAAGCAATTTTTATCATTTAGAATAAAGTGAAGAGACATTCAAATCGCACGCTTTCAACGTAATTGTAAAGTTCTTAAAGTGGAAACGAAACCGGTTTATCATCGATAGATCTCTCTACACAATATTCTTATCGACATATCAATGCCTTGATAAAAAGCAGAAACTTCAAAGTGCCAGCCAAACCTACTCCCATTGATTTTGATTACTTACTGTCTGTTAGCTTGACATTGATGCCAGAAGAGTGGTTCGAGTATATATCACCAACAATCGATGGTATTCAATAATTTCTATTCCTATTGGTTTCAGGGAACAATATCTAAAACACACCGAGTCACGGTATTTTCCGAGAATGAAAGACCTATGGCAGACAGGAACGGCAGATCTGGTAAAATAATATCGCTGATGGAAGTGAATCCGCGCAGTCCAATCGAAATTGGACAAAGCAAACGAGCAGAATTGAATGAAAGACTACTCTAACATTTTCGTAGTTCGAGTACTTATTCCATCTACTTCCGTTCATCTTTTCTCTATTTTCTCCCGGGCGTACATATTCCACGTATTCGTACATATATATTTGACAAATCAAGCGAAACGTCGAATAAACAAACTGTTTCGTAAACGATCCATCAAGGTTTCAATATCAACCATACCTTTTAAACTCAGGGAGAACTTTCCACACTTTTTTCTAGTAATTTAATTCTACGATATCGCGTTAGGCTCGTAGAGTAAATTACAGTTTCGATTTGAAAGAAAAAACAAATTGTAGTTTCGTGAAATTTCAATTCTAATTTGAAATTTCAGTTTTTTAATACTGCAACAACTAAAATCACCAATTGCTAATTTTTTCTGAAAATTGTACAAGTTAAAAGTAAGTAAGTTTGTAAAAGTTTCAATGGTCTTTCATAAAATATGTGAATATTTGTAAATATTTGAAAATATTTTAACACATTGCGCGCCGGCCCCGCAATAATGCGGGTTTCTGAGTCTATCGCTTGAGCGCCGGCCCCATGAAAACGCGGATTTCTGAGTCGATCGCTTGACCGTCAATCCCGCGATGTTGCGGAATTTTTTTGCTTGTATGGATGTATTGCACATCGATTTGCATTCACTTATCTTGGTTACGTCGATCTGCATTTGCTATACTCATTGTTCAGAAACTCGCGAATGAGACCAGCGTTTGGGCCGGCGTTTGGGCTTTAAGTGGCCGATATGTTGCCGGCGCTTAGCCTTCAAATGTCTCATATGCCGCCGGCGCGCAATGTGTTAAAATATCTAAAAATATGTGTAATTGAGCTTCTTTCAATTTCTTGCACATTAATGTCTCTGATTATATTTCAGCTGTCAGTAGTTCTAGTTTTAAATTAAAGGTTAATAGACACAAGCTACACAAGTGTGGAATTTAATTTGGTACCTTTCTTATCGTTAGATAAACTTGTCATTCGATAACAATATAATACTATGTTCAATCTGACACGATCTAACAAATCGCAACAACTAAGGAGATTGAAAAAAAAAATTATAAAGCAAGAGGTTGAGAAGAAACACAATCTGAAGACTTAAAGAAAAAGCGAGAAAAGCAAACAGATTAATTTTAAACTCGCGACGAGGAAATAAAAAGCGAAAGTTATCATTCCCGAGAACTTTTATTTTCGAAAAATTTCTCCGTACATACTTTTCGTGTGTGTGTGTGTGTGTGTGTGTGTGTGTGTGTTTATAATCCGGTAAAAAGGAAAGAGGAAAGAAATCCGCCGAAACTGAACGCTCGTGCCCCTGACTACGAATTTCCGCTAAAAACTTCAAAAACACGACTCAGCCACGCCATTACGTTCAACTGATTAAGACAAACGGATTGGAAAAGAAGAATTAAAAAAAAGAAGAAAAACGGCGAACAAGAAGGAGAGGGGGGGGAGAGGGATAGAGAGAAAGAACGAAACGAAATACCTCATACAACCCTGGCGGTCTCCGGGAACTTCTCGATCGTTGAAATTGAATCTGACGAAGCCGAAGAAGATAGCCAGAAGAAAATCCATCGGATATCCCTGGGGGCTATTTCAAATCTAAAATACCGGACTGAATCATCCGTGATCGTCGGTAGGGATAACGAAGAATAAGAAACCAGGAAAAAGGAACTGGGGGGCTCCTCGACAATAAGTCGAATACATATAGAACGATTTAATAAGATATGGGGCCGAGGGTTTCCCCCGGCTTTAACATGCAAACTGACGCCACCTGTGTATTCTATATCATATGGCAGCACGGTCCCTTTCGACGGCTCGCCACAACGACGGAAACGAGGGAGATCGGCAATTCGAAATCGACATTTCTGTTTATCCCGAGAGGGTTCGTAAAACCGATCCAATCATCGTCTTCCGCGACGTTTCAACGCGGAACATGCAAAGACGAACTAGCTGCGAATGGTCGGACCCCGGGTTTCTCTTCGAACGACCCCGTGTTATACGGGGTGGACCGGCAACTATTACCTCTGTTGTTTTTGGAAACGCGAAGAAACTTTGTCAACGAAAGTTATTCAGCAAATATGAGCAATAATAACTTGAGGGGTGTTTTCACTTTAATTTTGTGAAATCCATCGTACAAAGTTTTACAAAACGAAAGTTGGAACATGTAATAGTTTCTCGGCGTAAATTAATACGTTTTTACAGAAAATATCATTTGTTTAAAAACGTACGATTTCACTTTTAAAAAGTGGAAGTGATTTCGAAATCTTTGAAAAAAATCATTACTACAATTTACCGTAGTTCTCTTTGTTCTGAATATTTCTGAATTCTTTCGTTGACAGATTTTTTTTCACTTCTCTAAAAGCAACGAAAATACAACCGATCCACCCTGTATACGAATCGAGATATATAGTCGTACACACACGCGTGTGTGCATACGCCTGTGTATACTTCACCCCTCGAAGGAGATAACCAACGAAATCACCGAACCGAGGCATAGAGAGTTCCAGCCACAACTTTCCGCCATATGCAAATTCGCACAGTCACCTTCAGGTTCTCTCTAGTGGACTCTTGTGTGATATTTAACCAACACGCCTGGGTAAGAAGATAAATAACTGTTGATTTTTATTAAATTTTTCGTTTGCTCTCCTTTCTCTCTCTCTCTCTCTCTCTCTCGTTTGCGTGAAAGCGTTCATTTGTATTTTTGTTCTCAGTTGTTAAGCCTTCTGTCTTTGGAACGTTCTCTGTGATACAGAGCTCTGTTGAACTGAACACTTTTTCATTTCCGATACGAGCGATATTGATCGTGTACGGAACTGAATGTTAAAGTAACGAGTTACACGAGTTGGTTAGATAGTGAATGTTTTAAAGTTGCAATTTAGAGTGTTATTTATTTATTTATTTATTTACACAAGGATACTTTTATCTTCAATGTGCGAGGTAACATTAATTCACCATTATAAATCTCTTATTTCTTTTTTTTTTTTATTTTTTTACTATCGAGTTTTAATAAATTTCTAATCAATTTTTCAAAAAATTTTCGAGTTCAATCAAGGCGTTAACAAAACCTATGTTTCCCATTCAAAAATTATCTTCAAACATAGAATAGAAGAAAAGAAACACGACGAGACGAAACGATCGTACAATTTCTATGGAATAAATTCATGAAAATACATGTACATGCACGGAACACGCAAACGTATAAATTACATACGTGAATTCGTAGCACAATTCTTTGAACTGTTTCTGCCGGACGCTCACATAATATTTAACACATGTAGGAAGATAGAAAGACAAATGGTTCTTCGTTTCTGTTTTGTTCAGTCCGCAATAACTCTATTCAATAGATATTGCAATTCATTGCTCAATAATATTTGATCAACTAATCAAAATGCAACGAGCAAAATGCAAAATTCATCTCGTAAATAAAACCACGCTCTTCTCAAATTTTCAATCTAAATTCAGATTCTAAAGACTTGGCGCAATGTGACTCAAGTGCATAAATTACGTTTACGAATTCGCGTATGTTATTCTTTGAACTCTTCCTATTGCATTCTCGTATAATATTTGACCTCTCAGAAACCAAACTGATTAATTTCAGCCCTTGATGATACCTCAATTTCGTCGTCCAGATACGTAATAATTTTATAAACTGTGTCATAATTTTATAACACAATAGTCCTGACAAAGAATAAACGATCGATGTTTCTGATTTTATAAAATTGCCTTCTTCTGTTATATTAACCAACGCAATTAACGTGATTAGTGTATTAAGAAATGCAACTCTTTTTCGGATAATTATTTATCCCTTTTCCTTCATTTCAATTTTACAAGACTACAACGATAACGAGTTCCATTGTTTAAAACATCCCTATACAATTTTCTATTTTTGCAAACACAATTAAAGAAATGTGGCCAAAGTGCAAGAACATTTGATTCTTTTAATATAAATGCTCCACTTTTGATGTATTATGCATTTTTGCATTTCCACGTTTTTCAGTTTTCCATAAATGCATAAAAATCCGCAGACTACTTATAAAACAGTCCAAGAAATTCTTTCGCAAGCAAACAAGTATTCGTGTACTTTTGTGCGGTAATGTACGTACACTGCCAGAACATTTTCGAATTTTAAATGAAAATTCAATAGGGAATTGGACATTCAACATTCAACGTTCAACATTTTTCAACGTTCCATTGCTAGACTTATTATTTCATTAATCAGTCTCAATATAGGTGGATCTAAATTTGGCCGCGAGATCGTGCTGATCAATACTTGATTCCCATCAGAGAGAAAGTACATATATCTCGGATGGTATATCTCGAGGAACGGATTACACACAGTAGATTCATGCGGTGAAACTGCAGCGCGATAAGTACAAGTCTGTAACTCAGTTTTCACCCCGCCTCTTGAAAAATAGATCGAGCGGACACTCTGCGCGTGTACCGGAGATCACGTCCCTTTTTTCCTTCCCGTGTACCCCTGAAAGGGACTTCTAAAAGAATATTCTAAAGAACGTTATTATAAATTGAAGCTGAACTGTATTGCTTCAACGCGCCCTTAACAGATATTTCATCGACTTTTATTTGGGATTTAACGCGAGATAAAACGTGCAATTTTTGTTTGAAGAATTACGTTCTGAATTAAAACTATAAAAATGTGATAACAAAAAAAAAAAAAATAGAAAAATATAATTTTAGAATTACAATTCTGTCTGATGGAGAAATAAAATTAAGAATCGACACTACTGATTTGTATCTTTCATCTTCTGTTATAGTTATTTGCACGTTATTACACATGTTTCTTTTAGAAATGTAATTTTATTTCGTAATACACTTACTTTGATCATTTTTAATAGATAAACGTCGCTTGATATCACAGTTTTATTATTACTTTGTAGCACGATAAAAAACGAAATACGAGTATAAGGAACTAATTACGTGTATCGAGTCAACTAAGGAAAAGTAGAAATGTCTGCGTGCACACGGGATCTACGTTGCCGTGCGAGAAAGAACAAGACCAATATTGTATCTGCAGTTTCATAATGCCGAGGAAGAAAGAGAGAGAAAGGATATTACTCCGTCGAAGTGTCTTCCGGCAAGTTTTCGTCGTAGTCAAACGAAACCGCAGAGACAGATGAGCCTGCAATCTCTGATTTGCAAGTATATCGTTTAAATGCGGCTGGCAAAGAAAGACGGTAATAAAACTAGAAGGAACGCGCCCGCCCTTTGAAAGGTACATCTCATTTTGGTACCAAAGCAAACATAATCAAGCCACTTTCACCCGGGCTTTGCGTGCCACAATAAATGATACAAGATTATATTTATCACGAGATATGAAGGATTCGCAAGATGAGGTCTCTCTCTCTCTCTCCTCTGCTCTCAGCCTCTCCAGCCACCCCGATTCAACGTTCTGCTTAAGTAACATTCTCCATAAAGCTCCACGAGCTTCAACTTAAATATTTATACTGTCGTATGTACCGGCGCAACGGAGTCGCTGTACCAATTTTCAAAACAGCTTCTTCATTAACTCTTCTTGTTTATTGTCGTAGCAATGTGTACCAGGCACAACTTTGAAACAAGCTAATCAAAAGGGACCTGTCCTCGCTCAAAGGACCAGAGGGAGATACTATTTGTATCGTAACTATTGCTTAAAAAAATTCGTTGCCTGTTTCATTTGCGAGGGAATCTTTTCATCGATCGGTCATTAGTACATCTACGCTTGAAGTGTGTTGATAATTGAAATACACGTGTTTTAGTATGTATAATTACTGCATTAAATGTCTTTCTCTTATTTTTAATGAAATCTTCCTATCAATTGCTTTTTTATATAAATATGCACTATCTTTACGTTTGTATTAATATAATTGAAATATATATATATATATATATAGTTTACGTTAATAATTATAATTACTGCGTTGGAAGATTATTTTTCTTTCTTATTTTTAATAAAATCTTTCTGTCAATTGCTTTTCGCCACTTGTACCGAAATGTACAAATGTATATTTGAAGTTTTTTTTAAGTTCTCAGTTTTTAAAATAAACGTGAAATAAATTTCCAAATGGCAATTTGAACAAGAAAGCAATTTCACGAAAGAGACATCATTTTATTCGATATATTGTTTTATTACACACTGCTGCGAAATAATGTATTATTTTGTAAAAATTATTTTTCTCAATTGAGTTCGAACTTCCGAAGGAAGCATTTATTGTTACGTACAAATGTAACTATATTTATTTGTTGTTGTAGTAATTACTTTTCAATAATTCCGAAAAGGTGCATTTTTAAACTAACGAAATACTCGTGTTTATTAGCGAGCGAACAGAAGCTGATTTCTCTCTTCCTGAACAATATCGAATCTCGTATGTCAAAGACAACAGTTGATAATTTTAATTAACTATCAATAGACCATGGATATTTATGCGTTTTCGAGAATCTACAAGAATGCGCATAGTACGCAGAAACATGTGAAACACGTATATTGCTTTAGTTCGTCCATAAAAATGTACAATTATAAAAGAGTTCACAGTCTAATTATCAAACTTAATTGCCTCTTCTAATTTATCTCTCATAGCTTTCATATTCAGGCTAATTCATCGAGAAACTTCCTTTTCATCAAATTTTTTCGTGTCTAACGAAGAATGTCGAAAAAGAATAGAACACGCGAAAGAAATGAATCGAAAGCCATTATGTAATTTCGCATTAATATCAATTTCTCGTCGTTAAAAAAAAAAAAAAAAAAAAGAAGAAGAAGTAATTCGCGAAATATAATTTCACGTCGATTAAACAACGCTTTTCAATGTCATTTTTGCGCGACGGGGACAAAGGAGAATCGCGCTGAAAGAAAAATAATTCCGTCAGGTAACGGTAACCTAACGTAATCCCTATGAAATAATCTCGCGGGATTTTGCAGGCCCCACTAGTTCGTAATCTTTTAAAGCTGAAAAAAATTTATCGCTCGGGGGAGAAATGATTAGAGAGGCAGAATTACCTCGGTTGAAGGCAACGTGATTGCTTTACCTTTCTACGTGTTATCAGAGCGGACAGTATAGATTAGCGGAATCGCTTAGTCGATGCACTGGTTGTATTAGCAGATGCGGTTTGGCACGATTACCTCCCTTAGTTCACTC
This sequence comes from Melipona bicolor, assembly GCA_030673865.1. NCBI lineage: Eukaryota > Metazoa > Arthropoda > Insecta > Hymenoptera > Apidae > Melipona > Melipona bicolor. Next base: position 1,184,987 of record JAHYIQ010000029.1, read on the forward strand.
CCTCCCACCCTTCCTATAACTTCTCCCTCGCTGTGCCTCCTTCGCTATCGGAATGGCTTAAAAGCAGAAACTGCAAAAGTTCGTTAATGGGAGGTGAAACGGTTGCTATCGAGTTGGATTCGTTAACACATCGAATCATCATACCTAGCGGGAGTTCTCACTAAAACGTAAAACTGATTGTTATTTACGATTGAAAACACTTTTGCACTTTTTGCGTGTATGTGTACATGTCTGTGTTGGTGTGTTTGGTAAATTGGAAGATTAAAGGTGTTAAAAGCAGTGGCTTGTGCAGTAACAATTCCTTGCATATTGTATGCCTATACGTTGAAAATTTTCTTACTTTGTAGGATTATTTCTATGTGCGTATATTTCTCCTGCTTATTCCGTAAGCTTTCAGCCATTATATGAATTTGATATTACACAACATTATATTAACGATATTTTTAATGATTATATTCTTTATGTGACAAGTATAGCTCTTGTACAAATTTGTACATTTTTTTTACTCTAAGCGATTTATTCTAAGCGAGAAAATACTTGCGCAATAAAATCAAATTGTGCCAATCAACGTGATATTAAAACGATGGTCTTCCACTTTTGCAATTAGTTTATGGAAATTGTAAATTTTACGCAATAATTCCATGGCGTAATAAAGTTTTTAATTTTGCTGAAAGTAACGAAAAACAGTTGAACAGAAAGATAAAACACGAGAAATATTGCTGTTTGCATTTAGAAAGACAAATGAGAGAAACTCCGAATAAAAATGGCAGAATTTTTAATTTGCGAAAATTCTAGAAACAAACAAACAACTTTACTTTGGAATGTAATGGGAAAATCTGTACTTTGGGCTCTAATGGAAAAATCTGTATATTTTTTGGAAAAAAAACATTATGCACATTATCACGTGTATATGTATATGCAGAAGCTAAAAACTTGCACCATTCTTGTTAAGTTAAATAAAAAGAGATCTTGCGTACTGTTTCCTATATTCATCCCATTTTTGGGAAAGAGATGCAGTCGTAATTCCCACTGAAGCTTTTACATCGTGTAGTCAAAAGTTCAATCAAATATATCTTTTTAAATAACTCGATGAATAAATGAAAAATAAAAGTGAAACAATATTTTTAAACATATTATTCGTAAAAGTTAAAAATTTGTATAGCCTAATTTAACCATTAAATTAGGATCACTCAAAATTTTTAACGTATATTTTACAAAATTAAAGTGTTTGAATGAAATGTAATTATTAAATCAAATTAAATTATATAATAAAATAACTCATTTATAAATTATGTACAATGTGATATTTCATTGTGAGTCATTATGAATTATTGTACAGGTGAGAAAATGAGAATATTATACAAGCAAGAGTGACCTAAACAAGTGAATGCTGAAATAATAACATCAGAAGGATACTTCACTTGGAACTTTAAATTTCGTTCGTCTCTCTCTGGTGTCACGCTCACAATTCGAAGAATATTACAAAAATCATCTAAAGGATATAAAAATACAAGTAATAAAATCTTTGTAGAAGAAAATAACAAATAAATTACTTCTTGATCAGATAGAATTTGTGTGAAAGTAATAATACCTGATGTGCTCTTCAAAAATACATCGTGAATGAATTTGTTTGTTTGTCAATCTAATATATTATTGATCTCGTAGTGTGAAAAGAAGAATTAAAAAGGAAAAAGCAGACGTGATGAAGCAATGTATTCAAACTACACCGAAAAGAGCAATGAAAGCAAATGAAAATTGTCAACAAGCATGTGTAATTTATACCTACACAACGTGTATGCTTTAATAATTGATTATTATTAAAATTTATTATTAAACTGCATCCCGATCTTCCAGTTTTATTAAAAACATTAATATGTTGAAATTATTAAAACGTTAGCATGTTGAAAATTAAGAATGGCCATTATTCAATGGCTAAAGGCTATAGTACTTTAAAAGTCTTTATAATCTTGTATATGATAATTAATGCTGTTCACGCATTAATAACAGCTGTTTCAATGCTTCACCGCACCGAGAGAAAATTCACCAGATGAAAGTTTTTTTTTTAAGCTTATTCGTGGCTTAAATTTACTTGAATAATCCATTCTATTCTTTCATACCGGCTCCATGCAATTTTCATCGCAGATGATTATAATATTTTTAACGACTAACAAATTTCACGTCGTGTTACAAAGAGACAACGCGTATAGAGGAAAATCATTTTAACCCGTCCACCCGCTTCGTTCTTGCTCGCTGTTGCTAAGCAGAATGGATGAAAGTTTGTAAGCGAAAGCGCGAAACAATAGCCATAAAAGTTTGAGCTTCCAGAGATTCCGCATTGTCGCCGAAAAGTGATTTTCTGAACTTGAATTTCGAATCTCTAATACTTCCTTTTCAATGATACTTGGCGAACTTTCCTCGAGCGCCAACTTTTCGTTGCGTTTTGCGTTTTCGCTGACCGTTCGAACAGTATTTCACGAGTAATTAATGACAATTAATTGAATTCGTTCGCACAGTCTAATAAGTACAAGTTGAACACAACACAATTTAAAAAATAAAATCTCGTATTTCGGATGTTTTATACACTTTTTCACTCGCTTAAAAGTTTCACTCTAAATCCACGAAAATTCACAGCCTCGCTTATAACATTTCAATTCCATCGAAGTAAAATCCTCTCCCTTTCCCTTCCGACTAATCCCGCATTTAATCTTTTCTCGTTCAATTATAGAGCGAACTGCATCAGTGGAAGGTAAATCAAAATTTTTCTCGAAAGTTCATAAAAATTTATCGCCAAGTCCTGCCGCTCGCCTGGACTCGGCCTTCTCATGCAAATTCACCGACAAATTTATGCTCATCTTGTTTTATCGCGCATAGAATATCACTTTATCCAGCCCGCGTTTCTCACCTAAGATGCCTTTTCTTTTACAGTTCTACAATTTCTTACGGCGCTACATTACTCGTTTAGAGTTTGCAAACCCGCGTCTTAGCGTTCCTCGCGGAAATTCCGTAAAAAACGCCACTTTTAACGAGTTCGCCGGTAACTCGCTTTTATTCGGAGAGCAACCATGCGGCGTCTAAACTGTTTTAAACGGGGCGCCGTCTAATACTCCGCGTTCGCGTGTCACTTTTACGCGACCTCTTCCGGAACGTCGGTTTCGAAACTATCTCGAACAAGTGTACTCTACGATCTGCATTTTTACGTTTCCCGAAACGTCGTATATATTTTATCCGCAGTTGAATTTTTATGGTTTTTACTAACTCGTGGTATTTTTTACTAACAATAAGTTGATTAGGGGCAAGTGCGTGAGAAAATGGGCATACTTGACTCATCTAGCTGCATACTTGCAGTCGTTCGAAAATTAATTGCATCATGGAATGTAAACAAAAATTAAAGACAGGAAATTGTGCGCTAAATTCTATTATAGATAATAACACCTACTCGTTCGTAATGACGATAATTTATACCGTTAATTAGTCATGGACGTACCTGAATTAAACAGAAGTATGAATCAAAGAGTAATTGTATCACGTTTCATCGCACGATTGTTATTTCAATATCGTGTTCTGTAAATTTCTTCCGGGAAAATATAATTCAATACGATTTAATACATAAAAGTTATGAAGAAAACTTGTGTCATATATTATATTCATCACTTCGTATCGTATAAATTCCTAATATTTTCTTCTTCGAATAAATAAATGTTAATTTATTAAGTTTTACAAATTAAACAAATAATTATAAAGTGAAGAGAAAAATTCAACCATTTTAATACACGATCGTCATTTGTAACATTTTTTTCTTCAAAAATACAAAAGTTAATTTAGTACAAGCTACGCTTTCCCTTGTCTTTGTACTTTCTACACTTATTCTTCTTCTTAATATTGTATCCGGAGGATACAACATTTCGACAGAAAAATTGCAGTGATAAAGACATTGCTTGTCACGTCGAGCCATTAATCTCGACGTTTCTTTCTTTCGCCTTTGTTGTTAAACTCAAAGTTCATTGGGTTTGCGTAGGAATAACTCGCAAACTTTTAACTTGTAATCAAAAATATAAAAAATAATTTAATCGATGAGATAATTGTTGATACTCCTCCGCGATATTCTCCGTTTTGACTACAACAGTTATATCCCTCGGTCAAGACACGAATCTCCGATAAAATTTGATTACGCTGAACTAACTTCAGGAACTATGTCACTCGATGAATAATACTCGATAACACGATTATCGACATTACACTTCCTGAAGATGAATATTTCCGATAATGACACGTACAGTGAAGAGAAAATAGAGCAAACAACGTGTAATTCATCGGCGACGGTAAGCAGAGAGGCACGTCGAGTGATTTCAGCATGTGCTCGGTGAACGGGAGAATAATTCATACATGAAACGCGGATCCTTGTGCGGTCGGTATAAAATATGTGCCGCTGGTATTGAAGCCACAACTTGCCGGGTTTATATGCACGGCGCGGAGAATACATAACTCCATGGGGTTTGATCGTGAAAAAACGACTCGGGGAACGGCCCGGCAGGAGAAGAGGAAAAAGCACGGCCGGAAGACGGACGAGTTGAAAGATATAGAATTTTATTCTGACATGCGAACGGGTATAAGCCGACAACGGCTGACGGACTTCTCGATTTCTTAAATCGAGAGGCAGGACTGTTTCGAACCAGAACCCTTCTCCTGTAATCATCGGAATATGAAATATGCAAGTGCCTCTCCCGGGCGAATACGTCGAGCTCTGAAAGCTTATGGTTCTTTTGTTGAGCACTTGATAGACAGATTATTACGCAGCTTATTAGTAGACTGTAGCAGACGTTTATGCGCCTATGGGAAAATTGAACGTGAAGAGCATGGAAGAGAAAACGTGATGCAAAATATCTCTTTAACATTTTTAATTATATTATATCGTGATATATATATAGAAATATTTTATATTATATTACGTTATATTACTAAATTTTATTATTATTATTTATTTAATGATTTTAACGCCACTTTGTGATTAAAAGGTATCTGGTACGTTGAATGTTGTTGAGTGTTGTTGGTACAAACATTATATTACTATATATTATTAATATTACTAACATAAATTATTAATACTCTTTATAAATAATATGTATTCTGATTTGATATTCAAATCTCTTAAATGCAAGTATGCGATGAATACATAGAGATGAGAAGAAGATATAATATATGATATGTTTTATCATATATTATATATCATAAATTCCATAAAAATCGTATCTAAATCTAACAAATTCTTTCATTTTTAACTACACTCGCAAACTAAAATAAAAAAAAGAAAATCGATATGAAAGATCGTTGTCGATCCATCTCCCTATAATCTTCGTACATAATACATTAATTCGTATTTCTAAATATTCGTCAGGCATCTTGATTATAACATTTACACGATAAATGCGAAGAAAGTTTCAACGAGTAGCCACGGACAAATAAAATATCGGCACGAATCGGAAGCGACGGCTTCCGGCCATGGCTATTACATAATTCACTCGATCGGGTGGAAAAAAATCGATACGATAAACAGCGACGCCCCCGAAACCGCGCTGATAAGAATGATTAATTCAGTTTTCTTGTCTACTTTGCATTACTCTATCAGAAGCCGAATCACTGACTACGAAGAATCAACAACATAATGAACCTCGCCGTCGCCGTTTTCGAACGTCATTAATTATAACGACGCTTCACGCATCGTACGCGGGTTCCGATTCGCCATGCGTTTCGAACTTGTCGTTTCGATTTTTCCAAGTGAAAATACTCTAAGAAACAATGAAACAATGAAACGTAACGAAGAACGAGTAACGACGAAAAATTGTCGACACTTCTAAACTATCACGCTTCGTGCTTCGTAGAAAAGAATATTATATACATGTATTTTATAGCGTGCAACCTCTGATTTGATTATCCTCAGCTCACTTCTCTCAAATATATTTTTACATCAGAAGGATGAACAGTTTTATTCTTGGAAATTCTAAAAATCCAAAGAGGTCTGAAAAATTCTTCACGGTCTTGAAGATTGAAATTTTTGTCTCTCTTTTTTTATTACCGTGCGATTTTTTTTAATTGTATCATTAAACTTTGAAGATTAAAGAATTCAAGAAATTCTAACATTTCATCATTCAGAATTATTATAATATCACAAATTCGAACATTAAAAAAGTGTTTAAAAACGTTAAAAAAGCATCATGAAAATTAAAATTTTCTGCGCAATGACCCTTTGAAGTTTGTACGAATTTTTCCCGTTGCTTTATTGAACTTCAAACATTAGAGTCAAACGATTAAATGTTTGAATTTCTTAAATGTTACGATTGTTTGACAAAGTTGATTTGATTATGATTATGTTTTACGGAGTAATAACAGAACCTACAAGTTTAACACCAAATGTAGATTATATAACAAATTCATCTTTAAACAAATATCTCTTGATATAATACGTTATCCTCTTGAATAAATAAATCAATTATTTTGAACATCTACGTGCATGATATTGCAGTACGAGTGAACACTCAAAGAATTAAAATATCGATCGTCATTATTCGTTCGGTTGTGATCTTTGTTACAAAGTTAAGTCGTTCTTGTCGGAATCGTTCGCGTCAAAATTTTATCGTGTTTAAATGGAATGAATCGGATATTTCGAATGCTTTTCATGGTTAGCAAGAAAAAAAAAAAGTTCGAAAGGGAGGAAAAAGTCGGAAAAAAAGGACAAGAATGCGAGAAATTTCTTTCCTCGAACATTTTTGCTCAAAAATGCGTAGCTATCTAGCATTTCGATGTTTGGTAAAAGTTAAATGTTTCGAATGAAAGCTATACCCAAACCTATAGCCCGAATTTCAAAAATACTTCCGATGGTTGTATTTGAACATACGTTTTCGTTTGTACCTTATTTTCATTATCATATTTGAACATTCGTTTTTACGTATTGAACTATTATTTCAATGATGGAATTCTTTAGGCTCAAATGTGGATTTTTAATTGTATCATGTCGCGGTTTGATATTATTTATTTATTGTTTATTCCTTAATTTTATTTAATAAGACAGTATGAAGTAAATTATTTTTGTATCCTACAAATAATCGAAGTTCACAGAAAGTAATTTTTAATAAATATTTTCACCCCATTGTTATTTTCTTTGCTTTCGAATTGTTAAATAAAACTTTAGTTAAATTAAACCACGCAGAATTAATTATTAATCTTCTTTCATAATTATCAGGTATAAAATCAATCATAATATTGTAATAATTAACTCTGGATTTTAACGTTTATAAAAAAGCATTTATAAAAAAAATTTGCGAATACAAAAATACACACACTGCAAGTAATATACAAAATATAAATATGAAATATGAAATATTAAAAACATAATATTTATATGGCCGCGTTAATTCTTTACTCGATTTTCATTTTTGTAATTATCTTGAATAAAAATAAATATATAACATTACGATAACAGATGTCATCACATACAAAGTGAAATAAAAAAAAAAAGGACATAATTCTCCAGGTTAATCAAGAGGATATAAAGAATGAGATTCAGCGATAACACTACGTTACATTTAATCACGAGAGATAGAAAAAAAAAAATTGGAGTGAAAAATATGAGAGAAATCAGCTTTAAAAAAAAATTGTGAAATCACGCGTATGCGCGAGTATGCGTATTTCCAAACTTTATCTTCTCATAATAATTTTTCAACAAATTTTAGAAATTTTTGATTCACTTTTTTCGCGAAAAATAAAAAAAACTCATTTTCTGCTGCTCTCTAACTTCTGTATGACATTTTGTACAAAATTATGCTTTTGTACAAAATTATGATATTTTCTACGTTTTAAACGTCAAGAATACTAGAACGCGTATCTCCTCTGAAGTACGTTCAAGTATAATACGTGACGGTTTATTTCGCTTTAATGCAAATTTTAAACTTTTTTCTGATCATGTTTGACTGTGTGCGAAAATTATTGGAATTACTGGAATAGCCAAAAAAACTAAGTTAAAAATATTTTCTCTTGTTAAAAGTTATTTCACTTTCAAAAGTTATTTTCGTTCTATTAAATAAAAATAAAAATTGTTCCTATAACTCTTAATTTATAACTGTATTGTTTAATTTATAGTATTTCTATAATAATTTTAATTTATTCAATTAGGTAGTCAATTAACTGCTCACAAAAATTTCGTAACATAAGAGCATGAAGCGGTTGTCGTATGGTAGACAGATGCGTCCTGTTATTTTGTACCTATTAAAATCGTCTGAAATTTCAGAAGCAATATCTTTCTTGCCTTCTGCAATAAGGCAAGAACCTGAACGTTAAATATCATACTAACAGTCGGAACATTCAGTATATTAAACTACATAATATATTTTCATAATAATAAATTCCATTTCCTATTAATTTAATAATTATTTTTAAAATTCATCTTCCGATACGCTTAAAATTTTGATTAGGGAAAAACATTTATTAAGGTGGAAATTTAAAGTAAATGAAACCTAATATTAAAAATATTTTAATTTCAAGATTAGCAATATTCTCAGTTAGTATTTAACATTAAATTATATAATGAGTAATTAGTAAATTAAATATATTGTCGTAGTGACATTTCTCACGCAAGACGGTGAAAAACTTAAAATTTATCTTAATTCTGAAAATGCTGCAAAATTTTAATTTTTGAGGAGTATTAATTGAGATATTAATTAACTAATCCAAAATTTAGTATAGGAAGCATTAGCATTTCAAAATCATAATAATAATTTATAATTCTAATAAGTTCAAATTATTAAAATAGAGAATTTAGTTCTCTGAATAATTAAAATTTAAAATTATATCTCCTACAGTCGTTAATTTCATCAGTTAAACTTTTACTTGTTAATAACAAATATCATTTGTTACGAATGAACTAAAAAGCAACTGAAAAAAAATATACAGAACCGTTTCTGTCCGATTGTTTCACGTTTCTTTTTGTACCATTCATTTTCGCGAAAAACATTTATTAAAGTAGTTTTCATTAATAACGTCGGCATTAATCAATGAAAATAATGTTACTTTCGCGTGGAAACGTAAGATGAAAAGATTTTAAGTGATTGCTCGAAAACTGAAGTGCGCGGAATGTTTTGTTTATTTGCGCTTGGATTTTAAGGCAAGGAATAAACGAAGCGAGCGCAACCTCTGTTGCATGAAGTCGCTATGCACTGATTTTCAGGTCACTCATCTTAGTAGAAGTTATACGGAAAACTGGCAGAAGAAAAGGAAAAAAAAAGGAAGAAGGCGCTGGACATAACGACATTGATGTCATCAACTGGTAAAAATTAGAGCGAGACTTAACGAAGAAAATTGATGAAAAGTTAAATTAAATGAAAACTAACAAAAAATGGAAATTGAAATAAAAGATTAGTTAGATTTTAAAGGCGAAATAAAATTTAATATAATTCATCGCGATTCGTTATACCTGGACTGCGGACTTTTATGCATTTTTATTTGAAAATTTGGAATTACAAAAATATATAAAATATCCAAAGTGAAGTAGTTATTATAAATGAAATAAAATATATTGGATTTTATCATCAAGTGTAAAATTTGCACATAAGTACGGATTATCGTTTCAATAAATTCTGGTCGCTAGTAATGTAACTCTAAAAACTGCACGTAATCTCTTGATTGAATTAAAAAAATACATGTGTATATGCACATAAAATAGTTAATTAATATATACGAAATGGTTAATTACGTTCATAGATATTTAAAAATGCATAAAACTCCGCGGTATACTCCGTAATAAATTTCACGAAAAATAATGATGTAATTAATTTCGCTAAAAGTTTTCAACAAGACTGAATATTTCATGTTATTTGCGTATCGCTGGATCGCGTAGTTATGTATAAATAAATTCGTGGAAATAATTCCCGGGTGTACTAACATTTACGGCAGAAATCCGCGAACTTTATTCGATACAAACTGTTTATGTCTTACGTAGATTCTGAGAAATGCCACGAATACACAACAGCAAGCTATTATGAAGTCGTAGGTGTATCATGCGATGGTCTAGATTTAGAAAGAAAAATTGTTGGTATCGACTTGTACAACAAATCAGCAACGCGAAATAGCAAACCTCGGAAAGGCATTCATTCGGCGAGATAGCCGATAAAGCAATGAAATTCTACCGTACCAGGCAGCCATTTTGCCTCAAATTATACACCGCAGATGAAAGAGCATTTCGGACAGATGCTCGGATACAATATCGCGTCTAACCTTGTTTTCACGAACGAGAATGAAACAACGTTTATTAATAAACTTATTAACATAACCTTGCGATATACAATAAAATAGCTTCGATAAATTATACTGATATCCATCGTCACCGACATTAATTCTATATAATTTAAATTCAAGTTTCATTAGGTACTTGTTTAAATCCATATTTCTTCTTTATATTTAAATTCACACTTTTGCAAAATCCAAAAGTTAGCAAAAAAAAACAGTTTGTGACACAGAAAATTACAATCATGTGATAAAATAAAAGTAAAAGGTTGTTCTTTAAGAGAAAAATAAAATCACTTTTGATAGAGTGATAGAGCAACGTTAAATTTATATATATTCTCTTACTACCTGCAACAAGCTTTATTTGAATTCAAAAAATTTATAATGTGAAAAATCACAAATAATAATAATCACAAATAATAAATTCAGATAAGATAAATGTAGAAAATTTTTCTTTAAAATAAAAAACGAAATAGACAGTGGTATATTAATTTAACCAGGATAAAGGATTATTCAAATATGAGTTGCAAATTTGAGAAACTGCACGGGTCGCAAATTTTTTCTTCTTCTTACTATGACATTCGATTCGAAAATATTAAAATCAGAAATATCAAAATTTGGAATTATTGTCCGTGTATGCTTGGAAATCATACGACATAATTAATCATTATGATTAATTATACGCATATTATACGTTATAAATATAATAAAATACCAGGTCAGGCAATGAATGCGAAATAATGCAATTTCGGTGGAGAACTGCTGAAAATCCCGAGTCATCGTCATCTAATGTGACTCTGCAATATTGTTGGACTTTTGTCGTTAATTTGCAATCTGAATGAATTATAAACGGGCACAAATTGATAGGAGGGACCCGAGTTTGACAGCGAATCGCGTTACAGAATTCGATCGCGTGCACAACAGTCCCTTAACCTAGGATCGATATCACTGCTGGTTACTGCGAACTTGCGGATATTCAAATCTTACAGTGCCATAGCTCGTATTATCCTCGCGAAATTGCAATCAGGCCACTGACTCCAAGTGCATAATTCATGTACAAGTAAAATGTCGTATTAGTTATGATTTGCACCTCTGCGACAACGAAATACGTTTCATGCGGTGCAAGAAAACTGGCTGGTGAATACATTAGACGATGATAGTGTGCCGCTAAGCACCACGTATAGAACATGCTAATAATCAGTTAAGAACTTGCCTGTAGAATGTCCACGGCCAATGAAATTATTCGAACTGATTAAGAAAGCATTTATACATATTTATGTCAGTTTATACAGCAGGTGAAATTACAAGGTTGCCGCAATTCTCGTCGCGAGTAATTCTTTTGATCGCAGAATTACTTACTTTTCTTGTTAGCGAGTACAGTTGTACTCGTGAAAGTATTCAAATACTTGTAAGAAGTTTCTACGAATGTATTATGTGTGTCGTATAAAACATTTCATCTGCACTGCAGTGTCCCGATTATTCTAGTACAAATTACATTAAGACAAATTTAGAAATGTGGTACAGAAATTATAAGATATTTAATACAAGTATGTATTTCTCAACAACCCCAGAAAGTATCTAAATAGTCACGATTCGTCATATATACATATATCTCCATATTCCTCAATATTGGAATTTTAAAGCGAGATTCAGATATCTGTTTTTAGCCACATACTAATTTCATGAATTGCTAAATATTCATTAAAAATTGACAGAAAACTTGAATGAGATATATTTCTTATTTTAGATTCAATTTAGGAAATCGTTTGGAACCAACTGTTGGAAGAAGTAAGGAATTGGTAACAAAAATATTCTCCCATTATGAAAAGTTAAAAATATAAAAAGAATATGAATCTTTTCGTTGAATTGCCCCAACTGTTCAAATATTTATAAACGATAGTATTTTTAAAAAAAGGATAATTAAAGTAAATGTGTATATATATATATATATATATACATATATAATTTATTGTTTGGAATAATCAAAAATTTGTTTTCGATAATATATCTTTGTCGCGGTATGTACATATGTAAATGACTAAATAGCCAATGTTGCGAATAATTGCACGTTTGGGAATTACTTCTTGGAAACTTCCTAGCTAACAGAATTCTCGTAATAGCCAGCCGATGATAGGCATGGACGGGGATAAAGTTAAGGACACGGAGCACTACTCTTGGGCTGAGAACTATTGCTGCAGTTTGCCATCGATTGGAAAGCTTGAAATCGTGCAAAGAATGCCGATATCATCGTGGGGAAAGGAAATCTTGATAAATCGCTTTACTAAGCCGAACTTTCTTTAAATCAGTTTCCTTGACATCATGAACGAAACAATACCGTCGAATTTAATGTTTCCCCTTTGACAGAATTCGAACGAACATTTCACAGCGATTTATTTTAGAAAATAGAGGAGACACTCTGTGGAAAATTGACGTAGTTACGACTCGAGATATTTGATAATTCAAGAGTCGAATTTAGTTTTAAAAATTTTGGAAAAAACAAAGTTCTTTCTATCGTGATTGTTCAATTAAATCCTACCAAGGTAGAAATTCTCCAAATATCTTATGGAATATTGGCACGTACCGCACCCTTGTAGCGAACGTGACACAAACGTGTTTTTCGAGTTACGACCATGAGAAAATTCTTTATGATTCTTTAGGGTTATAAACTAAAAATAAAAGAAAACAACACGACAGTTTATTCCACTTTATGACTATTGTTCTCCCTGCTGACAGATTTCATTAACGAAATAACGTGTTGCTAAGTTCAAAGGCAGCTCTCCGTTTATTTCTAAAACTAGTGCTTTTTGTATTTTTCTTTCCAAATAATAATATAAGATGCAAAATATAATTTAAGTCGAAAATTTTTAACTTATTTATTTCTGTTTAATTTTAAAAGATCGAAAGTATTTTATGAAATATAAAACGAATTACTTTTGAAGATGCATTGAAGTATGATGTCGTGAAAGGAAATAATTTAAAATTGCAACCATGGTAATTAACCTAATAAAGCATTTTCCTGATATTTTGTCAGGATGAAAGCTTACTTACATATTTGCTTATCTTTTCTTCATTCAATGATAAAAAGTAATCTCTTCCAGATATTTTAAACAAATACAATTTTATTGAAAAAATAACAATTATTGTCCTTTCCTGGTCTTGACGCGTTCATTCTTTAAGATAATAAATAGTCAACAAAGGAATTAAACAGAAGCTGGAAATGTAGTGAAATATAATACTTATTTGTATGCAACGTGCAGTGACAAGTTGCAAAAGGATTTTCATCAAGTTGTTAGTCGCTGCAGAGTTTGTTTAGTTAGTGTTTAAGCGCTGAACTAACGAACCGCGGCAAGAATTCGCTTTTCAAAATAAAATGAAACAAATAATCGTAGCGACATCGATCGTATGTTGCGCAAGAGAGAAACAAACACACGTCTCTAATACGTTTATAAAAACACGTTTAATATTTTATTGAAATAATAATTTTACGCCATTGTTATTGTAATTTAAAGAGGAACTAGAGGAGAAATAAGCAGTTGTCCACATATATTTTTAAGCGATAATGGTAATGAAATCTTAATATAATTCACACTGATTAAAAAAAACCCTATGTCGAAACTTTATTTTTCGTTATTTTCAATCCAATTATCCGGCACGAACATATTAATCTGATAAATTTCTATAAATATCTATAATATTTTTTACATACTTTTTGCGAAATTAATGTAATTTATCCGACGAAATATTCTCTCCACGTTTAGTTTGCTTTTCACTATGATTCTGGAGAAGAGCGGCTGATTTTTTTATTTGTGCACGCATAAGCAGAATGAAATTGCAGCGCGTAACATTCGTACGCAGCGGATTCAATATTTTCACCAAGGGAGTACGTTCGTGCAAAGATACGCATAATTAATGTTTGGTAGTTTTGTGCGCGCGCGTGAACGCTAAATTGTATTTTTAATATCGATTGACCGATAATAGTATCCCGTAAAATACAATCGTAAATTTCACACGAACGAACGAACAAATTACGATGAAATATTACTGTCATAAACATCTTTTCGTTGATAAGCAGAAAAATACGGAGGAAACGACAAATAACCTGTAATATGATTATATCAATATATCAGTTACGTTCACGGTCTAAAAATAACGGCACGGTAATTTCGCGAAATAATTTCTCGACTGACAATTAGGTAAATACAAATAATTTATTAGTAAACTCGAATACGGACGAAAACAATACGGAGGTGGAATTGTTTTAAATATTCCACTGTATTTATATTCCAGTGTATATTTGTCACTGGACTGTCAGCTGCAAAATTTCAATAACAATCAAAGCGATATTTACGAAATATTAACGAGGTGGCGCGCTGTTATCGTGCGTTAAAACCGAATAGCAATTTGAAAGATTTTTGAGAAATGGACTCGAGACGAAATAATAAATTGAACTGGTTTCTTCTTTCACTTTATCTTTAAATTAAAAACTTACTATTTCCAGGGAATATAAGATAGGAATCTGTTGTTTATAATAATATTATTTTACAGAAGAAGTAATTTTTAATTTTTTACTAGTAAACACTATTCTAACTAATGTAGCAGAACTCGGTTATTACTATAGAATACTGATTAACAGAACGTGGATATTCGGGGATAGTTCCCTAGAATCAAAATTAGCAGCAGAAATACAAATTTTAGCCAAGGTTCCATCTTTTTCAATTGTTTGTAAAAAAAAAAAAAAAGAAGACAATAGGAATTTGCATAAAAATTCGCAGTCTAATAACGAAAATTTAAAAAGGCGATATCACGTTCTCGCGTCGCTCGTCGCTCGTCGCCGTGAAATCAGAAGAAACAGACGTCGCATTGGGAAAACAAAATCGAAAGAGACAAAGAGCGAGAGGGAGGCTGGCGTCGAGGGTTAAAGACAAGCGGGTTGAACCGGAGGAGGGAAGAGAACGAAAGCAAGAGGGAAAAAAAAAATAGGTACGGGATGGCAAAGAGAAGGAGGGAGAGCGTTTCCTCGTCACCCCTAGAATTCAATCACACCGTGTTTACAGCTCAGTACACTTAATCCTCTTTATTGGATTCAAAGCGTTTGCCGGTACACCGTATCTCAGAATTTGATCAATTTTATGGGCAAAGGATCTCGATGATACTTGCGGACCGACCATCTGTCTATTGACCTTCAACGAAATTATACCGTCATCGAGATAGCATTATTAACTGCAACCCCTGCTCCTTGACCTACCCATCCACTACTTTCGTTCGACAAAGAGTGCACTTACAAACAGCACTCGCGAAAGGGTTGTCACCGTCGGTTTTCATTCACGCGCGAAACGCGAATTCAGATGCTAATAAGTTGACGATTCTTTTTGAAAACTTGTAGAGTCTAATCGTTGCTACTTTGTGTAGAAAAATAGAATACCACTCGCAAAACGAATAACGATACTTTTGAAATACTCACACTGACGCTGAATTTTCTATTTGTACAACACGGGAACACATATCTCTTACATACCTGCAAATAGAAAAAAGAAACATTACATATGTATAAAAAATATTTTTGAATGATCAAAAATAAAAAATATTGGACAGTACATGAAAGAAAAGTCTCTTTGAAATTGTCATAAAAATCGATCAAATTCTAGCATTTATACAAATCCTATGCATTATTATTTATGCATTGAATTGTCTTTCCAAGTCGTTACTCTCGCGTTACGATAGATTTTATACGAACATCCTATTGTACGCAAAAATTTTTGTTTCGCCAATTACAAAGAAACATATTACATAGAAAGTCTTGATTCCTATTTTCTATAATATTTTCTGTGCATTGTAGTACACTGCATATCATAACTACGTTGTAATAAACTGCGCGCATAGTGTTATTTACATAACACGCGTCATATGCATAAATATTAACATTAGACAATATTATCCACCGTTCTAATATGTTATGCTTGCGCAAGTAGAAATGAATACTGAATATTCATAGTACAATCCAAATATTCGAATGAAAATTCTGCGTGGAATATTTTAATACTTCCGAAATTGAATCGGGATCTTGTCGTCGATATTTCATACGATTCCGTGTACCGAACTACGCAGCTTCTCTGCAGTTTCACGCTGTATTTCGCCGTAATTGATAGTTCAAACCAATAAATTTGTCGGCAAGGGAAATTTATTAAGAAGACGTACATTATCAGTGACACCCTTTCGTTCCTTACTTTTCCAATTCGTTGCATTTTGTTTGCTTTAACTCCCCGGAACGATACCCAAATGAGTAATAAATTTGAACGTGACAGCCAAGACGTTCCCGAGTTGAAATTTTGTTACGTGCCCGGAGTCACGGAAGCCACGAAAGTGTTAATGCAAAATGATCAAGTTTTTACGCAGACACGTCCCACCGTGAAAAGAACAACGTAACGCAAGAACGGAGTTCGTTTCTTTGAATTAATAAATTCGTAGCTGCAAACTACACTCCCGTTCAAAAGTCTTAGGACACTATTTCTATTTTTAATATCCACAGTTGTCGTGGATATTAAAAAATATTTTCAAAATGTGGATATACCCACGCACGTCGAATCCTTTTAAAATACGCTGACAAAAATATTTCGTATTATTTTGCATATTGCTTTATGTTCGAAAAACATATTTCACGTTCGTTTCATTCCATTTATTTCAACAATCAGGCACCAAAAATAATTCAAAATAATTAAAAGTATATACGATTGTGCTTTCCATTCGATTTCGAATTGGTGTTGATGAAAATTTACAAAATTTACAAAATTTACATTTACCAGGTAGCGTAATATTTAATAACAAAATTCTGCAAGTCTTTCAATGAAATTCCATTCGAAACCACGTAGTCATTTCACCATAAATCGAGTAATTAAACCAGTCGGTAATTATAAAGAGGTATGTGTTTCGTCTATGTGATAAATGTGTCCGATGGAACACTGATCCTGAACAAACAAATTGGTTTTCCGATTTCGCTTCGAGTCCATCGACATCGAGTCATTTTCAATCGTAGGAAAAATCTGCGGTCCCATGCTCCGTTAACACGTAAAATCGCAAGGATTTATTTTCCAATTTCTTTTTCCCCTACTATAATCCGTTTTCTTCTTTACTTTTCCTTTAACAAGATCATTTCTTTAATAATTGCTGTACGCATCAATCCTCTGTGACGCATGTTTCTTTTTTATTAAGCTTTTTAAAATGGAATTGTGCTAACCTCTTAAGAGTCACCTCATTAGCGTAATAAAATAAACGAATTATACCATAATTAAAAGAATAATAACAGAAATAAAAGAATTATAACATAAAAAGGAACTTTCTTGCGATACAAGAAAAAAATTATTTTTACGTAAACCAGTGTTTGTGTTTTCCAAATGTTATAAAACTGAGGGTATAATTTCGAGTGATCGAAATTATAATGATCAAAGCAACTATAAGCAATGAATTAAAACAAAAATTCCAGTTACAAAAGGTTAACATTTCGCAATGTTATCTAACGTGGAAATGGCAAAACACGTGTCCGTATTTTTAAAATTTTGTTTTACACGCTTATCGCTAATACTGTATCTTATCCATCATTATGTCGACACCGAATGATCTATCTTATGACGATTATTAGTTTCCAGGTTTCATGTGAAATTAAAAAACTGCGATCAATTATAAGTCTTGTCTCTGATGAGCAAACAAAATTGAAATTGTATAAGTTTTAATAGCTTTTTTTTTAATCTAACACTAGAACTAGCAACTTTTAATGTGCATCCAAATGTATTATAGATATTTATCGATTAATATTTAACGAAATGTCGATTTTGTGGAATCAGTCTCTAACAAGTAGTTAATCCGATAATATTAGTTAAAATTAAATAAAGTAAAAAGATACATGTATATGTATTCAGGAATAAATATCCGAATATTTATAGCGAATATATTACGAGTAGACGTTTATGGAAATTTTGAGGATGCAAAATTGCACACAATGTACAGATTATGCAAAAGTATGTAAAATATGTAAAGAAGAGCGTTAATTATAATTCTACATGGAAGAAACAATTTCCTATTTAGGTTCCATTTCGTTAATTGCGCGTGCTTGTGAAAATTTATAAATGCATAAGAATCCGCGGTCTAATTACGAGTGTCATGAGTGAAACACATTGGAATTTTATTAGTACTCTAACGAAACACTGTTGACAAAGAAACGAGCCTGAAAAAGATTTTTAATGCAAAATAGATATATTTCTTAGACAATAAAGAAATATTTAAACAGCCAATCTTAATAATCTTAATAATCAGTGGACTTAAAATCGACACTGTAAAAGTATTTAAAAATAGTCAATTATCCGTTACTAACAAATCTTAATATTTAAGATGGAATTTTCATACTGAATATGTGTTAATGGAATTTCAAAATATTTTGCACAACGAATTTAATTTCAAATTTTACACAACGAACACAATACATACATATAGAAAAGTTTCGCGACAAACTTCCACGAGCTAAATGTAATGCTAAACACAAACAAAGATATCGAAACCTTTAATAATTCTAATGGACTCAACTCGGTAATACAATTAATGATACGAACCTAATTTGCTTCTGGTTCCGCTTTTCAAGGTCGATGAAATTAATGCGATAGGCGAGAGGAGAGAAACATGGAAGCGAACGTAGCACCATAAATTGTCGTAAACGAACGAAGGGAAAGAGAAGGAAAAAAATTAATGAGAGTTGCAGGGCGATCGTTCATAACCGTTTCCACCCGCTTCGAATGAAACTTTCCTTCTTATTTCTAATTAATCTGGAACTTTAATGCTCGCCATGTTAAACGTCACGCCACTGTAAACATACAATCACGGCTACGCCGCGATAAATAACAAGAAAGCGAACGCGTGTAAATGAAAAACTGAAATAACCGATGAGCGAGGGTGAAATCTTGATAATTAAAACGTCATAATTCAGGCGACGTAAATCGATCATTCGTTCTGTTCACTTTCACTGTTTCTTTACCGTCGAGCGAAAGAATAAAACCATTTGAAAGATAAAATGCTTAAACCAATCCGCTTAAACATTTTCGTGAAATTTTATACGTGAAATTACTCTCATAACATAACTTGATCCGACATAATTTGAAAATACTTTCACAATGTGGATATTTACGTATTCGTAATTTGGAAATACTTATTGCTTCGCTACTGTATTTATTTAGCGTTGCAAAAATGACCAACCAGGCGAAAGTAATACGACTGATTTATAAATATTTCGTATAAAGATGTTTAACTGAAATAAATAACTATAATGAGCTTTCTCTCTTGTAAGTAAACGAAATTATTGATTTGGTTATTACAACGTTAAAAGTATCGGGATGATTCTAAATGACTAGTACAGAGAAGATTCTTATAAAAATAATATCAGTGTGTAAAAAATTTGTTTTCACCTTCTGTATCTTATATATCTTTCTGTATCTTTTAACTTTTTAAAAGAAAACAAATTTAGAAAGATTTTAAGGAACCAATGACAGATCGAGAGAAAATAGTACAAATGTAAAAAGTTGTAAAAAGAAAATATTAATAAATTTCCAATATGACTTCAAAGATACACAAAATAAGAAAAATATATATGAAACTATTCAATTTTATGAAACCATACTCTACAGGTCAACGATACCTACGAAATCAAATGGACATTTCATAGATAACAATCTAGTACAGCGAAAAACTAGTTGAGATGAAAAATATTCGGAGAAAAAAAAGTCGTTAACAAATTTTTTGCAAAATTTCGTATTTTTGTATTTATAACGATTATTCGCGATATTTCATAAACAATCGATCAACGTTACGTTTTCCCACTTGTTGGATTCCTATTGAAAAAAACCCGAGCACTGAATTCACAAAAAATGTAAAATTTCATTTATAAAAATAAAGATGAAACTCTTTGAAAAGTGTGAATTTTGACAGAAAAATTCAATTTCAGCAACATGTTTTTTCCCTCGCGAATTAAACGATTTTTATTCCAATAATTCTTTTTTTTTCCACGTTTTTAGAGACTAAGAAATAAGCGAGGTATAAATTTATAGTTGTTCGCGAAAGTATACGAAAATTAATCTAAAAAAGAAAAATCTTTTCACGAATATGTTATGTTCCTTGTGTAAAACATTTCAACATTTTATTAACACCATAATCATAGTAGTCAAGTTTGTACCAAGTCTAGAAACACATACAAAAACTACATACTTTATACAAGGAAATATATTTTGCAGACATCACAAAAATTATATGCATTAGTAAACTTTGATGTTCATTGCGATCATATTTAACATTTAATGTAAATATGCTTGATATGCTTAATATAACATTAATTTATATACAAAAAATTGTATATATACTGTATGTATACATATGTACGTATTTTTCTGTGACATATTTTGATGGGTCACTGTGGATCAGAATTCTGGCGCAAAAATGAAAAACGAGCAAGATAAAACTGAAAGAATAACAAACAAGGAACTATGGTGTACGTGAACTATGTATCGAATATCGATGATAATAGATAATTTTTATAAATTTCACTGGGTAGCGGCCATACAAATGGAAAACACGACGCGTACAAATTGACCTGCTCAATATTTCGACATTATGCCCCCGCGTGTTTTCGCGTTTTATCTGGCAAAACCAAACCAAGTAGCTACGTGACCAGATAATATTTGCGAAATCGCAACTTTACGATATACACGTGTAACGCGTGTGTCAAACATCGTACGATAGATCGGTCTTC
Source organism: Melipona bicolor (assembly GCA_030673865.1). NCBI lineage: Eukaryota > Metazoa > Arthropoda > Insecta > Hymenoptera > Apidae > Melipona > Melipona bicolor. The sequence goes on from JAHYIQ010000029.1 coordinate 1,206,036, forward strand.
GTCGCCAATCAACGTTATAAACTGAGTAAAATTTCAAACCTGTACGAATCGAATTTACGATTTATACGATTTATACTTTTGTACCCACGTCAATAAGAAAGTAAATCGTTCATAATATAAAATAAAAAATCCCTCTTGTTATTTTATACATTTTTTTTCTTTTACATTCTTCACGATGTGTTCCTTTCTTCTTTTATTTTCGTAAAATAAAGTTGTATTTGTAAAATTAATAATTTTTATGGCAATAAAGATTTTTTCAGCTATAAAGTGATTTTTTTGATTGAAATATCGAATCATTTTCTGTTGTGTATCAACTGTGAACTATTTTGTACTTTTAGATTTAGAAATATCAATTTCAGATCCAAATATATAGTACGTCTATTCTAATATTTTACATTAGTGTACATTTGATGCTATTGACGTTTAATTTATCAAATAATCGTTTCTGTCTATTAATAATTCTATGAACTGTATTCTGCTGGAATACGATTTACTCTAATAGCATTTAAAAAATAATCGTAAGCATCCTCCTCATGTAAGTATCGTCACATCGTGTCAAGTATAAAGTATCAAAGTAATTTTCACAATTTAAATTCAAATTCAAATAGGACTACAGTTTCCTTTTTCTTTTAAATCGAGAGCATAATTCGTACTACATCAGTAACTCGATATTACAAGACATGGGATTGAAATGTTGGGCTATTGAAGATGAAATTCAGGCTAAATTCAACGTTTCTACTTTCATAAAATAATATAAGCCAGATCTCGACTTTGATACATTTTAACGATTGTAAAATAATTTCATAGTTAAAACAGTCAAAATCTGTGGTCGTTCACGTTTGTATTTTCTGATTTAAATATTTCACACGAATGACAGACTGGCTGTTCTATTAATGTAGCTTCTAGAGAATCTGCATTGTCGTGACAAGCAACTTTTAATTTGTTGGATTGAAGTAAAGTTTCGAATTTCATGAAAAATGCATTCGGATTCGACATTTATTTACGGCTCCTTTTGATACATAACGGAGCCGACGCTTTTTTGTAATAGAACACTCGTCAAAGTATCAGTCATGTTGTGTTCAATCTTCAAGCATTAAATCGGCACTTGATAAATAACATTTAACAGCATTTTTCTAAAGTCACTAAATTCTGAATAAAATTGCTGTAGTAACTCGTTAAAAACGTTAAAAAAAAGGCGCACACAATTCACGTAAACGAATTCGCGAAAATACGAAAGGCAGAGTCCAGATTATTTTTCCCCTGTGTGTATCTAATATTTGCAGCTGCGTGAACTTCTCTAAAGTCGAACTGTCAATTGAAACGCGGATGGAATATTCCAAGGGGGAGAGGGAGGGTGAAGGCAGAAATTGAAAAAAAAGAAAAAAAAGAAGAGTAAAACAGAGTTCTCGTTAAAATATAAATAACTGCACATTGCTATTGAAATGTCAGGTCAGTTAAATTTTGATTCGTATCAGTGTTATTGTGAACGGACGTTACGTAGGTAAGCACTGTGCGCTTCGATTGCATGGGCCAGATTAAGATTCAATTTTATAGATAATTGAGAAATACGTGGCACCATCAAGATTGAAACAGACTCTCTCCCTCTCTCTTCTTTTTCTTTCTCTTTCTCTCACATCGAGCAAAAAATTGGAGTATAATTTTGACACTCGGAAAAAGAGACACGGGGAAAACGAATTTATGAAAGGATTTTTTGCCCCGGCTCTCTTATCTCAGCTATTTGCCAAGCAATTTCTGTTCCCCGCTCAGATTTCCAGATAATGTTTATTCTGTTTCAAACGATGGCCTCGAGAAACTATAAACGATATTAATCCATTAAACGTTGATTAGATGCAATCTACGTTCGAGGGAAATGAAGTTCCCGGCAAAGAAACGCAACAAGGCGAATTTGCATCGGGATCGTAATTCTCATTTACGCGAAGTCATTTACAAATCTCACGATTCTGCAAATTGCGAATATTTAATCGAAACGTATTGCTTTACTTCTCTGTTCAAACATATCGAAAATCAACGACATATCAGAAAAATATCACGTTTTTCCTTTCTTTCTTTTTTTTTTTATTAATTTTCTTTTTTTTTTTTTTTTTTTTTTGTACAGAACAATTTTCAAATTGAACGGAGAGTCTATTGACTTTACATTAATGAAATTGTCGCCTTACTTTCTTTTGAAAATACATACTCGTTTTATCATCCTCTTAATATTTTGAAAGTGAAGTTCCTTCCGTGAAACTTGATAAATTTGTATGTTTGCATTTAACAATTTGCTACCGTCGCATCTAGACGATTTTTGTGTATTTCTAGAAAATTTGAACGAAATAATAAAAAATGACGATACATAAAAAATGAAGTCATTTTTCCAAATATCTCAAAACGTGCGTTTTGAACATGTATTATTCTTCAACTAATCGATTCAGCTATATTCTCGAAAATACGAATTTGCACAAAAATCCTGTATGATTCATATAAAGTCATATCAAAATAATTCAATTCGTATGTTGTTTAACTGTTGAACAACATAAAAGACAATAAATCAATGAAACTAAATTTCTCCTATTTTTCCTATTTATCTTTCATCCACGTTTGTCATTCTATTCAAAAATTAACACTTGAAATGACACTGATATAACTGTAAACACTATAAATATATCACAGAATATGTTATTATATTATATTATATATATTATTTACAAAATGGACACTTGTTACACTTTGTTCAGTGTTTACGAATAATCACTCGATGCAAAAAAAGTCTACAGAAACACGCACAAATTACACATTAATTGTAACTGCTTCCATCAACAGTTCATCAATCCATATACCATGAGTTACACGATTTCGAGCGCAATTAATCGCTTTCGGTGGTCGGAATGTTCGATGTTACGTTTGAGTTCTCGTTCAAACCCTCTATTAAAAACTACTTACTGCACAAGGATTTTAAGAATTAAGCAGGATTTAACGTTATTATAGTCGCAATTTTGTAAATATTTGTTAACGAAGAACATTGTGTTGACTCATCACTGGTAACCTGATCTTTTTAATTCAAATTTCTTCATTTATAAATTTATTATTTTTTTCAGTATTATTTCTAATAAATTAGTTTTACTGTCATAATATAATTTCTATTAAAAAGAAATACATTGCGATACTAAGATTAACGAGGAATAAATTTGTTTTCGATTAACACTTATTCATCCCTTGTGTCAATTTGATATATATTTTTATCTAAAAATCTTATATTATTTTACAGCACTTTTATTTCTCTAACATATAATATGCATTTATAACATTTTTTATTAAAGTTTTCAACTGCCTTGACAGATGGTACATTCCCTTTTATCATACGACAATTATATGCACTTAATGCACCATTTTTTTTTGTTTTGAATATGCATGTAGATACCTACAATTTTCAATTTAGCTGTAACAAATAATTATAATGTTAGACAAAATCAGAAAAGATACATTAAAATTACAACATGAAATGTACGTGAGTCGTATACGTTGAACTGGATAGCAATTTGATTCGTTTATTGTTAATTTTATTTATCTTTTCATCATACCATTGCGTCAATATAACAAATTCAAGTTGAAAAAGTAATGAGGATTAGAAATGATCTGAACAACAATACACTGAAGCGTTGAGAAATAAGAGAAATAACAATACATTATAATACAGAATAATACACTATAATACAGAAAATACTTGTCGAATCGCATCAGGATTAGAAGTACTAACAGATTAACAACCATACACAAAAGCGTTGAGATATACGAGGAATAACGTTACATTTCGAAGAAAAGAAGCCTCACAATCAACACACAATCTTCCAGGAAATTTCTATACTTGTCGAATCGCATCACGATGACAATCGTCTTCCGATTTAAACGACGCAAGAGTTTGCACATTTTTCCCTTGCCGTTCGCGATAAGCTTCGTAGAGGAATAAGACGATCCGTCATACGACGTAACGACAATGAAACAGGCTGAACTCTGCACTTTGAAATTTTTTTTTATACGATTAACTCCAGTCACTTTCAAAAAAGTATACTTTCGCAAGCAAGCTACTTTTGAGAGGAGGAATTTAGTTTCAAAAGGAAAGAAATTGCACATTATTACTTTCTTTAATTAAACTAGCTTTTCATTTCTCAAGTTTGTTGAAATATCGTATTTAAAATTCTACGTGTTTTCTATACTTTCAGGATTTCTATAAAATAAAGACTAAATGTTTGAAACTGAACGAAGACGGACAAAAAGGGAACAAAAGAAAATAACAAAACTCCAGTTAATCCTCTAATAATATCATTGGATCATAAATGACTGCAGTGATTTATATTAAATTAGAAAAATTTAGGATATTTAATTTAATATAAACTCGAAAATTAATAAAACCAAATTATTGATACAATAAAAATATAACAAAAAGAGGAATGTATCAAAATAATAGGTTTTAACTAATAAGGAAAGTTTGACGACTAGAAAATTCTAAAACATTTGAAACTCTGTACAAATGTAGTTCACGTAATTATGGAATAACTTTTTTTTTGTATTGAAAAATGATCCTAGGGTTGGAAACACCACTTTCTATATTACATTATCTAAAAAAATTTAATTTCGTTGAAATTTATATTTTATTTCTGCTACATTTTAAGGCGCATATTTCTTATTTACATCGACAGAATTTGAAAATTAAATGTTACATTCAAAAATTGTATCGTTACGCACTATTCTCGCAAATTCTTTTTTAATTGTTGATTTTTATATTCAATTTAAGTTTTCTTCTGTATCTTACGTTTACAGTTTCGTTACACTACGATACGACACTTTGAAGGGACGTTTTTAACCCTAGAAATAAATTGTTCTGTTGTATCCATCACGTGAACTGCAAAGTTCCAAATTTCTTTAAACTTTCCAGATTAAAATATTTTTATCGAACTTCTCTTTAAAAAAAAAAAAAGAAAAGAAACAGTATAGATGAAATTTATTTTCACACACCACCGTCCTTCTCTCTGTCATTTTACAAGCGAAAGAAAAAGAGGCAAACAATATTTCGGACACTGATACTATCGCGAAAAAAAAAATCAGTCGCGTACAAGCGATTAACATTCGTCGACACTGAGAAATCCAAGAAGGAACACAAGGATCGAGACCGGCAGCGACGTCGCGGATCGAAAGAAATTATTGCGAGTCATTTTTCTCTACTCACCGACTAATTCCGGGCGTACGCCAACTAACAAAGTAGTCACTACCAGAAGAGGCACCTGTCGTTTACTCGTGCACATACCACGTTTCTCACACATGATTCACTTTCACGCGAAACACGCGCAACGAACGTAGCGCTCGTCGCGTCCAGACTGAAGTTCCGAGTTCGTGGGATTCTCTGTATATCCTAAGCGCACGAGGATCCCCCTCCCTTGGCGACGGTTCAGCCCGAGTCGAGCAAGGGTGCTCGCTCTCTCCCCTAACACAGGGCGACCTGTTCATCCCCACTTGGCCGCCACGCTTCATCCCCTTCCGACAATGTGCCTGAAGAAACTGCTGTCAATTGGCTCGCGTCCTATGTATACACGTCACCTTTACAAATCACGCGTTTCTAATTATCTCCCTAGCCCATTACGCGATATATAGGATAGAATTGGATAAATAAGAGGGAATAGGTCTCGATGTAATCCCTTGTTCTTTTTAATCTTCTTCTTCAAGCGTAAGTGTCGCTTATCGAAACTCGTTATACCAGGTGTAAAGTATCCAATGATGTATAATTTGCATTCATTAGTTACCTTCAATTTAAAGAAATGGAGCTTGAAATTTGAATACAAATTGCTTCCTCCTTCAAACGATATTACATTGTATGTTTTTAACTTTTTGATTAATCTTCCAATATCGATTCTAATCTAATTCTTTCAATATCAATCTAATGAACTGATCAATTGTTTATTACCTAAACGGTGATTAAAATATCCTCAACTTTTTACTTCTAGAAATTTTACGATTATTTCCCAATTTTCCGAGAGAAGTGACAGCAAATACCAAAAACGTAAACCATCTGAAATATCTAAAAATTTCGAAAATACAAAAAGTCACACATATTTTTTTTCTTTTAACTCGAGTACGAGAGAAACGTCGCATAATAAATGCAAAATAAGTAAATTATTATCGTAGAAATAGATAAATTAATAAAGAAAAATAATTTAATTGACACAATTTGCAATAATCTTCCGCTTCTTTAATACTTTGTAAAATTAAGTATGCGTAACATGATTGAGAAACAAATCAATGTCAGTCATAATGTTACAAGCGACGTATTCGTAATTGACGTACTATTTTAGAGGGAACTATTCTAGGGAGATCCTCATGTAATATAAAGACAGTCGAAAATTGGATCTGCAATTAGACGTAGATTAAATATATATCTACGAAATTTTCAGCCACGATGAAATTTTCGAAAAAAGGTGAAATAGCCAGATTTAAGAAATTTACGTTGTTGTGCACTAAACAACTTGAACACCATAAAACTTTCGTAATATATATGAGTCATTTTACTATGATAAATGTGATATGTGATAAATTTAACTTGATTTTAACAAATTACGATTATATTTATACTTTAGTGATTCTTCTATTTCAACTTGAAACTTACTTCAATCATCTACAACAATTGTTAATGATGAAAAAGAACTGCATAAATTTGTAACTTCTTATAATTTAAAATTAAGATTACTTAGATTATTTAATAAATTATTTACACGTAATTATCGAAAATAAAATTAATTGGTAACATTTGAAATTTAATATTATTATTATTACAAATCATTTGAATATTTTTTTGCAATTAACTGGTCTTCTTAAACTGTTTATTAAATTACAAGAAATTATTTTGGAATTTTCAACATGATTGAGAAGTTGCACAACATTGTAACTACAATCTTGCATTCTGTTCCAACAAGCGTGAATTTAATTACCTCCCCATTCTCACTTGTTTATACGTTCCACATTGCATTTACATACGTTTGTCTTATTATTGTGCTATTCTAACGTTATTACAGATGGTACAATAATTATGAAAATGGAGACTTTTGTATTACATTCAATGCTTGAACTGTATTCAAGAGCATTCAAAGAATATAAATGTATTTTATACATTTCTGCATTTTAATAATATACAACTAAGTACATACGTATACGTATGTAATACATCAGTTATAAACTCTAAGAAACCATGTATGTCCAAGCTCGCAAAAAATGCAGAATTCTTTTAAATTCGCCTAAATCTGAATATTCAAAATATTCAAAATAAAACGGTGACGAAAAATTGTACATCAAATTCTATAGAATCGTTATCAAGGAAAAACTTGAATCTTTAAAACCACGGTAAACTTAGCTATGAAAAAAATTTCTTAATCTTTTAAAAATATTTGAATTTGTCACGTTTCGGAGAAAAAAGAAGCATCTTCGCTTTACTATCCGCTACAAATGGATTGTTGTGCGACTTTTCTTCGCAATGTTATAGCAGTTTAGATATTAGATTTATTTCTTCATAAAAATTATTGAAAATTTGATGTCCAAATATTTACGAGAGTAACTGTAGGTAACTTTTTCGCTTTTCTTTTCGTTCTATCAGCTGACATAAATCGTCATACATTTACTATGTCGTATATGCCTCGAATTGCCAAAATCGGTATTCGTGAAGTAAATTCACAGAGCAAACAACTTCAGTTATTTTTCCTGCATTCTCTTGGCCCTCAAAGAATCCAATCTCAGTCCGTTTTCAACGTCGTCAGCTACCTTAAGCTCGCTCTCTATTCTCCTTTGTAGTAAAATTAACATTTTACACATTCAGGTTGAAGATAACCACGTTGGCCAGTTCTCATAAGGTAGTACTTAGCTGCACATTATTGGAATACGGAAATGACTACAACTCGAAATCAAAGTTAAATAGAACGCACATTTGTACGAACCTTTTTCATTACTTTCCCCATTTATATTCTCCCCTTCCTCTTTCTCTATGGACAGCGAAGTTTTATGCATTTGTGAAAAATTTCATGCAAAATGTACAAGTATATAAGACGTACAAAATTCTCATGGTAATTTTTAATAGTTGAAACAAACCTCTGTCAAGTATTATTTCTTTCCTATTCACGAAAATTTGTTATTTCGTTAATTCGTTATAAAAGTCATTTTCAAAGGTAGTTTCTAAAGAGAAAATAGTTTTGAACGAAGAACATTAAAAGATGGTTTCACGTAAAACTAAGAAAATTTATATTAACAAAATTATGAGTTTGTTTTCAATATAAAAATATTTTAACTCTGTTTTTATTAAAGTAATCAACACGAACGTTTTATAAAAAATATGCAATATTTTATTGAATACATTTAATGCATTCAGTTTGTACCATTTTTTTGTTTTCATTTTCCAAATCCTCACTGTTGCAAAATTAAAAATTTCATTTTACGTATAAAATATAGTTAAACATTTTCTTCTCGCGATATTAAACATTCCACGTTTAATAAAGATTAAAAATTTGCATTATCTACGATAATAAAAATAGCTAAATGTTATTAGTATAAAGTGCAATACTATGCGTGTAATGTGTTACGTTAAATGTAACAGAATGAAACGTTTAATACCCATATCACGTACTGTCAATCTTGATTGTTTTCCATAATTGTTTACGGTTACTTACCATTATTTATAATTTGCAATATGTTACAGTATTTCGTTTAAAATTACGTGCTTATACCGAATTAGCTTGAATCGTAAATACTTCAACATCAACCTCAAGTATCAACGAGACTTGCAACAAAGTGTACAAAAACAATTATCATGTTGCGTACCAACCGCGTTGCATTTAACCAAACTACAAATATTACATTAATTAACGCAGCCCATATTCGTGAGCTAAAATTCCCCGGCTTTGTCGCTACACCATATTGCAATTGATAAAATATAGGTGAAAATATACGCAATCGAAATTAATGAAACATTAATCACGTGGAAGCTGAGCATTCTAATTTTATGAAATTTGCAGACCGACTAATTAACTGATTAGTTGGTGAAGCGAAAGTTACTCGGAAATATTGATTATTCAGAAACCTATTGAAAAACATGGCAAAGCAAATATTCTTGACTTTCAATTTTCAAGCTACGTTCCATCGGGATATTTATTCACAGTTTGATTGAAACAATATATTAATTGCGTATATCTTTTTTATTTGAGAAATTCAAATAATGGGTGGAACGTGTCACTTTATTTCAGAAATTCAAATTGCAAGTGCTTAATAAACATACGATATAATATGTAGTTTTACTTTAAATGAATTAAATATTCTGTCTTATAAAGAGAGAGATAATCATTATGCAACAATAAATATTATTCGAGTTTTTCTTTTTCAGAATTTTTATCAATGAAAGAAAATTTGCGTTGAATAAACTGAAAAATTTCAAACGATCAAATTTGGAAATTTCATCAACTTCGTCAACTTGTGAAACAAATTGAAACAATTAAATTATCAAGTTGGTCTTGGATAACTCTTCTGAATGTCATTCTTTTGGAAGAAAATTACTAAAACTGCAATACCAAAGGAGAACAAAACTCTAAATACCTAAATTACTAAATCGCAAATTATGTGAATAAACATTACAATAAAACGGCGGCTTAAAAATTGAATATTTAATTTTCTCTACGCTAAATTTTCTTTTTAAAGTACCAATAGTTTGCAAAATCGATGTATATTCTAATTTTCCTTTATTTAATCATTTCTATTTCTATCACAACTATTACTTAATATTGTGGAGATGTCAGTTTCGATGAATTCTAAAAGCGAAACTTTCAAGTCATACATAATATATCAAAACTTGATCCGCGTGTAATAATTAAATGGAAAGTACAAGTTACTTGACCTCGTTACTTTAACATTTTATCTTCCTTTGATGGACCCGACATTGATAGAGAGAATTCTGGCAACGAGCCCATTCGCCACGTTGCTGTAACTAACCACGCATACCGACAGAGATTTACTTTCAGATTATTCTCTGATACACAACGACGTGTATATACCATAGTTGGCATCTATGATAGAATTAATAAAATCATATCCGTATTTTCTAATATCAATTTAATATCCTGATTGGAAATTTGTTATCTCTTGACATTTTCTTCATAAAGATCTGCATTTTAATTGAAGAAATTTTTAGAAAGAGGGTGTTTGAAATGAAAAAAGACTAATTAAATAAAATATTATTTACCATATATCTGCGAGTTTTTTGTTCTAGAAAGTTTCTTAATTGAGAAATTTAAATGATAATTGAGATACAGTGAAATTTTTTTTACAATAGCCTCTTAAAACTTGCTGTAGGATTTTTTTCTCTGTTTTATTAAACTTTGAATGTTAGAATTAGACAGCTTTCTGAATTTTTGTCGTTCGTCTCTAATGAAAGTTTGATAAAATGACGAGGAAAAATTGCACAGCCAGTTTATGACCATGGCGAATCTAATCAAATTATCAAATGCTCGTATAATGAATGTTTCAATGGCGAACAAATTTATTTAAAAAAAATTATATCATTGAGTGTAAAAGAATAATTCAGTCGTACGTTTTAAACTGGAACATCTCATAAAATGTAAATCTCACAAGACTAACTAAACCGACTTCCTGTGATACTTAATCCGAATTAAAGAATGCATCTCTCTCCAAAATAATTGTAACGGAAAGTATGAGCTGTTAATCTTCACTAACAACGACACATCCCTCTTTGACATGGCAGTATGATCAAAGGGAGTTTAACCCACGTGCACGACTGTGTCCGACCACGCAATTTGTGATTTGCTTCGACGTTTTTCATAGGGTATAGAGCCTCATTATATTTAGTTGATATTTGAATTACGAACAAACAACACCGACACAAGAAAAATTTTCATGATTAAATATATTCCAATCAACATTTCCCAACATCTTCAAAACTGCAACTAAAACTGCGGTATGATCAAAATGGCCAATTAGAGATTTTAATGATTTTTAATGAAATATATGAAGCTTGTATTATTGTATTACATTATACACTGCAAATGTCATAAATGTTTCCCTATTTCTTACATTTCAATAGTTCTAGTGTCAAACAATGTACACCAACGCAAAATTACTCTTCCTCGTCGATATCTTTACCCGTAACCCACGACATTATGTTTAAATACTATTTTTTAATCTCAACTGACCTTAATATTAAAACTATTGAACCTTTCGAAATAACTTGAATTTCAATTTTGTACTTTTTGTTATAAAATATTTTCAATAGAGTCAATCTCGGCTTTTGATCTGACTACGATCGTGTCTATTTTATATTATAATATATTATGAATTTCAATTTTGATGAGTCAATATTTTATTTCAAAGAACTAGTCAAAAGGATTTCTGTTTTAAATTGATTCCAATCTTTCTGTTATCCCGCGCAGATTGACCTTCTATGATATAACTATGCATTAAATCAAAAAAATCGTTAAGGGAATTAACAGAGGAATTAATAGCGAAAAAAAAATGCTTAAAAATTTTACTCGCTTTATTTAAAACGTTCGTTTGACCTGAATAATTGGATAATCGAAAGCCTCTCAACGGTCTTCCAAATAATTTAAATTAAAAGGAAAAAAATGAAAGCACAACGAATCACAAAAACTGTACGAGGCACGAGAATCAGATGAACGAAACAAAACGCATTCATTTCTCTGCTTCGAATTTCAGTAACTCCTGGCACTTGAATATGCTGCACATATCAATGAAGAGATTGTTGTCAATTGTCACACGTCGCATGCAATTGTGGTTAACCACGCACGTTCCTGGTTTGCCGGTGATTAGCTTCAACCAAGTTAGGTGAGAATTTAACTTTGATAGAGGCGAAGAAGATTTTCACTTGACATGCAATCGTAACTGTTCCTCTTTATAATGGTAAATACTCGTCAGAGGCAATAAAGCGTCGGAGGTGATGAAGAGAAAATATTAATCCCAAGAAGTACGCTGCAAATCTACGAGAGAATTTGCTGCAGCCGAAATTGAAATTGCAGATTAATAATTTTGTGTGTCAAACATAGAATACACCCATCAACTCGTAATAATCAAGCTACAGTGACATTATTGTACGAAAAAGATGTTAAACGAACTCTTGGAATTCTATTTCGTAATTGCAATGATAAAAACCAGGCTCGACGATATATGAATGAATATTTAAAAATATAAAATTAATTGACAGTTGATAGTCGTTAAAAATCAGGTTAATTAAGGAATTGGAGAAAAAGTAGCCAATGATAAAAATGTAAAACCAGTAGAAAGAAAGTGCAAACGATGCGAAATCTCGAACGGAAGTATCGCCAGATTTTGTACTTTCGATACTTTCGAAAGATAGAACATAAATTTATTGGAGCATTGTTGACGACGGTTTATCGCGGAAAATTGGAGTGCCATGAAATAATTGGTCGATTAGGAACGATCGAAATTCTTGATAAAGGAACCGAGCGATAGTGCCACGCGATAGAAATCGTTCAAAGGTTATTGCGTGCTACCCTGAACCACCATACGGAAGTGAAAGGACTCACGAAACTACGGCCGGTGCTTAATGATTTCAATGCCCGAGCCACGCTCGCCTCACGTGTCTTCTTATACTTTCGGCTAAAAAATGCAAAATTAGTAAAGCAAAAGTTGCTCACAGTTACGTCAGCGTACATCCAATTGCGCAACACGTTGACCTTTGCCAGTGTGCAGTTTTCAGAAATACTATTAATCGATGCTGCGCGTGAATCTTTAATGAATCAAGTAGCAAACGTAATACCATAATTCGTCGGTCAGAAAGAGTTTCTAATATCATTATTCCAAGTATCAACGAACGCAACGTTATTATTTGCGACATTGAAAGCAAAAACAGATCAACCTGAATGCACGAGAAACTAGCAATTTGTTGCCTAAAATAAATACACGTGCAAAATGCTTCGGTGCAATAATTGATTTCTAAATTGCGAATTTTCATGCAAATTCATATTATCGAAAATACAATTAAAAAGGTAAAAGCTCTATGAAAAATTAGTTAAAACGCGCAAATGTACTTTTAATTCCCTGTAAATACACAAAAATTCGTAGTCTATAAATTATATTGCCTACGTTTCGTTCAGGAAAAACGAATTCCTATACTTTTGTACATATGCAGCTTGTTGAAACAAATTAAACTTTAGGAAAAATGTTGCTTACAATTAGTTAGTCGCTCTTACGTTGACAGTGAGTGTTATAATGGTCGTTTACGTATCATCATCTGTTACATATGTATAACAACAAATACCAAACAGGAGCAAAACTATGATTAAACTTAGGAGCAAGTATTAAGTAGACTTAAGATCAGTCGCGTCAGACTAATACACTCTCGCTTTATCCCTAAGCCAAACTATCTAATGTACAACAGACATGACTGTCTAATAACAACACCTTACATTCTCGAGTTTTACAATTATTATAAACGAGCATAATGAACACAAATTGAAAATAATAGAAAGGAAATTTCATAAATTGGATAATAGAAAGAATTTGGAAAAAAGAAAATTTCAGCCATTACAAATCATTATGAAAACTGCAAGTTTTGAGAAGCAGAAATTTGCTTCTTAATCTTTAATAATATTCAATCATATCAAGTGAGAATCCATATACACAGATCGTCACTTTCTATTTTCACGAAAATAATCACGAAATGTAATTTCAGTGTTTAAAAAAATAAAAAAAACCAATGAAAATGCAATATTTATTTGATATTGAATAAAACATATATCAAGAAACAAAACTGAAAGTGTACGATCAACGAAACAGATAAATAATTAAGTGAAAATCAATTTCACAATTTCTGCAAGTAGATTATAAATTACTCGTGCTACTGTCTCACAGATCGATAAGATTTTATCACAAAGCGTGCGGTAAAAAGCTCCTGTGTGAGATGTCAGAATCTAACTTTAGAGATCAAACTTTAATGACTTCACGAGACATCACTACTGATGATTTATTACGTCGTAAAGGGGATGTTATGAAATTGTTTCTTTCTACTGCTTCACCGGTGAACCTTACAGCTCCTATTATGCGATCATCGAACGGTGTCAACGCGTTCGCCTTTCGCTTCCTCGCGCGTTATTATGGGCATCGACCTTGCTATTGAGTATGTGTTTCACCTCTTTACAACACCCCTTTCTATGTTAATATTTCTCGTCGTATTTATAAAGAATATTTAAATTTCAAGCGATATCACGAAAACAGTGAAAGCTAGACTAAATTTAGAAACACTTTTGTTTCAAAGTTCAATTAACAACAGTCTTCGGTATAGAGTCATCAGAAGAGTTAACGTTCGACATTCTTATTTTATTCTCTCTTTTTCCCATTGCGTGGTTATGCAATCAAAGGCAATAAAGACGATCTGAAGGAATCATGATTGCCAATTGCCATGGTAAGCTCCAAGGGTAGAACGTTAATGTTCGTTTTCCATGAACCAAATAACTCGCCGCTTGGAAAGAGAACTGATTGACATAGCGGCTCGTAGCACGAGAGTTACAACCGGCAAACCGTAGAAATCGTACGAACGAAAGTATCGTACGAGCGGAACGTGCTGTTGCGTGCGTTTGTACGGACTCCTAACTTCCGTTGTTACCCGCCTGATCATAATTGTAGAAAGAACTTTCCGAGGGAACGGCAACGCGTAGAATTATGTTTAATCGCGGTGTCATTATCAACTCCCGGCACTCGATGAATGAAGACTCGATTTTGTAAAATACATACAATCGCTCGCGAAAGACGTTTGAACGTCTATAGGAATCTTTCGCGAATATGTGTATTATAAATTACGTGAAATATTTTGAAATTTCATTGGCATTGTATTAAAATATTACGGCTATTTTAATAACACGTGTCACAAGTTCGGATGCGTACGCTCCTGTGTGTTGGAAATCAGGAATCTTTGTTGCGAAAGATATCATTAAAGCCATCTAAGGAATTCATTTTATGAAATTTATCATAATAAATTTATGTAATATGATGATATAAAATTATTCATTAATTATTAATTATTATTAATAATTATTAATTATTATATTACATAAAATTATTTATAATTTTGCTCAAGTTACTGAGATACAGTTCACGCAAATTCACATTAAATACAAATTTGTGAAATAAAGATCCAACATCTATTAGCGAAATAACTTTGTTGAAACTCTTGAAATTGCAACGGTTAAATGCATAGATGTTACGTGCATATATTTTTAAACTTTTCATGAATTTCACATATTGAAAAATATAACCGACATTCGGATTTTGCATACAGCACTACTTTCGTAAGAACAGAAATTGAAGTAGGCTCAAAGAATTTGCATTCAAAAGAATCCGAAAAAACTTTGGAACTTCTGATACTCCCTCTTTATTTCTGCGGAAATTTCGCCTGATCTCGCGTTACACGAGAATCGCAATAACGTTTGCTCTAGAAATTTCAAATGCGAATAAATTGCAAAACGAATGAATTACGTGCACGCGTATTGTCTTTAACGGAGAATCCTATTAAGATCGCACTTGCTCTGTATCTACAATAACGAAAAGTAAAACAAATTAAATATCTAAAATAGACTTAAACGTTCCCCAACTTTCTTCCATCAAGCGAAACAACTTTCGTACGAAGAATTTCCCTGCACATTTCGACAGCTAGAGAAACAATAGCAGCGTACATATACCCTTAAAATGTATACGTATACCCTTTATATATATATATATATATACAATATATGTGTGTACGCAGCGAACGAAACACAAACGCAGCGTGGCGAAATCATACACTCGAGTCATTCGTTTCCAGCAATCCTTCTATAATGGAAAGAGGGTGAACTGATGACAACGGTAGACGGCGGTGTTATCGGAACAATGAGGGGGAAAAACGGTTGAGTGATCATTCGGCATCAGTCAGAAACGATTTCGGCTGAGAGTTTCCGCGCGCTCTTAGTTAGTCGACGGACAAGCCAGACAAATGGCAGCTCACCCCCAGTTTAAAGAGGGGGAGAAACTCGTGAAAACGCGATATGCAAGCGCGAACAAGTGAAGCCGGGGCGAGTTTAAGTTCGGCCGGCCTTGTTTACTCGAAATCCCTTCGAAGAAACGGCGTGCCGAGAAGAGATGTCACCCCTTCCGCGGCAGCTAGCGGCCGCCTAACTTGTTTTTCGCGTTTCATCCGGGAGTTTCGCGCCCTGACTCGGTGCCGATAACACGGTGAAAACAGCCGTCGAATAATCGAATCGATAACAATCGCCGCGGAACGACCGCTTGAAAGCTACGGAATTACAATTTTGTAACCCACCCCCGCCCTCCACCCCCTCTTTCAAACCCCTCGAGCCGATACGAGTGGAAACGCGCGGGTACCTTTTACCGTTCCTCCAACGCTCCTCCAACGATCGTGCCTGCACGATGTAATATTACTCGAGTCTCGATAGACCGAAAAACGGGTCACTGTTTTCCCTTCCTGTATTTTTCTTTTCTTTCTTTTTTTTTTTTTTTTTTCTTTCTCACGCTGCTCGTTACGATCCTTCGCCGGTGCCGTGAGCAAAAATATTATTCGACGAGTTACTGATTAGTTGCATTGCGTTCGAACGGGTAGAAAACAGCCACACTGCGAGTGTAATTCGTGTAATTTCGTCGGAACGTCGTTATCCAATAGATTATCCAATAATGAAGGGTTTGCTTCGAAGAAAACGTCAATGGTTTTGTCACGAATGTGAACGTACTGATTGATGGAAGTTTCGTTGATGGAACTTGCCATTGATTTCCGTTGTGCTCGATCTCTCAATGTACGAAAGATTTGATAAATCAATTTTTTAGAAAACAAATGCTTTAAACATTTTTTCGTTGAAGTACATATTTATTTATTTATTTATTTATTTATTTATTTTTTTTTTTTTTTTTTTTAGGAAATGAATAAATTTGAATAAAATTTTAGGAAAAGAAAAGATATGAGTATTGTTATGTTAAAAATAACTTTGAGTGTTTGTAAGAGAAAATAAGTTAGAAATATTTAAGAGTACTCGTTTTATTTAAATTAAAGAGATATATTTGATAATAAAATTGTTTTATTGATAATCTTTTACTACAGACTATTTTCTCTTGAGTATTGTATAATATATACATAATATACATATTAATATATCATTAATATATTTCCGAATAGTTTCTCTAACTTTAATTAATAATTTACTTTAGAGTAATTCATTTTACGTTTTGTGCTGATCAAATATTTTTTACTCTATTCAATGAATACTATAAAGCTTATAAGCTCTTGAAACATTAAATGTTTAGTTTTTGGCATCTTGTATAAAAAAATTCATTATTATTTGAAGAGATTTATTATACACAAAACAAATACCTATAAATAAGAGAATGATATCTTATTTATTTCCATTAGCTTGCATTATTTCTGTCTGAGAAAACTATTGAAGAAATGCGATATGGTAGACCCTGAGCCACATTCCGTTTATCAAGATATTTCAAAGATCTGCTGGATAATACCACTAATAGCTTAAGACTATAAGTGCATAGAATGAAAAGAAAAGAATTTCCATTTTCATTGTTACTTTATATTACGAGCATTATTATTAATCTCTTTTCTATCTCTGTTACAAAACATAAAATTTCAATCTAAAAATATTTTTACATGTCAAAAAGTGTACCTATTTGTTCCTTCATATTTTTGTTGCTATATAAATCGTTATGAACAACAAAAATTAAAAATAATAATCCCAAAAAAAGAAATCTTATATATCTTACAGCTTGTTTAAATAGTCTACTACCAACAAATGAACACGTGTACGTATATCATATTTAATAAAATATAGAAAATAAATTCTAAAAGAAATACTTGACACATATTTATTTTTGTCTGTAATTGTCACCCTTAACAACTAGAGAGAGTGTAAGAACTTTTTTAAATTGTGTGTTGTGAAATAATCTAGACACACATTTGAAGAAAGAATCGCTTGTTTGGATAATATATTAAAAATTAAAATAATTTTTGATAATCTTTGTTATTACTAAATGTGGAGTATCATGTATTTATATAATTAAGGAAATTTTAAAACGTGAAATTGCATACAATGTTTCTAATATGTGAAATATCTTTCAGGCACAGTACTTTCTACAATATTTAGTAGGTAAAACAATTTTCTATGAAGGTTCTATTTTTCCAATCATATTTTTAAAAGTATAAATTTGCATCAAAGTCCACAGTCTACTTGTTAAATATTAATTTATTCTTTCTCTTTCTCTCTACTAGTATAAATAAATTTCTATGTAAATCAAATTAGTAGACCGTACATTTGAAACTTTTCATCGTTATAAATTAAAATTGCGTATCTCTTTACATCTTCACCGAGTAAATATTTATTATCTCAACTGTAACATTAAACATTAAACATTGTGCCGTGCATACGATAAGAATTGCATTACACGACAGGTTGGATAAACAAGTTAAGCTATTGAAGTGGCCAAATACTCTGCTGTTTACACTCGTATAAAAGACGAGGAAGTGCACCAGACATATATGCAAATACATAAGTACCTACGCCTGTATGTTCCGCGACACGTTCCACTGGTTTCCTTTCCGTCCGTTCGCAACTGCACACTGACATCTTTATTTCTTGATTTCTCAAAGGCACCGATCAACTATGGAAATTTTGTAACTACTGCTTGAAACCAGCTAGAGCAGACATCCGTATGATTCAAAAGTACGGATTTTATTGGATTCTGTTCTACATAGTTTTATTGGCTCCGTATGAAGCGATCGGTGACATCCCCTTTGAAGTTATTTACATATTTATAAGTACACTGCGCGGCTATGTATAGCCATGCTGATGTAGCCGTGCAGACGATGCATAAAACGTATAACCGAGCCGAAATGTTAATTCAGTGTAAATATTATTAGATGCAAATGATTGTTCTGATCAATACGCTCAATCGTCCTTCCCATTTGGTTGCTTCCTCTTTAATATTAATGACGCGGCGTAAGTCATAGCGAACGTAACAGTTCACTCGGTTAATGGTGTAAATAACGCGGAATGTTCGAAGGATAGGATTTTTACAAAAAATATTAATTTCTAAAAATTTTTAAATTGGCCTGTGGTATGTAGTTCGAAACTCTCCTAATAATTTTAACGAGCATTAATAGGACACAACAATTGTCAAATGTGAAATTGTACAACTAGGTAATTAATAAAAAATATTTTTTATTTATTCTACTCCAATACTGTAGGGTACATCTAGTACTTGTACTTTGTAAAAATTGTCAAAATAATAAAAACGGATAGAAAAAATTATTTTTTACTTTATATCGTGCACTACAACACAGCTATTATTATATCGCAAAATAAAATTGTACCTTATTTTATATAGTTATACGTATAATATTTCATATAAACAAAATAGTTCTTGATATACTCTAAAATACTAATAATTATAATTTTAATGAATGAATGTCACCAACCTTTTCCACAGACAAAAAAATATCAAAATATCAAACTCTATTATCTTCTTTAGCATAAATTAAGATTAAATTCAATAATAAACGAATAAACAAATTTTCTTTCATAACACTTTTCCTTTTAATAGTTCAAAATATTCCCAACTTGAATGATTCGATTGCACTGTTGAAACCTGATCGTTTGATCATTTCATCGTTCATGTTGCGATTGTTTTCCGTAGAACAGTGACGAAATAACTCGACAGCTATCCGTACAGTTGACGAAAACTTTTCTTAAACTTCTATTGCGATTCCACAGAAAGAAACTCGAAAGACGAAAATGCTTTATTCCACAAATAACGTCATTTCTTTCGAACGGTTTCGTAGCGTATCGCATTGTGATGCTCTACCCGTTCTAAGGCGATCTACCCTTCTTGAATTCGTGAAATACTAAAATTTAATAGCCTTGCATTTTCCCGCGTGTTATCAAACCATTGCTTGCTCAGCGTAATTTTATTTGTCATCTTAAGAGATTAATTAACTGATAGCTCTTTGCCTCGATATCAGAGGGAGAAAGACACGAAAAACTGGTCATTTAAATGAAGTGATCATTTTGGTGTACGTGAAAAAAAGTGCAGTTATATAAATAATGTACTTGCAAATTAATTTTGTACACTCAATCTTTTAACTACGAGCATATTTTTCATGAATCATTCTCTCCAGTCCTCAGTAAGAAAATCCAATTTTATGATACGACACAATAATTATAATTAATAATAACAAACTATTTTATTTACTACAAATAGCACAGTAATGCAATTAGAAAGTAAATAATATAAAATAACATCAAAGAAAACCATCAATAATCAATTTTCGTAACTTAAACCTGATTCGAATTTTAATATCTCTCTTTGAAAACAATTACAGGTAACACAGATAAATATATTTTCTGACAAAAAAAAGAGATAATGAAACAATTTTCTCGAACAGAATTATTTTACACAAGAAAGATGAAAATGAAGTCTAAAATGATCTCAAAACTCTCAGTCCAAAGTTCAACTCAAATCGAATGCAAATAAAATTCAACTTTCGTCGGAAAGTTGAATCGAAACTAGGCAAACGTTTAACTTTCGGGAGTCATGTTCAGCGAAAACAGACTTGTATTTATTTTAATACATCATACGAAAAGGAAACGGATGGCAACAATAACTCTACGTCGACGTTCCCCTTCACGCTTGAAGGCGAGAGAATAAAGACGAAAGACAAGGAAAACACGATATGGGAATATCGATTGAATATTAGAATCTAGGAGCGTGCAAAATCAACGGGCGTACATTAACCCCTTTGACTTGCTGAATAGGTTAATTTGAATGTTTAAATTCCGGGCCCGTTCAACTCAATTTGCGAGGACTCTGCGTCCGTTTAATTCCTTTCCTCCGCGCCGCCATCCAGACCGTACTTGCATCAACCACTACTAAGCCAGGCCAGCTGGCCTGTTAACTTCCAACACGTTACGAGCGGCCGACGTACGGAAACGTCCGACAGCCTCTCACACGGATGCTTAAACGGGCCATGTGCTTCCTATATCGTTTAACTAGGGACTGCCACCTGTGCTTTATACTGTGATCTTACATTTCGTATCCCCCCTTCTAATTATCCATCTAATGAGAAGTCTAAATACTCGATACAGGTTACATCGCAGCAATTAGTTAGATAATTCTTACGATCGATCATATTAAAATGACGCTTTATAGCAGCTTGGAGGTTAGAATTTACGAGCCTCTATGCATACATATAATAGGAAGGCATCTTTAATTCTATCGGAGTATTGCAGCACTGAATATTAAATGACATTGTTGCGACAATAAATTACGACAACCCTTTTCTTCCGTGAGAAAACTTTCAAATTTTATTTTGATAAAATATTTGCATTTGTTTTACATGACACATGACGCGAATTTAATATATAAAATTTTGAACTTGGTGATCAAAAAAGAATGGATATAGTCTAAAAGAAATTTCAAACGTCTATCTATGCATGTGCAAAGTATGAAAATAGATATTACAAAGTATGAGAATAGATATTACAAATATTAAGAAATAGTTCATGAAACATGTACAAGTAATTTCTACAATGTCTTGCAAGATCTGCACAAAAGTGAAAATTTTACAAAGGCCTACACACATATCTCGCATTAAATGAAATATATAATTACAAAATGAAATGTACGATTTGAAATTCTTGTTTCTTAACAATGTAAAAATTGATACCTAGGAGAATTGATTTTTCTAAATAGATCATTCCGGGAGAGCGCGAACGCAGTCCCGACTACCAAAAATTTTACGTCCGAGATACCCACGTTAGGAGCATTCGCAGAGGTCAGCTCAACCTTAGTGCAATGGAAGAGCCTCACCCTGGAGGAACCGCCTTAGTGATCACGGTAACCTCTACGCCAGGTAAGTATGCTTTTGGCCGGTTTTTCGACTTACTTAAGCTCAAGGGGGGCAACCATAACTGTGAGAAACTAAAGTCATAGCGAGCACTACATAACGGTGATTTTTGGAACTAACGGATTGATCTGGTCCTAATAATCCATCAGTTTGTATTTTTGACTTCAAAATATTATAGATAACAAGGACCTAATATCGATTGAAATCTATATGCTAGATAAAATCTGAACGCTGCAGACATAGAATCCGGTAGCCAATAGTCTAGTTATTGATACGAAATTAAATTTTCATAAAGAGGAAAAAAAAGAAATATAGTATTTTGGGGGAGAATTAATAATGCAGTTCTCTCTAGCATCACTTACCTCAGAATTTCGTGCAAATCCAAACTTACATACTTTAAAAATATTATTTTATTTGCTAACCATTAAATCATCTAACTCTTGATTAAAGTCGTTGGATATTAGGATTTTACTACAACAAATTAAGATTTTATCCTACTCTTAATTTAGCATTTACTCGAATATTCTCTTTTTTACTTCCTCTCTTTTTTTATTAAACTCAATGTTCGCGCGCGTGATAGCGAGACGAGATCGCGTTTGTCTAAGACAGTGGACTGTATGTTTCGCACGCTAAGTAATAGGGGCTTGTCCCCTCGTAGTTAACTTTGTCGCAAGAGAATGTATTTTATCTATCGGAAGTCGAAGTGATTCTGCCATGGAAGCCGAAGGAAAGCCCGAACGTCTCCTCGGTTACCCCTCCTTCGGCTTCGGGAAAGCGCGGTCCAGGGTCCAGGGTGGGGCACGAAGGGCCAGATAGCCGTTGCCGTCCTGGGTGATCTCGCTGGGCCGTGTTTACTCACGTGTTTGGGAAAATTGGTGCCATGCCTCAATTCACGGTCGAGGGTCCCGTCTGCCTAGAACAAAGTCCAGCCTTGTGGCCAAGGGTTTCTGGCGACGCAGGCCTCTTAAGGGTACTCAAGAACCGATAAATCTTTCAGCACGTGCCTGCCCTCAGACCGTGGGTATTGTAGCATGGCACCTCTCCCGAACACTCAACATCTTGAGTTTTTCAACCAGTCGAAAACAATTAAATTTTGCTTCAACTAATTTCTTTCGACTGTAGGCCACATAAATAGTCGGAATTTCTTAGAAGTCGTAGTCTATCGTATACAATTTGACTATTATTGCTGGCACAAATACGTGGATTAACGTTCAGAATGTTGTAACTAGCTGCCTGCCTAGTCCCGTGCCCGGGAAAACACATTGGAACCACCATTATGTAAGACCACCCACAAAGCAGTTCAAGCAGTAGTCTACAACAGCAGAGTAGTCAAGTCTTCTCACAGCACTCTTACGTGCATCAATCTTACTATCTTACACATTCCTTATTCATAATTCAACAATCTTACTATCCTACATATCCCTTACTCACAATTCAACAATCTTATTATCTTACACATTCCTTACTCATATAAGTCAAGTTTGTCAGGTTATCAAATCATCCAATCAAATCCCACTTCTGGCGAATAAATTAAAATCCTATCAATCTAATACTAATCAAACCTTACTTGAAACAGCTGTCTTTCATTAGCGTTGAGTACACCAAGCCACCGATCTAATCAACGTCCCTAATACGTGGATTCAGATCGGCACGCTACAATTTCATTAGTATATCATTTCGACAATATATTATTCCATATATTAAACTTTATATACATCTCCGTTCAAAAGTTTTAGGACAAATATTACGAATAGTATCTGCTTCCTTTTGTCAGGGTCTATTTCGACATATGGTTCTATAGCTAAAAATATCGAGGTGTCCGGTCGATCTTTTACTAGAAATCTGAGCATTAATTGGATTACTACAATGTGCAAATTTGGAAAAACTTCTCTTAACCCGAGCCTAATGTCTTTTTCCGATGCTAAATTTTTGAGTAGTGAGTCCAATCGTAATAGCCATTCTTTCTCATTGTATGGTCCTAAATGATGGTGAGTGATTTGTACGTAGTTGGGTCAATTGGGGCAAAGTTTGATAGGTCGTTCTTTAGTCGGGTTAATCTTCCAAGAGTTATAGAGCTCGTATAGGGCGTCGGAAGCTGATGGGATTTCCTCGATTTCGAACCGTGGTCGAAAAAGCGGTATATTTTTTACTTTCGGGGCTCATTGGTATTTGATGAAATCTAATGCAAAAAAGAATTTTGCATTGCCTAGATGCTGTAATATTTCGTCAGAGTTTGGTAGTGGGTAGGCGTCCTGGTCTGTCTGTTCGTTCAGTTTTCTGAAGTCAATTACTATTCTCCATTTTTGTTTCCCTGAGGCGTCTTTCCTTTTTGGTACTACCCATACTGGGGCGTTAAACGGCGAAGCTGAATTTTCAATAATGCCTTCCTCTAACATCTCGTTGACTTGTTTTTGTATCTCTAATTTGTGAATTTCGGGAGGTCTATATGATTTGATGTTAATTGGTTTTTCCGAATGCAGGTTAATGGAGTGGCAGGTGAGGTTAGTGCAAGGTAAAGGATCATTTTCGAGGGAGAATATGTCATGGTAAGCGCTGACGGTTTTAGTTATAGAGTCCCTGTACGCCACTTCAATATGATCAAGCCGTAGTTTGGATGCAAGTTCGTGGATGCGCTTGATATTACTATTTTCTTTAGGTTAGGTTTAGGTTAGGTTCGATAAATTTCATTAGAGGTTCGTAATGGGTGCTTACCGGTATTGATGAACCAAACACGAGTGGTCTCATTGTTAATATTGCAAGGCGTAGTTACGCACTGCTCTGGCTGTACTTCGACCGAGGTTGGTAACTCCTGTAATGAAAGTGTGTTGTCGTTTAATTTTAAATTTTGATTGTCAATCGAAAACCTGTATTTCTTTAGGAATGGTAGGCCAATTATGCCTTCTTCTATTAGCGGAAAGTCGTTCGGGACTATCAAAAAGGTGTGTCTGATACCAAAAATTGTCATATATGTAGAATGGCGGAGTGTGTGGTGATCGTTTCCTAGTTGAATTTGTCTGGGTTCATCTAATGGTATTAATTTTCGGGCATATTCTTGCTTGAGTAGATTGATTCCTGCTCCGGTGTCGATAAGAAATCGCACTGGTCGTTCCCTTCCGAGCATTCGTATTCGTATATGCTGCAATCTTCCTGGTGTGTAGTGTACTCGTACTCCGGTTCTTCTAGTCGAGTCTCGTCTCTGATGGTTACGTTGTTCACACGGCGAGGTGGAAACTTTCCCTGAGGCTAGTTGTGAAAATTTCGTAGTTTGAAGCAGTTACTCTTTACATGTCCGGGTTTCTGGCAGTATTCGCATACTGTTGATTGAGGTAATGGCCGTGGAATAGCCGGAGTTGGTGATGGAACAAATCGAGCAGCTTGAATTATTCGGCTGGTCGTCTGTGGTGTATTGCGTGTCGCTGGTTTCGGTTCTCGTGTCCATATCTCGACTTCCATCGCTTCTTGTTGGGCGCTGGTCAGGCTTTTTGGTTTCATGGGTATAACATACTGTGCTATTTCCCTACGGAGATTGTGTATGTAAAATTTGACTGCCTCTTTGTTTTCTTGTTCCAAGATGATGTTCCGCGTGGTTGGATTTGCATGTTCGTCCTGAATAGCGTATTCTAATTCGCTCAATGTTTGTCTGAAGCGGCTGGTGTAGGACTGCACTGTCTCGCTGGTTCCTTGTCGGATATTCTGCAACTTTGTTCGGCTGCCAGCTGTTGATATAGGTACGGAGACCTGTGCATCGAACAGTTCGTCGTAACAACTTATGTGACAGAATCGTATGCTCCTTTTGGCGTGCCCGCTAATTTTCTGAGCGATTATCATTTTTAGTAGACTGTCCTGGTCGTCGACGCGGCTACGTGCAAACTTTACTGATTTAATAAATTCCTCTACCCCGATGTCGACTTTTCCGTATAGCGTTTCGACCGTGAGGAGTGCGTCCGTCGCCTTGAGATTTCTCATGGTTAATCGTCGGAGGCTGCTGGCATTCTCTCCTATTGGTTCGTTTTCGGCGGTATTCATGGCACTCCTATCGTCGGAGACCTCCACTTCTGTTGTAGTAAGGATCCTGGATCTCGCGTCCTCCGTGGTGGCTATGAGTCCTAGTTGGGTTCCTAAATTCTTAAGCTCCTTGGCTTGTTCTATTCGGTCATCTTCCATTATTTTAATTGACTGCGATAATTTCCGAAGAACTTCTCCTTGACTTTTCTGAGTCTCTTCTTGCCTTCTTAGTTGCGTCGTAATTATTTCTACGTTGGTCAATAGGCCGCGCAGCGAGGTCAGGCTCGAACTTTTGCGTAGTCATGTTAAAAAAGAGATTTTACCTTGGCAAATTCCTGAATCAGTTCTTGGATCCGTGTGGTCGATCGGTGGGTCTGGCGCTCGTAGTCCCAGATACTGAAATCCCGTAGACGTCTCAGTGCTCTGTTATCCCCTGATGTGACGGGACTTTTTACGCGTTTTACTAGAATAACACTCCGTACGCGTTACGTTCAACGTAGTATGTTACGATATATTAATCACCCGTAGGAGAATTACTATATACGTTACGTTAGAGTGCGATAAGTTGTAACTCTTTTAATTACCCGTAGGAAAATTAAGGTTACAGTAATGAAATACAAATCGTTATGGAAATAAAACTGGACTGATTATTCTTTAATGAGTTTGCCTCTATTTATACATGAGAGTAGTTTCGTAAAGTGGGGGGTCTGACTCGGCAGCGAGCCGGTCAGCAGATTCTTTTCTCTAGCCGTCTTCGAGTCGTCTTCACACGGTGATAAGCGAGTGATGGGCTAGCAAATTCCTTTCTTGGCTGTCTTCTCCCGATGATAAGTGACGGTTGACCAGCGATTCTTCTCTTTAGCCGTTTTCACACTGTGATCTTACATTTCTCATCTGATGAGAAGTCTAAATACTCGATACAGGTTACATCGTAGCAATTAGTTAGATAATTCTTACGACCGATCATATTAAAATGACGCTTTATAGCAGCTTGGAGGTTAGAATTTACGAGCCTCTATGCATACATATAATAGGAAGGCATCTTTAATTCTATCGGAGTATTGCAGCACTGAATATTGAATGACATTGTTGCGACAATAAATTACGACAACCCTTTTCTTTCGTGAGAAAACTTTCAAATTATTTTGATAAAATATTTGCATTTGTTTTACATGACACATGACGCGAATTTAATATATAAAATTTTGAACTTGGTGATCAAAAAAGAATGGATATAGTCTAAAAGAAATTTCAAACGTCTATCTATGCATGTGCAAAGTATGAAAATAGATATTACAAAGTATGAGAATAGATATTACAAATATTAAGAAATAGTTCATGAAACATGTACAAGTAATTTCTACAATGTCTTGCAAGATCTGCACAAAAGTGAAAATTTTACAAAGGCCTACACACATATCTCGCATTAAATGAAATATATAATTACAAAATGAAATGTACGATTTAAAATTCTTGTTTCTTAACAATATAAAAATTGATACCTAGGAGAGAATTAATTTTTCTAAATAGATCATTCCGGGAGAGCGCGAACGCAGTCCCGACTACCAAAAATTTTACGTCCGAGATACCCACGTTAGGAGCATTCGCAGAGGTCAGCTCAACCTTAGTGCAATGGAAGAGCCTCACCCTGGAGGAACCGCCTTAGTGATCACGGTAACCTCTACGCCAGGTAAGTATGCTTTTGGCCGGTTTTTCGACTTACTTAAGCTCAAGGGGGGCAACCATAACTGTGAGAAACTATTGTCATAACGAGCACTACATAACGGTGATTTTTGGAACTAACGGATTGATCTGGTCCTAATAATCCATCAGTTTGTATTTTTGACTTCAAAATATTATAGATAACAAGGACCTAATATCGATTGAAATCTATATGCTAGATAAAATCTGAACGCTGCAGACATAGAATCCGATAGCCAATAGTCTAGTTATTGATATGAAATTAAATTTTCATAAAGAGGAAAAAAAAGAAATATAGTATTTTGGGGGAGAATTAATAATGCAATTCTCTCCAGCATCACTTACCTCAGAATTTCGTGCAAATCCAAACTTACATACTTTAAAAATATTATTTTATTTGCTAATCATTAAATCATCTAACTCTTGATTAAAGTCGTTGGATATTAGGATCTTACTACAACAATTTAAGATTTTAGCCTAATCTTAATTTAGCATTTACTCGAATATTCTCTGTTTTACTTCCTCTCTTTTTTTATTAAACTCAACATCTTGAGTTTTTCAACCAGTCGAAAACAATTAAATTTTACTTCAACTAATTTCTTTCGACTGTAGGACACATAAATAGTCAAAATTTCTTAGAAGTCGTAGTCTATCATATACAATTTGACTATTATTGTTGGCACAAATACGTGGATTAACGTTCAGAATGTTCATTTGAATACAGAATCATTATTAGGCTTACACACGTGCTTAGACATTATGCAAGAAAACGAGACACAAAGGTAATGTTTAATCACTTTGTACGTATAATAGCATAGCAATTATAGAACATTATTACGCCGCTAAGTATCTCGAATGAGATAATGATTACGCAACATGGAATATAAAAATATAAAAAGCAACAAATACATAACTGGAGCACATCATTTCAGAAATAGATCGTACTATTTATACTTCATATACTCGCGAATATAAACCAAGTAAGTTTAAATTGTTCAAAAAAATAATAAACGTACGATGTACAATTTGTGAAATAATAAATAAAATTTTTTTGCACCAAGAATTCAAGCCCCTTCGATCCAATCCATTGTACATTTTCAATTCTTTCTTCTTTCAATTTCATACTTCTTTTAGACTATGCTTTAACAATAGTATGATATAATTAAGTAAGTAAGTATTTATATGCATATGTAAAAATAATCCTAAGAGAAAAATAAAGAATAATATGAATGCAGTAAAAAGGAGATTCGCGAGAATATAAAATATAAGGAATAAGGTATATGTTTATAAAAAAGAATAGTGGCAAGTATTAATAAGAAAAAGGAGATCAAAATTTTCGCGTACAATGGACTTGTGAAGCTACACGAAAATCAAACGTACTTATAAATAATCGTGTGTCAAGTACAGATAAATGAAAAAAAGAAACTAACATAATAAAATGTAAAATAAGATGTACAGGTGAATAAAAAATGCAGATAAATGAAAAAAGAAATTGGATATTTGGATATAGGATATTAAATAACTTGTTCAGAATTTCTGCTCGGTCTCACCGAAACACAGCGAAGGCCAAACAGTGATGCGAAAAACAAATTCATCGAGTCAGAGATAAAAACTTTCAAATTTATTTTCTCCATGACAGGGGTTTCCCTTGACCGTACTTTCTACCCTTACTTTCTATTTCATTGTTGTAGTCATACCTGACTCGCAATGCCAAGGCTCGGTATGTTTCTTTATCACAACTATTCTCGCCATAAACACATCTGGACTCAACTAGTTGCCTGCCTAGTCCCGTGCCCGGGAAAACACATTGGAACCACCATTATGTAAGACCACCCACAAAGCAGTTCAAGCAGTAGTCTACAACAATTCAGCAGAGTAGTCAATAGTCTTCTCACAGCACTCTTACGTGCATCAATCTTACTGTCTTACACATTCCTTATTCATAATTCAACAATCTTACTATCCTACATATTCCTTACTCACAATTCAACAATCTTATTATCTTACACATTCCTTACTCATATAATTCAAGTTTGTCAGATTATCAAATCATCCAATCAAATCTCACTTCTGGCGAATAAATTAAAGATCCTATCAATCTAATACTAATCAAAACTTACTTAAAACAGCTCTTTCATTAGCGTTGAATACACCAAGCCACCGATCTAATCAACGTCCCTAATACGTGGATTCAGATCGGCACGCTACAATTTCATTAATATATCATTTCGATAATATATCATTACATATATTAAACTTTATATACATCTCCGTTCAAAAGTTTTAGGACAAATATTACATTTGTTTCAAAATTAGGAAAATTAAATACCATTTTATACAAAAAAGAATCCATTGTAATGTGTTACACATTAACAATTGGATTATAAAATACACATGCAATTTAAAAATTTTTTTACAATGTTCATGTATATCCAAGATATCCTTCAAAATAAGTTCAAAATAAAATAAAGTTTAAAATAAAAACCTAACCTAAACCCTGGAATAACTACTATCTTTCAAAACAATAATCTCTATCTACGCTATTATCTATTCGCATCGTTTAAAAGCAAGATCAACTTCTGATGGTCATCAGCTACAACATATTAAATAAACTCCCAAATTAATCCGAAAAATAAAAATACGTCTAACCACTATTAGCTGTTATTAATTAGAGAAGTATAGTTAAAGATGAACAAGTTTAGAATACATCTAATCTAAATGTTGCGTATAACTAATATATAATCACTTGTGGAACTATGTGTTAAATTTAACATCAACTACAAATAGAATTAATAATTCTATTAATAATAAAAATTCAAACTACTTTACAAAGAAAAGAATTATTCTATTCACATATTTAAAAGGATGAACGTGTATAAAATAATATTATTCTATAATTCTTCTTAAGTAAAAACTCTACAATTCATGTGCCTTTCCAAAAACCTAACTAACCATCTTCGATTTTTCATTTCAACCTCAACGTTCCAAATTAACCTTCGTTATAAATCTGAGTTTTTTTATTGTATCGTAGAGCCCCCTGTAGTGCGAAGGGTATATAACACAATTTAATTGCACCAACAGAACAAGAACATGTTCTGAATTAAAAAGGATGAAATCTACTAAGTGCTAGAAAAAACTCGGGATTAAGAACGATATATATTTTCCAATGAATTTATCCGGGATAGCGCGAACGCAGTCCCGACTACCAAAAATTGTACGTCCGAGATACCCACATTAGGGGTATTCGCAGAGGTCAGCTCAACCGTGGTGCAATGGAAGAGCCTCACCCTGGAGGAACCGCCTTCTTGATCACGGTAACCTCTACGCCAGGTAAGTATGCTTTCACCTCGTTCTCCGAGATACTTAAGCCCGTATGATTCGACCGTGGTTGCGAGAAACCTCGCACATAACTAGCACTACACTACGGCGGTTTTCGGAACTAACAGACTGATTCATACTTGGTATAATAATTTTCATTTAATTACTGTAATCTCAAAATGTAATTGTAAACTCTTTTGGATTTTGTATCTCAAGATTTCTATAAAATAAATTTATAAATCTCTACACACATGTAACAAATTTGCCGTAAGTTTTAATTTTATGAATTTGGAAGATTTATGTGCGAGAAACTAAGCAAATTTTTGAAATCCTCCTTCGTGACTGTAATATTAAAAGACAAAATTTAATATTATTAATTGATTGAAAAAAATTGTAAATGTAATTAAAAATCTAAAGTACATAAGCATTCATGAATTTAAAAATAGAATAATCGTATGTATGTGTGGCATGCTTCCATACATTGCTTACACTAATATTTTGTTTGTTTTTAAACAATATTTAATTTATTAGTTGTTAGTGTCGTTTAATTTAACTTTACTGTTAAATAAATTTCGTAAAAAATTTATCTAAAAACTATCTAGAGATAAATTGCAATTTTATAAATATATTTTATGCATTTATGAAATTTAAATAATTATTAAATTTTTACTAACATAATGTAGCAGTATGATATCAAATGTTATAACATAAGAGAAAATTAAACACTAAATTTTTCCAAACTAGTTTCTATATTTAGTTTTCTTTGTTTTTATAACTTCTTTTCCCTTTATAATATTATCGATACATATGTACAAGGTGGATAATAGTTCTAGAAAATACTCATACGCATATTAATGTTATATGTAAAATTCCCTCCAATTTAAACATCATATTTCATTTTTATTGAAGGACCCCATTTTACTGAGATTTAAAGGGAGAGATAACTTATTTATTTTTGAAAATTAATTCTGCGGGACAGCGCGAACGCAGTCCCGAACTATCAAAAATTCTCGTACGATATACCCACTTTATGAGTATTCGCAGAGATCAGCTCCCACCGTTAGTGCAATGGAAAAGAGCTTCACTCAGGAGCAACCGCCTTCTTGATCGCGGTAAGTCTCTACGTCAGGTAAGTACCTTTGCCAGTAGATTCATGGTATGTGTTTAGTTACATTTCGTTTTCGAAAGCGAGAACAGATAATCATCCAGAACGTACCGTAACGACTAATTAGCGTACTATACTTCCCTTCGAGACGACCTCTGTGTATTTTTATACGAACTATAACGTATGTTTTTCTGAGAAATAACGTGTATTAAATTTTTTAAATTTTAAAATTGTATTAAATTCTTTTATTATCTAATTTTATTATCCAAATATACCTTTAAAAATATCTTTTGAATAATAGCACGAGCTTAATGAATATTTCTCTTGTTAAATATAAATATTTCGAAAAATACGTTGAATAAAAAGAATTAAGCATATGATACAGACTGTATTTTTTCGAAATATTTGTCATAATAGATTAAAATGAAACATCCTGCGAGATACATGCTTTTCAATTTGTGTTTCTTTTGTAGAATAATTTTTAATTTATATCGTACAAAATTCGATTTACATAGCATAGTTAACGCTAATATATATTTATGTGTACACAATATACATGTATTAACTGTCTAGTGTAACATGTAATTTCTATGTTTAAAAATATTTATTAGAAAAGAATGAAACATTTTGATCACTGTCAGTTAAAAATCTTATTTCGTTTAATATCAGGCATGTTAATTTAAATTATCAGAATTGATTAATTATTTGACTCGTAATGTCTTATGACGTCAGTTACTTGTTTGCTACTTATTGCATAATAATCATTGAATATTGATGTCCCAGTTACATTGATTAAGATATGAAATTTCCAATAATCATTCGTAATCATTCATAATCAGTACACGTTTTGTTGCACATTTATTTTCAATTTGCAAAAATATTCACGTTCAAAATATATCACATCATTCGTACAAAATATACATATTGTAGTTTCAAGTATAAAATTATTTACATATCAATGCCAGCTAAATTGCGAAGAATTTACTAACCTCGTGATCCACTCTCTTCCACCCAATGTTACGACGTGACAACATGATTTCACGAAATTCGCAAAGACCACGAACATCCTTCAACATTCGCCGTCCCGCAGTTTGTAGTAATCTGTGGATCAACAAGACACTGATCAAATCAAGTGTCTCAGTGATTCATTATTATTACTTACTGTTTCTATACGCAAACACGACATATTTTTTTGTGTCACTCTCTGTGACAGCAGAAAGTCGCAATATCAGACAGCGATTGTAACACAACATATGACAAACGCTCGGAAAGGTACGATCATTGAAATCGCGATCTCGAGCGCAAATGGTACGATTGCCATCGCCGTCGCTGTCTTCTTCGTACAACAATGTCGATGTTGTATTTTCATTTTCCTCCTTTGCCTCGACAGTCTGGTTGTTGCAATGATCGCAATTACAAGTGGGTTCGTTTTCGGTGGGTGTATGAGTGTGGGTCGCGACAACTACAAGTACTAAATATATCATATTTTCACATAAATTGCATCACTGTATTTTCTGAAGCTTTGAAGCATGAACTTTGTTCGCTTGTTATTGTTAATTATAATAAAATATTATAGTTACGCGTTAACTATTTATATTCCGATAAATATGGCTCGCGTAATTTTATATTTTGATAAACTTATATTGCTTAATAATTTTTGGAACGAATGTTGCTATTAATTAATCTTTAGTTAAAATATTAATAGTTTTTGTTATATTATGCTAGTGATTATACTTTTTATATTTTACATTTATATCTTTTTTTGTTGCGAATGACAATTTAAAAATAAACGAGAGCAATGTTAGTCGTTATTTAAAATATTAATAGCGTGTTTGTTGTATTAGTAATTATAGCTTCTATGGCACAAAAGTCATGCGTGTATTTGATACGTAAACCTACATAATATAATTGCTCTATACGACGACAGCATGGCACGAGATCGAGTGTAAAAAAAAAACTAGAACTGCGTATGCAAAAACCAAAGTCACAAAATCGATCAATGAACAAGCTCGCAGACGTTGCCAGTTCAAACTGAAACTATCCGATGATTGTACCGTTGTTGTATTTGGCGTGTTGCAGTGCCGTGTCATTTTATTTCCGTCACTTTTATTCAGACGAACGTTATTTCACCAACAGCGAACGTTAAACATTGACTACGAAATAAATATAATAGAATAAATTCAGTAATGAAAGAAAAAAAAAAAATTTCGACATATATAATGCAGTGCATACGGATAAAACAAAATTTATTATAATATGTGTATTTTTGAGCAAAAATGCTCAGAAATATTTGCAGTAGACAAGTCGATTAAAATATACGAAATTATACGATATATATAGATATTTGGAATAATGACTTACGCAGATGTGAAAGATGCATATATGAAAAGCACTTGACATAAGTACGTCACTGTTTTATTGTGTATCGAATACATCGACGTAGTAACCTTTGGTATCAACGCGGCAAAAAATTTAATACATATCAGTATCGTAACACTGACACATTTAGCCAGCTAGTGAAATATCTTAACGTCTGACTGTTAAGCTTTTACAAAATGAAATTAATTGTAAATTGCGCAAAATTTTAATTACTATTTTACCGAACTAATACGGATCAACATGTTTACTATATTCTTTTTAAAAGATTATTAAAAACTGACTGTATATTATATAAAATATTTTATATTGCAAAATTCAATTATTTTCTATTTTCATTATATTCATATTTGTATACTATCAACAATTTCCAAAAATATTTTTAAAAGCCTGGATATAATCAATTGAACTGCAACTATTCATTATTCACATTGTTCAACAACACGAACGTGCACCGCTATTTCACTCGATTTTCAAAAATACGTACAATCATTTCTTTTTTTTTTTTAATTTTGAACCTTTCAAAATTTTTCAAATACGCTTTTCTACAGTACTATCACCTTCATACGAATTGTTTGCGAGTAGGAACACTCAAGCTGATATACTCATGGGTCGAGAGAAACAGAAACAATAACACTGAGCTCTCGTTCCCACCTTGACCCGAAAAAAGAAAAATAACGAACGCTAAAGTTCCCAGTTCATTTCCATGAATTAACTGGTAAATCGTCGCGGCGCGGCGTCGCGTATATGCATGTTAAAATAATATCTCCTTAATGAATGCGGAATAATTTGCCGGAAGCTTTCAGCAACCAAATTAGAAGAATCAGCAGTTGTACGTTATTGCAGAGTCGAAATGTAAATGTGAAATAATGGAAAAAACTCATTACGGTCTTGTTTCGCCAACTTGTTGGCTGTAGTATCTAAATAGAGCAGTGAGCTAATGCGGCAAAAATATCTTTTTCATGAATCATTATTTTCGTACATTACTTTCGTATTGCATGTACGTCTTTTCAAAAATGTTCGTTTACGTTCAATAAATTATAAAACATCATAAATCGTGTTTTAAGTAATTCTAATAAATAATTCCACATCAATGTCTGGATAATGTTACAAAATAAAAAATACGCTTTCATTTTAGTTTTACTATATAATATTAAATATTCCATTCTAAAGCCAAAAACGCGTTAAGTACCAATTTAAAACTAAACTGAATTTTTAGTTACGACTCTCCCACAGATATAAATAATTCTTTTTAATTATATTTTTATACGTATATAAAATATTTTAAATACTTTGGATCAGGGAAAATTGACAATATGCTAAAAAAAGAAGTTGCTAATAAGAAAATGTTTCTGATTCTTCTCTCACATAACAAAACGATACAACGAGCCATTTAGGAAAACATTTGGAATATAATTTAATAATTCCAGAGCACGTCGTGGCTTGTGACAAAACATTCTTTTGTTTAGGCAAGCGACTAAGCTTATGAAGGTAACAAGGTTGCTTCACGAGGAAGATAATTCAATAACAATTCGGCGCATACACCCATAATTATTGTAGGAAATTAAGCTCGCACCATAACACACAACATTTAGAAATGTCGATAAAAGTGGAAAGTCATTTCAGCTTGTAACTTAATGCTCGGATCTTCGAAGTTTATTGGCATAACAATGGGTATTTCATGGCAGCTGACAATCGCATAATGTTGTGACTTATGAACTAATTTACATCTTAATCCGAGTGGCTATTGTTCGACGCTATTGTTACTCAAGAGCTCACTTGTATTTAGGGTGGCAAACTTTGAAGAGCTGTAAAAACACGTCGTCTTTACAATCGTCGATTCGCGATTCAATGGCGCAGAAAATATTTCTATTATGCTAGGCTCAAGGGCGATTAACGAAAAGTCGTTATAAATTTGTCGTTGCTTCGGAGCAATTTACAGGAAAGGGTTTTTTAAATGCTATTGTAAGGAAACAAAATGCTATTGAAAAACAAGTTCCACCCTCTATCGCTTTCTCTCTGGTTGATGATGTTTTTAATTTAATTTATTTTTGCATCAATTCGAGGGAGTACCCGTTTCCGATATGTCGTGTAAAAATATACCGCCACCGTTAATTAATTTCGTCATGTTTAATCTTTTCTCCAGAAACGTTCAATTGTACACCAATCTCTAAACAAATAGTAAGCAAGGTAGCCATCGAGCAAACGAATATTCCAATTTTCAGATGACATAGCTCGTCTTTTTCTTTTTTATTCGTTCTTTCTCGTCCGTCACTTGACTCCATTAAGCCGCTTCCAGACTCTGTCGTTCTGCCTTTACATTTTCATTTTCGATAAATTCATTATAAAGGAGTTCGAACGCAATCGATACTAGGTATCTCGTAAATATTCTTCTAATTACAGCGTTCCGTATTTCCAACTTGATTCTCTCGTTGCGTTGCAAACAACATTTATTTCGCGTTAAAAATAGATGTTAATTGCTAACACCGAGTGAGGATCTTTTAAATCTTAAAAAGTAAATATTTAACGCAACAGCAAATTTTATTTTAAAATTTTTTCCAAAGTATCGTGCAGTTAAATAATTTTTAAAGAAGAAAGCTATCAAATTAGTTGTTTGTGTGTGTAAACTATCTAATTTATAAATTAAATACTATTAAATTTGTATATTTTAAATTGCTCGCGATAAAATAGGTGTATATTCATTTGAACGGTAAATTTATTTAAAGTTCGGAGAATCTATTTCCGATCGATTTGTTTATTGCCCTTCATTTACCAGACAGGCTTTTAAAATGTTCTATCGTTTTTAGCGTGAGTAATTCCCTTAACTGATGCATCCATACACTCAATTATTCGATTAACATCGAATTCGAGCGAAGCTGCACAATCCTGATTAATCCCAATAACAATTTTCACATGGCCGTAATAATCAGTATGAACGCGGCTTTATGTACAACAGAAACGAAACGTGATTTCAAAAGAGGGGTATTGAAGTGATGGATAGTGTGAGGAGTGGTGATGGTAGAAAAGGGTATTGGAGGGTGAAGAGGCCATGGAAAATTGTCAATCAGTACGAACCATCTAGACTTGATTACAACTCCAGCATTGGACTTGCAGTTTGTTTCGATGTTTCAGAGATGGATGAATTTTTATGCTGAGATAGTGAAGTTCAGTTACCCTTATGTCAGTAATAAATATTTGCGGTTTTGTCGTTTACCCTCTCTCAAGATCTCCCTTGTCGTTTTATTCTGATTCATATTGGATATATCGTTCGTAACATATTTTTCAACGTATGTCGAATTTGTTTTTCGATAATTTACAAATAACGGTCATTCGTGAATATTGATTATTTATTTTACTTGCTTGCTAATCAGTCTTCTATAATATCGTGCTCACTAATTAATAATTGTACGGTTGTACGTTTTGATACTTCAATGGGATTTTAAAAATAGAAGTAACTTTTATTTATTATAAAATGTGATATTAATATTGATTATTAGTTAGAGTATTAATAATTGAGTGTACAATAATTATCACTATTTTATAAGGGTATATATTTCTCAATATTGATTCAAGATAACAATAAGGGTAAAAGCAGCTTAGGGTTTTGATACTGATATTAGATTATTGCCTATTTCATCTATTTTCTTATGAGATTTCATATCATCGGTGTAAAAGGCCAACTAGCAAGATTAATGTGGCATTATTTATATACTTAGAACGTAAACACATTAGATCTAGTCTCTGTGGTACGTTACAAGATAATATAAAAGATACAGGCCAAAGGAAAAATACAGTATTAAATAAATAACCCTTTGTAAATAGATCATGAAGAAAATTGTAGAAAAGTCCATTGACACGTCATGGAAACATTGCTACATATAGATAGTATCAGAGATTTATATTTAACACTATTGGATACTTACTAAATCTAATTATGAGGGATAAACATCCAAGATTAAAAAAATATAAAGAAAATAGCACAGCTTTTGTATAAGCTTTTCATTTTACAGGAAAGAAATTGATATTGACAGAATATTAGGCAAGAAATATAAACTTGTGAAATAAATAAAATATCTTCCATAGCGTTATGATTCTCTTTTTAAATTTCCAATATTATTTGGCAAATAACTGTTTCCTACCGATGAAATGGGTTTAGTCACAGCTTCTATGTGAATATACATTCATATCTATATACGTTTCTAGACAATTCTAACTCTTGATTTCACATTCAATCGACTCTCTGACTTTCAATTCCCTTTTGGTTTATTTGCGATCAAAAGAGTTTCAATCAGTGCGCTGCATGTATCAATTTCAAGGATAGACGAATACGCATATTTAGCAATATTGAAAAATCGTCTAAAAATATTCTTGTACTTATACTTGTACGTGTACGTATACTTATTTATTATTTATAAATAATTATAATAAAAAAAACTTTGTCGTTTTGGTAATTTATAAAGTCAAATTTTCTTTCAACGGTTAACTTCAAACTTAATAAGTGGCTCCATTAAGAATTATACTACAATTAAAACACGTATATTGCAAAGATAAATTTGTTATAAGATCATGACACGACAATGAATTTTACGTAGAAATATATGTTTACGTAAATGTTGAAAGCGACGTACAACCTCAAAACTCAACTAACAAATCACTGTAACGCAACGCCCATCTATCCGGAACCAGTTACATTATGCCATAGACTGCCTTTGTTCTTTATTGTTGCAGTTACGGAAATTGTTGCCAAAGTCAGACGTAATGTAAAGAATAGAGTGCAATCAAGAGAATCAATTGATAAGAGTATACGCGTCACTTCCAGACACGTGGCTACCAACGTTCATCCCCATTTGTCAACCTATTCACCCCCGATCTATTCTCATGTCAATAATAACAGTTAGTCGATTCAAGCGTGTTCCACGTACCATGGAACCAGTCGCTGTACGTATGTATGTACGTATGTACGTGTGTCTCATCATCCACGTCGCACGTGCTTGTACGATTATACAGTGGGGTAAGAGTTTCACACGGAAAGAAATACATGAATGGACTAACAAGCATGCGTGGACGTAAATACGCGTGTGTATGTGTACACGTACGTGGATAGACGTCAACCACTTTCCATTTAGCCCCAAGTGACTCGTAGTTTCGATTGACGAGAGTGAAAGTAAGATGGCTCGTCAGCATGTACAGAAGCTTAGGAGGGAGTTAAGAAAATCTCTTTAAGAGAGGATCAGATAGAACGTCTATTCCATCGTGGAAAGTTTGCAATTCATACAGTTCGTCCGGAAACTCATTATATGCAATTATACGTAATTCCTTTTCCCATCATTTATTTTCGACCGAGAGTTATCTTTGAATTTGGATTAAAGAATAATTTATTCCAAGCATTTTGTCCGTGAAATGATATTGAAGCGCCTTGCATTTCTGCATCTTGAAATTTCGTTCGATTGTTCGTTGAAATTTATTTCTCAATGATTGTTTGTTTAAACAACTAAAAGAGAGACTACAGACGTACAATTTTACTTGAAAGACGATAGAGGACTGATCTGTTAATAAATTAAAAGACTTTGCATTGCTTTTGCAAGACTTTTTAGACGAAATAGGTTATATAATATTTTAATACCGAAGGATGGAATTTAAACGACAATATTTAACATTTTTAGAAAAATGCTGGATTTCTTTATTGAAGAATTCGAGAAAACAATGAAAGAAATGCACACATTTGCGGTGAAATTTATTTTTCACGTGTGTAACTGGTCGTATGATTTTATTTCCTAAAACCAATGAAGTTGCTCTGATTTGTGACCATTTCGAAAGCACGTGCTCACCATCAACGGAAGCAATTCGTGAAAGAATTTTCAGATAATACAATTTATCCGGCAGCAGTTGCACACGTGCAATGTGTCAAATAAAAGATTACGACTCGTGTTGGGCGTTACGTTATATAAAAGGTTACGTATACTTGGAAACGATTTCATTCATTCAATGAACCTACGTGTACGTCCTTTCTAAAGCTTCATTGCTTTTATGATGAATAAGTTCATTAACAATCACGTTCCTGTTGCTTTAGTTCAAATGCAAATGAATACATAATGCATGTACATAGAAATCACTTTTTAGAAGTTTTCAGAAAAAATTTATCGAAAGCTATATCATGATTTAAAGGATAATTTTTTAATTATGATTGTAAAAAAATAAGCAGTGCTTGTGGAAGCTTAAAAATGACTAAATTTTATTACTAGGTACATATTATTATCTTATCGTTTATTATTTTAGTATTTGTATTTCAAAAATACGAACTTAATAAAAAAGTGAGCAACGCTCTTAATAATTAAAAAATTAGTAGATATTATTATTATTATATTGCCTTTGTATTTGCAAACATTTTATACTTTTTCATAAAATATCAAATTTCGATCGACAACGTAACATACGTAGTTTAAGATTGAAATTCACAAATATTATCATCGATCCGAAAAAAAAAAGAAACAACATTTTAGTCGATTGAATGTGAATATCACGACTAACGTATTGATCGATGTTCAAGCTTACGGGACGTATCAGATATATAAGTCAAACAGTCAAATGAAAGAAATTTAACTGGTCTGGAGACATTAATGGTACCGGTCTGCCGGGGAAGAGAAAAGAAAGATGAAAAAATTTAATTAACTGCCTGCGCAAAGGAGAAGCTAATTTTGTCGCACTTCCAAGGAATCGCAAAGGAAGTCTGTGAAGGGTGGCGACATTGGACATTTTTCCAAGCATACAAGATCCAAGAAGTGAGTGCCAGAGGTCTCCCCTTTCTTAAAATCTACGGTTAAAACGATACGAAGATAATATTAATAGATTGAATTACTTCTGAACAGATATTTTAATCGTAATAAGGGATGAACTACACGAACTACATGACTAATTAAAAATTCCAGTAAATTGCAACGATACGATAGTTGACGTCACTGAGATCAAAAATTTAAGTCCAAATTTATAATTTGTTTATATACATTTTTAATTTATTTCTCTATTCCTCTGTATAATTTTCGTACAAGGGAACAATTGTTTGATAATATAGTACAGATAACATACGTATGTAATTAGTTGAAAATAGCTAATTAAATATTAATGTGACTGATATTATTTCTGCTCCTATGTTGGTTCAAAGATATTAATAACCAAAACATAATGTAATTCCGTTGGATGTTAATAGCTGAATGTTCGTTACATGGCAGTATTATATAAGATAATACATAAGGATACCGAGTAATTCTACGTTGACATGTTGAAATTCTCATTTCCACCGAATAAATATGAGGACCCTGAATTTTGCAAACTCCAACAGCGTTGTGCAAACGTACACCGAGAAATATTCGCTCGGGTTAAAAAGACATATTTACTTTCATATTAACAATTAAAACACGTTAAAAATATTCTCAAAAAGAATCATTTCAAGACCTCCTAATATCTTTTATGAAAAAATTCGTTATTTAACTTTATCGTTGGTTTATTTTGCAAAAATTGCAAAAATTGTACACAGTGCTTTTAGTTAATTTACCTCTTTCTTCATGAATATGCATTCTGTGTTACAGATCTGTCAACAACATGCATACGTATTTAATTCATAAAGCAAAATTCATGCAAGGTAAGTTCAATGAGTGTAATAAATACAGCAGCGTAATGTAATTTGCAGAATTCACTTGATTTTAAGTTATCAAATTATTCGCTGATGAATGTATTATATCAACAGATATTCAAGGTGTTCGCAGAAACGTAGCGAATAAAATACGCTTTTCCTTCGTAGAATATCTACCCTAGCAAAATGTAATTACCATCTCACGTAATATCACCAAGATGCAAATAAAGCGCATTTCGCACCTGAAATATTAAGATATCATCTAAACGTAAATATACGTGGTGTCCTTATATTTATAGTACTTCTCACAATAACGCGATTCATTGTTCAGTCATTCATTGTTCATTGTTCAGATATTGACGATGTACGCAGTTATTGAACCTCTTAGCTCAAGTGTTTCAATTTGATGCGTTATTAATCAAAAATTCGTTATAGTTCTCCTTTGTACGCTTTCATTAATCTTTGATACACGCGAAAAGTACATCGTATGATCGTGACAGGCCGACAACGTCGTAAAAAAATCTCACCTATCTGGCGCCCAGTATACCGTGGAAATTAGTATTCAAAAGGCCGATAATATCGCGTTAACGGGCTTTTCGTATAAAGAAACTTACGGAGTATTGATTTTGCCGAAGCTTTAGGTAAACTTCATTCAGCATACGAATCCCGTTTGATTGGCGAATTAGCGTCGATAAACTTTTCCGACCGTTTTCCATGTTGTTTAACCCTACTTCATTCCCTTTACCACTCAAGTTAAATGCCTACCAAATTACTCGATGATAAATCGATCGAAATAAGAACACGCAGTCTGACGAAGATTCATAAACTTCGCAACGTTAATTTAAACAAAGAGGAATAATTTACTTTTCCCGATTATGAACAGCGACGAAGTTGCGTTATACGAGACATTTTTTAAGAACTTTTTTTTGAGAAAAAATTTAATTTCTATCATTTTTTACAATTATACTTGATATAACTTTATGCACGGATCGTAAAAGTACTCTAACGTTTATAAAAACTTTCCTGAATATATGACGTATGTTACATAAAACGTTGTAAGTTTCATATAATAAAACGAATGTATGTAGAAGCTATAAAATATATTTCGTAGAGACCACAAAGATATTTAAACAGTTAATTATCTAGCATCTTTATAAGATATACAGTGAAATTTGATATTTATTATGATGTTTAAGCCATAGCTGTTCATGCTATGTTATAATTTTTTACTAAATATATATTCACAGTAATATATATTTAAAATTAATTGATTATATAATTAAATATATATTAAACATTTTATAATAAATTTGACCGATATTACAACAATTACAGTATTGTGTCTCGTTACGGTAATATCGAAACTTCAAAATGTTATATAGTACATCACTTGTACTATAATAGATCATGAAATACTTTCATAAGCCACTGTGAAAATAAGCTCTTTGTTAGAGCAAAACCTAATGCGAAAATTTCATTTGGATGAAACAAATTGCCACTTAACAAATGAACACTCTATGAAATGAGAAACAAAATTCTCTAAGACATCCCGTGAAATTCTCTGCAGAAACGAACAAAAATTTTTATGGATTCGTAACGTTGTTCAGACTATAGTACTACAGAATGTTAATTAGGCGAGGGACTTGTTGGTTAAAAGCATCACAGTATGCAGTAAAGCTACGTGCACAAATGGAGACAGATAATGAAGTAACTAAGGTTGATGAAACAAGGTACATTGTTGTAACTTTGCTTTCTAGCTCTCAGGACCAGTGTAGATCCGCTAGATGGTACATCAGTTCGGTCTGCGGCGAATGGTGAGGTTACTTCCATCCTCTTTCGTCCCTTCGTTCATCCGTACTTTCTCTAGAGGCCATCAACTCGCTGTCCCCTTACTGATCTATAGAGGCTCCCACACTTTCTCTCTTCCTACACCCCTAGCCCGAAAATCGGATAAGACTGACCTTTACTCGTTTGACCAGAGAGGTCAGAGATCCGCTTACGCTGCTACGAATTTGAGATTCCGTAAATCCACCAAAAGTTTGATCTACGTCACTGGCTTTCCACTTATCTGGCAAACATACAAGGTTTGTGGCAACATACGAGACTATATAGTTTCCGATGAACAGAAATTGCAACGTTACATCGAAAGGAAATCCATGTAAATTCCAGTTTCCTTTTCCTGAAAAGCGAGATTCGGCTATCTACCATTACTGTCCGACCAGCGAAATATTAGCGGATTATTCGATTCCTCCGGAACGCGTAACGGGCACAACCAACAACCATACTGTATTCGTAACAGTATGGGTTTGACAAATTGCCGAATTTCTACTAACATAGATAATACAGAAGAATCTAGAGAAACAATCAATATTTTCAGATAAAATAAGTAACTGACATCACGTGTACGTAATGTATTAGAGAATGTTCAAACAGATTTTTATAATCTGTATAATCAATTATAGACTGTGGCTCTATATATGACACACAATATATTTTTTTATTTTCTCATTCGTTTATCCTATGATAAAATATGCTTTCATTTAGAAAAAATATTAACAATTCTTTACTTTACTCACAATCAGTAAAAGTCTCATCATCAAATATTTGAAGTATTTAATTTAATAATTTAGTATAAAATGTAACAGCTAATCATTTGATACATTCGATATTTAGATGTAATGTGAACGCAATGTTAACGACTATTATC
The DNA here is from genome assembly GCA_030673865.1 of Melipona bicolor. Taxonomy (NCBI): domain Eukaryota; kingdom Metazoa; phylum Arthropoda; class Insecta; order Hymenoptera; family Apidae; genus Melipona; species Melipona bicolor. Next base: position 1,250,833 of record JAHYIQ010000029.1, read on the forward strand.
GATAACATCTAAATTTCATTTATACGGCGTGGTTTATGTATATCAATAAATCTTTGTTTGTATTCTCCAAACATTGTTCGTTTAAATTATGTATCGAAAGCATTAATCAGCACGAGCAAATCAATATTGAACAACAAACTAAACTCAAAATGGATAAATTGGAATTATAGATGCGTCTTGTTTATGTAAATTAAAACGATTATTTTATCTAATTATTTGATAATTTTGTTTACTTATTTGCCTACCTAACCTTTGAAACTTTTAACGATTTAGTAATTGAAATATTTCTAATAAAAAACATATATGCATAAAACTCTTGAAAATGTATTTAACTTTTTATATTGATTATAATTATTATTAATTTTTATATCGATTATTAATTGATAATTTTAATTGCGATACTGATTATAATTTTTATGATCTAAAATACAGTGATCATAGTAACACAGTGATATATAACTATAGTGAATAAATAAAATACGAATTAAAAAACGGCTAGAGGATCGTGTAACTATTGAGTCATAGAAATAGTGACAGCATTGAGATTAAAATTTTCCATTTTCCAATAGCGTATGTATAAATGAAATAAATTTCATTCATATTATTAACACTGCAATTTTTATCAAATTAAAAATAATACCCAACCTCGAGAACAGAGTTAATAACTAAAACTACAATTCTCCGGAATGTAATACACCTGGAATATGTAAATATTATCCGGCAGAAATAACTCTCTGCTTAAATTATGACTTCATAAAGTATCAAAATAAACGCGTTAGTGCGGCAATCCTAATAATAGCAGTTTTAAAATACCACAAAAAGAGACTGACAATCAGACGGTTTATCGTGAATCTAATTGTTGACGAAAATAACGAAGTCGGAGTGGGTAACAGGATATAAAGGAAGGGAAAATGCACTATCTTGTTCGCTTTTGTGCGCGATATAGCAGCCGGTATACACTTGATTCAACAAAGCAAATCAGAGTTCGACACGCGAAGTCGGTATGAAGCATCACGCGAGCTATGGCCTCCCCCTTGGGCAATCTTTTCCGCTGGCTTCTCAGCCTTGCCCATACTTCCTTGTGAAATTAGTGTCAAGCTAATTTCGTGGCTGAATTTAGAAAACTTCTTTGATCGTGTGTCTCAATGCTACCCTAATTCTCTGTGATCACCCTTCTTCCTTTACTCGTTCCTTTTTTTGCTTTTCTTTTCTTTTTTTTTTCCTCTACAACTACGCTATTTCCATGAAATAGCAATTGCTTCGAAACGTCGAGTACATTACGAAACTTCTTACGGAGTTTTCAACTTTCACGCGTTTGCGAAAGGGAATATGCATGCGATTGTTAAACATCGCGACATAACCTTTCACTGATATCGAATGTGTACTAATGTATTTTTCTATTATTATATCGCTGAATTTTGCCTTGGCCGCTAGTATTTTGCAAGTCAGTTTTACATAGATGTTGATTCTATTAAATACGCAGTGATAAAAAATAGTTAATTATGCAACGACATAAGTAAGCAGATCAGTTCATTTTGTGGAATTCTGAATGAATTTGTTCAAAAAACTCAATTCTTTATTTAATTTTTTTGCCAAATATAAAAAGCAGAAGGTGAAAATAACTACATCGATTTTGATTTTCAAAGTATTCATACACAATTTTTATTTTAAAGTTCTAAATCAGCTCTAGAATCGATTGTCGTTATATTTATTTCTAGAATAGTCGAAATTGATGGCTTTTTTCACACAACAAGTTGAAATTCTAAAGTTATTAATAAACTATTAACGAACTAATAAATTAAGTCCGATATGATATGAGAGAAATTAAAGAGACGAAAAAAAGAACAACTCTCGCATTTACAGATACAATCATTGCAGAAGATAATTAATCCTAATCTTTCTAAAATATTTTTGAACGAAAAATGTACAAATTTGGATGAAATATTTTCCATACATTTACAAATTAGTTACCCATATGACAAAACTATATATTATTTATTTTCCACTAATTTAACGTACATCTACACCTAACCGAAAGCACAGCCAATCAGCTCGTATTACTTACCACATAATTAATAATTGTATCAATTATATAATTAACGATTTAATTGTATAATATGCTAAATATGCTAAAGTACTTACGTTCTTAGCTTCTGAAGCATCACAAGAATCTAACAGGACAAGGGGAACTAAAGACTGTGGAGGATCTGTAACAAAACATAAAACATTAGAATTTGTATTCAAAAGTAAAGCAAAGTATTGGAGATAATGAAAGAGTCTTACATACTTGGCTTTGAAGCAACCGTTTGATTTTTCTCAAAATACATCAAAAAATTGATGCTGGTGAAGCATCTGTAAGAAAACGTCAAATATTATATATTGTTTTTAAACATGAATAAATTAAAGAACAATGTATAAAACTACTCACGATCTTGATCTCCTGGAGAGCCCTTATCCTCTTGAGCACTGTCTCTAATACCGAGAACGAACAATGAACAAAAAAAAATACAAAAAAAAAAAAATAAAAGACAATTAACGCGTGCGTATAAGTAATAATCGGCGGACTCACTGACTCTAATTAATACTATTAACTATGAAATAGGAAATTTTCAAAATCAAACGCGAAGTGTGCTTCGACATATTTAGAATTCCCGAAAATAAGTACGCAACGCTACTAATCAACGCACTCGTCTTCAGAAACACGCAAAACTAATTGCAGAACATTCAATGCAACCATATTGGAGGTTGCTGATGAATGACCACCTTTGAACAGCTCTTGTAGCTGCGCCAGGTGAGCCAGGAATAGCAACAGCCTTCCACGAATCCAATGAAAGAATTTGGGCATTTTGAAAACGCAACGCTACATCAAGAAACGCGATCATCCATTATCGCAACACTAACAGGAGAAAAAGTAAGTGAAAATCGCGATGGAAAAATATCGCAAGACTAACTCTAAAATTAAATTCGATGAAAATTATTATGAACAATATAAAACTACGAACAAAAAGCTACTTCAAATACTCTAATATTCGAAAACTAATTAAAGGTAATGACTTTATAATTTAATTTAAAATAATAAAATGCAAAATAAATTTATATATACACTAAAGCAATTATAAAAATACAAATCAAAATTGCTGAAAACAATCGCGGTATCATAATTCGCAACTCTAATTCAAGCCGCAATCGATCTCTCGCAACACTAACAAGAAAAATCGCGAATTGCCCAAAATGATCATAAACGATTATGAAGAAGAAGAAGAAAAAATATCTACAAATACTAAAAGAGCATAGTGACAAAGTAGTAACAAGAATGACTCCCCATGCTCTGGAATCATTTAAATGATCCAGAGGATGAGAAGCCATTTGGTGTGACCCTCTTCGTGGCAGTTTGCCGGGTCTCTTCGGCTTTCAGCCTCTTCTTTCTTCGAGCGCAATGCCCGCTGAAACTTACGTCTAGCTCGAGTCTTTCTAATCGCAAACTAAAGAATAAAGGTGAAATAATAATATAAAGCGCGAAAGCTAACCCTAATACACGTGGACGACTAACGATCACAATGATCGTTAAACCTTCGCACGTGCGTGCTCGAGCAATACCTACATAAACGTTCGTATCGGGACCTATTCGCGACCTATCCACGACCACGACCGCGATACTAAATTCGAAAAATCGAAGAGTAAAACCAGAAACAAGTGGCATGCTCCATTTGTATCAATTTCACTGTCGATTTTTCAAATTAGATTTCCTGAAACAGGCTGGACACGCGAAAAGGAGACACGCGACCAGAGACTGTGCCAACCTGCCCGGCCCTACCTACTTATAATTAAACACAGCCATACCAGAAAGTAAGCTACCTATCCTAACCAGTCGCCCTATATTTAAAAAATGGCAAAACAGGCACACCAACACATTCACACAACGGTTCCCACGCATACCACTCAGGCGCAGACCTAAACTAGAGAGAACGTCCCGAGACGCCTCCGACACCCGAGCTTAACACACAACGTTCACACTCTAATTTACGTACCATTTTCCTGAAATCGACTGACAATGGCTAGCGACCATTGCGTAAAACGTGCTTAAAACACGTTTACAGCTATACGCGAGACATTAATGAAACAATAATATAATTATAGCGCATTTTATTATTATAATAAATTCATACTTCGAATTAATGCGTAAATATTTCAAATATTACAACTTATAATGAACGAAATACAATAAAAACGACGCAATTCCACATCCTAACACACCACACAGACATATGCGGAAAATACGTCGTGCACGATCCGCTAACACACTGTCAGTCGCTGAGAAATTTTTTATAAAATATTTTTACAATCTATGGTCATCGTGCCCAACGTCTTTCACCCACCCAAGCAGCACCTGGGCACGTGAGTGAGATCCTGACAATGAACACGGAAGGGATTAAACCTGAAAATCCTGGACTAAAAAAATGATTAGTTTCTATAACTTGCATCTAAACGGACTATTGCATTATTCCACTTCACACTGTAATGACTCTACTCTTATTGAAATTGCAAGAGAATAAAGACAATGAACAAGACTAGACAAGACAATTTCTTTTAAAAAAATACTACAAACAATCTCACAATTGAGTCAAACAATTCAAATCAGACAACTGACTCTAAATTAAATATTAATAAAAATAACCTCAGGCGACTTCTTCATCAAAGCACATTTTCGAAAATGCGAAAGCAGCGTTCAAACTTGTTGCAAAAACTTTGATTGAAAAATCTGCCTGTCACGAGGCATCTTCTTGCACATAAAATTTCATACATTTTTCTACGGAAAGATTTCCAATTTACTATATTTCAAATTCTGTTGAAGTTCATAATTACAAACCTCAATTCATTAATTCAATTAGTACCATTATAAAAGGGAAGATAAAATTGCAAATTATTAATTATTATAACAAAACACATCACCGGTATCAATAAGTAGCAACTGCATCTTTCATAGGGACGAAGTCGGAGGGTATCCGTCTTCTCTACTACGAAATGCACAAACGAAATCGTTCTAACAATGATTATTTATAAATACTTATAATTTATCCATTCATATGGACGTACATATGGATATTTTACCTTTGCAGACATTCATACTGAAGATATTTCGATTTTATAAGTAATTACTACAATTGTTCGTATTTAAACTAATTGTTGTGAACTCGCGATGTGCAAGAAGCCCTATCCTAATCTAATACATCAAAATCTTGAAAAAATGTTACTACTCACGGGTATAAAAAATACCCGCAGTCACTATGCTCGCCAAAAATTCTACGTATACAACCAGTCACCCGTGCCGATTTGGACCTTTCATCCTACGACATGATTGAATTGACCGGAGGAACATAAATGCATGCGACTCACGCGACAGATACGAAGAACATTATCATCGATGCTGCACTGGACCAAGGAAAGTCGTTGTGAAGATCCTCCTCAAGCAGATAATATTGAGAATTCTATGGTGAAAGTGAACGCCGTAAAAAATTTCTAAAACCACAAAGATACAGCGTTATTTAAATTAAATTTAAACTTTCATAATGATAAAAATTGGGATTCTAATAATTTAAAATTTGTTTTCATTTTATAATTACAATATTACATTTGACTTCAATTGAACTATGGAGAATAGAACTAGTGTTACGTGCTAAAGTACTTACATCCTTAGCTTCTGAAGCATCGTAAGATTTATAGAAGTTAATAGAAATTGGAGACTGCGGAGGATCTGCAACAAAACATAAAACATTAGAATGTGCATTTAAAAGCAAAGTGAAATCTCAAGTTGGAGATAACAAAAAGATTCTTACATTCTTGGTTTGATCCTGAAAAAGACTTATACTTTTGAGCACTGACTCTAATACCGAAAACGAATATTGGAGAAGAGAAAATATGAAAAAGGAAAAATAAAAGGCTACAATCGGCGGACTCACTGACTCTAATTTCGCGAATTATAGTTAAATGAATTAATTTAATTTAACAAGAGCAATTTTGCTCAGAAAAATGTTAAAATATTGCGCAGCAAACACTGACTCTACCGACTGCATTGCGCGCGGTCATAAAAATTTTCTGAAAAATTGAAATAAGCTGATTAGTAGAGGAAGGACGAAGAAAACGTTCATTTGGAAAATACTGCTATCTTTCTAGAAATAATTATGAAGAGTAATACGTATTAAAGTACTGGAATATGTATTAAAGATCAGTTGTAAATTATAAAGTACTTCTCAACACTGACTACTGTAAATGATTCCATTCTGAATGTTCGTTATTAGAGTAGGAAGTATTCACATTAGTAATACAAGTCACGTGTTATAAATATTCGAAAATATTTTCACAAATCAAAATTTCGCAGCTAAATACATTCAAGAAATGATACCAAGAAAAAAGGCGTATGAAATCTGGCTTTGAATCGTTTCAGTTGCGCGTCAGCGTTCAAAAAATGCGAAAATTGTGAATTTTATTATCTAATACAAGAGTATACATCTATTTGAATTAAGGCGAACATAAGGTGCTCGTGTTGTTGTTTTGAGTTTCGAGTTCAAAGCCTTCTACGCCTTATTTTATTTGAGAAATGAAACATTTTATCACACTACGCCGCAAAATTATTATTTTTTTAACTATTAAATACTTACATTCTTAATAAAGTATTACTGAATTTAGTAGTAGAATTGTCAAGAATTACGCAGTATGAAGTTAAAGAATCAACAAATAAATAGAAAATATTACAATAAAAGTGTATATGTAAAAACATACAATGAAATACTAATATATAACACTAAGTTAGTCAATTACATGATACAATATTTGTACTGATTAGAATTGAAGTTAAATTTTAGTATTATAAAAATTATAAATAACTCTTAGCACAGTATGTTCTGTTTACATATTTATACGCTATTAGTTCTTTGGTTGTTGAAAATTACATGCAATGATTATTTGCGTAAATTTTACCTTGAGTTGAATCCAAGGATACGCGTTTTATTTTATAAATTCAATAACATAAACACAAATCTAACAGCTACTGCTTTATATTTTTACCTCAGAACTTCTGGATAACACGTCTTTCCGGATGATCTTCCCAAATTACAGTTCTCTCTTTACAGGTGAGGTGCACTTTATTCCGCCATGTTTCCCGTTTGAAAATCGATCGTGAGAAATATCGATTACGTTCGAGAATCATAGGAAGTATATTGCGTATTTCGCTGTGTAGTGGCGCTGTAACCGCCTGTTCAGACGAAAAAATAACTTGAAATAAAAAATAAAAAACTCTGGTCTAAATCAAATACACAAAATTCATGAGAAATTCTTCAAAAAAAAAAACGAAAATATTGACACACTTGATGAAGAATTGTCATTACTTCAAATTGAAACATGAGAAATTTTATTATACTGTGCAGTTGGATTATTATTTAAGACATTAAATACGTACATATTTAATAAACTATCGTTGAATTTAGTATTGGAATTGTTAATAATTACGAAGTATGAAGATAAGGAACAAATGAGTAGAAAATGTTACAATAGAAGTAAAACATATTATACATATATATATATATATATATATATATAATACAAAGTTGGTCATATTACACATATTATGGTCACAATATTTGTATTGGTTAGAATTGAAATCAAATTTTGGTATAATTTAAAAATGACTCTTATCATAGTCTGTTCTGTTTAAATGTTTATATGCTATTATTTCTTTGAGTGTTGAAAAGTACATGTAATAATTATATAGTTAAACTTTACCTTGAGTTGAATCCAACAATGCACGTTTCATCCTACAAATTCATAATACAAAAACAAATTCAGCAACTACTGATTTATATTTTTACCTCAAAGCTTCTGGATAACTTCTATCTGGATGATAGAATTTTTCTGGGTAACGTTCTCTTCTTTACAGATGAGATGTGATCCTTCCGCCATACTTCCCGTTTAAAAATCGATCATGAAAAATATCGATTACCTTCGGGAATCGTAGGAACTACATTGCATATTTCACCGTGCAGTGGCGCTGTAATCGTACCTTCCTCACGAGATAACTTGAAATAAAAAATAATAAGCTCTGGTCAACATCAAATGCACAAAATTCATGAGATATTGTTAAAAAAGGACGAAAGTACTCACACACTTGATGAAAAATTGTCAATACTTTAATTTAAAATATGAGAAATTTCGTTATATTACACAGCAGGATTATTATCTAAGCCAATAAATAATGTTTAAATGTTTATATGCTATAATTTCTTTAATTGTTGAAAATTGTGTAATAATTATTTGGTTAAATATTACCTTGTGTTGAAGTTAAAAATGCACGTTTTATATTAAAAATTCATAACATAAAGACAAATCTAACAACTATTGATTTAAATTTTTACCTCAGAACTTCTGGATGACACTTCTTTCTGGATAATGTTTCCTTCTCTGCAGACGAGGTCTGATTCTTTCCGCCATGCTTCCCGTTTAAAAATCGATCGCGACAAATATCGATTACGTTTGAGAATCGTAGGAAGTATATTGCGTATTTCACCGTGTAGTGGCGCTGTAATCTTCGACTAATTTTAAACCCAGTACGCGCGCAAAACTATCTTAGGATAAAAAGAAAAAATATTTATAGAAATATTTATTTGATACGTCCAATCCTCTATAAAAAATAAAATGAAAATACATTTTAATCAAGCTTTTCTAGTACTTTCAAACACATGTAAATAATCAAATATGTACTAAACTCTTCGTCCCAATTTCCATCAATCCCTGTTCCGAATCGTTATATTTTTTTTTATATTCTTATTTCGTATTTCCTATTCTTATTGTATTTATATTCTTTTACTGATAAACTGTTTTCAATCCAATAAATTGGTCTCAGAGCTATATTTTTTCATTTTCATTAGTAGCGCTGTGGAAACTTGCATAACAATGTAAATCGATGCAAGATATGGCACGAAAATAGTAATGGGATCCTAAGATCCCATGAACATGAAACAAAAGAATACATTCCACATTAAGTATACTTGTCCGTGACACTGGGCTGTCCTATTTTTTTTTTTTTTTTCATTTTTTGACCATTGGAAACTTCATTTGAGGTTTATTACAGCTGTAAGGCAAACTAAAAAATAAGCGAGCTAATTATCTCAATTTAATAATAAAATTCTCTTATCTCAGCGATGCCTGGTACTTCTTTATTAATGAAGAAGAATAGTTTTGCTAGGAGTAGATAGAAGACCAATGTCTTTACTGATAGAACTGATAGCTTTTTCTAAAGAATTTCTGGCTCTTTTCAAGGATGAGAAATTTGGTGTAAATAGCAATATCATCTGCGAATTGAGAGATAGAAACTGTTTTCGGGACGTTTTCAGCATTTTTCAAATTATAGACAACGTATAGAAGGAGGCTTAAAACTCTGCCTTGCTGAACATCTTTTAAAGAATTATATGAGTTTATCTAGTATTTGGTATGAAAACTGAATTCTTATCCAAGAAACTTTACAAGTTTTGGAAGGACAATAATTGAGACATTTACATTATCGAATACATCTTAGATGCCTAGAAATGCAGCCACAACGTGTTAACAGTTGCTAAAGGCTTCATCTAGCTTAAAAATAAGATTTACCTAATTGTCAACAAATGATTCACCTTTTCTAAAGCCGTATTGGCTGTCTGGGAATAAATTACTAATTTCAACCTAATATTTTCATAAGAAAAGTACCAAGAAGTACTTAATGAAGTATTAATGAAAAATTCGTATTTGCGATTGGAAGGTAGGGTATCATAATCATTAGTGAAGAAATCTATGTAATGGTTCTCTAGAATAAGGAAAAATTTTGGCCACTCAATACAATTCAATTTAAGCTTGAATGCCTTTTTCTCATAATAGCTTTTCTACCTTAATATTAAAACAAAATGATCAGAACCCCAGTCTCATCATACAGAATAGTATCATTGTCACAAATATTCGAGATTGAGTATAAGAGATCCATATTGGATTTAAAATTTTTGTGTACATTAACATATAAATGAGTTGTCATAGCGTACTAGATCAGCAGTTTCTATGGCATTATGAAATTTTCCAACACTGCTATCTATTTGCAATTTCAATTACAATGATGAGAATTAAAGTCACCTACTAGAATGCAGTTGCGTTTATTATCAATTTTGAACCATTAGATCTTACTGATCTTGTGTGAAAGTGAAGCCTAGTGTTCTAGAGAAGACAAATACATTCAGTTCTGGCTTTACATTATTTAAACAAATACCACATAGTTCAACTGAGATGTTAGATCTGATGTTAGTAATTTACCTGAAAACTACATATTTATGGATTAGAATTCCATCACTTTTGAGTAGGTTCTATCCTTCCTGAACTCTATGAATCCTAGAAAGCTAAAATTGTCCTTATGAGTCAGTCACATTTCAACGAAGATGAGAATGTAATAATTAACTAAAATGGACTGAATTTTCAGGTGTTTGGAGCAAAGACTTCTTGAGTTTCAAAAGAAAAAAAAACCGTAACGATGTAATTATTCCCATGAATAACTTTAATCTAATTGGAGTATTCTTTTAAAAGAGAGAAATCCTCCTCACATCTTCTGAAGAGGCACTGTTGAGGCATTTGACAATTCTTATGGCTTTTTATCTTACATTCTGTAAAGAAGAGAAAAACATTTTTATTAGAGCTAGTGTGGTTTCACATCGCTTCCAGGATTTTGAAATCTTCATACGTGTAGAAATTTTAGATGACTTTGAACATTCACTAGATGGTCCTGAGTGAGATCCTACATGAAGTCCTTGACAGGCAACAATAAGATATTTCTTCTAGCAAAGTCTCTGTCCTGTTAGTAATTTTGCATTTCCTGATTTTTTTGTTGGGGACAACTGCTTTATGTCTCTTATTATCTTTGACAACATTCAAATCACCACAAGAGTTGGACAACTGCTTTTGATCTCCAGTCATCTTTGACAGCATTCTAATTACTAAAAGAGTTGGAAAACCAAAGTCATTAAACTGCCTCTTCATGCATCTTGGGGACATGGCAGTTTGTAATGTTTTCAGCTCGCAATTTATGTATCTGTGGTAACGATGTAGCAGAAATCTGAAATAGAAGTAAGGCAGAAAAAGATTTTGATTGTTCCTAGATGACCAAATCAGTAACTATTTCATTGTGACATAGAAATGTGTAAAAGTAGTGGCTGGAAATCAAAGTTTTTGCAGAATTTAGCCACATGACTCTAATTCCTACATTACAAGCAAGCTATTTTCTCCCGATAGATATATCCAATTAGATGTATTATCTTAATTTATTTGGATGAATTCAGCTAGATTTGGAATGTCATTGAATTTGAATTTAACATCTAACAATGACAACTCAAGATGTGTGTGTATCCTGTGTCGTTTATCCTACTCCGATGAAGATGAACTGGGAGATGGCTCTCATATCGTGTCTACCAAGCTTTTTAAAAATGATTCAGTGCAGAACTATGGGACATACATTAGAGAATATTAATCGTTCAAATTTAAAAATGAGTAGTTGAATTTTCGGGTAGTAAAATTTGATCTTTACTTCTGTATGGTTGTCAATTATACTGTCAGCTTTGTGCTTATTGATCCAGTATGTGCAAACTCAGCCTTAAGAGGTTCTAGATATAAATCTGATGTTCGACAGGCCGATAAATTTGCGGCGCTAGTGTTTTTTACTCCGTAAAACAGAGAAATTTTCAATTGCGAAAAAAATTAGTTTGGAGAATTAAATTGCAAACTTTTATACTTGTATCTTGTTAATTTGATCTTCAGTTTCAATTCTATATCCTATTTGAACCGTAAAATACAGAAATAAAAATTTTCAAAAATAGTTAGTACCATTAAGTGCTCGACAGATGACGCCACCATGTCGAAAAAGTAGGTACTATGATGATAATTACTTCATTCATAGTACTACAAATAATTTTTATAAAATAATATATTTAATATCAAATGATAAAATAACTTATAACAAAATATCTGATAACCAAAGATTGAAGAATGAATAATGAATGAAATACGAAAGAAGAATTACGAAAGAAGAAAGAAGAATGAGTTAATATGTTTGATGTCAGCTATATATATAATGGTATAAACATCTCTATGGTGATAAATAAATAAAATATCAATTTACAGATTTTCTATTGTTTGTGAGTTTTAAGAAAGTTGGCATTGGTTTATCGGAAACGAATTTCTCGGCGGAACGATTGAGGAAACGCAGATGGCGTTGATTTTTAATTCTGCTGAGATAACGCTACAAAAGTGTAGGTACTATGATGATAACTACTTCATTCACAGTACTACAAATAATAATAATGATAATAATAATAATAATAATAATGATGGTAATTATATTAACTCCGAATAAACAACAACAAAATATATTTAATATTTGATAAATTATAAAGATCAATAACAGAGTTGTCTTGATGAATGTTGACTAAAGAATGCTTAACAACTGTTTTCTTATAACTATATATATAATGGTATAAACATTTAAATTCACTATGACAACGAAATAATTGAAATATTAATTTACAAATTTTTGCTATTTTACAAGTTGGTGCTGCTCAATATCTCGATAATCATACTTCTCTACGGAACGACAGAACGAACGTAGATGGCGCTGACTTCTTTCGACATTCCTCGATCGATTTTAACCGTTCACGCGCTAAATTCAAATGAAGATTATTGCCAATGTGGTCCTGTGATCGCCAGTCGACGTTTCCCTTAGCAAACGGACAAATTTAGAATTTACGCAACGGATTTTACGCGGTTCGAAGCGCTTTCGTGAACTGCGTGACAAATTCCCGCAATCAAAGCCAATGTACGAAATATTATAAATGTCTTAGATTCACTTAACTCGCGTGAGGAACCCGAAAAGTAATCTTTACGTATGAGGCGTTCCGACGCGAGACGACGATTTATTTTAACTTTGAAATTAATAAAATTATTGTTTGAATATTAAATCAAACGCCTTTAGCACTTTTAATAATTTAAATTAAACTCAATGCGCTGAACTTTGACTACGGAGGAAGGAGAAAATAATAAGGAACTTTGAAATAAAACAAACTGTCTTCTTTGGCGTTTAAACTGATAATCTTTTTTTTTGAGGGCTCCGAGGTTCCTTTTATAGTTTCCTGTGGCTATTGTTCTTAGTCCGATTGCTCACTGTTTGGAATTCTTTTACTATGGCGTGATGCTTTAACTGGTTTGATCTGGTTATTGTGGAGATAAGCGGCCTGCTCACATCTTGATGAGATGACAGTCACTACAAAAGTGTAGCGTTATCTCAGCAGAATTAAAAATCAACGCCATCTGCGTTTCCTCAATCGTTCCGCCGAGAAATTCGTTTCCGATAAACCAATGCCAACTTTCTTAAAACTCACAAACAATAGAAAATCTGTAAATTGATATTTTATTTATTTATCACCATAGAGATGTTTATACCATTATATATATAGCTGACATCAAACATATTAACTCATTCTTCTTTCTTCTTTCGTAATTCTTCTTTCGTATTTCATTCATTATTCATTCTTCAATCTTTGGTTATCAGATATTTTGTTATAAGTTATTTTATCATTTGATATTAAATATATTATTTTATAAAAATTATTTGTAGTACTATGAATGAAGTAATTATCATCATAGTACCTACAAACCTGTAGCAGCCTATGGTTCCTCGACTACGAGTTTCGAACACTGATTAGCACAAGCAGCAAGTGGGTGCGTGCCTAGCATCGATCTCCTACCGATCTCCGACGTTAAGCAAGCAGAGTGTGCGGAACCCCGCTAGGTGGATGTCGGGCCAGCCTAGCCGGTTTAGTTATAATAACAAGCGTCTGGGGTAAGGAATCGCTGCTATCAACACCCAATTGATGAGTCTAGGCAAGTGACTCCGAGACGAAACGTATCCAACCATTCACACTTTCTTCTCTACTTCTTTACTCATTACCCCGGTCCATACATTCTTTCTATATCTATCTCTATCATTCTTTATTCCCTACAAACCGAGTCAATTTCCACTAATTGTTCAAAAATACTAATTCAGAGGAATAAATTGTCAATTTTTGAAATTGCACCGCCCGTATAAAACTCTTAACTTTTGTTTGTTCCAGTTACGTCTCAAGATGCATTAATGAGAATTTTCAAATTTTGTCATTGCTAAATAGAATAACTCAGGACAGAAATGCTAGCGAGTGCTTATGTAAATATTTTCTATTTCTTTGTGTTTCTTTGTGTCTCTTTGTGCCCTATTGGAAGCAAAATCTGCTCCTAGTTAATCCCTAATTTACCCTTTAAATATTTCTGATTACAGGACACTTAACCTCAACGTATTTTACCTTATACCATGGATTTCTCTTTTCAGAATGTTTCTTCCAAAGCCTCATATGTTCAAACTGCTCAGCAATCACAGTTCCATATACAAGCAATCATATTAAACTATTGAAGGTACTATGATTTAAGAATACAGTGTTTAAATTGGCAAACTTATTGGCTTGTCGAACATCAGATTTATGTCTAAAATTTCTTAAGGTGGATTTTGCTTATACTGACGTACTAAGCACAAAGCTGACAGTATAACTGACAACAATACCGAAGTAAAGATCAAACCTTACTACCTGAAAATTCAACCACTCATTTTTAAATCCAAACGATTAGTATTCTCTAATGTATGCCCCATAATTCTGCAATAAATCATTTTTAAAGAGCTTGCTAGACACAATATGAGGGCTATCTCTCAGATCATCTTCATTGGAGTAGGAAAAATGATTCAAGATATGCACACGTCTTGAGCTTTCATTGTCAGATGTTAAATTCAAATTCAATGACATTTCAAATCGAAAAGTAGCTTGCTTGTAATGCAGGAATTAGGATCATATGGCTAAATTCTGCAAAAACTTTGATTTCCAGCCGCGACTTTTACACATTTCTTGCTTATGTAAATAGAAATAGTTACTGATTTAGTCATTCAGGAACAACCAAAATCTTTTCCTGCCTTACCTCTATTTCAGATTTCTGCTACATCGTTACCACAGATACATAAATTGCAAGCTGAAAACATCACAAACCATCTTTTTGCCCTAAAATGCATCAAGGGATGGCTTACTAACTGCAGCTCTTCTGAGAACTCTTTTAATGATTTGAATGCTATCAAAGAAATCAAGAAACGCGAAATGTCTCATCATTCTAACAGGGCCTAGACTTCGCAAGAAGAAATCTCCTTGCTAATGCTGCCTGTCAAGGATCCCATTTAAACCACCCAGTGAATTTTCAAAGTTGTCTATAGTTTCTACCAAACACATACAACAATCCCAACAGTCCCAGGAAGCAATGTTAAACCACATAAAAGACCAGCTCTAATAAAGATTCTTTCCGTTCTTTACAGAATTTAAGATAAAAAGCCACATCACAAGAATTGTCAAACACCTCAACACTTCACCTATTCAGAAGATGCTGTGATCTATAGCTAGAATGCTATAGATTAAAGTTATTTATAGCTACAACTATTATATTGTTACGGGATTTCTTTTGGAACTCAAGAAACTTTCGCTCTAAGCGTCTGGAAATTCAGTTCAATTTCATAATTATTCTCATCTTCGTCTTTGAAACATGGCTAACTAAGAACAACAACTTTAGCTTCCCAGGATCCATAGAGTTCATAGAACTCATTCAAAAGGTGGTAGAATTCTAATTCTTATCTGTAAAAACGTGGTTTTCAAGCAAATTACTAACATTGAATCTCCTGACATCTCAGTTAAACTATGCAGTCTTTGTTTAAATAATCTAAAGCTAGAACTGGATACATTTGTCTGCTATAGAGCTCCAGGCCTCACTTTCATACAAGATCGGTGGGATCTAATTGTTCTTTATCTAGATCTAATATTGGCACTGAATGCAACTGCATTCTAGTAGGTGATTTGAACATTCAACATTCTAATTGGAATTGCAAATATACAGATGGCAACTGTAGAAGATTTCATAATACCTTGTAAACCGCTGATTTTCTAATGCACAATGACAACTCGTATACATAGACAAAAATTTTAAGAGATCTATTAGATATATATTTCCAATATAGATCTCTTATTCTCTACTTTGAATATTCGACAAAATTGATACTGTTGTATATGATGAAACCTGGGGTTCCGATCACTTTCCTATTTGCTTTAATATTAAAGTAGGTAAGAACTATTATGAGAAAAAGTCTTTCAAGTTTAAATCGAATTCCAGAGAATCATTACATAGATTTCTTCACTAATGATTAAGCTCTGTCTCCCAGTCGCAAATACGAGTTTCTCATTAGTATTATCTTTAAAAGGAAATTTATTAACTTTTTCGGAAAAAATAAAAAATAACAGTTTTCTAGTGAGACTGAGCTCACAGCTCAAAACTTAAAAAAAAAAAGGAAAAAGATAGCTTTAAAAAATTCGCAGAAACTATCAACTTTCACTCTGATCTAAAGTATGTCGTAAAGTCTTCACAAATAATGAATATAAAGACTTCAAAAATAAGTGGGTTAAAGTTACTGTTTTCCATTCCTCAGAAAACTTGCAATCTAATAATCTCTTGCAATCTTCCTTATGTAAAATAAGCCCTCCATAGATCCAATCAGACCTATCTTATTTTCCTACTGGACTTCCCAATGATTTCCTTGATTCTCGTTTTAGCTTTTCCCAGTTCAACATTGCACTTGACTCCAAGAATATTAAATTAGCTCCATCATCAACGCAGTTTGCATATGGATGGAATTGATTTTGACAATTTAACAAAATTGTTCATTAAATACAAACTTCTGGAAATATTCTTTTGTCCATTTCATAAAATATGTACCTCAATACTGGGCTGAAATTGATAACTTACTCCCAGATAACCAGTATGGCTCTAGAAAAAGAAAATCATGTACTGTTAATTTGGTAAATCTTATTCTTAAGCTAGATGAACCCCTTAGAAATTGTTAACAAGTTCTGGCTGCATTTCTAGGCATCTAAGATATATTAGATATTGTAAATGTCTCATTCATTGTCCTTCCAAAACCTAAAAATATATAAAGTTTTTTGGGTAAGAATTCAATTTTCAGACCAAATACTAGATAAACTCATATAATTCTTTAAAAGGTGTTCAGCAAGGCAGAGTTTTAAGCCCCCTTCTATACGTTGTCTATAATTTGAAAACTGCTGAAAATGTCCCGAAAACAGATTCTATCTCTCAATTCGTAGATGATATTGCTATTTACACCAAATTTCTTATCCTTGAAAAGTGCCAGAAATTCTTTAGAAAAAGCTATCAGTTCTATTAGTAAAGACATTGGTCTTCTATCTACTTCTAGCAAAACTATCCTTCTTCATTAATAAAGAAGTATCAGGCAGGGCTGATATAAGAGAATTTTATTATTAAACCGAAATAATTAGCTCGCTTATTTTTCAGTTACGGACTGAAATTGGGACAAGGAGTTTATTAGATATTTGATTATTTACATGTGTTTGAAAGTACTAGAAAAGCTTGATTAAAATGTATTTTCATTTTATTTTCTACAGAGACTTATCAAATAAATATTTTTATAAATATTTTTTCTTTTTATCCTGAGATAGTTTTGCGCGCGTATTGGGTTTAAAATTAGTCGAAGATTACAGCGCCACTACACGGTGAAATACGCAATATACTTCCTACGATTCTCGAACGTAATCGATATTTGTCGCGATCGATTTTTAAACGGGAAGCATGGCGGAAAGAATCAGACCTCGTCTGCAGAGAAGGAAACATTATCCAGAAAGAAGTGTCATCCAGAAGTTCTGAGGTAAAAATTTAAATCAATAGTTGTTAGATTTGTCTTTATGTTATGAATTTTTAATATAAAACGTGCATTTTTAACTTCAACACAAGGTAATATTTAACCAAATAATTATTACACAATTTTCAACAATTAAAGAAATTATAGCATATAAACATTTAAACAGAACATACCATGCTAAAAGTTATTTATAATTTTATACCAAA
The DNA here is from genome assembly GCA_030673865.1 of Melipona bicolor. Taxonomy (NCBI): domain Eukaryota; kingdom Metazoa; phylum Arthropoda; class Insecta; order Hymenoptera; family Apidae; genus Melipona; species Melipona bicolor. The sequence continues at coordinate 1,268,875 of JAHYIQ010000029.1, forward strand.
ATTTAATTTTAATTTTAACCAGTACAAATACTGTGACCTTGTATTATGATTAATTTATATATATATATATAATATGCTTTTACTTCTGTTGTAACATTTTCTACTCGTTTGTTGATTCTTTAACCCTATACTCTAAGTAATTCTTAATAATTCCAATACTAAATTCAACGATAGTTTATTAAACATGTACGTATTTAATGTCTTAAATAATAATCCAACTGCACAGTGTAATAAAATTTCTCATGTTTCAATTTGAAGTGACAATTCTTCATCAAGTGTGTCAATATTTTCGTTTTTTTTTTTTGAAGAATTTCTCATGAATTTTGTGTATTTGATTTAGACCAGAGCTTTTTATTTTTTATTTCAAGTTATTTTTTCGTCTGAACAAGCGGTTACAGCGCCACTACACAGCGAAATACGCAATATACTTCCTATGATTCTCGAACGTAATCGATATTTCTCACGATCGATTTTCAAACATGGAAACATGGCGGAATAAAGCACACCTCACCTGTAAAGAGAGAACTGTAATTTGGGAAGATCATCCGGAAAGACGTGTTATCCAGAAGTTCTGAGGTAAAAATATAAAGCAGTAGCTGTTAGATTTGTGTTTATGTTATTAAATTTATAAAATAAAACGCGTATCCTTGGATTCAACTCAAGGTAAAATTTACGCAAATAATCATTGCATGTAATTTTCAACAACCAAAGAACTAATAGCGTATAAATATGTAAACAGAACATACTGTGCTAAGAGTTATTTATAATTTTTATAATACTAAAATTTAACTTCAATTCTAATCAGTACAAATATTGTAGCATGTAATTGACTAACTTAGTGTTATATATTAGTATTTTGTTGTATGTTTTTATATACACTTTTATATACACTTTTATTGTAATATTTTCTATTTATTTGTTGATTCTTTAACTTCATACTGCGTAATTCTTGACAATTCTACTACTAAATTCAGTAATAATTTATTAAGTATGTAAGTATTTAATAGTTAAAAAAATAACAATTTTGCAGCGTAGTCTGATAAAATGTTTCATTTCTCAAATAAAATTGGTAGCCTTTTATTTTTCCTTTTTCATATTTTCTCTTGTCCAATATTCGTTTTCGGTATTAGAGTCAGTGCTCAAAAGTATAAGTTTTTTTCAGGATCAAACCAAGAATGTAAGAATCTTTTTGTTATCTCCAACTTGAGATTTCACTTTGCTTTTAAATGCAAATTCTAATGTTTTATGTTTTGTTACAGATCCTCCGCAGTCTCCAATTTCTATTAACTTCTATAAATCTTACGATGCTAAGGATGTAAGTACTTTAGCACGTAGCACTAGTTCTATTCTCCATAGTTCCATTGAAGTCAAATGTAATATTGTAATTATAAAATGAAAACAAATTTTAAATTATTAGAATCCCAATTTTTATCATTATGAAAGTTTAAATTTAATTTAAATAACGCTGTATCTTTGTGGTTTTAGAAATTTTTTACGGCGTTCACTTTCACCATAGAATTCTCAATATTATCTGCTTGAGGAGGATCTTCACAACGACTTTTCTTGGTCCAGTGCAGCATCGATGATAATGTTCTTCGTATCTGTCGCGTGAGTCGCATGCATTTATGTTCCTCCGGTCAACTCAATCATGTCGTAGAATGAAAGGTCCAAATCGGCACGGGTGACTGGTTGTATACGTAGAATTTTTGGCGAGCATAGTGACTGCGGGTATTTTTTATACCCGTGAGTAGTAACATTTTTTCAAGATTTTGATGTATTAGATTAGGATAGGGCTTCTTGCACATCGCGAGTTCACAACAATTAGTTTAAATACGAACAATTGTAGTAATTACTTATAAAATCGAAATATCTTCAGTATGAATGTCTGCAAAAGTAAAATATCCATATGTACGTCCATATGAATGGATAAATTATAAGTATTTATAAATAATCATTGTTAGAACGATTTCGTTTGTGCATTTCGTAGTGGAGAAGACGGATACCCTCCGACTTCGTCCCTATGAAAGATGCAGTTGCTACTTACTGATACCGGTGATGTGTTTTGTTATAATAATTAGTAATTTCCAATTTTATAATGGTACTAATTGAATTAATGAATTGAGGTTTGTAATTATGAACTCCAGCAGAATTTGAAATATAGTAAATTGGAAATCTTTCCGTAGAAAAATGTATGAAATTTTATGTGCAAGAAGATACCTCGCGACAGGCAGATTTTTCAATCAAAGTTTTTGCAACAAGTTTGAACGCTGCTTTCGCATTTTCGAAAATGTGCTTTGATGAAGAAGTCGCCTGAGGTTATTTCTATTAATATTTAATTGTCTGATTTGAATTGTTTGACTCAATTGTGAGATTGTTCCTAGTATTTTTTTAAAAGAAATTGTCTTGTCTAGTCTTGTTCATTGTCTTTATTCTCTTGCAATTTCAATAAGAGTAGAGTCATTACAGTGTGAAGTGGAATAATGCAATAGTCCGTTTAGATACAAGTTATAGAAACTAATCATTTTTTTAGAAATCCAGGATTTTCAGGTTTAATCCCTTCCGTGTTCATTGTCAGGATCTCACTTACGTGCCCAGGTGCTGCTTGGGTGGGTGAAAGACGTTGGGCACGATGACCATAGATTGTAAAAATATTTTATAAAAAATTTCTCAGCGACTGACAGTGTGTTAGCGGATCGTGCACGACGTATTTTCCGCATATGTCTGTGTGGTGTGTTAGGATGTGGAATTGCGTCGTTTTTATTGTATTTCGTTCATTATAAGTTGTAATATTTGAAATACGCACTAATTCGAAGTATGAATTTATTATAATAATAAAGTGCGCCATAATTATATTATTGTTTATACGATCACTTATAGTAATGATTCCAAGTTTACTTGCACATGTAATATCTATGAAAATAATATGTATTTTTTCTCATTAATGTCTCGCGTATAGTTGTAAACGTGTTTTAAGCACGTTTTACGCAATGGTCGCTAGCCATTGTCAGTCGATTTCAGGAAAATGGTACGTAAATTAGAGTGTGAAAGTTGTGTGTTAAACTCGGGTGTCGGAGGCGTCTCGGGACGTTCTCTCTAGTTTAGGTCTGCGCCTGAGTGGTATGCGTGGGAACCGTTGTGTGAATGTGTTGGTGTGCCTGTTTTGCCATTTTTTAAATATAGGGCGACTGGTTAGGATAGGTAGCTTACTTTCTGGTATGGCTGTGTTTAATTATAAGTAGGTAGGGCCGGGCAGGTTGGCACAGTCTCTGGTCGCGTGTCTCCTTTTCGCGTGTCCAGCCTGTTTCAGGAAATCTAATTTGAAAAATCGACAGTGAAATTGATACAAATGGAGCATGCCACTTGTTTCTGGTTTTACTCTTCGATTTTTCGAATTTAGTATCGCGGTCGTGGTCGTGGATAGGTCGCGAATAGGTCCCGATACGAACGTTTATGTAGGTATTGCTCGAGCACGCACGTGCGAAGGTTTAACGATCATTGTGATCGTTAGTCGTCCACGTGTATTAGGGTTAGCTTTCGCGCTTTATATTATTATTTCACCTTTATTCTTTAGTTTGCGATTAGAAAGACTCGAGCTAGACGTAAGTTTCAGCGGGCATTGCGCTCGAAGAAAGGGGCTAAAAGCCGAAGAGACCCGGCAAACTGCCACGAAGAGGGTCACACCAAATGGCTTCTCATCCTCTGGATCATTTAAATGATTCCAGAGCATGGGGAGTCATCTTTGTCACTATGCTCTTTTAGTATTTGTAGATATTTTGTCTTCTTCTTCTTCATAATCGTTTATGATCATTTTGGGCAATTCGGGATTTTTCTTGTTAGTGTTGCGAGAGATCGATTGCGGCTTGAATTAGAGTTGCGAATTATGATACCGCGATTGTCTTCAGCAATTTTGATTTGTATTTTTATAATTGCTTTAGTGCATATATAAATTTATTTTGCATTTTATTATTTTAAATTAAATTATAAAGTCATTACCTTTAATTAGTTTTCGAATATTAGAGTATTTGAAGTAGCTTTTTGTTCGTAGTTTTATATTGTTCATAATAATTTTCATCGAATTTAATTTTAGAGTTAGTCTTGCGATATTTTTCCATCGCGATTTTCACTTACTTTTTCTCCTGTTAGTGTTGCGATAATGGATGATCGCGTTTCTTGATGTAGCGTTGCGTTTTCAAAATGCCCAAATTCTTCCATTGGATTCGTGGGAGGCTGTTGCTATTCCTGGCTCACCTGACGCAGCTACAAGAGCTGTTCAAAGGTGGTCATTCATCAGCAATCTCCAGTATGGTTGCATTGAATGTTCTGCAATTAGTTTTGCGTGTTTCTGAAGACGAGTGCGTTGATTAGTAGCGTTGCGTACTTATTTTCGGGAATTTTAAATATGTCGAAGCACTCTTCGCGTTTGATTTTGAAAATTTCCTATTTCATAATTAGTAGTTCTAGTGAGTTAGTGTTGCGAAGCAGGTTTGTTGCTCGGATTCATGTCGAATGTAAATTTAACAATAGTCCTTCTGGTTATTTCATTGAGTAAGATATATTCTTTTATTAGCCCTTTTGGCTATTGTATCGCGATTTCTTACGAATAGTCATGCAAACAAGAAGGCATTCAATTCAGTAAATAATTTTCAGTATAGATGTAACATCATTATTCATATTTTCTGATTTTAATTTCTATTACTAGTAGCGCTGCGGTGCAAAACCTGCCTAAATCGATATGATAGGATGTGACACGAAAATGATAAAGGGGTCAGTTGACCTCCAAAATGTGGGACATGGAAAAACATTGGATGTCTATTCTAGTTAGTCAGCCATCAGTTGGACAACGATGTATTGGGATAATAATTTAATAGTATCTCATTGACTGAACTCAATTGTGTTTGGCGAAGAAACTGAATTACCGATGTAGATAAAAATTGCAGCTAGACTGTACTGCACTCTATGCACGAGAACTAGTGTAATGATAAAATGAAACAAAATTGACGGATGTTTATTCAAGTTTGAAACGCGTTCTTTACACTGAAGAATATGACGTATCCAACAAGATAGGATAGTTAATTAAAAAATCGGAAATGCACTATAGGTGAGAATACATTTAAAATTTGTATTTGTTTTTCATTTTATATATTGAAGTGGAATCAAAGTTGATATAAGTAGATAGGGTACAATCTCACAAATGAAATGCTATATTATTTCATTTTATACTTATTTGATAAAGTTTATTCGTTGAAATTGGTAGCTGTCATTGATTTTATGCGTTACAGTGTCCATTTAGTAATTAACAAACACTGTTAATTGAATTAAAAGCAAATCTTTTATTTTACTATCTTACAATATTTAATCGTCAAATCTAATCTACATAGTAGATTAAAAAACGGCAATCTATGTCACCTGATGAAGAATTAATGGTTTAATGAAAATGATCTGTTTTGATACAGGGATTAAGAAAGTAATATATTAAGAATAGTCCTTTATTTTATAGTTTAGTCCGCTCTGTATCCATTTTGCCATAACTCGATCAAAACTTTCAAGTATAAACGCTTTACGCCTTATCTGAGTTACGTACAAGTTTCTAATTATCAAAGTAAATCGTAGATTTTGATTAAATCATGCGAATTATGTTCGATCACAGCTCTCTTTAATAAATGGTTGTTCAAGAAATAATTTTCCAAAACTGTTTGTTGGAACATGTAACCAAATAAATGAAAGAAGAGAAAAGAAAAAAAAAAAGATGTTGCACATAATCTAATTGAATTTGAATCAGTTCAATTCTCAAATACAAAACGATTTATGGAAGTACTAATATCTTGTTATGTCGTCGTTAAGAGGCATGTGCAATTCGCAGCACAAGCATTCTTTGTGCCCAATTTCGCATTTACAAGCGACTGAAGTTGTACAAAGCTATTTAGCGTTCGTCCGACAAGCAATAAGTTAGTCAATGAATAGGGCTGTGTATGCAGCACGCTCCATACTCTTCCTTTTTGCGCGTGGAACATAGCACTTCTACGAAATCAGACAAGGTGCTTCGGCGCGGGTGGAATTTCGACGCAAAAAGATCAAACTTCTTACTTTCTTTTCTTTTCTTTTTTTTTTTTTTGCGAATTCAGTATCGTTTATGCAGCTGCGTATAAAGGTTTACTGTATCGACCGCGTAAAAACGATCGTTCGGACATCGAATTTGCACGAAATCGAACGTACAAGGTGTCCTAAAACGAAATGAGTGGACCGTGTTGTTAATACAATTATTTACATTATGTTTATTAAATTAGAATATCACTCGAAATTATAGGTATATTTTATCATTCGTGATTTTAGGATTTACATTATACGTAGAGGAATGAGTATAAGAAAGTATTCCTATACTCAATTCCTATACTTCTTTTTGAAAAAGAATCGTTCATTTTTTCGAAAAACATCCGATTTTTCATATTTTCATAAGTATGTTTGCATTTGCAAAATTTTCGGAAAGGAAAGTATTTTTATTTACTTTCTTCTATATTTATGATGTAAAAACATTTTTGAAAGAACCGAACTTAGTATTGTGAGAAGAAAGGTTTTACGCACTAAAATGATTTTTTCTTACAAAGTTGTAGTAATTTAAAATTTTCCATCGAGTGTACGGATACTAGGTTTTATTTTTCGAACGTCATCGTTGCAAAATCAATCGTTACAAATAAAAGATTTTTATAAATAATATATACATATATATATATGTAATTATATATTATTTATAAAAATCTTTTTATCTATAAAAATCTTATATATATATATATATATATATAATTATATATTATTTATAAAAGTCTTTTATTATATATATCTTTTTATATATAATCTTTTATTATAATATCTTCTATTTATATTTAATCTTTTATTATAAATAATCTTACATGTATATATATATATATATTTAGTCATATATTTACGCTCAATTTAAGAGCAATGTTATATTTCTAACATTATGAACAATTATCAATATTGAATTAACGTAAAAAAAAATGCGTAAATGATAGTCAGAATGGAATAGATATCCAAATATAAAGCATTAGCATCAGATATAATATTTTCCTGGAAAAAAAGTTTTATTCTCCTTGATCATTGATTGAGGCACTTTTATTATACAATTACATAAAAAAAAATATTATATATCAACGAGAGGGAGAATATAATCAAAATGGTTATAATTTGTCACAATCTTTTTTTTTTCAACTTCTTTTTACTACTTCTAATGATATTAAAACACTTCGCAGCGGAGTATAATTCATTAATTTCATTCTCGACGTCATTAAGAGTGAAAAAAGTCATTCCTTTATTCTGAGTGATTCGTAAAGGAATCAGTCATTCGCGATACACCATTCCATCCAAGTACGTCGTTACGCGGGTTCCACGTTCCATTACCAGAAAATATTCAACCGGAATGATCGATCTGAATATCCTCTCGTAAGTTCGCGAAGCTACCGGTAATATCGACGGTACACTTCCGCCTTCCCGCTGCTAAGATAATCTGCTCCCTGTATCAGTGTTCTTCAACCTCGTTTTCAATCCGAGAAAATCTCTCAAAAGTATCGTAATCTGTATTGAATTTCCGCGAATCGTCGACGAATCACGAGAGAACCAAAGAGAAAACCCTCCTTCGTTTTAAAATCCACCGCGATACTTTCGATAAACGTCGACGAAGTCTTCGATTTACCTCCATTAAAAATTGCAAGCCACCGTTACGCGAGTGTTGCGCAGGGCTAGACATCGGGCGTTTTGAAACTGAACACGTTAAACTTAGAACGAAAGACTATGTCGTTTAGTTTAGATTCTTTTTTTTTCGCGCGATCTCGGCGAAACGAGCCTGTCTAACGAGAAACGCAGTTTGGGTAGACGAAACGCTCGACACGCATCTGATCGGCTTCATTACGCGCGCGATAAAAAGAGCGCGTGTTAACGCCGATTAATTACTCGTTGGTGGCTTGTTCAAACGAGCACACGCGCTGCTTTCTCGTTCTTCGTTTTTGGAGAAGGTCTTCTCGCTTCTCCCTTCGTCACTTCCGTTGAAGAGCGCCTCCTTTCTTTCACCTTCTATTCTTGCCTTTTCTTCCGTTTCTCTTCGGTCACTGCCGCGAACCTCGCCTCGCCACAACGCGTCGTTAAGCCACGAATGAATTAAAATCACAATGGAACAATTTTCCCGTAATACTTCACCCGGTGAGTGTATTTGCCCTCATAGCCGCCGTTCCCTAAACGAAGTGTTTGCACAATCATTTTATAAGCGAATAAAGAGGAAAAGTATCCTGGAGGCGTTACTCTTTCTTTTCTGCTATCTCTTATTGTATTGTCCTTATAATAGTAACATGTAATTTTGATAGCGTAACTTGCGTACCTAGTATGAATTGTTGAAGATCTCGGTAAAAAAATGGAACAGTGGTAAGTAGGTTTCATACCTGGATTTTACGAGTATGTTTTGGCAATGTGTTTTAGTAGTTTTTCCATCAGTCTCTAAGTTTATCAATTAACTAGCTAACTGAATTTCTTTCCAACTAAATTTTCATGGTGATTGCTGTCGAACGTACGATGCACTAGAAACCTAACCCCGTTTAACCGGGTTCGATTCAAGCACCATCGAAAGCTAAAACTATCCGCAATAAAAACAAACGTCTCACCCACGAAAGATAAATATATTTAATCGATGGAGCGGAAGCAATTACGCCGAATTCCCGCCAAATTAACAATTCAATTATCAATTCTCCGGCTTCGAACCGACCTATGACCCAAACAGCCATTACACGATCAACTTGGACGTAAGAACCAATCGACCGGATGCACTTGTGGCTAATTTACCGCGGAAATTACACCGAAAACGCATCGCCCGGGCACCGATCCTCGGATTCCTATCTCGCTAGATGCGGAAAAAACTTTGCCCCGAGATCGATTTTCAACGAACCGCTTTATGCGCGTGCCAAGAGTTCTTAAACGATCCTCGTGGTAGCCGGACCGAACGATAGAGAGGGACACATCGCACATTCAGAGGGTGGGCTTGAACTCCGCGATTTTAATTAATGTCGCTTGCTCGGCGACGATCCACTTTATATATATATATAGGTGCTCCTCTGTCGTAGACGCGGGATCTTTCAATCGCGCGGAAAGTTTCCGCCGTTAATTATTTCGCCGTCGAACCTGGCCAGCGACGAAACGATAGACTTTCGAATTTTCCACGTTACGCAACGAGGCGCAGGAAAATTAGAAAGCGAACGCGAAACGAAGATGAGCACGGGGGAGAGGTGGAAAAGTTTCGAATTCGGTTGGAGAAAGAAAGAGAGAGAAAGAAAGGCGATATCGTATCACCGATGCTGGAAATTTCAGGAAGCCTCTGGAAGCCACCGACAAAAAGGCCATCGTTTCGTTCAACTGATTGTGAGAACGTCCTGCGCGAACACGTTTTAAGGGGTTCCGCTTTAATTTCGTCGTCGTTCCGGTTTCTCTCCTCGTTCCTTTGCGAACGCGATGGGAATCTAACGGAATCGAGGAGGAAAAGGTCCAGGGGTATTTCAATATATTTCACTCTAATTGTAACAAACTTTCCACTCGTACAGGGGATCGTTACGTAAGAGATATTCCGTTGCGAATTCCCGCGGGTTCCCCGCTTCGTTTAATCACTGTGATTCGATGTGTTTCGAGATCTGATATTTTGAGATTCCGCGTTGGGGATAATTTGGGAATAATTAATCGCTGTGATGTTAACTCGCGAATGGTATCGTTGGATTATATATGACTGTAATGATTAGATCCTCTAAAGTTTTCTATTGGATTTTACACTTGCTGATATACGCAAATAATGAAATTGAATCGAATCAAACGCTCGGAAATTTGGTAATTTGACTCGAAATTTTTATTGATCCACGTGATACCAGTTGAGAATTATTCCTATTTTTGGTCATTCCTATCTTTGATCGGAGATAATGTAACGAATGAAATAGATATTAGTGAAATATTTAAACGAGAGTCGGATATGATACTGGATGTTAAAGAAAGTTTTATCAAGTATCGGTGAAAATTCTGTGGATGCCTCTATGACTACTGTATCGGATGTGTTATTCACTTTATATGTAACGTTTTCACGAGCAGCTGTGACCACGAATATTTAACTTATTGCTCTTAATATTCCTTTCCTTAATGATTTTAATTAAACGCCACCTGTGAATTTAGCGGTTCGTTTAAATAGTGTCTCTAGCGCGTTTTCATCTAATCTTGGCGAATTTTTAATTTCGGCATTAAAATAAGGCATGAACTTTCTTTCCTATTTCGTGAAACAAAAATATGTTACGGCAATGGCCAAAAGTTCTTTTTTAATTTTTCTTACTTCTCTACGTAATAAACGTCGTTTGTTCTTCTTTATTCCATTCTGTTGTTCACAATATACATACGTATGTATACTTTCATTCATTAGATATTAGGATCTCACATAAAATGTGATGATATCTGTAAGTTATCAAGGAAATAATGATTTCCTATTCATTCAAGATAACGATGTATAAATTTGTAAAAATTATCTGCCAGAATTACAAGAGAAACATATTGATCACTGCAATCCTCTAATTTAAATTTTATCGAAAAAATTTCGTACGGATTGGATGTAAAACTCATAGTGGTTCGTTTAAAATTTTGAAACAAATGCGAATTTTGAAAAAATTGCCAAAATTAGTTGTTCCAATGACTTAATATGTATTGATAATACATATATAAAGAACAGATTTTTATTATAATATTAAATTTTTTTTTAAATCTTAAAGTTTTAATAATTTCCTAATCATTCCTGATAATACGTTGAGTTTATGCATTTTAAAATATTTATCACTAAAGAATTAGAACCTAACAAAAATTTATTTTATCTATCACATGTTATAATATAATCCACTTTGAATAATTTATATAATAGATATTTTTGTATATTATTATATTTGTATTATGTACACATTATTACAACTCTCATATTCTAATACTTATGACTCGGTGATTATGATTAAATATTTAAACTATTCTAATTCCGTAAGAAAATTTTACAATAACCTGGGTTTATTTTAAAACTTGAAAACTCTATTTTGTATAATTAAATATATTTGTATCGTTTTTACATTGTCAAATTATTTTCCTTTTTTCGAAAATAATAAATCGTCATAGAATGTAAACACATTGAAAAATTTTGTTCGTTACTGAAACTACAATGAGTTTGAAGATTGAAAGCTTTCATTTACAACCATCTCTTATCATCTTTTACAGTTATTTTATCGAATTTTGGATTTTAGGGGTAAATGACGAAAATTCAAGAAATCGTTTCCGCCTGATATTGAAAGTTCAATGAATCAGCGAAAAAGCAGCAAGTTTTGAGAGGTCGCTATAAAGGGGAGGCTTCAATCTTCAAATCCATTATAGATTCAATCGCGAAAAGAATTTTTCAATGTTTTTACATACCACGACAATTTATAGCGACAATTTTCGAGAAATAAAACTGTCTTCACTTTGCCATTGCAAAAACATCCCGGGACAAAATGAACGATACATTTTTAATTTTGAAGTTTCAAGCTTCAAAATGAGCCCGATGTTATTCTACGATTTCTCTTTACAAAATTATGACGGTTCCGATATTTAAGCGTCTGAATATTAATGGGAGTCAGTGCGCGTACATGTGCGTTCAAAGTTTCACGATTCGAACGTTGGCAGACTGGTGATCGGACGGCGATTGATCTCCGGATTCGTCGTCCATTGGCCCGCCCGTGTAAAACGTACGACTGTTTGGCTTATTCGTGCGTGATGTTAACGGAGAATTCGGTTTTTCCCTCGTACCTCCAGAGATTATTCTCGTGGAGGGTTTCTGTGCAGCGTCGACATGCACTTACCCTCGGATAGACAGACAGGGTTCCTAAAGGGTGATCCCATGACAGTAATCCGATACTTGACCGATACAGGTCGTTGCGTGGGATATGAAACACGTGTTTCCATCGGCGACAGGCCACGCCACTTTTGGAATATTTATCAATATATGTGGCCGAAAACTACGCCCCGGCCACTGTTCCTCTGGAAATAACGCCTTTTAAATAGTCACACGCCACTCCTGTGCACGCGCGGTGCCTTTAATTTTTAAATCCAACGCCCGACAGTTCGCCAGGGACACACGTTCCACCGTGTAATTCCACGATTCTCGTCCGATCCTCCAGCGAACGAAAGCGCGACGAAAATCGCCCCGATGACACGGTATATGTAAATTCGTGAATGTGTTCGATGAATTAGAGATGGAGTGCTACGAACGTTCGAGGTGTTTGATTTGTATGTACTTGCTTGGATTAACGCTGATTGACAAATCGCTGAAAAATAGCGTTATTCTGGACTGTCCCGTTATTACTATAAGCGTGTCGTAGTTTGCGTTCGATTTAACTTTCTTGTTGTTGATTTTCGAACGGTTCTTCTATTGTAGTGAAATATGAAACTAAATGCTTTGTTAACTTTGTAATTCTAGAAAGGGATTATTCGGTACAACGGTATATTCGTGTCTTTTATTATATCGTAACAAGTATTAGGTCACTCGCAGAATACGAGATTAACATCAGAAATGATTAGGAAATTATCGAGAACATTTGTGTATGAATATTTCGTAGATAACGCATCACATCGTACATATAATGATCTAATTTTTTCAAGAATTTAATTCAAGAAGAAAACAACTGGTTTTTATTTTCCGTACTCAATTTTACTCACCTACGCCTGTACGTTTGTAGACAAAGAAGACGATGGAAATGCTGTGGAATATCTGTGCCGTACTTGATATCGTCGTCGAATAACGGACGATCAAATATACGACGGGAATCTTTACAGGAGCGGGCGATACAAGTGTTTTTCGGAGGGCCGAGGATTCTTTAGGGTTCGCTGGTGGCCGAGCGACGGAAGCTCGGTCAGTGTCTCGGCCACCCTCGTGCCGTGCAGGTTTGCGAGGGAGGAGACTGCTTGTTCCCGGCATCCCCTCTAGATATACATACATATCCCCCTCCTCCTCTATCCCTCTCTCGACTTAATGCCAGTACGAGCGCGCGCTTTCGAACGACGCGTCGTGTCGGCCGCGAGGGACGATCAGTCTGTTCTCCACGTTCTCCACGCAAGGACGATCGCCGCTGGCAATCCCGTCCCTCTAATCTGTGACACGAACTTTGACCCGCGATCTCCCGCTCGCCTCCCTCACGATCGCCGCTTCTTATCGCTTCACTTGTCCGATGACGTGCGCTCGTCAAGTTCCTCGATCGGCATCCAACCGAACTCTTCAGTAGCGATTACGTTTTCGTCGCGTGAACGCGTGTTTCTCGCTCTCTCGTTCGTGTTTCGCTCCCATCCTCACTCCCCGTCGTGTGATCGTGTCTCTTTCTTTCCCTTTTCTTTTTCTAATTCAATCGCAATTCACTTGTCATTTAATCGTCTATCTAGGGATAGAAGAGGGTAGTTTACCTTTTCACCCTGTTTCCTCTCTCGAGAACGTCGTTTCGGGCGTGCAATTTCTTTCGGGCTGTCGACCAAGGGCAAGGACGGCGAATTGATTCGATCTATATCGAGCGCGAGTAAGTTCGGACATGTGATCGGTGGCATCCCCCACGAAGAAAGTTTTTCCCCCGCGTTTCCCCGGTGGTGGTTTCGAGTTGTCAGTGGAGGACGAGGACGTCGAAAGGTGGAAACGAGAGGAGGGTGAAACAGAAAATAGTGGCAAATGCGTTGGTGTAGGCGGTAGTACGACTGGTCTTTTATGGCCTAGCTGGGCACTCGTTCGAGGGAAGGAGGCACTCGTGTCGTTTGAACCCGATATCGACGATATCGAGATGAGATTGCTGCCGTTGTTTTCGATTCTCTGTTTGGCGAGTCGGTGCGCCGATTGCCGGTCGGTCGACACCGATTCTACGGAGAACGAGAACTCTGTCGGGAAGCACAGGCGCAAATTCACCGTCGACGAGCTGTTGAATACCAAGTTCTCCCATGGCATCAGCGACGACGTTGATGTGGACATTTGTAAAGCGGGTAAGCGAAGAAAAGTTATCTCGCAGATGGCCGTGTATTGTATCGAAATCACGACGTACCGATGTCTCTTTCTCATAAACAAATTTGTACGTTTGTGAATGAAATTAAATGGAGAATAGGAAATTAAAAACCTCGAAGCAGAAAGAAATTTAAGTGTTTCCCGAAATTTAAGTGTGACCAAGTGACTACAAATTGAAATTATTATTCAAAGTCGTTGAAACGACCATTCGAAATTATTTATAAATTAATAAAATATTTATTTTCAAATTGTAGCAAAAATGTATTACTGTGTAGAACAAGGAAATTATGCAGTTAATATACTACAACACTTCTCGTAGCGTGCTCGAAAAATTTTTTAATTGAATTAAGCATTTCAATGCTAAGTGCAAATTATATAAAACACACATTTGCGTTTCACTGTGAAAATGATAAAAAATACATACGTTATCAGTATGGTAGCGCAGATAGCAAAGAAATTTTCCTCTTTTTCCGTTGGTTTCGTAACACGCATTGCGAAATGGCTAACTATGGGAGATATAATTACGAAGAAGAGTCGTTACGTTTGATACAGAATTTGCATACTGTTGCAACATATCGGTGATCACGAGCAAGTACGCTGCTCAAATATTCTTCGTGTATCTCTGTTGAAAGTTGAGATTATTATGGAAAAATCTTTCTAGTTAAAAATCTAATTAGAATCACCTAGATATTTGAATTTTCAGATTGAAATACTAAATGCAATACGTGAGCAGCAACAATTATATTTAATTGTTAAAACTATCAACCATCAATTTGTATTTAAATGCATCATAGATCAATGATTACAATTAATAATATATAATGAAAATGTATATATAATGTTTCCACTTAAAGATCATAGAAAAAGAATACAATAAGCTATATTTTTCTTGTTTTATGAAAGGAAAATTTAAAAACTCGATATATTTCTCTCTTCTTATATGATTTTAGCATTATATTAATCTCTTAAAGACTTGCTGAATTGTGTCAAAGCTGTGTCAAAAAAAAAAAACATTTTTCTTACTTTGTTAATTTACTATATAAGTTTTGTAAACTTGTACAAACGTTATTTTTAGAGAAAGAACTACTTTTGTATATAAATATAAGAAGAAATTATATACGTAAAATCTAATTAGATGTGCAACAAACAGAATACTACAAAAGTGAATTTTAAATATATCTAAAATATAGCTTTGTCACTTTCTTAAACATTTCAAAAATATTGATCGTCATAATACTATGTTATTGATTTATTACGAAACTTCATAAATTTATCAGCCATATATTTCTGAAAAGCTTTTGAATTTCACGAGTCTTCTCAACTATGTAAACTTTGGAACACTTTTAGACACCAAGTAAAATAAAAATAAAACACGAACAGATTTATTTATATTTCTTTTCTTTCATCTTGATTTAGATTGTAGAAATCTTAACGTCAAAGGCACTTGTGCAATTTTAATTCATTATTTTGATAAATATGATATTTCCATTGTTAACTCTGCTGCGATCATCAAACTTTTACATTTCAGTCTTACGTTCAATTTGGCAAACAAAATTTACGATATACAATGTTTCGATGAAATGTTAAACATAATAACACGTATGCTGAAACTGAAAAAAATCACGCATGTTAATAACTTGAGATATTTTTCAATTTTATCGAAAAATGACCTAGAGGAATGCAGCCAGGATTAAGCACAAGTGTCGAGTCGAAGAATATTCCCGCGGTGAATAATCGTGGCGAGATTATTTGCTCAAGGAGTTGCTTGAAACATACGAATCAAGAACGCGTTCCCAATCTAGAAGTCTCCTTTGTTCGTCCACGCGGACGTAGCGCTCGGTGGTCGATCGAGTTGGTCGACTAAATCAAAAGCGTGCTACCGTTTATATTGTTGCGCATAGATTCCATTTCCCTGGCGTGCCACAAAGCGCGCATCCAAGAGATCGAACGAAAATCGAACGAGAGGCGATCCTTTGGGTCTCCGGGGGTATAAATCGAGGCTTATGCTTTCCGAATTAACGGGGCTAAGCCCGACAGAGACGCGAGGTCGGGCGAGATCGTCCGGCCTTCGAGAGGAGGAACGTTTCGACACGAAAAGAGGCAGTGACCCCTATCAAAGGACCTGGTCCAATAATCTTTCGCTCTCCCAGGGTCTAGGATGCTCATTGTAATAGCTAAGACGAGCATTCGACACTCGAAGGGTCCAGGATCCTTGCTTAGGCACTGCCACAACGAACCTTTTATATTTCTCTCGAGTGATTGTCCCGGACCTGCCTCTAGAGGGAACCGCGTATATATGTATATACATATACACAAGAGAGAGAGAGAGAGAGAGAGCCCTGAAACTGGAACAAGGATGAAAACCGACGCGATGATCGCTTGGACAGGGTGTTGGTTTCGAAAAGAAAAAGAAGGAGAAAAGAATGAAAGAAGAAAATTAAAAAAGGAAGGCGAATAGAAAGAATAGAACGTACAACAGAGAGCCTCCCATCCACCGTTTCATTCGGTATCTAATCTCTGTTTGCAAAGAGGAGAACGAGAAGAAGAGGAAGACGCTACTACACTCTGGCATTATCATTATTGTCAGACGTGCTTGTTGAACGTTCGGTTATCGTTACGTCGTTGACCAGCACTTGTATTTTCGTGGGGC
Source organism: Melipona bicolor (assembly GCA_030673865.1). Lineage (NCBI taxonomy): Eukaryota > Metazoa > Arthropoda > Insecta > Hymenoptera > Apidae > Melipona > Melipona bicolor. The sequence continues at coordinate 1,285,593 of JAHYIQ010000029.1, forward strand.
CACCGGGATAACGCGATATCGAGCTACAATTCTTATATTTCTGAATATAAGTAATTACGCTCAAGCTAGCAACACGCCTCTGTCTGCGTACTGTCGACGCAAAGCTACTTTCTTACCGGATCAAACCGGACGTCACGCGGTTTCCGCAATGTTCCCGAATTTTACAGCAAGTTTTAGCCATTCTTAATCGAGTTTGCAAGCGATACGTAAGAGGGAGTCTCAGTTTTTGCAAGAGGCTTGATCGATATCCGTTGATAGCAACTCGATTTTCTTTTCCGTCCTCTCTCCACGCTTTGGAAAATTTCTCCCTGGAACAGGAAAGCTCGCTCCGAGCACACAAGAAGCGCCCCCTTCTATCAGAAAGTTTCCAAGTTTTCCTCGATAGCGTTTCCCTTTTCCTTTTTCCCTTTTTTCTTTTTATACCTCCGTTTCCTCCGACCGCTCTGTGCCGAATCGTTTAACTAAAACCGGCGTTATACGCGTTTAACGATCAATCCGAATAAAAGACAAGGCGAGACTGACAGTATCGGGGCTAGGTAAACACCGACAAACATCGTACGGAAGTCGGTCCGTGGGAAAAACGCGTCGGAAACTTTGACTTTCGAACTATGCGCCGCGAAAATACGGCAACTTCGATCGAAGTGGAACGGAGATTTTCTTTTTTTTCTAGCTAGTCCGGCGCTTTGCCGGGGGGAAACATTAATTTTCCAGTTCGCTCGGGTTCCGTTCGTTCGTTCCTCCTTCGAGGAAACCACAAATATTATGCAACCGATCGATGAGCTCTTCATCGGTGTTTGAGACGTTAAAGAGGGGGAGAGGAACGTTGATAACAAAGTGCGCTAGACGAATCGTCATGGATTATAAATTGTTTTTAACCGTGCTGTTGCTAATTGCGGCTCGACAGCGAAACAAACGATCCGTCGTATCGTCTTGATCGTTTGCAAATCCGCGAAAGAGATGCGGAAGAATAAGGGTGGACAGAGCCGGCGTCGAAGAGGGGGGGGGGGAGATCGAGCTTTGAATCGTCCTCTTTCATGGGGGAAGTTTCAGCAATTTAGATTAAGATCAAAAGCCAACCGGATAATGTCTCGAATACCTACCGGCAATGGGACTCTGTCGCGGACAACTTGTTATGTCTAGCTTACACTTGCCTTTCTTAAGCTCCACGGTCCTTCGATTCCGATTCACAAGTCACAGGTTCCGACGAGTCACAAGTCTTTTTATTCTTTTTTGCTTTCCTTTTAATTCACTCGTCTTTTTTTCGAGTATGTGTCAATGGATTTGTGAGACGTTTCGATGCAATTTTTTTTCATTTTGTTTATTCTTCTGATAATTTTACTGACAAAATAAAATTATAGGATATTAAAGTGAAGAAGGAAAAAAAACACGATGAATTAAATTTTTTAATATTCAATAATATAATTCACATTGACAATCAATCGTGTTACTAGAATTGTCGTTTTTGGAGCTGCACTCTTCAAAATTTGTTGAATATATTATTCAGGTTAGTATTAAAATATCAAAGGTACTAGAGTATTACTTGTCGTGATAATTATATTATTAGATTGGATTGGATAACTGTTTCTTTAAAAGACTGTTAACTGTTTCTGATAGTTTTAATATTCAATTTGTTAAATCAATCCGTCACCTGTTACAAACGATTTTTAATTTGTTCAAAATTTCTAAAATATTAAAATATTGAAGATATTAAAATGGGCTATATAATTGTAATCGTTTGTTTTTACGAACTTTAGCTATTTTTAAAAAATTTACATCTTTTTATTTATATTTTTCGTTTTCATATTAGAATTATTCCGTCTAATTGTAAACACAAACTAACGTCAGAATCAGAAAATCAATAAAAATGTCTTTATCGTTCTTCTTCTTAAGATTTTTAATTAATAAATGAAATGGAAAGGATATTGTAGATTGATTGGGAAAAATTTTATAAAGAGGTATTGAATTTTAAAAATTGTTTTATTTTTATTGGTCGTTAATTTTCTTCGTTTATCCTTGTTCTTTAATGGTCGTTATAATTCATGCGAAATTACTGAAAATTAAAGCATTTTCATGAAAATGATACACGAGAATGCGTTAACATCGTGCGATGGAAACTTCATTAAAAACTGATTGTAGACGCGGGAACAATAGAGAGAGAGTCAATGATTTTCCTTTATTACTATACATTACGTTACACGACGTGGTATAATCAACCCATAAACTACCTAGAAGATTTTCCCTTTCTCTAGAAAAAATTTCTCTCGCACGTTGTTAACTGCTCGGTGTTCGGCCGTGTTCATAATTTAAAATTCTTAGTACACACAACGTTTAGTTAATAAAGTAAACTTTTACGTTCTCCCTTTCTCCTATCTTTTCCCTTCTCTTCTTCTTTTTTCTTTTTCTTTTCTTTTTTTTTACGCGGCTTTACGGCTGGATAGTCGAGACGTCGAATAAGCAATAAGCGAAGTCGGCGATTAATTAAAACGTTCCTCGAGGAAACGGTGGAAATCACATCGTGCACGTTAGAACGATAATGCCCATTGATTTTCAAGAGTGTAATCAGCCATAAGTTGAACGTACTTAATGTAAATAAGAACAACGATAATGCTAAAAGCCGCGTCGGGGCAGATAGGGAAGAGAACTTATTAAGTCGACAACTGCGAGAACTTGCTAATAAATATTCCGTAAGTGAAACAATTTATTCTCGTCTGATTTGAATAAAAAACGACGCTGCTTTACCGTTGAACGGCTCCAGTAATAGAACGTTCATTCAGTGGCACGTTTTATTATCTCCCTTCCATATTGATTTTCTGACATTGGGAAAGAATTTTTTTTTCCTGTTTTTTTCTTCAACTGCAACAATACACCGAAATGATAAGGATGTCACAGTCTGTGCAACTTTTGCGCAGCCGCGGAGCTAATCCTTCGCGTGTTGTGCATTTTAAAAAAACAGCGACGTTCACCGGGACGGGATATTTGCAAATTATTTGTCCCGGTATATATTGGAAGGTTCTCGTTTTGAGGTATAATTTATCGAGTCGTAAGATCGTGTTAGCTCACTGACGAATGCATTATGCTAATTCAAAATTGGCCGCGCACACGCAGCCGGTCACGAAGGAAAGACTTCACCCCTTGGCTACTTCATATCTGGATCTCTCGGAACGTGATTTTTCATTTCTCGCGCAGTTTAGTTTACACAGGAAGAATTGAATCTGCTCTTTCGTCGAAAACGATTTCATTACCTCGATAAGTTATTATTTATTTCCAGGTGAATTTTTCGACGTTACACGTTCATACAACTTGTTAAATATCATACTGATGTAAGTCAGAATTTCGAGAGTTTAAATTCAATCATACATTTTAACTTTTAAACGTACCATCCCCTTGGTTCCATTTAATTGATCAAGTTACAACTTTCTATTTTTTCAAGTCGCGAAAACATAACGCGACAAGGAATAAAGTTGTAACTTAATTGTGAATCTAGAGGGCGATGTAATATAAATGCATAATAACAAATGCAAAACACTAATTGTCCGCTACGATCACCGATGTTTCTATTCCCATAATTTATATATATTTAATACGTATATTTAATATTTAATGCAGTATTATACATAGAATATTTAATATAGAATAATCAAACCAAGGTGAATATATAATATGTAACATGATATTTTATAGAAATTAAATAGTCCGTTTAGATAAAGTACGTCAAAAATTTATAAATTTCACACATTTCATTTTGCCTGCTTATTTCATCAATGTAATGTTACAAAAATTCTAAATAATTTACTTGCATCAACTATCATTTATTCATCAACTCTTAGTTCGCTGTTACATATTTTTCAGTGTATTAAATTGTAAATTAAATTATGCAAATTTCACGTGGCAGTTAATATGTTAATGAAAACTAACAGCGAACTGAATTACACCACCGCGCGTCCTTTATAATTAACGAATTATCGAACAGAAACGCTGGACGCATACATTAAAATAAATAAATCTTACGCGAGACTGATGGACCGAGGGAGGGGTTAAACGAATGAAAGTCGTCTAAAAATCCGCGCGCGTGTTTGCGCAGATGACTTTTCCACCGGCGCGGTGAATTTTTTTCTTGTCGTCAAACTCGGGCCATTATGGAGGCAATTATCGATACCGAGTTTTTCCTATCTCCCAGCTAGCTGGAACTTCCATGAAATTACCAGAGCCCGACGAGAAATGGAAGATTTTATTTCCCCATATCGATCTTCACTAAGGTTTTTCCAATTCAGGATCCTCCGTGCATCTATTGAAGGTTCGTCGTTTCTTTTCATTTTCTGCCGGTTGCTTCCTCGCAGCCGATTCGAGACAACACGGGATTAAAAACGAGGCGTATTATTTGCGCCGAAGGAGAAAAAGGAACACGCGTTAGAAAGTAACAGAGAAGTTTCGTCTTTCATCGCTCTATTAAAGATCGCAAAATGGAGGAATTTACACATGTATTTTGATCCTAATCAACTGCATGATATGGAAGAATAATTGGGAACAACACGTTATTCCGCTTGAATATTTAATTTTCAAAAAATTTATTTATTTCTAGAAAATGAAATTTTTTTGTCCATCATATTCAATTTGTTTTAATTTAATTTCACTCCATTAAAATATTATGACATTATATTATTAATAAGATATTATAAAAATTTTTTATTTCATTTTTATGGTGACAGCCCAAATTAGTTTACCGAGAAATTTCATATAAATTTTCGATTGTTGCTATTTATTAACATATCACTGAATCCTAGAAGCACGTTAGTGAACGTACGTAATTAGGATGCAATGATGGATTAAAACAACCGCTCTAATAGTACGACCTACAACCGCTGTTATATTAGACAGGGAATTCTCTGCAGTTTTTTCTTCTCATGCTGTTTTACAATTAAAATCTTCATCGACCGCATGGTGGTTGCCTGTTTATTACGGTATACGTAACACGATTCTCAAAAGGACCACCGTGAACTCATTCCTCGGAAAAGCATTCGTGCAAGTGACACCTTCTGTTACCTCCGTGATCTTCCATGCACCGTCGTGTTCACTCCTCACACATATGGAAATAAAACTTGCTGCTTTCGAATGCAGTTACGTATTTGCGAGTTTTCAAGACAATACTCGAAACGAGGCAAATATCAAATCGCGTTTCCCAGTCCTACACTGAGAAGGAAGGAAGGAGAAAAATCGGCAAGAAAGAAAAGGAGAAAGTCAGAAAAAGAGGGAAAGCAGGAAAGATATCGGAGGATGCAGGAGAAGAGACACTGACTGGAAATGTTTCGCAAAGCCAGGCTAAGTTGACGAAGCCTGGTCTGGCCGCAATTGGGACATGAAAAGCAGGTTCGTGGAGCGTGCATCAGTCGCGTGCAGCGAGATGCATTATAGCGCACGCGATACTCGACGATACTCGAGCGGTCAGTCTTTTCATCGGGCCGAGTCTAAAGCACGCAGAACGGTACCTCGTGCTTTTTGCTCGTTAGCTCGGGACGATCTTCGCCGTGGCCGCGCGCTGGATCTTACGTGGACGAGGATTTTCTAGATTCGATCTTTCCTTCTTTCTTTCTTTTCTTTCTTTCTTCTCCTCTTTTCTTTTCCGTTTCTTTCTTTTTTCTTTATCTTCCACGTTTGCCGATCCCCTCTCTGCCACCACGTGATCATCGATAACAGCGCAGAGGAGGGAGGAAGGAGGGAGGCAAAGTTCGAAAAGCTCCCTCCGGAACGCGGAACTCGATGCGCGAATACACCCGATACGAGATGTATAAATATCGATTCCATAGAATCCGCAAGCGTGTGTGTATATCAGGGGGTGGATCGCGGCTTCTCTCGTTGGCCACTGTGCAGAAAAGGCAGAATCGAGAGCTGTACTTCGAAGGTTTCGCGTGTTTCAGAGGATTTCACGGTACGTCGGTCTATCAGCTGTTTATTGTGGATTACACGCGATTGCGACGTCGTTTTATAGTAGCCAGCGACGTTTTGCTTCCGCGGGAAAATTGATCTATCGCCGGTGTAGTGCGTGCACGGCGCGCGAATACGAGCATCGGTGGTGTACCATGCGTAGACACGTTAGACACTTATCTGTTTCGGAAGACATTCAGAGTCGCTCGCAAAATTATTCGTGTACTTTTTATAACGTACGCGACGGATTTTTAAATTTTTCATGAACGTAATCTCAAGAAATGGAAATGGTTCCCCAAATGTTTCTTCTGCATAGAATTACGCGAACGAAAGAATATCTTAATACGCGAATGTTATATTATCAGAACATAATATCTGTTAACAACTACAAACTCGTCTGCTATTGATTTAGTATCTGAGGTAATATAACGTTTGAATGTTCAAATTCGAAAAGGATGATTCGAGTGAGAAAGGTTCCATTGTACGTGGAATTATTAGAAAATTTATTTCCTTCTTCCCCATAGTTTGCAACACGTTAAAAGTAATCTAATAAAAATATTACAAGTAATTTAAAATAATTACATAATAACTTAAAATTTTAAAACATTGATGGAAGATTATTTGATTATATAATAATCTCGCCGTAGTATATAAATTCTCTTGTGCGTGTTCCGTTTTAAAATTGAGAAGTGAAATGTCTCGTAAATTTTCACGAGCAGTCACAAAACCTATTTTTATGACTTTCAAATATTTTGAAAAGGTAATTAAGAGGAATAATTGTTGTAAAGTGTGCTAATTATTACTGGTTTTAAAGAGAGGAAAGCAAGAGAGTGGATACAGTATTTCATTGAAACACTCTATTTTTTATAATTTTTATTATAATTTATTAATATATTTATTATAATTTCTATCATTTATATTTATTAATAATAATATCATTAAAGACGTTGGATTGTTCACAAAATTTGTAGTGTTTTTATAATATTTCAAACTTTTATCGAATAATGAAATATTAGTAAAAGTACTAGGTTCTGTCTTTTTTTTTGTGAAACAAAAATGTTGAATTTCATATATATAAGAACAAACAAGAAATTTTGAATCTTATGTGGAACGTTCGACTTCGTCTGTCTCATCAATCGAATACAATCTTATTTAATGTAGCATTTATATATTTAATATGATATTTACATAGATAAGATTTTACATATCCGACAAGCTTCTAAAACCCGAAGAATTTTTATTGATAGTAAATATATTATTCAATAAAATACTAATTCTCCGAAAATACTTGATTTTTCCAAACGTACAAATATCAAAGGAACTCTAATCAGAGTAAGAAATCGAAGCGATTGATTCGAAAATGAATAAATAAGAAACATTGGAATAATGGCAAACTGTGGAATGATAATTTCTCAAAGCTCTGTCAGAGAATGTGAATTTAACATTTAACGACACTTTGACGTTATTCTTTTCGATGTTACGTAAATCGCTACTCGGTAATTATTACGAGACTCGAAACACAGCCACGTTCTCTCTGATTTTTACACGAGTCTCGTCTCTTCGTGGTGAAAAGAATTTCTTCTTCAAGAGGGAAGGTTTTTCAACGGAGCTGGAGCTGGTTATGACGGTCATTACACGATGAATTTTAATGCATTTTAGCATTCCCGACATTTCCTATGGCAGCTTGAAAGTTCCGCGAACTGCCCCTAACTGATGGACGTACGTACTCTTTCTTTTTTTCTCTCTTCCCTCCTCTCCTTCTCTCTCTCTTTATTTTTTCTCTCCTCTCTCGTTACTTCCCTCTTCCCGCGTTCTATTCAACATTCTCACTTTGTTTTTCGTTAAACTTTTATCTCCGCGAAACATGCGGTCAGGTTTTCCGAGTTTCCCCACTCTCTTCCATTTCCCTGACGTTTCACTCTTACGCCCCCGTTGCATTGTTTTCCCGTAAATCGACTGGCTGGTGTATAATTCGTAGCACTTTGGCGTGTGAACAAAATCAGAGGGAATGTTTTCGTTAGGAGAATTCGTCGTTTGAATAAATTTGCCGTGTTCCGTCGAAGCTTTTTAATTCTCTTTTAACTCTGTTTTCGTGTAACTTCAGATTTAATAATTTCTGTATAATTTTTTCATCTTCCGAGTACTCTAATGTTACAGGTATTTCTTTTTGAAAGAAATAGAAAAATAAAAAAATAAAAAAACGATACGTATATATATTGTATGTCGCAATATTTTTATAACTGAGCATCTAATAAAATCTTGAATACATTTGTAAGAATATTTTTAATTTTCATTTTTTTCACCATTTAGAAACCGAACATTCCTTGAGATAATTATGAAATTCTTTATTTCCTACTCCTGATCACTTCACGAGTAAGTATGAATCCTCTAAGGGAAAGTGCCAAGTATTTTATCCCTTAAAAAAGAAAAAATATTTATAATACTTTATAACAATCAAGTATATAACAAAATTTGGAATAATTATAAAATTGTTTATTCTTCCGATAATTTCACGGTATGTAAATCTTCTAAAAGAAAGTGCCAAGTATTTTGTGTCTTTACGAAATAAAAAATATATTACAATATTTAAATACGTAATAAAATTTTAATCTAAGAATTACGGCCAGTTCAAACTTTAATTTTTTCATATTTGTGGAAGATTCTTTACTTTTCACGAGTAATCTTCTAATAAATCTTCCAAGAAAATGCTACATATTTTATCGCTCAGAACGTTAAGACGTTTAAAATACTGAATACTTGAATGAATGAAAAGATTATTCAAGTGGCGCGCGTTCCATCCGATTCTTGAACACTCGAATAGCTGGAATAATTTTCTATTGTGTCGCTATGCATCTCAACCTTTTGGATTGCCGATTTGAGGAACGAAAGAAACGAGAGAAACGACAGAATATTGCTCACTTCTCAAAAATACATATATATAAATGAACATGCAAAAAAAAGAAAAAAATACAAAAAGATTCTCGTTATTTTTGCAGAAAAAATAAATATTTCAAACTTCCTAACGATCGTTGTATGCCATTAACATAAACATTTTAAAACTCAGATAACATTTGTTTTGGTAATCAAACTTGAATTTTTCTATACGCGTACATCGTTATATTTTTAATTGCGTTTCAAAATTTACTCTTCCCTTACAACAATATACATCGCTGTTTCTTGAAAATCGTGAAAATCTTGGTCTTTTTTTTCTGAAATATAAATTTTTAATTACAAAAATCATTCTGGTTATTAGTGACATGCTCTTGTATTTTCTTCAGTAAATTAGCTTCTGGTGAATCAATCTGGTAATCGGGTCATTTCTAAATCAGATGTGTAATTAACTAAGACAAGCTGATGTGGCTAATCTTAGTTTTCGACGTAATTTGTTTTTAATGGAAATTATGCGATTATAAATATATTATATATTTATATAAATAAAGAAATTGTCATATTCGAAAGATTTGGATCGAAGTGACGAATTAACTCACCCTTCCTTGTTAAAACCAAGATTGGGTCATTAATTTTTTCTTCTTTTCAAAATGTCCGACGAGGGAAACATCGATTTTGAAATTTTCACGATAAGTTTTGTATTTTGTGTATTGTAGTAATAGAATACAAATAATGTAGATAGATGTTGATGTTTTGTTTTTTTTTCACTTAAAATTTTTTTAGGAGGCATTCTATTTTAGAGAAATTTATATTTACGAATCAAATTGTTCGAAATGAAGAAATTTGAATAGAGTTGAATTTGTCACGTTCTCCTCGTTTTGCTCTTTATTTTACACGTCATTTAAGCAACTTTTAAAATTAATTTCATTCTTTCATAAAGTCTTTACCTTCATTTTGTACCAGTTTCTTGTGCGATCTATTTCGTTATTTCGTAACTCTGGTGCGAGACATTTGTTTGGTCGGGAGCATTCGAACAACGTACACGCCAATAAATCAGTCGTCCGAAATCAGAACTCACTTCCCTGTGCTTCGATCGTAATTGAGAGTTCGTGTGGAGTTCGCTGCGATTCCCCCGAGGAACTTGTCCATGAAATCAATGAAGCCCGATTCAGCTTCACTTTCAAAGAGCTAGAAGTTACATTCGGTCCCCTAAAGAGGAACCATAGAAGACTCCTTTTCATTTAGCCGCCGGCATATGATTATCATCTTATTAATTCTTATCATCTTATCCAGTTGCCTTGCAACTTTCTCAATTACTCTCCTCTTCGGTCTTATCTCTGGCCAACACATCGACAAATCCAAATACGATATGACATTTCAGTAATACATTATGTTTAAATCATGTATCATAATAGAAATGTGTAGAAAATGTTCCGCACTGTAGCGTCCATTTTAAGAATTGAATCTCTGAGAGATTCAACTATCACACTCTTCTTTTTATTAATCGTAAATATTGGATTAACTTATTATTTATAGTAACTTATCATGATATTCCGAGTACTTTGTCATAAGATTTTAATAATTATTTATAATATTTATGATAGTATTATACTGTTTATAATAATTTATCATAATATTATATATACTTCAATGCCCATAAAGACAAACTTTTTATTTTTTTAGTAATCCCTCAATTTCACTACGTAAATACACGACCAAGGTACAAGCAATAATTCATTGAAATATTATAAATATTTTCTTACAATAGCAATTTATCATAATAATACAAATGCTCCAATTGCTTTAAATCGCACAAAGTGACAAACTAATATATTACACTTTTAATTACTCTCTTAATCTCATTGCATAACGAGATGATTAACTCATTCAAAACCAAACAATAACTTATCACAATATCAATTTATCATAATATTATAAACACTCTATCATAATATTATAAGTAATTCAATCTTTTTAATTCGGCTACGTTCTCAATTGGATTGATTGATTTGATTGTACATGGATGTACATAAATGTACTTTGATCCTACACAGATGAAAGGTCCTTGGGACAAAAATGTCTCCTAAATATAAAAGTTCGATTTTCTTATTATGACGAACCGAAGGAAAAAGAAAACTTGTGAAGAAGTGTATTTTAACGTGTATTGTGAACAAATACTTTTTATTTACAACAAATTTTACAATGTCCTTTGCAAATAAATTTTGCACACATCTGACAAATTAATGTTCATTTTTGGATATTCCAACGTGAAATGAGTACATTCACTTTTTCTTATTGTATTTGACGTATTGTATTAGAACGTTTTCCCTTTTCCTATTTTTTCTTATAAATTTTTTATTACTTATTACGTCATTTATTATGTCGTTTATTTGAGATAAATGTTTTCTTTTTTCAACGTATGCTGTCATCAATGCATTTCCCAAATAAAAATTTATTTTTTTAATAATCAGTATTTTAATACTTTTTAAATACTAGTGAATAAAAATTTATCTTTTAGCAAGAGAATAAAAAGTATTTCATTCTTTCTATACAATCTTCGTCTGTATCTATAATTTTGGTTATCTAAAATATCACGTTCGGTATTGAGACAAAAATGATCACAGAACCTTTTATGCAACATTTTTTATCATGAATAAATAACGTGTGAATAAATTTATTATGAATAAATAAATATAATAAACTTTTAATTATTATATACTTCAAGGTAACTGTATCAGCAAAAGTTCATTTATGTATTTGAAAAATTAAAAAAGTTATATTGAAGTAAATTCACGACAAGGATTAAAATGTCTCGAGAGATGTAGCCGGGTTAAATTGCATAAAGTCAAACTATACTTCGTCTTTTAGTAATCTCTTCACATTTCACCATGTAACTCATTAAAGATCAGACAATAATTTATCACAGTATTATAAACGCTTTATCATAATATTATAAATACTTTAATTTCATTAAATTCCATCACATCACACTGTACGCTCATTAATTATAAAAATTATATATTAAATCATAAAAATGTTAATATTAAAATATAAAAATTACAAGATTAAACTACATTCCACTTTTTATGAATCTCTTAATTGCATTACAGGTACACGATTAATCCATTATGGATCAAGCAATATTTTATCATAATATTTTGAACATTTCAATTTATTGAAATTTTACGAAAATGATAAAAATCTAGATGTAACATCGAAAAAATATTAAACGAGTCCTTGCAGTTTCCTTTTATATTGCCTCGATATTAAAAAATAAAATTTGAAAATATAAATTGATTGCAAATGAAATATTGCATTTTAACGCAACGTTGGTTTTCGATGGATTAATATTCAATTTTCAGGGACCAAATGATTTATTTTCACAAATTCATTCTGAGGTAAATTTTAAAAAGAGCTTTTATAACATTGTCAGTTTTTTTTTCAATTTACGGGGTTGATCGATATGGCTTTTGAAGAATTGAAACTTGAAATACTCGTATTTCCAAATAGGTTTCAAAATTTATTAATAATAAAATCACGGTTATGTTAAAAAAATTTCGATGTGGAAATGAAAATGTGGAAAGGAAAATTGCACTCAATTGTTCGTACACTTTTGTGAGTTATTTTAAAACGGAAAGTAGTCATTTTGTGAAAATAGTCAAATAAAAAATGGATATATTAAAATCAAATTTAAATCCATGACGAATAGGTAATTATCTGAAAACTTTAATTTCAGTTGCAATAATCATTGCTGCAGAAATAAAATTCTAATCCAAATCAGGTGATGAAATCTGAAAGTCCAATTTCTAATATTACAAAGATTACATTCCTAAACCAAAAATTTCTTTTCTTTTCTCTTTCGCCAATTTTAGATTGAATAACAAGTTTGTTCGCTTCTATTGATCGCAAATGCGTTGAAAAAATTATTCAAAGAATATGAAATATACGAGTAAGTAGCTGAACTGTTACTTTCGATTGCATAGATTTCACATTTCTTCTAAGAACGGAGTCATTACTCAACCTGGTAATTTGAGAAATTAATCTAAATCCTGATGAAATTAAGATACGCACACCAGTGCGTGTTTTCAACACTCCAGAACTGTTTGTACGGTGCTTTCTCACTTCTGTCTTCGAACGAACCTACGATCGATTCCTGAAGTGGATCCCGTGTAATGACATTACAGAACACTCGGTGCACACACGAGGAATCGGCGTTACAAATCTAGATCTCGTTTGTCACCGAGCGTAATTTATCCAGCTAGCGTAACCCAATGTTATAAAGCAAGTTAAATCTCATCAGGGAGCAATCCCCCAGGATTGCCCATTTGGCAATTAACAGACTTTGTCCGACGGTGTTCTAAATACCGAGTTCGAGTGCCGGATAACTCGGATGCTCTCATCGCGACAACGTCCAGATCTGTTCGCATATTATACATACTAACGTTGACCCGCGCGCGCGACCTTAATCCCCCGGAGGGGCGAACGAGTCCGGCCAAGCTGAATGGCGCGCGTCGATATAATACAGATGTAATATCACACCTTCCGTAATAGTTACGTATCGCGCTGGTATTCCGATACGTTCGCGCGATCACGCGGTTACGCGCCGGGAGCACGCCTCTTCGCTCCGGAAATAGAATATTCCTTCGGAGCAAACCCCGCTGGGAATTCCGAGCGCCACGTGAGAACGCCTCAAGTTCGTTCGCGAAACGGGGGTGACCGTTCTTTGAAATCGGACATTGTTTGTCTTGATTTACACTGGTCGTGGTGTACGCTTCAGTGCTCTCTCTCTCTCTCTCTCTCTCTCTCTCTCTCTCTCTCTCTCTCTCTCTTTTTCTTATTGATGTTTAAAAAAGTTTGGGGAACGCAATGGTTTCTTCGAGGCATCACAGTTTCACGAACATGTTCGAGAACGAGATTTTACTTTTTGTGAAGTAAAATAGTGGAAGAATTTTGTTAAATTCTTTTTTTTTTTTAATGAATCTATCGCTTAGGGATACGAGATTTGTAGAAATCCTGTTTAAATAGGTAAACTGTCAGGAGGAATTTATAGTTTATATCTGCGAGATGAAATATTTAGTCTCTTCAACAATTCCAAGGCACTTTTGCGAAGGTTAGAAAATGTTATATATCAAATGAAAAACTTATATTTTTGTTACTCGTTAATAACATATTAATAATTAATGTAATAATAATATTTAACTCTTTACATTCCAATTAATTATTTAATTTCAAACATTTTTAAATGAACCTTTAATTACCATTAAAAAATATTGTTGTAGTAAAATATTATAAATGCTTATATTTTAAACTTTATAATACTTTTGTTATCTTAACGTTTATCATGACGAATAAATTTTGATCTTCTCAATTATCATGACAATTACAGTGTCCATTTAATTGTTTCTACACATATCAAAACTAAAATTACCTTTAAAAATTTAAAATCTTCAGAATACTTTTCTTCTTTAACGATAAAAAATTACTTCAAACCACGAAATTTTTGGCATCTAATTGTTATCACTGTAACATCTATCAAATGCAGGTGGACAGGTTAATCTTTGGAAAATATTATGTTGTAATAATAGTTTAATGAAAGCGCATTTTTCGTCATATTACAAGATTATCTGATTCTTTATATTATTTAAAATTTTCTTATCGATGATGCCCATCTTAATTTGACGAATCTAAAATATTCATAGAAATAGGAGCATTGAGTTCATAGATCATTGATTCACACCGTTTCGTAGGAGCGTGACATTTGATTAAATTCTATTGTATATCGTATATTACATTTTGCATGATGTCGTAGAATAAATGCAGTGCAATTTACTTGACCTATCACAAAGGAGCGAGACTTTATTGGATATTAGAATTCTCTTTGTGTTCGTCCTGGAAATTTTATTCATCGCACGTTCTACGTACTCTTATCGACAAAAGATTTTATTGCAATTACTTCGATTCTATATATAGTGCAACTGAACAAATAAAATCGCACAATTTTTTTTTTTTTTTTTTTGAAGTTATAAATTTAGAATCTATGCAATTTGCAACTCTTCTGCAATTGAGAATGTTTGCACGAAGGTTACTTCACTTTGCAATCGTTTATCAATAATAGCGTCCTTCGATCTAGTATTCTTTTTGCAACAACAAATAATTGCATTAGCATATTGCAAAAAGGAACGAATAAATAAACAAGCACGCACGAGAGCACAGAACGGAGCAGCGTTTAAACGAATAATTTATTGAAATCCACCGGAAGGAAACACCCCCTATCCCGTGCATATCCACTTTTTTCTCGTTCTTCCGTTTGTTTCCCAATGTATCTTTTAATGAAGTTTGTTAAACAAGCAACGGGAAACGAGTGCATCGATCGAAAAGACAGATCAAACGTTTCTGCGGCGTACGCGCCACGAACGAAACGGGATAACGAGATATAGAGGGAGAAATAACAACGAGGACGATTCTCTCGTGACACGACGTGGCGTTTACCGCTAACGAGCGCGCTAATTGGCATAAACGAAGCCGCGCCCGCGGGAGTGTAATCAAGTAATTCGATTAACGCTGTCGTCTAGTTCCTGAATGTTTTTCTCTCGTCTAACTTCGCGATTTTCGAACCGTTCAGAGGCCTCCCTCGTAACGTAAAGCCTCCCCCGACATAGTTTTCGATAATCGTTGCATTCTATCCTCACATTTCTATCTTTTTTCATCAGTTTTTCCTCTCTACGCTACATTGACGATTTCACTTTTATTCTACGAAATTTCATTTAGAATTAGACGCGTGCTTAGTTTACAATAGTTCAAGAAAATGTTTGAACATTTAGAAAAATTTTTTATTTACTCGTTGGGACCAATACAATATTTGCAATTATTAAATTCTATTTTTGAACATTAAAACTGTAAAAACAAATTCCAAGGATTCGCTTTGATATTTTTTCTTTATTATATCTTTACGCAAATTTAAAAATTTTATAAAGTAATGAAATATTTATAATATTATAATATATCATTGATTGATTGAACCCTTAATGGGTTAAAAAGGTTTTGAGGTTTCACTGATGATGTTAATGAGACATGTTATGACTATATTCATCAAATTTGAAATCAAATTATCAATTATAGAAATTACAAGATATATATTTTACATATTTATTGAATGTTAAGATTTACTAAACTATTAAGAACCAAATAGTAGTTCGTATCATAACGTTATAAATATTTCAGTTTCTTTCAGTTTTTTTAAATAAAATTATGTACTTCAGCTGGAAGAAATAGTTATTTAAAGCAATGAAAAAGTTATTTAAAACAAATCCTTGGACAGAACATTAAAAAGCATTATATATAATGAAATACTGCTTTAACACAGTTCTTAATAAATTAGTGTAAGTTTAAGTACTTTTATAAAATATCTATTAAATATCTTGAAGTTCCATACATATTCCGATTTATTTTAATATTTGCCAATGTAATCACAATGATCGAGTCTTATTGCAATTCCAATAAAATTTCAGATACGTAAAACATTCGTGAAAAATTTTTGAGCACTCTTTATTCTTTGGCCGAAACAAACCTCCCTTTACGTTTTTCTGCAAAATAAGAAACTTTATTTTTAAATAAACGTTCGTCTTTAATTATAGTCTATGCGAGTATCAATATAAATGGAATGTTCATTTCTTCCAAAATTTTAATATGCTCCAAATTTTTGAGCAGGAGTGTACATATTTGTGTATGTATTTTCGCGATGTAAATGTAAACGGACCTCATTCTTCCATGAACACTGTATTATTCGACACAACTCTCAGAATGCGAAATTTCACCCGCGTCTCTCATCGCGACTCGAATTACTTTCCGTCGCTTTAATTTCAAAGAGGCGCAACACACGCGCTCCTCGCCCCGATTTTTCATTTCTTTTTTTTTTCTTTTCCTTCCATCGTCCCGCCGCGTTCTCCTTCTGTCTACCACTTGTCGTTATATGTTTTTTCCTTCGCTCTTCCTCATTTTCTTTTTTTTTTCTTTAACCCTTCACTGGTCTTGTTATAACGAGATACACTCACACGGGTTGTCGTTGACAATAGTGACGGAATGTCGAGTGTTTGCCAGCTATGCTAAGGTCAGTCGTTCGCGAGGTTCTTAACAACATAATTAAGTGACAAGGAAAATTAATGAACTTCAATATGAGAACCTTGGAGCCCAGGGGATTATTATTTTCGACAGTTCCGAACGAAATCCATCGGTCTCGTGGAATTGATTAATATTTCAACGTTTGTCAAGGAATTTAAAATACATTTCGATGGAACGTTATTCGGCATATTTTACGAAGAATTTTGCGAGGGGAGAAAAAACCGATTAAACCGCGTCGATTCAATTAACACGAATTAACAATATTTAATCTTCAATCCTGTCCGTTTCTCGTTTCTCCAACTTAATTTATCTGTATCAAATTGATAGCATGGTTAAAAGATTAATATTTATAATGAAAAAATAAATAATTAAATTCTTTTGTTGATAATAAATAGAGCATGTTTCTTAATTGCTTGTAAGATTTGCACAAATTGTAATCTTGTGCATGCATTTCATTTTCACGTCGTGATTTCTCTCAAGTTTTGTTCAACACGTTCACTATCCAGGTCTTGAGCTGTACGTATTCTGTAATCTGCAGTAAATAACTAAATTGATTAATCAATTAATTGATATGGTATCAACTCAATTATGTTAGATTTGTTCTTAAAGCTTAGATTCTTAAATAAAATTCACACAACACTGAACATGTTAATTAATATTCTGATCATTTGTTTTGGATTTTCATTTGTTTGAAATTTTGAAAGAATGATGCATGAATGCATAATGGTGGTATAATAATTATAAAACAATATAGTGCTGGTCAAGTACTCTGAAAACGAATATTATTTGCAACTCCGATGGCGTATTTTTTTATCAAAAATATAAAAAAATGTAGACAACATGTTGGAAAAATGGATGTCACATCTATTTTTGTACCTGTACCTTTGTGCTACAAAATAGTATTTTTATAAGAAAAACGTGTCAATTGATATAGAAGATGAATGAAGGTTAACTGTATGTAATAAAAAAAAAAAAAAAAAAAAAAAAAAAATTCGAAAGGAAACGCACAGCTTTGAAATATTAGCATTTCACGCGATTACGGCCCTTTTTTACCAAGTATAAAGTTACGCGCATATAATTAATGTAAAATCAATAATTTTTTGAAAGGTTTTAAAATGAGTGAGCTAAGTATTGAAATTAGATCCATTTCACACCATTAATTAAGGCAAGTTCAAAGCGATTAAAGTGGCTCGAAAAGTGTGGGACATGAAAAGTGAAGAGACTATTGATTCGTCTGGCACTAATTTGGTCGCAAAAAAAAAAGAGAGAGATCGAAAGACGATAGCGTCTAACGCAAGCGTCATAAAGCTGGAATTTTAAAGCGTGATCGAGATAGTCTCTTATTATCCAATCTACATGTGTGACGGGAAAAAATTCTTATGGAAAATCTTGTATTATTTAACAACGTAATATATTTAAAAATAAAGTCAATGTTACAATGAATACATGCTACTAGTACGTTGTGGAACGGAACTTTATCAAAACAGTATCAAAAACAATTTTTCAACGTTCAGTACTTTTTAAACATCTTGAACAACATGTTTGCTCTCATATTTATAACCAGTAATTTATACAAGATAGTAGTGAAATTTCAAAGTTCAATATACATTCAAGAACTCAAAGTTTAATAAAATGACAAAATGTTACGATTTCTTGAATCGTTTGTCGTTTAACTCTGACAAAAATGGCGAAAACAAAAAAGAAATCGTACAGCAAATTTTAAAAAGTCGATCTAAAACGAAGACTTCAATCTTCAAGACTGTGACAGATTTAGTCACGAATTTTTCAATGTTTCCAGAAGCATTTGTATTTTTACAATATTCGAGAACGAAAGCACTCCTGCTTTCCCGCTTGACACGTAATTTGTAAAATCACCTTTGAAAAAAAAGTAGATAAATAAATTAAAAAAATTAATTGTCAAAGTGAAGGCTTCGCACTTCAAAAATGAGGTCAACTGGATTGTTATACCACTTTCTTTCACAAAGTTGAAAACAGTTGAAAATATCGACTCGATTTTTCATCGAGCGTGCGAATATTTTTGTCTACTGTATATACTTGCACACTCTCTACTCTAACCTAGAAAAAAGTCGAGTAACAAATGGATTCGTTCGTGGAGGCATAATCGGTTGGAAATCCAGTAACCTACAGTAACGCGTCGTGGAACGTTCCCTCTAATCCGTTGCTTCGGCGGGGAGGTATTATACGAAGTAAACAGAAATTAAGGGTTGGCCGAACCCTCATCGGCGATCTCTGCGGATGACGTTCTCCCCGATGGCTCTGCGCTTGGCAGCCGTCCAGTCATTTCTCTTTCTTCCTCTATTCTCCTTCACTTTCCAACGATTTTTCTCCATCGGTGACCGGCCGCTGTTTTTGCGCCGTTGTTTCCGTTGCCGTTGAAACAATCCGGCCGCAAATACCGCTTTAATTATTCCATTCTACTTAACAGCACGTTCCGCGATCGCACGTTCGGTCCTTTTCCACTCGCGTGATGACCGTTTCCATCCTCGTTTCTTCGGGCTGTTGGTCAGCCCAGCTGCCCTCCGTCGCATATACGTGACTGCATATGCGCGATTATTTCTTTCTTACTTCCATTTTTTTTTTTTTCTTTACATTTTTCCCGCCTTTCCTTTCGCTTATGCAACAGCAAAGTGTTATTAACCCTTGGATGCCTCGTTACTCGTGCTACGGATCATTATCGCTGGACTGTGAATTTTTATGCAGATTCATATTGAACGAGACTGTCGTTTAAAGTATTTACCTGATCCTGATAGAAATACTCGGGATATTTTATACGTTATTTATTTTGTGTTACGTGCATTTTGCGCAGATTCGTGCTTCAAAATTTGCTACAGATACACACAGGGATTTAATTATAGTGACGAAGGTTTTCTGATAAATTTTATTTTTAATTTTTAACATCGTTTTGTTGTTTTTTTCAATTTCATATTCAATTTTGCGATAAAAAGATCAGATACAAACGAACAGGTTTTTTTTTATTACGTCAAAATATTTACAACGAACGCGGAAAAATACTATCGATTCTTCTTGATAATTTTTTTTACAAATTTACGTATATATACATTTTTTGTAATTTTAAAGTATGATAAATTTAATTTGTTGTGTCTAAATTACTATACTTGTATGTTGTTTCATATGCGTTTTGTAACGGATGAATTTGTTAATTTTAGGATATGCTACTCTAATAGAAGAACAACCAAAAAAATTTTAACTGCAAGACGTTCGATATCTTCGAAGGTTAAATGATTTGATTATTTAACGAATGCATAAATAATATTTTAATTTATATATTAACAATAATTTGAAGCTTTACTATCTTCTGATATATTTTCACTCAGAAAATGAAAAGATTATTAAAGAAAATATAGAAACTGGTATTTTGATACCTGGCTGCCTAGATTGAGATATTAAATCATCGGAAACAAAGGACCGATCGTAAGAAAAATCATTTTCAACAAAATTTTCGCAAAACATCTCACATTCTCATGTAAGATTTAAAACCTCTTTCAAACGAATCCTCGCAGCGTAAAAAAATTCGATGTTATCGAACGCGACCGATTTTCAAAGTTTTAATTTCGCGGATATGTCTGTAATACACGAAGCGAGAAGAGGAGATAGCTACATGGATGGTTTAATTACGGGGAAATTAAGGTCATCCTTGAGGGACATTTTTGCATATTTTCCTTGATCTACTTTTTCTTTGCTTCTTTTTTTTTTTTAGAATATTTGCCTTTGAATGATGCGAGAGTTTATGAATAATTTTATTAAATCCATTACGGAAGAAGTAACAGTGTTACAGATAGTTCACTTTCTTTGAAAAATTATAGAATCTAAAGGAAGAAGTAAGTCACGAAGAAAATATAAAACGAATCGTTGGCATTTCTTTCTACGATCATAATGTCGAGAAAGCAAACTCGAATATTGAAAGTTGCAAATAGAATATCGTGTTGATGCATCGTTCACTCCTTCAATTCTCAAATCCATTGTAATTTCAATCATGAAAAAGATTTTTCAATGTTTTTACATACTATGACAATTTATAACATTGATGTAACATATGTTCATCATATTAAAATTGTTTAAAAGAATATATGTGTAAATAAATAGAAAAACACGATCTTAAAAAAGTTTATATACGATAATCATATTTCTGTTAAGCGAGAAAAATCTATTCCAATAACAATTATAATAATAAGAACACATTTTTACTTTAACGTACTTTTACTCATGATATTATATGCTCTGATTTATTTAAATTTTCTAAGAAGCATCCTCATTTTTTAAGTACTTGTGTAACTTTATTCAACAAATAAATTAGTAAACTTGTAAAATATTTAAAATTATATTTATTTTTAAAATTTGGCAGATTTTTTAGACTGTACGCACGTTCTTACATATTTCATGCATTGTATATGTAAGAGTTTTCCTAAATTCGTAAAAATTCGCAGTCTTGTAATATATATATATTAAAAAATTATTGTCATTTTTGGATATTATTAAGGATAACGTTAAGACACAAAGATATCGTCTGTGACTTTAAGTTATACATACCTGGTATTCGGTTTACGAGAAAGTTACTTCTTCCGTGACACGTACTTTACGACGGGATCAAAGAAAATTTAATTCACTCTCACTTCATTAACGTCCTGCGAAAGTGTAGTTCCAATTTTTTTCTTTTTTCCTCTTTTCCTTTTTCTCGTCCTCGATATGAAATTAGGTGGGCCTTTTTGCGTGTGCCGCCGCTTCCTGCGTCCTAATAGCTCACAATTAACGCGTAATTACGCTAATCGAGCTCTATGCGACTTCTTTGTTTAAACTATTGCGTATATTTCTCCAATGATTTCGTATTTTCGGGAAAACTTTTTTAATACTGTTACGGCTATTATACTAGAGAATTCCAGAGAATTTTCTTCGTTCTCATTTTCCCTTCTATTATACTTAGATGGTAGAATTTAATACAAATTTATTGATATAAATTTGCCAAGGAATAGTGAAAAAATATGAAAAAGTTATTAGAAAAACACAAGTAAAGTAAGATATCTTTTTTGGAAAAGATTAAAAAAACTGTATTAGATTGTTGTAAATGAAGTAGGCGAATTTTTAATGGAAGTATAGAGTTTCCTTTTTTTGAAAATGATATTAATAAAATTTCTGAATGACCTTTGGAAATTAATATTACGAGCAAGTTTATGAGCAACCTCCATTAGGTTGAAGTTTCGAGTTTTATAAAAAATACTCTGGAACTTGATAATCATTCATGGCTCATTTTGATGGCTAAAATCTACCTAAATGATTTTTATAATAAAAACAATAAATTCGTTTCAAAGTTTCAATCCGAAAAATTATAAATTTAACAAGTATGATTTAACAGCACTTCCAATCATTAAATTTTTAATGATACACGCTTTAATCATACACGCTTCTAATATTTCTAGTTCTTATTAAATCTAATACAAGGCACAAGAAACCACAACAAAATTATTTATACAAGTTAAGTTTTTTTTTCAAAGTGTTATAAAATACTTTAATTTCAGAAATTACAAAACCTAGACAGAATAAATTTTTGGACTTCCTTTTTTGAATCACATCATTTATACATACAACAGTATTCAAAATTCACAAAAAAAAAATTAGTCAAACAAAACATTGCGTTGATCTTCAATACATCAAATGACGCAAGGAAACGGAGAAAGACAAACGTGGACGTTCATTTTACGATGGAATTGACTGGTTTTCGTATAATATAAATACGCGGCCAAGCAGCGGTTGCCGCTATTTTTCACCAAAGAAAACGAGCATGGGCCATATTGTAGCTGGGGTAATAGCATAGCATAGTGGGCCATCAATCTCCGCAGCAATTTATTGCCAGAATTTTTCTCTGTATCGAACGCGAAGAATACCGCGAGGTATTCTCGGTGATCATCGGTTTAACAGGCATCGGTTGACGCGTGGTAAAAATGGATCCTCGAGCCATTCGATTCTTTTGCGACTTTGTTGCCAACAAATTGTCCGGCGTGTCGCGCGGCTGACAATGGACACGTACGCCGCGGACGTACGCGTGCCAAAGTAATTGAAAACCTTTGAAAGCAAATTGTGAATGAAACGGTTTTAAAATGGATTCGGCGATACGGAATGATTTATCGCTGATGACACCTGTTTTAATACTGTCGATTTGGCGGATGAGCTACAATCAAAAAGGTAGAGGGAAACGGTAAACGTGTAACATTAGTCACGGTGATTACGGCAACGTGATTTTGGAGTTTGAATTCGTCGAAGTTTTATTGGAGAGTTTGTCGTATTTTTTCATCGCTATGAGGCAATCGTTTATTTCAATATCGCGGATGGTTATGCGGAATTTGTATTTCATAAATTTAGTTTGCACGTACACGCTGTAAATGTGTATCGTAATATTTGTAATTGATATGTTTGCAGATAAACTAAATTAACCAATATATCAATATTTCAAACGTGTAATACGTATGAAATAAATTTCTACTTGCACTCCTTTTATTTTAATTGGGTTTATAAAAGTACGAATTTGCACGAACACCGTGCTATGATATTCGTATATTGATGATAACGCGATAAATATATATTCTGCAACTTGAAATTTCCTACAAACGCGCAACACTTATTTGTTATAAACTTCCGCACAGTATGAAATGCCCGAGTAACATTGGCAGAACATTCAAATACCAAGCCATTTGAACGGTACAATAGATAATAGAACGTTTTGACAGCGGAACAGTAGAATTTCCAACTAACAAGGTATTTCTACACCAAAAGTTCTGCCACGGTGCAAAATTTTACCATCGATTCCGATTCTAACGATCGTTTGACGCGAATCAAAGCCCCGAGACCCTAAACCTAACTTGGCCAACCGCTTACATATATTACACGCATACGTCAGGGGACGCCGTAAAGTCGGATTTCCCCGTACATTATGTACTAACGCTAACAAGCGACCGTGTCGTTTGTTCAAATTTCAACGACAGGAAGCAGCACGCCGGAACGTCGAAATAATTTTCGCTAGGTCGTGCAGCCGTGGCCAAGAACGTCCGAACGTAACCGAGTAACGTAACCGTGTCTCTGCTTTGTTCGCCGAGAAAAGGGTAAAGAAGAAGAACGTTGGCAAGAGAGAGAGAGAGAGAGAGAGAGAGAGAGGAGAACGCGCAGGGGTCAGAGAGACGAGAAAGAGAAACGTCGCGGGGGTGTAGGAGGACCGAGAGTCAACCTCGTTTCATTTAGTCTTGTCCTCGGCCCGTTTCCTTCGCGCACGGGTTTTGTTCTCCACGACTTTTCTCTCTCTTTCTCACCACTGTCCACTGTCCCTGTTCCATCCTCGTCTTCCACCCGCTATCCCCGGCCTGTTTCCGGCTTGGACGCTCACCTCGTCCACTATGTGGGTCAGAGACATTGCGTACACTCTACGGTAACTGTAGCGACGTGTCGGTCGCTTCGTCTGCGCTCTGCCTACGACGATTGAGCAGGTTCAAAATTTCACTTGGAATTCCGCGACGGAATGCCAAGGAATGGGATCAAGCTCAGAACGTAGCTGCGAATCCGAGTCAAGTCCGATATCCGAGTATTGAAGTATTATTTCATAGATTTCGAATATTACTCTCTCTCTCTCTCTCTCTCTCTCAATATATTTAATATATTTTATATTATGTTATATTATATTATACGTTATATGAAATATATTTCAACGAATACGCTTGCAATGGAAGATTAGTCTTATAGTCAAATAGTTAAATTCATTGTACTTTTCATTGTACTTCAATATGCATTTACAGGTATTCAATATACCAACATACGGTATATATACGCATCAAACTTGATTTATATAAAATATATAATCATATTTGTATAATATATATATTTCAACAAGATTTTACACAAATCAAGTTCGATGCACATGCACAAATTTAATGTTTACAATATATACATTTCATCAAATATATAAATTTATACAAGTCGAGTTTGACATCTAACACAAGTTCCGTTTCATCGATTTTCAGTACTTGGAATGTATTCGTTTTGTACAAGCTGAGAGATTTCGAGTTGATACCTACAAATTTTTCGAAAACGTGTACACAAGTAGTTTAATGTTTATAAAAGTCCAAGATTTCGCTATAAATAGTATACAAATTTTGGAAATGTGGTCTTTTGCAGTTTACAATTAGTCACACGTACACACGTGAAACGATTAGACTGAGAACAGTCTCTGCTTTTAGGCGGAATTTCCTAAAAGTGTCAGTTGCATGCATGTCAGATGCATTTATACCGATACAATGAAGAAGAATGTTTCTGTTTCGTGTTCCAAACAGAAGCATGCTTCATCGAACCGAGAAAATCGTTCACCTGCAACATTTGGGAATTCCTTGAGTTAACAATCTAACTGTTATTAATATTCATTCATTATTAATGATCAAACTTACATTATTATTAATTATCAACTTGTATCGTAGTGTACATTTGAAGCAATTTTAGTAAAATGTAGATAGAAAATTATAAAAATATTTCATTATAATCTGGAAATTCCGAAACAAAATTGTAAGAATGCTAAATAAAAATCGATTTATGTACGTATTAAAATGAAAATCATGCCCGAATATTTCAAATCCTGAACACGAACGTTTTTAATGCTTCAAAAAATCACGGGACATGCGTCCTGATGAACTCTCAAAGACTGAAACTTTATTTTCAATTGTAAAACAGTATGAATGTACCACTTAGCCCTTTAACGCACGCATAATCTTACGATCTGAGTGATTCATTTTTTGAAACTGACAAATTGCAAAATTTGATAAAGATTAAAAATCTCACGAATGTTAAAAATTTGCCTCTAAAGGGTTAAAAGGTTCGAATCTAAATGCGAGGTACTCGATTCTATTTCTGTCTGTCATTAGTCGAATCTACTTGGTATTATATTGTTTTCATTTCTGCAAGTATTCGTGAAACCTTATACATTATCTCGTTTAAATCTCAGTGTACCTACTCGCAAGTACCATTGAAAATACTTGCAAAGATTTCGAGTCCAATAACGAAAGCTTCGAACCTACTTGTGAGGCACTCTAGGAATCTGTCAACCGTGAACGCGTATGAATCGAGAACGATCGCGACACGACGATATGATAGTCCGACTCCGTTCGTCCTACCGTAGGGCAGGATTTCTCAACGTTTCACCGTCGAACAGACGGATAATTTGCTTGTCCAAATGCCGGGAGAATTTTTACCCGGGTTTTCTGTTTGCACGGTGCAACGCCCGGGATCCGGCATCGTTCGCTAGACAGAATTAACGCGAGCTTGTTTCTGACGGACCGGTAAAAACGAGAGGATTTCAGAAAATCGTGTAACGTAAGGGGGAAGAACGTTTGCTCGTTTGCTTCTGACGTGGAACTATGCCAAAGTGCTGGGAGATACGTCGTTAGATATTTTTGTGAAATTAGAAACTATTACAGACCAAACAGCAATTTGTCAGCTCGCTATGTTACGAGTGTACAATAGGTAACACAGGTTACTCAAAAAGTTTTGGATCAAATACAAGTTTGAGATAAATAGGAGATAATTAGGATTTTGGAAATAATTTGAAAAATTGTACTCAATATGCTTCTGACTGGAGGTTCTCGATATTTATAAATATTTGTTTAAAATACGTTGCGAAATTGGCAATTTCAATTCAACAAAAGATTCCAATGTTTTTGAGTACTTTTGAATTAACTCGCGTCTAACTCACTTTCTTGACAGGTGTACTAGTTTGTTTAAATATTATAATAACAGATATAGTGAGGTAAGAAGATATTTTAGATATTAATTCTTGGAATGTCCTTCCATGAATACGTTGATTTTAAAAATTTGCAAATGACATTATATTAATTCAATCCTCTATAGTATCGTATAATTTCAAACTTATTATATTCATATATGATTTTGAAAATTTTATTTTGCGTACTTGATGTTTCACTCTTGTATTCGATACATCGTTACAAAAATATTAAACAAATTACTTGTTTAAACAATTATTAGTTCCTAGATTTTAAATTGGAGTGAGTACCAATAATTAGTTAGTAATTCTTTTTTCTTTGTAGGTAAACGATAGTCTATAATATTGGTAGTTAATAAAAAAAATTGGCGATCACTTATATTATCTCACATTATTATAAGATACATCATGTAATAAAAAATTATTTGAAAATTCGTGGAGGTAGTGCCGAGAAATATTTTGTGAGAAATATTAATTGCGTCTATAAACTTAACTAATGAAACCGAGAATTTCTGACAGGCTCGTTTAAAGATAATATTAATTTTAGAAGACTAATTTTGAATTTTGGAAGCACGTACTTACGTACCATCAAAGTTCGGCATGAAAATGAAAGTTTGTCCTAGTAAGTATTAGGAGAATAATGAAGTAGGTTTAGGCGAAAGTTAAATTTCAGAAATTCAAGAACTTTTCAAGAAATGTTCGAAAAATAGTCGAAACTTTAGAAATTGGCAACTTTCGAATTGTTATCCATTTAGTTCTGCTTTGTGATGTGGCTAGTTTTACAGTGAATTTAAGAAACGACTCTGCTGTTCCTTCCCAACGCATTTCAATTTCGTATTATCGAAAGCTCGTCCCGGCGTAAGAGCGAAGCTGAAAAGATAACCACGTAGGAAGTTGCTCGTCGCGATATCGAAAAAGGAAAATAAATTGAAAAATTTACGATAAACTTTTCTTTCAATTTGGTTCTTTACACAAGTAACTGTTACAAATATACTGTTACAAGGAAAATCAAAGTAAAACTAGATCTTAAGCATACAATGATTAATACAAAACTCTAAAATGAATATAATTAAATAAAAATTTTATTGCTATTAAATATTTATTATCAATTGAATAAAAATTGAAAGTTTTATTAAGAATTTGTTCAAAAGTGTTATTTAAAAATTAATAAAAATTATTAAATAGTTTTGTAATTGCTATAACAAATTTTTAAAAAGGAAGAAATCTGAAAAATGACGATAACAGATAGAGGCACGTATACATATACCGATAGATAGAGACACCGGATATAATATCTAATATCGTCCCTAACATGTGTAGGAACGTCGGAGTTCATCCAAATTTCCAGATATCCAACCAAAACAAGTTATCAAACCCAATCTTCATTAAACCTAAATTCACCGTATCTTTTTTGTCTTTATTACTGTTTTCATGTAATTTGTAAGTTTTCATGTACAATTGTACTGGCTTCCACAATATCTTAGTTGACAACGAATAAACTAATTAATTTTTTTAAATTTTACATATATGTAAGACTTAAGATGTTTCTCTATAGGTTGTAGGAAAACTATGTCAGCATCTAGGTTCTATAATTACATAAAGCTGCATAATATACTACATAAAATATAGTTCTCTTTCAATACACAAATTTTAATAACAAATATAAGCTTATTATATCCAAGTATAGTTAATTAGTCTTTCTAATGAATATAGTTTTCCAAAATAAATAAATTTTTCTAGATGACCTTATACTTTAGATGAACAAAGCAATATAATTCTTATCAGTCTCGTCAGTCATTTAATATTACAATTAACATGTAACAACTTTGTTCATATAAAATATTTATAAATAAGCATATATGTAAAATTTCAAGCTCTTAACCCTATTACTTTTTAATTTAGTCGTTAATTGAAAAATCCGAAATGGAATCTCTTCAAAGAAGAATAATTTGATCATTTTACCTTTTTATCATTTCTGAGAAAAGGTGAATCGGGATTTTTAAAGGGATTTGCCACAGACTACTTTCTGGTTTTGTCCGTTAATCTATAAAACGGGAAAAGAAATTCGTTTTTTGCGCTAGATTGCGTTCGGAGAATAACGCGACAAAAGATTTTCAACGGATTGCGCGGATGGTCGGAAAGTAAAAACAAAAGGGGAAAGAAAAATATTCCATCGGTGTCAGAGAGGTCATCAGACTTCTTCCTTTTTACTCGGACCTTCCTTTTCCGCGAGTCGACTCTCATCCCAGGTGAGAAGTCAACCTAATCCTAAGGGATAAGTTTTCATCACGTCCGGCTAGCTTCTGCGTAGCTGCGCGCTTCCTGACTTTGATTCTGTTGAATGCTCGTCTTCCACGTTCGACAGAAATGACCATCGACCACTTTTCCACTCGGCAAACATTAGATTTTTACAAATTAATTCGCGATCCCCTTTTAAACTTGTCGTTCGTTCGCGAAAAATCTGAGGAACAGTTACTGTCACTTTTCCTACGTATAGATCATTACAATTTAATCGATTTATACAATTATGTCTTTGTTCAAACAGAAATCAATATTAATTTTGGCAAAAATTGTCTATACCTTTTCCATAATTGTAAAAAAATAACATCTGAAATAATAATATAGTTAATAACAATCAATGTCGATAGCAAGGAAATATTTAGAAATGATGTAAAGGAACTGGTCAAGTCTAGTCTCAAAATATTCTAAAATGTCTAAGACTTACTATGGTAAATAATACAAATATGTATTATTTTCCATAAAAAGTTTAATTTAAGTAACAAACTGTAATTATTTTTCTCACGTGACGAGTTTTATTACACAAGAAACTCCCATTTCCTCATGACGAGTATACTCGTCGTTCACAACTAAGAAATTAAACGCACTTACAACATGATATTTTCCGTTCCACGTGCGAAACATACAACAAATCCCGCGCAACAGCCGACGTGATATAAGCTAAATCGTCCGCCAAAACAAATTCAACGATAAAATACACCACAAATGACAAAATATTCAACCTATTCACCAAAATCACGCAAGCGAGCGAACCCCTAATCACTTCGAGCAGAGTGCTAATACGAAAAATAGCAGAAAGGAGAACGGAAAAATACAATTACAGGTTGTTTCGATCGCGAGAGCGTGAAACGAAGGCCGACGTTAGCCGAGAACGAGCCGGAGATGCATTATTCAACGTCAGCCTCATATTCCGCGAGACGCGAAAACAGATTCACGGCCAGATAGCGAAACTCTTGACTCTGTGGTTTCGGGCGAGAACTTCTTCGACAGTTCGCGGCGAATAAACAGGGAGGGGGAAACGACGAGGGGGTTTGCCATTTCCTCCGGCGTGCAGGGTTCTGCGCTAAAGGCTAAAGGAAAACCTACGTATGTATGTATATGTATATGTATATATATATACTACTACTCGGCCACATGAGCGTGTCACGAGTTGATAGGCTATCTCTTGGCTCGTTGATCAGAGAGGATAGAGAAAAAGGCGGATATGTCTGTACAGCTCAGGCGAAGCTCTGCTGGATCGATCTCGATTGATCCTCGGACATATGCTCGCCCGGCACGACATCCGGTACGACGTTGCTCGCGAGAAAAAAGGAAGAGGAGAAGTGTTTCGATCTTCAGTGTCGTTTTCATTCGGTTGGACGAGCTGCGAGATGGAATAAAGCGAGGATGTGAAAGGAAATGTATAAAAGTATTCTTCGTACGCTTGGAATGGTTCCCGAATGTGGAGAATTCTTGGGAGAGGATTACGCGAATACAGGGTTTAGAATTTTATATTTGCGGCAAGTTTATGAGACATTTTATTTAATATTGTTTGCCTTTGTATTGTATTGTAATGTTCGTTTTTTTAATGTGGCATGCCATCGTCAAAGACAAATTTATACTTATTTCTGTTTCACTGCAAATGAATGATCTATATCTAATTCGTCAAAAGTATATAGATTGATTTTTTGACCGACTTGTTGAACAATAATTTTTACACCTTTCATTGTAAATAGATCATAAGAATCTACATTTCCGTCCATGAATCATTTAACACAATCAAAAAATGGCTACGATTTACATTAAAGATATTCGTTATTATTTTTTAAATCCCTCTTACGTAATTTTTACAGATCTTTAAAGTGCGTTTTGGACTCTTTTTTAAATTTCTTCGATTTTCATTAAATGATTCCTGTATTTTACAATTGGCGCAGTACAATCTCGTCATTTTGTATCGAAAACTTTAAATTTCAGTTCATTGATCGATAACATTCATTTACATCATATTAATACCTAGATATTTCTAAATTATTGTAATATAAAATACAATTCAAATTAATTTCTTTAATGAAATGGAATCTTAACATATAACAGTTAATATTAATAAAAAGAGTAGCTAATACTCGGTCGAAAACTCGGTAGAAAAATCAGCTATTTGTTAAAACATGAAAATATCAAACTTTTAACAGAAATCGCGCCAAATATCCAATTATTTATGCACGATAATGTATGTATTGTTTATCTCTCATCGGAACATTGCTGCAAACTAGATAAATGTAATAAAATTAAACAACAGAATTGTAGCGAATAGCCGGTGACCTGCGAACGGAAGCGAACATCAAAATTTGAAAATCTAAATGAGACGTCGACGCGGAGAGCGAGACTATTCAGCAACTTTACCAAACACTTAATCTAAACGCTTCCTCCGTCCAAACCAATTCCAAGCGAGACTTCATTTTGTCCACGCGTATCCACAGATAGAAACGCATACGTACATATATACCGCATAGTAATTTCAAACTTTCAAAGAAAATTCAGGAAACGATTCCGCATGTATTGATAAGCGTACCAATTGTCAAAACGTTTCATTCTAAAAGTCATTCAGCAATTGAACCCGTAGTGAAATCGCGCAGAAAACAATCGTGAACAACAGTCGACAAAGTTGTCGCGCCTGCGCTCGTTCGTCGACTATTTCGAGGGATCTTTCAATTCTCTCGTCGAATGCGGAAACAAAAGAGCCAAAAGGAGAAGGCTCGTTCGCTGGACGAGGCAAAAGGAAACGAAAAAACAAAGAGAGGGAAATGAAAGAAAATAGAGCGGAGAGATAGATAGATAGAGAGAGAGAGAGAGAGAGAGAGATCTTGGTATCAGCGTGAGTTGGACTGGATCGTTCGACGAGAGACCAAAGTGGACAAGAGGGAGAGAAAGAAAAAAAAAAAGAAGAAGGAAAAGAAAGAAAGGGACGGAAAGTTGACGTCAGTAGCGTACGCAAGCGTTTAATCCGACGCGATAGAGGCTCGCTGCGATGCGAGAGGCTTCTCCATTCGAATCAATACGACACACGTACGCCGGGCTTCTATATCTGTATGAAACGCGGCACGTCGCATTATCGTCGAATCCCGAAGCGTACGAAAAGTTGTCGGCGAGCTGTGTCTTCTCTCCCTCATCTTCTCAGTCTCTCTCTCTCTCTCTTTTTTCGCTCCTCTCGCGTGCAAGGAACGGACGATTTCACTCGGCGAAAATCCCGAGATATCGCTGCGAAAGTGACGCTCAAGAGACGGAAACTCCTCGCTGTTCGTTCGATTCGGGACGAGCTAACGAGAGACGTACGGATGAGCCACGATTGTGCAGAATAACACGGATTATTTAGATAACATAGCATATCTTTGAATTCTTATTCCTTCTCCTTTTGTTTTTTTTTATTGGTGCACGGTCAGTCGCAAAAGCCTATATACATCTGCTATATACATCTTCGTTTCTTCATCACGTATACATAGTTTCTTTAGATGTCTTCTTTTATTTATAAAAAGGGCAGAACATACAATTGTGCATTGAATGTTAAAAGCAAGTATCCAAAAAGTGTATATTTTAGTAATGTCATATATTGTATCTTGATAAGAAATCAACATATTCAAGTATATAATTTATACTAAATCCAATTTCACTAAAGTTGAAGTTTACATTAAATAATTGATTGTTTAAATAATTTTAAACAATTGAATATGTTTACAACAATAGTGATATGATGTTCAATATTCTACGTTTAGCAACAATAGCTTCCAGAAAATATATTTCTAGATATTCAAATACTTTTGTGACTGAAGTTGCGACTTTTATTTTTAGAGATCTACAAATTTTAATTTTAAAACTGACAAGAGATCTATAAATTACACCGACAACATATCTCTTGTCAGTTTTATGTGTGTGTGTGTGTGTGTGTGTATATATATATATAGAATTTGATACGAATGATTTTCTTTAGATTCTGATTTTGATACGTGAATTTTATGCATTTCACACGAAAAGAGACATGAGATATGTTTTCTGTATAATAACGAGTCGAATAATGATAAAAAATGACCAGTATTATACTAATTAGATGTTATTACATTACTTCCTGGCCGAGAGGTAAAATATACTTGAAATTTATTTTAGTAGAGCTGCAAGTTTCCTGTGGAATGGCACCATAACTCATCTTATGATTTATACAGTACATATTCGTCTTGTTGCTTCGCGCTTGCAAGGGATGAAACAAAGGGAATTAGGAAGACAAAAGTGACTGCTCCCAACGCGAAGTAGCATAGTTTATGAGTGGAACTCGTTTTAGCGTGATTTTCCTACAAATTTGAGTGAAATGTAATCGTTGCTTCAGCACTCTCGTATCGCGGGACAACACGGTATTTAAACAACCGGTGTTTATTATTGCAAAGATATTTCGCCATTCGTGCCCGTCAAAATATTTGTCGAATTACAATTCTGTCCTGAAATGCAAAACGAAGAAGAGCAAAAGAGAAGAAAAATATAAGAAAATATAGTAAAAAAAAGTATAAAGAAATATTTGTAGAAGAAGGAAGCATTGTGTTATTTATTAATTCACTTTGTACTTTAAGAAATTCTTCTTAACCCTATTATTAATCTCGTTTTATACTTTAAGAAATTCTTCTGTTCAAACAATAAGCTTCGGTTTCAATAAGTTTCGCTGGAAAAGAGTATTGAAGTTGGTAAGAATTTCTTACTATCTGGAAGATTAATAAATTGTACAATTCTTCTTCTACAAACATTTTTTTACAGCTCAATATCCCATAACTTTGTATTTTAGAATATTCTCTTATATCTTGCATCTTGACGCTGACGGAATTTTCAATGATAAATACGTGTACGAGCGTTATAAATTTCTTGCGATCTAAGTGATTAATAGATAGTACAATTTCTTCTTTTGCAAACATTTCTGTGTATTTTTATACGGAATTTTAAATTACAAATATCCAGGAATATTAAAAACTTCTAGCGATATAAAGGATTAATAACTTTTCCCATATTTCGTTATATTTCTTATGCGTTTTCTTTTTTCTCTTTTTGTATTCTGACGCTAGCAGAATTTTGGAATGTAAATACGTGTACGAAGGTTAAAAATTTCTCACAATATAATGATTAGTAATTCTTCTCTCACAAACGTTTCTTTACGTTTCTTTTATATTTTATATCTTTCTTTGTGATACTCTGTATTTTGACGCTGGTACAATTTTATATTTTACAAATACGTACGAATATTAAGAATTTTTATTCTTAATTTTTATATCTATTATTCTATATTTAAGAATATTCCATATTTTTATATCTATGTATAATGAATATTTTATATTCATAATTTTACATTTTATATCTCGCACTTCGCTGGCATAATTTTAAATTACAATCCTTCTCTTCGATTCGTTCTTCTCTTTTTGATCAACGAACAAGAGAGAAAGAAATAATAATTTGCACACTGTGAATGTGTCGTTAAACACCGGAGCAAAGAGGGCTGAATGAGAAAGAGGACGAAACATAACAAATTAGACAAGCAGATCCCCGCAAAATTTAACGGAGATTGAATCGACGATACGATTGCTCGACGAACTATCGAAAGCTCTTCGATAGGAAAGCCCGGACGTTCTATCCAGCTAACCGGAAGTGGCTCTTGTCTCGCCCCGGTCCGTAAAGTGTTCCGTCTATCCCTTTCCTTCTCATAACGTCGATGCTCTTGCAAATGTCCTGGAAATGGAAAAGGAGGCTTCTGAGATCGATTCGGAGATTGGACCACTTCCGACCTCCCCTGGGTTTGGCTGTCAGCCACGATCCTGTGGTTGCACCGATCGCAGTTTCAATGTTATTTAACCTCCTTACACGTTTCAGCATTAATCGCGGCCGCGATTACGCTTTCCACGTTTCGAGTCCAAGTTTCTTGGAAGCCGACAGACATATCTACAGAACTTGAGAAAAGTTGCCTTTCTTCGTGATGAATGGCCCCATCCGATATTGGAATAATAATAGAATTTAGGTTGATGCGGACTGGATTTGCTTACGTCGGCCGCATCCACTTCGATCGCGTTCGATCCACTTTCCCTCGATTGACAAAATTATCAATTTCGTCGTGAAACAAAGGAAACTTTCCGCGATCGAACTCGCGTTATCCGAACACACTGTTATCCGAACGTTCCGTCCTCCCAAGATGATATTAATTAGTACGACAAAATATTTAGTTTATTCTTTTTATTTTAGACAGTGATATTTATACTAATAAATATATTGAGAATAAAATATATATTAGTAAATATATTGAGGAATAAAACAAGAATCGTAGAACAATTCATCTGAGCTCATTTTATACTATAAAGCCTTGTTTTTCACGGTAACTGCTAAATTCCTCTTTTTCAATATTTTTAGATCATTTCAAAGGGAATAAGCGAAGACACTTCTCTCGCAAATTTTGTAAATTCAGTCGTCTTTGTGGACAATGAAACAATTAAATCTATCATAATTTTGAAGATTGAAGATTAAAGTCTCCCCTTTACGACGATCTCCTAAAATTTATCGTACAATTTTGTTTTTTGCAAAGTTTAAAATATCACAATTGAATTGAATATACGAATATTTTCTATAATACAATGTAGAGTCGTTCAACTGTAACAGATTATTTTTCTTGTATAAAACTTGTACAAAACTATTTTATATATAATAAGTTTATAATTCTAGAAAAAAGTTACTAAAAAGATTTTAATAAAAAGGAATACTAATGTAACACATAGAAAATTGTGTTTAATTCTGAAACAAATCAATTTCATTTGCGAATCGTATAATTTTTCCACGAATGAAAATAATGAGTAGATATTGTTTTTTTTTCACATTTACGGAAAATTTGAAGATGCAAAAACATATAAAATTCTAATTCTATGTAGAAGAAAACATTTTCTATTTAACTTCTGTGTCTTTAATTACATTCGTGTGTATTTAAAAATGCAAAAGATGTATCTTTTTAGAATAAAATATTCAAATTATATAAAATAAATATAAGTCAGAAAAATATAGCGTTCCTAAATACTGAAATAAAATAAACTGATCTTTTTTTTATCTCCACTTTGATTTGTGATTTATTTCGATGAGTGACTCACTTGCTCTTTACAAAACAGAAAATAGAGAAATGAAAATACATTCCTCTCCAAAATTCCTTCGAAAATTTAAACTCAAATGAACATTAGTAAAATGTATTATTACAAGGTCCTGGAGTAAATTATTCTACAACCGAAAAAATTTTTATCACTCAGAACTGTTAAATCTAATTGTTAAGAAAATCTATCTTAACACAGAAAGTCAAGTATCGATCAAATACATTGACGTTAAAATTAAAAAAAAAATGGAACTACTTTGGCCCGTAAACGACTCACGTGTCGTTCAACATCAAAAAATTGATTGCTCCGTTATTATTCGAGAATTAGATCAACCAAACACTTTTATCTCTCTGTTAGTTAGTTCCGAAGACACTTCTGAATCGAAGACGCAAAGTAGGTTCTACTTAAGCTAGAAGTTCCTCCTTTCGTTTCTCAAATTATAAAGAACGTAAGCGAGAATGGTTTCTAAAGTTGAAGGCTCGATGGAGAACGGAGATTGAATCGCGTAACTGCAATTTATTTTCTTTCAAAGTTATTCAAAAGCGAATGCTCGAGTGATACAAAGAGCGTTATCTCGCTCGTTACACGCTCGCTACTGGTTTCCCCAGTCGGAAGCCTGATTCCACGCGGCCGACAAAAAAGAAATTGATAAAACTACGCTTCCACTCTCGAACGCAGTTGAAAGTTAACGACAGAATCAAATTTTCCGGTCAGATAAGGAGATACGAACCTGTTTTCGAGGGGTTTTCATCCGAGGAAATGGGAATGGATGATAATCTCTCACGGTGCCGTCCAGCAAATTGCAGCTACTCTTCGTAAAACACAGCGTCCAAGGAATCATTTCGATTCTCTAATTCCGCAAAAAGCACCTGTCTTTTTATTCCAGCGAAAGGATAAAACGCGCAGTGGGAATTATCGTTTTTAAAATGCAGAGTGTTTGCACTATTAATCCTCGACGCTTCAGCATGCAGAAATTGTTACGCGTGGATGAGTTGAGAACAAATTTCTGCGGAGTATCTCAAACAAATTAATCTTCTGACAGAGTTGGTATAATTAGTTATTCCATTTACAGTTGCAGTTAAAATATCCGCGTGCAATGAAGAGTAACTTCTTGATGATACGTTTAGAAAAAGTAGTTGAGAGTTTGGATACAATTTTACTCCACTTGTGCTTCATACTTATGTTAGTTTAATATTTTATCAATTCCTGCACATTTTTTGATTGTAGAACGTATTGAAATACTCTGACAAGAAAATCACTATTGATGGTAGAAATATATATTATATCAGGCATATATATTATATAATATTATTATATTACATATATTATATCATACATTATAAGATAAAGATTATATTTGATAGATTATAAAAGAAGATTGTATTATATTACAAGATATATATAATAGCATGTATATTTAATTATATCCAAATATATTAAATTTTCTAATATTTGGTATTACTCACAAGTAATTATAAAAATTTGATATGAAAATGAAATTGACTTACAAATACGACATTATTATTCTATTCCAATATTATTCTTTTTCTACATAATAACATAATAATAAATAACACATATAGTAATAATAGATATTTATACAACAGTTTAAATTTTCCATAATTATAATGCAGTGATTTAGTGTATGCTATTTATTTATAATATTTAACACCGACGGGTATAAAAGAGCAAAAAAATTTATAATACAACAAAGAGGATTAAGCTAAGTCTTTAAAATGTTATAAACATATAAAATTTCTATTGGAAAATTATAAATTGATCGTCTTAATCATTTTGGTAGTAGTAGTAAAAGAAAATAACTTAACAATAATTATCTGCAAACACAACATTTGACATCATTTTTCTCCTTCATAATCACGTGAATATTCTAAATAATAATTATTAAAAATACAATAATAATTAATATTATTACGAATAATTATAATATTATACATTACAATATAACGTAATTACAATATTAATATAGTAACAGCAATAATATCGATAATTTAAGAACGTCATTTCATTCCACTTATGAAAAGAAAAATTCTGTCCGAACTCGGTGAGAATTTCATTAGTTGTTGAATCAGTGAAAAAGAAAACAAGATTTTGTCGGAATACGCGGTGACAAAGCCGTCAACTGTTAATATCAGCCGGTATTACGGAAGATCGACGGAAAAGGGAAGCGCGAGCGAGAATTGCTATCGCGTTGACTGAGAATTGTTCGACGGTAAGTAGAGTTAATCGTTCTGGTTCATTAAAGGGAGGTCTAAAACGCGATTTTAACCGAGCATCAAATATTCCGGCGAATCCGGCGGGCTGAATGGCACGAAATCACCGGCTCGAAGCGAACAGGGGTTTGGCATTATGCGGTTTGTAACCGATTGCGTCGGTGTGCACGCGGCGCCTCTGCGACAAAATTCATAGAGAAATTCCTATGCAACGGCGCGTCGTGTACGTGACGCGATGGAAAATTGAATTCGACGGGCTCTGGTTTTGTTTTCCCACGAACGTGCGTCGATATTTCGTAACCTTTCTCGATGGCCATCGAGAAGAAGCGACAATGTCGCTTGACTTATTTCGAGTGGATCAATCATTCTGCGGATTATTTTTC
Source organism: Melipona bicolor (assembly GCA_030673865.1). NCBI lineage: Eukaryota > Metazoa > Arthropoda > Insecta > Hymenoptera > Apidae > Melipona > Melipona bicolor. Next base: position 1,324,339 of record JAHYIQ010000029.1, read on the forward strand.
TCCGTCCGTCTCTCTCTCTCTCTCTCTCTCTCTCTCTCTCTCTCTCTCTCTCTCTCTCTCTCATCAACCGTTTTTTTTTCCTTTTGCCTTTTTACACGTGTTACATGTTTCGAGTGGTCGCTCGAAATCGAAACTCCATTGTTCGAAACTCCGGATTCAAAATGCTCGATATTCTTCACGAGTGCGCGCGAATTGATTACCACGGACGTCGGAAATATTCTCCAACTTCCGGAAGTTCAATACTTTCATATATCTGGCCGTCAGACTTGCAGAGAAACTTTCGGAACGTTGGGAATCTTTGAGTTACGGTTACTCGGGACAGGTCGAGGAGATTTCGAGGTGTAAAAATTCTGGTGACATCTTTCTTGCACAATGTACACTCGCCTCCACCCCCCGACTCTTCGACCGCTTCGTAACTTTTATGTAGATTTCTACAACTCTTTCTGTGTTCTTTGACTCTAACTTTTTTCTGTAATTCTCAACGTTGTTCTGGTACAATGTTTATTTTTTAGAACTTTTTTTCAGAGTTCAGCCCCTACTACGGTATCATACGTGTAATCTAGGATGTTTAAAATAATTGATTTACTTTACTTGGAGACTTAAAAGACAATAACGTGTTATTATCTATTGAATAAATACAAAAAGTATACGTGCAATACTTTTTGATTTGTCATATACACCTTGTTTGATATTAAACTTTTAAATTTTAGTGAACACTCAAAGTGCGTTAAATTTTTTTTAATAAGATTACTTATAATGAGATCTCTGTAAAAATTAATGCAATAGAACTAATAACAGGGAGACAGAGGTGTTCGATTAATAGAATTTTCGAATAACAAAGCAGCCAGTTTTCTCATATTAAATTGCTTCGGTTTTGAAGAACAATGTTTTCAAGATGTTCACAAAAAAATTATTAATGAAACTTAGTCTTCTTTATTGATATATTTGTGTTTTTCAGTGCCCACCTTATGTCTCCATTATCGTCTAGTAGATTCAGTCGTTACGCGCTAGATATTAAATACACTAGTTTTGCCCATTGCGTATTGATTTTCCTTTTCGTTAATGTAATACAATTTTCTTAATATCATGCAAAGACTAAAATTTATAATTTCTTTAATATTGTCTTATGTTATTTTGTATTTTTGTATCGTTTTCGTGTTTTTTTCTTTTTCAAGAATAGTCTTTTGATTTTTAACTTCTAAATTTCATATTAACTGCATAAAATTCCCGTAAATTTAGAAATTTAGGAGCACGTAACAAATTAAGAATTCATTCGTTTTTAAACATGTATCATTTCATACATTTATTCAATATATTAATATTGATATTGAACCTTTAATTTTGTTATTGATTATAAGACATAATACTCTAATAGAAACACAAAAAGGGTTAAAAATATTCTGATGATATTTCTGATCATGATAAAGTTCATTTCTGATAAAATTAGTTAGAAAGTCTTATTTTACGGAAAATGCAGTTCTTGATACAAGTGAGCACAGATTTGTTTTCGGTCGCTTTAAAATGTGAAACCTTTATTTTGCACCGGTTGTTTTTCTTTCTTTTATTTTAAATATTTTTATATCGCGTAACGAATGGGACTGTGAAGATACTTTTTTTCCTCTCTCGAAAATGCTACAAATTGTTATAGTGTAAAAACCGTAAAAACATTTTTTTGTCGATCGAATCTGCTATGGATTTAAAGGTTAGAGCCTCCCATTTACAATGACACTTCAAAATTTGACGTAAATTTGATTTTTATTTGCCGTTTTATTAAACGTAGATGAAATATATAATCCTCTATGTCGTGCTGTAAAAAATAACACAAATTAAGAAACACGATATTCGAGTTATCATTGTGAAAATGTTGCAAAGATCAATTATGAAAGTCTTGTTCATTGATCCGGTTCTTCTTTTTGATTTGTGCGACACTATACTGTACATATTCTACGTACTGTACATAAATAAATTTTCTTGTATTTTGTATTGACTATTATTGAGAACAAATGAATATCAAGTGAATGAGCGAAAGTATGAATAAGATAAAAAGTGTATTAATTGCCTCGTTTCTTTAACAGAACAGTATCTAATTTTTTGCTTCTTCGTATCTTTTCGAGTTGCGATATCGCTTATCACTTTTAACTATACAAATTGCTACTGAGAACATGATCGCCATTGAAATCATCTAGATACCACCGTACGTCGATTATAATATCGATGTCATTTTGATTAGAGATTAAGGGGTTATGTTGTAACACGACGTTAAAAAACCACTCTCAACGAACGTAATTCAATAAGTAGAGTATAAGAAATACGGCACTGCTCGCGAAGAAATTATTCGCGTAAACACTGAGACACGACGAACAACCGAGAAAGGAAGAAGACTCCTATAAACTTTGGGAGGAAAGTTTTCGCAATATCTGAGAAGACTGAATTAAGGAGAGAGCTGCAGGAGGAGAGTGCAAGAAGGTAAACACACCGCGAGATCCGACAGTGCCGGAACTTCCTCCAGGCAAACTAAGGGATGAAAGAAAAAAAGATTCATTTAAATGTTAAACGAACGATGACGCGCGATGCGATGAAGTAATAGTCTGGCGACAAATCCGTAGAATGTTGGCGACACGATATAAAATTGTTGTGTATTATTATTGTATATTATATTATATATTGCATTTTATTGTATTGTATAATAATATAATAATATAATAATATAATATTATATTATCGTGTATATTATTGTATATTATTATATAAAATAAATCGAAAAAGAAAGAACCAAATTTTTCCACATGATGCTCCGTTTTAAAAATTTTATTCCACACTTCTTACTTATTTTCCCATGCAGAATAATCTCCTGTTATTCTTCTCTGTTATTAAAATCAATTTGATTTAAATATAGCTGATTAATTTTCAGTTATCAGTTCGAATATCTCGAAAACGTGAAGCGTCACGCGTGAAAAATTTTATTTCTTCTCTTTCGATTTATTTTTACACGTCGAATCACACCCTGACGGATTGTACTACGATTTCGAGAGCACTCTGTATTATATAATGATACATATCAAGTATCTAAGTTTCGTTTCGTGAATTTTGAATATTATTCGAAAAAATAAAAATGTCTCGATGAATACAAATTAGAATCCATGTTACTTACCAACGTACAAACTCAATATATACAATGTGTACATTTCATCAAGTACAAATTTTACAAATGACGCACAATCACGGTGGATAGTGTTAATACACGTCGTGTTCTGTCGGTTTTGTTACACCGCCGCAACGACGTAATTAAAATATCGGTGTCGCGTGGACGGAGGCTGCTTCGGGAAACGGACGTTACGCTTGCAGATACGCCGAAACGATCGTGAAACACCATAAATTAATGAATCGTGGACAACGCAACGGAGGGAAGGAAATGCGTGCACGGTCCGTTGACTAATACACACGTGCGCTCCTAATACTCGTTGCCAACCAGGACGTGTGTATTTACGATTGTATCCTCGTGAATCTGCCGATTTCGAGCTTCCCGCCGAGTCCCTAGTTCCCTCAAGGGAACACCAGCCAATGCCAATGTGTGTGTGTGTGTGTGTGCTTGCACGTGTGCGCGTGCACGTGTATGCGAGCTCGCCTAATTAATTAACCGGATCGGACATCTGAATGCTGGCGGCAGCGTTTAATCCTCCCCGATCGGTTGGAAAAGTTTCGGTCGGATTTCATTTATTTAGCCTGATTCTGTCGCGGCTTTAAATGCGTTTAAATGCCCGCGGATGAATCAATCGAGCGGTTTTCAATCCTTCCGCGATTTAACAGGAAAGAGAGCCCGCAGCATGTGTACCGCGTTTTGTCTTTTAAATCCGTATCGCGGATGAGTTTATTCGCGCGTGATAATTTAATAATTAACAATTCCCCGGTGAATTGATAAACGAAGAATTTTAAATTCCAGCGTTCTGTAATTTTCAGTCGTAAATTTCACTCGTATGTGTATTGTCGTTGTATGTAAAGTATGGCCAATGGTTTCTTATTTCTTACAGTTGTCTGAGAAAAGGTGTAAAGTTAATTTTCTGTATTTCTGTAGTTTGTCTTAAAGAAAACATATTTTACCGATAATTCATTATTTATTATCATTAAATGTTTCAAGAATAAGAGTAAAAAATAATTTCATTTGTAATCCATCGCGCGTCCAATTGCATTTACAAATCGTGATATTGTTTCTTCTTTTTAAAGTATAAATACTATATATAACAAATATATGACATATTTCGTAATACAATTAGCATTTAATTTCTTAGCTGAAAATTAGCTTTTCGATGTAAATAAATATTTATTTATGTAGGTACATATATGTATTCCTAAAAATTATTTAACAATAATAATATATATTATTGTATTGCAATAATAATGTACGCAGTATATGTAATGTATATTATACAATAATATATTGCATTCCTAAATTAATTAACAATAATAATAATAATGTACACATTACATACTTCACTCTACAAAAATAGTACTTAAATGTTTGCATACTTTTGAAGAGGTACGTGATAAGAAATTAAATTTGCGATTATACTAATATTTTATATATTATCAATTGGAACGTCAGAACGCAGAACGAATTTTACGAACCACGTTACACGTAATAATTATCCGCACAGTTGACATTGTTAGCCTTTGAATTCTAAATCGCGTCCTTCTGGAACTATTTAACGTTTCATCGACGTTGCAGACAACTTCATCAAAGATGCACTAAAACACTGACGTCGTGGTTCGCTTGTATTTGCATCGCGAATTATTAATCGCGATTCGTTTACTTTTAATCAATATTCAAATAACCAAATCTACATTTAAAATTCTCCGCATACGCTCTCGCTCGAAAGTCAAGTTAACATTCGGTATTTATTACAAAGAATAGAATTTCTTTTTTATTCGTGAAATAAAATTCTTTCCTTAACACGGCTATATTCTTCAATTTGATTGTACGTAAAAAGGCGCTTGGGATAAAAATATCATGCAATGTAAAAGTTTGATTTTTTTAACCATAAAAAACGAAGTTCTAAAGAAGCATATTTTAACATATGTTATACACTAATACTTTTTATTTATGACATAAGAGTCACGTAAATTATTTGATTTTTTAATTTGATATGAATACATTTACTTGTTTTTATTGCATTTGACGTAGTCAGAAGGAATATACCTTATATTAACTTGTATAACTTTTTTCTTTTTATATATTGCTGTTTGAAGCAAATGTTTTTGTTGTTCTTCAACATGTGTCTTTATCAGTGCATTTTCTAAACAAAAATTTAATCTTTAATATTAATAAGTATTTGAACATTTTTTTAATACTAATAAATAAAAGTTTATTATTTAATAAAAAAAATAAAAACCATTTGTATTGACAAATTATGATTTTGAACGTCTAAAATATCTCGTTCGTATTGGGACAGAAATATTCACAGAATATTTTGTTACGAATAATATTTTCTATTACGAGTAAACGACGTAGTCGAAAACACTGAACTTTTAATTACCTATCGTGTAATTGCAATGTAAACGTGTACGCGGAACTTCATTTACATCTTTGAAGAATTAAAAAAGTTATATTAAAATAAATCTGAGGATGGAAATGTCCCGAGGGACGTGGCCGGGTTGGGTATTATGAAAATTCAACTCTCGTATAATGGCTCGTAACAAATTAAGAACAAAGTATATGTATTTAAAGGAAATGGAATGAAAGGATAACAATTATGACAGTATAATTTAAAAGAGAAACTACATTAATTAACAATAACGCAACGAACAATCAAAATCATGCCATTATTTACTCACGATGTAAAAGTGAGTTTTACTTTTTATTAACATAAGGGAAAATATACGCGACTTACATTGATAAATAAAACGATTTCTACAATAAATTCAAAATAAATTTTTCCTAACTTTGGATTTACTCGGCAATTCAAAGATGTTGATTTAGTAATTAATGTATCAACAATGAATATATTAACAATTATATGAGTATTTTACGAATTCTTTTGCACAAACGATTATGTAATTTCCTCGAGTTTGAAAGAAACGTAGCATACGTCGAACGAGAGGATGATAAATTTTCGCGAAAGAAGCGAAAGAATCATTCCGCGCCGGAATGTAAAACGCGTCGCTATTAACACTCGAAGCGTTAATGCCGTCTCGATGGCTAGAAATGACCTGATCGTAAACCATTACCACCGACGACAGTCCAATAAAAATTCAAATTAACCTCGCGGAAGGGGCGCGCGCGTGAATTAGCCGTCGGAAGGCGGTGAATCAATTCGATCGGGGTATAACCGCTTGGTGAGTTACTCCTTCGGAAACTATAAACTCGCTCCCGTTCAAAAACGTTATTAAATCACGCCGCGTTGACCGTGTCGAAAACTCTAAATTGACTGTGCAGTATCGGCGATCCGAGAATTACGATATCGAATATCGCCAATTAACGTCCGCGGGATCCGCCCTTCCGCGGTAATGTGTCGCGCGGGAGAAAAGTCGCGTCATAGTCGCGCCATGGTTATACGCGGAAGAATTAATTGGATGGAATAAATCGAGTTGCCGGTCGTGACGACACTGCAGCCGGTATTTACGGCTCACGGCCGGAATTCATCGGCGGCGAATCCACCGATTGCGACCTCGTTAACAGAACACGGTGAGATATCGACGTCGCGTCGGATCGGCCCGTTGGGCAGGATCGACGCGTTCGGTAATTTCTAGATCGACAAATTATTCGCCCCGCCATTAATGGGACACGCGCCAACATTATAATCGACGTCGGGGTGGATCGGGTGCGAGCGCGCGCGCGCGCACGCGGTCCACGGCTGGATTAATTAAAGGAAATCGATCGAGGTTATCGGTAAGATGCGACTCGGTGTGTAATAACGGCGATCTCTCCTGTGTTCCGTCCGGCCCAGACGTTTCTTTTATGCGAGGGTGGCTTTTCTTGTAGAACTGCCACGAAGGAAGAACAGATGGAGGTCACGCATTAATTTTTTTGCCGGTGCGTGTGCTCGTATAATTAATAATCACGCTATGTTTATTGATAAAAGTTAGCTCGTCGAATTAGACATTTTTTACACATTTTTCACATAACTCACAATTGTGCGGACCAAAATTTAGGGAATTTACAACCAGCTCCTCCATGTAGCTCAGTTAATTTCGCGCGTGAGGAATTTTTTCCGAAAAAATAACAATCGTCATGTTATAAACTAACAATAAGTACGTAGGCAACGGGACAGTTTCCAATTCGAGGCCTGGAATCATTTTTGTATGTCTTACGAAAATACCGGTGCAAAGTCACATTTTCGTGACAATGTGTTAATCAGGATTGTCATACAAATTTTTAACTGAAATTTGTTTATTCTTTAAGTTATTAATCTCAGAAAATGCGGAGAAAATTTTTGAAAAAACTAAATGACTAGAAGGTTGAACAATTTGGTTACAAATAACAATTACAAGTGATCGAAAATTTTATTTGTTGCCGTTAATCATTATTGACGAGTGAAATTCTGTTTCAGTCGCTTATAATGGTTATCGACAAGGGAAATTTGTAATTATCGATGAGGAAAACTCTAGTTCGATCGTTCGTGATAGTGTAAAATATTGTTTTGCATTCAACGAAAGCAATCCTCCACAATCATGTTAAAACATTTTAAAAATCGATAATTAATTATCAGCAAACGAAAGAGACTTTCTCTCACCGAGAACTGTTACAAGTAATCGAAATTCCTCTCGTCGATAATGGAAAAAATTTTTCTTAAAATCCGTAGTCAGAAATTGTTTGCAATCAAAAACATTTTAATTAAAAAGGTAATCGTTATCTTACTGACTTTTCTCATCCTGGTTATAACAGTTGTGGTCTCCGACTTTAACAATTTCATGAATACATTTTATATCAAGGATATTATTATATGAATTTGCATTTTAAAATTTCATTAACACTGTAATGAGATACGAGTGTCGCGATCAAGTGGTAAAATTTTCAACATGAAAATGTATTGTGTAAATACACGGTACGTGTTTCATTTTTATCCCGCCAAACGTTCTACGATTGAAAATGAGGAAGAAACATAGTCCAAACTTTTTAGTTGACAAAATTTTGTTGACAAACGAGTAAATTTGAGTGTTCAAGTAATATAACCATTTTGTTCGGATAACACTCGTTCGACAGTAGATATTCATGGTAGCATTTTCTATGCAGTAGAATAATTTTTTACTCGACCTGTTCCGTTGTTGGCTTGCGTTCAATTGCGCGATGTACAGGATTTCGTATTGGCCTAGATGTTAAGTGAGATCAATGTATTTATCGAGCTGCATAAATCTTGTGTTATGCAGCACATTTTGCGCTATAAGGTCAGGGCCACGCGGGCATTGAAACAACGTGCGTGTCTGGACATCTTTCAATAACATTTACGTAACATTTAATTAATAGTTGTAACGCACTTGAAGACTGAAAAACATCAGTGCCGAACGTTAAATTTTACGGAAAGAAAAAGAATATATATCAAAGTCTAAATCATTTACCAGCGTAACGTCATAGTTTAGCACTATTGATATAAAAAAAATCCCATTCAGATTGCTTATCATTCTTCTATAAAAATTGCCAACATTCTTCGATGAAAAAAAAAATTTTTTGTAATGCCTCTACGAATTTTTTAGTCAATTTCTATCTCACAATAATCAGCTTCAATGATAAATCTGTCTCATTTTCACTTTTGCACAACGAACGTTTCGTAAACACTTGTCACTTTTGTAATTTTGTAAAATGAAAAAGAGGAACGAACGAAATGGAAAACGAAGAAGAAGCTTTTATGGAACAATTAATGTTGACGAACGGCAAACGTTCGCATTTAATGTTGATCTCGCGTGGAACATCGATGTTTAATCAATATTTATGTGATCTCAGGTCAACATTTGCTCGGCTCGCTTTTACATTCGTATTTGCGTCGGCGGAGGATGTTAAACGCGGCTCGATTAACGATTGAAAGAATACTGGAACGATCTTACTTTGTCTAATAAATGGTAACGATATTTCTTCGTCGTCGAGGAACTTCAAACTTAAAAACTTATCCCCGGAACTGGAGATTAAAACGTCTTTTTAGAAATTTGCTTTCAGACATTCAAGGAGTTTCGTAAAAGACGAATGTAAGCGAATTTCTCAATTTCTGTCACATTCCCCCTTTCCTTTTGCTACGTTTCTTTTCCTTTTTATTTGTACATACATTATAAAGCTTGAAACATACCCAGAGAACTCTGATTGAAATATCTTTTTATACAAGTATTCCCGTAAAAAGATGGACGTAAGTTTTTCAATTTGCATCGCATCTTTTCTCTCCCTCTGTTTCATTATTCGGAAGCTTCAAAGCTTACTTAAAATCCTGATTAAAATATTTCTTTTAGAAATTTACTCAACTGCAAAAGGACTTTCGCAAAAAGATGAATGTACCTAAGGGAATTTTCCAATTTTCGTCGCATCTTCTCTTTTCTTTTTATCACTGAAAATCGGGCCTCTTCAGGTGCAACGCTAATGCAACGAAAATTAGCGATTGGTTTTGATTTGGGTCACGTGATTCGTGAGGGGTAGACCTCGAGTAGGAATGGCGTTGTCTGGTACTGAGCGATCGCGCCTGTAATTTGTTTTCTATCGATTCAAATGTTTATAAAATAAAATTTTATGGCAAGAAAGTCGTCTTCATTTCTTAGTCAGAACAGTTGCTTCTGGGCCTTTCAGTGAGACGAATCGTACTGAGGTACAAGTCGTGCAATTTTTCTATTTTTTTACACATTGCACTTGTAGAAAACTACTTTTTTCTATTTTTTTTTTTTTTTCTACACTGCACTTCCTCTGTCTAATAATTTCTCGCTCGTCAGTGTCAGTCGTGTTTAATATGATCGATCTTTACCCTCGGAATGGTATTTCGTTGTCCCCGCTGTAGGCGATTCCGCGTCTCATTACGTCGTACAGAACTACAGCTGATCAAACATATACTTGTTTGAGATACACAACCTACGTTGAATATATTACGACATGGATACATAATACATGTTTTGTTAGCTATACGATGCTCGTTGCGCACACACGTAGAGAGCAGCTTTCTTTTGAGGATGGCAAGAAATAAAAAACAAAACAAATAATAATAAAACATGGTTAAAGTTACTAAATTCTAGTCATTGTGGGTTGATTAATTTCAACTAATTAAGGTCAATAGATGAACTCCAACAAAGATAACCCGTCGAACTCCTTGAAGTAAACACAAAGTAATTAGGTGGTAATTAAGCGTCAGAGAGAAGTTAAACTTGATGATAGCCTAATTTGCTCGTTACGGAACTTTGTCGAAAATACTCTGAGGTAATAGCAAGCTGCCAATAATTATATTTTAACATTCTCAATACCGGATAGACTGTCGGAGTCGATCAGAACGATCAGTTTGAAATTTTTTTTTTTGGATTTACAATGGTTCCAATGAGAGATTTTAATGATTTTTCGCAGAAGATATTAACAAAAAAGGTCTGCGAAGATTTGAGAGTCATTACTTTACTTTTTCAAATGGAATTATATGTATATTTTTTGATTCGTTGATCGACACTCTTAGGTTTCAATCTATGAATATCGAAAAATTATTAGTTTAGGAGGTATCTTTACTTTAATTTTATAAAAATCTAAAGATAAAAACGGTATAAATGCAAAAACAGTCTCTAAAGGTTAAAAATCATCGCAAACTAACAATTTTCTGATACAAATAGCTTAATATAACTTTCAATTATAACGCATTAGAAAATACATCAATCCATTTAAGATTTTTACACGATCTTCTTGCCAGATTCTGAGTCGAATTTTTTACCAGAACTATCTTTTTGTACAATAAATTGTTTGCGAATTTATTGAAATCGAACACCCTGTATATGACAATAAACACAAAGCAGAATTCATGTGAAAAACAGCAACAAAAATCTAATAGACACCACTCAATCTATCAATAAAAATAAAAAGAAATAAATAAAAACAATAGCACGCGACATTTTACAAAAATATTAATTTTTCATGTTGCATTCGTGCATCGATTAATGCCTGAAAAAATACATCAACCAATTTGAAAAAATGAATACGACTTTCACCTGTCCTCTCCCGTGTTCATCTACGATAAAATTACTTACACCAGACTGTGATCATTCAGATTCAATCCGAATTTCAATAAAAATAAGAAGAGATTTCACGGTGTACGGTATTTTAGGATAATATTAATTTTCAATGTTAGAGAGAATCTGTCGAACTGTCGAACAGCGAACGAACGTGGATCTGGGGGAGAGCCCAGGAATTGTTTGCACGGTCGGTTTCAATGCTTCCGGCGAGGCTCAGGCTGAGGTTTTATCCGAGACGATCGTTACCGCGGCTCACCGAATTTGTGAATGGGAACGAACGCTCTCGAATCGAAGTAACAACGGCGTCGTTGACACGAATCGCCGACGAGTGTCATCGAACACTCGCGGACTCGCCTAATACCGGAAAGCCGCGTGAAAAAGAACCGCGCGTATAATTCCGCGGAATGAAATTTCCGAACGTGCAACATTTCACCGCCCTGGGAAGCACACTGTGTGCGCGCAATATTTTTCAAACAACTATCGCTGCTTTGCAAAGTTGCAGGTAGCAGGCGAGAGAAAGAGAGAGAGAGAGAGAGAGAGAGAGAGAGAGAGAGAGAGAGAGAGAGAGAGAGAGAGAGAGAAAGGTGGCACATTTCAAAGCGTGTTCACGTTCACAATGGGAGTCGATCAAAAGGTTGCATCGTCAAAAGAGCAATTTTCTATGGGCGAAGAACATGGGTGTAACACGAATAACGATCGTGTTCGTGAGAAATCGTCTTCTCCGAACGAGTCGAACGAAGATTTAATTTTGAAAGTGGGCTTGATCACGAAAATGAACGTAATGATAATAGGAGCCTTTTGTGAATATATCACGCGTGTGGAACATTTTGGAAGTTCGTTAACAGTTACGAAAGTCGAGTATGGTGATTATATGTTGGCAAAGTTTGAAATCAGTTACCTATATGAGATGTTTAATTACGGACGTACACCCCTGGCGGAAAGTTTTCAATCGAACGCGACTGTTCAAAAGTATTGAAGAACATTGGAACGTTCGAGATGTAACGTAATGCTGTAATTGTTTAAAATAAAATTACGAGAAAATGAAATTAACGATTTCAATTAAATTCACAAAGACGAAAAATTTCAATATTTTTTGAATATTTTTGAGTCCGAAAAACTTTTTGTTTCATATTTCGCAGAGATGACAGACGTATTTAAACAATCAATTATTCGTTATAGACTTCAGTAATTTATCTCGTAAACTTGAATTATATTTTATATTTGCTATCTGTTTAAGAAAGTTGAATACTAATTTGAGACTAGAAATAGTAACTTCTACATATATGATTTTTAATTTTCAATCAATTTAATCACAACGATCAAATTTCATTATAGTATGGAATTTCAAATGATTTTTACGTAATATGTATGTACACAGATTCGTTAGTTTAGAAAATCTTGATATAATGTATTATAGAAATATCATATTGTTGGTCACAAAAGTGTTTGAATATTTATAGAAATATTTTGAAATATCATTAAGAACAGAATGATTTAACGAAACACAACCATCACGAGAGAATATAGAATATAAAAAGAGAATTTTAAATCAATCTGGAAATTTAAATATATATATATAAGAGAGAGAACGTAAATATATAGAATTGCTTTAAACATATAATTAATATTAATAGTGATCCTGTTAAATACCATGAATAATCAATTGTAAACGATCATCTTTGCGAAGTATACGTTTGCAATAAGTATCTTTAACTTTTACATACATATGCTCTTGCTCAAAAGTTGAAGAAATAAGAATGTTATAATTTTAATTCCTAAATATAATTAATTAAATTTCTAAATATAATTCATTAAAATTTTAATGAAGTCATTATTCCTTTTGAAATATTAATATTCTCCAAATTTTTGAACAATTTATTCTTGGAATAAAATCATCTTTCGTTTACAAAAATAAAACGCCCCCTGGCGAATCACGTGACCCAAATCAACCAATCGCTAATTTTCGTTGCACTAGCGTTGCACCTGAAGAGCCCCGATTTTCTGGATTACCCCCACTAAAATCACTTTCAGTGATAAAACTGTAAAATACGATAGAATGCACAAGCTCTTGTTTACCGAAAAATCATTTAAATCTTCAAAAATACACTGTTTCGCGTTTATAATATATCCAACAAAAATTATGAATTAGTCATTTTGATCACCTCCGTAATTCTAGTGTTAAATATCTTTTGAGCCACGGTACGAACGACCCCCTAAAAGACTGGTTTCGTGATTTAGTAAAAAATAATAAATAAGAGCTGTTAGAGGAGGGTATATCGCGGTAATTTTTCAAGAGGGGTGGTAAAATACGAGGAGAATTCGCCATCCCGTGCTCGATCGTGGTCGGGGAAAATTATTACTCGGAAAAGCACAATAGTCTTCCGCTATGAAAACACCGATAAGCCTGGTGGCGAGGATATTTCGTCAACGATACCGAGCGAAACGGCCTGCCGCCCGGGGCGAGTCAGAGGTCAAAAACGAAGCGTGCAGAATGTTGCAATCCCTCGACGATCGTCGAATCATGCGCACCGACTCCACTAAATTAGACGTTTATGCGCTTCCATTTACGCGAAAATGTCGTTTACGCGCGAGTTACAACGGAGACCTATCGCTCTCAAACGACACAGATCGTGTTGGCCCGCGCGACGATAGTGTTTATTATTGTTTGTTTGCTCGTTTAGAAGAGAAAATGTGTGGAAGGATCAAGAGGCGTTTTATTTTTAACAAGCAGATTGGAGAATGTTTGCAATTTTGTATAATGTTTTATCGACGAGAGGCTTTTGCTATGAGCAATGACCTGTTACCACAGACGTTCTCGGAAAATGGGAAGAAAGATTGATGGTTTTCTGAAATTGTTTCGCGAGCCAAAGCATGTTCAGTGCATTTATAAATTGCAATCTGGTTATTTGTTATAAAGCATTTTCTAGTTAGTGTTTTCGGTAAACTGTACAAAGTGACTCTAAAGAAGGGAGTGATTCTGCATTATAAAAATAATTGGAAAATATAGAATATAATTTTTTTCTTTCAGAGCTGAAGAATAAAATTTGTAGACAAAACATTGCAAATAGGTAGTATTTAATTTTGCTATCTTTACATAATTATTTTCGACCAATTTATATTTCTCTAAAATTAAAAAAATGTCCCAAGTTTAAATATGAAAAAACCTTACCAGTATGCATTATTTATTAGCGTGTCAAACGTCTTCTTAAAATGTATATTATAAATTCGTTTTGTTTGCTAAACAGAGTATAAAATTGAGATATAAAAATTTAAAGATCGTAACGACGTTAAAAATATTAGACGCTGTACGATTTAAATAAAATAACATTTTGGAACAAATGGAAAATAAGATTTTGGCATAAAATAAAGCATAAAATAAAATATTTTAATTTTACATTTTGAATATATAAATATTTCAAATATTTCTTTATTATAAAAATAAGTGAAGAGGGAGACCTTAATTAGGATCAATAGAACGTTTGCACTAACAATTTCATGATATGATTATACCTTCCAAATATTACAATTTATCAACAGATTTTGCTGCAGTTTAGAAGATTTTTGAATTTATATAAATATTACAAACTGATATGTACGGTAGCTATACTAACAGACTGTATTATAGCAAAGTATTTACTTTCTATTTTAACAGTATTTTATCGACACAGCAACACATCTTAATCACAGTCTTAATACACTAATATTATTTTATTATTATACATCATTTTACATTATTTCCAGCAATATTTGTGACAAGTAAAATAAATTACACCAAATAAAACAAAGTTTTTGTGTTTAAAAATACTTTCAGCATCCTTTAAGTAAAATATTATTTTTAAAAACTTGTTGCAACAAATAAATTTAAAGTTATTAAAGCGTAAGTTGAAATAGTTTATCCGCTATTTGTTATCTAAAATAATATTTTACCCAGCACGGTCAAGTAATATTTTATCCATCTTGGAATATTCCTCAAGTATAATTGATCATAATTATCGATTAAGATGACACTTGGCATACTCCGTCATTAAAATATTAGTCAGAACTGATTATAAGTGGAAAGTTTAGTAAACTTTGGTTCAATTATCCGACCATATATCATGATTACTTTGAATAATTAAGGTTGATAATTTATTCTTCATTATGATAGACATAGAAAATTGTTTATCTATAAAAGCTAGAAGATGAATTAAATACAGATAAAACAGATGATTAATTAACCGTTTGAGTGTTTAGTTCGTGAATAGATCTTATATCAATATCATTCAATAATCTTACAATCAATTCGTATGTCAATCACATAATCAATTATTTGCATCATATAATCAATATATTGAATAAATACATCAAAACATATATATATACATATTATATATATTATATTTATATTATATATCTTATATTTAAAGATAAGATAAGATAAATGCACCCTTTTGTTTTGTTACACGCTTCTCGTTAAACATTAAACTTCCAGATTTTTGAGAAATTATTTAAATTATTTAAACACTCAAATTAATAAAATTATTAAAATTATTTAAAGTTATTTAAAGAATTATTAAAATTATTTAAAATTGTTTAAAGAATTATTAAAAGTATTTAAAGTTATTTAAAGAATTATTAAAATTATTTAAAGAGTTATTATCTGAGTAGTTGACACGAAATTTCTGATATCCAAATATCTCGTTAAGAGCTGTTTTTTCAACGATGCTTCAATTTTCTTGTTAAAGATAACCCGTCCTCCGTTCAACGTCCCTGTCGTCTCTATATGTATTTTCGATTCATTCACGTTCCGTTCAACCCACTGGTTAGGTTCTTTACTCCACTCGTCATCCGAACGAGACGAGGTCAATAGCGAGATCGATGCCCTATAATAGGCTAGTTATTTATGCAAAGCCCTCGATATTTTAGAGAGATTTACATAGAATCGTTTCGTTTAATTCCACTTTCGTTTCCGAGCAGCTTCCTCGTTCGAGAACGGGGACAGTCGGATCCATTTGATCGAATCAACAACGGAAAGCGCAACGATGACAATTCCTTTCGTTTGAGTCATTTAAATTATCTCTTTATCGAGTACCTGACTCTTCAACCAACAATAAGAAATCGGCCAGGTGGTTTACGCAGAATTGGATGATCATTCTATCTAACGAAACGGTCTCTCTATCTTGTATAATTGAATCATTTCCCTTTGCGTGCTGCTAAAGCGGGTCAAAGAGCGAGAAAAAACGGTCCATTGTTCCCTTAACTCTCACGATGTGATGACAACTGAGTATTCCAAACCGAGATACTTTTTAAATGATTGGCAGAGAAATTTTAAAAGCCATAAAATTTTTGATTATTATTTCTGAATAATTGGCAAAAAAATGTTATTTATAATTTTATAAATTATAGAAATTTTAATAAAAATATGTGGACCCAGATGTCGTAATTGATAGAAAAATGTTATTTATAATTTCGAAAAGCGTAAAATCGTTTTCAACAAGTATATGAGTGGATCCACATGTTTTCTGAATAACCAGCAGGAAAAACGTTGCTTCCAACTTTTAATAAGTATACCGTGGGTGCCATAGAAAAATTTCAAAAATAATCACAGAAAAATAAATTTCAAAATCGTTTACATACATCGGAATAAAATGAACGTCAGTTTTAACAAACTATTGTTCATTATAAAAGAGGTTGAAAAATTGAAAATATCCTTTTTTATATATTTCAATATCTAGTATCCAACCATTTTGCTTCATATAATTCCCAAACTTTATTATACGATATATTCCGTTTATCTGAGAGCATTAAAATATTTCGAAAACTGTGAATGATACGAAAAAATTTCTGAAACCTAATAACTCAATAACACCTTATGAAAAAATACATGGATGGTGTTTTGAAAATGTCTGGATGTAAGATATATATAAGAATATACTACAAAAAATATAGAAATCCATTTAAAAATTTTAAAACGACTTTCACAGGATGCATTGCGATTACTATAAGAAACACATACATGGAATCTATCAAATTTTGAATGAGATTAAATTTCTAGTTAAATCTCTTAAATTTTCTTTATTAGCCCACTTACATCATAATTGCCTAAATTGCAAGTTCGGTTTATATCATCGAAACCTACACGATTAACCATATGTAGTTTAACAAACCATTTACAATTTGACTTGTTAAAATTATTTACTATTGTTTGCTAGTGCTCACTGATTGTAATAAAGTATTAAAATAAGGTTATATAGTATATTTTGATAAATACAAAATTTTTTATTGGGCAGCCTATGGAATATCTCGAGTAGTAGAAATGTGGTCATAGAATTGTTTGATAATATTTATATCAAGAATTTTGGACTTAATACCTTTTTTTTCTATTTAATTGTTGTTTTCGATCGACAAAAAAATTCCATCTTCTTGCAACGAATAATTTTTAAAGCCAAACAATACTGATACTCTGCATTCTTGGTCCCTGATTGTATCCAAATAATCGCAAGTTTCTTCTTCTGTTTCTTCATTTTGTTCTGATATGGCATTATACATTGGTAATGACAATCAATATCACAGAACATACAGTAATAAATATAAATACTACATGTACACAATAAACATTACTTCCGTTTTGAAAAACGTTACATTGTACAAATTAGTACAAATTAGTAGGTAAAATTAAATTTGTATCTTTGTAATTATATTAACGTTAATTGATTTAATTTCACTATATTAACAACCTCGAAAATTAAAGAGCTAAATATATGTTATACAAGTTAGATTCCTATTAAAAAATAAAATTAGATATTATTCGTATTTATTTATATTTAATTTTTTTTCAAATAAATTTAACTTATGTACTCGTTGTTGTAATAATTTAATTTTATCGCTTCGTTCTGAGCAAAAATTGGACAAAATTGAACCGGCAGTACTCAGCGATCCATATGTATTACGAGGGTTAATCTAGTTACAGGATTTTTCAGAATATTCGCTACCACTGTTTCGCTTTTTTCCTCTTCTCACGCACGATCCGTTCGAGTGGCTCTGCTCTTTTTTTGCTCACGAATCTTCGACCCGCTCTTGATAACTGATAACACGACCGAAGCTGTTTACATCGATCGCAACAACTGCAGCAGAATAGACTCTTTCTCTCTCTCTCTCTCTCTCTCTTCACCGATAACACCATGTTTCATGATTTATGAACATTGATAATAAGACTATGCAATGCGCCACGCTATAGCGGGCGAGCGTCTTGGAAACTTGCTATCCCGCGGCTGGTATCGCTAACAAGACATATGGACGGCGAACGTCGAAAGTCCGAATCACGTGCAGACGGGGGAATGTAAATTCGAGGATTACGTGGCCACCGGAGGCTAATGTTCAATCTTTGTCAGCACGCGCGAACAACAGATTCGTTAGATACGGTGGATCGTCTGCCGCGCTTTTCAAACACGAAACAACGAAATACCTGAATCCGTCGGGCTGAAACCGAAAACGATTATTTTATTAATCTGACGTCCGATGTATGTCGTTGCGCGTACAAAAGGGGAAGAATTACTAAAGAATTACGTACGAACAAATCGTAATGAGAAGCTATCATCATAACAAAATATTAAACTAAGTATTTAAATCGTGATTGTCAATATAGAGATATTTTTGAATTTGTAAAAGACAGTATCTTCACTTTTCCACTCGCTGCGTGACGAACGAGCGACTTTAAGGGAGATAAATTTAGGATTGTGAAGACGATTGGAGTGGATTCTGTCACGATCAAGTGCTTGAATACTAAAATAACTATGAATAATGAATAATGAAGAATTGAAAAGAAAAGAGTTCGGAAGAGGTGATTTCTAAGAAGATTTCATGTCATTTCAGAGCGGTTAAGATAACAAATCTTGAAACAGTTTACTCTGACAACTACTGTTATTCTTAAATACAATCACACTCTAGCCATACATTTAGTGTTACACCCAGATAGAGAGTCTTTGCATTGACGCGGTTCTGTTTCAGGTGGATTTCTAGGCGACATCGCCCTGCCGAACATCAAATACGAGACCGAATGGCGACAGCAAAAGCTCAACAAGAGTTACCTGGAAGAGCTGGAAAAGTATCGGGACGAAGTCCTGAAAGAGGGTCTTCAGGTCGAGGAAGAGGGTCTTACAGGTAAGAAAAAGTTTTCTTCTCCGGGCAAAGAACTTTCCCATTATCCGAAGATAGACAGATAACCTCTCTGTGAAGGTGCGGGCGTGTGACTAGCGACAGGTGTCATTTCAGAGATCCTTCAGTTTAAAAATGAGCACAACGCTAACGAGCCGCATCAGGAGAACGAGGAGATGGTAGCTTCTCAAGAGAAATCCGAACCAATTATGGTAGACCGGAATCAATACAGCATGGACGGCGAGCTCGAGGGTGGATTCAGTTTTAACGCGAGGAACGAAGACGCCAGGCCTGGGGTGAGGGACGAGGGCGTCAAATTCAGGTAGAACGGCACGAAAATTTCACGCGAAAATTACGCGAACGTGTACGATGATCCGAGATTGATCCGCTCGAACTGGCGATAGTACACTTTGGAACAAAAGAACAGCGCACCCTAAAAATTATTAAATTCCTTTCGATTAAACGAAATAATGCAAAATCTTTTTTACGTGCATTCTTCCTTTGGTGCTTTTATCAACAATTAATCTTTTTGCAATACATTTTGTGTTATTAAAAAAAGAAATAGATATATGGTAATATTTAGCGGGTCAAAATGACAGCGCACTTCCATTGTGAAAAACAATGGATAGAAACAAAAGAAACAAGTCTGATAATTGTTTGCAATACTTAGATTACTTTACTGTTTGCAATTTTATTTAAAACGATGGTACGCATTTGTTATCCGAGGAAAATAATTTTCTTTCTATCGTTTCTGTTTTATTATTTCTCATTTTGCATTGTTGTTTGAAAATACTATTTGAAAATGATCTGCGTTTCAAATGAGATGTTGCAGTTTGCATTCATTTTTACTTTGAAGTAAATTTAGTTGCCTGTTTTATTTGTTATTTTTATTCCAAACAGAAAACAATATCACTTAAGAAACTTTTTTCTATTTTCTTTCTTCAAACATTAGGTTAGTGCGTATTAAACATCTTTTTACATAGACAAACTTCAATTATGCGCTGAAGCAGGATTGAACGCTAAAAACAAACTTTAGAGAAGTGACACTTCGTATGCGCTGATTCAATGTATAAAAGTCTAATAAATTAGTTAGAACGATAGAAATAGCGGTTCTCGTTTCAAAATGAATTTTGTTGTCAGCGAGATGTTTCTAGGTCGTTACGTTTTCATTCTCATATAATTTTTAAATAACTTTCTGTAGTAAATTTGCAAACGTAATGCATATTTTTCATGCAGAGATTGAATTTTATTTTTTTTTTTTAATGATACTTAAACTTTACGTTTACGAAAGAATGAATTATTTTAACGGACGGTGTTATTCGAGTCTGTAGGATAGGAGTCTTCTGTTCGGAAATTAATCCGATGTTTTGAATAAATGACGTGCCATATGATACCACTTACGTAATTTTAATTAATTTTTTGTTATTCTTCTTTTTTAAACATATAGAAGTTGAGAGAATTAATTAAACCGGCGGAAGTAGAGATCCTCGTTCTATACATAATTTTCTGTTTCTCTTTTATTCTTACATAATTTTCGAACAAATATTTGTAATAAATTTATCTTACAGTTTATATACATATATAAATAATTTGTATACATATATTATTCGTGTAAATGTTGAATTTTATTTTGATACTTGAACTTTATATTTATATTTATTTACGGAAGAATAAATTATATTTTAATAGACGATGTTATACAAGTTTATAGGATCTTTTGTTCAGAAATTGGTCTGATGTGTTGAATGAATGGTGATAATTAATAATAATAATAATAATAATAATTGATTGATGATTAATTAATATTTATCTCAAAAGCTGTAGAACAAAGTGACAATTATTTACATGATGATTTAAATATCATGCTCTGCTATCTATTTTAGTTTCTTGTTTCGCTAGAAATATACTATCAATGGCACACAAGTCCTAAATTTTCGATTAAATTTTTATAATTACAATATTTCAACTGCATCGTGATTATTTTTTTTCATTACAAAATATACATCAAACGTATATTTTGAACATTGAATTTCTCGCGCGATTGTTGAATTTATAATTTATAATTTCAAACTGATCTCAACGACTTTGGTGTGATGAGGAATATTGAATGTTCAGGCTAGAATCGACCAGTCCGCCAACGAAAAAGCGGCACTCTGCTCGAAAACAAGGACGCGAAGCCTCGCAAACGGCATCGAACGCTACAAAATCGATGCAGGCGTTTTTGAGAACGTCTCAAGAGTTGAACGCGTTTCCCACCACCACTGAGAACGCGAATCAAATAAAAAACATGAACGTAGAAAACGTCGAGGAAGTGTTCACCATCCAACCGGAAAGCAGCACGCGGAACACATCGAAACGGCGTCATCGTCGTCATCATCGTAGAAGGTACGAGAAAATCTCTTTGCATTTTCAATGACTCGCGTTTATAGTACGTTGATATTCGAGGGATTTTCTTCTCAAAAGCAATTTAAATTTAATAAAAATAGTCTATGGGTCTACGAAAGGAGAGATTTGTTTTGAAATTCTTAAATTTCTCGATTCTTTGAAATATAATTTTTTAGTGAAAAAATACTAATCTAAGTTTATTTTACAGTCAATAAATATAGACACAGTTGATAATAATCACGAAATTTGTTAATTTGAATTTTCTTCAAATCAGGAATCTCTTCTCGAATTTCTTTTTTTATAATTTCGAGTGAAGAATAGTAATTTAAATTTAATAAAAATACAGACGGAATTGGTAATGAAGGGAAAAAAGTCATTCTAAAAATATACATTTCGATGAGAAATTTGGAAAAATACGAACAAACAGAGCGTGTGTAAATGAAACGTTCAAATATGGAATTGGAATGAATATGGATGTGAAAGGAGAGTTGTGACAAAAAATAATTGCGATGAAGGAAACAAGGGAATCATTCGCTTCGACACAATTCTACGGAACAAAACACATTTGTCAAGGGAAGTTACTGTCAAATCGATTGGAAACGCTTCGCAGTCTAGTAGGAATTTACGGTGTTTAGATTTTTCACAAAGTGTTGCTATTCGATCAAGGTTCGGATTAAATTTTATAAGTTAGTATCTCTAAAAAATTTGTTTCATTCGAGCGAAATATCAACTAAATTGAGACATCTCTTTATTATTTTTATTGGTGGAATTAAGAATGTACTTTGCGTTATTAGTGCCGAAGTACATTCACGTGTGAAAGTATGTATTTAAAAGTGTATAAATAAATAATTTTTCAAACGAGAGAAAATGAACATGTTTTTAGAAAAATATCGAGGAAAAAAGATACATGTGTCAGACCTTATTGTACATGCTATTGGGACCTATGATCCTAAAGATTGAGGTATCAAAGATAATCTAAATCTAATATCTTTTATAATTCAACATAATATTATATTATTACATTTATTCTTGAAAAATGATCCGTATTTCATCAATATATTACGTTTTAATAATTTATTATCCCAATACGCTATTAAAAAATTATTTACTTATATTACCAATTATCGGTTTCTAGATTTGGATTTAGAATAGCATCGAATAGTTATAATTAATTGGTAACCATTTTCACTCATAACTGAATCAAATTCTAGTTATAAAAGGTTAATTGATATCGTCGAACCATTGGAATCGCAAATAATCGAATTAAAAGTTCCAAATTATTGCTCAATTTATCTCGCGCGGAATTTAAAATATAAAATAAAATCAAACATTCTAAATTTTAATAATCTAATTAATTATCAATCTATCCGATTCAATCAAAATCGTCTTAATAATTTATTATCGTCTGCGACCTAACAATATCAATATTTAAGGGTTAATTTCATTTTAGAAGTTTCACGATGACGTTTCTAACATACTGACCCATAAAACTAATGACTACCAGGAGGAACTGGATTTTACTTGGCCGCAATAAAACCGATCGGGAAGCGTTTTCAACAAAAGACCCCCAAGCTGAAGTACCCATTGGGAAGTTAAAAAAAGAACCACACTCTATTTCCGATAGAGAAGTGATTAAGTGTATTGCCGTGTTCGATAATAGAGTTCGCTCTTTTAACTCGCACCCTCGCTATCGCCGACAATTTTCCGCTGGTAGGGCTACTATGCCAATAACAATGGTCGTCATCGTAAAGCTGGAAAATGGGGACCGATACTACCCGGCCGGGCATTTTCAGCCCTTGAACTGCCAATAACCTGTCAACATCGGCACACTAGTGTCTCTGACCGGTTTGTGTATAGATTATGCGTCTCCTCTCTCTGAAAACCTATGGGGAATGAAGGCCGAAAAAAAAAAGGAGTAGAAAGGACGTTATCGGTAAAATGTACTCGAGAAAATTCGAGGTTTTTTTTCCTTTCCTTCTTTTCTTTTTAGTTTCGTCGCTAGCGTCCGTGAAACTGCATTATTTGACGTCGTGATGAATCTCGTGACTCGAGTCGATTGCGAGGATGATAATCAGTTGGACATTATTTAAATGAGCTTTTAAACAACGATGAATTTCATTGTTTTAATTCTCTGTTCGAACGAGAAATCACTTTAATTTAAATTCTCAAATGACAAATAATTTTGTATTTAAATGGTTGTTCATTTTAATAACTGTTTAAATATGAAGTTACCTATTATTTGAAAGTTTGAGGGAAACGCAGGAATTAATTAATTAAATTAATTAATTACATCGTTATTCAGATCTAAGTAAATTAATGAATTAATAATAACATTAATTGTTATTTATAATTAATTTACAAGAACAGTTTCAATACTTGTTTATTATTTATGTAGAACCAGAATAGCATAAAGTCAATTGTTTCAATTGTTTCTCTCTCTCTCTCTCTCTCTCTCTTCGTTGTGTCTGTTGGAATTTAAGATCATAAAACGAACTTGGATCTTAAAAATGAAACGAAAAGTTGGATGTCAAGTGATACTTATGCGATGAATCAGATAGAACAAACTTTTGAACAGCTTGTTCGAAAGAAAAGTCTTGTAAGCAAATACAAATTGCAAACTATTCGTTGAAAAAGGATATACTGAATATTCTTTAAATATATAATATATATACTACATACTTTAAATAAATATATCCTACATATTTCAATTTCTAAATTATGAGTGATTGAAATAGATGTTGCTCGATGAACGTTTCTTGTTAGAAATAATCAAGCATTTTACTAAACGCAAATACTAAATAATTATTCACAATGATTTTAATCATCCAAAATGTTCTTTTTTTTTGTGATTGGCGTTCCTTCTTTATGTATTTTAATATCAACAACAATAAGAAAAAAATTTATGTAAAATCTATATAGTGGTTCAAATTACTCTCTTCGCTGTATACCTTGCAAGACAGACGAAGAGCTTCGACTCGAAACGTAATTAAACGAATCCCGGTACCGGGTACAAGCGAAGAGCCAGTAATCAATACAAATTTTCCGATATTAAATGATATTTAATATTACAGATAAAATATTCGGGCGAAATTCACCGGCAGGTATTAATTCTTGAATCGGAAACACGTCGATCACTCCCGACTTTTCCCACGCTCGTCCTTCGCAAATTTCAGCAGCTTCCAGCGCGGTGGCTGCTCGTTTCTTTCTCACAGTTGTTGGAGAACAGGCTTACGAAAGCGTTTATTTATGACCTGTACCCGACACCGTGAAACGCGATCGCAGTGTGATTCCCCGATGAAGCTCCGGAGAATTCTGGAGAGGATCAAGCCCGGATCTGATACCTTTGACGTGGTTAAACCTCCCCCGTATCCGCAGAAACTATCTGCGTTTCTGCGTGGTTCTCCTCCGCAGAGCAATCACAAAGCACGTTTGAAAGTCTCTCTCCCGAAATTTGATCTCGAAATTTCTGCTTTTGCTCGATAATCCTTCCGAGAGAGATTCGAGGCAATTCCGGACCTCGCGTATTTTCTTCCTCGTTTTTTCCTCGGAGATATGCTGATTTCAGACTGCTCTTTCCCACCGTTTAAACTTGGAGCGCGAAACATTTGGAGGAAGCTGAGGAAGCTGAGACAGACGAAAGAGCCGAGATTTAATAATTAAGCGTTTAGAGCGCGTTCTTAAGCTGGTGGCGGATTATGCTCGACGGCTTACCAGGCACCACCCGTTTCTACTTATTGCTATAAATGTAAAATACAGTAGAGCTTCTCATATACGAACCAAGAGGAGGACAAAGTTTTCAGTTAATGGAATTTTTAGATGAAAGAATCCAAATGTATTCAAATGAAGGTTAAGAAAGTTTGTTTCGATGATTTAAGAGTGTCATTTTTTTGGGTTGTTTAACTAATTAATTTCTAGTACAAGTACAGTAAAACTTCGTTTATCCCAACACGTCAACGTACAAGGGTTTTATACCTAATTGAGGGTTTCGGACAATAGAGGTTCGCTAACTTTCTTTTATTATTATATACTATGTATCATTATTATTTTATTAATATAATTAATATATTAATATTATTAATATAATGTATATATATCATTATTATTTTGTTAATATTTATTATGTATTACCATTATTTTATTATTATATATTATACATTATTAGGATGACTAAGACTCGACATTAACTATGTCGAATTATATTGTTTTTCTTCCTCAAATTATCAAAGTCATTTTCTAAATGTCTCATCATTTTTTGTTTGCTGTTTCATTCTATGCAAAAATTATAACATCTTCGTCATTCTATCACGAAATTAAGTACAATCTCTCATATATTTCGCCTCAAACATATATATAACATTGATTTTTAAAATACGTATTATTTAAAATTAGAAATTCTATGTAAGTAACTGATCATAATTATGAGACTCTTAAAAGTCCTCGACCGCGTCCTCTGAAATATCGATCACATTTTTTAATTTAAAGCCATCACCGGGAAAATCCTTAGCTAAAATTTATTACACTTAATCAAATTTGCTGCTCTTTCTAGAATATTATACATCCTACGATATATAGATCCGATTAATAAAATATTCTTTTATATACCTAATTAAATATGTATAGAATTCTATAGAATTTTTCTTCTGAATCTTTGAGACTTCTTAAAACCTTTGTTTTTACTATCGTTTCCAACTATTGTTGAATTTAATTTTCTTTGATATGAATATATTATAGTATTTGATACAATATGATTATAGTATAATTATTGTATTTGCTCGCAATACTACAATCATTAGATTTAAATTAAATAAATACAAGCAGAGACTTATGCATAATTATGCATATTTCTTGTGAAAGTGATTAAAAAATTGGAATATAGACGCAGGCATGTTTTGCTAAATATTCTGATAAATATTCTAACGTGTACTATGCTTTGAACATTTTATTCGTATTATGTGCATCTTTGCATACTGTATCTTTTCATCTTTAAATTTCTCATAAATATTCGCAGTCTAGTTATGTACACATATGAATAAATAAATGTGCACAAATGATTTAGTACAAGAAAATACTATTACAGTAAATACTCTATCTGAGAATGTCCGAATAGAAAACCAGAAAATTCAAATATGAAAGACTCCGTTGTGTCTATAAGCAAAATTATTCAAAGAAGAATACGGTAGGATCATAAAGCAATCAACTATAGCGAAGTCGCATCGGTGGACGTCGAATTGCCACGTAATTATTGAACGCAGGAATTCCAATTAAGAAAACGAACGCGAACGCATTAATTACAGGGCGATAAGGAAGTTTTGAAATCCGCTTCTTCGCGAGGTGGATCGAATCGGGCTGTAAATTTCAGTCAGCTTCGAGCATCGATTAAAAAGCGAGGGAAGCTCGGGACGCATTAATTTCTCCATCGGTCCAATCTGATCGGGGGCTTAAACGTTTTTCACTGGAGGATCCGTGAAGACGATCGTGCCACGGGGATAACTTCTTACCGTGTTCTCTCTCTCTCTCTCTCTCTCTCTCTCTCTCTCTCTCTCTCTCTCTCTCTGTCTATTTCTTTTCTTCTTTCTTTCTTTCTTTCCAATTTCGACCATCGAGCAAATGAAGACGCAAAAAAATGAACAGAGAAGAGAGAGAAAGAGAGAGGGAGAAAGAGAAGAGGGATGAAAAAGAGAAAAAAATAAGAAAGGAGAAAGATTTATCGAGATCAAGCCAGAGAAAATTTCGTATTCAGCGAATACGTCGGTCCGGTAGTGAATCGGTCGCCGTAACTCATCATTTTCCACTGTCCTCCGTGACTTCCGATCTTTGCGCTTCCGGCTGCACTTCACTCTCTTCGTTGACTCTTTCGTTATCGGCACTGCGAGATTATCGTGCGCTTGTTGTCCGTAGCGCGGACAGTCGAATGGACAGGTGAAAAGGGACGAATTTAAGGAGCTTTCCGATGGTATTCGATTAAAATCGGGCGCGTAGATAATACCTACGCGTGAGTGAATGAATTTGATTTTTCAAAGAGTAATTTTTTAAGTAAAGTTGACGAGGAATTTAATAGAGTCGTTCGTGACATCGATTTAATCAGTTATCTTTCGCCAGTCATTTTTACAATCTAATTTCTTCCTCGATGTTAGAAATCGATTTAACTGGGAAATAACTATAGTACAGTAGAGCTTTCTATATCCAAAGCTCTATTGTTTGAATACTTTAATATCCAAACGTTGTACGTTCTATATTCGGTATATTTTTGTATCTGAACAGAATAATTATTAGTGATAAATGTGTCTTCTCTCTGAGTCTTCACTGAAATTACCAAGAGTCTAACAGTAAGAGTTTAATATCGAATGATGAACATATAAGAAATCTTTAATACCATAACTATCAAATCAAATTTTCTCTTCTTACAATTGCTGAAAAAATGCAGGTATTTTTGTCAAAATTAATATTGACTTCCGTTTAGATAGATTGTACAAATCACTTTATTATTTATTATCATCTAAATTGTAATAATTTATATGTAGAATATATTGATACGTATTAGTTCCAGTGTTAAACATATACCTTTGGTATACATATTTATTCAATAGATATATTGTAATATATTATTCTCTTTGAATGTCTGACAAGTAAATTAATTATTTCAAATGATATTTTAATACGGATTAAATACTCGAAAAGTATATGTGTATTATTACACATTATTTTCTTTTTATAAATAAATAAATAAAAAGAACATATAAGAGATTATATATTATGTTTAATATATTCTTTTTTAATTTCGTAATAAATCAACATTTGTTACAAAGTGCAATACAAAGAAAATACGTAACATAGAACAAGATCGAGACTCTGTTTTTTTTCCATTATATTCTCACAAATATAAATTTGCATGAAATTTTGCATTCGTGAGTGTTGTAGACGTAATCTTTTTACACTGAAATATCTAAGGCATTCGTAAAAGATGATTTGAAGAGCAAGAAGAATGTACTCACGCTAAGAAAAATTTAGAAAATTCAAATAATCGTAAACAAATATAGCATTCTTAAATATCGAAATAAACTGACAATTTTCTTCATCCCAATTTAATATAAAAAAAAAAAACAATTATACGAAAATTCCATTGATACTTTCGCTTCCCTATTCAAATATGGGAGACTGTTACTGCAACTAAACAATTGGATTATTCACGTTGTTTGCGAGAAGCGAGGGAAAATTAAACGCCACTTTTTACAGTATTCCTTCATTGAAATATAATCTTGTTTCACACTTCAGGCGTTCCACCATTGAAACACTTTTAAATCTCGTTTCACGCGTAAAGCTTCGTCGACCAATTACTTAAAACGAATCCCCCGGTTAAATCCAAGCGAGCGACGTCCTTCAAATACCTAATTATATCTCGCGTAACGCGAGAAGAAACGGAGGTGCTACGTTCCGAAGAAGAAGTTAATTTTTCTTGTTAACGCACGTTTTCTCGGTTAATTTAACAGCCAACGGATTAATTAATACGCAGCACTGGCGAAAGTACCGGCGCGAAACGACGCAACGAATCCAGGGGGTTTGGGAGTGGAGGAGGGGGGTTGTTGGCTCGACGTTGATATCGATGTACACACGCGTATATATTAGACGCGGGCTTTATTCAGTGGTGATAAGTTACGCGGAGAATGACGACAGTCAAACGAACCGAGCAAACGGGCCGCATTTCACCCCGCAGGGAGTGAAAATGATCGGAGACGCGAGCGAAGGGGTGATCGGGGCAGAGGATTCGCGTTTCCATTGTCGTTCGGCTGATTGATGAAAAATCGTGATTCGTTAAATTCGAAGCTTGGCCGGGCTGGATTATTTCAGTATGGCCGAGACACTGATATATTATATTGCGGTTTATTGCTGGCTGGTTAGGGGAGGGCTCGGCCGCCACCACGGAGAGATGGATCGACATTCGAAGGGGGTGGTAACTAGCGCACGTCAAAGCTAATAGAATGATCTATGCGTCTCGCGATCGTTTGATTGAAATCCACGTCGGGTCAACCGATGGTGTTCCTCCGATAGGAGGACCGAATGGTCCTCTGAATGCCGCGTGAAAGGGAAAAGGATGACATACGGCCGAGTCGCGTGACTTTTCAATGAATTTAGCGCCGGCTCGATCGAACCTGACGAGACCTGCGGGATATATCGTGCGCTCGTTCGGGAACGCGGTTATGGGATGTTCGTCCAAATTGCGCCGAATAAATCTGCTTTCTTTGCCGATCGAAGAGCAGATAGGATGGGAACGATGATGTTGCAAATATTGTTATCCAAAGGAGTAGTCTCGTTCAGTACCACTGATTTTTAACTTTTTAAACGTTCGGTAATTTTATAATCAATAATATAATATAATTGGTTTACTTATTAAAGGTTCAAGGATGACATATATGTATATGGAATAAATATATCGTTGTAAGATGAATGCGTTATACGTCCTCATTCAATATTAAACTTTCAGGTTTCTGGTAATTTTAAACATTCAAAGGATTAAGCGATTTATTAGGTAAAAAATTGTTAAGTTGTTGGATATAGATCAAAGGTATTATATAATATATATATTTGTTCTGGTAATTTTTTTATAATAATAATAATAATAATAATAATAATATTATTATTATTCAAATTATTATTTTTTGCAGTATATCGTTTCTAACAGCAGTTATAATTTACGTTGTATTCGCCTCAAATAAAAAAATAAAAAATGACTCTATATTGTATTATGTCAATATCGACAATGAAGAAGTTATACATTTAATGAATTTTTAATATATAGTATAACATAATATAATATATTATTTAATATATTATATATAATTATATAATATATATAATAATAAAAATAAAAAGTTTTTTTTATTTCATTCTTGTTCACAAAATATGTGACTGTTTTGATACAGATTAAATCCATTTTTTATTTCTTTCTTAAATACAACAGTGTATAATCATGACAGCAATTAAAAATGATGAATAATGGAAAACATACGATAATTTAAATAGATAATTTCAAAAAATAATTAGGATAGGAATTGTACATCAGAAGGCGAATTTCGAAATTGAATTTTCACGAAAACATGGAAAAAAATTTGTTCTATACATTTTCCTTATTTTTCCATAAGAAATTGTCTCATGCTTACTTGTAATTGTTACTCTGTACAAATTCTGTGTACTTCACAATTTGCAATATTTAATGTTAACTGTTTGTAAGGATTCGTCGTTAACGAATGAACTTATGAAAATATGTAAATCGTTCGTCTTTTGAGCAAATACAGTAAATCTCCGTTTGCGTGAACTCAACTTCATTCATTCATTCATTCATTATATCAAACTTTAATTCCACTTATACGAACTGTTTGTTTGAATCAAATTTTAGTCAATGTCCGACTAAATGAGTTCTTAACTGTTTGAATCTGAAGTCCTCTTATATTTCAATTTCAATTATATAAAAATCATTTGTATGTTTGTCCCCGACAAATTCGTATAAGATACTGTACTTTGAAATTTTTATGCGATGTCGAATTGAAACACGGAAATGGAAAATCATTGCAACGTTAAATGGCTGGAAAATGATAGCTCAAAAGATCGACCTAAAAAAATATGAATCGTACCGTTGTGATTTCACGCGAAACGAATATAAAGCTCATTTAAAACGTGAGCGTGTTTCAGAACGAAAACTCTGTTTCACGTGCGGAATCCAATGCAACGTTCTCGAGTGCACAGCATTTGTCGTCGTTGAAAATACGATATTGTCTCCAAAATCTATTTATTGTTTCCATCGAATTTGTCGTTTCAAACTCGTATATACTATATATACACACACATACACACACGCGGCACTAGTAATCGAATGGTTTTGTACTAAAAGCTAATATTTATAGAGGACAGTTGAAATAAAAATTTCGGCTATTTTACATTTAGATGCTTGAAAGTTACAGTTAATCACAGAGGTATTTCTATCAAATTTTAAATATTTTAAACAGAAGAATCGTCTTATGGATTTTAGTCTCTTAATCGGGAAGGACGAGTTGACTAAAAAAGTATAGGCATGAATTTAAAAAACTGCACGACTTGTATCCCAGAAGCAACTGTTCTGACTAGGAAATAAAGACGACTTTTTTGCCATAAAATTTTATTGATATGCAAACATTTGAATCAAACAAATTACAGACGCGATCGCTCAGTACCAGACAACGCCACTCCTACTCGAGTACTCTACCCCACGCCCCCTCACAAATCACGTGACCCAAATCAACCAGTCGCTAATTTTCGTTGCATCAGCGTTGCACCTGAAGAGGCCCGATTTTCTGGATTACTCCCGCTAAAATCACTTTCAGTGATAAAATATTTCGTACAGAAAGAGAAGGAAACTCATTGTTTCTGTTTCGCAAAAGAAGTTTAATTTTTAAAAAACTCTATTTTTATGATGATGGGAGTAACTTGAAAATTGTAAATTTTTTAATCAAACTCCTTTTATAGATGTGAGAGGAACCTATACTATTTAAACTTTTTTTCGATATCTCTTATCTAACATCTTCGAGATATCTTGCGTTTCTCTCAAGGGATAATTTCACTCTTTAAAACCGAATTATAATTACAAAAAGGTAGGTTCATGTTATACACAAAGTTTCATAATTTTTCGAATTTGCTAGTTCTTTATACTTCCCTTCGAAGAAGCAAGAATATTCCAAAGATAAGAGGAACACAGTCACAGCTAAAATCATCGGAAATGTCTTTCTTCTTACAATTAGTAGCGCCTGTCTCTCTTACCGCAAAAGTATCGGCCATCGGACTTTACTCATTGTTAGTAAAACCCTGGAAACCTTAGCAAGAGTTGAAAGTTTCGACATTAGGACTTAACGGATACCGAGATTGGAACGAGTCGCGCGATTATCGTTACTCGCTTTATATCGAGAACTGCATTTGCGGCAACCCCGACCAAGATCGACCAATAAAAACAACGAGTTGCGCGTTTTGTTACTCTCAGCACTTATTGTTATGTATTGATACGATATTAAGAGAGATGTATCATTTCTCAGCTGCTGATATCTTCGAAGTTGTAACAGTTGAATTACGAAGGGAACGTGACATTTAATTTGTCGAAACGTGTGTTCCTTGACGGTAAACACGAAAAAAATACATAGAACAAAAGAGAGGAGAACTTTTGAAAAATATACATTTTATGTAATTGTGATGCAACTGATTGGAAGGTAATTCTGCAAGGGTGCGAAAATAAAGAAAAAGAAAGGAAAGAAGAAAGGAATACTTTTTTTTAGTAAAGATTTCGTGTCTGAGAAAATCGAGTTTAAAATTCGATAATAAATACCTTCTGTTTAAACAAAATACACACGAGAAAAGTCTTATTGATACGCATGATTTTTTTATTTCAGTATAACAGTTAAGAGTGAATCATCGACAGGAGATTGTTTTAACGAAAATAATTTCAGAAATGAGTAAAAAATGTAGAATAAGATGTTTTCATTTATGGCTTTGCTTTCAAGAAAATCTATTTGGTTAGGAATTTATTTAATTCACGTGTGCTTGATAAATTTTCAAAACAAATTTTCTAAATGAAGCGTTTCGTAAAAAAATTTTAATCCACGTTTTTTAATCCACTTATTTTCTCATTATACAACAACCTCTCATCGATTATTCAATCCTGTCCAGTCTACAATTAACCAATTTCAGGTATACTTGACAAATTTTCAAACTCGATCTCCTCGAAAATAAAACAATGTTTTAAATGCAAACGTGATATTCTTCATTTTCAATTTATTTTTGAGTGCAAAATCACCCCTCCACTGATTGTAACACGATTACGGAAATACCGCGTATAGTTGCTCACCGAGGTGTATATCGTGCGCGTTAAACGAAACTACAGTCTAATGAGATACTATCGGTTCAATTTAAAACCACATGTAGAAATTACAAGATATTGTAAATATATTTAGTAAAACGGACATTTTATGTAAGTAATAAATGGACATTAAAATAGACATTTTAAGTGAACAATAAATGATTAATCACATTTATTACTACAGTGAATACTTAAATACTTTTATGATCTCTGTGAAATATACGGGTTGCCTCTTAATCACTTCATATTTAGTTTACATCATTATTCATAACGAGAAATGTTATGATAAGAGATGAATAGTCTCGATGTATATATGCTCCGATAATATTAATTTCTTCGTGAGCGAACGTGTGAAAGCCATATGAAAATTGACATTTTTTATTTAATGCATTAATCGATGTAATTTGACATTTTCTATAAAAAAATATTAAATCACGTATGTCAAAAAATCATATTTTGTATAATAATTTTGTACAGCACATCATACTGTGAGAAACAATTTTATACAAAATTAAAATTAAAATATCTCCTAAAGTAAATAATTTTTTGATATAAATGGATTAATATCTCCTTGAAAAAATTGATTACTATATGTGATTTCATTTAAAAAATCAAAAATAACTTTCCAAAATACATTCCAATTCTCAGTTCCCAAAAAATTAATAATATATGTATGTGAAACTACATTCATTAAACACACTTAACCACATTCATTAAAACATTCATAATATTTCTCGCTATTGCAAAAATGATAATGACACAAATCAAGATGATAATACTAAAAGAGAAATTCTACTATACTACTCTATTATACTAGCAGCTGTAATATATTTATAAAATATTTTTACAAGTATTAGATCACACTGAACATATAGTATCGGATCACTGAACATATAATTTGTCTTTAAGCAAAGTACATTTTATTCCTTTCACTCTTTTAGCAGATAAAGGTAAAAGAAGTACCTGATAAGAACTCGTCTTTTAAGCTTTATTATTTCACAATTATGAGGAAGCTGTCCGTTTCCGGAGGTTTCTCAAGCTTCGGTTCGCCCGGGCACAATTTGTTCTCCCGACAGGCCGCATCCATTTTTCACTTTCATACTAGAAACGCGTCAAGCGCAAATCGCCTTATCATAAATAATCTTTCTTTTGCCTTCGTTAACGCGACTGACGTTGACTGACAAGTATTACAAGCAGCGCCAGTGTCGAACCGACTAACACAACCAACTGAAACAATCAACTGAAACAATTCACTGAAATCAGTCCTGGTAACCTCATCGTTAATCAACAGCCCCACTTCAAGCCCCTGTTTCTTCGCAATTTCTCAACTTCTTCCAACTACCTCTATCTTTTCCGTGAAACGAAACATTTCGTTTTATCACCCCCGATCATTATCAATTTACGAACGACTTTATTCCGCGATATAACGCGTTAAACTGTCGTCTCGCCGATTCGCCTCGCGTTGACAAAGCGGCCACCGTCGCACCGGCGAAGAGGGTGTGTAACGACGAGAATCCAGGCGATTCTCCACTCACGATTTCGCTTCTCGGCGCGAATTGGGGCCGGAGTGATATTTATTTCATAGGACAGGCCACGAGAGGATCAGTCGTAAAGCCGGTGTTCGTCCCGGTGCTCTATAAGGACAGGTACGATCGTAAAAGTCAAAGAATCCAGAGAAACGAGAGGCAGAGAAAGTTCCACCATCGGCGAAGACTCCTAACGGGTAAACGTCGTTAAAGAAAAGGCTCTGTCGGTTTTCCACCCGGCAGCCGTGAATTTCTACGATTTGCGCGTGCATCGTTCCTTCTCTTTTCTCTCTCTCTCTCTCTGTCTGTCTCTCTCTCTCTCTCTCTCTCTCTCTCTCTTTTTCTCTGGTTAGTTGGTTCGCTCGCTGGCGCACCCTTAATGGAGGCTGCCTGGTTGCTCGCTCGCTCGCTCGAGGCCCCGTTAATTAATTGTAATGCCGCACCGATTCAGAAGCGCATAGCTTGACTGCTGCCGGTTGAGAGTCGCCGCTGCAAGGGTGGTTCACCCCTCGCGACCAGTCGAGGGGTGGGGAGATAGGAAATCCGGGGAGAATTACGCCCCCGCGGTAATTAGTACTAATAAACGAGGGGCAGAACCGTGGCACACGCGTGCGAGCCTCGTTCCTGCGGCGAGCTCCGATGTTTACGCGAAGGGGGCAAATTATTTTTCAAAGTGTCACTCCCCTCGCCAGCCTCGGCCCCCGCCGCGCTCCTTCCGTCTTTCTCCCCCGTTCTTCCCCCCGTTCTCACATCCCCTAAATCCGATACCACCATTCGTTCTGGCGGATTCGAAGCGGGGAAAACGGGGGTAAATTGTGTCCCTGTTTTTCCTTCCTCTCTCTCGTTTTTTTCTTTCTTTCTTTCCTTCCTTCTTTTTTTTTTTTTTTTTTTTGGCAACGAGTTTATTTTTTGCCGGATTCCCTGATATAGGATTACGCGAGGAATTGAATTTTTGGGGATGAGGTAATTTAATAGTTTGGACACGGACTGGAGGGGCTGCAGCCCGCCAACCGGCGATGATTTGATTTTTGCTGGCAATTGTTTCGTTAATTGCTAATTCGATTGGTAATTTTACATCGCGACGCGACGGTGGGCCACGCGAGCGATATTTTTGAGGGATTGGTTCTGATTTTTCAAGCCGGCATGATCGCGAATTTTGTTTGATTGAAAGGAATCCGAGTTTAACGAACCACATTTAATGCACTGTATTGGAGAAAATTCAACGTAGAGTTGTTGGATTTTTACTAAATATTTGTTAAAAATGTTCTATTTTTTTTTAGAAGAAAATCTGTCATATTAATAATTCTTAAATGATATTGGGCCATTGGGAACCACAAGAATTTAGAGTTAGATTATTTATTATTATTTTATTAGTTTTAGAATTTTTAATTTGATTAAATTTTATTACCAGTCTCTATTGAAAGTAGTATAATCAAATATCTTAAATTTCAGTTATTACTACGATTATTCATGACCCGACAATATTAATGAAAATGAGAGATTATACTAATATCAAGAAAGCGTTTTATTCAAAATTTTACATTTTTACGCTTTATGTATTTTTTATCGACAAATATCTTTTTATTTGAATCATTCTAACATCACACTAACATCAAGAATATTTTATACTAGATTTTACTTCTTTATTTTTTTTCTTTTTTTTACTTTATCAAGATTTGAAATGTTTTGTATCGCACTCAATATCATCTACAATCCAACTAATATTTAAGATAATTATATTGAAATAATAAACAATATAAATATAAAAAATATATATTGAAAATAATAAACAGTCGAAAGAATGAAATGCTTAATGGTTAAATATTGACTAGCGGTGTTTCGAAAAGATAAATAGAATCAATAGAATCCGTGTTAACCGGCTCATGCAAAGAGCAGCCCTCAAACCAGTGGCTTAAAGTTTTTTCAGGACTGTCCCGTTTCTACGAATGAATATGCATGCGGTACATCGTCCTGCGCCTGTGAGATATTTGCCGAAGGATTTTATCACGTGTCCTTGTATTACGAAAACAGAAACGACGTGAATATAGGGATTCTCTATTTTCTTTGTCGAGAAGTCCCCTTTACTCCGATATGTACAACTACGCATAAAATGCCACTTTCGTTTCCAGCGTGCAAAATGCACAGCATCCCTCCTTCGTTACAAAATAACCAAGCGTATGAAAAGGAATCCCAGTCTAAAGTTTCGACTTGTCTTTTTTATTAAAACGGAAAAGGTGCTTTTCAAGACCTTTATATTTAATTTCAAACTTATTTTGCACGTTTCATCAGAATTTCAGGAGAGGATAATTCGCAGTGTTCTCTCCGTGCCGTGTAGGCGTAAAACTCGGTACGCTTCGAACACGCTTACGGTTAAGAACTACATATTCAGGAAACTGCTTCAGAATCTTGTTTTCACGAATCGTTTTGACCGAGTTCCAGAATTCGAGCGTCGTCGCGTCTCTTCGATTCGCGGAAGATTTTTTCCTCCCCCCCCTCTATCGAGTCTCATATCTTTAAAGCTCGGTTCCTTGAAAATTTCTGATATCGTGTCTCGCGAGAGTGTGAAACCTGTCTCGAATCGAAGGCCCGCCGGCTTCGAGATTCGGGATGTCACTCGTACGGAATCCCCGCGGCCACGAGTATCGAGCCTCGCTTGACAAGAAAGTTTCGTATTGAGTTTCGTAACACGAAATCCTTGGCATCCAGTTTTACAATACCAGGCTCGTCGTGCCTATGGAGCCGAGTGTTTTCTGTTATCTATCCCTCATCGGTCGAGTTATTTCAGTTATCCGCAAAATCGAATAAAATCTGTATCTAAATACATGTATCTACGTATCTGAATCCAATGTCTATTTTATCTACGCGGAGAGTGTCATACTTTGTGTTTGTCATTTCGAGGTGGATGAGCGAAATTAATCCTTGAATGGATCTCTAATTTCAATTTAATAATTGGAGTTTATGTTTTGCGTCGAATGAGTGTCTGGAAGAAGGCGTACGTTGCGTTTATTAAATTCTAGAGGACGGCGCGAAAACAATTAATTGCTCACTGTCACGAGTGGAGAAGCGGCTGGTGTAACGTACGCCCTCTCTCCAATTTGAAAAATAAAAATCAACAATGGAATTGGTGGAAACTGGCCAAACTTTGTATACACGCACTCCTTTTTCGTATATTTTCTTTGCATAGTTCCTGAATATTATACGTGTAGAATCATTGCTGAATAATTAAACTTTCCTACATCACAGTCGATCCTTTGTTCACGAAGAACAACTTTTGCGAAATATTTATAACATGCGCTCTTCTTCCAGGCAACCATTCAATTTATAATAAAATTTCCATTATTAATTTAAATTATCCATTATTGATAAAATTCTTAATTTAAAATTAAAAGAAGTTTATAGTCCATTTAAGGATTTAGCCTGCTGCGTTTTTCTTCAGTCATTTTCTTCAGACCCACCAAACTCAAACGAAATATGAAAAGATGTTAGTGTTGATTTTCCGAAGTTAAACATTTTCTTAAAACGTTATAAACTCTTTTTGTTTGTTAAACTAAGATTGAAGAACTCAAGGATCGCAAGTTCAAACGAATATTACAGGAGACAAACGTGATGAATCTACATCAGTACGTTGTCGATCAATCCGATACAATCAAATTATCGATTATCTTCATTCTGATTTTTTTATGTTCTTTGATTTCAATCAAAGTTATATCTTCTTTGATTTTGGTGTTAAAAAAATGTTTTTCATTTTTTTTAACAATACCAAAATGTTACCAATTTAAATTAATATACTTTTAATTTATCAATTTGTCAGCTATTTTTAATCTTCACTCGACGAATGTTGGTTATATAATATTATATAAATATTATATTTACATAGTGCAAATGCATTTCTTGTAATTATTGTTACATAATAAAATTAGATGGAAGAACAAAAATATTTAATATAAAGTAAATAGTCCCAGTATCCATCGTCAGTTAATAAGGGATTAAGTTGTACGAAGATTACATCTTTGTTACAACTTGATAAGTACTTTAATTTTTTTAATTTCCCTGTTTAAGTATAAAATGACATTGAAATCACATTTTATTACTCTTTACGTTTTCTCAAAGTGACACGTGAGATTACGTTTCCATTTACAACATAAAAGAATAAGCCTCAATTGACTCAAGCATAGAATGTATTTCAATTTATAATCCCGCAAATATTTTCCACTTACATAGATTTTCCATGTACATAGAGGAGAGCTTAAGGAAATTCGTCTTTATTGCCAAAAATCCTGTTTTTAATTCTTGTTTTTGTTGTAAACCGTGCGGGGGACTTTTTCCCGAGCGAAAGTCCAGCACGCGCGCGACACATAAATACACGTTTCATCAAAGTTGGAATTGGACACTTGGCCGGTCAGTTCGTTAGCCACGATTGCTTTTTCCCCGACCGATAAAGGGGTGTCCGCGGAGGCCGCGCGGCCGAAGAGCCTCTAAAAAACGTGTGTTTGTACCAGCCCGGTGGCAATTTCATCCGATATCGTGAAAAAAAAGAGCCCGGCTACATTCAATTCGCGATGCAACGGCTCGCTTTAATGCCGCGTTTCGCGGCCATTTTTATAACCACGAACACCTGTTTTTGCCACAACTTTGCCCTCGTTCCTCGCCGTCGTTTCGTCTCGTCGTTTCCAGCCTCCGCGCTCCTCTTTCTCCGTCGTCTCGTTATAAAACGATCGCGCGAGTTCTTTCAAACGCGGCGATACGGTCGTAGCAATTCGCCGCGTGTTCATAAACTATTTGCTCGCGTATCGATGCCTGGAGAGGATTGTTGCGCGGGTTGCGCAACTTCGGCTCGGTTATCCGTCCTGTTATTTACTTCGTCAACAGCCCGGTGACCGATGTTGATTGTGCTTCTACGTCTGGCCGTTTTATGACGCGGCGCAGCACGGCCGCACGAACGAAAATCGCTGTTTACAAGACAATAATGGGTGGCTCGTGAAACTTGGACAATAATAGCCGATATTTCCGCTAATAGGATATTAATAAGCGATAAGCGGCAGGCTTTAACGAGACCGGTGTTCCGGCAACGTTAAACATTCGAAGGTTGCCACTTCGCGCCGTAAATTTTCCGGTCTTGCGATTTTTTAACGAGTCCCGAGGCGCGTTCAACGCCTCGATGCCGCGCTCTTCTGAGTAAATTTTCCGGTGTTTCATATTTCGTTTTTTTTTCTCTTTCC
Organism: Melipona bicolor; assembly: GCA_030673865.1. NCBI lineage: Eukaryota > Metazoa > Arthropoda > Insecta > Hymenoptera > Apidae > Melipona > Melipona bicolor. Next base: position 1,364,640 of record JAHYIQ010000029.1, read on the forward strand.
TTTTCTTCCTTTTCCGTCCTTTTTTCCCTCTTTTCTTTCTTTTTCTTTGTGACGTTCTTTTTGCCCGTCAACCTCGAAACCCCGGCTTTTTTTCTCTCGCCGAGGGAAAGGAGAGAGAGAGAGAGAGAGAGAGAGAGTGAAGAAACCAGACCTCGCGTCACGTAAATAACGCTAGAGATCGTAAAGAGGAAGAAGCGGGAAGATTAACCGGGGAATCTCTTACCCTCGACGGGGGTACGATGTTTCGGCGAATATGGAATAACGGGGAAAGAATGCGACTAGACGAAAATTGAGTCGGGAATGAAAATTTCGACGGGCCGCTTTACGGTCGTTTTAGGCGGTTCTCTTTAAGCGGCTTCAACCAGGAAACAAGCGATATAAACCTCTTACGACCGTGCCTTACTTCCGAGTAAATTGAACGATTCTGATTTTATGGTGTTTGCCTTATTTCTGGATAAATTATTGTTTAATCAATTATTGTATTTGATAATCAGCAAATAATAAGGTTTAGAGTTACAAGCATTCCAGTAGAAATTAACAAGAGGCGGAAATGAAATATTAATATAAAGTTTAAAAAGTATTGTTACAAAATTTTTATAAAATAAAGGACATTTGAATTGTTTAAAAAGGAAAAACTAAAGGAACTAAATAAGGAAATACGGAGAAAATTAATATTAATTATTACTATTATTATTAATATTAATTTTTGAGTAAAAATTTATAAACACATTTCACAGTTGTGCGTAAGAAGCATTATTTATACAGAAACGGTTAGAATTATCATTATATAATTGCTGTGAATTATTATTAATTATTTATATTATATTATTTTTATGTATTATTTTGCATTATGTTACAACAAAAGCGTCGCTTTTCTTATCAAATGGATTTCTAATAATTCGAATTTATAGACACATAATACAATTATTAATTTAAAAGCAGATAGTGTTGGCTTCGTTTACTTCAGAGTTGCTATTTATATTTTATTAATATTTAAGTAACTAAAATCACGTACGCACGACAGCGTTTAAAAAAGAAATTAAACCAACGAACATATTTATTCGCAGAGGAACAAGAAGGAGGCATCGAGTTCGCAAGGTTCCCCTAATCAGACGAGACTTGGACGACTCTTCCGATGAGGTACTGTCGTTGCACGATCGGCAGCTACGTTCGATAGAGTTCTACGACATGGAGCATAAACCAAAGTATTTGGCAAACAAACGTGGCACCACAAGACATAGATTTTCGGGGAGGACACGAAGAGCCGCGACTGCACGCAAGGAACGTGTATGGGATCACGGGGTGATCCCGTACGAGATCGATGGGAATTTTTCCGGCGCTCACAAGGCCCTGTTCAAGCAAGCCATGAGACACTGGGAGAACTTCACTTGCGTCAAGTTCGTCGAGAGGGTTCCGCAGGAGCATCCTAATTATATACTCTTCACGGAAAGGCCGTGCGGGTGAGTTTCGCGAATGAAAAGAAGGAGAGAATTTTTAAATACAGCGATGACCTCCATAATATAAAATGTTCTGTTAATAGAATTTTCGGATAATTTTTCTGATGTTAAATTACACGTGTCCAAATGGTTTAGAGATTAAGAAAATTGTTCAATCCACTTCAATATTGAAGAATTCACTTATCTCTCATCTTTTTAACCCTTTTCTAAATATAATTTCATTATTTCGTTTTTTCTTCACCGCTTCAACTTGTGGAAAATTTTGTCACAAAATTAAATCTCTTGGAATATAATGATACAGTAGAACTCTGAATTAGTTGTATTTTTCTGATTAAATATAGTTATCTGAAAAATAATAGATGGTTGTCAAAATTAAATTAAATAACAGATAGAACAAAAATTGGTGAGCTTCTATCAGGTACATAATAATAAATGCAATTCTTGTTAGTAAATATTCTATTTAGATGACAGAGTTTTTGAATAGTACACAACGTTCGAATATTCTACTTGTTTTTTGAAAAAAAAAACCCCACTCTAACATTCAATAATTCTGATTTCTGATTTCCGAGTTCTACTGTTAAAGTAACTTTTCTCGGATATTATCGTATATGTGCGCATGATTCGTGTTAAAAGGACATTTCCTCTTATGTGGGCAGAATGTAATAGAAAAGACAGTTTCCTTCGTAATATACCAGTCCACGACCTATTCGCACGGAATTTCTTTCATTTCGCTTTTGAAACAACTTCGCAGATGCTGCTCGTTCGTCGGGAAACGAGGGAACGGTCCGCAGGCAATAAGTATCGGGAAGAACTGCGACAAGTTCGGCATAGTGGTTCACGAATTGGGCCACGTGGTTGGTTTCTGGCACGAGCACACGAGACCAGATCGCGACCGTCATGTGCAGATCATTCGCGACAATATCATGTCTGGTAAGTGAAATTTCTCCACCACCTATCGCCTGTCTTTCTCCCTATATTCGAACAAAATATACAGTTCAAATAAAAAGAAAAAAGAAAAAAAAAACAATTCTACTTTCATCTCCCCAACCAAGATCTCCAAACGTCTAGCAAACACACAGGATGATCATTAGCTATATTAGTGCCACGGCGTTTGATCACGATGCTAATTACTTTCTTTTCAATTAAACTTAAACCTAAACGTGCGTAAATAAACGGCAGTTTTCATCGTTGGTATTATTTTTCGCGTGGCACTATCCAACGCGATTTTTTTAAATAACACTAAAACGCCAGTCAGAGGAACGCGAACGTATGTAACATACTGCGAACGTATGTACTTCCACCATATCGAATGAAAGCGCAGGAGCAAGGCCGTTTCGCGAACACTTTGACGTCGTTACCAGTCCCTCGATGTTTGGTGAACGTGAGAAGGATCAGGGCACGAGGAGAGCGTGCCCTTTGGTACGTGACTGGATCTCAATTCTGTCGCAAGTAGGAAACGGTCATGGCGGGCGTTTGCCTTCGCCCAATGGGCGAGTTTGATATCCGTTACAGATTAATGGGCCAATTTGCTGGGCCAAATCTCACCAATCATTAGCGATGACAACTAATCGGCGGGGCAGGCATTCTAATATTTACACGTGACAATCCCTGAACGGCCGACGATCGCATCCCGATTAATGGATACTCATAACAGGAATGGTAACGAGCTGTTTAATTAGGGTGGAGCGCCAGCTGTTTGCGCGATGAAATTTCACCTTGAGCACGGGACGCCGACACGGGCCCACCGGGGGCCCACCGGAGAGACAAAACCAAATGCGAAATTGCACGCGTGGAAGAGGAACGCGCGCGTGCCGCTGTTGCGGTTTCGCGTTAAGGTTGCTGTCCCGCTTCCGACGATCAAACACCGATCGAAACGCCGGCTGCGCGATTGAATAATAGTCGAGCCTGTGTCGAAACGCGGAATGTCGTCCCGTGCAGCGACAATCGTTCGGCGGGGGCGGAGGGGGGCTTCGTACGTGTGTACCGGAAACGTCGACATCGACAATGTCGAACGTCGCTTTGGAAGCAGCTGGATAGCCGATGGATATCGATCGGCTTTGTTTCTTCGATGGCACGTCGAGTTGCCAACTATAGCTACGCAGAAAGGATTACCTGACGCGAGTACCCGTTGCCGTGAGCGTCGAATGTTTGCCGATTCGAAGTGGTTAATTTGGATGGCGAGGGCAAACGCGTACTCCGAACGTTTGCGTGCTCGTATGATACGCGATTCGAACATCGGGGCACGCGAGAACGTACGAATGTTATCACAGACACTGGTTCTGTACATACGTACGTACGTACGTGCGTGTTGTGGCGTTTGAACGTTTTGCGAAATTCTCTCGAAAATTCTCTGTAGGTCAGGAGTACAATTTCAACAAACTGACGGAGGAGGAAGTGAACTCTCTCGGCCTGCCGTACGACTACGACTCCATCATGCACTACGCGAAGAACACGTTTTCGAGAGGGACGTACTTGGACACGATCCTGCCGATGGAAGTTCATGGGAAAAAGCGGCCTGAAATTGGCCAGAGGCTCCGGCTCAGCGAGGGCGATATCGCCCAGACGAACCTTCTCTACAGATGCTACAGTATGTTACTAAAAATAGCACTAGCAAATGTTTTGCAAAAACATGCTCGCACTTTCATCGTCGAGCATTGATGAATAATTGTATTATTTGATACAGTTCGAATCATTATAATTATCTGTGTAATATATTTTTTGTCTGTTTTCTATCTATGTAGTGTAATTATTGATTACAATTATCTGTGTATATTGTTATATTGTTATTACATATGTAGTTATCTGTATCTGTATATTTTTTGTGGAGATACCGCAGACACTCATAGCTCTTTATTTCATTGATTTATGATTAATTGCTAATTCAACTTTAGTTTGCTTAAACTTTGACTGAACTCCGCCGAGATTTACCTCAATTCAATTTACCGATATTTTGTTCGATTTCTCGCAGGATGTGGCAGAACGTTTCAAGAGAACAGCGGAAGTTTTGGATCGCCGATCCATCCGAACAATTCGCCACCGGTGGAGGGAGAACGATGCGAATGGAGGATCACGGCGACCCACGGCGAGCGGATAGTTCTGAACATCACGTCGCTCGACATATTTAAGAGCAATTTTTGTCGCAGCGACTACTTGGAGATTAGGGACGGATACTGGTTCAAAAGCAACGTGTTGGGTAAGTAAAACGCGTGATAACGAACCCGGAAACACGCGGAACCCGGGAAATTTATACTTATCCCCGCGGACCCGACTGTATCGTGGATATATATCACGAATATTGCATTCACCGCAGCCAAGAAAATTTCTGTTGGCCTTATTCCGATGTTTCCGTGGCAAATCCTATTTACAAATGTATCTACAATCCCCTTTTTTGCACGGTGATAATTAACAAGTGGAAAATGACTCTTTTTTTTTTTTTTTTTTCTTAAAGCAAAGAGGATAATGGGTTGGTTTCGTTCGAAGTAATGACTTATCGAAGGATTTAGTTTGCCGATGCTGCGTAGAATTTGTATGATCCTTTATGGTTCTGTTACACGGTCAATATGAATATCGTATTTTACTTGATTGGATTTCGGGTTTTACGGCGAGTCGAATATGAAACTATTGAAACAGAGGAAGGGCACATCGTAGAATTGAGTTTATGGAGTAACCGATGTTCCAATATTATCATACACGATTATTCTCGAGCCCAATGAATTCTAGGAGATAAATGAAGAGTAAGCTAATAGTAAATGTTACAATTTAGAGGAATTTATTACCCCAAGTATCTCTTGATTCCTCAACAAATGAGTTTTTGTAACTTTGATGGCCAATTTTAATTGGCACGATATGTGACAAGCTGAAAATTATAATAACTAGGTAAATCAGGATTCTGAGAATTCGAATTTAATTACCTACGTATCTAGTACCCATCTAGTGCCACTCAAAAATATATGTATAGATACTTTTTTTCGTTCTTATATCTACTTGAAAATCTAAGATAAATTTAAATTTTTGTATTCTAGTTTGTTCCATATTAGAAAACATTATTGTGCCAATAAATTATTGAATATCTCACGAATAATAATCTTACATCTTCTCACGTCCTGAATCACCATTGTGTGCTTACAAGTTATTGTATGTTTTCCTCTTTTAAAATATTATCAATCTTCATTTTCTATGAAAGTCATATTGAAATCCGTACTGTGACAAGACGACCTCCATATTTGACAGTGACAACACGCAGTAATAAACATTTATTTACTTGCCAGATTTAAATAATTAATTTATTCAATTTATCAATAACAATAGTTTAGAATTTATCGTTTAACGATAAAAATTCTGTAAATCTATCGCAGATTTCATGAACGGTGCTTCAATACTCACAAGTATCGTTCCTTTAGTTTGCCATGACAATAACGATTTCTTATAATAATAAAAAACAGATAACCGCTGCAATTCTTAATGCTCCTGGAGAATGCAATATGAAATATCATGTCAATAATAACCATGTCGTCAAACCTCTCGTGATTCACAAAAAAATGTAAAAACAATTAAATGGCGAAACGCAGGTCGATACTGCGGAAGCGGCAAGATCCACGAGCCGGTGGTGTCGACCGGAAGTCGAATGCTGGTTACATACGTGACATCGAGCCATCAAACGGGCCATCATGGATTCACCGCGAGCTACGAGGCCGTTTGCGGCGGTGAGATCGAGGTGGAGGACACGGGCCATTTGGAGTCGCCCAATTACCCGGAGGGCTACCAATCGAGCAAGGAGTGCGTCTGGAAGTTGTCCGTGCCGCAGAACTTCCAAGTGGCGTTGAAGTTCCAGTCGTTCGAGATCGAGAACCACGACAATTGCGTGTACGACTACGTGGAGGTGCGGGACGGTCATAACGCCGACTCGCCGTTGATCGGGGTTTACTGTGGTTACAAGATACCGCCGGACATTAAGTCCACCGGCAACAAACTTCTGGTGAAGTTCGTTAGCGACGGGTCGGTGCAGAAGGCTGGGTTCTCGGCGACGTTCATGAAAGGTACGGTCTCGTTTTCACGTCCGATCGGGCTTCAATGGGGCTGCCGATTGGATTTCCTTCATCCTTTTATCTTATGCTAGTAATCCCGGGCTGAAATATCCCTTCGTGGTAGTGAATGAATTTTAAGAGGGGCTCAACGAAGAGTAAATGAGAAAGAATAGCTAGTGAAAAAGAGAAGTTGTCCCTCGATAAACGCAGACTGTGGTTTTTAATCGATGCTTTTGATCGATTCTTTAGAATTCGACGAGTGTGTTTTGATCGAGCACGGCTGCGAACATAATTGCATCAATACTCTGGGTGGATTCGAATGTTCCTGCAAACCTGGCTACGAATTACACTCTGATGGGAAGCACTGCGAAGGTAAATTGCACAGGGTATCGAGAAATTTTTCTCTTTCTTTCGTTTTCTTCTTTTTTTTTTTTTTTCGTCCACTCTTCTAGAATCAATTACCGCGGCAAATTAGAATTTCCATTTATCCGCATACGTCAATTAACGTGCATTTACATCCGTCAGATGCCTGTGGCGGAGTGTTCGAGGATAAAAACGGAACTATCACGAGCCCCTCGTTTCCGGTAACTTACCCGGGAAACAAGGATTGCGTCTGGGAAATTATAGCGCCACCTCAGTATCGTATCACGCTGAATTTCACGCATTTCGATTTAGAAGGGAACAATGCTCGTCAACAGGATTGCGAGTACGATTCTGTGGAAGTGAGCAGCAAGCTTGGAGACGATCTTTTGAGAAAACATGGGATTTTCTGCGGCTCGAGGCTACCGTCGCTAATTATCTCAGAGGGGAACTCCTTAAGAGTGACTTTCACGTCTGACAATAGGTAATATTTAATAAGTTAATAAACCACGTTACAAACTCATAGATGACCAATTTTTTTCTGATCTTCTTTTTGTGCGATTACAGTATTCAGAAAACTGGTTTCGCCGCTATTTTCTTCACGGACATGGACGAATGCGCAAACAACAACGGCGGTTGCCAACACGAGTGCAGGAACACAATAGGCTCTTATCAATGTTCGTGTCATAACGGCTTTACACTTCACGAAAATGGACACGACTGCAAGGAAGGTGGTTGCAAGTACGAAATCGTCGCACCAATGGGTACTATAACATCGCCCAACTATCCAGACTATTATCCCGGTCTCAAGGATTGCGTCTGGCACTTTGTTACCAAGCCAGGACATCGTATTAAATTAGTTAGTACCTAAGAAGTTTATTATCATTCCGTGATTATTAATTATTCTGCGAGGTCTTATTCCTGGAATTGTAAGCTGTCCAATTGCACCTCTTGTCTTATAATATTGAATCACACGTAAATTATATATTTAAGGAAGAAAATACAAGCTGATATTATGGATTTTGAATTTAAATTTTAGACCATTGTAAATGGAATTTCGTTTACTTACAAGAGAGAAAGATTACTAGTTAACTAGCTATTTAGTTCGAATTTAAAATCTGAAAATCAATTATTGCTATGAATGATTCATTTAATTCATGTAATGGTATATTGATGAAATAATTAATAGTAGTAAAGCAATAAATCTACAAATAAAATTTCCAAAATGTGGATATTTGAATATGTAACTTTTAAGTTACACGATTAAATTCTTTAAATTGAAAATTAATGAGTACAGATAATATATAACATTTCAATATTTTACATTTAACGAGATGTAATAATTATAATAATTACAAAGATTGTAAGACAAGGGGAAAATTGTGAGACAAAATTATACAACGCACGGAGCAAATGAATAATCTTTGAATGACTTGAAATTATTTTAAATGAAAATATCGTAATCTAAATGCAATATATTTTTGAACTGAAATTTTCGGAACTTGAAACTATCATATAGGAATTTATAAATTTGATGTAATTTCGATATCTTTTAGATTTTCAAAGTTTTCGAGATGGAATCCCATCAAGAATGCAACTACGATCATATCGCCATTTATGATGGCGATTCACCGGATAGTCACGTTCTGGGCAAATTTTGCGGTACCAAAGAGCCACATCCAATCTTGGCAACTGGAAATCAAATGTACATGGTGTTTAAGAGCGACGCTTCCGTCCAGAGGAAAGGTTTCCTTGCAACCCACAGTACTGGTAAGAGAACCATCAATTTAAACTTTGTTATTAAGAATGTGATTTATTTCCATGAGATTTCTACTATAATTTAAATGTTCCGTTCATTGCACGAACTCTTTCGTGTTCCGTGCGATTTTTCGCAAAATCTCGTTCACTCATCAGAATCGCATGAGTAATATCACAGTTAGTATCCCAGAAATGGATATTTCTTTTAAATTAGAAAATAAGTATAACCCGATACATTTCCACTGAAAAACAATAAAAATCTACAAAATTATGTTAAAAATTTAAAAAAAAGACTTGACAATTAATGAATTAAATTTACTAAGTTAAAGTATCAGGCTGCTCGATGCTTTCTGAAACACGGTAGTGTTTCATTTTATGTCCGCAATAAATTCTGGGAATGTTCATTTAATGAAATTAATCTCATGAAAATATCGACGTAATTTCGTGCGTTAGGTACAATTTCGTTCACCTAATTTCGTTCTACAGCTTGCGGCGGCCACTTGATTGCCACGACCGAGGTGAAGCATTTGTACTCGCACGCGAAGTACGGCACCCACAATTACGATCACAGGACCGATTGCGATTGGGCGATCGAGGCACCGCCCGGCAAAAATGTACATCTCACGTTTGTCACATTCCAATTGGAGTCAGAAAGCGACTGTAACTACGATTTCGTTGAAATCTACTCTGGTTTAGACACGTCTGGCCTCCTCTATGGCCGATATTGTGGAAATAGCGTAAGTTTAGCTTTATTGTGTGAAAGTATTATACGATCTTCATATTCTCGAGAGTATTACATTCGCATCTAACTAGGGCAAGCTACATCTTTAACACTATTAGAGATAGAAAAAAAATGTAAAGCAAAAGTGAATTTTACTTTCATACATCAACCTCTCGAGTGATAACTAACTTATACGATAAAAGTCCATCATCTACAGTTCATAAAATATTCGTATAATGGAAATTCATATTCACATTCATTGAAAGAAGCTTGTTTAATCGAACATAAAATTTTGTTCCAATAAATACTGTTCATATATGGAGATTCTATTCTACTTTTATACATTGATTTTAGAACACGATCTACCATCTGTATCAGTGTTCAATTTTACTATAAAATTTATTGTATTTCAGAACACCACCGAGTTCATATCGATAAACGAGGCGCTACTAGTAAGATTCAGAACGGACGACACGATATCGAACAAAGGTTTCATGGCGCTGTTCGTCGCGGTTGACCAGGACAACGGAGAAAATTACGGAGGTTCGGAGGACGAGGACGCGGACGAGGAGAATCTCTGATCCGTAACAGGCCTCGCCAATCGATTGGGCTACGGATTCCACATCGGTTCACTCTTGCAGAATAACGATCAAGGTGAAGACGAGTAAACGTTCCAAGCGTTTCAGTGGAGCCCGCGTGGCCCTTGGCAATCGTGAATCTTGCTCGATCGTCGAGGCCGTGAATCTTGTTCTTGTCATGAATTACGCGTTCGAACGAGGCGATTATTATCGAACGATAGTAATTGATCTTTGGACTTGAAGATTTGTATTTGACGATTAACGGGAGAACGAAGCAAAACGTTGCCCAGAGTTAGTCCCGAGGAGTGTCTCTGCATCAAGGATAATTTATTCCGTCAGCGATGGCGTTAGTTAACGGCTTAACCATTTGGATTAGCGATGTACGATCCTGAAATTCGGCCTAGAATCAAGGCCAATCGTGCCATTGTATGTTTAGGTAGAGCGCATTATACTGTTAACTACTATGAATTTAACACCCAGTGAGAAACAGCTGGTTCAAGAAGGAAGGCGAAACAACACACCATCTGGTGTGTTGCCGATGTGATTTTCTAATATTTAATCGAACAGTATCTTCATCGGTAGACGGAATTATTCCAAGTAATCGATATCAATACAATGAGAAGGCATAAAAGAAGAAAGAAAGAAAGAATCGATGAGAGGAACCAACAAGATCCTGAATTTTGATCGAAGTTGTTCTCTCAAACACTGCCCTGTACCAAATGATTCCAATTATTTCTCGAGTTTTCTCTCGACTGTATGTATAATTCTTTCGAATTCTCTTCTTTTCATTTCCTTTGTTTTCTTTCCTTCTTTTTTACGCAAATGATACTTTCCGAAATGTTTTCTTAAAATATACGCGAATAAACGATTGTAACGTCGCCGTGCAAGAATGTCGAAAGAAAACGATCGTGTTTCGAGTCGAACGAAAATGAGAAAAATATGAGGAGAAATTTTTCGTTCGAACCTGTTCGATGGAAACCTTCCAGACAAGTCGTGCAAATATTCGAAATAATCTAGATATAAATTTAGATATAGCGCTGATCGATCCTGAAGAATCAGCGATAGAGAGATGTCGTGGCGAACCTCGAGCGAAACTGATCAAGCGTTTTTCACGAGGATCTCGCCCAGCGTTTATTGTACATAGATAAAGTTTAGATGTAGACGTCGTGCCGTTTTATATCGTAGTCATAGGATCGATGACGAAAAATGAAATGTCTCGCTATCGTGTGAATTGGTGGATTTCTCAGACGTTTCTCAGACTCTGTACTTTCGCCTGCGTTTCGCAATGAGATATTCACAAATAATTGCAACAACAGACGCAGTAATTTGTTGCGGAATGATATGGTTCCAACGATACCAATCGACGCATTGATAGACATATGTTAAATTAATGAACTAGACAATAGTATCTGATTAAAAAATGTCATTGGTAATTTCTTCAGAAAGTACAGCATAGAGCAACTAGAGAAATCTTTAATAATTTTATCGTAGATATTGATATATGATGGAGTTGCGACTCGAGTATTGGACACTTTATATTAAAACTGCTGTTTAAACGGTGAGAAAATGTATTAAATTTAAGATCAGGGACGTATCCTATCGAATTCATCGAAGTACTCGTGTTTCTGACAAAACGAAACATTGTCCTCTGTACACTGTTGTACGTGTTTAAGGAAAATGATACCGAGCAAAAGATTATTCTCTAATGGCCAAAAGGTTCGATCGTTGTTCGAGGAACAGTATGCTTAAATTTCCAAATTTTTGGCAATTTTTCTACGTGATTCACTGCCCGATTTTCACGATGGTGCACAGAGATATAAAAGAAAGAAAACACGATATATTCTTACTTTGATATTATTTTTAATTACATTGCACAATGAATACGGCCTATATCAATTGGAAGAATACCTTTGTACGTAAATACAACTAAAAAGATACGTGACTAACTTGGAATTTCTTTTGCAAGTGTACATGTACGAGCGAGTACGCGCATAATGTTGATCCTTCAGGAAGAAAAGAAAAAAAAATGAAAAATTCATACGCCTAAAGACACACGTATAGATAATAATACCTTTATCTATTATCTGACGATAAGAGCAATATTAAGCGCCGCGTCAAGTTCCTTTTTGTAAATTATATGTGATTTATTTGTTCTCAGAAATACACGTTATAGGCACTCTATATATTACTAAGCAAGTATATACATCTAATACAAGCATTTCTTCTATATCAAAGAACAGTATCCACTACCTGAATAAATTTCCTTTATCCATGTACCATATATAACCGATAATGACATAGCAGCCACATTCAATATTCTGATGAATCAGAAAATGGAAAAAGAATCTGTCGTAAACACTATTGACTATCAAACATTATTTGATCCTACATATTTGATCTTGAATGATAATCATTTATAACGTAATTTATTTCAGCATGGTAACGAAGTGATATTTAAAATTGTAACTGAATGTCAGTTTAATAACTAATGATTAACTGTTACCAGGTGTCACAAGTTTAGGATCAGTCACTCATAAACGTAGCAACTCTGATCATTAATGAAGAATATTATATATCTTCAGGTAAGTGTTCTACAATGTTCTTCGATAATTCTGTGTTCGAAATACAAACTTTATTTTTGATAATCGACCGTTTCTTTTTAATATTTTATACGAAGAAGACATAAAATTTGAAAAAGTCTTGAGAAATTTTCGATCAGAAAGTTAATGACGTGAATAAAAATAAAGTATAAGCTAAAAAGCCTTGAATCACTAGCTAACTATATTTGGAAAACAAGATCGCTACAAATGCAAGGACAATAAGCGCGTGGTCGATCTGTTGCATTACATCATCGTGAAGTTGTACCGGTACTGATTATGTTAATATCGAAGATCAATTTTCATATGTAAGAATAACGTACAAATAACAAAACAGAGATTCATCTTATATAAAATATTCAATAAAATCGAGTAAAAATTTATTAAGAAACTAACAATCTTTCAGACATTTCAACTACAAAAAAATTTCAATGAACATTGAAATAGATAACACAAGTTATATATTGTTACTTAAAACTTGTATAATATTTCAAAAAATCGTTATTATACTTCAAGAACAACGACAAAATAATTCTGGAATTTTCTCAAGGAGCAATTATTGTTTTGCATGCACATCGTACAGATGAATTATTTCCAGATGCAATATTATATGCCCCAGCTTGAAACTTCTCCAGCGGAGATCGTTGCGATTTACCGCTTTCTTTACGCGAGATCCAGCCGTCTGTGACCAATTTTAGAAAAAGTGAACGGTGGTCGAGTGGCACAAGCGCGCTCTCATGGCAACTGTTCATCCTTCCTTGCCATCTCTGCATATAAAAGAACATCTACCTGTATATACCAATTCAACAGATCGAAAGAAGAGGCCGGTGGTAATCAATATGTTACTGTTACGATATTACTGTCTTATTCTGAGAATTTTTGATAATACATTTTGGTATTTTGATTTTTTGAAAATTATCGATTCATTCTCAGAAATGGTATCCCACTAAACAGGATATTGCCACTTACGTAATTGCACGGATAATCGATATTTCTTTTTGTTTCTGAGTTTATACAATGAATTAAAAAATGTAAGTTTATTTAATTAGAAGATTAGTTATCTATCTAGTTTTTAAATGGTTAAACGATTGATAAAAAGTTTGTTTTTAATGTAGAAAGAGAACAGATACTACAAATATTTTCATTTGGTTAATTTCGTAATTTTCAAAGATTTGTACATACGGTTAATTTCCGAATAGAAATTGTGCGACGCAATGTCTATTCTTAACCAATGGACAAGTTCAACGCCCATATCCAACCGCCGTGGTTTTGCAACTAAGAATAAATGTCGCGTCTTTTTGCATTGCTTTGCAGAATATCCTTCATCACGTGACAATTCAAATTTAAAAATAACAAAATATATAATAATAGCCAAATTTTAAAAAATTATTTGTAACATCGGATACTTCTTTAACAAAGTAATATTGAAAAAAAGAATTTGCAATATTATGTTACAAGAGTACAACTTATAATACTTTACAACAACTTTCTCTCGTGCATCTCTCCACGTGTGTAACGTGAAATTCTGATGACAATTTCTCCGTGACACACTATGATCGAGAAAATCGATTCATAACTATGTAATATTTACAACGTTATATTTGCTCTTCGACCAATTTTCATAGAAAGTAGTTTCTCGATAAAATTGCTAGTTATAACTGCAATCATGCGTAAAGCATTAAATATATCGTTTGCAAGATTTAATCTTTTAATTCTACAATAACAACTTTATGTAAAAAATGTTCTATTTTAATACATGGTAATTAGCCTTAGAATTACCGTCTGACGTATTTTTAACTTGTTCTTCTATTTATTACACTTGATGAGGACAATACTATAACAAAATGTAACTCACAATATTGCAACATAATGAGGCAAAAAGTACATTATACATATGTATATGTATATAATCGTATATATGTGTGTGTGTGTGCATGTGTATAATGAATAAAAAGGACGTATATCCTAATAATTGCATTTATTTTGTCGTAATTAGTTATAACACGAGACTGTCATTTTTAAAAATAAATTAAATATGTGTATGATCTAGTAATGTTTTGACAAACTTAATAAAGTTTGCTAAAACGTTTAAAAAATAATCGTTAATATAGTTGGGTTGTATTCTACGATGTATTCGTTTCATATTTAAGTAAATTAGTTTTTCTAGCATTATAAATATTTTCTCGGGAATCAATCGCTATCGAGTCAATGAACAGGTCATTATGTATGTACCAATTTCCTTGCTGTGCCCCGTCGAAATTTGTAAAATCAATAAAATAAATGTCGCATGACAAGGTACTATATCTTGGAAGTAGAAAACATGCGTAAAGGCGTTGTGGCGTTCTGCGGTCTTTCGTTGACCAATCAGAAACGTGGATGATGTCACTAGCGACCAATGATTGTGCGCCAAAAGAGTCGATAGTCCAGGGTATAAGTATCCCGTAGCAAGCGTCTCTCGCGCATTAATCGTTTGGTATTCGAACGTGCTGTGTGTGTGGTTGATAGCAGAAGCTCCATTACTTGCTCTAATTATCGACTACCCACTTTCTACAAGAACGTAAAACGAATCCCTAGACTTCAAAATGGTAAGTGCATATTTGTCTGTGATATTCTGCTCATTAGAGACATATGAGGAATTTCAATTATGTCGATGGTGGTATACATACGTGGAAGACGATTTGGTTGCGACGCTTGCACCGGCCGGCTCCGCCCTTTCCGTTATGACTCATATTTAGCATCTAGATCTCATCGTTAAAATAGTCGAAATATTTATTCCTCAGATATAATAACTGTGCCTGCGTAAAGCATAATCTGCAAAATTGGTCATGGAATGTAGATATAAAAAAAGCGAAAATTGTGAATTTCGTTGTTTCGCGTCTATCGAATAGGAGAGAAGTACGCGTCGTTTGAAATGACGCGATCGATATTTCGTAAATGAAATGTCTGCCAAATATTGTTTATAGAGGAAATATTTTAAATGCTATTGAACTTAAGTATTATACGTTCTGTGACCTAACAAAAAATATTTATAATAAATCGTACTAGAAAAAAGAATTTTAAAGTCTAATTTTAAATATTAATGTTATTTGATAAATCAGGACTAATCTAAATTTATTTGAATTTTTTCAGCGTGAATGTATCTCAATCCACGTTGGCCAGGCTGGAGTCCAAATTGGTAATGCCTGCTGGGAATTATATTGTCTGGAACATGGCATTCAGCCTGATGGTCAGATGCCATCAGACAAGACCATTGGAGGAGGTGATGACAGTTTCAATACTTTCTTCAGTGAAACTGGTGCAGGAAAACATGTTCCCAGAGCAGTTTTCATTGATTTAGAGCCTACAGTAGTCGGTATGTAATTATTATTTATACATATTATCAATTTACATATTTTGAGAATTAAGTGACATTTTTTGCAACGTAAATTCTTGCAGACGAGGTTCGTACAGGCACTTATCGTCAGCTCTTCCATCCAGAACAACTGATCACAGGCAAAGAAGATGCAGCAAACAATTATGCTCGTGGTCACTACACAATTGGCAAAGAAATTGTCGACCTTGTTCTAGACCGTATTCGTAAACTCGCAGATCAATGTACTGGACTCCAAGGTTTTCTCATTTTCCATTCTTTCGGAGGTGGCACTGGCTCTGGTTTCACATCTTTGTTGATGGAACGTCTGTCCGTGGATTATGGAAAGAAGTCGAAACTGGAATTTGCTATTTACCCAGCCCCGCAAGTTTCCACTGCTGTAGTCGAGCCCTATAATTCAATTCTCACCACCCATACCACTTTAGAACATTCCGATTGTGCATTTATGGTCGATAATGAGGCTATTTACGATATCTGTCGCCGAAATTTGGACATCGAAAGACCAACATACACGAATCTCAACCGATTAATTGGTCAAATTGTATCTTCGATCACTGCCTCGCTGCGTTTCGATGGCGCTCTTAACGTTGATCTGACGGAATTCCAGACTAACTTAGTACCTTATCCAAGAATTCATTTCCCACTAGTTACTTACGCCCCGGTTATCTCTGCTGAAAAGGCGTATCACGAACAGCTTTCCGTAGCTGAAATTACAAATGCTTGCTTCGAGCCGGCTAACCAGATGGTCAAATGCGATCCACGACACGGAAAGTATATGGCGTGCTGCATGCTGTACAGAGGAGATGTTGTACCTAAAGACGTTAACGCAGCTATTGCAACTATCAAGACGAAACGTACTATTCAGTTTGTCGATTGGTGTCCAACTGGATTCAAAGTCGGCATTAATTATCAGCCACCTACCGTTGTACCAGGTGGAGATCTTGCTAAAGTACAACGAGCTGTCTGCATGTTGTCCAATACTACTGCTATCGCAGAAGCTTGGGCTCGTCTTGACCATAAATTCGACTTAATGTACGCCAAGAGAGCATTTGTACACTGGTATGTCGGCGAAGGTATGGAGGAAGGCGAGTTTTCTGAAGCGCGTGAAGATCTTGCCGCTTTGGAGAAGGACTACGAGGAGGTTGGTATGGATTCCGCAGAGGGTGAGGGAGAGGGAGCCGAAGAATATTAAACTGATTTTCGTCGAGATTTTTCAATGACGTACAATTCGAAATAAACGAATTGATTTGCAACTGTTTCATGCATTTACCCGCCCTTTTTACATTTTCCTGAATTTAATTATTTCCATGAACTCAATTGGAATTGAGTAGTTTATTTATGTTACACAAAGTTAGATTGAAAAATAGATCGAGCATCTGTTTAAAAAATTTTTCAAAGTCTAGTTTTATTAAGTTGCTTAAAGAGTTCCAATTAGTTAATATTTAGTAATAAAAAGATTCGATATTTATGTATTCAATGTTCTATCACTTCAGATATGTTTAAATATTAGAGATATTTAAAAGTTACGAAGTTGAAAGTATGTTTGTAAATTTATATGTTTGTATAGAAAGATTACGGCTATGCCAAGAAAAGGTGATATGTTGAAATATAAGAACGCGGAAATTTGTGGTTTACATGCATTGTCAGCGTGTGTGATGAATAAATATAGGAAGATTCTGTTTAACGTTTCATTTATTTCATGCATAATTTGTATGAAGGAATGATGAAATTGTTTGCAATGAAAAGAAGCTGTATTAAATAACATCGAGATTTCAAAAGTGAAAGAAGTAAAAATATTGCTTTCGCAATGTGTTTTATTTTATTTCATGTTGTTCCACTGCTGTATGTTAACAACATATTGTTTTGCATTTTTTATTTTTTTTTACACTTTGTTCATATAAAAAGTCTATTCGAATAATTTGAACGTACCATTTGTCATAGTTCAACACAAACTCGACGAAAGTATACAAGTATTGAAAGTACACATGCACACATGTGACACGTACGCAATGCATGGTATTCTGTCTAATAATTTATCGTGTCTATTTCAACTTTCTTGTTGCGAATACGAGAATATCTCTCCTAATTCTATCCCATTTTAGTTTCTTACGCATCAGTTCATCTCGCTTTATTCCGGCAACAAGAATAGACATCTTACTAAGAATCCGCCATGAGTCGAGCTCTTTACACTTGTCTCGAACACGCATGCGCAGTTCGACAGTGCACGTTGGTGCATGTCGGTGTGCACAGTGGTGTGTAAGGCGGTATTTTGTTAAAAAAAAACTGGCGGTCTCGTTGGGTTAAAAATTTTGCAAATGTTATCGACAAGTAATTAACAGTGCGCCCTAATGGATCGCCTGTCTATTCATCGTTGCGACGAGTAATATGAGTGAGTGAGCATGAATGCAACATTACTAAAAGTTTTCAGTAACGTTTCCCTTGGGAAAGAATGTAAAACCATGGCTAGGAATATCGATACGATATTACGATCGATGCATCGAAACTGAGTTGACGGTGTGATAAAATAGCACAGTAAATAAGATTAAATAAACGTTATTTGAAATCCATTTGGCCGATGCTTCGGGTCAGGTGTATCGATATCTTTACATTGATGTATTGTTTGCATACCTACTTGCAAGGCAAGAAGCTGTGCCTTGAATGTATGCAGTGGAGTGCAGCCCCTCCAACTCGAGTTCTCGTTGCAACGTTCTCCGGTTTCTTCAATCACATTTTTTTTCCTTACGGTGCTGAATAATACATTTAAACAGAAACCATTTCAAAGAATGCTAACTTTATTTCATAACTGCTTACGATAAGAATGAGTGAGTATTCTGGTGGAGTATATGGACGGTTTGAACGACTTTGTGTACTCTTGTGTGCTTATCTTGTAAAACTTAAGCCGGAGTGTAATGAGACTCTTGTATTTCTGATAAAATATACACACTTGAACGGTCTACCTGTATGAATTGCATATGTATACAGCGTATACACATTAACACCTTCAAACGTGTACCTGCACGTGTATTTGACTAATGTGTTCGAGATAATTCAGGCAGAAAGATTACATACATACGTCGTGTTGCGTCTAATGCATTGAGAACGAATTTTTTTTTTTTGTAATTTAAAAATTCAATGAATAGTATAAAAAATTCGGTGACGCAGATATTTTTTTATATTTTCGTGAAATGTAATATCTTGTAGTAAGTACGTAGTAGATAAATTATGTGAAAGATACCTGACAGTTTTGAAATAGAGAACAGTATCTCTGCAAATAGCAGTCTGGAGGTTATATTCTTAACTCTCTTGTTTCTTTGTAAATTTAGTCACAAATGGGTACAGCTATTTTCATACTCATAAATAAAGAAGGATATATAAAAATACTTTATATATTACATTTATTAATCTTTTCCCAGTATTATCACGATTCAGAATAGTGTAAAATGGGCATGTAAATGCGACTGATTTTTATTGACATTTGAAATATATTTGATATTCTTAATTTTGGCTTGTTTTTATGTTGTATATAAAGTATACATTGTAATGTATTGTATCTATCTTAATACCATCCTGTTTTGTATACTTTTGTATACTTATGTCTTTAAGGTTAAAGAATGATCATTTTATTTAATGAAGTGTAATTAGGATTTGATGTAATTATATTTATATTAATAGTTATTATGTATTAATTCCTGTAGTTTATGCATATTAAATATTAATAAATGCCTTTTTTATTTTAAAATTATAGACCACTGCCACACCATGAAGATGAGTTTTTCTTTATCTTCGCTTCAACCTCTAGGCCATGGTTTAGAAAAGCATGGCCAAGCGGGGATAGCGTTTGAAAGGCCATACAACAGTCTCACAAAAAAGAGGTTTGTATAATCTTTTATATTTTCTGTTAATGTCTTCTTTTGGTTTATGTTATTTGTAATATATTAATTACTGTTTATATTATAGGAAAGATCCAAAGCAATTTCACAATCAACGTTTATGGACAAATCGTGAGGATTGCAAAGATGAGTTTTGGGCAGCAATACGATCTAACTATGACTATATTATGGACACTAATTTGATAGATAGTTGTAGAGTATGTATTTGATATAGATATTTACAATGTAATAAGATAAAGTATATATGATGTATGTTACATTTATGTTTTAACATCTCATTAATAGGAAGCTAATGGTGAATTAACATGGGATGAGACTGACGTATCTACACAATCATGGAGTTTCAAAGAAGTTAGTAGTCAATTTTCAGAATTATATTCGTGGCTGAGGGTTCTTCAAGAATTGGTTTATTGCAAAGAAGAAAATTTATTGGATAAAAGTCTGCGTGCGGTATGTAATAACAGCACTATATTTTTTATGAGAGATTTTTATGAGAGATTAAATAATTTTAAAATATAAATTTAAGGCTCACATGCAGGAGCTGCGACGTAGGGCATATAGAAGAAAGTTGTTTAATGAACAGGCTGGAAAATTAGTGTCACGTGCCCCTGCTTTAAAAGATGAAGTAGCGTGGCGTGTTGACCATTTAAACGCAAAATGGGAATTAGTTGAACAAATTATGGCACCTGTTGAGCGGCCTGTATCTAATCAACAGGATATATCGGCAGGTAATGTTCTTGTTAAAATAAGAACCTCCTAATTCCAAAAATTGTAGGTTTAAAAATTTTTAATGAAAATTTACATTATAGATTTTGAACATGAAGTAAAATGTTTGAGGAAATGGCTTCGTGAAATGGAATCCCGCCTTCAACCTCTGAGCTTTCATGTAGATTGGACGTTAGCAGAGCTCGAGGAAAAAGCAGTAGAGCATATGGTGAGTGACATAAAAATAGCAATTATTTAATAGTAACTATATATTATAATTATTAAATATAAAACAGTTATATAGCATCGAGTAATATATTATATATAATATATATAAATATTTATTAAAAACATTGATAAAAAATCGTTTTGTGTCGAAGCAAATAAAAATAAAATTTAGTACCCCTTAAATTAGGGTTATCGTATATCGAGCCAAATACAGTGCGAACTGCGCGCTGTATTGCACGAGTCATTAACACGCTAAATCAATATTACGAATATGTCGTTTCCGTTTATAAGCCGGATATAACTCTTTATTGTTAACGGAAACAGTCGACAACGCACACTTAAGCAAGCGCGTAGGATAAATGTTGGTAATAGTAAGTAATTACGCTTAGTATGCTTGAAATACACATACCGGACACAAATTTATCAAAAGCAATTCAAGAAAGCGAACGAAGCTTATTTTTGAAGCAATCACAACAATTAATTAATTGATAATTAATACCTGGAATTTTCGTTGCGATTTCTTGTCAATAATTTTGTCATCTCGACCAGAGGTAATGGAGTAAGTTTTACTTTTGTCGTGACGGAACGATAGTCGACTCACGTTCAGTTTGAGCACGATTCTCTGTCGAGTCTGTGCTGTATGATCAGGTGGGCGTCGGGAACCCGACTCGTGTTAGTTCCGTATCTCTCTACCGTGTTTTCTATCTTCTTCTTTCGCTGCTTTCCTCCCCCCTCCCTTAATTGCATCCCAACACAAAACATGATATGTACTGGACTTCGCGAATGCATGCATAACTATAGTATTGTGTATTATAGTATAATGATGCTGTGAGTGTGTGTAAGAGTTTTTGAATTTTTTTACTTATTACACATTGTATCGAAGGAGGATTATTTCATTTTTACTCCATTGTATTTCAAGATCGTGTTTCAAAGTATATTTATGATTCTCTGTCTTCGATTTTTATGTTTAATCATTTGTGTTTTCTTTCTTCCAAGTGTAAATTATTACTAATAATTTGAATCAAGCACGACTAGCATAATATATTATTCGATGCAGTTTAAGATTACTTCATAAATGTAAGTTATACAATAAGACCATATAACATAGTTTTGAAATTGTAAGCGAATCATTATTGTAACAATATATTGTAACAATAAGGTGTTGTGAATGTCAAAGTTAAAATAAGAAATAAGAATATAAATTTTATATATTGCAAGTCAAACTATGTTCTTAAGTATAACTTCTAATTTTAGTTCAAGGATTCTGTATCTACATATAAACAGTGATTGTTATTCATGCAATCTTAATGTTATTTACTTATTAGGTAACGTAGGTATTGAGTACTAACTATTAGCTATTACCCAATAGTACTAAGCTACCATTAAGATATAAACTGTAAATTGAATGCAAAGTTTTTTTATATATAAACTGTATCGCTTTAACATTTTTACAATCAGGAAAGTTGTAGGTCAGAACAAAGGAAAATTTGTTACATCTTTTATCCGTACAATTATTTACTTTCTTGTAGAATATGAAAATATTGATTCATCAAGTTCTAAGACTAAAACAGCGTTTACTTTAACATTGACAACGTTTAATCTGAACTTTTTGTCATTCTCTATTAGCGAAAGCTAAAACATTAGCTTTTTGTAGATTAGACGAAGAAGGTTATACAACGAGATGGCAAAAAACTTGATGGACTTGACGTTTATCATTTTTTGCTCGATAAATTAGGTGAGAGTAGAACGACTTTATTTCCCGGTATAAGAGAAACATGTAGTTTCCATGGATTCCACACAATGTGTGGTGAATTAAGGATCAATTGAGACTTACTTAGCTAATCCTTAATTTAGCGTGGATGTAGCTCTCGTTCTTGTTCTCAGGAAATCTTGATAACGCGTGCAGTAAAAGTTTTTTTATTTAAATTTGTACCATTTGAAATTATATTTTCTATATAATTCGAGAAAAGTTAATTTTACTTGTCACGCATACTTCATTTTAATGTCTCGTCGTCGATACCATCGAACGAAAGCATCGACCGAATAATTTTAAATTTAGCTCTCTAAGCCGGCGCGAATAAATTTGTTTATGCCTGGTTCGTTGCTCCCTGACAACGCCATATGGCAGGCTCCTTAGTTTTAAGCAAATTCCACGAAATTTTCAAGCGCTGATACGAAACTAAAAATTCACTGCTTCGAACGTCTATCTTATGATCATTCTATAAATTGTTTCCGAGCCACACGCGTAAAAAAAAATAATCAAGGTTGAAACGTCGTCGGTTACGCAATCTTCTTCCCGTGGTGTTACAGTGAAAGCTGTTGCTACGTTCAGTAGAAAAATCCATTTCAGTTTTTAACTCCGTAGACCATTAAATTTAAATTATCTATTATAATCTCTAAATTAAATTTGCAATAATCAAGTGGAATTTAAAAATCGAAATTGAATGTTAAAGTTGATTGATTGAGATGAAATTTAACATTTAATCGCTGAGTTATGAGTGATCGGGATAGTTTTGATTAAATTTATATTTTATGCAATAAATGATACTGACGATCACATAAAGCAGAAAATACAAATTTGAAACTACCCCGAGATAGAAAATTACGTATTAAAGATCAACATTGCGTTAATGTTTCAATTACAATTTTGTTTTCAATCAATTTCTGTTATCAAATTAGTTAGTTTTTAAAGAAAATTCCAAGAATTCGTTTAACGTTTTTCAACGCTGCGTAAAAATTAAAATATTTACAATATTATGACAAATCATTAATTGCTTCGAATATTCTTTAGAGTTATTCGCAATTAATTAAGGGTTAAACCAATTTTCATAGAGTCATAGTGAAACAATTAATATTTCAAGTTTACTTTAGATGTGCACGTTAAATCTACATTCTTAATTTCTTGAATCGAATTTTTAACAACAGAGTAAAATAATCGAAGAAAGAGCGATATTCGTTCGGAGCGCAAACACTTGTTGAAACATTTATCATCTTGAAAATATTCGCTCGTTCGTGATTAATTAATTTCGAGAAATTTATTGTTCAGATACACCCTCAAAGAGGCTGATTTTTCGCGAGATTTTATCACATTTTATCAATCAGAATCTTTCGTACGCGTCGTTCATTGAACACATACTATGTATTAAAATACCGATGCTACACACGTATGTACACACAATCTCGAGATAAAGTAATTAATCTATCATGCGCGTGATTTTCCGATTCGATGGAGAAAATAAAATGAAAGTCGGTATTAAGGCCGTGGACACAGGTACTATGTAGTAGGGAATACATGACGCGAGTACGATAATGATCTATACATATGGGGGACGCATAATTTATTTTACGTCGTATATCGTTGCACGTTCGATCGATAGAATTTCAGAATGCTGATGAAGATTGATGATGACAGTACTTGTGCCTCCCGATGGAAATAAACGATACTCGACCAGTTTTTTTTTCTTTCGACTCTCTCAAGGGACGTATGTTAGGAATGCTTAAAGATGTTCCTGAATCGTGGAAATTTCATTAAAGATCGATACTGGGTTGACGATTGACGATTGAAGGATGAGTAGAAGTCTAAAGTTTATTTTACGTCATGTTGAAGTATTTAATGTGTATATTTAATTTCATCGTGAAGTATCATTCAATTTATAATCGGTAGAAATTTACAGTTGATAAACGTGGCCGAATTTTTATTAGGTTTAAAAATTATAGCGAGTCAAGATGGTGATGATTTATTTGACGAGTAAATTATATTCAATTCATTAGTTTATTAATTCATCACGAAGCAGCTTATGCTTTCAGCAGTTGACTAAAAATTTTTTTATTTAGTACTCAACGTTAATATTTAATATTATTAGCGTATCTATTAATACGTATCATTCTTTGTATTCTGATATTTCATTATAATCAATCAATACCAATGGCAATAGGAAATGGCAGACATTTTCAATCAGGACAAATTGTGAACAATTTGACAAACTACATCTTGCATAAATTTTGGATTCGTTGTGAAATTCAAATCGTGATACGAATCGGTCAATTATCTTGCTTTTTCACTGTTTGAATTGTCTGTTATAGAAAGTGTAATTGTAAGTACAAGCCTTACAGCTTTTAATGGTAATCATTCTTCGGTAATTAAGCGTATGATTTCATTCATTATTTATATCCGTTTGCATGGTTGCTAATGTCATTCCGCACCTACATACGCCACTGAATAATATTCGCATAAATTTTCACGTGCTTATTCAGATTGCAATTATTATGTTGCTTTAATCCCACTTCTTTTATAATTAGAATCCAATAGACGAATGTCGTGTTTTCATTTCCTTAGAAATTCTATGATTCATTCTCCGCATGTATGTATACATATTTTGAATAGTATTTTTTCCTTACATAAAATATAAAAGATATAAAAATTTGATTCTTTTATTTTCAACTTTTTTGAAGTCATATTCTTGTCGCTTGAAATTCTCAAAATTCCGAATTGTACTGTCGGATACGAAAAGAATATACTCTTTTTGGATAAAGTGTTTAATTATGTAGTATTACTGTATTGTTTTCTTATTCTCAATTTCATTGTTATATTTATTGAATATTTTATAAACCAATGTCGATTAACTTTTACTCTTCTAAAGATAAGCTTGACATTAATCATTCAGAATGTAGTACGATTTATGTGTACAACATATTCGATTGTTTTTTTGTCAATCAAATAAATCAGGATGATATACAGTAGTAGGTCGTGTTCAAATGAGTCACAGGAAAATACTAGAATTTTTTTTTTTTTTTACTATATTCATACCTTCCTGAAATATTATGTAAATATTAAAAGAATAATATAAAATAAAATTTAAAAGACGATATCATCATTTTACACGATAAGGATTATAAATTTTGCAACAATTTGCTATAAACTATAAATAGGACTAAAAAATCAGAAAAATTTCTCTTTTAAATATTTAGAAACGTTTTTTCTCGAAATTGCATCCGATAGTACAATTATTTCCCTCTTTCATTCGGAAAGAAAAAGGAAAAACAAAACTTTCTTCTCGATTCCACGAGATCGATTCGTAACCTTGCGCAAAATCAAATCTCCCGTGACCTTTGAACTGCCCGCGGCTAGTAGAAATTATAGAGTGTATCGGCTGAAAGAACCAATATTACATTATTATTTATACACGTTGCTGAGAGACTTATACTACGCGCACTTCTTGTTTTATTGAATTTCAAATTATATGTTCGTTTGCGCTTAAATGTCGTGAAAGTGTCGTTATTATTGTATTATATGCGCGTGTCTTAAATCGTTATTTTTTTTTTTGTTCGAGACGATGCGGTCGTTAATTCGTTTAATTAACAGTTACGACTCGTGTTTAATCCTTTATTGTTCACTGTCTGAGAATTAAAAAGTAAAAATTGAATCAGAAAAATTGGAATGCGAGGAATAGGGGAAAGTTTGTGATACAATATAAAGAATTAAAACACACTTTTATTCATATATTTTACAAATGTCAAATCTCTGAAAATGCAACATTATAAATCCAGAAAGTTATAAATTGGCCATTTTGACCATTTTGATAGTTTTAGTGTTAGGAAATACAAGTTTGTGTTTCCCACAGTTTAATTTGCCACTAACTGGTCATCGCAATTATTTCACTTTGATATTATTGTAGGGTACATGAACATCATGTATCCGTAGATATTTTTAAGTCAAATAATTACTATGGTTTCAAGATAAGGAAATATGATATTTTATTTTTATCAATATTTTTCATGGTATTTCTTCATCCACGAAAGATTTCTTTTCAACATTAAAACTATCGACGATTGAAGTGTAAAATTTCCATCAGAGACATTAAAAAAAAGAAGAAAGTAATACAATGTATTTTTTACACATTTTACGAAAAATCAATCAAATCTTTAAAAAATGCATTGTCTTACGTCCGTCTAAAATTATGAATTGGTCATTTGACTATTTCGATCAGTTTTAGTGTTAAAATTATATTTCACTAAAGAAAAACATAGCTTTCATTGGATAGAACTGCGGATTGTCATATACTTACGAAAAGTTTCAAAGTGTAGAAATCCATAAAATACAAAAAAAAAAAAAAAAAATAACAATATATGTAATTATATTATAACGAATATAACTATATATTTGTTAGAATTATATTTGTTAGAATTCGCAGGAATACATGTCATATTCGTTGGAATTTTTAATAGATGTACAGCAAATTTTTATCCAAATATCTAGTCCTTTAGTTGTCTTTTTAGAAATATAAATTCTTCTAAAGATCTTCAATCTAGAAATTAAATGACTCCAAACGTTGCTTCATTTGCTATTTTGCATCATAATTTCTTTACCCCCACGATCGGATGATTTAATTTCATTTTGCTCGCTTTCGGTTCGACAATAGAGGAACTCACGACGAGAAAAATCTTGGGGCACGGCGAACTTGTTGCCACGTAGATCGGATTATTTACTTCGCTATGCAGCTAGAATGCCTGGATAGCATTGATGCTTCGCTGGGTTTGCGCTGCAATCCGAAGGATTGAATTTCCATGCGATACTCCATTCCACGACATACAATCGCGCGATACTTGTCTTCGAGTTATTTGTATTTCCTATACCCTGAAACTGTTACGAAACTTTTAATAAAAAAAAAGGGGGGGAGGGAAGGAATAAAAGGAGTGTATGAATTGCAACATCGAAATGCAGTTCATACTGTTAGGTCGAGGACAGATTGAATGTATGAACATTTTGCATTTTTCTTTCTAGAGAGGTTCAAAATTACTCTACAACTGAAAATGAATTTATTAGATCCATTGTTCTTTCTAGAGAGGTTCAAAATTACTCTACAACTGAAAATGAATTTATTAGATCCATTGTTCTTTTTAGAGAAGTTTAAAATTACTCTACAACTGAAAATGAATTTATTAGATCCAGTTTATTAGTGTGTGAAATCATGATCGTGATTTTGTGATTGAAAGTGCTATTAAACTTCAAGCTTGAGATTAATTATAAAATTGAAAATCACAATTATTTTGACAATTGTTTTATTATAAAAAGCCAGCCATAAACTTGCTGGTTTTTTACATTATATACTATTTTTTTATATTATATACTTGCGAAACTTGACCTAACAAAATAAATCAACGAGATTTCTCAAAAGCTACATCAAGAGAAGAAATAAATTCATGTGAAAAATAGATCAGCAAGTACAAATGTGAACAATTAATCGCAAAATTATCAATGATGGACCGAAGATTTTGATTGGAATAATTATAAAATGTCCCTCCATGATTAAGAGCGTGAGAATTTGATCATACATATTATTTTCAAGAAAACTGCTATGAGCTGATGACATTTCATCTTCAATAATCTAATACACACGACTTAAAACACGTCAATGGAAATACGTTACGTCTAAAAATCCTGAGTATACATACGAAAGAGCCGAACATCAATCTCATGAGCGATCTCTATTCTCTTTCCAATCAATCATTTCCACGCGTCGATCACCGTTCTACCTTGCGTTTGCTTCAAACCACAACAGTTTTCTTCAGACAAGAGAGACGCACATGAGCGACTCACAATCAGTTTTCACTTTTGAAGTCGTCGTAGCATCTCTCTCTCTCTCTGGATCGATAAATCAACAAACAGGTGAACCTTTGGAGCCCGTTTAATGGGCCAGCGTTGCGACCAACACGTGTCACTGGGAGTTTCTGTTCGCTGCGCAAAGGATGACGCGAGGGACCAAGCAACGGTAGTTGCTGCAGATCTGGAGCAAGTCACGTCTAATTGTTTACCGAGAAACGGTGAAGTTGTTCGCAGGGTGAAGCGTCGAACATCTTGGATGGGTACCGCTACCTTGCCAGCCGGAATTGTTACGTCGTGTCGCTTCGAGCAACTACTGGGTCACTATCGTCGAAACGTGCCGCGGTCTCGCTCGGTATCAGCCAGTTTCAGCCGGCGTGCGTCACGCACGTACGCGTTTAATTAACCCTTTGCGGTTCAATTTATTTATCCTTCCTGCTCTCTCACTGCACTGGACTCTAATCTACGTCGACTTTGAAACTCCTGCCAGCCGAATTATCGCGATCGTATTATGCTCGAGGGAAGTTGGTGGATTTTCAGCGGAGTATCGCGATGCTTCCAACGCGGATGGCTTTGTTTTGGGTTGATAAGAAGAGGCTAGCCAATCGACGACGGAGTCGCTGAAGTTAACACGAAGATTGTGTGGAGAAATGTGACAAGTCCATGTCTGTGACTTTGGAATTTTATGGATACAAGTTGAACATAAAATGTTAGAAATTGTTGAGTCAGATCTTACAAATTAGGTACTATCGAATTGCAAATATGATGTATGATCTACCACTTATTGTTTGTTAATTAGCAAATTATATAGGCAAGAGTGTCGTGATATATTAAAGGATGTTGAAGATTTAGCTTTGATTCAAATTAATATTATTGATGTTTGTCAAATGTTTAAGAAAGTGATAAAAACATCCAATTCTGAACATGAGATTAATTGACGTTATATTGACACAACTGACAGTGCTGATATGGAATCCTTAGCTGAATGTTAAGGATTATCAAGCATTTGTCAAAATTTAGTGACTGAATACTGCAAAGTTCTATTGTTAAAACGAAAGATTAACGTCACTTATCCAAAATCTAAGAATAATTTAATATTACAAGTACACGCTGAGAAAATTGAAGAAAAATTTGACTAAAAAAATTAAATCTGAAAAAATTGTTTGAATCGTTTAAACGGTATTTTCTACATAATATACTTGTATAAAAATATCGTAATATACTTATAAAGTATAAAGTATTATAATATACTATGTAATATATTTGTATAAAAATATCCCATTAACTGCAGTTAACTAGAAATTTTGAAATGACTATGTTGAAAGTGCCACGTTACCGACTGCGAATGTGTTAAATTCAAAAATTATTCTCTTACAAATGAGAGAATTCATAAAATATTATATATATAAAAAGATATCATCGAGAAAATGTGCTGTTTCCAGTCTCTTGCTCGTTCCCTCATGTTATTTTCAATATCTCGTCGTCGCACCTGCGCTCATCGTAACACCGTTATCTTAAAACGATTATTAAAATCAACCTCTTTGCTTTCACTTTGCTATACATTTAAAACGAACAGACGGAAGTTTTTGTCGTTCGCGCGATTTCTCTAGCGGAGACTCCTGACTTTTTGATTTACCGCGTTACGCTCGTTCGGACGTCCAACGATTTTCGACGCGACGATTTTCACGGCGCACAACAGTTTCACCACGGGATCGCAACCGCTTAATTGAAGATCGGTGTTCTCGTGCGCGTTATTATGCGAATTTCTCGCCGTATCTTATCTGGTGAAATTCGCGGTAACGTTCGATAAGTGTTTCTTGCTCCTTGTAATTAGCCGGTCCGCACGCAGAAAATCGCGGGAAAATACGCTCGCTCTCCTTAACGTCCGAGGCTAAGGGTTAAGCGTTTCCTCATAAATTCCGTTCGTTTATGCACACGGCGAGTAGAAAAGGCTTGCCGTACGCGCATTTAACCTTTTAGCTCCGGTGCCGCTTTTAAAAGCGTGTTAAAATCTACATGGGGTCACTAGAACGATGCCATGACGGCTATACAGAGTATGTGCAGCTGCTGTAAAATTGAATTAAATTAAAAGGAAATGACACTAGTTTTTTTTCTTTTTTTTAAATATCAATAATTTTATTGTCTAACTCTCTTAATTAATGTCTAACTCTAATTAATATTGTTTACAAAACATTAAACATTCGTAATTTTCTTGTTAAACAAAAAAGTTAGACATTTGGAAAAATAAAAAGAAATCAGAAAATTAATTTATTGTTTCAGAATGATATTTTTTAAAACACAATGGCAGTTTGCATGTCGAGCACCAATATCTAGATTCTTTTCGTATGTTATTTTTTGAACACTTTAATTTTTGACGATGTGCTTGGTACGCAGTCTGGAAAATATTTTCCGATGAAGCGTGTAGGCTTCGTTGTGGATTGCCGACCAACTGGTATCGTATCGTATGTGTTGAGTTTACATCTTCAATTGGATACGCGCGTTAATTTTCCATTATTATTTTCATGTAACAAAAATGAATTCAAACAAATAATCGCGCACACGAATGCTTATAGCAAGAGAGTATTTGGAAATGATGTAAAAAGAACCAGTTTCAAAATATTTCGAAACGTTTAAAATTTACAGATATACATTTTATTTTTTGCAAAACATTTAATCTAAATAACAAATTGCAATTACTTTTCTCGCGCGACGAGTATACTCGTTATTGCGCAAAACATTGCCATTTCTTTTCATACCTGTGTACGTCGTTCACAGCTAAGAGGTGTAGTAATGCGAAGCTTTTTCGTAGCGACAAGTATTTCTCACGACCCAGATAAGAGGCAAGCACGAGTACAATTTCGTTTACTTTACGATCGTTCGTTGGTCACGCTCGAAAGTGTGCTGCTAGTTAAGAATAAGAAAGTATCCGCTCTGATTTATTTTATTATTGCGTTATTATCGGGACAAGTAACATTTAGAACGGTGCTCGTTAATTTCGCGAGCGAGATACCACCCGTGACAAAGCTCGATATCCGTTCTAATTAGCCTCTCCGAGTCGTGGAACGTCGCCGTTTCGCGCCGCGTATCCGTCCGAGTTCTCCAGTCCGGTTAACCAGCGATCGACGTAAGTCGCGTGTCAGCCTGTCTGCCAAACCGACTGACCTCCTCGACGACGCGTGTCTTCGTTCCGTTTGTACAACTTTCTCGCGGTAGCGCGTAACGAGGGCGAAATCGAGAGCGAACGTCGATGGTAGATGCAGAGATGTCTCGCGAAATTTGCTCGCCACCTTGTCGAACATCGGTTGGAACTACCGCGCGGATCGACTAGTCGCGATCGGACCCGGATTCTTCGCTTCAAACGACGTCAAACGATATCAAACTGAGATCTGAAACGCTCTCGAGCTCACGTTCGCGTTTTGCTCGAGTTTGTCGTCCGTTCGTCCGTTCGTCCGTCCGTTTGATCGGGTTTGAGTTTAATTGAATTCGTCGCAATGGTACGTGGCATTGTCCGCGGACACGCGAGGCTGGCAGAAATCACGGGCGCGTTACGTAACGTGCCAGCATTAAAATAATCGACGAGCATCGATAATAACGGTAGCTCGGGGGAGCTACCGCCAACGATCTTTCCTCTCTCTCTCTCTGGTCGCGTGCTCGATGCATTGTTCGATCGACCATTGTGCCGCAACCGGGCGGAGAAAAGTTCCAAGTGCAATCGACCTTTGGAGATTTTCAACTCTCTATCTCTCTGGATAATACGTGTTCGAGTAATTCAAACTGTCGATGTCCAGGCGAGGCCCGAGCACGACGAGGATCGTTGTTTTTGCTAATCGAACGGGTCACCAGCCGGGTCCGTATCGCGTTGGACCAGTGAATGACAATGTAGATCGTGGAAAGTCACCGAGTCACGACTGCAACTTTCCCCCGTGGCCGGTACATACGTACGTCGTTCCGTCTGTCTACCGCCGTCCGGGCGAAATGTGCATTTTGAATTCAGCGTCTCATTGTTGGACAAGTTCGAGTGAAAGCGTGACGAAAACTGGTATCTAATGAAGCACAATACCCAAAGTAACGTAGCTGACCGCGCGTTTACGTACGCGAGTCTCTGCCCCTAACGTTCCTCTAACGTTTGCCCCTGTGTTCGATGCAACTGCAACGCCCACGTGTTCGGACGAGCTCACCGCGAACGATCGGGCAATGTTTCTTTCTCGTTATATAAATTATAGCTAGTCCCTCGATCACTGCCATAATCGGCAGCCGATGCGCAGGTTAATGTTTACGCAAACGTATTGCACAGGCCGATGCTTGGGCAACGTACGTACGTACGTACGCTGATTGCGAGCCGAGAATGGAGTTTATTGTTGGACGTATTTGGGCGTGACGCTCGTGTAGGCGATTAGAATTAACGTTTTGTAAGGTGGCGCGATGCGAGACGGTTCGAGCGGTCTTCAATTAGGTCCACGAACCTCGTTCCCCTTCAATTTCGACGCTTTTAGTGACTGACAGCCGTACGAGTGTTGGTTAACAGACTGATGTTTGGATAAGGGACTGCAGATTTGGAGCTCGTCTCGATTGCGCGGGGATTGGTCGAGGGTCTTTGCACTCGTCTCGTATTGCATTCACAGTTGGGCATTATTCGAATAATATTTCGAATAAATTCTTCGAATAAAATTTTATTCGAAATATTTACTGAAATAATGCAAAGAAAAAGAGTCAGGAGTCCTTTTTTCACAATTTTGGTTTATTTGATAAATTTTTGCTTTTAGTACGATTCTTTGTTCGATCATTTTGTCGGTTAATCTGTTTGCTTCAGGCGAATTTGTTATCGTTGCAAACAAATGAAAAGAAACGCTCTACCGAAGCAGAAGATGGCAAAGGAATGTTATATTTCAAAAATTTTATTCGAAGAATTTATTCGAAATATTATTCGAATAATGTCTAACTGTGTGTTCGAATAAATTCGTTATTTACGAATAAATTTGACAGATTCGACAGACAATAAAATACGCCCAACTCTGATTGCATTTTCTATTTATTTCGATGCAAATTTAACGTAGAGTTTGTTAGTATTAATTCTTGATTGGACAGAGATCATCGATTTAACGTTTTGCATTACGATTTATTAATAGCTGTTCAACTCTCATCCGTCTCTTGTATAAAATCTGAAGAAAACGCGCAGGATCGTGATATAAAATTGAATCTACACCTGGGAACAGGTTTACGCGAATAGAAATTTAATTTACTTATTATTATAAGAAAGTTTGCAAATTTAACTATTTATCTCTTCAGCACAGATACTAATTTCTTTAATCACTGTGTCAAGTTGACACTTTTACAGCGGGCGTCACATATACACTTGACTTTGGTCGATTAAAGAAAATATCAATGTAAGCGAACAAATGAAAATATCTGCACTAGAACAACCGTATCAAAATATTCTACGTATAAATCGTCATAATTTAAATGACAATTGAAATAAATACGACTATGTTACTGTTTAAACAGAAATTAATATTAATTTTGTAAGAAACAAAAGTCTGAAATCAGTCGTATTGATGGGTTCGATTGTTACGCTATTCAAATAACAAAATTGTACAATTATTTGTAAAAAAAAAAAATCACTTGTATAGTGATAGTTCTAGCAAGTAATACATATTTCTCACAACTGTCATTTCAAACATCCCGCCGGGGAGAGTGTTAAGTTGGAAAAATATGGGACGGATGAGGGTTACCTAGATAAACGTTTTGTCCAACGTTTTTAACGATTCTTTCTTTTTTTTTTTTTCTTTTTTGTCCCGTAAGTGTACCGTCGTTTGAGATGAATCGGCGCAATCTCGCGATTCGAGCCGATTGACGTGCTCCGAGTATACGGTAGTTGTGACACGGAAACGTACCGTAAAATTACGTTCGTGGCTTCATCAATTTTTCGCTCATTGCTCCGTGACAATCCATAACGCCGATTTGAACGCGCGTCCATCTGGAATCTCTGTTCGAAAGCCTCGCGTATCCCTCCGTGTGGAAAAAGAAGAAAGAAAAAAAAGAAGAAATGCTTCTCTCTCGCGGCGTGACTCGTTGAATCAAGCCACCGCGTAAATCCGCGTAGGTCCTCGATCTAGATCGTAGATTCGCGTGACAGAGAGTTTCTCGATACGAGGACAGCACCCGCTGTCAATTTATCAACTCTGCGAAAAGCATATTGTACATATACGAATCATCCCTCCCTGCTTTCAAAGATTGTTGTCTTTTACGACCGAGTGAAAGTTCGAGTCAGGTATCTCAGACGAGGAGGCAGTTGAGAGATAAGTGTGACTCACGAGGGGAACAATGGCCGCGGAGAGGAATTTGTTGAAGAGCCAGTCCCGCATGTAAGACCAATTGAAACAATTTGAGGCTATAATAAACCGTGCTGCGAACAGCGTGCCTGGCGCACAGTGTGTTGGTTCAGAGACACTCTGCCGGCTTCCTGTACCAGCCGCATTATTATAATTCCAGCGTTAACTCTCCTCGCGAGTAAAAACGCTTCCCCGATCCCGCTGCGAGGAAATTCTAACGGGAGAACGCTGGAGAGAGAAAGGGAGAGACACGGTAGTTCGGACACCAGATGGTTTCTCTACGTGGGTGACAATGGGGTGAAAGAGATCTTGGAAAAGAGTCGAAAGAACGGAACCAATCGTCTCGTCGACGTATGATACAACACGGTGTCGTGAATTTCCACGTCGCGATTGTATGCACCTCGTACGAGAGGAAAGAAAGAAAAACAGAAAAAAGATGAAAGAGAAAAGAAAGATTCGACGCACGGAACGGCGGAACGACGATTCTCTGTTCGCAACAGCACACCGTGAAATGTTATTTGAATGTTACAGTAGGTCATAGAGAGTTACGTGGCTGCTGAAAGAATAGGGAGCTCTGTGAAAAATGAAATGTGGGATGCGGACCGACAGGGAACGCTTTCTACTTGATATGGTGCTTTAATCGCGCGGATGATCTTCGTTTTTCGCGATGGAACCAGTTGTTCTTCGAACGTTAACGCTCCTTGGAGAATCCTCTGTGAATGCGATGAATGCTCGAGACGTTTAGAAAACGTGTTTTTTTTTTTTTTAATCACTGAAAGTGATTTTAGCGGGGGTAATCCAGAAAATCGGGCTTCTTCAGGTGCAACGCTAATGCAACGAAAATTAGCGATTGGTTGACTTGGATCACGTGATTCGCGAGGGGGCGTGGGGTAGACCTCGAGTAGGAGTGGCGTTGTCTGATACTGAGCGATCGCGCCTGTAATTTGTTTTCTATTCAATAAAATTTGCATATCAATAAAATTTTATGGCAAAAAAGTCGTCTTCATTTTCTAGTCAGAACAGTTGCTTCTGGGCCTTTCAGCGAGACGAATCGTACTGGGATACAAGTCGTGCAGTTTTTTTCTGGGAAGATCTTTCATTCGAATATTACGCGTTCGAGGAGTTTGTTCTCATTGCGTGAGAACGTCTTCGCGATCGCGATCTCGTTTCCTCGTTAATTACTCAACGACGCGTTAATTGCATGCAAATTAATTTCACGTTAAACGAGTACGTTGTTACTTCCTTGGCCATAATCAAGTTCAGCGAATCGAACGGAAAATATTATCTATCGTAATGTTATAGGTAGCTTTCACTGTAGTTCGAATCGCGATTGGAAAATAAAAGTATAGATAAGATGGAAGGAAGGAAAAGTTTATTTTTTTCGTTTTTAGAAAAAAGAATCCAAGTCGGATGATTACGTTCAAGTAATATTTATCTACTTGTTACGTTAATAAAGTTACGGTTAGTCGTGATTCGATCAAAATAGAGAGAGGTTAAGAAAACAAAAGATCTTCCATTTCGAAGATTCGAGAAGATATATTTTTGTGAATTGAAAGTATTTAGGATGAAAAATTTCGAATAGAGTTATAATCGAACAGAGGTATGTGTACTACTTTTTCGTTCTGAACTGTCGACTTGATGTAATATATGATACTAAATAATAATTCTTTGTTGGTATTAATAATACAATGACCTGGATAAAATTAATTACGGAAAAACTAAAGTTTTATTTATTCGAATATAACTCCGGAGAAGTTAATATTCTTTAATTTCTTCTTTAATAAATAATACTAATAATGTTTACACATTTTATTACGAAACATCTGAAAAGTTCAAACTAATATTTTACATCTGTGTTACGAGTGTAAATGACTCGCAAAAGTGCATGTTCGAATATTTGTAAAAGAAAGAGATTTTAATATATTACACGTGCATCAAACGAAATATTTAGAAATTTTTTTATCAACATTGTAATGAGACTCGTTTATTATGACTATATTGATAAAGTTCGAATATATACAGAAGATTGCAAATAAAATTATTCGAAAAATCAAAAACAATCGAAATACTTTAGGGACCGATTATATGTTTAAAACAATTACTAACTTTTTACTCATTGTCAGTGTGCTTTGACGGTACATCTTTTTATTTTTATATACATTTCAGTATTTCAATGCAGTCGTTATAGTATACAGTTTAGAAATGTAAAAAAGCACAATATAATACAAAAGAATATATCTAAGATAATATCATGAGAGTCTTAGAAATATCTTACATAATCTTACATAGATAGTATTTCTTTAGTCCAATTGATAAAAATATAAAACGCAATCGTCTGTGCCCCATTTTTAGAAAATTTTCTCCGATAAAAATGTTCATAAAAATAATGTATAGCAATCGATGAAAATACTCCTTCAAATAAAATTCCACCGAATAGAACGGTTGGGTTGTAAAAGCGCAACGCTTCGTTCTTCGTCTCAACGAAGAGAGAATAAAGTGGCCCTGGTCTTGGTCGACCTCGGTCGAACGAAACAAAGCACCACCGAAAGGACGCTCGGCTGCACCACCCGCGCGGCTACCTACCACATAGGCACACACACACGAGCCACACGGACAGGAATTTTTCAGAACATGCTCGCCGGTCGAGCGAGGAGAGAGAAAGAAACGTAGGAGCGGAGAATCAACGCGAGCTTTAACACTAGTACTACCGACGACTAAAGCATAACATTCGTAGCAAAGGAGTTATTAAGGCGCAAGGTACAAAGATTAGTTAACAAAGAGCACAATATATCACTATAAAAATCACTCGAATATCTAAAAATACACCGTTACAAAACAAAAAATTATAAATTGGTCATTATATTTATATTTACATACATATATATATATATATATATGTATGTATGTACGTATGTATGTATTTGTATATAAAATTTATATAAAATTTACATATGTATTTGCATATAAAATTTATATAAAATTTACATATGTATTTGTATATAAAATTTATATAAAATTTACATATGTATTTGTATATAAAATTTATATAAAATTTACATATGTATTTGTATATAAAATTTATATAAAATTTGCATATATATTTGTATATAAAATTTATATAAAATTTACATATATACATACACACACACACACACACACATATATATATTGTATAAAATAACATATTTATACAAAAAATTATAAATTGGTCATTTTTTGACCAATACACTTTGGTAGTTCTGGTGTTAGGTTAGGTGGCTCTCGTGAAAGTGACTAGACAGCAAAAAATTACACGTCGAGTTTTCCGTGCGAACGTCATTATGCACAGTTTGCTACATGTCCGATCGATCATCCTGATTTACCATAGAGATCGTTTTTCGATCGAACCGACCGTAATGTCCAACTTGTCGTTTTAAATGTCTCTTCCGCGTCCGGCTGTCTCCTAATTGCTGTTTCTTATTTACAATGGCTCGCGAAATTTGTATCTGCATCTTCCGTGAATATATTCACTTGTACATTTTGCAATTTCATTAGCAGTACAACGAAACATTCGATCGATTGTCACGAGTATATTGGTGAAATGATTCTGAACATGTACACGGAAGTTACAAAGTATTTAATACAAGTACATGTATGTTTCGTAGAGATCGTGAAAGTATTAAAATGGTCAATTACATTAATAAATCGTTACATTAATAAATCTCAACGTTTCTCATACGCGTGCATCTCGTACACTCGTATCTTTCAAATTTTAAAAAGAAATATATTCAAAGTTTATTTTCTTGAGAACGAAGCCTTCAGTAAACAAATTTTATTCTCACTGTTTTTAAACTTAGTATTCTAGATTCTAAGAACGAAGTCTTAAACGGAAAAATGTTATTCTTTCTTTTGATTTATTTTTGCAAGTAGAATCCCTTTCTCTGTTTTACTGAAAACTCAGACATCCTGTTATATTTATTAGAAGAAAAAGGAGAAACAGATTTTTCTTTGAAAAGTACAAAAGTTCATTACCACTAATATGAATGGATTTATAAACTGTGATTTGAGCTGGTTGTTACACATTTACTCAAATTATTGAAAATTGTTCATTTATGTTACAAATTGAAAATCGACTTTACGACGAATAAATGGTATTTTAGAAAAATAAGATCTTCGTTGCGTTATTACGTAACGCCTTTCGAATATTACAGTTTTTTTAAAGTAAAAATATAAAAGGATAGAAACAAGAGGTGAAAAAGAAAGCGATATTGCAGCAACGTACCTGTAATATCAGTAATTATGTGTTAAACATGTTCGAAGCCGGACATACTTTGCTTCTCACCTCCGATTCTGATTATAACTATCTTATTCAATTAGATTATTTTTTACGATCGGGGAAACATCAATTTTGCTAGCAGCTTATTTAGTTAATGCATGGGCGTAAAGTGAATGGATCTCTTTCGTTTACTTTCTTTTTGCTGTGAATTTCTTATTACGAAGAAGCACATTGTAATTTTTTTTTTGAAACACAATTCCAATTAATGAATGAAACGGTATGTTGATATGGTAGTGACGTTTAGTTTAATTATTTGACGAGTATTTAATTGGTTCTTGCAGGTGACTAATTTTGCTTTCGACCAAAAATTTTAATAGTCATTGCGTTAGTGTTATAAATTGCTGATCGTTTGAATCTTGAGAATAATCGTCTCGTTGATCTATTTAGAACCACGAGTGAGGTCTCATTGTAATATTGAACGTTCGCTGGTATCACTCGGTGCTGTCAGTTACGAACATTAATCACATCTCAATTTAATTTATGAACTTGCATCATTGAAAATCTTGCGATTGTGAAACATTTATTTTCAAGCGTCTGAAGTCTGTAACTGTCATGCATTCGAGTTCCAACATCTCGAAATTTGTCAATCACTGAAACGTTTACAATTTATAACAGCGAAACATTCAAAAATTCCGAGTTTTCTAACTGATCGAAACTAAAATTTATAATCATTAGTCACTCGAATTGTCGATGTAAATTGAAAATTTATAATTATAAATTTATGATTGCTATAATTAATTTATAATTACTATAATTATAATCACTCCAAAATTTTCAACGCTCTAACATTCCAAACTTCAAACGTACCAAGTCCCCTAAAATCTTATCGTCGAGCAAACAATCAACTTTCGTCAACGGTGGTATACAAAAAACCTCGTCTCAGCCTCGTACAATTTCCTCTACAAAATTCCTCCAAAAATCTTATCTTTGAGTCTTAAAAAGTTATCGAACTTTCGCCGAACGAAACGATCGAAAACGTATCGGATCTTTACAGTTTCTAAGGTAACAGGAAACGGAGTAACTGTCAGGATCGACTTGAAGTATCGCGTGGTGTCGTTACGCGGCTCGATAAGCCGCCGGACGGGTTGTCATTGACCCGTTATATATTGTGGTATTGAACGTTGCAAAAGGGTACCTAAACGTACGGTAGATATCGTTATCGTCGTATAACTCTCCCACGTTCGACCAAATGTAGCTGATACACGCCGAATGATTTTCCGACTGGATGCACTGGTGTTACACGTACCGGTGTAACTCTTTGACACGCGAATCGAATGAAATTCGATAATGACCAACTGATGTTTATTCTTCATTTTAACATTTGTTCAAATGTCTCATCTCCTGAATCGTAATTATCACTTCTTGATATAAATATAGGTCCTAGACTTTTACGAACATTATTGGATAGGACTACTTTCACTTGAACTTGAGTTTACGAACCTAAACCTAACCTAAACCTAAACCTAAACCTAAACCTAAACCTAACCTAAATTTAAACCTAACCTAACCTTACGTTACCTACGGCTACCTTGCTTCTTCAGTTGAACAATTAATTAATACGAATTAATTAAATAACAGTCATTTTACATTTCACAATATTTCTATAGTTTGCACTTTAGTATAATTATATCTTTAGTAACTTTTGTTTTACAGTTGTTTTGCACAGCTGTACTAGAAATAAATCAAATCTGTGCGCGTCTCGCATCGCTTGTGAAACACACTCGACGTGTTAATTTGCCAACGTCTCACAGACGTCATTGTCGACTTTAGTTCAGGAAACGCGTCTCCCTGTATGTCAAGGATTTAACGAATCGTTTCTGGTCGGGGCGAGCAATCTGTACCTCGCGAACTTAACAAAGAAATAACAGGTTCGAGGAAGATGCGCTATCCGATTCCGCTTGGGCGTGGACGGATATGAAGACGTATCCCGTTGATTTTTCTTAAGGATCCCCGATTAACTGTATCGAGACGGGTCCGCGGCTTGTCCAGTGATTTATGTAGGATGTTGCGGGCGATAGGAAGCGCCGTAAGAGTTTCTAAATGATCAG
Source organism: Melipona bicolor (assembly GCA_030673865.1). Taxonomy (NCBI): domain Eukaryota; kingdom Metazoa; phylum Arthropoda; class Insecta; order Hymenoptera; family Apidae; genus Melipona; species Melipona bicolor. Next base: position 1,405,620 of record JAHYIQ010000029.1, read on the forward strand.
CGAGACGCTCGAACAGTCGCTCGATACACATTGAACGCGTCATGGTCCTGTAATTACTCGAATAGAAATTCCAACGCTTTGCTCTTGTCTTCGTCGCTATTGTTCTCGCCATAGAAATACTGCGAGTCGACATCTTAATACGCTTTTATGCGTGTTTGTGCTCGCTTGCACAAACAAATCGTGATCAATAACGTAGTCCTATGTTGTTTGAAAATTGGCACTTTTTTAAGCCGCGAGGTTTATACAGTTTGAATACAATTTTCATTTGTCTTATAAATATATGAACATTCGATAAATAAATGAACAATAACATTGCAAATATCCAAACTATACTAATACCGCCGAATGTAGTTAACACAACAATATCGAGTTTGCAAAGTGAATGTAATAATACTTGCACGGCAAGAAATTGATTATTCGTTACAATTTTTATTAATCGCGCATTAATCATTTGAAAGGAATCCTTACATAGGAAGGAGGTAATTTTGTGAATAACACGCAGATGCATTTTCTGATTGTGGAATGGAATTGTGGAACAGGTAGAGCTCCAATCCAAACAAAGAAATATCAGAATAATAATGTGTCTGATAGTTCTATCGATGTCACATTCAGAAGTAATATTTTTTTATATTTATATACATATAAATAGCAGATCTTTGCAAATTTTTTGGAAATTACGATGCTTAGCCAAATATCTCGCCTTACAATTAACACTTTTTTCACGCAATTACAGTGTCGCTTATGTCTCTATATATCCAGGACCTAAGATGTTATGTTTATTTAAAGTACGAAGAAATCAATTCTGTCGTTAATTGTAAACATAATTCTTTCCATTCTGAAAGAGTCGCTCACTCGGTTTAAACGTTGTACTGTGAAGCTAGTTTCGTTTTAAATAGTTTCTCCTTTGGTTAATATTTAGAAACTTTTAAACCTAAAAGTAACGCGCAGGAATAACGAAAAAGATATATACGATCCTTCTTATAACTCTTATATAGGATTCTTTGTCGGGTTTTAACAGTGACAGTGATGAAGACAGTGGAAGTAATAATATTTATTGACGTTTGAAAAATTAATAGAAACATGCATTATTTATATAATTATAAATATGTTGCTACCTGTAAAACTGTTAATGTTGTTAGGAATTACGAATCGAAAATAATCCACAGTCAGTTTTTGGCCATAATTGCAGCTTTTTTTCACATCAATAAGTTGTGAACCGAGTGGAAAGTTTTGTCTTATTCGAATAAAAGTTCTGTAAAATGGTATGGTATAATTTTTAATTATACCCTTACAACGTAACAACGTTGAAACTCGGGTTCACCCTTCCTGGTACCGGTGCATAATGCTGTAATAAATCATACAGACCGAAGCTCGCACAGCCAACGCTGCCCCGCCACAACGGAAATAGCTTCGTCAGCTTTCTCGACGACGTTGCAAACCGTCGACGTGCCTGTGTGATTTACATATAAATTTCCCACGGAAAACACGCACCACCGATTGGACACATAAGTTATCCTGGTAATGAGTAGTGAAGCTTACCTGCAAGGGAAAGCTTCCTTGGTCGATACGTAATAAGTTACACGCTAGCAGCTGGTAAATCACGTAACACCACTGGTAACGGATTCCTAATCCTAATCAGTTACTTGTCCTATCCCGCAATTATTCCAGCGATATATTAATGGTGAGCTTCCATTAACGTTCGTTGCTCACGCGAAATGGTCATCGACAGCGGATTGTTATTAGAGACAATTATCCTCGGTTATCTCGATCGAGCCTTCGATAATTAATTCGCCCGTTCCGTCACGCCGATTTTCGTTCCATCCTTCCTCCAGCTTCCGTCTAACCTGCTGCGCTGATTATGTTAACACGTTAACTATTTGACGGTCGAGAGCTCTTGTTTCCTGGCTTCCTACTCGCGGCTTGATTTATCACCGCGACCTGGCTCAAACCGACGACAACGCGCGGAAACAAGAGCGCGTATTGAACACACTCAACCTGTTTTCATATCTTTCCTCGTTTTGCTCGCTTTGCTCGAGACACGTCGGAGTGGCCACCGCTCGCGGCTCTCGCAATTTCACACCTGGCTCGGCAGACTGATCGAAATTGATTTCGTTTTTTATCACTGAAATTTTAGCGGGGATAACTCAGAAAATCGGGCCTCTTTAGGTGCAACGCTAATGCAACGAAAATTAGCGATTGGTTGATTTGGGTCACGTGATTTGTGAGGGGGCGTGGGGTAGACCTCGAGTAGGAGTGGCGCTGTCTGGTACTGAGCGATCGCGCCTGTAATTTGTTTTCTATCGATTCAAATGTTTGAGTATCGATAAAATTTTATGACAAAAAGTCTTCGTTTTCAGAACAGTTGCTTCTGGGCCTTTCAGTGAGACGAATCGTACTGGGGTACAAGTCGTGCAGTTTTTTATTTTCGCGTTTCTCTCGTCGAATTTGCTCGTTGCTTATTAGGATCTCTGCCTCTGCCGGGGGCACGCCGGTGAAACGTGCTGTGCGCGCGCGTATGTTGTTCCCTCTCCTTGTCAGTAAATTGGGCAGAGAGAGGGAGTTTGTTTGTCGTTATCAGTTCTGCGAACGTTCTGTCTTGGAAACAGCATAGTATTCGGTTTCTGTTGTAAACCTCGTTTCGGATAATGAAACGATATTAAAATTTGATAGAGGTAGTTGTAACTGTAGCCGAATGATTTATGAAATTTTTTTTGAAGTGCCCTCTGTAAATATTAGCTTTTGGTATAAAACCATTTGATTATTAGTACCGTGTGTGTGTGTATATGAAATTTGTTATTAAAACAGACTGCACGAAGGATAAGCAAGAAACTTTAATTACACTCTAGCTTCGTTAGTATTCATTGTGGTTTCCGCGAAGAAATAGGACAAAGAAATTAAGTATTCCAAAAAACTCTGACAGCCATTCGAAGAAATTTATTGCAGAGAAGAACGGAAAATTTTTCTAGAAAAGATTCGTCGAGCAGTAAAATGTCATTAAGAGAAACGGTACATATATTTTTCAATAGGATGTTAGGTCTATGAAAGTACCTAGACATTTCCGTTGGATGTTTCTTTAACTCTCGCAGTCTTTCGTGCAAATATATACTGAAACGTAAACTATTGAATACATAAAAAATATAAAAATATAAATGATGCGTATAGTTGGTAATAATAAAAATTCAGCGACAGTTGGCAGTAATGAAGCTTCAAAGAAATTTATTATAAATTAAACTTTTGCACAGTAACTGATTATACTTCATTTTTATGATTTTATAATTTTTCGTCAATCAACTACTCAGGTATGAGAAACTACGCAAGAACATTTATTGATATCTAGTAGTCACTGGCTTCAGTCATTCAAAATCAAATCATATGATCAAAAAATAGGTAAAAGTGTAATATGTTTCCTTCAATATTATACAACTTTTTCGATTCTAGTTAAATCATACACACTGTACTTATATTTATTCGTTTCTAGTTAAGTAAAACCATACAAACTGTACAAACCACATATTCTTACAATTTGACAGAGTCGTACACGATGATATGAAAAACCTAAAAGTATTTCATTTGTCAAACATATTGTATATAATATATTAATAATAATAATAATAAAATTACGCAATTATATTGACGAAATTTTACAAGACACAAGTTATAAATTACCAATGTGCATATGTTTTCATCGTTATCGCCATTCTGTTTCCCAATGAAATTTTAAAACGAAATTCACGGCCGAAAGATCGATCAACCTTGACACAGGGTATTCACTCGGGCCCCAATTCCGAATTAACCTCGCCCGTTTCGTCTCGTTTCCGAGGAAATAAATGTTGACACAGTTTCTTTGGCGGCTGTTACATCGCTTCCCGGCGGGTAGCTTTGCCGGTTTCCACGATGAGAGGCCGTAACTTCTTCTCTCCTTAAAGGAGCGCTCATTAAGCGTAAGCAGGTGATTTGTTTTTCCTGGGCTTCTTAACGTCGGCTAGTATTTGTATTTGTCTCTTGACGCGTTAATACGGACGCGTTAATACGTTTCAACTGGCGCGTTTTATCATCGAAATTACGGAGCGGTTTCGTCATATTCGCCGCGTCGGGTTATTGTTCCCCCCTTGATCGTTTCCTGCTGCCACTTCCCACGTTCGTTCGCCAGGTTTTACGCCAAGTCACCTGGCATCGACGAGTCGCGCTCCTCCGCGTTACGGGATTCTGTTTCCGACTTGCGACAGCCAGCCGATTGCATTGTGCCGAACGTTCGCACGAAGCCAGTTTGTCTGGTTAACCGGTGGCCTCCTCCTCTGCGAAAAACCTGCGATTCGGTCGAAGATAACACTTCCGCGCTGCTGTTGACCCGAACGCGAGGCATAAAATATCGATTCTTCTCCCTTTTTCTCCCTCTGTTTCTTACCACTGGAGCAAAAAAGAAATTAAAACGGATTACGCGATCGTGGGATTTTCCTTTTCTTCTTAGAATTTCATGCTTCTTCGCTAATGATAATAATTACAATACGACGAGAAGAAGAAACGTGTCTGAAATGACAAAAATTTGTGAAAAAGTAAGAGAGTATTGGCAGAGAACTAAGGAGATTAAAGTGTTAAGAAAAACCGTACATATCCATCGGTGCGAATTAGTTTAGAATTAATTTAGACCGGTGGACGCAAAGTAAGGCTAATGTGTGCTCATTAAGATTCTACGTATTGTTTCTTAAACGATCAATTAGGCTAGACTTTGAACAAATTGTGCTCGTATAAGACGTTAATCAATTGTTCGATTATAGAGGATTTACATTTTTAGCGCAACTCCATTCTTACTTAAATATATAGTGTCATTATTTGTCAAATGATATATTGCTTAAATAATCTTTTTTCAATCGTCTTTCATTCGACTCGATGTTATCTTGAAGTAGTAGTTTATTTGACCGAGCAAATAATTTTTCTCAAAGTTACGTCATTATTTGGCTAGCAAGTAAAATAATTTCTCATTTCATTTTGCATTCTGTTTCTGTCTTTTTAAATAACTTTTCAAACAATTTCTAACTTCACTGTTGAGATTATTATTGTATTTGCAAACGATCCAAGACAGAGTTATCCTTCAAATAAAAATAATAAATTACTGGAAATTATTACTTCTTTTGTCTTTATTTCTCGTCAAGTAAAATTTGCTTCCACGCGTGTTCCATTGGACACTAAAAATCACATGCGCGTCTCGAAAATGTTTACCATGTTCGTCCGTTATTAACAGCGCTCGAGCAGCCAAAGTGCAAAGACAAAGGTGCATGCATAATGCAGAAGACGTTTCACGCATTTTCGAGCGCATACGAAATTTGTCGAGGGTCCACACGTTGGAAGAAGCCTACACGGAAATAATAATGGCGCGCTGTTGCAGGCAAACAAAAGGGCGAGCATGCAAATGGAAATGAATCTGAATTTCGTGTTACGATTGCAAGAAATTTCGGTGCTCCTCTCCGCGAGTTTCGTTCACGCTCTCGGTCGTGATTCAGCCTTATCGCGTACTAAAAATCAATTGGAAGAATCACGAATTCGTGTTTCGGGGAATTGCACGGAGTCGCGTGAGCATCGGTAATTAGGCTATCCGGGGCAAAGAACGTGGTATTGTAATTTTGCAACGCTAATCAAATCTATAACAATGGTCTTTTTTTTTTGGAGTAATTAGCCGAGGCGTTTATGCACCGCTATCCTTTTATCGTCGCAGACGTGCTACATTCAACATAGCGTATCTACTTCCTTAATTAGTATACGCTGCGAGTCCTTTCAAAGCGTGCCTGCTCTTCACTTTGATTTTTAGCGTCTCGTTTGAAGAATTTCTTCCGCCAAACGACCATTGTTTGACGGGGACACGGATGATTTCTTTTAAATTCAGTACTTAGAATTGGAAAGTTGATTAGTTTCGGTCTCCTTCGCGTTTTCAAAAGAAAAAATAAATTATTTTAGTATTTTAGAAATTTAATTTAAGATGTATGTAAATTTTGAAATTCTTTCGTAAAAAAAAAAAGATCAGTGAGAGATTTAAATTTATGCTAATTACTTCGCTCGGAAAGATTAGCAAACAAAAGATTGATAATTGAAATGCAAGTTAAAGACACATCTGATTAGTATCGAGTAAACGCGTGGCGAGAATTTCATTAAATCGTATGAGATAAAACACTTTGCAACAAGAATTTGATTATCTTTTGAAACAAGAATTGATCAGTCGTTTGCAACGTAAGATTCATTTCGAGACGCGTGTAAACTCGATGAAAACGAAATAATTTCAGTCCATCTTCGAATTTTATGTACCTACACTCCACGTGTAATTGACGCAATACTCTTGCTAAACGTTGGAATAAAAATCTGCGAAAAATATTTCTCGCGAAAGTTTCGCGACCCCCGGGAAGTGATTGATCGACGATGCCGCGAGATCGGAAGCCGCGTGGTCGTTCCTAACAATAAGTGAAATGTCAAGAGTCAGCCAATGCGTTTTCTTCGTTGGACATACGCGCACGGCCAGTCAATTTGTCATTTGGTTCATGTACAATTTTGACCTACATCTCCCTTCGGCGGAGATCTGGGTGTTTCGAAAAATTTTTAAATTATTCTCTGAATTATTGTTTCAGAAACAGTCTATTTGTAAATTATGTAACGAAATTATATTGTCAACTATTTCGTACAAAAATTAAATTCAATTGAACGATTCATTTGTTATTTGGTGAAATAAATTATTTACTATTTGCCAGGATCTTTATTTGTTATTTGATTCCGATAGAAATAACTGGTTTCTCAAGGTACAACGTCAAATCTTTCCATTTATTATTTCTTATTCCGCGACTACGGCATAGCTATTACGCTTATCTGCAGGCACAAATTGAAATGGATATCGTTCGATTTTTTGATGACGATAGGAGAAATAGAAATTCAGATATGCTCAATTAATAAAACAAGTATTTATAAAATATAATATAGTCTATTGAGAGTGACTATTCTCATTTGCAACTTTAACAAATGTCCCAAAATTTTGTTCATTAACAGTCCAAATGTTGGAGGAACGAGTCCTGTTAAAAGTTAAATTTCTGCCGCGATAAACTGATAAATTATTTTGATTTTCATTTTGATTCTCATTGACTGTTTTTTTTTCTTCATTTCGGTATTTTCATTGACATTTATTTCGAATGCTATTTTAAAGACAAATTTTCAAACAAATATCATTTCCTCAAATGACCAGTTTATTATTTTCCCAATTATTTTCATATATTTATATATCTATATATCTATATATATATTTCATGTATCTATGTATCTATATATCTATATATCTATATATATATTTCATATATCTATGTATCTATATATCTATATATATTTCTTCAGTTTATTATTTTCCCAATTATTTTCATATATTTATATATCTATATATCTATATATATATATATATTTCATATCTATGTATCTATATACCTATATATATTTCATATATCTATGTATCTATATACCTATATATATTTCATATATCTATGTATCTATATACCTATATATATTTCTTCAGTTTATTATTTTCATATATCTATATATCTATATATTTTCATAGCTTCAAATTCCTTCAGTCGATCAAATGAGCTACACATCATTAATTCAAATCCGTTATTTGCCAAATACGAAAGAACATTATTCCAAAAATTTATTTAGAAATTATCATTCGAAGTAAATTTCGCCCAGGTCTGCTTCGGCGCACTCGATGAAAAGACATCTCGATTTTGCTCTGGCAAATGGATCATCGCCACGTGATTGATGCGTCATTGTAAAATCGAGAAACTGCTTGGACGAGTTCGTTCTCGAGCGGAAGGAATCGGAATATAACGCGATCCAGGGGGATTCGTCGACGATAATCGGCGAACTGATCAATCCTGAAACGTTCTTACCATACGTCGAGCCGAGAACGGCAACTGTAACGCATTGTTTGCTAATCGTGTTGCGGCGGCTCATCGATGAATCAACAGACGATACGATTTATAATTGGAAAGTGTTTTAATATTCATAGGATGGAAACGCGGGTGTTCCATGTATTCTGCCCTTTGTTCGTGCGCCACGTTGTGTGTACGATGGTCTAAATCCAAAAAAAAAGAAAGATTTTCCGTCGAATTCTTATTGACACGTTCGGATAAAATGCAAGTGCAGTTTATGGATGTATACGTCTGAACAAAGATTCAGTTTCAAATAGACATGTATCAGCTTACCATTTTCCTGTGATTCGTACGATGACACTTTTTGGTGACGATTCAATTGGATTATATCAGATGAAAATAATTGACGATAAAAAAAGTTGTATTGTATAGAAATTGTAATTGATCAGTTCGACGTGTAACAATCGATAGTTGTTGCAAGTAGATCGTTCGATGGACAGTGACAAATGACAGAAGTGAAATTTTAAATACCTGGCAATTAACTGACTTTCCTATTTTCTTTTCATACACGTAACTTCTTTCTCAACGTTTCCTTCGAACTAATCTGTAAATTATAATTGGTACAAATTACGACTTCCTGATTCGATTCGATTAGAATCGGTGTACTACAGATTTTCTCAAAGGCACGTGAAATGTCGCTGCTACGAACGCTATGATGCAAACTGGCAGCAAACAGGTACAAGCATCCGAACAATTTGTCCGTAGTGGGCACACGTTAACACGAATAACTCGGACGTAATTGCAACGAGTTCGTAGAAACGTACATGCCTCATTCACGGCAAGGGTGTTGGTGATATAACAGCCGCGGTATCGCGTCATTAAATGGTCGAAAGAAAGGAAGAAAAAGGAGAAACGAACGAGCTGTTTCTCTATCAGTCTGACTTTCAAACCGTATCCCGCACTTAACGATACCGCACGCGTCTATCCTCGTTATACTTGTAATACTTTTCGACGATGGTAATCAAAGTTTCGAGGGCAGCCGCTTTATTTCTTCGCCGAGCTGCAATTTCTCCATTAAGTTTCGCGTTAATCTCGTTATCACCTGCCACTTCTCGACCCGCGTCTAAACACGGTCGAGAATCATCAGAATATTCATCACCTAGTGAGGTTTTTCTTTTTTTCTTTTTTTTTTTTTTTTCTTTTTTTTAGGAAAGTTTACGAAACCTTTTAACCTAATTGTGTTTCGATTTTCAAAGTGTCGTTTTTTAAAATTCTCTTTGAAATGTATATTCAAATAAATATCGTAGAATATCGTGTTTTTACAAGCCTGGATTTAGATCCAACGGCGTATAAAATGAACAAGATAGTACGTCCTTGGAATAATAATTTTGCACGACTAAGCAAGTGAAAATGTAAAGAAAATAATAAATACCATCAAATTGGACTTTCGAAACAATTTTTCGTTATAAATTTTTAGAAAAAATTAATGACAATAAATGATAAATTTCGTCATTGTTACAATTATTATTGTTAGTGTTAGGTTAAATTAAAATTCATCAACATAAATAACAATGTTCCCTCATCACATACAGTAGCTCACGAAAGTATTCGAACGATCCCGATCTATTATGTCGTTAACAACTGGAATGCACACGTTTTACAGGATTTACAGGGCATTGAGTGCAAACATACCGATTTCGGACGTCACGAAAGTATTCGTAGACGAGAAACCGTATTTTTAGTGAAAAAAATGAAAACGTTACACTTTAGTGGATTCCGGGACATCGTGTGGTTCGTAAAGATTTCGTAGAGTATAATCTTTCATAATTACTCTAATCATGAGCGCGAAAAAGTCAGAAACCAGTAAATGTGAACGTGATTTAATATTGAATACAATGAATTTACATAATGAAAATGAATTATTATAATTTTACGTAATGAAAATAAATCTTATCTTGAAATTGCCAAATTATTAAATCGAAGTAAATCTACGATTACATTATATAGTAATGTAGGGAAATTAAAAAAAATTCAGAAAGTGGAGTTAATCGATTTGGCGAGTGATGAGCGGTTTAGTCAAAACGAGGACGCAAGATACGATATTATTGAGACTTTGTATTAGACTTCGTGGAACTTGGAAACTTTATATATTTATAATATTTTTTATTTCACTCGTATTATCTCTCGCGATGATGAATATGCAGAATTATGAAAAGAGGAAACGAAGGAAATTTAGAGTAATCAGAAATTATTAAAGAAATAAAGTAGAATGGAAATTTTGTGAAATGAAGAAATGCGAGAAATTTGGGAGTAGTCGTGAACTGTCGAAGAAAGAAGTATAAGAGTGGAAACCGTGCAATAGAAAATGCAGGAAATTTGAATCAGTCACGAAGAAAGAATGGAAGGTTCGAGGTTATTAAAGAAAGAGCGACGATTCTGAAGTAGAAAATGAAAAAAATTAGAAACAGTCGTAATTTGAAGAAGAACGATGATTCTGAGATAATTCGTCAACTTCCAAACGTTCCATCAGCACAAAATTATACTTCATATTTGCTCCGAAAATCTAAAAACGTGGGATGACAAATTCTACTAAGCAGGCATTCAATGAAACGATATCAAACAATATCAAACTTGTACGTCTAACTTAAAACTAAAACGAAAAAGAACTGAAAAAGATACTGAAGCAAATTATTATACGTCGGAGGAAAAGCTCGAGCAAACAAAGAAAAACGAGAGAAACGTTGTTGTTTGGGGAAAACTCGCGTATCATCCTCTCTTGTAGCACGTTACGTGCCTTGGTCTCTCGGAGCGTTACGAAGCACAGTTGGGCATTATTCGAATAAATTCTTCGAATATATAAAATTCTATTCGAAATATTTACTGAAATAGTGTAAAGAAAAAGAATCAGGAGTCCTTTTTTCACAATTTTGGTTTAGGTTAGGTTTAGGTTAGGTTTAGGTTAGGTTTAGGTTAGGAAATATTATACGAATAAAATTTTGTTCGAAGAATTTACTCGAAATGTTTGAATAAAATTTCATTCGAATAATGCCCAACTGTGTGTTGGAATAAGTTTCGTTCGAATAAAATATGCTCAACTCTGTTACGAAGACGAGAAGAAGAACAGTGGCGTATCAAGGGGAACGCGAGGCCCTACGTGGCCCGGTGCGTGGTGTCGCGTACCGGGGGATCAAGCGCGGCAACAGGAGCGACGTAGCCAGGGTGTTGCGCGGGGTTTGGCGGCGCGAGGGACGTCGAGCAAAGTTTGTAGTTTTGTTTGAAGCCGATCTTTGCCGAAGGCGAGCGCTCGGTCGCGAACGACTGGGCTTCGTAGCGTGTTGGAGCGCACCAGCTGGCCGCCGGCTGCACGAACCGACAGAGTTCGCCGTTCCACGGTCGCCGTCGGTAGACGGACGCAGTGGCGCGCACCTTGTTCCAAGATTCCCGGTTCCTCCTTCTCTTCTCTCTTTTAGCCTTCTTTTATTTCTCCACTCACTCAGTCACTCACTCTCTTTCTCTCTCTGTCTCTCTGTCTCTTCGTCTCTTCTGGTTCGTGTTCGTGTTTCTTCTCGATCTCCACCATCAAGAGACGGCGGACCTCTTCCCCGAGGAGAGAAGGGAGGTGTATACCTCTCTCTTTCTCCTTGTACCATCTCGCGTACGCGCGTGTCGCGCGTCTCATCTCTGTTCCCAGTCCTCTCGTCTGGCACGCTCGTCCCAAGTCCTCGATATCGTCCACGCACGCTCCGTGGAGTTGTAGTGCTGTGGGTCAGCCGGGCGAGCTTCTTTTCTCGGTCTTTTCTTCCCTTCTGGCACGCTCGTGCCCGTCCTCCGGCCGATCGGTCCACAACCGTTTCTTTATTCACTTCCCCTACCTCTTCCTTCGCTTGTTTTCTTCTCTTTTTCCACCTCCAACCTCCCTCCCTTCCTCCCTCCCTCTCTCTCTCTCTCTCTCTCTCTCTCTCTCTCTCTCTTTCTCTCTCGGCCTTTGTCCTTCTCGCTCGTTGCCTCTTCCTCTCGATCTATCTACCTACCTATCTGCCTACCTGGGTTCTCTCAGCCTTCCTGTCTCCTCTCCTTCGTAGTTAGCCCGCTCCGTCCGCTCGACAACGAAACACGCAGAGACAGACACCGACACCGACACCGACTCCGAAACGAAACGAAACCAAGCGAGGAACGTAAAACTCGGCAAGGGAGCGAGGACCGATCGACTGCTAGCGAGGCTTCGGCTCCGAATGGTTGTGTATCGTCGTGCTCCGCGACGCTGTTCCGCGAACGAGGAAGAGGGACGCACGCGGTTCGGTTCGCGCAGCCGTGTCCGAGCGAGGTTGCGTGCTGGTGACACGCGAGTAAGCAGAGGCGCACGCGGCCACGCGAAATGCGCCGGCGAGCAGCGGCAAACCGACGGGTAGTAGTCAGTTGCAGTGTTCACGGAGCACCGCTCCGGTAGTGTGGTCCCGCGATGCCGGTTGGTGGTTTCCTCCTCGTGTATTCTTCGACGCACGGTTCCTGTTCTCCTTCCGTCCTCTAGACGCGCGCCGATCGCTCGATCGTCATCCTTCCACGAAAGACCAGTTCTCTCTCGAGACCAGTTCTCTTCTCAGATCGGGATCGATCGCCTACGAGTCACGTGTGCCCTGGTCTGCGATCGTCGTTTCAACCACGGGGAGACGTTGGAGTGGATATACATTTCGGTAACGTATTCCGGACCACGTTCTCTCTTTTCCTTCAATTTTTCTTTTCTTTTCTTTTCTTTTCTTTTCTTTTCTTTTCGGGTTGTGTTCATTCAGGTTAGATTCGAAGCGCCTACGAAGCGCGTGTGTCGATCGTCCTGCGAGCGCGAGAGAGGATTACACGTCTGCTCGTCCTCGAGGCAGCAGCGTTGCCGCTGCCTCCTCGGTTCGCGTTAGCCCCGTTCCGTTGTTATATTTGCGCACAAAGAAACGAGGTGGGATCGCGATCGAGATGTTCGGGACGCTTGACACGTTGCGTACGCGGCGAACCGCGATTTTCGCGTGCCAGACAGAGAATAAACCCTCTGCGGCTCTCGGAGAGGAAACGGAATAAGAAACGTCGAGAAAAATCCAGAGAGAAGGAGAGAACGGCCAACTATACGGCAGTGTACTCGAACGTAAAGACCAGACGGAGACGAAGCATTTCTTACGACGATGGTTCGTGACTAGTCGCAAACAAACAAGAAAAAAAAAGATAGTGGTTTCTCTCGTAAGACAATCGTAAAACAGTACAAGTAGCTAGCCCCCTGTTTCCTGTTTTCCACAGCCCTGTGGAGGCGAACGATTTCCGTTGGGGACGATTATCAGGCTGTACGTTCCGCGTCGGCTGATACGTTGTTTTCCCGGAATCGCAGATTCGATGCCGGTGCGACGCGGTTTTACCGCTCGAGACATCGCTCGCGACTCACTGCCGATCGCAGTTACTAGAGCTACTCGCTACTCGCTACTCGCGTCTCGCGTCTATCCGCGATCGCTCGGCAATGCTCGTGCTCGTTCCACGATGGTGTAATACGTATCGGTGCACTGCGACAGCGTACTCCAAAACTCCTCGTGTCTGTATCGCGTTTCACGGGACGCCAAGATGCGGCGCGTTTCGCGCGAATCTTCCTCAGGGAAGGATCTCGGCTCGTTACGTCGCGGATGTATCGATTTCTAGATGCGAATAGCGGCGCGAGCGACTTCCTTCGAAGTCGAGCGAGTCTCCTTTTGTCGTTGGATAGGTTTCTCTATTCGTCGTCGGAGAACGAGTGACTAGTACGGAGTGTTCTCAAGTTTCTCAAATTATGATCGATTTATTCGTTTCCTACGAATATAGAGCGATACGACGATAGAGTTATTGGAGGAGGGGGGAAGAGTGGGGTCGATTGCATCGCGTTGATGTAGGCAGAGGCTGAAAGTAACTGTTATACATTACGGTCCTGTGATTGAAACAGTTATGATGGACCGAAATTTCTGTCGATATCGGGTTCGATTACTGTTCTTCATATATCGGAGATTGATTCGCATATCGCTCCTAGGACCGTTATTTTTCGGTCTTTATATCGGTTCTGGGTCTGTTGGTTGTAGGACACTTTTTGTACTTCCTTGTACCGTGCATTAACAGGAAAGGACGAGTCAACTCCGTCACTGAGATCATCCCAATCCTTTGCGCATATATAGGGTGGTCACTGAAAGACTGAGTAATATAAAACAAAAATAACTTTTACAAACACGTGTTTTTTAAATTTTTTATTATTTTATTTGGAAACATAATTGATGAATCTTTTTCTACAATCTACGAGAAAAGAAAATAAAAAAGACTGAAAATGAACAAGTTATGACTTTTTCAAACCCTTCAGTTTTTCAATGGTTACTTTATATAATGACATAATAATTATATATCAGTATATTGAAATTATAAAATCTTTTGTCTTGTAGATGTATTATTTTTGAAAATATATTATGATTATATATTTACGAGAACTGTTATATTACAATTATATTTACAAGATTGATCAGGCTCTGTTTGACAGTGCAAGCACTTAAATTCAACTTATCTCCGCACCGGTGAAGCGGGCCATTGAATTACAAATGATATATTATAAACATGCCCAAGTTGGATAATGAAAGTTAGGATTGTTAATTCTGAGAAGTTAAAACGATTCCAGAACGTGACATGTAGACCGATATTCGAAACAGTAATCGAAACCGATATCAACAGAAATTTCAGTCCTTCGTAACTGTTTCAAGGACCGAAATCGATATCATAGCTATTTTCAAGCCCTGAATGTAGATTTTAATCGCATATCCAACGGTTGTTCGGTTCTTTTTTCATAAAACAAGAGATAGGGATGTTAGCATATCCTCGCTGGAGGCTATCGCGTTTAACTAATACGTATCACTGATAAGCCGGTATCTGTTGACGTTGCTATAGCACGGAGAGATCGATCCGATGACAGTGAGTTGCTTTGGGTGGTGTCAAGGCTTGTCAAAACCCAGTCGTTGTATTATTTACGATGGATGTGGCTTGATGTTTCAGATGCTCCAAACATACTTTTTGAGTTTGACCGCTATAAAATTTCTGGTTTTATTACGATTCTGTGATAATTTAAAATTAGCAGATTATCAGAATGCTTCTTATTTTTTGAGGTGTAAAAGAAAGCGTATTTTCACAAATTTTGGCCTTGCACTTAATTAAAATTTCAGATGATTCTTATCTATACAAGTTACAGAATATTTCAGTATCTTTCATTCTTTTTTTTTTTTATTTATTGGGAGGATGAAAGCTTCGTTTCTTAATAAATAGAAAAAAATTTGTCGATTTTACTAACAAACATAAAGTAAAATACTTGTAAAATATTTCAGTGTCTTTCCACTTGTTGACAAGATGAAAGAAAGCTTCGTTTCTTGATAAATAGAAGAAATTTTAGTTCCGTTAGCAAGCATAAAATAAAGTACTCGTGGAATACTCAAGTGTCCTTGAGTTTTTCTCTCCACTTGTTGAGAAGATGAAAGAAAGCTTCGTTTGTTAACGAATGAAAGAAATTTTGTCTTCGACCCAATTAACACTAGGTTTACGGGACCCGTCAATTTGACGGGTTTCGAACTTTGAAATGAAACACGCAAAAAAACCATAGCATTAATCTTAACTAATTTGTATCGTAAATTTATAATTTCATTAAAAGAAGTTATATACACAATTATTATTTTCTTAAGCTTTCTAAATTTTGAAATTTTTATGTGGTATACCTATCTCTACGAAACCCGTCAAATTGACGGGCTAGCAGATTACGTAAACAATGCTTATATATTTGCTTCATTTGTAACATTATACCTCCAATAGTAAATATAAGAGTGAACGAAAAGTCTGAGATGCCTCAAACTCATTGTATCTCAATAGCGGCTCGATAATATGACATAAAGTAAAATGTTTGAAATGGTGCCCTTCAACGAAATCGCTTACCAGAGAGATCCCCGCGTCATTCGAAACTCAAAGCAAGTGGCAGACCAAATGTCGTGCCGAAAAGATATTTGGTTCATGTTTGGTTCAATATAACAACACACAAGCAATTTTCAAAGCCGGCGATAGCCGGCGATAGCCGACGTTAGGCTACGGTATGGTTTGAGTTTCGTATGTTGTGAGTATTGGTTTTCAACGATATACGAAGATATCTCGAAGGCACGAGCTGGTCTTCAGTATAGTTGTTGCAGTGACAGTGGTAAGAACATTTTTCGAAGATAGTGTGCAAAAGTTCCGGTTATTGTAGTCTCCGCTTATCGTAAGTATTTACAATAGGGTAATTGAATTTGGACACAGTATTTTTTACTTTCGCCGATCACCCTTTTCTAGCAATCATGAGTAGAAACAGGAGATATAATAAGAAATTGACCAAAATTATCAACATCAATGAGGATTGTTCTGAGGGTAGCTCCGAAGAAGATCAATATGAATTAGGTGAAAGTGAAGATTCTAGTGAATATTCTGAATCCACTGAAACTGGAGAAATGGAAGGATCTTCGGATAGTGAAGAGGAAAACTTCGTCAATATGCGTCGTAAAAATTACTTATAGTTCTAACACCGAGGATGAAAGGACGAGTATTCCAAATACATCCCGAGATGTAATGGAAAATATTGAAATTGCAGCTGACGGGACACAGTGGGTGAAACTGCAAGCAGGAAAATCTGCCGCCTGTTCATATGATATTCAAGGATATCGCAGGGCCTACTGGTTACGCAAAAAGAAATATTATGTCGGGTTGTGTAACTAGTGCTTTTGAATTGATAATTGACACTCATATGAAACATATAAAAGAATGCACCGAAACCGAGGCACGTCGAGTTTTGAAAAACGACTGGACAATCACAGTCTCCGAATTACGTAGTTTTCTGGCAGTACTATTTGTCCGGGGAGCGTACGGAACAAGAGCATTGAAAGTATCTTACCTATGGTCAAAAAAATGGGGACCTTCTTTTTTCCGAGACACAATGCCCAGAGATAGGTTTATAGAAATTCTGAGGTTTATACGTTTTGACAAAAGAAGCGAACGATCCGAAAGATTACAAACCGATAAATTTGCACTGATATCTGAAACATGGAACATGGAAAATGTGTTCCAGAAACTATTACTTTTTATAATAAAACAAAGTTTGGTGTCGACGTCGCAGACCAGATGGCACGCAAATATAGCGTGAAAGCGGGGTGTTTCCGATGGCCCCTTCAAGTTTTTTATAATATTTTAGATTTGGCAGTGATAAACGCATGGATATTGTATAAAGAATGTACCGGATCGAAAATATCGAGAAAAAAGTTCATATTTTGCTTAGCCGAGGAATTAGCTGGAGAAAACAAGGAGAACCATCGTCAAAGTTCAGACGTTTCAGTTCTGTCACCGTCAACATCAGGAGTCCGAAAAAGTTGCCAAGTGGGCTACTGTAATAAAAATAAAAGCAGTAATTGCTGTATGTATTGCAAGAAGATCGTATGCGGAAAATGCACAAAAGAAATTCAAATCATATGTAAAAAATGTGCTCAATAAAAATGATTACCGTGTAGTGTTAATATGAGTGTTATTATTTCCGTGATATCTTAAAAAAAAAATTTTGACTTATTTATATTTTATTTTTACGTGAAACCTTATATTGTTCAACTCAGACTTAGTTTGAATAAATTGATTTTTTAAAGTAAATACGTATTTTCACATACCCGTCAATTTGACGGGTGCTCGTAGAGATAGGTATATAAGAAACGCCCGTAAACCTAGTGTTAAAATTCTCTACACTGGTAGCTATGAAATAAAGTATTCGCAAAATACTTAAGCGTCATTGATTTTTCTTCCCACTTGTTGACAAGATGAAAGAAAGTTTACTCTCTTGTCAGACGGAAGAAATTTCAGCCTTAAAGTTCCAATATTTTCAATAACTAAAAATTTAAAACCTCTGTACTTTTGTTGCAAAATGAATTTCACGAAATATTTCCCAATCTTCATGTATTGTATATCCTCTCGATGTTCGGCAAATTTACAGCAAATATTAAAAACTGCACAACTTGTCTCACTGAAAGGCCCAAAGCAACTGTTCCGACTAGAAAACGAAGACGACTTTTTTGCCATAAAATTTGCGATCGTTCAGTACCAGACAACGCCACTCCTACTCAAGGTCTACCCCACACCCCTTTACGAATCACGTGACCCAAATCAACCAATTGCTAATTTTCGTTGCATCAGCATTGCACCCGAAGAGGCCCGATTTTCTGGGTTACCCCTGCTAAAATCACTTTTAGTGATAAAAATTTAAAAAGAGAAAGTACCCGCGTGTTTCGGACAGAATTCGACGAATACTTGTTTCGTTTTTCCATGCATTTTTCATGGAGCTGCGGAGGGGTTAGACCAGGTGCGCGATGAAGATAGGACGCCGAGGGGTCGGTTGCGTTCGACTGACACCTTGTGCAACCACGTGGGGAGGGCTCCGCTCGGACGAACGACATTCGCGGTCGTTGAAGTCGGTCGTTCGAGGTCGGCCGAGTTCACGTGGAATTGTCCATATAAAGAGAAAGTAGATCTTAGCAAATTTTTATGGGATCGCCGACGGCGGGCAGACGATAATGGCAACACGATGCCGTTCTCGGCGTTGCTGTGTTTAATTAAACCGTAGGTCGCTTCGTTTGGAATTACGGAAGAACACAGTTCCATCTGCACTAGCCGGTTCCTCGTTTGCCTGTTGTCATCGTCGACCGGATCACATCGTTACGCTCGTCTTCCTGTTCGTTTTGTCCCTTCCGTTGACTGCGTTGAACGTCGCGAAATATGTATACTCACCGAACGAAACGCTTTCCCGCGACACTCATCGCTCGGATTCTCGCTGCGGGTTATATCGGATGGTTTAATTGCGGGCAATCAGTCGAGAATAGTGTCGGGATCGATTATACGGATATCGCCTTTTCAGCCGGTTCGCCGCCAGCGGTTCGGACGAGAAAGTTGTCTTCTCGAGTTCAGCGTGTTCAGTAATTGATGTAATCGCGATTGAGTCACGTGACATTGAACGGGTTAATTACGAGAGCGTGTCTTTCTTAGAAAACGACGAGTTTTGAAATATATCGATGTACATTCTCTCTCTTTGTTTTCTTTCTTGACGTAGCACCGAGGCAGCGAGTTTTGAGCTACGTGTCTCCACTGGAGAGCAAAACTATCGCGAATATGCTCTCGAGAGCATATGCTTTTTCGCAAATGGACACTAATTCTGCGAGTTATTGTCCGAAAGCATCGCTCAATTGTTTCAGAGTCGACGTGTCACGACACCTTGCAAATGGACACGATATTACACTGTTCTCGGAGAGTTGCTATCTGAATTCGAAGCGGTTTCGAAATCCTGACAGTACTCTCCTGCGAGCAGAATAATGAATAATAATAAAAAATTATTTAACTAATTATTGAGATAATTTCTTTTAATTTAAATTATTATATATAAATAATAATATATTAATATTATATTATATTATATTAATATTATATATAAATAATAATTATATTATATAATATAATTATTGTATAATAATTTAAATTATTGAACTCTTTTTTTTTTTTTTCTTAAAATATTACGGGCAACTAAGAGGGCATACATTTTTTGCACCTCCATGATAGCAATGTCACTGTTCACACTTGTGTTTCGAACTAAACTACACCACAGCGAGTAGAACCAGAGACAATGAACTCTGAAATGGACATCGGATAGTAAAATTAAAAATTCTCAAAGCTGCTTTCAAATGAAAATACCAGAGTGACTCTTGCGAGAAACTCTCAAATGGACACGTACCTTTACTCGCGAGCTACTTAAACACGCAGGTGGGGTTTGCGATTCGAATGTACCTTTTTCATGGATCGTGCAAAGATTGTTCGAGCAAGTCGAGGCAACTCGTCAGATAAGTCTTTGTTCGCTTGATGTTTCTAGCTGTTGTTGTTAAGATAGACACTGGCCTTGATATCGCGGAACAAATAGTATTCAGGCGCATGTTGTGAAATTAATGGGCCGTCATTTACAAGGGAAAGTAACGTAAGAACTAGATTTTCGTTCAAGATATTATACTTTCATCCGATTCAAAACGCCAGAAGGATCGTAGAAACTCAGACGCCGAGCGTTTAACGACGATATTCCCTCGTACGTATGTAAGTACGTTGCTGCGTCCATTCAGGGTTCAGTCTACCATGAATAATTACTCCGACTCCCTCTCTCTATTGTATCGTTTGATTCCACCGCTATACAGTTATAACTGTGCGTCGTTGTTTTTACCACACGATCGTCGACTTTGCTATTCCAAAGAGGGCAGATGTACGCTGGTCAATAATTTTCGTAGGAAAATTACTCTCGATTGTTCGTCGTTGCACGAATCACCAGCTTTCCCCCCCTTTGGACGTTGCAAAATTGAAATCCCTACAAAGTACAAATTCGCTTGTAAACTTGGAGATAGATCTAAATTTTGTAGACCATGTTTCAAAATGTTTATGTACGTCAATGTTTTGAAGTCATTAAAATTACCATATAAATGTTTAATTGCGAGGAGTGTGCAATTAGGAAATCTTTGATATAGTATATTTATATAATATTTTAATATTTAATATTTAATAACCTCTAATACATAAGTAAACTAATGTTTTGAACATCTCAAAGATTGTGTGCAATCAGTGCGGATGAAACACTCAAACCGAGCTATTAATTTCTCAATTTTATAACGTAAGTACATGATTAATATTCTTCAAAAAACAAATGTTTTAAACAATTTTAAAAGTTTGAAAAATTAATTTAATTTTAATTTTAAGTTATCATCAATTTCGTGATTTTCAGTTTATAGAGTCTGTACAATTTTGAGTTCACATGTTAATTCCTGTACAATTTTTAACTGTATTATACAATGATAAACAGATTAATATATTATATATGTATAATACACTAAAATACTAAAATACAGCCAAGAAAATAATTATTTACACGAGCTAATTTTTTTACATATTAAAAGTGTTTTACAGAATTTTTGACCGATAGTATATTTGTATCCAATTGTTTTCGAATTTTTCGATCGACTCGTTCAACTTTGATTGAAGTTATTGGATTTATCAATTAAGAATTTTATTAATTGATTAGTAATTTGTACGAGTTTCGGTGAATCAAGACGCTGTCATCGACAGGTGCCAAAACGTGGAGCCAACTCGAGAATTCGTGGTGTACGATGTACGTTCCTCGTGAACGCATATTAAGTTACGTGACTTAACAGTTCGCTGCTCCGAATATATTGCGCGGCGATCCAGAATTAACGACACCTGCTATTTTCGAATAGATGTCAGCCTCGAGCCGTGACAATATTTCTTTTATGTTCGCTTCGGTTTTGCCCGTACGGTTTTCTACGTTTAGCTTTGAAAAGGCTAGCTACTTGTTGAGCTTCATTTATCGTTCTTGCGCACTTCGCACACTTTTCTTTTTTTTTTTTTTTTTTTTTTTTTGTAACTTGTGCGCGTATGTGTGTCACGGCGTGCTTTTGTATCTCCGTGTGCCACGTACAGGGTGCGAGGAAAGTAAGCTACGGCAATTTTAGTTGATTTCTCCTTAATGAAAAGTGTTAATCCTTCCCTGTTTTGTATTTTTATTTCACGAAAGAAAAGATATCAGCTTTTTCTCCAGGGGTAATTTAGACCACTAAGTGGAACAACCGACTGACGTAAATAAGTAAGTGGAACACAAACTGAAGCGAAAGATGTAACACGTACATAGTTTCTTTGTGTCTTGTGTATTTCAAAGTACCACAGCTTCATCCGCTAAGTAATGGAGCAAGAATTTATAAGTTAAGGATACTTCAATTTCTTAAAATTTCATGAAATGCAAGTGTAATGAAAAAGTATCGTTGTGAAATAGAATTTGGTAACATAAATTGATTGAAAAGAACTGCAAATGAAATGTTATATTTAATGAGTATAAATAATACAATCCTTCATTAGAATAACATCGACACTGTTCTCTATTCTTTTGCCAACATTATATGTTTGACAAATAATTCCTCGTACCATACATATTACAATGATTGTATTTCTACATACAATTGGAATTTTTTTTACTCGGATACTTTAATGTCCGAATACTTTTAAACACTTTCATGTTGTTATGTTACAGTTATATTAGAATAGAATGTTCGCTGTTAGTTACTAACACTAGTATATATAATAGTTAGTATACTATAGTTATACTATACTACACTTTAGCTATACTATAGTTATACTATACTACACTTTAGCTATACTATATTAGTATATACTATACTTTAGTATATACTGTTACTATAATATACTTACTATACTAGTATATTATAGCTAACTTAAAGAATAGTATACTACTTTAGTGTAATATACTGAAATAGTATATCTTTACGTTAGCTATACTATACTAGTATATACTAGTAGTAATACTAGTATAGTAAGTGTATTATATATACTAGTATAGTAAGTATACTACTAGAATATAAAGAATAGTACTTTAGTATAATATACTACTTTTGTATAATATATACTAATAGTAAAGAATGGTATATACTTCTCTAGTATAATATAATAGTAAAGAATAGTATACTACTTTCGTATCATATATACTAAATAGTTAGTAATTATAATGTATATAGCTAGTATACTCTATTCTGAATGTTGAAATATTCGAAAAAAAAAACGAATAAGAAGGCTCTACTTTAATTCCATATTATGATTATTCTGTCGAATCTTGAATTACAGACAATCTCTTACACAAATATAAAATGTACGAAACCAATAATAGTACCAAAATAATCTTCTCAAAATAGTCACTTCTCAAAAAAGGAAAAAAAAAGAAAAAGAAATGTTTCGGAGGTAAGAAAGTCTTTGGCAAAAGTCCGTGGGGGCAAAAGTCGTTCTGCTGAGATTCTCGTGGCGGAGGATCGGTTTGTTACGACGCGCAACGGAAAGGGGTCAATAATTCTGACGTCCGCGCAGGGACGGAGTTCCACGCGGTGACGAGCGGCCGTGCGATTCCAAAAATACTTCTCTATGGTCGGTGAGTTGAACGTCTGGTGGCTGGCCACGCGTGTATCCCTGTTGCGGGATGGTTGAGCCGTTCTTCCGTGTGGCGGAAGGCCTGCGTCTCACATGTTGGTTAAAATGGCGGGAAACCTTGGTCGTCGGTGTCTGTCGGGTTTTTTGCTAGCAAGCGTGTCCACCGACTCACGGAACCACCGTGAATCTGTCGCTACGAGCTTAAGAGCTTTCTTTCGTCCTCTCGTATTTTCGTTCATCTTTCGTCGACCGATTTATCGAAGAGTTTGAATAACGTAATGCTCCCTGACAAGGAATATTCTGTCATTCCGAACAGTCTGCAAGGAACATTTGGAAGTTCTTCCATTCAGAGATTTCAAAACGTTTAATTAATATTTTTTGAAGAGAATAATCGCATTATTAATGGTTAATTTTTAATGCTACAATTTTTCAATATAAAGAACGTATTTTAATATTTTCCACGTTTTACCTCGCGAAATCGTCATTTACGTTTTAAAAATTTGTGAAAAACGTGAAAAAATTTTTAAAGAGGGATCTGTAAAGGAAGAAAGGATAAGAAAGTAAAAATTTTGGAATTGTACACCGTAGAGATTAATATTTAAATCTTTCGATTCAACTGTAAAATTCAGGGACAAGCGTAACGCTTTCGGTTTCACACCAACGTAATGCTCAATTCAACAAATTTACGTTTCCAATCGACACTAGCGTGCCAACTCATTATATCGCAAGTACGAAGTCCGGGCGAATCACACAACACCAATTCGAAATCCTAATGACACAGCATCCACTCAAGTCTCAGAGCGTTATTATTTGCTTTGGAGTTTGGAGCAAGTGAAAGATACGAACATAAATAGTTTGTTCGATTTCGCTTTTGCTTGTCGGTTTATCGACCGTCTCTCGCGTGGAAAGTTAGTCCGACGAAGTTATCGTTTCGATTTATCGTTGCCTGTCGCGATGAAAGTCTCTCTTTGTATAATTTGCTTGATTGATCCTTGTGTCCTCGAGCTGGATACGATGGGGAAGGGAAACGTTAATTGATGAGCTTGATTCGCCTCGATCCGTTGCTAAGAATATTACAGACTCCGACGACCCGAGTGTAGAAAGTCGATAAATAAAGTAGTAAGAGAGAATAAGTTCACGTTAGCGTTGAGTTTCATTAAACATTTCACTGTCAGCCGTTACAGTTCCTCGTGGTCTTTCTTTTATTACTGAAAGTGATTTTAGCGGGGGTAACCCAGAAAATCGGGTCTCTTCAGGTGCAACGCTAATGCAACGAAAATTGGCGATTGGTTGATTTGGGTCACGTGATTCGTGAGGGGGCGTGGGGTAGACCTCGAGTAGGAGTGGCGTTGTCTGGTACTGAGCAATCGCTCCTGTAATTCGTTTTGTATCGCTTCAAATGTTTGCATATGAATAAAATTTTATATAAAAGTCGTCTTCATTTCCTAGTCGGAACAGTTGCGTCTGGGCTTTTCAGTGAGACGAATCGTACAAGTCGTGCAGTTTTTTCTTTTTTTTTTTTTTAACAAAAAGTTTCTCGAGAAAATTCAGGCTGCAGCGTGATTCAACGTAGCTTGTTGAAATTGTTTTTTATTCGTCTTCAGAAAATCTTTAGCGAATTTTTACTTCGATCTTTGTACGTAATACGCGTGTTACGAAATCGTGGGAAAAAGCCAGTTCCTGATCCGAGCGTTTATTTGCAGCCGCAAAAAGTAGAACATAGATGTTTACGTGTTTTCCAATAACAGTATCGAGAATGATAAAAAGAAAGTGCTGTCTGTCTGCCGGTAACGCGTGGCGAACGTAATTACCAGATCGAAGCGTTTGGCAATAACATTGCCGCTCTTTAATTAACTCTCCGTCCGATAAACGAACACATACTTTTTTCACATTCCGTAAGCAAACCGGATCATTCTTGCTCGAATTTACTTACGCATCTTGTTTATCGCTTTAGGTTTAGGTTTTTCAAATATTTGAAGAAATACCGAGTACATGTATCAACATCCTCGTTACATTCTAAACTTATTTGAAAAATAAAAGCAAAACGAAAGAAACGAGGAATAAACGGTGAAAAGAAAGAGAAATTCCAGTGAAATATTAAAAAATCGTAATTTTTTATTCCAATCAGGATTTTCTGATCCTTTCCAAATATCAGTATCGTCACAGATAAAAGTTTGAGGTAAAATTTTTCATAAAACGTTTCAACGTTTCAAAATTTCTCCAGATTTCAACTGTTACGAAATGATGTTATAATTATTGCAATTAAAATCTTCAATTGATAACGAATCAAATTTTTTAATTGAATTTTTACGAATACTCGGGCAATTTTATCCAAGTTTCATCGAATTTGAAGTTTCGAAAGAAGCTTGAAGGAAATTCACTCGAGTTCGACAATCGTTTGCATCCTTTACGATTGTAAAAATACCGGACAAGCTTCGAGCTTCCAATAAATATTATTTAACAGCAATTTCACTCGTTAAATCCGAAATGATTTTTTATACTCTCGTAAAATCCGTCATTTCCTGTACCACGATCTAATATTCCCTGACCAATAGCAATCCATTCTATTATAGTATTTAGTTTGATTCATTATTTGACCGCGATGCGGTGTTCCACGTAATTGAATCGAGACAACTCTCGACAATCGTAAACGAGCATTTCACCCGCGCGAGTTAGCTCCAACCACGTTTCCCTTTTTCTCCTAATTCGCGACAGATTCGCTGTTCTCTCGTTGCTCGCTCACACGCTCGCTCTTTTCCCGGAATATTTTGATCGACTATGTTCGAAAGTACTTCCGGAACTGGGTGGCACTAATTGTACGACTTCTCAAAAAAAGAAAAAAAAAAAAAAAATAAGTGCAAGCAAGAAGAAACTTTCTATAAAACAACTTGCACAATGTAACGTTTACACGGGCGAACAGTTTCTTTTGTTGCCGTGTATTTGAATACAATCGAGATCGTGTCGAAATGCTTGCCTGTTAAGCGAACCGCTAACGCTATTTATGCGATTACTTGCTTATTTAGAAATGGAATACTATCGTTTCCAGCGAGTGTCCAGGGATAAAAGTTTCCAGAAACGGCGAGAGAGAGGTGCCAACGAAAAAGAAAACGAAAGAAACTGTCGCAGTTTTCGAATGTTGAAAGTGACAGGCTTTATTTGACTTCATTTTGAACGCTCAAGCGTTCTTTCTGCTTGGTAATTTTCAAATTTTTCTGAATTTTAGAGCGGTCGCAATATTTACGTCTTAATTGCAATAAACTCCTGTTAATTATCAGTGTTTAATAAATAATTCCTATACTGTGTATTTTGTATTGGTTTTTGATTAGGATATAAATGTTGCAGTCATTCCGAAATTTCAAAGAATTTAAAAATCGCATGGATAAACGAATAAATTTGGTGAATAACGTTTGAAATAAGTATTTGGAATAATCAAAGTTAGTGAAGTTAGTTTTATATAACGAACGATAAGTTTGATATGAGCATGGAACGGTTATAAAAATATTGATTAGTTATGTGCGGAGTTGAATATATTAGACTAGAATATCATCTCGACACTTTTGTCGTAGACAGTAATATCAGACAAGATTATTTTTAGAAAATAGAAAGAATATATCGTATTCTTTAAATTTTTGCATCTTTTAAATGAAATATACCAAGCGTAAACATTATTTGAACAAAATATTTGAAAATTGATTATTTAGATAACACGTTGTCTCATTTAACTTGATGTTATCGTGAAATAATCTCACGTTAGTTTATTTGAACTAATGATTTCTCTCGTAATTATTTAATCATTCGACTATTAAATTTTTTTCATTTTGAGTTTGTTTCTACAAATAATTTCATAAATAGTTTCTGATTCATCTTCCACTGAGGTTATTTGTAATTTTGTTTCGATAAATTAATTTGAAAATTACTTACGCAAATGATCACTTTTCCTAAATTATTTTTGAAATACAATAGAAATAACGTGTTGGTGGGAACGATTCACTATTTCAAATTCTTATATTTTTATCTGTGTTTCAAATAAAATTTGTCCACTTCCGTTACGTATCGCGTTTCTACATTCCTCAGCAAAGAATTACTTTCAGTCATTGCACATCGCTGTATGATCATTTCACACGAGACACCAATTGGCGTACTCGCTCGTTAAAATGGTAATCAGCCCCATTATAATAAAATTAGAAAATGAAGATAGACACGTGCGAACAATTTATGCAGCCATCGTGCTGCTTTCCAGAAACGTTGAACGAGTCAGAACAGTGGAACCTCGATTATCGGAACTAATGGAGAAATAAACGTGTTCGGATAATAAAATGGCAGCTTTCTCTGTGTTTAAACTTAAACGCACGTATTGTGAAGAGATTTTATTTCGATCGTTAACTTGGATGATTTTGATAGAAGAAAGTAACCATTGCACGGATTACATACACGAAATACACAGTAGGAAACGTGTGTAATGCCGATAATGCAATAATTCTGCGGTGATGAATCACTTGGATAATAGAAAGTTCGATTAATCGATGTTCCGATAATCAAGATTACGCCGCGTTTATACTCGGTGATTAATGCGGCATCGCGTCAAATCCAGCATCAATCAAAAATTCCTCTATCGATGAAAGTCTTGTCTAAATTCTAAAACGTGTAGAATTCCTATGACCACGATGTGGTATCTGTCGAACAAGAGGTCAGCGCTGACCAACTCTGCATTTGTCAAAAATTTTTCTCATTAACGCTTCACGGTTCTCCACGTCGTTAAGAATTAGTCATACCTATACGAATGATCCTAAGATACTTTTGGGCAGGAACCAAAGTACGAGTCAAGAAGGATATATAAGCGGCAAAAAAGGATCCACAATCACTACAGCTAGTAGTACAGTATTGCAGACAGTATTGCAATATTTTTACATCAAGTGAAAGTCTTGTCTTCTTTGAATATAAATTCTGTAAAACTGCAAATTATTTTTTAATAATACTCTTACAACGTGAAAAAACGTCACGATGGAGATTTGTACCAACGAAAACATCAGTTCCCTATAAAATTATAATTTTTTAATAACACTCTTACAATGTGACAAAACGTCACGATGGAGATTTGTACCGAGAACATCAGTAGATTCTGTCAATTTTCCCTATAAAATTATAATTTTTTAATAACACTCTTCCAACGTGACAACGTCACGATGGAGATTTGTACCAACGAGAACATCAGTAGATTCTGTCAATTTTCTCTGTAAAGTGGTCATCGGTTGTGATACTTTTTTAGACGAACAGAGACACGCGAACAATTGACAGCAATCGTTCATGGTGATTCTCGATAGTGACAGATGGACGCGATCCACGCGACGTGCAGCTGTTTGCGAGAACGAAACGACGAAGTTAGCGACGCGTGTCGGTACGGTAGTACGGGCGACCGTAGGTAGGTTTGTGAGTTTCTCGAGTTAGAAACGCGGAGTGCGACTTCGCGCGCGGTCGTTCGAGTGAGACGATCCTTAGATGATACCAGATGATACCACGTAAATTACTCCGTTTCTCTACTTACGCATCGGACCCTGTCCAACTCGACTCGCGAGATCGATTCTTGATCGATCGATTAGCGAGTCTAGCCCGACGTCGACTAATCGTCCAATTAATTTCACTGCCGTTTAACAGACAGCTAAGGCCTAGCTAATGGAAAAACTGCGCGCGTGTTTTACGTACGTTCGAAACGGTCACGCAACATTAGAAATCTGGTCTTCCTTCCAGAAGTTGAAAATAGACTTTCCAGTGTTTCGTTTTAACCTACCCGGAGTGGGTCACGGAAGTATTCGAATGTTTTCACGCGCGCGTACACCCTCGCTCAAGAGTCGTGGGGCGAGTACTGTACTTGCTTTGAAACTGCATAATTCATGTAAGAAAGTTCCCAAACTCTTACTATGTGAACGAAAAATTACCAATAGAGAGGGAAGGATCCTATTATACAAAGTGCGTCAGAATAACACATAGGAGCACACAGATTCTTCGTAAAAAATAAGAAAAAAAAAAAAAAATAAAACTTGCTTCGTTTTCGAGATAATTGAAAGTTTGAAAAAGAAATGAGAACACGATTTATAAGAAAGAAAATTCAGAATGGATTTTAGATATTTTCGAGCGAGTGTGGAATTCAATGTTAAAGCGTGTAATAGATAGTATTGTGTCGAGATACTCTTATGTTTGTACAATTTTAAAATTTATTAAAATAATTTATAAGTAACAAAGAAAATAATAATGTATAAATAAATTACATTTTACAAGAATTTGTATTAACTTTGATGTATTAATAAAATACACGCGGAATTTGAGAATTGTATCATCTACGATAGATATTGAAATATTAAAAATAAAACGTGTTCTAATGCTTTTGAGTGAGAATGCAAGTGTTATGTAAAACATTCGAAAATTTCATAGTCATTGTAATAAATAGAATAGCAGAGGTTTATGCAATATAATGCATTTTTATGAATGTAACTAAAGAAACGAAAACTTGATAAAGAGTAAATGCTTACTAAGTATTACAATAAGTATAATATTTTGGACATTTCAATTACGTTGATCAACAATTAAGTTGATCAAATTTGAAACCAATTTGAAAATGTACAGATATAAAAATAATAAGAAATTTATTACAAGTATATGTAATAAAAAATTACTGGACGATATGAATAATAGATTTAAACATATAACTAATGTCAAAGTTGATCCCATGACATATTGTAGTATATCAATGGTTTAGCCATGTTAAATAATCATTTGAAAAATGATTATTTAAATAATATATTACATGAATATGTCATGTAATATGTTATTTGATTCAATGTTTCAAACAAACAAATAGTTTATCTTTGAATTATTTTATTATTTCAAGCGAAATAATTTTTTATTTTATTTTGTACTTGTTTCATCAAATAATTTCTCATATTTGATTATGTTGCATACACTCCATCTTATGATAGACTGTTTCAATGAATTAAGTCAAACAAAAGATTATTTCAAAGTAATTTATTTCGTTTGGGATAAAATCACTTTTCCTATATTATTTTCGGAATAAAAATATTAAAATCAGTGGAAACGGTTATTTCAAATTATTTTTCATCTTCGTTTATTAATGCAAATGTTTATTAATCCAATCTTGTATTAATGCAACGAATTATTTGAACACTTTGGTGGACTCTATGCAAAATGCATACGTGCTTGTACTAAAAAACTACACGACTTGTACCTCAATACGATTCGTCTTACTGAAAGGCCCAGGACTAGGAAATGAAGACGACTTTTCTGCCATAAAATTTTATCGATATGCAAACATTTGAATCGATAGAAAACAAATTACAGGCGCGATCGCTCAGTATCAGACAACGCCACTCCTACTCGAGGTCTACCCCACGTCCCCTCATGAATCACGTGACCCAAATCAACCAATCGCTAATTTTCGTTGCATCAGCGTTGCACCTGAAGAGGCCCGATTTTCTGGCTTACCTCCGCTAAAATCACTTTCAGTGATAATATTTCACAATCTTACATTATATTCTCAGATTTCTATTTTTACCGCAGTATCAGTAAAAGTTTAAAACGTTCCATTTTTTTTTTTCAAGTGTCATAACTTTAATCTACTCTCATTTTTGCTTCCTTTCTCTTCCTCAAATTACGAGGAAATGCAGAGAATAATGAAATAAAGCGTGCGTGCAGAAAGTGAGCGAGGAGAACGGACCTGCCTAATGGTATCTGATTACGGCTAAGACACCTTTTTTCCCCCCTGTTCTCGTCTCCGGTGCGAAGACTGTCCGAACACCTGCCTCCTCGTCTCGAATACCGTTAATCTACGTATTAAATGTGGTTTCATTTCCAATGCATCGTGAATATTGCTCTTCTGCTCGCCGGTAATCATCGGTTATTAAGATCGCGCACAGCAGGCAAGATCTTGGCGTCGTGTACAAGCCGAGGAGTGATCTACGTTCGCGGGTTTGACGTTGTACCAGATTCTTGCGCTAGATATTCCCCGATAACGCTTGCTCGATGTTCCCGTGTACATACGTGGGTTAAGCGCCGTGCTTTTATCGAGAATAAATGCGGGTAGGGTTTCGGTTGTTCGTCGAGCAATCGGTTTATTCGATTTTACGCGATGTCAGCGTTTAATCCTCCTGCGCTCGCGAAGCTGCTTTTCTAGTCGCTCGGTTATTCGACGTGGCTGAATGCCAAGTATCTCGAGTTGACTTACGAACGCTGTATAAGAAAGACGCGATAAATTTGTCTTTTTTTTTTAAGATTTTTCCTCTGATTAGTTTAACATCTTGTTTTATGATTAAATTATTTCTTGCGCCGGGCAATTAAAAGGGCAATTTAACTCGTTCAGATTTTATAACTCGAGCCAAGATTTTAAAAGAAATAGTGGCTTTAAGTAAATGTTATTTTTAAATAAATATTCTGTTCTGTAATACTACTGTTATTATTTAAAGATGAAAACTGTGATTATAAAGTTATTGAATAATCTTTTTTTCTGTAATTATAATCATCAAATGTCCCCGTTTCTCAGAAGAATGTAGGAAAGTTTGTTTTGCCTGAAAAGTAAAGAGAGGTCTACGTGGCATTCACACGAATTAAAAAAGTACGATATTATAACTATTGAATATGTTAAGTACAACTATTAACTTAGAAATCCAAGTAAGTTATTTGAAATATATCAATCTAAATAAATTATTTGAAAATTATTCGTTGGTATACGATATTATAGAGAATAAAAATGAAACCCATAGCAAACGTGTCAATATATGACATAACTGAAAAAGAGGTGGTCTTCGAAAAACAATATACAATTTTATCATTGTGCAATATATTCGTGCATTATTGTCGCGTATCTCATGTCCGTCCGTCCATCCATTTTGTACAATATCTCGACGTCTTCTTGAATCGATCACGGTTCTGTCCTCATCCGTGCAATATTCATGGATTAATCATCCTGTCATACAACCTAATTGCACACCGCGATATTCAAAATTTATTATACTTGGCTGGAGTGATCACACGGGGTTTAAAGTTGCACAGTTGGACAACGGTTCAATTGAAGCAATACTTCATTAAACACAGTGAAAGTTGCGCAAATATTGCTCGGTGGAAACGATAAGAGATATAATCAGGCAAAGGATTGCGAGAGGCAAAGTATGCCTCTTGACTGAGTAATGCAACGAGGAGCGCTATTGGAAATGCGTTTCTCGGAGCAACAAATTTAGATAGTGGAATGTTGGCCAAGCAGTTGCTACGATACGCTAGATTTACTCTGTTATTCAATGAAAAAAAGGTGAAAGAATCAGGTAACAGACTTTTTATATTACAATATAAAAAAACATATATGTAACACATTTGATCCCTCAGCCATTTGTTTATAATAATTTGATGTTTGATGTTTTTCTTATAACACATTATATAAATATTTCTAATATATAGTGTACTTTATGGTGTACATATAACACATATTTTTAATATTTTTGATAACAAAATATATTGTCAGAGTTGTAAATAATATTTGTTTTGAAGTACATATTGGTAGACAATACATTGCTTTCTGATCATTATTATATTATATTATATTATATTATAATTATGTATCACCAATATATCATCTTACAATGTATCAGTAATTATAACATAATTGCAACAAATCTAAAATAGACGATCATGACGTTGGACAAATCTGAAGAAACTAAAATTACGATATGAAATTGACTGATACGTGAAAGTAAGAATTTTTGTGAATTTTACACGCAATTGAAATTTCCACTTATTCATTTTTAATAAAAGAAATTTTAATAAAACCTGCAAACTTCACTATTTATTTTTTTATTGTAGACATTAACTTTTAATCATTGTATCAATTCGACACCGAGGAACAAATTAAATTAGAATAATGGACGGAGGTTAATTATTAATAAATTGACAAAAATTTAATAATTCCAATTTTATTTAAATTTAAAAAGCAATGATGGTTTATATTGATATGTTATAATTCGAGTATATAATTATAAAATGAGTAAATTCAAGTTCCTTTCGAGCTGATTTAGCTGGCATTCACGCGATGCTCCCCTCGCAATTTTCGAGTGTTTCGACCATTTGAACAAACCGTTGCCACGGCCGTGTGGTGAATTTTGTAACGGAACCGATCATTTGCTGTTCAGACCATACGTACGAAACTGGGATCCCGACGAAATCCAAGTGTATCATTTAATACAGTTTCTAATAATAAGGGAACGCGGTGGCCAATAATTTCATCCACTCTCGTATACTTATGAGCTTAATGCCACTCTCTTCCGCGATCGGACCGGCTAGTATAAATTAAACTTGGCCTACTGTTCTTAACGTTCGGCCACTAATATAATAGGATTATATGGACAGAATAATATGGTTTATACAGGGTGCATTGGACTGATATGTATAAGTAGTCAAGAGGATGACCTTTCACAAAAAAGAATAAGAAAAAAAAATAAATAAAATTTTTTGATTTGGGACTTTGTTTCTGAGGAAATCGAATTTGAAAATTTATGGAATTTTCAACGAAACATATTTAGACTCTTTTTTGAAAGCGAAGCTTTAAATGAAAACATTTTATTGTATCTTTTTTTGGTTACGTTCGCCTTTTGTTAATCATTCTTTTCTGTCACGTCTAGAATTAGCTAAATTCAAGTATACTTGATAAACTTTCAAACTTGATCTTTTCGAAAACAAAGCGTCAAATTAAAAAATTTTATTCTATACTTTTTTTCTCGTTTTTTTTTTTCACCCTGCATATCTACATATAATAAAAAATCTATCTGATAATGTAATAAATATTTAAGATGACAATAATATAATAAATGTTTAAGGTGGTTTCACTAGACATTAAGGTTTATTAATTTAATGGATAATCGATTGCTTGAATCATTCATACAAATTTCTGAAGAATATATGGTTATGACAACTCCTCTAAAGAATCGTGCGTATTTTGTACATATCTATACATCGTCCGTATTGAGCAATATTCTGCTTTGTTATGAGTAATGTTTCGCTCACTGATCACAAGTTAAGAACTTATCTGATCAGCAATCGAGAAAATTATATGTTGTAATTTTCAGCGTGCACTGTCTATAAATTTTTATTAAAATGTGTTTTTAATATTTACCAACTATTTTCTAACTTTCATATACTATATATAGAGGGTGATTCACGTAACTTGCACACCTGATGTAACTTTTAAATTATTCGTCTAATGTTGTAAAAATTGTTTAGTACAAAAGCTAAGTATGATTTTAAGGCAGGTAAAATATGTCTTATACGAGTCTGTAACAACTAATGGAACGTAACACGCGTAAAATCTTCGTTTCCTGGAAGTGTTTGAATCTGAGCGCTGTTCACGCGTATCAAAATTAATTACGCTGTTACAATTTTTATTTCATTTATCAAACCCGCGAACGCGCGAGATTCAAAATTAGAGGCAGTTGTTAACTAAATTCAACAACAGTGCGATTATTCCAGCATGTTGTTAACTAAATTCAACAACAGTGCGATTATTCCAGCGATTAGCGTAATTTTATCCAAGGATCGAGTTAATAGAGATCTTTGCTTTTTCGTTTCATTGGACTCTCCCAACTCGTAACGTGTTACGCAACTCGTCATTCCGGGGATACACGTTCGAAGAGGAAAACTCGGATCACTGTCGATTTCCTTTCCACTGACGTTTGATTAAGTCGCTTAGCCTGCTAATGAAGGCTAATGAAGGTCGGGGCAATTTTTACAACGTCGAGGATTTCTTCTTTCTTTTCTACCCTTTCCTTTTCGCGTTTTCTTGTTTTGACTAACTCGAACACAGCTTAATGGCAGATGCTGTGTTGGAGGAAAACCTGTAAAAGCAGGTGTAATTTTCCGAGCGCTGTAATTACAGCGCAATAAAAGTCTACTTCGACTCTTTTTATCCAGTCGTTGCCTGTTCGAGTCTCGCAAAGAAAACAAATCTCAAATCGCCCATGTTGCATTTATTTTAGATGATTTCCTTCGACTGATCCGATTCCGCTCGAAACGCGGATGAATATATCAAAAAACTAGATCGATAGGCGATATATAGATCATTATACGTAGCTTGAAATAATTGGAGGAAAAGGTATATTTTATATTTCGTTAGTTTTGCCGACCTGTTTATCTTTTTCTCCTTATTATCACTGAAAGTGATTTTAGCGGAGGTAACCTAGAAAATCGGGCCTCTTCAAGTGCAACGCTAATGCAACGAAAATTAGCGATTGGTTGATTTGGGTCACGTGATTTGTGAGGGGGCGTGGGGTAGACTTCGAGTAGGAGTGGCATTGTCTGGTACTGAGCGATCGCGTCGGTAATTTGTTTTGTATCGATTCAAATGTTTGCATATCAATAAAATTTTATGGCAAAAAAAGTCGTCTTCATTTCCTAGTCAGAACAGCTGCTTTCAGTGAGATGAATCGTACTGGGGTACAAGTCGTGCAGTTTTTTCCTATCTGTAATGTGCAATCTTATCCTTATCGACCTCGTGTTTCCTATTTTTTTGCAATATGGAATAAATCTACGATCTTTTTCTATCAAATTCGAATTAATAATTTTTCCTTTTCTAACTGCATAGTGACACATTATGTAAGATAATTAGTGCTGAATCGTTTTCAGTTATCCAAACTATTTCTGAGTACGTGATCATGTTGGAGTATTAAAATATAATTTAATGTAACAGTTACAACATTATGTAACAATTGTTTCATTTAATTACTTTAATGCAACATACTACAATACATCTCTCTAATTTAAGAATAGAAATTCAAAATATTTATTAACATAATGATTATCAAATTATTAATTTTTATGTGTATAACATCCTAGCAATTAATTATTAGTTATATATTAATTTACGAAATACTTATAAACACTTCTATTTTAAAAATTTTTCACGAATTTGTAGAATCAAATCAGAGAAAATAGCGACGAAGAAAATATTAAAGAAACAAAATTCAATATCGGTCGAACAAAATTGCCTGTATAATAAAATGTTGCATTAAAGTAACGTTAGTTTTTAACGAATAAATCAAGTAATGAAATTAGATCATTGAATGATCTTAATTCATTAATCAAAAAAATGCGGATTTTATGCATTTATGGAAAATTGAAAGTTGCAAAGTTATATACATATAGCATACAAAATATTTATACGAAATATCCAAAGTAAAGTATATTATAATACGTATATAAATATTTTTAATATTTTTAACACTTTTGTTCCCTTAGTGATGTCTATAAAAATTTCTAGTAATTAGGGATTGTAAAATAACATTAATACAGAAATTCTTTAGAGATCTTTCGAAATCCGTGGTATATTTTCGATCATTCATTTTATTGACACACTCGCTGATACTGTTACGACGGAGCAAGCTGCGCACGAGTGCACCGTAAGTTAGGTAGCACAGTTGGGCATTATTCGAATAAAATTTTATAACATTTCGAACAAATTCTTCGAATAAAATTTTATTCGAATAATGCCCAACTGTGTGTTAGAATAAGCTTTGTCCAAATCGCCATTCGCAAATAACGAATAATTTTTCCTCGAATAAATTCGTTATTCGTTATTTGCGAAAAAATTTGACAGATTTATTCGTTATTCGTTCGAATAAAATATGCCCAACTCTGGGTAGAAGCTAGGGGAAAATTGAGTTGCAGGTATCGCGATTACATCGAGTAGATGGAGAAATATTTATGGATCGTGGAGCGCGGAGTGACTGGAAGCCAGCCCAGCGAGGGACGCGGTTCTACACACTTTCCAGAAACTCGCGCCTCCAGATACACGACCCGCGAGAGGATACGTGTGTAATATCGTTGTTGGCACGTCGCGTTGATACATTGTTGCGTCATTTGCTGGCCGCGTGGCGTGTAAGTGAAAGGGAATCGAATATTTTTCCTTTCTTATTTTCTTTTTTCTTTTTTTCTTTTTTTTCTTCTTTTGTTTCCTCCGTCTTTCTATCTCGCCGCATTTAGAATAGCGCGTGCGCTCGCGGCGATCGTGCATGCCACGGAGTGCAAGGTCTTGCGCGGCGAAAAGTTTCGCCGATTCTCCGATGAAATTCCAGAAGATAGTCCAGCGTTCCTTCGCGGTTAATTCTACGGGGTGTTCCTCGAGCGACTCGTGAAACTACTCGAACGAGTATTTCTTTTTTTTTCATTTGTCAAGTTCGTAGAGAAGAAACGTATTTCGAACATATTTTTTTTTTTTAGCGAAAGCTAAAGTCCGTACGATTTATATATTTGAATATCGAAAATTATGAAAATTACTATATGAAGCTACGTTGAAGCTATGTGAAAATTTGAATAGTCTCTGAGTAAAAAATTGCACATGGAATTTCACGTACAGAATTAGAAATATGCGCAATATAAAATTTGCATTTTCTGTTTTTTTCTCCAATCGATTTACATTATGCCTATGGAAAGTTAATTCCAAGTATTCGTTTGTTACTTTTTTTTTTTTTCTCACTGAAAGTAGTTTTAGCGGGGGTAACCCAGAAAATCGGGCCTTTTCAGGTGCAACGCTAATGCAACGAAAATTAGCGATTGGTAGATTTGGGTCACGTGATTCGTGAGGAGGCGTGGAGTAGACCAAGAGTTGCGTTGTCAAAATTTCATGGCAAAAAAGTCGTCTTCATTTCCTAGTCAGAACAGTTGCTTCTAGGCCTTTCAGTGAAACGAATCGTACAAGTCGTGCAGTTTTTTTGTAATTACTCTATAAAATTTTAAAAATTTGAAGATTATATGTATGAATTATTGCTTGCTATTATGGGACTTGATAGAATCTTGAGTGAGGCTGGATAGGTTTCGTTGAGAGAATTGAGAGGTGTAATTAGAAAGGAGGTGATAGGTTGATTGTAACTTGACGAGCTATATGGTCTTAGAAAACTGACTGCATTGTTTGATAAATTCCGCCGATAATAGGTATTCGCACGTTCTTGTTTGCGCTCAAGAAATTTGTATTACACTTCGATTTTATTATTTGCTATATGCACTTCTAATTGTGAAATGGTTTATCAAACGTGTCATCTCTTCAAACAATTCGTTCATTTTGCCCGAAAATTCTCATGAAAGAACGATATTTTTACCTTTATTTGTACTCGAGAAATGTGTATTGTACTTTACTGTACTTTTTTAATTGTAAAATGTGTCATTTCTTCGAAATTACAAAGAACGGAACTGATTCACTCTATTTAAAAATTCTCGGAGAAAGAATGACGAATAGGTCAATTGAGGAAATTTCAACACTCGTTCCAACGATAAAGAAACTGTATTCTCAACAACAAGTCAGAATTTCATTTAATGGTAAAAGAAAAAAATTATTAGTTGCAAATTGACTATTTACTCCAATTATTGTGGCTGCTAAAAAATTTCGTATTCAGTCTGAATCACACAGTAATCAAATTCTTCCTCCAAAAATTTTTATGATAGTGTAACTTTTTAATTTAAAAACTCTTTATTTTAACAATATAATAAAAATTGTATTGTGGGAGGGAATTATTATTTATATCGTATAATAAAAATATAATAAAATATAATAAAAATTGTATTGTCTAGGAATTATTATTTGATTCATTTATTAGATACTGTAACAAATGTTGCATTTTGAATATTTATATTTTTATGTATTGTGTGAATCTTGTGCACACACATTCACGCACTTGCACGCATCTTTCAATTTTCCATAAATACACAAGAATCCGTAATCTAATTAATTTCTGCAATGATGTATCGACAAAGTACAATTACGAAGTGAAAAGTAAATCATTTCCAAATTGCGGATATCTTACAAATGCGTACTTTCAAGTTACAAGACGTCATGAAAGATTAATAATATTTGCCTTCTGATAAATACAGAGAGAAGAGCGACCGTTCAGCCAATTTTTGTTAGATCATCGAGGCTTGCATCGTGGTTGCAGCAGGATTTAACGCGACGAAGGCACAAAGTGCGTGCGATCGAAGAAGCTCACGGTTGTATGCGCGTTTCGTTTCCCACGGGCGGCGGTCGGCTAGAATTCTACTAGAAGTAGCTTGAAAAAGAAAAAGCGCGATTCAATGTCGCCACACGTTGATCTTTTTAAAGTGAAGGGAAGCCTTCGAAAGAGTCGCTTGATGTTTTAAACCTCCGTGCAGGTTTGCCGCGACGACAAGTCCCCTCCTTGGCTTTAGGGCTTCCCTGATTACTTCATTATTCACTGATATTCGCATTTAAGTAGCTGAACAAAAGCCACCGCTGTGGCTGAAGCTTCCTGATTTATTCGTTCGTGGATAATTTGCTCGGTGCTTGCTCGAGAGGAATTATTTTTTTTTTTTTTTTTATGTTATTCGCTCTTGACTAGATGGAAATTTTTAGATCAGGTAACTTATTTATAGTCTTGTAATATCGAATCACATTTGTATGAATTATAGTTTTAAATTGAAAGAGAGAGAGCAAATTGTGGCTCTATTTTGAATTTCGACTTTTTAAATTGAAGGTAAATTACAGAAAATTATATTTAAGGTTATAGGTTGTATTTAAGCATAAATTATATTTAACTTTTCATTACTTTGTATCTGACGCGATTTAACAAATTAGGATAACTAACGCTAGGTTAAACAACGTATCTGAGAAGATTGAAAGGAAAATCAACTGAATGGAATTAATTAAATAAAATGAATTCGATTTAAAAATTTATTTATTTTAAAAAATTAACATACAGTGTTGAAACTATTAATAACGTTATAAAAATTAGAAAAGTTATATATATATATATATATATAATTATATATATTAATGATATATTAAATATATATATAAATTATTAAATACACATGTTCTTTCTATTAACATTTATACAATATCCTATTCAGGTTACATTCTTTAATTATAAATATTAAATTATATTTAATATTTATAATTATAATATTATTGTATTTTTAAAACACGAATTTGCAGTTTAACAATTAGCTTAGGTTTCTTCCGCCTCGCAAAGTCGAAAAAGCTAAAATATTTTGTTTTCGCAAATGTTTGGTGCAAATTATTTGTCCGCGCGTCGAGTGAAATGCGATTGTTTCTAAGTAATCAACAGAGAGATCAGCGACGATGATTCCTCAAATTTCACCCACCGAGCGTCGAATAGTTCGAACACTCTCTGCGATAATTACGCAAGAGTCGTAAATTAGACTTTGTACGATTTGTAATTATGTTTCATCGCGGTAGTTGCTCGGTGGTATTCGAGCCGGCAACACCGATGGAATCTCTCGCCAACGGCAAAAAAGTTTAGACGATCAGATAAGGTTAAAGACCAGATATACAGGTTTTTAAAGACGAGGAGCATCGGTGTTGCACGTCGGCCGAGGCACGGCGCACTTCGCTCTAACAATGAGCGCATACCCGCAATTACTTCCATCGTGATAATTAAAATTCTTTGTTTATCTTGCTCTCTGATTCCCTTCCTCGTCGATTTGCTTGAGTTTCTGTACCGAACTGATGCAATTTCATCACGATCGTGTTTTTCCTTCAAGTCTGATATCTGATCTAACGATCGTTTTGAAAGCGTCTTGCTGAGGTCTTGCTACCTCGACGAATTCAATTCTTTTCTCTCTCTCTCTCTCTCTCTCTCTCTCTCTCTCTTTCTCTTTCTCTTTCTTTGTCTTTTGTTTCGAGATTATGCAATGTAACGAAAGTGTCGAAGCCAGGTGCACGCTTTGAAGTCACGATGCGACACGCGTGCGAATTTGCTTGCCCGGAATTCCGTTCACGGATTATAAGCACCCAGTTAAGAAGTCATTTTTCGCTCATCGGGTGTGAACTATGTGTGATCGCGAACACCGAAACCTTACCTCGCAGGACGAGACATCGTCTCGTCTTCGAAAC
Source organism: Melipona bicolor (assembly GCA_030673865.1). Taxonomy (NCBI): domain Eukaryota; kingdom Metazoa; phylum Arthropoda; class Insecta; order Hymenoptera; family Apidae; genus Melipona; species Melipona bicolor. Next base: position 1,446,465 of record JAHYIQ010000029.1, read on the forward strand.
CACGCGGAATTATGGCTTCTTAGAAACGGAGAATTTTCACGGTCGAACGACTCAATTTTGAGCGAGGCATCCATTACGGAGAAAGGAGTAAAGCGTTTGAAGATGAAAACTTCAGTGATCGAAGATTCATTATATTCCGCACTTGTGGCGAGTGAGTATTTTTCGTAAAAAATGGGAAAAATATTCTTTGAATATAGTTAACATTAAAACTACCGATTAAAGCATAAAATTTTCATCAGAAAAAATTGAAATGAAAAAGATAGAGCAACTTTGCAATAGAATGGACTATACAAGCTTTTGTTTATTATTTAAATTTTTAAAAATACGTTGTTTTACGTCTATAAAGTATCTAACAAAAATTATAAAAGCAAAGAAAATAATAGTGAATTGAAAATGATCAACGCGCATTTGTTCTTAATGATACGAAACGCTTGCGATTAGATTGCAAATTTTTATACAATTTTGTATTTTTATGAATATAATTAAAAAATTATGAAATTTAGTTAAAAAATTGCTTTACCTATTATTATGAATATTGTAAGGAATGTTGAAATGTGCAGATTGTATGCATTTTTGCATCTCCAAATTTTCCCTAAATACATAAAAATCCATAATAAGTTTGCGATAAATTGCATTTAGGTATGAAATACAATACAGTCTTACACGAATATGATATAATTGGTCAAATTCTGCGAGGATAAATGTATAAGATTCTCATAAGATTTTATCCTAGTGATGACTCGAAAATGCGTTTTTTTTTTAATTACGTCATTCTTGTCACAAGCATATTTTTTAAGATGCACTTTGATTTCTCGAGTCTCTTAATTACTTCCATACGTCGTCATCCTTATTTTACGCAGGAAATAAACACTCCACAGTGTCTGACTACGCTTTTATCATTCTACTGTACTCTGTTCAATCAAGTAACCTCTAGACAAAAAAATGCTCTTAGAACAAATACGCTTCTGTTTTCATGAATAGACATGGAAATTTATAATTGACACTAAAAATGGTAATTCATTATTGACAACAAAAATATTACACTATAGCATGATATGGTTATAATTACAAAATACATGTAACGTGTAAAAGAATATAAAATTGATACAATTTTCTGCTCAGGTTTCTTTTTTCTAAATTTTGTTTTTAAAAACATAAAAATCCGCAGTTTCATTTCGTAAAAAGATGTCTTAGTTTTCTCAATTAATGTACAAAAGAAATTTGATGAAATTTTACTTTAAAAATGATATTTTGATCGATCTCTGGTATGTATCACAATGTATAACGTCTAATATGAAAATTTCTTAAGTGATTTACCAGATTTATTATTACAAAATTGTTGTACGCAAAAAGTATTAGTGCATATTGTTATTGTATCAAACTTTATTTTATTTTCGTAATATCAAAGTTTTATACTCTATATTGAAATACCTATCACTAAGTGATGATATACTCTTGTCTAAATAATTAATTAATATGTGAAATATAACTATTAGAAATGTAAATCTAATTAATTAATACATAAATGCTATATCTAATAAATATCAAATAACTGTATGCGAATATTTTCTATAATCGCTGCATATAAAATTCAATCCAAACTACAGTCTAGTTTTTCTCTTTTCTAGACCTCATTGTGGACCATCGTTGCATTCTCTTCAATTGGCATAAATTGTACTATCAATGTCTACTTATTAGTATCGAGATTATTCCGAGAATTCGTTCCGATATATTTTCTCGTCGTTACATATACTTAGTTATTTCATAACTTTACTAGGTTCAAAGAAATCGAAACATTTATAATATTGCGACGAGTTTGATCCTTAATGGGTTGGATCGAATGAGGCAAGTTTCATAACACCAGGTTGTTGAACCTTCTGAAATGACAGTGTCGCGGGCATCTTCTCCTAAAAATCGATAATTTACGATCGTCGTGTCCTTATTAAGGACTCACCTCGTTTATTATCCGGGATTAATCCCAGAGGAATCGCTGGGACCGAATAGAATCCAGCGACGAAAGTGATTTTGAAGACTTTCGCTCTCGAGGAGCGAGATTGTGTCGATGCAAGGACCGCTTTAGAAAACGAGTGAATGAGTCATGCTCGTGCGACAGTATCATTCGCGTATGCATTTACGAGCGGTGTTACTGTTCCACGCGCTCGTTCCGCTAAATTATTGGCTTCCAGTGCGTGCGTTTCCTGGCGCACAGCGTCGCGCCTCGGTGTTTAACCTCGCCATAACCGCAGGAAATTACGTAATTATTAACGTGTTAATTATAATTGAAATTTAACCCGGTTATTAACTGTGATTTACAAGTTGTTTAAATCAGGTTCGTAGCTCTTCCCTATTGATCTTTGAAATTTGATGTTGCAAAGTCAAATTTTTAAGAATGTAATATAATACATATGTAATTATGTGATTCGGTAATTATCCTCATATTCTTTCATACAAATTCTTATTTCGAAGAATATAATGTTATTATTAATATAATGTGATTATTGATTCGATAATTATCTTCAGTATAGAATTTATTAAAATAACGATGGAGATCTTGCAACGATGTTATTTTATAATACTATTGTAATATAATACGTTATAACATTACACTTACTACATTTTGATGATTTTCCTGAGTTTCTTTCAAACTACATATATCATTAAATAAACATTAAATAAAGTTGAAATACTTTTCATTTTTTCAATTTTTACAACTCAGATAAAATTAAAATTCAAAACATACTTGTACAATTAAAGGAATCGAATTAAAAATATGTAGATTATAAAACCAATCATCTCGTATTCGACGATTAATCATAGGTTGGATTTCTTCTTCTTTGCAAAGATTGTGAGAAACAGTGAGGGTCTGTATGTTTGTACGTTCGCATGTGGTTAATTACTGTGTAACAAGAGTAGTTATTAATCTTGTGTTGCGACAGGTACGCGTTGGACGTGAGAATTCATTTATCTCGTTGCGTTTTATGATCAACCTGAGTTATCTTAGCTATAAATCTCGTAAATCTTCGAATTTTAAAAATTAAAAGCAGATTGAAAATTCTTTGGAGTGTAGTGATCTTTGAAGAAAGTATAGGTTAGACACACATTGTGTTGTCTACTTGCTTTGTCGTCAAACAATCTGACTTATGTTGATTGTTCCTCGTTCTCTGATTAACGTTCAAATATTTTTCTTTCCTTAGAATATGTATGTACGTAATCACATCGTATATTCCTGTGTTTCGTTGTGAGTGGCTAAATCAGTATTTCGTTCACGAGCGAAGAATGTGTCGTAGATATAATTCTTTCACAAAGTGTAACACACAATGTTCCATTTCACAAGTGAAAATGGTGAGCTTGAAAAATGGACTTTGGTGATTATTCTTCGCGAAAAGAACTCAACTCCGCAAAATTATTAAAAAAAAAAAAAAATCATATACAATATTTACACGTAGCAGTGAAAAGAATTTATAACGTTCTCAAATAAACCGGCAATTTTCTTGGTCTCTGTCAGGAAAATGGTTGTTCCATTATACGAAAATCCTCTTAATTGAACACTTTGAACATTCTCCCTGTTAGTTCGGATATGACGAGCTTGAAAAATGGACTTTGATCATTCTTCTTCACAAAAAGAACTCAACTCCACAAAATTATTTAAGAAAAAACTGCACGACTTGTACCCCAGTACGATTCGTCTCACTGAAAGGCCCAGAAGCGACCGTTCTGACTAGAAAATGAAGACGACCTTTTATTGATATGCAAACATTCGAATCGATACAAAACAAATTACAGGCGCGATCTCTCAGTACCAGACAACGCCACTCCTACTCGAGGTCTACTCCACGCCCCCTCGCGAATCACGTGACCCAAATCAACCAATCGCTAATTTTCGTTGCATTAGCGTTGCACCTGAAGAGGTCCGGTTTTCTGGGTTATCCCCGCTAAAATCACTTTCAGTGATAAAAAGAAAATTATATACAACATTCACACGTAACAATGAAAAGAATTTATAACGTTCTCAAATAAACCGGCAATTTTCTTGGTCTCTGTCAAGAAAATGGTTGTTGCATTATACGAAAATTTTGTTAATTAAACACTTTGGTCTCCCTATTGGTTCGAATATGGGAAACTCCATAGTAACACCATGTACTCGGGAGACGCAAATTGCATTTCAACTGGTAATCAACAGGACGCGACGCGAAAGACGTCGGCGAGCCTTCTTTTCGAGTCGCCGATTATGGAAGGAGACCGTTACGGGTGTTTCGTGACTTTGTCCGGCTGTTGCCGTAAAAACTACGCCGTTAATGGTGCCCCTGAAAGAACGTGCCTAGTTTTACAGTCCATAAACGAACCCGTCGTCGCCCGGAATTAGAACGGAATTGTGTTTCAGATGTTATCGAAAGTAGAACGGTAAAATATTACCCCGATATTATCGTCACCAGGAAGTGTCGAACTCTCGTGGAACACGTTGACAGAGAAAACGGACATTACTCTCTTTTCCAAACAATACGTTCATTTCTGAAAGAAAAAGTCAGCTTGGTGGCTCGTTGGAAATTATCGAATGACTCTGTTATTTTTTCGCAGCAAGAATTTTATTGGATAATTCTAGTTTGTGAATTGATACACGTGAAAGTAATGAATTTCGATGCAATACATTTTTTCTTGTAGAAAGATTGAACTCGATAATTCAAATTTGAAATTATCATTAATTTTGGTAATTTTATGGAGCAGGGATTCTATTTTTTTAAATAATTTTTAATCTTTGTTAGACGAGGAAATTGGGATAGACAGATAGGAATGATATTTATTAGAAACTGTCGGAGAAGTTGTTGGAATTTTATCTCTGCGTTTCATGATATGAATAACTGTAATGTGTATGAATTAATGAATTAGTATTAATGTGAAAGTAGATGATAAGAAAACAGAGATATATTATTTTTCTCATGGAAAAATTAGTCTTGCTACTTGAGAGAAATGATCAAAAAGTTTAAAGCAACTAATTTTACTATCTTTTTGGAGCAGGAATCTTATCTTTCGATTGGTGCGTTTCATGGCATGGATAACTGTAACGTTTATGAATTAATACATGTGAAAGTAGTTGGTTGGATATGTAAGTAGAAACGTGTCGTAGTTTTAATTCTTTTTTCGAAACAATATGTTCTTTCCTCGCGAGTATATTAAGCCTGGTACTGGTTAGAAATTACCAGAGAAGAATTTTATCTATAGATCAACGTATTTTATATGATGTAGACAATTTTTAATTTTTGTAATATTTATGGATCAATACACGCGAAACGTATACGTGAAAGTTGATTCGGAAATATATTCTAATGTAGTGTTAAATTTATAGACGGTAATCGAAATATAAAATTTAGAAGAATTTAAACGTGCTAGCAAATTAGAAATTCGCTTTTAAATCTTAATCCTTCAACAGTTGGTATATTTTGAAAAATCGTGTCTGCGAAAAATGGAACTCCCAAAAATGGCAAGACTGAAACATAAATTAATTAATTCAATTTTAGATAGATAAGTATTAATGTAATGTAATATAGTATAATATAAAATAATAAAATAAAATGATATATAACACGGTATAAAATGAAATATGATATAATATAAATATAAATTAATTTAATTTTAGATACGTAGTAAACGTTTAATTTCTAAATAGCTAATTTTGAATAAATGTTTAATTTTAGATACTTGTGCACTTTCGAATAAATATATGTATACATACTTAAATACAAGGTGACTAAAACATTAAAATATTCGCAAAAAAAGAAAGGAAATGGAAGAAGGATGAAAAATTCATTGGAAATTCAACTACCGTTTCTAGTTTTCCGCAGTAAATCATTAAAATTAAGCTCGGACGATTTAATCTCGGTTATGATCGCCGTTTTAATTGAGGCAGATTCAAACGAGACCCGAGTAACTTTCTACTCCGGATTGATGCAGATCGCGTTCAATTTGCAAAAATATCTCGTCGGAAAATGAGCTGCCCGTTAATAGCCAGGCATAAATCGTAGCGTATCGCGGTCTGCGCGCCCGGATAACCGTATCTTTCCTTTATCTCCTCCTCGGTGAATCCCGCGGGAGAGACAGAGACGAGAGAACGAAACTCTCTTTTCTTCGATCTTTCCTTGCTGTCATTTCACAATAAACGATCGCGACTATCGATGTTTATAATCATCGTGGATTATTTTTAAGGTCTAATTGGAAACATTGCAAACGTCAGTCGTCCAACGTCGCAAACTGAAGTGGAAATCGCGGATTATTACAGAACTGACAAAATCTGAGCAAAGTCTGCAATAGTAGTCGATACTCATTCAAAAATGTTAAATTTTACGTCGAAACGTTATCAGAATAGTGAGTTCAAAATGAAAACTGCTTTGGAAATCGCGAATCATTACAGAACTGATGAAAACTGAGCAAAGTTTGCAATGATAGCCGATAAAAATGTCAAATTTTACATTGAGAAAGCGATAAAAGTTGAAACAATGTCAGAATATTGAATTCGAACTGAAAACTGCTTTGGAAATCGTGATTGACGAAATCTGAGTGATATTTAAATCTGTGATAGTAGATAAAAATATCAAATTCATTCAAAAGTGTCAAATTCTACGTCGAAACAGCGGTAAAAGTCGAATATGACGTTGGACAATTGACAATTGCTTACACTCCAATCTTCCAATCCTCGGGCCTAATTTTTTTTATAATTGTAAAATGATTTGTGTTACGTAAAATCATTAAATTATTTAATCAAATATCGATATACAGCCGTCCCTCCACTTACGCGACACTTTTTATACACGATCTGAATTTATGAGGCCAGATAGTACATTGTAGACGTTGATCCAAACGTTCTTCAGCGAGCTTAAAATTTCAACAAGATTTAAAGAAATGTTGCAGCGAATGTCAGCAAATTTATGAAAACTTTAAAAAAGAGTTAACCCTTTCCGGTCTGAGTCCGGGTTTTCACAGCTGTCATCACATTCTTGAGACTTACAGTCTTGTATATTTTACGATGATATCACTTGTATATTTACAATGAGATATAAACAATGAATAGTATTCTCCAATAGGCAAACAAAAGTTCTTAGTTCTTTAGATCAGTCTGTCGAATATTTCTTCAGCTGAAAGCAACAGTCAGTCTAAAGAAACATGTATTTAATTCGGTTCCGTTCTGCTTTAGTTAATTTTGTAATTTCATTCGTTTCATTGTCATTTAGCTAGTTCATTCTAATTTCATATTATTGTGTTACAATTATACTGTTATACATGTATGCTATACTTTGATATATACTTGTATATTTTTATAAATTATATATATTTATATTTATACAGTAAAAGCAAGCGAGTGAGTACACTGATTGTAAGGACGTATTGGGCAGTGACAATAAATTCGATAGAGAAAATTTCATTGTTAACGTTAACAATGAAAATAAAGTCGAACTTGCAAATATTGGTAATGGGATGATGAGTTTGTGTCAATTGAAAGGAAAGAGTTATGCAGTAGCGATAGTGGTACCGAATAAAATTTATTTTTGTTTTCTGAAATAAATTTCTTAATTTATTTTACTTCAGAATTATTGTCACTATTATTATTATTATTATTTTATTAATCTTGCACCAGCTTCTCCTTCGTACTGACAGATTTTCATTCGCGTAAAACTGAATCCACGTGGAACGAATACTCCGCGTAAATCGAGGAACGAGTGCGTTAGTACTTAATTTTGAAAGTTACACGGGCCCGTAGAGGATTTAAAGTCAACAATCGCCGGTCCCTAAGGATCGGCATAGCAATTAAAGTGTTGATAAGGCGAACTGTGAAACTCTCGGTGGAAATTGCGCACGCGCTCGTTCGTTCCATTTATCTCGAACTCCACCGAGGGAAAAGGAAAGGAAAAAGGAAAACACGCACGAGAAAAATCGGCGATTAGACATTCGAGTATCACGGACGAGACTGTCCGCGATTTACAGACACACGGTTGTTCTCGCCGATCGACGATCGTCGAATCGATCCTAATTTTCGCGGAGATTGCCGATTCCCCGTGGCAAATGCAATCGGCCGGCACCGCGAGTACATCGTTCTGCAATTTGGCGCGAAGCTAAATTGCAAAGATTGCCGGGAAATGATGGAATCGAGCTATCGAAATTATAAGATTTCAATTCGCGCGGCTCTTAAACCTTTTTGCTCGTGTTCAAATCGTGATGAGCGTGTATCCGCGTAAATACAGTTATTCGGACACTGGAACGAGTTGAATCGTTTTTAAACAGGATTTTAACACTGTACAGGCCAGCACTGCGCGATTCTGCGTCATTTGTAGAATGGTGGTTAGCAGCCACAAAGTGACGCACTTTCGCGTCATTTGCGATTTCAATTCTTTTAAATGTTCGTTTAAAACACGTTAATATCGTGTGTTATTGTCAGGGAAGCAGATGTTGATAACTCTGTGAAGGTTTTTCCCATAAAAGAAATAGCAGAACTTTTACATTTTTCATTTTAATTTGTGCATGTGAAATAATAATCCTTTAACCTCTTGCGCTGGCAGCTGATTGCGGACCATAACGAGTGACCAAACCGTATACAACAAACCGTCTTCTTTTTGAATTCGTCGGTATATCACTGGATAGAAATTACTAATAAATTTATTATTTGTTTTGTTTGGGTTATATTTCAATATACTTGGAACTGAAAAAATATTGCAATTTTGGGTTAAATATTCTCGATGTGCGTGGCACGTCATTCTAGCGCAAGACGTTAATAAACCTGTTCGGCGCTAGAAAAGGAGATATTTATTGCGTAACATTTTAAAAGAAATTTAGAGTGTCTGTTTTGATACACAAATACAGTACATTTTACTACTTTACTTCATTTGTTCGGGAGGAGAATTTTGTAAGATACGCTTGTGTTTAGAAAGATGTTTCGAATGTAAAAGAAAATTATCAAGTCTACGCATACGTTAAAAATATTATTTTTGTTACTATTCATCTTAATTTTTTTTAGTATACAAATCTTTAGAACTTCTTCGTAATGATGTAATAAAGTTGTTTTAATTTCTATTCTCATTCTTCACGCTACTTTCACGAAAAAGTGTCGGTCACTCGCGCTCACTGTCACGTGAAATATCGCCAGCTTGTATAATGTTAATATTGAGTTTTGAAGATTGCGCGATGTTCAGTGCTCGAGTGAGACTCTTGTAGAAGGCTGATGATAATTTCAGCGGTGAAACACTGAGAGACGCGTTAATGCCTCGCAGCACCGTAATATCTTGATCGAAGCAGAGTCCTCGGTTTTTCTCGACTTTATGGCTCATTCTCGTGTAGGACACGCGAACTCGCAGTTTTGGACTTTGCTTTTTGCTACTGTTCATTTGTACGTCAGTTCGTTTGTACGGTAAGACTTTAACATGCGGATTGCACGCGAGAATTCTTAATAAAATGATCGAAGTAATATGATTACTCGGTCTGTATTTTTCTAAATTTTTGTTGAAGAATTGTTTGGAATGTTAGATCAAGAGTAATGTTATTGTCGTAATTTATATTTTTCAGAATGCAATTAAAAAATAAAACATCATTGGAAAATTTCTGTAAAAGACATTGTAACTTGAACATTTTGTATCTCTTTCTGCACTATGTGCATTTTTGTACTTCAAAATTTTCTGTAAATGTATAAAAATACGTAATCCACGATCTTACAATCTTAAATCTCTTCATTATCAAATACAAAGTTCAACTCAAAACTTTCACTGTCGTAAGAGAAACAAGTCTCAATAGAGATACGTAAAAGATAAGAAAATACAATCTGGGAGAGAGCGTTCTTATCTTTGGTATTGATACAAGTTTAAAATCATTCGAAAGTTTTTTTGTTATCAAATAGAAAGATATACGCGAGTTATGCAAGAAACATTTTGAACTTCCATAGAAATACATAAAATATCCTCAATGTTAATCCTCAAGTATTAATTAGATGGCTAAAGTTTAAAGTGTTTGATTTCACTTCTTCGTAATAAAATTCAATTAAATTAAAAATTTCAGAATGACGTGGTTTTCAGTGGTTTCGCGCCAATTAAAATTATTCAGAAACGCATAAACCGTAGGTGGAACGTCTCGAAAAAAATCTGAAACTGTTTGTTTCGAGTCACTCGATATATTCACGTACTCATACTAACGCGCGAAGTTCAAAACCTCGAGTACCATTTATCATCTAATTCCTCCCACTCCCTAAATCGAATAGACGTAACAAATCGATGTCTCGAGCGCAAGAAAGGAAGGAAGGAAAAAGAGAAGAAGACCTCGCGATAAAAATCGCGTTCGATTGGTAAAGAGATTTACAAAAGTGAACGAGGTGTAATAAGTGAAATTGGCCAAGCCCAGCTAGTTTTTCGTTCCTCGAAACGATTTCAACGAAAGGTTCCGAGGGCAGGAACACTCGCCTGCCACGCCCGCGCTTGTATATCTGTCTACCGTTTCGCGTTCGTGTCGATTTTCCAGTGGATATCTCGCCGAGATATTTCTCGGTCATGAACCGGTCACGACGAACTCTCGTCGGGGTCTCGTCCCCCCGACAATCCGATAAAACTCGTAGAAAGCGAACGGTTGTCAGATAAATGCCTCCAACCAGCTTGGACACCAGCGAATAGATGTAATTTAATCAAAATCGTCACTGTCTATTTTGATTGGATTGCCAAGGAGGATCAGTCGCCCCTTCCGTTTGTTTCAACGATCCGCGTTTTCCGTTTGTCGAGAGTTGCAGGTGATTCCTTTGACGCGTTTCTGCCTTACCGATCTACTGATTTTTTTTTTTATCACTGAAAGTGATTTTAGCGGGGGTAACCCAGAAAATCGGGCCTCTTCAGGTGCAACGCTAATGCAACGAAAATTAGCGATTGGTTGATTTGGGTCACGTGATTTACGAGGGGGCGTGGGATAGACCTCGAGTAGGAGTGACGTTGTCTGGTACTGAACGATCGCGCCTGTAATTTGTTTTGTATCTATTCAAATGTTTGCACATCAATAAAATTTTATGGCAAAAAGATCGTCTTCGTTTCCTAGTCAGAACAGTTACTTCTGGGTCTTTCAGTGAGACGAATCGTACTGGGGTATGAGTCGTGCAGTTTTTTTTTTTTTTTTATATAGTCTGTACGCGATGAGAAATCGGTCAACTGTGTTCGCTCTGCCTCTAGGTTCTTGTGTAATTGTTAAATTAGAATGGAGATGAGATATTGACGTGGAAGATCGGCGAATAATAGTACTGTGGTTAATTCAAACAGGCTTGTCTAATCAGAATGTTTGACAAATGACTGTAACGAGAAGATCTTCCGTATTTAAGAATCAGGCGTCGATTTCATATATACATTTAACATTGGAACTATCGACGACTAAAGTATCAAATTTGTAGCGAAAAAATTAAAGTGCATGAGACGGGGAAAAGTTTGTAATACAATGAAAAACACAAGCTTTTATTTATACATGTTTTACTAAAAGTTATTCAAGTCTCTAAAAATAGATTTTTATGAGTATGCAAGATTTCTGTGAAAAATTATAAATCATCTTGACCACTTTGGTAACTCTAGTGTAAAAATATATAAACTCTTCTACCTTCAATATCAATGGAGTTGAGGTTATAATATCGTATGATAGATGAAATTTATAGAGATGTTATAAAGTTTTATAATAATAACCTTATATATATTATAAGGTTTTTTTTAATAATGTATATAGATAAATTATTTTTGTAAATTTGATTTAAACGAAAGTTCAAAAGACAAAACGAATTTTGGAATCGAATTTGGCAATGATCTCGCCTACAATGCGATTTCTGCGAAAAATAATAGATTTTTTATTTAATGAAAATATCGATTTGCTTCATCATTCACTTTGTTAATCAAATTTCGCTCTCCGTGACTTCTGTCTCTTTCCAAAGATCAAGTCAGCGCTCAGAAAAATTCATTTTTCGTCGTGAAAAGTATAAGTAAAACTACCGTAGAAACGACGGAGATTCTCAACAATGCTGCTAGAACCTAATCAACAGAATTGCTTCGTACGTTGACATCATCGTATGCGGTTGCGTGTCAGCTCAGAAGGAAATTGCTTTCGAGATGATGTCACAGTTGACTCCCTGAATTTGTTTAATAAAAGAAATTATAGAACATTTTGTTTCTGTCAAACTTCTTGTACATAGAAGATACATTTTAATTCTTAAAATTTCGTTTTAACATTAATATTTCAATATTTCACTGTTTCGTGTTACGAGAAAATTCTTATATTTCTTAATATTTAATTTTTAAATATTCAATTATTTTTTTTTTCTTTACTTCCCTTCGCCAATGTGTCTATTTTATGCGTGCAAAATATTTACATCTTCTTAGTAGACAAAAATTAGAATAATAGCAATTATCGATAATTCTATGTACAATGCAATTGATATTTCCATTTTACATGTTGCTATGCTATTCGCGTTATATAACGCGCGACGATTGCACAAGACCCCTAAGTTCGGCGAATAAATAATTTCAACGTTATCTAAAGCGCGGCTTCAACGGCTGTTGAAGGCTCGGCTCTCCGCGAGAAAACGCGAGTGCGGCTTAATTGCGGTTGACGGGGCATTTAACGAAGAACCGTTTTCAAACGGCGGAAACGGTTCTTTAATATTAGCACAGGGGGTTCGCTAGCTTCATTAGCATCGTCTGTGAACGCTGTTCTATGTTCGCGCGGCGAACACCAGCGTTCTGGGAATTTATTTCCCGCACAGAGCGAGCGTTGATTTTTATTTTCCCCCGCGCGCTTCTTGGTAAACGGTACATCATTTCATTTAGCCACTTCCAAGTGACCAACGTGATCGTATATACGCACCAGAGAAAGTGTGCGGCTTCTTATTGGGAGAAATGAGTGTTCAATTATATTTAGTCGACGGCCGTATCATTATAGTGTCCTTATGATAGTTCTCACGAAAAGTCTACGAGCAATATAGTTCAATTTGTTTGTACAGTCATTTAAGCGAGGGTTATTCTCGTTGTTTGCGATTAATTTTTCCATTTGCGGAAAATTGGGAAAAATTGGCAGAAGTGCATAATATAGAAAAATTTCTATATGAAATACATATGTAGTGTGAATAAGACAAACTTCTTTTAATGATGATAAAATCTACATCTCAGTGATTGTTATTGTTTTACCGAAGCACAATTTTTAAATTGTTTGTACGTGTTTGGAATTTATCGCTTCTATGTATGTGAAATAAGAGGAATGCTTCGAGATTAAACAATTTAATAAAAAATTAGAAACTAAACAGGAAATGAAAAGATTGAAGAAATCTGTGTTCAATCTCGTTGTTGTATTATATATTTTCATCTCGTGAAAATTCCAAAATATAAATTGCGTTACATATATCGGTGGTTATTTTTATGTTATTACAATAAATCAACAATATATAATTATTAACAATAAATAACAGCAAAATAATAAATTTTTTATGTTATTACAATAAATTAACAATATATAACAATATATAATTATTAACAATAAATAACAGCAAAATAATAAATTTTTTATGTTATTACAATAAATTAACAATATATAATTATTAACAATAAATAACAACAAAATAATAAATTCCAGTTGTAATTAAAAATAAAATTCCCCAGTTGGTTATTTCACTAAAAATTGATCGTTCTAATGCTCGCAGCTGATTGACATCGAAATGAAATAATAACAAACGGGAAAGTCAACGTCGAGACTGTAAAAGCTGACCGAAATAACAAAACTAATAAAAGAGAAAGGAGAAATATGGCAAAAAGGAAGAGAACAGCTTCTCTCACGACGCAACTTTTTGCCAGTAAACAGCCTCTCTATTACGATTCCCCGATGCTTCTAGGCGCATTGCTAACAGGAATAACAAGCGGCGGTACGTGCACACACGTAGGGAATAATCGCGGATATATCGTCGGAGGTAAATGCTTTTGGAATCGCGCATTCGAATGGCCATGCACGACGGAGAAACGCCAATCGTGTCTGTAATTTTTAGTCGCGTGTGTAGCTCGGGATGTGTGTTTCTCGTTGCTTGGATTTTCAGGTACACGTCGATTTTTCTTGATAACACGGTTGAAACAAGGCTGCCAAGGTAATCTCTGCCCCGACTCTCCGTTCAAATCGGTTCGTACGGCTGAGGCTGGCCGTGCGTGGATGTGTTTGCTGCACGCCCACGCCACGAACCCGCTCGATTCACCGCGCGGACGCGCGTTGGCAACATTAACGCGAATCGTGTCTTATGCTTCTTATAATCGAGGATGGCGACTCCGTACGCCCACGAGGAATCACCTCTTCTTCTTAAACGGTTTGTTCCATTCTCTTGGAGGAAAAAAAAAAAAAAGAAGAAAGAGATATTTTAAAGGAGATCTTCCAAAGTCAACAGAACCAAATTCAACCTAAACCTAACCTAAACCTAACCTCCATTCTCTTTAGGTTGAATTTGGTTCTGTTGAATTTGGAAAATTTCCTTTAAAATATCTCTTTCTTCTTTTTTTTTTTTCATTCTGATGGATTGGAATTAGTCTTAATGGTGAAATATCGACTGATGCAATTAAAATAAATTACTCTAAAATTTCGTTCGAGCGACTGAGAGAAGCATTTCTTTTGTAATCAAAGATGATGACCTACGAGAAATCAGTTCTCTTGGCAAAAGTAGAATCTTCGTGGATTTTACAAACCAGTATCTTTCAATATCTTATTTTCGTTTTAATGAATTGATTAGTCGTGTTGAATTTTTATTGTTTGCAGTGTACACAATATCAATACAAGTTTATAGTATTATAGTATAGTTTATAGTATACATTGTTTATATCGTTGAATTCGAACAAGTCTGTTGAAATTTTTTTTGAGCGATTGAAACAATATTCTTTTGTAATGAAAGACGGTGTCCTGCGAGGAATCATCTGTTTAAAATGATTCATTCTAATCTCTTGTTTAAAAATCGATTCAATAGAACCCTTGAGGATTTTAAAAGGCCCTTCTTTTCATTTTGATGGATTAGAATTATTCTTGTTTAATAATAAGTGGATAATCTTTCGATAAAGTTCAGTTCTGTTAAAATATTCTTTGAACGATCGAAAGAATATTCTTCTTTTATACGAGATAAAAATTGTTTTCGCAATATTATTTTACTTGAGAAATGAGAATTAAAATTTCCTTTCAAGCTATTAAAATCTATCGAGTAAAGCATTCTTATTTAGATACTATCGATGTGGAATACATTGAGTAATTTGAATACTTAAGAATGATTCCCAAGGAATAGAATAGAACGAAGCATACGCTCCTCAATAACATACTCATGAGAGAAAATGAACTATTGAAACGGAGTAAAATGCACTTTGAATTGCATCGATAATACAAATGCCGAGATACAACAATTCGATTGTTTGAGCCACAGTTCCCACGAGGATAAATGACTCTCGTGTGAACTATAATTTTGCATTTTTATATCGTTTAAGGTTCTCGATTTTTCTGTTCTCTCGTTCAAAGTAGAAAAAAATCTCGCCGACGGAAATAATTAAAGACAGAAATAACCTCGTAAGAGAAATGTGAATCGAATCTACTCCAGGTTTCAACTTCCAATTATAAAATGCATTATTACCTGCACGACGATTCGATCGTTAAGCTAATCACCATAAACTTAACATCGTTCCACAATGTCGTAACGTTACCACTCTACTTCCACCGCATCACGAACTTTCCTCGTTTTAAACTCTCTCCAGATTGAACGATACTCTGATCCTCGTTGCTTCTATTAATCTCATTGCTGTTATTTCGCGATCTTTCGCCGTTTATTCACGACACGCGTATTCTGTCAGAGTTGAAGAGATTACTCTGTCCATTAATTTTTACTTGTTTTTCTGTAGAGCTACAAAATTATAGAACAACGTTGATTCATTTTTGCCTAGTACACCCATTTCTGGATTTTTTGTCCCGTGTGAAAATTGTTTTCCTAAGCAAAAGAGAACTATGTCGATAGATAAGTCTGTTTAAAGAGAAAATTTCTTAAAAGGAAGATAACAATGAGAGTTTGGAATGATCAAAATAAATTTTATTTGCTGTCAAAATGTTCACAATTCAAACTAAAAATGGTCAGAATGATGCGAAGATTAATAGCGTAAAATTTCCATCAGAAGCATTATAGTAAATAAATAGAAGAGCTTTATAATACAATAAATTACATTTTTCGAAGAATCGCTCAAATCATTAAAAATAATACATTATTTATTTCATGTTTAGTATATAAAATATAAAACAGAAATTGTAAATTGGTCATTTTTATCGTTTTGGTAATTCTAGTGTCAACTTACGTAACTACGATTTTCTGATTGAATTCTTTTAAACGTAGTATAATCCCGAGTTTTTAAATCTTCCGGCCATTCTCTTTCCCGGTCAACCTTCTCCGACAACACCACCACTGATCCACTTTTTCACTCCTCCGGTCCAGTAATTTCATGCAAATCAATCGATCAATTCGCCAACCAAGAGCTGTGTCATTTCCACCCGGCGTAATCCTGACTTTTCAAATCGAGTATCCGCCGTCATCTCTCGCAATCTAATTCTGCAATGCCTCTCTTCATCGGTTCGGCAATCCCCGTTCCATGCAAATTTTACGGAGATCAGCGAATTAATTCAACGCCGTTTCAAGCTTCTTGACTTTACGGCCATCATCTTTCACCATCCATCTGACGCGATAAAACCTATCCTCGGTCTTTCACCTTAATTTCATTCAGATTTTCGTGGCTATCGGCCATCGGAACGTAGAATCGTATCGAGATCACGTGGCGAAATCTGGCGATTTGTGTTCCCTTCTGCCTCCGTCGAGGATGCAGGAGGCGTTCGAATGCGGACTGGCACGAGAGTCAATAACTGTCGGTTACCGGAGCCAGCGGTTTTCAGCGTGTAACCGTAATCTTCGCGTGGATTCAACCGTGAATTATGGGCTACTTTGTGCCGGTTGCACCGACGGAGGAGAACGCCCCTGTCCTCGGATCTTCCGCGAGCGCATGCTGCCACTCATATCCTCACACCTATCGTCCAACTTTCCCATGGACAGTCGTTGCGCTCGTTACCGCGTTCCAGCGGTTTTTAAACTCGACCCCGAGCTTAAAGGAATTAAAGAGTTGATCGATGAAGGTCTTTAACCCTTTCACCGCATATGACGAATTAACTCGTCATCGCAAAAGTGCTTTTCAGCAAGCGAAACGAGGTAACTCGTCATGCAATTTTTGAAAGTGAACGATAGCACATAGATTTAAACGTGAAGAAGATGTCTTTTCAGTCTCGTTTGAATGCGCTTTTGGTAAGTTAGGGGTAGGACGTCGCAAGGAAAATTTGCGGAGATTTTGGGAAATAGATGTATGTCTTATCGATGGACGGTTGTCTGAAGACTGCGTTTTCGTGGCAAAAATTATTTTAATCTCTTGCGAAATGGTCGAGAATTTTTTATCCCAAAATTGCAATATTTAAAATCTATTGTACACAGGCAAAACAAATAATAAATTTATTACTTCTCGATAATTTCTATCCAAGTTCAAAAAGAAAGCGACGAATTATTGTATACGGTTTGGTCACTCGTTATGGTCCGCAATCAGGACTTGCCAGCGCAAGTGGTTAACGTTGCTTCAAGATTTAAGAACCTAGTATAGGTCGTTGAATTTGTTTTGACTTGATGTCAAAAATATATAATGACGTTTAAAAGATAGAGGTAACCTTGAGTTTTTATGAAAATAAAATTTTTTTTTTGTAGAAGACCAAATGCTGATTGATTCTTTGGCTCGTTATTAATTCTTTTCATTTCTCCACAATTAATTTTTTTAATTCATTGATATTTGCGAATTGTTTTCCTGAATTTTAGTATACAATCCTCGTCCCAAATTACCCCAGTTAATTTTCTGTAATATTTAAAATAATATTTTATTTGTTAATAAAGATAGATTAATATTAGATTAGACAAGATTAATATTTTATTTATTTTCTAAAAAAATTAAAATACGAATTTTTTTGCTCGCAAAATATTGTTTTACTGCTTTCGCGGTGTGCACAGCCGTGTTTTTTCAGCAATTCGTGTTAATTTGTTTGTCAATCGTTTCACTATTTTCCTATATAAATTTTATTTCCAACTCATCTCCCCGAATCATTATATCGGCATCTCCCGTGAATCAACGACTCGGAAGTTGTTGCTCCTTTTATAGTGAAGGCTATCAAATCCGCCTAAATTGAACCTCTTTTCACCGATAAATATAACTCTTCGCCATTTCTTGTCGATAGTTCACGATACATAGTACAAAAAAATACAGAGTGTGCAATCTTTTTATGCACGTGGTGTATTTATATAACAATTCTATTAAAGTACGTTTATATAATGATTCTTTTGATGTCAGAACAAAAAGGAAGTTCTAGCTTACTGTATAGAAAAGTATAGTATTTCCGTGCACGAGATTACTCGCCGCTGTTGAAGATAATTCCATAGAAGAATCACAAGTTGAAAGTTTTTGCTGCCACAGTAAAATTCGATCGTCGTTCCAAGAAACAATGTATATATTTCCAGTTGTGCTTTTTTTATCGATCTTAGGTCTAATGAAATTTTCATACGAGTTTTCCAGTACCCAAGAGACACGTGTAATACTCACTCGTGAATATCTTGCTCTTTTTCTTTTGCAGCAACTTATTGAAAAAATTCCATGCGAGAGGAGATAATATTACAATATTAGGAATCTACAGAGTGTCTCGTTTGAATCGATCTGCTCTAATATTGATAACATAAAGCTATTGATAATGCAAGAAAATTGTTTAAAACAGGAATAACACCTTCAAGGGGTACATAATTTGGCATAAATAATTCCTTTGTAGGCGAACGCATCGAGGATACACGAAGATCAATTTTCATTTTTTTAAATTGAATCGTACCTTTTATATTCACGAATCGTATTTCGCGTTTTATTTCGAAAAATTGAAGTTGAAATTTTTCGATATGCGTGGGTCAATATTTTTTTTTTTTTTTCTAAACATACGGACATACATCGATCGGTACAATTTAATTCGTTTAATGCCTTTCTCATGATGAGGACGTGTTGGAATTACGGCAAATCGAACATTAGCGAGTGGAAATGATAAAGTAGCAATAAAACAGCAATTGCTCGAGTGTCTAGCGGATACGATGTGACGCTAAGTAGCGTGTTTTGCATAACGCGACACTCGATACACTGTCGCCTGTCATAAATCGAGCCTGGAGAAATGTTGTGTAAATTGAACGAGCAGTCTGAATCCTGTTCGTCATCGGTCATGTAATATCAATCACTTTTACTCGAGGTACACAAACGATCGTGATAGCGATAGCGTCCAAGTCGAGCTTTAACTGCCACTGTGGCCTACTTCGCGGAAACGTGATTGTTATTATTGTATGTTTATTTATGCACGATACGCGAATTCCTTCCGAGCGTAGTTAACACTTTCTGCCGAGGATTCAAATCGTTGAAAATTTCATCGCTGGACGCTAGATTCGCTATTTTAGAAATATTATTCTCGGTTTATGAGTGTAATACTGTTTTGTGAAAAAGAAATTTTTTTGAGAAGAGAATTTGATGTATATATATATATATATATTATATAATTCAGATGAATCAGAAGATTAAAAAGAAAATATTTTATACAATAAAATATTTTGTGATATTTCTTACAACATTAGAGTACAAGACAAAATAAAGTTTTCCCATCCATGAATTATTTTCGAATAATTGAAATAACACATACAAAAAGACGTCTCACGCGAACTCCATTTTATAATTGAAATCACGGTATCACGAAGAAATCACACGATGATTTCCGTAATGGAGCACATTGTGAAATATCTTCAATACATCGGAAGCATCATTATGATAGCTTCTTTACCCGCTGTATTTCCACGCTATTCGTAGTAGCATCTTCTTTGGATCTGTACCCTATTGTAGCGCAAAGGTTCGTTTATTCAAGATAACTGGTGTAATCGGTAGATCCCGCGAAAGCTGTTACTCCAACCTCAAATCTGACCATGCTTCCGCGCGTAGTATGTACATACCTACACATCTTGCAGTTGATGTTACCTTATTCCTCGCCGTGCGCTTAGTTAAACGTTTACATAAGCCGAATGATTACGTGGTTCGAAGAAAAAAAGCAGACCGTGAATGATTGCACGAATCTTTTAACAGGTTCCCGACAACTTGTACAAACTTAGCGGCGTGGACGTGTTTCCAAGAATTAGTTTTTATTTTCTGTAACCAGTTACCGGAATTTTTTGGTGTGGGTACAAAAAAAAAAAAGAAAAAAATAGATTGGAGAAGAATCTTTAATTGCAATAATGCGAATTTTTTTTTCTCACATCTTCAAACAGATTGAGAAAAATTTGGAATATTTTGTTAGTGTTTTTATCCCATTCATTAGTCGAATGAAATGTTTAAAATTTTTATGAAACATATAAAGATTCAAAAATGAAGAAAGTAGAAGAGTAAGATGTTCGTTTATAAAGATAGGCGAAAAATCTATCCAGAAAATCGAATGTCGCGATTGTAGAAAACGATGCAAAGTCGTAACAAGGAACAGGAATCCCACCACAGCCATATGGTGCATTGTTTCATGATGTATCGGCACGTGGTGGAAACTTTCTACTATAAAAGCAGCGTGACGTCGTTGCGAGATGGAACGATCGAACACACGTCGTCGTCTCGAAAATCTTTTTCGATGGGTGGCTCGATAGCATCCAGCAGATCGGAAACTCGACACCGTTGCGTTTATACGGAAGTGCACACACCACCGTGCTTTTCTTTCGTTGTCTTTGTATTTTTTTAACTTTTACTTTTTTTTTTTTATCACTGAAAGTGATTTTAGCGGGGGTAGCCCAGAAAATTGGGCCTCTTCAGGTGCAACGCTGATGCAACGAAAATTAGCGATTGGTTAATTTGGGTCACGTGATTCGTGAGGGGGCGTGGGGTAGACCTCGAGTAGGAGTGGCGTTGTCTGGTACTGAGCAATCGCTCCTGTAATTTGTTTTCTATCAATTCAAATGTTTGCATATTTTAATAATCGACATCGATCGACAACCAGTCAGTTTTACTTCGGGGACTTTCGATTTTCTTGGCTGGACGATCGATCTCGACGACGCTTTTACCGATTTGCTTCGAACGGTGATATCGATCGTTTCGAGCGGAATTGTTAAATGTTGGCGATTTCTCCGGGAATCGATCTTGTCTCATCGACTTCAGTTTCAGTGAAACGCGACCTCGCGCGCAGAGATTTAGATAAGTTTTCTGATATCTCGTCCGTTACGCTTCGTAGTCTATCTGTAATACCTGCGTGCAACGCATTTCCTTAAACTTTCCACCGGTACTTATGTTTCTTTCTTTCTTTTTTTTTTCTTCTTTTTCGGTGATTTTAATACTAACAGCGAATTTTTTTTTCGCAAAGCAACTGTTTTTCGAATAAGAAAGTGGAATCTTACGGAAAGTAAATTTAGATTTACTAGATTATTTTATGAATGTTTTATAGCTTGCTTCTATCGTTTCTCTGAATAACATTGCGAATACGTACAAAAATATGGAGTACGCCGTCGTACTACAAAAAAGCAAATTTTAGCGAATTAATTTTTTTCTTTTAAATTTACAAAATTCACGGAATGGAATTGATAGCGTCAACAGCCTGGTTTTATTTTGATTATATTCAATTATACTTAAAACATTATATTTAATTATATTTAAAAAAAGAATGTCTCGTGAATAATATTTAACGAGTCAAGTCGAAGGCCACGGAAGAATTTCTGTGACCATGGGAGAGTCGTGTGTACAGAAAAAAGTAAACTTCGCGAGAATGCAAAGAGTCCAAGTATGCATAAGGCGCATAACGCAGCAGTTTGTAGCGTAACTTCCAAGACACGTCGTGTAAAACATTTCAAATACATATGCATTTCTTTCGACTTGGTTATTTTTTTTTTTCAAAGTATGCAGCTTTTATTTGAAAGCTCGTGATGTTTTAGAGAAAACGATGCGCGAATACGTGACTTTGGTTAATTATGTTTGAAAGAGTGCAAGTGTCGGCGAATAGAAAATCTTTTGCAGATTTCTGTGTGGAAACGCAAACGATTTCTATAATTTACGGTACAATAGTAGCTGACAAACAGAAGTTTAAGTTCTTCGCGTAAATATTGACGCGTCTATGAGAGCAGGGCTGTGTACAATCTATTCTTCCACTAGAAGATAACGTTTATTTTCTGTAAAGAAGTCGTGCTTCAAAAATCTCTTATCTTTGGAAATCGTTTCAATGGTCACGTACGAAACATTGTTCAGCGGTGAAAGAAGCTTATCGACTATCTTTATCATTCTTGTTCGCTTATCTCTCGTAGTATCATCCCAAATATATCTTTGTTATTTAGTTATAAAAATCTCGTAACATAATCGTATGTGAAAATACGTAAAAAAAATTGAAAGTCCAGCGGATTCTCGACATTCAATTTCCTACTAGAAATACCAGATTTAATCTAGATCTCAAATGAAAATGGATCAACATTATTTTAAATGTAATTGTCAAGAAATTTTAATGAATCTAAATTGACCACAGTTTTTGAGTCTTCAATAAATATTTAATCTTTAATTTAAATTTCAATTCTAATTAAAGATGAAATTCTTTCGACAAGAATTGCGAAGGAATTCGGACAATTTGGAAGTTTCCAATAGACTTCGAAATTTCCTTTTCCTGTCGCAACATCAAATTCAGTTTAAAGGAATTTCCACTAACGTTCAATTTTCTACCAAAATGTTAAGTTTGATTTAAACCTCAAGTAAGGATTTGAACAATGTCATTTTGACAAAAGCTGCGAAAGAAGTTTAAATCGACGAAATTTTAAATTTTCAATAAATAATCGATAATCAAGAAAATAATCGCTTAATTTTCTACCAAATGTATTAGACGTCGAGGAAAATTGAAATTTATCCCGAGCAAAGAAAGAATTCAGACAAATCCGAATGAACCTGATTTCACAAAAAGTGTCGAAGCTTCCAACAAACTCGCCACGTAAATGAACGAAACTCGAGAGAAGCGTAGACTTCGGCGGTCTCGTTCAGAGAGCCAATAAGTTTTCCACGGTCGACGGGAGTGTACTTTCCCAGAGTGTATAGAAATCGAGCCGAGCCGACGTCTCGGCTAGAAAATCGAACCCGGCGATCGACGCCTCCGACCGGAGCCTCTCGATCGAAACGAATTAGCGTTCGTCTTCTTCTCTCTCGGCTTTCACGTAATTTTCCCTGTGCCAAGTCCTGCGAGGCGAGGCCAGGTGGTGGCAGGTGTGTCTCGATTCGAATTTCCTCCCATGGCCTTTTCTCCGGCGCACCGACGCCCGTTTTTCGACCGCGAAACGCCAATTACGTTTTATCGGGACGTCGATCTTTAATATCAGATAAGACCGAGCTTCTTCCGCGCGCGTTGGCATTGTTCTCGCGCGGAACGAAAGCAAGTCGCGCGGGACCGGGAAAAACCTCGGTCGTAGAACCGAGGAGCCAGTCGAAAGCACACACACACACACACACACACACACGAAGTGGAACAATCGCGCGTAATCGTACGCAATCTATAGGAGAAAGTGGGCTAATGCGATCCGCGGATAGAGCCGGGACCGGCAACGTCTTTGTTCGGTGATTTCAGCTACCTCGCTTCGGAGATTGCACTCGTTGCAAGAGAGAGAATAGAGATTGTAAGATTCTTTCAGAAGCTAAAGTCACAAATTCAAAAATTGGCTCTGAAGGTTGAAAGCAAGTTTCCGAGGAATTCAGAGACGCATTGACACGAGATTTCCTGAAAGCGTTCACGCTTCAGAAGTGTAAATTATTATTGCGTTTAGTTGAAAGTGACGTGGAATTATGTTCTTCCACTTATCGTGAAAAACAAACGGGAGAAGTAACAAAGTCTCGCGTGAAAAGAATTTCTAATTTATGGGAATTTGTTTCGAGGTTCGAAATAAAAAGTTTTGGATGTCTCGAAGAGAAATAGAATTTTCGGGAGAAGCTAAGATTAAAGTAATAGATGAATTAATTAAAATGACTAATTCGTAATTAATAATACATTTATTGTCATTATTATTATTGTTGTTATTATCATTATTATTATTATTATTGTAGTAATAATATATTATTCAAATAATCAAGTTCATCTAACATATAATTGTCTGTTTGAGTTATCAAATTTAATCAAATTTAATGTTCAGATAAGCAGATCGATTTCGTAAGAGTTGGTCAATACTAAAATTTCATTCAGTTAACTGAATTTGAAAATTTTACTAGGCACACGAACCATTTAGTATTAAAACTACCGGTTTCTAACGTGTACCAAAATATTCTAGAATTATTTTATCATTACAATTCAAATGATGTTAATTAAAATAAATATATCGGTGCAATTCTCTATCTCTATCTGAATGGAAACTAACATCAATTTGAAAATATTTATTTTAGCTAGTATTTTTTCTAGCAAGTGTAAAAAAGTCCAAAGTCCATCGGTTTTAGCGTTAAACGAGTAGATACAGTCGATAAACTGTCAGACAAACTTTTAGTCTACTGTCCAACTCCACAAGTGCTACTGTTTGACTTAGTTTGACTCATTCGCGCCGTTTCGTTTGCGAATTCGAACGTTACGTATTTGTGGAATTTCGAATTGTGACGATTCTTAAGGCTCACAAATTCTTATAGGACTCATTTTTAACCCGAAAATTCAAATATGAGCGTTTGAATTGCAATTGTTTGTTCGTCGCGAGTACGTGAAACGAGTCAGATTGAATCGAAAGCGTCAGAAGAGAGATGGCTTTGAAATACTCTATGCTTGTTACGAGTTTCGTGATGTGCAGGTGTCAGGACAAATACAGGAGCTGCGCCGATCGTTGATGCGAGAAATTGAGCAAACTTTCAGCGAGTATCGGATGGGAAAGCGGATAGCTTCGTTAAATATCATAGATATTTTCTTATGCTTCTGGTTAACGCGATTATGGTTCTGATCGAGCCTCGTTGCTATTGATTAACGAGATATGTCGGGATTTTTAATTTGTTGAATTTGTACATCATTCAAATCAATCATTCAATGTTATACCGGCAAGTATCATGAGATAAAATTCAACTATTTTCTCATCGCTGTTAATTATTATTGTATCGTTATTTTAATCATTTTTTATGCCGTGTTTTCACTAAAACAAGTATGAATATTTTGCTGCTAGCTGTTGCTCCAACGAATATTAATCTGTAGAAATTTTGTATTCATCGAATTGACATAATTAGGGGAATATTTCGATTTTATCTTCATCTTATTCCGAGAACAATTGTCTTCTTGATAATTTCGAATAGAACGAAAGGACGAAAGTTTAGGTTCACTCTCATTGCATTTGTATTTCGTAATTATTTTAACATTTCGCTACGCATTGTTTTAATACCATTATACAATGGATTCATTTCTTGAATTGATACAATATATCAAAATACTCTAGGCAAAGTTAAAAATATAAAAAGGATCTAATTAGTACAATATTAATATAGGTATCATTTTATGTATATGTATTATTTTATGCAAGAATGTCGAAGTACATAGCGTACACTTTTTGTTTTGATATGCGTTTGCAATAATTTACAAACTATTATAATAGTTTACAATTTCATATTTACAATAATAATTGAACATTTATAATTTCAAAACGTTTAAATTGCATCAATTGTACAATATATTAATTATAGTCAGTCCTATAAATTGATATAATATATTAACAGTTTGCAGATTATTCGATTTTTACAATTTTGAAACGATACAATAGCTGTTTTAAGATTTGAACGAGAAAGTATATGTGTTGAGAAAAAACTGCACGACTTGTACCCCAGTACGATTAGTCTCACTGAAAGACCCAGAAGCAACTGTTGCGATCGCTCAGTACCAGACAACGCCACTCCTACTCAAGGTCTATCCCACACCCTTTTACGAATCACGTGACCCAAATCAACCAATCGCTAATTTTTGTTGCATTAGCGTTGCACCTGAAGAGGCCCGATTTTCTGAGTTACTTCCATTAAAATCACTTTCAGTGATAAAAAATCTTCAGTACAAAGATGTTGTTAATTTCGAGACGACTGTTCGTTACACCGGGAAAACTCGGTTCTCAAGAAAATGCATAACAGCGAACAACGCGAAATTTCCGATTCGCATCGCGATCAACTGACCGTTGTATCAGAACCAGTTTGTCGGATAATTTACGCGGTGCGATTTTCCCTTTCCCTTTCCCTTTTTTTTCGCGAAGAAGGCAGATTAGATAGTTATGTCGGCGAATTTTTCTCGACGGTTGGAGATAAATCACGGTTCGGCGCATCGCGGCGTGCATCGACACGCTGTACGCTCGAGTGCAAAGGTCAAGCACACGCGTGCAAAAGAAAACAGTTAAAATGCCTTTATTGCTTCCGCGAAGCGAGTCAAGCGTTTCGACGCAACGCTCATTACGCTTCGACCGGGAGAGAAGGTCTTCTCGTTCCCTCTGCAAAAAATTATCGTTCGTGTTCACTCCGCGTTCTGTGTATTTGATTACACGTAACGAGAAACTAGACGCGGCGACAGGGCAACGCGAAATTTCGTTGGAACGGGTTATCGCGATACGCGCGGTTCCAGGGAATGAATGGGAGAAAATATTTTATTCACAGTAGCTCGTTTGTTTGTGTAAAACATTTTGTTGATAAAGCTCTAGAAATATTCGCAGAATTTACAAGATATTTACTACGGATACGTGTTTCAGCATAAATAGTAAATAAATAAATTAGCAGAACATAATGGGCAGATTGTGGATTTTTGTGCAAGTTTGCAAAAGTACGTAAAACGTTTGAAACACGGTACTTTTTGTAGTATACGTCGCGTAATCGAATTTTTTATCGATGTTCTGCTTTTTTTAATTACATATGAAACATACATAGAAAATGTATAAAATATTAAAAATGCGTTAGTTTCTGTAACATTCATCGCGTGATAAAATTTTCTAAATTTTATTTCAGAAAAACTAAATTTAAGTTAAGGAAAAAAATTTCTCTGTGAAGTGCCATTTTGCAGATCACTGTGCTTGTTTCTCTCGTAAAGAAATCAACCGTGCGTTGACGTAACGGAGAAGAACACCGAGAGCTAATGATGTACAAACAACGATCATGCGTAGAATAGGAAAGTACGATCTCTGAGGGCAGAAAGGAAACGAGGACTGCGGTTGTGTTCTTGTCGTTAATTCCAATCCCGCCGTGGGCAGGAAAATCGTAATCCGACTTTATGCTTCCTTTGCGCTGGGAATATCGAACGATGCTCCGCGCGCAGCAAGCTCGTTACGTGTGTGCCTTATCTCCGTATGTGCCGTACCGCCCATTCCCGTTCGCGAGGAGCTCGCAATCAGATTGATGAATTTCAGTTGGTCGGGCCGGTTCGTAGAAAGGAGGAAACACACCGAGGAGGACAGGTCTCTGAAAAGCGAGAAAGTGTGGCTGAAGAGTGCAGTGCCAGTGGGCCGCGACGGGCCTCGCTATCACTGCAGCTGCACATCGGAAGTGCCATACTTGCACGCCTGTTAGCGAGATAATCGCCGTATGAAATGCCCGTTCGAATTTGACGTTCGATTGAATTTGGACGAGAAAGTTGCGAACAGTCGCTGTCAGTCAACACGTGCTCCGTCATTCGACCGGGAAAAACGTCAACGGCTCAGCTACGCAGGCTTGTGGCATTTAACGTTGAAGGAAACGATCTGTTGTCGGGTTTGATGTTGGTGATGTTCGGGTTGGATGTATTCGTGAATTGGATAATCACAGTCTTGGCGAACATGTAAGGATGCGGTGATCCTATCACGACCCTGATAACTGTATTTATCGGGTAATATTATAGATGTATTTGGATTTTCACCGACTCATCTGGAGATATTAGTATTAGACACAGAATTTAGAATATTTACGTCGAATCTGTGAGATATTTCGAGAAGATTTACAAATTTTCATCGAGAATTTTCATTCCTTATTAAGGAAGCTGTCTGGAATCTTGATAGTTCTAGAGTTAATTAACACTAACTCTCTTAACTTGGACCACAGAAAATGAAATAGAAAGGAGTAGAGAAAAGTTTATGATACTAGAAAAATCACGAATTTGAATTCATATATTTTACAAGGAATCATGAAAATTTCTAAAAATACACTGTAACGAATCGACAAAATTTCCATGGAAAATTATGAATTGGTCATTTCGACCACTTTGATAGCTCTAAAACCAATTAACACTAGAGTTTAACTTGGACCAGAGAAAATGAAATAAAAACGAGTAGAGAAAAGTTTATAACATCAGAAAGAACACGAGCTTCAATATTTTACAAGCAACCATTAAAATTTCTAAAAATACACTGTAACGAATCAACAAAATTTCCATGGAAAATTACGAATTGGTCATTTTGATTTTTCTGTCGTAAATTTTATCTCGAGCTCTCAATAGATCTTGATTTTCACAATTGCAAGCTCGTCAGACGTACCAAAGACCACCACAGAACTACGAGAAAACCCTAATCACGCAAGATCTCGAACTCCTCCTCGAGATTGCGAAACTTGCCAGAGAGAGCGAGAGAGAGATTTCTTCGATATTTTTCGCGCACTGCAGATGATGGCGTAAGGCGTGGATTCCAATGATACAAGACGGATCTCATGGTCCTCGTGATCAAGAGGTCAGCCAGCTGAAAGTGTCACGACCCCGATGTGCTCTCTAGCGAGTGTCACGACTTTCAGGGCGGTCTGTGAAGTGTCCAGTGACTCTGTGGTGGTTCGTGGTTAACTAAGTCCCGTAACTTCTGGGTCAGGTGACTTGAAATCTGACATCGACGGTGCCACCAGTGATATATCCACGTTTCCTGACAACACTGCTTCTCTGACGCGAAAGACCTTGAGGGTCAAACTGTCGAGGTTCCACGACCTGGGGGTGGCTCGTGACGATTCTAGGTCGTCGTAATTAATAAATAATTATTCAGAGTCATTGATTTTTCTTTTTCTCGTCAGATAGAACACTGACTGATTATGCAATGGAACTAATAAAATAGAATTTCACTGACTATGCAATAGAAGTAATTAAGTAGAATTTATTAACGATATTTTTATCTCTCCTCCTACTACATCGTCACAATTTGTCTTTGCCTGGAAGGAGTACTCTATATACTATACTTGCAGTGCAAAGGGTTAATACGGTGTTTTAATGGCGCATGCCTGTAAATGCGTGGCTCAATCTGCCAATTCGGTCGGCGTGAAAGAAAACCTTTGGAAGATCGGCACGTGATAACGGTACCTGGTCCGAAGCGCAATTTAAAGTCCATAAATCGATCTCCGCGTGGGCTTCCGGCTACTTTCGAAATTCGTGCACTTAATAACCGTTCACCAAGCTGTTCACTTTGCACGCTTTCCAGTCCTGAAAATGATGCTAATTTCGGTACTTAACGTTATCTGATTCGTACACTCGGGGATTGTCACTGACTGATGAAACTTGATATGATACGACAGTGTTTTAAATCGTATCATTTTGCAACCGTGGTACACGATTTTTCTTGGTGCATTAATAAATTACCATGTTACTCTTACTTTGTTATATTTATAGGGATATTTATATTTAGAGTATTTGGTGAAAATTGTCATAGAAAATTTTTATGTGAAAGATGATTGCTTTGATTCTGTTGAATTATTAGAGTATCAAGTCACTTTGCATATAATAATTAATTAAACATAGTTCCACCGAATATCGAGGCTCGTTAATAAATATACTAATGTTTTATACAATACTTGAACTTATAATATTAGTTATTTAATTTAATACAATTTTATATAAATATAATGTATAAAGTATCCAAAGTAGAGTATTCGCTATATTTTTAATAATATTTTAATTTTTACGACAGATGAAACAAATCTTGATTTCCCGTTTTGTCTTTTAAAATGTGTTTACAAAACTATAAGAATCTTCCGTGATATTTATCGAATATATGTATGTATATCAAGTGTCTTGCGATTTTCATTCACATTTTCAGATTTGTTTCAAAATTTACAAATATAGTCGTGATAGTTAGAATGTTGAAATTTCAAAATGTATGGGGCTTCTATGAACTTTCAAATTTATCTTCTTATTTAGTACACCAGTCTCAACATTCTTAGCACGTTTCGACTGTCACAATGATCGACACGTTACCTCTTCGTATCGAGAAATTAAAAAATTGAAGAATTAAAATTAAAAATTAGACGAGTTAATGGATTAAAGTAAGATAAGATTCTATGCACTAAATAATTTTTTTCAACTATATATCATAATTTTTATTTTTATTTAAATAAAATTTATAATTTATAAATTTATAATATAAGTGTAGCTATTGCTGGCACTTGATTATTAATTTTAATTCCCCTATTTAATTTTCATTAATTTTATAGAATTAATTATTAATTTTAAATAAGTTTAATAATTTATATTTAACATTAATAAATTATATATAAAATATTAATTTGATTCATAACTATATTTTTTTCAAATTTAATTTATAACATATATTTTTTAACATATATTTATAACATATATTTTTTTCAAATTTAATTTATAACATAACTATAGTTTTTTCAACTAATTAAAGATTAAACGTTACAGCGTATCATAGTTATTCCCTATGAAGGAAACTATGCAAAGGTCGCGCGTCGAACGATAAAATTCTACGTTTAACGACTGTACGAATGAATTTTCATGTGATTGCAGGTACTCCAACGAGACATAGAGGCACACGGTCGAATCGTCAGTTCGGTCGTGAAATTGGGGGACAAGGTTTTCAATCAACAGCAGAAAGAGCAGCAGCAGCAGCAGCAGCAGGAACAGGATCGAGAGAAGCAGGAGGAACAAGAACAACGGGAACTGTCACAGGCTCTGCGAACAGCGAAATCTCTGGAACGCCGATGGCATCTGCTGTTTCTACGAGCTTTGGAATGGCAGTGTCACATTGAAACACTCGTGTCTCGCATAAGCAGTAAGGTGAGTTCAGTTTCTTGCCTTTTTTGTTCCTAATTTTATCTAACGGTTCCTTTTCAAACAATCACAACGTCATGGCATTCCTTCTAAAGTCTTCAAATGTTTAGTCTGTGTTAGAAATTAATCGTACAAATAATCCAAGGTTTTTGAAACAGTTAATAGAGAATCGAAATAAAAATAACACGTATAATATATTGAATAAATATATCAAAAGTTACACGCGTGTTTAAATTTTTAATATATTTGAATGCAATTTGCTACATGTTTCTCATTCATTAAACTCTTAATTGCATTCTTGATATGCATGTTTGATTTATTACAACAGTGACGTAATTTGATTTATTACAATATGACGTCAATAATCATGATTTTAGAGGAAACGTTCTTGTTATAATTTTGTTGCAGAATTTTATCGATAAAAAAAATAACTGTAAAATAATGACTGTTTTTTCTGTGTTAATAGCTTGAATTAAAAATTGAAAATTTGTCATTATTTTAGATTTTAGATTTTTGGTAAGTTCAGTGAGCATTCAAAATTAAAATTGAAATTATATCACCATTCATCATGAGATATTATAATTGCTCCTACGTTTCTAAAAAAAAAACACTCTGACTTGGTGATTTCTAAAATTTTATCAGCTATCGAATAGAAATTCAGTACGCCGTTATATTTTTACGTTTTAATATTTCATAAATTTGGAATTTTTGAACAAGGAGCGTTGAAGAACATAGTCGATTTAATTGAACTGATCTTTCTCATTTCTGAAATAAGATCTTTATCACTCGTAAAAAATACACGTGTATATAAATTATTCATCCCTTTGTTTTATACCTTTCATGAATATGCTCCTGTCATGCAGTTAGGTACTGACCGTTTTGAGATTTTTTTGTTACATCTTCGATAAGGATCGAAGTTTATAAAATAAGTTTGCTGTGTCAGTGAAACTTAATAAACGAAGAGAAATTATATTTTTATGAAATTTGATGAAAATTTTGATTATTGATTATTGTTTTGAATTTAATAAAAAATATTGAAATATTGAAGCATTGATTGTCGAATTACATGAAACACTTAAAAATAAAAGAATTGTAATTTCCAGGAACTGGAAAATTGTTATCCACTCTATTTAATCAATTGTTGAATTAATTTATTTCCTGACACTCAGGAAATTTATATACAGTTATTAATTAAATTAATAATTTTAGATCTAAATAAAATAATTAACAATATTGATAGAAAAACATTTAATTAGTCGGAATAAAAAAATCTTTATATTCAAGCTTAATTTTAAAAAATTGAAATATTTTAAAATTGAAATATATTAAAAATTGAAAAATTTTAAAAAATTAACTTTAATTAAGAATGAAATAATCAATATTTTTCTGATCTGTGTATTACATGTGTGTTTTACTTTTTTTGTTTCGGAATCTTAAATATACTTCTGTAGAAGAATAATTAATTTCAGTTACCAAATGAAAGAGATTAAATTTCTGTTAATTGACAATTTGTCGATTAGAAGTGAGTATCACATGACTGAAATTGACCGATATGTAGATACATTTCAGATCATGTTATATTATAAAATATTAAATATTGCATTAATGGACCAAAGATACCATGCGTAATAAAATAAAATCATTTGCACGCAAAAAATCGACTTCAAAAAATATCTTTCAACTTACTGAATATATCAACTTGCACGTACAATCAACAAATAATATGGTTTCGAAATATGTTACACAGAACTGTGTTAATCATTTACTCGTTCAAATAAAATGTAATAAGCGGGAGCTACCTGCCTACCAGAGAGTCATTTAAATCGCAAATAAAGATCCAGCGATACCACCGACTATCCAACCGCGCCACCTTTATTCAAATCAAACGCGGCGTTCACGCCTGTTCGCGATTTATTACTCGGAATAATTATACGGAACGGCGATTCGTTTTCCGCAGCCTGTTGAAAGGAAGGAAAGTGTTGCTGGCACTCTTGAAAAAATCCATTCACAATTGGTAGCTGATTAGATTCAGAAAAGCGGATGCAAGGGCTGAAGACAGCGTGAAATGATTCGAATTAGAAATTCTAATGCAAAAAAGGGTACATATTTTGCGTTAAACGTGAGAACGGCCGTTTATTTCCATGTTAAGCAAGGATTGTCTCGACCTGGGAACGAAAAAACTCAGATATATCTGAGTTGATTCTGAGCGCATGAAAGTGGAATCATCAGGGATCGAACGATCTTATCGGGAACGAGGCCCTACTTTTTATTTTAATTTGTTGCGTTGCGTTGTCGTCATTTTGTTGTTCTCATTTAACCTAATGAGCAGATTAAGGATAGTTATGTAAATTTGTAGTTTTATGAGTACCACCAAAAAAGAGGGGCATAAAGAATCAATAAATATTGTAATTAGTTACGTAGAAAAACTCGGATATTTTATGCAGCTTTGTTCATTATTATTCAAATCAAATGCAGGAACAAATATATCATTAATAACTAGACTGTGAATTTTTGTGCATTTATAGGAAATTTGAAAATTCACAGAGTCGTACAACGCATCGAATATGCATATATATATATAAAATAGTACAATATTTAATATATAAAATAAAATATTAATTTAAATATTTGGATATTATTTACATCCATATTATTAATATTTGGTATTATTTATATAAACTATCCAAAATTTAAAATATGAAAGCTTTGTGAGTATTAAAATCTGTATTTAAATTTTAATCCTTCAATGATATATGTAAAAATTTAAATCTATCAATAAAATGAAATGTAAATACATCTATGTATACATAGGTATTTAAATTTAAATTTGAATTTCAAACGTCTATTAATATCCAAACTGTATTTAATATGCAGTTGTTACAAATGGTATTTGCACGTTATATTTATATTTATAATATTATACTTTGAGTACGGATTTATGGAAAAGTTGAGGATGCAATCATGGTATAGCAATAGCGTATAAAAGAACAGTATTTGCTATATTTCGTAGCAGACAAATTTCTATTCGTTTTTAATTGCATTTATAAACGTACGAAATTCCAATACTAATTAATTGGATCCAAATACATATATTTAAAGTACGTATCATTTTACATACTATGAAAATAAACTGTAAAACATGGTAAATAAACAATTCATTGAAAAGTAAGAATATTTTATGGAGTCGATGTAAATTGTCACGTAATTAAATTATTAAATTAATAATTAGTTATTATTAAACTATGAATGTTTGTGCAAAATTGTGTATTTTGATATGCATATACAGGATGATCCACATAACTTGCACATCTGAAATAACTTTTAAATTATACCACACAACTTTTGCATTAAACAATTTTTCATTACGCGTATAATTTAAAAATTACTTCGAGTGTCCAAGTTACGCAAGTCACCCTATATATACAATATAATGAATGTAGGATATAAATTTCTTAAGTTTTCAATTAAAATTCACTCAAATGAACTCTGTCACTTCCACAGTATCAAAACGTTTCATCAAAGTTTCTCCAATGATCACTGCGCTCCATGATCCTTCGATCTTTTCACCGTAAA
Organism: Melipona bicolor; assembly: GCA_030673865.1. Taxonomy (NCBI): domain Eukaryota; kingdom Metazoa; phylum Arthropoda; class Insecta; order Hymenoptera; family Apidae; genus Melipona; species Melipona bicolor. Next base: position 1,481,085 of record JAHYIQ010000029.1, read on the forward strand.
TATCGAGGAATTCGCGTATTCACGATACACACGCGATCGAGAATCCTGTCCAACTTTTCTGCGCTGGCTCAATGGAATGTTGCATGTTTTCATTACGCGTACGTTTATATGCATTCTCGGTTCAGCTTAATCATTTGGCAGAGATTTATAGCTTAAGAGAAAGAGAGGTATTTGACGTGATTGATAATATGTAAGTTACGTACTTCACGTTTCTGTTTTAGCAGTTCCTTTCCTTTAATTGAGAAATCAAAGGAAATTAAAATGCGCTTTTCAGTGTCTGTTTTGCGTTTGACTTATAAAAGTTTTTCTTATAAAAATAATTCTATTTTTATAAAGCGTACGATTATGCAATATATTTTTTTCTGAGAGATTAACACTGTAATAAAGTCATGATACATAATCGGAAACTTGGACAGTCATTATACAAGCACAAGTGATTTTTTTTCACTATTAACGATATTATCTCGTCGTGACGTTGTAGTTTCTTGTATAAACTATGCAAAGTCTTGTTTCTTACTGCTTTTATATCCAATTTCATAGCCTATAAACGCTTACATAAAAGCTCAAGAAGCAATAAGAGTTCGCCTCGTGAATTTACAAAGCGAGATTTTCAGCAGTTACGAAAGAATTTATTTAAAGAGCAAGCAATAAAAAAAAGACAGTTATAAAAAAATATTTATTAGCAATTGTTAGATCATGTCATTGCGAATGATAATTGAGTGCCATTTGTAATTTTACGAAATTAGAAATTGAAATTTACAAAATTGTAAATTTTATATATAATATTAATATAGTAATTAATATAATATAATATAATATTAATATTAATATTAATATAATAGTATACTATTGTTATATAATATCATAATATTAACATTAATGTACTACATTAATTGCAAATTCAATGTTGCACAAAGTACTGCTTAAATCTCCCGATTTTGAAACGAATGTAGTACTTGTTCCAAGACTCTCGTACCACATCTCGTGCTCGTAGATTTCATCAAAGGCTTCTCAGTCTGAGATTTCTCTGCTACTGCTATTATTCTTTCAACAGCGGCGTAATAAAGCCCGTGCCACCCACTGTTAACGAGTGTCCACGTGAAAGAACAAACAAATCGCGCGCCATTAAAAAAAGATTTCACGACGTTCGGTGTTGTCGACTCCGGCCAGTAACTCGCGATCGCGTTCGGCGAATGCGTTCCTTCTCGTGCCCGTTCATCCTCTCGAGACCATGTGAAAGTTTGTCCAGCCAGCGCTCCCCATAAAACTTTATTAATTCCACGGTACGATAATCGAGTGCTTTTATTATCACTGAAAGTGACTTTAGCGGGGGTAACCCAGAAAATCGGGTCTCTTCAGGTGCAACGCTAATGCAACGAAAATTAGCGATTGGTTGATTTGGATCACGTGATTCGTGAGGGGGCGTGAGGTAGACCTCGAGTAGGAGTGGCGTTGTCTGGTACTGAGCGATCGCGTCTGTAATTTGTTTTCTATCGATTCAAATGTTTGCATATCGATAAAATTTTATGGCAAAAAAGTCGTCTTCATTTCCTAGTCAGAACGGTTGCTTCTGGGCCTTTCAATGAGACGAATCGTACAAGTCGTGCAGTTTTTTCTCCTCTCCTATTTTTCTTTTCTTTTTCTTTGCGAACGTTCAACGATCTTCAATTTACACGAAAGAATTTTGCTTCAATGGGACACTTTATCGAGTTTAACTTCTCAATAAAGACGCGAGTGTGAAACAGCGCTTTCGTTAAAAATTGCAGATTTGCTGCTTCTTTTTGGGATCATTAATGATGTCTGTTTATTCCACGCTTCTCTAGCACACATAAATTAATGCTGAATTTTATTAATTGATTTAATTAATAAAATAATAATTAGAATCATCAGAATTGATTTAGAATTAATTTTAGAATCAAATAAATAATTACATGCGTATATAAATTATGGCATCTCGAGTGATTCTCGTTAAACCGAGAATTCGTTTCGTATTCATTTCCATTCATTATCGACAAATTTCTTAGATCGCTTTGTATGTTAACGAGATGATTGACTCTCATGAAAGTTCCGTAATTTTCGTGCAACGAGGAAGTCTGTTGGCCTCTGTGTGGGAGGTCTGCAAGTGAATATGATAGTGCCTCGGTGTTCGTCGGACGGTTTTTAGCAGTAGGTGTTCGCGAATGAAATGAGATTCGCGCGTCTCGGTGCACGAGGCTTGAGTAATAGGCAGCGAGAAATTACAGCTGGTTTTTGCATCTTTTTGTATTCTAATAATATTTAATTTTATGTAAAATATTCATGGACTATTAAAGAACGCGTAAGAATTATTCGTGTTATAATTAAATATAACATATAATGTGATACAACATGATATAGTAATATATTAATACGATATTATAATTATAATTATTCTGAAAATATTTGATAACAAATATATTGTAATACTATATACCTGTTGTAATATATAAAAATATAATACAATAATATATCAATATTATAATATAATATAATATTACATTATTAAATAAACATTTGATGACAAATATATTATATTATATTATTATATTATATGTATATTATATCATATTATTTATTATATTATTATATTATTATTATTATATATATTATATATGTAAATCGATTGAAATTTGACGATCAAATTAACCTCTTAAGATCCATCTCCTTAAGATGCTGCACTCGTCGAATCTCTCGTGTATAGTTTTTCATATATACAAAAATAGAAGTTTCTCAAAAAAAAATATTTCGTATAAATTTATAGAATAAGAAAATGATATACAATAACAAATTAAAATAATAAAATAAAAAGAGCTGCTTCTTAAAATTAAGAGTGAAAAGTTTAATTAATCTCTCAAGGATTCATCTTCCAAAGATGTTTGGAAGAATGGAAACGGAGATATATCGCGAGCGATGGGAATAGTACCTGTACTCGGAAATTTTTTACAATTACGCGACTATCGTGGGAAGAGCAGACTCTTGTTACTCTATTTACGTCGATTACGAAGAAAAATGTCACTCTCAATCTCAGATCGATCGGGGAGAACGCAGGCAAAGCGTATCGATCTGTATCGCGAGTCGTGCCGATCGTACAGCTTATCGTGGTCGAGCAAGAGGCAAACGAGAACGGTGTGTCCCTGTTTTTACGGCCTCCACGAAACCTACATCCTCTACCAGGCAGAGAGCGAGGTCGTACTAAATTTACAATCGAATAAAAAAAAGTGTCAGCTTAGCCAGGGAAATCGTTAATTATTGGGGCGAATTGCATCCGAGGCGGGCGCAGCTGCAATAAATCTACCGACTCGCGACCACGTTCTTACTATCTCCTCCCCTCTTTCTTTTCGCTTCTGTCCTTCCTTTTTTCGGCTAGATTCATCCGTGTCGAACGAAAGCAGAGGCTGGCCGTTCGCATATCGGCGGAGCGTGTTTGCACGGGTAAAACGATCGCGCGCATAAAGTTCGATTAACGTGAGCAATCAGCCTGGCGCGTGTGTACAAAGCCCTCACCAGGGTACACGGTTTCACTCGCGCTGGTAGACCGTTGCTAGATGCGACATGTGCTGCCCGCCTAAAACTTTCACGCGACGCGTACCAACGCGGCGAGGCTTTCCGGTTTGTCCTGAATTTGAACTTTTCGCAGATCCCTCCACCCTGATTCTGCCAGCCTCCTTGAGATATAGCCTTGCTCACTTCGAGAGATAGAGCCAGAGTATAACGAGGCAGGATGCGGTTATATGTCGAGTCGAGTCAATTGCGAGTGGTTCGTGTTTCAAATTCGGCTGTCATTTTTCTCGGATTGTTGGAAATTTTTAAGTGATACGTTACTCAAAAATTATTTCGAAATTGAAAATTTTTAAGTAATCTGTTTATTGGGTTATTAGACTGTTGGAAATTTTTAAAAAGAAGGTGTTAAAGATTAAGTTTACAAAGTAGGAAATATTAATATTGTATAATATAGTTAGTATATACAATAATATATTGTATAATATAGTTAATATGTACATAATATTAATATTGTATAATATAGTCAGTATAATATTGTTAATTGTATAATATAATTAATATTAATATTGTATAATATAGTTAATATATATATAATATTAATATTGTATAGTATAGTTAATATATACAGAATATTAATATTGTATAATATAGTTAATATAATATAGTATAATATATGTATTCAATTAACATTATATTGTATGATATAAAATACTACTAAATAATATAGTTAAAATACACTAAATAAATATAGTTAATCCAACAGAGGCGATAAAATTGAAGTATCTCTGAAATAAAGTGGCTTTATTACTACATCCGATATTTACTCTTTACGTCCGAAATTAAGTTATCTACGACGCTTTTATTAAACTTTCATGTCATTAGATAATTTCAGATCTGATAGTACGATATTCAAAAAGTAGAGATTCTTAGGGAGAGTTTTTGAAGTAGCAAATTGGAAAAAATAAAATGAACTATCGCACAATTCTTGTAACATTCCGCGATGATTCAGAATCGTTCATTTTATCACGAGGAATTGTTGTCACATTGAATCGATGCTATGAAAGATTAAAATACACAAATGTCTTCTCGTTCTTTCGTTATTATTATTACATTGCGAGCTAACGGTACACCAGGCTATAAAACAAGTTCGATCATTCTGTGCAGTGTTCGCGATTGAATCCTGAGATACCGAGACTCCGAAGTGATTCAAATAACATTACTTTCGTCGGCCGGAAGTACCTCGAAAATATGCTTTCGCCTCGGTATCTCGATGAAAAGCGTGTTGTTAGAACATGGTAGCCTGGAGGATAAGTAGCTCCTTCGGCGAAGGAGACAAGAAAAACACGTTTGCGAGCATGTCGAAGGATCACACGCGTCAGGTTCCCGAAGAGAAAACGTAGCTTAGAGGAAGAAGGGGTTGGCCACGATTTTTTCCTTTTCTTTTTCTTTTCTTTTTTCTTCTAGACGCGAGCGTACGTGGGTGCTTGGTAAAAGGAAATCTCACGTTCGGTGATTCTTTTACTTTCGCGTGGCTTCGAGTGAAACGTGACATCAGCCTCCGTTTTCATTGATAAACACGAACGCTACTTTGAATACCGAGCATGATCGAGCCATGCCTTCTCTTATTGCTGTTAACATTAAGATACGCGAAAAATGGATATTGTACCAGAAACATTTTTCGCAATTTAATGTAAAAAATAAACACAATAGAAAATAATTTATTGTAATTGTTGAGATGCGGATTTATTTTAATACTTGACACGATAAAACAATAAAATTTCTATGAACGTCATTAAAGAAATAGAATCTAAAAGCAATTTGCTTTGCCTGCCATGAACGAACATAGTAGAAACATTTTTTGTAATTATTAGAACGCGGATTTTGTGGACTTTGAAATTTTTTTGAGCATCGTTACAGAAATAGAATCTCAAAAAAATTTTTTTAATCCGCTATTATAATATAGGTACTTTTATCACACACATCTCTTTAACTTGAGTCTTCGTTTTTAAGAAAACTGAGTTTGAAAAAATTATTAACTGTGTCTGAATTTAGTTTCGAACTCCAGACATGACGAAAAAGAGTAATTGACGGGAGATTGGTTCTACCAAGTTATTGCAAAAATTAGCAATAAAACGTAATAGTCTCGATGTTAATAACAACGAAGAATGATTCAGGCGAAATTTTTAGTTGTTATATTCTTCGTTGCAAGAACGGAGAAACGTGATTTGCACGCGTCTCGGCTAATTGACTGCACTTGAGGAGTTAACGAATGCCATAACTGCAAGAAGGCAATCGTGCTACTCAACGATACGTTAATTCATTTTTCTCGTCGAAAGATTTCCACCGCGTGGTTTTCTTTTTCTGTTTCACCGGGTTGCAGCTGTAGGTTTCGTGGCTGAGAGCGATCGCGTAGAAAATTGCCTCATTTCGCAGGATGCTCCGTGATTTGTACAACGATGTTCGCGGTAGCATGAAAGTGTAAGTTTCACTGTGGAGCGCACAGTGAAACTCAAAATTCGCTAAAAAAATTGGGTGTTGCGGAGTAACAGCCGCAGATTAAATAATAACAATATCTGTAGATTTAATATGTTTAATAATGATATTATACTATATTATATATTATAGTATACTTATAGTATAGTATATATATAGTATAGTATATATATAGTATAATACAGTATAATATATCATATAATATCGGACTGTTCTTTGAGTCATTCGTCCTTTTCTTTTCGTGTTTTTCTCTAACTGTGTTTTCTCTAACTGTGCAATTATAATTTGATTAATCGACACATTATTATAATTATAATTTGAAACAATTTTTATAACACAAGCTTACCCCCATATCTCGATACATCAAGACACTAACGTCCCGCTTAATCCGAAACAACTTTCGTTTCGAACATTTCTTCAAACGCACCGACACTGATCCAAGAAATCGATCTTCCACTTCACCTCGCCGAAGAGCTAATTTCAGAAGAAAATCGAGTACGAACGTTATTTTCTTCCACATTTTTTCTCGTTTCTAATAGTAACCGCTGAAATGAGAGGCACGATAGAAATCATCGACGTAAACTCAAAAGAGCCCCGGTGGAAGGCCGTGAGTTTCGTTTTGATTAATTGACCGCGGTCGACCCACTCTCGTTTCGAAGAAACTCGTGGCAAATAAGCAGCGTTCGCGCCTGCCGGTAAAAGCGGTAAAAGTGAAATGAAATATTTCGAATTGCGGAAAGATCTCCGATTTCCTCGGGCATAAGTCTTCGCGGACAGCGCCGCGCTGCCTGGAGGTCGTTTTAGAAACAGTGTCGTCACGATTTCATCGCGGAACACGGGTGACTCACGGACGTATCGACATTATCGACTCGGCGTTACGATATCGTTACGAGTCTCTCAGCCAATGTGGCGAACATCACGTACTCCTTTGGAAATGTTTATCTTTCCTCGAGAAGCTGTTTCGTCTTTCTCCCGAGGCAAGTGGGAAGAGGCAGTGTAACACGCGTCGAACCTTGTAACTTTGCGCCGCTACCCGACCGCACTATTCTTATTAACACTTGGCCAACCGAATGGGGAGAGCTTTCACTTTTTCCTTTTTTTTTCCCTCTTTTTTTAACAAAAACAGTCCTGGGTGTTTTGAAAAATTTTCAAATGACATTTTTTTAATTTTTAAACTTTTTTAAAGTTATTTCGGAAACGATCTATTTGTAAAATAACGAAATTATATTGTCAAGTATTTTGTAATACAATAATTATATTGTAAAAATTAAATTCAGTCGAACGATTCATTTATTATTTCGCGAAATAAATTACTATTTGCCAAGATCTTTATTTGTTATTTGATTTTGGTAGAAATAACTGGTTTCTCAAGCTATCACGTCCAATGTTTACTATTTTTTTCATTTGAGTATTTTAGTTTCATTGATATTTATTTTGAAGATAAATTTTTAAATAGATATTTATTTATTTTCTCAAGTTCTTCAATTTATTATTTTTTACACATCATTAACTGAACTCCATTATTTCCCAAATATCGAAGAACATTATTTCAAAAATTTATTTAAAAATTATCATTCGAAATAAATTTTGTCCATCGATAACTTATTGGTCGATGTCGTACGGCGCTCGTGCTCGGCCGTAAATCGTCGTTTTCTCCGCAGGAGACAATTTTCACTCGCGGAAATCGACGTCGCCTGATGTTAACACGAGTCAGTAGGCGAAGCGAATGAAGCAAGAACAATTTTCCAACGACAGGTCTTAATTTAGATATTCGTCATTTTCGATGATATTCGTCGTTGCTTTTATCATCGGCGATCGTTTCTCCGACTTGAGAGATATCGAAAATATACACGAGATATTTCGCAATCCTCCTTTTCGCGTTTAATATACGACTCTTTCAGAAACTGGACCGATTAATTTTATTTCTTATCGATTTCTCGGTTTTGCTACTCGGGCGTATCATTAATATTTAATGTTCGAGAAAGAGGTGATTTATTTCTACGTGTTAATTTGCCACTGGAGGACGGTGTAAATGGCGGCTAATTTTAAAAAATTCTATCGTCGTGGCATCGGTTTTTCGTTACTTTCCGATGTATGACATCTGAACAGTGTCGTTATAGATGCGAGTAATATTTTATTTACATCGCTAAAACTTCATTTTATATTTTATCGCTTGCAACTTATAATAACATTCATTTAAATGAAAAATTCCAAAGTCACAGAATTTAATTTTAAATTAATTCCAAACGTATAATGACATCATTTAAGAGTTAAATATAAAATATTAGTTAAATATAAAAAATTAGTAACAAATACTAAATAAATATATTGGAATTAATTAATAACAGGTATTAACCAAATAAATACTAATTTTGACTTAGGACAACACAACATAGTGCAGTGTAACTGTAAAATGTTTATATCGTTATTATTATATTCTTTACAATCACTGTTGTTTAGTACTAATTTCTTATTGTTCTTCGTAAGTTAATTATTAGTAGATTATTTCGTCCCAATGTATACAATATACCACTAATATTTGGCGCGAATATTTAAAAGATTAAAGACACTCTATAATTAATTACTAGCGAGTTAATCAATACTCTCTTCATCTTCCTTTGTTGCTTCCTCCGCGTTCGTCACAATAATTCGTGAAAGTTCGAACCGGTTGCACGAAAGTGGTATATCCACGCGTTGTTTGCCGTGAAACACGCAGGGTTTCGTCGGTTCTCGTTCTACGCACGCTTTTGATCGCTTGTCGCGTGACCAACGCTGACATTCCCGGGGGAACCGGGCCAGGCAGCGATAATTTCAGTCCCGACCGGTCGATTTGAATGAATCGTGTTTTTCTTCGTCGTGTACCCGAATGATTTGCACGCCGGGTCGATCGAGTAATTTACAGAACGCCCCGTAAATTATTTCCTGCTCTTGTGTTTTACTCAACGTGGCGCTAGCCGCGCGTAACCCGTTCGCCCGATCGAAGAGGAAAGCGTGCGAACGGACGATGGGCAATCTTCTCTTCGATCTCTTCTCGGATGCTAGCGACTCGCTTCGCGGTATCATTTCGCATTCAAAATTCTCCATCTGTTGTCTCTTGACGATTACCTGGGTTCTGGATCTTACACTAGTTAATGAATTATTTTTACAATATATATATTGTATAATAAATAATATATATTAATATATAATATATTGTATAAAATATACAGTAAAAATAAATTAATATTAATATAATAATATTATATAATGTTGTTTAATTATTATACTGTTCTTGTAGTTGTAATTATATTATATAATATTATTGCATTAATATAATATAATAATATTATATTAATATATAGTATAATTTTTAAAATATATAGTAATTATTTTTACAATATATATTATTATTGTATAATAAATAATATATATTAATATACAATAATAATAAGTAATATATAATAATGTTATTATTGTATAAAATATATAGTAAAAATAAATTAATATTAATATAATAATATAATGTTGTTTAATTATTACAATGTTATTGTAGTTGTTAAGTATTATATAATTATATAATATTATTGCATTAATATCATATAATAATATTTAAATATATAGTAATTATTTTTACTATGTATATATTATAATGAATTATTTTTACTTTGGGTGTTCATTCTTCAGGATTTTGCGAATTTTTAAACATCTATTGTTTTGTTCATTTTGACTTCAATGTATTGGATCATCCCGTAAATAATGTGCTTTCTTCTTCGTCGTTTAGAAAAAGAACCATGGTTTAAAAATATTGTAGCTAAATGGAAAATATCGAGGCAAGTTGACAATAGTTTGATAAAGTTTGAGAAGAGAAAAAATTCTGTAAGAAATGATAATCACAACATTGATGTGTGTGTAATACATAGAAATATATAAAATATCGAAAGTGCAATGTAATTATATTTTTTAATACGTGAAAATTAAAAAATGTATGAAATTGTAGCGGTAATATTAAAATTCCTTTATAACAGATTGATTTTATTACTTATATTTATACGTTGATTGTTCGATGAAAAATTCATCGATTGTTGTACGTCTTCGAAGCTATACTCAGACTAGTAATAAAGTTTATTAATGCTCGAATTTGTCTTAATTGGACGTAATTAGACGTACTCGTATTTAACGGTTCGAGGCTTGATTAATATCTAACTCACAATTAGTGTTGTGTTGAAATTTAGTTGTTAGAGATCCGAAATTGATGCAGTAACAAGGTATTTTAGTTGATAATTTCGTGCAATTTTAATCAAACAGTTATATTCCGATAAGCTCCTGGAGATTATATTGAAATGATGCGAAAGACGCGTCAAAGAATTTTGATTCTCTTCGACAACTGTTTATTAACACTCACCGATTGAAGAATCACGTTGACTCAGTTTTCTGCTATGTTCTCAATATTATTGAGATAGGTGAAAGTAATAATTTCACGAGTAAATTCTGATAAAAATATTAATTTAAACGAACCGTGATAAATGAAAGTATATTAAATAAACTTTCTGTGCAATGAATTTGCATATTGTGTACATTTTACATTAAAATTTCTCATAAATGATAAACAAGTCGCGAATTTTTATGCAGTTTCATACTCCTGTGGATACAACTAGTACTACTACCGAAGAAATAGAATTTAAATAATAAATGACAGATTATTTTCGTCCACCAAGTACCGTAATGAAAATTTTACTTTGGATATTTTATTTATTTTTGCACGCTGTGTGCGCTCTATCAACTTTCACACTTTCAAATTTCGCATTAATCACAAACATCCGGAATTTTATGGATTCTCGTGCGTTTATACGAAACCTTACAGTATGAAATTGCACATAACTTGAAAATATTTTATATTATAAATGTATATTATATTATAGATTATATTGTAAATATATGGATTATAATATAAATATATATTATGTTATAGATTATATTATAAATATATATTATAGATTGATGTTACATATAATTAATCTACATATTATATTGTAGATTATATTATAAATATATATTATAGGTTCATGTTACAAATATATATATATATATATATATATATATTATATAGATTATAACATAAATATATATTATATTGTAGGTTATATTATAAATATATAGATTATAATATAAATATATATTATAGATTCATGTTACAAATATATATATATTATATATATAATTAATCTATATATATATATATATTATAAATATATAGATTATAATATAAATATATATTATATTGTAGGTTATATTATAAATATATAGATTATAATATAAATACATATTATATTATAGATTATATTATAAATATATATTATAGATTCATGTTACAAATATATAAAATATATGATAATCTAGTTACGTAAAACAATTTTCAACTGAGGTTCGATTTTTTTAAATTACATTTTCGGGAACATAAATTCGCATGAAATTTTACAATTTTTTGAACGAAAGAAGAATGCAACACAAAGGGTCCGTGCAAAAACGAGAATTCCGTGCAAGCAGGAATAAAGTTCCAACATTTCGATTTCGAGCGTCTCTCCCTGTCGGCGTTTTCGTTTCTCCGGAGTTTCTCGAATGGAAAGTCCATGCTGGAACGGTCGCATAATGCAGGAGCATATCTACATGCCCGTGTGCGTCCGCATATATTTAACCTCTCCGAGGGAAACGCAGGGATATTAAATTGCAGCGTTTAAGCATCGCGTGGTTACTTATTTGCAAGTCTAACGATCGCTACTAAACCGTTTCTGTATCACGTTCTTATACGCTGTAATCCCCAATAGATTCCTTTCGTTTCCTTTTTTTTTCCCCTCGTCTTCTTCTTCTTTATTGCGTTATATAAATCTTTGTCTACACGAGGATCTTTCGAGTCTTGGATCCGTCAGAAGTGTGTTACGTACCTCGCGCCGCGTTTACGAGCCCTCCTTCGGTCTTGTTTCTTTTTCTGTTCGGTCGGTTTTCTATCTCTTTTTCCCTCGCTGTTTTCCAACTCTCGGCGATTCGAAATTGTTTACGATCGCTCGCTAACTTGTAAAAGATGGAGTATTAAAGATAATTACACGTTACGGCGGACTTACTTCCAGGAGCTCTATATAGCTTTGCACTGTGTTGTAATGTTATCCACAACCTGTTTTTTGGGGGGTAATTTTAATAATGTGTCTATTCGTTGTTTAATGAAAGTTATTTTTTCTTTTTAACACGATCGTAAAGGCTTTTAAACTAATAAATTTTTCTTTGGAAATTGTCTTCAATTTGTACGAAAATTTTGTGCTTTGAATTGAAAGAATTGTTTGATTTAAAAATTATCGAAATATGATTGAACTGTAGATGTACACATATCAAATTTTTTTTTGGTAGAATGGCAAAAACTTTTAGAGTGATGAGCCAAATAAATTACTAAATAGTAAAATGAAATAATACACATTAATATTGTCGTCGATGAAATAAGTACGAATCGAATTTGTTACAATCTAATTATTTCCATTATTTTAATTGTAACATCGCAAGTCAGTAATTCCAAACAAGAAAGTGTATGTTCTTGCTAAAATCTTCAATTTCGTATTTTCAAAACGAAACCAATGAAATTCCTATAGTACGATGAAAGAACCTTTCATTAAAATTGACAATACTTTGTAAAGTGAAATTGCGGGGTAAAAATCGATAGGTACAAACATAAAAGGGCCTTCACTGTAAGAATACATTAATTTATTTAAAATGTTCAATTATTATTATTATTATTATAAATAACATTAAAAATAGTAAAACGTCAAATGATATTAAACGTATTATTCCCAATGTAGAATAATTATTTATTGAAACTCATCTAATAATTAAAATTGGACAAACATTTAATCTTATAATAAATGATATAAAAATTTATTCTCTATATTATAATATTGTTATAAATTCATGGATTAATCACAATATTGGCGATACAAAAAATATAAATATAGGTTTGTAATAAAATATTTTACTTAATCTCAAATAAAATATTTCCTTAAAAATTAATTCTAATATATCACCAAGAGGTTGAAATAAACCTTTAAGTAATAATTTATTTACGATGTTGTATATAACTTAAAATTTTTCGTTCAAATAAAATTAAAAAAGCAACTCTTTATATTATTATTAACATTAATAAAATATAAATTATTATTTATTATAATTTACATAATTTAATTTAAATTCTGAATTTAAAACACTAACATAATAAATGTTAAAATAATAAATAAATATTTATTAGTTTAAAATAAATTATTTATTAATAATTTAACCAAGAGTGGTTGTACAACGATTTCCTGAGTCAGTCGTAGATCAAAGTACCGAAACTCTTTGTTTTATGTCACAATCAGCGGGGGTAACACTTACGGTAAATTTCTACCCGAATGGAATACACGATTTCCCAGCCCGCGGATTTTGCACAATGGCCTAACGTCGTCCATTTCACGAGGTCTCCCAGGGTGAACGGTCGGTTTTTCAACGGTTCGATGCTCGTTTAATTCGGCGGCTGATCGTCACGGTTAAAACGAAAGGGGGATTCTAACGCGTTCGATTAACGACAACTCGAGTTCGTCCGTGTCTAACGACATCGTTTCGCGTGTCTTGCTCTCTTACGTTTATGGCAGCTATAAATAAGCGGCGCAGGCGAATCAACCGGCTGGAGTATTCCTGTCGGCGAAAAACTGCAACTATATTTCAGCTCGATGTAAGTGGAACAGAAGTCGAGGGATATAGAAAAGGAGAGGGAGGAATTTGAATTCACCTATTTGGTCAGATTTTAATTGTTGGATCGTTGCAACGTAAAATGACCGATTTCGCAATCTAAATTTTAACGACAGTTCTGCCAAGTAATATTTATTTCGACGTCGATTGAAAATGGTTGCCGTCAGAAAACAGAATGTCAGTCACAGAGAAGTAAACGTAGCTGCAACGTAGCTTTATAGCAATTGTTATAATAGATATGTTTACTTTTACACCTTAATTTTTGCTTCTTTTTTTTTCTAACATTGACATTTTATGCTCCTTTTGTAATACAACGACTGACATTTCGTTTGCTGAAAGCAATCCGTAGCGTGCCGATCCGATTCCACGTATTAAGAACGTTGATTAGATCGGTGGCTTGCTGCTTTCAATGTTAATGAAAGGCAGCTGTTTCAAGTAAGGTTTGATTTTGTTAGATACTGGTAGGATTTTAATTCACTCGTCAGAAGTGAGATTTGATTGGATGGTTTGATAATCCGACGAACGTTAACTATATGAGTAAGGAACGTGTAAGATAGTAAGTGAGATTGTATGATATGAGTAGGAGGGTAAGTACGTAGGAGTGCTGTGTGAGAAGACTACTCGATGAGATGTTGGATGTATACACTCGCGTGAGCTCCTGAAAACTACCTGACCACTCTGCTGGATTGTTGTAGACTGCTTTATGGATAGTCTTATATAGTGGTGGTTCCAACGTATTTTTCCGGGTACGGGATTAGGCAGGCAGATAATTAAATCCAGATATGATTTATGGCGAGAACAGTTGAGATAAAGAAACTTACCGAGCCTTGGAATTGGGAGTCAGGTGTGACTACAACTATGAAATAGAAAGAGTACGGTCAAGGTAAATCCCTTGCCGTGGAGAAAATAATAAATTTGAAAGTTATTATCCCTGGCTCGGTGAATTTGTTTTTTGCATCACAGTTTGGCCCTTGCTGCGTTCGGTGAGACTGACATTTTGAAGCAAGCAAGGACGAATTTTCAAGAGCCAAAGTTATGTTAAAGTTACAGTGTGATAAACATTTTCTTGACAATCTTTTGTAATTGTTTTTTATTTTGTAGTCGACTGAAAACTCACTGTATCAATGAAATCGAAAGTGTCCGAAGAAATCGTTAAACGGTACAACTCTTGTACAAAGTGATTACAAACTTTGAAAAGTGACATTCTTCTTTGTCTTTCTCACTGTTAAATTCTCCCGGTTTAGAAATCTCTCTCAGCAATTATTGTTTTACATTCTATCAATATGTGAAGATCAGATATTCTCCCGAATAAATATAAATTGACTTTCGGTTCGCTTTGCAATCGTTGAAAGTTATTTGTACTGGCGGTGGTGCTGAGAAAATGCCACGCTAGGCATTTTTCGCGATGTGCACGGTGTGCAAAGTGATCAAGAGTTATCGATTATCTCTGTTGGTCGATCTTTTGACACGAACGGTGCCGTGCCCCTTTCCCGGCGAAACGCTTGCTCGAAAAGGCGAAAGTGGAGGTTCTAAATAGCGGCGAACAAGGTGTAGTTCATGGCCGTCGCGGCCATTCGACGGAAGTTTATTCAAGCAATGACGCGTCGCACACTGCGAGACGAAACTTTACCAAACGCTTCGTGACTCGCTCGTTTTCTCGATAAATCCCTTGCGAAGATTTCCTTCTGCATATTTATAAATCTTCTATTTTCTATCATTTTTACAGTTCGTCAAACAAGCAATTAATAATTATTTGATTAAAAATAATTGATAAACCTTTACGAGTATGTGCAATAAAGTATTTGATCCGTTTTCAGTTTTCTTAGATTCTGCAATTAATTAAATATAAAATATTAACATCCGTTTAAGTGACCATGAAAGGATAGCACACGATCTTGGTACAAAAGAGGATTCTGAAAGAACACAAGATAGAGTCAGATAAGAATATAAAGTAAAACAGTCAAAAGAAATACAAAGTAGAACAATTAGATACACAGTGACTTTAACATTTGATTAGATCAAGTGTAAAGAATGTAATTATAAACTATTGAAGTCTAGACTATCGACTTCGACTCGACTATTGAAGTCTGAGACTATCGACTTCGTCCGTTTTCACTTCCAAGCGTCATTTATAACCCTCAGGTTGCACTCTTATCCCTTCTAGGAACCACGCAGTTCCTAAAAAAAGGAAAGTCCGAGGATCCTTTGTGTTTGTTTTACTCTTTTCTGTGTACTACTGGCATTAGATAAGAAACTAATCGTCAGACATCGTCAATCAATATTCGGTTGTTTGCATGTGTACCTGTCGAACTCGTACTCAGTCGTCATTCAGATAAGCCAAGCTTACATTTTTGAATCTTGCACAAGATTCAGACTTGTTGCAAAGTAAGAACACTTGTTTTTAGCAAAATCAACCAAGGTTGTTCATATCATACGCAAAAATACACGATTCGTTCCAGTCTTCTTGAGTGTTCTTGAAACATTAATCTTTCTTATCCTGCTGAAATTGTCGAACCTTTTTCCGGGTTACCTGTCCATAATTGTTGCGTTACGGTAAGTACCCTCAAATTTGAAACATGTTCAGGTAGTCTGCCCTAGCTAGTTACTTGGACCGATCGAGCCGGCATCCTCTCAGTCTTCGTCGAAGCATTCTGAGGCGAAGGTGGTCCTCGAGTCTGCAGCGAATAGCCATCGTGGTTCTTCAGTTCGGTTGTTGATTTGGCGAAACATCTCTCGCAGCGAAGGTGCTTCATTCGAGATCGAGTGAACGAATCGAGGCAGTTGGTCACATTAGTTCGATCAAGTTCGAAACAATGATCAAATGCTACTACTATCTGACTCCTCGCTGGAGGCTGACCAAAAAAAAAGTGAGCAATTTAGTTTTTCTCGCGAACGACACCTTTGGATCGGCCGTTCTGGCCCGCTGATCCTGCTGACCTTTATTTACGTATTTACAACCGTGGCTGCAACAGAGCTGGCTGATCAATCAGCAAAGATTACGAAATAATTGCGTGAATGGGTGAATTATCGATTTTTCACTTGTCCGTTTTAGATCTTGCGAGTGTGTCAGTGATAGATGATCTCTTGGGACGTGTGAAATGTTTTAAAAATTAGTTAGAAGCGTAGAGTTGCGGAAGGGTTCGAATGGAATCGCGGAGATTGATTGAACGACCAAGAAATTCGATTTTAATGATATATCGCGGATCTGAAACATATTTCATCGCGTTAAAGGTATCGGTGATGAATCTGTGAAATTTTATCAAGTGTTTCTTTCGTTTATTTCTTTCGTTGTGGTTTCTAGTAGTTTCTTCTTCTTTTTCTTCTTTTTCTCTCGATTGCTAACATCCATGAAAAACTTCTTGAGTGTACACGCTTTCCTCCGACAATGAGTATCAGTGTATCTCGTTACACTACGTTGTAGGTTGTTTTTCAAATTCTCGAACCGTGAGAATTTTGTTACACATTTAGTTTGGTCTACAGTTCTGGCAACATTTAAGAGATTGTTTCAATGACTCGATCAATATTCCTGTTGCGTTATCTTATACACAGTTAAACTCGGGGATTGGACTTTTTCATCTGATTTGAAACATAGTTTCATGTTATAAGACGTATTATAAATTCCAATAAGAAACAGATAAAAGAAAGTTCCTTTTTGAATACAATATCTATAATAAAATTATAATAATAATTTATAGTATATATATGAATAGTATATAAATAATATATATTCAATAGATGTAATATTCTATTAATGTATAATAGTTTAATACTTTTAATAAACGTTCCAATAACTTTCTTTTATTCCAGAATAAAATTTTTATTTTAAAGTCTGTCTCGCAAGAACACTTCTTGAACAGTTCTTAAAAATGCCAAAATGATGTTAAAACAAAGACCAATTTATAACTTTTCAGAGTAATTTTGCAGATGTAAATGTCATATGAATAGTTTACACTCTTTGTTGCATTATAAACTTTTCTTTGTCTCTTCCACTCTAATTTCTCTGATACTTTAGTCATTTGTAATAATTCTATATTCTCTTGAATCAAACATATAAATTCAGAACTTATGGTATATTATAATTCAACAGAAGAACTTTTTTTGAGGAACAGTGTTTCGGTCCCTGGTCAAAATGTCGTAGAAAATTATAATCTGTCGTCATCGTTATCATACAGTTCAAGCAAAACTACCTTGAGATAGTTTATTTTCCAAACTATCTCAGGCTTTCGCGCCAACCCGAAGGAGAAAAGTTCAGATTGCTTTGTATATTTACTCTTGTTTGAGATTAGAGGCTTATCTGTTCAGAGAAATTGAATCCAACGAGCTATTAACATAGAAATGCGTACAATTAGCAAGCGTATCGTTTGGAATTTAATTAACCGTACGTGCCCATTTGAAATCTTATTGTTGCACTATTCGCTTCGAATCTTACTTATCATACGTTAATCTTACAAATGCAAATTGAAATTTCAGCGTGCCTGTAATATAATTTGCTCTTGCTAACATTAGAAATGTTTTCTACGATTCAATGTCGTCTCTTCAATTTGATACATTAAGTTCGTTTGTTCGGAACGATTTCTTTATCTGGGCGGTCACCTTTATCTAGAAAGTTGATAAATTAAATGAAAATTCTACGATCTTTTTTTCCTTTACAAGAAGCGCTCTCCTTCGAAAACGATCTCTTGCAAGTAAGATGTAATTATTAGATTATTATTGTTCGGTCGGTTCTGAGTTACGCCTTTCACTCGATTGTGATTAGCAATTAAATTAACTCTTTAAGAAGATAAAGTCGTAAAACGCAGGCATTTGTTCGAAGTAAAACCTCACTGTTATGTTACTGATAGTTTGAGACGCTTAAAGTAATTAGTTTACTTATTGGAAGTTACTGGAAGTTCGACGAGAATAACATATTATGTGATGTGTTTCTAGTATGTGTCTAGTATGTTAATAATATATATGAACAATATGAATATATATATATAATATATATAACAATATAAACATTATATATAATATTAATATATATATAATATTATATAACAATGTAAATATTAATATATATAAACAATATTAAATTATATTATATGTTATATATATTAATAATATCGATGCATATATTATTTAAATCTACATATTTAAAGATGAATATATTTTTAATTTCTTTTATATTCGGTATTAAGTTTTCATAAACTTGTAACATTTCTTTTTTCGCTTTATATTTATTATTTTATTATCATTTTGTATGTGTACATTGTTCTATTATTTTGGATTTATTGTGAAAGTTAAAGCATCTATGGAAATAAATAAATAAATAAATGTTGGTGAACACTCAAATGATTAAACGTTTATGCAAAATTATCTTTAGACTTCTGTTTCATCTTTTTATTAGATTCTCGTTATCTTTTTAATTTTTATCGTGGAATTTTGCGTATTATACATACTACATGTAACAACGTTATGTTACACTTCTTCGAAATTGTTGAATAATGAAATTCGAAACGGGTTTATCTTGATGAACAGAGGATTTTATCAGACACCAGTGTGTGTTTATTTCTTTCTCTTATCAGCCGCACACTGGAGATTATCTAGTTTCTATATTTACCAGTATTTATACCATTAACGTGCTTTGTAAGACACTTTATTTTTCCTTGTGTATAGCGAAGGTGTTTGAGTTTAATTTAATTAGATAGATTTGATAAAAATAAAATGGTTCAAGTAGAAAGCGAATAATTTTGAGAAAATACAAACCGATGTAATTAGTTTTCACGTTTTCTTAAAAAAAATTGAATCGTATAATTTTTAATTCAATGATCGATGCAGTACATCATTTCCTACAAAATTGTATTAATCTTAAATAATTTTGTAATCTATTTATTTATGTTAAGAAACCGTTAGTTTTGTAGATATTTTAATTTTAATTTTCGAGAATCTATCGCATGAAAAACGAGAGCAGTATAAATAAGAATATTGTCCCTGTCTTTCATGCGACAAATTTTGCATAAAAAAAATTAAAATTAGAACATCTAAATCGATGGTTTTTGAACACGTCATTTTTATAAAATCTGTGATGTACATCATAATTTTGTAAAATACACATTTATTTATAATGTGTAATATAATTCCACGTATTCCAATGATATTCAATTGGACAGTCTATTTATTCGATTCACATTAAATAAATTAATGTCACCGAAAAGTTAAATAACAATTAAATGTGGAGGCTGTTCTGTGTTGTTTTTTCATCTACACATCTTGTAAATTGTAAACTGCGTTTGCAATTATTTTTTATTATTATTCATGAAACAACTTGCTGATAAGATATACATATTCCCTAATAAAAACCATAATGGACAGAATTCACATAAATTTATCAAAAATTTCATTTTTTAAACAGATATGTATACAAATCAAATAATCGTTCAAAATACTTTTAAACAAGAACACGCAGTGAATGTTGGAACGCGAATTAAAAATTGTGCAATTCCATTAAGAAACACCAGATTGCGATCCTCTCAGAATCATTCGCTTCGATTAAAAAATAATCAAATAATTAAATAATTTTAGTTTAGAAAATAGTTAAATAATTTTATTATCGCTCGTTAACGAGAAATAAATGACAGCTTCCATTCAATAGTGGAGCATGATACTCAATAGTGGGCAAAGAACGGGAACTCTTGACAGATAAATTAGCGCCAAGTAACGCCGGTGGCGCACGCGAAACTGGAAATCAGCGTTAAATACCTCGCGTATTGCGATTAATGCGTCTCGTTTAATTGATACGACAATAACATCTCGGTTCCCACAGGGTGTACGGTGGATCCTATAAATCCAGCGGTTTCTAAATTTAGTCGAACCGCGGTGAAATCGGCCATTAATCTTGCATTTATTTGCCGGCCGCGATGCCACGCGCGTTCTTTATGTACTGTGTGTATCAGTCGTGTCCATCGAGCGTCTTTCGTTAGTCACGTTGTGTGTCGTCGTTTGGCCACAGGTTGCCAGTGAATGCCTTCAACGACCGGTGGGACGATCATTGATTTCGATGTGGTTCCGATGCCGCGGCCTGTAATTAAAGAGGTTTCGCTCATTCGTAGTTGTTTCTAGCCTTTGCAGAAGAAACGAGCAACGAAAGCTGGCTACGTATCATGACTCATGATTTTCACTTTCGTTTTTAGTTTGAAAATAGCGAACGGTGTTTCAGACGCTCTTTTATTGCGACTTAATACCGAAGGAGAGATTCTTTTTTTTTTTCTAATTAAGTTAATATTCTCGTTTTTTTTTCTTTTTTTTTCTCTTATATAACTTTTATTTAGATCCATCGATACAGTATGGTAGAACAATTCTAGCAATATGAAAGTAGCCTCAATGTTTAAATTCGAAATATATTATTATGATAAGAGAAAGGAAGGATTTCGTATTCTGGAGTGATCTGCAGAAGATTATTACTATTAATATTGTTTGACTATGAATTTAAAAGTGACTTGATTTTGCTTGATTTTGGAATGCTTCCTTTTGATTTATCCAAATTATTCAAAAAATTATTAGAATATTCTAAAATAAAGTTAATTGTTTTGTTATGTCATGTGTGGTATAGTTTGATGGTATTCGTTCTATCAGCAAAAGAAATTTTTGAATAGATAAATAAATATCTATATACATGATGTTTATAAATATCTATATACATAAATTTTTAAATACATCAATAAATATCTAAATAAATATCTATAAGATATTTATACCAAGTACACGTTGATCCATAAAATGGCACTCAACATTCGCTCTGTTAATGAATGAATTTTTACAAAAAGAATTACTAATAAATTTAAAAAGTCCATAACCAGTATTTATACCATTATTTAGAATGATTGTTCAATTGAATTTTTACACGTTTAAAAAATCTACGACGACACAAGCTGATCTGTAAAGTGTAAAGTGTTAATTCGTGCGGTCACACGATCGAAAATTTTGGAAGAAGGAAACGACGTTTTATATGAATTCACAGAAAACTCGAGTTGGATCGACGCCAGAGTAAAATTAGTTTGAATCGAGAGAAATAAAACCGTGGAAAAATTGTTCCAAGCTTTGTCGATACACGTTTCTCGACTAATTTTTGCCGCGTCCAATTTCTTACAAGAAATTACTGTTACTAAAAAGAATGCTATTACGCTTTAGTTTCCTCATTTTACTTCTACATTCGAGATTGTGAAACTTGAGTATTTTTTTCTTTTCACTCGACATAAATAATACAGTAACGAAAGAAAGTAACGTGTTTTGACTGGTTAGCATTCTTATCGACACTTTGAAAAAACAATTATGATTTAACGTAGGATTCTTATTAATCTGTTTTATTTTACTCATACCTTCTTCGCGATAAATAAATTATTTTTTATTTGATAAAACGTTTCAATTGATCTTTTATAAATGAGTATTCTTGGTAATCTTTGAAGAAAAAAGATTATTAAAATGAAGAATGCATTTCTATGATACAAGATCTTGCTTCTTAAAAAAATTAGATTTGAAATGTACCAATTACTTAATTTTTTTATTAAAAGACAGACTGGTTTTCTTTATTTTGTCATTTTGGTATGATGCTTTAGAAGTAAAGTAAGAAAAAGAAAAGTGGTTCGAAAAATTCTCATGAAAAAAAAAGTGTTGATAGAAATCACTACAAAACTAGTGCCTAATTTCTTTTTATTCTATTTTTCTTACAGTTCACGATATTCGAAAGTTCTAAATTCTCCTCGAGAACTGTGCCAAATTTCAATTTCTCCACAATATTTTGACAGAAGTCTTGCGCTGGAATAATGTGCTACAAAAGAGAATTTTTTGTCCCAAATTGCAACATTTTCTCAGTTTTAAGTATACTTAAATGTAACCTAGGCAAAACAAATGATATATTACTAATTAATAATTTCTATCCAGTGATGTCATACCGACGAGTTCAAAAGCAGAAGAAAGCGACAAATTATTGTATACGGTTCGGTCACTCGTTATGGTCCGCAAACCAGTGCAAGGGGTTAAAGCAACAAGAACTAAAAATAAAGATACTTAAACTACGCAACGACGACGCTGTCAAAGTGTCGTCCCATCCCTGAGTCCCGCAAACACACGCGTGGTGAACAGCCCGATTTACATACAGGCGTTTTCCGATAGGATCGAGACACACAGCGTGGTCGGTGACAGGCGTGGTGGGACAGTAGATTATCAGACGAAAGTGATTCGACGTGTTCTCGGTGTGTTTCAGAATTCGGTGGCCTGCCGCTACAGCAGCGACAGCGACGAGGAGCCAGTCACGAAGCAGCCTCGGCTCAGCCGTAAACACTCTAAAACATCTGGAAAGGAGTTGCTGGGTCAGTCGGCTCGTTCGTCGCGTACCAGACGCCACAGAACATCGAGATCGCCATATCACGAGGATCCCACCGCCAATAGAGTGGTCTTGTCCGACACCGACGCGTCATCCGAGAATCGATCGATCGGCGATGGATCCTACTTCGAGGTGCGTATTCGTGGGACTTTTCGTACAATTGGCGGTGTTGTTCCCTTCTTGCAGACGTGTTTGTTGGGAATGTACGTGTTTGAGGAGAATGTACATGGTGCGGAGGAAGAGTCGTGAAAACCAGTATGGCAACGTTTCCCAAACTGTGTGTTGTCTGAAGAACAATAGGGGGAAGAACGCGTCCTCGGGAGGAAGTTCGCTTGATTAGAGCGCGCGGTGACTGTTTAGTTGACGATCCATGGTATATTCGCACGTGTGCCTCTGTGTGTGTTTGTGGATTCCTTGACGAAGATGAATTCTTGGATTAGCGGTGAATCATTGTTGGCTAGTTGATTAGCTTTTTGAACCGTTTATTCAAACGGTGTTCTCTTTGGTGTTTGACTGAAACTTGGATTGATCCGCGTGATGAATTTGAAGTAACATTTCGAATATTAGGAGACAAGTCTCGTAGTGAAGTTCTTTTTTCAAAGAATTGTCAAAGAGTACGAAGGGGGATAATTAAAGTATGTAAGACGAATTGATTTGGAACAATGTTTTGAATATTAGGAAACAAATCTGGCAGTGAAATCTTTTTTCATCAGAAAGATTTTTGAGTATCTGAATGGAAGGTATTTTTTGATTAAAAGTTTGATTAAAAGTTTCTTGTTAAAGAGTAGAAGAAAGACAATTGAAGCATGGAAGACGAATTGATTTGGATATTAAGAAACAAATCTTGCAGTGAAATCTTTTTTCAATCAAAAATATATCAGAAGACTGAGTTCAAGTATGATATTTGATTTGAATTAATTGAGGTAATATTTTGAATATTAAGAAACGAGTCTCGCGACGCAGTATCAAAAGAAGATAGTTAAAAATATTACATTTGAATTTGAATTGATTCGTGCGACAAATTTAAATATTACTTTGCATAGTATTTTAAATATTAGGAAACAAGTCTTATTAAATTTTCCTTACTGAAAATCATCAGACGAAAATACTTAAAATATGATCAAAACATAGATCAAAATTTGATTGATTCGAGTTTCGAGCAATATTTTCAATATTTCAATGAGAATTTCCTTTTTTAAAGAAGTAATATACATTTGATATACGTAAAGATACAATTGAAACATAAAAATTTCGCAGATGTTTGATGAGTTTAAAAATTGTAAATATTCATTGAACGAGTGTCTCGATAACGAGTGAGTTTGGTTATTCGAAGATAGTAGACACCTGATTGTACAAGTGAACTTGATCCTTATTAGTTAACGGCCATTGTTTCGTTCCGAGCGCAAGAAACTGTCGTCTTGCATTCTTGATGCGTGCGTTGCATTCGTGTTTGATCGAATCGGAAGACATCACTCTCTTTCTCTTTTAATTACAGTTTCATTTTTCAGTGTTGAAAAACAGTATTCAAAAATTTTTAATAGGTTTATAATAATAGATAATAGATAATAGAAAAATGTTTAATGGTTTTTTTCTTTACTGCTTCGAAAATAAAGGAGTCGTTTAAAAAAATGGCGTAATACTCAAGTACATTCGAATTAACTATCTTTATTATAATAAACTAATTGATCTCTCCAAGAAACAGTCGAATTACCTTCAAAAGAGGAAACTTCAACTTTCGTGTCAATTGTTCAAAATTCGCTTTTGTTGTTTTCTATGTCTCGAAAACAGTCGAGAAATTAAAATCGATCTCGACGAATAACTAATTGTCTCATACTCGGAAACGCGTTAACTGCACTTCCATTGCACAACTTTCCACGAAAGTGACCATTTGATCTTCTTTCTAGTCGCTTTTTACCGCTCAGCGTCTCAAAATTCGTTGTTTTTTCATCCCTCCGGTCGAAAATAGCTTAGATCGACGATACCTAAAAGTAGGAACGAGTCTGATCCTTATTAGCGACCATTGTCTCGTTCCAAGAACAAAAATGGTCAATGTCCCTCCATTTGCGTAGCTCAAATCTGTACAATTCCTATCTATTTCGAGCATTCTTGTAATTTTAATTTTTTTCGCCCTTTGCTTTTTGCTTCCTGCTTCCTTTTTTTACTCGTATTTCGCGCGTTTATCGAGTGAAATTAGCGTGAAAATGGAATGCACGCAGGTATGTCTCTGGAATGTCGGTGTCATCGCGAGTGCATCAAGCGTACACAGCGTAACGTTATTCGTCACACGTGCGTTACCAGTGTGAATGATCTATCGTTCGCGAGCTCTACCTCAACAGCAGCGTGACTATGGCGCGTAGCGCGGATTCACGCGTGGTTCCACCGCCTTTCTTTCGTTCCATCTCTTTGTTAGCCGGTGAAATCGATTCAAGAAGATAACCCGTGCGTTTGAAGTGAATTAATCGTTGCTCGGCAGTAGGCGACTCTGCGGTTGTTTTTCAATTGCAACTATTTTTCTATGTTTCTGGCTGCACGTAGCTAAAATTTGAAAACAGTGAATAACGCTAGGTATGTTTTTGATTCGTAGAAAAGGTAGAAAATATTTGTAACAATTGTTAAAATCGAAGGACAGATTTTAGAATTGCAATAATAATTTTGATCTACATTTTTGTTCGAAAGATGTGAAAATCTGATGAACTGACCCATCAGTTAAAGAACAAACATAGTGACTTTTATCAATATTACAATATCTTATTGCCATGATATTTCAGAATTGAATCAGTTGTTTTCTAATATTAATTGATTTTCTAATATTAAAAAAATACTTGTAACTTTTTAATTTAATGCATTTTTATATAAAAAAACTGAGCTAAACTGAATAACGACAAAGTTTAAAATTCTTTAAAAATTTGAATGATGAACAAATAACATTAATTATATATATAAAATATACAAAATTAATTAAATATAATTTGTTCGTTATATGAAAAACTATGTAGGTTAACTAAATAAACTCCATGTTTCTGACAATCACGCAAAATGTGTTGATACATTAAAAAACAATTAATTCAGTGAAAGTATTACAAATAAATACAGAGCATTAATCTCTCGAATGTTAATAAGAATCACAGTAGGCAAACCACCTGATGTCTTTTAATCACAAATTTACCTAAACAACAAGTTCATGAATTACAAAAATAGGAGAAATAGTTTATGAATTAACATCAGTAACTTTAATAATGATAATTTTGAAATGTGTTTCAATTGCCATCTAAAATTGGCACAGTGATCATGCATGACTTTATCATATATAGGACACACGTAAATGCATAGGTCATGATTGTAAAATTTCGCGCAGTGTGCAAGTCCAACATCTTTCTTTTACTGCTAATTATATTGTTCCATTTTCTTGATAGCAGTTGAACAAGCTTTTTGTACGCCTGGCAACACCAAAGCGCGCGGAGTGGAACGCGTTCCTTTCATTCTACCTCTTTTGTTGCCCGGTGAAATTGATTTACGGCTTTTCGCCGGACTTTTCGTTTTCGCGTTACATTAATTAACATTCGTTTCAAACGTCGAACTCGCGACGATTTATCGCCCTGTATCACTGCTTTTTTTTTGTTTAATCAGACTATGTCCACTGATTGACTCGTGTGACTCGAAGAAACCGTAGAAACAGGAAGAAGTTGGTCGATGATACCGTCTCTTTTTATTTTTGCTTCCTCGAGGAAGCTCGAAAATCTTTCTTGCGCTCGGAACGCGTGTTACCCCGCACGGAATGAGAACTCGACGAGAGAAAGTGCACGTGGGGCCTTTTACCTTTTGAAATATTCACGAGGCCAGATAAAATAAAAGATTGAAATTGACGCGTAATTACGCGTACGTGACACGAGGAGGAACGTGCCTCCATTGCGTCAACCCTCACCTCTGGCTAATCAGAAACGAGCATATATTCGCTTATTTATTTGTTTTGTCCCGCTTGTCTCGGACATTTGCATTTACAAGAGACAGAAGAAAAACCAGTTTTCTTACATTGAACGACATTATGATCCATTATTTTGTCACGTTAGCATTATCCGTCCTCGTTTTCTCCGCTCGATCTTGGAAATAGTCCTTGCCCGTTCGAAGCAGAATTTTTCTTCTACTTTTATTTTTATTCGGTTTAATCTTTGACACGTGACAAGCTTCCTTTAGACTTCGTAGGAAAATTGAATTTCCTAGTTCGTAGGAAAATTGAATTTTAATTATATTAATGCGTGTATATTTTTCTTTTTTCTTTCAAGATAGGTGGTTTTTTTTTTTAATTCGGTGTTTTATGAATTCTTATGCGTACAATATCCAAAGTAGAATCAGTCCATACTAAACTGTGTGGATTTACAAATTCTTTGAAATGCTAAATTACGCTTTACATATACATACATATAATTTTCATATAATACATATAATATACATATAATTTTCGAAATATCATTCAGTTCAGTACGTGAAACAATTTTTTATAAAAATCCTACTTTCTAAATTACGTTTTCAGATAGATAAAAATCGTCAGTCTACTTATTATCTAATAATATGTATCATGTGTCAAGAACGAATTGAACTTGTAAATGTTCACCTCCAAAATAGATTGTCGAAAGAGAATAGAGGAAAGATTAGGAGTATGAGAAAAATATGTAAAGTATCCAAATGTTTTCTGTAACATTTAGACAACGTAAGAAACTTCTTCTAATTACATTTTCACAAAGATCACAAAGTTTGTCAAATTATGTGTCATTTTTCTGTTACTTTTTTTTGTCTGTTTTTTAATTAATAATAAATATTTGCCTGTGAAACAGAAGAAAAATCAAGAGGCAAACGAGTTAACGAACCAAATTGCCTATTTTATTTTCACAGTCACCGCAAGAATCTCACCGGAAGGAACAGAAATAACTACAACCTGTTTCTCGTTTTTCATGATCAGTCGTTCCTTGGACGATGAAAATTCGAGAGATTGTTCTATTCAGATATTTTCGTCTGATGCTCAAAATTCAACGAAACGAAGAAAAAAAGGTTTTATCGAGTTGTAGGGAAAGATTTCAATCTTCAAATCGATCGCAGATACAGTCACGGAAAAAGTGTTCAATGTTTTTACCGCTTCGTCGAACGAATTGGCCGAGGTAACGCGAGGAACACACCTCGAAGCGTGAAATTTTCGCGGTTGCATCACGCTCGGTTTTATGGAGCACGGGAGAGAATCCGTTTTGTCGAGCAACAAATAATAATAAACCGGAGTGGCGTTCCCGTACCGAGAACTGAGCGTGTTAAGTGGGAAAAAATCTGCCGCGAAACGAGCACGTACACGCGCCGACATGCCGCCATTGCAAAGCGATCACGTACACACACCATTGCCGCGTTTCATTACACTTCGATATGCTGATACACGGGACATACTTTCGATAAATAACGCTCCTACAAATTTTTGTCAACGACTTGAATTCTTCGAGATAAAAAGAAAATTTAAGACTTTTGTTTGATGAAAATTTGAAATCGTTATACACGTTGTCGCCTGATGCTCAGAATTTAACAATATGAGAGACTTTAATCAATTCAAATTCAGTAGATCCAGTCAGAGAAAGAATTCTTCGATGTTTTCACATGCTTCGACAATTTATAACGTTTTAGAAAGGGAAGGAAAAGTCTAGTGTCTTTACTTTTCCACTAGCTACGTAAAAACAGTTTTAGGAAAAAATAAATGATGAATTTTGAAAGTAGGGGCTTCAAGGTTTAAAAAATGAACCCAGGTTTATTGTTTCGTTTTGTGAAATTATGACAGTTTCGATATTATAACAATTTCCGAGTATTAATGTATAGGTACAGAATACATGATTGTCGAAGATCATTCATCATCAGGTACCTTCTATCTCGTTTGTCACAATATTTTGACAAGATCGGAATGCATCTTAGTTTCTTTAATCTTCATTTAGGGCAAAATGTAAACTTAATCGCAATTTAATTAATCTAGATATCTACTTGTGCATTCTAGTAACATTTTGGGACCTTCATTTACTAACAAGGATTTATATTAGTTGCAAGCATAAATTGTGCTAGATACTTGCAAGAATTAGATATCTACTTGTACATTCTAGTAACATTTTGGGACCTTCATTTACTAACAAGGATTTATATTAGTTGCAAGCATAAATTGTGCTAGATACTTGCAAGAATTAGATATCTACTTGTACATTCTAGTAACATTTTGGGACCTTCATTTACTAACAAGGATTTATATTAGTTGCAAGCATAAATTGTGCTAGATACTTGCAAGAATTAGATATCTACTTGTACATTCTAGTAACATTTTGGGACCTTCATTTACTAACATGGATTTATATTAGTTGCAAGCATAAATTTGTGATAGGTACTTGCAAGAATTATTAGACCAACGTAGGAGAGAAAATGTAAATTTAATTACACAAATTACACCATATTTATTATTTTCTTTACTCAAAATGGGACGATAAATCGTCAGATACGCACGATCGCTGTAAGATCACTCGTCTTCAAGGAATATTCTGTTCGTCTACCGCGATACTATTTTGTCGAGATTGTACAACTGTTTGCGTTAGTGTGCCAGTTAGCGGCCTGATCGATAATTAACTCCGTATCGTGGAAAATTATCGTGATATCTACCTGCACGCGTCTCGTCTCGCGCGTACCGCCAGTCGACACGGTGTGATATCAACGTATCTCTCTCTCGACGATGTTTTTTTTTTATATCAAACATTTCTTACCAGAAATCGGTACTAGTAGTGTCAACGAAGCTTCTCCGACCGAAATAATGAAACACAAATTGAAAGAAAAAATAGCAAAGCATCGTTTGTTTGCAGGATGAATTATGCCCTCTTTGTGTGATGGACGCGCAGTCCGAGGGAGTGGCAATTCACGAAATCAGTCGAATCGCGAGCACGTTGGCTGATCAGGCCGAGGACGCTGACATTGAGGAAGACACGCCGAGCGACGACGAAGAGAACGATATGCCACCGATACCAGACACGGTTCCGATATCAAATTCGACGGCCATCGCTGAGAGTGATCAGATCGACGGCCAGCACGGGAACGTCGATCAGTCGAACGACAATTTGGCCGCTAACGAGCCGCTGAAACGTCGCCGAACAACTGACGAAGTTGCCTCTTTTAACATGTAAGTATCGATCCCTTATCGGGAATTTTATCACGTGGGCGTGTACGATCGATCGACGTGTTAGTTCTCTGTTCAGAATGTTCGTGTTAATGTCGCGTTTGATCAGCTCGTTGCTACTTTCATTGATCCTCGTCGATTGTTGTTTATGCGTGGTAAAGTTTTGCGACCAAGATGGTAATCGGGGGAAAGATTTAAGTACGGTGTTGCGTGCAGATAAGTGTTTTTGAGTTTCGCAAGAGATTTTGGAAAAGTTTCGTTGCAGCGCAAAAGGTTGGTTCAATTTACCTCTGTGAAACATTCGATGGTTTTAGAAACCACGGATCTATCCGTTTTACGTTTTAGCTAAACGTTGACACTTTTAGGAAACATGAACAAAACGTAGATGTCGTTGTCCTTAGGTAACGTAAATCTGTCATTTCAAAATTTACCACTGTTCTTGAGAAACGTAAATCTGGCATCTCAAGATTTATCTAGATTTCTTCCAAATTTCTTAAATTTTTTCCTTACTAATGATGTTGGTAAAATTATTGAGATTTCAGAATTGGAATATTGAAATTATTAAATGAGCCGTCAAAGTGACCAATTCCCACTTTTTGAATTTCTTTAATTTTTAACAACCTTTTTTTGTTTAACTTTTTATATTTAAAATAAATTTATTCAACAATTGGGCCTAGTATCACTAAATGATAAAAATAATACATAATAATAAATAATTTATTTTGGGTGCCAATGTAATTATTTCAAGGATATACGATTTTATGCATTTTGTATGTTGTTAAAGCTATTCCTACACGATATTTGTTTGAACTTAAATTTCAGAAGAAATTTTAAAAGGGAATATGTATCATTAGTGTTAAAAATTAGTTCAGTGACGTATTAAATTTAAAAAAAACAAATCATCATACATATTTATAAAACACGATGTAGGTTATTAAAGGAAATGACATTCTTTTCAATAGTAATGTAAATATATCTAATCGAGAACACATCGACATAAAAAATTGGAAACTCGAAGAACTTGAATAATTATTGAATGAAACTTTCCCTCAACAAACTTATTTTCCAACGCGGAAGAAAGAAAACGATCTTGGAACAGAACCAATAAATAAATTTAGTCCAGCAAGTTTGTATTTTAGCAAACAAACTTATCTAAAAACAAAAAAAAACATTATGTTAATTTCTACGTCCAATATTTTACCAATAATTTCTCTAATCAAATTGACAAAGGAGTGACTCGAATGTTCAGAAGCAAACCAACGAAGTACACACCAATCTGCCCCTTGAAGAAAACATAAAAAGTTAACGCTTTTATCCCCTCTTTTTTCTTGGCGTCCGCGACAATCAGAATTTCGCGTCACTGATCCGTGTCGTTTCGCCTTAGGTCCGACAGGAAATCGAAGAACTGCGCGACCTTCTATTTCCGCCACTTGGACACCGACTCTGAGCAGAACGAAGACGGAGCGATCGCGATGGAGGATTCCTCGGAAGAAGAATGGACGTACACGTCGTCGCGGTTGAATATTACGAGCGAACAACGAAATACGAACATGCTGGTGCGTCTGGACTTTGGCGAGGGGCAAAGTGAATCACTGGCTGGCGAGGGAGACGGGAAAACGAGCGAGAGGAAGCCCGTGAAGGAGAGCCCGTCCAGCATGGAGGTTGTCGACGAGAGTAACGAAACCGACGCGTCTTCTTGCAACAAGAAAGACAGCGATGACGAAACTAGCAACGACAAAACGAAGATTCAGAGGCTGATCAAGGAGGTGGAGAAGTTAGTCGGGGAGGAAAGGCGCAACGGTGCCTCAAAGACATTCCCTCAATTTATATTTGACGATAAGAAGGGTTTGGCGAACAGTCATCGCGTCAAATACGCGAGGATCAAAGAGTGGTTGAAATTGAACTCCGCACGAGGCCACGATGGACATTCTACGTTACAGGTGAGTTGTAATTATCACTATTACATATACATACATACATACATACATATATATAGATTATATATATATATATATATTTATATTTATATATATTATATAACTTATCTATGTAAGATAATAATAAGATATATAAGATAAGTTATACAATATATATAATATATAGTATATAATATATAATATGATATATAATTTTAGAAGATTGATTGATGCAAAAAAAAATTACATAATTATACTTGATAAGTAATAACTGTCATATCTCCTGCACGCATCTATCTAGAGACAAACTAAATATACAAACTGTATTTGAGACATTTTTTAAATGACGAATAGATTCAAAGATAATTAAAACTGTATATGTGTAAACGTTTTAGAGTGAATTGCACGAGTTTTGACTGTCATAGTACTCGCGTTGATTTTCCTTTTTGTTCTGTTTTTAAATGGAAAGAAGATTGTTTCGTATTAATCTGAAGGCAGCAAGTTCACTCTTTTTAGGTTGAAATTCAACGTAATTGGTAGTTTAACGTTTCGTTGAAAACTGTCGATTCGCACAGGATGTCCAAACTTCCTCCGCTTTGTAAATAGAATATTTCGTAACAATATAAAAGAGCGGACTCGTGGGATGTTGCTCTTTTTTTTGTTGCCGGATTACTTAATCAACGTGTAATAAGCTTGTTTGCTTTGCATCATGTTGCATTGACAATTTCAGAGAAAATGTAGAAACGTAGCATTCGCTTTTAAAATATCTTGTTGTTCGTTAATTCAATAAACATTGAGAACGTGACAATCACAGATCCATTGAATTAGTGCAACTTCGGGTTTTTTATGTTTTACATGAATTTAATAAAATTGAAGGGTTTGAAGTTTAGTTACAAGTTTCATTAGTTTTATCAATAACTTATATGTTAGATATTCCTCAATATATTTTATTATTTTTTATACGAGCAATAAAATTATCGGGTTTGATGAATTGTTAAGCATCAAGTAAATGATTGCTGCTAAAGTATCAGTATATTTGAATCTCCCAAAAAGGTGTTACTGATTTTGTGTTATGAGAAGGAAAATTGAAAGGGAAAAGCAGACTTTATTAAGAATTCGAAAATTGTAAATAAAAATGTAGAATAATATTCAAGTCTCGTTTGTTCCTCATTTTTTTAACACAATGGTAAAAAATTAATATCTACAATGGAAACATAAGTAAAAATTGAATTTTATTTGCAAATTCCTTTATTGAGTAATTAAATAGAGTAAAATTCATGTATAAATCAGATTCATATCTAATAAGATTCAGTAATCCTATTCTCTATTGTTTTGTTTAATGATCATTTGTTTTGGATTTATTACAATTATATGCCAAAATTATGAATGTCTGTATGCACTTTTAAAAAATTCATAATTGTAATATAATTGTAATATAATGTATTACTTGAAAACAAATATTTGAATATCATTTTTTTTTAAATCAAAAATGTCGAAAATATATATTACGTTACATAGAAACGTTAGAAACAAGTATTGCTTGAATAACGTGTTATCATTTGATTCGATATTATCTTGAAATAATCCTAGTTAGTTCATGTTTGAACAGACATTTTTCTCGAAATTATTTCATTGCTTGGCTATTGAATGAAATAATATTTTATAAGATAAAGTTATTTTTCGAATAAATAGTGGAAAAAATTTTTATTTTCTTACCTTCGTATTAAATAAAATTTGCTCCACTCTGATTAGAAGTACTCATACAACGTGCCACTTTATTAAAAAAAAAAAAAAAAAGAAAACGTTAAATTGGCGCGAGGGTTAAAGAAAAAAAAATGGAACAAAAGGAAGGAAGAATTCTAGACGGAGTATAAGACAGTCAAACAACCGAATCGTCCGCGTCTGATCATGCGCGCTAGTCGTAACGAGGCCTAAGGGGGGGAATTATAACGTTTCGTAACAATTGTAATCAACGCGAATTACAGCCGTTGGATAGCCGCGATGCCAGCAGCGAGTACACGAGCGGAGAATCCGATGAAGAGAAGCAGTCAGTTTCGTCAGAGGATCTGCAGAGCAGCGTTGCGACTTATCGAAGATTCGAGGGTGCACTGGGTTGCACGTCGCAATCGGTGTCGCAAGAGATTTTCGACGACGCTGACAAAACGCCGGTCAACGAGGGGCACCCGATGTTGGATCCGAGCACGCCGAAAGTCGTGATGCGCTCCAAGCAGAAGAACAACGGGCCCAGGCCGTGGAGCGTATCTTGCATATCTCAGATCGGCAACAATTCAAACTTGAATCAAACCAACGACTCGATCTCGTCGGCGCAGTTCTCCATAAGCGAAACGGCGCTCCATCAATTGATCGCCACTCCGCCGACGAAATCCGTGTCCCTCGATGCGACGTGAGTTGATAATTGCACCGCTTTCAGAGAGTCAAAACTTGTATCAAAGCTGGGAATAACATTGAGGCGAAATTGAAACGAATGTTGCAACACTGAGAATAAATTATTATTAGATTGTACTTGCAATCCTTTATTTACAATAGCAATTGCATCTTCTACAATACAATAATAATTTATAATGGTATTTGTATCTTCATTTTTACTTGTAATTATCTTTTATTTCTTTACGTTTGTGATTACTTGATTAGTAGATTCTAGAGCGAAATTATTATTCCCATTGCTGTAATTGTATCGCTAAAGAAAAGTTATAGATGCAAAGAAGTTTGGAACTTCCAGAGTTATAAATTTCAAACGTCGAGTTTATTTCAATTTCAATTTATTCCTAAGGTAATATATCATTAAATGACGCACGTGATTCGAACCATGCGCCTCAGTTCGTCCCGCGATCGAAGCCATCGTTCGAATCCATCGCGTGTTGGAAACCGCGACGTCGCCTCAACACACGCGGTTGCCTCATCGAACTTTCAAACATTTTAATTCGATCGCCCTTAAATTACAGCGCATCACGGAAACCGTTCAATAACTCAACGTCCACGTTACTAGAGCAGACGATGATTTGCCACGACGACCGCGTGATACGAAACAGCTCGCTGCGCAGGAAAAAGAGCAAGTTACGCAAGAAGAATCTGGTAAGATGGGTGATTAAAATTATGTTACACGCTATAAATCGCCGTCTTGCGTTTCCATTTCTTTTCTTTCACTGTCGTTTGTTCTACGACACAGGGTCGTAAGAGTGACTCCAGCTTGGAAGGCGTGAATGCGAATCATTCCGCCGGAAGTGACGGAAGCTCGTCGACGAATCAGCAACGCTCAGCGCGCAAGATGAACGGAAATCGTTCGGTGCGCACCGTTTCGAGAGACTGTCACGGTCGTTTGACCACCCTGGTGAAGTCGGGCTCGTTCTCAGGATGCACCGCCCATCAGCAACTCTCGGCCGAGAGGACGATCGTCAGCGACCCGACACCGCCGTTCAGATTACCTCGTTGTACTTCGGTGGCTTCCACGTCCGAGACCGAGGGCGAGGAGCAACGAAACTGTACGCGTGGCCGCTTCGCCTATGACGACAACGTATTGAACCTGTTCGATGACGTATTGAACAATAAGGAGCTTTGCAACCAACAGATGAACGCTGACAGCGACATCGAAATGAACAGCCTCGGAAATAATTCATTCTCCGAGCAAGCCTGGGACAATTATCAGGTAACCGATCGAGTTCAATCTACGATAAGAAAAAAAGTTCGTTTTTTTTTTTTTGACATTTTTCTTTTGAAAAATCTTCTGGCGAAATTAAAATGTAAACATAACAATTAGAATTGGGAATTTTACAAGATCTTTTCAAATCGATCGTGGACTTTATTATTATAGAGATTTTTTTATTGTTGTATATTATAAAAGTTTTATTTCTGTTTTTTTTTTTAAATCAAAAATTAGTATAGATATGTATAACTATAATAATAAATAAGTTTCTCAGAAATTGCTAACTTTTAATTTTAATTCGCGCAAATAATCTGTTGGACGCGCTATATAGAAATTCATAATTAGGTTTTACGGCATCAGTCATTCATATAAATTTATTAAATTGTTCCTTTTTCAACAGGAGAAATACATGAGCGAGCCATACAGCGAAGCGCCAGATATAGAAACTGCACGAAGATTATTGGACTTTGGAGACGATTACAGAAACTTCCTCGATAGTCAGTCAGATTGTGCATCGAGTATGAGTGCTATGCCCGCTAGTAGTTCGCCGCTAGCGAGAAGACGCATGCATGTACGTTCCATTCTATTATTCTTTCTTGACCAAGTGTCCATATTCTTTCTGTGACATCTGCCATACCTTTGCACACAGATTTCCACTATCTTGTACATATTATGAGTCAGTATGTGGAATCTCATATGAATCAATATTTGTACAATGAAAATCGACATTGGTTTCATATTGAGAATAGAATAATACAATAGTCCCCATTATCCGCACCAAATGTTCACGTTCCTAGATTAATCGATGCCTCGACGCAGTAGTAACAAAGTCATGTCTCGAGTTTTACAGAATTTGACAGAAAGTATACCGGTGTCGTAGTTTACTCGTAGCGTTTCCCTTTTACGTTTGTAGTATCTCGTTTCAATGGAAAAATAAAGAATCGTTTTGTTTGTGTATTGCTGTAGGGTGAATGTAATCCTTCCGCAGCAAATAAAAGTTTTGATTTTGTCTGTCCAACCATCGATTGACATTGATATCTGCAATAAATTCATTACTATCTCGCAACCACACGCCGAGTTATTACCCTGCACAGATATGCTCGCGTATATCTTTTCGATTTTTTTTATATATACCCCGTAACGAGTTTCTTTTCCTTTCATTTTCTCTCCAGTATAATTCAAATGTAATGATCATTGGATAGTACTTTCTATTTAACGTAGTCGTTCGTGTAATACAATATTATCACCTTGAGAAGAAATTTTCTTTCGCACAGTGCATCTCTTCGTTGAATTTCTCTCGCCGTGTCTTATCAAGTCTTCTTTGAGACGAACGCGTCTCTTCGTTGACAATATCTTAACGAGGATAAACGATGTAATTACAGATACAGTCACTGCCAGAGATGTCTCGCAAATTGTATTTGGAGCGAGATTTTAATGGCAGATATTGAGCAGAAATTATTATGAATTACACACATCGCTGAATAAACATTTTACGCACACACACACGTGAAAAATGTTTTTCATTTACTACAAAAGTAGTGACTTTCAAAGTATATTAAAATTTAATGAAAGTGAAATGATTAACATTATACTATGCATGAAGAAAATTTATAAATTGTCGTGTACATTGAATTAAAAATCGAGTCAGTTTAATTTTCATTGATCGTGCACATGTCGCGTTTAAACTCATTTTCATGTACAATAGCATCAAGTCATTATCTCGGTCAATAAATCAGATAACTGACGGTAACTATGTTTCGACAATTCGTCCTTGATTCGAACGAACACCACTGGTAACGAAAAACGAGAATACTCTTCAACTTCAGTATCTATTAACTAATTAGTACGTTCTCAAGTCATTGCTCTCAAAATTTCCAAGACTCCTTAATAGTAATCATCAACTTCCTCTTCCTCTTTTCCTCCGTTGACAAATTATCTTAAAAGTAGAATTAATATTGTAACGAGTAGAGATACAATGCGGAAGAACTCTTAAAAAAAAGATTTGAAACTTGTTGTAGGAAATAACCGATACCACAGAGGACAGCGACAGCGATATCGAGGAGATACGGAATTTGGTTGAAAAGTCGCAGTGTCAGTTATCCCTCGCTGAAAATTTGTTTTCAAGATCATATAATGGCGCAGAAGATTACGTACGTACACAATGCCGTTTGTATGTGGCGTTGCATTTGATTAATTATTTCTCCATTTTCCTCCTTTCATATTGTATAGAGCAAATGGCATAATAGCGGGAAATAATATAGTAGTAAGAAATAGTAAACTAGCGAGAATAAGTATAATACATTTTTCTTGTACATATATAGTACATTTTCGTGGATTATCGATAAACATTTTTAACGTATCACGTAACTTTTTTTAAACAACCAGACAAAGTGAAACTGCTATTCTTTCTATCAAGATTTATAAATGTTCATAGATTTAACTATGAAATTTTAGAATTTGTAATGCATCGAAAATTACAAAATTACATTAAAACAATGCCATGTGAAAGTGTCACGGACTAATATTGATAATCCACATACAGTGTTAAGATTCCTAAGATTCTTTTCGAGCTTTCATTTTAAGGTCATCTGCACCTGTATCAATGTTATACGCAGATGTATGTAGTCACATGAAATACCTTTCCTTCAGCTTTTTGAGTAGACCATAATTAATTTAACATGTGCATTAAATCTAAGAAAAAGTATTTCATATGAATTATTAATAATTAATTATTAATTATTAATAAGGGTAAGGAATAAACTGCGTATTGGAATAATGCACCATGCTTTCATTGCGAGATCTGCACCTGTTATACATATATCATAATGCATGTGCGAAATATATTTTCTCAATTTTTTTATATGTAATTGCTCGTATGCTTTGTGTGTGCTTTTGTTTTTAACAATAAAATTGCTGCGTCTGCTTGATTTTACAATAAACATCTATAATAATGATGATTAATAAAAATAAAGAATTGCATATTGAAACAAGACACTTATCCCTTCTACGTTTTCCAAGTTAATATTTTTTCAAGTTTTATGTTTGCTTTTAAACTGTACCGCTTAGTCGTCGTTATACAAACGAAAGAAAATTGTTTGCATTAGAACAACGCGTTTCTTTAGAAGAGTTTTATTGGTACGTATACAATATACTATACATGTATTTCAACTACACTGTCAAAAATTTCTATGTATTTCTGTATAAAAGATAAGAAGTTTAAACGTTATCGTTTAATGTTTCTTGTTAATGAAAATCTCACTAATTTATTAGTACGATTCTCGTTAACTATTAAGCGATAATGTTCAAAATTAAACATGAAATTGAAAATAATTGAATTCAAACGTTGAAATTTAATATTTAAAATTGACAGAAGAACGATAACTTTTAATCATCGTTATTTCGTTTATGAATGTCATTAATGTAACATAGATCCTTATTTGAGGTCATCGTTCAATTATTTTACGTTTAAATTCAAAATAATTTCACCGTTTGTGAAATCATGAACCTTCGCGTGCGATGACCTAATACATCAATTTTATTGACAAAATTTATACGTGTCACTGTATTTAATTCTTATTTTCTTTCCACAAAACTCTTAAGTGTTTTGCGCACTACACGAACGCGAGTAAAAAGTTCCTTCACGTTTCTATTTTATTGACATCTAAACATAAAGATAAAAATAAAAGTTGAATTCGATTTCATTTCTCGGAATGTTGCTTTTTACGTTCTATCATGGACAACAGACTGACGCAAGTTTTTCTTTTGTAGACCGAAGTGCAGAATGCGTGTAGCGAAAATCTGCGATGCCTGCACGCGTTACTGGAGTCCGTCAGCAATTCGTTCCGAAGCGAAAAATACGTGAAACAAGTTCGTGGTGAGTACAACAATCAAATTGACCGTCGATCGTTTTCTATATCGCTGTCGTACATGGCCGCTGTATTAGTTACCGCCCTCAGCTGGTTTGTGTTTTTACTTCTTTTGTAATTGTTACTTTGTTTTTAACCTTGAAAACTGCTTTCAAATTTAATCCTACGATGGGAATATACAGAAGGCATTGTTCTTTTCGAAATCGATCGTTTTCTTTGCTTATTTTACGACGGACGAATTTTTCAACGAGTTTAAACTTTTACTATTCGAATTTCGTTTATTAATAAATTAAATTTTGATAATTATCCACGATGCTCAGATATAGTCGATGGTTTACTGTCTTAGAATTAAATGGCAGGATATTTACAAAATCATGTTTTACAAGAGTGACGAGGAATAATTAGAGTTTAGTTAAGTTAAACGTTGCTTCCCGAATCAGCGTGTGTAAATATTATTGTAAGTCAATTACTGATAAAGACTGATATTTGAGTATTATAGCATGTTGCAAAAATGTTCATTTTTCCCTCTCGACGTACTTCGAAAATGTACTTTGAAATTTCTGAGAAGTGTGTGCATCTGATGCAATATTTAGTGTTGTTGATCGTAAATCTTGTACTTAATTCTAGAATTTGGAAAATTGTAAAAGGAACAATTAGTGAGTCAAACCGTTCGTAACATGTACAATGTAATTGACAATTGAATTTTTGCGGCACGTTTGCTCAAATAGTATATACGTTGAAATCTCCAAAAGTCAGCAATTATTTGATCGTTATTTAAACGATGGCTTGCATGCAAAAGCAATGTACGATATTCAAAACGATCTTTATATAACCTGAAGATAACACGTACAATTGCATGTGTGAGTTAGCCTGAACCACAAGCTAAATTAGCTGCATGCTAAATAGTAAATTGTATTTGCACATTAATGTCCAATATCAGTAATTAGTAACGACATTACGTTACGTAAAATGTTTTATTTTTAAGCGTCTTTGAAACGATAGAAAGACGCGAGAGATTACACATTTGACTTTTGATAAGCAAATCGGTGACGTTTCCTTTGTTTAAATCAATCGATGACAGAAGAAAAGGAACTGGAGAGAACGTAGATTGTACGCGTCTGTCCTTTGCAACCACGAATATTGAATTTTTCCAACGTCGTTCGTTTATATAAGTTAACACCTCTCTTACAAATTTTTCGTTCGTTGCAACGAAAAACTTTAGGGTATTTTCAGTATCTTGTATACCGTTCACACATTGTAATTATTATGTAATAAACTCTGCTTTGTTTTTGCTTTTTACTAATTATTCTTTTGTTTTTTTTTACCACCTACGGAGAATATTTTCGATTGTCTAGCTTCGACAGCGTTTGTATCATTTCGATCTTTGATTTTTTTTTCAAATTTTCGTACGGTAGATTCGCAACTTCTGCTGTTTTTTTTTGCAATGCTTGTTAAGTAGATAATAAAATTAATAGATCGTGAAATATGCGTGCGACGAGTTTAACAGATTTTGCAATTCGTTGAGCCTCCACGCGAGGAATGCAACGGGATATGTTTATTACTCGCGGAAGATTTCAAATAAAATTAGTAGAATCTGACTTGTTCGTTGCATATATATTTCTTTTAATTGCACTAATTGATCTCGTTGCATCGGATACCCAACAGCCAAATGCTATTAAATCGACGAATAGATATTCCTTGCGGCACTTATTCGCTTCAAGCGTGAAACATTCTAGATTCACATTCCGTGTTAGCAGCGGAACTAATTTTCTTAATTGCTAGAACAAGTAGCTTTTAAGCGAGGAAAGTAACGAGTTCGATTGCATACGGTCTTAACGTCGTTTCCGGTTAAAATTGCGGACGTCATCGAGGAGACGACGCCAGGTTTTTAATATCTAATCCGAGATAATATGTTTGATTCAGGTAGTATGTTTGAATTAGATTAGAGTGACTTGCAAGATCGATAAATAATCGATTTTATGTGAGATTTAGTTTTTTCTTTATTGCTCATGTCGCAGTTGGATTACAATTGTGCACTAGCTTTCGAGATCAGTATTATTGAATATGATAGAATGCAACTTAAAATTGTGCCGTTGGACGCAAGAGCAAAGCTTCATGACGTCTCTAGACATTTAAAAATGAAATATTTCTTGCATGAAGTTGTTGTAAAAATTGTCTACAATGTTGAAAAATTCAATGTTTTTTCTTAACCGTTTTAGCGCCACGCAGCGCGATCGCGCTGTTCCCGTACTGTAGTGAAATGAGCCGCGATGTTAATTCGCAACGTATAAATTACATCTTGAATTGGAAAATCGAAACCTATTTTATAGAATGTTATCACATAAACAAAACGTAAAACACGAATATTTATAATATTTATAATATTAATATGATGTGTCTGATATGACTGATGGAATGAAGCGCGAGCGCACCGAGCGGCATATCTGGACGAAAAAAAAACAGCGCGATCGCGTCGATCGGCATTGCTCGCAAATAAATGAACGAATTTGGACACAGTATTTTTTACTTTCGCCGATCACCCTTTTCTAGCAATCATGAGTAGAAACAGGAGATATAATAAGAAATTGACCAAAATTACCAACATCAATGAGGATTGTTCTGAGGGTAGCTCCGAAGAAGATCAATATGAATTAGGTGAAAGTGAAGATTCTAGTGAATATTCTGAATCCACTGAAACTGGAGAAATGGAAGGATCTTCGGATAGTGAAGAGGAAAACTTCGTCAATATGCGTCGTAAGAAGAAAAGGGCGCGAATTATTTCTAGTTCTAACACCGAGGATGAAAGGACGAGTATTCCAAATACATCCCGAGATGTATGATGGAAGATATTGAAATTGCAGCTGACGGGACACAGTGGGTGAAACTGCAAGCAGGAAAATCTGCGGGTAGGCCGCCTGTTCATATGATATTCAAGGATATCGCAGGGCCTACTGGTTACGCAAAAAGAAATATTATGTCGGGTTGTGTAACTAGTGCTTTTGAATTGATAATTGACAC
Source organism: Melipona bicolor (assembly GCA_030673865.1). Taxonomy (NCBI): domain Eukaryota; kingdom Metazoa; phylum Arthropoda; class Insecta; order Hymenoptera; family Apidae; genus Melipona; species Melipona bicolor. The sequence goes on from JAHYIQ010000029.1 coordinate 1,523,827, forward strand.
TCGCATTATGAAACATATAAAAGAATGCACCGAAACCGAGGCACGTCGAGTTTTGAAAAACGACTGGACAATCACAGTCTCCGAATTACGTAGTTTTCTGGCAGTACTATTTGCCCGGGGAGCGTACGGAACAAGAGCATTGAAAGTATCTTACCTATGGTCAAAAAAATGGAGACCTTCTTTTTTCCGAGACACAATGCCCAGAGATAGGTTTATAGAAATTCTGAGGTTTATACGTTTTGACAAAAGAAGCGAACGATCCGAAAGGTTACAAACCGATAAATTTCCACTGATATCTGAAACATGGAACATGGAAAATGTGTTCCAGAAACTATTACTTTTTATAATAAAACAAAGTTTGGTGTCGACGTCGCAGACCAGATGGCACGCAAATATCGCGTGAAAGCGGGGTGTTTCCGATGGCCCCTTCAAGTTTTTTATAATATTTTAGATTTGGCAGTGATAAACGCATGGATATTGTATAAAGAATGTACCGGATCGAAAATATCGAGAAAAAAGTTCATATTTTGCTTAGCCGAGGAATTAGCTGGAGAAAACAACTGGAGAACCATCGTCAAAGTTCAGACGTTTCAGTTCTGTCACCGTCAACATCAGGAGTCCGAAAAAGTTGCCAAGTGGGCTACTGTAATAAAAATAAAAGCAGTAATTGCTGTATGTATTGCAAGAAGATCGTATGCGGAAAATGCACAAAAGAAATTCAAATCATATGTAAAAAATGTGCTCAATAAAAATGATTACCGTGTAGTGTTAATATTATTGTTATTATTTCCGTGATATCTTAAAAAAAAAATTTTGACTTATTTATATTTTATTTTTACGTGAAACCTTATATTGTTCAACTCAGACTTAGTTTGAATAAATTGATTTTTTAAAGTAAATACGTATTTTCACATACCCGTCAATTTGACTTGTATCAATAAATCTTTTCCATCTTTTTATGGAAATTTTGCGCTTTAGTCGTGTTTAAAAAAAAAAGAAAAAATATTGAACTCGGCCAAGCTTCTTCTTTCTTCTCGAGCCAATGAACGAAGTCCGCGGCCCGAAGAAAAATACGATTAGGGCAGTCGCGGTCGACCGCGGTGTAATCCACGCGTTGCGTGTGGGTGCATTCGCGTAGGAGGAGCGTTTCAGAACGCGTGCTGCACCATCTGTGGCACCTTTGGATCTCACCTTATAAGAAGCACCGTAGCCGACGGAACCTCACGAATCGATGCTCGGCCGCGTTCGTGCTCGAGTTTGCCGCAAGAATCGTTCGCCGCGCGATCCACCGCGTGTACACCTTGGTCAGTAGCTCGGTTTTCTCGCCGCGAGTCGCGGCCCTCTGCTCCTCGTGGCTCGCCCTCGCTTCCGCCCCACAGCTGATCCGCCACGCGTCGTTTGACGTTTCCGAGAACCGACTGTCCTCTCGATCTTAATTCCGAAATTTTCATTGTCATCGGTGTATCGCGTTCGTTCGGTGGTTTTGAATTGAAGTTTCAAGTTCTCGGGCTGTTGTTGGTGTTTTGAAAAAGATCGACGAAGTGACTTGTGTTCGTGGAGTTGCAGCAGTTCGAGAGTTTTGAAAGTAGATTGGAGAGCATTGGAAGGCGTTTAAAAGGAAACAGTCGGTGTTTCGCGAAGAAGGAATCTAATTGAAGCTTTCCAATAAAGAATTTCGTTTAAAATTGGCTACCGAGAGATAATTAAAAATAAAAAAGAAAACACTCTTAAAAGGGGGAACAAATCTTGGAAATTTAAATTAAACGGCGGATACGATGGATTATTCGAACAATTAAAGTGCACTTAGCGCGGTAAGCAGTTAACTGATTCGCGTGAAAAGTAAATCGTGATTTGTGATGATGTTCGCAAAGGAGGAGAGCAGCGCCGGGAAAGATGCACCGGATACCTGTTACGCGTACAAGCAGATAATCGCGAAGGATCAGCCGGATGATACCTGTATGTAAACTTCCGTATGTTTGAAACCTTCCACCCGTAAATCCTTTTTAAATGTCACGCCGACTGAAACATTCAAAAAAACAATGAAACAGCTTGATCGAAACATTCGGACGACCAACAATGTTAAATAACTCGTTATTTTATACGAACAGTTTTTTCTTCAAGTTCTTAAAATTAAAAGGCTAGAATTTTATTTATTTATAGGTATCTCGTCGGCGAGAAATTTTTCATTCTAGTTCTCGAAGTATTTTACATGAAAATTAATTTTCTTTCCTAGTTTTATTTTCATTATGCTCTTAAAATTATTTCATAGTCGAGTTCTTGAAGTTAAATTTTGCCTTATTTTTTGGTTTTATTTTGGTCTATAGCTTATCTGAAGATTCATTGATAAAATTAATTGGAAGCTAATCTTTGTTTCATTCTTAGTTATGTTTCGTTCTGATTGGGCAAGAAAAGGATCTTGACCAATGTTACTATTCTATATTAAAAAATTTGCATTAACGAGACTATTAAGAGAAAATGTTAAATTTTCTAATATTATAAACAAAGTTGTGCAATAATTTCACTGTACATGCAAGAAATATTTAACCTATATGTAACTGACTTTTATTACTGACTTCTTTCATCCAACAGCACAATTTAGGAATTTCATGCAAAGAAAGTGACTTTCCAGATTGTTTTCTCTCTGCTTTTTTTTCCTTTTTTCTTCAACCATTCGAAAGTAGCAAAATTCAGCCCATACGAATTGACGTTACGATACTACGACCTACTTAATTTTATTACTAAAATTTTAAGTTTCAATTCAGTGAACATCATTGAATATTCCTCGATGTCAGATCTCGTTCCTTATCGTTAATTCTAATTTCGATCGTTTTCTATCATTAATTCTAGTTTCTATTTATTCTTTCTTTTGTGTGAAATATGATTTCTCACAAAAGTATTCGAACAATTATAAAATCTTTTTGCGAATGTATTAACATTTTAACAGTTCATTAACACATCGTAGCGAAATCCGAATTCTGTATCAGAATTACGTTTGTCAAATCTAGAAATATACATAGACAAATTACAAGATATTTCGCAGAGAGTTCACAAAAGTATTTGAACGATCAATTAGAAGCTTCAATGTTCAGTGAGATCGTCTTTGACGTTTATTATACAGTTCAAATGACTATTCATGCTGTATATTAATTTTTTAGTAAATATATGCTTTTATATCTTAAAATTAAATTTCAGATTGGATTCCAATTTTATCAATATAATCACAATTGAAGAGTCCTTGTGCCAAACATCAAATTTTTTTAAATGGAGAAGAAAAATTTACCATTCATTTGAGTTTACGAACACAGTAGATGCCAATTTTGTTTGTTCCTAGATCACTTGCACATAAAAAACACGATTATTATTTTGCCTAGTGTAATGTTATTTTTTATCTTCAAGTAGAATGTATCTACTATAGTGACTGAGAATTTGATATTTGACATTCACAAGGTTTCCTACACTTTTTAATTAGATTACGGATTTTTATGATATTCATAGTGTATTTAAAAATACCAAGAATGCAGATAATTCCAAAAAATATTAATATATATAATTATAATAAATATTATATAAAAGTTGACTTTTTCTGATATTCAGTGACAAAAACAAGTTTCTAGCTTAGCCTACGTCTAATAATTGCTTAATAACACTAATAATAATAATTTATTGATAATTGAAATTATGCAAAAATTATGAAAATTAAAATTTCAAAACATTTCACATAACACACGTAGTGTAATAACTGTTCAAATACTTTGCAATACCCACTTTTCACATTTCGGTGTAAAAACATTCGATCTCTGACATCATCCCGAAAGATAACTTCGTATTCTTCTCCATCGATGTTCCGTTATCTGTCAAATCGGTCGCTCATATTCGTTTCGTCAAGACCAACTTTACATAGGACCAGGTTCTTTCGTTCCATTCTCTTGCTCTGTCGACGAATTTTATTTTGTCAGAATTCTTATTAACAATTTTATCCGCGTCTGAAAAGCGAATTAGAACGAACGTCGAAATTGCATGACGCGAGTTCTCTGAATATGCGTACATTTTTCTCGATCTGTATCTGCGAGAAATTCACGAACGAGTTTGTCGTTATTGCTTATTTTTCTTCTGTCTTCACGACGATGGTCTAGATCCTCCAAGAATGAAGAATTTTAGAGAGGAATTTCAAACTTTTTAAATTGGATTAGATAAAGCTTGTATTTTATTAGTCTTGGCGTAAGAGTTTTACTGTGTGAATGTTCTGTGGCATATTATTTATTTAATAACGGCATTACCTGTTGTTAATTCACTATTTTTCATAGAAATTTTGTAGGTTTACTGCACAATAGATTTTTGGAGACAAAGAGAAGTTTGCGTGGAATTTTAAATTTTTTAGATTAAATTAAATAAGTAGACCGTGCATTCTTTTTAAATTCAGTTTAAGAATTATGTTATGAATATTCTACGGAATTTAATAATTTAGTAGGATTATCAGAATAATAAGAATGATTAATTTATTATTTTTAGGATATTTTACAGAGTTTTAAATTTTTTAAACTGAATTAAATAAAGCGTATCTTTTACTAAATTCAATTTCCGAGCTATGGCATGAATATTGTACGAGGAATTTTAAATGTTTTAATTTGGACCAAATAAATCGTGTATTTTATTAGATTTAGTTCTGGAGTTATGGTACGAAGATTATCAGAGTGGTAATATTGATCGATTCATTATTTTTCATAGGAATTTTGTGGGTTTGCAGCAGTTAATTTTTGGAGATTCAAATAATTTTTAGTATATTACAGAGATTAATACGATTTTTCTCATTTTTATTATTTTTTCCCTTTAGACATCGATTTCATTTATTATTCTTTTCATTTAGAATTCTAGTTCAAATTCTAGTATAAAAAATTGTTCGTTATTTTTAGATCAGTTGAATTAGTTGATATAAAAATTCAAAAGAAACGGCATCGCCAATGCCTCTGGCGGGAGTTTTAAAACTATCGATAGTTTTATTTTCTACTCGCTACGTAGTTCGTAATTCGCGATACGCATACACGTGCCAGAAGATGGTGAATTCACAGTTAATTTTACCGCGAGCTTCGTTCTGACATAATTCCGTCTCTGTAAAGCGAGACAACATTTGGCCTTGAATTGAATTTTCGTTCAAACCAGGTTTAAATATCGTGAGAATTGATCGCGCAGGAATGTTATCTCTCACAAATCTGACAAGTTCAATATTCTTTAAATAAAGTAATCATTAAAAATTAGAGATAATTTTTTACAAACCTGTTGTTACATTGAATGTAAGAATGTAAAGAATTGGAGAATAATTTCAATCCAAATTAAACAGAATCGTTTGCGAAAGCAGAATATTACTGCTTTCTAGTGCGATCTGTTTTCTAGTTTAGTTATCGATGCCAAGCTTTATTAATAGCAACTTAAAATCCAGAAACAAACGAATTTGTTATTATAGTATAAGAAAATTAGAAAATAATCTAGAATTAACAAAAAATAAAATATGCTGGGGGTGCTTTTAATTATATCTGCTTTTAATTACCTAGTATGAAGCTTTGATCTTCCGAATAAAACAAAATATTAAAAATAGAAAATTGTATAAAATTGACGAACACCGAAATAATGGGTAATTAAATGGATTCTCTGAATAATCGAAAATTGAGAGTAATTTCAATCTATTTATGTCAAAAATTAAATATAATCGAAGAAAAACAAAATCTATCGAGCGATCTGTTTCAGAGTCATCGGCTAATACCAAATCTCATTAACAGCGACTTAATAAATTCTCCAAATAAAATAAATAAATATTAAAAATTGAAGAACAGTAATAAAACTCGATGGAATTAACAATTGAAAATTAGCAAATAGAATCGACGTGTCAAAGCAAAATGTATTCGACTCCAAAGTTACTACCTAATTACGAAGCCTCAATTAATAGGAAGCAAATTAGTCGATTTCGCATTGGCATCAGCAAATTAGTCGAGTAATCTATCGCAATTTCACTTCAAACATTTCAATGCCAGCTTTCTTAAACACATCTATCAACTCTTTTTCAGTACTTTTGTCCTCTTTTTTTTTTTCTTTCCCTCCTGTCTTCGACTTCGAAACCGCAGCGAGACAATGCTCGATTTTATTAGCACGTAGCCGCGAAGCAACGATCGCTCAGCGAGAGATTAAAGTAGAAAGCCCGGGAACACAATCGTCCAGCAACCGTTTCACCGTTGTCCAAGATCCCAGTCCGATAGAAACTTTAGAAGGTAGTTGATTAACGAGCTTGCTTGATTCATTCTCGCGTTAACGTTGACCTGTTTCGTGGTAGTCGCTTTCATAACACGCTGCTCGCACGAGCGCACGTGGGCGTTATCCGTGGATGCTACTTGCTGATGTCTCGCGTTTCGTTTAATTCCGTTATTAATGCGTTCTGTACAGCGAAAGAGGCACGGTCCGTTGGAATTTTTACATACGCGTTTCATCAGGGGAATGATCTTGACCTTGATCTTCTCCGACAGAGCTGAATCTTTGAGCGGAATGTGAACCTTCCTTTGAACGCGTGCGTGTGAAAGTTACGCTTGAACGTTCAATTTGAGAAAATGTAGCGTTTGATCCTCTTTTTTTTTTACGTGTATCTTTACATTATTATTTGATTCCTTCCCCGAGAGTTGTTTTGACCCTTTAATTTTCATTGCTTCCCTTTCGTTTTGCACGTTGTAACAAAATGACTAGAAAAAATTCTGAATGATCCTGCGAAGAGAAACAGCTTGCCGATAAATTACACAGTCTTTTACTGTCCTCGAAATTGTGATTTGACCAAATTTTTTTTTTTATTTTTTCTGTTTGAATTTTTTAAGAATTATTACAATTAAAATTATATTTATTGTATAATATATTTTGTAATTTTAATAACTTGTTATTATTATTATTATTATTTACGCAATATCGCACAATATGAATAATTATACAAACGTAAATCATAATTATAATTATAAATTGTTATATCATTACAATATTGAGATTTCACCGAAAAGAACGATCTTCTAAAAACGAAACGCTTGAAAAACTTGAAAACGAGGCCGTGCCTTATTTGGTCAGCTACTATGATGGATAACGGACAGCGGGACGCGTATTAACTGCTCAGAACTAGCCGAAGCCCCGCGTTCGCGTTCGTTTGGCCAGAATCGTGATGTAAAATCGGACGATCGTTCAACCGTCAGCCCAGTTAAAAGGACCGAATTATGCAAATTGCGGACGAAACGTGCGCGCGCGATAGATCAAAACGGAGAGCGTTCGAGGATTGAGACGCGTTTGCGCGAGTTTCGAAATCGTTCGTGACGGAGGACGGGAGGAAGATCAATTAATCATCAAGACGTACGTAGTCGCGATACGTGCCTCCTTTCTCGCCGTTTATTTCCCTAACGTGATAAATCGGCGAACGCGATCGGGGAAAGCAGTAATAATATGTTTCGTTTCGTTGAGAACGACTTTATAAATCAGCCGAACCGTGTTCGCGTTCACCAGCCTCTGGTGACGATCGTGAAACTATCGCGATAGTTAGGGATCTACTTTTGTACCGTTTTCGATAGATAAACTCGTTTTAATGAACATGATAATGCTACTTACAGCCGATTAGAGCGTATGGCGTAGTTACAAGAAGCTACACGTTTGTTGGCGTGGTTTATTTTGGGCAAAAGAAAGTCTCGTGTCTTACTTGTGTTGAGCACTTGGATTGATAAGAGGCCATTAAGCTCAATTGTCTTGTGCATTATTTATATGTGGACGGTGGATACTATGGATAAATGAATAATGAAGTGTTTATAGCGCGTGAAAAATTAACGATTCATTTTCTAACGTGTTTTGGTAATTTTTTTATTCACTAGTTGTTCACACGACGGTGTAAATACGAATAGTGTATAATGAAGTAATTTTTTCCAAGTTCGATCATTGTTGAATACGTAGATTGATGAGAGTCTATTGAGCCAAATCATCTCATTCATATATTAAATGATATAGATCTGTTATACAACGCAAAAAAATACATAAATATAATAAAAAACGTATAAATGTAATAAAATTATTATAATAAATATAATAAAGTATTCGTAAAAGGGTCAATGATTCGTTGGTAATGTTTTTTAGAGTTTGATTGTCAATCGTGAGAATTTACAGTGGCATTTGAAAAAAGACCATTTGGAAGGAACTGATCGATCTGAGAAACTTCGTAAAAAGTCAAGGAAACAATTAACGTAATAGCAACAAATGTTGCTTCGTAATTTCCGCGAGACTTTGAAAAAGTCGTATATAAAAAGTCTTAATAATACGGTAATACTTCGACTGACGTCTAAGATTAATGTTCTTGGAAGAGGATTATCTTAGCAGCGTAGTATGTGAATAGAGATAAAGAAACGTACGATTGAGAATAAAGAAGTTTTACTTTAATTTTAAGTTGCTTTTATATATAAATATTTATAATATTTATAATATTACGTATATATGTGCAAAAAGAAGAAAAGAAAGAGATAGATATGTACATACAAAGAAAAGGTTTATTTTTGTACTGTCCAAGATTGAGGCCTTTCTGAAACTTTCGATTGTTTGCTCATGATTATATCACTATATAATATATAGAATATTCCTTTAGAACCTTTTTTAGAATTTGGAAAAAAATTTTATATCGAATCAGGCTTACAACGAAGTCATATTCTATTTTAAAACGTAATAATTTAAAAAAAAAAAAGAAAATATCATTTGCGAAAAACTGATCGATCTGAGACACTTTAATAAAAATAAATAATTAAATAATGTAAAAAAGAACCAAATAACCGTAACTTCCGAGAGACTTAAAAATCGTTTAATCGTGAAACCATATAAAAACACAATCTGTATAATACGTACCTGTTCGAGAGCGTTTCGAATGTCAAAGTACCCACGCAAAGAACAGTGAACGTGACTCGCCACGTTTCACCTGTCGCCGTACGTTCCTCCGCTTAATTCCGTTCCAATTTTTTTATTCGAGTCTAAATTTGCCACGAACGATTTGCTTGTACGGATTACATTTTCTCTTATCGGCCAGATACTTCCGGAGTAACAATAATCACGGGTTAATTCGACGAATATATGTTCGATCCTCGAGATTAATTTCTTCCTGGGAGAGCGTTAGCCAAAGGCTGTCCCGATTCGATCTTTCCCTCCGGTGAATCCCGACTAACACGGGCAGAAAATTATACAGACCTGGACTTGCACAAGCGACGATTCTTCGAAATTTTGTCATTCCAGTTCGGTCAAAGACGATGCGAAGACGAAATTGAAAAAAAAGGAGGAGAGGCGTGTGCACTCGCCTTACCGATTTCTGCTCTACTGAGCACAATCGTTCGACCGTGATAACGCGGGACGTATATTACGCGTAATACACGATACCACGCTGATCGCAATTATCCCGCGCATTCTTCGTCATTTCCTGTAGGTCAGTGTGAAATTCATTGCTCTCTGTCGGCAATATGTTTTCCCGGGCTCTCTTCGTGGACGACACGCTCTTCCTGCCATTTCGAGCGTTTGTCAACGAGCTTGTTACTGTAATGATACACCTGTGCCAGGATACGCGGATCCTGCTGGTTACCGGTCACGTGAAATTTCTTTTATAACGAGGCCTTATTTCCATGGTGCACTCATGGGAATGGAAAATTTAGAGGAAATTGGTGGATTGGTTTTGAAGTGTAATCATGTTTTCTTTGAATGAGGAGTATTTTTGCATATGTGTATTTACACTTACACACACACACACACACATTATATATATATATATACATATACTCCTCCATTTTTATTTATATATATACATATTACATGTTTGTACTTATATATATATATACTTATATATACTTCAATTTTCAATCCGTATATACTTCTCATTTATATATATACTCCTCGTATATGTTATATTAATATTGATTATGATTGATATTTAATTGATTATGATTGATGGTTTACTTGATTGGAAATTGAAAATGAAATTTCATTTTATTTCCTAAATTTGGATTTTGTGCCTTATGTTTGAATATTATATACACAGAAATTGGTGTTTTGTCCATGTATTATAATCAAGGCTACTTGATTAATATTTTTATCGTATTTCTTTTCTCAAATTTGATTGATGAACATTACAAATGAATTTCAAATTGATTGGTATTATATTTTTCATTTTCCAATTATTATAAATGTTTTTAATAATACTGATTGCTATCTTTATCGAATTAATTAAAAACGAATATAATTGTATACGAAAACTTGAAGCAAGAAGAATACATGTCCCAAAATGTAAATAACATTGTTGGATTGATGTAAACGTGCAAAACCTGCATTTGGATAATCAATCGGATTCAAATAATTGAAATTTTGATCGACGTATGTTTGAAGATGCATTAATTCGTTTTATACTCCTCGCTCGATATTAAACTTTTAGGCTTGTTAAATTCTAATTAATTACGTAAATAATAATTAATAATAATTAATTACGTAAATATAAGATTTAAACACGTACTAAAAGTTGTTGGTAGCTTCAGTTTTTAATTCTCAAGCAAAGTAAGCAACGTTGAAACAATTTTCGCGAAAAATTCGTTGAAAATCGGTTCCAACCGATTTCGTAAAATGGCGAAAAGGTCCGACGGCTTTCCTTTTCGTTTGGTTTGTTCCCAGCGAAACAAGCAATATTTTTATTCGAGATTTCACTTGACACAACTATAGCCCGTAACGTGATTGTTTTTCGCGAACCACCCGTGACAAAGTGAAAGTTGTTTTTTCCCCGAGAAAATCGCGCAAAAACCGGCGCAAGGTTTTTCCTTCGCAGCCTAGAAATCGCCTTACACTTTTGTGTCGAGCGTGGCGCGTACCTGAGATTCATCGCAGACTATAATAGGTACAACAGAGCGTGAATGTAGATTGAAAAACGCAGAAGCCTTCGAGCTATTTTCATTGCGATCGTCATCAGATTGTTAATGACCACGCGAATCAAAGGTTGCTTTTGGATCTTTGCCGACTAATTATTGAGTTTCTTGTATTCTCTCTATTTATATTCTCTCTAAATCTAAAATGTTTTTCCAGTGAATAATTTTTTGCAATGCAGCGTGACCTAGGATTTAGATATGTGTGTAGGTATCCTGATACCTTATCTGTGATTTTTAAATCTCGTTGTGTCTATCTATCACTGTATTCTCTCTTTATCGCTATGTTTATTGCCATATCGTGGGATGTATATTTGAGAAATTTTTATTTTTATTGTTTCTCTAAAAAAGATTAGTTTCGAGGTCAGAGGAATACCTTTGTTTGAGATATTTCGTATATTCAAAACTTAATTGCTGCCTAATACATTTCAATATATTTATATACGTTTATATTGAATATATTCAATATTTATTTATTAATTTATATTCAACGTATTCGATGTTTATATTGATTTATATTATTAAGAATAATGAATATACGTATGAAATGAATATATTTAAATGTTAAAAATAATAGAATAATAAATAATAGAATAAATATATATAGAAATATATTATTTTATTTAACTATTTGAAATAAATATGCGTTAATTTATTTGAATATGAAAATGATTTTTCTCTAGATTATTCCATTATTTGTCTATTAAAAGAGATAACTTTTTATTTTTTGTATTTGAATAAAATTGAAGGTGTGAAGGGGATGGATGATGATAGAAGGACGTATGTATTTGAAGTAGAATAAGAGAGAAGGTGAAGATGCGTTTCGTCTCGGAGTCACTCTCTCTGCCTAAGACTTCATCAGTGGGGCTGATGGCAACGACCCCTTACCCCAAAGACGCTTCATATCCTAGCGGAGATTCCGCACACTCTGCTTGCTTAACATCGAAGATCGGGTAGGACCTCGACGTTAGGCGCGCAGCCACTTGTGGCTTGTGCTAGTCAGTGTTCGGAACTCGTAGTTGAGGAATCATAGGCCGCTACAAAAATATTTTTAATCCTTGTATTGTCAATCTTATCATAATTCAAATTATTTATTTCATTTCGAACAAGAAATTATTTGGCAATGATTCGTTCTCACACCAAATAAAATTTTCTATATCGTTTCAAAAATGACAATAACAAACTAATTGAAATAATTTATCATTTTAGACTGTTATCTTTGTTTCATTTCATATAAAATCTACTCAAGCTTGATTACTTACACACATGTAATTACATTCTCACTAATATATTCTCATATTTTCGCAATTTTTAGCAACATTTTACACAATTAATCATCGGAAAATTAACTTTTGAATTCACGATGCAATTCGCCGAACACTCAATCTTGCTTCTTCTCTGCATCCAGAAATGCTTATTATCAGAAACACCTTGTTTTAACAAGGTACGGTGCGTGTCCGCGTGAAAAGAATTTGTTTCGTGGACCGTTGGTCTCCATCGATCATCGTTAACCACTTGCGCTGGCAACTGATTGCGTACCATAACGAGTGACCAATCGTATACAATAATTCGTCGCTTTCTTTTTGAACTCGTCGGTATGATGTCATTGGATAGAAATTATTGAGAAGTAATAAATTGATCATTTGTTTTGCCTGGGTTGTATTTAAATTTACTTAAAACTGAGAAAATATTGCAATTTTGGGACAAAAGATTCTCGACGTGTGTGTACGTCATTCCAACGCAAGAGGTTAATCGCACCTGTTGCGCGAATTGTCTACAGTCACTTCTAAATACTTCGTTCCTTGCTACTTTGCTGTTCACTTTCTTTCAGTACTTGTTTCTATTTGCGGGACAGTAATTACCCGAGTGTCTCGGTCACGGTTACCATGTTGCACAGAAAGGGGAATTCGATCGGCTTTCACCGAATAATTTATTTCTCTTGTACGAAGACACTTCGTTGGCAACAGGTACGCTACTCGTATTTAATCGAACGAAAGCAAGGATCACGGTGTAACGGAGCGTGGCCTCGTCGATAGGGGTCGCGTGTTCCGACGTCGATAATTGTTTCCGACTCGATAATTAAGGAATCGTGACAGCATGTTAAATTGCTAATGACTTACTTCGACCTTGATTTCTGTTTACGTTTTGTGTGTTCTTTTCTACTCTATTTTAATTTTTTTTTACTCTCGAGTGAAATAGTGAAATAGTGAAGCGTATTACGAATCGTACAATTTGAGGTTAAGTTCTTCATGTAAGTGAACAATTTATTAGTTTATTATTTACTATATAATTAATGTACCTGATATATTATCTACTGTGTTAATAATAATATATATAATAAATAATTTATTATAATAATTATAATAATATTATTTATTCCTTGCATTTTTTACAGTAATCGAAGATCTTTCCTTTAATTTCGATATTTGATAACGATATTAGCTTCTTGCGCTGGAATGATGTGCCATGCACGTCGAGAATTTTTTGTCCCAAAATTGCAATATTTTCTCAGTTTTAAGTATATTTAAGTATAACCCAGGTAAAACAAATAATAAATTTATTCTCAATAATTTCTATCGTACTGACGAGTTCAAACGGAAAGCGAATTATTGTATACGATTTGGTCACTCGTTATGGTCCGCAATCAGTTGCCAGCGCAAGTGGTTAAGTATAAATACAAACTTGAAATATTATACTCGAGGATATATCTCTTCATTTTATTTTTGTTCGGAGGTGATACAAAACTTGTGTACACAATTATCTAGATGAAAGTATATAATTGGTTTGATAATTGTCGATCTTGATTCTTCTCTAACTTGAAATCGTTCAAGTGGTACATATTAGATTGAAAAACACACCGGATCCGCTGTAGAGAGTGGAAAATATCCTGATGACTGAGATATCGCGGGGAAAGTCACATTTTTATCTTCTTTTAACTATTTCTGCTAGAGAAAATAAACGCAAGAACTGTACGCTCGATTTTTCCAGTCTCTTCGTCAGAAAAATTAAGATTTGAAGATAAATAATAACTTCTGTAAGTAAATAAACGTTTTATTCATAATATTGTTTTTGATAATTAATAAACTATCATTGAAGATCAGGCTCATAATTATAATATTGATTTCTTAGGAAAAATTTATTTCGTTCAAAAAGTATAAAATTCTAGTAGTGTTGTATTTACATTTTCGTCTGTAAATTAACGGACACTTGATGAACATGTGTTTACGATTTGCGCTAGAAATTAACTATTCGCGATTGCGAAGACTATACCATGATCTTAACTTATTGTTAAGGTTATTGTTTTCCAAAATTTCAAAGCGTGTTTTGGATCATTATTCTGTATAGATATAAAGTTTTCTCTTATTAATTCATTAATCTACGTGATTTGCGTATAAAATGTTCGTGCGTTTTACAAAATTTCTTTGACTTTCACTAAACGTTTTGCAATTGGCGTGGTACAATTAGATATTAATTTTTGCACTTTGTTTTCTCTTCGCATAAACTCGTCGCTTTTATCATCGAGAATTTCAAATCTCGACTCATCGATCGATAATTTATTTAAATTATAATATTTATTTAAATTATGTACGCATATTATTATATTTCGCTTAAAAATATTGTAAAATTAAACAACAATTATGCAAAACAGCCCTATTAATGTTGTAATAATTCTTCTCTCTAAAATGAGCAGATACTATATAGTCTGATAGTAAAATTTGAAATCAAATCAAAGATGATTAAAGAAATTTGAAAGATTTTGAAGTCGTAAATTTGAAATTTAATATTTAACGTGTTGTAAACACTGCAGAGCAATATTCTTTAATCCTTCGAATGGAAATTTTGATATAAGTCGAAGATTCGTGGTCTCGTAAAAGTGAAAGTTCTTAAATCGGAGCAGGCTGTTCAAAACGATATCAGCCGGTTAAATCGTGCATTGAAATCGTTTGTACATATTTTTAAGGGCGGCAGCGTTGTCTCGCGGAAGAAAGTACCGAAGGAAAGTATGAAAGAAACAGGTCATTGAAGCCATGCGAACTGCATATACGAACATATAAGCTGCTGCTTGACCTTAAATATCGGAGTTATTTTCACTGACATAATGAAATTGCCCTGAGAATGTGGCATCATGAGTGACGTACTACAGAGTAGTATTAAGATCATCGAACGAAAGAAAGCTATTGCGTATAATTATCTAAATTGTTTCTTACGAGAAAAATAATATTCTAAAACTTAATATTTAATTTCTTTTTCTTTTTCTTTTTTACGTGCTTGTTCTTTTTTTTTAATTTCTTTACTTTTGATCGTGTTATAAATTCGTTTTTGCTGTTATATTTATAAAAATATTAATGCGAAATGGAAAATGCAGTAATAAAGATAGGAATCAAAGAGACCAATGCGCAATGTTACATTAGAAAAAGGAAAAAACTTATTATTATATTAATATAGTGGTATCATTATAATAAAATAGGATGAATAGAGACTACTATATATAGAATAAAAAATAGAGTCTACTATAAATAGGAATAAAAAATAAAGGAAGAAATAATGAGAAATAATGAATGAAAGATTAAAGTAGAATTAAATACGTTTATTTTCTTAGCAGTGAAGATGACAATAAAAATATAATCAAATAACATAGAATGGATAAATATTACTTACATAGTAATGTATACTACAGTAATAAATTGCTATTTAATACTTAGTATTACTAAGTAATAAATATTACTAAGTAAGTAACATGATATTTGAAATATTGAAAGAATTATTAGTCGCTCCAAAATATTGGCTTCATTATCAAATGATTCAGATTAAATATCGAAATATTCACTGTATTATTAATACTGGAACGGATTCTCTAATTATATCATTTCAAGAATGTAAATATCCTTTTTAATAAAAAGTTGAAAAGCTTTAGAGCGATGAGACAAGTAAATTACCTGATTTATTTTTAACAAGTAGCAAAACGAAATAATACGTATTAATATCTATTACATACAAACGGATCTATTACACAATCTTCCTTCGTATTACAACTTCTTCTATGGAGACTTGAATAAAACCTTCTTTTGTTTTATTGTAATTTTTTATTGACTGTAATTTATAGTATTTTCTTTTTTATATTTCAGGTATGTTAGAGAAGTGGGAATCCCTAACAGCTAGAGTGGAAGAGACGCAAATGGCTACTGCGCTTCATCGCGAGCTGACTGCTCTACGTACAGAATTCAAAGCAGCACACGACAGACTCTTCTCGTACGAGATCGCTTTGGAACAGCCTCACATATTGGACGAGCGAATTAATCGAATCACGGTAAGAATTTTTCATTTCTATGGTTGCATTATATTCGTATTATATTCGCATATTCTAACAGGATAATAAGATATTATGCAGTATGATGATATTTCTCATGGTATTATTTTTACTGCGAAATATCAATAACGTTACTTGAAAGTTATTGTAACATTGACTAAAGTTAGTTACAATGTTATAAATAAAACAGTCGAAGTTGATCAAGTAATGAATGCGCTATTATTGAATTTGCTTATTATCTAAAAGGAGTTCAGTCTAGATGGAACTAAATTACTGCAAATAGAATTGTGCATAATCTAGACTGGACTACATATTGCTTGGTATCGAGCTTGCTTGATATTATTTTTCAAATACTAATGTCCAAGAAAATAAAAACTTGAATAGTAATACTTCGGGAGAAAGTGATTACACTCAAATCCGATCATAGTATATCATAAATTAATGCTGTTCCAACAATCACGATTTACACTTGTAGCAAATTTAAACAATTCGTTAAAAAGAGAGAACAATGTCCGTAGAAAAATTTATTTCTATTCACTTCTTTTCAATTCACTTATTTGAAAATTCAAGTTCGGTCGATGTGTGCGCAATGAAGATTTAATTGGTAATGAGCTTTTGTCTCGATACCAATCAAAGTGAACCTGATATTTTGATAATCTTTATTATAATACTTCGAAATACGATTTTTTTATTACAGTAATTGATAATTTGATCATTTTTATATTTTTTATTTTTTGTTTTATAAATTTGGACTGTTGGTTTTTAACTTGTAACTCTATGAACGTATACTAAATGCTAATTTATAAGTCTGTGACATATAATGGTAATTTATGTAGAAAATAATTATATTATAATCAAGTTGGTCGTCTCTTAAGAATAGTCATGCAAAATGAGAAATTTCACGTTCAATTCAATAAATAATTTTCGGTACAATTGTAATAACATCATTTATATTTTCTGATTTTAATTCCTATTATTAGTAGCGCTGCAATTCAAACCCTGCATAAATCGATATAATAGGATGTAACATAGAAATGTGAAGGGAATCAGGTGACGCCCAAAATGTTGGACACGAAAAAGTATTGGACGTTCGATCTATTCAGTGATTTTAGTTATTCAATGATCATATTTTTAAATCACGCGAGATCGATACTCCAATTAAGCACTTTCTACTGGTTCGTGTCTAGTATAAATATACCGAGTGTCGATAACTTTTCTTTGGTCGATAACCCAATCTTTTGTTTCGTCGGTATTTGAACTGTATACCGACTGATATACTGTTTCAATGAACGTGCCAACTGCAGATGGCGGGAAATCACTCGTTTGCTCAAATATCATTTTAATTTTCAATAAATATCGGAAATAGTACAATTTTCTTCCTATATCGTTAAAATAAAATTGTACACTAACGATAAAAGTGTCTTCCCATTATATTTTTCAATCATTAACGATATAATCAAAAATTAATGAAAGATTAACAATTAACAGTACATTTGTTTTATAAAGTTATAAATTTAACTTTTTATGTTATTTTTCAACTAGTACCAAGCAACTTTTATCTGTTTCCAAATTTATTGTCACAATGAAAAATTGTATAATTTTTCTACAAGTTTCGAGCATTGAACTGTTTTTTTAAAAATCAGACCCCATGTTAATCCCCATATTCCAACACGCGATGTTCGATTCGAGAGGTATCCGCGTGCGTTCGCCAGAGCGGAACCAGTTCGGGCATTATTAAAAACATCCTGAAGAAGTTGGAGAGAGCCGGGAGGACGGGTGCTCGAGATGAAAGTAGGCGAAATAGAAGTAAGAAAAAGAGGAAAAGTGGGATGGCGTACAGGGGGTACGGTACGGCGGAGCCCGGAACAGACGGGGCTGGAGGTCGCGGAGGAAGAGGAGTATAAAGAGAGGGTGAGACCAGTCAGGAGGCAAGGATAGAGGCAGAGAGTGGCGTAAAAGCGTAGTCGTGTCGCACGTACGCTCGTCTGACGGCGACGTGCCCGGCATTGCAACTCGCCGGAGCGAACGCCGGCGAACCTGGCCAACCCTCTGAAGTTCCACCCCCCAAGAGTCATCCCCAGTCTGCCTCTACCCTCAGTGAACCCCTCTCTGGAAACCTCTGGAACACCCTGGTCTCCACCTCCTTCCTATCTCCCTCTCTTTTCTATCTTCCACTATCCTTCTTTCTCTCGTACCATCCCTCAATATATATATATATATATATATGTACATATATATCTCCTCGTCTTTCTTCGTCTCGCTCATTTTCCACGATTCTCCGGACTACACTGGGGGGGGGGGGGGGGGGGGGCGGCGCTCTTCTTCTCATTTTCGCCTCAACTTTCTTCGATCCTCCTGCCACCCCTTCGGTCTTACGCTTTTCTCCGTCTTTTTCTCCTTTACCCTTTTCGTCCTCTCTCTCCCTCCACCGAGAAACCATCGCGCCTTCTCTTTCCAGCGTGTTACACGCCCCTGGCCCCCTATTCCTCGTAATATCCCTAACGTCCCTACCAACCTCATTGCGAAGACCAAACACATGCTCCCTATCTATCATCAAGATGTATTAGCGTCCAACATTTGCCGGGTGAACTCGTCGCTGTGCTGCATTATGCAGCAGGCGCGAGGCTGTCTAGCCGCCGACATCCAACTCTCTTTCTCTCTTTCTCTCCTACGCCCCTCCCCCGGATACTTCTTATTTTACATGTTTTCGCGTGCCACGTTTCACGTAACTGGTCCTCCTTTGGGTTTCGATTGACGGGCCACGGTCGAAACCCTAGTTTCAAGTTCGGGAGTCTGCTTTGTTCCAACGTGTCAGAATGTGGTTACCGAGACGACAGCGAGTGGCGGCAGCGTCGAGCGTGTTGTTCGCGAGGTTTTGCACGCGACGAAGGCTGCCGATGGTTTAGGGAGAAAGGGTTGACGCGCCGTTGAGGTAAGCCGTGCAACCAGGGGTTGGAGAAGCACGCGCGCTTCGGGGATTAGCTCGCTGTCGAAACCCGGGGCTTCGCGTTACATTGCTCGTACTGGTTTTTGCGGGTGAGAGTGTTCTTTTTTTCTTTTTTTTTTTCTTTTTTTTTTTCTGTCGCATGGATTTTGAATGGAGTTAAAATGGCGCGAGAAGATTTCCGAGGATTTACGTTCGTTGAATCTCGTAAAGGGGAATTTTGATTGAAACACGAGTGTCGCAAAGGAAGTTGTGTAATAAATATGTACACTTTTGTTCAGGAAAGAGTGATGAATTTTTAAACAAATATAGATAGATTTGGAGCTCAAGCTGGCTCAAAAGTCATTTCGAGCTACTAAAGATGACTTGTGCTGTGCAAATATGCTTCTATTGTTAAAATCTTTAGTCAGTAGGACAGTTTAGTTGTAATGTAACAATAATTATATTACAACAATTAAATTCTTCCATCAATTGAAGATTTTGATAATAAACGACATTTGCGTGGCGCAAATTGTTTTTAATAAAAAGTGATTCACACTCTATCTAACATTTTCATAATGAACTAATCACACGATCGGATAATAAAACAAACATTTCAGCTCAACCATCCAAACACATCAACAACCTAAGTTTAATAAAATAGTGAATTTTAAGGGCTTGTTGCAAAGAGAAAATTTCAATCTTCAAGATAATAATCGATTTTTAATGTTTTTATTGCGTTTGAATTTTTGAGAAACAAGTATTCTCACTTTCCCACTTTCTATATTATATAAAGTCATCTTCGAAAAGAACGAACTCACAATTATCAAATCAATTAGAGGTATGGCGCTTTAAAATTTATATATATATATTTTTTTTTTTTTTTTACAAAATTAAATAAGTCTAGATTTCTCATCGTCATTGGTATAGTTATTCTCTTTACTGAAGATATAAATTATAAAGATACGAATTCAACATTCTCATAATAATATCTCGTAATAATAATAATAATAAGTAGATCAAGTAAGTAATACCTAATTTTTTGCAACATCTTTATGGAAATAAGATAAATAGTTTACTAGATGCAAAAATAATTATAAGTATAAATGTGTAACAATTTTCAATAATGAGTTAGTAATGTAAAAAATATAGAAATTCGAAAAATATAGAAAATCGAGAAAATTTCGGTATCTAGTTTACATTTAATGGCCAAATGTTATTAGAAAAGCTACAAAATATTCTTCTCTAAGTAAGAATTCTTATAGAAAAGAATGTTCATCTGCAAGCCATTAGAAATGTTTTATTATTATTGAAAATTAATTCATCACTGGACACATTATTAACCTCTTGCGCTGGAATGACGTGCCACCCACGTCGAGAATTTTTTTTTCCAAAATTGTAATATTTCCTCAGTATATTTAAGTATATTTATGTAAAACAAAATAGGCAAAATAAATAATAAATTTATTACTTCTTAATAATTTCTGTCCAGTGATATCATACCGACGAGTTCAAAAAGAAAGTGACGAATTATTATATACGATTTGGTCACTCGTTATGGTCCGCAATCAGTTGTCAGCGCACGTGGTTAAACAGAAAACAAATTCTTTTATCATTTGTCTTCGTAAAGATGTTGCAAAAGATAACTAGATACTGCGCTACAAAATATTTTCTTCAAAATCAACATTTTGTAACTTTCATTTTCGCGATTGTGCGATTGTGGACGAAGCGCAATTGCTCGTCCGCTCGACAGACTTCTCGTTAAGACGGGGACTCTGCGAATCGACGTTAACCCGTCGAGGAATCGATTAGCAGCGTTGGCGCAGCACTCTGGTTGTTCAGCCCGGAGCGGAATATTTCGCATGCACGACGTACGATGAAAAGCGCGACGGAATGAGCGAGTGTGCAGCGGCGGCATGGCGCGCGAATCCGAATGGAATGTCGCTCGTGTATTACGCATTCGTAAACAGGCTTGAATCGAGCCTGTGTGTTGCCCCCCTCGCGCCATTGCGATTCGTGCGCGACACGCCGGACCACTGATTACGTATATTGCGTAATTCCACGACGACTCGCGTCTCGATATATACAATACCACTCCGCTCATTAGCGATCGTTGGCACTTTTCAGTTGCGTGATTCGCCTTTGGATCCGACACTTGTCTCGTCCCCGTGAGAAAAGGTCTCCGATCTTAACGATCGTCTGGCATTTTTAACGCGGATAGACGCAGTTCCTGGTACGATAGTTCAGTGTGTCTCGGTCGAGCTGTATTTTTCCCGCGAGATTTGGTGTTTATGCAATTTATTTTTATTTATTCGTATAACATTTTCCCAAAGAGAGAAAGATATGGAGTCTGGGGAGAAATTTTTGACGCGATTGTTATTACAATTAAATATTGAAATTTTATTATCGTGCAATTTATTTTTACTTGGTTGCGGATGTAAAATTTTTCTAAAGAGAAAAGAATGGAGATTTCCGAGGAGAAATTTCTTATTGTTGATTCTTTTAATTAACGATTGGTAAAAAATACGTAGCAAGTATAAATACATATGCAATTTATTTTTATTTGGGCGCGGATGTTATATTTTTGCAAAGACAGTAAAGTGGAATCTGAGAAACTTTTGGCACGAGTGTTGTTACAATTAAATATTTAAATGTTCTTATCAATTTTAATAATGAATAATTGATTAAAATATGCAATAAATATAAATATATTACAAACGATTTTAATAATTAATTTATGTATATTTGCATACATCGCGCACTCCGTGCATTTTTGTATGTAAAAATATTTCAATTGATGACATAAATCTTTGAATATTTATTTCAAATGTCATTAAAAAGTTTTGATAAATTCGTTTGGTGGATTATTTAAGATTTGAAGCATTGAGTTACTAGAAATGTCACATAAAGATGTTAAAAATTTTCTGTGGTATTTGGAACTTTTATATTGAGACAAATGCATTTCATGGATTGTGTGTAACACATCCAAAAAACTACTGACAATTTGACATTTTTTGTTTTATGTAATAGTAACAACATGAGAAGTTGATTATTACTCATATAATATATTTATATGTTTGAAGTAATAATTAAGAAAATATTTCAAATAAAATATCGCAACATCACAAACCATAATCTTATTTTCGAATCGATAATTGAGTTATTGAAATATTAAATTCAAATACAAACAGAAATGATTACAAGCGTTTTTTAAATTTATCGTGAAATTTCGTCACAATTTGTTTCGTGGAAATTTGAACACATTTACAATTTTGTATGGATTATATTGATTTTTCGTAAAATATATAAATAAAAAATCGTGTTCTTTTATTGCTTGCATTCACATTTTCATACATATTTCAATCGTCGGTATTAAGCATGAATTGCGTATCCGCGCAATGAACAAATCGTAGATCATCACTCATTTATTTACAAAATTTTAAAACAATCCACACGATACGAAAATGTATACGTATAAAATATCCAAAGCGTAACACTTTCTATAATATTTCGTGCGTAAAACAACCTGTTCCAAGATTCCAATTCACCTACAAATTCTCAAAAATATAAATTTTCATAGAAATCCACGTTCCGGTTGAACGAAGTTGAGAAATTGACAAAAATGCGATTGACTCCACCCCGCGCAATAGAAAGTCAATTCAACCTGAAATAGATATGTGCGAAGGTAACATCGAGAACGATTCAATCTTTCATCGTTTTTGCAGTCTTTGCAAGAATCGAATTCGACGCGCGTGCACGCGGATAACGAAGATCGTAAATGAACGACCGTACACAGATGCGACTCGTGTCCGTCACTTTAGCCGCGAGGTTAATCGCGAAAGGCTTTCACGGGGCGCGGAAGTTGGTTAGCCGGCCGCAGAGTCGATATACCAGCAGCTATTTCGAGTGGCTTTTGCCGTGCCTTTATTCGGCTCGATCACGTTCGAACGGCGCGCGTTGCTTTTTCTTGCGTCCGCGGCCGATCGGTGGCGGCCTCCTTTTTTTTCAAAAGCCCGCGTTCTTCCCTGACACACGGCAATTAAAATACTGTACCGACGACGGCGAGGAAAAAGCGGCGATCATCGATGCATCGGCTCCTTCCAAGAACGTGAAACCACGTCGCTATTCCGCACGCTTGCTGTTACTACCTACTTGCGATCAATCGCGGTATAGCATTGTAGTTACGCTAAATACCGACGTGTTTTTACTATCCCATTTCCAATAATGGAAAATCTCTTTAACTCTTTTTATCACTGAAAGTGATTTTAGCGGGGGTAAACCAGAAAGTCGGGCCTCTTCAGGTGCAACGCTAATGCAACGAAAATTAGCGATTGGTTGATTTGGGTCACGTGATTCGTGAGGGGGCGTGGGGTAGACCTCAAGTAGGAGTAGCGTTGTCTGGTACTGAGCGATCGCGCCTGTAATTTGTTTTCTATCGATTCAAATGTTTGCATATCAATAAAATTTTATGGCAAAAAGATCGTCTTCGTTTCCTAGTCAGAACAGTTGCTTCTGGGTCTTTCAGTGAGACGAATCGTATTGGGATTGTGCAGTTTTTTTTTTTGCTCGATTGTATTTCGATTGATTTTTAATCATCGTTGTTTAATATTTAATGTTAATTACTGTTAATTTAAGGGGAAATAATTTAAGAGATAACTCGTGTATTAATCTCGCATGGAACGTGTTAAGAGAATATTCTGGTTTAGAATGCCACAGATTTCAGAATTTTTTTCCAGAGAAATTACGAGACTTTGTACACACATATTTATTTATTTATTCATTAATTAATTAATTTATTTATTTGTTCAAACCCCTTTATAGACCCCTTTTTTAAATAACGAATCAAGAAAGTATTAGCACAGCTAATTTCTTTGTAATATAAAAACAAATGATACATTCATTTGCGCTAATGAGTTCTATAATAATAACACAAGTGAGTTAAAAGTGTGTGAATCCAGTGCTTAATCTACATTTGGAAGACAGAATTGCAGCAATGTAAGCCGAAATTTTTATAATTCGAATTAATGTATGTTTAGTTTCAAACTACTCTGTTATAACTTCATTTATTACTGAGAAATGGCAGTCAGTTCAGCAAGAAAGCAGTAATAGTAAACGCAAAGTACAATTTTACAAGAAACGTTATAAGAATGACTTACACCACTGTGATTCTCAGCTCTCGAACAACAGAATATTATTAGAATAAGCTACGAAATATTTCAAACCGATAAAGATATTTTATGTCCTGTTTTCAAACACGTGGTCGAGTTTCGTAAATTGTCAAAATTTAATTTAATTAAATTAACAACAGTTACTTGCGCGGAAGTTTTCCTTTGTGGATGAAACTCACTCGTAAGTGGAGAATTACATTGTAATACGTACGTACATGATATTACAACATACATGTGATAATATGATATTGGAACGTACAAATATACATTATAAATCATATCGTAAATATGATGTGTACAGTGTACTGTATAACTTAGATATAGATATTTCACCATCTCTCTCATCCGGCTAAAAAACACCAAAAAAAACCAAAGCCACGCTTCGACCTCCCGGCTCTTTCCGCTGCAGCTGGATCATCGCGTCGCGGTCAGAGTGCGCCGTTACGAGTTCAGGTAAAAAGCTTAATTGCCCGGTTGAACGGGGCACGCGTGGCCTTAAAAGAGAGACAGACACCTCGTGCCAAAGGAACGCCAGAGAGAGAGAGAGAGAGAGAGAGAGAGAGAGAGAGAGAGAGAGAGAGAGAGAGAGAGAGAGAGAGAGAGAGAGAGAGAAAGAGCCTCCCCCTAGCCTCATAGGCATGCAGAGGCCGCAGCGGGCAACCAGCCGACCGCCTCTGTATACCGAATTCGAATCAATTGATTGGCTGTTGATTGGAAATTGAATTAGATCGGAATGTGCGTGTCTGCGACGCGCGATGGAAAGGGCTCTGTTGGAGGGAAAGGTTGTGCGTAACGAGGGCTCGGGGGTGGTGGAGGAGGGTTGTCGGAGGCTGGACCTGGGCTCTAGAGGGAAAACAGGCGAATACGGTGGGTGGTGTGTGTGATGGTGGTGGTTGCCATGCCAGGAGGGGAACGGCCGCGAGGCTGCTGCTTCTGCGTTCGCGGTGTGCTCGGAATATCAATGCTGCCCGGCCACTTTTCGTCACGGCCGGCTGTTGGACAGCGCTCTAGCGCGTTTCTTCTTTCTCCGTTTCTCTTCAACCCCCTTCGTTCTTCTTCGGGCGGGTGTCTTTTCTGCGGGAAGGCATCGGGCTCACGCACGCCGAGCGTGAAACCCACCGCTTTTCACGCGTCTGACCTCTTCGACAGCGTGCCCGGAATCGCCGCTGCGGCCCCGTCGTTTGCTCGTGCACGGATTTGCATCGATTAGCCGCGGAGCCGCGAAGAATATCGATTGGCCCCTGGGTGATTGGAGCTTTGCCGTAGTTGAATGCGCTTGTTGCAGCAGGTCGGAGGATGTTTGAGTTGCGCGGAGATTGTGGTAGGAGTTTTACGTACGTAGATCGCGTGTACGTGCGTTTTTTTTTCTCTTGAAATTTTGTTTAATTCGAAATCGGGGACAATTCTTGTGGAGCAGATAGGGAAATTTTGGTCGTCTGGGGGAAAAAGATTCGGATTCAGCGAGAATAAACAAAAAATGATAGAATGTTTCTTGCTTGTTGATACTAGACTGTGGATTTTTATAGATTCTCAAGTTTTTATGAACCAAAGACGTGGAATCTAAATGGATGTTGCAATAAATACTCCATTTTGTAAAATTTTCCATGAATGTCTGCAGTGTTTACTTACTACGATACGTAATTTGAAAATTAGTCGAATAAAATACACACAGCAAAAACGAAAACATTGTAATATTTTCATTCTTCTCTCGAAAGATCTGTATCTAGGTAAACTTAATTATAATTAATGAACCATCGAGAGATTAAAAAAAATAGTGAATGCTTGAGTATCTTTTTTTTAGAAAGACGAACATAAAAAGTCGTATATCTGCCCGTAAAGTTTAAATTTGGCGAATCGTAAATTATGTAGACAAATGCAATCTAGGATGTGATGTATGTATGATACGAAGCTAATCTCGACGTCAAAGCTTATCGGTGACACCGTGTCGTTCCCTTATAGTTCCCGTTGCGATCCAGAAGATTTTCTGACTTTGATTGATTGGAGGGTGATCGGACAAAAACAAAGTATATCAGTCTTTCCTCTGTATCTACTGATTTTAAGTATTGTCAATATATGTCTGTCCATTGTCTATTTGTCAATCGTGCACAGCATATTTTACAGCCAAAATAATTTTACTGTAAAATATTGGGCTAATATTGCAAATAACCTAATACTATTTTCCGATCAAACACAAATGTATTAAACAACACTGAAATCTTTTATTTTTTAATAAATACATATAATTAGTAAGAATAAAAACTGCACGATTCGTCTCACTGAAAGGCCCAGAAGCAACTGACTAGGAAATGAAAATGACTTTTTTGCCATAAAATTTTATTGATATATAAACATTTGAATCGATACAAAACAAATTACCGGATAACGCCACTACTACTCGAGGTCTACCCCACGCTCCCTCACGAATCACGTGACCCAAATCAACCAATCGCTAATTTTCGTTGCATCAGCGTTGCACATGAAGAGGCCCGACTTTCTAGGTTACTCCCACTAAAATCACTTTCAGTGATAATATTGTGATCAGCAATACCACTCCTAGCAAAAGATATTCGATCCATCGCAAGTATTTAGAAGTGTGTAAATTCGTCTAAAAGAATACAATTGAAATTGCTAATTCGACATTTTATACCTAAAAGATTTCAGTGTTGTCAAATATATCTCCTTATCTCATTCGTCATCCGAGTCTCGAAACTTTCAATTTTCGCGAGAAAACGAAGATTTCTGCGATTTTGGGGAATTCCAAAGGAGATCGGCGTACGATATATATAAACGCGAGTATAAAAAACAGTAACAGTAAACTTGGTCGTTTTGCGAACAGAAATTACTCGGTGGTACGCGAAAGTGATAAGGAATGGCGGAGAGAGGGTGAGCCAGCTAGACGCTAGATGACCGCAAGGAGAGAGCTGGTTTTTTACGAGGCTCTCTCCCGAACGCTGCTCGTCACGCGAGAGAAATGACACGCGGCGGGTTAGCGAAGAGAAAGAGAGACAGATGTCGGACGAAGCGGAGAAAACGGAGGGGCTCTCGTTTTCGTTCTGTTACGGGCTGCGTCGCCGTCGTAAAGCTGGGTTTATTTATGCGGCCCTCGTCGGTCGCCTCCTGCAGTAGGACGACGGAGACGTGACAACGTGACGTGGTTACTCCATCGTGTCTACCTTGCTCTCTTACAACCCTTATAGTTCGGTTATGTTCTTCCTGATAAACGTACGATTATTTCGCTCTCGTTGTCTGGTCTTCTGGCGTTCTCGATATAACGCGTAAATGAGATTCGTGACGTATGCGAGAACATTGGACGTTGAAGTCCTGTGTTCTTGAATGACGTTCGTTTTAATATCTTGGGATATGAGAAAAGACATAACTAAATATATAATGTAATATATATAAATAATTTGACAGAATTATTTATATATTTATAATATGATAAATAATACGACAGAATCACTGTCAAACATTTGTTGTATGAAGATATGTTTTAAGCAACAGTATGGTAAAGAAGTTAATCATTACATTGCACAGTACTTTTAATACCATGCAATTTTCGTTTGAAATGTTTTTTCGTACAAAAAATGAATTTCGAGTAATTTCAGATGGTGGAATTAGGTAACTCACTTCTGAACATTAAGATGTAATACGTGATATATTAATCGCAGGATTCAAAACTTTTTACAATTTAAAAATCTTCTATATTATTACTATTGTGTATTATTATTCTTTATATTACTGTGAAATAAAAATTCAGTAGGATAAACTGAATCTTAATCTTGATGAAAACAAATAAAAACTTGAAATGCAGGAGAAAATATTTGATATCGATTCGAGCGAAATTCTCAAATCATGATCAAAGAAATACAGATTAGATTTAGTCCCTAAGGCTGTCAATTTCATTTTCTATTTCATTCTTCATTTTAAAATCGTGAAATGTCAGTAGTAGGAAACAGCTAGCACATCCATAATAACAATTAAAGTGGATTCTAATAACGACATGTATTTTAAGACTAATTGCTTTTGTCTAAGACAGGATAGATCAATTTAAGTACAATACAAGATTCATAACTTTACAGAGCTCCGGAGTTCAGGATAAATAGAAAATATAAGAACATATAAAAAAGAAAGTAAAGAAATTAAATTGAAAAATTGAAGTACAACGAGCATTTCATTTACAATTCAGATTAATTTCAAACATTTCTTCCATTTAGATCCCATGATTTTACGAATCAGAAACCTTGAAGTGTTTATAAACTATTCATTTAGTCCTTAACGGGATTAAGCGAAATCAAATATCTTAAATAATTCATTAATTCTTGAACCCTTTGGAATTGATTTACCACACGCGTGATAAATATTTTATACAACAAATCTTTCTCGTTCTAAATCGTCGTTATCTATTATACGCGTATCAGCAGGACAGTAAATAGATAGTCGTTCAATAAGATTCACTGGCGCGAATGATAAAATATCCTTTCTTCCTGCTGTGCGATACAGAGGTTAGGTTTCCTTGGCTCTGCCACCAGTAGACCAGTTTATACATCACCCACAACCCCCAAAGCCAGCCCCTGCGCCGTAGTCGCAAAGAACGGAGCAATTCGTTCGAGTTAGCCGTAGAGGGCAACCACTAAAAATGTATATTTAATGTTCCAGGCCGAACTGGCTGCGTTGAGGGATCGCAAGGCAGCGATGCTGGCGTTGAACGTCCAGACTCACAGACTGATCACCGACGTTGGTAATTCCAGCTCGTTGATCTTCACCGCGCTGAAGGATGGCGTGGCGGATTTGTACCGCGTCTGGGATGAGACCTTTCAAAAGTGAGTATCGAGAACTGATTGTTCCTCTGATGAATAGGCGGAAGAGCACGAGTCAAATTCCAACGAAACAGTGTGAGTTGTTATTTTGGAAAGCGTGATGTGTGTTTCGCACAATCGAGGTGAGATTCACGAATTGAAATTTAACGCCAGATTCTAGGTTTCGTGTTACTTTTCGCTTGTGTCGTTTGAACCTGTATTATTTGAATGATCGAAAGTCCGTTAGAAGATTTAAGAAATTTGGAAATTTTCAGATATGCGATGCGTGAGTTGTAGAGTGAGCTGGAAAATCTTTTAGAAGATTTAAAATATTTGACACATGATCAGAAGAGCTAGAAAGTTTCAAAAGTTGGGAAACTAGGAAATTTTCAGGAACTAGGTATTGAAAACTGACTATTTATTTAAATAGGTATTACACATTAACACCAGGAGATATTCAGAAAATTTCAAAGTTTATGAAACGCAAGGGAAAAGAAATGTCAGGAAAAATTCTACTTTAAGCTAAAACCAACAACATAAATTAATTATCGACCAACTTTTTTGTATTTCTCGACTTTCACACTGATCTTCCAACTTTTTAACAATTGTTTCACATCTTCTCAATTATCAAAAATCGAAATTTTATTATTTATCGTTAAAATTAAAGAATAATCACAAAAAATTGAAAACTCTTCAGAGAATTAGGAGACACGAAGAGTCTTTTGACAAGACGAATTAGGTGGCATAGAACGGTCGATTAGGCCGTTTAACGACATTTACAATTTCTCGAGGTGTTCTTTCCTGTTGGAGAGACTTTATTTCCCCTTTGGAGAGAAGAGAGAGGTTATCGAGTTTCGGAGCGTGCGGAATAGCTGGTTTAGGATCATTGAGTGACCGTTCGCTGGACGGCGTGTGACGTTGGGCAAATATTATGAGAGGCAATGAAGCCTCCAAAGCAAACACAGCGGGAACCGTGGACACCATAGGTACCGGCAACGAGGGCTCGAGTCTTTGGGATTTCGACCCGTGTCACGGGATTACTAGTTTTAACGGAGATCGCCGATTTAATCTTCGACGTTTCTACACCGCTCCTCGCTTCTAAACCTCTTATTTAAAATCGTTGATTGTATGCTGCTATCGAAATTTTTGACAGTTGTCTTACAGAGAAAAGGAAATTACAGAAATATGTATGTTGAGAGTAACGTGTTAAGTTAACATTTAATAAGAGAGATTTCACGTGAACAGTTATACAGATGATTGTGCCAAGGATTTTTAATCTATCATACATTTTGCAATTTTTAAAAAGAGGAAATTGTAGAAATATGTAAAAAAAATATATTGTCTAATTTAGTGTTATAAAAGTTATTAACGTTATAAAGTTATTTAATGTTATAAGTTATTAATGTTATAAAAGTTATTAATAGATATACACAATAATTGTTCTAATTACATTAATAACGATATTAAAAGTATAAATTATTACTCTCAATTTCATAATACAATATTAATTTTTTATTTATTAATACAGTATCTTCATTTAATATTTATTTAACATATCTTTATTTTTATATTTTTTATATTATATTCTTTATTAATAATAATATTAATTTTTCAATATAATTCTCTTTAGTATAATATCTTTTAAATGGAAAAATTGTTTTAACTTCCCTAAGGAATATCTTGTGATACATATACTACTGTTTTTCTTCCGTCGTTTACACGTCTTCTTTTTTTACAGTGTTAAAAACTGTAAAATGCAGAATGGATATGCCTAGCCCAATTAGATTAATCAGAGCAAAGCGATGACACTGATTCTGATGAAACGTAGGGGCGTTCCTCGGGCAGGTCAAGCAAATCACGAACCTTGAAATTGATACGTGTTCCACGCGAAAGGCACGTCGCGGTTGCCCAACTTGCGTTTTAATTGCCGTATGAGCACTTGATTCCCTCGTCTGATAGGGGTCTGACCCATGCAAAGGGGTTTACCAGTGACCCACTGGGCTTTTACAAAGGTCAATCCTATCCCTCGGACGCTTCCCAGGAATTTCTATTCTTTGCACGAGCGACCACTGTTCTCTCTAACATACCAGCCAGCGATATTCGACGCTTCCTTTCTCCAACAATAGCCATTTCATATTTTACACTTTTGTCCATCGTTATCTCATTTTTTGAGCGACGTGCCGATTTCAAGCAATATTTTTTCTGACAGTCACGAATCACGGATTTGACACGACTTCTACATATTTTAAATGTTTCAAGCATCGGGGAAGGTTTGCGCAGCCTTTTTCAAATTTTAATCGACAAATACAATGCACGATGCAGTTGAATAATTTTCAATACTTTGTTTCGTATGTTATGAAAAGTTGAACGTTTTACATTTACAAGTATTTACGCTGTGTGTGCAAAAGTTTCTATTAGCAAATTTCTATGTGTTTCTGTTGATACTAAAATAGCAAGCGTGTAATTTAATATCATGAAATTCATGGTGTTGAAAGAATATCACGATATTAAAATTAATATGAAAACATCAAAAGTACTTTATTTTCAACTATCTTGCAACAACTAAACAATAACCAAAATCAGTATCCAATACATTAAAGTACTGTCAAATAATGTTGTTTAAGACTATGAAATTCATAATGTTCAAAAAATATTACAATATTAAAATTAATATTATAAATAATATTAAAAATACTTTATTCGCAACAATAACTGAACAAAAAAAAGAGAATAAAATCAGCATCCTGTTGGGACTAACAATAAATAATTTCTTCAAACGCGCAAGTTAAAATTCTACTTTAATAGTAGAATTCAGTCTCGTTCTTGTACACTGCAGCGAGAAGTGGCAGTAATTTCTTCAGTCGCACGCCAATGCGACGAAAGCAGACGAAAAAAATCAGATGAAAGCTCTGGTTTCATTGGCGCAAGGGTGCTAGGATTGACCTAAAGTGTTTCTATTTGCCGATACCGCCATCGGGGAGATCCGCTAATAATTCGACGTCTTACTGTTTGCCAAGAGGCTTTGCCCTCGTTCCACTTTTTATTGTGTTGACCCGGCTCGCGATTTTTCCATTCAATTTCTCGGCTCGCTTTCGCCGATGCCGAGAATCGGGAATAACCGTCTGTTTATCGAACTGTCGCGAATCGATTGCATTCAGGGGGAGGAAAAAAAAGGGTACGCCCTCGAGAGGATTTGGATTTTCAGTTAGTTCAGTGGATTCGTAAGATTTGAAGTTATAAATGATAGGCGCATAAAATTTTATTTTAATCTTTTATCAACGTTTTTTATAACGTAAAGTTTAATTATAATTGCAAACTTATTTTGTTAAGTAGACTTATTTTGTTAAATTATTGGCAATATTATGACATTATTAATATTTGGATTAGTTAGGATTAATTAGGTTTATTCGTATCAATTGTCTTTCTCTCCCTTCTTCCGTGCCCCCCGTTAATTCTGTCGGATATGATTTGTTAAGCTTGACAGTGCCAAGTTTAAATATTCAGTAAAATGTGACAGCTCAAAGTTCAATACAATATTCTGTTGTTGTCTGAATTATTAATATTCAACTACGGTATATTCGAGAAATTAGTTCCTTCACAATTCCTTCTGTAATTTATTTCGTATCTTCCATATGAATTATTGAAGTTTAACTAGGACCACGAAAAGTGTTCAAAGAATGTTCAAAGTACGAATTTTTATGTACTTCTTAAATATGGAATACAATCGCAATCATGCAAACATTTAAACAAGATTCAGTTTATAATTCCTCTTGTAATTTTTAACATTCAACAAATTATACAAATTGAATATCACTATAAATATTCGAAGAATATTAAAAAAAGAAAAATAATAAAAACGGACAAATTTTGTTAATATATCGTTTGTTTTCGTAAAGATATCGCCAGAAAACTAGGTGCGCTAATGCTTTTTGCTCGACTCCATTTGAGCGTCCCGAGGGACATTTTTGCACAATTATACAATAGCACAATTTATCTCCTCAAATTTTATCTGATCCCAGTTATATCATAAGTCTAGTGTCCTCACAAATCCAAGTCACAGGATTATATAACAGTCTCAGGTCTCAAACCGAAATGTTTGGCGAACGGGTTACTTCGTTCAGTCAATCCTCTAATGTCCCCACGGATGGGTAATATCCTCTAAACGGTATTTTGCAGGGGTAATCAACAATTGTGCGCTCTGCAAGCCGTCCAGCAGTTTAGTGTACGTTTGGCGGAGCTTCAGTGCGCGTTGCGGAGGGACAAGGATACCCTCGCTGTTTTGGACGTGGCATTACAAGCAGGAGCTACTTCGGAGGTTGCTTCGTCCGTTCGTCACGTCGCTAGGCTGCTGTCCGAGAAACAGGACATGAATTGTCAGGTAAGCTCGATCAGTTGTTTGATTTATTCGCGATTTTTGCGGTAGCGGCGAATTGATTAAGTTGGACATCTGTTTCTAACACTTTAATTCTCACAGCTCATGTTTATGTTTCTATACACATATATTTCTTGGGTCGCTGCAGATGAAATAATGAAATTAATGTTTCAGTGTCTGCATATATATACAGACATTGAAACATTAATTTCGTACATATATATGTATGAAAATTAATGTATATGTATGAAAATTAAATAAAAATCCACAGTCTAGTAATAATTATAAAATTGTTTCAATGTATCTAGAGAGTTGAAACATGATTATATGTACTACTACTTTCAAGTAGTATTAATCAATACTATTATATATATAGATATATATATTTCTTGAAAGTAGTATTAATCATGTTTCAACTCTCTAGATATATTGTGAAACAATTTTATAATCATTACTAGACTGTGAATTTTTATTTAATTTTCATACATGCTTAGGGCACAATCTAAATAGAAATATTATACTTTATTTTTGATATTTTATATATTTTTATATATTGCATGCATCTGTGGTCTAATTATTACAATTAGAATATATCTAATCGATCATCATTGGTAAGTTTGGTGATCCAATTGTTTGGTGATCTACATTTGTTCATTATACTTTTATCGTAACGTGATATTTTCTAAAAGTTAAATCTACTATTTACGTATTAATTTTTTATTTATCATTACGTAATAAACATCCATATTTGAAAACTGTTTAATTTCTAGTTGATTCGTAACATGATCACAAACTTAGTTCTTTCAAACCGATTATCCGAAAAATCCGAGAAATTTGATTAATTGACGTTCTATTGTGTTGTGATAACGATATTGCATTTAACTTTGTTGCATTGTTTATTAAATTTTCATAAACTGTTCCGTTTAAATGGAACTTGAAAGCTTAAAGTACTACTTGGTGAAACGAGTGAGGTTAGTAATCGTAGAAAATGTATGAACAATAAAATTTTTCAGTGCCGCGTGAACAGCCTCT
The DNA here is from genome assembly GCA_030673865.1 of Melipona bicolor. Taxonomy (NCBI): domain Eukaryota; kingdom Metazoa; phylum Arthropoda; class Insecta; order Hymenoptera; family Apidae; genus Melipona; species Melipona bicolor. The sequence goes on from JAHYIQ010000029.1 coordinate 1,558,357, forward strand.
GAAGTGATTTCGCTAAAACGGGGAATGTATCGTAACGTTTTATATCGCGAAAATCTGGATCTCTGTAACATCCGTGAAAAATGTGTTAGTCAACGTACCAAAAATAGATCATTTTTCTATCTATTCCAGTTTATGCAGTTGATTAACGTGGCTTCTGAGCGATTCATTTTTTGATACACTTAAAGTAAAAAAAAAAGAAATCGTTTAGAATAGAAGAAACAAATTTCTGTTAAATAAGGAACTCAAAAACACTACATACGATTTTTCACTATTCTTTAATGTATTTAAAGCAAGAACAATTAAAATTCAAACCAAGCAAAATTGGAAATCAAGTTTTACATATTTCTCTTCATGAAGAAGAAAGAATTTTAAAAACACGAAAAAATTTAATACGTGTAGGACGAAAAAGAAAAGATTTTTCACTATTCTTTAACATATTTAAAGCAAGAACAATTAAAATTCAAACCAACCAAAATTGGAAATCAAGCTTTACATAATTCTCTTCATGAAGAAGAAAGAATTTTAAAAACACGAAAAAATTTAATACATGTGGGACGAAAAAGAAAAGATTTTTAAAAACGATTTTTCGCTATTCTTTAATATATTTAAAGCAAGAACAATTAAAATTCAAACCAACCAAAATTGGAAATCAAGCTTTACATAATTCTCTTCATGAAGAAGAAAGAATTTTAAAAACATGAAAAAATTTAATACGTGTAGGACGAAAAAGAAAAGAACGTTTCGTTACTGTTGTTTCGTTCAATTTGTTAAAACTGAATTAAACAGAATTGAAAGTGATTCTACGTGTTGAGAGGCACGATCGCACGATTTCAAGAACGCAGCAAAATATTCATCCGCAACACGTGCGTCGACGAAAGTTATCCTCGAATCGGCTAGAAAATTGTGTTTCTTTGTACGATACGTACGAGCGGTCGATCGAGTCGAATATTGTTCGATTCCATTACCAGCACGTACGTGTACGTCTGGTTACGTGTGACGATTAGAGGCATTGAAACGGTTAAAGAGAAGAATCGAGAGAGGCCTGCGAGGGACGCCAAGTGCGAGCCGACCGATTTGCATCGTGATCCACGTCTTCCCTCGGATAATGGCTATCCCGCAACTCAACCTCGCTTCTTTATCCTTTTCCCACATCGATCGTGTCTTCCCTTCTTTATTTCCCTGCTTATGACGGCTATTACCGCTTCCACGGTCTTTTCAAAAAATTCACCGTTCTATCTTTTTTTTTTCATGGATGAGAATTGCTTTGTCTGAGAAAATTGTGCGAAACTTGAAACTGACGAAGTTCTTTTCGTTTTTACTTTTCATATTTGTTACGTTAGGTTCTTCATTTATTTCTAAAGGTTCTCTTGAACGTAGATACTTGATAATTGAACTGAAATTAACTCATTTTAATATTTAATTTAAATTGATGCAAAGTAACATATAATTTGATGGAAATCTTGAAAACAATGTTAACAAGAGAAGCAGTAAATTGGTGAAGTTCTTTGACGATGGAAATTAGATCGAGAACGACCAAAATAGGATTAAATATTATTTTAATTTATTATAATAATCGTCAATTGTATCTGTTGTCAATTTAATATAAAATAGTACATACAATTTCGAAGAAAATCTGACAGAATATGTTGGAAAGAGAAATTTTGCACGTCAGCGGAGATTTTTTTTCCACCAAGTTTTTCTCCAATTTGCAAAATTTTTTAACGATAAAAAAACGTAGCAAGGTTAAATATGTTTTCAACTTCCCCAATTCTTTTTCACTATTAATCACAAATTGTGTTTCTTGTTACCATAAAAGCGACTAAATCTAATTTATTACTTAATTTAATGTAAAACAGTATGTAATTGAAGAAAAAAAATTTTGAACGCAGTATTTTCTTTCGTATTTTTCTCAAATTTGCGAAATCTTTTAACGATCGGAAACAACGTAGATCGAATCGGAAATAACCGAAAGATCAAATATTGTCCGAACCTTTTTGTAATTATCAGTGATTGTTGGTTAGAAATCGCATCTGTTGTCGCTAATGTGGAAACGAGGGAACCGTTGGTCAATCGTTCAGACGATATTTCCACGGTGTCCTTGATTTTCAATCGGTTAGATAGCTGGTAGCAATTATTCAATGTCGTTGGATGGGGTAACGGTTCCCGTGGGCATCACTTGTGTGCATAAAACCATTTCCCCGCTTAGATTGCCTGAGCGCAAGAACTCTGGGGATATCGCTCTCGTAAGGAAGGCGAGATTATAAGGCGAATCATGTTTATTGGTTCGTCTTCTGCTCCGTGAAAAAAAAAAGAAAAAGAAAAAGAAAAGAAAGGAAACCTTCTTCTCAACTCTGTGTTCTTCAAGCAAAAACTTCTCTCGGTGAAGGGTCTTCTCTCAAAGGAATTGAAAATCTACTGTCTAATTTAAAATCTAACTTATTCTTTCTCGCTATTAATTCGAATGTCATTTGAATTGTTAAATTCGACATTTCTAGATTATTAATCATCATCGCATTTATATTAGGTTAGCATATTATCAATTGTTGAGACTTTTACTTGTATTATCGATTACAATTTAAGAACAAAAGTGTGTCTTCATTTTGTCGTCTGCTGAATAATCTGTAAAAACATCTCGTAGAATAATATGAATGATACATTTTGAAAGTAATATAAATGCTTCGAGCATATGAAACAAATGAGAGTCCAAGCTTATCATTGTACGATTTCTCTCCACAAAATTATAAGTTTATTAATATTAACTTTGTCAGAGTCACCGTACATACGTAAGTAATCTGCTTTCACGAATTATAAATTTCCCAATTGTAAAAACATCTGGCTAATGAAAAACGACTCGACCGACAGATTCAGTTATCGTACCTTTCGATTACAATCAATTTCCTCGGTTGGGCCGAGTAATTAGGAGCAGCGCAGAGAATCGAAAATCAGAGACGGCGCGATATGTTAAGTCGAGCAATCACACGGAACCAGTTTATTCTAATCGCGTAGCGGCGAGGGGGAAAAATGAGGAACGTCGACGTGGAAATATCGCGTGGCACGGGTGGCACGTTTCCTTGACAAGCGGAACACGGGGCCAGGCCAATCGGAAGTCGTGATAACAGACCTGCCACCTGCTTCACCTCGAGCTACTTTTCTCCTTAAGTCCATAAAAGCGCGGAGGCGAACGCCGGCGAGGCCGAGACCTTGCCAAGAGATTTACTCTATATGCAAATGTAAGACGGATATGGTGGAAATAGGGGGATGCGATGGCGTTTAACCGAAACACGATATCGACAAGTGTCATCTGTCAAACGTACCCTCTAATCTGACCCTCTCTCCCCCCTTCTCTCTTCTTCCCCTCTTCTGCCAGGAAACTACCACTATTTACACACCGTGTTGTCCCTCTTCTTCCTCAACAATTTGCGTTTATTGAGCGAGCTGTGTTCTTGCGACGATTAAACGAGCAGTGAGCTTTGACTGGAAAGGGTAGAAGAGAAATTTTGAGACGAGAGTGGGATTTTATATAGTAATGCTGTAATTTGGACAGAGTAGAATTCGTATGCAAATATTGGATCATGAGTGTAAAATGAAAATAGGTTGTAGAGACAAATTTGGAATTTAGGCACGAATTTTGAATCTTTGAAGCGTTAAATGAAAGTATTTTGGACATTGAGGGATATTTTATATAATGTTGTAATTAGATTAGATATTTATGTAATGTAATTTAGAAGACAAATTTTGAATTTTTGAATACCAATTTTGAATTTTAAGTTTTGGATGTTGAGATAGAATGTATATTTTATATAATGTTGCAATTAAATTGAATATTTGCAGAATGTTGCAATTAGATTGGATATTTATATGGTATAATTTGGAAACAGTAAAAGGCAAAGAAAGTAGTTAGAATTAAAATAAGTTTTGGATGTTGAGATAGAATGGATATTTTATACAATGTTGTAATTAAATTAGATATTTATGTGATGTTGTAATTAGATTGGATATTCGTATGATGTAATTTGGAAAATGCAGAAGATACATATTGAGTTTTGAACCTTGAGTAAATCTTTGAATAGTGAAGTAATTTGGATAATCGGTAATCGAAGATTGAACTTTTAATACTTGCTAAATGTAAAATTGTGATGATTAAGTAATTAAAATCTTCCTCTATAGAAATTTTAAATTCTGTCTAGTGTTTGAATTAATTTAAAAACTTGAAGCCACATTCTTCATTTTGGCACTAATTATATCTATAAGTTATTATTATACCTTTTATTCCTTTAATTAGCTTCAATTCCTGCCTGTGTTAACTCTTAATTGATATCATTGATCCATTCGAAAGTAAAACAATTTTGCGTTAAATTATTTAATTCTGGAACTTTTAATTTAATTTCATTAAAGTACTGAGAAAAATTGAACCTTGTATGTTTTTAATAAACATAAATTCTAATGTCATATATAATCTGACCTAAAGATACTATTCCATCTACACATTTAATCACAATTTGAATTAAATTCTTGCTTCTCCGTTTCAAATTCCCATCAATTTCTCTTTCTTCTCTTTACGAGAATCACCATCCTCTAGCAATAAATTGTAACCCAAAAGATATCAAAATTCTTCCATTTTTTCATCATCAAATCTCGAACGAACAAAGTAGCTACCTTCTTAAAAAAAGAGTGAGGGAGAGAGAGAGAGAGAGAGAGAGAGAGAGAGAGAGAGAGAGAGAGAGAGAGAGAGAGTACTGTAAAGAAAGAGAGCAACGCGAAACGAGCTGTTACCTTCACAACTTCCAATTGTCCCCGTGCTTATTTCGCCTGTCCGGAAGACGTATGGCTCGCGACGCGATATTTTTACCCTAACAAAGGCAGGAAGGTGCCTTGCTCGAGGCAACCAACCCCCGTGGCTCGGCCTACCGAACGTCGTAACAGAGAGCAGCATTGCAGTCGTTCCTTTCGCCAGAGCGAGCTCTCAGTTTCCAGACCGAGTATTCAAAGTCGCGTCAAGACGGAATAATCCGCTCGGTTTCGTCGATCTACGACACTCGTGGGGATAATTTCATGCACAGAACGTTACATCTTTCTTTCCTCCTCTTTCCGATACGACCCTTTACTCGAGTCAAACAAACGCGTTTCACCGCTCGACAAAATGCTCGACATTAAGATTTTCCACCTTCTTCGGGGGGTGAAAGAGAAAGAAGGAAGATGCGACGATGAGACGAGAGGAACGGATAATGGAAGAAGGAATTGCGATTGGAGCGATAAAACCAACGGGGACAATTCGAGATATGGAACAGTAATAGTTCCACCGCGACTTGTGTTTGTTTCCGGGGGTGAACAATGTGCAACAATTAATCGTAATTTTATAGATCTTTCTTGTTTCTAGGCTTTCTTTAATTTCCTTTTTTATTGGTTTTTTGGTTAATTTGAAAGTTTTTATATGTATAGAAATTGTTTAGTTTTTTGTTTGGATATGCATAAAATTTTTGAAGGAATGAATTGTAAGAGAGGATAAGAACATAATCTTGATTTTAAGTTGTACTGTCATTAATTTTTTGTTATAGAATTTATCGTTGCAAGAGAATGTAGACTTAATTTGACTCATCCAACAATGTCTTATAATTGCAAAACATTAGAGAATATACTTTTGATATTCGAACTTCAAACAGATGTTTGCATTCATTGCTGATATTCTAATTTTGCATTATACTATTATTATACCTTCATTAATAGTCAACTTGATTATAGTTATATACTAAAAAAAAACTGCACGACTTGTACCCCAGTGCGATTCGTCTCACTGAAAGGCCCAGAAGCAACTGTTCTGACTAGGAAATGAAGACGACTTTTTTGCCATAAAATTTTATTGACGTGCAAACATTTGAATCGATACAAAACAAATTACAAGCGCGATCGCTCAGTACCAGACAACGCTACTCCTACTCGAGGTCTACCCCACGCCCCCTCACGAATCACGTGATCCAATCACTAATTTTCGTTGCATTAGCGTTGCACCTGAAGAGGCCCGATTTTCTGGGTTACCCCCGCTAAAATCACTTTCAGTGATAAAAAGTATCTTTAATATTTTAACATGAAAGTACATCAAAACAAAACTATTAATTAAAAATGAAACATGAACATCAATCTCATTTTGTCTCCTGTATTCAATTATCTTTCAGTCTTCTTTAAAACAAAATAAACGTCGTCAAATTTCTCCTAAATTCCACCAAACCACCGTCTTGCATTCCACATAGTCCAAAACTCGATTTCAGCCCTCCTCCTTAATTCTCTTTAAACGAGCAACATCGAACAAGGAAACCACGCGATTCATTTTACATACATATTTAATCTTCCGCGAAGAGAGATGCGAAGCTTCATTGTTCCACGTTTTTTTTAACCCCGGAACGAGACCAAACATCGTTCCTGCGAAGCGAACATTAAATTCTGGAGTGACCGTTGGCCGAGGGCGAAGGAAATCCATAAATTTTGATAGGCGTTAAATAAAATATTAGCGAATAGGAAAGACGGGCATCGTGGACGGATATGAGGGGTCGGAGAGGGTTTTAGGATCACACACATAGGAGAAGAGTCGCCATTGGGAGGCGTTTGGAGTTGGCTACCTCAGGACCAGCGGCTCCCCAGGGAGCCTGGATCGTTAATCGCCCGAACGATTCCCTTTCGACTCACGTACGGGAATGGCCCGTGGAATCAGCGTAAAAATACAAATTTAATATCGCTGCCGGAACGGTCGGCTGACCAGTTGTAGCCGCCGGATATACCGGTGTCGACGAGCGCCACTCTTTCTACGTGGACTAAAGGTTAAGAGGCCGAGCCGCTTGATTAGCACTTCCGGTCAGGCAACTCAAGGAACTGCAACTATTGTTTGCTTACAGTTGTTCACTTTTTGGAAAATTGTATTTTTCTTTTTTTAATCGTATGTTGCGATGTTTCGATTAGATTTTTCATTTTATATTTTTATTTGACGTTTATTTAAATTTGATTTCTTTTTTTTTTGTATGTCGTTTATTTTTAAATACCGCTTTGACGTTTTAGTTGGATTTCTTGATTTATATTTCTGTTTCAAGTTCATTTAAATGCTGCGAGATTTTTGTATATCGGTGTAATTTTTTTTAGATATTGCTTTTGGTGTTTTTACTTGTATTTTTATTTTAGGCATGTTTGATTTTTTTTCATTAGAAAAAGTAGTTTTTTTTAGTTATTTTTCTTTTTTTGTTCGTTTTCTATTGTTTCTTTTTATTATATTCTGGTACTTTGATTACTTTGTTTCATATATTTTCAAGTTCTAAATAACTTGAACTTTGATAATTTTTAATTCTAAATAACTTGATATTTGATAATTTTTTAATACATCAAAAATATTTTCCAAATCTTTGTGGTTTTGTATAGATCTAAAATTGATATTGATTAAAATAATAATAAAATAATTTTTATTCACTATTATCATTGTTATACCATCTTTTTACATGGATCGTTCTTTATATTTTTTTAATTTCTTTCCATATCAATAAAACATTTTTAAATACCATTTATTTCATCAGTTGATTTTGTACCGTAGAAACAAGTTACAAGAGTATTGATATTTGTACCTATTCGAACGACATACGAGTGAATTAAGGAAAAAGAAATTGATCATATTCATATTTCATGATTATTCTCTTCTTAGATAAACTTGTAAAAATCATTTGTTACAAGATATTGAACGTTGGTCGTGCATCCAAGTAATAAAATTGAGAAATTCGACACAAAGTGCTGTTAATCAGTCCAATTTCAGAGATACACGCGTGAAATTATATTTAAACAAATCGCGATAATTAATATTCAATTTCCCAGTAATAACACACAACAGTATCAACGTGTTGACGTTGTAAATTTTACCGTAAAATTTCGTCTGAGAAAATAACGAAGAACATCTGCTTCAAAGAGGAGAAAAAGGGATATAACCGCAAATTTATGTAACGCGATATCTCGAATTAACAGGAGACAGGAAAAAATTGCTGGATCAATTATCGTTGCCCCGATCAATTATCATCTCCGTAATACCCAGGTTTTACTTTTCACGTGCAATAACTCAACACACAAACCACTCCGCATTTAACCGCGTGAACCTTCCACGGAGGTTCACCTCTAACGTTCACCTCGTTCGGGATCATCGATGCTTCGACAACGATTTTATCTCCTCTATCTGACTGCCCTTTCGATCGTTACATTAGTTTCATTCCCGTCGCCAAGTCCTAATTATACTCGCCGATCGAATTAGATGGATCTAATTATAAGATCCGATGGAAACAATTCGTAAGCTTCGAACGAGTGTTCTCTACATCATTGCGATACTTGTGCATTATTTTCCGTGAACGAAGATATTTTAATGCTGTTCTTATGTTTGTGAAGAAACCTGCTACAAATGCTGCTTCTTACAGAAGAACTAAAACTTAATCACTATGTGATATGATAATATGTTATAATTGTATAATATAATATCAATAATCATTTTTGGATAATAGAACATGATCACTTTTCTGATATTAAATTATACCATTTATTCCATTTAGGAATGTTATACATTTTTATTGAAACAGATTCTTTTGTACTTCAAACTTTCGTTTATTTTAGTATAGGAAAACACATCTTTGTTTCTTCATTTTTGTTTCTTGCTCTTTATTTTTCTCATTCTCAAAAGAAACGTTGATCTGTTATTGAATTTAAATAATGTTCTCAATTTGATAGATTAAACTTGATAAGTATAATTTCTTACATATTCCATGTTGCTTTTTTTTCGTAAAATCTTGTATCTTATATTTAATATTTTAATATTCCTTTTGTAATTATAAAAAACAGGCGAAACATCTAAGAACAAATATAAAGTATTATACTTTTACTAAATAATAAAGAAGTGTAACCCTTTTTATAAGGGTTATTTCTATGTATATAACCCAACTAGAACCTAAATAAAAATTTGTGTCATTTACTAAGTATTATAATAAGTTTTCTATCTTTAATGCTCTATATATTTTTATATATTATATAAATTGTGTGCATTTCTGCATCTTCAAATTTCTAATGAATGTATAAAAATCTGCAGTCTTAGTTAATCATAGCTATTTACTCTAATTTAATATCTGGAAATTAATAGTTGTTATAAATAAGTCGTTGAATATTTTAATGAAACGATAAATAAACGGTATATAAAATTCACAAAATGTAGATATATGGATGTATAAATTTCAAGTTGCGCGATATTATAGAAAGTTTATTACTATATAAAGTTAAATCTTCGAATAGAATTTGAGTGAACTGTATTTGCAGCATTTTGAAAGTAGATACCTTGATACCTTTAAGAAAATCGGAAACGTGTTGCTAATCTTAACATATAGAATTCTGGTCACGGCCGATGCGTGTTTTCCATTAAAGAAAGATAGATTCTTATGAATGTATGCATTTCAGATGTTTCATTCATAGTTTCTGTCATCATTCATCAACGATAGTTTGTCAGAACTGTTTGCATTCAGTGACTGTAGTTACAAGAATAGCATTTTACTCTGAAAGCACTAATATATTTTACTTAGAATTCAAAGAATTCAATTCTTTTATAATAATTTCTACATAGAAATTCTACACAGAATTTATATTTTTTACTCTATCATTACAATACAATCATACTACATACAAAACATTAGAAGAATATGAAAAGCACTTCATTTGTGTTTAACCCTTAGCATAGTAAGTAGCACGCACCAAGTATTATGATCATTATGTATTTTACACTTTCAGGAAATATTTTGCAATTTCTCACAAAATTAAAAATAAAATGCGAATCCTTTTTATAAACACTTTTAAAAAATATAAAAATTTCAAAGATATAAACTCTCCAAAAGATTTGAGATAAACAACAAATTAAAACAGTATAGTTGTATTGCCTTTTATTTTATTTTCTTACGATGTAAATTTTTTAGAAAAGAAAGCAAAAAAAAAAGAAAATTTAGTGTAAGAATGACTCCCAATCTTCTTTATCCACGCATCATGCTTCAGAATGTTAAAACTTGTTCCCAAATGAAAACATTTGAAATAAAAAATAAAAAATCCTCTATTTAGTAGTGCTTCAAATAACTTTATTATATAAAAATAGTACTTCATGTACCTGTAATTTTTATGTATATCATTAAAGGACTAATATCCAAATAGAAAGAAATTCACACTTTGGATGTTACGAGTACTGTACATTGAATATTTTGTACATTCTTAAATATTACGTGCATTATGTGCATTTTTGCATCTTCAAACTTCCAATAAATTTTCAATACAAAAACCCGTAGTTCAGTAATAGTAAATATATCCCGGTTGGGTATAAATCATTATCTTTACCAAATCATTCATCTACAGGCCAATATAATGTGCTAAAAGTTAAGAAAGAATCCTACACGCAACACTGTATTCACACTCAGCCTTCAGAGAACCCAAAAGTTACAGAGAAGTCTCTCAAACAAACAAAAGATCCAACGACCGTCGCTCTTGACCAAACTCTACCAATGCTCGAGAACGAAATCGAAACCGTTCTATCGCGTGGCTCGTACTCTAAGAAACCTTCGACCTAATCCTCTGTCCACCATCTCTATGACGAGGCGATATATCCCAAAGTTCGGCGTACCAACGTCGAAAGGGAGAAAAGCAGGAATAAAGCAGAGAAACAGACCGAGAGGAGAGTATAGAGTCCTGTTACCGTAGGACGCCCTAGACCGGAAATAAGGAATTCTCGCAGTTTTCTTCCACGTGATTGGTCCTCCGGGCAACGTGGATTTCGTCTAGAGACTCACTTCGTACCTGCTATCCGCTATACAAGAGTATACCGACTTATATATAGGTTAGGTTGAAGGTTGCTACTTGGTATGCGGATCGCGCTTTTCATTACCGGAGGCTCTCCCTCCCCCCTTCGGCTCCTCGCTGCAACAGCCTAAACCAACCCTCTGCTCTCCCGTGTTCGCCTTCTCTCCACCCCTTTTCGCTCTCGTGTCTTTGTCCTTGTCTCGTGGTATTCTGAGTGCTTTGATATTTTTTTCAATGTTATTATTGTTGATGTTATAACACGAAAAAACGAGACTGAACTTCGGTACAGGCTGTCCTTGGTTCCAAAAACTACATTCCACGAGTTTAAACAAGAAAAGAGCGTCGCTTAAACATAGGTTGTTTTTTAACGCTTTGTTGAAAAGTTATAAACAAAAGTGTGGAATTTAAAGGGAAGAGTTAATCGATATTCAGTTTTGAAACGTGTGAGCTATGTTTATTATTTGTAAAGTCGTATACCGTGTAACTTTTTTCTTTTATTTTCTATCATTTTTTTTTTATTTTCTTGATTCATTATGCAAATTTTCGGGGGACGATAATACGTGTCGTGGCTAATAGGGATTGTTAATGATGATTGGAAGAAATTACAGATAATGAATTTAGTGATGGAAATAAAGATTGAAACATGATTATATTGAAATTAATATTTGAATTCAGATTCTCAAGGACTGTTTGATTGTTAATAATGAATGGAAGCTTTAGATAAAAATTGTTGTTCTACTTATTGTATTCCAAAAAAAAATTTAAAAATAAATTTATTTAAATGTTATAAGCAAAGTTTCCTGAGTTTCATAGTATTTTTCTTAAAGAGTCTTTTTTAACAGCTCATATAATAATTTTAAAACGCTCTACAACCGTAGCAAAGAATTTTAAAAGTTCATTCTCGTCTTGAAAAGAGAGAAAAAAACAGATCTACTCAGATTAATGGCTTTTTTTTAGGAAGGTCATATGTCAGCCTGTCAGTCTCAAAGTTAAGAGTAATTCGATCGAACACTTGAAACCTGTGTCCCGTCTAAGATTTATTGATCCTAGGTCAAAAACACTATAAACTCTTCAGTTCAATCTCTACGTTATTAGATTAAAAGTTCTATCATAATCTGTCATTTCTCGTATTGACAAATTTAACGACGTGTAATTGCGTTCGATATTCAACGCTCAATTTTTATACTTGAAAGTTGAGAAATCTTGGAAAGGCACGGTTCAGACGACATGGTACGCCCCTGTGGATTCCGTCTGCTTCCTTTCTCTCACTCACCCTATCTTGCTATCCCCTCTTCCTCCATATAATCGTCTTATATGCCTTCCGGTTGCCCGCTGGCAATAACCAACACTGGATTATGCAATATTCGATATCGTATTCTCTCGGGGTGTATTTGTACCTATCAGCATCTCGTGATCTAATCAGCGGCACGGTTTAAGCACATCCTTTCGTGATTTTCTCTGCAGTCGATCGATAGAAACTAGAACAACGAGCGAAATGATGATTTTTTTCTTTTTGCTTGAAATTGTAGCTAAATTGATTAATCATTTAGCAGTGTTTAACGCATAATATAAAATAATATGTTAATAATATGCAATGATATATTTATGCACGTACGTGTTTACTAACGTTAAAATTCAGTATAGTCACTTGCAATAATCAAACTGATAAATTTCCAAAACTTTCTTTTACCTTTTATGGAATAATTAGTTTAACTTATTCTTACATTATCTAGGTTTGTCAAATGCATATTTTTACGGATATTGTAAAAAACATGGAACTTGTTTAATAAATTGTTTCATCCGTTAAATAATTATCAAATTTCCTTCGTTGCGCCCATAAGAGGTAATTTGACTAATTACGTAATCCCAAAATAAAACGAGCGAAAGTTCACTCGTAAAGTGACCGAATGTAAAAAATTATGAAACAAATCCATCCATTCCATCGCGTCCATAGAAACAGCGATTCGCGTGAAAGTACACAATCGGCCAATTACGCAATCCCAAAATAAAGCTCGAGTCGAAGGAATTTAACAAAAGCAACAAACCGAGAAGAAACAGAAGGCAAGCTTCGGAATGAAAACTGAACGCTCGAATGGTTCTTGTTGCAGAACGGTGGGACGGTGCTGAAAGACTCGACGACGGAGGAAGTGAGCGGTGGGGTGTCAGCGAAATTCGGTGACTCGCCACCGATCAGTCTGACGCAGGAAGGTGGCTCGCTGTCCGACAGCGGCATTTCCGATAGTGGCAGCGAGCAGGAGCTGAGCGAGCGTGAGCGTAGATTGGCCGCCCTTCGTCGACTGACCCGTAGTCTGGAAAGTCAACTGGCGCCCGGAAGCGAGGCCCTCGTCGAACTCCTGAAACGCGTCGAGGACGCGGAAACGGAGCTCCGGGATCTTCAGAAACAGTGTCGAGAGCTGATTGTACGCACCGCCGCCAGCGTCGAGGCGCGTGCTGCGAAAAGGACTAGCAATCAAGTTCATCACTTCGTGGAGTGAGTACTGTGTTCTTTTATCGATTTTGGTATAATTTTGTATTGTAGCAGGTCACATCTTGTGATTCACGTATCCTTTATTATATATATATATATATATAATAAGTAACATATATTGTTATTTATATTTCTTTATTATATATTATATATATTTTCTTTATTATATATATATATATATATATTTTATGAAGCATATTTAAAATTTTAGATCATGTTTGACTTTTAATTTTATGGATTTGGATTCTTTGATCTTAGTTTTGTTTTACTTTCATTTGATTTTTGATATTGTTCTGAATTGGTACCGAGAGGTATTCACTGACATCTTTGATAAATATTTAACGTTTAGTATGAAATTTTTCTTTGGTATATGTCTTATAAAGTGTATTCAAATTCTTGAGCTATATTTTATTTTTATTTAATTCTCTTTTATTCTTTGATTGAATAACATCGAGATATTCATTAATGATGTATTAGGTAAATCTAATTGTAAATTATTAATATTTCGTGTTTATCATAGAATTCTTTATTGTGAAATTAACTGCCCTATTTTGGTAGAAGTTACTAATTTCTATATTCTAAAGTTACTAATTAAGATACATTAGAATTTGCTTTTGTGCTTCACGTAATCTTAGAAAGCTTCACACTCCCGCTTAGAAACCTTATGACAAATTATTTGTTCCAATATAGATTCTATTTATAAAGAGAATCCATAAAGTGTTAGCATATTAACAAGTATTTTTATATAATACACATACAAGTCAGAAATTTCATTATTTCTGATAAAAACGAAATAATGATCGTTAAAAATAAAGGTCTTGATACTTTTGAGCAAGAGAGTACGCAGTCACAAAATTAGCCGACACATATTTTATTACTTAATTCATTTGCTAGCCTACTTCTTTTCGTTGGTTATATAATGTGCAACGTTAGAAATATATTCAAATTGTGTCGAAATTATAAACCTAATTGCACGCAGAGGAAATAATTTATCAAATAATCTCGACCTGCCTTTGAATAAAATATTCTCGTAATTGACTAAATTCCTTAACCTTTAAGTATTAAAATTAAAATAAGCATCGAAATACTGGAGATAACACAATTTTTTTCACTCGCGACGTTAAATTATATTTTTGTATTTTGTATCTGACCATCTCCTTAAACGTAATAATTTCAAAAATATTGAGAAAAACATACGGTCACTTGTTCTTTTTTTTTTATTTTTTTATTTTTATTTTAATTTATTCAAACGTTTCAAGACTTTCGAGGGAATAAAGAATGACTTCCTCGGCGCGCATTCCATTTGCATAACATCAAAATGAGCAGCAAAGAATGAAGGCGTCTATTTAAACGCGGAGACAAGTACTTGCTCGTTCATAATTCTGTTCCCATAACGCGTTCACTCATTTGAATATTAGAAGTTAGCTGCGGATGAATATTTCTCGTGGTAACCGCCTTCGAGACTCGTTGCAAATATATCACATTTATTTTTATTACTAATTATTACTGATGGATATTACATTTGTTTTGCTACTTCTAAATGATTACTAATGAAAATAATATTTATTACAAATTATTTTAATTAAATTTTAAATTTGTATTTCATAAATTTGTAATTTATAATTTCTAGAATATTTAAATTCGTTGTTTTTAATTTCAGAACTCTCGAATGTTATCTTATTCATAATCATATAAAAATTTGGTTCCTTATTTAATTTCTTATATTCCTTATCGGGGTGAAAAAATTTTGTCAGTGGTTAAATTTGAATTTTATTCCTAGTGGTATCAACTCATTCGAAAGCTTAAATAATAATTTATCACAATGTTAGTAGCATTAACTCATTAAAAAGGTAGCAATAATGTATTACGACGTAGTAATTTCATAAAATTATACAAAGATGTTTTATTTATAAAGATGATTTTACCTCGTGTAGCGGGTA
This sequence comes from Melipona bicolor, assembly GCA_030673865.1. Lineage (NCBI taxonomy): Eukaryota > Metazoa > Arthropoda > Insecta > Hymenoptera > Apidae > Melipona > Melipona bicolor. The sequence goes on from JAHYIQ010000029.1 coordinate 1,573,615, forward strand.
TACTAAGATCGGTGATCGTTAAAACGTTCGTTCTCCCTGTTTTACTTTCCTCCCCTAAGCGGATCTGTTTCGTGACCCGCTCTTTCAATCGCAATTACTCCGAATTCCCATTATCACCGCGCTACCTTATTTAACTTTGTTTGAAGGATGCTTTCCTCTTTTTTTTTTATAGTCGCGTTTAATCACTGCACAGTGGCAACGGTAATAGGTTTAGTTTTCGCGAGTGTAGAACGCCGAGCATATTGCATCATAAAAAAAGTTGTAAAAGCACCCTCACTCGCGTCGACTACTCGTGCTTTTTCCTCTCCTCGTTCTTTCTCCTTTTTTCTTTTTTCTCGTTTCGATTCCGAAAACGTTTCGCCTTCCATTATTTTTATTTCTTCCAACGTTGATAGCTTTTTCACTCGCTCTCGAGCGAATCGAGAAAGAATGAGAAATGTGCTGTTTTTCTTTTCTTTTCTTTTTTTGGGTCCGTACGAGAAATTGAAAAACACGAGTTCGTTGCTCGGAAAATTCAGACGTGAATTTTTGATATCGTCGCTGTTGCATCGCTATTGTGAGTGTGCACACATCGGTGTACATCGGTACACTGAAAGCCACTTACCAAAGTGGCAAAATACGGCAACGTGCGTGCTATTTGATTTCCTTGAGAACTTGCCTTTTACTCATTTCCTCGTCCGGCTTTCTCCCGCGGGACGCTATAAATTAATTTGCTTGATTACGGGGACACCTTCAAGTCTCATAGCTGCTCGAAGTTGCCGGTTAGTCGAGTTTGAAATTAATTTAATCTCCGACATGGAAACTAATCTGATTATCATGTATCCAGTAACCACTCGCATTTATTTCGCCCTATCGCGCGAATTTTCTTCGTTTGTTTAATTGTTCTGATTTTCTAATTATATTTGCTCGAGTAAATTCACATGCACGTATATTTACACTGTTGGAAAAGTATGTAGATACTTGTTGTTCTTGTAGAATATATTTTCAATATTGCAAATAATAATGTCAAGATTCCTTAAATATTATTTGAATAATATGTAGCTTGTTTAAATAATACTTGCGTATAGCATCTTTCATCTTCAAACCAAGATTAAACTCTATTATACCAAACTCTCCTCTGATGATAGAAACGATTTTGTCCACTGTGCTACAAACATAAGAAGTTTACAGATTCACATCCAAACTTTACAATTTTTCAATCAAGAAACGATCCAAACCTTCCTCTGATAGTGAAAACAATTGGATGTTTCCTCTATCCATTATGCACCAAGCGTCCACGATCAAACCAAAGGCTAAACTTTTTCAAACTCCATGATTTTTCAACAAGACGAAAACATAAATTAAAATAATTCGTCAAAAAACGAGCCAAATTCTCCTCTGACAATAAAAGAGATTCCATTTTCTTTCATCCAGCATGCACCAAGCGCAAGAATCCAGCGCATTCCAACAACTTTACCAAACCAAAGACTAAATTCTTCCAAACTCCACGACTCTTCAACAAGACAAAAAACGTGAATTAAAAAGATCTATGAAAAAACGAATCGAATTCTCCTCTGACAACAAAAGAGATTCCATTTTTCTCTCATCCAGCATGCACCAAGCGCAAGAAGCCAGCGCAGCATTCCAACAACCTCACCAAACCAAAGACTAAACTGTTCCAAACTCCACGACTCCTCAACATGACGATAGCGAACGAAAATACCTATCGAGAAACGACCTAAATTCTCCTCTGATAATAAAAACAATTGGATGTTTCTTCTGTTCACTGTGCAGCAAACGGAAGAAGCCTGTTGCCACGGAGATGTCGAAGGAGGGTGCGGAGCTGGTCGTGACGCCCGTGCAAGCGAAGAGCGGAGCCACGGACGGAGGAGATCCCGACAACGAGCCTGGTCTTCCCCACAGCTGGGTCTGGCGCATTCTGAGAGCTGCTCTGCCGTTCCAGTTGGCCCTGGTCGCTCTCTTCTGCGCCGCCTGTCTCCTCGAGCCACACTGTTGCGAGGCGACCAACACGTTGAACTTCTCGTTGACCACTCAGCTACGATACGTCAGGGGCCCTCCGCCTGTGTGAGCGTCGCAACGCCAATCACCCAAAAGGCACAACAATTCCATGGAAATTCCACGGGAGTCGAACCCTCAGTCACCGAAGCACAGGTTGCTTGTTCGCGCGATCCGCGATCGAATTAATATATAATAGGTGGATAGATCGATGATAGATATCACTGCACTGGCTGGAAAGTTGATCGATGAAATGGCAAAAAAGTGAAATACTTACTTTTCTATTTCTTGTATAACATAGGAAATAATTAATTTGTAAATATGAATATCCGTCTCTCGATTCATACAGTTTATGAGGAAACTTGTGTAGATCGTAAAAATATATGTTATAATAGTAGTAATAATTTAGGAAAACAAAAAAAAAAAATTGATCATTTGAAACAAGCTCAAATTAAAGAAGGTCAGAAAATTTGTTCGATAATACATGGTAAATTTAACTCAGTACAACGATTATAGAAAATATGTTTTTTAATATAATTAATTATAAATAAAATGATAATGTAATTATTTAAAAATATTATATATATACACATCATATATTTCTGATATATTATCTGCAATCAGATTGTTCAAATTGATATTTTTGGGGATTATTTACCGTATAAATCAAAGGACGGATGTATTTCACTCATTATTGAAAATAGGTGTTTTTTTCTTTTTCTTTTAAATACGAAAGATGATTTTGTTACAGTAGATACGGATCAGTGTCTGATCATTAACCAACTTTCCAGCTACGAAGAGCGCACGGTTTTCGAGAAGTTCGTAGTATCAACACGTTGTCAATTAATCTCAGAACAACACGAAGGATAAAAGTTCAATGACGAGTCAATTAAGTGAACGTTTTAGTTAGTCTTTTTTGACGTTCAGTTTCCAGTTTGAAAACACTTTGTTGTAACTTACTTTGCTTAACAAAAAGTATCCTATGACACGCTATCCCGAAGACTCTTTCAATTAGTGTTGATAGGTATCGTTCTTCTTCACTGAGACTGCAATGTTTTTCTTATAAATTAAGAATATTGATTAATTATTTCAAGAGAACTTGTCGAACTTGCGACTCATGAGCAATCGTATCCCTCTTTGCGATTCGTGGAGGGAGGGGGAAGAAGCCTCCTCTAGACCTATTTCATTCTATTGTCTTTTTCCTCCAGACTCTCCGCGAGTCCCACCATCATCATTTTTTTTTGTAACAAAAATTAAAAATATTTTCGTATTGACTTTTTCTTAAATAAGACACGCTAAACTAATATAAGAATCAATTAATTGCCGTCCGTTACAACTCCATTTATAAATTATGAAAAGCTGAATCATGGGTTATGAGAATTCATCGTCATTGATATATGCGAAAAGAGATTTTCCATAAATTGGCAAAGTTAAAAAATTAAAGTAAATGTGTATAACAATGGTGGGAGAATTGGTTGAGGGCCTGGAGGAAGAGAAGAGAAATTTCATCGAGTGTCAAACTCGCGCGGCTCGCGGAGAGGGAAGAAGTTCAACAGGTTCGATTCTCGATCTCATTACGTTTCTTCAAATTTTGTCCGTCTTATACTTGCACTGCCATAAGGATTAATTAAAGCAAAAGCTCAAAACTCACAGCGAGACTGGCAACTTCGTCCATAAGAGGAAACAATTCCTTACACTGTCCAGGTAGTTCCTTGATTTTCGCGAGAAAATCTGCGCTCGTTTGAAATTGTGATACAATTGCAAAAAAAAAAAAGAAAAAAAAAGATAGTGAAAGAAGAGTGTAGAATAAATACTATAGAAGTGACTGAGGCGCGACGTAGAAAGACAATGAGCACTAGGTCAAAAAAGAAAAATGGAAAGAAAAAAAAGGACACTGACCAACGAGGAAGAATTCTTTTTTTTTTTTTATACGCTTTTACGGAGACGAAATATGACTGTACGATGAATCGAGTGTGAGACCGGAGGTAAGTATGATCCTCGTATATCTGCTCTGGCCAATGTGCGGAGTCGTGAATGAATGAGAGAGTCAAGAACCACTTTAGACAATCCTCGACTAACGTAACGACTAACCGAAACTTAGCATAATTTTCGCAGTTCTCGAGAGAAACGAAAGATTCAACGAAATACAAGAACGAAGCAGAAGTTCAGAATAATAATAATGACGAGAATAATAATAATAAAAAGATAAGGTTAATAGATATTTATAAAGAGAAAAACTTTATCTTGTTTCTAGAGAATTTGCAAGGACGAGTTGAATTTTCACTCGCATAATCGAGTTCGAGGTCTCGATACTGACCACCACGAGTCAGTAGCGTTTTTTTGTTATATAGTATAAGTATTTATTTATATATATATGTTGCAAATTATATATATATATACATGTACGTGTATTATGTAATTTAATGTCAATCGACAGAGGAGATACGTATTTTGTGTTGTTCTCCGAAAAGCACAGGAAACGAACGTGTGTCATGCACGAAACGTTAAAAAAAACAATAGTAGTACCATCGTTTTGTTGGTTTCAACGATTTTGTTTTTTATTTTCTTCTGTTTTTTTTATGCAGACGATGGCTGCTCGCAGTGAGTTGATGACTAATAGTCAAATGTTGCCTAGGAGAATGCGGAGGAGCTCCTCTCGCTGAAATCCTACATCGGTTAATTTCGAGAGAATTAATGCTTGCAGAAATAATGGAGATTTTCTTGAAAAAGAAGTGACCAACGAACGAACGAATTCGGTCAGAATTTCAGCGAGAGCGAACTTTTATCGCGTGGAGATCTTCAGGTTCTCTTTTCGACGACCGTTCCTTTGACAGGGAGAAAGATGTAATAAGAAAAAAGAAAAAGAAAAAGAAAAAGAAAGAGGAAGAAGGAAAGAGACGAAAGTTCTCTTTCAACAGGAGAAAAGAGATCTGAACCGCAGACACACGGGTTTCTGGAATTCTAATGGAACTAACGCTGACACATATCTGACGGCCACGCAGACGGTCGTTTTATCACAAACGTGATAATTTCATTAAAATGCCAGTAATGTCGTGTTTCACTTCAGTGAAAAGTGAAAAGCCATCTTGCTTCTTCGAGTAACACCGAAGTGTTGAAAATATCGAGGAACCGCGAGACGTTGGTTGAAGTTCCCCGTTGAACTTTGGCGGCATCGCCCGCATTATTGTCATCCTTTTATCGATACGACTCGCATGAATTACAAGGATCATGCGACTATCGAATAACAATATTTCTCGTAACGAACGAGCTTGAACGAGGTGAAAATCCACGTCGTGGAATTAAAGAGAACACACCATAGATAAATAAATAAAGGAGCAAGTAGCACGATTCGCTGATATTGCGATCATGTGGCTATTGAATCGAGAGAAAGATAGAAAATCGTGAGAAACGATGATGAAAATAAACAAAGTAAACAAAAATGAAAAGAAGAGGAGCAAATGACGTTTGAAAAAGTATATAGCTCGCGATGAGAATGTTCATCGTTCGACGAATGATGGGAAATGATGTTATAAGACGACAATGATGATTAAGACGACGACGGACACGTATGAAGGTACACGACAAAGGTACACGACACATGATGATTAATAGATAGTCTTCGAATTGGAAACGACTTTAGCGAGAGATCAAAGGTGAATATGAGAAAACCGGATCCCTGAGAGTATCCGTTGTTATTTGGGAAGTTGGTTCGCTCTTGCCATACGCAACGACGGAGCTAATTGCGATCCGACAGTTATTTTCATCGATTATCCGACATTTGTTTGTCGAACCAAACGAAAAATGTTATAACGATTGCAGTACGATTAAGCAAACCCACGAACACGTGGGCTTTTCTGGTGGTATTTTCTCATTGCTTCTAGTAGTCGCTTGAAGAATCTTTTTTTTTTTTTTTTTTTTAATTTGTATCGATTAAATCTATTTCGATACCATGCAACGGTACTAACAGTTAGGTTGTTTTTTGTTGACGTTTCTTCACGGTGCTTCGTTTTAACCGAATCGTGTTTTAGCAGTGTAAGCTGTATTTAATTTAAAGTATTTTGGGAATTAGTACTTATAAAATATTGGTAAATTAAAAGTAAGTGAGTTAAAAAAAGCAAGAGATATAGAATGATAGACTACGGATTTTTATATGTTTACAGGCTACACGTAAAACATACAAAATATAGTGCTTTCTGCAAAATTTAAGTAGGTAAAACAGGTTTTCTTTGTAGATTCTCGTTTCTTAATTATATCCCTGAAAGTACGAAGTTGTATCAAAATCCGCTATATTTTAAATATATTATAAATATCTTCGTTGAAGAATTTAATTGTATTTTTGACTCTCTAAGGTACAAAGACAGGATCGAAACTTAATTGGAAAATAGTGCGTACAAAATAAACTTACTGCCTTCGAGTAATATCAGTAAAAATCCAGATGCTGTTTCAAATTTATCATCAATTAATATTCGTGTTAATAAATTTTTAATTCCTCTTTATACCAATTAAAAGGTCAAATTTCTCATAACTTTTCATAATTGATAATAATTCTTTGGTTTTGAAATAATATCTTTGCAAAAAAATTGAGCCACTTCAATTGGAACATGGTGCATATTTAGATGCGAATTTGAAATTCCATGATTCAATTTTTTTAATTTTTTCCGAAAGCTCGTTTCACATTTGAAATTTGCACGATTCGCACGAAACGAGGCACCGTGTACGCGAGCTTGTGTGAAACTCGCAACCAAAGGTTTTCACGTTGCAATCATTGATACTTGCTGAACATTAAACGTCTGTGATTATCCCGATGGTTTTCCAAGCGGGCTGATCTCCGATATGTAGCAGCGAGATTGCAGTTCCGTCACGCAACCTCGAATTCGATCGGTTTAATCCAGCACGATCGTTCGAAAACTTGCGTGACACGGAGTAGTAGATAGACGAAAAGAAAAAGAAATAAATAAATAAAAGAGAACAATTTCTTCGAATTTTATTTTTGTACATCGTAGAGATAATTATTAACTTGATGAACACGATATCTCGTAACGTTCTTTCCACGCGGTAGAAACATAGACGACAGCTTTTTTTTATCATAAAAGTTCACTAAACTGAATTTTTTCCGAGCTCAAAGCCGAATTTTTCTGTCTTCACTCGTCACTTTGTATCTCGTGCCGCTTTTCTCATTTGCAACAGTACACTTTTCTACGTTTTCTACGATTTGTCTGAACAATTTACGAAAGATAGAACTTTGCATATATTAGATACGATAGATCAGAACAGAAGAGAAAAGAAAGTAATGAGTGTAAATAGCGTGTGTGTATAAAGAACCGATCGCACTTTTAAATCGAACGATATTTTTTCTATAAAAAAATTACCAAAAAAAAAACAAATGAATACGCGTTGTATAACTAATATTAATTTTTCATAGAGAGTGCGGGGGGGGGGGGTCGAAAATTGAAGAGGTATATTTTGTGAAACATTTTGTGAGAAGGTTTTGTAGGCGATAAGAATTTCAGTTTCGTTAGAGTGTAATGCAATTGATCTTGCGCAGAATTGCATTAGAATTGCATTCAATCGGTGTGAATCACTGGAATCGCTTGGTTTTCCAATAAAGAAAACGCGACAAAAAAAGAAAATTAAATATAATTAACTACAATCAAAGGTAACCGATATACGTAAAAGTGTAACACGAACATGTTGAGAATAATTGTACGTTAAAACAAATAATTGCGCGTTACTTGTTGGAGAAGGAAGCGATCGTGTTAGAGCTTCTTTTTTAAAACAGATCGAACTACTTGTTAGAGGAAGACGAACGTAGGTTATTCGATTCGTGTAGGAGTGTCTACACGCGAATAAATTTTTGCACGATGCTTACCGTGTAAGCGTAGCACGTGTTTGAACGAGTTTGAGGGAGTTTGAACGAGTATGCTCGCGTTTGGATCGATGCACATCTATCGACATGCGAGCTGTTCGTGCAGGACCAAGAGCTGTCGCAGAAAAAAAGAGAGAGAAAACATGAGAAAAAGATAGAACAGAATCCTCGAGAGAAGGAAGATGATGTCTCGTAGACTTATGTTTTTTGAATTTCCACCGCACACGGCACGCTTCTGACGATATTGCAGCTCCTTTGAGCACCGTTTGCGCATTGTGTTCGTGTTGTCGAAGAACGTGACGGAGAAATCAGAGAAGATCAGAGTGATTGGTCAAAGTGAAATTCACAAGCATGCTACGTTGTGAGACAAAGAAGCGTAAGGAGACTCTATTATCTCGTACGCAGGAAAGGAAAGAACGAAAGAAAAGGGGGAAAGCGATTGCAGTAACTGGCGGGTCGAAGTGTGTGATTCTTTCCAACGTTTCGAAGAATACACCGATTGGCGATCCGGGCAGTTCGATTTGCCGTACTTACGTGTTTTCACGACAGCGACGACAAATGGTGACATCGCACGTGTACACACACGCGTATACACAGACAATTGATGGTGTCCGCACGCAGAGCAAAGAGCTTAAAGAGGAGAGCCGGTCGTATTCTCTGAATACCTGATTTTTTATTAAACAAATTGCCCCATGGGATCGGCTGGAAGTTCTCATCGAGAACCGTGTAGGACGACGACACCCTCAGGGGTCGTTGAACGTCGAAGCGAGAAGCTTAACGCGAGGACCGAGCGATTTTCGCCGAGAGAGAGTTGTAATTCGTCATGATTCTTGAGAATTAATTGCTTCAGGAAATTAAAAGTTCCGTCGTTCTTTGAATTTCCCAGTCGTTCCTCGAAGGGATGTAGAGAAAGCGGACGGAAATTTACTGTTCAAAATCGTGGAAACTCTCAGTTTGCGAAGTACCACTTTTCTGAATTGAGGAGAGGAAATAAGCAGTAAATACTCTGGAATGTTGAACGAATGTGCGATCAAACGACAAAAATCGCTCTGTTAACGCATCCATAACCATTAGTTGATGCATTATCGTGCACCACGATGGGTCTGTTTCAAACTGTACTGCTCATTGCCGGAGAAATTAAAATTCTCTTGATCGAGCAACCTGACTCGATCCTTTGAACAGTACGTTACGAGACGAGTCCCGCAATTTTCAAGTCCTCGTTCGTCGAGTTTACGTATTTTTTTTTTTTTTTTTTTTAACACTCGACGTCGACGTTCGTTCGATAAGAGAGTCCCATCGATGGCGGGAGGAACTGAAGTCGACGAACACGAGGCCTGTCCTCTCACCTGTCTGCCTACCTTACCTATGATAATGTATATAAAGTACCTGAGAAATCAAAATATTTACTTACATTGCATAAACATGTTCAATCGACGAGAAGTTGATCTCGCTTCTCCTTCATTGTCATTCGCGTTCATCGTCGAGCGGGGGCCTCCGCTCGCGAGAAACTTCATAGAAAGAAAAAAAAAAAAGAAAAAATAGAGAATAAAATCAAACGAAAAAGGGAAAAAAATGAATCGTATCGTATGCTTTGTTGTTAACAGCTTTGATTTGTCGCGAAATGTATTCACCTTTGCGTTGCTGTAGCGGCTACTTAGATTTTCTACGTTGCATGTGGTTTTACTTTTAAACGAAAATTATGATAATAAGAGGGCAAACGCGTGAACGCGTTGCTGTATATTGGGAGGAAAAAAAATCTAAAAAAAAAAAAAAGAAAAAGGAAAAAAAAGAAAAAATTGTACTACGATAATATTTTTTTAATATTTGTTTTAATAGCGGCTCGCGGTTTCTATTTTTGTCAGTGTTGTTGTTATTACTATTATCATTGTCATTGAAATTTTTCCACGTGAAATTCGACAAATTTGACTTCCACTATTTACAAATATTCCTTCAGACGCGATGCAACATTTTTTTTGAAAAAGAAGAAACCGCGGGCCATTTTGCGACAAAGCTATTGAATGTTATGTTTCCGAGAGTATGATGCCCGTTTGTATTGCGTCTTAAGAATACAAGCGACATTAACCCTCCATGAATATGTCTTTTTTTTTCTCTCTCTCTCTTTTACGGTATTATGAATCAGTATGGTTTTCATTTTCCGTCGATTTTTTCTCGGTAAATATCACGTTTATTTGTTTAGAATAACGAAAAACTTGGTTCATGGAGGATTGAACTTGATTGTATCGATAGGATTTCATTTGATCTCCTCGAGAGCGCGAGGATTCAAGTAATATCGCGTATTCTTTTATGTTGCTTCATAATTTGGCGCTGTACCGTCAGGCGTGAGTTGTTTTGCATGCCCCTTGATAAACACCGTGTCCGATTTCTTTGGAAACTGCCGTACTTTTCTTTAGGAAATTTCCTGGATTAATTTCTAGAAATTTTGCCGATTACAGCGCCGAATAGAAGATCGAGCCTTCCAACAGTGAGGAAACACGTTCGTTCAGAAGTGTCAGTATTTTCTTTTCTTTTCTTTTATTCTTCTTTAATCGAACAGTATTTTTATCCGTAAGAAAAATTTTAACGAATTTCTTCTGTCGAAGATTTTTTAAAATTCGATTCGTGTCAAACGAGCGTGTTTCTTTTTCTTTTAATGTTCTTTTACTGTTTCTTATTTCTTTAATTACGGATAGATATCGTTAATTTTATTTGCTCAGAGTTGTGCGACTTTGCCATTCGTATCATGTACCCCTTTCAAGTGTACACCCCATTCGTACGAAAATTTCATACCATTTTTCAATCATCGTTCACATGTCATTGCGTTTTAACATGTTATACACCTATATCCAAACATAATATCGATAATATTTTCTACGATTACAGAGTATTCTAGTGTATTTTGGCACCATGGAGAAATAAATTACAGTTTTGGACAATGTTATGCCTCTTTTTGTTATGCCACGATGTCTCCTTCGATCCTTTTGCCTTCAACTCCTGATATTTATTCGATATTTAAAAAAATAGAGTTATTTTGAAGAGACATTCATACATGAAACGCGTAAATGAAATATCTTTTCCATATTAAATACAAAAATTAATTGATCATTAATTAATTAGAAATATTTTTTCATTTTTATATAGGTAATCAAATTTTTTGTTGGTTAACCAATAGGTTTGATATTTATTAAACATATATATTAAATATCCACAGATTTCGTAATGATTTTACTAAAAAATAAATGATTGTTTAATGAAACATAATTTCAGAATGATATAGAGTGATTAATTTTAGAACTGACAAAGTCACGTAAAATAATAAGATTATTAAACTAAACCAAATAATCAAACCTTTAAAAACCTTCTCAGAACCTCGCGAAATCTTCAGAAATACGAAAATTATATTGGAAAATCAAAATTATTAAACTAAACCAATATCAACTAATATGAACAAGAGATTCTTTATCAAAAGTAAGAAATTTTACAATAAAAAATAATCAAAATAACGTCCAAACTAGGTTCATCAAACCTTCGACAACAACTCAAGACTCGAGATTCGCCAAACTTTCTCAAAACATCGCGAGATTTTTAGAAATACGAAAATTTAGAAGATCGAAATTGTTAGGCTGTCAACTAACATCAGTAAAAGAGTTCTCCATCAAAAGATAAGAAACAAATTTTACATTACAAAATAGCTAATAATGTCCAAATTAGATTCAATCAAACCTTTGACAACAATCTTCCCCAAAAGCCTCGCGAAATTTTCAGAAATACGAAAATTATATTGAAAAATCAGAATTGTCAAACTAAATCAACACTAATGTCAACTAATATGAATTCTCTATCAAAATTTTACATTAAAAAATAGCCAAAATAATGTCCAAACTAGATTCAATCAAACCTTCGACAACAATTTCCTCAGAATCTCACGAAATCTTTAGAAATACGAAAATTATATTGGAAAATCAGAATTGTTAAACTAAACCAACACCAATGTCAACTAATATAAATTCTCTATAAAAAAAAGTAAGAAATTTTACATTACAAAATAGCCAAAGTAATGTCCAAATTAGATTCAATCAAACCTTCGACAACAACCTTCCCCAAAAACCTCTTGAGATCTCTAGAAAGGCGAAAACTCAGTAGATCGGAACCATCAAAGGGGAGAAAAATTCGAAAACTGCTAGCTGAAAGGAGGAATGGCACGATGGGGCATTACGCGTGCACGTGTACCAGTGCCAAAAGTAACGGTGGAGAAAGCGCAATGCTAAGTGTATCCGCAATAATGATCCGCTGGCGATTGATACAGAGGTAGAGGATGATTGCGGTGTACCCGGGGCCGATTGTTGGCGGCGTTAGTGAAGTCAGTACGAAGGTAGGGATATTAGAGGTTAAAGGGCGCGGCCGCTATGTTATTACGACTCACACCTGTACCCACCAGGTAGGCAACCAACGGCCGAAACTTTTCCTCGGGAATCTACTTTAATGGTTCCAGGATATCGTAAGTCGGTGCTGTAAATAAATTATTGCTGCGACCCCGGCGGTCTTTAATCGGACGTGCATAGATATGCCCTTTAATCATGCGACGTAGTAACGCGTTGCAATTTTCAGAACGGGATTACGCCATTAAACCGTTCGTACCGTTCTCTAGTACGATTTCTCCGCGGAATATCCAGCCGATAATGGTCGATCTTCCGAGAAACTACCGATCGCGTAGAATCGCCATTTCCTTTTCCTTTTGGTACTTTTGGAACTTGAGGTTACAATTTTGTTGTTACGTTATAATTTTTATAAAAGTCGCGGGATTGTTGTTATTTTGATGTATGAATAATAACGTGATTGCGAAAGAAAATTCCTCGGAAAATGGTTTGGATAATTTTTCGAAACTGTACGTTTTTTTAAAATCTACAGTATCTGACAATAACAGCTCTCAATTGATGAATGGCACAAGTTCAAAATTAGGAGAAATGAGTTTACTGTAAAAATGACAAACTTGTTTTTGTAATTTTTAACTTGCGTACATCTTATTTCACTTTAATGAAAAACAAGAATTAATTTTTACGTCGCAAGTAAATAATGGCACTTGATTCTTAGTTAGTTTACTACTGAAAGAAATGATAATTTTTTCTTTCAAGTTGCATTGTCATAATTACTATCTTTTATTTCCTTAGGATAAAACTATACTTTTGTTCTGAATTTGTTGTAAAGTATTACACGAAAGTCCAATTTTTCACGACGTTAAAAAAAAGATTAATACTTGTCAACCAACTATCAATCCTATTAATTCCAAAAAATTTTAATTCGAATTTATTTTATCTAATTTCTCAGCACATACATATATTGCAATATTGCCTTTCATATCATAATATTCTAAATAGAATTAGAATATTCTAATAATAATAAATAGAATTAAAAATGGAAATAGAAATAGAATTCTAAAACATAAACTTATATATTGCCACTCAAAATATTAGAGCATATTACAATTTTGAAAAGAATATTTTATTTATGACATTCAGTCATTTCTTATAATTTCTTACAATATTCTTATCTATTTATGGGATGAAAAAGAAATTTTTCAAAATCTTCGAAATTCGTCCTCTCGCTAAAACTCGCTATGACGCATAAATGTACATATTCTTTATTTCAAACGTTTACGGTAGCTCGTTGACGTATCTAATTCATAAGTTACCAGATGAAAGAGGAATTTTACAATCTAAAAGAAATTCTAATTTAATTGTAGTTTAATTTACCGTATCACACGAGACATATACCCATTCCTCGTTTCATATTCCTAATTCGTGATTCACGAGATAAGAAAGAAATTTCGCAATCATGCCCGATGAATAGTTCCAAGATCTCCTAATTCACCATAGACGCTCGCTGTATCACACGAAAAATATACGCACCCCTCGTATCGAGCGTTTACAACAGCACGTCGACGTCTCTAATTTACGAGACGACGGTGAGGGTCGAGGTAAGAGAGAGAGAAAGTCACGGGAGCTTAACAGAGGCAAATGAGCAAAGAAAAGAAGTATTATTTTTTTACAGGGACCAAGCGACCCCAGCGAGGAAATGGCTCGTGTCCTGCTCTTCTATGACTTCTACGGGCTTTCTTTTTCCCTCTATCGTCCCTACGATACCCTTCTCCCTTCGACCCAGCCTCTTTGGCTTCCTTCCACCCTCACCAGACGCCGAAAGGGTTGAGACTGGCCGAGCTGTAAATTACCAAGAGGGCATTTTGATTAAATTTTTTATTGTAGCAGTCCGGTTACAACCAGGAGGGCCCCGATGCCTCGGGGTGATTTAACCCTTCCCGGACTCGTGCCCGGTGCTTTTATTTTCCATTCGCGTACCTGAATCTCTGATTAGAAGTAATAATTCGACGCTGGCGAACGCGGCGCCCCGCGAGAATGAAAAGCAACGGAGAGAACGAGCCGTGAATGTTTGCTGCGGATTTTTATGTATTTTTATGTTTTTATGAGAACGTAAACTAACGGAACTTGTACAGAAAGTGTACTACTGATTTCTACAATAATAGAACCTCAATGATGCAATGATGGTTGCATTTAAAAGTTAATTCAGCCAGATATGCGTAAGTCACTTTTCGCTAAAAACGATTTGTATCGTGCGAATACTCCTTTGTTAAAAAGAATTTCTTCTTAATAGTTATGTCAACTGGTTAATTGATTCGACGTTTTGTCTCTCTTTTTTTTTTTCTTTAAAAAACAGTACAATTTGTTTCATTTATTAAATACTTTGGATATTTTGCACAGCTCTTCATATTCTATGTATTGTGTGCATTTTCGGATCTTTTAATTTTCTGTAAATGTATAAGAACGTGCTAATAAGTGTCCCAATTCATTTTATTTATTTATTCGATTCACATTTGTGTGCATTTTGGAGAATTAATGTTCAGATTTGATCATATTTGGGATATTATAAAGAAAGGTGAAGAAAGATATTTATGTTGCGGTGTGTATTAAGAAATTGAAATTTTTTAAAATTGACAGGTTTGACCATGTTTGAGATATAAAGATATGAAAAAGAATAGATCCGAATTAAAATTTTCTGGAACTTATAAATTCTTCCGAGAGTATAAAATATTGATATTGTAAATTTTAAAGAGACAATATATTGAGAAATTAGTTAGAGTAAATTCGAATTGAAACTGATAGATCTGACTACATGTGAAATGCTTAGTAGTAGATAATAGATTGCAATTAAAATTAAAATTAATAATTTTATTTATATAACAAGACATGGGTACTTAGAAAAATAGTAATGCCTTCGGATGATTTTGTATAATTCTGATACACTCGGCCGATTCTACTCACGATTCTGTTGAGTATCAACCGAATTGTCAAGACTGTCGAAGAAACGATATATTTCTGACACTTTGGGGTAGGATAGAATTATGAGGACGTGTCTCGCCTCACATATTTTATATATTGTTCCCAATATATTGTTCCGACTGCGTGCTCTAATATTACATTTTATTCTATTGGGAATTGTTCAAGGTTAAATTAAAAAGAAAAAAAAGGCAAGAAATATCTTTCGTGCTATTAATGAAAAGATAACTAATAAATGATTCACAGTATAGTTATCATTATATTTTAACAAACGTTTAAAAAATTAATTTCTTTATCTTTCTCTGAGAGAGAAGATAATTTACAAATAAGATATCTTTTTTTAATTCTAATTTTTCAAAGGAAGAGAGAAAAATAGAGGAAGAACCATATTCAACCACGATTAGATATATACTAATTTTCTTTAATAAATTCGATTATATTCGAGATAAAATATTGCAGATATTGTAAATATTATGCGTTGTGCATTTATTACTCATATTAAATATATATAATTCATCATTATTAAAAGGACATTATATATCCATATTCATAATATAATATACGATATAATATATCATTGTATTTATTATGTTATTTTATATATGTTATATATGTTATATATGTAAATTTTATTATGTTATTTAATAATTTACTACATTATAGATTTTATTATATTTTACATACAATTTAAGTCTCGAGTTCACTATCGTAGAAGCTTCCGTCTGAATGACGACTAATTACAAAATAAAAAAAAAGAAATTAATTTTCCCCGTTGATTTGTCAATCAAAATCATCCATTAATCGTCTTCGTAAGAAATATTTAACGGAATTGAAATGATGGAAATCGTTCGTAGTCAATTTGTCTCGCGTACGATCAGGTCCAGCGGCTGATAACAGAAATTCCATCGCACATCCCCCGGTCGTTTGCTAAATGTCCATCGAGGGACGGCCGCGGGGGTGATCCGGCTCAACAAGTGTTACGTCAGAACGAGCTTGCGTCTACGGTTCGGTCGATTCGCGGGGGTGTCGACGTGCTCTCTCTCTCGTTCCGCGCCTCGTAATCGGAGGCGGTACCTCGCGAGTTTCGTTGTTTTATGCCGCTCGATTATGCCTCTGTTTTCGTTTAACTTCAACATCGCGCGAAAAAATATTTCGAAATAAAAGTGTAAGTAACAATTCGATTGAAATTGCGGTAATATTTTTTTTTTCTTTTTTTTAGTAAAATTATGGTCTTTTTGTAAAAGTATATTTATTTTTAACTGTTATTTTAAAGTGAGTGGTTCCATTGACTACGCGAAGACGATGCTATATCTTACATTCTGCATTTGTTATATAAGACACGATCCCCTAGAAAAAGATTAGAAAAAAGTTTGAACGATTTAGAATTCAAGATAAAATAGGGTTGAGTCATCTTACGATCAGACAATATCGAAGATATTGATAACGAGTGGAATAATGGCGTAAAATGGATCCGCTGATAGATCGTTATCGTTGGAATGCAATAAAACATCGTAGTAGCGGCGAGTGAAAGGGCGAGTATCCGTAAGAAGTTTCACCTCGTTTACGCGAGGGACTTTTTGTCAACCTCATTATATTTATTGCTTTTTACAAAAAACATATTTTGTACACCATTATACAGTATCGATAATCTAAACCACTTAAGTACAGTTAATAGTATTATATTTTACACTTTGTCATTACACGTCAATTAGGATGTTACCGTAATCTTGTAATTTTCAGTTATAGTTATTAATTTCAAATTTTTTTAATGGGAAACAAACAAGATGTATAGAAATCAAAGTGTAATTGGGTTTTTCTACATACCATGATACAGTTTGTTATAGTAATTATAAAAAAATATTGGCACATTACTATGTTCAGGTACTAATCAATTAGATCCAAGTGGTGTTAATTCAACAGTAGATGGTGATACAATAAAGTAAATTAATCATAAAACCATATCTGATCTAATGGAACGAAAGTGTTTGGTTAAAGAAAATTTTGTATTATAGGACAACTACTTTTATAATATTAAATTGCATTTGTTGAAATAGTGTCAGTCTATCTTGATACTTAAGAATTTGTTTACATAAGTAATTTTGTACAGTTACATTCTTTTCGTATACTTCAATGAACTTCAACTTGAACTCAATTTTTCAGTGTAATATCATGCATCTTCATTAGTTTCGTTAATTATAGATGACATGATGATATGACATTTTTATTATTTGCGAACGAAAGGGTTATTTATTATAGTATATAATTAAACATAATTTCTACTATTAATATTGTTTTCCTAATAAAATACTGCCTCTCACACATCTTTTTGCAAATTATGTAATAATACATATAATAATAATAATACAAGCAAAATAGTTTAAATACACAAAAAGTTAATAAAAATCTATTGTGATAACCAGATGAGATGATACAAGAGTTTAAAGTTTAATTTATTGTACTCACACGTGACTATAAAAATTTGATGCTACAAAAATGAAATGTACGTCTTCTAAAATTATATTGTATTTGTTTATTGCTCTTGTTGAATATAACTCTATTTTATGCAATTATTAAACTCTCTATTATGTGCCAATATTGCTTGTAGTTTGAAGAAAAATAGTGTGACTTCTCGAAGATGAAGTGTTTTTTACTTTCAATAATTCCCAAATTATTTCATATTAATACGAAAAATAAAAATGTATCATGTAATTAACAACTAATAGGTTATTTTTATTGACTTGTATTATTTTATTGCTATATAAAATAAGACAGTCTGCTATCACTCACATATGAACCGTTCACAGAATATCTAAATTGATCGACTCCATTTTTAAAATTATTTAAAACTTTGATTTCCTTTGTCAAATCTGCTTGATTAATTAACTTTTTATGTTTAAAATACATTTCCTTAATATAATTAGGTCTAACGCTACCAACAATAAGTGACAACAATCTTTTTGGTCGTAGAATAATAAATACCTGATTTACTTCAAAAGTCAATATGATTATTTCAAAAATACACTATTTCGTACCGTTAGAGATATGTATTTAAACTTTGAAGGAATTTAAAAAAAAATTTTACCCTTGCAAACTCAAAAATTTCTTCTTCGCTTTCACCCCGTCAAACTACGTCTACAGCGAACGAACGTCCAAAAGCGTGCAATGCAACGTGTATTTCGATGAAACAGGTCACGGATGAATTTATATAAGTTCGTATTTCGCAAACGCAACTGAAACCGCAGAATGTTGCACGGAGATTTATTTTTTACACCTACGAGATGTTACTTAACATCTTTACATCCCATGGAAACCCGCAATCGTTGCCTCCTCAGAAACCCAAAACGCAGAAAACGTGGAAAATTCTGACGCTCTTCCTCGTCCTCGAGAGAGATCCTGTTCACGATGGTGGTGGATTCGCGTTGGAACCATCGACGGCGGTGTCCTCGGGTGCAAGGTTCCTCGGTGGTCGCGGTGGAGGACGCGGTATCGACTTTGGCGGTGGTTGGGATCGTTCGGCGGCGGCGGCGGTGGTGGTGGTGGTGGTGGTGGCGGCGGTGGCGGTGACACAGCTGTCGCGGCGGTGTCGGGGAGGGAGCGAACGCGGGTCGCGGTTAGGTAGGGGAGGGCCGGGCAGCGGCGGCACGGTGTTGGGGGAGAGGATGGAGGCGGTAGGTGTCACGTGGGCGCGAGTAGGCCCCGCCTCCGCGAAGTGGCTCGAGGTACGGCGCGTCATTCATGGCCGAGCTAAAGGCTGCGCCACTCTCCGGGTCCGTCCAGCTGCAGCGGCTCGCGAGAGGAACCCACGGGAACACCTGTCTCCCCCGCGTAACCGTGAACATCCGGCGAGGACCGCGCCGCCGACGACGACGACGCCGATCGTCACCAGGGAGACGAACGCGCTACCACCGCGACTACGCGCCTCGACGTCCGCCGCATCCTCCACGCTGGTGGATCGCGAGAGTGTCCGGTGAGCCGTGTTCCGGAGCCGGTGGCAGGCTCGCGGAGAGGCCGCCGGCTCGCGTCGTGCATGGGACCGATCATGTGTCGACAGTGTGTCAAGTGATTTGTTTTCTTGTTCTTGGTGGAGGTAGATAATACGTCGTAGAAAGGGGGAAAGGGAAGCTCGTTGGTAGGGTTGGTTTGTTTTTCTCAGGTAGAAGAGATACAGAGAGAGAGAGAGAGAGAGAGAGAGAGAGTTCCTTTTGATCTCGGTGGGTGTGTATTTCTACGATCATAACATTATCGTTGGGTGTGATCCACGGTGTTTCAACGAGACGGACAAGATCGACGTTCGTGGTGGAGGGCTGGCTAATGCACCGCGGCGGCGGTGTCGCCGGAAGCGGTGCTGCTGGAGGAGCCGCTGGTATCGCCGGAGGATCAGCCGGAAGTAGCGCGTTACCCTCGACGAGTCACCGCGGCCTCGAACTGGAACATCCGTCGGCGATGCCCGGTGCCCCGGGTTTCCATTGGGGGGCGATGCTCGCCGGCCACCATGCGGCCGCCGCGGCGAGCATGATGCAGCCACCCCTGTCCGCGGCCGGTGAGTACACCCCCGCGCCGGCACACCATGGCCCTACTCACCCTGCCATGCCCATGGACCTTCACGTTCACCAGGGATTCCCTTACTACAGGTTAGTCTAACGATCGATTCGCGTTTCTGCTATCGAGGATAGGGTGGGGGGTGAAGATTGATTCGAGATTTAACTCTGATTCGGACTCTTTTCCGTCATATCGTGGAAATTAAATTCAATTTTCAGGATTGTACGATTTATCAGCATATTGGCGTATTTTGAGTAATTGCTGTTTAAGGGAACGTCGAACATTGAACATTTTTTAGTTCTCCAGTTTTAGAAATCATTTAGTATGTATTTCAGGATGTAATTGATGTTGCAGTGAAAACGTTTGACATTGAAAAAGCGAAATATTATTTCAAGGAAAATGTCTAAAATGAACATTTTTCACTTGTTGTTTGAGATACCATCTTGGAATAACGCGTGATCTTAAAATTTTTCAGAACGTAAGATACATTTTCTCTGAAACGATTTGTAACTAATGCATTGACAATTTGCCGATAAATTTGGAAATAAATAGGAAACTGTTCTCTAACTCTCGTTTCTTATATAAAAATTTGCTTGGTAGATCTACGGCAGACCTACAAGTATTATTTTTAATACTTTGAAAATTATACCAAGATTGTCAGTGTTATGGATCCGATTCGAGACGCTGAATGTCGACGAAACGATTCCGATGAGTGAGTAGTGAATGAGTACTGTATAATTTGCGATCACAGAGATTATTCTCTCGAGAATTCACACGATGATAGTCCTACCGGTAATGCTATACCATAATTCTGAAACATGCATTGGAAGATACAATTCTTTGAACGTCAATTTATAGTTCCCAGTCTGACTTAATTCTTCTAAAATAACTTGTATTACTGCAAGTCCGTATTGTCGCTTTCTTCCTTTCTTGACAATATTAGTATACCTTTTACGATCGAAAACATTGCTCGTTTCCCTGTTCGGATTCGATGCACCAGCCCAGTTGAATAGGTAGGCACTGTCAGCCTTCGAAAATTTACCTTGTAAATATTTCTTTGCTAAACGAATGCTCTTGTGTTTACCCATTTCGAGCAAACAGCTTGCTTAAATACTCTTCGTCCCTTTAGTTCCTATTAGACGAACGATCGAGTTCGTTGACGTTTCTCTGATACCAGTCTTCGGACCTTCCTTCGTCCTCTTCGACAGAACGTTGCTCGACGTTCGTTTGGAATGTTGCTGCTTGCCAGTCATTGTCTTTTCCAATCTTGATACCAAAGTATGCAGCGAACGTTTATAATCCGAAAATTTGTCTTTAAATATCGAGTCACGTTCGTTTCTTTCCAATTGAAAGAAAAAGCAAATCCCACTCGTGGGATGTGAATTTGAATTTTAAATTAAAATTTTTTATATTTGAAGTTGAAATTATATAGTACTTTTACCTCTAACACGATATTACAGCTATGATAACAACAATAATTTACATTTAACGAAATATTACAATTACGTTAACAAGTTTGATTATTAACAATTATAGTACAATACGATAACAGTTACAATATACAAATATAACAGCATGAATATATATTACAAAAGGAAAATAAGAGACAAGAAATTGACTTATAAGACTCATAAGTAAGACAATTTGACTTATTATTTGGATTATAAAATTCTTCTTATCGTCGGTAAATAACAATTGGTTTGTCAGTCAATCAATCCAGTCATCAACCTGAAAATAATTAAATGTTACACTTCCAAAATTAACCAGTTCGTCAGATGTGTTCTTTCGCGTGTTCATCCTCTTCCAAAACCCCAAAATTTGCCCTAAAAAATCCGAACGTGGTGTAAATCCCGCAAACTCGTGGATCGGACGATTTCGGGACACGTCAAAATCGGGAAAAATCGGAAGTAGATCGAAGCGAGATCCGGAACGTGACGCCGCCGACTATCGACGATCGACCGATCGTAAATCGCGCAGAAATATCGGCGTTCCGTGCGAATAATTAGACGCGTTTGTTACCCCCTTCACGTGCGCGCAATAAATAATTCCCGAAGATCGGCAAACGTTGCGGAACTGAATAATTTATGAGACAGGATACAATAATTAAATGACCAATAGCTGGTTATGTAGTTCGATGCGTAACCGTCCTTCTGTCCCTCTCCCTCCCCCCTCTCGCCTACTGTTCCCCCCTCCCCCCAATTTCACCGCCGTTGATGGTGGCACGGCGAAACATAGACCGCACGAAGTAACTTTTCATACTGTTCGGGGCGTGATTACGCGAAATAATATGTCGCTTGTTCGTGCGTAAATTACGGGAAACACGCGAGCCAACCAAACAGCTCGCTGGTCTACAGATTTTATTATATTTCGCGAGCACGCTGTGTACGCATCTCGGCCTCTGTTCTATATATATATATATATATATATATATACACGTGTATCTAGCGAGCATGCTCGACACGTACGGGGTTTTAATGTAATTTGGCACGCGGTGGATAAACGTAGCCTGCACGAACGAGCTTGCTGCCAGAAATGACGGAAACGTCGAGATTCCATCGAACCTCTCATTACTTTTCCCTTCTTTTTTCTTCCTCGTTCTTTGCTCGTTCACTTTCGTTTTTTCTTTTTTTTTTCTCTCTCTTTTTCCTCCCGTATAAGTATTGAGTTTTCACGCTAGTTAAGAAAACGATTAAATTGATGGTACGAGAGTGGTCGCTGGTTGTAAAGAAAAAAAAAAAAAAAGAAATGAAAGGCCAGGGAAAGTTGCTCTCACAGCGTTGACATTTTTTATCATTCGATACTTTGTTTGATGATAGAAATGTGATCTGTGTGTCAATGAATTTCGACAGTGAATTTCAATTCCCTGCGAAGAGATGGAACAATCGAACACAAGCAGAGAGATGAAATTGTAAATGAAACTTTGCGCTGATAGAAAGTTAAATTTTAGCTTCGATGCGAGTATTGGAATTGAACGTGTAGTGTCGAAAATAATTTCGCTAAATATTTTACCAATACAATAAACAATTGACTGTATTAAATAAAGAAAAAAAGGAAATCTTGAAACTTCGATACTTTCAAATTGGCTCCAAATCTCACCGTGATATTATCACTAAACTAAATTTACGCAATTTCACGTTTTTGTAAATATTATATAATATGTTAATATATTAAAGAAATGGAACATGAACGCAAATTAAACATCTACCGTGTTTTACACATTTTCATACATGCATCCTTTCCCCATTTTCGCGCGTCCGAACGTCCCTTTAAATTCATAAAATTATCATATATATATACAAGTAAGATATAATTTTCATAGCAATTTTCCACGAGCGAGCAACAGTGGACACATTGGTCCCGTGTCGAAAAGTGGTTTAATTTAATTTGCGCGACAGCGCTTTCGGCACATGACGACGGGGTACGAGTTCGAGGAAGCGAGAAACGTCTTGGTTTCGTCGGCGGGGAGCTTTTCGGATCGGCGCGACTGGTTCGCTGATAACGCGACGCTCGCGGCGGAAACCAGTTCGCCGTTACACACGCGTGTCTCTCCCGTATAATATTTATAAAGTCGATTTCTTTTCCCCGGCGCGTAGCTGGGCCGTGCGCGCGCGTTAATAAACTCGAGCCGCGGACAAGTTTATCCCGTGTCGAGCGATTCTATCGGGCCCCGAGCGTTTATCGTGACTCGCCCGGCGTTGTGTACGTACGTATACGCGCGCGTGAAGATTCAATTAGTTATGACAACTTCGGATCCGAACGCGAACTCGAACGAACGCGCGGACGTGCGTAGAAACAAGAAGCGAAGCCGGGGATATCGTCTCGTGTCTTTTCTGACTTATCCGTGGCGATACCTGACGATAAGCCAGGCTGCTGATATCTTTATACAAATTCGTGTTTTTGCGAAAGTAATTCAAGAGTTAAGATTCAGTCGGAGATGAAGTCATCCGTCTGTTAAATGTTGCGACGAAATACTTCATTTTGAGTATTTTGTGTATTTTTGTGTCTATTACGCAGTGTCTTGTTTCACTTACGCGGACCTTTGTGCAAATTTGTGTTTTCGTAAAAGTAATTAAAGAATTGAGACTCGGCTAAAGCAAAACGAAGGTTCAATTCGTCTATTATATATTATGACATGTACTTTATTTTGAGTATTTTATAATATATTTTAATTTTTGTGTATTATGTGAAGTCAGAGATTGTCTCCTGTCTTTCTTCATTTATCTGATGATCAGATCGCGGATCTTTATTCGTGCTTTTGTGAAGGAAGAATTGCAAGTTTTATTCGTTCGTTAAATTAAATACTACAACAAGTACTACATTTTAAGTATGTTGCATATTTTTGTGTATTATGCAAACTCAGAGATTGTCTCGTATCTTTTTTTATTTATTCTGATAATCAGTCTGCGGATCTTTATGCAAATTCATGTTTTCATGATGGTAATTAAAGATCTTGCTAGAGGTTTTATTCGTCCATTG
The DNA here is from genome assembly GCA_030673865.1 of Melipona bicolor. NCBI lineage: Eukaryota > Metazoa > Arthropoda > Insecta > Hymenoptera > Apidae > Melipona > Melipona bicolor. The sequence goes on from JAHYIQ010000029.1 coordinate 1,597,837, forward strand.
AATGTTGCGACAAGTATTGCGTACTTTATATATTTCTGTGTATTATTGTGTATCATGCGCATTCTGTGTGTTTTTCTTTTTCTTTCATCTTCAAATTCTCCATAAACGTATAAAAATCTGCAGTTTACTTATGATTAGACTGCGAATCTTTGCACTACAATTTTAAATTTCTATGAATGCGATCAAGGAAATGTAGTTTAAGCAGAACGTACTCTGCTTTCTATATTTTGTATAATTTTATGTATTTCTTTTTTTATACATTTTCTGCATCTTTTCATTCGAAAATTTCATAGTCTATTGATGACTGTGTGTTTCGTTTAATTCTTCAACTATGTTCGTCTAGCCGATGATACGGAGATTGAATCTGTTTCTATCAGTATGTCCAAACAGTTCAAGTATGATTTAAACAGCAAGAACAATGATTCTACGTTACGCGTTGTTTGAAACAATCTTATTAGAGCTTTTTTTATGTGAATCTCTATTTTGTTAGCAAATAGTCTGCTAGTAACAGTAGATCATCTACTACTAGCAAACATTTATTTTGATAATTAAAATCTAAAACCTAATTCAAACTCCATCAAACAGCAAGATTTTAAATTGAACCAATTCGTTATAGAATATACTCGACTGTATACCAAAACGTAGATATCCAAATTTAAAACTTCAACGAAACCCATTTCAAACTAAATGGGAAATCTTTTAATTAGTGCCGCTTAAAGAAACATTGACACAAACCATGCAATACAATCTCAAAGCAAAAGCATTAGTTCCAATAACAATATTAGAACAAATTAATTCGTTGTAGAATATCCCACTGTATACCAAAAGGATTCAACCGAGTTCAAACTTGTTCAACCATATAAAATCTCTTTAATTAGCGTCTTGTAGAAGAATATTGACACAAACCATCACTAGCGCTTATCACACACTAACAATCTCAAAGCGAAAATATTAAGTTTTTGCTAATAACAAAGTTTCAGAACGAATTAATTCATTATATAGGATATCAGAAAGAAGATATTCAAACCTTAAATTTCAACAAACTCTAGTTTACACTGCTTCCATAATGAAAAGTCTTTTAATTGTTGTCCAGAATGTAAATAATCTCCAACACTTGTCATACAATAGCAAAAGTATTAATCCCAGCAACAAGATATTAAAACAAATCAATTTGTCATAAAATATCGCACTGTGTATCAACAGAATCCAATTCAAACATCTTCAATCGTATAAAACCTCTTATTTAATGTCTCTCAAAAAAATATCGATATAAACCATTTCTAGCGCTTATCACACAATAACTACAAAGCGAAAGCTTTATTAATTCCAGCAATAAGATTTTAGAACGAATCAATTCGCTATAGGACACATTGTATATCAAAACTTCAATAAAACTTCCTTCAACCAAATCAAACTTCTTCGACGATAAAGGAAGTCTCTTAATTAGAATATATCCCTAGAAAAACATCGAAACAAACCATCTTTAACACTTACCATACAGTAACGAAAAAAAGGAGAAAAATATAAAAAAAAAACGCTGTGAGAAAGAGTATTAATCCCAGCAATGCGGGTTTCAATTCTCCCGTCCTTTAATGCACAGTTGCACCGGCGCGCCACTTTGTTGGTGTCCGTTATCAATTTCCTAGATTGCTCCAAGAGCGAAGCACGCGAACGATATCGAACTTTGCCGATTCTCATCCCACCGGTGGCAATTACATTTTTCCCTCGCGAACACGCTCGCACACACAACACATACACACGTTTATAGCGTACGGAGCGTCGCGTAACATACAATATTATTTCACGTGGGACGTAATTTACGCGGTTCGATATACGATTCCGTGTAATTGACAAGACGATCGATGGATCTGATAGAGAAAGAGAGAGAGAGAGAGAGATCTAATCGAGATAACCGCTTCGATACGACTTTTCTTCTTTTTCTAATTCTCCCACTCCCTGTACCTTCCTGAACTCTTTCGGGAAAACGGCCACGGTTGTTCTTTGTTAATCGCTGCTGCGCACTCGCTCGTTCATCGGTTCCACTCGTGCACTGTAATTATTCACACTCGGCGATGCGCAGTACACGGCGATACGTAATCCCGGGCCGCGGTCTGAAAAGGAAGCGTACGGACCCGTTCGTGTAATTATACACTCGCCGTGGCTTAATCTTCCAGCAAATTGTATTAAGATTTTTTGCGAATTTTCGCACGTCGTGTGTTGTAAATCCATTCGCCGGCGGAGTGGGATGTACATACGTGCCTCGGCCTGTATTCTCAATACACCACGATTAATCGTTCCTATGTATCATCTCCCTTGCCGCGTCTTCACTTCCGCTTTCTGTTGCCGACTCGCGGCAGCTGCTGCGTACGCTATCGTTCACCATTATCATAACATTGGTCAATTAGTTCAACTCTAGTGTTTCGAAGTTTGATAAAATGGCGGGCGTAAAATTATACAGCCGATTTTAACTTAATTGTATAGCAAAATCTGATTGATGTTATGACGTAGTATTATCTGCAACAGATATGAGCGAGAGGTATACAATCATGTTTATCGAATTTATCTTACACTGGGAGTCATCGTTGAGATGCGTTTTTATCACTGAAAGTGATTTTAGTGGGGCTAATTCAGAAAATGCGCCTCTTCAGGTGCAACGCTGATGCAACGAAAATTAGCGATTGGTTGATTTGGGTCACGTGATTTGTGAGGGGGCGTGGGATAGACTTCGAGTAGGAGTTTTATTTATACACATTACATGTATAAATAAAACTATTTTTATATTTGTTGCATTCATTTCTTCACGCTCGTTTGATCTTATTGTCAATTATTGCAAAAGATGAAAGATCAATAGCAGAGAAACCATTGTAAAGGTAATAGAAGAAGAATAAAAAGAAGAAGTATCTTTCTTTGACGAAATGTAATAATTACTTCTTTTTATAATTTATTTTAATATTAGGCCACAGAAATAAAAGTAGTTATTCTACAATAGTTTCTTCTTTTTTTTCGTTGTGTTTTTTAAATATGGATGAACTTCTCACGCAATCAGAGAAGTAGAAAAACTTTCTATATAATGTGAATTGTAAAATAGATTTGCAGATAGACTGTGAGATTGGATTCGTCGAATTTAAATAAATTTGTGAGAGAGTAAGGAAAGTTTTTAAAAAAATGTGAATTATTCGCAGTTTGACTTTTATTTTAAATAAGAGAAACAGAAAAATAAAAAATTTGATCCTCCTAATAATATTTAAAAAAAATTCGATTTCTTAACGAAATCTGTGTTAGGCAATCAATTTTTAATTCAAATCTTTCGAAGATTTAGAAAAGAATTAAAAAAAATCGCTTTGATGAAATTTCGCTCAGGATGTAAACGATCCAGAATAAATCAATTTACAGAAAAATGACGACAGTTTCCGCAAGAAGTTCATTTTTACTATGCAATTTAAGTTCATCTAATTTGAATTGATTTGATGAAATTATTGTGAGTTTTTTGCGAATTACGAGTCTGTTTTCACACTGCGAGAGTAGGTTAGTCTCTCTGCGGGTTTCAAAGGCTCCTTGTCCATTAACCAAACACGCGGACTGCAGTCTCTTAACAACTAAGACGGATGTGTTATTTTCTGAAATTACGATTGACATTCTACGGTGCACGGTGCCGCTTGTTACTCGTAAATTGAAAAAATATATTACGCCATTCAATTATAGGATATCCACTTATTTGTACACGTTTACCTTTTCCATCGTCTTATCTTGATATCGAATCTCTCTGTGCGGTGGATGTATATAATATAAGATACCTACCACATCCGCGTCGAGTTTGAAAAAAATTTAAATTGGATAACTGAGAATAACTGGCCTCCAGAATTATTTTTGAAACGTCGGAACGGTATTCGCTTACTTTGGCGAAATTCCATTGCGTATTTAAATCTCCCGCGCAAACTTCAATTTTTAAATTAAACAAAGCTTAAATATTCGTGCAATATTCCAGATATAAAGTTATTTTCGAAACGTTTCCTTTTTATACGATTCAGTTACAACACTAGTTATAAACACAAATACACTTTAAATATTAGTTATAAGTGTTTCAAATATTTTTTAATTGTAAATAGAATAAATTCTTTACGATTTTTGTTGAAAGATTTCTGTTTGAGATAGTTCAGTCGCAAGATTAGATACTTCTAAATATCTTTCACTTAAAATACTAAAATAATACTTGAATCGAATATAATTCTTTGAAGCTAGGCTTTGCTTCAGAATTTCTTTTGATGTATATTTTTGTGATATAGTTAGTACATTTCTTATGTTTGAAGAATCGAAATTGTCAGTGGAACGAATTGTACAAATTTGCATTATGTATTTGGATTAGAAGGATTTTGGATATTGTACATTTTATTGTCACGAATTTCCAGTTAATAATAATCAAACTGATGTTTATGAAACTTTACAGTTAAAGAAATTCTATATTTTATATATTTTTATTTGCACGTTATTAAACGCGTAAACAGCCATAGTCCACTAATATTAATATTAATTTAAAGGTATTAAAATATTAATTTCATAATAAATAATATTAATTATATAATAACATAATATACATATCTGATAATAATAACATATAATAATCAATTTTATAATATTAGCAATAAAAATTTCGTAGCAAATAATAATTACATTATAATTTAAGAGTATTAAATTTCCATTAAAAAAATTGGCTTTGACCACAGTTTATTCAAAATACGGATTCTCCCCTTTAAAAACTTCTCTTTCGATCTCTTCATTTAATCTTCCTTTCATTCTTGCAATTCTCACTCATAAAATTAAAGATTCTAAAGTTATCCATCCTCAAGCAAGTAAAAAAAAAAAAACTGACTCTCCAAACTAAAAAAATAAAATTATCTATTTTAACTTCATTGCGCTACGTTGTTTCTATTAGCTTGTAGCATTAAAAAAAGCTACCGTTCACGAAGATTCTATCGACCGATTAATTAGCATCGGCGTGATAAGCTGACAGAGGTGACACCGTTAGCGAGGCGAGCGATCGGATGTAAGAAGCCGCGCGCAAGAAACTTATTATAATCCGTGGCTCGTCCAGATTATTAGCATTCCGCAATCAATTATCCAGCTGGCCAGGCGTTCGAAATAACGAGCGTGACTTCATTCCCCTCCATTCTCTGCTCACCGTCTCCTTTCTTTTCATCGCGGGAATAATCGTTCCACCGATATCGAAATCGAAGTTTACTTCACCTCCGATCGTTGCGTTGAGACGATATTTAGAACAATAAGGGTCGTTGATATTTGTATCAGATAGTTGCAGATGAAATAAGATGAAATTCTAAGTAGGACTTTAGTTTACACTTTTCTTGGATGCGACGTTGAAAAATAATTATGGGATGTAAAGTAATATGGATTAATATCAATTGTAATTTACTGGAGCTGATATATTTTGACTGTTGTGAAAGGATTTTACTAAATGTTTATGGTCACTGTAGATAAGTCTTTTTCCTGATTTCATATTTTTTGCATGTCTTTTTTTTTTTCTTAATACGGCTTTTTGGAAACTAATGCTAATTTAACATGTCAGCATGTCAGCATGTTAGGTCAAAATTTAAAAATCGAATTCTTCTTTTTACTTAAAAAGTAACCGTCAAAACAACGTTAATCGATGGTTAATAAATATTATTAATCAAAATTTATTCATTTAAATATGTAATTAACAAATAAGTGTAATGACATAAATTAATAGTAAAGAATACCAAGTGTGATCGAATAATAGCTGATGTAATGAAAAAAAAAAAAAAAAAATTTCAATGAAAAATTGAAAGTTTCAGCATTAAGTTTCTTCGAAACACTCAGATACAAATGCACTTCGAAATATTATAGAAAGATGAAAAGAATAGGAAACAAAGAAAAGTTTAGAATGGAAAAATCATTTAAATCTACGAAACTACAGCATCATGAGTAAAATGAAATTCCAATGAATGAATTCATCATTATGTTTCTTCAAAACACTTAAATACAAATCCACTCTAAAGTATCATAGAGAAATAAAAGTGTAAGGAATAGAAAACCATTTATAACACAACGAAGAGGAAATATTATGAAAATGTCATTCAAATCTGGAAAAGTACACTGTCCTAAATTTACGAAATTTCAATGAAAAATTACAAACTCGCCACTCTGACAGTTCTATCATTCAGTTTCTCCAAATTCACTCTAAAGATATTGATAGAGAAATAAAAGTGTAATAGAAAACAGAGAGAAAATATTACGGAAAAGTCACTCAAACCTACAAGAATCGTGGATTCTCGTAAATTTACGAATTTTCAAATTACGAGAATTATAAATCGATCATCTCTGTGACAGTTCAGTCAAACATTCACAATCAGACGCAAATCTCCGAGACATTCGAAGGTATCATCGTAGGGGGGCCCTTAGCACCCGGAACGATCCCTTAACCACTTGCGCTGGCAACTGATTACGGACCATAACGAGTGACCAAACCGTATACAATAATTCGTCGCTTTCTTTTTAAACTCGTCGGTATGATATCGCTATATGGATAGAAATAATTGAGAAGTAATAAATTGATTATTCGTTTTGCCTGAGTTATACTTGAATATACTTAAAACTGAGAAAATAGAGAATCGCAATTTCTCGACGTGCGTGGCACGTCGTTCCAGCGCAAGAGGTTAAAACTCGTCCGTTTCACCTGATGGCAAGGTAAAGCGTTTCCAGAGGGTAACTCGGACAACATTTGCCTTTTCCCTTGTGTGTACCGTGCCGATGTTTGACGGATAGATTGAAGTGGTGCTCGATGTATAATGTCACATAGAAGTTGCCCCGGAGTGAAAAGAAGTGGCCGACGTCTTCGACGTACGAGAACGAGAGTACCGCGGCCCCGATTGTGTTGACCTAGCGGTGCGTCGAGCACCACTTGTTGCCGTGTCGTACTCTCTCGAGTACTTACTCCTCGTCGGTGTACTCTCCAAGTACTGCCGCTACTCAAGACGGCCTCGAACCCCTATTGACAGATGCAATCGTCCGGTATTTGCATTAGATTAAACAGTTCCGATAATCGTTGCTGCTCGTGCTCGTCCTAATTGGATTTATCGCGTACGTACGCGCGCGTAACGACGCGACGTTTTGCGCACATCTCCAGAGACGAGACGATTGCCACGTCGTCGTCGTATTTTGAAATTCGAATCGTAACGAAACGTCTTGTGGTTTGACCTGATTGACCACCAATTGAGCGTTTTGCGTTTGCCTGAATTTTGCAACGTCTCGTTTGCAATTCCTTCTGATCACGCTGCCAACGTTACGAGCAGATTTTTGTGCGTCTACGTGGAACTTGATATTTTTTTTAAATTGTACGTAATATCCAAAGTAAATTATATACGATGATAGTCAGTTGGCGAAACGAAATTTTTTATCTTCATGAGAATATAAATTTGTCTAATTTGTAAGTCTGATTGTTAAACAGTATTTCTCAACACAGTGGACCTTTATTTATACGAGTCAGATGATATTAAATCTCAGTTCATGATTGATCATCTTCTGTTCTGTATCGTCTTATTATCCAAATAAATAAGAATGTATCGTATGATAGCTGTGAAAAGAAATTCGATATTTTTTCACGATTCCGCCACGTAAATTTAATAATTTTACTAAATTTGAAGAAACTGGCATTACTTGGTTCTTAATGGGTTAATCGCTTGCAATTGCGAAGAACGTTCGTTTCGTTTCGGTTAATCACGTGAACGTTCGTTTTAAGAGTTTGAGGAATATTCTAAAAGCTTGGAATTGGAATGCATAGTCGGAGAAATTCGAAATTTGGGAGATTTGATATAATTTAACACGTTTGAATATTCAAATACTTGAAATGCTTGGATTATTTGAATTTTTAAAATATTGAATATTCAGTAAATGAAGCGTTGAATATTCAGAAATTCAAATAGTTTGGAAATGTTTAGGCTCTTCTCAGACTGAATATTGAAAAAAATATCTCGATATTCAAATAATTTGCTAAATATTTGAAGGTTCAAATGTTTGAATACTTAAATATTTGACTCTTTGAATCTTTGAATTATTAAATCGTTGAATTTTTATAATTCATTTGGATATTCAATGTTCTAAATCTTCGAATGTTTGAGTGTTTGAATCTTTGAATATCTGAATTTTTGAATCATTCAATCATTCAATCATTCAATCAATGAATCTTCAAATCTTTGAATATCTAACGTTTTGAGTCTTTGAATCTTTGAATGTTGAAACGCTCGGGTATTTGAATTTTCGAATGTCCAAGTGTTTGAATATTTGAATTTTTCTGCGCGACAAGAGGCTGTACTTTAATTGAAGGCGAACGCGAGCGCAGTAGAATGAGTAACTGCACCGACAGACAGTGCCTAGTTTAAGCAGACACCACGTTTAGACCTCGGATTATTTTACACGTTGCAAATGAGCAACAGTGCGATTAAATATCAGATGTAACATTATTATACTCCATTCGAGATCGTCAATCAAGTCAGTTTTACATGTGCTGCTGGAGAGATGTAAGTAGGTCGCCGTGATGATGATGAAGTTCGTTAAGGTTAATCGTAATATCCTAATATAGAGCCCTTTAACACGTTGTGTTAGAATCAATAAGGATCCAACTCACAAGTGTGCGTCCACTCGCTCAAATTTTCAGAAACTTCAAAAAATACGCGATGTTGATATTCATTTAAAAATAATTCTCCGAATTTCTGTTTTTCTACCGTCTCCAAGTTTTCCATTATTAAAAACAAATTTCCTAAATTTCTTCATTTCTGTATCAACGTCAATAAACGACACCTGCGTGTCAATGTCTCGTTTGAGAAACGAGCGCACCTCTAAAAGCGGGTTTCAAATTTTTCTAACGTCCGAGGCAATATTTAAAGAGTCCCGTTACGGAATACTCATATTTATTTTAAAATTACCGCCGTCCGAATGAAACTTATACGTGTCTTTACTCGAAGATTATTGACATCAAGCATACTCGCCTGTTTTTCACTGTTCGTCGAGAATTTAAGAGTACGTCTAAAATTACACGCCGAGTCCGACACCTGATTGTCGTAGAAAACGTGTAGCGCTACTGACCGACTTGACAGGTTACTTTCCACTGAAAACTCGAGTAGACCGGGTTTCTTTGATCTTATCGATAATGATGTTACCCAGAAGCGTGGCCGGATGTCGAAACGTGTCGCGGCCGCAACAAAAGTCGTACAGTTTTGAAACAAACTCGATTGAGCAACTCGTGTCTCATTCTGCATTTTCGAAATTAACGTAACAGGCAGGTATAATTGAGAAGTTTCTCGGGGAAACGAAATCGCGCGTGATAGTCGGAGGAAACGTTTGCGAAACGTAGTTGCTTTCTGTTACGTACATTTAACGTCGAGTGCGACGTTGTAAAAATAATTTTCGTTAGTTAACGATACGAACTTTGACAAGAAGTTTCATTCGGAATCAGCAAGTTTTACTAATAATGTACAAGATGAGATTTAATATAAATAAACGTATATATTTGAATATTATCATAATTCATTTTCTGATCACTAACTGTTCAAAAAAACATGATGCCACAACGATGTCATCAGTTATTAGCGCTGCTGGTACAGAATAATAGTAGCGTTATTATATAGATTATCATAGTGTTAACACTTGTTGCAAAGTAATTTTAGGAAATTAAAATGACAAAAATTTTACTTTTTAAGTTTAATATATAATATAATATCTTAAATATAATAATATATATTAATATAATATATAATAATATAATATATTAAATATAATATATCAAAGTTATAAAAGAAATTGTAGGAGTAGATTGATATCTTGTAATACAATTTTTGCATAGATTAAAGCAATAACAGTAAAAATATTGTTTTTTAAATTAAATATCAAACACAATTATATGAAAAGTAATGTTGGTAGGTTAATAGTTTTTAAAGCAATTTTAGCAGATTAAAACAGTAACAACAAAAATTTTTCTTTTTAAATTTAGTAACCAAAAACTACATCATAAAAGTAATTTTGATAAATTAATATTTATATTTCGTGGAGCAATTTTACTGTTAAATAAATAAATAAATGGTACAAATGTCGCTGTTTAAATTAAATATCAAATACAGTGCTACGAAATGTAATTTTGGTAGATTGATATTTTTTAGAACAATTTGAACACGTTGAAATAATGAAAATATTTTACTTTTTAAATTGAATGTCAGGTACAATATCGTAAAGCAATTCTGGTAGCAATAATCGACCTCGTTGGCGGGAATAAGTAAAAATTCCGTTTAATAATGCAGCCACATAATTGGCTCATTGTGATTCAACGAAATCGGTCGTAGTCGGTTTTACGAAATTTGTCGAAAAGCTACGTGAGCGAGAACCGGTTACACACGTGCCGACAGTGGCAAAATGATAAATACGAAGGATTTAATCAGTATTATAAATCACGCGTGTGCACGCGCGATATTGAATCCGCAATAAGAGGGAATGACCGTAAAACCATCGTCGCTTTGTTCGGATGAAAATTAATCGCCATTGCTCGCCATTTGCAAGTATAATAGCAACTTCGAATGAGCAACATTCTGAATAACTATAATAATATTCTACGTTGTGTGCGCGATTATATTTTCTGTGAAAGAAAAAAGATAATTTACAAATATTACGTGTATCTTACTACTAAAATGAAATTAAAATATTATATATATATAATACATAATATATATATAGTATACTATGTATATATATACATATATAGTATATAGTATATAGTATGTATATATGTATATAGTATATAGTATGAGGAACTAACAATTCCAATAAACTAATAATATTTACACAATATATTATATACACAATTATATTTTTTATTTAGAAAAAATTGCAATAAACTAATAATATTTCATGTATTGTAGATTGCTGTTACTAGTCGAAGGGTTACATTAGAACTCTGTTTATACGGATTTTATTTATTTAAGCTAAATTTTAATCAATATCCGATTAAATGGACTTTTTCTGGATCTTTGAACTTCTGTTATATGAATGGAGAATCATTGATAAAGGGGAGAATTTAGAAGGAAATTTGTTTCCTGACAAATTGATACTAGCGGAGTTCTATTGAATTTCTCACAGAAATGAACAGTTTTAAAAATTCAGGATTTTACAATTTTACGGACACTTGACGGACAATTTCTCACATCGATGATTTTGCCAAGTGAATAATTTCAAAAATTTTGCAAGATTAAATTCTAATTATCATTTTCGTATTTTCACTGTTTTACATTTCTATATACTCAGTATTTAAAAACTTATGGTACTTCGAGTTTTGCCCAAAACTCTGTCATCCGATCCAATTCTGTTCGACCGAATTAAATCGTCGTATTAAATGTAGATTCGAATACCTATTTCCATTTCATCGCAATCGGATTTCTCTCTTGTACACTCACACTTCAAAAACTTAAAAATATGCATGCCTCATTTTTTGTTTCAGTAATATTAAGAATCTCTAAGAAAATTTCATTTTACCCGAGATCCTTATATTTTGCCATCTGGATATTATAATAAAGTCCAAAATCAAACAGAATATTTTAATTCTGTTCGTCGAGCATCGAACGAATAACAGAGGATATGTTTATATGCACAATCAGACGATGTGTTTAGCGTTGAAATTAAGATACGAAACGTAAATGGTAATCTGATGCACATAATTCTGACAGCGATTACGCCTCGGCATTGTCAGTCACGTCTGGCCAACTTAAATTGCAGACCTTCGATGTGTACATATGGATCCCCCGACAGTTTATTTAGAGATTGTTTAATATCTTCGCGACGTGTCGCCGGCTTTTGAAACTCTCTTGTGACAGAAGAAAGTCGATTGCAACGTGTCATTAACAGTTCGTCGTTAATTAATTTAAACAACATGTTCGTTTCATGATTTAGTTTCTGCTAATTGTAAGAAAGTGAATGAGAAAAAATAAATGAGACTAGTTTCGCTTCTTATTGATTGTGATACAAAAATTTATTTGGACACAAGTGGTACACAGAAGATTTGTTGTTAGAAGATTTTGAATGAAAATTATAGCAAGCTTCACTTTTGCTTACTGCATCTTCTTCCAGTTGTTTACTGACAGTGAATGATCTTATCTGACATAAGTAACACATTTCTTTTAAACTGTCATATTACCATATCTTAGACTTCTTTTTATTAGAGAAAATTAATTGAAGCTGAAGTTAAATGCTATCTGATCAGTCAATGTTAATTGAATTCCATAATCGTAAATCTGACAATGAGTTGAAAATAACTAACTTGCTGAGTTGAAACAGAAGTGAAATAAATGACAGATTTTGAAGTACTTTCGTACTGAAACGAGATTTGTCTTTTCCAATTCTCTTTGATATTTTTGATACCACGAAAATTATCATTTTTCCAAAGTTCCGTTTGATTAATAACAAAGTGATCAATTTGTAAATCCCAAAGTTAAATCTTTCTTTTAGAAATTTATATTACCAGTGATGACAAAATCTTCGTTACATAGAATCGATATTACCAATAGACATCATTGTTCTTCTTAACTATCCCTTAATTAAATCGTCATTAATTTCAAACGTGTAAAATGACTGACCTCTAATTTCAAGCGCACGTGCATTTAATCTGAATCTGTCATTCTTGTTACATGATGATTTGTGACATGTAACATATAATGTAACATAATATAATATAACATATAATATGTCATATAACGAGAGTTTATATTCTGGTAAATGGATCAATTAAAATTTCGTACAAATAAATAATTCTTCGCAAATCGTTCAATTTTACGATTTATGAAATTTACGAATTTTCAATCACCATCAATCACTCACAGAACCATATCGGTCTCCAAGGCCAAGACAATGTTACGACAATTATCTTTAAAAATTCGTCTCGCTAATTATACCGCTTGTTTCTTCAGCAGACGAATATAGGAAGAAGGACTATTTATTTTTACGAAAATTGAACAGAAAGTTCGACTGGCTCCCGACTTTTCGGCGAGCAGTGTGACGAAGAACAAGAACCGAGGTTCGATCGCGAGGCAGCGGCCCGGTTGAGAGGAACTGGTGCACGACGATCAGTCGTACGACGACACGCGTGTCGGCTGCACACGGACAGTGTACACGCGGGAGACACGGTCGCACAGGCATTGAGAGCGTTATTGAATGATGGCTCGTCCAACTGCTAATGGGGCCGGACGCTCGCGCGACACATCGCAGCGAAAGAGAAAAAGAGCCCGAGCCGTTCGAACCGAGTGGAAAAGAACGCACGAACCGAACGTACGTACGTACATACGTCGCCTCGAGAGAGACGGGCAGAAGGAACAAGGAAAAAAAGGGTTGTCTCGTAAGAAGCAGGCGCGCGCGCGCGCTCACTCGCCCGCTCGCTCGCTCTTGTTGCTGTTGCGCCGATGCACAACCGATGGATGCATTCTTCCGTCGTTCCCCGAACCGTTCGATGGCGGAGGAGAACCGAAGAACCAGAGAGGAGACTTCAGCCTGCGTCTGGACCCGGCTTCTCTTCTCTCTCTTCTCTCTCTCTCTCTCTCTCGCTCTCTCTCTCTCCTTTCCTCCCGTGTGTGTCGAACGGACAGCTCGCGAAGGCGTAGCCAGGCTGGCTGCTGACCAACCGATAAATAAAATAACTCGGCTCTGTTTTTACCCCGGTCGATGCTTGTCTCGTTTCTCTTTTACTCTTTCCGAGCGAGTGCTCTTTGTTTCGACGTTCTAAATTTCGCGGGTAGGTACTACGCGTATGCGGGCGTACGCGAGAGCGAAAGAACCACTTAGAATTGGGGGAAAGTCGATTCGTTCTTGAATTTTCGATTCAAGTTTCTGTGGAATGATTGCTAGTTTTAATTGTTTCTGTTGGTGTGTAGGATTGGAGATTTACTTCCTTTTTAGAGGATATAAAATTAGATATATATGTATTTGGGATATAATAATTTATCAAGATGATCTCAGCCGATTGTGATGATTTTAACGAGAGTTCATTTAATCGAGCACTGACTGAAATGTAATGCGTATAAATAATATAATTTATTTATACAATTTAATTAAAAATTTAAGTCTCTGATTTACAATACGGAAGTGTATACACTAAGTGACAATTGAATATAAATTTCTTGAATGTAAGCCATGTATAACCCCAATGTTTTGTTAACTCCTTTAGATATGATGTTAATTCGTATCTTCTAAAAGCTACTAAAATAATTAGAAGATATTAAAACTTTAAATCGACAATATTATTTTTCGTTTCCTCGTTTCCAGTCTACGTGCGATACTTTTATTTCTTATATTTATATTTCTTACACTTCTATTTCCAAATTTCCTGTATAATATTATATATTTCTTCTCATTTCAAATTTTTCTTCCCGTTTCTATTCGACAAACACATTTCACTTCCATTCTATACTGCCTCTTTTTAACTTCTTCACTTTAACTTCATCTGTATCATTTTTCTATCTTTAATTAATTAATTATCTCTCTTCTTTACACTTTCTTCTTTCTCTTCTTACACTCTCTCTGAAATCTTGTTTTTTCTAACTGCATACTTTTTCCCATTTTGTATCTTCTGTGAAAATCGCATCTACATCATCTTCTTTCCAACTTTTTCACAATCTTTTCTTTAATATTATCTTTCTCCTATACCTTTTTCGTTCTTTTTTAAAATCTTGCTTTCTCTAATCACTTTTCTTTTTCTATTCTACTCCGTATTATTGTCTGTTGCAATCGCTACTACACTTTACACCAGCTTCTTTCCAACTTCTTCAAACTTCAGTCTTCATCCTTCATCCTTGCCCTTTTCCACTCTTCTCTCTAATTTTGTTTCTTTTCTTATATCTTTTTTCTTCTACTTAAACTGTCGCGTTAAATTGAAATGGAATACATCTGCAATTTGTGCTTGAAACAAGTCATTGCTGCCAAGCAACATGAAAATAATTTATCTATATATATACGTGTATACATATCCATAATTGAGAGTGTAATATTCAGATGTATTTTATTCAGAAGGTATGTGAAATCGATGATGAATCAATTGAAAATTGTAAAAATTCAAATGCCTCTGGAAACATAAAGAAAAAGACTAAGTCTACTGTCGTCTGGTTGTTAAATGTACTGAAAATTGTTTTTAACTATGTACAGGATGGTCTACTTAAGCGGAGGCACCAAATAAATATTTTGTTCTTACATATCTAAAAGATTTGTTCTTTATATCATACATATATCATATATTTTTTTTACCATCTGTACGATACAATAAAAAAAAAATAGTTACATGAAAAATGACCTTGAAAAATCTTTCAAAAAAATATTCTTATCACTTATCGACCATTCATGTTGGACAAAAACTATTTTTTGTATCATCACTATTTGAAAAGATATTTAGGTGGCCTCCCTTAAGTGGACCACCTATTGAAATTAGGATAGTAAAATCTTCATTTTCCTTTTTTTCGATGCTTCGATGCTCTACAATATACCCTCTCTCCAAAATTATCTTTTTTCCTTGCTGTTGCCTATTTTCTTCCGTCTTCCTAAAATCTCCCTTCGTTTCCATGCTTTTCCAATATTGTTCCTTTTCCTTGCCTTTTCTTCCTCCTTCTCCCCCTAAAATCTCTCTTTCTCCAACTACTTTCCTCATTTCGCGGTCGCTAGCAACACCCGGGTGGCTGGTTGCTCTCGGTCCTCTGGAACGGGCCGTGGTCAGCCCGGTAGTTGGAAGCGCGAACTTTTTTCTCAGCTATCGGCCCGGTGGATCGCGCTGCGATGCCGGACTGCAATCAGAATTGATTATAGCCTGCCGAAACTGCGCCGCGGCCGGGCGCGTTCATATTATACAACTCGCCCGCGGCCGTGCCGCGTCTCTCGCTCGCTCGCGCGCGCATCGAGCTCCCCCTTGAGTGAAGATCGTTCGAGGAGGGCCACTGGCCCCTTTCCTCTCGTCGTTCCTCCTTCGATATGCACGCTGTCCCGTGCCCGACGTCACTGACCCACTCGTGCCGTGCCTCCCGAGGGATTCTCTCTCGTCCTTTGTCGGATCGCCCGGTCGCCCCTGCGCCCCTTCCCTTTTCCCTCGCGAATCTCGAGACCACGCTGCAACCGCGAAAAGAAATATCTCCTTTTTCGCGAGGGAAATGCCGATTTTCAAAGGATCTCGATCAGCCTGTTTGCGTGGGCAATTGAAATTTCGTGGTTGTTCAAGGAGAGTAGAAGTAAGCTGCAATATTTGGAATTTTCCTGTTCACTTTCTTAAAGCGGTCTGTCGGCAGTGAAAGCTTTACGGAAATAAAATTGAGATTTTGGAACGAGAACTTGGAAAATTGTTGCATAGGTTGAGGATAGAGGATAATTCAGATTCAACGAGCTTTGATATTTAAAGATTTTACGTAATATAAAAGTCTCTTATCGTTAGTGAGGGAAATGCTGATAAAATATGTATAAAAGTGTGAATGAAAATGTTGGGACGAAAAATTGCGAAAATTTGGAAAAGGGGGTCGTTGAAATTGATCGAATTAATTTATAAATATTTGACATAAATGATATAAAGTGTCATATTTTATATTTCTTTATTTTTTTAATCATTTTGTATTTTTTTTTTTTTATACAAATGACATAAATATATATATTACTATTTTATAAAACTATCTTGTATTTTTTTATTTAAAATTTAACTGTAAATGACAATTGCATATGAGAAATTTAATTATATAGGAAATAAAGTATTCGATAATCTTTACATAGATCAATCAAAATTCTGTAATTATACAATCAATATATAAGTAAATTTGAAGCTCCGATGCTTAAAACTTTTGCATAATCTAAAAATATTCTCTTACTAAAGTATGTTTAAAAATAAAACGTAAATTTTGAGGCAAAAAACCAGAATGTTGCAGAAATTGGCGTTTAATCTTCACATAGACAATCAAAATCTTTCAATCGTGTAACAGCGTATGTAAAAATATCTAAAGAAAATAATTGAATTGCTGATTCAAAGCGACTTTTACAGCATCTCAATTTGAAAATAAAAAAATTATTTAAAAAAAAGAATATTAAAGTATATAGATAGTTATATATTTTCCACACACAAGAAAAGTCTTCGAGTCCTCGAGATTAAGAGCAGTACTACGTCATTGCGGTTTTACAGTGTAGACTCTGTGTAATATTAGTTAGTATACGTTTCTAATGTCGCAATGTGTTCAAGAATGTAACAACTGGATCATATTTTGCAACGCTTTCATGTCAAGGTACGAGCGTGATAGCTTTGTTGTAATTAACAATTTTTACAAACCATAGAACTGTTGTTTCACGCAAGAGCTGTAAAGTTCCGAAAGCGAGTTTCCTTTGAAGTTTCGGTTACTCGGTATCCAATCAGGGAAATATCGCTGGAATCTTCAAAGCCAGGATAGGAAGGAGCAAGTAATATTCTGCAGCATCGGAAACGTTAATTAATAGGTCGTACGTCAGTGAAACCGAAAGGTGTGCGCCGCAGAAGTGATTTAATATCCGCTTTAATTAGTTTGAAAAACGCCCATTGAGAAAAAGAGAAGCCCGCGACTCGCACGCTACTTTCCTACGTTTTATTTCGATGCACTTGGCTGTCAAGGTCGCGTGCGGTTTAAAGTTCACCTGCTTGTTTCAAGTACGCAACATTTCGATGAAAACGTTTCTCGTTGTAAAATTCGCATAATATTTGCAGTCGTCAATGCGTAATCAAAAAAATATTTTTTGGTAATTACAGTTAGATCGTGGTGTCTTGTGTATTTATAAGAAATATAAATTTGTAAAAATGTAATACGAAAAGCACATAATGTATAAAACTATATTTCTCCTTAGACGCCATTTTTTTAAAAATTAGTTTTTAAGAATTATGTGAAATTGCATGAACAAGGTTTTAACACGTGTTATATATTAGCGTAACCCAGAAAATCGGGCCTCTTCAAGTGCAACGCTAATGCAACGAAAATTAGCGATTGGTTGATTTGAGTCACGTGGAGTAGACCTCGAGTAGGAGTGGCGTTGTCTGGTACTGAACGATCGCGCCTGTAATTTGTTTTCTATCGATTCAAATGTTTGCATATCGCGCAATTATAAATGTGCAGTTTTTATGTAATATTATATGTATACGTATGTGTATATATGCATACGCACAATTAGGTTGTAATCAAAATTCCATAATGACATTAAGAGAAATGAAGATGGATGAAAATATCTTGACACGGCAATGAATTTTTAATTGCAAATAAATTTTATCTTGTAATCTATCTTGGCCTTGTATCCCAGATAAATTGCTCTCGTCTCTTATTTCACGTATTAAATGTCGCCTATTAATTTTTTCCATACACTGAACGTCACTCTTCTCCCATTAAATATCATTGGAAACGATTCGCCTCGTTCACCGACTTTAAGAAGCAAGGATTTATTCTCCATCGATTCGAGGCAATCGTATACCACCCCTAAAACGTTCGTGAAAGAACTTCCAAGAAACTGGATTGTTTGTGACGAGGCTGCTGGTATTCCATGGTTGGTTATACGTAACGCGGACAAGAAAGTCGACATGTAACTGAATAGACGTTCCCTTTTTTTTTTTTTTTTTTGTTTAATGGCAACTAAATTCCCAGTAAAATTCCAATGGTGTTCAGTAGCGATCGCAGCCGCGGCGCCTACTTCTCATAAATCGAGAACTATATCTTGGACGAAGTCAAGGTCCGACGACGTGGAATGCAATAACGCGCTGCGTATTTCACAAACGACCCGGTATTAAATTTGAGCCACAAAGTACCATCTTTGTCGTTATTCGCTGGAAAGCAGTGGAAATGGATCGTGTTCAAGGAACAAGTGCGTATTTTAATGGCTCTGCTCTTTCGACGTGCTTTAAAGTTTGTCGAATTCTTCCTTTTTTTCTTTTTTGTAATCTGTGTTAAACGTCGTTGAGCACAATTGTACTGTTGAATGCAAGAAGGGCTATACTAAATTCTTTTCACTTTCGAGAAAAAATATATGTAACGAGGTTGCTGCAGGCTGTCCATGGTATTAAAAAATTTAATATTTCTTCTTAATAATTTCATTGACACAATTTGAATTGCTTTTGGACTATGTCTTAATTTGCCTTTTAACAATAAAACTAGGGAAAAAATCAATCTTTAGTTAACCAGAAAATAATTGAACGAATTCATACATGTAAGTCATAATGAATTCAGGTTGATTAACATTTGATTGGAATATATCTTCAAAAGGGCAAGAGTCAATCAATCGATCAATCAATATTGCTTTATAAAATTTGCTGCAACTCTGTTAATTTTAAAAGTACAACGACGAAATTTAATGACGATTTGTAGAAAATCTAACTGCTCAAAATATTATTTTACGAATATTTGCTCAAAATGATCTGAAAACTTAAACCTAACCTAACCTAACCTAACCTAACCTAAACCCTGAGAATCCTTCTTGCACTGAGAGAAATCATTCCTCTTTACTAGCTAAAACGCTAAAATCGCATTTAATTAATTTAATTATTGCAGTTTGTCTACTTTCATTGGAGATTGTAACTTGTCAGGTGCGTATCACTTCCCTTTTCCAAAGCAAACAACGCGATGACAACATCGTTCGATTACGAAATTCCGCAATTTCCCCCTCCCTAGTTTTTCTAACACAGAAGAACATCGAATGATATGTATCGATTGTGAGTAATGAAACTTATCGAAGCGTGAAATGCGAGTTTTTGTCAAACTTTCGCGCTGTGCTTCGCAGCATTTGGACCAATACCTTTTTCCGATCCTATTACGTCAACCTTATTACAGCTTATGCAACGATAGAAAATCATAGCCCGATATCGCGGTGCGTAGCTGGTCGTTAGTAGAAAGTTATATCCATTTACGTGATATGAGAATAGCTTCGAGAATCACGAACCATGGACGTTTTGTACGGTTAAGGACGGTGATTTCCGCGATAAAATCGATGCTCGTTTACTTTTCCCGACGATATCGAAGTGCAACTTCTATATTTATCTATTAGATGGGGATAGCCTCTTTTCTTTAAATAAACATCTTGCTCTACGATTCCATAAAATTTCATTTTTAACAAGTCGACAACCTTGACGTCAGAAGTGACGTCGAATTATTTTACAATTGTTCCATCTGCAATTGACATTTTTTAAAATTTATGTCATGTTGTGATCGAAATAATTTAATACTCAGTTCTAAAAAAAAAAGATAATATTTGGAATGATATTTAAAATAAAGCAATCATCTTCAATTAAGATTTTTGAAAATTTGTTTTATAATAAAAAAAATTTAATTCTTGATTAAAGAAATTCAAAGTAATGTCTCAAAGCAAGGGACATGTTAAATTGAAATTTCAAAAAATTCAAAATACCCCTATTATCTATATACACGTTATAATCAATGAATTCGATTCTCAATTTCCAAAAAAAAGAAAAAGATATTCGGTGCAGTACTTAAAATAAAACACACGATTTACTTTGACAATTGTCTATATTGACAATTGTCTAATCTTCGATAGGAACGAATAACTGTACTTGCAACACACGAGGGAAAATTTCGTCGGATTTCGTCGATGTAATTTTCACGTTCGACCTTCTGTAAATCGGGCGCGAGCTTTAAGACTCGTTTAATTCTTGCACCCTGTTGAAAGTTAATAGAAAGCGACGAAGAAAGCGTGTAAGTGGCCGATGGGTGTTGCCAGACGCGTAGCTGGGCGCTCTCGTGAGGGGTGTGGGGAACGGCGTAAGGAAAAAAATGTTTCTACAACCCCTCGACAGTTCTCTCTGACTCCCTAAGGAAGCCTAACTTAGCATACTTTATTTGATTTTTTGTATTGGATAATAGTCTCAGGTAATAGGGTGGCTGCGAACCAAGCCGGAGAAATGGCAGGGCTGCCGAGCGAATTTTCACGCTCTCCCACTACTGTTGCATTAACAAATTTACATTTTTTAAATGGAAGGGTCGCGCTCTCTTCTCCGGGTGATAACTTGCGGTCCATTTGTTCCTAGGAGAAATGAAACCGCCGGCGACGTTGCGTCTTAATAAAGAATGTAGCGCACTTTGCTTGCTAAATTGCAGGACTTACAACGTGCTTTGTCATTCGAAAATTTGGTCCTAAAGGGGAAGGTACAGGGTATTATGGATTGGGAAATTTAAAATGACAAACACATCGCCGCTTTTTCACGATATTGAGCTGTTAGAAAAAAAATATAGATTTTCCATTAGTAAAGAACAAATTATTTTTATTATTTCTTCGATATAGATGCAATAATAATAATAGTGTAAAGAAACATATCTCAAACAAGACCAATATACAACGAGAAGATAGAGAAATATGAAATATAAATAATATCTACAGCAGACACTATGCTCCATATTTTTAATAAATAAACATGTAACAACTGAATCCATATATTATATTATACTAGGAAATATAAGAAACGACGTTTGCACGTTCTGAAGACGTTTAATCTAGTATAGTAAACTTTCTTAACATGAAAATGAAGATGAAAGTATAACAAAGAATAATGTTCAATCACGCGATAAAAAAGTTAAAACACTTCAGTAAATGAAAGAAAAGATTTAAGGAAACATAATAGTCAGAAGAATATTTATTATTAATTGGACAAGACCAATTGAGGTCTTTGTTTTAAATAAATGTAATTGTTTTTTAATAAAAAGAAAAATACTATCATATCACGATATTAAAAGAACATCAAAAATATATCTCTGCGTGCAAAGAAAAAATTTTACATTACACATGGTATATTAGTTAGCTAACTTAGCAGCATATATTGGTGATTGGTGGCAAAATTACCGATTTCTTCTTAACGTGCCCGAGTGATGCAGTGAAACATACTTCAATTTGTTTGCTTTAAAACAAATTAAAAGTCTACTTTTCCATTAATAATTTTAAATAAAAGCGAGTGATCTATTAAGATTCTGTAATCCTCAACAACAGATAAGTGAGTGTTATTTAATATAAAAGAATAATTGAATACACGTAGTTTCATACTTGTTTCAACTTGCAATCTACAAACAGAATTAATCAGTAGCCTCCAATTGCAGTTATTATAAGTAATTCAACATAAAAAAAAATCGCACCGATCTGTGAATATTGGAGTAAAAGAATTTTTGTAGCCCTCAATGTCAGAACAATTTCAACATTCTCCACTCGCCTCATTTTTAATCCTCCATTAACGCTCGCAACGTATACACTTACCGTAACAAGCTCGCAACAAATTTACTCGTAATACGATCGCGGGCACGAGAAGTTATAGCAACAATATTTTTTATCCAAACGGCAACAAGCTCGCAACAAATTTACTCGCGCCACGATCAAGATCCTCCTCTCTCTAGTAATCGCCGAGAGGAAAAAAAAAAGTCGCAACAAGAAGTTAAACCCTCGGTAACAAGTAGCTGAACCTTAAGAAGGAAACGAACGATTCCGTTTGAAGACCGGCGAATGACAATTTTCTTGGCGATCCGTTTTCTTTGGCTACCATCGAAGAAGGCAGCGGCAAACGAGATCTCGTTTCGTCCGGACGGTTCTCTTCATAATTTGTCCGGCGTGCCTCGTCCGGCTCCTTAATGTCCGCGCATTATCTCGCTATCATATTAACCTTTTCGTTTAAAGTACATATTGGGCTACCATGCGTCCATTAGCATTACATGAAACCGTGACGATAAGATCGCCGGCCCTATTCTATGCGAACGGCGATACATTTATACGGACAATCGACGTCCAGTTACGCTGGCCTCCAAACACGGCCTCATTACCTAATGATTGACTGGCTAACTGGTAGCGAGCCCGAAGTTAATCGACCTGGAAATGTTGGGGGACCGCGTTAAAAAGTTAAATCATATGGTACATTCCTCGTAATTATTCGCAATTCAACCATATATATCGCCGGTATTATGTACGTAAGACAGAGGTAACCGGTGAATTTCATTGTGCTTCGCGTGCCTCTTTATGTACTCGCCTCTCTGTTTTTATTTCGTCGAGTAATTTCCGAATACAAGGTACGCATTATCATGATTATTATGTGCTTTATGAACAAGTCGCTTCTGGAACAAAGAAGTTTTTTTTTTGTTTTTTTTTTTAGCAAGCTGCCAGTTCAACACGCGTGTTGTCTTGTTGCGATGGTCGTCATTGTCTGAAACTCTTCTGTGAAATTGTCTTGAAATTACCACGGTAAATTTTTATATAGTTTTAAATGGTATCCTTTACAAATTGTTACTGTCAGAAAATTGGCATGCTTAAATATACATAGGATTAAAATCTCAAATTAACCCGAATCACGTAGGAAAGACGAAGGATAAGAGACCGTGATCCCGTAGTTATTATATTAAAATTATTGCCATCATCTAACGTGTACTACCTAATTATCTATAATTTCGTTGAAGTCTGACAAATCATCCAAATCGCGATAGAATTTAAACAATTACACAGTAAGGTAACGTTATTCGTGTCGGAAGAATATTTCAGTCAAGCTAAATAATTCGTCAAATTTGATTGTGCGATCTTCATCAGTAAACTATTAAATTCGTTCTAGTTATTGAAAAGAAAGTTAGTTGTTCAACTAATGTTAATTTAATATAATATCGTATAACTTTAAAGTTACTCATATATTTACGTTTTTTTAAATTTTATTTTGTTTCATTATTGTTTCACTTTATCGATGCTTCGCTGCAAAGGAAATTCAAATTACTCATAATGATTAATATAGTTTTATAACTATAATATAGTATTATAATGATTATTATAGTTACAATAAATGAGCGAAATTCTGGTTATAGGTACAATTGTCATACATGTTTACGTTAGTTCATTTCAGTTCTCATTGACTCAAATAATACTTACCTATTTAATATATTTGGTTTTAACATTTTTCCTTCTTGCATTCCGCTATATTTTCCTTCTTTTGTCATTATATCAAAGATTAATAATTTCTCATAACATACAGTTGTGATTCTTTTGTGAAAAATTTAAGACAAATAAATCTGCCTTGTTACATAAAGACGTTCAAATTTATCGTATCGATCACTTGAAATAAAAAATGACTCCCGTCCAATCCCTTTATTTTCGAGTGATCTGCCGTATTTCATGCGCGCGGAATCGCGGTCAGGCTCTCCGAAAAAATGATAGCGGCGACGATATATCTGTCCCGCGGCGTGCAATCTTTAAAACATATGTTTTTCATAATCGTTCGCGCGGTTCTATTATCGTGCCAGGGGTATAAGGAACTGCGGAGAGGTAGAGGGGACGGCCGAATCCGAGGGAACACGCTCGGGGCGCGAATCTATACATATTTAATGAGAGCACGCAGTTGTAAAAAGCAGCTGGCGAATTGCTCCCCGGTAGAGTGACTCGGCCAGATACTTTTATTCAAATCTCATAGCCACCGCGCGGAGATGCTCCTCGCGGAAGGCATATCAAAAGAAAAATGCTCTCGCCGCCTTTCCCGCATGCATAAACATAATCCCCGCATAATGTATATTTCAAAGTCTTCCGCTCGGCATCACTGCTCATTACTATTAGATTGATACTCGCCACCCCCTTCTTATCTTTACCCTGTACGCCCTCGCTTCTTCCTTCTGTTTGGCCCGATCCTTTAGGATGATTTTTGACGGGCGCGTCTTTGTTTTTAGATAAACCTTCGTTTCCTTTGATATTCGTTGTATCATATAGAGTATATACATAGTACGTGTTTGGAAGTACCATAAGTTTATGAAGAGAAGAGAAAATCTGTTCAAAAGCTTACGAAAAGTTTATCAGTGAACGCATGATGTAGATAGGACATCTAGGATCTTAAGAAACAATATTAAAATATCATTTTTATAGTTCTCCATTTTTCACCTTGAAAGTCCCTGTTTGACAGTTTTAACAGAACTCACCTAATTTGTGTCGTGATATTTTTGAAACACATATGCAATATATTAGAGATTTTCTAATCTTTAAATATATGATCTTCTTAAATAAAATGAACATACATATAAAAACATTGTAAAGTAATTATTCTATAATATTGTTTAACTTGTATAGAATAATTTTTCAAGTATTTCAAATTTAAGTAATTCTAAATATAAAAGAAAATGAACAATTACATTTTCTTCATAATATGTTTTCTTGTTGAAAATTTAAAATTTCCTCGGTAGTCATATTAAAAACTTAATATTAATGCAACGTCAAAATATTTAGTAAATAAATTGAAATACTTCCTTTAAAATGAAAAATTATATTTTTGCTTTACTAAATATATAATGGTTTTAAGAAAATTTAGAATAATTGATACGTACGGGTTTGAAAATTTAGCGTTATTTTGACTTCGAAGTAACTAGTAGAGCAAGATGGCCGCCGACGATAAACCCGCGAATTTTGTGTTAGTGTTCCGTCGTTGAATTTTATAATTAATCTTTAAATATCTTTTAAATCTTCAGTACTACGTGTGTTATAAGTAATATATAAGTGATACAAGTTTCAAATAGTTTGCACTTTTAGTGTATTAACAGTGTATACTATCGAATTCACAGTCCACCTCTGCTGTCAGATGAGACTTTATTGGTAAGATTTCTCTTTCTTTTTAATTGTCTTAATCCATTAAATTTCAATTAACTGCATCACATAACAGCCATACTTATGAAATATTGAAAATTATCTATTCTTACATCTATTCATATGAATACTACAGAAATACCTGTTCTAACATGTTTAGTCAATGATTCTGCTTGACAAGTCGATAATTATCGACCGATTACCACGTCAGTAAATTTGTATAGGTTAGGAATCTTAAATAGAACGACTGAAATGCGTCAGTCGCCAATAACGTAATCAAGATAAATTTAAATAAACGCAAATAGTCGATCAACAGTTACGACGATCATGATCGCTTAATTAAGATACGAAGTAATTTACCGCATAATGTATCGAGTGGAATTTTTTACCTCTGATTAAATGAATATATTGAAAGCAAAGGAAAGAAAATCAGGAACGAATGATCGAGAAATTTACACGAGAAGTTTTTCTTCTGGCTCGATCAAAGGATATATAGTCAGGCAGGTAGAATCGGAACAATTAGACGAGGCGAGAATTTCAAATGTGCTCGGGTGCACCGCGTGAGACGCTCGTGAATCACATGAACAGAACTTCGGCATACATAAAAATGAATTATTCGCGTGAAACGAGATAATAATGAGACAGTCGGGCCCCGTACGACGTAGCCTCGAACGCATACAAATCCGAGTAGCAACTCCCTGCAGGAATTGTCGCAATATTTCACGTGACGTACAAACAAGGGGGCGCGGATTTCTTCGTTAAAACGCGATTTCAATCTGAAATATTCCTTTCCTGCCACTTTCTCGTTTTCTGTTTTACCTTCCGTACCTTACCTTTTGATAAATTTTACGGGAACCTTCTAATCAAGTTTGTTTTGGAGCAAGATGTATTTTAAACTACTCCAATACTATTAAATATATTTCACGTACATGTATACACAGATAACTGCGTACACTTTTATAAAATTTTTGTACGTAATATTTCCTAGCATAAGTTTCAATATTTTGTATTGATATTTTTCACCCAAATCAAGTCACGATTATTATCAAATCATTGTGTTATACAAATTATTGTATCACACTATAAAATTCTGTATTTTCACACACGACTCGAATCCTACACTAGAATTTTATCATGAAACACGATGACATATGTACGTGAAGATGATTTACAAATTAAAACGTTTTCCCGCCAAAAATCAATTTTCCTAACAACTTATTGGCAATAAGCAGACCGATAATTCCATAACCTCAAATGCGTGAAACAGTTGCCGATTACGCGTGTCGAGGTAGCCCTTTACGATCGTAGCAATACGGAGGAACGTGAATGTAGGTAAGCGGCGCGTCTGCTTTCGAGCCGCATCGGCCCGACACCGGTTAGGTCGAGTTGAATCGAGTTGATAAGGTTAACTGAGAGATACGGGGGCGTAGGGAGGTCAAGTGACTGTGTAGGCGGCACTGTTCGTCGTCGCCACATACCGCTGCGATTAACGTCGTGTACGCCCGTAGACGTGCGTTCGTGTAAACGCGCCTTTCGGCGGGAGCGCGAACCTCTGATTAGACTGAACATCTGATTAAACTGTCCCGAGAACGCGTTTGACACTCTCTTCTCCGGCCTCGTCACATCTATTATTAATATTACTGCGTTTCTGAGTTTGAGAATCGGACCGCGATTCAAATAAAACATTTAAATGTTTTTCAGGTGTAAAAGTTTCTTTTAAAAGTTGTTGGTGAAAGTTTTTTTTATCTCTAGGGGTGGATTTGAGGTTATGTATAAGTTTTTCGATTAGATTAGATTGTTGTTTTTTTTCTTTTTGCAATAAAAGTAGTAAAGTTTAAATTAGAACGACGATGTTTTATTGTTATAAACGTATATAAATTGTGCAATTTAGGTATCTATGTTTTAAGGTTAGGTTTAGATTTTTAGTAAGTTTTATATGGGTGTAATTATTTAATTGTTTGGGATCTTGTTAAAAGGAGAGGAAATATAATAATAAAGTGATAGGTTAGAGTTTAGGTTAAAACAATAGCACAAAATATTTTATTATTGTATATGCGAAAAACTTAGGACATTTAACATTTTAATTGGAAAGAACTGAAAACAATTTATTGAATATTTTCTCTCTATTTTAAATTTAAAATTTTGATATCGGTCTCTCCGTTAAATTTTATATTTTGCATATACGACGTATTGTCAAGTATAATAATTTATCTCCTTGATATCACGTGTATAAAGTATACACATAAATTCTTTGAAACGTTTGATTTATTCAATCTGAACGAAAAAAGAAGTGTGATTTGCTGGTAATCGTAGATCTGATATCATTAACAAGGGTTAATATCGTCAGACAAGAGGTCAAGAATATGCATAGTTTGCAATCATCCGATGATTCTTACGTTATCAAAACGAATTAAAAAGAAGAAATACCATTATTTCGACAAATAAATAATCACACAATCGCTTACATTCTGAACACGGCATAAGTTTTGGTGTGAACGCGACATAATCGCGAACAATCTCAAACAAGCAACGCCAATTGAAAGGATGACTGTGACCGAGTTGAACAAGGGTTCTCAGTACATCCACTTGACAATTCTCCGTTCAAAAATGACATTTCCTTATTTAAACCAAACGTTCGTTTGTTTTTACACGAGCAGATATCGAACAAACGTTCGTTCAATTCGCATTCTGGTGCTCGGTGAATCTGAGCTGCCTGTCTCGCCGAAACGTCAACGCTGCTACGCGACCAGTAGGTCAGTAGTATTCGTCAGTACGAAGCCATTAAGTAATCAGAATATCTATTCTACTTAAGTTGATTAACAAAAGTAGTATGGTAAATATCGCGTCCAATGAGCACTAATCGTTTCAAGAGTTTGTACGTCGTTTATAAATCGTTTGTGCGACAATTGCGACACAGCGTTGCATCATAGGATTTTTTGCGACAGAAAACTGTCGCTCTATTATTCCTTTTCCTCGTTTTTGAAGAAACGACTGAATGAAAGAGGGAAGAGAGAACCGACTCGTGGATGTTTCGATTTATCGACGGTTCTCTCCGGTAGTGGAACGTTTTTTCAGTCCGCGTAGTAAGTCAGTGAATCGTAACGCGAAAGAACTCGTTTTCATTCCGATAATCGAACTACGGTCGATCAATCTTTTTTTTTTCTTCTTTCCTTCTTCGCTGTGTCCATCTTTCTTCAATCTGCTTCTCTTACTCGCAGTGCTTAATTCGGAATCTGAAATTTACCTCTTTCCTTCTTTCACAAATCATCCGTGCTTCGCGATACGCATCAGTTTCACGGTCACGGACTGCGCACACGGAATTGCCGATATTCCAATCGAGGTACAGACGTTCACCACCGATTCTGCAAAAGATGACGCATTAAATTTAATTGTTAAATTACAATAAGTATATACTTGAAAGACACACGCATATTCTTCCAACATTTCTTTTCCGTTTATCAGAATCTACCCATGTTCTATCATGCAAGAATACACGCTTTCGGCCGTCATCGTCGCTTAACAACGTACCACTTTGCCCTGCACACATTCCGTTCAGGGTCATTACTATTCTGTCACAAAACGTACCATCTTCTACCATTTCCATCTACAATTACTATACTACGTTCTACTGTACAAACATGCCATCACTATAATTCTGCTACATAAACAAAATACGTTGCCTCGTCGCGGAAACACGTCGCTATCACACAAATGCATAACATTTTGGACCATTCTCATTGTTCCACTATTACTATATTCCACTTTACTATTCAAACTGTTATATTTACTATCATCGCAACTGTATCACATGGATCACACGTATCATCTTTTATCTTCAACAATGTGTTACTACACAAACTACGTATCATTTTTCATCATCGTTATTACACAACATAAACATAAAATTACTATGTTCTACACACTGTACTACTCGAACTCTTTGCTACTATCACTTTTCATGATCATCGTCGTCGCTTTATCACAGAAATACCAGTCTTCGTCTACATACCACTCAACCACTATCATTGCGATTGCTCTTCTAAATAAACCATCTCCCATTGTCAGTCTGTTCTGTCGTATAAACATTACTTCTCATCATCTACTGTCAACAGTATTTGCTATGTTACAACAATATTTGCTATTATAACAAGAGAATTTTAATTGAGAAATTATAAAAAGGATATCATGGAAAATGAGAGGATCAGTTTAACATATCAGAACAAAATGCTTGAAATATTCATGTTGCTCGGCAAACTTGAAAATTTTGATTACTGCGTAAGAATTTTGATTACTTGCTGCAGCAATTTTTTCTCATTTAGTTACAATTTTATATTTTCATCCCTGTTTTTGGAAATGACTCCACATTAATGGTACTTAATATCGATGATGAAATCAAGTTAATTAAAATTTAAGTGAGATCAGAATTATGTTATTTATTGAAGAAACGGACATATGACCTTGACATGGAAGTCAAACTGATTTGCTTCCATTTTATAAAAAAATTTTTATCTCAGTACTGAAACATATGACTTGTTAGAAATCAAATAACTATCATGAGCAGTGATCGGTGAAGATTCTCTTTTTTACTTCATCTCATTTACACTTAATGCTCACTATTAAGCACTATGACTCAAATTCACTAGAAAGAATGTGTCTTTTTTTTTTACTTCATTTTTCCAATTATAAAATTCTTATAATAATCATATGAAAATGTTAAAATGATACGACCTAACAACTAATTAATATACAATATATTTATTCATTATAAAATTCTTTATCTGTTGTCACAAATACTTTTCTAAATAAATAAAACCAAGTCTCGTTACAGTTCAGTGTAATCAATTAATCGGGCACAACTCTATTCCTTCCAACAATATCCCGTATGTTATAAACTATCTGCGCTATCCATTATGTTACCTAGGAGACGTCGAACGAGAGCGTAATAGCGCCTGGTTAACCGCTCAGCTTCTTTGGCGCGTCTCGCTACCCGCTGCGCGAGAAGCCGACGCATGTACGTACGTTCCACGGCTCGTGAAGCCTCGGTATCGCGATGGTTGGTACCGGATGCCGGCGGTGGTGCACGCCGCCGGTCCTTTCTTGCGCGGAACCAGTCGCCCGTTCCCTGAAGGGTTGATAATTCGCCGATTAAATTGAAAACTGGCGAGGCTAATTGCGCCGCGGCTGTATTATTCATTGGATCCGGCGGGGTCCACGTCTTCGGTACACCTCGGTGCGCCGATACCCGAGGTACCGTACCCGAGTACCGTACGCGGTCCCGCGGTTTTTACGCCCCGCGCGAACAGACGCCGAATACGGCACTCGCCCGAGAAAAAGGCCTGCCGCGTTCTTGCCGCGAGTCGGCGTTTTCGGCCCCGCTGTAATTGTTGTGGCTTTTTTCTTGCCGCGCTGTCCGTGGGGTTCCCCCTTAATGCCCGCTCGGAAATTTGTTGAATCGAGAGACCATGGGGGGTATCCAGGGATAAAATGCAACGCGGTTCTTGCCTCTCGCGGATAAACAGTGGATGAACAGGGAGTCGGGCGCAATAGAGACGGTTCTTGCCGGACTGGTCTCTTACGACGAAGAAATTTTACGTTTACGGATTGAAGGACGATTTCGAAGCAGTGCGGGAATATGATTATTAGAACGACGAGATTGGGGATTGCAAATTTCATGTTCTCGTGTTAAAAAGAGCAAGAGTAGATGGTTGTGTGCATAGTATGGTGGATAGATGATGTGCGTGAATGTGATGGAATATAAAATATAAATATTAGAGCATATTAATGAAAATATGAATGTATATATAATAGAGCTGGTCAAAAATTTGGGCGCACTACCACTGTACTTGATATTAAAGTGATACGATGAAAAGGAATTGTAAATTCGTCTCGTATTAAAAAGAACAAAGTTGTATGCATAGTATGATAGATATGCATAAATATAATATTGGAGCTCATTATAAAAGTATGTATCGGCTGAAAATTTGAGTGCATTTCAACTATACTTGTATGATAATTCTTTCGATGTAATGATAGATGTACTTTAAACATGTTCACTGCAATGTGCTCTCGATAAAAAAGAAATTGGAAGCATGTATCGATGTTGGAAGACCTATATATTTTTGTATTTCATATGCAGTTTTTGAGTGGTAGTATGTACAATATATATACAATTATTTCTATTGAGAGTTGATTTTTCCAATTTTATTTATACAAACAATGAACTTAGTTATCATTTTTTTTTAATGAAAGGTTATTATATCCTTGTACAATGAATGTTTGTTCAAATAGGCTCATTAGTAACGTAACATTGTAGACTTTATAAAATTCACATGATCTCGCATAGTAGACAACAATTCGAAGCTTCTCTAAATTCCAGTCAATAAATAAATTTACAAATCATCTTCTTCATATAAGAGTTCTATCTGCATCTGCGGCACGTCTCATGGTCTCGGCCCATTGACGTCCACCTGTATTGAAAAGCAGACTAAAGAAGGGCATAATTTTACGATCAAAAGTGTGGAAAAGCATCGGGACGCGAAATGGAATAGTTATTAATAACAACTGCAGCCTCGTATATCGTGGATAACGATTCCGAAATACGGTTGGTTCGCGCGCCGCGGACCGCCGCTGTATGATAATCGTCCTTAATAACAGGCGGGGAACGCCGATTTAACATCCAAAACGGGAGATTATAGCGGTGAAAAAGTATCACGGCGCGGCCTCGCAATGCGCTACATTGAAATCTTTTTTTCGCGTACAAGTTCCGCATACGCGTATCGATAAACCGCGGAACCAAAGGAACAAACGTGACGCTACCGCCACTTGCAAGAACGAATTCCCTCGTGCGCACTTCGTGACGTTGATTTTGTCAGCACTGGAATGACGTGCTACCCACGTCGAGAATTTTTTTGTCCCAAATGTAACCCAGGCAAAACAAATGATAAGTTGATTACTTCTTAATAATTTCTATTAAATAGATATCGTACCGACGAGTTCGAAAGAAAAAGAAAGCGACGAATTATTGTATACGGTTCGGTCACTCGTTATGGTCCGCGCGAACCAATTGCCAGCGCAAGGGGTTAAACAGCACGCCAAAAACATGTGTTGCATACAAATTAATAATATACAATGACATTTAAAAAGTGAGGTAACTTTGAGTTTTCGTGAAAATAAAATTTCTTTTTGAAATTTTCTATTAGCAGCGAAACGTTTCTACAAACGTTAGGAGACCGTGTTTTCGCGGCTAAAATCACTTTGAAGTTATTGAAAGATATAAGATCGTAATATGGTAGTTTGTTGAATTCGTCTTTAACGTTATCAAGTGAAAAACATAGTTATATCGTACCGGCGAGTTCGAAAGAAAAAGAAAGCGTCGAATTGTTGTATACGGTTCGGTCACTCGTTATGGTCCGCGCGAACCAGTTGCCAGTGCAAGGGGTTAAACGATCGCCTTGGATGGGCAACTTGGCCACCGGGTTGCCCCTTTTAAAGCGTGCCTCCCCTCGACGAACGCGGCACCGGGCGTAATAGGGAAGACGGAGGAATTAGCAATTTCGTCAGGCACACCGACCGATCCGAGAGACCGAGCTTTAAAGGGCTGTTCTCTTCGTCCCGATATAAACTTATCCGAGGCAAATGATGATCAGTCTCGTGCATAATTTCCGCCGTTGAGTCGAGCACCGAGAGATCGTACTCGAGATCCGATAAAAATTATATGATATAATGTAGAACGGTTGGGTGATTCGTGGCCCGCGGCTAATCGGTCGTCGATTCGTATCGTGGCGTTTTTTATCGGGGTGGAGGGCCCCGGCCACGAAACACGATTACGCGCCGGATCGCTTCTTTAAACCGCGGTGCCGACGATGTTTTTCTCCTCCGAGTCCGCGCTGCACTGTGCCCAGGCCTGCAACATTGTCCATAAAAATCCTTAAACGAGATAAGAGCCTTGTTAATCGTGAAACGGACGATCTGTACGATACGAATCGTACTGGGAGAGGCCAGTTCGATTGTGACGGCGCCAATCAAACGTCACGCACCGCTAGACCGCGAAAGGATCACGAGTCCTGATCCTTTCTTGCGATGCACGGTAGTTCGAAGCACAGATTTTTAAATAGGCACCGTCTAATGTTGTTTGTTTATTCTTATAACTGGGTATTTCATCTTTTAATTCTAGAAACAAAACAAAAAAAAAAAAAAATGGAGAAAAATAGAGAGATCGTGTGTTTATGGGTTCGTAAAATTAGTTGTTAGATGGGACAATTAAACATGGACATAAAAATATATTTTCTTTGGAGAGAGGAAAGAGAGAAGAAAAGGGAAAAGAAACGATGCGAGAAGAATTCAATTGAAATTCTGACTTTATGGAGCTGTTAAGAGAAAGAAGGAAATATATCTCGGCAAAAAAGTCGGAACTAGAATCTTAACTATTTAGTCATAATTTTTTGGAAAATTTTTTTTACCTTGATACTAGTTGTCGCATAAAAACTTCAAGTTAAAGAAAGATATAAATGCATATATTTGACGAAACATCGCAATTTTTATTACAATATTTTAGATATTTTAGTTTGAATTATAAATTGTGACATTGTGTATATGCATATAATAAAAAAACCATTACTTTGGATGTTATCTACTTTAGATACAAGTGTTTTTCCAAAAATGAGACCCATTTAATAGAAAAATACAAAGTTATCGTTCTTCAATTTTAGTGTCATACTCTTCTTATTGTTAGATATTAAAGAAACTCACAGAAGATTCTTATCAAATTTTCTGAACAGCAAATTGTAATGGTAGCGATTTAACATTCAGAAAAGTAACTTTTCAGCCACTTTTAAACCACTGCGCTTTTTTCGCAAATTTGGTTACACAATAGCAAGTACGAAAATTTGAAACATAAGTGGTATATTCTTTGAAAAAATTTATTTCAGTAGAAAATATATGATTCTGACGAATACGTACATATGTACGTGTACCTGTACATTCTTGTATGCATATGCAAATTTGTCTCTGCAATTTCACATTCATTAAAAAATTATTTAACACGAGTGTGAAATCATAAAATATCATTTGCTCTTTTAATATTACTATATACAAGTAAAAATTATTCGTTAAATAAAAGAATGTTATGAAGCCTTTTATAATAATAATTACAAGTTTCCTTACGAAGCGTTTATAAGTTGAGCTATAGTATAACTCCAAAAGATCCAAAAGATACAGAATCGATTTCGCGATTTACAACAGTGGTTAATTTCTGCTTCGTCCAGATCACAGCTGTTGCAATTAACTATTACATATTCTTTGCCCATGGAAAAATACACGTTCAACAAATTGCAACAAATTATACTTGTTCGAAGTATATTCAACTACAATGCAAGCAATTAATGGAATAGTTTCCTCGGTTACGCGATTTGATCTGTAATACGTGTCACGTTCTATTTTTACATTTGATATACGTAAGAATTGTTTTATACGTTTTCGAATTTTAATCGACGCGCCTGTACAAGTTTTTTCATTCATAAACTTACCAAGTTCGTGTAGCTTGTTCGATCTACCAATAAGAAAGTAATGAATGTAGAGTACACAAACCATAACTATTTTTTCCCATCGGCGTTGTTTGCGTGCTAAACATTATTGTACGAAGAATTTTATACGGTCGTGAACAATTTGCAGGAACATTCTTGCATTTACTTACGCCATTGATTGAAAATTATCCGCAGGGTAATGCCTTTAATGCCAGCGGCTAGATAGACCGGATCTCTTTTCCCCTTCTTTTTGCATTAATGATAATGAATAAGAGCTCGATGTTAGAGAATGTCTCGAGAAAGTAATTTTATTATATATGTACACGCTTGTTAAGCATTTCTCAGCCGCTGGTTTCCTTCGAACTGAAAACTGTTTACGCAATCTCGTGGCGAGTAAGCTCGGCAAGAACTGCACAAGAAATTTGCTCAATGAGATCGATCGTGCAATAAAGCGTGATACAAAACGGACAGAACGATGATTCGCGAGGGGATGTAAACGAAGAAGCGTATCTCGATTACGAACGAATATAAAATTTCTGAAATTATCACGGAGTGATTGTGAAAATTTATCTCCGCGACGCGTGAGATTATCGATGTTAATTAAATGTGCAGAGGCTAGGAATCAGTGAAAGGGCGAGGAAGGAAACAAGAAAAAAATGTTCGAAGGATGTAGTGGAAGCTTCTTATCGGGAGCAGTCGCGAACGTAGCTCGTTTATTACTGTGAAAAATAATGTTATCTGCGGAGTAAGTTCCACCTTCGGCCGAAAGAAGTTAATTAGGCTTCGGCAATTATGCAAAGTGTCGTGACCACTGTCCGGCCTGATAAGTTGACGACATTGATTGTCGCTGTTACAAGATACTTTGGACATTCTTCCTTCTCTCATCGTTTATCTTCCTCGTGTCTCTCTTTTTTTTTCTCTTTTTTTGTTCGATCAATTCGCAATGGTTTTACGCATTCGACGTTTATTCGATTAAAACGCTATTTAATAATACAGAGCGAGTGTTTAGGAAATTTCGATTATCTTATCTTGCGAACATAGTTTTCTGTATTGGCGATTCAATTTTCTATCGAATATTTAGATACCTTCTTGCATTTTAATAAGAAACTTCGATTCGAGAAAAGTTCAAAAGTTTTTTGTTTCTTTATTTTACAAACATTTTACTACTACTCGATATACACTATTTTACCTAAAGCGAAATTGAAGCACAGCTATTATCCAATATAAGTAGACATTTGGTACTTTTACACCTTACCATGCACTTTAGATCCAAAAGTCTGTTTCTTGTTGAACGTGAAAACTATGCTTTGTAATCCGTATCAACACGTAACTGCAAATTTAGAAAATCTTGTACAAATATTTATTACATTCTGGACATTTATTTATTTACTGTAAATAATGTATAAATGTCTGTTGTATTTTTTGATATTTATAATGTCAATCATATGTGAAATGAGTTTTTTTTCTTTTTGGTTCAAATATCTATATAAATGATACTGCTTGACTATGACTATGAATGATGCTACTTTCAACATTCACACCAGTTATATTAAGATTTTTCATCAAGATTACTTCTACTAATTATGTACATATAACATCCAAAAAACATGTTGAGACTCCAAAGGAAATGACGACTTCTTCACGTAAATAATTCATTCGTGATATTTTTGTATAGTATTAAAACTTTTAATTTTAATTAATCATGATTAATAATATCCTTTTTTCTCAGAAAAACTTATAAAGAAGTTCATTTCTTTTAAAATTCAAAGAATACTTCAAACATGTATTGTATATACGTATAATTGAGAGTACAAGTATTATGTACATAATTCCTAAAAATATCTAAGTTGTTGAACTCTTCAGGTAATATGTTATGAAATCATACTAATATGTTAATTATTACTAACAGATATATCTATTAATAATTAACACATGATATGATCTAATCTGATTCATATCATTCGAAAAATTCAGATAATCACACACAAGAAAGATTATATTAATTTCCAAATATTATTAATACAATCTTCCACATCGTCTTATTATACTAACAAATTAACTAAATTATTAACTAATTATTAATTAAATATTATTAACTCAATCAACGTACTACAAATTTAAATAAATAACTCCGTATTAACTTTTTATAAATAATGTTAAATATTATTAAAATAACAAAGGTATATATACTAAATTTTATAACGTAAATTAGCTGAACTGTTTTCTTTAAATTCTGACTAACGAGTGAACAACAATTTCTTTTATGCCAACTATATATATATCTCTAACAATAATCAAACATCTCCATAAATTTTCTAATGTAAGATATCTCTTATGATTATTTACGTTACATTAATTTTACGATAATATTATCATTCAGAATTTATAATATTAATTAATGATATTTAACAATATCGATA
The DNA here is from genome assembly GCA_030673865.1 of Melipona bicolor. Lineage (NCBI taxonomy): Eukaryota > Metazoa > Arthropoda > Insecta > Hymenoptera > Apidae > Melipona > Melipona bicolor. Next base: position 1,635,383 of record JAHYIQ010000029.1, read on the forward strand.
ATATTTACCACGAAAGAGATACACAGTTCAATAATAAATTCGCGATGACAAGCCAAGTATGTATTCCGACTCCTGCAAACACGATTCTACAATAGCAACTCTGTCATCGACGTTTCTAAATCTCAATTCCACTCTGAAATCTCCAATTTCACGGGCGTCCTGCTCGCATACGTAAAGTAACACGCCAAGCCTCTCACCTGGTCGAGAGACCGGGCGAGAAACGCATTAAGAGTGATCGTGTCCGTGAAAGACGTCCGGCGGTGGAAATATCAGGGCCAGGATAGATAAGGGAGCAAGGAGAGATGGAAAGAGAGACAGAGCGACGAAAGGGGGCGGTGGGAGGGGGGTGGGTGGACTTGGTCGAATGAGACTGTCCTATTACCAGGCAATACGGCAATGAATCTCGATCGGATGCAAATGAGCTAATTCCGCGGGAATATGGTAGGTAGGTCGGAGTAACGCGGTCGATCGTGAAGGTGGCCGTTTTATACGGGGCGAACGCTGGAGGCTTGCGTTCGGTGTGTGCGCGTCCGTAGCGCGGTAAAGGGCCCCAGTTGCGAGGGGCCCCCGAGTGGCCCCCGTAGGGCACGTGCACGCACGCATACATTAACACGCGCGTGCTCTGGCTGCTGACGGAGAGGGCCAGAAGTGTGGGGGATCCGGGACACAGCAGCGGAGGCAAACACACGCAGACGTTTTGGCGCCACGCCGTGAATCGAGAGCCAATAAATCCACGGTGCCTCATTACTAAGCTTGTCTCTTTAATTGAAATCTCGTGTTTTTCCGAACGCACGCCTCCTTTTTGCCGATCAGGCCGCGAGAACTTCTCCCCCTTCCCCTCTTTTTTTTTCCCTCCCTGCACGGGGATTTTATTACAAAACTCTGAAAGCGAGGGGACATCTCGCGGCCAGCGATATCTCCTCCCGCCACCGAGAGAAGTGTCCTTTGCCGTTTCTTCGTTCGTTGCGGTCTTGTTTGCCCCCTTGCCCGGGATCCAGAAACGATTTATGCGTCTCGTTCGGTCCGCGTACGCTCCGTACCGATTTCATCGTCGCATCGCTCCGCCTAATCTCGCTTCGTCACGTTCCGGTCTCGCGTTTTTCAGCAGAGTCCGAGGACTCTGACGCCTCTCGCCGGGGTTAGGACCGAGGTCCAAACGTGGACTTCGATGGACTTCTTGCCGATCGATCGAGACGCAACCGACACTACGCGGTGCGATAGACTCGCTCTGCACGGTGCCGTGGGAATCGTCTACGCCTTTAAGAAGCCCGTCGTCGCTAAAGTGATGTTGCCTCGGGTTTTGTGCACGCGATTCGGAGAAGAACCGCGAGTTGATTGAGTCAGTGATATTGCGAAACTGTTAACGGGATTTGTGGAAATAGCACGTGTATTTATTACCTTGGAGAGAAGCGATCCGTGTCAATGTATTTGCGATCGGGATTGTTTTATCGTAGGAATCGTTCAGAAATCGTAGGAGTCGTTCAGCTCTGATCCAGTGAACATGAAATCAAATATTACAGAAATACGATGACATGATTCTTTGATGTATTTGTACAATTATTCTACGATTATATTCTGCAATTTTTCAAAATCATCATACTATATCTTAAATTCTTCAAAAATATATCACATATTTATGACATGTTACAATTATTTACTCGAACAAAATTTTAGCGATTATTTATCTGTTGTTACGATATTAGGTGAATATTCGATCAGTTGAATCCACGTAATTATAATCACATGTAATAAGCGATTGAACCATTCAGAAGCTATATTGATTAAATTACTTTATTAGTTAAAAACTAATAAATTTATTTATGTTATTTTGTTGCAATAAATGACTCTATGAAAATCACTTGATTGTTAAGCCATGTATCTATTTAAATTAAGAAATTAATAAAACATGAAATTGTCTGGTAATTTATTATGTATGATTGGTAAAATATTTAACGAGTTCATAAATCGTCAACTTTATATGTATATAATACGTAAAGACTTCAATTTTATCTAATGTTGTAACTAGGAAAATGTTTGAATATAGAACTCAGGAATGAATAAAGACGAATTTCATTTGATCGGATCAATTTTTTAACACAAATATATTACGTATTCGTTAAGACATATTATGTTGCAACACGAATGTTAAATCACGACATTCGAAATACTAGTTGAAGAAATAATCCTTTTAGAGGCTGTAAATCACTTGCGGATGACCATTTTTGATTCTGAAAAAAATTTTTTCTATGAAATTTCTCGTTTTCTCTCTACAGAAATTCATTTTTCTACTGTCAATAGAGTAAAAAGAATTAGTGACATGCCGAATTGAAAAATTCATTTTCACACTGCCATTGCGCTGCATGAAAATAAAAAAGGCTACGTATCACTTTACTCTACTTCACGTTGCACATTTTTAACTAAACATGATCAAACTTAACTAAATATTTTAACTAAATCTATAGTACAACAACGAATCTTTTATCACGAAAGTATGAAAAAATACCATTTTTATTCAACTTCTTTACAAAATATTTTAACGAATCAAATTAAGAGACTCTGCTTATACAAATATCCAATCTCTGTCCCACGTGTCGCTCGATTAAACGATACTAATCTTATAGTACATGTAACAAAGAATCTTTTTTTACAAACGTATCAAAAATGACTATTTTTATTCAACTTCTTTACAAAATATTTCAACCAAATTAAGAGATTCTGCTCATTGCAACAAATCTCTATCCCACGTGTCGCTCGATTAAATAAAACCTCAAAAGTCGCGCGCGCGTCCATTTTTCCCCGAAGAAACGTCGCGGAGTAAAAAAGCGTGTTCGATCAGAGCGTGAAGGTGCGACGTGACGCAAGGGGAAAGCCCGAGCATTGTCGAGCGAAACTCGACGTCTGTTCCCCTGATCGAACCGTCGATCTCGATTCCGTTCATTTTTCTCAACGTCGACGTCGATTTCGACCAGTCGACGCGCGTTTCGCAACGCCACGGGAATGTCATAACGCGTGTCAATCGGGCGCGTTTCGCGCTCGCGTTCGAGCGTGACCGATGTTTTCCGTCGGTAGCCAGCCAACCGTAATCTTAACCAGGTTAATGTAAAAAAGACTAATCATCGGGCCACGGACGTTTTCCCGCGCAGCGGGAAAACGCGCGCGCCTGTGACAGCTCGCCGTGGAATTGAACGATTTCGTGGCATTGGATTAACCCCTTGCGCTGGAATGACGTGCCACGCAGAATTTTTTATCCCAAATTGCAACATTTTCTCAGTTTTAGGTATATTTAAATGTAACCTAGGCAAAACAGATGACAAGTACATTATTTCTTAATAATTTCTATCCAGTGATATACCGACGAGTTCGAAAGAAAAAGAAAGCGACGAATTCTTGCATACGGTTTGGTCACTCGTTATGGTCCGCGCGAACCAGTTGTCAGCGCAAGGGGTTAAATAGCACGCCAAAAACATGTGTTGCATATAAGTTAATAATATACAATGACATTTAAAAAGTGAGATAACTTCGAGTTTTCGTGAAAATAAAATTTCTTTTTGAAATTTTCTTTTAGCAACGAAACGTTTCTACAAATGTCAGGAGACCGTGTTTTCGCAGCCAGAATCACTTTGGAGTTATTGAAAGATATAAGATCGTAGTATGGTAGATTGTTGAATTCGTCTTTAATGTTATCAAGTGAAAAACATAGTTATATCGTACCGGCAAATTCGAAAGAAAAAGAAAGCGACGAATTATTGTATGCGATTCGGCTACTCGTTATGGTCCGCGCGAACCAGTTGCCAGCGCAAGGGGTTAAACAGCACGCCAAAAACATGTGTTGCATATAAGTTAATAATATACAATGACATTTAAAAAGTGAGGTAACCTCGAATTTTCGTGAAAATAAAATTTCTTTTTGAAATTTTCTATTAGCTTAAATCTATTAGTTTAAAGGATAGAGGTAATGCCAATTTAATTGTAAAACGTCCCATTTGGTTTTACTAGATTATCGCCGTTACATGTATTTTTCATATTTGAAAGAGATAAAATTTTGAAGTTTGAAGAGATAAAATTCTAGTTTCAAATAAATTTAGAACCGTGCTTCGTGTCCCGTAAGAAGAGAAAACTAAAAATAACAAAAATAAATGAGAGAAAAAACGTAACTATCTTGATAGTCTGCATAAGGATTAAATAATACATCTGTCAAATAATTATATTTATCACGTAGACAATTAATATTTCGTTTAAATTTGCCACCGTGAATAAATAATTCAAAACGATCGACAAACGACGTACTAACAAAAAAAAAACTTGAGATCCAAACGCCATCACTTTCGCATCTTAATTCCACTAAAATCGACAACAAGCAGCCGGGACAATCAAAACCACCAATAAACTACGCGAAGCTACCGTAGAAGAAACTAAACCTGTCCCTAGACACGACTGCGAACACCACCCTTTATGCCCCATCCATTACCCCAGGCAATGAAACTAAAAGACAGCGAAGAAACGGCAGAAGAAAACGAGCGACACTGGGCATCGCTGGTGAACAACGATAACGACAAAGGGGGCAAAAACCTGCAGACCAAGGAAGAAACGATCCATATCAATTTATCCGATCGGAAAATGATCACGGAGGAGCCGGTCGAGGAGCAAAAGCCATCTCTCTCTCTCTCTTTCTCTTTCTCTCTCTCGTTGATCCGTCGCGCGAGAGCGAATCGCGGCGCGCTCGTTAAAGATCACAGCTGAAATATCGCGTCCCCGCGGTGCGCGTTCGGGTATATTTGAGACCGAACCTCTGGTTACGTGTCCACCTCGTGGCTGTCGCCACGTGAAAAAAGTTTGAGCCCCTTGCAAGACAGCATCCTGCCGGTCAGTGATCCTGACGTCGGCTCGGCCGTGGCCGTTTCGCTGGTAGGTATATATTCAGCACGTTCCAGCTTGCAACGAAACGCGTATCGGTCGGAAAGAAAGCGGTCGGGTGAAACGGTAAAACGGGAGAGAGGAAGAGACTGAAGAAAGAATAAAAGAGGAAGGGAAAGGGAGAGAGAGAGAGAGAGAGAGAGTAGAAAAGAGAGAAAAGTAGTGGAAGAACAGTGGGCAGAAGCATAGCTGGCGCATTATCACATACGTTAAGTTTTTCTACCTCTATTGGCCCGGAACGAGGCCACGAAAAACGACTGATTAATCGAACCAACACGGCGAACATTCTTGCGGCCGCATATACACAGCCTCGGGAACCAGTAGCCTCTGGAACACCACACCCTGCGCTCCTACATTCGCACGGATGTCGGGAGAAGAGACACGAGGCGGCACACTGAAAAACCCTCTCTTCCAATACCGTCGGGGGTCCGGGCTCAGTTCCGCCGATGTCTCTTCGAGACGAAAACCGGAATGCGTTTCTTATCCGGCCACCCGATCATTCAAGGGTGTATATATATATATATATATATATATATATATATATATATATATATATATACACACGCACGTCTCTCTTTCTCTCTCTCTCTCTCTCTCTCTCTCTCTCTCTCAACTTACAATTAACGCGGTGCAATATCATACGAATTGCGCGGTGAAAAAAGATTTCGGGGACTCCGTCTCGCCGGATGTAACGCCGAGTGACTTCGAGCGATGGCTCGCGATATAGCAGTGAATTTTTTGGTTAGATTCCTGTAGGGTAATCGAGAAGATTGTGTGTCGAAAGTGGTTGAAAAAGTGGCGACAGGTGTTGATGGTAAGAGTCGATAAGAGATTCGAGTTGAGTTCTGGAGAGAGTTGAGGGAAGTTAAGTGTGTTTAAAGAAATACAACTGCGACGTACGCTAGTTTTGGGTTTGAGAGAACGAGTGTTAGGATATTCTTGCGTTACTTTGGATAGCTTTCATGCACATAGTATTATTATATGCTTAATATTATTATTATTATTATTATATTCGTTGCAGTTCATTGTGAAAGAATATACGTGAATGTTGAAAGTCTAATTGAATCTTTTTCTGAGCATCTGGACAACTAACAACTCGTGTTTTTTTTTCATTAACGACAATGTCAATTAATGTTACCACATGATAACTTGGTTCAAATAGGACGTATATTGTAGAAAATACGAAACTTTATTAAAAATAGAACTTTTTGTCTATTCGACATATCCCGATAGAGCTTAATGACAATACTCATCAATACCTTTATTCTCTGAAATTGTATTAATATCTTCGACGTAGCAACTGTATTTTATTTATTATGAATTATGAAAAATACCATATCCGTTGCAAGATATGATTGAATTGGTTTTTTTTTATCGACGAAAATTAATGCAGCAGCATGTTGTGAAATCTTGAAGAGACTAAGAAAAGCAATTGAGAAAACTGAGAACTTACTTTCTGTCTCTCTGACAATGCTGCACTACGTTCGCCATAAAATGCCACAAGAATAGCAGAAAAAGTATAATAACATGGTCTGTACAGTCTAGATTTTTCGTTTTGTGATTTTTATGTGATATCTACTAGTCGGGATATCATACCAATGAAAAACTAGAGAATGGCGATACTATCCTGAGATGAAGAAATCGTAAACGCGAGAATATTTATTGCAAATTGGACCACAATTTTTCAACGACAAAACAAAAAAACTAGTGCCACGGTACGACAAATACCTAATATAGTTCCTACATTGTATTTTCAAATAAATGAAAAAATAATTTCAAATACGAGTGAAATTATATTTTATATACTTTTGCACGTTATATATATCCACACATACTTTTATGTAATATTTAATATTATATAAAATTATACATTTATACGTTTACAAGTAATGTATAAATTTAACATTATATTTATACATTTAAATACACTTTACATATTTTAATATATATTTACAATATTCTCGCATTTTCATCCTATTGCTCCGAAGAACGTACATACTTCTGTCCAAAAAGTGTGTCATTCTGTATGTACACTATGCTCGAGAAGTAATATAATGTTTCTGCGTTTCTATCATTATAAATCGTGTTGTTTTTAAAAACTCGAATCACTCTAAAAAAATTCATTACAAAGAAACTCAATCAATATGATAGTGTCGACGCGTTTCGTTCACAGAGATCATATTTTACAAGCGTGTCAGAATCGGAAGGGTTAAATTTTCCTCAAGTACTTGCAGTTCAGTTCGAAATTTCACACCAAAAGTCAAACGTGACCGTGACTGTCCCCCTCAAAAAAAGAGAACGATCCTAAAATTCTCGTACCCTTTCCGGGATTTCTCTTCGTATGTACAAGGTGTGCCGAACGAAAATACCACTTGTTATGCCGACACATTGTTCGGTTATTACGTGGCGCGTTTCCCTCGGCTGCGTTCGAGCGTTCCGCTTTAGCCCGGCGTGTTTCTACGTTTATCCCCGCGTAAACTCAACCCTTGTGTGGGGCAGCGCCGGGATCGGAAAGCGGCTCGTCCTCTCGGGGGCGGACATTCCGCGCAGCCGGTGTTAGGCAAAAGTTAAAGTTTACACCGTTCGGATGTCGGCCCGTCTCCGGGACGCGTGATATCGCGCCACGTGTGGATGCAAACCCCGTCAACGTATCACGATTGCTCGCAGGGCACGTTTCGCGGTACGTTTCGCGTCTTTCGATCTGTTTCGTCTTATCGACACGTGCGGCGAACTGGTGATTTTCTCCCATGGTCGTTGACGCGAGACCGATACTTTCCGAGAGTTCACTTCGTTTTGAGCGATATAGAGGCGGAATGTTGGAATTTCGAGTGAAAATTTCATTGAATGTCGAGGTTTAGAAAGTTGAAATATATAGAGAATTGTTCGTTTTGAGGAACGAGGCAGATTTTGTTGCACGAGTGGAATGATATATTGATTTTAATAGTTAATTTCTGGTTTTTTTTTTTTTTTGGAATGTCGGAATTTTGGATAAAAATTAGAATTGTATAATAAAAGAAATAGCATGATGATAGTAATAAGAATAGTATGACAATATAATAATATAAAGAGTAAAAAATAGTAAAAAGAATTATTGTATGAAGGATGTAAGAAGGACAGTTAACGGTATACAATTTTATTGATTCCTTTTTCTTCCCGAATACAGGAATGGAATATTTAATTTTGAGTAAAAATTCAGTTGAATGTGAAGATTGAGAAAGAAATGAGTGACAATATTGAAGAATGTAGGGAATTGTTAATTTGGAAACAGGTTGTATCATAACACTGGTTTTGTCAATTCCTTTTTTTTTTTTTTTTTTTTTTGGATAGAATATTGGAGTTTCGGGTAGAAATTCAACTGGACGTTGAAATTGTAGATTCTTTGTACATATTGTATGTCACTATGATAAGTGAAACAAGTATAATGATACGTGACTCTGGTTATTTTCTCTTTCTGTAGCGTGAATATTAGAACTTTGGATAAAAATTGAGATTAAAATTGAAAATTAGTTGATTAGTGAAGGAAATTATCTTCCTTCATTGTAAAATTAAATTTTAAAAAATACACGATTCCATCAATTCTTTTTTTTCAAATTGAATAAAATATTGCAATTTTTAATGGAAACCAATGAAGATTAAGAAGTGATAGTATAAATAGAAATAATCGGATTGAAGACAGGTTCATCAAAGTGTCAAATAGAATAGGTCTGCTATCTTTCTGGAGATGGATAATGGAAAGATTTATTATAACAGAAAGTTTTGACTGAAAGTAAAAAATAATTGAATTGTTAATTTCTAAACAGAAAACAAATTACGTTGTTTCATTGCAATGAATGAAATAAAACCGCAGATTAATTGAAAGTTAAGAGGAGTGTTGGAATTACAAAAAGTATTGTAATAATATCAACATTGACTTTATATATATATATATATATATATATATATATATATATATATATATAGATTCATTTATATATAAAATTAAGAAAGAGTACTGGATCGACACTTGGATCATTTGAATTGCACTTTGAATCTATAAAATAAATGTACATAATTATAATCTTATACCTATGTTACAAACATACGAGAATAATTTTGAATACTCGCGTATAACTGCGTGAACATACTGAATAGATGGAATATCACGAGAGAAGAGGTCTGCGTCCAGGTTCGCGCATTCTTCAAGGGACTAAATGCTCGGTAATTTTCGGGCATTACCCCAACTGGTTAATTCGTGTTACGTGAAACGGGAAAAACAAGACGCAACCGCCTATTTCGCCCCGAAATCATTTGCATTTACTTCGCCGCGATTACGGACTTCGTGGTTAATAAAATTTGAGCAGCTTCGAAGACTTCATCATCGATATCGCACGCAAATCGACCGCGTAACCTTCAATTTTCTGCACGCGATGATGCCGATCGTCGGTGTGAATTCTGGTAATACCCGTTTCGCCCGTTTAACGGGAACATCTCGCCGCCATCTCGAGAGGTAACAAAATTTTACGAGAAAGTAGGAAATTTTTCGCTCGCCTACAAACTCGTAAAGATTGACATTGTCGTCAAGTATCTGAATGAACGACAGTCTCGTCGAAGAAGGTGAGAATTATGGGCTATTACGTGTATCGTATGAGGATTTTAGGGGTGAACGATCCATCAGGATGCGACCAGTAATATCCTAATATAACATTAACGATGATCGTGCTTCCGAACTTAACATTCACGTTCGTGTGATTGATTCTGAGGATAAAAATAAAAAGCGTAGCAATATCTGTTTTTGGTAGAACGAACGAAAAGATAATTTGCTAGAGGAGAAGTTACGATTTCACATTCAGAGTCAGAAATTTTTACATTTTGGGGATGAGTTTTTAATACTCATGTTATTTACGATTTTTATCAATTCTCGTAGTAAACGATAAACATTCCAAATTGAAAAAAAAACCAAACCGAACTGAACTAAACTTATGCATAAGTTAAAAGATTAGGTACATATTCATTTTACAATTGAAAATAAAGTTTTAGAAATCAATGGTACACGTGTATCTAAAATCTTGAAATTGTGGATATTCGTGTGTTAACAGCAAAGACGTGCTCAGTAGATACAAAAATATGTAAAAAAACTGCACGACTTGTACCTCAGTAAGATTCGTCTCACTGAAAGACCCAGAAGCTGTTCGGACTGTTCTGACTAAGAAATGAAAACGACTTTTTTGCCATAAAAGTTTATTGATGTGCAAACATTTGAATCGATAGAAAACAAATTACAGGCGCGATCGCTCAGTCGCCACTCCTACTCGAAGTCTATCCCACGCCCCCTCGCGAATCACGTGACCCAAATCAACCAATCGCTAATTTTCGTTGCATTAGCGTTGCACCTGAAGAAGCCCGATTTTCTGGGTTACCCCCGCTAAAATCACTTTCAGTGATAATATATAAAAGGTTTTATTCCTTCGATTATGTCAATTTACATAGATATCCCAAGCTTGCAATTATGAAACACACTTCAACATTATAAATGGACCATCTCCAATACCATCACACCATCTTCGAAAGTCAGAATTAAAAAAAAAAGAAAAGAAATAAAAATTTCCTCCCGTTCCAATCTGCCCACGTAATTCCCGATGGTTAAGCATGCACGCCACGAGCGAGGCGGTGGCGCGCGAGCGAAAGCGATTTGGTGACATCAAAGTTTAATAAGCGCCATAAGCTGATCCGAAACTGCGGCTAAAACTCGTCGAGCAATAAAAGCGGCAATAAAGCGTTCGCCTTTCTCACATCCCGTGACTGAGAAAGAAAGAGAGAGAGAGGAGGAGGGGGGGGGGGGATAGGGGGTTGAAAGAAGGAAGGAGGTGGCTCGCTTGCATGGTGGTTAACCGAAAGGTTAGAAGGGCGGGAACGCATTAGCGGTGGAAGGTGGCGTGCTCATAGAGACGTCCGGTCGCCCAATTACTCCCGCATTAAATCAATGTTCCTACGGTCCTGGGCCATTCCCCGGCATCCCGGTAATAAACCGTGGCGAACATATCTGCACGACTTACGGCTCATCCCTCCGCGTCGCAGCCGTCCCCGCGCCGCGACGTCGCGCTAGGGTGAAGCCGGGCCGGGACGCTCGAGAAATGTGCTCTCTGTCGTAATATTTGGCTTTAAATCATGTCCCGCTGACAGGCCCCAACTCTCTTCCTCGCACCTTCTGATTCATCACGCGACACCACGCGCGACTTCGTGATCTCGATTCTCTCTCGCTTCTCTTTCGCTTTCCTCCCTCGCTCCGTCTCTTTTCTCGCCCGGGTTTCCTCCCCTTGCTCGTGGTTCGACCAATTTTCAGTTTTGTGGGGTTAAGAACGAGGCGACGGATGTTTTTTATGAATTTTGCTTTTTTTACGTCTTAAGTTTTTTTTTCTTTCTTTCTTTCGGAAGAAAATGGTGTACAAGCGAGACAGTTGTACACCAGTATAGAAATTATTAGATTGATTTATCGAATTGCGTTTAGTCTTGCGTTTAGTTTTCTTTGTTTCTTTTGAATCGTTTAGAAGCCATGTCGATCTGTTTGATGGATTAAGAAGTAAACGCTATTTTGTTTTCGAGATTAGATTTAATCTTACGTGATAGTGAGATTATTGGAGATTAGTTTTTAGAATTAATTTCTGGGTGAAATGATATGTCTACTATGCTCGGCACACACAAGTAAGAAGAATCTCTAGATATATATAGATATATATAAATTAGGTTTAGATAGTTTAGATAGTTTATATATATAAATTAGATTTGGATAGTTTAGGTTTCAATTAGACATTATTTTATTTTATTATTATTTATTTTTATTTATTTTATTTTATTCATTAGATATGCGTTCATATTATATTGTTAGATACGTATGTAAGGTACGATTGATTTATAAAAGTAGCTCTTCTGGTCAATAATAAAGATAATATTGTATGTATGTTATAAAAATGTATAGTTAATAAATAAATATATAGTTTGATCTTGTGACGATGTGTTTAAATCAAACGATCTCTTTTCGATCAAATTTGTACTCATTTATTATACTAAATTCAAATTCGAGCTTAAAGCTAGATTTCGAATACAAGCGCGAACTTAGTTAAAGAGACGAATGAACACTCGTGCACTTTTCTAAATGCACCGTTAAAAAAATATCAAAACTGTCGAAGAAATGTGCATTGTGAAATTATCTCAACTGAAAATATAATAGTTCTATGGTAAAAGAACATCAAAACTGCCGAAAAAGGAGTTTAAGTTCAAAAGCCACATTAATTTGCTACATAAATTGAAAAATACAACTAAGTAAGCTATAAATAATGTTTTTTTTTTCAAATTTACCATAAATTTATGTTAGTAAAGTCTTCTGAAGCTGCATATTAATCGCGAGTTTATGCGATTAAAATTAAGAAATTAATAAAAAATTGGTCAGTTCAACTTTATTCAATATATTTTTTGTTCTACTTTTAAAATGACGAACCGCGCGAGGAATCGCCCTCACTTACAAATCACCGATTTCGATTACGTGTAAACTTAAGACTGAAAATTCGAAAAACACACGATGAATAGAATATTTTCAATCTGTTCAATATTTTGAATCGAAAAAACTCGACGATCAAATAAAACTTTTCACGCAGAAGAAGTAAGTTTCACGCGGAGCGTCGATTCAATTCGCGTTCTGCTTTTTAAAAGTGAAAGAGCCAAGAGCTTCACAAGCAACAATTGTGAAAGATTAAATTGGAAGTGCAAGATGTTCGAGAAGGAGCGACTGGATTAAAAAGCTTGCGAATCCGCTCGACGGAGGACTTTTTTTCGAGGGTCTGGCCGCTACTCGTCGAAGTCAAACGAAGTGGAGTCTATGGCCGCGTTCAACCGTGAGATTAGCCTCGCGCACAATTTACGACGGCGATCTCATTCACAGCTCGGCTTTCATGTAAAAGCTTTTCCCTGTAAGCTTCGATACGTTCTTTCGAGTGTCGAGGCTGACATATGGGGGGAGGGGGGGCTTATGGCAGCCAAGATCATACACCATAACAAATTAATACAATCGATATCGTCGCATTCATCCAAAAAAATGAAATTTTAAATCGTTAATTTCGTCTCTTTGAACTGCTTCTTTGTGGGATGTTACGTGGCATGATTTCCAAGTCAATAGAATTATGTATGCAACAATTAATTAATATTGTTACGTTCCTCCAAGAAAATAAGATTTTAAATCATCGTTTATGTAGATTTTAGTTTCAAGTTTCTTGAGCTGCTTCTTTCTGAGATGCTTTGTAGTAATTATAGAAATCATATCAGTTACTATAACAAGTTAATACAATTTATTTATATATATTATTTCATGTAACAATTAATTAATATTAATAATTAATATTAATATTATTATTAATTCTTCTAAGAAAGTAAGATTTTAAATCATCATTTATGTGGACTCTATTTTTAAATTCTTTGAATTGCTTCCTTATGGAATATTATGCAGGATGCTTAGAAATTTTATATCAATTATATCAATTATATTATAAGGGATTAATGCAATCGATATTGCTATATTCATTTAAAGAAATACGATTTTAGATCATTGTTTATGTGAAATTAATTTTTATTTTTCTCGATTTGCTTTTCAGCCACCATACCAAATTAATGCAATCGATATTGTTATGTTTATCCAAGAAAGTAAACTTTAGATCATTACTTGTATGAATTTTATTTTTAAATTTGTTGAATCGTTTTTTTATGTGATATTTTGCAGGATGCTTTGTAATAATTATAAGAATCATATCAATCTTAACAAATTAATACAATCGACGTTACAGATATAATATTATTATTTACGACGATCTTCGTGAATTTTATTTTTAAATTCTTTAAATTGTTTTTTTACGAGATATTAGGATTTGCAGGATGCTTTTTCGTAATTATAAAAATCGTATCAATCGCTATAAAAAATTAATACAATCGGCATTGTTACAGTCATCATTGAAAATACGATTTTCGATCATTACTTATGTGAATTTTATTTTCAAGTTTCTTGAATCTTTTTTTTTATTTGATTTGATATCACGCAGGATGCTTTGTAGCAATTACAGAAATCGTATCAGATGAATTATAGATAGCATTTGCTAGCTTATAATTACGTACGTAATATCCCATCCATAACTCATAGGGAGCACTTGTTCATTTTGAATGAATTATTCCTCAAGTCTGATTTCCGATACGGTTATATTTCAATTCCTTTTATTATCCTATCGCACATTAATTATTGTATCTTAACACTCGTTTATCATATTTCGAATTTTTTCAATTGAGCATCCTTGTCGCAATTTTTCATTAAATCACTAATTACTATCGCGATGCCTTGTGCAAAAATCATGTAATCGGGAAATTAACAAATGTTTTCCTGTTCGTTTGTTCTAGGTATCGAGATGACGCTCTCTGTTGGACAGACAGGTAAGATGATTTACAATTATTAAGAGAAACAATTTCTACAAATATTTATTACGTAATATTTCCACTCGGAATCACACATTTCTTACAAGTTAATTTAGATCAGAAGAGAATTATCAGATTCTGTCTACTATTTACTTCCATAATTAATCCTTCAGCACGATATTGTGACTAATTTTTACTTTTGGGCCATTATTGTCATGGAAAATGAAATGAAAAGATATTACTTCAGCAGAGAAAAGATTATTTCTTCCGTTGTTACAGTTGGGACATAATACTTATCCCCGGTAGCGTTTTACGATGAATTATTTTTATTCCAACAGTATCTTACGGTAGTAAGTCACGTTTTATTCCGCGCTTTTTTCCACAAAAGAAACAGATAAGGATTTAGAATGTAGAATATATGGAAAATGTGTTGTTCGAAATTTATGAACACATCTCCACAGTCACTAGGACATGTTAATGTAATAATTATTGCTCTAATTTACTGGCTGCAAGTTGCATAATCTCTTAGAGACTGTAAATATTGAAACATTTGCATTGGAAGTGAAACTGAAGTCGAGAGAAATTTTCAAAAATACTTGAATACAAATATGTCGAGTAGCGTTGATATTTGTAAAAGTAAAATAGTTGCTCTATAATATTTGGAATTATATGTTCGTCAGATTTATTTTCCTTCTTCTCTTTCGCAATGCCTCTAGCAAGCAGATTAAGCTAGTAGAACACGTTTCAAACGTGTTACAGGAAACACGTTCCTCAAAGATTATCAAACTCTGTCTACTCTTTCTTAACTCAATTTATTTCACTACTCGCTCCTATTCTCTTTCACTGGCTCCAAACTTTCCAAAACCAACTTTGCAATCTCGTTCAACTTGCCCGAATGAAGAAACATCGTTCAAATCGCCCTCGAATACAGCCACAGAGACTCCCAGTTAACAAGTTGATAAATTAACAAGCTTCAAAGCTCCATTTTTAACTGCGTGGCAAGTGACAAAATACAGCTTTCTTCTCGAAAATGTTATAAATTGTTACGGCGTGTAAAATTTTTTTCACCCAATTTGAAGATTAAAGTTTTGTCTTTGCAACGATTAGCTCACTGTGATGATGACTTGCAGTCTCGAAGCTTACTGTATGATTTTCTTTTTGCCAATTCATTGAACTTTAAGTGTCAGATGAAAATTCGATTTTTTGAGCCTACTATCCGAGGTTCAACACATACGTCAGGTTTTCAATCTTCAAACTCACGATAGATTCAGTCACGAGGAAACTTTTTTAATCTTTTTGCAACTTGGTTTGACAATTTTGGAGAAGAAAAGTGTCTTCACTTTGCCGTCTGTTACATATAAAAACACTTTAGAACAAAACGAATGTAGATTTTGAAAGCGGAGTCTTCGAAACGAACCCAGGTTCATCGTTCCCTGCGATTCTTTCTTTTTTCCCACAAAATTATAACAGTTTCGATAGTCGGTACATTAATGAGAGTCACCGTGTCTATTTATCGATAGACACCACGCGTATTCTACGAGAACCCCGAAAATCTCTGTTGAGATCCGTGAAATTAGAAGAAAGTCTCGAGAGTCAGAGGCGTTTAGGCGTCGTTTTAAACGATCCTCCGACTCCCGATTTATTCCCTCCCGCGGGCAACGACGGACTCGGAAGAGAAAAAAAAAAAGGAAGAAAGGGAAAAAACTCTTGGGAAAAAACGAAGCGACAGAAATTGAAAAATAAAAAATCGAGGAGAAGAAAGACAGAAAAGGTAGGGAGAACAGGGAACACGCAGCTAAGGGTATAAAGGAGAGCAGGGGCGAGGTGAATAATACAGAGAGATTGACGTCGCGACGCAATTCCATTGTTCAAAGTGAGCACGGTAAAAGAGAAGAAGAGAGAAGAGAGAGAGAGAGAGAGAGAGAGAGAGAGAGAGCAGAGACAAGCGGTGAACGCAATGAGCAAGGCAACGAGCTTTTGCCACGAGGTTCTTGCCCACCGGTATAAATCAACTCACGAGTGACCAAACCACTCCGCCATACGATCCACCGTATACACCGGCTACATCAAATTAGCGACACTTCTTTCGATCGACATGTCGATGCCGGCTTTTTGCCCTACGACGAATACTTTCTCTCCGCTCTGACTATTCCCGCGCCGCTTCGAATCCACTTTTTTCCCCCGAGCGGACGGCCCGTGTTCTCCGCTGCTCATTTGCGTGCGACGCGGTCTCAAATAGAGAAACTATTGTCGGTGGTGTGTGTGTGGTAATATTCCATGGGGTACATCACGGGGTATATTGAAGATACAAGAAGCGAGTAACACGAAGATCAGAATGTTTTATTTTAATAAGCTTGGTTCTCTCGAGGTATCAACTCCAAGTAGGTGAATTTAGTTAATTTTGGACTGATTAGAGAGTAGCCAACTGGAAATTATTTTATCTGTGAAAATAAGTCGAAAGTGTTTTTTCTTTTTTTTTTTTTTTTGATGTAAGATACATGTGCTAAATTTGAAAATTTATCAAGCACGTGTTTTTAAGTAATAATAATCCAATTTTTAACCAAAGATGTTCAAATTCTGTTTTTTTTTTTTTTTTTTTTTAAGGCCTTAAACGGAAGAATTTTACTTTACAATTTTCATTTATTTTCGTAGACAGAATAATCATCTTCTATTAATCAGTCACGGAATTAACGAAATTTAAATAACATCTGATAAATTTTGAATTTTCGCTTTTTCGAAAATTACGTTTTGAAATTTCATTAACACTGCAGTGAAATTCGATTATTATAATTATATTGGTAAAGTTTGAAAAAAAATATATATATATATATATAAATTATATAAATTGTATGATATTTATAAAGTTTGATATAGTTATATGATAATAGTTATTTAAAGTTTGATATTTATAAATATACATAAATTGTATGATATTTAGTAAAGTTTGAAAAAAAAAAATATATATATATATATATAAATTATATAAATATATATAAATTTTATGATATTTAGTGGAAGTTTATATTCCACATTTATATAGTCGCAATTCATTGTATCAATAAACTTTAATATTTAGCTACCTTTAATACATATTGCATGCTTAAAATTTTTATTCAGGCTGCATATTGATTTTTTACTAAATGTATATTTCAAATTTTACCAATATAATCATGACAGTTATGTCTTGTTACAATGTTGATAATATTACAACATAATTGTCATTACGTGCATCGTAAATGTTTCTCTGTAGTTAAATGTTCATATATGTTCGCATTTCGCGGGCTTGTAAAACCATCCTATGTAGCAATTTTTTAACAATTATCTTAATTACGTGAAGTGAACATACTTAAACTACGATTATAATGGATACATATTCTGACAGAATAAATTAAAAAATATAAAAATTTGATGATATTACAAATTTACCACTATTTATCATTTTGTTTTCTTTTTAGAAAATCGAGATAATTATATATAATACATGCATAATGAAGTTTAAAAATGAATAAATAACGGAGGTCGTCAGTTTAGCTCAAATATTACTTAGAAATTTATGCATTTCGCGAATGTTATAAATTTACCATTATTTATCTTATTTTCTTCGATTTTTTTCTTTTTTTTTTTTAGAAAATCAAATTGATTATACAGCTTATGCGAGAAAGCTTAAAAATAAATAAATAGTAGAGTTTCACAGTTTGGCTTCTTAGGAGCTCAAATTTTGTCGAATAATTTATAACGTAACACATGTAATATTAAACATTTAAATAACATTTAACGAGCTGAACATTTAACCTCGAACGGATACAGCATTAATCATCTGCTCATACAATTAAAAATACAAAAAATTGATGATACTACAAATACTTATGAGAATTTACATTTACAAAATTTTCTGCAATTAGACAAGTAAATCATTTGCTTTTCGGAGTTTGGATATTAATTAACAAAATTGATAAATTAATAAAAAATAGAGTTAATCAGTTCATTTTCCGAAAGGCTCATTAAAACATATAATAAACTATAGAACTTCTAACAATCTCCAAATATATCATTTTTCGAAACAGTAATATATATATATATATATATATTAAGATATATAAGATATATAAAGTGTCACCATATATATATGTTAAAAAAAAATATATATATTTTTTAAATATATAATATATATAACGTATATAATATATTTAAAAAATATATATATAATTTTTTAAATATATAATATATTTAAATATATATATATATATATATATATATATATATATATATATATATATATATATTCATTGTGACACTTTATCCACGGTAATAATTCGAAATTTTCATCGAAGCTCGAGGCAATAACCTTTTCGCGAGGAGAATGTTTTAACGAACAAGGAGGGTCGTGAACATAATTTGCAATATGGTAGAAGGATGTCGGATGAGCGTTTCAGGGAAAGCCATTGTAAATGAATTCGACGGACGATGGCGAGTAATTAATGACGACACTCGGCTCGATGTAATTAGCCGAAACTGATCCAACGCTAATTGCGAACAGCCGAACCGTAGTAATTAATAACGCGCGCGCGCGCAACGTTATCTGTGCACCGCCGTCGTATCCTTTTATCTTTTTCTGCTTTCTTATGAGACGCCTGGGGACCACGTGTATGGAATATGGCGTAATTGGTCCAGGAGGTCTCGTCAATTAAGAAGAGTCGATCGGTCAGCTTTTATTTAACCCGTCGTTTGCTAAATCTTGGCGTTTTTATCATCGAAACACAGAGCAAGATGAAAAAGTTATTAATACGACACCGTGCACGGTGGATTTAAACAAATAATTAATAATTGTTGAATTATGCATGCTGAAACTGTTATTTTAATTTTAACAAAAATACAGTGGATTCCATTTGTTTAATTCGCTCGTTTAATAGGTGTTTGCATAGACTAAATATTTAAAAAAAATTCGAACGAGCAAGTTACATTAGGTTTGTAATAATTTCAATATATTTTAGATGTGACACGTATATTTTATATACTATTGATACGACTTTCTCACTACTGGAATTTTTTGCGAATTCAAACTTTGCTTTCCATGCAAAAAATTATGTGCACTGAGCAAGCAAAATTTATATTTCGATTAATTAGAATAATCATTTTGAGACACGAAGAATCAACGTTATTAATAATTCTTGGGATATCATTACAATACAATTTCTTTCATTAGTTTCTTTTCCAACACTTCAGTGCAACATTATTATATTCCCCAGATATTATTATACAATTATTAATCTTCTTTAACCCTTTGATTGCTTAAAATTATCAAAATTATTAAATGTTTCAAATTAAGAATGCATTCGTCTTCATACATATATCTGTTGATATATTTATTCAATATATTATCCTTTTTGAACCTCTAATAAGTAAAATCAGTTATTATTATTATTCGATTAGATTATCTGCAAAATGTTATTTCGGTATACTTTTTTTACTCAAAATTTTAATTCTCTCAGAATTACTTATTTTTTTCAATACTCTATGTTTAATTAATATTTCAATGCAATTTGGATTCTCTCAGAGAAAACTTACTCTTTCTTAGCCCTTTATGTTCAGAATTAAATTACCTAACTCTTTTATTAAATTTTGAATAACTTTGGCGTATTATACAGAGAAATTCTGTTTCAAAAGATACTTATAAATAGACCTGTGAACTTTTACGCATCTGTGATAAACTTTGAACGTGAAAAATTGCACAAAGTACGCATGATGCAAAGAAACGTATAAAATATCGAAAGTATAACTAAGCTTTCTGTAATATCATGTAGAACAATTCTTCTCAATTATATTTTCGAAAGTACGAATTTCCCTAAAAATCAAAAACCGACAGGCTTACGACCAGAAAGAGTACGATACAGGTATTTAATACATCGTACAAAGTAAGAAAATATCCATAAATATTCCAACGATTCACAAATATTTATCTTACGTATCCTTTCTCGCCGATCTAAAATGAACATCTTAAATCACCAAGCTTCTCTCGCAATTACACAAGCCATGAGCTTATTGAAAACCACAAAAAGAACATCCCATCCCATGAAACATAAAGTCGGAGATCTGACACGATGTATCTGACCGGGGCGATTTACGCAAAAACAGTGGAAATTGATACATTATTATAGGCGAGCCAGCGATTTTCCGCGCAACCGTTAGAGTCGAACCGTATCGTCGATAAATCGAAGCTCGGACGAGAACGGGAGTTCGTTTACGAGGGGACGATCGACAGAGGTGGACCCATCGGATCGGGCGATCGGGCCCGATATCGTTGAAATATCGTTGGAATAATTTATACGCGTCGTTAATGAGCTGTTCATCTGAAAGAGATCGTTAGAGACAGGCAATTTATAAGTCACGAAGAAAGGAGAAAACAAAACTATCAGGATTGGGAATTCGCAAAAGCGGGCAATCTTGCCGAGAATCCCCCTGCCTCCCCACCCCTGGTTTCCGAGCCAGGTTAATAATTATTGAACTATCGATTAAATGCACCGGCGAGCTGATTGATCAGCGTTTATATCGCGAATACATCGGCTACGTCCGCTCCCTACAATTTTAAACCGGGTGCCCCATCTTTCAAGCGCATCGCGATCCTTTAACTTGTGAACGCGAGCGCGCGCGCGCGCGTCCCCGTCTTTTATCGAGCTTAATGACGCAGTTTCGTTTAGAAATTATCGATAATGAATGAAAAAACGTGTCCGGATTACAGGCTGTTTGCGCTTTTTCTCTCCCATCGATTTCGCCGTGCTGACGATTTTAACTAGTGTCAACTGTCTGTCCACCTGCAAGCGATACCGATAATCAGATTTTCGAAGCAACGTAGATGTTGTTCTTTCGCTTTTCGAGCGTGTGATTACTCGTCTTTATGGAAGTTAGATTAAATTGGATTCTACTTGACAGCGGTGTTATTTGGACGCATTAATACGTAATAACGCATGAGTCTCTTTTTGTCCCTTGATACGTTTCGATCTGAAGGATCGGTGTCAATGTGCCGATTATGGGTCTTTTGGAGAAAACCAGACGAAAGCACGATAAATTAATCAACAGAGAACGCAGGTGATTTTTTGGCAAGAGTATCTCTTATTTGAAGATTGATATTCAAATATCAGTCATATTAAATTATGTAGAATTAGAATTATTTGTTGAAAATATTTTTGATATTATTTAAAATTAATAATGGAATTTCATTAAATATATGACTAAATGGAAGATAATTATTTAACCATTCTACTCATGATTGATGAAATTTAAATAAAATAAATCATTTTGATATTAATCTTCCAAAAATAATATAAGTTAAAGATAATAATCTATTTATTGAAATTGATCTTGAAAATGATAAAAAGTTTCAATAATAATAAGACTCTGGATAATCAGAATATCAAAGGCAGTTGACTTGTGACCAAGTTAACTACATTTGTTGGAACGAAGTGTTAGTTAATCCTGATTTAACTGAGCTTTTGTCAATTGTGTTCACTTATTTAAACACTCGTTATTCGAATGAGGTGTAATTGGAAAAATTTGAATTCCTATTACAATGGAACTAATAAAGAGACAAGAGTGTTCGATTAGTAGAATTTTTGGATAACAAATTGCGTGTATCCAAATCAACATTGAGAAGATCGTCAGTTTATTTCAATATTTGGAAATATTACATTTTTTTAAATTATTGAATTACGCAACTTTTTTTTATAATTAGAATTATATTCTTTTTATGCTTTAAATCGTCTTTAAGTTCTTTTTTAAATGCCTATACATCTCGGCGTCGAAAGTTTTTGAAACAGTTGCAAATATCTACGATATATTTGTTATTTATAAATTCATCACTGATTTAAATATCCCATCCCAGTGTTATTGTTTTTAGTGAAACCTTGTCTGTCATATTTTAGTCATTTCTTTCTGCAGTTATAGGAAACATTTCATAATCACATACAAATAAAATAAAATAGAAGAAAAATATTAATATTAAGGTACAGTAGAACTTTGTTTAAACGAGCCAGTTAATGTTGAGACACAAATATTAATTCATAGTTGATCAACTTGGGACTTTGTTTGAGTTAATTTATAATTGATCAACTTTTATCGCTGAAAGTGATTTTAGCGGGGGTAAGCCGGAAAATCGGGCCTCTCCAGGTGCAACGCTAATGCAACGAAAATTAGTGATTGGTCGATTTGGATCACGTGATTCGTGAGGGGGCGTGGGGTAGACCTCGAGTAGGAGTGGCGTTGTCTGGTACTGAGCGATCACGTCTGTAATTTGTTTTCTATCGATTCAAATGTTTCCATATCAATAAAATTTTATGGAAAAAAGTCGTCTACCTTTCCTAGTCAGGATAGTTGCTTCTGGGCTTTTCAGTGAGACGAATCGTACTGGGGTACAAGTCGTGCAGTTTTTGTTATCCTTGTGTCTATCTACTGTCCAAGACTACGAAGTTACTTAATTTATATTATCTGAGTCTTCGATTCTTCGATGAAATTAAAATTATTTTGTTGAAAAAAGAAGAGTGGGAACGTTTGGATATTGGAGTATGATATTCGTATAATAAAAGCTCGTGTACAGGAGCTTCAATATATGTAAATGTTGTATAAACAATTCAATTATACAATAATATGCTCGTCTTCCAACAATCGAGTTTCATTACGCATGCCCTCGAATCCCCGAACTATCCCCGCAAACTTGGAATCTCGAGCGAAAAACTAGTTCATCGGAAATCGATCGCGCACCGATCGCGACCGTAATAACAGAATCGATGACTCGTTCGCCGGAAGCGGCAGGGATCAGCTTCAATGTGTGTACGCCTTACCTTCTGCCCGGTTACAAGCCTGTATCTCTTAAACAACCGCGTATTTTTTTGCTGGCGTCCGATTTAACTGGATGTCGTTACTACGCTCCGGCATTGTTGTCCGTCGATTCCGTTCATCGATTCATCCTTACTTTCCGCGGCTGAAACGTTGCGGCCTCTACGTTTCAGCCGCGCGTGTACGTACGTACGTCCCGTCCTCTACGCTCTGGCTCTCTTTCTCTCTATACCCCTCGCCCTGTCTCTCTCTCTCCCATCGCCATGACCGATAAGTTGGCCCTCGTCTTGGCCTTGCCTGCCGATCCGATCCGATCCGATCCGATCCGATCCTATATTTATTGTATCGAGAGAGGAGACCAGAGCCGCCGCATTCCTCGCGCATGCGCCGCCCGTAATGAGCGGTCTCCGGTCTCCTGTCTGTCTTTCCATCCCGTCTGTCCAGCCGACCGGTCGCAGTCCCCCTTTGCTCACCCTTTCACCCTGCCTCCCACCTCCACCTCCACCCTCCGCCTCCACGTTCCTCGCCCTCTTCTTCCTCGGCTTCTTCGTCCTTCTCGCTTCTTCTTTCGCCATCGTAGTTTTCTTCTTCTTCTTCTTCTTCTTCTTTTTCCGGCTCCCTCTTCCGTTCGTCTTCTTCTCTGCTTCTCTGCGCGTCGATGCTGCTGCTGCTGCTGCTGCTGGTTGCTACTCCGGATCGGTGGCTTCTGGATCCTCCACGAGCATCGGCGATCGACGATCGCAGCTTTACGGAAAGCGCGTTCGTTGGCCTGCCCCCGTTCGCCAAGAGGGTCAGAGGGTTCTTCTACTGAGGACGCGACGGGTTTTTGGGGCAGGTGGAGGTGGTTTCAGATCGGTCGATGGGCTTAGATTCGATGTCTCGCGATGGAGATTGGATTTGGCAGATTTTTGGAAGATACGGTGTATCTATCATATATGGTTTGTGTGAGAAAGGAAGATTTGTAGATGTACAGTCATGAATAGATGCGTTTGAAGTTGAAATTGAAATTTAATTTTACAATTAGAATTGAAATTAAAATTTTGGGATGGAAAAATGCATGAAATGCACGCAGTATGCAAAAATATATAACATGACGAAAGCAGAATGCTTGGAATGTTTGGTATTGGGGATAAATTTCTACTCAAATTAAGTTTCTTTAATTGTACTCATAAAAATACGCAATCTTGATCCCAAAGTGGTATTTGAAATTGTATGGTAATTATAAGTACTCAGCCATGACGGTATTTGAGTATTTATAATTTAGTTTATGAATCTATCACCTATATTATATAAAACATTTTGAGATTTCTTTAAGAATGAGACACTACTGTCACGATTGTGTTGCTCGAAGTTTGAAACTAATATATCCAAAAATACATATAATATGAAAATGATAAAGTGTTATATATTTTGTAGATATCGCAAAAGTATTTAGACTGTCGATCATTTAATTATATTAATAAACCTCGATATTCAGTAGAACATTTAAACACTTATATCTGGTCTTTGTTAAGTTTCGAAAAATAGAAGCATTTCTCAAGCAGAGAACGAGATCTTGGTTTAAGTTTGAATAAGTTTGAGGAGGAAACTGATCAGCATAGCTTCGTGGATTATATATAGAGTAAAGTTTAATGGACAAAAAATTGAGTAGCACGATAGTTATTCAATTTCAATTTTAATTCTTTCGAGATTGTTAATAATTTCTTATTATACCAGA
The DNA here is from genome assembly GCA_030673865.1 of Melipona bicolor. Classification (NCBI taxonomy): domain Eukaryota; kingdom Metazoa; phylum Arthropoda; class Insecta; order Hymenoptera; family Apidae; genus Melipona; species Melipona bicolor. The sequence goes on from JAHYIQ010000029.1 coordinate 1,660,263, forward strand.
TATATTGTTATATTATATTATGTTGAGTATAGTTATAGTTATATTAAATAATTAATATCAAATTGAATTTCGATAATGATTTTCGTCAATACGATCTCGAATGAAAAATCTATAATTCTCTCACTCTTGAAAATTATTTGACAATTATTAAAAATTATAAATTCAGTCACCATATTTCTCAAGCCCTAACTTGATACCAAAATACACTAGATTTAAGAATTGTAACGAGAAAAATGAATAAGATGATTGTTATTGATGTTCATAAATGTTCATGTCTAATGTAAAAGTTATTAATTCTCATACATATTCTACATACGAATATAATGTACCTGGACAATTTGAAAGTTTCTTCTGCCCATCATTGTACGTGGCAAAACGAAGAATATAGAAATTGATAACTGTAGATACATCCATTTTCAAGATTTCTTTTAAAATTTATACTCAAATAATTATTGATGTAGAATGTAATAAGACAAGCCTCGCTTTTTAACATTTAACGACATACAAAATGCGTAAAACAGTGTATCCTTTGAATAATCACATTAGCTCTCGAGATCTCACAGTCAACAAAATTTTTATTATCTAGTGACATAAGCAATATTAATTAATAATTTAATTAATAAGCAAATTTCAGTTTCAAGTATACAAAATTAAATATCAACCAAGTGCTTCGACACTGAAAAATTGAAAAAAATTCAAAAACTAGAGTCACTAATCGCCTTAAATACGTTACGAGTTACACGATATCACAGAAACGTCTGAATAAAATGTGTAAGAATTAAGAATTAAAGAGAAAAGAAAAACGAAAAATGGAAAAAAAGTTTTTTCCCTTCTCGGGAAAACGGCGCGAGCAAGTGCTTTCGTGTGCCTTCATTTGAAACATTGTGCCAGACTGAAAGGTTGACAAGGAGGTAGGCAACGCGAAGAATTCCGTGTAGAAGCCGCGGTCGACGCGGCGGTAGCCAGGCCAATAGGAGAGATTCGCTTCCGTGGTTTGCTTATCGATTCAAATCGCGTGCAGCGTGTATGAATGAAGGAATGAGTGGGCGAGTCGAGCCACCGGTTGAATGGAAGCCCCACGGGTGACCACAAGGCACACGCGCGCGTGCAAACTCCTCTCTTTCTTTCTTTCTTTCTTTCGTTCTTTTGCACGCTCTCCTCCTTTCCCTTCCTCTTCTCTATATCGGACGGTTCTCTTCGTACGCTTGACCCTTGTGGCGAGAAACCGATGAAATCGTTCGAGCGCCGTCCACCTTCGAGCTTTCACGGCTTGCCGCGACGTCCCCTTCGATTCGTCTCTCTGCGTTCAATCGACTCGCGATAAGTGAAACGGTGATTTGTGCTTGGGAGACGAAAGGGTTGCATTTACATTTAGAAAATTTCTTTGTAACTTTTCACAATGAACATACAAATTTTTACAGAAAACGCTGAAACTAATTGCCATAATTGAGAAATATGTACAGTAATTCAATATACATTGAATGACAAAATTATGTCAAATATCAGATTAATCGTTTAATACATTTCATTTGAAAATAAAACAAAAAAGCATATTTTTGATTTTCTGTACGAACAGCAAGCGAATAGAAGTGATACGCGCAATGGTCGTACATTTAAATGAATGGCGCGTCGATTTTTCTCTGTCTCAAAGACGTGCTTTCACGTAGGCGACTGAAGAAATAGAATCGAATGTTTCACTCGCTTGTCGTTAGTATCGTAACAAGTTTTCTGTACTTTAAATACATTTCTATGACGCATTATAATTTTTTACAGATACATAAAAGTCCGCATTTCAATTAAAATATATCTTTTACGACCTTGTAACTTTAATACTTATTTTCCAATTCAGTATTGAAATATTTTCTTTGAAATAAGAATTGGATTAACATTGAATCAAACTAGTTATTTGCCAACGTCTGGCTAGTTTCGTTTTTTTAGATTATATACGAATTATATACGAATTATTAATTTCAGAAATTCAAAAATTCTTAATCTCTAGGTTTTCTTCGACTAATTAATAAATTATTTGAACGACGTTTCAAAGCTTCTTCGACTGGTAAATTTACATCTCCGCCAAGTTTCACGGTATTTTCTTCAAATATAAGTTCATACAAGAAATTGTGCGAATGCTCTTATGAATAATCTTCTTACAACATTACGAATAACACATTCAATTTATTTTGAATACAAAATGATTATCACTTTAATTATTACCATTCGTTTAGCGGTACAAATATATCAACGTGCTGATTAATCAGCAAAGTTCTTCTTTCGCCTGAAAGAACGTGAATTAATAGCCGTGCAGTAAAAAGCGTTGCAAAAGAAACACGAAGCAAATTGCAACTCGAAAGAGGCACGAACACCAATCAGGTACGTCAAAAACTCAGAAATTCAACGCGATTCTGCGTAAATCAAGGGGCTGGCAAGATCGTTCATTTGCATGAAGCGACTTAATCCTCGGAAAACATCGTACACTTTCCTAATTGAACTTGAAAATGATTTGAACGTCGCAGTCTGTTCACGTAGGACGGACGAACGAAAAAAATCCCTTAACGGGCGCGTAAAAGCGGTCGCCAGTCCAGCTGGAAACGCGAAACTATCGCAACAAGGATCGCGTGCTACCCGGCGGAGTTTCCGCTTCTTCTGACAGTTAGCCAGGGCGACAGTTTTACATCCGTTCGCCGGATTCATTAATTCCGAGCTCGTCCATCCCGATGTCTTTTATCGGGTGGCTATACCCGAGCCCCGAGGTTAACGATTCCGCGTAAGAAGAGCCCCAGGACTCTCCCTCTAATAGCTTGTATCGGCATTCCTGCGATTCAAAAAATGTGCCAAACCGCCTCTTCCCTTGCCCGCGGCCTTTTGCATTCCGGCCTTTTTCGCCCCGTTCATCGATATATATTTGCTACGTGGCCGATTTTCTTTTCGGCCTACGCGGCTTTCACGGTATTCGCTAATTAATATAATCGCGCGCTCGTTGCTCTTCTTGCCGATGGAGTCCGCCTTTAATGGAAAATACGCGGCGCGCCACCGCTCGGCGACATTGTTTTCATCTTCTCGCGCGCCAACCAGCGAAACTGAACCGTCATCGTCTGCTCTAACTTATTCTCGTTATCGAGAGTTTGTTCGTTATCGAGACTCGAATGAGATAAATGAATGATTTGAAACGAGTGATCGTTAGATTATTGTTTTCTTTCTTTCGATTCTTGGAATGGAATTGTCGCACGATACATGACGATTAATATTCTAAATGATTTTTAGTACCCGACATATGTGTCGGCTCCGTGATTTTTGTCGTTTTTGAATTCTATCACGGGGGTAAGCCAAAAAATCGGGCCTCTTCAGATGCAACGCTATTGCAACGAAAATTAGCGATTGGTTGATTTCGGTCACGTGATTCGCGAGGGGGCGTGGGGTAGACCACGAGTAGGAGTGGCGTTGACTGGAGCGATTGCACCTGTAATTTGTTTTCTATCAATTCAAATGTTTGCATATCAATAAAAAAAGTTTATGGTTAAAAAAGTCGTCATTTCCTAGTGAGACGAGTCGTACTGAGGTACAAGTCGTGGAGTTTTTTTTTCAACATTTAAATACATTTCGACTTTTCTCACTGACGCCTCATTTTTACAAAATATTTCTAGTGAAAGGCAGTGCAAGAAATGGTATAAAGAGAAATTGTAAGGTACCAGGAGGGTTAATTAATTAGAATTTTATATTCATGCGAGATTACAACGCAATATATATAGGATAGAAATTTGTTCAGATTGTTTGAAAGAACTATAGGAATAAATTAGAGCAATTGTGTGTATGTTGATCTTTCCAAATTAAATTCTATTGAAAGTAAATTAAATCGGGAACAACTCAAAAAGTTGAAATCAAACGAATATTGAAATGTATAAAAATGTTGCTATATTTACATGTATTATATATCGTATTTATATTGTTCATGAGATTGTAATATGATAAGTATGTAAAATGCTTCTTGATGTATAACTTAAAGAAGGATCCGTAACAAAAGTCTTTTCATTCCAAAAGTTTCTACGTTCTAATAGTAAATCTATAAAATTGATTAATCGTTAAAAAACGTGAGATGGTTCATTTTATTTATTCGTTTACCTGACAGGTGTAATTATTTGCAACAAAAACGTACGCTCAATACTTATAAATCCGAGCAAAATATTAATCTCAATGAAGAACTTGCATACTCATAGCTAATAACCAGAGCAAAATATGGCAAAATTTTATAGCGAAGCTAATAAAGCTCCATTTAAAAAAAAAAAGAAAGACAAAATTTCACAAAAAAAAAATGCACCGCCCAAATAACCAATAGCAACACCGTAGCGACGAGTTTAACGGGTTATAATCGAACACGCGCGAATGAACCGGGCAGAAAACCGGGCTGACGTAAGAGGATCGAAGGGTGGTAGGTGGTGATGGGAAGGGGGGGGGGGGTTATGAGGGGGGACACGCGTATCGCGGTGAAGCCAATTTCGTGAGCGCTTTGTGCGGCACGCTGCTAAAAATGCGTGGCGAATCGACAGCGTTGGATCACAGGCTGACGGGGCAGCTTCAAGATCCATCCTGTCCCGTAGGATCTTGAACGAGCATCGGATCCGGTCAAAGCATTCCATTGTAGTGGCCGTGTGCTCTTCTAGAAACGATTCCACCGATCCGCTCGGATTCGTCATGTTTTTCGCCATTCGACCGCTGCCGCGGTGAAAGATCCCCCTATGATTGGCTTCTTCTTCATCAGCGTAATGCGACAGCATTAAGCCACCGTTTGTTCCTCGCTTCCTCGCCTACCCGCGTGCATACTCCATGCGTATTCATGGCGAATAACTACCACCGGCGGTACGCGTGTATTAATTGACAAATAACTTTTTGCCGATCGCTCGGTCCGTATATGGGCCGCATTGTCCGCGATTATGTACGTCCCTGCCTGCGCCACGGAGCTTTCCTTCTTATCCGTTTCCCTTTATCCCACGTCTCTGTCCTGTTTCTTCGAGTTTTTTCAGCTTTTTTCCCTCGCGCCACCCTCCTCGTGCCCCCTTCGACGATCGGCCGAAGCCGATGGAGCGGCAATGAAATGCTGTTTTTCCGAAAATGGCGCTGGAATGAGGACGGGTCTCCGGTAGCGGCGCGCACGCCGTCCTATCATTTAATTTGGTATCGGTTGCTTACTTCTGCCCTCCTCGTTGAAACCCTCTCTCGAGGCGCTCTCCAGCCTCTTCTTTGCCTCCTTCCGCGCAACACGCCGCCCGCTCGATTCGCCGACCGTGTACCCCGCGAACAGCTGCTTTTTGCCACCGACCAACTCCAAATCCATTTTTACTCCGCGCTCCGAGCTTAGAGGGAATGTCACTTGTCGTTTCGTTGGTTCCTCTCTGTGGTTCCTCTCTCTGGACGATTCTCGAGGGTTGTTCCAACCCTCTCGTGAATGAGGGTTTTTCTCTGTTTCTGTGCGAATACGAGGAGAGTGTTTTGTTAATACTAGAATCTTTCTTGAGAAAAATTATTTATTCTAGTGTCGTAGTTATTATAATCTACAGTTGTTGCATTTTTAGTTATAACAGATGGTCTGTAATGTTTGCTGATCATAGAAATGCGAATGTGACGCGAGAAGCACATTAGAGCACGTGTTGTTTAAAGAGTTCATTTGAGTCGTTAATTTGTGTTGCTTGTCTAGTGTAATCACCATTATTGTTATTTAATAAATTTCATTTGTGTTATTACATGTCTCTACACTGTCGATGTGACTTTTCTTGCAAGAAGTTGTACTTAGATACGTTTATCTAAAATTCTGCGTCTTTTTAACATGTAGCATAGATTTTTGTCGCCAGAGCTACAGATAATATTTGTTACGAGAAAGAAATTTGTTACCTGTGTGTATTATTTTCAAGATCCATATAATTATCGTGCAACAATTATGCATTCAATGCACTATCGTTTTCGAGGATGCTACAGGCTTTGAACGTGTGTTCCAAGAAAAAGACGCTGTAGAAAGTGAAAGTGATGCTACAAATTTGATAAGATTGACACGAAATTGGATACTTGCATAAAAGAGTGGGATTAATGCGATTCAATTTATTTATTATAAATAACGGTCATAAATTTAATGTAATAATAATTTTTGTTAGTAGTAATAATTTTAATATAATAATAATTTTTATTAATAGCAATAAATTTATTATTTATGCAATGTTCATTAAAGACATTCGCAAATTTAATTATATTTATTTGCTCATTATATTCATTTCTACTACTGTGTCAATCTGACACCAAGAGTGAAATTATCTTATGTAAAGAATGACTTATCAATCTCATAAATCTTCAGATACCAAATTAAAATTCATTTAACGTTGCGTAGCTAATAAATAAATAACATTTATGTAACAATATTTAAAAGTGGAACGTTTGGTATTAACACAAAAGGGAAGAACAATTGACATTCATTCGTTGAAAATTCTCTCGATTAAAATTATGCAATGCTGAATAAATTCTAACATGATGTGCGAAGATTTTTCGATTGAATTTGATTGCATCAAATTCGTAAGATTTCTTTTTTTTTTTTTAGGAAAAACTGTACAGAAAACTTGTTTCTAAAGAATTTGCAAACACGTTCGGATCATTTGAACAAACGAGATAATTTATTGAAACGAGTGAAACGAAAATATTGAGAACTCTGTAAAAGGCGTCGACAACACGTCTATGCTAATAAATTACTAGGTATTAAACGAAATGGGAGAAACTATTTAACCGAGTGAAACATGTAACCGTTGATTATTACACGCGCGTGTTAATTAATTCGACACGAAAATACCGCGACAATATTCCAGAATTTATTCCAATATCCTAACCGCACCAATTTCCACGTGCATGTAATCCAATTATAGATGATTAATTAATGTACCGCCGTGTCAATGCAGTGAATTTAATACTCGACCTTCCACGCTTACGTGTAACGTGTAACATCTACGACCGTATAATCTCTACCCACATACACGTTTCTAGCTGAGCAATAATTTATTCCCAGTAATTGTTAGTCATCGCAACTATTTTCGATCAATAATTCTGCCCGCGTGTGCGGGAAATTAATTTTGCCATTAAGCTCGTTTCTTCTAATTGCTTTCAATCCCCATATTAACAGCTCTTTCTTCCGACCAGACGAGATCAGAAACGTTGAAATTAGAGAAAAAAAGAAAAAAAAACAATTCCTCTAGTTAGAATTCTGCTGCGCGATACGGTTGGATCGGCGATCGATCGAGAGGAGCAGGAAAGGATGGAAATCCGAGAGAAGAAGCGCTCATTAGCACTTATGCAGCGTGTACGTCGTCGGTGGCAATGAGCGTCATCGTGTCGTAACAGTATGGCATGAGGGAACGTATCTTCGTAAAAGGTACGCAGAGAACTGTGCTCCGACTCCGGTGCTTCTCCTGTAGACGTCCACCAGCCGGACTGGTTGCCGTGTAAGGCTATATAAAATCTAGCGTAACCGGGCAACGCTTCACTTTTTCTTTCGTAGGAAAAGTATCGCGAGTTTGCTAATGAGTCGTTGGTCGGTTCGGTGGTGCTTCGTTATTAGATCGGTGAAAGTTCCCCATATCTCCGGAGGAAACCTCGCAACGTAACAATCGAAAGTGTGTAGAAAAATTTTAATCGCTCGTATAGATCTTTTTTTTTTTATGATTTTGATGATTTTATTCTAGATTTTACGTTTTTGTCTTTATTGATTTTATATTATGATTGCAAGAAATTAATAATGTACGTACATACGTGATGTTCAGTATGACAGTATTTGTAATTGGTATTAAAATTATGTTGGAGGACATTCGATCGAATTTGTGTTTTAACGAAGTTTTAATTGAAGAAATGAAACCTGAACGGAGATTTAATTTTTACTTGCTAAGCACGTGTTATAGTGATTATTCTATAATATTTTGGATATTTCATATATTTTTATATAATTTATATATAATTTTAACTTTTAACTAAATTTTACTTCAACTCTTGTCTTGGGTTACAATTAAATTGAGCTATTTAATTTTGAAATTTTATATCTATCGCAAAAATTAAATTCAAATAATATACAGAACATATTTTATAACATACCAGAAATTATCATAGTCATCCAGAACTGGACGAATATATGTTTGAAAAATCAAACATAAATTGAGAATTAAAAATAGAATCTAAATTGATGATAACAGTTATGCATTAATAAATTATAGGTACAATAAAATAAAACATTTGGAAAGAGGAACAGATCACTATTTCAATTCTATTTCTTTAATTACGTTCGTGGAGATACAAAATTTGCGAGATTAGTATCTTTACGACATTTTATGACTTATCGTATCTAAGTTAGATCTGTATCTTTTTTATTTATTGGAGAGACGAGAACAAAAGTACATATCGGTACGACGTTTGTATAAATTTCGTCAATACATTCTAAGAATATAATCCCATTGGGTTTTAATAGGTGATCCTCCCTTGGAGAGGAAGTTTCGGGTCGAAAGAGGGGTGATGTTGTGGCATAGACACAGATACACAATCCACCATCGAGATAGCCGGTTTTATTGGCATGGTAGCCCTCCTGATCTCAGGCAAATGAAGATAGAGCACCGACTTCTTGCTCGTCGTGATCAAAAAAACATGATCGCGTAACTTTCTGCCGCGAGATATGGCAATTGTGACGTTTTCTCTCTCGTTAATATTTTTCCGTAAAAAGTTTATTTTGTTTACTTTCAATTTTATAGGAATTGAAACTGAAAAATTCTAACTTTTAGTCAATCATAAAACAAAAATAAACTTTTTTAATACTTGATCTTTCTCAGATATCAAGTGTATATTACTGATTAGTTATTTAATAATAGTACGTTTTGAGTGTTTGAGCAGCGAAAGAAGCACCCTGGGACAAGAGAGCAACCATAGAGACGCGTTAGGGTGTGAGCGACTAAGGGTTCGTTCTGACCCCTCCACTCACAGATTAGTTCATCCGTCTACTTACTACACGTACATAATATTCGAAAATCTTTTCTTTCGTTAGAAAAAAAACCGTACGGAATATAATGTTTTTCTTCAATTTAAACTCTGAGGCTCCAAATTTTCAATTTCCTGAATATCAATTCTCAATTTAAGTTTTTAATTTGGAAAATTATTTCTACAATGCCCAAATCACATACTTGAGAAACTTTTTCAGTGGTATGCGTCAAATTAGTCCGATTAATGACTGCGAATTTTATGCGTTTAAAATTGGGTGTTGCAAATACAATGTACAAAAATATCTATATCCAAAGTAGATAAAATAAATTGTTTTTCGATTCTATTTCTTTAGGTATAATCGTAAAAAATTTTAAAATGCGTGAAATCCGCATTTTGAATTAACAATAAGTAACATCACTAAATAGGTGTTTAAAGAGTGAAGTTAATATTATAAACTAGAAACAGAATAATAATAATTATTAAAAGGTATTAGGTTTCGGAATTAATTAGAATTAAATTTCAATAATTTATAAATATAATGTAAGAGATTGATGTCAACAGAACTGTGAATGTATAATCATATACAGTTCGTAGACGTGTTGTAAACATCCAGACACTAAATTTTCAATTTGTGTAATAGTAAAAAATCACGCAACAATCCAAAACAAAATCGTTTGTTATAGCATGGACAAGTAAAAAAGGTACTTAAAAAATACTACGATTAAAAATTTCATAAAACTCTACGAAATTACACCCCTAAGCGAAAGTATTTTTCACCCTCCACGAAACTGAGAATGCAAATTCATGAAAAAGTGAAACTTTGCTAGCGAACAGAAGAACTCACTCCGAATCTTCCAGAAAAACCATCCCTTATTTCAAAACCACACGTGACGTCCACGTTTCGCGATTAACAGCGAAGCAACGGGTTTCTCGAGTATCCGTGGAGATTCGTTCGGGGGTTAAACAGCCGCTGCTGGAGGGTTGGAGGCGCGTGGCGCGCGAAAGTCGCGCGAGGGGCGCGCGCAGCGAGCGTTATCGGTTGGTGGGGGCGACGTTTGACGGGGGTGGCTGGAGCAAGGCCGAGCATGAGACCGACACGCGCTTCTACTCGATGACATTTATGCACACGCCCTCAGACCGCGTGCGTGTTGCGCCTGTCAAAAGTCTTGCTCTTGCTCGCGGTACTCGCGCGCTTTTGTTCTCTTCCTCCTCCCTTTTCGTTCCTCTTCCGTCATCCGGGGGTTACACCGAACGACGTCCACTCGCGTCGACTCGTCGCTCGACCACGTGCTCCGAACGAAATTGAACGAGCTCCGTTTTCGAAACTTTTGGTGATCGTGAAAGTTGACAGAATTTCGAATAACAGAGAGGGGATGAGTTTCATCCTCACGTCATTACCTTCCTCCTGTTGGTGTTGCACGTTTGAGAAAAGAGAGATCTTCTCCCTCGAATGACAAAAATTCTTGTTGGTGAATTCTGAATATGAAAGGACTCGGTGAATTGTGAATTCGAAAGGAATTTTAGTTCGTTTCGGTTGTTTGAGATGACTCGAAGATTGTCTTTGAAACGGTGGGCGAGTCGGGTGTAATTTTGATGGTTGGTCTGTTCGGGGCTAAACGAACGAAACCGTGAACGAACGATGGACGCGCAAATATACAGCAGAATGTGGCAAACGCCTAATCTGTGCAGCGCGTATAAACACCCCGCTCTAATGCAGCTGCAGGCGAACAATAACGAATTTCATTCGTGGTTTCATTCTAGGAAACCGTCCATGGACGACGTTGGAAATCCTACCTCTGTCAACGCACGGTGAGTACGCTTCATCATGTTGAGTAATTTTTTTTTCGCGAGCGCCTGAAATATATTGTCAAGTTGCCGCTGTTGCTTCCAATTCGCGATCTTCACTTCTTGATTCACGATTTTACCTATTTCACAATCGAACATTGTCGATTTAAAGTAAAGTATAGTTGAGTATAGTTTATTTATCTTACTTGTCGGTCTGTATACGTTGTTGTACTTTCTGTTTGTGATAATATTTGTATGAAGCAGCAACGGACGATACTTTTTAAAAAATATACAGTAGTATTTGTTTCTTTTATTTGTCAACTGTCAAATTGTTTTTAAAAATGTAAGGTAAAAATGTAAATACTGTTAACGATTCTTTGATCAAATTTATATTACATCAGTAATAACTATCTGTGAAATAGATTGATTTATAAATTACAAATAAATTGTTATGAATAAATAAATGTTAACTTGTTGATTGAATTCATATTATATTATTGGAGTCATTTGGAAGTAATAACTATCTGTAAAATAATTGATTTATAAATTGCAAGTAGCTAAATTGTTTCTAAAGTATATATTTTCAATAATTCGTATTGTATTGTTTAATATTGAAATTATTTAAAAGCAATAGCAGTCTGCAAAATAGCTGATAAAATTAAGTTTTTATAGTACTAACCAGCAATATTTGATCAAAGCTTGGTCAAACATTTTCTTCCACAATTCTATATTATAACAGTTAACACGTCTATTTATATTATTTATTAAAAATTATAACATAATCATTTCTCCGAACTTCTGACGTTTCTCTTTAAAAAGCACATTTTGAATTCCTACAACTGTACACTGAATGAACTTCCTCGTTAACACGATCAGATCAATTACATACTAAATTGAACAGTATTTGTAGAAAACATTGTGAGTGTCAAAATTGAAAAATTTTATTTTTTATAGAAACACGTGCCGACGAGGCACACCATGATATACAACTTGATCATTTTAAACATTTTACTGCTATAAAAATTATAAAAACCACCAACCATGATTCAAATATGAGTAATTACAAAAAGATACAAACAGGTTTGTTGAAAGTATAAAAACATACTTATCTGAGAAACTTTCATGACGAACAAAAACGTGTTCAACTTGTTTAATTAATTAATTCAGTCAAAGAATTTGGAGAACTTTCGATAAAGTACAACATTTTGTATTAACCGCAAAAAAAAAGGAAAAGAAAAACTATTGGTACGTTGTCTCTCGTATGTTCAACTATCTCAAACGGCAGTTGAAAAAGTGAAATTTTTGAAAATTGATCGTCGATAATTACAGTATTTTCTACAAATAACGCTTCAATAGCAGTTAACACGTTCGTACACTCGAACTCGATCAGAACGAACGATCTACGGTGGGCAATTCTGATTCAAACAATTGTCCGGACCATCGAAATATCGATATCGATGGCTGTCACGATCGGGAAAGCGGCGATCGGCGCAGGTAGAATCATCCCGGGCCGTGTTATCGGCCGCGAGCATCTACCCTCTTTGGCCGAGGGCATCGAGAACCGGCCTATCTGCCGCAGTAACAATTGAACCCGTAATAGAATCACATTTATTCTTATTACTCGACGAGGTCAAGCGACCAAGGAAAACGCCGTGGCCCGATCCGAAGTCGGATCAGCTCTTCTCCTAAGCCGTTTCACGAGCTGCGTTATTTCTCCCCCGGCGCGTCCACACGCACACTCTTTGTTTGGTCCTCCAGTCGAATCCTTCCGCTCCTTCCTCTTTTTATTCCGCCAAGCAGTGACGTCTTTGCTGTTTCTCCAGACACGCCGAAGATTAGGAGCTCGACTGGTTTCAGCGAGAAAGTTGGAATTTTTTTTGCAATGCAAAAATCGAGATTCCAATTTATCCCTAGTTTTCGCAAACAAATGTTCAAGAAAATACTGTGCTAATATTTACTTGGAAAAACTATCAAAAAATGATAAAGAGATACGGTTTTTTAAATATATTATTTAAACAGTAATTTGTCGTTAAAAAGGCACTAATTTCATCAGCTTACACAAAAACTGTATCTTCGGTAATTTTCGAGATATTCGACAAAATATATTCCAGAGCCTCAACTTTGAGGGTTGTTTTCAACCCTTCACATCGACGATTACCGATCAAAAAGATACGTCAAATATTAATAAATAATAAATAATTAAATATTAAATATAGATAATAACTAATCAATAAATAATAAATATATTAAATAATTAATAAATATTAATATAAATAATAATATAATATATATATAAAGGATTTGAATAGTAAAAAATTAGCGGATTTTGGAATTTACGTATAAACAGATAGTAATTTGGTACAATTTGAATGTGAAATTTGTGAAAAAGAAAGATTTTTCTAGGATAGATATAACGCAAAAATATGCAATGAGATATTCGTGTTTCATTCGTGTCATTAATTTAAATTACATGATAACCCCTGCAAGTATCAGTGTAAACCTAATACCCCACACGCGTTTTAACGAAATTAGCATACCCTCGTACGCGTACCCTCTTAAACTCTGTGTATACTGTGTATGGCAACCGGAATCTGTTCTTTAAAAATCTATTCTTCGAATGATAAATCAATGATTACTAATTATGTATATTCGTGTTGTTTCAAATTTTTAATTCTTTGTCGAAAGGTACTCTGTATATTGGAATACTTTCGATTAATAATAATATTTAGTTCTTCTTTAATTTAATCCTTGTATGGAATTTGTGTAGAGTTACGAATAAATAAATTTGAGCCAAATTGACTCGGTGTCATATATTTGTAAGAAACAGAGTACAAAGAATGAAAATTCAGTTCATTTAATTATTACAATTTATTATTTCAGTCATCTTTTATACTTGTACAATGTAATTTTAATATTCGCTATATATTTGAGTATATGAAAGTTCCAATGTGAGTGGTATATTAATTACAAAGAAATAAGAATTTATGGCCTTTTTGGGTCCAGCTCCCAGATCCAGAAGAGTTAATTTATACTGATATTTACAAATGTCGTTTGGCACAGAAAATGATTATTAAGAAAAATTCAGTGAGCAAGAAAATGACGGAAATATTATAAAATTAAAGAATTAAAAATAATATATAATAACATACACAATAATATACATAATTGGACTACAGATTTTTATTCAAATTTATACTTTTATAGGAACATCTGATGAAATAATAGAATTTAAATAGAGATTTGTTTTTCCTATCAAAAATTATAACAAGTTCTCATTGCATTTTAAATATTTTACACAATTTTGTACATATATGAACTTGTACATCTTTAAATATATAAAAATTGCACAGAAACCCAGAATTAGGATATTAACAGAAATATATACAAGGGAGACTTTACATTTACAATTACAATAACTGGAGTTAATAAAACGCGAGAGTGAGAGACCAGAAGAAATAAAAAGAAAACGTTACTTTGAAAAGTGAAAACACATTGAACGAACATTGAAAATTATGTATTTCACGTGAGAAGAAAAAAAAGAAAAAAACGAAAGAAAGGATTAACCCCTTGCGCTGGCAACTAGTTCGCGGACCATAACGAGTGACCGAACCGTATACAATAATTTGTCGCTTTCTTTCTTCTTTGAACTCGTCGATATCTCAATAATATTCTTCTTCTATCACTGGATAGAAATTATTGAGAAGTAATCAACTTATCATTTGTTTCGCCTGGGTTACATTTAAATATACTTGAAACTGAGAAAATGTTGCAATTTGGTACAAAAAATTCTCGCCTTGCGTGGCACGTCATTTCAGCGCAAGAGGTTCAAACACGATCGTGCATCTTTAACGAGGAATTATGCGTCCTCGGAGTTTGTTTAATTAATACAACGGTGACTCATGTACCTATGCACAGTGCGTAACGAAGCATCTGCCACGATGTATCTCGTTCTCCATCTCTCCACGTTCTTTAGGACTGAACCTACAAGACTATCAAAATCCTTTGCTCGTGTTATGAAGATGCCGCCTTGTAGATAGAAATATATGTATATGTGTATATATATATATGTATGAAATTTCTGCGGAAGGTCCTAGCCCATTCTGATGTTGACAATAATTCATCAGCCCATATTGTTGTACGGTTGGTGAGGCCGGAGGAACGACGCTGGTTTCTCTTATCTTCACAGAGATTTCGTCAAAATTCCCGACCTCTGTTTTTCGCTTGTAGATCATTGTCTCAAAGTCCGTGTAGCGCCAACCGAAATCTTGCGTTAATGGTATTAATGCAAGAAGATTAAATTTGAGAATAATTGTTGATCTGTGTAAACACCAACTACATACATCTCTTCTAGTCCCTTTCTCTTTTTTTTCTTTTTTTAATTTTTCGATCGTAACTGGAAAAATATTTTGAATTAAGTATACTTGACACCACAAACGACCATGCCCCGTCAATATGACGAATTTCAGATTTCTTTTTTTTTTCAATTAGTTAAAGGACACGAATGTTTTCACAAAAACGCAATTGTATAAATCTATTTGTTTTAATTGCTGTCATTTAAATTATAATAATTTATACATTTGATGCGTGTTGAAGACCGGTTGTTCTAGTGTTAAGAAGAATCGGTAATTTATTAGAAGAATATTGTTAGACAACTGGACAAGTCTCGGAGAAAATTTTTATTAATATTTCATTCGTAACACGAGTACCAAATCCTGATTTGTTGTTTTTTTGTATTAACCCTTAATTGATATAATTGGATTATTGAATTATTAACAATTTGGAGTCGATTTATTTAATTCTTAGATTTTCCATTTAATTTAATTTTGTTACTAATCTTTATCACAATATTTGAAGGTTAATACTCATGCTGAAATAAACAATACAAGAAATCTCAATTTACGCTGTACACTTTAATACAATATTACTCAACAAGTGTTACGTACAATTTCACTTGAACAAACCAGTTTCAAAAAAAGAAGTTTTTTTGTCCAGTTTCCAAATCAAAGTATAGTTAGGGGAAAGTGTCCTCTATTGGAACATTTGAGAAAGTACCGTAAGTCGTGTTCATAATTTCGAGCAGAGAAATCGGAGAACAATTACGTCATTGTAATTGACAAACAAATCTAATAGAACAAACTCAAACATTATGTTATGTTAGTTATAAAAGAAAAAATCAACGTGATAATTTGGACTAGAGATATTTGAACCATGTTTTTTTTCTCATTATTAAGGACTTTCATTCAAAAGTATATTAATACAAAATAAATTGAAGAAACATTTTATAGCATACTGAGGAAATTTAAATATATATATTTAAATATATATTTGGTAAAATAAGCAATAGCTGTATTGCTACAAACTAAAAATTCTAAAAAATATACTATTTATTAGCACTCTAATATTTTAAAATTTCAGCTCTCTTTAGCGATTGTGCTATAAGTTTACTTGAAGAAGAGTTCTTTCACATTACAGTATATTGTACTTACATATTCTAAAGAAAATATAATTTGACAGTTCCAACTAAGGAATCGCCGAGTACTCGAATTCAAGAAACCAACTCAGTTTCAATTTTAAATGTGACTGAAAATTACCTTAACTATCACATGAATTTCATAATAATATTCTCACTGAAGATATAACTCTTTTTTCAAAATTACACCCATAAAAATTTAAAAGAAATTGAAGACAAAATTACTTACATGAATAAGCACTACAGTAAAAAATATCATCTTTTTCCATGCTATTACAGTATACTGTAACCCCATACCAAGAAACGTCCCACAATGTGGATTTATATCTAAACAAAGACTATAGTTTAATTTAAGATCTTTAAGGTTAGAATTAGAAAACCTTCGTCCCCTTTGTTGAAAACAATTTTTCTTAAACATTTCTGTGACTCGTTTAGGCAGAAGTTATTATAACTGCGTAAGGTAACAATTACTCGAGCATAGTTCGCTCGTTTGATCCCATTTCGCGGTTTGATAAAGATTAAAATATCCCGGCGAAATGATTGAACGTTCGCACGTACTAATGGCGGGGCAGGTACGGTTTAACAGTTAAACCTTGCGGAGGCTTGTGTAACACGGCGGAACCGCCGTGAGTAACCGTGAAGGTGCGATGATAAAGAAAAGGTACCTACGTGGGCGTAAACGAGTGGCGACCTCGGAGGCGTAGCCAATGCTCCAGGCGACAACCTTATCGAATGGCAAGTATGCCTCTGCTTGAGCTGCCAACTTAACAAGCGGGCCGAGTCCGAGCCCTTTTGTACGCGTGGAAACGCGGCCGCTTGCGAAAAAATTGCATTACCGAGTCGAAAAAACAACCTCGTGGCGTCGATCGAGAACGTCCGCTCGATTACTCGAGGCCAAATCGATTGGCTCCAGTTTCTAGAGATCTCTAGCCTTCTTCTCGCCGGTTTAATTAATCTCGAAATCGATGAAATTGATATTGGATATCTGTTGGATTTGTTTCTAACTATATTCGGTCGTTGAAAGTTATCAACACTTTGGACCTATCAGAGTGGTCGAAATGACCAATTTGTAATTTTATAGACGTAAAATTTTTGAAAATTTAAACGATTTTTCGAGAAATCGTGTAAATTAAAGCTTGTGTAATTTATTGTATGACAAAGTTTTTCCATTTTTTTTTACTTTGATGTTTTCGATGGAAATTTTATGATTTGATATTCACGAAAGCAATTTGTATCTGCCAAAATAGTGATAGTAACATGATTGTAAAATTTTCTTTAGCAACTTACGATACATACGTATTTTCGTTTTTTACGTACTCTATGCAAATGTTTAATAAAATATTATTTACGTTAAAATTCCACACGTGTATTCAGTTTTTCTGTAAAATATTTATACAGATATTTTATTGCATATTACATTGTGAAATATAGATTTCATTTTAGATTTTAGACTTATTTTATTTTGTGATTTTTACAAATAAATTCATATTATATTTGTATCGTACGCTTACACATGATATACATATATGTAAAACATATAGATGTTCTGCATATTTTCAAGTTGTATAAGCCTGTCTTCAAAATCACTAGCTAGTTTCTCTAAGAATTAAGAAAAAGAAGTAGACTTGAATGCATAAAAAAAACCCAAAGTCGATTTTCTTACTAAATCTTCATACTTTACTGAAATACTCTTTATCATATGTGAAATTAAATTACTAGTTCTTTTTGAAAACTACCGATAAATACTACGAGATCTACCCAAAGTAGACACTCGTTCGCGCCAATAACCTCAACAAACCAAACCTGAACTGAAACAACCGCAAAAAACGCAAGAAAACCAAAAGTAAGAAGAAACAAGAGCAAGTAAAGATGCATCTGATCGCGCAAAAAGTCTTCCTCCCCGGAAGTAGCTAGTACCAAAACCTACCCAAACGAGTCACATCCTCGCATCAACGAACTCCAAACAGACCCGAATCAACTCGTCCAACCTCGTTATAAACTACTTGAAGACGAAGAAGAAGAAGAAAAAAACGCAACGGTCAAACGAACGAAGAAGAAGAAGAAGAAGAAGAAGAAGAAGAAGAAGAAGAAGAAGAAGCCAGAAAACAACGTGAAAGAAACAATAACAAAGGAAGAAGCCTTCTCGCAGAGGACATTCAGAGATTTCGCCGGTGAGCATCGGAAAGGTCCCCTGCAGGAATGGCTCACCTGACTCTGGCCACCGTTACGGGAGGCTCGTTCGGTGCCACTATTAATATTAATGCATTCCGCCGTTCTTGCGGCATTGTGCTCGCGTTGACGACGCTGCTCGTCCAACGTCCAGCCTCGTCCTCCGACAATATCCACGCGGAACGCGGCTACCCAGTCGTCGTCGTCGTCGTCGTCGTCGTCGTCGTCCAGGTAACTCGCTTCTCGCCGCTGCACACCAGTGTGGCAGCTCAACATTCTCTCGCAGATCCACGAAGAGAACACACCCGGTGTCACCACCGCGATTGTGTGTCCCGCGCGTGGTTTTGTGCCGCGGCTGAATATTCAGCCGGTCGATAAATAACGCTGAAAGGAAGAGAAACGAGCGAAACAATTGACGAAGGAGGATTTTTCCTCGGGGACGGCCGCGTCCCAGACGTCGGCTTCGGTGCTTTTCTTATGCGACGAACGCGCGCGCAACACTTCCTCCCGGTCTTATGAGAGCTTGACAATGCACGTTTCTACACGCTCTCGCCTACCGTGACCAATGGTCCGCGTTACGCTCCGGCCCGGTGATCTATACCGAGCATTCTTCTCGCTTCACCGTGTCCCGTGCATCTGTACTCTTCTTTTTTTCTCCCCCTTCCCTTTTGTTTTCCCACCTTTTTACCGTTTCTTTCCGTTTTTCTCTCTGCCTTGTCTTTTTTCTTTTTTTGTTTGGACGATGAGAGGTTTTGTGGAGGAGCCTGCGGAGAGACGCGGAGAGCGAGTGATTTGGAGGTTATGGTCAACAATGCGTTCGTTCCCCAATGTAAGGTGATCTTATGGAGGTTTTATTTCTGTAAAAAGGTGATAGTTTGTTCTAAGAATCTAAGAAGTTTGTGTGATCTATTATTTTTGTAATATTCTTTTCGCTTTTTTTTTGGTGTTTTTCTTGATTAGTTCCTTCGATGCTTCTTCCAATTTACAGATAAGAATTTTCTTAAGAAGATTTTTTTTTGAGATATTCTTCAATAACCAGTCCTTTTTTTTCGTCCATTTTTCTCTAAAATTCATTTTCCTTGCCAATTATTTTTTGTTAACCCTAAGTACTGCAATCTCAATGAATTATTCAATCGAGGAATACACGAGTTATATTTCCCATTCGTTTGCACGAACATAGTTTTGAAATTCAATAAGTTATTAATCTCAATTAGAAATTCTCTTTCTATTTGAGTTTACACACTCTCAATAGCTTTAAGAATATTGCTTGTCATGATATTAAAATGAAGATATCAAAATATTATTTCTTAACGGTGTTATTTGCAACACTTTGTCAATCTATCAGTTATTTTTAAAAAACATCATCTTTGACTCTAAGACATTTATTTCAACTATTTTTAATCATAAAATGATGATAAATATGATATTGAAACAAGATCCAATGAAGATATAATATTTATCAGATTTTTCTCCAATGGTTTCTTCGATTATTTTATTTAATCCTTATCTATCGAATGTTAAGAATCTTAGCAATTTACGCTTTTTTCATTATTTAATTTTGGAATTTTTAATTTGATTGAAAGTACAATTTTAGTAATTTAATATAAATTAATGATGCTTTTTGAGAATTAATACCAAGGGTAAACGTTATATTTTATTTATAATTCTTTCCGTTTAATTTATGTTATCAAATTTTATTTTCTAATATTAAGGGCCTGAAACAGTGTTGGAAAGATTTTCTGAAATTCCAAGAAATTGAAATATATTTATAATATGATAAATTATTGAATGATGTATAAAAATTAAATTGAGCATGTTATTTTCACTTATTTTCAAATACACATTTTTTGATATATTTCATCAATATATCGTATAATAATATGCGTACACTTTGAATCTCCAAGTAAACTAATTATTTCATGATTGATTATAAGGTTACGATATCTACTCTAGTATGGATTAACTCCAAGAATTAATGGATTAATAAGTATTACATAAACGTTCCAACTAAAACTACTGATAACTACTAAAGCCTAACTTTTCCATCAGAGACATTAAAGTGAAAAGAATGGAAAAACTTTAAAATACAAAATACACAAGCTTTCATTCATATATTTCAAGTCAAATCAAAATACACCATTTTACACCTTTAAATTCCTTCATTAAAATTATATGAAAATTATAATAAAATTAAATTATTAGAAATTATGTTACATTGATCATTTCAGTAGACTCGACACAATTTTAATAAGAGAGTTAATGAAAGAGATTTGGGCTCGTCATATCCAATCAATTCGACTCTCCCGATTTTACGAAATTTCAGGACAATAACGATCAGTGTCTGTTAGAATGTTCTATGTTTTGGTTACCGAGAGGCAACTGCGATTTCCAAGATTCGCAAGAGAAAGGGAGGAAAAGTTGCGTGATCGAACGTGGCCGAAAATGGCGCAAGATTTAAAGAGGTAGTCGAAGGGGGTACGCGCGTAGCCACGGGGTGCCGATGCGCTTCACCACAAATCTTATTCCCCCGATCGGCCAATATAAAGAAAGGATTATGCGAATATTCGGCTACAGTATCTATCATTGTGAATTATCACGCCGTGCGTTAGGACATTCGCGGAGACTTATTATCTGACATGATTTAGGGGAGGGGGCTAAAGAAGTTCCCGCACGGGACCGAAAGAAATACGCTGCCCCCGCATATTTTTCTGACGTTGTACGCTGTCCCGCGAGAGTATCAATTAAATGATAATGTAGTGATTAATAGCAATGATGCGGTCTGCTGATCGTTCGTCCCGCAAAAACGTTGCCCGCTGCCACGAGGCCGACGTTTACGAGATCGATGATATCCTGGCGAAAAAATCGAGGGAAGAGACAGTCTGTAAATTCGGGGGAACATTCGTCATTTTTAGTTCGGGGCACGATACTGTTACACGATAATCCTCTGTTTCGATTTTAAACAAGGAAGCGAGTCTGTTGGCGATTCAAAGGGCGGCTAACAGCTTGAATGGAGAAAAATTTTGCCAGTGGTTGATCGTGGATTCACTTTTGACGTGGAAGGATTAAGTGAATATACGTGTGTAACATGTATTAAACATCGAATGAATACACGAAGTAGGGACAATATTAAATAAATATTAACGAGATATAAATACAGGAGATGATTAAACAATTCAAATGTTTAGCCCTTTGAACTCGCATGAGTTTATCACGCGTCGTGGAAGTGACAATACAAGTTTGCCACAAAAATTTGGAAATTGTTTTACGTTACAAAAATTATAAAAGATTATATAATAAAAATAATAAATAATTAAAATTACATTGAATTTTACCCTTGTAGATTATCTAATTTCCAATAAGTGGACGCGCAATAACATTGAAAATAAATCGAGTTCAAAGGATTAATGAATGATATAAATTTTCTCGAGGAAAGAATGTTTTTCTTTTTTCTAATTTTTCTTTCCTCTTAATTCTAATTGTATACAACATATAGCAATTTAATTTAGATTCGAATCATTATTAGTAAGTAGAAATATGTATTAATCGTATCAATACAATATTTTTTTTCTAAGCGTAAAGTATAATGACATCGAATATTCGATAAATATGAATAATCATTGATGATATATTGGTCAAAAACGCCAGTTAGAAAATATATACAGAAAATTGTAAGGTATTTATTGCAAATATTTGTACGTACATTTAAAAAGTTGGTGTAACAGTATGACCGGTTTTATCTTAAGTAAGTAATAATTTAATATTTAATAAATATTAAACATGATCTTATTTAATCTTACGATTTATTAAAGTAACGAATAATTGAGTGTTCATATACTTTTATACAATATTTGTATTAAATATTTTATAATTCTCGTATATACTTTCAAACGAAAAAATTTTATTTTCTCTTTTCGATTTATCTTTTCATATGTACAAAAGTGTAATATATAATTATTTTCTTTCCGATTTTACTATCAGTTACATGATAATTACTTGCATAAAATTCGTGAGATTTTTACACTTACAAGTTTATGTAGTCCTTGAACAAATACAATCATTTTAACATTGGAAAATTAAATAATACCGTATACAACAATAAAAATCTGTAAAACGTTAATTTATTGAAAATTGTATTATAAAATATGACTTTATCATCTCCGATCAAAGCGCGTTTTTATTTTTCAAATTATGCTTGATTTTAAATGATGAAATACAAACTCAAAGAAAAGGAAGAAATTACTGTGATGTGCAATCTTTACGCGATTCCAGGCAAAGCACTAATTAATATTTATATTTGTAACATAAGTTTCTAACATAACACCTTCGGCAGGCGACAGGGAAAAAGAAAAAGATTGAGATAAATAAATAAAATAATAATAAAGAAAGAAAGGAGAAAATTAAAAACTAGAATAGACAATTAAATGAACGCTACATATTCAAAACAGTGTCCAAAGACATTCCAGCGTGCGTAACGACGTCGAAAGGTTTAACGAGCGTACAGTGAGCCGATTTCTTTGGAAAGTAATCGAAAAACCAGGTGTAGAAACAGAAAACTATATAATATCGTGCAACGAAAAGTCTGTGAAACGTCAATATATTAAAAATACGATCAAAGCACGTCCTTGTTTTTCAAATCATGTTTCCCCGGTTGTATGAAATACAACAAAAAAAGAAGAAAAGCAAAGAAAGTATGAACAGATTAAAAATATATCACGATACCAGGCAAAGCGATGAATTAACAGAATCTCTAACACAACACCTCCGACGGGCGAAGAAAAAAAAAAATAAAAAGAAAGAAAAGGAAAAATGATGAACGATACATTTGTTAAGAGCAAAACAAAAAGAAAGTGTCTTAAGACGTTCAAGCGTGCGTGACGACGTCGGAAGGTTTAACGAGCGCGCGGTGAGCCGATTTCGTCGGAGGATGATCGAAGAACCCGGGTGTAGAAAAGAGGGTTTGTGTGCCGGTTTAAGCAGTCCGGCGACGTCTCGCAAATTATAAGAACGTGCGTCCGGTGAATGCACGTGGCGCAGCCGAATTTCTGCACGTGGGACGAGCGGAATTCCTAATAAGTCAGGCGACTAGACAGAAGTCTCGCGCGCTCGCGCCCGGCACCGGCTCGTGCAGCGAGAGCGTTGCTGCTGCCTCGGACCGACCAAGAGGGCCTGGATAGAAGTGACGTCACGGATACGTGGGATTCCTCCCGAGCAGCTGGATCACGTGCTGCGGCCGAACGTGAGGCTAACTTAAATGCGGATCAGGGAGAAACCGTTCCAAAACCGATCCCCAAATGAATGCAACCGGCCGCGATTCAAATTGTTTTCACGTTCTTCCGTTCGCCCGCGGTATCGACCCTCGCCGCTCACAGTTCAATGAAGCCCGCAGGCCTCTTCTCCTCCATTTTCGAGGTCAATAGCTCGCCACGCCGCTTTGACGTCTTCTCGACATTGACTCGAGCACGACGTCGTGGGTCAAACACGAGAGGTTTCATCGCGTAGGTTTTGTTTAACCTCTTGCCCTAGAACGACGTGTCACGCACGTTGAGAATTTTTTTCTCCCAAAATTGCAACATTTTCTCAGTTTTAAATCTATTTAAATGTAACCCAGGCAAAACAATTGACAAGTTTATTACTTTTTAATCATTTCTATCCAGTGATGTCATACCGACGAGTTTGAAAGGAAAAGAAAGCGACGAATTATTGTATACGGTTCGGTCACTCGTTAAGGTCCGCGTTACAAGGGGTTTCTCGTGATGTTTAATTGTGATGAATAGTGCGATTTTGGCAGAGCATTTGATCGTGTTTCAGGGTTGTTTGGTTGTCATACGATGATCATTGATGATTTGTGTAAATATTTTAGGACGATTAAAATGAGATAGATATCATTAGTAAGAAGATTTTAAATAGTATAGATAACTAAGTCATACAATGAAATAAAAAATGTGGTTTTATTGTACTTTAATTTGTAGACAAAATATAAATATAAATTTAACGTGCGAGTCAGCTCGTTAATTGACAATCGTCAGTCGTTGTAATAGATGGAGTAATTTAGTTTATTGTAGCCATTAAAATTAATTTTTAAATACTACATCTAAAACATTGTATCTAAAACTACACTTAAAATTAGACATAAACACTACATTTACTTAGACACTATAATAACAAAAATAGAAATATTTTATAATTATTTTATATTACGTTGTGCTATATTTATATTTTACATCGCGTTCTACATATAATCTCAAGCTATAGAATTTTTGATATATTTTATTCAATATCTTTGGTAATGTAAATATTTTGTTCGAATATTTTTGATTATCGCACTTTTTATTACATTTTAGCATATTTTGCAAATTTTGGTTTAATAATTTCA
This sequence comes from Melipona bicolor, assembly GCA_030673865.1. Lineage (NCBI taxonomy): Eukaryota > Metazoa > Arthropoda > Insecta > Hymenoptera > Apidae > Melipona > Melipona bicolor. The sequence goes on from JAHYIQ010000029.1 coordinate 1,685,042, forward strand.
TAATTTTTAAGTTGATAATTTTCTAACAAAATGCTAAATATAATTTTAGCATTAAATTGGGGATCTTCATTTGTGGAAAATTTATGAAAAAGAAAGTACAATATTCCTTATGAAATTTGAAAAATAATTTTCTATCCAAGATCCATATTTCTTAACTGTCTTCGTAAAAATATAAAATTGCGTAAACCTCTACTGCCTAGTGGTAATATTGACAGAACATGTGTTTTCATGAATTTTTACTGATTCATCTTTGAAATTTAAATTTTCCTCGTGAGATCAAATTATTCCCCAAATTTACATCATTATATGATATATTCGTATTATAATTCGAAAATTGGTGAAGATCAAGCAAATCACAAGCTTTCACACGTATAATCTCGTTGGAGACTTTTGATCTTAATTCCATCTTCCAGCCTCATCACCATCGAGAGCCTCGACGTTATCTCTCGGTGGTCGGTCAATTTACACGGCGTTGGGGTCGCGCGTAAATAGAAGCACGACTGATTTAATTTCCCGTAATGGCAATTGACTGCGATTGTCGTGGCCATCGACATTCCCAACGGAGACCACGGTTCCTCTTCCGTGTCGAAACTCCGTGTTTTCTCAATACCGGAGTTTCTTTTTTTTTTTTTTTCTAAAATTTACTCGTCAAATGAACGAAGAAATTTCATTTTCTCTCATTTCATCCCATTATTTAATTTTCCAAATGTCGTCGGAAAATAAAGTACGCTTTTTTGAAAAAAAAAAAACAAATAATTATTGTATAGTGCGCGACATCTTATTCATTTTTCTGTATCCCTCAAATGTTGGATAGAAAGATTTCGATCCGTGTACTCCAGTTTGAAAGTTTTAGAATATTTCCAGTAGTATACAGTTTTAAAGATTTGTATGATTTTTAAATATGTAATAATTATGTGACTTTTAAGCAATTTTTTAAAAATACGTAAACAGAAATTTGTTCTTTGTTGTATTACAAACTTCTCTATTCTTTACGCTTAAATTCCTCTGATACGAGTTCTTTTTTACTTTTGTGATCGGTGGTTAATTATATTCTCAAAAATATGTATATATGATAATGTAACAATAATAAAATATAATACAAATATATTACAATATATTGCAACAATATCATTACAATAATCTCCATTTGGAGTTCATTTCTTACGTCAGTCGCGTAATTTCATAATTGCACAGACATCCAAACCGCAACATAGAAAACAAAAAGAAAACTCTCAAGCAAGTATCAACCCACTGGTTCTATCGAATAAAACAATTTCACCGATTTCCAGGAGCGAGCAAGAGCGAGAATCGTTTGCCAGCTTTTTCTCGGCTATCCGCCGAGTCAATTCAAACGATCGGCGTGTCCAAAATAGGAGAACGGGTGTACACTCGGTGGAGAAGCGGTGGGGCGGAAAGAAACTCGCAGTAATTACGTGTTCAGCCTAATACGTCCGGCAGTGAAATGCCGCACGAGGCCGGGATACTGGGGCCGAAAATTTCTCGGCGCAAAACCGGCCCCGGTTAACAATGGGTATTTTCATTAGTCGGGGGGCCCACGAGGTCCACGAGGGCCGAACGGTAGGACATTTGATTCGGTTTTTATCGGTTCGTCCGACATTCCTGGCCGCGGGCCCCGCGCGCGCGCGCCCGCCCTCGATCGCGGCCTATCGGAAAAACGGCCGACCACTGCCGAGCTTCTCGATCGCGATATCGAAAGAAGTTCCATTTAGGAGAAAAATAGCATTGTAAATGCAACGTGTCGCTGAGCTTGTACGCGCCGGGCAAAAACCACACCGATCCCCGTTGCGCTTGCTTCTTCTGTCGAGCCGATATTCGCGATATTTGCCAAGACCTTGCCAAGATCGATTTCCGACGATCCGAAAGGGTATTCCGTTGTCTTTGATCTCTGAATTTTTTAGAAATTTCACAATTTTCACTTGACAGTTTGCTAGGATACTGTAGATCAATTTCTGGCGATCCGAAGAATGTTAATTGGGGATTTTTTGGACATAAGAAATATGGACATGGAGTGTTTGTGAGATCATGATGAACCATTGCTTGAGCTTCAACGAGTTGAAGTACGAGACAATGATGATGTTTTTCTCAGTTTCTTTCGTTGTTCCAATTTTTGAAGAATTTTCAATTTCTTTCCTCAAACGTTTCAATATCTTTGGAGATGGCGACAAAAGTTGATAAAAGTATCGTTAATTTTTTAAAAATATTCATAATTTTAGAATAAATAATATATTTATTTAATTTAGCAACTTCCAAATACTAGAACTACATCTCTCTTATTAAATATTCCCATCTCCAATGAGAACTTTGATGAATGAATCTTAAAAAATTGTTATTGGAAATAAAATAATAGAGATGATGTGATCTTGTTGTTGGCTAAATTAGTGCAGTAGAATTCTGTTTATATAAATTCCATTTATTTGATTAACTCTTGCTGAATTCAGGTTGAAGTCACTTATTTGAATGAAAAATTATTAGTAAAACGAAGAATCAGTGGACTTTTATAATATTATATGAATTCTAATTATATAAACTATTTGTCTCTTGACAAATAAGTTCATATAAATTATATAATTGTTTATATCTAACTATTATAAATAAATATAACTATTACAACTGTAATAAATGATATTTAGACACCTAATGTAATTCTATTAAAAGCTTAATATTTTTATTGTGTTTCGACAGTTAATTCTCTGCAGTTTCAAATCTCATATTTATTTTTAATAAATACTTCATAAAATCTATATAAATCTCTTCATTGTGGTTACGTATTTCAATCATTTTAAAATTTCAACAATGAACAAACATATTTGAAGTCATACTCTGTAAAGTATTCAACCACTTATAATATTAGCTATTCTTCATTTTCTTATTCTTTTATCAATATCTATCTATTAATTTCTTTATATAGATAGATTAAGATTAAATTAAAGAGAGTCATTTAAATTGTATTTTATATTGCAATAATTCAGAAATATTGAAATACCTGTATGTTTATCTAAAAGAAAAGAAAATTTCAAAATGCAAATTAATGAGTTCAATAAAATTGAAGAGTCCAATTTATCATAATCCACATTCGAAAATAATAGTTTTTTAAATACAATCATCTTTCCCTTGCAACCTTATGTTGTTTTTAAAATCTCCTGAAGTAATTTAACCCTCATCCGTTCCTAATTTTTCAAACTTGATTTGTCCCTCAATGTCACACAGTGGCAAGAATTAATGAAAAAATAATTAAATTTATAAATTCTTTTATTAACACTAGAACTATCAAAATGGTGAAAACGAACAATTGATAATTTTTTAAGACATTACTGTTTACAACAAATTTACAATGTTGTTTGCAACTGAGCATGTTATTGTTTCTAAATATTGTTTACAATTTGAATGATTTTCGCAAAACATAGGAGTAAAATTAATTTTACTCCTATTTTAAACTCTTTCTTATTTCTACAATTTCTTTGATATAATTCTTACACTTTAGATCTAGTGTTAGGTTTCTGTTCAATTACATATACCCTCATTATCAGACATAGTTCAGTTTTACATTCTCATCGTACACATTTTATACATTTTATTCTTCCAACAAAGATGTATCAATGCGGACAAAAAATTCACAAACGCACCTTCCATCTATTTGAATATTATTTCAAATCTATCTCAGCTTATTGAAACGGAGAGCGATCGTTGCAGCCTTCGTTATCAAAATGAAACCGACCGATTTAATTCTCGACATCGTTCAAAATCGCGACGACAACGTTCGAGACACTCGTCACGCAGGTACCACAAATTTGGCTTCGTTGCCAGGCCAAATTTTTCCACTTGGACAATGCCAAGGGGGGCTGCAAAAACTAAACGGGTCCGGTTTTATTTAATCTCAATATAATTACGAGTGCACGTCATAAAATTGCTTATTATACTATGGAAAACTTGATTCGGGGACCATAATACGGGGTTTGGAAATTAACCTTACCCTACCTGCCTACCTACGCTGGTGATGATTATGTCTACTTATAGGTATAACTACTTATGTGCATCAAACTACCCGTCTACCGGCTCAAATAATATTCGCGGTTCTTCTCCCACCCCTTCTCTCTCTCTCTCTCTCTCTCTCTCTCGATCTTTCGCTTCTTCTCTCTTTCACACTTTTTATCTCCTTTCTTTTTCTTCTTTTTCTTCTTCTCTCTTTTACCTACCTTTCTTTCGTTCTTCCTCTTCCTCTCACTGTCCACGCGTTCTCCTTCGCTTCACGAAAAGGCTGCACGAAACTAGTTTATAAAACGGGTCGGGACTATGTAGCGCGCTCGCGCTTTTATTCTGATCCAATGACCCCAGCACAAGGGATCCTCTGCCAATGCTGTTGTAGTGACGTATCCTTGTTTGTGTTGCAGATTTGACGAGAGACACTACGCTTTCGAAAGGTATGCCAGCGTTTAGTCAGAATGCATGCCCGAGCTCGTTTGTTCTTACTCGTGTCGTTTTCTTCTTTTTTTTCCTTTCTTCTTTCTGTCTCTGTCTTTCCTCTGCATCGGTTCGTTTCTGTTCCATCATCGTCGTTTCTTTCTTTCTTTTCTTTTTCTTCTTGTTGGAAAGGAGTAACTTTTTGGTTCTTTAATACTTTGTTTGTTGAATCTGGAGATGAAATCGCGATAACGAACTTTGCCCTTTAACGAAGAGATTTTTTTGTCGCTGATTTGGAATAATTTCGATTTCGGATGCAAGTTGATAATTTTTCACGGATCTTGTAATATTGCAATGTTGATATTTAATTTTAAATTTATATCGTTTATGTTGTTACTTCATATTGAAAATTTCGTGTAATTTGTTTTTTCAACTCCTCAATCGAAGCATTTGTTCTCGCAGTGAAAGAAGAAAACATTTCAAGATTCAACAAATTACTTTTCCTTTACTTGATTGGCAAATAAATATTGTCGCGTAATTTTTAAGTCGACCAAATACGTGCAGTTACACCTAATATTTTGTTACGTGTAAATAAAAGTTATGTTTGTGAATATCAATTGTCACGTACTCTCGCGATTGAGTGACTCGTTAAAGCCGAGAGGATGCGCAACTCGCGCGATTTAAGAGGCCCGACGAAATTTCGAAGCAGCTGCCTTTCGAATCAATGTGGTTGGATACTTGGGAATGAAGAGTAAACGACCTTGGGAATTTCTCAGGTGTCGAGGATTTTTTTTACTGGAATGTAAATTACCTGGCGGGCGGGCGGGTGCGCGATCTTCCACGAGATGACGAATTTAATGACAGCCGCTTCTCCGCGATGGTGACTCGTAAGAGCATCGCGGTGGTCCGACCAACCTGCGGGATTGTTCTCCAACTGCCGAGTATTCTCGCGATGAATCGATTTTTCGATATTATCACTGAAAGTGATTTTAGTCAGACACCTAGAAACTCAGAAAATCGGGCCTCTTCAGGTGCAACGCTAATGCAACAAAAATTAGCGATTGGTTAATTGGGTCACGTGATTCGCGAGAGGGCGTGGAGTAGACTTCGAGTAGGAGTGGCGTTGTCTGGTACTGAGCGATCGCGCCTGTAATTTGTTTTCTATTGATTCAAATGTTTGCATATCGATAAAATTTTATGGTAAAAAAGTTGTCTTCATTTCCTAGTCAGAACAGTTGCTTCTGGGCCTTTCAGTGAGACGAATCGTACTGGGGTACAAGTCATGCAGTTTTTTCGATTATTTCCATTGTCGCGACTTCAACTTCCAAAATGCTCGTTCTCGAGTGACCTTTGTCTCGAATAGAAAATTAAGGACGCGAAAGAAAAGAATCGATGGAAAATGACTTGCTTCCTTTAATTTTTTTTTTTCTTTCCTTTGAAAAGGAAACTAAATTTTTCAACTTTTCATATTTCAAAAAGTCCATTTATCGTGTCATACGTCTCAGACCATAAAATTATTGTTCTTGTTATTCTTATTATTTATTTATGAATAGAAATCAAAATTCGTAAATGCAGACAGTTATATACAGAAGATAGAGTTTATATAAAAGTGGCACAGAAGCAAAGAAAAAGAAATAGATAAAGTCATCAAATTTATTTACTTTGATAATACAATTATGTTCCTAAGATAACAGAATATTTGGATGAGGTATCAAAATGTACAAGAAATTGTAAAGTGAAACGCGAAAATGATTTAAACCTACATTTTTTTACATAATTGGCAAATATATTGGTGAACTCTTTTAATTGATTTATTTAGAGATCCATTTCATTTTTTAAAGAACCCATTTATTTCACCTTTCTGTCTTGCAAAAAATCGAGATCACGAAATACTGAAATTAAGTAAGCAAGCAAGGAAATTCTTTTAATTTAATTTAAAAGTCGACTACTGCAAGAAATCTATTTATCAGGCTTTCTCTTTCACTTATTCTCATTTCTTTAAACTAAATAGAAAAATAGAAAACAGACGAAACCATTCGAAAAATCGATTAGACAAAATGGTAAACAAAAAAAGAAAGAAAATGATCTAATTTCTATTAAAAACGTAATAATTGGCAAATATATATATATATATATATGTGTATATATGATAAATATTTTTAGTTTAAAACTCTATCTTATTTTACCTTTATTTCTTGCAACAAATCGAGATCACTAACAGATTAAAACCAAATAAATAAGGAAAATAAGAAAAATAAATATGGAAAGAGAATGACAAATTTCCATAAAAAAACCTTATAATTGGCAAATATATCCGTTTAATTTCAAAATCCATCTCTTTGCAAGGAATTTCAAACTAAACTTGAATCAAAATGATAAGAACCGAAAAATCGATTAAATGAAAACAAGAAGAAAGAGAGAAAATGATGAATTCCTATTAAAAACATAATTGGCAAATATATAATATATACATATATATATATATGATAAATTCTTTTATTTTAAAAATCTTATTTCATTCTTATTCCTTGCAAAAAATCGAAATGATTGAAAAAATTGAAACCAAACAGAATAACAAATTTCCATCGAAACCCTCGTAAGTACCAAGATATACTAACAAATACGTTTAATCTCGAAATCCACCTTTAAATCGACGTCGCGAGTTAAAATCGAATCAAAATTGCAAGACGACGAAACCAACCTGACCAGATCGACTAGACAAAAACAGAAAGGGAAAGAAAGAAAGAGGACGAAACGATAAATTCGATGAACTTGACAAAAAAAAAAAAAAAAGAAAATGACAGACAAATTTCTATTAAAAACGTAATAATTGGCGAGCGTGCAGGTGGAGGATGAAAACGCGCGAGACGGGGAGCAGCGCGTTTCGCGAGGAGGCTGCTGGCAGGGCAGAGCCGGGCGAAAGTAATTATTGCGCTACTCGACGATTAACTTTTTTTCAGAGCCAGGCCCCTCGCACGCCCGCTCGCTGCTCTATGATTTCGCAGGCTGTATCAGCGGGATAATAACGTTGGAATATTCGTGGCTGGAACCGGAACGTCGGATCGGCGTTAACCGGTGCTTCGCTGCTCGAAGCGCATCCACGCAGCCAGGCGTGTCCCGGTCGACCAGGCGACCGAGCATTTTTTTCTATCGGAGGTCGACGAATACCTAGAGGGTATCCCGATAACCTAGTAATGATTCAATTAACCATGTAAATGCGACTAAACAGCGACAGGTCGAAAACGCTAGTCGAAAACGCGGTAATCGCCGAATTGCCGAAAGTTTTCGTCTTGCTCGTGATTCTCGTCTTGCTCGACGTAATTCTGCGTCTGCGTGCGCATAATATGAATAACTTCCTATGAATCTCCATAATGGCCGGTTCAAAGTCGTCTCGCGATCCTTTATATGGGCTTACGCGAGGAGGAGGACCTCCTCGTCGTCGTCGACGTCGATCAGCGGTTGAATTCGCATAGTTCATGCGCGTTTTATTAGCGTGAATAATAAGCTCGCTCGGATTTTCCTAGAAGAAATTTTATACGGCGTGTTCTCGACGATTTTTCAGTCCTCGCTTCTTCACGGTGTAGCAAAATGTTTTCACGGTGTAGAAAAATTGTTTCGAACGATATTAAAATGTGCTCGAACAAAGTTTCCACGTGAAAGACTTTCTCTCAGTGAAAAGTCAGTCGGAAGATTATCCACATTGGTTGTTTCCTTTGATTTGCTTGACATTTCTGTGTTAATAGTACAGCAAGTCGTCGAATTCGCTACGAATTTAAAAATACATGGCAGAATGATCTTGACTTTTTACGGATCAACTAATCAACTTTTGCTCGAGATATACTTTTGTCAAATTATCGAAAATGGTTTGAAAAATCGTGGAGCACATTGTATAGTGTTATCATTAAGTTGCAGTTGTTTGTATAGTTGCAAGAAATTTGAGAATGCAAAGATATAATATAAATATAAATTTGGTTAGATATCTGCAGTATAATTTATTTTTGTGCAAAAGCTATTTAATCACGAAATAATCTGTATATATTTATAAAGATACGACATATATATATATATATATATATATATATATATATTTGTCTCAGCAGTTCTTAACCGTTTGATAGCAATAATTATTAAACGAGAACTCAACTATGGTGCCAATTAAGACATGAGAGGTTACATAGCTGTGTCTACACAGTTGTGTCCGAAATTATTATTATCTATTTGTCATATTCTATAATATGGACCAATATAATTGAGATACTATATTTTTACTATATACATATATTGTATATATATATATATATATATATAGATGAAGATACGACAATATCGAAATATACAATATATGTATACAGTAAAAATATAGTATCTCAATTATATTAGTCTACATTATAGAATATAACACAAATAGAACAATAATTCGAACACGACTGTGTAGAGCTATATAATCTCTCATATCTTAATTGGCACCACAGTTGGGTTCTCGTTTAATAATCATTGCTGTCAAACGGTTAAGAACTGTTGAGACAAATACACGAGATTCTACTGATATAGACGCATACCTGTAACATTTTTCGAAATACGTACATACATGCGAAACACATAAATAAAGAGAACCTTACCAATGCGTAATTCCAAAACTCGAGAATAACGCAACAGTTGAAGAATGGACTCGTTGGTGAAACCTTTTACAAGCTGAAATGTTGTTTAAAGTATGAAATTGAAGAAAAAGAAAGATACATGAATTTAGTGGAATGAGGCATAATTAATTTGATTTAATTCGATTGCAAGATGCAAGTTGAATAAAAATGTGCGAAACGCCAAAGAAACACGTGCTAAATTGGCACAAAAGAGCGACGAGCAATACCTTCCATACTGCGAACGTCCAAAGAAGAAGAGCCGAAGTTGAGAACTAAAGAACAAGAAGAAGAAGAAGAAGAAGAAAAGGAAAGAAGAAAGAGAGAAGTTAAGGGCAACGTAATCGGACGAACGGAGAAAATGATCAAAGCACAGCGTTTACGCATTTCCATAATGCGCGTGCATTATCGTGCGCCGGCGTGGCCGGTTCAATTATCGTATAAATGTTATCCGGCTTTGGAACGCGATTATGTAAAAATTTTCGACATGGAGAACGGAATTGCAAAGCAGCGCGATTTTAAGTTGCGGGGGATATGTTTCACTCGTCGTTGTATTATAATGCGGCCAAACGAGCGCTTTTGTTTCCCGAAGGACCGCTTGGACCCCCTCGCTCGTCTGCCATCGCTCGCGCGATACTTCATTTTCCCCCCTAAATCTTTCTCGTTCTCCATCTCCTCTGTCCCCCCTCCAATTCGAATCGTCCCCATTTCTTGTTTCTTTATTTCTTTTATTTAATTGGATAGAAATTAATACGAAATATAAATAACATAAAATTAAATTTCTATACCATACAATGATTAGTAAATTAAAAAGTATTTATTTAAATATTTCGAAGTGCTTATTAACATTATACGGGAAATAGAGTATTCATTATAATATTTAATAAATAAAACTGTTTAGCAAGTTTCTATTTGGCATGCATTTTTTAAGTTGTGAAATATAAAAATGCCTAAAAATAGGTGCAGTGTAACAAATGAATAGGTTTTTGTCAATTTCTTTTATTTTCACTTTACGTCCAAGCTTTCGAGAGAATTTTAATGCTTGAATGTGGTTAAATAACTGTAGTAAGTAATTTCTATTATAATAGATGACTGAAATTTAGTAGATTTTAAAATTATTTATTTATTTTCTATCACTGTACGCTCTTTACGTGATAGAAATAGAATTAAATTAAACTAAGAATTCTAAGACCAAGTAATTTAATAAACCATAAATCGTGATGGTTCATTGGATTAGTACAAGGATTGATACTCAGGTATTGTGAAAATAACCTGTAACCTTGGCAAATGTATAATTTTCCCAAAAATAGCTGATGAAGTTGAGAAAGTTTTAAAGATATATAATTGTGTAAAAAAGCAAAAGTGTGGAATTCGTGTACAAATTGGTCTATCGAACTCGACAGGAGAATTCATCGTGAATCCTGCCGCTGGAATCGTTAATTATCTGAACAGTCATTTTTCAAATAACGGCCGTGCCAAACGTAAAACACAAAACAAAATCAACTACTACAATCACGTACAAGTCGAGGATCCATCCATGTCAGAAACCACCTCGCCGCACTTTTAATAACGTCGAGCTGCGTCGAGTTAAAAACGGCGCGAGTGGGTCGAACGAGTTTCGTCGAACTTGGCAAATCGAATATTGCTCGTTTCGAGTCGGCTTCGTTGCACAAGTATAGACGCGAACACGCCCGACTTTCTTATTCAAGTAGAAAGTAGGAATGCAACTTACGGGGCATCCACGGGGGTACGAACGTCGAACGTTCGATTCAGCCCGGCACAATTCTACCAATCCCTACCTAGCTTCTTAAAAGGCATTTTAAATCGGCGTGTCGTGAAAGAATCTCATAGAGACGCGCCGTATAAAGGCATTCCACCTAAACCTCCACCACCTCCCCCCTTCCCCCCGCCTATTCTTTTCTATCTTCTTTCTCGTCCCTTTTTTCTTTTTTTTTTCCCTTCCTTTCGTCTCCTTCAGCTTTAATCGTTCATCGTTTCGATCATCATCGGGCGCTTCCTTCGCTCTATTCTTCCCTCGTTGTTATACTTGAGCCTGGCTGCGTTCTTTTTTTGGTCGTGTATTCCATCCACTTACGCCTCTCTGAAATTGAATGTCTCAAGTTCAAACGCGAAACGCGAGGAGGAAATTCTTATTAGCGACGCACGATCCTTCGATTAAGTTTCATAAATGTTCAAAAGTTAAATATTTTTGTTGAATAGTTAAACATCTTCTTAGTTGTTCGAAGATTGATTCACATCAGGGAAACCTGACGGAAGATAATTTATTAATGTGTTCAGTAGTAATTAGAAATGTCGACAAGTTCTTTGTTAGTTTCGAAAAGATTGCGTTGCAACAAGTACGACTTGTTGGAAGAGGAAAAAAGGAACAGTGGATTTTGTATAAATTTAATTCGTAGAATTGAGTCAGCTCTGAGCGAAGAACATTTCGCGTAAAATTGGGAACGAGTTGATTCGAACTATGTCCTTTGGGTTAAGATGTAAATGTTTTTTCTTTGCTAAGTTGAATATCGAATGACTCCGTTTGTTTGAACAAAATTTTAGGCATCGCTCGATCAAATTAACTCCTGTTGGCTGAACCCGCTTACGTATCTGAACGTAAACTCCTGTTATATAAGCGACAATCATAGATGGCGGGGAGAATAAGTGGACTCCTATTATGCGAACCTCAATTACAGAAATTACAATAGTTGTACGTCAACAAATTCATAGAGCAGCTGTTACACTGTATTTAGAAGAATGATTGTAGTAAATTTTGTCTGAACAAATTTCATATTTTTGGGGGTAATTTGTAGAAATTGTAGAAGGTTATATTATAGTGGAATTTTTGAGGAGTTTATTATATTATAAGAAAATTATTATAGATATTTGTACAAATGTTAACACGTTGCTGTAAAAATGAACTTTAAATTCATTGATTCGCTAAAAACTATACTTATTAATATTTTACCTTATTTTACCTAATTTAATGATAATTATTATTTAAATCATAATTTATAATATGAAATAACAATTAAATCGTATTAAAATATCTTTTAAATATATAAAAAATTTGTGCCACAATTTCATTTTTCTTCAAAATTAGTAGACTTCTTTAAACAAACGAAAGTTGTCTGGAGATTTTATTATAACCTTTTACAATTAATAAAGACTTTTTTAAGTAAATATAAATATTTTATTATATACTATACAATATTTTAAAGTACCGAAATTGCAAGTAATTGTATTCAAAAATGAAACTTACAATTACGATGCTTATATTTCTCAGAAAAATATGCGAAAATTTATTTTACTGAAGAAAAGCAGTGTTTCAAACTTCTAAATTGGTACGTACATGACATCGCGTCATTTCGAAATTTACCAAGTATCGAGTTTCCATAGGCAATCTGGATAGTTTACTAGTAAATAAAATTTCATCCTTGGAATTTCTCCCAGAAAATCTCCCAAAAATTTCTTAAAAAAACTTTTAAAGAGATTGAAAAACTGATTGAATAACGTAGCAACGACTTCATCGAGCAAATCAGAATTTCTTACATTTCTTGAAAGTTTAGAACGGTGAAAAAGATTGCAAATAATAATGTTTATTTGTAATTAATGATAATAATGAATATTAAAAAAATAGTTGATAATAATCGTGATAAATGCTCACTCACGAAAGGTTAAATACAGAGGATTAAGCAATTGACTCATTGTGTCAAGTCCTCGGGCTACGGCACCCCGTTTCTCGCTCCCGAGACATTCAAATCTCCGTGGTGGTGATTTCGCGCACCATAAGACCAAGCGTTCCGCAAGATGCTGGAAGTGTCGGTAAATGGTACCGCGGCGGAAGGCTAGGATAATGGAGCGAAGGTTGAAGGTTGACAGAGGGGTTGGAAATGGCTACAGGCTATGAACACTCTTCGCCACCGCAAAACCCGAGATTCGATAAGCCGACTATAGTCTTTTATTAGGATCCACTCAACGCCGCCAGCGCAAACTCCGCACCCTGTTAGGCTACTCTTTTCGAAAGGTATCCCTCTAACTATATTTCCATGTTCCGAGTTCTACGCGGCTTGAGAAGGAGAATTTCCAAATATTTCGAATCGGAATTCCAACGTTTGGAAAATTCTAATAAATCGTGTGTCTCGTTATTAAATTGGTAATACTTGAAGAAATAATTTGTCGTATGTGTGATTGAAATTAAACGGATAATATTTGAAGAAGTAACTCGTTATAATTTAATATAGTAAATATATTCAGTTTTGATACAATCTGAATCTCAAACAGACTTGTACTTAATATTTCAGATCAGAAATTAATTGAATATCAAAGATAATATATGATACACATTTTTTAGTTTTAACAAGGTATTTGTATTCGTGAATTCCCACAGATGATTAATAATAGGTAAAGGTAAAAAAACTGCACGACTTGTACCCCAATACGATTCATCTCACTGAAAGGCCCAGAAGCAACTAACTAGGAAATGAAGACGACTTTTTTGCCATAAAATTTTATCGATATGCAAACATTTGAATAGAAAACAAATTACAGGCGCGATCGCTCGGTACCAGACAACGCCACTCCTACTCGAGGTCTATCCCACGCCCCCTCGCGAATCACGTGACCCAAATCAACCAATCGCTAATTTTCGTTGCATTAGCGTTGCACCTGAAGAGGCCCGATGTTCTGGGTTACCTCCGCTAAAATCACTTTCAGTGATAATAAATAATTGTAGGATTTAAAAATTTACAATTTAACTTTGGATAAAATAAAAATAGAATTTTCTTTTACAAAAGAAAATCTTGTATTCAATATGATTGACGACTATTGTAACAAGTGTAACAATGACAAGCTTCCTATAAAAATATTCATACATTTACACGTTCTGCGTGGTTTCGCATATAGAAGCGAATATTAATAATAGAACCGAAGTACACCCATGCACGGACGTACAATCGAGGAAACCACGTACTCGCAGGCTGCCGGCACGTTACTCATTTATTCCATAAATCTGACAATAAATAACGGACAGTATTGGGGTGTTGGATGCCGTGGCTGCTTATCGTATCCCACAAATGCGCCGGAACGCATTTAAAATGTATTGAACTGTCACGGGGCAGCGGTTTTCCGGATTTTTACATTTTTCATCGACGCTCGGATACAGGTCCGCGTGGATTACTGAGTTATTGTTGTTCTAAGTGTGTCGGTCAACGGGGGAAGGGGAACAGTGAACCCCAACACATCGACCCCGGGGGTAATCCTGACCATAACAGTTGGAGGCACACATCCCCCCGTGATACTCACCCCTGGTTCGGCTAAGTGCGAGCAACCGAAGGAGAAAAAGCTCGCAGCCCTTGGCTAGCAGCACGCGTCCCGTGCCAAATATAGCTGCTCCTTTCGGTAACTTCTGGATCTTTACGTATCCATTGTTGCATCCGCAAGTGTGTCAGATTTTTTTCTTTTATTTTCTTTTCCTTTACGAATTTTTCTATTTTCTACGTTTTGCAAAATACATTTTTTTGGCAGGTGTAAGAATTAGAGTATAGAAAAATAGAGACAATCTTGGAGTTAATATATTATAATACAATTTGTATTTAATATAAATTTTAAATTAAATTAAATTTGTGGAAAATTTGATATTTCAATTACAGAAATTTAATTTTAAATTAAATTAAATTTGTGGAAAATTTAATATTTTAATATATCACAGAAATTTAATTTTATTTTGCATTGTATTTTACATTCTCTCTTGGTAATAAAATTGAAATTAATGAAATTAAATTGAACCAAGCTTAGTCCTTTGAATTCTCGATCGGATTGTACTTTGTTTTTCGCAATAAAGAGTGACTAAAAAATAAAGCGTTTGGAATTAAATTTGACGTCGACAATTTACAATGAGACGTGAATAATAGCATTTTCATTGGGAATTGTTGATAATCTAGATTAAAATTCATTGTTAGTAGCTAGGAAAATCTCTGAGAATATATATAATTTTTTAAATTATCTTTTTGTACATCGAAAGATATGGATCATCGCGTTAGTATTAGATATGACTCTTTATATTTCAGGAACTAATTGTCGGCTCAATTTGAAAATTTTCTGTAATTGATGTGCATTATAAACTATCATTTGGTTTAGAATTTAATTAAAATTGACAGACCAAAATATGAAAGTCGAATATGTTTAATAATTCAGATTCGTCAGTATGTTTCGTTTGACTTGAAACTTGACTTTCATGAGAAACTAATACTTTTTAATTAATATTCAGATTTCTGACTAAACCGCGGATTGATATGTAAATATTTTAGGTAGTTTTAAGTATTATCTGCATGCAATTTTTAAACTACATGTAAGATTTTCCGACAAATGCACAAATATTTGCAATCCACTTACGAAAAGAAGAGAAAGTTTCCACTCGATCATGCGAAATTTAGATTTTTCCTACGGAACAAAGGAAAATTTCCTAAATCTATGTTACATTAAAAGTATAATAAAAGTACATTTTAAATTTTATAGTAATATTTAGTTACTTCTATCAGTTAAACAAAATTTTTTATAATATTCATCCTATTTTAATTATCCTAAAATATTTATAAGAATAAAAACATTCATCATCCATGATCATCGTAACAATATATCATAATTCAAACAAATTATATCCCAAACAATAATTTTCCTTCAGACATACGAAAGTACTCAAACGTACTTTTCCACTGAGTTTTAATTCTACAATTGACATTTAATAAAAATGATTGGAGAATCGGAGAAAGGAAAAAAAGAAGAATGATAAAAATTACGCTATCAAAGGGCGGAAGAATATCGCTAGTTCGGCTTGGAAATGGTTATACGTTGCAGTGTAAGCGACAGTTATGGAAGTTCGAATCTGTATCTCATTTTCATACATATACGTTGCCATGACGTTTATAGCGGATTCTTCGCGTACATACCTGTTACACGACGATTGCATTAACGTCTAAACGATCCCTTAGAAAGAAAAAAAAAACATTGAATTGCATCCATTAATTTTCCTCATCGTGTAAAAGCGAAATGTACAATGTAGAATTTGCACGTTGCTCAAAGTTTCTCAAAGTCATTATTTCACATACTTTTCCCTACACTTTACAACATCTCTATTAATTCGAACTAGAATATTGCACAGATAATCTTATCATTGGTGATAAAATAATTGATTTATTTATTTGAAGTTGTGTTCTAGAGGAATAACATGTTATATCATATTAAATGTGTCAAAAGTTTAATACTGAATGAACGCGCATAACACATTAAGAACGCACTTCAAAAAAGGATTGAAAATGAGAGAATGAAAAAAAATTAATAAAACTGCGTTCTATGCAACTATCACACTAACTGATTACATTACTGATTTCTTACAAATTCAATGAAATCTCAAGATTTTTATATTATCACTGAAAGTGATTTTAGCGGAGGTAACCCAGAAAATCGGGCCTCTTCAGGTGCAACGCTAATGCAACGAAAATTAGCGATTGGTTGATTTGGGTCACGTAATTCGTGAGGGGGCGTGGAGTAAATCTCGAGTAGGAGTGGCGTTGTGTGGTATTGAGCGATCGCGCCTGTAATTTGTTTTCTATCGATTCAAATGTTTGCATGTCAATAAAATTTTTATAAATATATATATATACGTCTTCGTTTCCTAGTCAGAACAGTTGCTTCTGGGCCTTTCAGTGAGACGAATCGTACTGGGGTACAAGTCGTGCAGTTTTTATCTTCTTACTTTATTTATCCTCATCGTCCGTTGAGACTCGGAATGTCCACTTTGATACCATCTAAAATTTTAGTAAATATATATTTACTGTCGTAACTTGTCTGCAGCTTGAAAAATTCGAGTTTAACTTTCGCAGCTAATAGAAGCCTAGAAAAATTATATATACTCTATCGATAATTCTTACAGCTTCGTGAAAAAAATCGTGCAGTAAATTTTAAGGAATTTTTGTAAAATGAAGACTTCGATCTTCGACAAACGTGTCAGATTTATGAAAAGAATTTTTTCAGTCAAAAGTTTTCGAGGGAAAAAGTATCTGTACTTGTCTTCTTCAGAATCATGTGAACCCGAAATCTTCGAAAAAAAACGAATTCAACACGTACCGTGAAAGTAAAGTAAGAAATAAATATGTGAAAGTATCTAGATAGTGTACGAATACTTGTACGAATTTTTGTATATTAACACTTCATAGTTCGAGTTCAAACGTTACAAGAAATTTTGAAGAAGTACACTATTTTATCAAGGATTTTATAAAATATATCATATCATTAATTTCTTTACTTTTTTCCGTACAATTAATAGATTTAACAAACGAACCGCACAAATACCGAATATTAAAACAAAGAAAAAGTCCCTCAGAACTTTCGAGTGGCAAATTAACCAATTAACTTGCGCTGGAATGACGTGCCACGCACGTTAAAAATATTTGACCCAAAATTGCAATATTTTTTCAGTTTTAAGTATATTTAAATGTAACCCAAGCTAAACAAATGACAAGTTTATTATTTCTTAATAATTTCTATCCAGTGATATCGTACCGACGAGTTCAAAAGAAAGAGAAAGCGACGAATTATTGTGTACGGTTCGGTCACTCGTTATGGTCCGCGAACCAGTTACTAGCGCAAGAGGTTAGTTGTACATAAAATCAAAATTAAAAAGTAACCTCCATTCTCTTGTCTCTCGACGAACAAGCAAAACACTCGCTTATGCTGTCAGCATAAATCAACAGGATGGCTCGTAAATCAGCGACGAACGTTGATACAATTAGTCGAAACGGATGGAAAACGTGACGGCGACGGGTCGTTAGTTTGCAAAACGTCCGCGCGGCGAATCGAACTCGCGGCATTAATCCCGTCAGGACGATTCGACCCGATTAATCTTGACGCGCGAGAGAGCAACAGGAGAGCAGAGCAGAGCAGAGAGAGAGAGAGAGAGAGAGAAGGACGAACGTAGGTTCTATCCTAATCTGCATCGGTAGATTGCTCTGAGAATTGACACGGAGGATTTCACCTCGCCCCTTCGAAGTTGCTACACTTGACGTAGTCTCATCTTAAATCAAACCGTCTCTCGCGGTCCAAGCTCCTTAGACCTCTCTCCCGGGTTGCTCGCGGCTTCCGCCACACGACACGGAGAACTCGAGGCATACATTAAGGCGGCTTTAATTGAGAAGAGTTCCCCGGACGAGAGGAGGTTCCCTGGCCACCGCCGTTCGTGTAATAACGATCGCGTTGAATCTTCCCCGCCGTGGAATGACACTTGACGCGTCAACTTTCCTCGAAGGTCCGACTCTAGGAAAATTTGTATTTTAACGAGCTCTCCCGCGGCGATAAACGTCGCCCGGTTAAATTAAATCCTCCGCGCTCGATATCCGTGAGCGTGAGCAGGGCTCCGATGCTATCGTAGTTTTTCCTTGGACGTTTATTTATTGAAAAGAAAGAGCGTGCGCAGCGTCTTTGAATGTGATTTAAGAAACGAACAAGGCAGCGAGAACGACTCGAGTATATACCAGATTTATGCAAACTATTTTTGTACCCTTTTTTTGTGGTGATGATACGTTTGTTGGAAGTCTTGAGGATCAAGTTATAAATTGTGTCGTCTTAAAAAGCTGTACAAAGTAATTTAGATTACTTGTTTAATTGTTCTAAGTAATGATATTAGTAATATTTGTCAAATTAGTAATAATAATTAGTAAGTTTACTAATTAAAATTGCTAATAATAAATTTTAAATTAATTAGAGTTAGATATCTACTAATTATTAATGTATCAATGGTAACATTATTATTAATATTAGCAATGTTTATTACATTAATAATGATAATTAGTAAATTTATCAAAACTAAGATTGTTTGTAATAAATTTTGAATTAAAATTGTCGATAGAAATAATAATATTCAATTTATTGCCGAAATTTTTAATAAAATTAAGATTAAATTTGCTGACAAACGAATTGATTCACGCTTGAATTATTAATCTCATTCAGTTGCTAGAATTTAAAGGAACTAAATGTTTGAAAAATTTTATTGGAGAATTAACACAAATAAGTAATAAGTCTTGATCATAATGAAAAAAATATTGATAAATTAAATAAATATAAATATCTTGTTAGTAAAATGGCTTCAAAATTAATTGTTCATTTTAGAAACATATATCATCTTGTACATTGAAAAATAAAAGAAATTTAATCCAAGTGACTTCTGGCAGATTCTAATTTAACCTTTATACTTTATAAAAGTTTTATCATCGAAAAATGTGTTGTAACAAATTAACCAACTATGTGTAAATTTGGTATGTTCAAATTGTTTTTGGTTACATTATTTCTTTCATGTTTTGAAGAACACTGCATTTATATTTTCGACGAGTACTCAACAAAAGATATTCTTGAAAGCTTGATATTTAAACCATTGACTTTTGTGTTTTTAAAAATTAATAAAATTGCGAGATCAATAGTAACCAGATTCTACATCAAATTTTTGCAGTTCTATGAAAATACTAAATAATACTAAATGAATGTAATATACTTGGATAATATACTTAGTTAATTTCGCAGTCACTATATATTATCTGTTATCTACGATTTGAAAAACAGTTATTGTAATAATCCACTTATAAGTAAACTTATAAGATTACATGTTCATTTGTGAACAAAAATCGTAAAAACAAACGAAACAATATATTATCTATTATCTACAATTTGAAAAACAATTATTGTAATAATCGAAATTCACTTATATGCGAAACTATATGCTCAGTTTTTAAGAAACAAGTCAGGAAACAAACAAAACAATTATGGTGTTAAATATATTAACAAAAGGAAAATTCGTCGGAAAGGGATTAAACTTCTTTTGTAGAAGTCAAAAGTATGTGAATGATAAAAGATTAGCGAGCTGACGATACGTTCTCAGCAAAGAAATATAACCAGAATAGGCTGAACAAAATAAACCAGATACTTGACACAGAAATGGAGTTTCACTATATCACGCGATGACAGTGCTTTAATTGCATGGAAGTTAGAAACAAAAAAAAGAAGAAGAAGAAGAAGAACGCGAACTATTCGCGGAGCAATTAACGCATTGCCACCAAACCAAACAAAGTAACCTGCAAAATAAACGCCTTGCCGACCGTGCACACATCGACGATACGTGTATGTTTCCTTAACACCGTAATCACACTACATTACCAAAGACGCATCGATTCCCCACCGATATCAATTACAGATAACACAGTCGTCCTGGCGGAAAAAAGAAAGCAACGGAGAGGAAGAAACAACCATCGAGAATCGAGCATGCGTGTATCACGTTATAACGTGTATCTCGTACGTATGTAACATACGGTGTCTAACGGTAGCTAGCCGATTCTCTCGAGCAAATTAGTTTACACGCGGGAAACGTGTTCGGCAAATTAATACACAGGACGATCGCGTTCATCCTCGTTCTCTCGCTGTCGTGTCGTTCTAATCAAACCGACTCTGACGCGCTACTAGGGAGCTACGATGCCGAGGATGAAAGAAAAAGGGGGTGATAAGGTGAAGGATGAGAACAGGAAGGCAAAAGCACGGGGGGAAGAGATGGAGACGAAGTGAGAAATGCGATGTGAAAAAGAAGATATAATGTAGTAGCGGCTGATTGTGAGTCCAAATAAAAAGAAGACTCGAAAAAGCAGAAGTAAAGGAGATGTGATATAATATAGAAGCTGGATCTATAAATGAAAATAAGACTCGCAGTAAAGAGTTGGGAAGAGAAACAAAGTGAAAGACACAGTACATTAATTTCTCAACGTACAAACTTTTTATACGCAAAACGATCGTGTTCATTCTCTAATCAAATTGACTCTGACGTGCTATTGGGAAAATATAATGCTGAGAATGATAAGATAGAGCAGGAAGACAAGAAAAATAAAAATGGAGACGAAATGAAAATTATGACGAAAAAGAAGATATAACAAAATAAAAGTTGAATTCAGATAAAAAGAAGACTCAATAAAACAGAAGTGAACACAGTATTAATTTCTTAATGTACAGTGACACAGATTCAACAGAATGAAAACCTGGAGAATGATTAAAAAATGCACGAATAACAAAGAGCAAAACCTATTAAACGAAGACCCCCGGGTGTATAAAATTGAAAAAAGATCAAAGATAGAGGGATGAAATTCATTTTCCCCGTGCTTGGGGAACCTAACGCGCAACTACGAGCTGACTGCCATTCGAAATGAATGGTTATTAAAAGCGCACCTCCTCTGCCAATTGTAACTTTTCACGTGTACTCGCCTATCGATACAACTCGTTTCCCCTTCTTCTTGTACGCGTTCTTCAACCCTCCTCCCCCCGCTGGAGCAAATTGATAGCGAGCTTGCCTACCGTGAATTTGACAGACGATTAAACATCGAAGACCTGTGGATGCCTCTACGACGATGCCTCTACTTTCTATTTAGGAATCGGGCGAATCGACCCGGTCGGAATTGAACGTTTTCATGCCTCCTGGAATTTTTCTCCTCTGTCCCTTCTTTATTTTGTTCTTTCTCCGACGCCAGTTTGCATGACAATGTGCCCGCGCGGGGTGGTTTCGCCCCGAGGAAATTGTTGACGTACGATTCGGGATAGGCGGTTTATTTCGTTTTCGAGATTAGATTGGAAATTGGTAAGGAGGATCGCGATGCTCTTTTGATGACCCGGAAGCGTGGAATTTTGGAAATAAAATGCTAGAAGTGTAATAATATTGTATTCTAAATATTTTCTATAATATCTTATATATTATGAATATGTCACATTCTATATATAACATATCCTATATATTAGAATATGTTACATTCTATAATATTAATTATAGAATGTATATCTATAATTAATATTATTAATTAATATGTATAATCTATATATAACATATCCTATATATTAGAATATGTTATATTCTATAATATTATATTCTAGTTTTGCTAAAAGTATAATAATATTTTATTCTAAATATTCTATAATATCCTATATATTATGAATATGTTACATTCAATATATGACATATCCTGTATATTGGAATATGTTACATTCTATGATATTATATTCTAGTTTTGCTAAAAGCATAATAATATTTTATTCTAAATATTCTATAATATCCTACATATTATGAATATGTCACATTCTATATATAACATCCTGTATATTGGAATATGTTACATTTTATAATATTATATTCTAGTTTTACTAAAAGTATAATAATATTATATTCTAAATATTCTATAATATCCTATATATTATGAATATGTTACATTCTATAATATATTCTAGTTTTGCTAAAAGTATAATAATACTATATTCTAACTGTGAAATACTATGAAATACTATATTCCAAGTGAAAAGGAATTTTTTAAAAATAGAATGTTCGTGTAGGATATTTTCAATAGAATATTTTTCGAATTTTTACGGACATTGCTAAAGAAATATTTATTTTACTATATATTATAATATTATAATATGGTATTGTAATATATATTATAACAAATATTATTCTAATAAATTCTTTGTATATTATATGCATTGTGCATATTTTTGCAATTTATAATTTCCCGGACAAAAATTCGCACTTTAATTATAACAACAGCAGAAGAGATTGCGTACAGTGTTATTACTCTATTTGGATATTTTTTTATATTTTCATACTTTATATAGGCTTTCCCATGTTTAAATTCCAAACATAAGTGTACAAATGTAGGCAACTAATAATAACTAAAGGCAAAAGATATGATAAGTCACATGTTTCGTTTTTCATATGAAAGCAATTTTAAAATCTTGTCAATCAGTTATATATTACCAGAAACTGTTTCAATTTTGATTTGAAAAATATTGTTTGTCATATATTAAGTATTATCTTAAATTTACAATTGATTTGTATCAAGTTATTTAGAAATACCTTCTCACTTTTACCATTAGTAATTCTTCAAAAGGACTCTTTCACAAAATTTCATAAACTTGTCATCCAACGAAACTAATTGTTCCTCTTTTTAATTACGATAACTAATATTAATAATTAACAATTAATATCGTACACTAACAATTAATGTAATTATTAATTTTTTTAATCATGAATTAATCTGCACACATAAATATAATGCAAATAGAAATAAAACCTCGAAGAGCGAAACGAACAATAACAAGATGATTTTAGAATTTGAAATTATACGCGCGTAATTTACATTTAACAAACATGTTCTTGTTTACCACCTGTCGGTGGTAAAAATAACAAAAGCAGAAGAAGAAAACGAAGAAAATAAAGAAGAAGAAGAAGAAGAAGAAGAAGAAGGAGAGGCATTGTTAACAGAACGTTGACCGATAACTGCTAATAAGCCTCCGCGTTCGGGCCGCGCTTATTATAACGACGGCGTGTCATAAAGAAATGCATAATACAATAGAATTGTAAATGTATGGAAATGCTTTCCCAAGCTTTTTGAACGGTCCGGCGCGAAGGCATGCATTTTTCTTCAATTGCATACTCACCTTTTGAATAGTGTCGCGCGTCTACACGCACACACACCGTATCTTATGCGAGCGGCCATTGTATGTGTATTAACACAATGCAGAATAAACTGAACGACTGAAACGGATTACACTCTTCCACCGTGTGGAGGCCGGCTTCAAAAGGATATGCAAACGATGCCAGCGCTAACGTGTGGCTTCCCTTCCACCAGAACCGGCGATCTCGCTGTCGTTGAAAAGCTACCTTTGTCCACGCCAAGGGAAGTTTTTCTTTCGACAAATTTCCAATTCGTAGATGTACCGATTGTTGGAAATTTCACTCCACTTCAACCTTTTGATTCTCCGCGAGCAATCATATTTTTCGCGAGTGATCAGAGTCGTTCGACCAAACGACTCGTCCTTTTATTGTCTTTGAGATTTTTTAAAATTCTGAGATACTTATTGAAGTCTCCATTTTAATGTACAATCGATTATTGAGTCGAATATTTGAAGGAACAATTAGCGAAAGTAGAAATTTACAAGTAAAAGTTACTCACGGAGTGTCATTACTCGAAACGTGGACATCTTTTTACTCTTTTTGACTTTTAAAAGTTCTGAAAAAATTTTGAGATACTTATTGAAGTCTCCACTTTAATGTACAATCGATTCTTGAATCGAATATTTAAAGGAACAATTAGCGAAAATAGAAATTTACAAACGTAAAATTACTGCAAATGTACACTTTCGTTATAATTATCGTTAAATTATAAAAAGAGAAGTCCGAGCTGTTGGCTAAATTTAGACACGATGTCTCCTCAGAAGGGATAGTCGACTCTAAAGGGTTAAGAATTAATTTCGAAGAATTCCTGATACCTATAATACATCCGTGCAGTTTTATGTCCTCAAAATTCGCCTCATTCACCTAAAAGTCCAACTTGCTTCCAACGAACCATCGAACGCGAATAATCGTCCGTACTCCACGATTAACCTCTTGGTTATTGATTAACCGCTGGAGTGACATGCCACGCACGTCGAGAAGTTTTAGGTATATTTAAATGTAACCCAGGCAAAATAAATGATAAGTTTATTACTTCTCAATAATTTCTATCCAGCGATATCGTACCAACGAGTTCAAAAGAGAAAGAAAGCGACGAATTATTGCATACGGTTCGGTCACTCGTTATGGTCCGCAAGCCAGTTGCCAGCGCAAGGGGTTAAAAAGAAAAAAAACGAAAGCTTCGACGGAATTCTCGCTTGCTTAGAATCGATTGCTTCGAGCAGGGCGTAGTTCGCGAGAGGTGCGCCCCTCTCGAGAGCGGAATCGAAGAAAAGGAAGAAGGGGTGGCGGGTATCAGGGTGGTTTGCTCGAATAGGGGGAGGTGGCTGATCTAACGCGCATTTGAAGCCGTCTTCCGTTTAATTAGCGGGCCGTGCGTTTTTCTCGCAGCTCGTAAACGGGGAGACGAAGGGGGCAAGAAGGGAGGGAGAAAAATTTCAGGCCATTTCGCGGTAATTAAAAATGTTGTAATCAAGAGAGGGAAGGAAGGTTCTTTTAATTCGTAACGGCTTATATTTATAGCGTCCCGCGACTAATAGTACGCCCTCCCTTGTCGCGGTGCACAACAGGTTAGCCCCGAGGATCGGGCCACGCCTCGAGATTCTATAGTTACGCGCTTAATTACCCGTCCTGATATACGACGCCGATCGAGAGCGTTTATTAATTGCGCGCTTCAACTTGTTATTCCTCTTCCTGCCGCGATATCACCGGCCCTCTAATGAAATCTCACCGGCCCAGGCCCACGACGATCGACGATCAAGCTCGTTCGCAACGTTGTTAACTCGTAAATGAAACGCAGTGTTGTTTCTGCGCGTGGTTCGTTGTACACGCCGCGACGAGGAAACGGCTGCTCAAATTATACAGGGCGAGTTATTCAACTGTGAAGATTTATTTCGAAACTGTTTATCGCACGAGAGATATTTCAAACGAGAAAGCAGGATTGGTTTTTCATCGAGGTGTGAAGATAATTTTGAGCCTTTCCTCGTTGTAGTGTAATATTCGATCGACTTGAAAGAGTATTGAAGGTCGAGGGACAAGAAGATAGCACACTCTACAAATTATTAAATTTCTTCTTATTAAACGAATGATGCAAAATCTTTCTTCCATATAATGCTTCTATCGATGTGTATAAGTAACATAAATGAAACTTTTTGCAATACATTTTGTGTTATTAAAAAAAAAAAATAGAAATGTGGCAATATCTAGCGAGTCAAAATGATGGCACGTTTCCATTGTGGAAAACAATGGATAGAAATCTCCTTTGCATCTAATAACCGCAATCATTCTTTGAGACAACGATATATGTAGTTTTTTTAATGATTTTTTGGCTTAGTTCTTCCCAATACATTTTTTCAAATTCATTGACATTTGCGAATCATACGACTCTTGCCAAATTCTCCCAACAATTTTCTATAATATTCGAATCCAGACACTTGGCTAACTATTCTAAAACACGAATTTATTTGATTGCAGAATATCAGCTTACTACTTTCGCATTGTCAGCTTGAAAAATGTATTTTTGGCAATTCGTCTCGCATTTGTGTTCGTCAATCATTTCAATATACTTTTTACAATTTTCCATCTTACCTTAGTGACCAATATCTCCCCAAATCATACCGCCGCTTCCCACGGATCGACGACTCGGAAGTTGTTGCTCCTTTCGTAGATCACGATAACAGTAGTGAAGACCATCAGGTTCGTCTAAATTGATGTGAAGATCTTCTCATCGGTAAATATAACTCTTCGTCGTTTTTTATTCGTATAAACATGTTTCTCTGCAAATTGCAAATGGCACACCTTATGCTCTTGCTTTAACCAAGATTTTTGTTGCAATTTTCGTCGTTCACGATTCTTCAAAAAGCGTCGAACATTCTTAACTCTTAATTTGTCGTAACTCCAGCTTTTTCTGCAATTTGTCTCTCAGTCAAGCTTAAATTTCAACTTTTTCTGTTTCTCCATAATTATCGAGCTCTTTCAATAAATTCATTATCACTTTACCACTTTTGTTAACTGTTTTGACTATTTTTGTCACAGAATAATATCCTTTTTACGAATGTTAATTCGCACTTAATCGACCATATTTCACACGAACGTTACGCTTTCGATAACTTGTGCGCGACTGAGGAGCGTAAATATTCGACTTGTTCGATCCTGTCTTCTTTGAGGTTGCGCAATATTTACATTTTCGTTTTTGTATTTCTGAGAAATACTAATCCGAGCCTACAGTACATACAACATTGAGAAATTGCGTGTTTTGGTAATAATATTCAACAAAGTGCTCTGGATATATCCACGCATATTCCAAAAATACTGACGTATGATAATAATCTAGACAATGTCTCTACTTTACGATACACGATATAAGAAAATATAGAGCGTATCTCGAAGTGTATGAATAATTGCCCAGATATTTAATTTCAATTAATTGTCTATTTAATTTAAGTAACGTAGGCAAACAATGAGAATGTTCAAATGTTTCTGAAGCAGATTAATTGCACGTTTTAACGATACGATACTTTATGTCTTCAGATGTCGTAAGAGATTCGTGAAGTTTGTTTTTTAATTGAAAGCAAATAAATTTCAATTTTAAAGTAGATAAAAAATTGTTAGACACGGTAAATCTGATAGTAGATTAACCTCTTGCGCTGGAATGACGTGCTTCACACGTCGAGAATTTTTTGTCCCAAAATTGTAATATTTTCTCAGTTTTAAGTATATTGAAGTATAATCCAGGCAAAACAAACAATGAATTTGTTACTTCTCAATAATTTCTATCCAGTGATATCATACCGACTTCAAAAAGAAAGCGACAAATTATTGTATACGATTTGGTCACTCATTATGGTCCGCAATCAGTTGCCAGTGCAAGTGGTTAAATAATTGATAAATAAGTGATATGATTGGACGACTCATTCTGTATTTATTGAAAGAAAAAGAAAAGTATAAGTTTTATAACGAAAAATGCAAAAATTTACGTATTATTATGAAAAAAGCATGAGTTGATTATGGATTTAGGACAGGTTTCAAAAAGTGATTAATTTTGAGTTGTTTTCTGTTCTTTTATTCAAATTACTAGAAAATAGAGCTGTCTTTTAATTGCAAAAATCTCTTCGATTAGTAAATTCTGCAGAAATCGTAGATTATTGTTAGACTATGAATATTTGTGAAAAATTTAATTGTACAACATCGATAGAGATGATATTTACTGCCTTTTTGAAATTTTGATAACTTTTATTTCTGTATATATATATATATAAATGTGTAATACAAAAAATTAAAAATAAAGATTTCAAGAAGATTTCAGAAAAAACAATAATTTTTAATAAATAATTATTTCATTCGCAATATTATTTTTTCGTGCTATTGAAATATTAATTATTACATTCAAAGCTCGAAATTATAATTATAATATTCTTGTTTCTGGAAAACAACGTACGAAGAGTGCTCCAAACTGTTGAACATTTCACGTCGGAATGAAAAAAGTTTAACGAGAAACATATTGTCTAAAATATTAGTTTAAAGTGTAGAATTGTAGGAAAATTAGCAAAGTTCCCTGAGTTTTGGGACGAGATGTTTCGCTATAACTACACCGACGAGTCATCATGATTTCGACGAGTTATTAGAATATTTTCATTAAAATTGAAAGAAACATTGAAAAAAAGATACAAAATGTCATAGTAATATCGATATTATGTAGCATGATGTGATATTAAAAGGCAGAAACGCTATGCGAGATATTTCGTCAATGGCATCGCAAGAGCGGAGCGAGATACATAACTCGTCAGTGTTAATCAGAATTGTAAAAGTGAGTGTAGAATGAAAGGGTTAAAACATTTCACAGCGCGTGATTACGTTAACATAATGCCACATAATGTTAATATTCTTCCGAGTGACAGAAATTCCCACATTTGCTCGACTCGAGGTTAAGAATACAAATAATACGAAAGAGAAGGCTGGTAGAGAAAGAGAAACGGTCGCGATATAAATTCCACTTTAGGTCCAGATACATACGTATACGCGTTTCGGATAGAAGCAGTTATTCATAAGCAATGGAGCATAAATAATACAGCAGGCTACTGCGCTTCTGAAACATTGAAAGTCCTGTAAATATTGTATCGGTTCAAGGGAGAATCTGCATACATACTTGTTATCTCCCTTCCGCGGGTTTCCCATGCTTTCATTTTCCGAAATTCCATTGCGCACCGCCGCTCGATATATAAGGCGAAATAGAATAAAATAGTAGAGAGAACTCGTCTGTTTCGATTTATCGAGGAAACGTAATTATCTAGCAATTTGTAGAAAAATTAATGGAATCCTAATCCTTTGAGTGAAATAATAGAAAACTCTAATATTTATTTTATCAGAGAAGTGCAATTATCTTCGAATTTGTTCAGTTAGTACGATTCAACCTCTTGAATAAGGTAACACAAAATTCTCGTCCCATTTTGTCAAAGAAATATAATTATGTTTCAATCGACAGTATTCAATCTTCTTCTGGGACTTTATGCGACAAACATATGTACGTGTAGTCTTTTCTCAATTTTTACTTTATTCACTTTAGCTTTAATATTACTACATTAACATTAAGTATTTTACGTATAACAATTATTGATCTTTAATTTCAAAATTGTTTCAAGCTATTATTGCGGATGTTGATACAAATTAATTTTGTTTTTATGAATGTAATTAAAAAAAAAATGGAACTTAGCTGGAAAATTGTTTCATCTTTATGTATGTATAATTAACCACTATAAATATTATAAAAGATAATGTCAATAAAAATGATATTTCATTTTCATATGTATTCCATAGATTTTCGTGTACCTCCAAATTATTATTATAGACAAAGTACTTGCTATATAATGTTACAGTGTATAGTATGTAGTATGATATTATTAATTTTGTAATTGGTAGAGAAAAATTGCAAATCAATAATTGTTATATACGGAGTATTTAATACTAATTAAAAAGTATGACAGCAGAGATTGTCGTAAAACAGCAAATGAAGAAAAAAAGATTATCTTGTTAAGAATTGAAGTCATATTTTCATTCATAATCATTATACATGTAATATCACACCATAATCATTATAATACCCAGTATAATACCCAGTTTAATTTATTTTTGTTACTTATTACATTGTACGATTAGTCAATTAATCATAATGTTAAAAACACTTTGATTTTTTTTAATTTCATGATATTATAAAATTTAGGTAAAATACACAATGCTAGAGGAATATCGACTAAATTTCTGAAATATCCTCATAATACCAACATAAAATAAAAATAAAATATATATTATAATGTAAAACATAAAATATAATTAAAATAAAATTATTATGTACAATATAAAATATAAAATATAATTACATGTGTAATATAATATAAATGAAACTATCATTGATTGAAAAGAATTGGAACACGTAATGAATTAATTTTAATTTCACGCAGATTTTATTCAATTTCCACCGTGACTTTAACCACACTAACCTGCGTAATCGCGATATTACATCAAAAATGGCGGTAACTTTCCTCGGTTACGGCGAACAAGAGGTATTTAGCACATAATGTTGCGGGAACTCATGAATTACAAGTGCCGCGTATTCGTTACGAATATCTCGAAACGTTGCTCTCTTGGTTCACAAAGGAGCAGCGCGTTCGCTGTTATAAATTTCGCGTCTTGAGCCACACGATATCACCGTAAAATAGAGGCAGTGTCGTGAATAATGACGCGCGGCTTCAAAACGGCTCGTCCCGTGTCCATAAAGAGAACAATAAAAACGCAGCGAGTCGAAGAACGAGAGACGCGATTGTTCCACCGATTGTTTAATATTGTATTTGCAAAGCCGTCGTAACGCAAATGCTCCTCGTAAAAACTTGTTGCGTGGCAAGTAGGAATTTTCATTTGAAATTTCTGGACTGTCCCTCGAGCCTTTTATTAAAATGCGAGAAACATTGTCCCATCTGCGAGAGTTCTCGAACTCTGAATTTTTACATCTTTTTATTTTATTTTTATTCAACTTTTTATTTTTAGGTGTTGATATGGAAATAATTTTCAATTTCCATTTTCGTCCAATTGAAAGGATTTTTAATGTTCATACTTAATTTTTGATTAACGTAATTTATCAATATATTACGATTGAAGTTTCATATTATTATATCACGTATTATTATAATCCAAACATTTTAATTTCAATTTGAAATTAGAATGTTTGTTTTGATTCAATCTTAATTCTATTTTTAATGATTTTCAATACACCGATGTTCAGATATTATCACTGAAAGTGATTTTAGCGGGGGTAACCCAGAAAATCGGGCCTCTTCAGGTGCAACGCTAATGCAACGAAAATTAGCGATTGGTTGATTTGGGTCACGTGATTCGCGAGGGGTTGGGTAGACCACGAGTAGGAGTGGCATTGTCTGGTAATTTGTTTTGTATCGACTCAAATGTTTGCACATCAATAAAATTTTATGGCAAAAAAGTCGTCTTCGTTTCCTAGTCAGAACAGTTGCTTCTGGGCCTTTCAGTGTGACAAATCGTACTGGGGTACAAGTCGTGCAGTTTTTTTTATAAATAATCTTCTTCCATTAAAGAAGAAAACCCTTAAGTAAATAGAAAAAATTAAGTGTGACACAAATTTCTCTTCGATCAGCTAGAAGTCGTTCGGTTCGACTGGATCTGATCGATTACAAAAAGTCGTTTAAACGGCTGCAAGAGGCGCGCGGTTGAAACGATAACGCGCGGGGGGCATTAATCAGATGGAGAAATGTCATTAGGCGGAGCGACGTTCGCGCGGCAATCTTGTAAAACATTATTCTAACTAAACTGTCATAAACGGGAGGAAATGAAAAGAGCTGCTTAATAGCTTATGTATGCAAATGCAGGGCGGCAGATTGCGCGGAGTGCTCTCTCGAGTGAGAGAAATAGCTAGTGGCCGTGGAAAGCGGTCGAAAGGGTGACTCTCGCCGCCCTTCTGACGACTGCTTCTCCGGAGTTTCCAATGACGAGCGTCGCCAGTCTTCCTAAGCCCCCTGCGTTCCGTTTTAAATCGAAATGGGATCAAAATGAACAGATTCTCTTCGTTTAAACTTGTATATTTTGCGAAAAATATCTGTTTTTGTGGAATTTTTGTAGAAGGTAGCTTAGAACAGATATTTCAAATTCTGTATAATAAAAGTTCCACGAAAACAAATTACTTTAGAATGTTTGGAATTAAATAAACGTTTGATTTTTATATTCGAGCTCTATCCATTGAACGGTGTTCAACGAAAACTTTTTTAACATTGACGAATAAATTGTCTGTTCCTCAGAGAAATCTTTGCAAGTTCTATTCTGTTTAAAACTTTTATTTTTAAGAACATTTATTTATTTGTTCCATGATCCGTGGGAAATAGGTTTCAGATAGAATCTATTTAAAGGTTTCTTAACTTTTTCGATCGGTGATTTCAATGGATCCCTGAACTTTGTAGAAAAATTTCTTCATTGGTGTTTCTTTTTTCTTTATTTTAGTTCTTGGTAATTTTTATTTGTTTCTTGGCTTTTAACTTTTATTTTAACTTCTAACCTAGTTCAACGCAATTGTTTTTAATAATATCGCAGCTAATAATGTTTATAATATAAAACTTCTAAGAACCTTTATAGACGATAATTTTTATATCTGAAAAATAATATTCACTCAATAGTGTGTTTTTATTGAGAATGGTTCAGGCAAACTTTGGTTTCTAACAAACACTTCAACTTTATTCTTCATTATTTAAATTCAATAATAATTTAAATTCAATTATTTAAGTTAAAAATTATTAAAATAGTTTAAATTACATTGATTGAAAATTCTAATATAAATTACAAACAAAATAGTACAAAATAATAATTAACATTTAATCCTCAATTAATTGATTAATTATCAGTTCAGTGAAATTATTTAATGATATTTTCATTGTCAAATCGTTTCCTTTCAATGATATTTCGTCTAGTCGATTTCTGAATTTGACAATCTTTCGTAACAATCATTATTCGAGATCTATGATACAGTAAACTATTAATTTAATGCAGCCCGATATTGAACCAACATATGCAGATGTAAAAAAAGTAGAACAATATATCCTTTCTTTTAATTTTAATTTCTGTGTGATTTCGGATTTTCCGAAGACAGGCCAATCTGATTTGCCATTTTCTGCTATTCTTCTTATTTACCATTACTTGGAATGTCCTCATATAAATTAATTCCGTATTAATTGATTGTTTTGACAAAAAAAGAGAGTCTATCGAATTCCACGAAGTAGTAATGATCTTTCAGTCGGTGAAGAGAATTTAAAATTAAATGGAAAAAAACTGACCAACGTTGCTGCGAGATAATATCCATGAAAAGTGATGAAAGGAATAACGAAGTGTTGGTAACATTAACATTAACACCGCGCGACATTGAATAATGATCCGCGAAGGTATGTAAATTTCGCGCGCGTTTTCTAAGATACTCGCGCCGTATCTCTCGTTTTAATGAACAAACCAGAGATCCTGTTAATAATGCAAAGTTTACATTTGTCGCGTAGCCATCAGCATTCATTGACTCTTGGACCTTTATAAATCGCGAACAGTAGAAAGCAATAAATCACTCGAGATAAGAAAACTTTTAGCTCTGATTAATTACCCTTCGGTAGATTGTATCCCTTCATCTATTTTTGTAAAATAATTGTGTAACAAATTATATATAGTTGATTGTTACGACACAATGTGACGCGCAAGTGTAAGTGTCTGTTATAAATAAATTGTCAACGAACCTTTCTGAATAGGTATTTTGTGCACAAGTCGTTTAAAGATTATGTACATTTGCTAATAAAAAAATCATAAACATTAATTCGTTCGAAGCCTGATCTTTCAGAAAATGGAATTTGACAATTTATATGAAATGATACATACATATGTCACGCAGTTATTGGATTCTCTCAGGAGGATAAACATTTTTTATTTCAGATTTAATTAATTTTGGATATGGAGTCAGAATAACCTGGAGTAGAATAACTGTTTAATTTTATTAGACTATATAGCGGATTTTATACGTAACTGATTATATACTGATATCACTGTTTGAATATTGTGTCTTTATTGTTTCTAATATTGCAAAGGGAAATTTATTTTCATTTGTCAATTCGATATAAATTAAACATAAACTTCAACTATTATTATATTATTAATTTATTAATATTATTATTAATTGACATTATCATATTATTATTTATATATATACGAATTATTATATTATTATATTATTAACTTATATTATAATATTATTATTAATTGACATTATCATATTATTATTTATATATATTTTATTGTTATTATAATATTAAATATTTAATCATTTTTATTGAATAATAATGTTTATTATTCAATACAGATATTTACAATATATAACCATTATATATAACTATTTATTACTACTATTATTTTATAGAATATAGTTTCCCGTTTCATTCGCAGCAACCTAATTATTACTCCACATCTTGTAAATCAAAACCACGACAGAAATATGTCGCGAAATTGCCACAGAGTGCAACATGTTACGTCGAAATAATAATAATAATCTTCTCTTTCAGTCTAATTAACTTTCATCTTCAAGCACCCCGTATATTAATGACACATATATTAATGACTGTTAATTGTCATTAATCGACCGTAATTACACGGATACCGGTGATGCTTCAACGGCGTTCAAAAATGCGAAACCGTACCAATCTTTTCTTTACGTCGGTTTCGATTACTAATTACGAAGGCGAGGGGGAGAGCGCAAGGTCGCTCCCGGGAACATGAATATTCATGCGGCGATCACAGCCTCCTGTGAAATTGTCGTTGCGCGAGTTTACGCGCCGATCCTTATCCGTGAAATTCATTATAATACTCGTTCGGTGCGCGCGCGCGGTTTTCCCGTTTTTCTTGTCCTTCTTGGGGAAAGACAGATGACTATTAAGACGAATAAAATTAATGAGAAGTAAGAAAAATGGGGGGAAAGCGAACGAGGAGGAAGAGAAAAGGGGTCAGAGAGGGGGGGGGGGGAGAGAAATCTGCGAAAGATTCGCTGCCGTGGCCCCGTTTTAGGCCACGCACGATAATTATGCAAATGGGGATGCAACGCGCAATGTTGAAAACACCAATTTCGTTGATACGTCGACGACCGTCATTTTGTTTTTTCCTTCGCCGGGAAAGCTCGTTCAACCTTCACGATGGAAACATGGTTATTTGCGGTAATGATTAACGTTATTATGAATACGTCGCCCGATGGAGGCAAGAGCGGTTTCGTAAATTGGAAACAAGGGAAAACACCGATATTAATGCGTATTAATCGAGCTCAGTTTTGGGAGGGGGCAGAGGGGAGCGACGAAGATGAAAAGTGGATGCTTAGAGGAGTTTCTAAAAGGATCACAGAAGGAGAAGGTTACAAGTATATTTTTGTTTCGACTAATTGTAAGTCACTTGGTGACCAAGAAGAGGAATTTCAATGTGAAATAGTTGAAGACGAGAAATATAATCTGGTAGATGAAGATGACAAAACAAATAGTGCTAGCTTACATTTGTTGAACCTTTTAAATGTTCAAGAGGCTGATCGAAATTTGGAAAGAATTTCGAAAGAAGATCGATCAAATTGAAAATTCATTTCGTCCATAAAGAATCGATTTCACGTTTGAAATTATATTAATTATATATAATTGCGGCTCCTTGCCTCACGCCTCACCTTACGTTTTGTATTAAAATTTCTACTTTCTCACGAAAGCTTTGAAAAATTTGTTCATTCGTAAAAAAAAATTAAAAAGAAGATTAATGAAGTAGAAAACTTTCATGAATTTAAATGGACGATTAAGCTGATTGTAACATGTTTGAAATTATGTTATTGATTTTTAGATACAACCTTTTCTTTATTTTTTATTTTTACTTCGTCACAAAAATTTAAAAAAGTTTTAGAAAAAAACCAAGAATATAATACTTTACGGATTTGAATCAACGACACCTGAAATTATGTTAATTTCGATGCGATGCCTCGTCGTGGAAGGTTCGATATCTGTGAATTTCCCAGAAGCGAAATGGATAATAATTGGAGCGGAGTCCCGCGGATTGTATCGCTATTATTGCGACATGCTCGAAACTCGAGAAGCATAATTAAACTAGGGTCGAGTCCCCGGATGTACGGCTAAGGAGGATCGCTCCTCAATCCGGTTCCTTGATCCAATTAACGCGACCGAATTATCCCCGGGTTTCGTGGATGTTGGCCAACGTCTCGCCAACGGCATTCACCTCCGCGTCTCCGTCTTAAACAATTTCATTTGCATAGCAAATAATCAAACAGTTTGCTTTGACATTTAAATTAGCGAAAAGAAAAGCCGAAGGCGGGGTGTACCACGAAATGTCGCCGGGCCTCTCTCTAATTTTCGAACACGCCAACTAACCGAACGTAATTTCTCATTTGCATTTCATTCCCTTTCGTTTCCGTCGATTCGAAGACCGAAAGATAGAAAAAAAGAAAAAAATTATTGTTTAATTTTTGTATTCGTGGAAATAGGAGTTTTTCAGAGAGAAATTTCAATCCGATTCAAATCCGTAGAGTTACAAATGATTACAGTAACTTGTATCATGTTACAAAAGTTCGAGTTATTTTGTGTTTCATATTTTTTCTCGCAGAGATTTGTCTGATGAAATTAAATCAAACTGGAAGTTGCAAAATGTAAATTTTTATGGCTACTGACATCAATTGAGGATTAAGTATTAACTCTTTAAATACTATATTCTTATACAATGAAGTACATGCTTGAACCAATTTAATTATAAATAAATTATAATACATTTTATACAACATATAATGAATTTAATTATAATATAATTAAATTATATATATTATATTATATGTAAATGTATATGTTATATGTATATATATTATATTATTATATTATATAATATAAATTTCATTTAAAATCTTGTTAGAACAGAATATTGTTATATATATAATATATATATAATGTAATATACGTTTTATTATATTTTTTCTTTATGTATCTCAATATTAACAGTAATAAGAATGGATCTACACGAAACTTATTGATGGTTCAATTATGCTTTTCAATATAAAATTATAGTATGGATAGTATTATATAAAAACATTAAGCCTTTAAATATATCCTCATCAATTTTTTTTTTAACGTAAAAAGAAAAGAAAAATGGGCTAAATACAATATATCATCAATATTATAATATATATATATATAAATAATACATCATAGATATATCGCTCATATTTTAAAAATTTTAATTCAGCCACCTTATTGTTTAAACATCACGAAAATGAAATATTTTATCTATAAACCAATAATCAATAATAGAGCAACCAATGTAAATGGATAATTCAAAATATAAGAAGTGAAAACTATTTAATTCTTCCCATTCACAAGTCGAACAGTTCTACAAATTACAGTAGTGTCCAATTTATCTATTTAAACTAAATATTAAATAAAGTTAGAACGAATTATTATAAATGAACTCCTGTCGGATGAATCTACTGAATCTGAATGTGAATTCCTATTAAATGGATGAAAAGTCATAAGTAGTTAAAGTAAACTCCTTTTACACTTCAATCAGACTCCAATTGTAATATATGGATCGTCAGTTCCGTTTCTTAATAGCATTAACCCACTTTATGTAGAAACTAATGATTCATTACATACAAACTATTTCTTCCAAATAAACTACCACTATTTAGACATTACTCTGTCCGAAGGGACGCGAATAATCTTTGCAAAAATAAAAATGAAAAAAAAATTTCCCCTTGGCGAAATTTCGATACAATTGAATGCTGATCCACATCGTAGCGTGGATCCATTCTTATGTATGAAATCCACGTGCACCGTGGAGGAAGTTCCGGGAGGGGATGACGCGACGCGACGCTGCCCGCCGTCATATTATAGATATTATTGTTATTGCAGCGTGTAAGCGCGGCGTGTGTGCCCGTGGGGTGGCCTTCTCGTTGGACGGACGCGTGCTTTTCGACGGCAGGGTCGAAACGCGGTATGGCGACTTAGCTCGGGGGTGGTGGGAGGGTTGGAGCACGGGGGTCATTATGCAAAGGAGATGGTCAGTGTCGGTGATCCGGGGGATCCCGATGGCCAAGAGGTCGTCGCATTCCAGACATCTTACGAAATTGTTTCTGCGAGATTGTCCGCGAGCGTACCGCCGGAATCGCCTACGGCCAAAGTCTGACGGATGTTTCGCTATATTGAAAGAAATATCTCACGTGAACTGTCCGTCTGTAATGGACTACTCCGCTTCTGGAAGACATCCGTGGTTCTTCCTCGTGCCCGTGTTTTTACTGGATGGTTTCGGTGAGATTGATACGTTTTCAGAGGATAATGTAGCGTGAGAAGGGACACGAGGATTTTTTCCCAAGGTATTTCCGTGTGGATTGTTCGTAAGAGGGTAGTTGTCTTAATTTCGGATAATTTGGTTGACTTACAGCTGTGTTTTCGACTATGGTCCTTTTCATACGTAGATTGTAGCGTTTGAAGGTGTTTGATGACGTTTGGTTTCGAGTTGGGATTGATTTGAATAAGTTTTAATAAATTTGCATTAGCGGATAGTATTTCGTTTATATCGTAAAGTATCTGAAACTCAATTCAGTTTCTCTCTTCTAAGCATTCGCTTCAAACATTCTGCAACATTACGTTATTTAAATAGATAAATGCAATAAGCCAACCATTTAAAACTCAACCTCCCCACAAAGCGCAGAGAAATCATCTGAAACAATATACCATAGAATATATTTCTACGTGCGCAAACGCATCGAAGCAATATTTTCGTCAATGTACGAGCCTCCATTGGCCGGATTTAGCGGCTCAGCGAAAGCACCTATAGAGAAGCAACAGCAACGTGGACTCAGCCGTAAGTTAGAGCCGTAAAAGGCATCGGACAATGATCGACGCTGGATCGAAGGATCCGTCATAGGTTCGGACAGGATCGGAGAAAACACATACCGGTATCGCGTCGTATCTAACGTATGGATGAATCATTTATCGGGGCCATAACCCGGGACGGCCGGAGGAACCGGTCAGTTTTATGCGGCCGCAGTAGAATTTGATCAAAGTTCGTTTTGCGGCCACTCGGGGAGCAATAAGAGGCCGGTCTCGCCCCCTAAAACTCCGGCCCCGAAGGTCTCGTACCTTCCGGCCGGCGACGAATCAGCCCTGTCTCCCTTTGAATCCCATTTCTACCGCGAAACGACAGATCCGCCCGCCACGGATCGCGTCATAATTACTCCAACTTGGCCCTCGTTCCGCTTCGTGGGCCATCGTTCGAGGCTTCTGTTCGAAGGTCAACAGGTCGAGATCGTTCGGAACTAGGGGAAGTCTTTTGGAAAGTTGTTCGACCGAAGGGTTCTGAAGGGGTTCCGAAGAGGATTTCGCGGTCGAGTTAAGAAACTGAATGGCTCCGAGTGGTTAAAAACAGGGAACGAAGTGGAAATTAGTTGGTTTGGCAGTAATTTTATTTTTATTGTACGGGTACCATCGTGTTGCGTGGTTTGTGAGGTTTCTTGAAAACCTTTTTTGTTGTTTTAGCTACCGAAAATTTTGGAAATCGAGAGTGACACTTTTGTTATGAAAGTATTCGAATACTAAAATAGTAAAATATGTTATTTGTCCTATAGGAAATATTTTGAAACTTTATCAACACTCTTACAAGACGTGACTGTCACGACCATGTTCGTTTAGTCATAAAGATAATTGCAATTTTATAATATTATATTTTAATTTACATTATAATTTATATTATATTATAATTTTATTATAAATGAAATTTTATAATATTTTATGTGTATAATATACATAATAGTAAGTGTTCTAATATTTTGATGAGAATGTGTATGTAATAAGTATCTGTAGTTGAAAAACAAATGGAGCGGAAATTAGTTATTTTAGTGACAATTTGAAGTTCTTGTTACAGACTGGGTTTAACAAAACCTAAATTTCAGAAACTAAAATCAAACCTCGAGAGTAAATCAAGATTAGTTTTAATAGAAAAGCATGTTTTCATAATATCACAATATATAATATATTAATTAATTGATATTGTGACATTATAATTTGAAATCTAATAAAACTATATAAAAGGATCGCTAAACAAAAAAAGGAATGAAATTTAAAGAGAATGTTCGAATAAAGTATAGCAAGCCAAGTTAAAAAATTAATAAAATTCAACAGGGAGAAGAGTTCCCGAGTAAAGTTTCTTCCAAACAAACAACAGTGAAAGCGAAAACCAATTTTCCAATACATGTTACGTACATCTTGGGATTATACGAAATCAATTCCGAAATTGGCAAACTTTACACGCGACGGGATCTTTTTATTAAAAAAAAAAAAAAAGAAGAAAAAAATAAACTTCCAGAAACTTTTCGCAAAATGATTTTCACAATTTACTATCTTCTCTGCCGTTCCGCGGAGTTTCTTCCAGATTGTATCGTCGTTTTTAAAACGAAAAAGAAATTCAGAGCGAGGCAGCTCGTAATGGACGGAAAAAGACGTTTGCCTTCTTGTTCGCAGCGGCGTCGTAAAAGATTCACTGCATGTATTGTAGGTGAAGGTGGTCGTAAACCGGCACCGTGGACGATTCCTTAATTTGTTTACACTGCAAGTAAGTCAATGGGCGAGGGAGTTGATCCTCCGAAGTATCGTTTGACGCCCCGGGACCGAGCATATGCGACGTAAAACCGCGATAAAAAAAAAAGTTCCGCGCTCGTAACTCGGGGCTTATATTCATTCTTCCGCCGCTTCTACTGTTCCGATCTTCATATCTGAACAGACCGTGCGAAACTTTCTACGCTCCGGCCATATTGAATTCGTGCCAGACGATTTTTATGAAATATCCCGACAGGTGACTCGACTTATTTCGGAATAAGGATCGTGTAATTAGATATTGTTTAATTGTAATAATAATTATATAGTTGTTGTTAATTTGTACATAATAATTGTTATTGATAATGAATTATATAATATTACATTTGCACTTTCTTTCACCGTGTAGGGTGAGTCAATCAAAACACGAATTAGATATATAATTATAAATATATACCAATAAATATTATATAATTCTATAATATAAATAATAAATATTGCACAATTATGTAATTATAATGTAATAATTATTGTAATAAATTAGATAATATTACTTTTATTATATGCTTTCTTTTATTAGCCACTTAAACTTATAAAACAATATTGTCAAAATTGTTAATTAATTATATCAAAAAATAAATAATAAACACTTTTAAACGTAAACGCGCGCGTTTTTGAGAGTTTAGGCGATGTTTTGACTTTAATTTTGTAAAATCCATCTTATGAAAAAGCGAAGACAATATACATCAATGTATTAAAAATTTTATAATTTCATTTAAAGAAACGAAGTCTGTTTCTTTATGTTTTCTATGCGTTGACCTATTTAAACATGAGTGTCAAATTTAATTTGACGATACACAAGCACATAAGTCAAAATGATAAATGCAATTAAATAATACATAGAACAACAATAATAATACATAATACGTACAGTTACAGCCTCACTACACCATCAAACTATACACAATAAATAATATCATTGTATCAACCTGCCCGCACGTCAAAAATCAAGAAATAAAAATTTAAACAAATGTCGCCCACCAATCGTGTAAATGAAAGAATCAAAGAGAAGAATCTGTCCCGAATCGTTGATCGAACTATCATGTTTCGCGGGAACGCGAGGAAAAATCCCGCCTCGCAGTAAACTACTCACTCAACGACGTCCATGTTTCCAGCAAACAGAAAAAAAATTCGAAACTTCCCGGTGGTGGTATCGAATTAAAAAATGCAACTCTCTCTTTTTCTCTCTCTCTCTCTCTCTCTCTTCTCTTCTTCTTCAATCAGACGGGCGATTGAATTATTGAGAGATTGCGCGGCCACGTGTAATTACGATGCGAAAAGTGATTCCTGGCTGGGTGAACAAGTGCGTCCGAGATAAATGAAGTCAAAGAGCGCGGGGAAAAGGAAACCCGTGCGAGACGTGATTCAACGGAGAAGGATAGAGGAGGAAACAGAAGGGAAGAAGAAGACGAAGAAGCCGATGCTGTCCGTTCCGTACAAACTCATAAATCTCGGTGCAAATAATTGCCTGGCTTCGTTCCGCGAGAGTCAGATCGGTGGTGTTGATTTAGCGGTGTTCAGAGGTCATGCGTTCTCTCGACCACGATACGCCAATGTGTTTGCCCCGATCGGCCGAGCCTCGGAGCCATTACCCCCGTGAACGAATCGTTCCTGTCCGTGTACCACCGAGTTTCACCGTATGCAAATTGCTCGTGACAAATTGGTCGTGGTAGCGACACGAAGAGAGGTCGCTTGGATTAATTTCCTACTGAATTTCTTTCGTTCGTTTGGAGGTAGTGGTGTTTTTAGGAACAATATTCGCGATAATACTGGAATGTTTGACGATTTTGTGCATGAAAGCACAGACGAGGTATACGTATGTTGGACTTTGTTTGTTAGAGGAAAGAGAGTCGTTCAGGGTTTTCATCGATTTCTAAATGATAGATATTTAGGGATCGTCGAAATCAGTGAAGGAGTGGTT
Organism: Melipona bicolor; assembly: GCA_030673865.1. Taxonomy (NCBI): domain Eukaryota; kingdom Metazoa; phylum Arthropoda; class Insecta; order Hymenoptera; family Apidae; genus Melipona; species Melipona bicolor. The sequence goes on from JAHYIQ010000029.1 coordinate 1,727,240, forward strand.
GATTTACAAATTCACCGGCAATCAGAATGAAGGAAAATACGAATGAGGAATGTTTTGAACTCGTGAAATATTAATACTAATATATGTAACGTTAAGTCTCTCATACTTTACATCACTTTTATTAACAATTTGTAACAATAAATGATTTCGGCCGTCTCAATAAGTAACATTATACTATAAAGAAGAACATATGTATGGCATCGTTTAAAACAGTTAATTTGACTTCGAAATTTCGGAATGGATCAGATTTTGCAACGCATAATGTGCTTCTTTGTTGCAAGCAGTATTTGTAGAAATATTTGATTGATAAGTTCAAACTTTCATAAAATCGTGTTTACGAAATGAAGATAATTCATTCAGGTTGTGGACTTACAAATTTGTAAATAAAGAAACGTCATGTCTAATTACATTGTTCATAAAAATATCATATTTCAATCAATATTTTCTGGTACTTTTAAATAGAATTGCTAATAGGCAAATATATACTAAATTATCATCTCAATTTTCATCAATGTCTGTTTTAAATCGTTATCCCTTCATTGATGAAGTACCACCACGTTCAATTCAAAGAATAATTCTCGAAACAAATCTGTCATATTTTTCGATTTTCGCGGCAACTACAAATCTTGCCTGAATCGGTACGACAGGTTGTGACACGAAAATGGTAATGGGGCGTACATACATACGTAAGTTGATACTTCTTTTTTTAAATAGGGAATGAGCTGCTGCGTTACTGATGTGAAAGGAATTGCATGATTTAAAAAGTAGTAGTACTGCTTTCTCAAATTAATTACACAGAACAAACTGCATTTGAAACACTCTTCGAATAATGAATAGTTATGAAGATAATTGCATTTAAGGATAACAATGGGGGACAGCTGAATCAATCAATTTAAGGATCAAGAATCCTGTATATATTTATGAATAGTTCAATAACATGATAATATAGTGATGATTATTATTATTGTTATTATTTATAATAAAGATCCTATAATATTTATATTATATTTAATATTATTGTTATTATTTATAATAAAGAATCCTGTATATATTTACAAATAGTACAATAACTTAATAATGTAGCGATGATTATAATTATTGTTATTGTGTATAATAATATATATAATTTATATATTGCTGTATTATTATATCATATACAATATATATTACGTAATTATAATATTACAATATAAATTATATTATTAATATTATTAAATTATATTAAACAATACAGTCAAAAATCTTGTATCGATCAAAATCCATTTTCCGGACGAAACGTGTCAATCCTGCGCTCGAAACCAAAGAGAAAGAAATTAAAAAGAGAAAGAGAACGAAGGGCGACCTACGTTTTCGCGAGAACAACGCGACAAAGGTCACCGCCGAGGGTGATCCCTAAAAGTTTAAGACGCGATTCCAGAGTGGAACGGGCATGCGTCTTCTATGAAATACGATTTCTGAATTTCGCTCCGATGGTTTCCGAGAAGCGGTAGCCACAAAGACAACGGGCTCTCACCACTTTCTTCCCCGAGCAAAGTTTCCAGAGCCACTGATGGACACTTCTACCGCGTTCTAAGAAACCAGGCTGTCGGCCCGGTAAGCGCACTGTCCTCGGTCAGGGACAAAAAGAGACGCTGAGCCTCTGCCCGTGAAAGTAGAGATGGCATCGAGCCAGACCGCAATTTTTCGCGAAATTTTCGTGTTTTCGCAGATAAACTCTTCTTCGCGAATAACAAATTTCTTGTTCGTACCTTTGGGATTTAAAAAACATGATCTTCGATGTTACAGGAGGCACGTTTGAATATGTTTTTCGTAGTACGTGCTCTAAAATTTGCTGTAAATTATCATTCTTATAATTCTTCTCACTATAATATGCCCATTGTATTAATATTACACAAACTCGTGTGATTTTAGAAATGGAATAAAAAATATAGAACCTCGATGGAAAATTGTTTCACTTATCAATGATTATAGCGTTACAAATCGCTAGACAAATCGAAGACAAATGTGTTGATAGAATTTTCGAATAAATAAAAATAGCGTAATCACTTTCCCACGTGTCGAAATAAAGAAAAGTCGTCAGTTTATTTCAATTTTATTTAAAAATCAGCATAATCTTCAAACGATTAAAAATACAATATATTTAAAAATCAGCATAACTTTAAACGATTAAATAAACAATAATTGATTGTAATATTAGAGTATATAAAGAATTATGCCATTTTTTATATAAACAATTCTACGGATTTTGATCTTCGTCACTTATAAATAAAACGTTTATTTATCGCAAAATTAATTAAACGTTTATTTATCGCATTGTATTAATAAATTCCTTGTAGAATCACGAAAGACACATTATACATACATACATAATAATAAATATCAAAATATTTTAATATTTTAATACAAGAGTGCCATGAAAGACACTGTTAAATAATTGACGATTTAACTTTCGTTCGTACGTTCACTGCACTCTCACGATATTCAGGCGTATTCATAATAAATTGCTACTAAATATTCACGTTCGAGTGACAAAATGTCCGGACAACAGTGCCAATCTACTCGAGCCATCAATTTTCGATAAAAGAAAGAATTCAGAAAGCAACGCGATTCGATGATCGTCGAACATCGACCGACGCGCCGAAGCAATTGAAAGATTTAATTAAACCACTGAACCACTGTTCACGGTTTGATGGAGCAATTCGCAAATTGCGTCGTGTAATTTTAAAGTTGGTAATCGCGGCCGTCCGAAGCGTCATTCGCCGGTTTTGTTATTAATGGCCGCGGTAATTAAAATCGACCGGTGCGATTATTAACGCCGTAACGCCGCTATGGGGTGAATCACGCCCCCAAGAGGAAGTGCTTTTAATTTCGCGCAGCAACGAGTTCTTATCGGCGATTGCAACCTTGTAACCGCGTTGATCAGAGGCTTGCACTGAAATTAATAGTTGTGCTACGTTGGTGTTAATTCGTTCAGTTTTAATGCCGGCCTTTAGACAACATTATAACTCCGAAGAAAGAGTGGATCGTTTCGAGGGAACGGTCAGTTCATTACCTGCCAGCTACGGACGTTAATGACTCCGTCTCCGTCGTTAGGTCAACCTTAACTCGATCAATTTCTTTCTCGTGCAATTATAATCAACTGTGACACGCGAATTCTGCTACGCTTTGCAGTTGATAACTCGCGAGCGAAACGTTCGATTCAGTATAATTAAACGCTTTGATTATTTTTGGAAGTCATAACATGTTAATTTTAATATATGAAAGGAGAGATACATCTATGGAAAAATGTTCAAAAAAAAAAAATAATTCTGGAATAATAAATATAATTATTCTAAATTTTAATATTATTTTATATATAAAATGTATGATTAGCTGAATGAATGTAATATGTGTGTCCCGAATGATATCTCGAAATTATAAAATTTTAATTATTATTAAATAAAATAATATAAAATTTAACAAAAATATATTTTTTATGTCAATTCATAAAATAATTCTTATTAATAGATTTATTAAATTAAACGATATAATAATTGGTCAAGGTCTTAATTTAACTAAATAAAAAGGAAAATTTTTTTCATTTAAAACATTAATTATTGTATTTATAAATAAAATAATAATTACTTGGATTCATTATAATAAATAATTGTGTTAATGAAATTGAAAAAACATATGCTTGAATCGAGTCGAGTTCCTGCGATTGTTCAAGAAATGTTAGATACTGGTTTTTGTTTCGTTTGGATTTTAGATTTTATGTTATTATTGCTATTATTATTATTCGACAACTATATCGAGGTTCTTAGAAGTTAATAAACTTCTTGGAGTTTAATATTTATTTATTTATTTAAAACGTAGGTGGTTAATCGTGTTTAGGAATGATGAATATTTATTTGGATTGGGCGTGGGGAAGGGGTTATAAAATTAATGATATCGATGATAGATGAAAGCTGTTTTGTTAAGTAAGGTATTTCAAAATGTGATTCAAGGATTTCTATTCTATTTGATAATTCTACACTGGAATTATCAACAACTCGGAGAAATGAAATTCCAAGGAATAAGAAACGGTTTTAAGAACAATTATTTGTATATTTCGTGAAAAATCATATCAATCTCAAAAACCATCGTAGTTTTGTGAAATTCCTAGGAAAAACTACGAAGCTTGGTGTAATATCAATAATGAAGTTAAAAATTTAATTCTCCTCTGTTCCTCATTTTTCTAACTTAATTTGTCAAATTACTACCAAATTAACACAGCGATAAAAGAGTTATTTAATTAAATTGACAAAAATAAATAGTGAAATTTGCAGCCTTTTCTTATTAGCAGTAAATAGACTAAATTTTGTTGTGCACAACCTGTTCTCGAGTATAGATGTTTTTGTATCATGATTTTACAAGAAAAATAAACACGTGAAATTGACAAACGAGACGGATGGGGATTAATCTGCTCTCAAAATTGAATCTTAAATCTGAGGTTAAAATAACATAAAATAAAATTTCATTTGTTATTTTTCAATCAAATGATACACATACCATAATAGTACATATTATCAAATATATTGTGTATTATTTTTTTTAATATTGTATCTGTGAAAGAAAGTTTGAAAAACTCACTTAAGATTCCTTCATTCCAAACTTTTGTGCAATTTAACGAAATTGAAGTACTTCTCAACAGTATCATATAAATGATATCCGCAGACAGTTGTTAGAATAAAATAATTCATTAATTTTAATATCATCAATTCTGTAATCCAATTAATTGGCAAACAATTAATAATTTATTGCAACTCGTATTAGACAATTGAATTCACTTTATCTATTATATATTTTCTCGTATTACGTGCTTTCTACACTGGAATATTTATAATATTAATGATATCATAATAATAATAATAATAATAATTTTATAATATTTATAATATCAATAATTTTTTTTTTGATATAATATGTTTAATATTAATGTTTAATGTATAATAAATATTCTACTTCGAAGATTTTATACATTTCTACGTGTAATGAACATTGTATACGTTTGTACGATACGTTATCAATTTCCTTTAAATAAGTGAATTAAAAAAATTAATTATTACTTGGTTCTTACGTTAATTAATTGGGCCGTACGCAAAAGTGAAAAGATTCGTGTTGTTAAACAAAGTCGACTATCAATTTCGGGCTTTAATTCGTGATCACTCGCTTGATAGCTCGTTCCAGTCGGGAGTCGTTCGTCGAACACCGCGCCGACAAGTTCAATATTTGTAATGCTCAAGCGCGGTTCGCACACATGTCGCGAAAATGGGTGAGGGTATTACGTGTGTCTTTGTGGCGTTAGAGTACCCAAGAATCCGCTGTACTTCGGCAATCGTAGGTAGAACACGGATCCTCGCTTGTTTCGCTGGGTACTGAAAAATGTATGTTTGACGTTGTCACATAAGGAAGTCCAATGTATTAGCAGAGACATGCGAATTATATTTTCGACATTTTCAGTGATAACTCGGTAACGAAGCAATTAGTAACTGATCATTGGTAGACTGCGGATTTTTGTGCATTTTGCACAGAATACGAGAAAATGTATAATGCAATTTTAAATAATATTTATATAACATTCAAGTTTTATTTTTTTTTTAATTATAATTTAAAATCTACAGTCTAATTAGTTAATAACCCTTAGCATTATGACTTTTTGAATTTTACCTGCATTTAAAATTTCTATCAATGCATTTTTGTCCGTATTTCGTCAAAAAAAATTAAAAGCAAAAGATTCCTAGTGTGACAGTTTTTTATATAAATGAAAAAATACAAATATTAATAAATGTCAATGTTATACAAGTATAACATCGAGAGCAAGATTTTTCTTCTCGAAAATATTAAACATTGTCACGGTATGTAAAAGCATTGAAAGATTTTTTTCATGACCGAATCCACAATGAATTCGAAGCTTGCTCTATGATTTCTTTTTTTCGTCAATTTAATCAACTGTCAGATCAAGCAAATATATCGAATGTCAACGAAAATATTATTTCTTGTGTATATGTGTATGGGTATGAATTTTCGTCATTTAAGTCTAATAATTCAAAGTTTAATAAAATGGCGAAAAGAAAACGTGCGTCGAGTATTCGGGCTTTAATCTTTAAATGCATTTTAGATTCAATCGCAAAAAAAGAATCGTTCGAATGGCTTTTACGAGCCAATTTATAATTTACAGCATTTTTGATGAGAGAAATATCTTCGCTCATTCGCTACGTGATATAAAAACATTTTATCACAGAATAAAATAAACGATCTCAGGTTTAGGTTAGGTTAGGTTAGGTTTAGGTTTAGGTTAGGTTTCGACAATTTCTTTTTGTACAGTTGTAAAATTGTAACAGTCCAAATATTTAGTTGTATTAACGGAGGTGAACGCGATGACAATGAAATTACAATTCTATTTGCTCGCTTTCTTTCCTTTGTCACGCACGTATTGTGCCTACTTCATTTGTCCCTGAGGGAGCGTTTCAACCTATGTTTACCTTCAGGCGACATTGCTGGCCTGGAGACCCGGCGTAAAGTGAAATGCAGCCTCGTCTTCGAGTGCGATGGAAAATTTAACGAACCGCGATGGCTTATGGCGTATCGAGCCTTCAATAAGTTATCCTTCAACGTAGCCTTTCCGCCATTTTCAGGCCCATCGCTCTTACGCTCGAGCGGAACGCGGGACGTTTGTTGTGCAAAAAGAGGGACGAGAGCTAAATAATAACGTCTCACGAGTTAATCGATCGAATGCCCGCAGCGCGAGTAATTAACATTTAAATACGTGATCAATCTTGCGTAATTTTTCGAAATTTCTCCGTTCCTCCACCTTTGGCTGGCAATTTCTTGGAAACGTTGGTCGGTGTTAATTAATTTTGCATAATTAAATTTTCAACGAAAACCACAAATCGGATTTTAATCAATTGGAATTTCTCTGTTTTCCCTCTCCCATTTTATTTATTATTAGCGAAATCTCGTTCCAACGAAAATCGACAGTTTCGTCACTTTCACAATTGTGTCCTTTTCCACGATTTTTTTTACATTAGCGAGAGTATTATTTTACATGAAATAGGAGGCGAAAAGACGAACGATACGTAAGAAAACAGCGGAACGATATTCTGGCATATTTTACATTCTCATCCTGTCTCACTCCGCTGCGTTACGCCGTGCAACCCCCTGCGTGTAAATCGCTCCCGACTTTACGATCGTATACATATACCACCGAGTTTATTCTTTTATTACGAACATCGTGTTCCCATCTCACCGCGATCGTACATCACGCATTATATTACGCGCGCCTGTCTCTCCTTTTGACTTGCGCGTTGCTCGCAAATTCTCAATATGTCCTTACTCGTAAATATCCTTGGTTTTTTTTTCTTTTCTTCCTTGTCACCCCTTCAATTTTTTAAATTCAAATCTGTCGCTTATAATTTTGAATAAAATGAACACTTGTTTTATTAACCCGTTATTTATTATAAAAAAAGACAGAAAGTATAAAAAATTCAATGCTGGAACTTTAGTTGACAAACGAATTTAGTCCCTTGAGCTCCTTGTGAAAACTGGACTTTCGTGTGATGCTTAATTCAACTGTATTTTATTAATTTAATTTACATTAAGAATGTAGCATTATTATCAGGAAATGAAACCTAACTTCAAAGAAAAACTACATCTCTTTCGACAGTAAACTAATGGTACGATAATGATCAATCGAGCGCCATTTTTTATTTACGACGTGAAAATTGACTAACTGTTACTTTCTATCAACGTAAAACAAAATACACTCAAGTTCAATTGATAAATAAAACGAGTATTATCAACATCTATTCTTCCCACGATAATCTTCTTTTTGCCAATTTTGGATTAACGGGGTTAACTACTTGAATCGTCGGTAGTTGGAGCATGGTGAAAATTAAAAGAGCCTGATACAGTACCATTAAAACCATGAGAAGTGGTTTTTGCTCCGTTTGCTCGCACGTGCTGTCTCTTTCATAAGAACACTTGACGAACCGTGCAGCCGCGATAAAAGTCGGTGCGGACGAAAGCTTCGGGGCGAACCGGTATTTCTTCGGTGCGCTAACGTACGAGATGTCGGCGACGATATCATCTGCCGTGCGTTAAAGTCTCAGGTTACTTCTGCACCGCGTGTTGCCGGGTCATTGGGACCGTGTTTCATCACAAACCGGGCCCCTGTACTTTTACTTTCCTCCCTGCGGCGTCACACAAATTCTTAGCCGACTAATTTACCTCTCAATCCGCGCGACATTCGCTCGTCTGATCATTGATATCCAGTTTTACTCTCATTCGAATATACAGTAATATTTTTTGATGAATGCCCAAGATACGAGCTTTTTTTTCAAAAAGTAATATGAGTCCATTTATTAAAGGTTTCCGTTTGAATTAACTGAAAAGATAAATTTAGGTTTATTACGTAATGATAATTAATAAAATTGTTGAAGAAAAGAGTGGTTTTCTTTTAGCTACCAATAATAACAAATTTTTAAAAACATGAACAGTACCAATTTTAAAGATATATATTTTTGGAAATGTATTTTTTTTAATATAAAAGATAATAAAATGAAGTAGAACATGTAAGTAGACGTAAAATTGACTTTATTGTGAAATATTTTCTGTTACATAAAAGAATTTATAATAAAACAACTATAAAAAGTAAAGCAATAATATTGTTATATTGTTACATTTATCTCTTGTTATAGATCTTGAAGTTATGTGCAATATCTGGTAACAAAATCGGTTATTTTGCTAAAATTTTTTGTTAATTTTTTTTCAACAAATTTATGAGGGTATTGTGCAACATTGATTTTATTATTATAAATATGAAAAGAAGACATTCAAAAAAAAGGCTCATGTAATACATTCCGAGACAAAATGATAGCATTAAATTTTTTTAATATTTTGTATCGTATAATAAAAGAAATACATAGATATGGATATGGTGTGTGTAACCTGTTGAATACTATTGACAAGACACAATTTTCCAAAGATATACAAATAAAAAATATTTGCAAGTATTGCGAGATCTCGGAGCAGATAAGATAACACAAGTTGATTGTTTATGTTTCTCAGGCATACAGAAGTTACTGAGAGTGCAACATTTGTTGCAAAATGGATCAGTCAAGTGTGCAACACAATGAAGAAAGAAAATGTTAAAAATTATAGTCCGGAGTGAAGAATTAAATCATTAAATGCGAAATGCAACGAAATTGAACGAAGAACATTATTTGTGGCAAGAATGGTTAAGATAATTAATAAAAGTCGTAAGGTGACAGTAAATTTATTAAAAGATCCCGATAACTACGGAGAAAAGGAAAAAGTTCTGGACGACCTCGTAAAATAAAATAATTTAGTTTAATAATTCAACTCAAACGGGCTATATCACGAATCCAGTTAAATTCAAGCTTGACCGCAGAACAAATTACAAATTACAACTACTACTACAAACTGCAAGTATATGAATTAATATCAAGCACGTTCGATGCCTTTTAAAAAATTCCAAGCATCTGAGACGAAAGAAATTGCAAGAGAAAAGTCTTGCAGAGAGTTTACTGAAGAATATTCCAGTCTCGAAAATACTTTGTAAATGGTGCAATATTCAATTTTATGAAGCTTCCCATTCAGATTCCAATGTATAATTACTCGTCAAGAAACGAACATTTCAAAAGCATCGACACACAATGTTAAACGTACGTACCTACTCGTTAACCACTTGCGCTGGCAACTGATTGCGGACCATAACGAGTGACCAAACCGTATGCAATAATTCGTCGCTTTCTTTTTGATCTCGTCGGGATGATATCACTGGATAGAAATTATTGAGAAATAACAAATTTATTATTTGTTTTTCCTGGTTTATACTTAAATATATACTTCAAACTGAGAAAATATTGCAATTTTGGGAGAAAAAATTCTCGACGTGCGTGGTACGTCACTCCAACACTAGAGATCTCATAGAACAGGAAGCGAAGGGGAAACGAGACGATTTATCGGGGAAGGACATCGGGCAGCAACTGGCAGTGGAAGATCGTGGAGAGGAAAAGGGACGAAGAAGAACAGGATAATCCGATCCGAAAGCGAAGAGATAAAGAGAGGAGGAGGGAACGCAGCGAGCGCGGAGAGGAGCTGATATAAAAAGATGAAGATGAGAGACGAGATTGGTGAATGATCATCGGAATAGTTGTGGCCGTGGTACCAGGAGACCCTGTTATGGTAGCCAGCTCTCTTGTTGCCGGCTGTGCAGGTACGCACACGGGTTGTAGTGGGACAAGCTTTGTAAAAGGGGCGTCATCGCATCGGCCAGTCTACCTACTTACCTACGAGTGAAGAATGAACTGGCCCGAACGTGACGCGACTTCCGGAGCGATTTCACGGCTGCCGCGGTGTCATTGATACGAATCGAGCTTGCTGTTAATGAGCCACGCGTATATGATCGATTGGAAACCTCGCGTCTCAGACGTTGCTCTTCTTCCACTGCGATGAAGACTTCCACTGTCTCTTTCAGAAGTGTAATCTGCAGATTTTCTCTCGATCAACGATTTTTTTTGGGGGAAGTGAGTTCATGTTCAAGGCTTAGTATGTTTGAATAATTTTAAATGTCTTTTGTGAGTACGGCGTGTTGTTTGGGACATTTAATATTATGTGTGCTGTATACAGTTGCTCACAAGTTACAGAAACTTTTTATGTCGCATATAAAAAATTTTATTATTATAAAAGTTTATGAAACATTAACATTGTAATGACACACGATTGTCATGATTTTATTTTGCTTAAATTTGAAAATATATTTTGTATCGCAAAGACAAAATACATAAATATTGAATCACAATCCATTATAGCAATGAATCTCAATTTTCATTCTAAAAATGTTCAGGGAACATTTTTAACAATTGTTATTTACTTAAGATGGTTATTCATTTCGTGTAATATTTTACTAAATATACGTAATATTTGCAATAAATATCTTACAATTTCTATGTACATTTTCAAACTAATATAATTATTATAATGTTAATAATATTTCAAAATATTTTATATATTATATTATTACAATATGTACGTAAAAATTTTCCGAGTTAAGTTTTGTGAGTTAATATACATTGAAAACTAACGTATAATACCAAGTACTATATTCGTATATTTTAAACATTTTATATATTTTTGTATATTTAATTCATGAGTTAAAATAAATCTGCAATCTAATTACTGTACTGCAGATGTTTATGCATTTTTACTATTAACATAACTAAAGAATTTAGGTACCAATTCATTTCATTCGTTAATTATTATAAAAAAATACTCTACTTTTCATATTCTATATATTCTTCTTTGTATATATTTTATGGATTTTTTCATTCTTCAATTTCCCAAAAATGCACAAACGTCCACTAATTATAAATGTAATAGAACTCCATTTATTTGAAGAAAATTTTTAATTTCACTCTTTTGCTTTTTTGGTTCAACCCTAATGCTTACATACTTAAATCTGAATTCCCATTATATGAACGAAAAATCACTAATCAGTCAACTCCCATCACATAAACTTCAGTTGTAATAAACTAATAATACTAAACTAATTTCCTCACGACAAGTTTTATTGTAATTATAATTCACATAACAGAAGTCCATTGATTCTCCCCTCCACTAATGATCTTTCGTTCATATAATAGAAGTTCAGATTCAAATATGCAGACTCAACTAGCAAAAGCTCATTTAATTAGATATTGACTAAAATTTAGCAAGTAAACAAAGTATTCGTATCAATGGCTGAAAATTATGAATACGTTGAAAGAATTATTTCAATGGGCAAAAGTATGAATTCGTCGTGACGTTGAAATTTCTTGCAGAGAAAAACTTTTTTCTAATAGATATTTTGATTGAAAAATATACAGAGATTAATGGGTTTAAACATCGCTACGGCACAATTAACATAGCTTTGTAGCCGTGCGTGTGCCATATGCGTGCGGCGGGGCAGTTGTATGTGATTTAGAGCTTAATATTACACGTCGAACGATGACCGCAGATGAGTTTTACGAGTTGGCACAGCCGTCGAAGCGTACGTTTCAAATGATACATCGTAGCGACATGGGTCTTCCGTTCGTTCATCTGTTCAGCTCTGATTCTAAAATTGTTGGGAAGAATTTCAACTGCAAAAAATTTGAACGTGTGTGTAAACGTGCAAATTAAAAACTAAAAGAATTTAAATAACATAAAACGAAGGAGAAGACAGTGTAACAAAATAAAATAATATTTAATCGAACACTGTAAAAATAAATTAATAATATATAATAAAAAACTGCACGACTTGTACCCCAGTACGATTCGTCTCACTGAAAAGTCCAGAAGCAACTGTTCTGACTAGGAAATGAAGACGACTTTGCCATAAAATTTTATTGATATGCAAACATTTGAATCGATACAAAACAAATTACAGGCGCGATCGCTCAGTACCAGACAACGCCACTCCTACGAATCACGTGACTCAAATCAACCAATCGCTAATTTTCGTTGCACTAGCGTTGCACCTGAAGAGGCCCGATTTTCTGAGTTACTCCCGCTAAAATCACTTTCAGTGATAATAAGAAAATAAATTGTACGAAGAAGAATTGTCTCTATTTCGCGCAGAAAGAAACTCACGGCTAGACCTTTTTATCGTTAAAAGATCAAGCACAAACGACAAAGTACTTTTAATTTACTGGAAAGTCAAACTTCGAGTCATCCATCGGACTTCAAATCCACGGAACAAAACGCTGGCAAGCGTGGACTTTCACAGTTGTGAAACACTTACACGGTGCTTAACGCTGTCTGCCACCCCCGAGCTCGTCCACTTTAATCCTTGATCATTAACTCGAGAAATAAAATAAACGTCCGAGCGTGAAAATTTAAGGTCTCTCCCGCCGATGATCGAGCCGGAGTCTGCATCGAGGTCCAGCGTCGGCGTGCGTGCACGTGTTCAGCCGCGCGCGTTGCATGTTATTATCAAGCCTATCGAGGTAATGATCAGCCGATCGTGCCGCTTTGTTTATGGCCGTGGTTTGCTCGCGATCTTGCCTCTGTAATTAATTTAACCAGCGCATTTCTGTCTATTCCTCTCCTCGAACGGTCGTACGAAACGAGCGTACCGAGGCGAGACGAGCGTCGGCGGTAGAGAGGATTCAAACCTCGGAGATGCAAACCGTTGATCAACTCTCTCTTTCTCTCTCTCTCTTTCGTATCTGACTCGCGATGATGCACTGCCTGTTGCGCGAATTTATCCAGCCTTTCGCTCCTTACCAAGAAAGAAACTATTAACGGGAGGCTATCAGCGTCCGACAGGTGAAGTATGAACGCGCCGTGCGCGCAACCCAGCCGGAGCCCCGTTTCGCGGAAAAATCCGAAAAGCCAATTAGCAGGCCGGTTCGCGCGCGGCTCGCGCGCCCGAAAAACAGATGTTCCGTTTTGAGAGGCGAATGTAAATCAGCCGCAATTAAATTCTTAATCAAGAGCGCCAACTCTCTGAGCTGACCCCGCTGATGAAGTCCGCAATTAGGCAAGAACCATCTGCCCATCTTTTCCTTCCTTTTCGCTGTTTTCCCACTGTCCATCCTCTCCTCTTTTCTACCTTCCTAGCCTTCCTTCCTTTCTTTCTTTATCTGTTTTTTTTCTTTTCTTGCTTCCTGTCTTTTTCGTTGGTTCGCGCAGTCAGGATTTTTCGACTTGCAGGATACGTGCAAAATACGTGTATTATATAACACATTTCATTAATAAATATTATAATACGCATAATGATAATATATATAAATAGGTGTACCATATATATAATTATGTATTATTAAATTATAATATTTATTAATGTGTTATATATTATGTAACATGTACATGATTATTAATGAATATTATTGTACATTAGATGTTATATTAATGTTACAAATTTTATGACACCATATTATTTAGGTAATCAACGAAATTGTTGAAAAATAATCTCCGTAGAAATTCCTGTTAACTCCAACATTGCGAGAATAATTAGGTAATTGTAAAATTTGTTAGAATAATAATTGGACTCTTGCAACAACACTTGTTTTTGATCTTTTGAATGCTAAAAATTATCAAAAGTCTAAAAGTTTAATATTGAATGAAGATAATTAAAAGTGCATTCATCTTTAAACATATAGCTTCTGACAGACATATTTATTCAATACATTATAACATATTAACTTCTATTCTAATGGATAAAATTACTTTATTGAAAATCACCTCTACAATATTCTAGAAATTAACTTATATGACAAAAAAGAAGCTACGATAAGCTAAGACATTTAAAAAAATTATATAATTTAAAAAAATATTTGTAAAGGTTGTCAAATTTCGCAACATTCGGAGAATCAATTTAATTACGAGAAGGAAAGTTACAAAGTGTTTCTAACGCCTCGACTTGACGTAGATATTACTGTTCACCACACGTTCCAGATGAAATTTTTTCTAATTTCCAATTTTCCAGCGTTCCCACGATTTCTCCCTTCGCTGTTTTCCGTGTTGAAGCGAGATTTCACGGGCGCGGGCCGCACGTAAAACGCGAAACAGAGTCAGGCGACGATTAGTCACGAGCTATTAACGAAGTATCCGGCTTGCAAACTAAATGACCGCATTACAAGCCATTCTTATATTACGAAGTTGGTAGACGAGGCGTCCTCGCCGCTCGTTATCTAAATCCGTGCGTTAAGCACGAAAGTCTCGGGCCGGCTTAAACAGCGTATTAAAGTTCCCGGAACAAGAAACATTAGTGAAAACTTGCCATTTAACGGGGCCACCTCCCTCGCGTTCTGTTTCGTTTGCTTGGCTTCCGTGGCGCTCTCCGAAGCACCGGTGCCAGCAGTTGTGGAAACTTGTCGTTGGATTTGGGTATATTTTATATTTTAGAAGAGATTCGGAAATTAGTTTGATGGGAAGTGTATTGCTTCAGTTGCTAAAAATTGTGCATTTCTCTTGATTTGTTTATTATTAGACTCAGACTTGATTTATCTGTTACTAGACGCAGAATCATATTAAAGAAATGGAATTCAGATAAAATACACTTGCGATTCTTGCAACCTTTTTTCTCATAAATTCGTAAAAATCTAACAGTCTGCTTATTACTTAAGATAGAGTCTGTAGAAAGAAATATCCAAAGAATGGAATGATGCACTTCACCATGCACAGTGGAAACTAAAAGATTGTTCAGAGGGTTGTATAGAAGTATAAAAATGTAAAAATACCAAAATACAAGGTAAAAAGGAGCATGGAGATTAAAGAATGCAAAAAACGAGAAGAAGAAGAATTATAAAAATATACAAATATCATGGAAATGTAAAAATATAGTAATATGGAAATACAAAGCAAGAAGAGTAAAGTTGAGAAATTGTAAAGAAAAGTTATTTCAAACTAACTCCTCGTTTCACGATATCGAGTTAAACTCGTGATACAAGTTAAGATAAATTTAATTTCTTCAAATTGAATATTAAATCAATAAAAATGACATGTAACGTTTCGATACTTTGTGATGTGGAACAATGTTACAATTTCAACAAGTGAGTCTTACTTTGAAAATTGAAAAAAAGATTGCAAGACAAAGGATTAGAGTGAGAAATCTGCCTTTCTGATAATGCTGCACAATGCACACGAAACCAAATGAAAGAAACGTGTACGTCGAGGATAACATTTCTGCGATATGTCGCGTAATTTCAAAGGTATCATTGGGACGGAGGGAACGTTGCACTGTCTAAGGGTCGTTTTCCATCTAATCTAGTAATGCGACACGCCTAGGGACAGGAAAGCGTGTCCAGGCATCCCGGAAAGGGGGGCCTTCATCATGGAATCACTCCAATGGGAATCATCGTGCCGCGTCTTTCCACTTTCTTGCTTAGTCATACTTATAACTTTCTTGCTTTATTGTTCTGCACCTTCGTCCCAGAGGAGCGTGAACAGACAGCACGCACGCTGTTTGTTTCACTTACAAGCCCCTCGTAAGTTCGACCGTCTTCGTAACGCCACGAAACTGGCAATTGGACGTCACTCACTTCCGGTACACCGTATTTTGGATATTATTAGGTAAATTTCACGCGACTCTTCAAAGAGAGATTTTTCTTTAAATGTTCTTTGATTTTCGCAATGCTTCTTACACGCCCCTTTATAGTCTTCTTATTTTTTTTTCTTTTTTTTTTACAATATATATGTCAGAATATATCTTCATTCAGATATTTATAAAATATATCTTTTCATGATCTTCATTGAATTTGTTACACGTATTAATTGTATTAATTACTTACATTATTTTTATCTTGTTTGATTGATACACTTGAATTATATAAAATTTATTTTGGTTTTTCTTTACAATTTTTATTATTACTTTTTTGTAAAACAAAAAAACAAAT
Organism: Melipona bicolor; assembly: GCA_030673865.1. Classification (NCBI taxonomy): domain Eukaryota; kingdom Metazoa; phylum Arthropoda; class Insecta; order Hymenoptera; family Apidae; genus Melipona; species Melipona bicolor. Next base: position 1,743,640 of record JAHYIQ010000029.1, read on the forward strand.
ATTTTACGTGTTTTACCAAGTTTCGTATCTATTGGACAGGTCTGTTTTACATGTCACTGACTTATTTTATAACGAATGTGAAGAATATTTTATTGAGAAATGTTTGAACGTGTCGAAGAGAGCAATTTTTTCATAATTTTGAGGAATTGCGCACTCGAAGCTTTAATAAAACTTGAAATACCCTTGAATTTCAATTTGACGTTGATTAAATCTGTACTTGAAGGTTGATCTTGAATTTTCGCAGTATTTAGTTGAAAAATATGTATTTTTATTTTTAGGTAAGTCCCACCTGCTCGACTCTCTTTGGTTTTTTAGTTTGGTAAGTCATTTCACAGTTATATTTTTTGGGATCACTGAATGTTTATCATTGCATAGATAAATTGTTAACGCTCTGTGTTAACGCTCGTGTTAAGAAACCAAATTTTGTTGGATTGTAATCAGAAATCTCTGCCAAATAGAACGAGATCGAAAAGAACATCGGAACTCGCGTAAAGATATACAATAATAAAATCATTATGAAAGTCATGTAATCGTAAAAAAATTACCGACTCATTTCGATCGTGTACAATATAAATGCGAGTGAAACTATCTGGAAACGTAGTGCATGCACTTACTTAAAAAGTATCCCTTAATGTAAGAAATTACGCAATCTTTTTGAAAAATACGAAAATTACTGATAAATGATTTTAGCATAGCGTGAAGGGAAGTATAATACGTAAAACCTTAGCTTTGAACGATGGCTCTTGACTTGTGAAAAATTTCTGAAATTGACCTTTTCGGGCCGAATGGCTGCGGCTGAGGGTGAACGACCTCGAAACAACCCCCGTTCGATCGAACGTGAAATCTGTCGGCGCGCAAAAAGGACGGCTAGAGAATTCGCGGTTATTGCTCGCTGTCAGTGACAAGGCTGATTCGTTCGTATTACTTAAATCGCGATGCCTTCCCACACACGCGGGTTCCTGATCGGCGTGGCAGAGCGAGGCGAAGCGAGGCGAGGCGAGGCGAGGCGAGGCGAACGAATGGACAGGACGAGCGTACAAGTAGACAGATTCAGTGAGCGAGCGATGCCATGCCAAGGCGAACCCAAGCCGCCCCTGTAATCACAATTGAAGGCTATTTTCTCACCGCTCTGATGATGCACTCTGATGATGCCTACCTCTCGCATATAACCTCATAGGATCATCTCCATGGCTGAGCATAGAGAAAGAAAGAAAAGACGAGAAGATAAAGAGAAAGAGAGAGAGAGAGAGAGAGAGAGAGAGACGAAAAGAAAGATAGACCGGAGAGACGAGTTTAGTGTTTGCAACGGAGCATCATCGTGCACATAGATGACCACGAACGGGTGTGTGCGTTCACGTGTGGTGGTTGCGAGCAGAAAATAAGTATAGAAGATGATGGACGCTCTCTCCGAGTAATTCCCTCTAATAATTGAAATGTGCCCGCCAGACCGCTTGCCCGGGCCCAGTTTGCGGTGTATGCGTATGGGTTGATACATAATTGCGCGCACTATCAAGTCCAAAACCAATTTCGATTTCGTCCCCCGTGCAAAAAGAGCAGAGGATGCGAGGCGCTCCGCTCCGCCTCCGCCGTTTCCGTCCTCGCTTTTGCTCCTCCGCCGGCTACGAGGCTGCGAGGATAGGGAAAAGGATGGGATCACGTGATCCTGACGACTGGTGGACACCTCTTTGAATTCGTTTCGTTGCTCTTTACCATTTCAAACGTCTAGAAATTTATGAATTTGTAAAAAGTTTACGGAGAATAATTCGTTAAACATTCGACCTCTTGCGTTGTGATTTCTTCAGTTTTCCAACTGAATTTGTCCCCTTACTGGTGTCAAATTGACACAACAGCAAGAAACTATTATAAATAATTGAATTTACAAAGTCTCTTATCGGCAGTGAATGGAATGAATTTCTATTCAATCGCGTATGATTTTCACACAAATCTTACTTTCACATTTTACATCGTGTTATTATCTTCTCTAGTTTCGTCTAACGGTACAATCATTTATTTTGTATTTGTGATCAAAGATAGCTACACGCATTTGAAATGGTGATACGCAGATTGAACGCATAATAATAATTCGATACGTACTCGGAAAACGAATATTATCTTCAACTTTGACGAGGCATTTTATTGTCAAAAATGTCAAAAATGTACGTGTTGATAACAGATCCTCGTGCATCCTCGTGCTACAGGATAATATAGCATTATTTATATAAGGAAAATTGACACATTAATAAATCCTACATTCCACAATTGTAATATAACTACATTTAGAAATTATGAACATCATTGTCAGATGTAACTATAATTTTTGAGCAATTTTGTAAATCTTCTTCGTCAGATTGATGCGAGATATTTCTAACTATACTACATATAATATAGCTATATGCAATTAATATGACTACGTATAATTATAATTGAAGTCATGACTACGTATAATTATAATTGAAGTCATATTATTATTAGATATAACTACAATAATTTTTGAGTAATTTTATAAATCTTTGTTAGATTGATATGATTTGTCATGTTTTTAATATTAGAGGAATGGTGAAAATTATCAATTCGTAATTTTAATAGAAATTTTATGCATTTGGAATAATGCATTTTTAGACATTTTAATGATTTTAATTATTTTCTAAAATAAAAATATGTAAATAAGAATTTGTGCGAAAATTTTTTAAATAGTCGAAGCTAAATTTAATAACAAATAAACAACAAAAGCGTTCTTAAAAATGTTCTTTATTCTAATAATATTATAAACTTTTTCCTTGTTTTTTTGCACTTTCATTCTTCTATTCTATTTTACACTTTAAAGCAAATATTCGTAAGAATACTATCTCAATACCAATCTGAATGTATTATCAGTCGATGCGTTGATAACGACTTGTCTTTTCTCTTTGTCTTTCACATAAAATTAAAGATAACCCTTTACGCTATAATTGTTTTCTTAACTTGCTCTCGGCCAACTCTGACTTAATTTTTTACTAATTTTCCACGAATTTTCTTTAATTTGTTTTATTATACGACTTTATGAAATGTCACGTTGGAGTTTTAAAGAAAAGTAGTTTTGTGATGCCAGTAAGTGACTTGATAGTGCAAAGGGATAAAATATCTCCTAAACTAATAGTTTTCTAGACATACATACTTTTCTGTAGAAAATAAAAAGCTGCATCGATTTGTGCATTAGAAGATTCCATTTAAAATTTAAAAAATTTAAATGATCAGAATCATTCAAACATTTCTCCTTGCGAATAATAATAATAATGATGTAAATCAGGGTGAAAGCGTATGCCTTTTACATGCTACTTTCTTTTCTATCATTTTTATTGCAATGTTCTATATATCAAACCTACATACGCCAGAATGATTATGATTTGTAAAAAGTATACAATATAAAATCTCCGTAATATTTTTTGAAAATTTTCACTTTGCATTGACGTTTCTTATATTCGTGTTTCGTATCATCCCTCTATCAGTCTTCTAGACTAAAGTACTACTAGTAGACGACAGTTTAGAAAAATGCTTGATGTTGAAAGTTATTAATTAAAAACACTAACAAACAAAACGTTTTTTAAACTCATGTTGTCAGTTTGACAGGTATGATGGAAACAAATTTTTGAAATATCTTCGATTCGATATCTATTTTCAGCCTAACTCGACTTCGATCTTTGAACAAACCTCCAAACAAACTTCCGAAAAAGAATCTCGATCCTAACAAAACATAAAAGTGACGAAGTTGGAAATTTATGTACCAAACTCTTTCTCCCTCGTTCCTCAATAATAATGTCGCCAAATGTTCACGCGTGACCCAGTGGCCGGCTACATTTTATCCGAGCGTCCAGATTTGTCGCTCGAGAAAGAGAAGAGAAAAAGAGAGAAAGAGAAAGAGAGAGAGAGAGAGAGAGAGAGAGAGAGAGAGAACAAGAGCGAGCAGCACTGGAAAAGAAAATAGTCCGAATCCGAGAGCGAAGGAAGCAGCTGGCGCTGTCTTGTCGGAGGCATTAATCATCGAAGTATCTAAATGACGGGATTCCGATGTATTACCATATAAATGACATCATATTTCTGGTCAGGTTTCCCCAGTTTGTCGGGTCGCCCCCGCGTGATGTATGGACGACGGCATATTGGCGGGGCCATCCACCCACTACGTCACCCCTATCGGCTCTTGGACTCTTACACTATCGTCTTTCCTATCGTACAAACGTTGTCCAACCTTCACCCTGTCGCCTAACCTCGTGCTCTTCCTCCGTGTCTTCGATATATTGCGCGACCGCCTCGATTAGAACGTCCTTCTCGTTATTATGTACGCGTCGTTCATTGACTGGAACATGATGAGGTATGGTAGTTTCAAATGGGGTATCTGGATGATCGAGGGTCCGACCAATGATGATTGATTTTGGAAGTTGTGTTGGAAGTCTAATTAACTCGTCTCTTGGAACAAAAACATATCCTGTACGTATAAAGATTTTCCGGTTTTCTTATTATTAAAGCTAATACTTTTTATTTATAAAAGTTTGGATTTTTTAATGTGAAGACTGAATACATTTACTTTTTTTATTGTATTCGACGCTTTTTTCATATTTTTTCTTGTGAACTTCTTATTGCATATTGTAGCAGTTGTTCTTCAACAAAACAAGCGATTTTATCATATTTGTTTATTTTAAATTTTATTTTTGATATCTTTTTAACATTAATAAGTAAAAATTTATAAGAGACTAATCTGTTTATCATTTTTATTTTCAATCCTCAAGTAGTATGATCATCACAGATGTTAGAAACATTTAAGGCATTTAATTTCACTTTGTATTTTATATTCTCCTGATAGAGATGGATTTTTATGCATTTATAGAAAATTTGGAGATTCAAAAATGCACACAATGCACACGTAAGATATTCAAAGTATTGTGACATTTTTTATAACATTCAGTAGGTAAATTAATTTTCTACCTAGGCTCCAATTTTTCAATTATCTTTCTAAAAATATAAAATTTTACGAGTTGCACGAGAATGAAATCTTGCAATGAAATTACAAAATTAAGTAAAATTAAGTAAAACCTAAATTTTGATAGCTTCTACAACAGTACCAAATGACACCAATAGGGATTAAAGCCACGACGTTGAAAATAAAACCCGATAAAACTCACTTTGATGAAAATTGCAAATAAAATATCACGTTAACGCCACGTTGGTCCTCAATTTAATCAACCTCGTTCAACCACGTACAACCTAAATGGAAATCCCTACACGTCGATCAAGCATCAACCAATTCGGAATCGGAAGACACCATTGAATTAGATTCCGTCCGAAGTTCTCGAACCTCGACTGACACCGCCATGAGCTTAATTGACAGGAATGACGAGACTCTCTCTCTCTCTTTCTCTCTCTTGTCGATCATCCTGCAACAGTTACTACGGTTTGTCGTTTGGTCCCAACCTTCTCGTCATCTTGTTCCTCGCCACCCTCCCAAACTCTTAAGACTCACCCTCCATTGGTCACCCTTGAGTTACTCGATTCGTACCTTGCATTATATGCCAGCTCCTCATTGGTATTCCAGGAAGATCGCGGTCTCGCGGCGCTTTGCGAAAAAATTCGAAGTTAATAAGAAAAGCCGGATGGCTTTCGCTGCGCCTCGACCCGCCCCTCGTCGACGAAGGTTCCTCGCGACATCCACCAGGATTTTTCTAACGCTTCCACGAACCTGCGAAATCCTAGGGATTTGTTGCTATTTCCTTTTTAGCGAAAGAGGATCGATGCTCGTTGATGTCGAGGTTGGTTGAAGCACTTGTGAGATTAAACGAAGAGAATGTTTGACTTTCGTTTCGTTTAACTATTGTGGTAAAATTTTAGTGGAATTTTATACATGGGTTCTTGAAGAATTGAATTCTGGAGAGATTCCTTTGTAAGTGTGTATCATGAAGTTTTACCTAATCTTCGTGTTCAAATTGCTCTGATCAAGAAAGATTTTCCATGCAGTCGTAGAATTAATAATTAAGGGAATCTAGAATAGAAGCAATCTGTAAATGTCTTATAGATATCTCGATCGAATTTTATTACAAGGAAAAGAGAAATAATTGTGGTATTTAATTTAACATAGATAACTATAGTGTATATTTAAAAACAATACAAGTCCAGTGATTTTATTTTAATTCGCGAGTAAAGTTTAATCGTGATATACCAATATGAGCCAAGTCTATCTTAGTACAGTTGCATTTAAACTGAAACAGCAGTATAAAAGCAACGATATTAACGACACATAAAAACTAAACTCTCAAAATTGATTGTTAGACGTGTTTTATTTTTCAATATTGTGATATACGTTACGATATAAATTAATTAATATAATTATATTAACTACCGCACGTTTCAAAAATAGTAATAAAACGGGACTGCCTTTCTATTACCTTTCTAGCATCAGCTCCTTCAATTCTCTCACCTTGTTCCAGAGCTAGTAAGACAAATTAATGTCTAGCAACAACAAATTACAAAAGAGAACAGTATCTCGCAGCGTTTAGTCGATCAAACGTTCACGGCCATCATCTTGAGGCGTAAGAAAAAAAGTCACGATGCAGACCCATCAGGCCCATTACGGGGGACGGATGAAGGAGTTTGAGAAAAAAAAGTGTCACGCGACGTTTGAACGTTATCGTGGGCATCGAAAGGCTCGAGAACGGTGAGAAACGACAGTGGCGAAGTTAGCGGGTAATTGTGCGGTTAGGAACCCCCTTGCGGCGTAATGAAGGAGTCGTCAACGAGGCCTATCTGCACTCAATTAGCGTGATTACATGTTCCCTCCTCCCATCGTCAGGAATATCCCGTCGCGACATCATCCACCACGGCCCCGTCAGGGGTGTAATTGCGCGACACTTCCGAGATTGAGCTTTTACGAAAGCTACCGTTCGCTAAAATCCTTCTTGCCGGATGGCTGACACGATCCGCTCGAGTTAAACGCACCTGAAGACGATATTTAAGGGAGGATGCGTTTAATGCGCGGCGTAGATAATTTGGCGTGACGCGTCTTCGCAGTTGGGACAAAACGGGTTGCTTATGAATTGGGTTTGTGTTGTATACAGGTGTCCTGGTATCGAAGGAAGCGATTCTACGTGAAAAGGTATTTCAAGAACGAAGAATAAAAGGGTTTGAGTATGTTTTACGTGTATTTCATTGATTTTTGAAGTTTTCGATTGATTTTTGTCAGAAACGAAGCGTCTGGGGAAAAGGTGTATTCTACACTCTTGACTTATGAAAATAAGTTTGAAAGTTTATTGAAATTGAAGCTAAATGAAGAGTTATTTCGTTTAATTTGGAGGAAAAGTTGTATTCTACGCTCTTTTGATTTATGAAAATAAGTTTGAAAGTTTATTGAAATTGATGCTAAATGAAGAGTTATTTCGTTTAATCTGAAGAAAAGTCATTTTCATGTCCGAATATCCATTTAGTTGTAATATTTAGTACGTAATATTTAGTTATAAATTTAAAAATTTAAAAAGTTTAGCTGTAACATGTGTATTTGCGTCGGATGACTCAAGTTTCTTTTATCAGCTTGGGTAATTTTCATAATGGCTATAATGGTAATATCATTTGTACGCAAATATGAAAAACAATATAATTTATATGCATAAGTTATTTTGTAGAATTTGTATACATAAGTGATTTTTTTAAGGAACTTGTGCTAGATTCCTAACTATAATTTCCGACTTTTAAAAACTATTTTTATATTACTAATTTCATAATTCTTTTTTCAAAACTATTTTTAAATTTTTTAAATTGTTGGTTGAAGGGTTGTTAGCATTCTTTTTTGCATTTATCTTTAGTTTTCAAAGTTTAGAAAAAATTACAAATGAGACATCAAGAATATATCGAAATTTAGGTTTAGTACAATTCATTTCTGATAATAAATACATTCGTAATATTAAGAAAGTAAGTAATAACTTTATAATATAACATAAAAGATTTCGTTAGATACTAATATAGAGAAAATTTTGTTTGATTAAAATTATTGTTGCCATATTTCATAATGAACTAAAAATATGTATTATTTTTATTCGATGATTGCCAAAATTTATGCTGTTTTTCAAATTTAGCATATCAAGTTGCATAAATGCATTTGAACAAGGTGCCTTGCATTTACACTGCAGAATTGTCTGCCATCACACGATGGGAATCGGTACTGAAGGATCTAAGCGATGTAGTTCTGTCGATATTGCAGATCCCTAGAAAGATTCAGACACGTAATTTGAAATTTTAATTCGTTTCAAGTGAAACGAAACGTACTTCATTTTTATTTATTATTTTTTAAAACTATTTATTTTGTTCAGTTTGTCTAAACAACAAATTTATTTAACAATAAATTAACTCATCGTTCCTCGAGTATGTTTCTCGTCAGTAAAAAGCATCAATTTAAAAAAAAAATTGTAGTACTTTTGTAATTTAACGGATCATAATTTATAGCTAGATTTCATTAAATAAAAAAATTGATATAAAAATATGTAAATTCACAAGAAAACCAAATTAATGAATTACTCACATAAAAAAAAAAAAGGAATTATACTCACAGTACACGAACATAAAGAACATAAAGAATAGTTTAAAAAATATCGACGCGAAATGGAATGAAATCGAATTCGAGCAAAGTTTCACGAGATTTCACAGGATCGGGCGGGACGTGACGCTGGGAACGTCGGGCCGCGGTTCTAGACGCTTGATTTTCTTAAAAACTCTGGAAAAAATCGATCGATTCCGAAACCATAAACGGTGCGTGCGAAGCCAGCAACCGAAGCGATAAATTGGTGATCCAATGTCGGGTGACGAAGTTACTCGCGGAATGCGCATGAAAAAGTAGTAAACCGTGATGAATCGCTATCAAAGTGTCACGCTGCCTGGGCACGATGCTCTCTCTTCCCTCCGTTTCGCTCCTCCTGTTGCAACTCGTCTCGACGTGCCGCGTTTACAATCGAGTTTTACGTCGAATTCGTATTTCGGATCGCGGTGATTCGTTCCCGAGGCCGCGTAGATGAATTCGTGTAATTAAAAGAAAACGTAAATTAATTTTCTTGGCTTGAGATTGGCTTAGATGTAGCGTTTACGAGCAAATTGATGGTTCCTCGGTGATTAAAGTGTCACGTGTAATTAAGTCTCTGGCTATTCAAAAGGTTGGATCGTATTTAAAAGATAGTCATGGGTTTTTAGGCTGGCAAAAATAATATGAGACACTATTTAAAAAAAAATAATGTTTTGTAAGTATCCTTTTAATATTTTGAAATGATTAAAATAAGATGAATATCGTAGACAAGCAAATTCTAAACGATCAGATGTAGCAATGCTATATAATTGAAATAATGTTCTGTAAAATATACAATGAAATGTACAATAAAACATAAGTATAAGTATAAGACATAAATAACAAATAAAATTTTTATTGTTACATGACAACACAGTTATTATTTTAATTAAAAAACTGAAATGTTAAGTAACACAAACGACGTGATAGAAAATATGCACAAGTGTACATTTATCAATTTTTATACCTATATCGTTTTTCACTTTATTTTTTGACTTTTTTAAATCATCCTGGCACGCATTGTATGTGCAATATTAATATTCAATACAGCGTTTACATCATTCTTCGTGGAGAAAGAGCAATTTGCAATCCCTGCGTTTGAATCGTTTACCATTAATTTATATTTGCAAAGATGTCACAGTCTTCCCACGTGTTTTAATTGTGCAACAATCCGAAGATTAAAAAAAAAAAGGGAACATGATCGCAAAATAAGAGAGTTGCCAAACGTTTCGGCGCAGTGTCACGGAATACGTTAATTCGACGACACACGTTTCTGATATTAATGCGATACGCAGCAGGGGTGGCGACGTATTTATGACTATTTCTTACCTAACGCCCCACGCTTCATTAAGATCTTCGTAAATCCTGTTAGCAGTCGACAGACGCGCAATATAAGCTATATTTGCTCGGCTAGGTCCGGCATATGATTCCGGAATTAGCGGAACAATGTAATAAATGATTGTGGATAATTCGCGGAACGACACGCTCGTGTAGGTCTCTATTCGTCTAGTTTTATTATCTTTCTTAGTAGCATGATCTTTCTTGGTAAATATCACGTAAACGTGACATAAAATGCTGCACACAATATATAGGTATTACTGTAATCAACATAGTATAAGAAATGAAAAATAATCTCGCTGTAATTTTTGTCTACGCTTGAATAAAAAAAAAAATAAATTCAATTCGAAAAGATAAATTTTTCATGCACGCTCGTGTTGAAAATTTTGGAGCTTGCGTTCGAGTTTTGGAAGGAAGCTTCTTTAAATAAATATATGTTTTATTAATGATATTACTGTTTTAGAGTATTGAAAATTATTTCTTTGCATTAAAAAAGGAAACACAAAAATTAAAAAAAAAGGCCCAGAAACAGCTGTTCTGACTAGGAAATGAAGATGACTTTTTTGCAATAAAATTTTATCGATATGCAAAGATTTGAATCGATAGAAAACAAATTACAGGCGCTATTGCTCAGTACCAGACAACGCCACTCCTACTCGAGGTCTATCCTACACCCCTTACGAATCACGTGACCCAAATCAACCAATCGCTAATTTTCGTTGCATTAACGTTGCACCTGAAGTGGCCCGATTTTCTGGGTTACCCCCGTTAAAATCACTTTCAGTGATAAAATTAGTCAATATTGAAACGAATGTCAGTACAACGTACATTATTACACTCGAACAAAACATAAATTCTATCTTACCAGTACCACCCCAGCAACACCGTCGTATTATAATACGCACGTGAACCCACCGGAAGAGAAAATTTCACATCCATTCGAACCTGTATTTATGCGTTCATAAATATTCGCCGAGTCTAAAACGAAAGTACACGAAAGCGCGACGCTCCCCGCGGGAAGATATCGGCTGGAAAACGCGAAACGGGTCGTTTTAAGATTGTTACTGGCAGGATCAGAGCGTGGAGGGTATCCCCTGGCGTGTTACATTGGTCGAGCAGTTTAAAAAGCCATTTCACGGCGGTCGGGGGTGCATCTGTTTTGAAAATCTCACGATTTTAAAGAGACACGGGACAGGCCTCGGGGGAGGACTTGTCAGTCGTTTAAGGGTTCGCGTAACCCCACCCCCTCCCCCTAACTTCACCCCAGAAATCATTGGTTTTACAATAAGCTTGTACATGTCTGTGTGTGTGTGTGTGTGTGTGTGTGTGTGTGTGTGTGTGTGTGTGTGTGTGTGTGTGTGTGTGTGTGTGTGTGTGTGTGTGTGTGTGTGTGTGTGTGTGTGTGTGTGTTTGTACGGAGACACGAAATGCCAGAAACAAAGTTCTCGTTGCACGCGAGAATCTTCTTTCCGTGCTCGAATCGAGGGTAATTGAGGCAGAAGTCGGAATTCAGGGGAGTCGAATGGGGAATCGTTTTGACGGGGTAAGAAATCCGCGCGGTGTGAATCCAATAGAAAATGTTTTTTTTTTTCGAATTTCTCGTAATTTTAATCGACAACAGAGAACTCGATAACGGGATAATTGTTCGATAATTCGTTCGTTAATAAAATTTTGTTGAAATTTCTTACAAATTCAGGGGACATTTTTGTTAAAAATTTCAGGACTGTGAGTGAAATAAAATAACTTTTGTAATATTTCATTTTAGTAATTTATATTTCCTCCGCGTAATTTATCAGTTAAAGACATTGACATTGACGAAATTTACCAATTGCAAGCTGCAGATTGTAGATTTCTCGTTTACGGTTTTATAATTACATAATATAAGCCTAACTATGATGCATAGTTTTTGAAATTTCTTGTAACTTTAATGGAGATTATAAAGAGTTCTAAAGAATCCTTTTGCATAATTATTTACTAACTAACAATATTGAGGAATTCACAAGTTGCAAGTTGTAGACTCTCTTTTAATTACAATTTTATAATTATAATAGATCTACAAATAAGAAAATCAAATTGAAGTTTCTTGCTGTTGGAGTTGTAATTTGATAAAAAATTCCAGCAATGTTTTGTGCACAATAATTTATGTACCAGTTAATAAGATTAATAATAAGTTGGAAATTTCTCTTTTACGTCAAACATTAAGTAATCAAACTAACCTATAATTTAGAAAATTTACTTGATAAATTTCGTTTGTTTTATTTACATACCCGTTGCTCTCGAGCGAAAGAATTTATTAATACGAATAATTTCTAACATTTAACTTAAACTTTAATCTCGCTAATAATATGGTTTGATCGTGGAAAAACGGGGAATATTCTGTATTTTATTTGTTACAGTTTGATGCAATTTAATGGGCAAATTAATGTATTTAAACATCATCTATGGTAAAAGAAGAATTCTATTAAGAATTTTTTGAAATTCGAAAAACTTGAAAGAAATTAAAACAATTTGCAAGGTTAGTGAATCCAATATAACATTTTTTTTTTATCGAAACAAAATTAAATTTTAACGCTTTAAAGGGGCTTTAGCACGAAACTGAAATAAGAAAAAAATAAAAGTATCGGATCGAAAATAATCTATGTACAGCAGGATTATTTTTAGCACGCTTTGAGCGATCTATTCTTAAAGATAAGAAACAAAAATGAAACGTTGAAATGAGGAAGTGTCTCAAAAAAATGAGAAAAATTTCTGAATATGATATTTTCTACCGGGTGACCGTTTCGTGCCTGGAACGGGCGATTTCAGGCTGCTTCGAGGCAAGTTCTCAAATTCGTGACGAAATCATTCAGCTTCTGCTCGTTCTTAAAATTCATCGGGTCGTTACACTTTCTGTTCTTTGAAACTTCCTATCCCGCTTCATCCGTTGCCTGTCATAAATCCACTTTCGATTATGTTATCTAATGGGAGTATTATGCGGCGTGATTGCTGGCTTTAAAGCGACGTTGGGGTGGACTCGATGTCTTGTAAGAATCATGTATCCATTATGGTGTAATTAAGTGGGCAGGGGAAACGAGAAGGGTGAAGGGAAAGATACTCGAAGGACAAACATTTTTCTCATGTTATATTTAGACTTTCGGTCAACGTACTTTTAGAAAGAAATTAATACGGAAATGTTTATCAAAGATAGTATAATATACAATAATATCATGCTCTAAATAAGCCGAGTTATGCAGAAGGCTATGCATCTCTCAATGATCTAAAACTGAGTAAATTTATTCTGAAGATTTTAATTTAAAAAAACAAAAATGGTTTTATTTCTTACTTTAGCTTTGTGATATTTTTCATTGACTTGTTTAATAATAAATACAATAGTATGGACAGCAGAGTGTAGATTATAGTAATAAATAAGTCTAAAATGAAGTAGCTAATTTTAACAATGTATACTGCAAGAATTGTTTCGCAAGTTTTGTAAGTTCTTGCAAAATAAATTCTTCGCGCAAAATTAGTAGGTACGTAATTAATTAAAATCTGGTTTAGTTTAATTAATTTTTTATCACTTTGAGGCTTGACAGATCTTTCCACAACTTGGTTCGATTAATGACAAAAAAATCTGCTATCCTCTAAAATTTAAATATTTTTAAATTGTATGTACGAAAAAATTGAATACTAATATTATCTAACGTATTATCTAATTCAACCCTCGATTCACGTGGATTATTCGTTCTATGTGGTTTTTCTGGAAATTATGTAAAAAGAGTTCGCCAGTATGAAAAAAAGTAAAGCGAAAAATCGGTACACGTTATTGTAACACAAAATACATGTACATTTAAAGAAGAAAAGTATAATAATAATAATAAAAACTCAGAAATACTCGTTGTCAGTCTTGGTTAATCCAAAACAATCAATCCAAACCAAGGAAAGATCAGAATGATGTGACTGATATATAATTAAATAAGAATAACATATATATCTCGTAATCACATACAATGAGAGATTACTTGTTGTATAAATCAAGCAATTTATGGATTTAGATATATTTGAATTTATTATTATAATTATTATTACATGTATTAATATGTGCTTTTAGTATGATATATTTCACATTGTACTCTAATAGTACAAATTGTTAATGATACGCTGTACATAGAAATTCATTATGAATGCATAATCACAGTAATTCTCCTTACCTAATACCATCCTAAACCTGCTGTGCATACCAATCTTCAATTAAACTAAACCAAACTACACCAAATTCTCCAATTAACCCTCTATCGATTCATAAAATATTCATGCACCAAATTCTCGGATAAACAATTTCCAACCTCCTGTCGATTTGCAAAAACATCATAAACCTTCGATTTCCCGCCATTCTCTTGTAACTTTCGAAGCCAAGATCAAATTCATCGCCATCCGCGACAGCGTGACGCGTCGATAAATCTCTCTCCGCTAACGCTCATCGGTGATCGATCGAATCTGCTTGACTGACCGGTAATGCCAAATAAAGGGGTAATGGTATACTAAATAATGCATACGCCCTGTCCCACCCCGTCATTAATAACCAAGACAAATCGCGGACTGCGTAACACGTTGCACAATCCTGGTATGCATTCTGCTCGTTACGCCTTCGAACAGTGTACACACTTTATTGGGCAAGTCTCATTCACCGATTCGACGGGTTTCATCGGTGTGCGAGCGCGATTGTTACGATCGCGAGTGTTCGTTGTCTTTCTTCGTTTCCCGCTCCTCCAAGCTCCTTCGTTCACGATTCTCTTCTTCTTCTGTGCCGTCTTCTTCTTCTTCTTCTTCTTCTTCTTTCACCTGTCTGCTATCGCTCCCCCTTTCCGGTCAATCGAAGCCAACCGTACGTGTCGTACATTTATGTACTACTAATTTTCAGTTATTTTTACCTGAACAGCTTATATCGGCGAGGGATTGGGTGCCGAGGGATCGTGGCTGTTGAACTTGGACTCGAGAGTGATCTTGCATTGACATTTCTTGATTTATGGAATTATATATATATATATATATATGTAAATTAATAAAAAATTATATAAATAATATATCATAATATATTTAATATATTATAAATATGTACATTAAATATAATATATATAAATAAATATATTAAATATATATATATTTATATCATAATATACTATAATATTATATATATATATATATATATATCAATCCAAAATCACTTTCGAGTCCAAGTTCAACAGCCATGATCCCTCAGCACCCAATCCCTCGCCAATATAAGCTGTTCAGATAAAAATAATATATATATAACATATAAAAACATATAAATATAATTACATATAATGTATATGTAATTATATTTACATTTTTTTATACGTTATTTGTTACATAATTATATTTTTTTTTTTTAGAGGCGAATGATTGATGGATGAATGTTGAACATTGTGATTATTCTTGATTTTGGTATTTGAGTATTTTAATGAACATTGAATATTGAAAATTGTTTTTAATTTGGATGTCATTATTTTAATTTTGATTCTTTTTTTAATGAATATTGAATATTGGCAGAGTTTTTAAAATGTGGAAATCATTATTGATGAATATAGAATATACGGTCTCTTTTAGTTTTAATTTTTTCTTTTAATAAATGTTAAATATTGAAAACTTAATATTGGATATTTTTATTAATTAAAATTGAGAAAACTTTTGGTTTGAATTTTTTTTCTTTTTTTTTTCTTTGAATACCAAATATCGGAGTTCTCTTTAATTTGAACATCTTTATTAATGAATGGTAATTTTTTTTAAAAAAAGAATTGTTAGGAAAGAACATTAAAATTACGAGATACTGAAGAATTGCAGAATAATTTAACTCCCGTGGGAAAATTGTTTTATGAACAATGATCGTAGAATAATAAATATTCTTTCATCAATTTGAAAAATTTCTTTGTAACTATTATAAATGATAACACATTAGTTGTGAAATGATACAAATAATATCGTATTAGTTATATTATAGAAACACATACATACCATACATATATCTATCATAATCAAGAAATAACTAAAATAAATCGTGCAACAATTCGAAATGATACTTATATAAAAAAGTCCTCGAATCTCAAAATTTAAAGAAAAAGAAAAGAAGAAAGAAAAAATAGTATCCGAATATTAAAAAAATCGTTTAAAAAAAAATCACCAACGTCTTAAAAAAATTAAAAAAAGAAAATAAACAAAGAAACGAACGCAAGAATTGTGCAAAGTTTCTAAAGGGACTTATCTTCAAAATGACGAAAGGCTCGCAGAAAGGTAATTGAAAAAAGCAATGAGACAAAGAATCATGGCACGGAGGTTTCCCTCGGTTCACTTAATTAAATGCGTATGTAGATGTTCGTGGAACATGTAAGGGAGAAGTAATGCTTATACGTGGATTGAGATTAGCTTGAAGAATTATGAAGCGAGTTAAATCAACTGTGAGATTAGATCGGTAGGTACTGTTATCTACCGCGCTCCCCGTCGGTCCCTCCAGTTATTTGCTACATTAAGATAAGAATTCTCTGGCTAACGTCGAATTTGCAACTGACTTACAAGTGCACCAACAAGACACAGCTAAAAGTAGAGGAGGAGAGGCAGAGGATAGAGAAATATACGGGGATAAATACGTAAATTACGGCCAAGTTTCCATAGGTTTTCGATAAACATGTGCGCTCTTTTATCTCATAAATAAATCTTAAACAGGTTCCGATAAATGCGTGTGCGCGTTACGTGGGAGCGTTTATTTGCACGAGTTTGAATCAAATTTGACATCGAGCGATCGTTTAAAGTAATAGAGATTGCAGAAAATTTGTGGGATAATCTGTGTTTTTTGTTGGGGAAAAGTAAGCATTGAAAACATGCACTAGATTTTAATATGTATCATGTACACGTTGCGTATATTTTGCATACCGATAACGTGCGATATAATATTATCGCGCGTTATATGTGCATATGTTGAATAAAAGTTAGTTCTGGTTAAATTACATAATATTATATGATGGATAAGACGAGATATAATGATAAGAAAAAAGTTTTAACGATAAGAAAAATTATTTAATTTGTGTTTATAAATTGATAAATGTATTTAGAAAATTTTACTACAAATACTCTTATTTTATTCTTTTCTATTTCCTCGTTTCATAAATTTATTTATAAAATAAATTGTATTATATAATTATCTTAAGTTATAATTACAATTAAATTCATCTATTACAAAATACATGTATATAATGAATTATTTTCTAATTGTAACAAGTGAAAAAAAATGAAAAGCCAATTCTGTTTGAAATATAGAAGAAATTGATAAAAATTTTAAAACTTGCAATGTTCGTTAAGAAGAGATTCCAAAAAAACCACGAAAACTTCACGGAAGTTTAATTGCATACTACACGTGTTTTTGCGTATGGCTCGAGATATCAAAATTCTGAATGAAAAAGAGAAGATGAAAATGAGAGTTGACGAATTTTATCCGAGGGGTGAACATTATTGTACATAACGCTGTTTTATCTGGTTTATCGCGTTTGTCCCTCGTGGCGACCACGAATAACTCAGAAAATTCAACCCCTTTCTTTCTGAGGACAAATTTCAAAAATTTAAGACACAACCTTAAATGATATATATATATATATATTTAATAATAATTGAAGAATTAAGAAACGATCTTTAATATTCTCTAATGCATTTAAAAAATATAAAAAAAATATAGAGAAACTCCTTTCTAACAGTACAAATCACAATGAAAAAGAAAAAAAAGATTCATCTCTCAAACGTTTTTCATTGATCTATTAACAATCGAATAATAGTTTGTCATAACGTTATAAATATTTCAACTTCTCTAATTTTCATAAAAATTTAGGATCTACTTGATTCGTCCATCAAAAAAGCTAATTCTCAGTTTCACAACATGAATGCACAATTAATGTGTAATTCCTATTTCCAATTACTTCTATAAGTTTGTCTATTTCAAGATGATGACATAAACAGTTTTACCATAAATTTAAAAAAGAATGTTTATAAAATCATTATTTTCTTTTATGGAGATTTTATCAATGTTCAAACAACGAAGATAAAAACTTAATTAAATTCCCGCTGGTAGTTACAATGTTGAAAAGGGAAATTCGATAATGTCGAGTTGAATGAGAAAAAATTTCAAGTAAACGTAAGTTGAATTAAAAAATAAAATGATGCATTAATGCAACGTTGGTCTTTAACAAGTTAACGCGTTGTATATGAGTTTTATGAATATTTTAGAGCAATTCTCAAGTGACCAATTAAGTAAATTCATAAAATTGAAACTAAACTCGACTCTCTCCTTTTTCAAAAAGAAAAATCGTCGCGCTTCACACCAGATTCATATTTTCTTTCTCTTTCACGCATTTCTTCACACTACAGGCCATCCGTTATAATTAAATGCAACTAAAAAAGTATAACAACTACAGGCTATAACTTGACAAAGACTTGCAATGCTACGATAATAACTGCGAGATGAGAGAAATGCGCTTCTGTTCTATTCGATCGAAGCACAGTGTTTCGTAAAAATTAAACATACCGCGAGTGTCGTCATAGGCGAGAAACATGCAAATTTCACCCGTTCGCTCAGTTGACTCACTCGTTTAAATCGGTATCTATTGTTTTGGATTCCAAACGAAAACGAAATCGAAACGCGAGATCGATCGACCGGGTCGAATTACGATTGGACGGATGGTTGGTCCTTAGTTATTCGAAAAAGGGAGGAAGCCGTTTTGGGGTCGATTCGCGTCGAGGGAGAAAGGGCTGGCCGGCAGGGCGTCCGAGTGTAAAGGTATTCGAAACGCAAGCGGAACGCTCCACGGGTCCACGGCGCTTGAAACGGCGCGCACGAAAAATCCCCCAAGGGGTGCTTGGCGTAGACGCGGAAGGACCCTTCCGGCTTCTTCTCCGAGATCGCTGCCTGCGACACCTCATTTCCTTATCTTTAACAGGCCGTTACGTTTCCGTGCCTTGCTTCTCGATACTCTTCCTTTTTCTCTTTTTTCTTTTCATCTGTCAGACTGCTGGGAAACCCGCTACTTCTTCGACAAGAGAATATTATCTCGCGTCACGCGGGTAAAAGGGTAAAATTTCTGTGCAGAGAGTTTTCAATTTCGTGCAAGTTGGGATAAATGGAGACTTAGTTTCGGATGTGCTGCGTCTTGTCGAGCAATCTTTTTGTTCGTCCCTTCTTTCCGAATGGAGAATTGGTTTCCTTTTATTTGGCCACTTGCGCTGGCCAACTGATTGCGGACCGTAACGAGTGACCAAACCGTATACAATAATTCGCTACAATAGTCGCTTTCTTTTTGAACTCGTCGATATAATATCATTATGTGGATAGAAATTATTGAGAAGCAATAAATTTATTATTTGTTTTGTCTCGGTTATACTTAAACTATATATCTAAAACTGAGAAAATATTGCAATTTTAGGACAAAAAATTCTCGACGCAAGCGCAAGAGGTTAAAGACAGAGATATTTGGGGACAATCAAACGGAACAATTGTTTCAAGAATGGTAGATATTAATTTGCACGGGATTATTCAAATTGCACAGCAATTATCTGTAATATGATATATATTAATGTCTTTCTAAATATAATATAGATATAAAATATAGATTCAGAATTAAAGAATGGTTCGTCAGTCAAATAATTGTGCAATGTATTTCACAATTCAATCACTGTATTTCAAACATGACTTAATGACTTAATTGATACAAGATTAAAAGCATTTAAAAATAATTAATTCTCAATAATAATTATAAATACAATACGTAATTAATACAATATGGATTTTCATGTAAAAAATACGGTAAAATATAGATGAATTAATGAAACAATTACATAATACAAAAAGAATAAATTATATTAATGTAATTGTATAATATACATAAATATAATATTGTGTAATTAATATAATAAAACTCCTACTGTATTTGTATCTTCGATATAACAGCACGACACACAGATATAAAATACAAATTTATTTTACAGAGAATGAAAAATTTGAATAAGATGTTACAGCATTAATTCGCATTCGAGACATTGCAGC
The DNA here is from genome assembly GCA_030673865.1 of Melipona bicolor. Lineage (NCBI taxonomy): Eukaryota > Metazoa > Arthropoda > Insecta > Hymenoptera > Apidae > Melipona > Melipona bicolor. The sequence goes on from JAHYIQ010000029.1 coordinate 1,763,619, forward strand.
ATAAGTTGAACAGTATTATTTATAAAAATTGATTGTTAATTTAACAAATCATTCTTTGATATGAATCTACGGATTCAACGTTGTTGGAAGTGCGAGGAAACGAGGAAACGAGTTGCTAAAATGAAACTAATCAGAAAGCGACGATAGTAAATTTTCGCGAATATTACCTTGGTGGAACAATGTTTCATTCGAAGTTTTATCACGATTTCCTTCCTGAAGGAAGCAAAGTTTGATTACGGAGCGTGAAATACAGAATTATAAGCAAGAAATCGCACGGAGGTAAAATTACGTTGGCTGACGTTCGCCGACGTTCGAAACTCGAAGATTATCGCTCTAAAAAAGGAAACTTCAAACAGACAGAATCAGTCGAGATATTCTACTAAATTGTTCTCTGACTTATCTCTAAAATTACACTTCAAAATTGATCATTCTGAAATATATTAACCTATGTATGTCGAAAAACTATTTTAGGAGATATTTTGACTTTAATTTTATAAAATCTGTCGTGTAAAAGCCGAGAAGACAAGGACAAGGACAGTATTCCAGTATCCATACCGTTCTTGTCTTTCACGCGTAGATTTTATAAAATCAACCCTCGAATTTTTTCTTTATTAAAGTCCACAGCAACTGTTAAAGTTATTTCTTAAACTATTAATTTTTCGACGTAAATAGATCGATACTTTTTTTTATAGGGAATAACCTGCGTGTTGATTGATGTAATTCCATCTAAAAAAAAAAAAAGTAGTACCTTCGTATTTTTTTCACTTTCACTTATCCATCTAAAAGCAAACTACAATAAATTATAAATTATTGCTTCCTCGAACACGCTGCATATACATATTTTTAACCAGTCAAATCAAAGCGTAAGGAAACAATACACAGTGAGACGAAAAAATTGTACGTGTATGTTTCCATTTCTTTTTTCTTTTTCAACGAGAGAATCGAACGAACGAAAGGAATGACGGAGAGAATTTTAATTTCAAAACCGGTCGTTTGCTACGTTTAATGTCAAATTTGACAAAGACGGCTACCAGGACATACATGCGTATCTCGCGCGAGCAATATGCACGCGGGCCAACAGTATATTTATCATGTAAGCAAGCAATTTAGGGGCGATCATTTTTCACGGACGGCCGTCGACTTTGGATCCCGGGGGTTCCGGCTACCGAGAAGAAAGAGAGGGAGAAAGCGATGCTGGCGTTATTGGCCGCCGGCCGAAGACCAAAACGGACATCACCCTCCCGAAGACCTTCGACCTGACTAATGGTTTTTGCTTTCTGCTCTGTATGAACTCACTCTCTCTCTCTTTCTCTTTCGTTCGATGTATGCTGATGAACCGTCGATACGATAGCTACTCTTCCGCTCTGTCGCGTTACTTCGATAGATAAATGTAACTAAATAGTGGTTGGCCGTCAGTTTGACGTGTATCATTTGGTTGCGAAGATTGGAACGATAAATAAGCTACCGGAGAAAATCGGCAGCGATCAGATTCGGTCATCTGATTTTGGAAAAATTGGACTTCCAACTGATATAACACGGACAGTAAATATTGAAACTATTGTAATTTTGTAAAAAAGGAGTAAATGGGCTCGTTTTAAAGCTCCTACTTTCCAAACGTATCGTTTATTTTGTTTTAAAATGTTTTTACATCGTGTAGCGATAGACAAGTGAAAATGCTATAAATTGTCATAGTAAATGTAAACATTTTTTTTTTTCACGACTGAAACTATTGGATTTGAAGATTGAAGCCTGCCTTTTACAACAAACCTGAAAACTTGCGTGACTTCTTTTCGCCATTTTATTGAGTTCAGACGACGAAAAATCGTTCGATATTCAAAATTACATATAGTCAACAAATTGGCGAAAAAGAAATCACACAGCAAATTGTGATAGCTCATAAAGGGTGGATTTCATTCTTCTAATTTATAGTGTTTTCGAGGAGAAAAATACCACCTGCTGAAAACATCTTGGAATAAAATAAACGACATATTTTAAAAGTAGAGGCTTCAAGCTTTAAAATGAGTCCAAGCTTATTATTCTACGATTTCTTTCTATATTTAATATCCAAACATTAATGGGAATCATTGCATGTCTATTACTCACAGAATCAACTGTAAAATGACAATGACAATGAAAAAATGTCAATAATTTGAGCTGATCTAACTTTGTAAAAACGATTATATAGGCAATTATCCATCTGAAGCTTCTGCTTTGATAGTTTTTTTTTTTTCTGAAAATCATACAAATTCAAACGCGTGTGTAAAAGCATTAAAAAATGTTTTAACGGCTAGATTCAGTATCGTCTTCAATATTAAAATTTTCTTTTAAAATCGCTGTACAATTTTTTCTTCACCATTCATTGATAATAATAAAAATAAAATATTAGGATTTTTTTGAATTTTTGTCGCTTAACCCTAATATTCAGCGTTTAATAAAGTCGTACAACAAAGTTTAAGGAATCGTTGTAAAGGGAAGACTTCGATCTTCGAAATGATAATGGATCTAGTTTCTGCAGACGTTTGAATTTTCAATTTACAGTTTTCAAGAAAAAATCTTCACTTTCCCACTTTTATATGATGGAACGAAAAAAAGATTGACTGTACACATCACTACATCTATCCTGCCCAGTTCAACATCCTTACATTATTACAATATAATTTGTACATTATATATCATTGTATATTACAATATAATAATATAATAACGTAATGTACAATATATAGGGTATAGTTATCATAATCCGAAAGAAGCGACAGGTCCCGAAACAGGAACGGAACCAGCTCGAGTCCCGTTAAAAGCGCTGTCACGCGTGGCAAACCCTCGGGACCTCTCCTCGATAAGCGATTCACCATTTCTCGAACCCCTATCTTTCATCGAGCCAACCGTGTAAAGAGAGCCACGGCGACAACACACGGCCGGACACTGGTATATTTCCTCCGTGCGAAGTTAAAAGGCGAGAGCGAGAGACGATATCTTGGAAATCGAGAATCGTCGCCTCGCCCCGGACGGTTTCAGCGAAATCTACGGCTCGATCTCGATTTTCTTTTTTTTTTCTTTCTCGAGTGAGCGGCACAGGGCGAGCTAACGGTAAACCGTGTCCGGCAATATATTACACCCGTGACTGGGCGCGACGAACCTAAACGTCTCTGTTAGGCGCGACCGAAGATTGGGACAGAGATCCGCTCCCTCCCATCCCTTCTGCGTCCACGTAACGGTACCGTCTGCCACTTCAACCTGTTGTTACCCCCGCGAGAGCTTCCTGAATCTCTCCGACTCTTCAATGGCACCTGCTCGCATAAGTGCCACAAGCTCTTCGAGGTTCGACGCGTGAAAATTGGCTGGCGCATCGAAGAATTTATATTTCTGGACATATCTGGTCGTTACCTGATACGTTTCGGTTTGGGGATGTTATCCTCGTGGATCTTTTCTTCGTGACGTTATCTTCGCGTGCATCGGGGCTGGTGATTAAGTTTTAACGCCGATCAGAGCTGGAGATGAACCACTGGTAGTTTATGTATTTACGTAATTGAAACTTCACTGGCTTAATTTTGAATTGAGTTTTAATTGAGCTTAGAGTGTAGTTTTTATTGCATTTAGGTCGAGAGCGACTGCCTTTATTTAATTTAATTTAATTTTGTTACGTTCGTGGACATTTTTCTATGATCGAGGCTAGTTGGTTAATTTTTAGAAATCGAACATTGATACATTGTTGACTCGTTGCATATCAAAAGTTTATATTCGAGCACACAGAGTTAATTCTAGAAACCGTTTTCAGTGAACTTCGGTTGCCTCGGTTTATTATACGTGTATAGATTAATGAGAGTAATAAAAGTAAAAAACAAAGTTAGAAAGAATTAATCAACTAATCTTATAATCGACTAACCTATATATAGTTTTATCACTGAAAGTGATTTTGGCGGGGATAATCCAGAAAATCGGGCCTCTTCAGGTGCAACGCTGGTGCAACGAAAATTAGCGATTGGTTGATTTGGGTCACGTGATTCGTGAGGGGCGCGAGGTAGACCTCGAATAGGAGTGGCGTTCTCTGGTAATTTGTTTTGTATCGATTCAAATGTTTGCATATCGATAAAATTTTATGGCAAAAAAGTCGTCTTTATTTCCTAGTCAGAACAATTGCTTCTGGGCCTTTCAGTAAGACGAACTGTACTGGGGTACAAGTCGTGCAGTTTTTTCCTATCTTTTTCTCTTTTTCTTGCGTTTTCTATGTAATTGAATATTTTTGGTCTCTTACGAAGATATCTCATTCTTGAATGTTAAAGGGACATATTTTAATATCAGGAAATTGTTAAATAAAACTGTTTGATAATTAGGGGATTGTGGATGTTCATGCATTTATGGAAAAATTTTAAAGTGCGAACATTAAGCAAGATGATCTATGCCGATCAAAATGTAAACACGAATATTTGGTTTTTGGGTTTGTGAATGTGTTTCTTAGAACACACGTGGAGAACTTGAGTAAAAGGAGCACGTGTTATGGATGCGTGATTGGGTTTGGTAATTGGTTTGGTAAAAATTGACGGGACGTTTCGTATTCGTCGTAAATTCTTCTTCTCGAAATCTTATTCGTTAATTTTCATAATTTCAACTGTAGAAAGAACTTGTGTTGCTCTTCTTAATTCACGTGTCACTGTGCTCTCTTCTAATAAATGTTACACATTTTGTCCTGACTAACGACTTGTCATTATAAACAAATGGACATTGATAACCTAAGAAGCGTTTATGTCGCATTATTTCTCGAATTACACCACCCTCTTCTATCAGCGATACGATTTCATTTTAGAAAGATTCCCTACGACAAAAAGCACATCCAATCAATCATCCGCATCTCCCAAAAAAAGGGAAACCATCATCAAATTTCGATAAACACGGCCAACATCAAGCGTCAACGGGCCGACCTGAAAAAAGGAAATCCATCGAAAATAAAAATCGAGAAGAAAAAGAAGAAACGCTGGCAATCGAAATGGCCGAAAACCACGGTCCACCGTGGTGTGCAAAAACCATTGGAGGAGGTGGGGGCTTGGGTTTCTCGGAGGCTGCAATTACACGCAGTCGTTCCCTCGACCACCGTTTCAATTAACCACGACGATACGACGGCGGTGAATGGAAAAACGCCGAGACGTCGGATCGTGTTGGTTACGTTATTTACAATACGACGAGGCGCGAGTGAAAGAACGACGATCGCGAACCACCCGCAAGAACTCGCCGGACTCGTCTATAAGTTCCGTGATATTTTTCAACGACCCGCGACTGCGATTTGCATACCGGAAATGTGACCAGAGGAAAGAAACCTGTCGTCCCACGAGTCGAATCGTTTCATAATACGCACTCGCACGGTTGATCGATTCTAATCGAGTAATATATAACAGTAATTTGATTTAATTGATATAATTTGCTCGATTAACAATATCATTAATAAATTAATATTATATTATTAATAATAATTGATAATACAATAATTTATATATAATATAGTAGTAATACAAATGTCAATAACTGAATGAATAATAATAATATATATAATAAAATTATAATTAATATATAAATTAATATATATGATAATAATATATATAATACATTGTAATAATGCATATATAATATATCCATAATGATAATAATTTGATTTAATTAACTAATAATGTGACTAATAATGATTAAGTTGTTAATAATTTATATGTAGTAGTAATTTATTGTAAAATATATACATAGTAGCATACAAATTTTTGTAACTAAATTCAACAAATATGAAAAACCTATAATACATTGTAATAATTCATATATAATATATCCACAATAATAATAATTTGATTTAATTAAATTGTTAATAATTTATATGTAGTAGTAATTTATTATGATTTATTGTAAAATATATATATAGTAGCATTTACAAATTTTTGTAACTAAATTCAACAAATATGAAAAACCTATAATACATTGTATTAATTCACATATAACACATACATGTTGACAATAACTTGATTTAATTAACTAATAATGTAATTGACAAGTTAAATTATATTAACAATGATTAAGTAACGACAATAATTTATACACAGTAGTAATTTATTACAATATCAGCTATGCACGAATTTTTGAACTTCTTCAAAAGGGGGAAAAATACCACTCACAAATTCCACATCTAGCTATACTTTCTATGCATATTCGCACGAACGATAGATTCTTCCGTAGCATCGTCTACTCGCGAGTCAATCTCGCCAAGCCAATAAGATGACAAATTGACCTGCCAATGTACACACACGTGTTTAGAAAGAAAAGAAGAAGAAAACGAGAGGCAAGATCAGCCGCAGTTGCCCGAGTCTCGAGTAATTTCACACAATGGTCAATCCACTTGACGTTTGATATCTGAGGCGGAGACGAGCGAATGGACACAAAGAATGAATACGAGTGGTAAATAGAGGCGGTCGGCAATGATCTTAATATATAGATGCGAGGCCGTGGCGCAAAGCACCACCGTGCGGTTTGCGGCTGGACGGTCCGATGAGCGATGTAACAAGGGAGCGGCCGTAATTTGAAGCCACATACCAACGAGAATAACGCGCGAGCAGCGGCGACCGCAAGCCGGACACCGAACGCGAGCATCCGTGTATATTCTAGCGTGCTTTGTAATTCGCCATTTCCTGCCGTTCAACGTTCGCGCTCGTGGAATCGGCCCTCCTCCACACATTATCGGCCGATGCAACGCGCCCTCGTCACCTTTTTCTCACCGGCACGATCGAGGATCCCTAGGAATTCGTTGCTTCGTCACTCGTGTCACGCGTGTTCCCCCGTGAAATTTATACGTTAGCGGTGGAGATTACGTTGAGGAGGATGAATATGGGGGGAAAATTGGAAAAGTGATAGAGAAAAGGCAGATTTTTATGGATTTTGGTAATTGGGTACTCCACGATGGAGAAAATCTTTTTTTTTTTATCACTGAAAGTGATTTTAGCGGGGGTAACCCAGAAAATCGGACCTCTTCAGGTGCAACGCTGATGCAACGAAAATTAGCGATTGGTTGATTTGGGTCACGTGATTCATGAGGAGGCGTGGGGTAGACCTCGAGTAGGACCGATCGCGCCTGTAATTTGTTTTGTATCCATTCAAACGTTTGCATATTAATAAAATTTTATGGCAAAAAATGTCGTCTTCATTTCCTAGTCACAACAGTTGCTTCTGAGCCTTTCAGTGAGACGAATCGTACTGGGATACAAGTCGTGCAGTTTTTTTTTTTTTTTTTTTCATTTTATTTGTAGCTCGTCGTAGATGGGAAAAGGTGAAAAATACCACTTAATTGTGGATTTCTTTCTGAAATAAAAGCTGATTGAAAATAAAGTTGAAGGAAAGTTGGAAAGAGAAAAAAAAGATTTTTTGTGAATTTTAGTGACAAAGCGAAGATCTGGTGCACCATTTAATTGTGAATCCTTTTAGAATGATTTCCTTTTGGAATGAAAGCTGGTTGAAAGTAAAGTGGAAGAATATTCAGGAGAATTTGGAAAGAGAAAAGGAAGATTATTATTATAAATTTCGGTGGTATTCCATAATGGATAAAGAAAATATATTTGTACTTGTCTTGTAAATGCGAGAAGATTGATAAAGGGAAAAAGTAATGATAACCTTAAACAAAACTACATACAATTTGATTGTGAATTGTTTTGAATTGATTTCCTTCCTAAAATAAAAATTACAGATTTGTTAAATTTTTGTATATGGACTTCGATTGAGTAATATATGTTATACTACAAATGAGATTAATGAGAAAGCATCTAAAATAACATGTAGAATATAAAACGAAAAAATTTATATTTCATGTTTTCTCCTTATACAAGAACATATGAAACATTTGTCTTTCTTTTAAATACGGAATATTAAACATAAAATAAAATATTATATTCTATATTAAAGTTTTTCTATATTTAATATTATATTAAACATTCTATATTTAAAAAATTATTATTAATAATATTAATAATAATTCTATATTTTTAAAAAATCTATAAAAAAAAAAAGTTTATAAATTCGTTAATAATCCATGTTCTTGTAGAAAGAAAAAATATCTTCGTCAGAGGTTCAATTTTCGAGAAAATCCAGTTTTAAAATGCACTGCTTACGTGTGCAGTTATGGTTAATATACGATTCATCGTGAGACGCGAGTGTAACGCCTATCTTGTTTGTGAACAATGCGACTTCTGTTCCGTTATTTATATGAACATTCAGTTCATCGAGACGATGAATTACACGAACAAGAAATATAATATTTTGGCAGTAATTTATTTGCTATTGTTTGCTATTACAGAAAGCAAGTTCTAAACCGGTGGCGTATTCCGAACAATTCTGTCTAATCAATAGTAAAGCATTGTTGATAAAACTTTTTTTTGTCGAGTGTTATTAGTCCATACGATGAATTACATCTTACACTGTAACTACATATGCAATAATACGTGTGCAATTTTCAATTTTAATTCGAACTATGCTTCGAAGTAAAAAATTTTCTTGTATATTTCTTTTCCTTTAATTTTTTTCATAAGGAATTAGTCCATGCACGTTTGCATTTATCTGTTCCGCTTTCAAGATGAATATGTATTACAAATTAATAAATCTGTAATTTTCATTTCAGTAGAGAAATTGATGAAATAATTTTCATACGAAATCATAAAGCAGCAATTCGGATAAATAATAAACACAAGTACCGATTACAATAAATATCGTAAATTTAAATAATATATTATGCAATTAATTAAATTTATTATTATCAATATTATATAATATTTATTAGTTATTATAATGATACCTTAATAATATAATAATTATATACACGATTGAACTAATAGATCGTCATTCCGCCGAATTGTTTAACATTTAATGTATAGTACAATCTCCATGAGAAATCAATATCCGTAAGACTCTCCCCACGAAGAATCCTCCCCGCAACTGCCTCTTCGCTTCGACGTCTTTGCATACAAGTTGCCACGAAGACCACGTCACGACGTTCCGGTTGATAGAACCGATCGTTGAGTAAATTAGAATGATCTTTATCGTCGATCGGCGTAACCGATATCCCGTCGCGTGATCGAGAAAACGACGGTGAGGAAACGACAACAGAGATCCGTGGAGATCGCAGGGAAATCAGTTGGCCGGTTGTTCCAGCCACGTTCCAGGGCGGTTTTCTTCCGTCAGCAGATTAGTCACGACCGGTGTCACTCCCCCCGACTCCTCTTTCAGGTCCGCGAAAATAATAATTTAACGATTATCTGCCATCTCTCCGCCGTTTCCCCGGGCGTTCCGTTATTTTCAAGCGAAAGAAATATGCACCGGGTCTCGCAGATAACTTCCCTTGTACACGAACGATAAAACGTCGTAATTTAAGAACGCTGAAAGTATCGCGGCCCGCCATTAGGCGGTAAACTGTTCGAGGGTGGCGGTAGGGGGCGGAGGGGGAGGGCAACGCGAAATAAATTTCGAACGTTAATTACCCCTCTCTGACATTTCCATTTGCGCGTGTTTCTGTTTTCTTTTTTTCTCCTTTTCTCCTCCTCTTGAGGAATAGTTGTAATAATTGACGAATGAAAATGAAATTCCCCCCAATTATAGATTATCATTTAAATTACTAAAGGTTTAAAAGCTTAATGTGACGAATCAAGAATTCATCATACATATTTAGCTTTTGATGTGTTATATTTGTATGAACTTCATTTATTTTAGTCAGTACCCGATTAAACGATCCATCGCTGGTTTATTTTAATCCTCTTCGAACTTCTATTGTACGAATTATAATATTTGTATTTCGACAAGTTCTAGCACGGGCTAAAAGTATTTAAAAGGTTGACAAAAGCGTAAATTATAGATGATAAAAAAACTGCACGACTTGTATCCCAGTACGATTCGTCTCACTGAAAGGCCCAGAAGCAACTGTTCCGACTAGGAAATGTAGACGACATTTTTTGCCATAAAATTTTATAGATGTGCAAACGTTTGAATCTATACAAAACAAATTACAGGCGCGATCGGTCCTACTCGAGGTCTATCCCACGCCCCCTCACGAGTCACGTGACCCAAATCAACCAATCGCTAATTTTCGTTGCATCAGCGTTGCACCTGAAGAGGCCCGATTTTCTGGGTTACCCCCGCTAAAATCACTTTCAGCGATAAAAAATGATGCAACGTGTTCAGGTATTTATCTGAACGTGCAAAGAACGAAACATATTGGATTTTCCCTGATTGTTGGATACACTTTACACAGATTTCTCCCGATCCCCTCGGTCGGCATCTATGAATTTCCTCTTTTTACCACGCATAGATCATTTGTCTTCGTTTGTACAGCGAGCGTGGATTGTCATTCGCTTCAGCCACGGCTGAATTCGCTCCCGGTGCCCGAAGATAATTTCCACGACCAGGGATCAACGAATCGGAGAATATAAAAAAGCAACGACGAGAAGCAGCGGTGAAGGGAGGGGATACGTGAAGGAGGAAGAAGAACGAAGAAAGACGTGACGAGCATCGGATATGAAAGAAAAAAAAAAAAAAAAAGGAACGACGTAAAGAAAGAAAGCTTCGTTAAACAAGCACCCAAACCGAAAGCAAAATCTACTGAATAAATAAAAATGTAATTTAAAATCTACAACAAAACAGAATCATAAACGTTACGTGATAAGTATTAATATAGCTTCAATATTGTCACGGGAAGGGCGAGATAATAATTCAAAATCTTCTAGATTCTACGTTATTTAAAAAAAAAGAGAAAGAGAAAACTATTAAAAATTGATAATAATGGACTCTTAAACTGATATTAAAAATTTATCGAACAGATTAGAATATGATTTAAAATTTACGATGGGATAGAAAATGATGTGATTTCAATGTTATTTCACAAAAGACAGTTTACAACTTACGAGATAATGTTTCAGAATGTTATTAAAAAATATATATACTATATGTTTTAAATTAATAATGGGCTTCCAAATTGATACTAGAATTTGCTGGATAAACTAAAAAGTGATTTAAAATGTACAATACAGTAGAATCTAAATTACAATAGACCCTACAGTAGAACATAAATGTTACCCATGACGTGATTGCAATATTATCCCACAAAAGGCAGTCACAATGCGAAATAATGCTTCAGACTCTTAAACAACGTTTAAAGAGTGTTATTCGCAGAGCGTATATAAACAAAAAAATTATAAAAGACGATAAAATAAAAAAAGAAGGCAGTCGATTACAAACATCCAAACTAATGCCAAAATATATCGAATAAAATTAAAAAAAAATATAAAATTTATACAACAACATGTAGTTCCAATATTATTTTGTAACTGCAAAAACATAATTACAATACGAGAGAATAATTCAAAATATCCTAGATTATTCAAATCAACGGCGTACATCTAAATTAAAAATGAAACTGAATAAATAAAAACGATCTATAAATATAGAACAACCTATAAATATGCAAATTGTAAAAAAATTGAAACCTACCAAACGATTGAAAGGAACGATATACGACAGAACCAACATAAACACAATTATGGAATGCTTTAAAATCTTACAAATTATTAAAAAAACCATAAAATGAACTCATCGAATAGATCAAGCGATTCAGTTACAAGGATAGATGAAAATTCTACGGGAAAAGTGGAAAATTCGAAAGGTTTGACCAGTAGAGGAAGATAAAGAAAAGCGAGATAACGAGCGTACAAGCTATAATAAAACTAAAATCTGAGAAAATATAACCAACATAACTGCAAAATAATGCCTCAAAATCTTCCAGAATGATAAAAAGCGAATCCGTCAAAAATCGAAGCAAATAACGAACCACTCGTATAGATCGAATAGTGCAGTTGCAAAGATAGGATAAAAAGTGTCTACGTACACGCGAGCATGAGCACGCGACACATCATTCACGCAAGAACAACCCAAGGTATAAAATAAAACAGAACCAGTGCAATAATTGCTACAAACTAACGCTTCGGACAAAGTCGCGAGAGATCAACCGATAACGAAGCATCGAATTCATTCGTAGATCACCGCGAATGTCTGCTGCAAATGACAGAAACGAAGAAGAATTTTGCGGGGGAGTGGGAAAATTCGAAAGGGGCAGCGAGTGGAGGAGGGTGAAAAGGGTTGGTACGCATCTGCGCGCGCGCGCGCCACATGCAAATAAGCACAGCGCACGTCGCGCACACCGACACGGCCGTACAAGCTCATAAACAAAACGGCCGCGTTTTATTGGAATGTCAAAGCAGGAATATTGGTATTCTTCGCGAGGACTCCCCAAAATATGTACGGCCGCGGGTTGCATGTTAATGGACGTAGGGCGGGGAGGGAGGGCCGGCCAGGCCTCCGGTGTATCGGTCTCTGTTCTCGCATCCGGTTGTCAGCACCGGTCGTTAGATCACCGGCGCCACCGGCGGCTCGACGCGAGCCTCACCTTTCCATTCTATGTTTAGCTGTTTGCCTTCGGCGTTCCGGGGCTACCTTCCTCTTCCCCCGTGATTGGCAACGCGGCAGAGGGCGACGGAAATCGGACGATGACGGAACGCGACCGACCCACTTCCGATCGAAACCGTGTCGATTTCGAAAATCGGCAACGTGCGTGCAAGCGAGTAGATACGCGTCGTGTGGAAAAGTACCGTGTCGGTCGTAGGAAACATAGAAAGGGGGGAAGGGGTGAAAGTTGACGAACGCGTCCACTTGGGAGAGAGTCGTGTCTCTATGAAGTATATTTTGAAGTTTGGGGAAGTTGTACGAAGTTTGGATCCTCTTGGATTGTTCTGGATCGATTCTTTGGAACTTGTAGTAAAATTTTCGATTATTTTTGAAGTTGAAGAGAGGTGAAAATTGATGAACACGTCCACTTGAAAAAGATTCGTGTCTCTATGAAGTATATTTTGAAGTTTGGAGAAGTTGTACGAAGTTTGGATCCTCTTGGATTGTTCTGGATCGATTCTTTGGAACTTGTAGTAAAATTTTCGATTATTTTTGAAGTTGAAGAGAGGTGAAAATTGATGAACACGTCCACTTGAAAAAGATTCGTGTCTCTATGAAGTATATTTTGAAGTTTGGAGAAGTTGTACGAAGTTTGGATCCTCTTGGATTGTTCTGGATCGATTCTTTGGAACTTGTAGTAAAATTTTCGATTATTTTTGAAGTTGAAGAGAGGTGAAAATTGATGAACACGTCCACTTGAAAAAGATTCGTGTCTCTATGAAGTATATTTTGAAGTTTGGAGAAGTTGTACGAAGTTTGGATCCTTTTGGATTGTTCTGGATCGATTCTTTGGGACTTGTAATAGAATTTTCGATTATTTTTGAAGTTGAAGAGAGGTGAAAGTTGATGAACGCGTCCACTTGGAAGAGAGTCGTGTCTCTATGAAGTATATTTTGAAGTTTGGGGAAGTTGTACGAAGTTTGGATCCTCTCGGATTGTTCTGGATCGATTCTTTGGGACTTGTAGTAGAATTTTCGATTATTTTTGAAGTTGAAAAGAGGTGAAAGTTGCGCAGAGCTAGTACGTGCGATATGTAGTATATTTTGTCGGGATTATTCTGAATAATTTTTGGAATTTTGGATTTATTGAATCCTGGATTATTTTTTTTAAATTGAAGGGATGAAAGTGAGTGTGAATTTGACGATAGCTAGAATGATGTCTGTTAATATCTATTGATTTTGAAACTATCCCGTTTGATTACAAATTACAATTGTTTGATACTGTCCTAAATTTATTATAGAAATTTAGATTATTATTGGAATCGCAGAACTGAAAAGATTTAAAGGGGCTTTATTAAAATTGGAATTGAAATATATACAAATCTATAGTCTATTTACTATTATTAATATACGTCTTTCTTATCTTCATTTTACGTAGTAATGTATAATACATATTTTATCTATTTGGATTATTTTGTTCAAATGGAGAAAAATTAAAATGCAAAAATTATATCAATGTGTCTTTATTATTTAAATAATACAACATCAATAACAATGAATGAGTTAACAATTACTAATTGTTCTTTATTGTTAGTCCTGAAATTAATTTTATTTTTGCACACGTCAATGTAATGTAATTTATCTTTGACAAAAATAAAACGATGAAACCGTAAAAATGACGCGACACAGTTTCTCTCTTAGAAACGTCAAGGCAGGCGTATAAAATTTAGAGAAATCGCTTGAAATGGTTAACCCCGTGAAGAATGTACATGGTAATAAGTATCGATCGGTACGATCAGCTGTTGTCCTAATAGCCGTCGTGAATCCTCCCCGAGCGAACGGCACAGATAAACCAGGCCTCCCCCGTCTCAAGGGAACATTCTACGAAGCTCGTTCTCTTCTAAATATTGCAAACGCCTAAATAAAGCGGAAAACTGACACACCGCCATATGTCAATCCGCACTTTTCTTTCACAATCCGTAATTTTCGACCATCGTCCTACCTCCCCCTCCCCCCTCTCAGAGCGTACCTCCACTCCTCAGAGATTAAATCGAGAACAGAATAAAGCTGGATCTTATGCTGAAAGTATTATGAAAATTTAGAAAACTCTAAAACGTTCGTAATTTTTGACAGTTTAGAGAAAGAGAACAATTGAGTAAGTAAAATTCACCCTTTGGAAGATTTTGGACGAAATTGAACAAAGAAATGAAAAGGTAAAGACTTTTAGAATTCGTGTAGGAATTTACTAAACGCACGTTTCGCAATATTTGCGTGGACAGCATTCGTAATTTTGGACTTTTTTTCATTCTGATTAAATTTGCTGTAGGCATTGGGGAAAAGGGCGATCGAGTAGATAAAATTCACAAGGAAAGGAAATTGAAAAAATTGTGAAACTCTGTAATAATTACCAACAAGTAGAGTAATTTACGCATAACGCAAATCTTCAAGTTTTCGTTCGTGCCATATTTCTTTGGTTTTAACTTCAAAGAAAAGGTTTAAACAAAAATTGTTTGAAGAAAATTTAATTTGCAGGTACAGTAGTATAATTTCGAAAATGTAAATTTTTCGAAACATTATTTTAAATAGACTATCATACAATTTTTGTTCAATATCTCTCGAAAAAAGTTTCGCATTTCCATTAAGAAATGATTTCATCTTGGAATTATGACGCGAGCAAAAGGTAGATTTACGTTAAGCACGAATTACTCTACTTATACACGTGAAAATTTTTAATTTCCTGCTTCCCTAATTTTTCTTGTCAGCCAGCGAAAAGATTTTCGTATTTCAAAGATACGATCGAAGAAGAGAAAAAATTAGAGCAAGCGTCTTAGTAAGAATCTTTTACTTCGCAATATCTATATTGATCACAGTCGTTCTCACGACTATAAAAAATTACAGATTATAGATTGTAAAAATTATTAAAACACTCGAGATAGTAAACAAATTCGCAATCGTGCTTTTAGAATTGTTACAAATAATTTAACACAGTATTTGAAATCGACGATATTTACAAGCAAACAGAAAATCCTGATTTTTGCGTTAAATCTCCAAAGAGTCAAAGTTCGAAAACTTCCGCGTGTATTCCCCGCAAACGGAATTCTGCTTCGATCGACTAACATCAATTTCATCTTGAAGTTCAAACGAAATTCAAAGCCAGGCAACTTTCTAGCAAACTTGAAGGAAATTTTCATCGCGGACGGTTAATAAGAATTAACAAACGAACGACGGGCTGAATCTCCTTTTCGAGAATGAAAAGATTCGAAATGTTCGCCGAGGCCGGCTACGTAAGTAACTGTATTAGCGGCCGTCTCGGATTCGCGCATGTGTGTGTGTGTGTATTAAAGGGTTCCGCGGCTACGAAACGGGTGCTGGATACGCTTCATGAAAGTCGCGTCGGCATTCGTAACTCGATTTTCGTAACCCGATCCCGTATGGTAATGCGCGCTCGTCGCGCTACGAAAACCGGGTTAACGTAGGCGAGAGAATGTTTAACCTGGTCGACGTAGGACGCGTATTGTTATTTTAATAGGCATTATTTGATTTTAAAGTTCAGTGAATGCCAGTGTGTTGCTGAAGGGGGATTTGATTGCTCCGCCGATAAGGGTCGAACCCTATTATTTTCGTTCTCCAATCCCTATTTCGTGGCAGCGACCGCCCGTTCGCACATTCTGAAACGGCTACTTCTCTTTTATCCCGCCGGAAGGTACCGTCGATGCCTCTCCGCCGAGGGACTCGCCTCCGAATCGTTTTCTTACTGGCCGCCGTACGCGCGTTTTGTTTGAGCCTCGAAGTTGAAAAATAAATTGTCCCGCGTGGAATTGAAAACTTGTTGTGCGCTGTCGTACGTCGGGAAGGGTTCTCCAGACTTTCGTGCAAAATGCGTATCAGCATGCGATCGTAGAGTGTACTGATACGCGACTCAGATTGTAAGAAATATTTTCTGACGTTTCTTTAATTAATATAATCACGTGATTAATTGTATGATATATTATATATCATAACATGTAACATATGTAGTGATGCTTCTTTGATTGAATAATTAAATTAAAGAAATATCATAAACTTAACTACATAAATACACGTACTCTTGCTTCTCAACTGTCATCCCTTGTGTATTCAGTTTGACACATTTTTTCTTAGAAGATGTGTAAGATTACCATCTGCATCTGAAAATATTTGCTATTAATAAAAGAATTATTCATCAGTAGGTACTAATTTCTTGACATTTTGATCGAATTAAGTCAATATAAATTTTGCTATCTAAGCATACAAACTCTTGCAACAATTTCACTACGTGTAAGAAACATTAAAATTTTTTAAATACAAGTGATTTTCGTCACAAGATAAAGTTTTCTTTGTATGAACGTTGAAAATATACAAAGTGTATAACATTTACTTATACAAAACTGCAAGAAGTAAAGATACTTGTAACATTTCGAATGTATAATATTTGGAATGCTTGATTGTTGACCTCGTTATTATATTTGTGAGGTGAGAAACATTTCGTCCCTAACAAGAGATTAAAATTTTTTTTACATTAATAAAAGTACCGTGTTTTACATTTGAATTGACTATTGAAATGAAAAAAAGGTGTCAAATACCGAAAGTTTCTTTCGATCAGAATGTAAAAGCGACAGTATGATGCAATGGTTCTTTGTTTTGCGATTCGTTAACGTTTTCCCCTTTCGTTTTTCCCTTTTTCCCGTGAAAGGCATTCCGGTTGATCGAATGTAGCTGTATTTCGGCCGGAATTAGCGGCGCGCTAGGAAAAATGCGCCGGAGAAGAAGCCGGTGCCTCTGTATGCCGGTTGATTTGCCGCAAAGGGGACGAAACAGACTAAAGGGAAGAGGGGTTCAGCCGCTAAACTCGCCTCTGGTAAATAGAGTCTAATCAACCGGCGGGCCTTGGCCGATCGACCAGATTTCAACCTAAAATGGCCCCATTGTACCGCATTCGTACACTCGGCGCGCTGCCATTTCCACTGCTTCTTCGCCTACTTTGTTAAATAACGGCACTGCGAGACTTTCTCTTTCTCTCCGAAGCCATCGCCACTCTTTTTCTTTTTCTTCTTTTCTTTTTTTTTTTTTCGTCGAGGAGCCTTCAAAGGAATTCGCAATTCAAAATTCTTTCTTCTAATTGAACGAGAAGATCGACGATGGAAGATCCCTGATTCTTCTCGTATGCTTTAATTTTCTTTTTTTCATGTGAGAATGTAATCACGTCACTTTGTTAAAAAAAAAATATAGGTATTAATTGTTGTCATTTTGATATAAAAGGGTATTGACTGTAGATAACACGAGAACGATAAAAGATCATTTGCAATCATTATACTTGTTACAGATGTTAGTTGTAAATAAAACTTAGAAATATTCAGAAAAGTTATAACGTAAAATAAAAAGAAAAAGTACAATCAAAATCAATATGAAAGCCTTAATTCGTCGAAGAAACAAGTGAAATAAAATGAAAACTAGAGGAAAACAAGTAAAACAAAGATAAGAAAAAGTGAAACAAACGGCAAATAATATTAATACACAAATAAAAATTTAAACAGGACGAAGAAACAATCGAATGAAATAGTGTGAAATAAAGACGAGAAAAGGTACCGGAAAATCGGCAAAAATTCGATCGTCAGCGTTCTCTGAGAGCCGTCGATGACGTTAACAAAATCCAAGGTCCTAGACAAATACAGAACCGACGATAATTTCGACGCTGGGGTCGCGGCGAAACGAAGTTAGACCGATCGGCTCCTTGCGGGGGCGAACAGAGCCGGCGAAGGATAATTAAGTAACGCAGAGGGGTGGCTCGTTTGGGGGTAGTTCTCGTGGAGACGCGGCCACGAGACACCCCGGTCTTCTCGAAACTTTTTTTTCCTTTTTTTTTTTGTCTCCTTGCCCCGTCGACGCGGGAAAAAAAAAGTTACGCGATATGTATATCGGCGACGAGAACGGAAGGGGACGAGGAATTCATCTTGCTAATCTGTTTCGGCGACAGGCGTAATCGGAAAGAGAGCGCGAGGGACAAGCGCGGTTGTTGCAGTCGGAGGAAGCGGGACGAGTGATCGAACAAGTGTCAGATCCACGCACTGATGGATCTTTTTCTGGAAGCTCGGCCACTGTAGATTGTTATATGATGTAACTCGACGCGTTTGTCGTGAGGTTTATGTGTTTTTGTGGGAGAGAAGAGGAGAGGAATAACGGAACAGTGGAAGTAGAAGAATAGCAACCAACCGCATAGCAAGTTTAATCTTCTGATACCAAGATGGATTATTCTGTGGATATTTTCTGTGGATCTTAATCTTTAAAATAAATTAATGATAAAGATTGCAATCTTTTGTCAAATCAGTTGTGAAAATCTTCGTCCTTACTGCGGAATAATTTTAATACTTACTCTCGAATAGAGTAAATATCTCAACTTCCATCGCAGAGCAGTCTTAGTGATGAAAATAATCTTTACTGTTTAAAAAAATCTTCATGATGGAAACTGTATTACTGTTGTTGAATATTGTTTCAGTAATGAAAATAGCAATTTTTGGATGATCTCAGACAATGACGAAAACTATAATCTCAACTGTCGAATAGTTTTAATGAACTTTGAGTAAACTTCAAGAGACGGTGAATTCTTTGTGAAAATGGAAATTGACAAATTTAGATTGACAAATTAGTTTTCTAGATTAGCGATGCCTGAAGGAAAGGCTGTCGAGGTTGTGGCTTGACTTCGTTCCGCGTAAACTTGAAAACACTCCTTTGCCGCTGCGAATTCACTTTGTACGTACAATTACATCAAATGATGCCAGGAAAATGTAAATGCAGAAGGGATGCGCGGCCAAGTATGCTAATAACGTAACCTATCTGCGTGATAGTCTAACATTAAATCTACCTTATACTCCTCCCCATATAAAGGGATAGCTGATTCTGTATTTCCAGCTTCCTGCGTCAATGACGCGACGATTTATCTTTCGTTTAAATCTTGCTAAATATTGCTTAAATATTACTAATCATTGATATAAATTTATACTGCTATTTAATTCTAGCAATACTTAAAAATTATCTTATATACTTATAATTAAAATAGTATTTCGATTAAGTTTTATTTAAAGTTATCCGTGTAACGTAAGAATAAAAGATCTCAACTTATTAAGAACAGAGGAAATAATTTATAAAAGTTGCATAAATGTAGCATTTGTGTAAAAATTTACTGTTTTATTAACGTAAAAAAAGGCATTAGAGCAGCAAAGAAGGAAATTTTGCACTTTGAACAAAATTATTACTGTATGATGTTTCTATTTTTCTTTTTTCTTCTTCTATAGTATTTTCCTGAAATTTCAAAAAACAGACGGTGAAGGAAAAAAATATTACGCAAGATTCGAGATTCATTTAATCGCAATATTAAAACACAGAGCTCTGTAATTTAAAAAAAATTGCAAATAAGATTATACATAGTCATCATATTAATAACATTAATCCTTCATCCTCGAAAGTACCTAGTTAAATTATAGATGACTATAATAATTTTATATAATATTATATTACTAAGATTTACGATAGTTTTTCACAATATTAAATGGATATAAATTAATCAAATATATGACAAATAAAAAACGTCGCATTAAGTCTTCATTCCCAAATAGTACCTATATTACTAAAATCTATAGTACTTTATTTTATCTCGTATTCTACATTCTCACAAAGAGACTAGTAATAAAAGTAGCACAAATATAAAGATCAAAATAAATTAAAAAAATTCTAAAATTATTTAATCGTTATGGTTTCTAACTTGTCAATAACAACCAGTCAAATATCTTCGACACAATAGAAGTCGTCGCCAATCAAAATATTCCTTCTTCGAACTCTTGCATCGCCTCGTATCTCTTTAACTCTGTTTCTTTCGCTTCGTTGTTGTTATTTATCTATGGACGCGTGCGCGCGCGCGCGCGAACCACCCTCCGGCTAAAGAAGAGCGACGCGCTTAATTTCCAAAAGGGTGCCAGGGCAATAATCGCCGACAATAAACGCGAATCGCACTTGATTATTATGATTGTTCGACTCCTTTCTGCAGAACCCTCAAATAACTTCGTTTCTCGTTAGTAGCCGGCTGCCACCCCTTGTACCAGTGAAAACGTGGGGAGGATCCGTGGGTGGCGGAGGGTGGTGGCAGACGAGGACAAAAGAGGGAGGGGGCAGGGAGTCCGTCGTTTCCGTCCGCGGGGTGGAAGGTCGGGGGTGAACGACTGCGTTGCAATTTGAAAAATTACAGCCACCGACCGACCATCCCACCAACGCACTCACACGTTCGCCTACCTTTTGCATTCTTCGTGACCTTCTGGCGAAACGTTTCGCGAAAAATGAAAGCTTCCACAGCGTGTGTAAACTTTCAACGTGTGTAACGTGTGTAACGTTCTCAACTTTGGAGAATCACGCTTTTTAGGATTGATTAATCGCCTCGTTGCTGCGCAACGGAGATCAAAATTAATTAAAAAACTGTACGACTCGTACCCCAGTACGATTCGTCTCACTGAAAAGCCCAGAAGCAATTGTTCTGACTAGGAAACGAAGACGACTTTTTTGCCATAAAATTTTATTGATGTGCAAACATTTGAGTCGATACAAAACAAATTACCAGACAATGCCACTCCTACTCGTGGTCTATCCAACCCCTCGCGAATCACGTGACCCAAATCAACCAATCGCTAATTTTCGTTGCATCAGCGTTGCATCTGAAGAGGCCCGATTTTCTGGGTTACCCGCCGCTAAAATCACTTTCAGTGGTAAAATGTACAACTGTGTGTATCCTCGTGGTATTTTCGACGAATAACTTGCGTGTAAGTACTACAAATTTGTATATATTTCAAACGTACGTACATAAACGTTTCTCGCGGTAAACTTACGTGGGATCGATGTTGCAATATTTTGTTAATTTAATTCATTGTTTATAGATTAGATTAGATTATAGAAGATCATAATTGGACTGCGGATCTTACGCGTTTATGAAAATTTTGCGAGATATGAAAGTGCGTGTAGATTATAGAAATGCACGAAATATATATTGTAAAGTGTTTTTTATATTATTTAGTTGTCCAAATTTCTGGTTAGACTACGTTTCTTTGATTGTGTCTATAAAAATTTGAAATTGCACAAAAATCCACAATATGCAATGGCAATAATATTATAAATTATAGTAATTTCAGTTTCTTTAAATTTCACAAAATTATAAAATCTGAGTGAAAATTACGAAAAGATATTAATTGAAACCCTGAAAATATATATGTGTGTATTAACATAATAATATAATGATACTATAATAATTTATTATAATACCAGATAGAAACGATGAAAAAATATTAATTAAAATCCTACGTATTCTCGTTCATAGTCTCAGCATTAAAAAATAGAATTTAGTGATACAAATTGATTAGGAAAATTTGCAAGCGAAATGTACTAATTCGCTAATCACTAATCGTTGATCGTATTTTTCAAAAATTCATGATTATTCGTGGCTTATTTACAAAGTGTAAAAGTTTGATCGGAAGGGATAAATTATTAAATCAGATCAAATTCGATTGATTACGTGCTTCACGTTCCTACTACAGGTGTCGATGTATTCTCCCAGTGACGAAGCTGTGTTGAACGTTGTACCCTAACTGTAATTTTGCGGGCAATCCCCGATCAACTCAACACGCCACGCAACCCTCGTATAATCAATCCGTTTAATCGGATTAATTTGTTAGTCGAATAAGACGCAACGATCCGCTTACTTTCACGAGGTCGCTTGTCTCTGATTCTTGTTTGTTTTGCCGACAACTTTATTTGAATATCCCCGGAGACCCTTGTAAAATGTCTACAGATACATTTCTTAATGCGTTTGACTTGTACATATACTTTATGCGTTACTCTTTTGTCGAGGTGTTTGGTAATTGACATTTCAGATGACGTAGAAATTAATGACGAAAATTTATAAAACTTTTGCTCTCGTAAAAGGTACATTTCTCTATTCCTTTTATTATTAAAAAATGAATTTTATAATATATCTGTAACACAGTTTTCGAAACTACGTATAGTAATAAAAGAATAAATATTATTTCTAGAAAATTATAATTATTTATGGCTTATATGGCTCCTATGTTATTAAAAAATAAGTTATTAAATAAATGTTGATATATTTAACATAAAAATTTTTGAAACTATTTATAATAGTATAAATGATTATTATTTGCCTGTAGAAATAAAAGTTGAAGATTTACGAAACTTTTTCATTACTGAAAGATTAATATTTTTTATGTTACATTAGTTTTGCAATATTTTTATACTACATAGATTTTGAAAAAAAATTTTGAAACTATTTGATAAATAAAAAAAATATTCTTTCTAGAAACCGACAATTATTTATAGCTCGTAGAAACAAAAGGTGAAAATTCTTTTATTATTTAAATATAAATTTTGCAACATTTCTATGGTGATGTATTTAGGAAAATTTTAAGACTGTCAACAAAAACAATAAAAAGATAAATGACGACAAAAAAAAAAAATGTGAACGTGAAAATTTACATTTTGATGAATTTTTTTCATATGCCGTTCTCGTTAGAAAGATTTAATTCTGGTTGAACTTTCCTCGAGAGCATCGAAAGGATCTCTTTATCTGTTTGTCTAAAGTACAAGCAAGATTCTCGTTGATACACTTGACAATTATTATCTCTTGTCCGATCTTGCCCAAGCAACAAGACTATATCATACTTCACCACGAAACTTTTACTCCAGTGTTCATGGAAACACGCCATAAATTTTCGCGGCTCCCCGATACAGGAGCAGCTTTTTTAAAACAACAATGGCAAACTATAATTCCTGGAACTTAACTTGTGTTAGAAAGCACCATCTAATTTATATCGATACAAAGTATTCTGATGAAAATATTTCTATTTTTACAAGAAATATTTCTTTCAATCTATTATACGTAGTACATTTTTATTTTTATTTTCTATCATTTATTCATCATAATTCTCTTACGTGTAGAATGTTTTATTTTAAACATTTTCAACGTCAGAAATATAAATTTTTTCTGTAAAAAAAAGATTATTGTTAAATTAATAAAATATATATGAAATAAATTAATATAATTAAATATTAAGTTAATATAATTAATAAAAGGTGATAATTATTATTATATCCAATACTTTTTTTTATTCTGTCTAAGTTAAATTAAATCCTTTTTAGCTGGAAATTTTACTTAAAATCATTAGAACTATTCAAAGTTCAATTCCTATTCTGCCAAAAAGAAGGGAAAAAACAAGGAAAAACACAAAAATTTATTTTAAATTAAACCTTTTAATTATAAAAGATCACAAACATTTCTTACTATCCAACTCTAAAATCTAAAACAACAAATTTCAGACGTATCTATTTCTTTTTTAAAAAAAGAAAGAAGAAAAAAGAGAAAATACAGAAATTTAATTCTTTTACCGCACTCATATTCTAGCAAGAGAAAGAAAAGAGGAGGAACGTATAAATCTCTTTACTGCAAAACGACAACTCTTGGCATCTCTCTCTGTCCAGTGTTAAAATTCAACATCCAAAAATCAAATCCACGTCACGAAACGGTATAAAGTCTCGCGTATCTAACCAATTCCAAAACTTGAAACACAAATCTCGAACACACTTACAATCTACCAAAAAAAAAAAAAAACAAAGTAGAAATGTTTGCCTCAAGTTACAAATCACAAACAATTTTATTACAAAACGACAAGAACTCTCTCTGTCCAATTCTAAAACCAAACACATCGCCATTCTATCAAGTGTAAAGAGTCTCATCTTTCATCAAACACGAAACACGTTCACGAAAAAAAAAAAAGAACTGCACGACTTATACTCCAGTACGATTCGTCTCACTGAAAGGCCCAGAAGCAACTGTTCTGGCTAGGAAATGAAGACTACTGTTTTACCATAAAATTTTATTGATATGCAAATATTTATGCATGATATGTAAATCGATACAAAACAAATTACAGGCGCGATCGCTCAGTACCAGACAACGCCACTCCTGCTCGAGGTCTACCCCACGCCCCCTCACGAATCACGTGACCCAAATCAAGCAATCGCTAATTTTCGTTGCATCAGCGTTGCACCTGAAGAGGCCCGATTTTCTGGGTTACCCCCGCTAAAATGACTTTGAGTTAAAAAAAAGGAAATGTACCTAAAACATCTTCGCCAGCAGACGAAAGCCGAATTTTCATATCGAAACCGATACCGTCGTGCAAAAGGGGAGGATGAGCACAGATTCCGATGGGCCGATCGCAATCTCCGCGATGATGCGGCGTACGTAGCAGCGCACACCGGGGCCAGACTCGCGGTACGTGTTTGTCGGAAATTCTCGATTACGCGAAGGAAGAGGACCGGTTTATTACGATCACGTGGGAGGACTCGGGCGCAGCACGTAACACGGGTAGGTAATACGTGTTACCCGTGGCTCCGAGAGAGTGTAACCGAGCCGGAGAGTTGTTCGTCGACCGTGGTGTGTACGACGCGGTTGAACGCGTGGTGTATGGTCCCGTGGCACGCTGGTGTACCATCCGTGGAACACCATAAGATAGGGTCTCAGGTTATTGTAGCTGCGGCGGCAGTTCGCTAAATTGCCGCCCCTAGGCATTTGGGGTTTAAGCATCCACCCGGTTGGCAAACGGTCGGCCTCCGACTAAACCGCTGGACCAATTAACTTTCAATTAGAGAACGGAGATAACTCTTATCGCGTCCGCGAGGGCGGATTTTATGGGCCCTTTCTTTACTCCCCCCCCGAGGCCGACGTTTATACCCGCGCTGATACATGGCTCTCGAAAGGGTTAGATACCGATCGCTGTACGCGTAAAAGTGATATTATCCAAGATTCGAGAAACGACCGGATCCAGATCGCGGCTAGCCATCGTTCCTATAAAGTGGATCGAAGTGAATGAATGGATGTTTGATAAGGGAGGTAGGCTCGAGGTAGAGGTTTGTTTTGGTTTGGCGTTCCGTATTGGTTCCTTTAGTTCCTTGCAAATTTATTACGATACTACGAAATATTCAAAATGTAACGCTTTCAACAATTGGTACGTGGCACAATTTTTTATCAAAGTTTTAGTTTTTTAATTATATTCTGAAAAGTGCGAATTTACACAAAAATCTGGATACTAAATTATGATACTATTAACGATATGCAAATACATTTGTAATCATTATGATTGTAATTAAGATTACGATGGCTACAACGACTAGACTGTAATTAAAATTATAATGACTACAGGAAATATTTGATATAGAATTTGTATTTAACGCTCGTCGTTCTAATTATTGCAGGGTTTATACACTAATTAATTAAGTCCAAATATATGTATATTGTGACTATGACTATGATGAGAATTTAATGGGAATGAAATATAGAATCAAATAGAGAAAAGCTACAGTTCGTGCTGCTATTTTTTGTATATTTTAATTTTCATAAGATTTTCATAATTTGTCGACAATATGTATAATACCATAACATCTGTCATTAGGTTCCAGTCCATACAATTTAAAAAATTAATTAAAAGTAACTTTTGAATCGGAATATGTAGACAATACTTTATTTATTAATTCCTAATATAAATACATTATATTTTTACGTTATTTTTATCCAGTTAAAGAAATACACAAAAGTAAATCACTATAGTATAACGAAGTTGCGCAATTGATTGAAATGGAATATGTGGATAGTATTTACCACGATGTAATTTGTAAAATAGATAGTAATCCTAATACAATTTTTGAAATGCAACATGTAGATAGCATCACATATGTATACTGCGTAAAGTTAAATAAACACGCTAAAATAAATCTAATGAGCGTAGTACAATACAATGAACTAAATATACCACAACGAAGTCACGAAACCAAGCCAGTAAAATCATCTTCGAGAACTTCGACTCCAATCGTACACCTAGCCGGAAACAGGGAGTATAACCGAGCGTGTTTTGTTTTCTACAGAAAAAAAAAAAAAAAAGAAAAAAAGAAAGAAAGAAAGAAACTCTCTTGTCTCATTATCAAGCACGAACGCGACTAATCGACCCCGCGACAGCCACGTAGAGGCGATCGAGAATTTAGAAAGCCTTTTCCTCGAACGCCGTTTTTCCCGAACTTCGAAACAGCCCCCTTGGTTGCCTCTTCGGTTCCTCGCATACCGATTAACGATCGTGTGCGTCTACGACGCTTAGAAATCGTTCCGTTTTGCCTCGTTACCGATCGGCCAGGCTAAACCTGCGCCACGAACAATGTTTCTTCGTTCGTATTGTTCGTCGCGTAAACAGACACACACACACACACGCGCGTATGTGTCGCGGTCAGACAAGAGAGACAGGCAGCCAATGTACACGGGACATCCATATGTATGATTATGAGGACGGGAGTTATCACCGAACGACGGCGGAGGAGAGAGAGAGAGAGAGAGAGAGAGAGACTCGAACGAGGAACGAGCCCGCAGCTAAGTTCATATTTGTGCATTACGCTCACGTGCAACGATACAATAAGGAATCCTTCGTATCGGGGGATGCATGCTAAGTACCGGCCGCTCGTTGCACCCAGCCACGGACAGATCCTCAGCCGCGCGATTCTTTCTCGTGCAAGGGAACCGGCGATCGTTGCGCGCCGCGACGCGCCGCGCGTTCCCGGGAAAAGCCTGATTGGATGTTCGATGAATTAATTCCCGGCCGGCTGCGAACGTCTTAACGACGCAATGCCTGTTGCCCACGATTGAATTCCGTTTCGCGAGAAAAACAGCCAACTTTTCGTTGGTGCTTCGGTTCGAGTCGAAGGAAGGCTTGAGCGGAGATTTTATGAATTAACTTCTGACTAACTACGTACAAACTTTTTAACAACATTAAAAACACGTTAAAAACACAAAAACAGCAGTCGAGTCTTTCGCTTTTTTGCTTGAGTTTGGGTTCCGATTTAGATTCGCGAAGAAGGCTTGAGCGGAGATTTTATGAACTAACTCCTGACCAACTATGCTCGAACTTCTTAACAACGTTAAAAACACGTTAAAATTACGTTCTCGTCGTCTGCTATTGAATTTCGATTTCAATGTGTTAATTATGAAGGCTTAAATTGGAGGTTCGATGAATTAATTCTCGACTACAAATTATTTAAGAACGCGACGTTAAAAATGCGTGTGTTTATGGACGATTGAATTCCACTTCGCGAGAAAAACTGCGGTTGAGTCTTTTGTCTCTTGGGTTTGGGTTTGAGTTGAAGAGAGTCTAATTGAAAATTTAATGAATTCGCTACTAATTGACTATGAGCCACTTAACGACGCGACGCTTGTTGTCCACGACTAAATTTTATTCCTTGGATACGAATTGAAGAAGGTTTTGTAATTAATTCCTAATTACGAATCTCAATGACGTTAACACTTTTACAACGAGCGTCACATGTATACTTAATTGACAAATTTATGAAAATATAAATATTAACGTACGATTAATATAAATGAATAAATGAAAGCATCTATAATATTAACATTAGAACAACAGTATCAAAATTATTATAATTCAAATGGTAATTAAAATAAAATATACGTTTCTATCCAAATAGAAATTAATATTGATTTTGACAAGGATAATCCGTATCTTTTAAAAAACTTGTAAAAAACGAAAGTTTGAAATCAATTACATGGACGGATTCGATTGTTACAAGTTAAACTAATAAAACTGCATATAATTATTTATAAAATGAATAATATTCAATAACGATGAAATGATAGTGTTAAAAATACGTTCATTGTTCACTGTTGAATTTCGTTTTGCAAGAAAAACACTAATTAAGAATTGTTTCATTATTTAACTTCAGTTTGGTTAGTCCTTCGATAAATTATAACATGGAACGATTTAATTATCAACTTCTTCACAACGCAATGCTTTTCAACGACTGAATTTTGGTTTACGGAAAAACAGAAGCTGAAAGAGGTGTCTCACGTTCCTCCGCAACATTTCCAGGAAATCTACAACACGTACCTACTTGCCACAACTTTATCTTTTCCCGTTTAATCAGAATTTTCAAGAAGACAAAAGTTTCTCGTTTAGATGAAGATGCGTGTACGAAACAAGAGTTTCAACACGCCGCATTTTATGGCCGACAGATTTTTCGCAGCGGTTTCTATCAAAGATAATAGTCGCGCAATGACAGTTGCCTGTTTCGCAACTAATTAAAAGTTTCAACAGCTTCATTTGACGCCTGGTTGAAGACAAAAGCTCGTCGAACAGCAGTGGATACGCGGCTAATGAAAAAGAAAGATGGCGCCGGCGAAGGGCGTGAGCGCCGCAGTCAATTACTTACACGTGTAGCGGGTCTCCCACTTTGCGGGCTGAAACGCGAAATAAAGCGACGCTGGGTTATTTTCACCGGTGTCTGACGAGGCGATTTTACTCGCTGGCCGTGTCGCGTTTCGTATCGATTTCTCAGCTATTTTATTACGTGTCGCGCATTCTTCGGCGTAATTGCATAAAGACGCTGCGTGAGATAAATCGGCGATCGAACCGCCGATTGAGTAACAGAAAAAGTCGCGGCTTATGAATAGTCATGAGACGAGCGCCGATTCCCCGTGTCTTTTGTTGTTTCGTCGCTCCTGAACGGAAATAACGACGCTCGTTTTTTCTGTCGTCCGATCGCGCTTCCTATTTTCTATCAAGCGCAACCTTGCGATTTCTATTCAGGCGAACGTGCGTGCGTCGTGTTTGAAAATTAATCCAATACCTCGGAACGTTGTTGATGTTATTTATAGATGGAAAAGTGTCTATAAACCGTTGAATCCACTATCGCGGATATGTGGTTTTTCGTAAACGTGATTGCTGAATGTATGTAAAGACTACTTGTTAATGAAGTCAAGTAGGTAAAAGAAGTTCGTGTGACCTATGACCTACTTTAACCACTTTAGTGTATCATTTGTGAGAAAAACAATTAAAAAATCTTCAACGTTATTAAAATTAATATTTATTAAGGAAATTGAGAATATTAAATATAGAGCTACTGTTTTAGTTCTTTATTCTGACGAGGCGAAAAAAAACGAGCGATTGTAATCCACGTGATCCACTACGAGAAAAAGGTTTAAAACGTAAAAGTTAATTGAATGAAATAATTCAATTGTGTTTTTGCACAACTCTGGCATCGATTAAAATGAATTGTCTTCGACTATAACTAAAAGTCTTTTGATATATTTCCATTATCAAGACAGAAAAGAGAATTGTCTTTGGAAGTCTCGAAAGTCAACGAAATCTGCAATAACTTGGAGTTATCACTTTACTAGGCATTTATAACTATAATATCTATTTAGATCACAAAAGAAAATGATTTCATTGGATACTTCCTCACTTTCTTAATTTTATAGTATATCTAATTGGAATGCCACCGTTACAAATTACCCACACTGTAACAAAATGGATCTCTTATACTTTTTATCATTTTTCAGTTCGACCAAAAGTTTCAAATGTTTCTTATCATTAACGCATGTTTCTCGTTTCCATCCACTGATGGAATTTTTTATTCATGTTAAACAAACTCGTATATTGCAAATACGCTGCACTCGCTCTGCTGATTAATCAGTCGAGACTGTAAGAAATTAGAATGCGAGAGAAATTAATTTCAGACTGTTTCAAAACAAATTCGGTTTCAAAACAGAAAGAAAGCCTGGCCGTGATGCAATTCAAGCGTCTCAACAACTCCCGCGTGACCGTTTTAGCAATGGCGGCTAAAGACCGTGACGAAAAAGTCAGAAAAAAAAAAAACGAGCCGACAGAAAACCCGCGCGTTCCAAAAACACACACGTGATTTCGACGGGAAAGCGATTGGGTGAAAGGAAAGGACAGAAGGAAGAAAAACAAAAGTCCTAACGCGTCCATTCATTCCTCGGGAGATCGATACGAAACGCCGTATGCCGCTGCTGAATAACCCGAATTCAATTATTCTCGTCGATTCGGGGCACTTTCTGAACTAGAAACAGAAATGAAGTGGGGGCGGGGAGAGGGGGTGGGGAAAAAAAAAGAGAAGAAAAGTGAAGAAAATGGAAAAGGAAGGCAGCAACCGGACGAAACCATCGTCGATGAAAGCGGTGAGAAAGCCCATGGTACACGGCAAGGGTTAAGAATCGGGAGGCGCGCACGTGGCTCGCTTACGGGCCACTTCCGGGGAACGTCGCCCTTGGCTCGCGACAAGGTAGTCTCTCCTCGGCTCGTAGGTGTACGATCCGACCTCTTAACCATCCGGCAAATGTCATTAGTAGCGGTGGGCGGGGCCTACGCGGCGATACTGGCAACCGCGACCGCGACTGTGTGTGCGGTGCTCGCCGCACGGCCGCTCTCCGTCTGTCAACAAAGGGCGCAGTGACGCAAGCGGGTCGAGAGAGAGTGCGCGGTGTCGGTGTCGCGGCGGCGGCGGCGGTGGGCGTGACCGTAGAGTGCAACCGCGCCGAGCGATTCGCCGAGCCAGCGTGTGGTGGGCGGTGCCGAAACGCCCGCCACTCGGCGCACGCTCTCGCGCCCTCTTCCTCGCTCCTTTTCTCGCCAGCGATGCCTGTCTCGCTCGCCCCGACAGGGCTCGCGGCGCGGCTCACGTTACACGGCCGATACAGTCCGGTCTAGTCTGTCGTTCGGTCACGAAGCAGCCGTTTAGCTGTCTGCGACCCCCACGTCCGCGGCGTACATCGGGCGCGTGATTCGAGCGATCGAAGGGACCGACCCGTCGTCGAGGACCCCCGTAACAGCTGGTCCACGACGCCGAGAGTCCGAGAGCTTCGAGTTGTTGACACGCACGTGCGCGCGCGCGAGCTCTCACGTCGCTTCACATATAGATACGACACGAACGACCGCGTACACACGTATTATACACACTCGCGTGCACGCTTCGCCTACGGTTACGCTTGTGCTCCTTTCTTTTATCCCGTGTGTGTCACTCGGCGTTGCTTTTACCTCGGTCGGGGTTCCGCGGTTCACGGATCTTACGAATACCGCCGCGCGAGTACCTCCATGCCGACGATTCCATTCCATCGGTTCGACGACGATGACGCGGGAAGAGGAGCGGACACGCGATGGACGATGATACGCGATAGAATATGACTGTCGTTTCGTTTCGACGGTGTGACCGCTTGTTGTTTAGTGTTGTTGTTGCGTTTGGAACGTGAACTCGTTGTTTGCTCGGTGGTGCGACGAACAGTGATCCGCTGCGACTAGCGTCGAATAAGAAGAGAGGAAACGAAAGAAGAAACGAAAGAAGAAACGAGAAAGAAACGAGAGGAAGAGGAAGAGAGAAAAGGAGAAAGAGGGAGAGTGAAGGAGAGATAGAAAGAGGAAGGAAGAAAGGAAGGAAGGAAGGAAGGAAGGAAGGAAGGAAGGAAGGAAGGAAAGGGAATAGAGAAAGAAAGAGACATGTTGCCGTATCAGATGGCCATGGATTATGGGGGTTTTCAACGACAAAGCCCGGTCGGGGTCGGTGTCGGTGTCGGCGTCGATGTCGGCGGACCCCATCAAGGGGCCGCTGGGGCGCTCAACATCAACCCCGCGTTCACGCACTCCTGGTTCGTACCGGCGGACCTCTGTGTCCCGTACAAACAGAGTCAGGGTCCTCTCCTCGAGCCAGGGCATGTTGTTTCTCTTATACTTATTTTTCTTATTATCGCATATATTTTAAATAGACGGCTTACGATTAATTAATTAATTAGTCTTAACTTCTCTACGGACGTTACGATCTACCTAGCCCTTTCGATGCGACGGGGGTTGAATCGCTGCAAGGGTCGGCGACCCCATTTTTGGAAAACGAAAACACCTCAAACGGGTGGTCGCGAGGTCGTTGTTTAGATCCCCCGTAATCGCCATTGTTTCTCGAGGAAGCGAGAAAGGGTCGCGACGACGGGATCTTGTCGGCGAACGGCTGGTAGCTAGCTTTGGCGAACAGGAGGGGAAACGTTGTTTTCGATTTGTCGCCTCGCAACTGACGAAAGCGTTAATCACGAGAGGGGTGAAACGCGTGGAGGCGCGACCCTTTTCACACGCAGGTTCAACCCTTTCCCTTCGTCGTTGACGAAGATGTTCGCGGTAATTCGTCGTTCGAATCGTGGTGGGTGTGGATCCCTGAGTTTGGAGAGGATTTTACCGAGACTACTCTACAGAAACGATTCGAGAGAGATATTTTTTTTGTGCAATCATCTTTGTTACTCTGTATAGGTGGATAATTTTTAATTCTTTTTATCTCGTATGTAAGAAACAGCTAGCAAAATTAGTGGTCAGTAAAATTGTAAGTAGTATCACTCTGTGATATGGCAGACGTTGCATTGTAGAAGCAGCCACGTACGCATACTTGAACGATAAAATTTTTCAACAAAGTTCGCATCGTGAAATCGAGTGTCGTATGTCATACGAAACGAAGTTTCTAGAGTTTTCTATATTCTATGCAAATAACGATGGTTTTGTGAAAGTTCTACACATCCACAGTCCACGTGATATACATCGGAGATTGTATTTGACATTCGTAGATTTGCCGATCCGAAAGCAAGCAAGCACGCGTGAATTAACACGACGCTTCGGTTGTGTAATTTGTCGATGAATTATTATCGAATCACTCGTGGGTTTCTAGCAGCGAAAGGGCTAGAGATGCGTAGCAAACTGCTCTCTCGAGGTAGATCGCGACGATTTACTCGATCACTTAATCATAAACTATAAAATACCTTGCGCGACACAATTTCTATCTGTTGAAGAAAGACATGACAGTTTCCGGTTAATATGTTGAAAAGAATTCCTTTCAAGAAAAATTAATCTTCGATTGTACAGGATGTTCCTGGTTTCGCAATATTGCGAGAGAGTTGAATTTTAATTTTATTTAATTACGCATGTGTCTCAAAATCTGAAAATGTTCTTTTAGTCAAACTAACAATTCGAACTGATCGACTCCATAAATTGAAAGTGACGTTATAAATATTTATGGTTATTTAAAAATATTCTTAGAAACATTTACCATTTGTATCGAAATTTTTATTTCTTCATTATAAACGAGTTTATAGATACGTTGTTACGTATGAAATGACTAAATTTAGTCACAATTATCACTAAATATTTATTAATAGTCAATCTGAAACTTAAAACCAACCAAACATATTTGATTATTATTAGGTAAGTTACATTTCATTTACAATGATATAATCTGATATGATCTTCTTATTATTACAAATAAGTCCATAATTTTTCCTAATCACGTGTCTAAATAAAATTGGAACTGTATCAAAAAATGGAGTTGACCAATTTGACTCGTGAGAGGCTGAATGAATACTACTCACAATATCCAGTGAAAAAAATTGACTAAAAAATTAACTTCCTCCCGTGTCTCTTCTCCTCTTTTATTTTTCTCGTGCATATTTTTCAACGCTCGAAATATCGAAGCCAGGAGCAGCTTGTGCAAAAAACGAACATCAGGCCGAAAAGAATTTCCACTGACGTCCAGCGCGCGAGCAACGTCTTCCTCGTCCGTCGTCCCGACGTTGCCCGACTCGCACAGCCATAAACATTAATATGTGACGTACGTAGAGCGACAATGACGTCACCTGCGGCTTCGCTGTAAATAGTGCTCCGTTGAAGTTGATGTTATAACTGTAAGTCGTTCCTCGCGCGCAGGATGTCGAATTTTTATCAGGCCATCAATCAGGCCTTCTTTCGTTCGAACGTTTCTCTCCTTTTTCCCGCTTCGATCGAACGTTTCGTCTATTTGCTTATTTCTCATCTCTCGTCTATTTATTTGTTTCTCTCTGAAAGGCAAAAGAATCGGTCGAACAGTAACTGAATAATGAAACGACGTGGAACGCTGAAGGGAAGGGGAAACGTGGTAACGGAGGTGAATTTTGCAACAAGAATCGAATATTCTGCGGTTTCCGTTGCTTCATCCACCAATTTGCATACGTAACTACTGTTTCTTTTTTTTTTCCTTTTCTTTTTTTTTATTGTCGTACGTGAACTACGAGTTCTTAGTGACGCGACAGACGCACGAAGCAAAGGAGTAGGTACTGGCAAATCCAGTTTTCACTTTGATTGGCCGAAATTGCATAACTCGGCCACGCCATTTGTCCGTCACGCCGGTCGCGAGCGTCTGCGTTCAAATGGTTTCGGACGACGTGTTCTGCGAATTGAGTCCTCGTTCATCGTTGATCATCGAGCTTGATCTTTGCTCGTTGACGTCAACTTGCAATAATGTCTGAAAGAAAGTTCGAAAAGTGGAAAGAATCACGTCGTGTTTTGCAGAATTGAATCGTAGACGGTGAATCACGAAACAGTTTTATCAGGAGATCGAAGAATTTTTTAATATTATTTCAATCTGCTGGTATAAAAACAACATTTGAATTTAGCTGCATTGGTCATAAAATGAAGTTTGTATCTTAATTGAAAAAAAAATCATTAATCAGTTTAATCTTATAATTATTAAATATAGTAAATTGGTTATAATGGGTTATGTGAGAATTAATAACGATATAATCTATAATAATAATGTAATATAATCTCAAATAATAGAATAGACAGTAGAAGTTTATATTTTAGTGACAAAGAATTATTAATAAAATAGTCTGTTAGGCTTAACAGTGATACAAGTTTTCAGTTCCATAATAAATTCTAAACTAGACGTTTAAGTGTTTAACACGGAAATATTCAGTACAAATTTTATTCTCATTTTATTTTTACTAAGTATATATAGTATAGTAGTCTCTCTTTTGTTAACGAAACATTCATAAATCGTTTTGATTATAAAATTGGATGCGTGTTATAACAATCAAATGTGACATAAATATGATAAATTCTTATAAATTAATGCATTTCGATTTTCGTTCCAAATTTCAATTTTAAGTTAAACTGAATCTATAATTCTCAACTAAAATAAGAAATTTGTCGAAATTTGAAAGTTCAAGTTAATTAAAAAATTTAAATATAAATCAATACTGAAACTTTAATATTTGAAAAAATTTAAAATAATTTAAATATTGATTAAAAGTCAATTAAGATTTCTATTCCTACAATACCGTTTACAATTGTTTGAAGGTAAATTTTCCATACGTTTTATTAATTGTAATATTAAGTAGGTAAAACAGGAAAAGCTTTGTCTTTCGAGTTTTATAAGGAGATAATTTTAAAAATCAGTCCATTGCTGATTGATCTCTATATTTTTATTGGATTCGTTACTAAACATTTCAAATTTCTAATGCTTTATAGAATCAAACAAATCATTCTCTTTTCCGTTTATAATTATATTAAAGTACCTTTTTTTAATCACCTAGTTACACAAAAATTAGAAAATCAATATATCATGCAATCTTTGTATATAAACCATAATACCTACACTATACTAACATAATAACACTCAATCCGTGAATGCCTGCATCTAATCTTCCATTTGCAAAATTCCAGCGACTGCACTATCTACCGAAAGAGCAAAAAAAAAAAACAAAATTCTAACATAAAAATTAGAAAATCAACAAAAAAGTAAATATATCATGCAGTCCACTATAGTAATATAATAACACTATGAATATCTACATCTTTCATTTGCAAAAGTTTCATCGATCACACTATCTCACCGAAAGAAGAAAGGAAAAACCTGCACGACTTGTACCTCAGTACGATTCGTCTCACTGAAAGGCCCAGAAGCAATTGTTCTGACTAAGAAATAACAGACGACATTTTTGCCATAAAATTTTATTGATATGCAAACATTTGAATCGATAGAAAACAAATTACAGTACCAGACAATGCTACTCCTACTCGAGGTCTATCCCACGCCCCCTCACAAATCACGTAACCCAAATCAACCAATCGCTAATTTTCGTTGCATCAGCGTTGCACCTGAAGAGGCCCGATTTTCTGGGTTATCCCCGTTAAAATCACTTTCAGTGATAAAAATAAAAATTCAGCGGACAATTCGGGAAGAAAGCGGTCGTGTCATAAACATTAACGTGATTATAGTGATACATTGTAAAGGTACCGTGTAGTTACAATTTACCAGTCATTCTTTTTCTCACTAATTGGCACGATTTCAGTATAAACGGCATAATGATATCTTTTACGCGTGGAAATAACGTGTTTCTTGAGTCTTTGACGTTCTTTTATGATTATGTAACACGATGTTCAAAAATTTGGAAATTACAGGCTACCAGCTATCAGACGAAACGTGGAATAGCGATGATTAATTAAAAACGAGTGGTTGAAAGCATCCACTTTCTCTGTTTATGTATTTCGCTCTATCTTTTTCTCTTTACAAATTTGGTGTTGGTGAGAGAGAGAGAGAGAGAGAGATTCCAATTATACCTCGCACCGTACGAACGAATGTAATGAAGCTTTACGAGCCTGTAAAGTGGCCGAAAATATCAGCCACTGGAGTTTTTCTGCCGGTCGAGATATGATTTTATAGGGTAATATCGTTCCCCTTGTGTTCCCTCCCCGCTGATATTATCAAGTCAATAATTCAACCTCTGACAAGCGGATAAGGACCGTTTCCGTTTCGCACCTGGTTTCGCAAATGGCTTTGGATTCGTAGAATTATCGTCCCGTTTGATCGTCCATATTTTGAGCTTCGACTCAACTTAAAACTTAACTTGACGTGAAACTCGATGCAATTGTTTACTTTTGCCCTTGGTGCTGTGAGATTCGAGTCTTACAATCAGTATGAAAGAGAGTTCTCGTTTTCGTTTGTTTCTTGTCAAATTTCTTTTGTTTAAATAAAAAATGTACAAGAGGTTGTATATTCGTTCTTCATCCAAGAACATTTGTTTTTGTCGAATAACGAACAACGTTATTTACATCCATCAGAGAGATATTATTGTTAATAATAATCGTAGCGAAGCATTGTTATTTTGAGATTAACAAATAACATGCGATACATTTTCGAGAGATCAAGGGCGATTTATTTCATATGTATTTTAAAGGAACGAGGATATGATTTGTTTCGAGAATACCTCCGTTTATAATTTATAATTCTACTAGACAAATAAATTGCATATCATCAAAGAAACTTAACATACAATGCTAATGCCCACAATGAAACTTCTAATATATCAATCTTCTATAATCCACTTTTTAAACAATCATGAATTCTTCACTCCAACCTGCTCAAATATCTACACATCTACTATTTAAGTTGGATTAGCTTATCGGAAACAAATGAAAAATTCTTATTACGATGTGCAGTAATATTAAAAATAATTATCTTTCTCAAATTCTCATGTTCTTTCATTTGGCTTCGTTTCATTCTTGAAGTTGAGTTTCATTCTTCAAACGAGTGGGAAATATCATCACTCCCTTTTCAGCTCATCGATTAACAGAATTACCAAAAATCAATCCTTCGTTTTATATCAGTTTCTGGAGAATTAACCATCAAACTACTACGAACTTTGCATCCCGACTTGTAGTTAAATTTTTATGCTCCTCAACTGATATTAGTTTTATTATATACTGAATGAAATGTGTTCCTCATTCTAATTTCTATTTAACTTCCATTTAGGTTCACATTAATCCCACAAATCGGCGAGAGATTTCAAAAGCAATTGTAAAATCCTTATTTTGATTCGTATGTTATAGTCTTAAGACAATAGTATTTAATCAGAACTGCGTTCATTCTTTCCATTCTTGCGCAGTATTTAGGTATTCGCGTTTATTACTTACATCCAAGGTTCATTTCCGAGACTGATAGAATCCGAAAACCGAAGTTACAAATCTGTTACAAATTGTTATTATAAATCCTTATTTTGTAACAGTACCGTGACAAATCCTCACTGTTCTTCTTATTCTTTTCTTTTTCTGCATATTGCTTACATCGAAATACATTTTGTCTTTAACAATCATTGTAAAAAAAATCTCTGTTATAAATTAATATTACTATTATTATCATTTTTTTTTTGCATGTTTATTAGTTATACCCGTGTCAGTTTCGTCTCTGAGAACAACAGAGATCAAACGGAGAATCTCTATTATCAATTATTATTATTTTTTATTATTAACTGAATAATAAAGTAAAAAATAATTGAATATAAAATAGAAAATAATAAAAATTGTTTTACATTTAATAAATATATAAAAATTATTAAAATATTATCAAATGATGCAGAACATGCAAGTAATTTTTTTAATGACAAGTTAATATTAATATAAATTGACATAAAAATTCTAAAATTTTTAAAATTAATGAAATTACTGCGTTAAATCAAAATTTTATAAAATGACAAAAAAATGTAATTGTAACAAATTTTACAATTGTTGGTAAAAAGAAAATTTGTTGTCACGATGATTTTTCATAACAATAAATTATTCAAAAAAAATTTATTAAAAATTTTGAATTTATATATGAAAATATAATTAAATTATTATTATTACAATAATAAAAAATATGAATATAATTGATGATAAAGATGTATAACTCTATCTCAATTTTAACCCGTACACGATAATTTTCAAAACGACACTTACTCTCCTCCCACTTTACTACTTTCATCTCCGTTAGTTTCGTCTCCGAGACGAAATGGAATCTCAAAATCGACCGAATATATTATAATCTCTGTTATAAATTACATTATTCTTATCCTTTCTTCACGTTCACTCGAGTTGGCCTCATCTCTGAGACCAAATAGAATTTGGAAATCCCTGAATTCTACAAATTACAAATGTCACTCGTCTATGTGGCATCTGTTCTCCTCCTTTCCGCACGTTCGCCACTTGCGTCCAAGCTAATTTCATCCCCGAGACCAACGAACGATTCTCTATTTTGACGCGTTCTCGTCAAACTGGACGGAAGAGCGGTCAGGTATCCCACTATGTTCGGAAGAAGAAGAAGAATTCGTCGGGTTTGGCCCCGTCCCAACGTTGAAACGGCGTCGCCGGTAGCTGGCCCCAAGAGAGCTCTGTCGCAGCGAGTGGATAATGGGAATTGTGATGGGTGGCGTCGGTGGGTACAGGGGGTTGAAGCCTGGTAAACCGACGGTGCAGATGAGTACGTCACGCCACGGCAGTAAACCCGATACGATTAGAGAAGAACGCTGATGCTGACGGGGCATCCCGGGGAGCCGTCAACACTACCTTCGTATTCTCAACCCCGCCCTCCTTCCATTATTCCTCGTTGTTCCATCCACCAGCGCCCGATCGCCGCGCGCTCGTTCCTGTCTCTCTTCAATATCGCTCCGAACGAATACCGGCGACGATATTGCGCGCATAGTTACACACGACGGGTAGACACGCGGGATGAAAGTGCCTTAATGTGGAACAAGTCATAAGATCGGTCCTTAAGGCGACGGGGTTTGATTGGAATCGAGATTGCGGCTGACGAGATTCGATCCGATTCGATTTTTGTTGGTTCGCAGACCCAGACGTGGTCGAGTTTTTTTTTTTTTTTTTTAATTGATTGCTGAGAGTCGTGTCAATCAATTACATAAGGAGGCACGAATAACTCTGTCCGTGGAAATTGCAGGTGAATTTTATAATCTTTCAGATTAATAGAATACATTGGCTTGCTAATCAGTAGGATATGGTGTTAAGAAATTGGAGTTGAATTCTTATAAATGATTGGTTTATCTTAATTTATATATATATTGGTTTACCAGTCGGTAGAATTATTGGTAATTCAATTTAGTAAATTAGAGCTGAATTTTATAATTTGTGGATTTTAATCAGTGTAATCATAAGATATTGATAACTCGAAAAAGTGAGGTTGAATTTTATAATTTTAAAACGATTGGCTCGTCAATCAGTAAGATTAATTATTGACAATTTGATTTGGGAAATTCAAGTTGAATTTTGTAAATAATTTTTGCAACAGATCAATTCATTTTAAAATTTGAATAGGTGTGATTTTATAGTTTTTAATCATTAATCACTCATAATGGAATATTAATAACTTATACATTAAAGTCATGTAATAAATAAAATTTTGCAATTCTTTCTAAAAGTTTAAGTAATTTTTCAATTATTCCATTGATTATTTATAGTCAAATCAACCACTCTAACAGCTTGCCAATCTTGCCAATTTAAATCGTAAATTTTGGAAACAATAATTTGTCGGTATAAATTGATCAATTACAATTTAATAGAATTTCTTTTTACCTCACTAAGAACTTGGAACATTAAAAATTTCATTTGTGATTCATTCCAACCAATTTGTAAATTTTTAAATCTTTAGTATTGGGATTATGAATTTTAATATATTTTTTCATCATTATGTAATGTTACCTCGAGTTTACGATTTTATGAAATTTCAAAAAATTAAAATAATTTATATCATAATAAATTGTTACTTGATCTTCAGTCTTTCACAAAACAGGATTGTGAGAACTAGTAATGTGAGAACATTGATTAATTTATCGAAGATACCGTGTGAAAGTTGCAAAGGTGTCAGCTCTGATGTCAGTACGTTAAAAGTGGAATAGGAGTCGAATTGTCTGGATAAATTAAAGATAGATGGTAATGATAAGTTAAAGGCTGTTATTCGATTAATTGAACGAATGGATATAAGAACGCACAAGTAATATGTCCGTGTAATTACAGCTCAAGAGAGTTAATGGCTTAGATTGACTGATAATATCAAGTTTAATATTTCGTCTGGCTACGTACGGTCACGTTTCACTTTCATACTCGACGTTTCCAGAATGCTAGGTCAGTATAATTACAGTTAATCACCAGTGTGTTCCTGCTATTTTCATTAAATGTAGCTATCTAACATTCCATCTTCTTATTCCCATTAGAAGACAGTTCTTGTTTTTTTGAATATATATTCTGTAAAATTTCAACAGTGTTGTAATGACTTTGTACGAAACGCTGGTATCTCGAAAAATTCTTTCATAACAGAAAAAATAATTAAGTAAAGAAATTTATTATAGACATATATTGAATGCATCCAAATATAAAAAAATATTATTAATGCTATCAATATATTAATACTAATAAATGATAATAATAAGCTGCTATTAATATATTATTAAAATATAAATAAATTTAAATATATCAAATAGAATTTGAAAGTGATTCATGGTTTTTTACTTTGCACATAATGCACGTGATATACAGAAATGTATGAAACATCCAAATTATGGAATATTCTGTAAAATTTCAAGAATTGCAACGACTTGAAATTCTAATATCTCAAAGATTGCATCTAAATATGAAGAATTACAAGACTTATCATCATCGATATATATTGAATGTATCAAAATGTATGAAATTAGAATCAGAGTTGGTGGAAGATTGAAATTTGTTAACATCTTTAGATATGAATAGAATCTCAAAGTGGAAGAACAGTAGAATTTATGATTCTGCGAAAAGAATAAAGTAATCACCAGACACAGGAAATTTATAAGAAATGCAAAAACATGTAAAATATTCAAAGTACACATCTTTGTCATATATGGCAAGTGAAATATTTTTCTATCTAAATTCTAGTCTTTTAATCATCTCCATGGAGATTTGAATTTACCCAAATATCCGCAGTCTGGTACGTATTTCAAAGAATTTGCATAGCAGGTTTCGGTCGAATTTATCTCAAGCTCCGTTTGAGAGTAACCCGCAAAGCTTATCGGTTATCAAATAAAAGCATACTAGGACAAAGAGCAGTGACCGCAGGTTGCGTCTGGGTTTGGCGAGGGTGTTGCCGTTACGGGCCTCACGTTCCCGGAAGTAGGGACATGAGAATGTCCGGATGCAAGTTGCGAACGTGAGACCCCTAGGAGACTAGACTCCAGCTTTCCTCGTGCGTCAAACTGTCGATGATTATTCGAGACAGGAAGTCAAACAAATCAAGGAAGAATCTTTTTTTCTTTTTTCGTATGCGATACAACATGCTTTGAATCGTTTTTGAAATTACGCCGTGTTTTCGCGTGTTAATCGACAATCGCAGACAGTGATATTCAAGTGTGAAGGAACAGAGAACAACACGTTTTACGAGAAATGACTCAAATCTGAATTATATTATATCCACAAAATTTTCCTGAGAAATTATGATAAATTGGTCATTTTGAGCATATTGGTAGTTAGAATCCAGTGTTAAAATCGTTTATATTTAATCTATAAAGATAGTTATCCTAAGGTAATTTTCATTTACATATTTATATTTTCAATATATGTGATGTACATATTATTCTCTTTGAACTCTAATAAGTAAACCAATTATTTTACTATTGATTACACCTGTACAATATTGATCATCATTGTGTTGACGCAACATTTCTTTCTCAATCAATCAATTTATAACACCATATTCTATTTTTTTTAACATCGGACAGGAAATTCCAAGGATTCTATAATCCCACGAGATTTCACAAAATTGATGCACATACACTCTTGTATCGAAACAGTGCCGAGACTCGGAATACAGAAACGGCGCGATGAAAAAATTCTGTGCTACGCGAGGGTTGTCCAAGTTTATTAAGTCCTGCTACGAAACGGTTGACTTGTATTTGTAACACTCTCGTTGCGCGATTCTGAGCGGGTTAACGCGCTTGGCAACAGAGACGCCAGAAATCGGTGACAACCAATAGACGACACACGGGGATGAAAGGGGATGAATCCGTGGCGCGTCACCTCGCCGGTCGAGTTTTCGGAGGTCAGTGTCGGCGAGCGATTAAGTATATCGGAGCGTGTGTCGGGTCGTAACGTGGCCACTATCGAAAATGCAAAAGGGGTTCTTCCGGCAGAGGGAGAAGCTACGCCTCGTCCGAGTCTCCGAGTGTACGTTTACCGAAAGTTCTCAGGCTCGACCTCCGCCCAGGCGCATCGGGAACCACATCACGTAGACTTTAAGCCCTCCCTTATCTGCGCGTCATCAAGAACCAACTTCCCTCTGTCTCTCTATCCGGCCTCCCTGTCTCTTTTTCCCTCCGTTTCCCTATTCTCTCTCTCTCTCTCTCTCTCTCTCTCTCTCTCTCTCTCTCTCTGTGTGTATATATATATATATATATATCTACGTGTGTATATACGCGTACATCTCGGAGGTCCGCGTGTTTTTTTTTTCTGTCTTTCGTACCGTCTTCTCCCCGATTTCTTTCTTCATCTTCATTTTACCCCCCCCCCCCCCCCCCCCTTCTATTTCTTTTTTCCTATTTCTTTTATCTTTTCGTGTTTTCTCCTCCTGCTCTTTTCTACGCGGTCGGTGCAGCGTACACATGGCCTGGTCGCGACTACCTCGTGATTTACATCGCCGGATGTGCCGGTATAATTTAGTGGTTATATCGTATTGTCCCTGTTTTCGTCCTCCTTGGCTCCAGCCGAGTCTTCCTCTTCGCCTCCGCGCTGGATGGGGATTTCATTGAGGCACCGCCGTCGACGAAATATCATTCCGAAAGCGGGCCCCTTTGTGCCATGCAAGTTTCACTCGGATTGGTTAGAATTCGGGCTGAATCGCGGGCTCTCGGCTCTTTTGGAGGTCTCGGTCGCTGATTTCTAAAGGTAGATACGTTAGACCAACGTAGCGAGCAGGTTTCATCCCCTTCCCGCCCCTGAATAGATTTTCTTTCGAATGTTCTTAGGTATCGTAGTTTGTTGCTTGCAATTTTCTTGTAACGTCAGTTTAAATGTAATATTCTCCCTTATATTGAAAATTTTCTTTCTTTCTTCGAATTTGTGTCGCTTGATGTAGCGCAAGGGGTTAAGTCACAGTGTGTCGGTATCGGATCAAGTCTGGATTAAGGGTGTCGACAATTAGAATTTTATTCGTTTCCAACAAGAAAGTAAAATTCGTGCACCTCTTAATTTTCATTTGGACAGTTCTTGGATATTGTCGTGTGTTATAACTGTCAAAAATATACTCGCCTAATTATTACACGCATCTTCGAAAGGGTGGTGTATCAGTGCGCAATAGTGATACAACACATTAGAATTTCGATTATAGAAGAACAATTTTCTCCATAAATTTCAGACATTTTAGACAAAATCTCGAGGTTCTCACAATTTTAACCTAACTATGTCACATAAACTTTTTCGCGTTTTATATTTTTGTGCTTCACACCATGCTGACCATCTTCGCATTTCTTCGTCGTCCTTA
Organism: Melipona bicolor; assembly: GCA_030673865.1. NCBI lineage: Eukaryota > Metazoa > Arthropoda > Insecta > Hymenoptera > Apidae > Melipona > Melipona bicolor. Next base: position 1,808,081 of record JAHYIQ010000029.1, read on the forward strand.
TCCTCGCTGTAGGTATAAATCATTTTCAATTGATTGTGTTTGTTTTTCAAGTTTTTAATAATTTTACGTGTTTTTTTAATCAATAACACTATCCGTTTCGATAGTTATTGCATCAAAACATTGTATATAATTTTATTTCGATAGTGATTTTTAAAGACTTTCGTAGAAAGAAGTACGAGCAATACATACAAAGTATATCATTTGGATACTAAAGAATTGGGATAATGGATATTTCAATGATCGAGGTAAATACTCTAAAAAACATTATCTTATCGAAAACGTCGACATGCTATGTCGTAGAAAATTCATCTCTATGAGAGTCACCAAACAATAAAACAGAGACTCGCCCCTATAAGAATCACCAATAATAATAAAATATCTTGCGAGGAAAGAGTGTATCAAACTGATACAAGGAACAGGCGAAAATTAACTCTCAAATTATAAAGCCAAGCATCTTCAAATGTTACAAATTTCTTTTGTTTGCCAGACCGAATACAAGGCAAAACCACAAAAATTCGAGGATCGCGTCAGAGTTGAACGAATCGAGCTACCGAATCTTCGTACAACTCTCTCTCTCTCTCTCTCTCTCTCTCGTTATCGAGCCGGTCACAACCGGAAATGACATTTTCTTTGTCGAAGTGGTACAAAAGGCCGGGCATCCGATAGCGAAAAGGGCCGCGAAAGAAAATTATGTCGAAACTGGAGCCGTAACATTAGGAGCATTGTATTGTAGCGCGAGGCTACGGCTCCCCCGGGAACGGGCAGGAGAGGCTTTTGGTCCTTCTCCAGCTCACGTTCGCTCCTCCGTATCGGCGCACACTTGGACCCGGAACACACGGACGCGAGCGCGGAGAGAAGCGTCGACGGGAATGGGACGTGCCCTCAGGTGGTGCTTCGGACCGGCAAAATGAATTGTTTAATTGAATTAGCTCGAACACTCGGCCTACCGCGCCATCATAATTCCCTCGATGCCTGCTAATTGCCCCCTCTTCACCGCGATTATTGCGTATCGAATCGTCCCGCGCTGTAGTTTTGTTGTCTCTCTGTTTTATCGAGAAGGGCCTGTTTTATCGTTGAGATATGATTCGAGTGAATATTTAGAGCGACATTGTTCTTATTCGCGTTTATAGGAGACTTGAAAGATGCAACGTAGAATTTGCATGGTAGAACGTTAATTGCTGTCACTAGTGATCAATGGCGGCTCGTGCGGAACTGCAACCCCCAATTTTTCGCGATATGTAAATGTATTTATTTACATTTGCTAATGTTCGTTTCTATAAAATTCTCTTGTCTCGTATAAAAATCCAGTGTGTACGTGTATTTCGAGAGTTACAGCAACCCGCAATATTTCAACGAGCTGCAAACTATTATTAATGATTAATTGTATTGTTTGGTAGATGAAATAAATTTAGGTCTTATTTTTTCTAGTTACGGTTATGGTGATATAAAATTGTATAAAAATCTACAACCTAGTTTGTCGAGAAATTCGAAAATGCACTAATACAAAAATCTAGTGTGCTTGTAAAGTACTTTTTGTGACACTTTGCAAATGACACAAATTTATATTTAGGTTGTATGTTTATAAAAATGCACGAATAGCCGCAGTCTGGTAATTACAATTCTATTAGAATACACCAACAGGTTCTTCAAATTTTATTAGATAAAAACTGAAGATTAGCTGAAACTATTTTTGCTAGAATAATTTTATTGATTTGGGAAATTTTATTGCAAAACTATCATCGAAAATGATTTGGTGGATTTGATATAAAATTGTCTTTATAAATATTGATTTAAATACTTCTATCAGAACACATTGTAATTTAACAAAAGCTTTATTAAATTGAGAGTGATTTCGACATAAATTTATTAGTGTACATCTCTTTGTAAGTTTATTAAAAGTGATTTTAATCATTTGAAGCCAAATTAGTTGATTCAAACTATTAGAAAGTAAGTTTGTTGAAAGTAGTTTCAATAATTTGAAGCTGAATTGCAATAGAAACCTGCTACTTTGATAAATTGGAAGATCATATTCAATAAATAGAGAAGTACGGGAAATTAATTCAATGATATTTTGCTATTGTCGTATATTGTTTACTTTTATCATGTTTCCGTAATTCTTTTATAATTAGAGAAATTTGTAATTTTTATTTGTAATAATAATAGAAAGATTCCTTGGAGCATGAAAAATGTTCCAATGTTTTGGTATTTTTAGTAACGTTGCTAATACTAGCTTTCAATCGCAAAATTTTGCATTCCAAACAATCAAAATGAAATTATTTCGTCGCATTTTACAACCGTGCTTGTAAGGTCATTTTTTGTTTTGAAATCTTGCCTTTTAAAACGTTAATACACCATCAAACAAATGATTCTTTAATCTCCTATAAGTCGCCCAATTTTCGCGTATTCAATGTCTGGCCAGAGATATCCTACTCTACTTAAAACAGCCACACGCGTAACCTATCATACTATAACATGTGTTAACAATCATCAGATACGTATATTTATTTGTAGATTTTATCAAAACTTGCTCAGAATTAATCTTCCTATTCCTCATTTATTCAGATTTGACTCTTCCCCGTGTATTCGCTATTCAAATCGCAGAATCACTTCAACGTCCCAAGAAACAAACGTATTCCCCATCGTACACCATTCCTTTTCCATTCCAAATCTCTAAAATCGCACTATTCTTTTTACTTCTTTTTCGTGTATCTCTTCAAATATCCGTTTTATTCATAATAACATTATATCGAATATTAAAACCAAATATTTGAAACCTAACCTAAACCAAATATTTAAAAAGAATCTATATTTGGGAAATAACTATTGAAATACAACATTCGTATTATGTAGACGGAACGTCAGAGTTCGAAAAAATTAACCTTCGTTTTCCACGAGTTATAAAAAATTAACAAAATTACATCGAATATAACAAAATTACTTAAATATTCAAGAACAATTCATATTTGAAAGATACTTGTTGAAATATAGTGACTCCCGTTAATATTCGGTCACTGAAAATTTAAAGCTTCAAGTTTCTAATTTCATTTTGAAATTACGTTTTTACATCACATAGAGTGTGGTTAAGTAAAGATACTTTTCTTTTCGAATGCTACAAATTATCACAGTATGTTAAAACATTGAAAAATCTTTTTCGTGACTGAAACTACAATAGATTTGAAGATTAAAACCTACCCTTCAATAACCCCCAAAGATTTGATGTATGATTTCTTTTTTGATATTTTATTGAACTTTGAATATTCTTAGACGACGAAAATTTAAGAAATCGTAACATTTTCGCCTAATGTTCAATAAATTCACATAAATCCTACTCTCACATATAAGTCACAGTTTCATACTGCGATCTTGTTTTCTTCAGTTTTGTCTAACGTTACGATAATTTGCTCTGAACACGTTACAATTATGTTTCAAAATATCTGCACGCATTTTCGAGAAGAATAGAAATTGAAAACAAATTTACAACTCTACTCAGTCAACTATGTGTTGAAAAAATATATATTACTAATACGTATGATAAGACATTTTCGATCTTAGAGTGACTTTTTTATTAAAATGTAACATCCACCAACGAGTAATATACACACCATAAGATATACTGTAACATCCTTCGAGTCACGCAGACCCAGACGAAACGTCAGAGTTCGAGAAAAAAGAATCAACCCCCTCGTCCCGCAAGCTATCGTCAATAATTCTCGCGCCAGTTAGAAATCGGCGGATGAAAAATCCAACGACGCGGCTCGATCGAAAGGATCGTCTCGGTAACCTCGTCAGGATCCTCTGCTGAATTATTGATGGCCGGCACTTAGCACGGCCGAGAACACGAGGATCCTTATGTGTCCGAGGCGCGTTGCCACCCTTCAACGATATGGCTAAGGATACAGCCACGCCGGTTGGTTTACGGGGGTGGAACGCAGCGGCGTTCTTCTATCCCGCGTCCCGTGGGACCCGCGAGGGGGGCCCCTCGCCGTGGCCTCGTTCGACCAGGCTGCCGCCCAATTTCAACAAATTTGACCGAAAGTTCCGCGTAATTTTATTTTCGCACTTCTGCAGACACGCCGGTGCCTCCCGTTCGTAACGCTGGCCAGCCTCTACCGAATACCTCTGGGGAGAAAACGGACCCTTATCCAACGGTCCTTCGCGATGCTGCCGTCCCTCCCTTTCCTTTATCTTTGCACAATCAGCAGCGGAAGCCGCTTCTAATCGCACTTTGGCCCGCGTTCCATGACCAAGCTCTCCGGCGATCGCGTCGGAATTTTTCTTTCGCGCGTGTATATTAGCGTTCTCCCTTTCGCTTGGTTTCTGGGGGATTTTTAGGGAATTTTTGTCGACAAGGTTCTTGGATTAACTTAAGCGTGTGAGATGCAAATTTAATGAATTTAAGTGGCCCAAGTCCATTTTCCAAAATAATCGAGCTAGCTGTTTCAACGTTTACATTTCTACGGTATGTTTTCATTTTTAAACAAATTGTGACAACATGTTTAAAAGCGCCAAGATTTTGTACACAGGAAATTAGCTGGTTAACAGAATGATAAAAATTTTTATTTCGAAAGTGGTTCAAGTCCCATTTTAAGAGTTACGAGGTTACTAATACGAAGTATATTATATTTTTCAAATCATAAAAAAGTGTCGAAAAAATAACTGCAAATTGGAGAAGAATGAATTATAAATTACGAAATATTATTTGAATGTAATGTTTCTTTAATAGCGAATAAAAGTTGGATATTTTTTAATTTATAACACAAAATTGTATTTTTTTTTTTTTTTTTTATTTTATTTTAGGGGAATTTTATTTTTTCAAGGGATTTTCAAGGCCTTGTCAAAAATTAAAAAAGTTATTTCGTTAATTTTGAAAGTGGCTTAAGTCTATTTATAACCATCAAAAACGTGTTATTTTTTAAACAATGTTTATCATACTAATTGGGTTGGTAAATTATATACCCTTAGAAACATAAAAAAAAATTATACTACCATGTTATCAGTTGCCAATATTTTTAAATTTATTAAAACGCAAACCGTTAAATATCTTGATTCAAAAATAAATGGACTTTGGCGACTCAAAATAAACGTCTCGTATAATGAAAATTGCATACTCATATAATAAAAATACATTAACCCTTGCAATGTGCAATTTTTATTTCAGTCGTACGTTATTAATGATTTTGCAATTTGCAACATTTGCAATACACACGCATGAAATGATGTAGAAATAACCGTGCAACCTTCTCGCGACTCTTGAATTGTTTTAATAAAAACTTTTCATTCAATAAAACGATCAAAAATAAATCGTAGATTAGGTTTTGAGGATCTTTGTAAAGGGGAGACTTCAATGTTCAAATCCATAATAGTTTTGGTCCAGAAAAAAATTTTTAATTCGTAAAACCATTTGAATTTGTAAACTTTTCTGAAAAAAATTGACCAAGGCTTTACGTTTTCAAACAAGTCCTGAATGATTCTTCTTTTTCCACAAAAAAGTTAAAATAGTTCAAACATCAGCAATTTTTCAACGAAAACTAAATGATCTTTTAATTTGATTTTTTTAATGATATTAGTGAGGTTAGGAGTTGATGTCTTGGAATTTGAAAGTTAATTTTTTATAAAATTTCGTGTACTCTTGGGGAAAATATTACGTTAACAGAATATAGAGAAATTGAATTTAGGATTTTTCATTAGAGATTTGCAATTAGAAAATTTAAGAGAATGATTTTTTCTAAAAATTAAATTTAGGAAAACGAAACTAGTTAGAATAAGAAAAAAAGAAGAATAAAATATATAACGTATGATTTTCGAGGAACTGGACAATTTCAACATATTTTAATACAGAAATTAATTCAAAATAATTTAATGCTACAAAAATGAAACACAGATCTGACAAAATATGGACGTACGTTAATTTCTTCTAAACATTTTATAAATTTTAAAAAGGTTAAAAAATTATAAAATTCAAAGTACATAATTATATTTAAAATTCATAGAATTAAAATAAATAAATATGATAAGAAACATGGTAAATAAACGTAATGAACTCATAAAATAATAAAATTATTCTATGTATGACATCATATCTTACAGCTCGTCCGAAATTAATTTATTTTAATTTAATCGCCATCTTCCGAGTTGAATTTGAATTTCTGATTAAAACCCGAAAGAATGTAAGATCGTAGGTGCATGGAACGAGGAAAATATTTTTCCCGTTTATGTTTACTCGGTACGTGTCGATCAAAGTCAGTGGCGTTTCGTTCTGAAAAGGTATCGTTCGTTTCGTTGCATTAGCACACAACGAGCAGCGATTAAGGCTGCAGATTTTTTTGCAATTCGAATGCAGGCGACACTGTTAGGAGTTAGGAACTACGTTTAAAATGAAATAAAAAAAAAGAAATAAGTACGCAGTTTTCAAGGATGATTCATGATTAATGCCGACGCGACGTTCTGACGCATCGCAGTTGACATCGCCATTTGCATGGTTAAAAATTAAAATTCAACGGAGCTAGGTCTCGAACGATTGACGAAACACCTGTCAAAAATGAATAAATGAAGCAAATATAAAATTACTGATTGAAAGCAGAAGGAGGAGTGACTGTGAAAATTCTTTTACAAATTTCTCTCAAGATTCATCTCAGTAAGTGATAAGTGACAAATTATTTCAATTGATTTTATTTTTACAAATTTTAAATTACGAGTGACAATGGAAATCTTTTTAGCAAATTTCCAGATTTGTTTCAGTTATTTGAGTAAGTAGTAGTAGATATTATTTTTAAATTGCGACTAATTTAATTAAAGTATGCTATATCGTTGCTATTAGATAGACGTTCTAAACATCGTTGTATTTTCGCAGCAATTCGAAAGGTTTTTTTTTATCCCGTAAAATCGTTACCGATTTATGCGACGAAAAGAGAGAATGTAACCCGCATGTACGGTAACTGGCAACCTTTCTCATTTCCACTTTCCAATTGATTATTAAAGTTGTGCATAGAATTTCTCCTCTATACACAATTACGCGTACAATTACTATGCGATTACTACGTGATTGCTATGCAACGCGTGCAGTCGTCTGCAGTACAGACGTCTGGCAATATATTACAGCGTTTCACCTGGAAAAGTAACCTATATCTTTTTTCTCTCCCCGCAAGATAATACTAAAAATTTGATCTGTCGATCGAAAACAAGAAACGTTTGCTCTACATTGGAATATCTCCGTTCTTTGTCTAATTAACATCACTCAAATTATTTTGTTAATTATTCTCGAGGAGTCTGATTCAACTTTTCAAACCCCATTTTATACAAAAACAACCTTTTTAGTGAACTATTATTAAATGAACAATGATATTAAAACTTAGTTTATTAAATTAAATTAATTTAAATAATATTTATCGTTAATGTATCTTTTATTTATTGATATAGTCTCTATTAAAATGTTGTGACATTTATCAATTATTTATTTAATATCATTCCAATTAAATTCATTAAATCAAAAACCAATATTCCACGACATTCGTCGTTTCTTCCTTTTGCTTTCCGTTACACAGAGCGCAACTCTGGGTCGCGCGTTCGTCTCTTTCGATAAAAATCGAACACGCAGCGTGTTTGTTCGACGGAAGACATTCGTCGAAAGCGTGGGCAACCGGGCCTTTTTCCCAGGTGGAAACTCAAAAAAAGAAAGCGATCGGACCGTTCTGTCTGGGAGGAGCGACTGTTCGACGTAACTCACGACGGAGTGCCCGCATTTTAGTAAGCATCGTTGCATGCGCAGGTCCCGTATGCGATGCACGTAGCACGCTCGTTTCTGCATTCGCCGTCGTAAAAAGTCAGTGCGCGCGACCGTGTTCCTATCCCAAATTCCAACGGAACCCTTGAACCGATACGAGCAGTAAAAAGAAAAAAAAAAAAGAAAAGATTCTGCGTTCGCTTATTGCTCGTCCGACGAGCTCGCTCGACGATGGAACGATGGGATTTCGTATTAACGAATGATACGGCGCGCTACATACTACTCGCACATTTGCATGAAAAAGCTGGGCCAAACTCGTCGATCTCGTAAAAATTTCACTTGACGTCTTCAAAATTATTATCTTCGACGTGGAACTGTGCAACAACGTTTTCCGTTATGTTACTATTAATGTCACGGTAGAACCTCATGTCCGAACTCTCATCCGTTCTTCATTCTACCGAATTGCTGAATTTGCCCCTTGTCAAATTTGACGTAACGATAAAAAATTAATTTCATGTGACAATGAATAATAAAGAAGCAATATCGCGATGATGAAAATTAATAATTAATTTATTAATATATAATATACGATGAGTTAATATTAAGATTAGTGAAGAAATAAGTAGTCAAATTTGCAAATTCTTTTGTTTGATTCTAATTAATAGGCTAAATTTCTATATTCAGTTGTGTGTAAAATTCATATAAATCGTGTTCTCGCGTTAAATCACGATTTTATTTTCTTTTATTTTGTCTAACCTTATGATTATTCGTTTTGGTGGAACTCCGTTTGTTTGAATTAAATTTTGGTCAATATACGATTAGATGAACTCTTGTTCGTCGTTTCCATTTATTATGTGAATGGAAAATCACTAATAGAGTGGAAAATCGATGAACTCTATTGTGTGAATTTCTGTTGCATAGACTATTATATAGTCCTCCAGCAAGTTTATACAATTGGATTTCTACTGTACGTTCCAAAACTATAAATGTCTTGTATTTGATGCATTGTAGTATTAATGTATAATAATAATTAGAAGGCAATGTATTATTTGAGGGATTTAAAAATGACTATTATTTGCAACTTGGAATTATATGTTGAACATATATATTATATGTTATGTGTTAAAAATACTTTTATATAAGAAACGGATGAGGGATGAAATAAAACATATTTTATTTTTCAATTATCATTAATTATTAGATTGCGGATGTTCATGCATGTAAAATGTATATAAAGCATATGAAATATATAAATGTTCATAACAAATATGCAAATAAGCACGAAAAACATGGCGAATTTGTAAATAATATGTTATTCAATGGTATATATCTAAACTAGTACAAAGGAAATTCAACAATTCGTGCATAATTGACATTACAATAAATTATTACTATATATTAATATAAAGTGTACAAATTATTATGATTATTCTATTGTTACAATATATTATAGCTTCTTCATAATTACAATACTCCATTATTAATATTTGTCAGTTAATGTTAATTTGATGATATTAAAACGCTGAAAAAGAACATTATGCATTATACGAATGCATATTTATTTGTGCAATATTGTGCTATGCTACATAACTTGCTTATACTAACTTCTTTAATTATACACACAATCGTCTATAATAGTAATTAAATGCAATATATCTGCACGACTTGTACCCCAGTACGATTCGTTTCACTGAAAAGCCCAGAAGCAACTGTTCTGACTAGGAAATGAAGACTTTTTTACCATAAAATTTTATTGCAAACATTTGAATCGATACAAAACAAATTACCAGACAACGCCACTCCTACTCGAGGTCTACCCCACGCCCCCTCACGAATCACGTGACTCAAATCAACCAATCGCTAATTTTCGTTGCATTAGCGTTGTACCTGAAGAGGCCCGATTTTCTGGGTTACCCTCGCTAAAATCACTTTCAGTGATAATAATAATCACACGTCGAAATATATTTTTACGCGGAACATCCGCAGTCTGTTAATTATAATACATCAAATTTCACGTCTCCTCGTTCTCCGTCTTCTTCTCAGCGCGAATTCGTCCTCGCACAATCACGAATCAACATCGAAGACCAGCCAATCTAAGAATAAATCCAATAAGTTCCTCGCATAAAGAACCACTTTTAACACTCTTTAACTCCCATACCTTCCCAAACCTGCTCCTCCAACTGCAAATTACACCCCTATTCTCAAAAAGAAACTTCCAGGCCCTCTCCCACCCCCCTCCCCTCCCTCACCCTCTGGTGAAACTTTAAATTACCACTAGAGGTGGCTCCTCTAAATGAAGAAGAAAGAATCGCGTCGATGGCGTCCCGTGGCAAATGAAATTTCCACCGTCGACCGTGTTTTCGAATTCGTGTTCTCATCCGTCGCGTGCTTCGACGAACGGATATTGTAGAGCGAGAGAGAGAGAGAGAAAAGGGGGAATGATGTCCGTGATTATCCCAGTGGGAGCAAGGACAGAAAGGAGCTTCTTCCCGCGTTTGTGTCACCGGGGGTGCGGTGACGGTGGAAAGTAGCGGGAACGCTTGTAAAATGCGAGAACAAGACGGTGACCCAATGGCTGCATGGTTTTTCCATCCCCCTTCTTCCTTCCTTCCGGCCTTTACGACTTTTCAGAGACGGTTGTAATGGGGTTGCGTCGTGTTCCGGATGGCGTTCGCGCGATCAACGAAAAAGGGGGGCGGTTCGCGGGATCCTCGTTTTACAGCCGTTAAGCGCGATAGCAGCCCAATAAAAATCCCATCTTGTTTGCAACCCTTCCGCCTTGGCTAAATGGCGCGTTTAATTGCCGCGAGTTTTTTTTTTTTTTTTCAAACCGTCGATGCTTCGAGTTCTTCATTAATCGCCAGGGATAGATCCTCGTGGCAGTGGAAGGAGGTGTAGTTCCTTCGAAGGGGTTGTTTAGTTTTGCGAAACAGTGTTTTAAGCTTTGTCAAAGATTCGATAAAACTCTTCCTTTTAAATACTCACGTGCCACATTTTTTTGTCAGAAATATACATAGAAATGTTTTTTATCAGAAATAGATATTCGTGGCGGCAAAAGGAATTGAAATTCGTTTCTTTCGAAAGTTAACAATTGGATGAAGTTGATGGTTGTTTGGTTGTTGTTTTGAATTTTGTCAAAGATTTGTTGAAAGTATACGATGTTAGTCTATTAATAGTCCCATCTTTTTAAATATCAAGTTTTATTAATCGTTAGGGATGTTCGTGTTGGTGAAAGAAATTGAAATTCGTTTCTTTCAAAAGAAAGAAACTGAATGAAATTGATGGCTACTTGGTTTAAAGAGAGATTATTTTGCGACATTAAATAGATATGATAAAATAGTTTTATTATGTCTAAGTTTTTTGGTATAAATGAAACAACTGTTTTATCATAACTAGGGCTTTCTGAGTGAAGATTTAGAGTATTTATTATTGCAGATTTGTTAATTAAAAGAGATGAAGATAATTGAAAGATTCAGTTATAGTTTTACTTTGAAATGTTCAATTTTGTCAATTGTTCATTTGTACATCTAACTTCTAAAGATTCAATAATACATATATATTGTTCAAAAATTTATTTTTAGAAGGACCTCTTTTAAAAACTTTTGATAACTTAGCTTTGGAAAATTCAGTTTTGTGCATTTTTTGATAATCTGACTTTAAAATTCAATTTTACATATTCTTTAGTATCCTAATTTTGAAAAATTTCGTTGCGTATTTTCTCTGATAATTTCAAACCTAATCTAAACCTAAACTAACATAGTCTTTTACTTATTGCTAATTTTTAACGAATTTTAATCTCTAAAGTTATTCAAACATTATTCAAGAAAATTTCCATATCGGTAATGGCGAACATGAGTATATTGAGCATCCAATTCCAGTAGTTGGTATAGACCGAATCGATCACGCAATACAAATTAATGATGGCGAACGCGTGAAAATATTCAGTGTCATGTGTGTCAAGGTAGTTGTTAAGGATCATTCAAGGCTCGAATTGGATTACCGCCCCATGTTTAATTCATTTTAACCGCCACGGTGCCTCGTAAAATTATGAAATTGCAATTTAGTCACTTTCACAGCAACACTTTAATACCAAAATGCACGACGCACGTACTTTTCTTTACATAATTTCAATCGTGTGATTACTTTCAATTCAAATCATTGGTGTCAATATCGAGCCAGCATTGTACTTCTTCATACGTCTTTCTATGATCTAGATCTACAGATCTCTAAGATCCACAAATCAATAAAGGATTATCTTCGTTTCAATAATAATTTCGTTTGAAACTTGAGAAACGAAAAAACTTTATACAACGAAAGGTACAATTTGCAAATTCACACAAAAGAAATAAATGATCTTAATAGAATTCATGGAGCTTTACTTTTTTCATCAAACTTTACATTTCATTTTCATAATATGAAATTTTTGCGTACGAAATGATACAAAATTTAATATGAATAGATATTTGGACATAATTAATTAGTGTGTACACATAGAAGACATGTGCAATATAATAATATGCAATTACAATAGAGAGTCAATAATTATTCGAACCAATTATTAGTCAATAATTATTCCAATTTGTAACTATGGAAATTAAATCTGAAATTACTTATGGAATGCAACAGTCACTGTTGTAATATAGCAGTACATATAATCTCTGAAAAAAAAATATTTTTCAGTAAGAATATATGGTTCCATTTCTAAAAATTGATAGAAATAACATTAATTCGGATAATTGAGCCAAGTTATGCAGAAATAACTAATTAATTAAACACGATATAATTTTGTCACCTCTATTAAAAACTTGCAAACTTACACAGCAACTCTTACATTGTACACTTGGTAAAAAATACCAAAAGACAATACTACTACTCACTACATTTATTGTAGTCTATATTCTACTGACTATACTATTCACTGCTAAATAACAACAAACATAAAGAGTTGCAATTTGACCCTAATTGACGCTTATTCTTATACAGATTAATTTTCTAAAAACAAGCAACTCAACCAAATATAACAGATACAAAGTAAGAGACAATTTATCGCTCCAATGTAATAATTTCACACCCTTCGAACCGAAACCGATTTTCACCCCTATTCACCGCCGCGCGAAAATCATCGTCGTCGGTCGTCGTTGTCATAAATTCACGACGATCGAACACTCGGTTCAAAACAGGTCTTTCGTTCGGCGAACACGGGCACCGATTGCTCCCTGGTTAACAAAAGGTTAATGACCGTGACGAGTAGAGGGAGGAACGGGTTTCGAATAATGCGGATTACATTCCCATTGGTCAGCGTTTAATGTTTAAATGCAAAACCGGAATCGAGGGGCAGTCCACGGGGCGTGGTTAATGTTACGTCGACATTCACCCAGATACATTCGGCTGGCATGTCAGCAAACACAGGCATGATAGCGTTTGAATAATGTATGCCAGCCGAGCGGGTGGCCGCTTTTGCCGCGCGTTTGCGATCTGGCGATCGTGGCCGCTCGCCGCCACGCCTATACTTGCCTATATCCATTTGCAAACTGTCGATAAATCGACGAAAATAATTAGTTGCTTCTACAGCTTGAAATTAATTATTGCGAGACATTTCAACGTTGGGACAATTTGTTAACGGAACCACCGACGATTAACTCTTCGCAGGCAACCCTCAGATCGACGTTCATGCCCTGGACGAAATTTCGCTGATAAATCTTTTTTGGCGAATCTTTATCCTCCCTGAAAAATCTTTTAATCCTCGTTGGTTCTTTGTTTATCGTTATAAAATTTTACATATTACTTCGTAACTCGTAGATAGGAACATCTACTTTTCCAATACATATATTTCTTTTTTAGTACATTGTAGAAAGATGTCAATCGTTGACGATCTGAAATTGAGTAACTTCATCATTTTTCAGATTTGCTTCTCTCATAATTGTTAAAAAGATACAGTCAAAATATTGATTTTGAATGGAACTATTTATTTTAATTATCATTGTTTAAATTACAATGATTTAATATATAAAATATTTGTAATTTTTTTGTAAAATATTTATTTAAAATACCGATTGTTGCACATTTAACTCTCGAACCGCCGACTAAAATTGTCGATTCGGATTAATTTTAATCGTAGATACTAAGTATCATATAGTAAGGACTATATAAGGAAAGAAAAAAATGAAAATGTTCCACGAATTTAATGACTTTTTATACAAAAGCGATATTCTGCAGCTTAAAGAGTTTAATTTAAGAAAAGAAAAGGGCTTTATTTTTATTTCTTGTTTCTGCTTTATTACACTAAAAGTAATAGTAAGACTACAGTGTACATAAAAAACAAGTCTAAAAATGATGAACAGTGATTTGCTAGCTTCACAGCTGTATAACGCAAGCTGTATTCTTTGAATTGATGAATCTTTTCAAAATAGAGATCATAAAACTGTGGAATATTTAATCAATTTATTTGTCATTTTAAAGGTTGATAGATCTCTGTACAACTCGATTCAATTATCATACAATTACGCATTCAATGCAATATATCGTAGAATAACTTTCTACAATGTATAATTATTTTCTGTTTTATTAATTAGCCAAATTCAAGTATAAATAAATAAATTTTCAAACTCGATTTTCTGTAAAACGAAGCATTTTTTGTATTCTAGTGATGACTTTTCGACTGATATTTTCACTTCCTTCTTCGTTAAATCACTGTTGTTAGGATACTTGTACTTGTACGATTAATTAATTATTTCCAAATTCGTGATCAACTAACACTTTATAATTTCCTATAGAAATTTTATACATTTATAACAGTGTAGTTTTAGATACTCGAGTGACTTTTAACCTCTTGCGCTAGTAACTGGTTCGCGGACCATAACGAGTGACCAAACCGTCATACGATATCTCGTCTTCTTTTTGAATTCATCGATATATTACTGGATGGAAATTACTAAGAAGTAATAAGTTTATTATTTGTTTTGCCTGGGTTATATTTCAATATACTTAAAACTAAGAAAATACACGTCATTCCAGCGCAAGAGGTTAATAAAATTTATTAATGGATGCTTGTATTCTTTATTGTATTATTAAGTTTTTCTTGTAGCTTGCACTTTAATTTGTTCGGTACAAATATTATATTTTTTCGTCGGTAGTTCTAGTGTTAAACTAAGTAAACTTGCCGTGGAATCGAAAAAGAAGTTACCCAAGGGTGCTACGTACTCTAGGTCAATAGCTGTATATTGTAACGCGATTGCCGGCAGAGCGGTTAATTCGTTGCTGGCATATCAAATACGGGAGTCCTTGCGGAAGGACTACGCGAAACGAATATCTTATGGTACCAACGAATATGCCCGTAACTGAATTTCGGATAAGAATCGAAAATTCGTTTCGATTCCGAATGCGTGGACGGCTACACGCTTCGATTTGTCGTAAACTTGTAAAAACATCCGCGTTAACATGAACAAAAGTATTAGTGGATCCTGCGGCTTCGGCTATAAAAAAAAAACGAAAACGTCTTCTCTCTACTGTGAGAGTAAGATATAAAATGAATACTTAACGCTAGAACCGTTGTAATATTGTGTTAATATATTATTAATATTATGTAACATTATACTGATATATTATAATATTATATTAATAATAATTAATAGTATAATATCGTATTTTATGAAAAGTTATTCAAATCTTTAGAGTTATATCGTTTCATAAATGATAAAATTCTGAATTATTCATTTTGACCGACGACTACTCTGATTTTAATATTAAATACTAATATATCTGTGATACTTTAACGTTAAAATAGTAAGAGAGTAGACTATGGAATAAAATGGATTTCATATTAGTATTATTTAGTAGATTTTGTGTATTTGTTATAAACAAATGTTACCGTTTCATTTTTATTAATTTAGTATTAATTTATCAATTTTATTAATTTATTAAAGTATTGATAATATTATTTTAATGTTTGCTAGATATGTGGTTAAAACTATTATAAATGTCATATCAACGTTTCAATTAATTTGTGAAAGTCATTTAAATTACTATAACTAATAGACTATAACTATAACTAATAAACTACAGACTCAAATAATTAATTAGTTCTTTCAGAAGATTTTGTCGAAATGAAAGATAACCCAATACAACGATAATTGATATAACATAGAATAGTTTATACCTATTCCAAATACAGTTATCACTATATTCAAAAATATTGATACAAGCTTCGTAAGCTTCAAAAATATCGATACAATCGGTTTTAAAGTAAATAACACAATATCAATCCGTAAGTAGACTTTCGATGTTTCAATTTGAATAATTGAAGTTTACGTTCGATTTATACTGAATTGATAAGTAAAAATAAATAATGACATCAATACATATAGTACAATTATATTGTATTATTTATATTATATTTAATGTACACAATAATTTAAAATTAATTTAGAAATCAAAAAATAAAATTTCTCGTCGCAATGTGACAAACTGTGCTCGCAACGTCTCGTTAATCACGAAATTAAAATCGATCCCTTGCGTTCTACGTCGCGAACGTTCTGACATGATCGAAGCTACGAGGAAAAAAAGAAACGGGGGAAAATAAAAAAGAGATAAACAGCAAAAAGAATTAGATTTATCCGTGCCACGTGATTCCTGCTCGTCTAACCTTTTCCCGTTTCTTCTTCTCTGTCTGTTACAGCATCCTCGAACTGCGCAAGGAGAAGAGCAGAGACGCTGCCAGGTCTCGAAGGGGGAAAGAGAACTTCGAGTTCTACGAGTTAGCGAAAATGCTGCCATTACCGGCGGCTATTACCTCCCAGTTGGACAAAGCCTCTATAATAAGGCTAACCATCTCGTACCTCAAACTTCGGGAGTTCTCGGGTCACGGAGACCCGCCATGGAATCGGGATGGGCCACCGCCAAATAAGTCTGGCAAAGGTAAGTACCTCGTTATTAACCCTATTGATACTCCGCCGCGTTAACAATTTGTCGATACTGTGACGATATTAAGGTGTGACGCTCTATTGAGAAGGAGTTGACACAAATCGAGTTGAAATAGTTTGTTAACACACAAACTTTAGTCATAAAATATCGATCAAAGACGTGGAAGTAAGAAAAGAAAAAAGAGTAGAAAAATTTTATAATATTATGGGAGATTGGATGTACGTGAGTGTCGATAACACAATTTAATAAATAATTTTAAATTAATTTAATAATTATTTGAGATATTACTTATGAAAATGTGTATTTAAGAACGACCAATAACTAAAGCTTAAAATTTCCATTCAGAGACATTAAAGAAAAAAGAAAAATAGAAACACTTTATAATGCACGATAAATAAAAGCTTTATTTATATATTTTAAGGGGAATCATTTGTACCTTTAAAAATAGGTATATTGTTTTGTATCTATAAAATTTCTGTAATAATTTCTCTTGAAATTGTGAATTGGTCATTTTGACTATTTTCATAATTTTGGTGAATGTTAGATACTGTTGGACTGTAAATGTTTATGCAGAATTTTATACTAGTGAAGAAACGAAACTTAAATTCACTGAATATTATAATGATTGCCTAGGCAATTTCATTTTAAATACTTTGTCCATAAATGTCTTTAGCTATATTTTAGCATTTCTGTAAAAATCCACAATCTGGTTATTATTTTCATTGACAATGAATTAATTTGAGTTTAAAGAAATATGAAAGTTTCTACTTATTTGAGATGATAACAAAGCGATGTTTAGTGATTGTGCTTAAGACATAAGAATGCTATATTCAAGGGAATAAACTGGAAACTTTAATATTTCTAATATTGGTGAGGAAAGAATCATAATTTTTAAGATTATTATTTTTCTGAGACATATTTTTAAATTCATTAAGATGTAATTGAAAACTGAAAATTTTTTAGATTTAAAGTTCCATGATTAAATTTTAATTAATCTGCGTGAATTTTAGACTGTTGTTTAAAGCTGTTTGAGTTCCTTAAGATTAAGCAATAATTTATCGAAATATTACAAATATTTCAATTTCTGAAAATTTCATAAAATTCAAAATACAAAATCCAAGTTGAGGACAATAATATTGGGTTGTCCGAAAAGTTTGTGCCTAATTTTGGTAGGTGGCGTAAGGACAGGTTTGAATATATCAGAACGATTGAAAACAAATGACATGCGTACATATCGTGAAAGACGATACTTCAGGCATATTTGGAAACAAAATTTGGTTGCGATACTCGTTAATTTTTGTCAGTTTGAATATGGAAGAAAACAAAGTGCATTTTAGGCATTTAATGCTTAAACCGGAAAGGCAAAAATGCCACACAAGCGGCAAACAAGATATGCGCTGTTTATGGCGAAGGTGCTGTAGCTAGAGAACTGTGCAGAAGTGGTTTGCTAGGTTTAAAGCTGGTGATTTCAACCTTAAAGATCAAGAACGCCACAGACACTGATCGAGAATAACCCACGCTATACGATACGTAAATTAGCAGAAATGTTAAATATGTCAAAATCCACCATCCACGAGCATTTTGTGAAGCTTGGCTACATAAACCGTTTTGATGTATGGGTTCCCCACGATTTAACGGAGAAAAATCTGATAGATCGCATTTCCATTTGCGACTCGCTCTATAAACGCAACGAGGAGACATCATTTTTGAAGCAAGTAGTGACGGGGGATGAAAAATGGATCATTTATAATAATGTTAAGCGAAAAAGATCTTGGGAAAAGCGGAATGAACCACCTCTAGCCACCCCAAAAGCCGGTTTTCATCCAAAAAAGGTCGTGGTCTGTTTCTGGGATTGAAAAGGTATCCTGTATTATGAGCTTTTACCAAACAACAAGACGATAAATTCAGAGAAGTTTTGTTCCCAATTAGACGAATTAAAGACAGCAATTGAACAAAAACGTCCAGAAATAGCGAATCGGAAAGGCGTCGTGTTTCATCAGAACAATGCGCGGCCTCATGTGTCTTTGATAACTCGACAAAAGTTGTTAGAGCTCGGTTGGAATGTTCTACCCCATCCACCATATTCACCAGACCTCGCGCCCTCTAATTTCCACCTATTTCGATCATTATAAAATTCTTTTAATGGAAAAACTTCAACTCTTTGGTCGAGATAAAAAATCACGTAGAAAAGTTTTTCGCTGAAAAAACTGAGAGATTCTGGAATGACAGAATTTTCAAGTTGCCTGAAAGATGGAGAAAGGTTGTAGAACAGAATGGCACTTATATGAAAATTTAAATCTTCTGCATTTCAATTTTCCTTCAAAATCGGCACGAACTTTCCGGACAACCCAATAAAAACAAAATATTAAGCAAATGCTTGAAATTTCTTTTTACGATCCCTATGATAAAACATAGAATGAAAATGAATGAAAATTAATGAAAATAAACGAAAAGAACTGCAAGTAAAATTAACGTTCATTGCAACGTAGTGATTAAAATCCCTAGATGATCTGAAATAAAAAATAATTGTCGCGACATTTTTATTTTATTTTATAAGTTGTTAACCTCATCTTTGTATTAGTATCAAGTTAAAAAATTGTCTTATTAAAAAACGATAGTAAAAAAATTACATCACTGGCTTAGGTAGTTTAATTAAATATTATCGATTGTTCTCGAGGGGGAAGAATCGCGATCGTTGTCCCCGAAAAAAGAAAAGATATTCTTCTACCCTCTCTTTGCAAAGGAGCTAACGTAGCTTCAACGTGGAAACAACACAGATGATTGGATCCCCGCTTATTAGAAAGTGTATCTGTTGGTGATATCTGCTGATGGATCAGTATTTAACCCTGGTAGGGGAGTCATTGAAGATCGACGAGCGTGTAGTCGCGCGGTAAAATCTGTCCTTCAGGGTGAAAGCATGGGAGAAAGTGAAACTCGTTGCAAAATCAATCTGTCATCAAGACGACGATTCGAAACATGTAGATAAAATATACTTTCACCTTTTTTCAATCACTATAAGTGCTAATTGTGATAATAATTCAATCTAAAATAAATTATTCTAACGCTCGTAACTAGATCGCGGATTTTTATGCCTTTATAATAAAATGAAATTTTAAAGTATCAAATTGCGCAGACTGCACACAGTATGCAAAAATATATAAAATAAGATTTTTTCGAATTCTCTGAGTTCTAGGATTTTCTCTCAAAACAATTAATCTAAAAATAAGAATGGGGTTCTCGCATACGTTGAAATTTGTGCTTTTACGACGTAACAAATTAATTTAAAGTATTTTTTTTTTTATTAAAATTGGTCTTAAGTTCTAGTTAATTGTGTCTTCTCTAAAAAGACAATTCAAAAAACATGTTTTTTAATAATTAATAAAAAAAAATAATTTTTCTCACGGGAGAAAAATAAAAATTCGATCTCAAGGAAATTGATGATTTAAAATAAATATAATTAAAAAAATAGAAAATTGTTTCGCTTATTAAATGCTACAGAAAACACTATACTTTGGATTATTTCATACATTTTCTCGCGTTGCGTGTAATTTTTATAAAATAATAAAAAATTCGCTGTCTAATTGCCACACACCTTGTGGATTTATATTCTAATCTAAAATACATGAATTGCAAAATTAATATATAAATACGTGAATTATATTCTATTGAAATATATGTATAAGCTACATTGACAAATTATATTCGACGAAAATATATAAATTGTATCAATTTAATAAAACAAGAGCACGAACAGGCGAATGAAGCTATTTGCGAGAATTCCACGCGTCTTATCGGAGAAACAAGGAAGTCCAAGGGGCATCGCGTCGTCGCGAATTAATTGCAATGGTACCGGTGTTGCTCGAATCGGGGCGATATCGTTGGCCGATCGTGATAAAAGGGTGAGATCGTTGAATTTCGATGGAAATTCACGGTACACCGGTATCGAATTAACCGGACAAAGGCCTTCTTAAGAATTCGCGCAAGCGAGCTGGCAATAGATCGAGCCCGGCGATATCCTTTATAACTGGAGAGTGACCACGCAGCCGCTACGAGATTCACGAGATACATAGTAATAGAGAATTGTCGGCTATAATCGAGCGATACCATCGCCATTGGCTTTCTTCATTTTCGTGGTTCATTTAACGGAAATGGGAGGGCTGTGGACATCTTTTCGCCTCGAAACATTGAAATGCCGGGGGACAACTCCGTTCATCCCTGTCAGTGAAGTTGGATTAGTCAAAAGTTGAAGTATACGTGGAACATGTCTAAAAATTTTTTATTGATCAAAAGTTGAAATGTATATGGGACAAGTTTTAGATAGAAAGAAATTTTTCAAGTTATTTTTTTTTTCTTTTTATATTTGATTGGAGAAGTTTATTGGAATGTTAAAAATCTAAATTGATCAAAAATTGGAGTATATATGGAATGTGTAAAATATTATTCATACCAGGTTTCAGATAGGAAGAAATTTTTTCAAGTTTCTTGGTATTTGATAGACTAAAGAAGTTTGTTTCGCACTTTTGTGCGTTATATAAAAAAGTAGGGGTGAATTTTGATTACTAACCATTTACGATTATCTTTTATTTTCAATCTTCTTACGTAAGCATTCGTCGTTTTAATTCATTACATCGTATTGGAAAAGTATTGAAACGTTGTATATAATTTGTATTTGTTAATCTTCAATTTAAAGAATTCAAATTTGAATTCAAGTTGCATAGAACTAGAGTTTGTCTTTTTATTTAAATCGATTACAACGATTCGATATTGTAAGATAAGGGGTTAATTTATTTTCTTTTTACAATTTCTTTAGTTACTTTAGTGGATGCTAAAGCTACTTTACTACAGTAGGTATTTTAATATTTTGGCAATATTTTATATTTAATTTTCATTGGTTTTTTGACGTTATATAAATTTAAGAAAACTTTGTAGGAATTACAAAAAAAAGGAATAGATTATTGACTCTCTTCCTTTAATATCTTCTTTAGTAAATAACAATTAATTATAATATCAATATAATGATGAATTATTTTATATATAACTTACATTTGTATTTATATTTTGTGTTTAATGAATTTGAGAAATTTATTTATGTTTGATGTTGAAATTACAGAAAAAGGGGATAAGTTGAACTCTTTTTCTTCTGATTTCTTTAATAGCTTTAATTAAAATATTTTGCTTTATGTATAATGCATATTTGCATTTACTTCTTGATTTTTAGATAATTTAAGAAATTTATTTGATGTAAAACAGGATTTTTGTTTCTTTATTCCTTTAATGTTCAAACATTTTATATTTGCATTTGTTTTGTCACGTTTAAGATTTAGAGAAGTTTGTTTTAGAATTATGCTTATAAGATGATAAATACTATTAATAACTTCTCATTTTAAAATTCATTTCATAACTAAATGACCAATACTTTATTTTGATATAACATTGAAATGTAATTTGAATTTAATGTTCAACTTTTGAAGAATTAAAATTGAAGTTTTAGGTCAACCTGATTTTTATCACAACACACAACCCATTACAAACATATATGTCCAATATTATATATCTAAGAAATTACATAAATCTCTCAATTTCTAGCAACAATACTTCTTCAAAAGAAACAATAAGTAGCACCGAAAGCCCCACTTGCCAATATTCCATCAATCCACCCCTTTATTGCCAATCACCTTAACAATCACCCAATTCCACAATTCTCCCCCCCCCCCCAAAAAAAAAAACCTGATCATCAATCGTAATCCACCATCTTCCACAAAAACCTACCAACCCTTCGTCTTCTCGTTACGCGCAACTCTTGATCCTCCAAAAAAACGAAAAAGCGAAAAAAATTCCACCTACTCGAAAGAACGCGCGCTGCAACGAGGCAGAACGCGGGAAACAAGGTCGTCGACAGAATTCACTTATTCATCGGCGCTACTTTCGCAAATCGAGGGGGTGATGGCTTTGGGTTGAGTTAATATTTGTCGTGGCACGTTGAAAAGACAGAGAGAGCGAGAGAGAGAGGGAAGCATAGTGGTTGGAGAGCGTGGAAGGTGAAGAGGGTGAAACGGAGGCTGGGCCGCGCGTACGTATAAAGGCTTAGGTAGCTGCACCACTACCTACATGGAAATCTAATCACGGCAACCCCTGCGTTGGGCCTCGCGTTACCAACCGCCAATGTAACTAAACTAACGAAATCGAGTTACGCATCGTCCGCGCATCGCAGCCGCAGTTCCTCGTCAAGCTAAATCCAACGGCGGCGGCCGGTTCACCCTCGCCGCATGTCACTGCCACAACTGGAACCAGAGACCTCTCGACTTAACGAAGTAAAATGCGTTAAAGATTTCCAGACACGTCGGTTGATTTATTTTCTTTCTTCCCTCTGCCTCCTTCTCCAGCCGAGGTGAAATCTTCGTTTTTCTTTTTCTTTTTTTTTAATAGCTTTTCAGTCTTTTCTTTTTATCGCGAGGGCAGTTGTTTCTCTTTGTTTTCTTGGATGAAAAGGGTTTTAGCTTGGAGTAGTTTGTGTTTCAGGTTGGAGTAATAGAGATTTTAAAGAATTCTCCGAGGAGGCTGGTTGGGGAAAAGTTTTCAAAAAAACGTGGCGATAGTGATATTGGAAGTTGGAATAATATCGAGCGAATGATTTTAAAGAATTTCTTTGAGAAAGTTAACTACTTCGAGAAGAAAAGATAATAAAGGTACGTTTTAAGTTAGAACAGTAGCGAGCGAATGATTTCAAACAATTCTTCGAGAAAATTAACTTGAGAAGAGTTTGAAAAGAATAATAATGATGATATTGTATGTTTTAGATCAGAGTTAACGAATAATCTTAGCTTCTTCAGGAGCGAATTTTTTTAAAGTGCCAAAAATTATTTAATCTTTTGTTTGATTAGGTTTTAGTCATTTCATGTTGGCAGCAATTCAGTGAGCCAGAAAAAATGGGAAAAAACAATAAATATAGACAAAAAGATAATGTCCACGTATATGGCCGTTAAGTAAAGGCAACGTTACAATGTTTAAAAAGCAGTGATTATCAAGTAGAATAAAATATTATCAGAGATTCTGTCGTGAATAGTTTTCCAACAGATTTTAATTTTTTTTTTCACTTAGAATGATTTTAATTTAGAAAAAGCTGAACATACACATATGTATCAGTCTCCTTGAGAAGGTTAAAGAACTCTTCAAGAAGGTTAGGAAAATTGAAAGAGTGTGAAAATGTGTTTCAAATTAGAGTAATCGCGCGTGAATAGTTTTAAATAATTGCTTGAAAAGTCGAGGATTTCTTTAGTTTACAAATGGCAAAATTCACTGAATATTTGACAAAAAGAATTTTTGTAAAGATTGATTTATTTAAACCTAACCTAAACCTAACCTAAACTTTTTTATTGGTAAAAGGCTGCATCTTTGTCCCTGTATTTCGTGTTAAGTGTAGAAAAGGAATAGTGGTAATTTTAAATTATCGAATGAAAAGACGAGCTCGAAGAATTGCTGGTTTATTCAAATTCATTGGTTAGCAAAAGTTTACAGATTGAAAGTCCATTATTGAAAATTCAACGTTCCGTAAGAACAATCTGACGTCGTGGAAACTGTTGCAGTTGACTTTCGACGACGCAAAGTCACTCGAAACGATACGAAAGATTTCCTTCGTATTTTACATCGAAATTCAATATCTCCACCGATTTTCTACAGCAATGCGAGAACAAGGGATAACCTGTGGATGGTAATTTCATTTACAAACTCGAAACGAGTCCGTCGTTGACTATAAAAGCGGCGAGAAGTTGGCAAAGCAATCTAAATTGGCGGAACATTCCAAAACATTCGTAGTTTTCAGATAGCGCTACGCTATTTAATACAATTTGAAATTGATTTTTTACGTTCCTTCTCGTCGCGTGAAAGTTCTCTTATTCTACAGATCGTCTAGAAGACGAAACTCGATGTGCAAAGTAAATTCCGCCCGATAATAAACGTCCATCTGCACGTTGTTCGTTCAATACTCGTCGTCACGGAAAAATAACGCGTTACCAAGGTTGATCTTCGCTAAAGTGATCACGCCTGCAGCACGGATATTTTTCCATCATCCCCAAGGAAATATCTGCGAGCCACCGTGCTGGACAATCGGGTAAAACGTTCCCTTAGATACTTGTCATAATATTATGACGTTCAGGTAGCTTCCAGCCCCGACCTAAATTAATTTTTCTCTATCGAATGTTGTATGTGTTTGTCGTACGGTTGTTATTTATATAAGCAATGCGAAGGTTGAATATATTAAATTCATATATCTCGATGCTTTGTACTCGGAATGCCAACTTCGATAGCATGCTATATTCGTTTTTATCTGAACTAAACTAAAAACTAGACTAGAACATTTTTATCTGAACTAAAAATTGAATTTTTTTTCTCTTCTTTTCGTGTGTGTTCTTTAACTCGGGAAGAAGCAGTTCTTGGAAACCAAAGTCTTCCTATCTGTTTAAAAGAAACTTAAAAAGTTAAAAGAAAAAAACTTAAAAACTCGTAAATAGTGTATTAAATGGGGGAAAATTTTGCAAATGCCGTAGGCATCGAATAAAACGTGACAGCATTCGATCTTAGAATTTAATGACATGTCCAGCAGTTATTTTTTGCTTTTAAAAAAATTCTGCTCAAACTTGTACGTTCGATATTTCTATTTAAGGAATGATGTTTCTGTTCCTACGTTACCTCTAGAAATTTTTTTAAAGATATTCTCACGCACTCTCTTTTAGTATTTTACAATTTGTGTAATAAAGGTTCCATGGAAACAAGTCATTTTGATACGTTTAGATTTAAAGCAGACAAGTTTCACGAGGTAAATACCAAACTATCGTTATTTAACTACAGATAGTAAAAATTGAATTGTAACGCAATAGCAGATCGCAATTGATAATGGTTAAAACGCAGATATTACGCTACTTTACAAATATCATATTTGTATTTACCAATACCCTTGACTTTCTAATTGTTTAATTATCCAAATATTATTTACCAAAAAATAGGTAGACTTAGAGAACGAATTTAACTATAACGACTATGATGTGTTATTGCAATGATCTAACAAAACTAAAAAATTCTATTATTCCGTACGAACGAAAACTGCTCGAAACTACAATTCTTTCATCACTGATGATGAGAAAATGCCAATCTTCGTTTCGCTGCAAATACCCGTCCAATTCTCACCCCCTCCTTTCCATTAATCTCTCCGAGTCGAAAAAAATTCCATTATTCCGTGTAAACGAGGAAAACCTGCGCGAACGAGACCCCGGATCGTTTCGAGTTTAATCGGTATTCACGAATCGTCGTGGAAACGAACGGTCGTCGTCAGTGCGCTGACGGGGAACGTTTTCGTCGGACAGGCGAAAGGTCCGGTCGGATTATTCGGGGATTCGGGATATCAGAACGAACTTGTTGACCGAATAGCGAAAGCCAGAGGCTGATCAATTCGGCCAGTTAGCCAGTCCACTTGGACTCGTCCGCTGCTCCGTGGGGCTTAACAGATTAAGCGGTTCGCGTCGAGTTTGATCGAGTCTTCTAAGTCTTTCATTACGACGTCCCCGAGAGAGAGAGAGAGAGAGAGAGAGAGAAAGAGAGAGTGGGTGGGAGTTTATTATTACGGGCAGAAGAAGAAGCGGGAACGTCTTGTTTGTTAAACGAGGGGAGAAAGGAAGACGCAAAGGGGTCACCGGTGGCATCGGTTCGGAGGCTATCTTCAGAGGGGGGTTGAACTCACGGGTGAGTCACAATGGTCGGAATAAACCGGAGGTAGCGTACGATGGACGTGGACGTCAATCAATTCGACCGAGCAAACGTCTTTATTAACTCTTTGCTGACCCGTCCACCGGGATTCCTCGTTGGGGATGCTGGTAAAGCATTTTTGGAAAAGCAGGGGCGAACGCTAACGACTAAACTGCGGGTTTTTATGCATTTTCAAGTTCTTTTGTAAACACGATTGAAGAAAGTTTCTTCTATATATTGTTGTTCTTCTGTAGATATTTTATATGTTATACTTTGCATGTTATGTGCATTATGTGTATTTGTCGAATACTATAAGCGCCGTACTCCGAAACATTACCCCTAAAAAGTGCTTGTCAAAAAAAAATGATTAAACGATTGTTGGAATCACGCAAGACACATTGTATTTATTAGCATGCAAAAATTGGTATAAAAGTTTTAGTCTGCCTAAAACGATGCTCGTCGAATCGATATATTTTTGACAATATGCATTACTTGCAATGCAAAGCAAAGAAAACTGTCTCCAAAGTGTCAATAATGAAAAATAAATGTAGAAGAACTATAGTCGAGAAACGACTGAATTTTTTAATAATTCTGTTAACTGCAAACGATATAACTAGATCATTCATCGTACGATGAAAATCAATATTCGTCTATATTCTTACAAATGAAGATATACTTACAGTATATATTTTTTATTGTATTTTTTTATATTACAATTACATGCAGTATATAAAATTTTGTAACGAAGGTTTTGTAAGATTAATTGCTCATGGACCTGAAAATGAAAGTCCCAATGACTATTAGCTTCAGAGTTCAACAAGGGTTAAATCCGCTACTGGTGATTAGAATAATTGATAATGAGGATAGAGATGAACATAATATGAAAATTGAATGTTTTACTTATCTAAATTTTTTTAAAATTTTACTAAACACATGTTCAAAATGCTTCTGATTTACTATAGAAGATTTATAGATTTAACTACTATGGTATATTTTTTGAAATTTGAATAATTTCTTCTTTTTAATATGTGCTAATTTGCTTTTCTTCTTTTGTTACATCATTTTTTAATTTATCAAGGATTAGCATTGCGTTAGCGTAACAATTCTTTGCAATCAATTAATGTTATCGAACGTTTTTATTTTTTTAACATTGGCTTAATATCTTTCCATTGTTATTCATCCACCTAGATTTTATAATCTTGTAAAACTTAGAATTAAAAATTCATTAAATTATTTGTCAAAAAAGACTAAAATCACGATTGAATAAAAAATAACGTAACGATCATGAGCGTCATTGATTTTATTCAGTAGTTTCATGATCTTCATACAGAGTCAAAGACTTCATACTGTCTTGTACAAAACTCTATACGTTTTACACAAATGCTTATATTCAACGCGACAATAACTCCTGCCTTATGGCACTCAAATAAAAATATGAAATGAACATTTGTGCATCTAGAACATGGAAAATGTAGTACCACGACTTTTTATCCAGTTTATCACCTTAATCCTTGGTAAACAATGTTTAATGTTGTTGACTTGGTTTTTTTAATAATTTTCATAAAATTTATGAATATATTTTTCATAAAATTGCATTAATAACAATAATGATGATGAGACAGGTTTGATAATAATTTTTGTAGCTTTAAATGGTCACCTGTTTATTTCGTTTATATAAAATTATAAAATTCAGTATTGTTGAAATAACTTCAAATTATTGTTAAAGGATTAAACATAATCTCTCACGTAAATCTCTATTTTTTAAATATCTTAATATTATTGAATTTACATTATCAGAACGGAATATCTACTAATAATTAGAAAATCTACTAGCAGACATTACTACTATAATTTCTAAATGCTAAGATATTCAAAAAATAAAGGTATCTACTATACATTTATAAGTTTATAAATTATAAGTTTCTTTTCTCCTTCTCTGTATATGTTTACGATATATCAATCATTTAACAACACAAAAGTTTAATATAAATTTAACAACACAAAAGTTTAATATAAATTTAACAACACAAAAGTTTAATATAAATATCGTATGCAATTTAACTCCAAACATAAAGGATTAAAATGCACAAATAGATCAATACAAACTTTGTCAACAATATTTTATCCGTGAAGTAATTGTTTATTAAAAATCAACGTGATTTTTTTTCTTTTAATGAGATTCCTGTCAGAAATGAATGGTCGAGAGGAACTGCCGCGGAATGTTGATTTATCGAGTTCCGTTTGTTCATTACTATTCAGCGTTAGTTATATACACAGCAATATGCAATTTGATGCCGGCTGTCGAATACAAATCTCTCTTTAACACACATATCGTTACACGATCACTATGGATCTGTCATATTCTTTACGGAAGCGTCTAAACTTAACTCGACGAAAGACAGAAGGATGTTAGATCGCTTTGAAACCGTGGCGATTCAAATGGAAAACTTGGACATTCATCATCGCGTCCAGTAAACGCTGAATCCACGTGAAACCTTGGGAATGTTTCTGATTCCAGGTGCGAATCGAGTTAGGTCATCAGCATCCGCTGCGATGGACCATTTCGACGTACATCAGGGTACCCATATACTCCAAGTAAGTATAATTTTGCATTCGAATCACGTATCGAAAACTAAAAAAAAAGTTACCTCCAATAATAAAATATCTCGCATCGATACTTGCAAACTGTCTGACTTCATTTTAAAACTGTTTACGATAAATAATAAAAGAAATCTTATTTATCGTCGATCGCAACGTAACTAATCTTATCGAGGATTTAGAAAAAGATTTTACATCAATGGTTCTAAAATAAATGATGTTATCAGAACTCTAAGATTATTTATAGTAGAAAAAGTCTTTCATCACTCTTACATCAATGTTTTTGCAAAGTAACTGAGTTTATCGGAATTTTAAAGTTATTTACAATAAAAGAAACTTTATTCATCGACGATAAGACAGTGTAATAATAGTAGAGATTTAAAACTATTTACAATAAAAGAAAGATTTCACGTCGGTGTTACTGATCTCGTCAGAACTCTAAAATTATTTACAATAGAAAAAAAGGCATAATAATTGAATTTACAATAATTTTGAAGAAATCGCTCATTTTAAGAAAATTATCAAAGCGATTCGAGGAATAAAACTCTGAAAATTACTTCCAGCCCTTTTAATATTCTGCGAATTTTACTGCAAATCAATTGCTATCAATAGATTGAATTTTTATGCATATTCATATTGTTGTCGATTTTCATTTAATCAAAGACTTATTTTATCTATGTAATATGAATTCTACTAGTATATTTTTTAATGCGCATTCTGTGTATTTTTGAATTTCTAAACAAATGCATAAAAATTTGCAATCAATATTCATCAATGTGTATTTTACACACGCCGCCGACCATACTGTAATTTTCACTAATATTAATATTTATATAAAATGTATATTTCAAGAAAATCATGCGACATTGAAGGAATTTTCTCTAATAAAATAGAATAATAATAGAATCGAAGTACGATAGTAACAGAATCTGCTTGTAAAACAGAATGTGCTTGTACGTATATTGCGAATGTGTACCTATAAAAATTCATATTTTTATAAATATAATCGAAAAGCTAAAATCTAAGTAGATAGTTGCTTTATCTATTTAAATAAAAATTATAACTAGACCGCGGCTCTTTATGCATTTTTAAATTTTCGTGAACACTATTGACGAAATGGAACTTAGATAGAAGATTGTTTCTTCCATAGAATTATAATTAATACTTTTCTTTGGATATTTTACATATTTTTGCACAATCTGTGTGCATTTTTGCAAATTTCGCAGCTTTAAATAAAAATACGCAGTCTAATTATAACAAATGCCATACTTCAGACACTTCATATACTTTTGTGTCCAAGTTTTAAGTCTTTCGTAAATTCATAAAAATTTGCAGTATACCAATAAGTAATATTACGAAATATCATAAAATTATAATTAAAACGAAAAAGATAAATTTTTAGTTTAACCTAGCTTTACCCAGTTTTTTTCACTATTTTCGCCTGTCATAACTTAAAAAAAAAAGAAATTAACAAGAATTATGTATGTGACTTGTTCAACCTCTCCCAATTATTTTCTTGTTTTGATGATGAAATGAACCTTTCATTAAAGGAACGAAATAGAGAAATAGCCAGAATTGAGAAATTTAAACTAGAAATTTATCAAAGAAAGAAAGAATACCGGCAGAATCGTCGTTAGAGGAAATTCCGAGAAAGACGCGGTATCGCGAAAACTGACAGCAGGGGGAGGGGGGCTGGAAGTGATCACGAGGTAACCGGGGATGCCACCGGATTGGTCCCGACGAAAAAGAAAAAAAAAAAGAGAAAAGAGTAAAAAGAAGGGAGAACGGAAAGAAACGGAAAGAGAAAGGAGGTAGAAAGAGGCTGAAGAGCGATTGCACTCATATTTTCCGTTTCAGTCGCTGGACGGGTTCGCGATGGCGGTTGCCGCTGATGGACGGTTCCTGTACATATCCGAGACCGTCTCAATTTACCTTGGACTCTCACAGGTGAGTGTGTAGCCAACTTGTACGTTCCTTTACGAATCGTCGTTGTAAACGTGACTCGTTCGCGGGGATGTTGATGGAACCAAGCGAGAGAGTCGCATAGGGATGAAGTTAGGCAGAGAGGGAGAGAGAACAAGAGAAAGAGAGAAAGAGAGAAAGAGAGATT
This sequence comes from Melipona bicolor, assembly GCA_030673865.1. Lineage (NCBI taxonomy): Eukaryota > Metazoa > Arthropoda > Insecta > Hymenoptera > Apidae > Melipona > Melipona bicolor. The sequence goes on from JAHYIQ010000029.1 coordinate 1,839,163, forward strand.
GGAGGATCCCGCGAAAGGGAGAGGAAGCAAAAGACGAAACGAATGAACGAAGAAGCCGAGACGTAGGAGAGATAGGTGGTAGCAGTGCGGGGTTGGGTGAAATGAAGCGGAAGACATATAAGACACAGGCATGCACGTGAGGCTGGCACGTATGCGCGAGCCGGAAGGGCAAAGATAGCAGCACACCGAGGGAACACGGCCCACGGTGGAAAAAGGAGAAGTTCGATGAAGAGGAACGGAGGGTGAAGAGACGAAGTCGGTGGCGGAGGTGGCCACGGCGGATGGTGAAAAAGAGGAGAACAGACGAGGAGAAGAGGAAAAAGAAGCGAGGAGGACGCGAAGTAGCGTGGCTTGGAAAAAAAAGAGGAGGTGGATAAGGACGAGAGAGAGAGAGAGAGAGAGAGAGAGAGAGAGAGAGGAGAGAAAGAAAAAGAGGGAGAGGTCAAGGGAGGAAAAGAGGAGAAGGTTGTGTGAGTTGGCGGCCATACTGGCTGGCACCAAGCATGACATAGACGAGGGAAGGATGGGTGGTGGTTGGGGGCGGGGGTGGTCGCATGCGGCTCACGTAGCCTCTGCACGGCGGCGTGTTCGCCATTCCTAATGCTGCTCGTGAAGGTAGATGGAGAAAAGAGAGAGAGAGAGAAAGAGAGAGAGAGAGACAGAGAGGAACAGCTAGACTGGGATGGGAGTGTGGAATGGAGGACCGGAGAAACAGAGATGGATAGAGAGATAGACGAACGGAGGAAAAGAGAGAGAGAGAGAACTATAGCGGGAGGAACAGGAGGTGTACGGGAGGTGACCGGTGTACCAGCTCGGTTCTGCGAGACTCGTGGAGCAATCAATAGGGTGTTTCGGGGATTCGGGAAACCGGCGCCGACGTTGCCACAAACATGGCCGCCGGCAGCCCTGTGTTCCGGAGATATTTCTTGTTGCGAGAGAGAACCGGCCAGCTAGCGGTATGCGCGCCTGAAGATGCTCCACCGCGGACATGGAAATCGAATCGTCGAAGCTGTTCTTTCATTCGCCTCGTATTCCAATGGTATTGTCTCTGAAGACGCCTTCTTCTTTCTTTCCTCCGTTCGGAGTCTGCATCCCCTATCGAGGAACGCGATATGCTTTCGTAGCGTTCCAGTACGTTAACGATCCCCAAGTCTCGTTGGCGAGGTTGATTTTTAATGGTCCACCCTACGCTGTTTGGTGGGTAACGAGAGTGCTGGTTTTAGTATTATTATTATTCTGTCGGCAAGTTCGATTGAAATTAAAGTTTCCGTGCCCGATGAAATTGACTCCCTCTTTCTCCTTGTCTCTCTCTCACACCTTATCTCTGTCTTTCTCTCGGTCTCTTCCTTCGTCGATCGACGGAGCCTCCCCCGATGGGAAACCGTGCCCCTCTGAGCTAGTAATCTACTTCGCGGGATTTACATACTCTTACGTGCTTTGTCTTTGAGCGAGTTTGCCGGAATCTTCGGATCGAAGGGTAAATCGACGTGTTGGGATTGCGTGAGTGTCTGAATAATTGCACCGAGCACGAGAGGAATTTTGAAAAAAAAAAAAGAAATATTAAACAGTAATAATATTCGCTAAAGATATTCGGGTAATTTGTTACCTGTCGAATAATAAAAAGCGTCGGTTTACCGTGCAAACAAATGATACCAAAGCATTTTTCATTCGGAAATTTCCAACAGAGTCATTTTATTGAAAAAAAACTCGTAATTAAATAATGGGAGCGTTATTCCAACGAAAAAGAGAAATTGTTTTGTTTTTCGTTGTTGCCGGTATTTATCGATATTCCGGCCTCGCCGTTCTGCAAAGTTTTAATAATAGAATTTCCGTTTCAAACGTGTCCCGTATTTTTTAGTAGATTTTACGATTCGCTTGGAAAATACCGCTTAAAAAAGACAATGGAGTTACTCGCATTTTTCGGCGAGAAAGATTTTTCTTTTTTTTTTTTCTTTCTTTTTTAATACTTTACGCTCTTAAACACGGGTTATTCGAAAAAGTTTTTTTTACACAAAGATAGATAGTTATTTCGAGAGGGAACAAGACGAAGCCGTTTCGGTCACGTCGAAGCAGTGTTTCGTGGAAACAATCGTATTAGGACCCGCAGAATTTTCCAGCAGTGAGACTGCCACGAGAAAGCTGTCTCCGACTGCAGTTTTTCCTCTAATTAAGTCACCTTTCTGCAACTTGTCAACGAAATTACAATGTTTAACGCGTTCTTCTCGCAGAATTGCATTCCTTCCTCAAATTCTTTTAGAGAAATCCAATAACATACTTCGACTTTATTGAATCTATTTATTATAAGTAGCTACGGATTTTTATACAAAAAGAAATTTAAAGATGCGCAGACAATGCAAAAATATATAAAATATTCAAAATAGAGCATTACGAGAACATTTGCTAGGAGAAACAATAAATTTTCACTCCATTTATCTAAACAAATAATTTACATAATTAAAATTCATATAATACTTCAAACGTTCAAGTAAATAAACTCGATTAACAAAAGTTTACTAAATAAAATTCAGATAAATAGTTGTATTATCTAAATAGTTATATAATATATATATTGTACATTAATCTTACGTTAATTATATATTAATTTTCATGAAAATCTGTAATTTAATTATAAGATGTTACAAAATAAAGAAATATTAGCAAAAAAATATTCTTAAATAAACACAAGATGTCGGAGAACGTAACATTTTAATATAATAGATTTTTAATATAATAATTTAACGCTAGCAAATGTTTAACACTAAAACTAAACATGAAAGTATAAAATTTGTAAGAAAGAAATTAAAGTCCAAGGAATAGGAAAACATTTATGATACAGTAAAGAACGCTGTATTTTATATCTCTCGATACTTTTTAAATTGAGCCGTTTAATGGAAAAATGACGTAAGTCAAAAATATTAATTTCTAAATAACGAGACAAAATATAAAATTTTTGTAAAATGCAATAACATCAGAAAATGTATAAAGTTATATACTGTTACAGCATTTCTGCAAATACAATGAAACTTAAACTTTCAAATCGGCCAAAGATTGACTCGCATCAATTCTGCATTAAACGGTTCGATTGATAATTTATGCAATAATAATATATCGCGCATGTTGCACAGTACGCAATATATTGCATAAATCACGCAAAACGGCGACAATAATTCTTAGAAAATGTGGAAAGGAGAAAGGTGAAGTAGCGGAGGAAAAATTAAATTTTCTTTGAGTTTCAGGTAGAGATGACGGGGTCAAGCGTTTTCGATTACGTTCATCAGCAAGACCACGCGGAAGTCGCGGAGCAATTAGGCCTGGGACTGGCTTCGAACAGCTCTTCCGGTCCACACTCGTCGAGCTCTGGGTTAGCGTCGCCAAGTAGCGCAGCGTCCGAGGAACACGGTTCATCTTCCACCGCGAATCCCGACGGTAAATTTCTGCGGTGATGTTTCTTTTTTCTTTTTCAAACGTCGCGTCTCTCTCGTTGGTCCAACGAGTCACGATGACATCATTCGCGCTGAGATCGCGAAATTGATAAACTTTAAGTAGTCGTTAAAGGATCCTGAATAGATCTGTCAACGAAATGGCAACGAACGTTTGTTCTTTGTTCGAACAAAGGTTTTATCGTTCTATCTAGAAAATATTCATTCAATCCGAGTTTCGTCTCGCGTTTTATTTATTTCGTTTCATTTTTTATTCATTTCTTGAAGGATATCGCGTCGTGATTTATAAACGGAGATCTTGCTTCCTTCAAATCCGGTTTGAATTGAATATTGATAACTTAAAAAAAAATCAGCAAACATTCCCGCATACACTCGTAGAGTTTAAAATATTTAAAACGCAAAAAGAAGTTTTCTACATTTTACGAATGTTAATTTGTTAAACGTTAGAGTTAAAGTATCGATAATGTTTCTTACATTTGTTAAACGTCGACAAACGTGAAAGGACTATACTAGAAAATACGGAAATATTATCAGTGTTTTAAATTCCGTAATAACTTTGTAAAAACAGATCGAAATAATTCACTTGGATTCGTTTTAAAGCGTGAAACTTTTATTCTTCAACACTGACAATGAGTTCACTTGTGTGCATATTACATAACACATATCACATTTATCCGTACACAAATATTTATATGTTCTTTATAATTTAATTGCAGTGTCCTCGGTAATGTCATTATCAGCAAATAATCTTTACAAAGGATACGACCGTGCGTTCTGCGTGAGGATGAAATCTACCTTAACGAAAAGGGGGTGCCATTTTAAGTCTTCTGGTTATAGGGTGAGCACACTGTTCTCTTATAAATCCTATATTTTTAAAAGCTCCATTCATCTTCTTTATTTTGTTTCAATATGTAAATATCCTCATTCTACATTTCAAAGATGTTAGGTCGATTTTTTTAATATTCTTGATGTTTTAAATCTTCTACCAAAAGATGCCAAAATTTTGAGATTAAAATCAATTTTCAAATTAAAAATCAATTACTTGCGATCAAATTTCAAATTTAGTCGCGGTTCGAGAATTGTCAATCGTGAATCAATCGTGTTCAATTAACGAAACCAGAGATGTTAATAGACGATATTATGAATTCAGGTCGTGTTGTTACTGTGCCGTTTGAGACCGCAGTATACGTTTAGCCATACAAGAAAGTCCGCGCCACCATTGATAGGCATGGTCGGTCTGGCGATCGCACTTCCTCCGCCAAGTGTGCACGAAATTCGCCTCGAAACCGACATGTTCGTCACACGGATCAATTTTGATTTTCGGATAGCACATTGTGAACCAAGGTAAGCGTTACATAAATAGGCTACGAATTTCTATGCATTTGCTGAGAAAAAAGACGTAAAAATGCATGTAATACATAATACAGGATAACAGATTTTAATCTGTAAACGTGCAGTAGAACTCCGTTTATATGAATTTCATTTGTTTGAATCAAAATTTTAACTAATACTCGATTAAATGAAGTTTTACGGTTGAATCTACTTATTTGAACGAAAAATCATTAGTACAGAGAAGAATCGGTGAATTTCTATCATATGAAATCCAATTATATAAACTATTTATCTTCCATTTATAGAAAATTCATATAAATGAAATTCTACTGTAAATTACTGATAAAATAGTAACTGTTATACAAAAAAAAATGATTCAAATAAAAAGTGAATGGTTTCAAGAGGATTACAATCTGATGCAATTAGTTTGTCTAATGTCTATAACATTTTACCAATAATTAGCATTTACAGATTCATTTATTATAATATTTAATATATGAAACAAATTTTTTGTAATTACATTGATAAAAATATTTTAAATTTATTATATTTATATTTGTCCATGAGATGTGAAATTTTCACTTTTTTTCTGAAAAGTTCTTAAATTAGATTTGCGTCATTGTCTACCTCGTATTTAATTAACTCGTTCTCAACAATATCATATTTTATTTATGTGTTGATTTATAGGGTGTCCGAACTATTAGATTATACAGCCGACGAGTTAACGGGGAAAAATCTTTATACATTGTGCCATGGGGAAGATGCGAATCGTCTTCGGAAATCTCACATTGACTGTGAGTATTTTTACCAGTTTCTTTTTATTACTTCAGTCATGACTTGCCAAATCATCGTGAAATATAAATTAAATTAGTAACTTGAGTTTCTTTAGTTGTTATTTTAGTCCCATTGATTAACTCATTATTACATATTAAATTATATTAATATATATTTATATGTAATATGATATGTAATGATATATTACAATATAAAATATATAATATATTAAATTATATCATACGTTATATTAATTATTTACAATTGTAATGGTAGTAATATTATTAATATTATTAATATTATTAATATTAATTATTTACAAATATAATATTAGCAATAATGAATATACTAATTATTTCAGTAATTCACAAGGGACAAGTGTTGACACATTATTATAGATTGATGAATAAAAGCGGAGGATACACGTGGCTACAGACGTGCGCCACGGTAGTGTGCAATTCGAAAAACGCCGAGGAACAAAATATCATCTGTGTCAATTATGTTATAAGGTAAATCTCATATGCCGTAATATAATTTTTCTAAGACTAAATACAACAATCATGGCTAGATCAAAGAACATAATATATAAAACACGAACGAATTTTTTCAGTGGTCGAGAGTACGAAAATTTAATCATGGATTGTTGTCAACTGGAAGAGGGTGTGATGGGTGTGAAACGTGAGGACGCAGCTGGAAACGATCCAGAAAATGGCTCGCCAGATGCCGACAGAGGAGGTATACATCTTACGATCTTCCATCTCGATTATTCCCATTATTCTTCCCAAGAATAACCAAATATAGCTAGTTCACCTTCGTCGAGAATCCAAAACTTTCTAATCGCTAAGATAGCATCGTAACGCATTTCAGAAGGAAGAAATCACGGTGGACCACCGAACCAACATCAGGAACGGCCTCACAGATCGCCACCAGAAGATCGCGAAGATACTCGCGGCTCAGAGAGCGAGAAACGAGGCAGCAGGCACCACGACAATATAGCTCAGTTGCAGCAAGAGCCACAGACGGCGGTCGGGAACATTAGCACGCTCGTAGTGAAATTACGTGGACACAAGCGGAAGTTGCACGAGGACGATAGCAGCTCGAACGAGGAAGAGGACGAGGAGGACGACCCAACGGTGAAAGTCACGAATAACGAGAGAAGCCACGCTCTAAGTCCAGCTCCATCAAACCATTCCATTTCAGGAGGTGAGCAAGTACTATGCTCGGCCAGTCCGAAATCGAGACGCGTGGACGATAGAACGAGCAACGCTGACAGTGCCGGCACCTCCGTGAAAGATCTCGAACAAGCGATGTCCAAGCATCTGCCGGTTCAAAATCTCAATAAATCCCATTCGCCGACGCTGCATCAACCAACGGACTTTAGCACAGATGCGTTGCTCAAGCAGCAACAGCAGAGGAGTACGATACAATGGATCGGTGCTCATCATCACTTGGGACATCTGAGTCCGCAACAGTCGACTACCGCTCCATTACCAGCGTCTGCCCTTCTACGACAATTGTACGCCAACAGGGAGAGCGTGATACGGGCCAACGTTCACGGAATCACGTCCAGTAGTACTACAAGAACTTCTTCTTCCGGTGGAACGTATTATGCCGGGGACACGGCACCCAGCGGTCCTCTGCCCACTCCGCCTGGCTCCGAAGGATCCAGCACTTACGGCGAACATCAGTTCGTACTGGCAACGCATAACCAGAAAAGTTCCACTGGAACAAGTTGCGCCGATGCGTTTACAAGTCTGGTTTCCTCGTACTCCACCGGCAGCGGTTACACAGTCGATTATCACTCAGCGATGACACCGCCGTCGTCCGTTTCACCGCGTGACAAGCAACAACAACAGCAACAACAACAGCTGCATCCGGTGAACGTGATCAGCAGCTACGAAGGCTCGTCGGCCTACACTGATCCCGTGTTACGACACCAATACGAGCCAGCGCAACCGTTGCCTTTGAAGCCACAAGTGTACTCCGCTGCCGTTCATCCGAGCGCGTTGGACGCCGCTGCAGCGTACGCCTCGGCTGGTTTAAGCGAGCAAGCGCAATTTTACCATCACCCAGCCGCCGGGGCTGGTTTCCACATTTACCATCCGACGAACAAGTCGACGACGAACGGTTGGTACAGTTCGACGTCCTAGTGGCGTGCGCCAGTACGCAAGAGTGTACTTAAGTAACTGAAATTACTGAGCCCAAAGTCCCCACATGCATATCAGTGATATCATATTCATCTCTGTACACCGATTTCCCTCTCGTTTCCCCTCTCTCGTTTTTCACATACATTCGTTCGTGTTTCCTTCTTTCTGTTCTCTCCCGTTTTTTCGCTTTTCTCCCACGTTCCTTTTTCACTTTCGTCACAAAACTCATCGTCCACGTCTTTCCCGAAGCTAGTTTTCATTCTTTGCTCTTCCTCTCCCTTCCTCCTCCCCTCTCCCGCGTCTTTCCCCCTTCCCCCTCATCCAGCGATCACGCGCGCGCATCCAATGTGCCAATTGAACTGTAAAAAATCGCTGCTCTCTATTCTTGACTATGTAGAATGACTTATTGTAATATAACAGAAATAAATTATTATGTATGTTGACATTTTCGGAGATATTCGCGGAAGCAAAACGGAGGATAGAAGTTTCTAAAAAAAGAAAAAAAAAAGAAAGAAAGGGAGAAAAAGAAAAAGAAACAAAGAAGAGAAGGAAAAGAAACAAATGAGTCACAGAGGACAAGAAAATATGTTTTGGTGCGACACTCAAGGGGCAAAACGGTGAATCTCGAAACGCGGCGACCAATTTTAATTTAATATAGTCCCACGTGAACACGAGAACAGCGCGCGAAAGAAGGAACAACGGAGAAATGAAGAATAAAGGTTCATCAGCGTTATTGCTGTAAAAAATAGAGAGAGAGAGAGAGAGAGAGAGAGAGAGAGAGAAAGAGAGAAAGAGAGAAAGAGACAGAAAAAACGTCGGTGTGGTTGTTAGCGATAAATTTACTCGAGAAGCCGTACTTGTCGTAAATTTTTTATACTTGTAACATTTTGTTGCGTAAATACGATGACTTTAGTGAAGTCAACAGTGCAATCGTTACGCGTTTTTTAGCGTTAATTTAAGAGGATCGGATAGAGAAGAATAATGTTTACCTTTTTGCTTATAACGTAAACGAAAGAAGCGTTGTTTCTGTACGAAAGAGAGTGTGTGAGTGTGAAAGAAAAAAGAGAGAAAGAGAAAGAGAGAAAGTGTGCAACACTACGAAGGAAATCGCTATCTCTATTGATATAGAAAAATATTGTTTCAACGTTGTTAATTTATTTGATCAATCTATCGATTACTTTTATCACTCGTTGCCATCGAGTCACGTTATTAAGTTTAATTGTTCGAATCTAGGCGTTCGTTTATCGTCAATATTAATACATATCAATTTTTCCGATAACGATAAATCACTGCCTTACCATAATTCGAACTAATAGTGCGAATGTAAAAGCCGCTTGATTGAAAGAAAAAAAAGGCATATGGAAGTGCAACGAATGTTTATTTTCAAGTTATACAAATCATGGGTATATAAATATGTGTGTTGTTAGAGGTAGCGAATTCTTTCTGAGATTATTATGTTTTGTTGTAAATTGATGAATTGTTTTTTGACGAGTACACATGTAAATACAATTTTATGTGCTGTAAGATCCACCTGTTGAATATTTCTATTCATAATTTTTCGGAATATTTCTACGAAATTTATTTTCGTTGAAGAAACATTGTAAGGCAGTGACTTAAAGCATTAAAATATATGCATAACGTCTCCATCTTGGTAAAATGAAACCTTGTGATTCGGTGCAGTTTTCATCCTTGGGATTCATTAAAATTATGGTATAAAATGATGAAAGATTGAATTTTCATTTTATCATAATTGCACGATATTCCTTGAAAAATAGTATGACCACATACAGTTAGTAAATCTACAACACCATGCTCTTTAATGCTTCACAAAATTTGGACAAATTTGTTAAATTTTATTCCACATCTTTCATTGGAACACAATGCATAAAGGGTTATAAACATTTCTTGTTTATATCTTAATTCACTTAAATTTGAAATACATACATGTTATATTATTTTATTATTATTACGTTATTTATAAATTTTATTTCATCCTTTATAATTAACATTTACCTGGGTAATTTAAATTAATTTGCATATGCTTGAAATCGTATCCAAAAATCCTAATGATAGAAAGTATTTAAAATTGGATGAAAATCAGCTTTTGCCAAATAACAATGTTCCATGTATAAATACAAAGATTGCAAAAATATTTTGTATAGAGAAAATATCTATATTAATTGACAAAATCTAAAAATACACAAATGCTCTGTATATAAAATTGCCTTAATGATGATGCATTCAAATTATTGTGGAAATTGTCAGTTTTCATTCAAATTTCAGTAAATGTTAGCTCTCTACTTTCAATATTAAAAGAAATATTATTATTTTATTATTTATTATGTTTAAAAAAATATGATATTTTAAAAAATTATACTTAAACAATTACTTTTTTTATCAAAAAGTAGAGCAACCAACGTGATAATAATTTTATAATTTCATTTCTGTTGTTTTATATTACGTAAATCATAAATATATTTTTTATAATAAGGAAAAAGTTGCAGAAGAGATAAAGAAATTACACGTCATTTCTCAGTGATGCCATATATGATTAAAAGAGAGGTTAATAGTAAGTTTAATGATAACCTCTTTAAGGAAATTGTTTCCCTTATACTTCATTGTACATAAATCAATGCTTTTCCAAACGAATGAAATGAGATACACAAATATAAAATTAATTCCATTAAAAATGATCAATTCGATGTGTGTATAGAATATTTAAAAAATTTTGAAATATCTAGAATCCTTTGTTTTGTCACATATGTATGTATAATATAATAATATCACATAAATTCTTAATTTCCATAACTTTCCAATTTTTGGACTTTAGCCTCTTAATAAATTGAATCAAATAAATAAAACACTTGACATTTCTAAGATGTTAGGTTAGGTTTATCGACTTCAATAATTCCCACGCAGCATGATGTAGAAGTTCGGTGGACGATATACTAACCTTGAAGCAGTAAACTCAACAGTCATTGGACACAGCTTGTGTTTGTCATTCTTATACTTGTGCTTGTGACAGATACGCGGCTATATAAGTGATAAATTCAAAAGCAGACTGCAGATGTAATGTGTTATTTGAAGAGGCTTGAAAACCCTTGTTCCGTTTTTTTAATAATCAGTTTACCGTCAAAGTGAGCAGTTGTAGACGCAAACCATGATCTTGCGATTCGCAATTTTCGTCGCTTTCTTGATCCTAACGATCGAGGCGAAAAAGCATCAGCAATTCTCCGAAGATGAACAATGGCAGGAGTTCGAAGAGTTTTTAAAGTGGAAAAAAGCGAAGGAAATGCGCGAAAATGGCCCACGAGAAATTAAATACGAAAAACCTCGGCATCACGAATATCATCATGATATGTATAAATCGTCCGAAAAGGATCAACAACTTCCCATCGAAAATCCGCCACCTATCGATCAGGCAGCTTTAATGGCAAGATACATTGTTAATCAAGCTGGTAAGAAAAGTACATTTTTATCACGATAATGATTTCTTTATATACCAACAAGTAATATTACAATTTTTGCTTGTTTTAAAACTCTAACTATGCAAACAGCTACTTTTAAACAAAAGCGTCGCATATCAATACACAAATTATGAGTCATTTAGAAATTAACGAAACGAGTAGCAAGAATAACTATGTTAATGTATGTACGTAGATACCTTTATTTGTATTGTAAGGCAGAAGTTAATATTAGATTTCTTGGCGATTTCTCAAATTTCCAATGTATAAGGAAACGAGAATCGTATTGCTCAAGTTGAATAAATATTTTTTGATAGTTACGAAATACTGAATACTGGATTGTAATTCAAATTTTACATTTATGTTATTGAATGTCTTGTTACGTAATGGAAATTCTATCATTCAAAGTTCAATATTGAAAAGATTATGATCGATTAATAAATTTGATAGAGCAAACAAATAAATATTATTACGGAAGAAATATTTTTCTGAAATATGTGTATTTGGATAAAGTCATTTGTGCAAAATGTTATAAATGCATTATTTCCTTGTACGAATAATTTGATTAAATTTATTATATTCAACTGTCTTCGAAATAAAATTTGTTTATATGTTTTTTTTTCTTTCTTCTTTTAGATATTTCGAAAATATATACGCACAACTTTTCATTTTCGACATAATCGTGCATGTAATGTTAATTATGTCTTCTGGTTTCATTATTAATGATTATGCATATGTATATAGTATATTTCGTTATGTATTTGTAATTGCATCACATTAAATGTCTATTAATTATCTTTATTTCGTATAATATTAGTTAATTATTACCAATACATTTATATATGTATACAGATTGGGTATCCGTAGCAACATTGAGCACAAGAAGGGACGTCGAATCATTTCCAGCTGTAAATTTAATTTCCTATACCGATGGACTTTTAGGAAATGGATCAGGAGTACCATATCTTTACCTTACACCCTTAGATTTTACAGCTCAAGATCTTGCAGTAAGCATTTTTCTAATATTGTATTATTAATTATAGCTCGCCTGTACTTATTATGTACATGTGCTTAAATATTTTATCCCAATCGCAAACATACATTTGATGTTTCTTTAGTGATAAGATAGTGAGCAATATGAGTTTGATTAAAATTTTAATTATCTTTTTCTCATTTTTATTGTGGCACGTAGTAATGAGTCAATGAATTATACTTTTAATCATAATAAAAAATAATTCCAATTTAATTACAGAAAGATAATCGAGCCTCGTTATTAATGACATTAGCCCAAGGAGAATACTGTAAAAACAAACAGTGGGATCCTATGGACCCGCGATGTGCTAGAATTCTTTTATCTGGCAAGATCAAACCAGTTAGTAAATTTTTTATTTATAATTTATAGAATATTTAAATTAATAGAATAATAATAATATTATTTTTTTTTACAGTTAAAAAATGAAAGTGCGGAAAATGAATTTGCAAAAAAAGTATTTTTCACACGTCATCCAAAATTAGTTAACATGCCAGCAAGTAAGAATTTTTTAATCAAATAACGTTAATTACTATAACGTCAATTACAAATAAGAAGTGTTAGAATATTAATCTTAAAATATTAAATTAAATTAAAAATGTTCATTATTACAGATCATCATTTCTATTTCGCAAAATTGAAGATAATTTCTATTGTGGTATTAGATACATTCGGCGGTCCAAAATACGTCTCTGTAAAAGATTATTTATATCCACCAACAACGAATATTACTGAAGAATTTAACAAACACTTTCCTTTAGAATTACATGAAGGTAGATCTCAACAGGAATATAATCCAATTTCCAACATGTTACATCCTGTGATACAACGTGTGTGAATTAGCAGAATATTATAAATGTAAAACTTCCAACAATTTTATACAACTTTCAATGTTTGATAGCACAAAATTTTCATGCTGTTACGAATTTATACTGAAATTATAAATGAATATGACTATAATAAATAAATTAATTAAAATTATGTGCAAGTAATTTACAGATATTTGTTCAATGTACAATAAAAATTATTGTTATGTTCTTTTGTTATAATATAATATATAATAATATATAAAAAAGAAGCAGAATATTATATTAATCAAAATAGACAATATAAATATACATCATTATCTTATATGTTATTAATTACTCATATTTTCAATTACAATTGGAAAAATCCCTAATATTATCGCAATGTGACATGTTTTATAGTACTGTTTGCTACAAAAATATACAGATTTTTTTATTTTAAACTCATAGTAATTTCTATAAAAATTTATTTAAGACAATAAACCCCGATTAAAGGGATGTACAAATTTTATGGTATTAACTTAATTTAAGATTTCAAATATGTACATCTTTGTAATATAAAAATTACGTGTTCTTAAAGTACATTACAAAGAATTAAAATATTCTTTAGTATAGGACGTTATAAATTGCAGTAGCCTTTGTAGGTTTGCTTGAATATCTGAGCTACTTTATATATTGGATTACAAATTGTTTATACACATTTTACATAATTTACTTAAAAATATAAAATATTTGTTATATATTAATATATCTATTTTAAAAAGAAATATTTAAAAGAATTCACGATTTGATTACAGGTCGCAAATAGCATTAATATACAATATTTAATTACAAAAGCTTACTAATTCATCTTTGCTATGTTTTTTTCGTAACAGTTTGTGTACTTTTTCCATGAGTAAGACTGGATGAGCTCAGCATAACAGAAATTTGTTCTGGTAACGGACAAGCAATTAATAAAAGTTCTTCTGAATTATAATATTTACTCAGTATCTGATATAATTGTGTAAATGCAGCACAAACATTATTTTTTACTGGTCTAAACAGAATAAATTCTGTTTCTTTATTGGAGAGATATAGTTGCATAAGTTGTTGAATTTCAGGACATTTAAATTTAATTATGCGCAATACCTCACTAATTGCTGCTGCAACATCTTGAGGATTTCCAAGAGCATGTTCTGGAGATGCATCTGGGATATTAGCATGTAATTTCTCTTTTTCTAGCAGTTTTAAAATTGGATGTATCAATAAAAATGTTGCAAGCTGTATAAGACGTTGACAAGCATATTTCAATTTATTATCCACATGCTTCCTTGAATCTATTAGTTGCTCTTTCATTTGAGGTGCTCCTTCCAATAGAAATTCTAATAGCGCATTATTTGACAATGTAAAAAGTCTTGAACTCTTTTCTAATAAACTAAATGCTGCTGTCTTAACTTTTGAAAAATCCAAACTATATTCTTTTATTGTGAAATCCACTTGAAATGGTGCAATTTGTTCTCTTAAAATGAGTAAGTGTTTTATTTGAAAAAGTTCTCCATCTAAAGGTGATGCTCTTTTCTCTATTTCTTGCTTCGCATTTTCTATACTTTGGACACAAAGAGATATTGCTTCCTGACTCAAAGACTGGAAGACAGATCTATCTACGCATCTGTATAATCTTGATAAACACACTAATGTTCTACGAACAGTAGGATACCACATCCCATGAAGATCTGCTGGTGAATTTCCCATATGTGTCTTTTGATAGATAGAATCCATTTCTATATGATTTCTGGATATCGGTTCTAAAATATTATCATCATTAGATGAAACAGATATCCTTTTCATTTTTGTCTGTCTAGATTCCTCTCTTATTGACTCTGCTATATCTTCCATCATCTTCAATTTTTCTGGATATGCCAAGTCACCTGGTGACGGATTATAATTCAAAACATCAGACTGCAGATAAAGATGTGCGCGAAATACGAGTCTTTCTTGTACATCATGTAATAACTGCAGACAAATGTTACCAAATCCCTCTAAGGGTTCAAAATTGTTTTGAACATGTTCATCTAGCATTTCAATCCTCAAAATGCAACAAATTTCAGCTAATGTTTCCAAATGATTAATATGAATTATGAACGGCCTGAGTGTATCATACAGAGAAGTACATAAACTTTCAAGATATGCCGTTAATCCATTAGATGATTTAGAAAAGAATTCATAAAATAACTTATATTCATCCATCGATGCATGTAACAATAGTGCACATGAATTTCGTACCAGACTACAGTGATCACCATTGTATTTTTCTTTCACTGACATCAAAGATTTTTGTACACTACTACCTAATACAAGTCCTCTTTGGCTCCAATAACATTGATGGCATTCAGATAATAAACTATCATATTCTTGCCTTTTATACGACTTAGCCTCAATTTGTTCTATAACTGGTCTAGCTTTTGACAAAATAGTTTGAAATCTACCATAGAAAAGTGCTAAAGCAGCATCAGCATTATCCTGTGATTCGTCGTTATCTTTTAAATTCAATATACTCTCCGTAGTCTTGCTAAATAGATTAAAAATATAATTTTGTATCATAGATATTGCTTTAGATTGACAGTGCTTGTATTTGATCAAATAGGTATTGCTCTCTTTAAATGAAAGATTATTCTGAACAAAGTCTATGTTGGTATCAATTTTATCCAATATGTTGAAGAACATCTCACTGTTCACTGATAATGTAGGTGCTTCTAATTTTTCCATCATCATATCGATATCCTTGAAATATTTCACATATTCCGTGATGTTCTCTATGGTAGAATTTAATTTCCTTTGATCAGAATCAAGCTGCTCACTAGCATCATAAAGGGATATTGTTTTATCAGAGACTTCTGAATACTGTTTATATAACATAGTGAAGTCTTCTAAAGCTCCTTCTATTTGAAGACAGAGTTCTTGACATTCTTGCCGCCGGGTTTGAAGTTCATTTAAATATAACATGTACTTCGTATCTTTCCTGTCCATACACTTCTTCTCTAGAGTGGCGTAATGCTTCAACAGATCTTGACATCGTTCTATTTGTACTGATCTCATAGTTTCTTTGCTTGTGCATGCAGTACCGTTTCCCTCCTCAGTCTTAAGATTGTTATCAGGGAACAATTCTTCTTCTAAATTCAGTAAACATTCTTTTTGATAATCGGTTAACGGTGCCAGAGAATCTTCTGACAGATCCCACTTGGTTAAGTTATTTGGAATGTTTTTCATTTTCGACATGATTCCTTGTCAATGAAAACAAACGTTACGAGGCAGACGATTTTAAGAAAAGTCGTATGACAGCGTATACCGCGCACATACCGTTCTGTGATATAAATTAAAAAATTCCCTTCAAAAAACTGACACCGCAGCAATTACGAATCGTAGTCGTGAAGTTGATGATTTATCTATCGACTGCGGTGCAGGATGTCCACCGTACGAAATAATAAAACCTCCACACCTTGTAGATTGTCCAAATTATTCAATTCATTATTGTACATTATGATATAAATAAGGTAAATACTCCTACGATATTCAAGATTCAAGTAAAATATATTGTTATAATTAGAACAAAATGTTTCACAAGAAATTTATATTAATTCGTAAAAAGTTTAAATATTTTTTTACGTAATTGCAGTTGAATTGAATGTACAATTAATATTCTTTGTTAAATTCTATTATATTGATATTTAATAAAAAAGAATTAGTTTAAATACATTAAATTATTTTTAAAATATAAAAAATTCTGTTGCACACTTGAAAACCAGACAAAATAATTTTACGACGCAAGCGCATAGAATCGGCTAACTCTTCCATTGAAAACAAGACTCTATTTCTTTGGACATTGCATTTTATCTAAGAAGGTTTGTGTCAAATGAAATCTCGAAACATCTGCATGATCTTGTAAAATTAATAGTGTTTATGTAATAATAAGTACTTTTGTTAATAATTGTAGTACAATACATGCAGTATTATTATATATTGCATATTATTATGTTTGATGACCTAACCTACAAAAGTCATGATATTAATGTTGCAGAATGGCTCCAAGATATGAATTAGCAGTTGGTCTCAATAGAGGCCACAAAACTACTAAAATTCGCGTGGCAAAAAATAAGAATGAAAAGAAAAAAACAGTGTGCGTCCTGCCAGCAAGATTAAAAGGGGTTAGTATATATCTGTGAAAGCAAATATTGCATTGATGCTCCAATATTGCTATCTTATTTCTGTTTGTATTTTATAATTGTACAAATTATGGAATATAGAACAATAAAAATAAGTAATAAACCGTGAAAGTCAATACTAAATAGCATAAATATTTTACTTTCAGAGACAAACTAAACACAGCAAATTTGTGAGAGACTTAATACGAGAGGTAACTGGACATGCACCGTATGAGAAACGTGCAATGGAATTGTTAAAAGTGTCCAAGGACAAGAGAGCTTTAAAGTTTTTGAAAAGAAGAGTAAGGATGTCAATTCATTCCATGTTACTTAAACTGTTCTCTGTTTCAAATGAATATGTGATATGTAATATATGTTCTAATGTATCTAATATATTCTATTCTTAAATTTTCTAGTTGGGCACGCATATCAGAGCCAAGAGGAAACGAGAAGAACTAGGAAACATTCTCGTACAAATGAGGAAAGCAGCTGCACATCACTAAATTGTTTTCACTTAATAATTAATTTTACTAATTATCATTACACATAATTCTTACAATAAATCTGTAATAAAAAATATATGTGAAAATCTATTACTTTTTATTTCACGTAAAAAAACTCCCTGTTTTCTCTTTTGTAATGTAATTTGAAACAGATTGACGAAAATTCACGAATGAAAGTGCAGTAGTTCAAGTTACGAGCTTATTGACTTTTGTGATTTAAATGTAATTATGGCAATAATTCAAAAAAACAAAAGTAAAGTGAATAAAATTTAGTGTTGCGTTTATAATTAATGTTTGAAAAAGCTTTATGATGAACTACCGTACAATTAATTTTCTATGACATTTTTAAAGGAAAGTTTCATATCACATAACCTATTTCTAAATAGGTTATACGTATTATTTACATCATTTATTTAGTGTTATGTTAAACTTCAATTATGAATAGTATAACGATGTTAAGTTCGTTAAAGCAAATTAAACTTCGTAAAACGAATTATATATTGACAAGAAAGTGGTTTATTAAGAAATTTGCACGATACAACAATTTATATGTTCATAAGTTTTTCCAACAGCATCAAACATTGCATACGACTATTACCCAATTAGAAATTCCTAAAGAAATCGAAAGGAAAACTGATTTAAAACACTTTCGAGATTTGTCAAAATCTGGACCATCGCTCAAAGATTTTTTAATACCAGAAACTGAAATTCCTAATGAACCAATTAGTGTACCAAATATTCCTTACATACAAAATATTGATGGCTCTGGTCAAAAGGGTAAATAAAGATCAAATGTTGAAAGACAGTAATATTAAAAGAAATTGTAAACCTTATTTACAGTATTCTTTATTCGTTAAATTACATTCTTTTTAGTCTACTTTGAGGTTTACGGTTGCCAGATGAATGTAAATGACACGGAGGTGATCTGGTCTATTTTAAAATCTCATGGTTACAGAAAAATAGATAATATAAAAGAAGCTAATATAATTCTGATTGTCACGTGTTCTATTAGAGATAATGCAGAGCAGAAAGTATGGAACAAGTTAACTAATTTAAACAGTATTAAGAAAAAAAATAAAAAATTCCCAGTAAAAATTGGTCTATTAGGTAGAATTATGAATTCATAGATAATTGATTTTACAATACTATAAATTTCATTATATATATGTTATTATAATAGGATGTATGGCAGAACGATTAAAGAATAAAATATTAGAGAAAGGTAAACTTGTTGATGTCATAGCTGGACCAGACAGTTATAAGGATTTACCAAGGCTATTGTCTGTACCAGACGATGAAACAGCTATTAATGTTGTTTTATCATTTGATGAAACATATGCAGATATTACACCAGTGAGATTAAATCCAAATTCTACTAATGCATATGTGTAATTTATTTTTCTTTTTATTAATATACTACCATCCAAAAATTTGAATCAGTTTTGTATAAAATCATGCTTCCCTGACAGATAAAATAATGGTATTAAAAATACTGATATTTATTTATAAACTTACTTTTTAAGTTATTATTTAAATCGTATTTATGCATCGTATCATGCATCTATTTTTTAAATATGAAATTGTTAGGTGCTCCAAACTTTTGATGGGTAGTATATATAATTTACAATTAATTGTCATTATCTTTATGTGTTTTCTTTATATTTTTTCAGCACCATAATGCGTGGTTGTGATAACATGTGTACATATTGTATTGTTCCATTTACAAGAGGAAGGGAAAGATCAAGACCCATTGAGAGTATAATCAAAGAAGTTCAATCTTTATCTGATGATGGTATAAAGGAAGTGATGCTTCTTGGGCAGAATGTAAATAGTTATAGAGATACATCTCAATCGGAATTTTATGTGAATAGTAATATGGAAACGCATTTAGCAAAAGATTTTAAAACAGTGTATAAAAATAAAAAAGGGGGGCGTCGATTTGTTGATTTATTAGATGAAGTTTCTCGTATTAATCCAGAGATGAGGATCAGGTACTAAGAATTTTTGTGTTTAGAAATATCTATTGGTTTCAATTATAAATCATTTTCAGATTCACATCTCCTCATCCGAAAGATTTCCCAGATGAAGTTTTACAATTGATAGCGGAAAGGCCAAATATATGTAAAGAAATACATTTACCTGCGCAGAGCGGAAATTCCGCAGTTTTGGAAAGAATGAGAAGAGGATATACGCGAGAAGCATATATAAATTTAGTGCATCGCATACGCGAAATTATTCCGAATATTTATTTCTCTAGTGATTTTATTACTGGATTTTGTGGAGAAACGGAGGAGGAATTTCAAGATACGTTATCATTGATAGAATTAGTGAAATATAATAAAGCCTTTCTTTTTTCTTACAGCATGCGGGAGGTAATCTACCTTTTACAAAAAAATACAATGTGTTGAATTATATTAAAAAAAAAAAAAAAAAAAAAAAAATATATATATATATATATATCACATACATATATATATATATCATTCATCACATGATGGATTTTTTTATTATTAATTCTAGAAAACGACTGCACACCGTCGCTACAAAGATGATGTACCACCGAATGTGAAGAAAGATCGACTTCAAAGAATGATGTCAATATATAAAACGGAAGTGGAAAAAGTAAATAAATCACAGATTGGACAATTACAGCTTGTACTTGTAGAGAAAGTAAGACAATTTACAATTTATTGTAATTTAACTTTGTTGCAGAATCAATATAAAATTTATAATGTATCAATAAATATATAATAATTAATTTTAGCTAAGTAAGCGATCAAACGAAAAATTTCAAACAAGAAATGATGGTAACACACGAGTGTTAATTCCCTCCATGACTATATCTACTGGAAAATATTCCGATGACTCGAGAGCGATAAAAATTGGCGATTACGTCGTTGTAAAAATCGAAGACGCTAATTCAAATTCGTTAATGGCCACGCCTCTCTATCATTCGTCGATAACAGAATACGCATTTTCATCTGTGTCGTAAAAATGTAGAATATGACATTTCATTCGTTATTTAATCACATTTATTATTGAATAATACACTCAATTTCGGAATGAATCGTGTAATTTTTAATTATAATCGTACAAAATTAAATTGACGTATTCACTGATATAATAGTATTGTGATATAATACTGATATAATAGTATTGTGAATAAAGAAAAAAGAATTTATATAATAAATAGATATAATTCAATCTATTATTGCGATACATGGCGATTTATAGGTACGTAATCTTTCGTGAATGATATTCATCATTTTTTAACAAAATGTTACATACTGATTAAGAAAGGACTATTCATACTTAATATACTCCATTTCTAAAAAAATTATCAGCTCGTAATAAGACTTTTTTCACAATAAATACGATCGATTTGTGACGATAAATTTAAACAGAGAGTGTAACACCTTATAATTTAACGTACGTTTATAAATTATTTACATAACTATAATGTTTTATTCTTTGAAACATGAATCATTTTGTACAAAATTATCTATTAACAATATAACCAATTTAAATTTACAGATACATTTAAAAAAAACAAATTATATTAACACCTGAGCAGGTATCATTATTAACTTATACAAAATATCGATGTCTTTGGAAGTACAGAGTTCATTTCCAAACGATACGTTTTATATATTCACATTAATCAAAATCATACACGTTAAACGAGACTTGCAGTTCCGATATTAATAACGCAATTGTCGGCACCACGTTCGTAGACCGTAAGATCATGGTTCCTTGGTTGTTCCAAGAGTGCAGCCAGTTGTTCTCCACTAGGGAATGCGTTTGGTGTAGTCGGAAGAATCACATCGCATTCTAATTGACCTAAAATACGAAGAAAATAATAAGAAAAAATTATAATAAAAACAAGAGGAAACAATAATAAGAGAGAGTTTTAACAAATTATAAAAAATGAAATAAAGGATAAAGAAGATATATAATTAAGATTTTAAGATCGGATAATATTTTAGAGATCATAAAATCGATGACATTTTTTACCTGACAATGAGGGCGAAGCACCTTTGCTAGAACCGTACATGCGAGTGCTATATCCGGAATCATTGTGTGCGTCATGCAAAGGCGGCGTTGGGCTATAAACCGCGTTACGGGACCTATATGGCATTCTGGCAATGCTGTCGTAGTGCACATGTTCTGACATCCCTCCTTTTCCAGAGATCCCTCCGCTTAATGCTTCTGGTTGTTCGTCGTCTCCCTCGCTGCTTTCGCTATCATTGCCTATGTTTGCAATATCGTAATTTACTAACTATAAAAATGATCCACGATTATTATCGACCAATTTCTTTCGGAAATTTATATTTTAAATTAGTTTCAGATAAAAAATATTACGAATGAAAGTAAATAAAAATCAGCAAATAGATTAGCTAAATAAATAAATCTGTTATTGCGTTGATTTCTTGCAATTAAAAAAATTGACTGCATTTTTTTAAGAATTTCAAAGAATATTCGTTATGGTTTTAACTATCAATTTGAAATACGTGTAATGTAATTTCACCTTCTCCACGCCAGCTGTTTCCTACTCCACCTTGCGGTTGCACTCTTTGATTTTGAGAACACTGACTGTGCTCTGGACTGGTGGGTTCGCTGCTTCCGGAACGCGGACCCCTCCAACCGTTATGCATGCCAGGTACTTGTTGAAATCGCTTAATCATCTCGTGAACACTACGTCGCCCGGAAGATTTCCACTCGTTCGATGTGTCCTCGTTCTTTCGTGTTGCGTTACTTTCGTTCTGGCATGAATTTTTGCCATGATCTCGAGATGTAAGATCCTGGTGACAGTTTCTTAATTTAAAATAATCTTATAGAAACTTATAAACTTTAAAATAAACTTCTTAATTTAACATAAACTTATCTGTATTTTATTTTGTAGAAAAATCTTATGCCGATAAGAATTTCAGATAATTATTTGTAAAATAAACGTTTTTAAAAGTTTTATTTTAAAGTTGTTAAAAAAATTATTATGTTATTCCACGTTTTCGGTGTTCTTCAAGCTGCTTGACAAAAATTCACGTTAATTTGCATTGAATATACTAAGAAAAAATAAGCTAAAAAACAAAGCTACTAATAATATGTATTTTTAAGCAATCTAGTATTAGCTACGAAAAGTATTCGCATACTTAATTATTATATATTTACACGATAGTATGAATAGTATGATTAATTAGGTTCAAATATATTAAATTTCGTGTATGTAATTAGTATTTTCATATTAATGAAATGTAGAATTTAATAAATTG
Source organism: Melipona bicolor (assembly GCA_030673865.1). Classification (NCBI taxonomy): domain Eukaryota; kingdom Metazoa; phylum Arthropoda; class Insecta; order Hymenoptera; family Apidae; genus Melipona; species Melipona bicolor. Next base: position 1,862,107 of record JAHYIQ010000029.1, read on the forward strand.
AGAACACTTTTGTAGCCACTGCATATTGCATGAAATTAATGGCTACGTTATCAACCCTTTATTATCGTTCTATCTCCGATCTTATACTACATTCATAATCTCAACAGTTCATTGAAAAAAGAAGGGAGATGAAACAATTAGCTTTGCGTCTCATGTTATATCGTGCCGTTGAAAGATCTCGGGATGAATCCAAGCGCAAGAGCAGAGGACGGATCGATCCCTATCTTCCGATCGTAAACACGACTCGCCATCCCGTGTACCATCCGCAACGTGTCATTAGAGTCTCGCAGCTTAATCAACACCTCCGTGGACGTTTAGCGTAGCTAAACAAAAGAAAAGAACCACCGATTACACACTCACGCGTTGCTGATGGACCTGCTGCCTGGAACCGATCGATGGCGAAGAGGCGGCGCCTAGCGGCGAACTGCGATCTTGCTTGATCACTCCGTCGAACGTTTCGTTCAATCTAGCCGGCACGTCGAGCACCCTCAGCGTTGACCTCGAGACACCAGAACCGGACGGAAGGTCCCTCATGGACTTGCTGAGTCGCGGTATAGCAGGAATATCAAGATCGTCCAGACTGCCGCGATGAATCGGCGTTTCACCGGGGATCTCGAAGCTCCTATCGTGAGGTCTGTCATCCAGTAGATCCTCCAAAGACCTGGCACGAGTAGGTGGGAACGGTTGGTCGTTGGCGAGTGTGGTTTTAGCCGGTCTTTCGCTGTGTCTTCCCTTCCCACCTCTGGAAAGACGTTGCTGCAGATGCATGTGCCTTTCGTCACATCTAGACCTCTCCGCCGCCACGCATCTCGTCAACTCGCTAATCTGCCCTCTGGTTCTCCTTTCTAGATTAGCCACCTTCAAGTCCAATCTCTCGTGCGCCTGATCTATGTGGGCCTTCAACTCGGCCTTGTCCCTCTCCAGCTTAGCCTCCATATGCCTGAAGAACGGCGCACAATAGCAGGTGTATCCCACTCCCACTGGACCCTTTCTGATGTTGCCAGCCAAGTCGAGATAGTATTGCTCGCCACGGCCCAGCGGATCCGGTGGTAGGGAGTCCAAACGCGGCTGGGGAAACGCTTCCGGATCGGGATAGTAGTGACAACCGTACGGCGACCACTGTCTACCCATCACGGCCTTCTCGAAGTGGACCTTGTTCTGCTTGCCGAACGATTTGTGCTTCTTTTTCTCCTTCTTCGTGCAACTATCTCTGCTGCCGCTGGTACCACTACCGGTCTTCTCTCGCTTCTTCTCGTTCTTGCTGCTGCTCTTCCCGTCGACCTTGTCCACAGTCGCCGGCGTGCTATCCTCCTCGCGGCTCTTGCTCCGCGTTCTGCTCTTGCTTCGCGCTTTACCGATTATCTCCAATATCTCCTGGAGGTTCTTGCGCCTGGCAATGTCCTTCGCGGTCTCCCCCTGCTTGTTCCGCAGGCTACGATCGCAGCCGGCCTCTAGCAGGATCCTCGTCAGCTTCCGACGTCCCATCGCCGCCGCAATGTGCAACGCTGTGTCGCCGTTCTGCGTTTAGAAACGATCGTTAGTTCCCTGTAGTCGTCTTTTAATTCCTTCGTCGGTTTTCATTTGTCTTTTTTTGTTTTAATATCGTTAAATGCTTTTCTCGGATACCAGAGGCTTCCATGATCGACGCGCGCAGATACGAACGATTTTTTCCATTTTTTTTTTGGATGGACTTCGAAATGCGTGGAATACATAAGTGGAAATGGGATAGAAGTCCATGGAGTAAAAAGGATTTTGCGCTTCGATTTTTAATACATTGAGGGAATTTTTATCTCTTTCTTCTTTTTCTTTTTGTTACTATCTTTTACTACTGTATTTTAAAGAGATTCTTCTCGTAAACAAGTACAGTAAACAAATAAATATGATAAGTACAATTTTGTTAAGTTTCTGAGTTTGATGTTGCTTAATTAGGTATAATAGTATAATAATTAACTAAATATAATAGTTAATATATATATATATATATATATATATATATATATATATATATATATGTGTGTGTGTGTGTGTGTATCTAAGTATATAAAGTATATTATACCTAAAGAATATACTTAATGAATTAATTTATAAATGATACATATATAAATATGTGTATTTTATTAATATATATATTATTCATAAATCAATTCATAAGTTTATGGAATTTTTTCGTTTCCGTTTGCTTTTTCTAGTGCAATAAACTTTTTATAATAGCGATTTTCTAATTGTTTTAAGAATCTTATCTAATTATTTACTTGTATCTAAAAACACATTCCTTTATTCGTAACTTTGTCTAATTATTTTACCAAATTAATTAAAAGATTCAATAAGGAAGAAAGGTACAGCAATACACGAACTATAACTATAGTGTTTTAAATCTTTGCTTACTTTATTTTGATCCGATACTCGACAAAGCGCAGAAATCAAGATTCTCGTCACCCCAGCGTGTCCATACCTCGCAGACGTATGCAACGGTGTATCTCCATACTGAAAAATTGAAGATTTATAAGAATTTCATAATCATTCATTATACAGTTATATAACATTTTTAATTTACACTGCAATGCTTTATACTTTATTTCAAAATAATTGTTGTTCCATGTAATATTATAATTAAATTATGAGCAATTTATTGTAATATTAGGTTAACACTATTACAATATTGTTCTCCTCGCTTGAAGAATTACTACATTAGTAATAGCTTTTTAAATCACATAATATCAGATTTGCAAATAAAGTAATTGTTATTTACATGTATTGTATTATTTTATATTATGATATTATTATAATATATTATTATTTATAACAATATTCGATTAACGCTAAAGATATGTTGTTACTATTAGAAGACAAAGTGTCAAATAAGCTTAGCATCTTAGTACGTAGTATGTAAATAAGCATAAAGGAATGTACGATTAAGAATAACAAAATTTTACTTTAATTTCAAATTACTTTTACATTGACTTATGTTACATATACATACAAAGAAGAAAAAATATGAATACGCAAAGGAAAAATTTATTTTCGGGGTTGTCGACGATTGAGGACTCTCAGTGATAATAAAAGATAGAAGGCAGAGAGCCATTACTCACGTTGTTTTGAAGGTCAGGATTGCATCCCGCTAGCAAAAGTTCGCGGCAGCTTTGATTGTGGCCATTTTGGCAGGCGAGGTGAAGCGGCGCGAACCCAGCGAGGTTCCTCGCGTGTAGGGGTGCACGTTGGGTGCCGAGAGCCTTCGCCAGGGCGGTCGCTGTCCTGCTGTATCCACGCCAGGATGCCTCGTGCAACGCTGAATTTCCATGCTGGAACACGCGAGGATCGAATTCACAGAGTTTGAACGAGTAGTCGAACGTGATTCGAAGATGATATCGATCGATCAAAACATCGTGTGCGCTTGGCTCGATCGACAGGGGGAATACGAGCCGGAAAAAGAGGAAAAAGAAGGGAAGAGACAGGCGTCGGCGGTTTCCTCATCGTATCGGATACGAAATCGGGCAAAACGACGACAGATTGTTAATCGTCGTTCCTCACCGATTCGTAGCTATCTGTCCGACCACATGCAATGACGGTTAATTGATTTATTTTGCGCAAACGTTTGCATGTTGAAACCGATCGGTCAGCTCAATGCACATTTGTGTGTTCTTACATTTGTACTTAGAGATATTCTGGTTCTGATGCAAATTTACATGGTGTTAAGAATGATTTCAATAATTTGTTAAGTTAATGTTCGATGCGAAAGTTTGTAACTTGTTAACCCTTTCGAGACAGAATTTTTTGTTTTAGACAATTAATACAATTAATATAATTCTTAGTATAATACGTTTACCTGTAAAAAAGAATTAGGTTTGAGACATTTTTAAAAGTGAGACGTATAATATTTTAATCATATATCTCAATAATTGTGACAAGAAAATTCTATATGAATACACACATATATGCAGAATAAAATGAATATAGTTTTGTTGAACTATAATTTATTATAAAAAGAGTTGAAAAATACAAAAGATACTTCTTATATATTTAATTTTTATTTAAAAAATCTTAAATCTTTTACTTTATTCTTTAATTCTATTAGATTTGGAATCTATTAAATTTTTAATGATATTATATTTCAAGTAATATTCTTCCTAAAATTTTTTGATTAATTATTGGATCTGGCAGCAACAAGTTTTGTCTTCTTGTAATTAATGATTTTCTAAAGTCAAGTAATACTAATATTTTGCGTTTTTAGTCTTTATATTTCTTTACATCATCTTTATACTCTTTATTATTATATATCTTAATTCTTTGTTAATAAATATAACAAGTACAATGCAATATAATAATAAATTAATGAATAATAATTAATAAATATAATAATTATCACAAATCTTATATTCTGATATGTAATTACGCAAGGAAAAACTTATTTATTACACGTTGAAAGATTAAGAAAGATTGAGGAATGTTTTATTTATTATTTTTTTTAATTAATTTATATTATTAAATTCTATTTCTCAACACTACGATGAAAATATTAAGCAAATTCCTTGGAATTTCTTTTTATCTTTGTGGTATTAAAAAATACCTTTCATCTTCTATAATTTCGTGAATCTTCAAGAAATTGGAATATTTATGACATTATGACAAATTACTACTTGTTTTTTAATGAGTTAACGAACAACCCAGTTCACAATTCAAGTCGTTTGTTTGATCAATTCCATAAATTAAAATTCATAGAAAAGTGACAATTACAAATATTACTTTTTGAGTCTTCCTTAAAATTTACAATTATTTATACTATCTCCTTCTGAATAATTAAACTTACGAACATAAAAGATTATTTTTTGAGATAATACTAATCATACCTGGATAATACTGGTAATACTAATTTACCTGTATAATATGAAACTGATATAAAAAGTAGAGTTGATTAACTTAAACTACACTGAACTATATAACAATGTGTTGCTAATTGAAACTTTACTTACAATTTGAAAAGAAAAGACAAAAACAAAACGATTCGAAAAATATCGCACATCAAACATTAAGTCGACTTTCGAATGGACCAACGAAAAATCTACAACAGTTTACAGGCCAAGTTATTTCCTTGCAAGCTTCGATTTCCTTCCAAGCAAGGATCAAGCCATACTTTACGATCTGCCCATATTCTGCGTTCTGCGGGATAAAACTATATTTGCAGCCTGGTAAACATGTCAATCGCGAAGTTAGAGCGTGCAAGAACACGTAAACGTCCTCCGGAAGGGAAGATCGGGCTAAATGGAGATGTGTATAGCTCGAGAAACCCAGTCATGCTCATCGTGGGCGGTTCCCTCCAGGGTGGATAATGTCGCGCACTACATCACAAAATGCCTATTCAATTTAGATCAGACCGCGGCGTACATCGTCGGTTCTGTTCGGATAAACGTCAAAGATATTCCATTTTGCGGATTCGCGCATGGAAACGGCACCGTTGCATCCTCTTTTCTTCTTTATCTTCGAAGAATTTTGTATGTATTACCAAACTTCTGTATGAAAGTTCAGAAAGGAAAATTACGTATTTTATGTTAAAATGAACACTCTTGTGCTTGTATTATAATATGATCACACAATAACGTAATTATTACGTATTAATTGTTATAGTATAATTTGTATTATATATAAAATTATAAATATAAAATATCGTTATATTAATAATAATAAAATTAAACTATATAAACGTTTTTATTATTATATAAACTATTTTAATATGATCATTATAACATATAGTACTGTTATATTTTATAATAATAATATAATATTAATGTTAATATTACTATATTACTGTATTATATATTAATTACTAGTATATAATAGTATAATATTAATGTTAGTATATAATATTATAGTAATATATATTATAGTGACAATAAATTATTATAATTATTATAATAAAAACATTTATATACAATTATAAATTATGAGAACAATACATAAATTTTTTTATTATTATCTCAATTTACACTAAGTAATTTTTAGTATAATATAATTAAAGTATTTTGGCTACTGAAAATTTTGTTAACGGAAAGCTGTCTAATAAAAAGTTACTGATTAGATTTATAAAGAAGCGAGAAACTATTTTTGTTGATTTTTCAAAATTTGATAATTGATCACATAGTATAATGTTTAATGGAGAAGAGAGTGATGTATAGAAACGGGCTTAGATGCATTTAACCTGAAAATTGAGCAAATAGATATCAATAAATTAAACAGAGAAGTATAGTTACACGCGTTTCAATATGAATATATGAACTTTATAATCCGTATTATGCATAATTTACTAAGAATATTACAAATAAATAACGACGCAAGAGAAAGGCCACCGATCACCTAACATTATTTTATGATCTTTTTTAATCTTTTGTTTTACGACTTTTTTAGTAGCTCTTTCAGTTGATGCTTCGTATCGTTTTTAAAGCCAACGTTAGAAATGAAATATACTCATTTTTATATTACATTTAGTAATCCCTGGTCGTAATTTGCATTTAGTGAATTTTGTCGAACTGAAAAACACATAATCCGTATTACGGGTGATTCGTTATTATAGCAAGAGCGTAAATGAGTGCTATTACTGGTGGGTCAAAAATTCAAATATGATCGTTTTCTCGAATTTAATTATAGTCATTTGGAATGGAGATTAGGAATCGTAAAATAAATAGAATTATCTATGGATACGAAGAGAATTCTCAAATTTTCATGTATTGGAATTTCAAAGTTTTATGCGAAGAAAATCAATTCGAATGATTTATCATCTTTCTTCTCGGACTGTTAAAAAGAAACAACGAATTTGATTCTATCAACGTGATATAATTTATCGAGACTTTCTTTTATTATTTAGATGTTTCAGTTCTTTTTTCTTTTTTTTTTTGTTATTACTTTTACAGATACGTTATATTTTAAAATTTTATTTTGTTATTTATTATTAATTATATCATTGCTTTTTAATTCTATTTTATTATTTAGAATTAATAGCTCTAATACGAACAGAAAATATTTCTCTTTCGACCCTTTACAACAGCACGCGACTTGGACGTTACCTATCCATTTATTTGTGTTTCTCGTTTTATCATTGTTTCATTGCTTCGCCATCCTGCGATCAATTTATAGCAGTCATTAGGCTCTTGGTACTTCTATTAGGTTGAAAAACTGTAATCAATTGTAACTTTTTTTCCCATCATTAGTAAAGCAAAATCTGGTTAGGATTGAAGATACATGTGTCGAATCAACATGTAATTCGAATCATGTTTTTCCTTCCATTTGAAAGGTGATAGATATGACGAAATTACACGATATTAATCCTTGTTTTACACTATTTTGATATAAATGACCTTGTTCTAGCAAAGTACGAGAATTTTTTAATAATTGGTTTTTAATTACAATTAGAATTAAAAATTAAAATCTTCAACTAAATAAAATTCCAGGAAAGTTAATCCAACATAGCCAACTCCTAACAGAGCTAAATTAAAAAGTCTCTAATTGGAAATAATTAACTCGTAATTCTAGCAGAGTCAGATATTCGAATTTTTTAGTCGAATGTAATAATTAGCTTCAATAATTCTGAAATATTCTGGAAACTCCACAATTCTGCATAATTCCATAATAATGCAACTCTGAAATTATTTATCAAATATAATCGGGTTTTTAATTTTAACGTATGTACGAATAAAATGCTGCATAACTATGTTGTTAAATTCTTTACACGCGAAACTCGTGTGGCGCGTACACACCTCGCGGTATTCCTAGCCTCGATTTTCTCCCTTTGCACAGGCAATTTGCTGCCGGTGTCCCGCGGCGAAAGACCCAGCCTACATATCGGTTTCACGCGGTGATTTCGACGATCCCCACGCCGTCATATTACCACCATGATTTTCCCCGTGTTTTCGCGAAGAAGGGAAAGAAATTTCCTCGTGTGCCTCGAGGATGAATCTCGCGCGTCGAGCAACGATCGTTTCTCGTGTTCGTTTAACCCCTTGCTGAGTTAAAGCTTTCTAGTATGATATTTAGCCATGGCTGGACTGCGGGATGTGTTTGCGTGAATTCCATGGAGAAACGGCGAAAATTTCGAACAGAAGGTTCAAGAAAATGGTAATAACAAGTAATATTGTACGATAAGACTGAATATTGGAATTAATTCAGTGAATGATAGAGGTACGCGTATTAATATTTAATATGTAGCACATACAAATATATTTAGAAATAATGTGATATTATGATGAATTGGGTAGTTCATTTTAGATAAGTATATTAAACAGATTTAATTTTATTTTATTTTACACTTCATTTCACTTTCCTTTGTCATATCCTTCATATCCTAAGATCAAATTAAATTAAAAATTTTTAAACTACCAACTTTAAAATTTAACTACCTGAATTGTCATGTTCTCCAATAATGTAATATCAATTAAGAATACTAATAATTAAATATTAATAATTTCCATATGTAAATTTATGTTTTTATAGATATCATCAAAGAAATGAAATTTAAACAGATTCTGTCTGTTAAATTAATATATTATCTAAGAAACTAATAGTATTATCTTAGCCATGTTACAACGCAATTGTAAATAGTTTAACTATATATGTAGTTATATATATAAATGATAAAAACTTTTAATTAACAGAGTAGACAATAAAAAATTAAGTTTAAATAACAATTAACGTATAATGTATAATGTATAATTAGAGGTTTACTAGATAATTAGAGAATTATACTGGAAATGGTCAGTCATAACTAGACTGTGGATTTTTATACATTCATGGAAAATTTTGAAGTGTAAAAATATACCCTTCCTGATATTTAATAAGTAAAATAATTTTCTTTCTAGATTCCATTTTTTTAATTGTCTTTATAAAAATACAAAACTGCATAAACGTTCACAATTGTGACACAGATTTACAATGTATTATAATACAACAATAAATTTCACATGCTCCATATGTCTAAAATACACAATAATTGTGATAACATCAAAGTATCGTTGTTATCGATTATCTTTTCAATTCCAAATCCCCCCAAAGAAAAAAAATTTCTTCAATCTTAAAACAATTTCCATTCATCATCACCGCTACAAAGAAGACAACTAGCGAAACGGAAGCGCTACCCGCAATGAAACAGTAAGCAAAAATACAGTAGCGAACTGTCAATCAATAAAACCCTGTCAGAAGTCCACCAATAACCGCATAGCTAATTCTAACCGTGACCAAGAGTTCGTTAAGCCCATCAGGTTCTAAATCATCGCGAAAGACGGCCATGCAATACCGAATATCTCTGTTCGCCGACACGCATTACCCACTGCAGCTTTCTCATTCATGTCATCCGCAATCGTATTCAATTGTATTCAGCGAACGATACTCAACGAACGTCTAAATGAATTTCCCCCTGTTTTCGACGAACAACACAGTGCCGCGTCACGTGATAATAATAACCGGCCGTTACCTTGATAGCTCTCGCGTATGATTTATTATATATTTATTCAGGCTGTTGAACCCTCCCTGTTCGCCCCTTTTTCTTCTTGCTTTCACTGTTCTAGGCCTTCGTTGACCCTGAAAGGCGCGATCACGACGCGCCTCGTCGGCGAAGCCAACGTCGATAGCTATATACCTGTGGACAACGACGACGCGAGCAGATGGGTCAAGCGTGGCCTTTCGAGGCGACTGCTCCAAGGGTCATCACGATGCTATCGCTCAACCGGAGGAAGAGAACGTTGTTCGTCGAAGCGCGTGGACGTACGTGCACGCTTCTCGGACCTCCGGAGGACTCGGAAGTCACCGCCGAGAATCGCCATGCATCATCCTATTTTTTCCTCTCGCCGATTGTGCCTGCCTCTCCGTGTGCATTGTCTCTCTTCCCCTTGCTTCTCAAGAGGGTGGTTCTCAAGGAGAGTCAAGGGTTGATACGGTTGACGAGATTTTTTCTTTTTTTTTTTTTTTTTTTTTTTTTTTTTTTCAGAGAAAGAGCGAATTTTGTTACAACGTGTCGTTTATGCCAGGATGTGTAAATAATTGTTGCTTCTCAAGGAATGGTTCTCAAAGAGAATCGAGGGTCGATCGATTTAAGGATACGTTGAAGAGATTTTCTTTTTTTTTTCAGAGACAGACTGAATTTTGTTGCAACGTATTCCTTGCGCCAGAATGTGTGAATAACTATTTTTCGAGTTGAGTGCATCGAGTGCCTTTTGTCAAATATACGAGGCTAGATTGAGAAGTTTCGTTTAAATACAAAATGAATCTCTATGAAACAACAATAAAAAGAAATCTTCATTCTTTGCTTTCGAAGTTACTATAATTACTATATATTGCAACATCACGGAGCAAACATTTTTGATTTTTCATTTTCGTCTATTTTATTTCATATTTAAAGAAACAAATATAAAAGCCAACTAAAAAGTGATAATATTATATAAAGTACAATGATTAATAAAGAAGCTGATCATGAAATAAGTTTGATCACGAAGGATAAGGATTTTGATTGTTATTGTTTGATAAAAACACACAATAAAGCCTGATGTTTTTCTTATTTGACATTTAAAAAGAAAATACAAAAAGTCAACTAGAAAATGGTAACGTTATTTACAATAAAACGATTAATATCTGTGTGTGTAGAATAATTTGTAAAACCACTGTCATTTTCGTATCAACCAAGTCGAGCAGCCCCGGAGGAGCTACATACATAATGTATTGTCTGGTGACTGCATCGAGAGCAAGATCGTGTCGGAATGCAAGTTGTAAGAATTTCCTGTACCGTTCCCGATGATTATCGAGAAGCGTGTTCATGTTGGTACGAGAGACAATTTCGTGAACAAACTATGTAACGATAAATCTTGCTCAAATTTCTTTCTAATTTCATCGTGAACTTTCTAGAAAGTATTATATCATTCTAATGGTAGAACAACGTCCGTACAATTATCTCGTACATTTATCTAAGGAACGAATACTTCGGGAAATTCTTCACAATTTTTTTAATCATGAATATATGAACGATTCGTAGATTATATTTTCTCGAGGACTAATACACAATTTGATAGCTTTTTCAATAATTAAGACAGAGTAATTAGGATTGATATTTTAGTATTTTAAGACTGGAATAAAATATAGTAGTTCTCGAAAGTTGACGAACTTCAGTATTTTCTGAGAGTATCAGAATAAAATTTCAACGATTCAATTAATATTTTAATATTTTAGAATTAGAATGAAATATAGTAGTTCTCGGAAATCGATGAAATTCAATATTCTTCGAGAGTACTAATATAAAATTTTGATATTTTAATTAATAAATATTTTAGTATTAGTAGTTTATATTATTAACATCTAATTATATATTAATTACATATGAATTAACAATATAAATATCTAATTAATATTTTATTAATATTTATGTAGCAATATTTTGGCACAGTACAGAGTAAAATCTAACATGACAATATAGTATTCTTGCAAGGAATAAAACTGGAATAAAATTTTATCGCTTTGGGACTGAAATAAGAATAACTCGATGAAATTTAGTAATTTTTGTAAGTACTAATATAAAACTTTTTATATTATTTCAATTAATACTTAGACCTTGAATAAAACTTATAATGATTTTCAAAAGTTGACGATCACCGATTACAATTAACTTCAACCTTAAGATTATCTTGTATTCTTTTAAACAAGAAAGAAAATTCAAAAAAAGGTATCGGCAACTATTACAGCGCCTGGGTCTTCTATTACCTGCGTCAGTTCCTGTGTTCTTCAGAACATTATACCTTTATTCCGGCAGGATCATCCATCTATCAGGACATGTTGTGCGTAACAACTAGCGAAATTCATCAAAATCTCTGATCGACTCGCTCCAGGCTTCCGCGCCGAACGATTATGAAACTTCAAGAAGACTAATCGTCAAAGTGAGGTCCTCGAAGCGTGCACGTCCGCGCGGAAAACCCTTAACAATCACCACCAGGGCAAGAGGCTTCCAGTGCCATCAGGTAAACAGTTTCAAACCAGGTCTCATTTCCTGCTCGTTAGATCGCTTGTGTTCTTGCTGTGAACATTATGGCATCGATCGCCAGCGTCATTGGTTGTATCGATTCGGTAGATCGTTCTCAGAGAATTTTGTTGAGAGGGCAAATATTTTACATTCTATTATCGTTGGTATATTTATTTTGACAAAGTAATGTGATATATTATAATATATAATTTATATTAATTATATTAATTTATTATATATATAATATATTACATTATATTAATACAATAATAATGAGTGGCTCACTTGATATTACCATTTATTTACATCATTATAAATAAGTAATGAGAAATATTACAATGAAAGATTAATGTAAGATCGAATACTGTTCTAACATCAGATTTGATGTGCAATTGGAAAGATTCACAAAGATCAACTTTGTTTTTTTTTTTTTTTTTTCATTTTTAAATGCAACTCGACATTTTCTCGAAAAAAGTATTAAGCCATGCATGTTAAATAATTATTAGTCTAGGAGATATTTCAATTTTAGTTTTGTAAAGCACATCATGAAGGAGAAATGTAATACAATCATTCGAATACTGCTGTACATATTTCCTTGTCATTCACGTGGTACTTTATAGAAAATTGAAATTAAAATGTCTCCCCTAAACTAATAATTGCGCGCATCGAATACTATTCATTTTTCATTGTAATATTTCTTACTTCTCACCGCGAATAATGGTAATGACGTGGTAATCAAAGTGGTATTAGGTAAGATAATAATACGGTAGAGCCTCCTTTATCCAAACTTTTATTTTACGAATGTCTTAATCATTATATTGCTGCAATGAAATATCTGCCACTGATGATTTTGCAGCAGACAATTCTGCTGTTGGATAATACAACATTCGACGTATTAACATATTTCAAAAATAATGGTTCACACGAAAGGAATTCCATTGTATACAATATGATACTGTGATGTATTGTGATACGGATGAATTATTATATGATGAAATGTGCAATGAAATAAAATTTTAGAAGTTACACTACCTAGTCGCGGGTCAAAAATTTGAAATTGCTATATACTCCAAAAAGTTAGATTAGAATTCTGCTATCTCAGGAAACATTTTGGCAAAAATTTGTATCAAAGAATTTGTAGCAAAGAACATTATAATTAATAATATAACTAACAGACATTCGATTCGAAAAGTAGTTTCAAATTATATAACTGAAATTGTTAGAAGAAATATGTAATAAACGTAATAAAATTTGATCTTTGTTCGTTTTTTCTTCGTTACTCACTGCTATATAATTCAATTTAGATAATCCTTAATAATCCTTGTCAACAATCAAGATTCATGCGTCTTATTTTTATAATTATGTAAGAGAAAGTCTTTCTATTCTTTGGACAGAAAGAGTAAAATTGAGCAAGAACTTTAATATTTTTATTAAAATATAGTTAACATCTTTAATAACTTTAACAATGTTTATAAAAATACTAAGATTTACAAACTAATAAATACTCGTAGATCAATCAATAACTTAGTTCGACACTGTGATCAAGTAATCTTTAATAACTTTATCAAAATATCGTTAATACCTTTAATAAATATAATTTTATAATGTTTATAAAAATATCGATAAGATTTACTCAGTTGTTATAAACTGATAAATACTCGTAGATTAATCAAGTCGATCACTAACTGTGATGAGTAACCATCGTTCATGTTGTAAAAGTAAGAGTGTATTCGTTTGAAAAAGTTAACAGCTTACCATAAGGAATCGCGTTTCATTTATATTACGCTTGAATGAAACTCAAAGAAGACTAATCACTGGCTCGACCTTCAAGGTAAAAGTACCTATATTTTAAAAGTACATATAAATTGCCGTGAGACTCCGTGTTGCATTTATGCTATGTCGATTTCATCGATCTAGCAGAACTTGTTACGCATGACGAATAAACCTGATCAAAATCATAGATCCAAGTTGCCTCGTGAAAAATCGGGGGACTTCAACGAGAGTAATGACTATTTTAATTATAATATTGGATTTTTAATTATGTATATTTGAAAGTAAACTAATTGTTACATACACCATAGTATACATTAATAACGTATTATATGTATTATTGTAATTATATATATTATATCATTAATTTTATATGTACCTATGATATTACACGTATTATATTATTATATCAGCGTTTTTGAACAAGAATTTTGTTATTTTATTATTCATTGTTTTTTTACAGTTAATTGTGTAATCATTCCTCATTTATTGCAAATATCAATCACTTCAAATATTCATAAAAAAGGGAAATGTTCTTATAGTACTTATAATAATATATAACATAGTAAACGTCTCAGGGACAATTTCTGTGGAATCTCTGTAAGATATTATTTCAACAGTACTATAATTCTATAATTACACATATCAAAATAAATATGATCGCTAGTGCCACTATGCGAAGTTATAAGGATTACCATTAAATTTACCCAATCATTATTATTAATATAATTGAAACGTATGAAACCTACGAAAGTGATAAAAAAAATCTTAAATCACCGACATTAGACCCGACAGATTAATAACTAATAAACACTTCCGTTGAAATTTACCGTACAACTCTTTCTCAATCCTGCCACTCTCTCGTTTTTCCGAACTTTCTTCACCATCCTCATTTCTCAAAATCAAGTCAACCACCATTCTCCGCTTGAAACCGAGATCATCCAAGCTCCGATCATCAATATCATCCTCGTGCACCGTCATATCGCGAAGTTCGCACATTCTAATCCCAACGTTGACCAGGGAAAGAAGAACAAGCTACGAGCAATTGCCACGAGGCACACATGCCCATCCCATCTCTGAAACTCTCTTCTCCCTGGTCTCCATTTCCTGCTCATCCTCCTACCTACCTATACACATACGTACGTATTTGCGGTTCACGCGCAAACCACGTCGACGTCGTCATCGCACCAAGGAAAATCAAACGGGAGAAAAAGAAGGAGGCCGCCGATCGATCGAATACACGCCTTTAGTCTGGCCGCGCGTCGATTCGACCGATACATCAGTGGGTCGTATCGTGCGTAATAACGAGACGAGATACCAGCGGAGGACGCGTATACGCGCAACGACGAGCGTGTTGCGCGCGCGAGAGTCGCGTGTGCCCATGGTTCATTGACCACCGAGGCGTTCGCCAGCTACGGCGATGGCTCCTATACGGCCAGGTTCCTCTTCTCCCCAGCTCTGACGCTCGCCTCGAATGCCGGCTGCTGTTGCTTCTTCTTCTTCTTCTTCTTCTTCTCCTTCTCCTTCTTCCTTCTTCCTTCCAGCATGGTCGCAGCTTTTTTCCCTTTGTTGCGCGCGCAACCTCTCAGGACTGCAACACTCTTCGATATAAGCGCAGGTCTGTCTTTCTCGGGTGTGCGCGCGGTTTTGTCCGACAGAATAAACCACAACGTAGCGAGCCAGGGGCGGACAAGGCGCGAAACCGACGGTTCTTTTAATTTCGAATCCCCCCCCCCCCCCCTGTGTTTCTCTTTCGTTAGTAGTTACAAAGTAGTCAAGTCAGTTGCAACTGTAGTGGCCGAAATTAGCGCGGAATCGTTATTTTGAAAATTAGTCGAATCACGTTTCGACGAATTATAATTACGATCTGGAGTGAAAATCGGACGTTTCCGTTGTTAAAGTTTTTAGTATAGTTGAGCCACTTTGGCGGAGCATTGTTACTTTTCAATTGAAATTTTGATAGATACGCATTTTGTGAATTTCTCCTTAAACGCTTCGTTATATTATTGAAACGAGAAAAGTCACTAAAACGCATGTTTACCAAAATGTTTTTCATATTGATGAAATCGTTGCCTCTTTTTTTTAATGTAGTTTCCCACAAACTTGTGTTAGTGTAATGAGTAATTTGTACAAAATTACTTTCTCTACTTTATGTTCAAAATTGAATTCTTATCAGAAAATAGGTTCGATATATAATATTAATGTGCATAATCATATGTTGTTCAACTAGTTTTAGATTGACGTTAGGCTATTATTTAACATCAACGATTTTATTAACAATTTTAATGTTAATCGCTGAATACTGAATGATTTTTGCATGTTCTTGAATTTGATATTTAAATTTAATTTTATTTTAATAATAATTATAATTTGTATTTAATTACATTTATAAAAATAAAGATTACATTATAATATATTATAATAAAATATATTACACATTATATTATATATATAAGTAATATTAGTATAAATATAATAAATATAATAACATATAAATATTTTTATATAATTTTCCAATCTCTCATACGTGCACAAAATTTATCATTTTATTGACCATTTTGCTTTGAATTTTAAAATATGCTCAAATATCTATAAAAATAATTAAATTCTCCTCTGTATTCTTTATGAATATGAATGAGAAGTTTGAAATTGAATTTGAATCTACAAGCGGCAGGATTTCGTAGAATTTTAGGTTATTCAAGTGAAAGAAAAATCAGTAGTGAATGCGCGTAAAGGCGAAGTTGTAAATGTTTAGATTTAAGATCTACGATGCATGTTTCGTGAGGGAGTTTAATTCTTGGTTTGAGAAAGTATCTCGTGAGAATGAGACGAGTACAAGTGAAGTTCTTAGAATTTATGCTACCTGCAGCCTGTATTGCGAAAGAAAGAAAATTAAATAAAACAATCAATAATGAATAAAAATTCAATACAAGATAAATTTGATTGATTAACTTTGAAAAAGAAGCAAACGCACTGCGAGATAATACGAGTGGAAAATTTATAGTAACAAATAAATAGGTTTGTAGGTTTAGTTGTTCGTAACCATAGGTGACTAACGGACACTGTTAGATAAGGATCTGGACATGTATTAATAGTCACCTGGAAATCTCACATTTCGTAATCGAGCTGAAAATTGTTGATTAATTTATAGTTGCTTAATAATGGTCCTTTGAGATCGAGGAAGAGATACCATTTTAATTTTTCTCTTTTATTCGAAATAGAGATATTGTACAGATATTGATATACTTAAAATATAAATAATTCATTTGAATGACTGATGATAATGGTCATAAATAGTGATTCAGTTAGATTCAATAAATTAATCATACGAATATCATTAAATATCTGTCTGCAGTAAATAAAGACATTTACAACAGTAATTTCCACATGTAGATAAAAATATACATAAACATATACATTTTGAATATTTTTGAAAATATTAATTACCTTCTTTGAATCTCTAATGAAATAAACCATTTTACTATTAATTGTATAATCTAGTACGGGCTAAATCACTATGAAATGAAACTGTCTCATTGAACATAGTATATAAAAAGTTGAATCCAAGTTTTAAAAAATACTAATAAGCTATAATTAAAAAATATAACTTATATTATACAGTTATATTGCAATTATACTATAATTTGTATCATATTCATATAATTCATAATATTTAGTTATCAAATTCAATTACATAACTAATATAATTAATATTATTTATACATATTAGTATATATATATATATTTCTATATTTAGTTTTTTTTCCTAACTTTTATATTTAAATTCCTTTTTCTAGCTTCTATATTCAGACACTAAAAGAAAGAATACCGTTTTTTTGCAAGAAATCTACACACACACACACTCGACTCTCGTTTCTTTCCCTCTTCCATTCTTCTCACACATCAAACCATTCCGTCGAACCACTCAGAAATGAACATGTCTCATTACACAAACTAAAAAGCAAAGTCTCGTAATATAGCGTCCAGGGGATTAAGTGCAGGTTGCAAGGGTAAACGCGTCTTGGGTTCAATAAGATTTCATAATGGCTTGGTTCCCTCCTCTCTATCTCCCCCCTCCCCCCGTTCATCGTTCACTGAGACACAGGAACAGGATCTGACGAATGCAGAGGGCAGATTCTTTGATGCGTCCCTGACACGTACCACTTGGAAAGCCGATCGGTGGCTTTGCAAAGAAGATCCTTGCTCGAGGCATTGTTGCATGTGCATAATACGCGCGGCGGCCATTATACCGACTTACGCTCGCGAGTAAAGTCGCATCTTTCTTCTTTCTTTTCCTTTTTTCTCTCGCTTACTCTTCTCGCGTACCGAGAGGATTTTTCTTCGATTATTGTTAGAGAGCCTCGGTTGTTCAACTGCAATTCGTATTTTCGTTTACGTGTATATCAGGAGAGATAATATTGGAGCTTGGTAATATTCCAAAGATAATGACGGTGGAGCGTGAATCTCGTAGCTCAATGTTTTGTATTTTATGGCATTATACGTTATGTTACGCGTGAAGCTCTGGTCGACGGGGAAATTATAAATCAGATATTAGCATGCTATCGTTTTGATGTAATAACTTGTGTACGGCTATCTTTTAATGGGGATCGGAGTAAGATTCTGGTAGTGATGAATGGACTGCGAAGGTCTATGCGTAAAATATGCAAAAAGCACTGAAATGAAATTTACGTATGTTCGTGAAATGTGTAAATAGGCGAATATGCACGAGAAATATAGAAATATAGAATTTTTAAGTAACATATTACTTAATGGATACAAATTGTGCATAATTAACATTGCTATATATATATATATATATAATTAAGTAATAATTATCCATATATATATATATTTTTTTTTTTTCTTGTATTTATAACACTTAATTATTGACATTCGTTACAAGTGCTCTTTGTAATATATAGTTACTGACATTTGTTAGTTAACATTAACTTGTTGCTATAATATTAAAGCACTGGACGTTCTAAATTATACGAGTGCATGTTTATCTGTGCTCCAATATTATTGTGGTGTATAACTTAGTTGTAGTCGATTTTTTTAATTATATACATAGCTATCTATAATAGTAATTAAATATATTATGAAAAAAATATTTAACGTATAACTTGTATATGTTTTTTAATTAAAACATGTCAAACATGTGCATATACGATTTTCATATTGTAAAAATATAAAAACATGGAGAGTATCCAAAGCAGAGTATAAAACAAATATTTTCAGGTTTGGTTTCGTTAGTTTCATTCGAATATAAATTTGCAGTTTAATGATTAGTATCTTTGCTATTAATATTGTAATTTTAAAAATCTTGCTCAATTTTTAATTCACATTATAATTTATAACTTTACAATAAATAGTATAATAATATAACTTCATAACAATAATTCGATAATAATAAAAATCTAAATTATTTAAAAAAATTGAACTATTATTAAACTTCCCAGTAATAATTTTATAAATTTTGCAGTAACTAGCAATAATATAACATACTGTACTAAATACACAAATAATAATACATGTAACGTAGCATCACTGTTTAAAGAAACAAATATTGTCTCTCATTGGTTTATACTCACTCTCTTATTGGTTTATAAACAGCGGTGTAAAAAGTTAACACTGTTGCTGGACAGAGTAAAAAAAAAGAAAAAGAGAGAAAAAGAAAGGAGTGAGAAAAAAAACGCGGGGAACGTGAGGGTCGCTCAATCCAGTAGGTGCGATATCTGATCGGTGGCAAGATTTAAAACACACGCCGTGTTCTCGCAACCGCAGCTCGTTCGCGGTTTTACAGCCACCAAGGGAATTCAGATCGTTTTCAGTGTGGATGTTTATTCGTCGTTTGGTTCCCCTTCAATGACTCAAGAACAACACCTCGCCACTTGGACAAGCTTTATTAAAGGTGCACGTAGACCAGACAAGCAAAAACGCAGAACGAGCGCGAGGGCATTCGTTCCTGCTCGTTTGGTGTAAACGGTCGTCAAGCAATCTGTCCCGTAAACTCATCCACACCAAAAGAGCTTCTTCACAATAAACGCTATCAGAATAGAAGGATATTTAGTATGCTTAAAGAATGCTCTTTTATTAAAGATATGCGAGAAAATACTATACTTCAGAATGTAAAGATTTGGAAAACTATTTAAAAATATTCATATCACAGAACCTAGAAATTAAAAATTTACGATACTATATTTCAGAATATAAAAGTTCAAAATATCATAGAATTCAAAGTATCAGAATTTAGGATACTATACTTTGGAATATTAAAGTTTGAACCGTTAGAATTTCAGACACTACAATTCAGAAGAGAAATTATATATAATATTATTAATATTATATTATATATAATAACAAACAAATGAAATAATATTAAAGGTTGAAATTAAATTCGAACAAACAATGTTGAAGAACAATATTATAAAACGATAACATTATTAAATATATTGTGTTAATAAACAACATATAAAACCAGATTGTAAAACAATATTGAAACTTAAATTTCGGATTTTTTAAAAAAATCCCCACAAAAAAGTTTAATTTGGACGATCTGATCGATTCTCCCTTTACTTGCGTTTTCTTCTAAAGGAATATCTAATTGTAAGTCTGTTTCTTTCGAAGACAGCTGCGTCGAATCACCGTAAGATTGATCATCGCTGTCCGTCTTGGCACGTTGGAAATTACGGAAACTGATTCAGGTTTCTAACCACGGCAAAAATCGCGGAAAATCGATCACGCGATTCTCGTACATCCTTTCTCTTTTTCATTCCCTTTTCCCTTTCATCCTTTTTCTTTTTTTTTCTTTCTGCTCGTACGTCCGTAAGAGGATATTTCTAGCCAAACTAGCTGAGTATTGTACAAAATTACCAGACCAAGCTCACGTTTCTTTCGTTTCATTTCCTAATTGACAGCTACGTTGACGTAACGTTATTCATCGCATAAATGGGCACGATTAAGTGGAAAGTCGAGTTGAAGTAGAAACAAAATCGCTCGGATTGTTTAGAAAGTAGAGTTTCTTACTAGTTTTAAGTGTTTCCTTGAAACAGCACGTTGTTTATATTTAAGTTTTTGCAAATCCAATATTGCAAGCAGTGGGATTACATAATGATTCCAGTGAACTGTGAATCTTGTTTTATCATTAGCCCGTTCTTTCAAATTCATGGATTTGCATTTTCATGTATATTTTCGATTTTTTTAAAACTTTTTGAAAGAAAGAACTTCAATTTTATGCTAAAGTTTTCATCAAAATGTTGAAAGTTTGTTTACTTATTGAAATAAGAGTGAAATTATACATAGACCATATGGGATTAAAAATCACTAAACTACAGCTGTTTATACAATTTTTAAACATCTATATCTTATCAATGTCATATTAAATTTTGAATGTTTTATATATATTTGCATATTACGTGTATCGTGTCCATTTCAACATTTCCAAATCCTCTATAAACCCATAAAAATGCGTATTCAAAGGATACAAATAATATTAATCCTCCGCTTACTGTGCCAGGAGTTATTTTTGACCTGTGTTAAGGGCCAGTCGAATGCAATAATGCACACAGTGATGGGAGCTTGTATTAGTGATCGCACTAATACAAGAATGTCATGTGGCTAACACGTGTTCGCCAAATTGCCGAAGTGACGAAAAAAATCAGTTTCTGGTAAAGTTTTGAGGAAAAAGACGTGTAGCAAATCGAAGCAATTTTTTATTCCAAAGTTTATTTTACATTTTAGTGTTTTTATTATTGTTTTAATATTTGTTGACGCAATGTCTTCATTGCCAGCGAGCAATCTTTCTTTGTCTTCTTTCGCTCAATTTGCACAAGACGTTTCTGACAGTGAACAATCAGATAACAGAAATGTATCAAATAGTGATACTGAACCCGAAATGCAAGAATATATCAGGAACTGTGGATAATGTAGCTCCAGAAAACCAGGAATCTGAACGCAATTGGCAACGTATTGGACCTAGCAAGAATACAGCGATTGTCTCCCGTTTCGCTGACAACAAAAAGTGAACACATTCAAACGATAGATGAATCTTTCCATTTGTTCATTGATGATGAAATCATAAATTGTATCATTTTATACACAAATATGAAGGCAAAGGGGTGCATGCAGTCCGAAAAATAGTGGAAACCGGTGGATCGTATAGAAATCGACGCTTTCTTGGGTCTTCTACTTCTCATTGGAAGATACAGAGAATCAAGAGAGTGTAAACACGATCTGTGGAAAGACAATGCTTTGTCTCGACGATTTTATGCGGCAACAATGTCGCGGGATCGTTTTGTAGATATACTGAGATATATTCGTTTTGACGATTATCGTACACATGAAGAAAGGAAAGCTGACGATAAACTGGCACCACTGAGAGACGTTACAAATATTTTTGCGAAAAACTGCAAAGACTGTTACAATACGACAGAAACGGGTTACGTCAATGAACAATTAGTTACATTTCGCGACCGTTGCTCCTTCAAGGTATACGTGCCAAGCAAACCGGGGAAGTATGGAATAAAGATATGGACTCTTTGCGATTCCAAAACGTTCTATTGTTGGAACATGGACGTATACCTTGGGAAACATGGAAATGTTCCAGAAAAGCAACAGGTGAAACAATTAACTAATTTTTGGAAAAATTCGAATCGTAGTATTACTACTGACAATTTTTTTACAGATCTTAGTTTAGGTGAACAATTGTTGAATGAAAAACTATTTCTAATTGAAACTGTGCGAAAAAACAAACGAGATTTGCCCGATTTTCTGGGTTACCCTCGCTAAAATCACTTTTAGTGATAAAAAAAGGTAGCAGGGCAAACGCCAGCTCGTTGTTGCTTTTGCGTAGGTAACAACAATAAATACGCAACTATTTGTGATAATTGTGATCGATATGTTTGCGATGCCCATTCGACACAACACCGGCAAATTTTATGTAATGCTTGCAAAAATACATAAATCTATAATAAATATAATTTTATTATTCATGTGATTATTATTTGTTCCTATATGCTTCCAAATGTTCCTATATGAGTCGGGTATTTGTCGCTGTGTTGGTACAATATCGGTGAGGACCTCGATCTCGACCATCACTCTACGTTAGTACAGTATCGGTGTGCCGCTCGGGCGACCCTAAATATGTATTAGTGAAATATGCGAGTCAGAAATGATCCTGGCACAGGACTGCGAGCTTCAGTAGTCGGACGGTTAAATCATAGAATAACGCAGAAAATTACAAATTACTCTAACAATATTAATAATATTAGATTTTTTACTAAAAAAGTAACTCTATTACTTTTCAAAATACATATATTTAGATGAGTACCACCGATTATTAAGAGATTGATCCTATACATAAGTATAGCATATGTAATACTTTTGATTATTAAATAACTTTTAAACTTTATTCACTATTTTACGCGTAGTGTCACGATCGAATGTTGAAACATTTGTATCATTCCTTGTCACTATACGTTAACATGATATTGCAATTAAAAAAAAAAAACTGCACGACTTTTACTCTAGTACGATTCGTCTCACTGAAAGGCCCAGAAGCAACTGTTCTGACTAGGAAATGAAGACGACATTTTTTGCCATAAAATTTTATTCATATGCAAACATTTGAATCGATACAAAACAAATTACAAGCGCGATCGCTCAATACCAGACAACGCCACTCCTACTCGAGGTCTACCCCACGCCCCCTCATGAATCACATGACTCAAATCAACCAATCGCTAATTTTTGTTGCATTAGCGTTGCACCTGAAGAGGCCCGATTTTCCGAGGGGTTACCTCGCTAAAATCACTTTCAGTGATAAAAGTCGTTCAGTTAATATTTATAATGCATAGAATGTATTATATAATGCAATAATATATATTTTTTTTTTAATGAAAAGGACGTGTCCGTAACTTTCGCTTAAATCAAATCACTAATGCCAATTAGTTATAAAAAAAAAAATCTTAACTGCATTAAGTTTTCAAGTTAAAAACCTCAGATGAAGGTATAAGAGTTTATATTTGTATCGAAATCCATAAATTTAAATAATTTTCTAAAGTGGCGTTTATCGAGCCACTTTTAATCAGATACACATATTTGAATTGATACGATTTGAACAAAGTTTGAACGTTAAAATTCGGAACACCCTGTGCATTACCCCCACCTTTCTCCAAACACCACGAAACTCGAAGGTGGCTGCTGGTGCATTATCATTCGAAGCGGCGCGACGGACGAAAAGAAACGGGGAAATGTTCACTGAAATTCTTCAGTTCGAAGAAGAAAGAAAGAAAGAAAGAAAGAACAAAAAGAGAGAGAGAGAGAGAGAGAGAAAAAGAGAGAAAACGGAACAAAGCGCATGAACGTCTAACAATAAGAAAACGAAAAATCCGTGACGGTCTTGTTCTCCATCTGTACACGGGCTGCTTTGTACCGTGTTGCCGAGGAGACGTGCACGCGAGTAAGGACAAATGCGCGCACGCCCACGAAGCGGCAGCCACGCGGCTCTAAATCACCGGCAAAAGCTGGCATTGTTAACTTCTGACGTTTCCACCGGGTCGCTATGCATCAGCCGACAGGAGATATCCGTTTACGCAAAACGAAACGGAACGGCCGTTTTCTGGCCGTTTAGCCGGCGAAGAAACGTTTCGTTTACCATCGCGCGGCCAGCTGCCGCTGGTATCAACGGCTAGGAGGAAAAGAGGTGTTGTTTCGAGATGAGAACGCGAGAGAAAAGAAGCAGGGGAGGAAAGATGAAACTGCTTCGCTCTCTCGCGGATGATTATCGGGGGGACGAGTTAAACCTGCGATAAACACGCGATTGGCCCTCCGTGAAAAGACGTGGAACTTTACGAAGCATTGTTTTGTGGTTTTTGCGCGGCGTTCTCCGGGAACTGTGGTCGCTGAAGTTCGCGCGGAAACAGAAGTGGCGGCACCGGGGGATTGGAAATGTGGAAGCTGTGGTGAACGATGGACGTCGAGAGAGGTCGTCGGTGAAATTGTATTATTTAAAAATAATATAATTATTTTTATCACAAAATGAAAGTTGAGAATTTAGAGAATTTTACGAACATTGATGAAATTTATACTTCGTTTGATATACGTCTGACTGCTGGAACAGTGAAGGACTCGAAGATTTGGAACTTGAAAACTTCCAATGTGTTGAATCTTTGAAATCTCGGCGACTCTGACATTTTAATGTGTGAAGACTTTTAGATCTCGAAACCTCGATACTTTGAAATTTTACGACTTTGAAAGAGTTCAATATTTTAGTACTTTAATGTTCAAACATTTTTGAAATTTCGAAGCTTCGAAAATACTTGAGTACTTCGAAACTTTGAGACCTGAATATCATGATGCTCTAAAACTTTGAAATTTTGAAATTTCGAAGCTTTGAAACTTTGAAACTTCAATACTTTGAATCTCAATACTCTGGACTTTAATACCCTGAAATTTTTAGACATCAACATTTTAACATCCTAAAACTTTGAAAAATTTGAAACTCCAAAATTTAATTCTGCATCGAAATTGATAAAGCAAGAATATCAAACTGCATATTATGAGGATAGTTTTCATATTGTCACATTCTTAAATATTATTTTCCGGCTATTACTCCTACACTGGGTTATTCCGGCAAGTACTCCAAATAAAGCGATGCAATCTTGCCTGTTAGAAAATAAATAAGAAACGTCAGGACAGTTTCTACATTATGTATAAGACAATGTATTATATATATTATATATATTATACTCCTCGGCCTCTGCGAGAATCTTCGTCAAAAAGATCAACTCGCTGGAATCGCTTAGAACAACGCTCACTTTGAATAACACCCATCGCTCACTGAAATGAAACTCCCGTTCTATAACAAGATCATTAATCATCGCCTATCGTTGAAGCAGATACGCGAGAAAAGGCATACGAAACGAATTTCTTTGCTCGTTGTTAACACTAGAACTACCGAAGCGATAAAAATCAACAATTTACCTATTAATTTTCGTTAAAAATTTTTACCGATACGAAACAATATATTTTTGAAGACTCAAATGATTTTTCGTAAATATATATAAATAAAAGTTTGTGTTGTTTATTGTATCATAAAGTTTTTCTACTTTTCCACTTTGATGCCTCTGGTGGAAATTTTATGCTTCAGTCGTCGAGAAATGAACGCAATTTAAATTTGTTATATATTTCTTATTTGTTACACTACCAGATCTTTGGTAATTTTCAACGAGCACTCAAAGAATTAAATATTCATAGAATATAACGATTCGAAAACTAGTGAAATACAATGCAACGTAGCGAGTTTTTATGCAGTTTATTAACAGATTAAGAAATTTCACAGACGTGAGGAAATCATATAATTTTCGTTCAAAGTCTCTTACTAGGTTCCAAACTAACTTTTAAATTCTCGGAATTTAAATCCGAAACTTTGTAAGATTCGAAACTCAAACCTCTCGATTTTATTAATATTTTATTAATCGATAAATATGTGTGCAATTTTGTTAATATTAATAACATTATTAATTATATATATTATTATATATTTATTATATTGATAATCGATATTATCAATCGACCTCTTATCTTTGAAATATTTCGCTCCAAAGAAAACTTGAAGGGGCGATTTCATCCTTTAAAATCGAATTATGACACGGACAAAATAATCTGATTATCTAACTTCCCTTGTGAATATGAATTGTAAAGATGGTCAAAGACAAATATGTGTGCAATTTCTCAATCTCAATTTAAGAAAAAACGAAAAATTTCACAAACTTCTATTTGTGAAACTATTCATTGTTGAAACTATTCCTTATCTATTTATTATCGACTAATATTCATTATCCATTATCATTATTCTATTTATTCTGTTTATAGAAGATAGAGAGTGATTCTATTAACTAATTTCATTTATTATCATCGTTCCATTTATTCTATTTATTATCAACTAATTCCACTTATCATTATTCTATTTATTCTATTTATTATCAACTAATCAAATTACTCTTTATCTATACATCTATAATTCTCTAATTCCAATTTAATATTATTATTTTATTTATTTCATTTGTCATTAACTAATCAGAACGTCTATTTATTATTATTATATATTAATTCCACTTATCTATATATTTTTATATATTTCTATATATCTATAATTCTATAATATTATCTATATATTTCTATATATCTATAATTCCATAATATTATCTATAATATATTTCTATATATCTATAATTCCAATTTGACATTATTATTCTATTTATTTCATTTGTCATCAGCTAATTAGAACCTCTATTTATTATAAACTCGACAAGTTCGTACAAAGTTCTAGTGTATTGCATCCCTATTTCGTGACATCCTCACCCCGAAAGGTTCGCCATTATCCTTCTCCCGGTGTCGTCGAGAACCGAGCATGGTAAGCGTGTAATTTATGTAACTTATTATTCAAGGTCCATGGTACCGAGCCGAAGTTGTCGATCGTCGCGAGGCTATCTATCAGTCCCGAGTCATTAGAGGAGCCGAGGCGGCCACGGATGGTCTCTCCACTGCGAAGGATCATTACGTTCTCGCATCGCTGCCTCTTCCTTCCTCCCTTTTCTCTCTTCTTGCATAAGCGAAATCAGAGGCAAAGAGAAAGATAGGCCAGGATCGACGACAAAAAAAGAGAAGAAAAAAAGATCGTGCCACCATTCGAACCCCTGTCGACAAAGAAAACTACCCAGCCGTTCAAATAAAACAAACCCCTCGTTCGTATAATTACGCCAAGGTCGAGTCCGTTTTATCGGGATCTAATTCCTTCACTCGAAATCGATGACGCTACGAGGTATTTCCTTTAAAATTATTTTAATTAATTTAATTGCGCAGAGTAGACTGCAAGCTGAACTATTATCAATACTGTCCAATGTTTTGAACAATAATCGAATGATTTCGAGGGGGGTGTTATTTAATAGCACTTCTGCGTATGTATGAAAATGCATACGTACTTTCTCAAATAGAATCATGCAACGATTTATCAACGTTATCAACGTTTTTCTTTTTTGTAAAATATAGTATAATTGGACAGAGAGTGATTCTATGTTAGAAATAAGTTTGTAAAATTTTTCCATTTCAAAATTTGTATTAGGATATTTAATATTGTACAGTCTTGTTTAGTCTTCTACATTTACGTTTACATTTTACGTTTATTAAACGTTATTTTACATTTTATTTTTATTAAAAAAGTCGTTAATAACTTTTTACCGCGTTCAGAATTCTAAAATTAAATGTTTGTGTGAAAATTTAGGTTATTTCTCTTCTTCGTTAAATTATTCTTCTTCTATTATTAAATTATGTACTTCCAAAGACAAGCAAATATTCATTAAAAAATTAATAGTTTTCTTAAAATTATTTACAGAGTATATAATTTCCAGATGTAACGAGAACAATTTATTGATTATCTACAATTTCTGCTAATTCATTGTTGCTACATGAACGCAGCGATGCAACGATGAAAAAGTTCGCAAGATTCTTTTTTTTTAATCTGCTGCATCGTAATTAGATCCGTTCATTCACGTCGGGACAATAATCGTAGAAATATCGGCTCCTCTCGCTGCGTGTCGATAGATAAATATCTTGATATACCATTGTCCCGGTTTTTCCTTCCTTCCTATTGTAAGTAAATTAGGCTCGCGTCACGCTATGATGCGGTTAGGCACGACTAATTCGTACATCTGAATCGAATTTTCTCATTGACTGATCTTTTTGTGACTCTTACTGTAGTACTGTTATTTATAATATTACAAATAATATAATACAATTATATTAATTAATTAATCATGCATACATGTAATATTATATTATATTAGTTAAATTATAATATTATAATAGTCCAAGAAATTTATTTAGATTAAATCTTTATATTTATTTTTTTTAAATTTCATTCATTTCATAGGGTCTCAAATAACCCTATAAAAAATAAAAATATAAAAATTTTTAAAGGAAATAAGTTACTTCAACTTCTTACTAATGAAAAAAGACTCTTCGAAGAAACTAATACTAAACTAACTTCAGCCCTTAAAATACAGCATGAGCAGAACGTTGTACGATTTTTTGACACGAAGTTACAAGAGTACAAATATTGACGATTCGAAGCAATGAATGTAACAATTCAATATCCAAACGTACTAGAAAATTACGATACCTCACGAACTACAGTTTATTTAAACTATTTTCTAGAAAAAAATTCGCGAACTTTCACTTTCCGTAAAGTCGTCGTTATTAATTATTAGTCTCGATATTTCAACTTTCTCTGTTGGTCTCACGATTCAGTCGCCATTAATTAGATATGTGAAACATCTAATTACACATGCGTCTAAGTTTATACCCCCGAATCACAGTTCACTCCATTAATTACTTAAAACGCTTCCCATTTGCCAATCGGATTTGCTACGCGTCTCTCAAAATTTTATTTTTGCCAATTTTCTCTTTCCCTACGAGAATGATAACTTACGTTCACGTAAAATTAACTTTTGAACCTGTTGTAGTTTCGCAGTTAATTAAGTTAAAACGTCACATTCTTACAATTTAAAGAAATATAATCAATTTTCGTGTAATATAATATTATTATTATTATTAATATTCTATATTTTATTTTATTTACTGATTAATATTATAATTAATATTTTACGAAAACTAGCAGTAGAATAACTTGCATCATTATAATTTCCAACTCTCCATATCATAATTATAAAACCACCCTAACAATTGCAATTGGTAAATTTCAACGTGAAACATGGCAATAAAGTAATATTACTATTTGAAAAAACCAGAATTATAAACCATAATGTTAAAATTATTAATAAATTAAGAAGACAATACTTGTACAAGATTGATGTGTAATCTCGATGAAAGTTTCATGAAAACCATTAATCAAAATACAGTAAAGTCTTCCATAAACGAAACCCCATTATCCGAATAAGTATTTATTATTCTTCAAACGTTCAAACTTTATTATTCAAACGTTCTGTTATTCAAACAGAAAATGTCGCACGTTGCACATATTTTTTATAATTGCAAAATGAAGAACAAACCTTTTTCCAAAATAAATTCCAAAAACATCCAAAATTCAAAAAGGAAAATTGACAAACTGATAATTTTTTTAACGATCAATCAATCTAAAACATACCAACAGTGCTACTATATATATATAAAAAAAAAAACTGAGATTACAACTATAACTATAGTAACTCACGAACTACAGTGAGTAAATGTAAAAACAGAATCGTGTTGCTAAAACACGAATCCTGACGGAAGTTTCACGGAAGCCATCTTGTTTTTTCTCGTGTCACGTCTCGCGCGAGACGAGGCTTCGGTGTACCGTTTCCCCGGTGTGCCTTACCCCTGTCGCCGGCGTTAAACGCTTGAAATACGCGTTGCAGCAGCGCCGCTAATTAAACTATAAATTCTGATCCGGAAACGGCACGCCGCCGTTCGACTCCACGGCCTAACGATTTCGCGAGAAAGCTTCTAACGAGGTGAAAAGAAAAGTAACAGGCGAAGAGCCAGCGCGGCCAGCGATATCTCGCGAAACGAGCCGGAGAGAGAGAGAGAGAGAGAACGGAGACAACACAGTATATATCAAACAACGAGGCCTTAATCGGCATCCAGATCTGTTCGCGGAGGCCCTCGCTTTGCCGCGTCGCGTCGCGTCGTCGCGACACTGGCTACACGTCGTCCCTGTCGCCGGTCTAACGATGACGGTCCCTGCCAGATCGAAACGTTCGATCTTTCGATCGTAGAATTCGTAACGATACTCTAAATCTCGCGATTTTTGCTTTCGTTCGATGGAAGACTGATGGAGGGAGCGAAGACTTGTCTTGAGATAACAATAGACGCAGGGTTGTCTCTCAAATTATTCACTGAAATATTTCAAGTTTACTATTAATATTCTATAATTCGAGCTTTTAATCCGTCGACTGGTTATACTTTTCTGAAATCTTTCAAAGAGAAACCTAGGATTGGATCTTCACCATCTATTGTATATAATTCTCTCTCAATTTTGTTTAGAACGATCACGCGGCTCGCTCAATGTAGCGAAAATGGTTGAAGAATTTACAGAAAATACGAACAATCTTATTGACTTTTTACACCAAATTTACCCTGGTCGTGGACGAAAATTTCAACTAATAAGGAATATCAGCAACGTGGAAACTGAATGTAATTATACATTTCTAAAGTTTCTACGTATAATAACAAAATGCATCTGAAAAATGAAACTGTTCGTGTAATTTAACAGAATGTAGCTTTTTTCATTTTCATTTCGAAATAAGAAAATTCGATTATCCACTGTTTTAATCAAAGATAGAGATTTAATTAAACAAAAAAGGAACTGAGAGTTTTTCTGAGAACTATCGTTTGAGTATCAAATCTCAAATTAAAATCTTTGGATTTAATTTCTCCAGTCTTTCATATATTCTCCACTTTCATTAAAGAAATAAAAAAGTTCCCATTATTCAATATTTTTTCCATTTAACCAAATAAAAGAGAAGAAAGAATTCTTTCAATTTAGAATGGTCACTCAAGTTTCTTAGAATAAATATTTTTGGAAATAGCTATGAACACAATTCTACACATTTCTTACAATTTTCATTGAGAAATGCAACAAATTCTAATTATTCACTATTTTCACTAACTTAATCATAGAATCGAGTTTAATAAATATAAAATAAATTTCATATAGTCGCTCGAATTTAAATGAAAATCTGAAAATAAGTATCTTCGAAAGACACTTTTTTCACCACATTTTTATTGAAAAATATAAAAACTTTCAAACACTCACTAATTCAATCATATATACGAAAAATTCGAGAGTTTTCTTCAATTTCGTATGGTCACAAAATCAAAAAATAAACACCCGTGAAAATACGTTTGTATACTCTGCGAATAACACCACAAAATTCCCACATAACTAGATGCAACGAAGAAATCGAAAGTTTTCTTCGATTTCGAATGATCGCAAGGCCATCGAGTCTCTAAAAATAAACATCTTCGAAAGTACTGAACTTGGTTCGTTCTGCGCATTTTTCACATTTTCATGGAAAGGTGCAACGAAATTCCAACGCAACGCAGAGTCGAAGAAATCGACAGTTTTCTTCGATTTCGAGCGATCGCTCGAAATAACCAGCGGCCATTAGCTGCTCCCTGGAAGTAGTCTCGGGGCGCACGTTGAATTCGCGGTATGTAGATGTCCCTTTCTCTCAGGAAGATACATTACACGCGCGAGGCATCCGCTCGGTCGCTTCTTCTCCTCTCTAAGGCCCATGCGCACGGAAATCGGTGTTAGCCGGCGAAAAGAATGCGAAATACCGCGGAGAATTCGCCGGTATTATTCACAGGAGCTCCGGGGAAAAATGCCCCGCATTAATCGTGGCCGGCAAGAAATCCCGGATCACCTGCTCGGTATGGCTGGTACACGCTATATTTCCATATACGCGCGCAGCGGGCCACATGCAGCTGCCACGATCTGCTTCCTCAGATGAGATCAACCGCTTGCACCAGCCACACCGTCGCCGTTTTTCTTCTTCTTTTCTTTGTCGAGAATTGCAGAGTTTTCCATTTTAGTTCACGATTTAAATTAGACTATTTTGGAGCAACTGTTTTCTGATCGAACGTTGGATGCAAAGTCAGTTTTTGTATTTCCTATATCTATGAAATATTTCTTATTTTCTTATATTTAAATATAATATTCTAGTATTATATAATGTATTATATATATATAATATCAATATATAATATAATATCCTTGTATTTATGAAATATTTCTTGCATTTTTTCATATCATAAAATATGTCTTACATCTTTTGTATCATGAAATATTTTTTATATTTAGTGAAATTGTTGCAATACTAGGTATTTATAACATTATACTTTTTATATTTCTCTTTATATCGTAAAATATCTCTTATATTTCTTTATATCATGAAATACAAGAAATATTTTTTATATTTAGCAAAGGTATTTATATTTAACGTTAGAAAATTTAATATTTCTTGTTAAGAGTTTCATTAACACAATCTGAGTTATGCGGTAGTGTAGAATGTTAACGTTAGAACTAATAAAATAGCAGAGAAGTTAGAGTGCAAGGAAGAAAAAATTTTGTAATGCAAAAAAGAATACAAGCATCTGTATATAATACATGTCTTACCAAAAATTATTCGAATCTCTAAAAATGCGCTGTTTTAAATAAACAAAATTTCTATGGAAAATTATATAAATTGGAATATCAGTTTGATAGTTCTAGTAACTAAAAGTAACGTAAGTCCGATTCATTCTTGATAGACTCAGTTCTGTTCTTTTATGGAATTAAATAATTTTTCTATTTTGGCTTTTATTTTGTGATTATTTTGACAACTGATGGATTTTGTTCTATTTTTATGGCAATTACTATTATCTTGGTTTTTATTCTGATTATTTTGATTATTTTGATTATTATTTTGCTTTATTGTTCTACGGGACAAGCAATTCTATTATTTATCCTAATTCTCAAGTAGTGAACAGTTTCATACTCGCACACAGAGCGATGACCGAATCAGATTTCACTCAAGAAATTTTCATATACTCAGAACTACAAATTTTTAGATTAACTTTTTGGTTAATTGAATACTTGAGCTTTTTAAGTTATTCATTTAAGTATATAATAATCGAAGAGAAAAAAATATTTAGAGACATTATTACTATATTTTTTTATTAATGTATATTTATTTTGTAATCGTATAATTATTTTCTTTTCATAGGTATCTAAATGACGCCGTTGCTACTGTTCAATTATTAATATTATAATTCGTTCTTTATGGATTTCTATTGTTATCTTTCTATTATTCTAGATATTCGTACACGTATAATGATTGGTAAATTGAAAAATGATAGATTTACAGAATTGTTATATTTACATATCATTTTAATTTTAATTGTGAGCAGGAATTTGATGTATAAATTATTTTCGATATATAAATATGTTTTATATGTGTAAATATGCTTTTAGTCAAAGAATTTGAGTTCGATATTAATTATAGGAAAATTGTGTGTGATTGCTAATTGGTGAAACAACGAGTGCAGAAATAGAAATTCAGCGGGGGAAGGTAGGGAAAGTTGTTACGTTATTATCGAAGAAGATATCTGCCTGAAGGAAACGTTTTACCGTGTAAACAGGACGCGAGGGACTCGGTTAGCACCCCAAGACCTACAGGTTCAAGGTCAAGTGCATTCCTTACTTTATTTTACCGCTCTTTTTATCCCAAGCTCTATTCTGTGCAGAGCTTCTGCCAATGCAAATGCAGAACCTCCCTTTTTAAGCCTCCAGGTTTTTACTTTCATTATTATTTTTTCGTTTTTCAAGCTTTAACGCGAATTTTACGTGTATACTTTTCTTCAAGAATAACTATATAGTTTGAAATATATTTCCGCGTTGTTGAAAATTTCTCAGGGCATAAAGTTTATCTTATTTTAATCTATTGGTTCTTTAAATCTTCAATTTTAATTCTTCAATTTTTTAATGTTTTTAATTTATACTAGAAAGTGATATTGGTTATCGTGGCAGACAATGTGTCAATCACCGATAATACATTGATATAAATGCAATCATTTTATTAACATATTAAATAATTTTATTTAATTAGTTTTTTGACGATATCTTGAAAACAAATGATATGTTAGCAAAAACTATGTATATCCATAAATAGTAATAATAATAATACGAAAAATATAAAAAAGTATCGATGTGTAATTTCAGTGCTTAAACTGCATTTAGTGGCAGATAAATATTATTAAAAAAGTTAAGTATTGAAATGTCACCGAATGATATCGCGCCAATATTATTTTTTAAGCTATTATTTTATTGAAACGCATGACAGAGCAAAAGGAATCCCTCATATGTCAATACCTTTTTGATTCTCAATTTTTTACACTACTCATTATTTTTATATCTAAACTATGTAAACTATTTACAAAATAAATTTTGTCAATGTACCATTTGTTTTCACGAAAACTTTTCCGATTCACCGTAAATCTTCGAATACCACAAAATCCACTATATATTCAGCCATCGAACGTTCGTTACTATCATTCGCAAGCACCAAAGATCAAACATTCAAATTCATAATCATCGTCGCAACGTGCTCCATAAAAACCACAATTCCGTGCAACCACACGTTGAGAAAACGTAAATCCGCTCGTATGGAACGAAGCGTGTTGGTTTAGGCATGTGGAACGATAACGGTGTCACGGGCTCGGTGACTCTAATCTTCAATTGGTTCGATCGCGCGCACGTCGAACTCGGCGAGATCGATCCATCCCGGCCCGAGTGCAAGGTAAACAGGAGTCGAAAGAAAAGGAAGCTGGAGGAACTGCAATCTGGATGAAAAATGACCGCGGCGAGATCCGAGGTGGAAGGGAGCATTAAGAGGGTCTTAATCGATTTTGCGTCCTCGTTCGTTCGTGGTTCGTTCTTCCTCCTCGTTCTTCTATCCCCGTTCCCCGGGTACAAACGATATAATCGCCCGGCCATGCAAATGCCTCGCCCTTTTCCCTCGTTCGGCGCAGCGTGCGGACTCATCGTCGGTGGAGGTTGGACGACGAGAGGCTGGTTACTGCATCGATTACACAGGATACGCGGCAACGCAAATGAATTACGAGTCAATTGTGCTGGCCTAGCTAGATGCAGGGGGATCGAGACGGTTTGTACACGATGGAACTTAGCTCAAGGGATAATTTCTCATTTGACGCGGACTGGATATATCGTGATACAATGATTCCCCCCATTAATACTCGGACAGTAAGTATTTGAACTGTTTATAACTTAAAAATAAGAAGAAATCGGGCAAATTTTGAAGCTTGAAGATACAAGACTACCTCATTTTATTTTGAAACGTTTTTACATCACGTAGCGCGTGGGCAAATGAAGATACTTTTCTTCTCGAATATTCATAGTATGACTTGGAAACATTAAATGATTGACTCAAAATAATATATGTCCTATTTTTTTGTTGTTAAAATCGTCAATTTGGTCATTACAATATACCTAATTATTATGATACTGTAATTAAATGATGAAGATCTTGTTTGTACGACACAAATCACTTTTAATGAAAAATGACTTACAAAATGATGAATTTTATGCATTTGTGGAAAATTGAAAATTGCAAAAATGCATATAATACACAAAAATATCCAAAGATAAAGTATATTATAAAGTATGAAACATTATATATAATATTTAAAATTTTCATAAACATCACTGAAGAAGAAGAATCTAAAAGAAATTTGTTTTATCTGCGTATTATATTATATTTCATACATCAACTACACATATAATTATACATGTTGCATAGTATGTAGATAAAACAAATTTCTCTTAGATTCCTTTTTACTAGATGTTCATAAAAATTTTACACTAACACAAAATCCGTGTTCTAATGACAATAAATTACTAGAATCGTGTAAAAATCGCTTTATTCCGGAACATTTTACGATTTGATCATGAAACATGAAAACCAACAAGCGATCGTGCGATCGACCAGCCGATTCGCGATTATCAGCTCGATTTTTGATGCTTTTATGAGCCACGTGAACGATTTAAGTAGTTAGGTTCCGGGATTCTCTTAATGAGGAACAAAGGAATTGGATGAGATTGCGACTGAGTTAATTGGGGACCAAGAGAATTATTTATTAATGATGCTATTGTAGTTGGCGTGGGTTTGGTAAACAGGTTTGGTGATGAAAGACACGATGAACTAGTGTTTATTTGTAATTAATCATGTTTGTACTTAGCTATTATTTGTAATTAACATGATATGATGTAATTAATGCGATTTCTTTCTAAAGATATATTTAGGAACACATGTTATATTTTTAACGAAATATTCCAATATCGAGAATATTGAAACGTGTAGATATTTCATTTGTTATCGATTCACCCACGTAAAAGAAAAAATTATATCTCTGATGATGGGAGGGAGGGCAAAAGAGTACTAGTTAAATTTTAATCAAACTGTCGTAAGTCATTATTGTCGAAAAAAAAGACGAGATACAGCATTTGAGACACATTCTCTTTTTCTCTCTTTCTCTCTCTCTATATATAAATTTTTTATAATAATATATAATAATATATAAAATTAATTATATATATTTGTTGTATTAATTTATTACACGTATAAAACCACTTCTTTCACTCTCGATCTATTCAGAAATTAGAATCTCTGTTCGAGTGATCGAGGGAACGTAACCAGAGAACGAAACGGCCGCTTTGAAATCGAGAATCAGTTACACGCTCCCCTTCACTTCCTCCCTTAACGAACACCTGTGGACTGTACGCAACGAACCGACCACGCAGAACAAAAAGGTGTCCGCCAGTTATAAATTCCACGCTCGATTTTCCGGCTTCGATTCCACACACTGTCCTCTGCCCGTTCCTCCGGGACCGTCGTGCCCGGTGGCGCGTACGTTGCGTGCATCGTGTGTATTATTTTCCCGTGGCGTCGCCCATTTTATTTTGAGCAGCCTATTCCCCCCCTCTTTCGTCGCTCTTTCACGCGACGCGATATTATATCAACGGGATACACACGCGTACGCGTATACACGCACATTCGTAGAAACGTTCTAAAACGCACTGGCGAGAAATGTAAATGTGCCTCGTGGTTCGGAGTTAAAAGGGATAATCGATGCCGCGGGCGCAACAATTTACTCCGACAATTATTGCAAGTTATCGAGAATTGTACAAGAAACGTTTGCACGCGGGAATTGGCCATCTGCTGTTACCATCAACATCGGGCAACATCCGGTTCGCTACACTTCTCGCGTGAACCACCTCTTATACGGCTTCGATCCAACGGAATTGCAATCAATGTCGTTTCGTTTGGTATTCGGTTGTTTCCAACCATTGTGCCTCGTTGTCCGGAGATCGCCGATTGAACTGTCGCGAAGTAGCGGGCCGATCAGTTGAGAAATACTTAACCTCTTGGCTGTGATGTCGCTTTTAACTTCTTGCGTTAGAATGACGTGCCACGCACGTTGAGAATTTTTTGTCCCAAAATTATATATTTTCTCAGTTTTATGTATATTTAAATATAACCCAGGCAAAACAAATAATAAATTTATTACTTCTCAATAAGTTTTATCCAATGATATCATACCGACGAGTTCAAAAAGAAAGCGACGAATTATTGTATACGATTTGATCACTCGTTATGGTCCGCAATCAATTACCAGCGCAAGTGGTTAAAAGTACCTACATTGTGTCGTGACGACGATTATACTCGTCAAAGAGTATGTGCAAAATTGAATTAAATTATAAGGAAGCTAGTTTTCTTTTGAAAAATCGATAATTTTATTGCTTAACTTAATTAATTAATCGATCAATTAATAATAATTAATACTAATAGCAAGAAAATATTAAGAAATGATGTAAAAAGAACTAGTCAAGTTTTAGTCTCAAAATATTCTAAAATGTGTAAAATTTGCAAACGCGTTTCATTTTCCACAAAAACTTAATTTAAGTAACAAATTGTAATTACTTTTAAAAATAAAATTACTACAAAAAATATACTCGTTATTCGCAGCTAAACCGTAAGTTGCTCGTAGATTTCAAATCGGGGATGCGAGCCATTCACTTTGAAAGTAACTTTGGCGTAAATCGCTCTGTAGTAATGAAAAATTATTGACGTCTGCGCGATATTACTTGCACCGAGGAAAATGCGAGTACTCGAAATAACAAATACAAGTAAATCTTTTCGAAACTTGGCATCAATTACACCTTTATCTCAATTTAAGGACAACGTGATTTACGCCACTTCCGAAATAAAAGGGTCGTTCGAGGATTGAAATATTTAAACTAAAAGAGTTGAAGGTTTTCGAATCATTACAAGTGTCCGAGGAGCAGAAAATATCGATATTTATTTATGTATTTTATTTATTATTCCGATAAAGATTAGTAATAAAATCAATTTAAATCAAGTCAAAAATTCTAAAAATTAAGCAATACACACGTAAAACATATACACATGTTGTATATATGGCTTCGAACAACCAACGATAGCAATTAATTTTAGAGAAAAAGACACGTATGTGCTATATTTCCATTGAAGTTGTTCAATTACTTTGCTTCGTTCACTTTATTTAGACCACTATTCACCGAAAGGGACTTCTTTCTTAGCGAAGCTTTTTCGGAGAAAACGTTTGCAGCTGCGCGATGATTCACTCGACCAGTTTAAGACTACACTTTCTTGCGTGTACCTCCTTTGCCCGGCTGGGACAAGTGGGCGGGTGTGTATCTTCAAATACGTGTAACAACAAGAAACCAGCTGCAACGTAATGCAACTATTTTCCATCATTACGGAATCCCTACGCGTACGCTGTGTCCAGTCTGCATTGCCATTTTATGCCATTTTTAGAACTTGTGTATCGTCGCGAAAGACACCATCCGATCGTCTTCTTGCCCTTTGCATTGTCTGGCGTGCTTCGACATTCACATCTCGATGCTTCTTCACCGCGCGCAAAACCTCTCGTTACTCGTAGCTTTCACAATCCACGAATCCCCGCAATGGCTTATTTTTCCTTTGTGTAGCCACATTTTAGAATTCACCGACATTTTTGAGATACAATGCAATCACTTGTTTTTGTATATTACTCCTTACAATGTAATAATTTCTATTGCATCTGTAGAATTTCTATTAATGTAGAATTTCTATTAATATATGTTTTCTATTAATAGATATTTGACTTTGTTTGATCTTATTTTGAAATTCATCGAAATTTTTAAGATACAAGACAGCAATTTACTTCTGCGTAATATAATAAAAAATACTTTACTTTAATATAATATATACTTTGCTTTAATATAATATATAGTATATATAATATATACTTTACTTTAAGTTAACATATGATATATACGAACCACTCTGTATAATAAACATAATATAATAAGAATAATAAGCAATTTACTTCTGCGTAATATAATAAGAATACTTTACTTTAATGTAATGTATACTATATAAAATATATACTTTAATATAATATATAATATATACGAGCCACTCTGTATAATATACATAATATAATAAGAATAATAAGAACACAATTTTTTCAGTTTTTCAGTGAACCAATTTTTCAATGAATTTAAAAAATTTTTCAACGAATCTTAACACAATTTTAACAAATAACATAAAATAAAATGTTCCTACAATATTATTAATATTGTAAATCTAATTTGAGATTAAATTCTTTTACAGCAGAATATGTACATACAGTAGAGAACTCGTCTAACACCGGTGAGGGACAATTCGTTTACTGGGAAGAAATCGTTTGATCTTCAATCGATGCACATCGTCTTCTGAACATTGTCTAGTAGTCTGAAAGCACAGCCGAGGTATATGAAGGTACGAGGTTCATATACCTCGTGTTTGCTGAAAGTAACATCGTGTTTAAGTCGAAGGGACAGTCCCTTGATAGAGTAAGCAATCAGTGGTACAGTAAGCAGTACAAGTCTCTTTACTATATAAAATCACAGTCTTCGTTCGGTTTTGTGTATGTACTTTAATAAATCAGCGCATCTTGCAACTTGTAGGAATCACCTTTAACACTAGAACTACCAAGGACTAAAGCATAGAATTTTCATCAGAGATATTAGAGTGAAAAAAATAGAAATACAACAGAATACACAAAATTTCATTCATGTATTTAAACTTCTAAAAATACACTGTTCTGCACCTATAATGTATCTAAAAAAAAAACATGAATTAGTCATTTTGACCACTTCGGTAGTTCTAGTGTTAGGGGACTGCTTAACCTCTTGCGCTGGTTCGCGGACCATAACAAGTGACCGAACCGTATACAATAATTCGTCGCTTTTTTTTTCTTTTGAACTCGTCGATATATCACTGAATAGAAATTATTAAGAAGTAATAAACTTATCATTTCTTTGCCTGGGTTACATTTAAACATACTTAAAACTGAGAAAATGTTGCAATTTAGGACAAAAAATTCCCGACGTGCGTGGCACGTCATTCCAGCGCAAGAGGTTAATGAAAGGAAGGTGTAAGTTCCACCGTTATCACATTTCTCACTATATCGAACGAACAAACTTATCGCGGCCAACCTTAACGTCGAAACGACTTATCAGAGAGGTATAAATGAAATTCTGCGCGCGGTTGATGCGTCAACGTCCAGTCCACTGAATGCTAATATCCGAAAACTGAGAGAAAAAAAGGTATGCTTGTTACGTGACAGGTTTCGAAAAGACTACACTTCCGTTGATCTGCTATAGTAATGATACCGCAGAAGCACCATGGAAGATACTTTGTCCGGGATGGTTGAGATTACCGGGGCTGACGCCATCTGCGTCTATCCTCGCTGCGGGCAGCGATGGCGTCGATCCACCGTCGATCTTTTCAAATTCCCCCCATTAGGGCCCCTCTTTTGTAATCTCGGTAATGCGACCCTCATTACGAAACTACGGGCAGATCCTTATCTCCGTCGTTCTATTGGAAAGCTTGCCTCTAGGAAGTGACTTGCACGCGGAATTGTGCAATTTGAGAGACTTAGCCTATTAACGAGGTCGGAGTTTAATTGATACGCGACTCTAATAACGAGACACGTGATACTGGCTTAATAGTAACAAATCTTTAATGATGGAGTTTTGGTGTTATTACGTTAAGAGTAACGAGGCTGTATACGATTTTTTGACGCACGTCGATGAGAAACAACGAGAGAACAAAATATTCTGTTTTTATAAGAGTCATTTCAACTGGATATGTACGTGTCACTTTTTGCGTAGATAAACACGTGCATTATTGGCATTATTTTATACATTATAGGTATAATGCGGATATAAGACTTTAAACTAAATTTTTTCGCGTTTGTTGTAAATTATATGTTTCTGTATGATATTTGAGTAATTAATTTTATTGAGTGACAACAACATGATTTTCGTAATGTAATTACACATATTTTTGTACATGTTTTATGTAGATATATGTGTAAGTATTATAATGCTAAGTATATAGATATATGCTATATAATGCTATATATATAATGCATGCAATCTATATATACATTATATATATATATATATATATATATATATTATATATACATTATATAATGCGTATATATCTATGTATACGTTTTAGGCACATGTATAATGTGTATGTATAATACATATGTACATTACGTATAATACATATACATATATTATATTATTATGTATAAACATAGATAGGTATATGTATCATAGTTACATGTGCAGGTAAAAATACACATATATACTTATTTATTTATTATATGCGTATATTTACACACTCATATATTTTTTTATAATATAAACACACTTTTTATTGTTCATCTTATAAAACATTCTATATATGCACATATATGTATAGATATTAACAAATACAAACATAATTTACAGTAAGTATTTCGTCAATTTCGTGCAGTAAATTTCTTTTGCAGATTTTCAATTCAAGATAAAGTTCAACAGAAAAGATCGAAGCTAACTTTCAAGCTTTTCCTAAGAGCGACAGCAACCTTCGGAAGACCTCGAAGAAAATTACGAAATAACACTTCACGGGAGCACATCTTCTTTTTTAATTCGCGTTCAAAGTATAATCTTCCACACTTATTTCCTTCCTTCCTGCAGCAAACAGGCAAAAAATATTTTAATGAACGACGTAATGAGCGGCCGCGAAGATCATCGTCCACTCTTCTGCTTGAACATCGATAAGACGCGTTGCGTTTGTCCCATGGTGTGCTCACGATTACTACACTACTACTGAACGATGGACATTACGTCCCTCTAACCATACTGTAGTTTTTCTACGACATGCCTTTCATTTTTTCCTCGTTTTCTTTTGTTTCGAGAAGTAACATGAAAATCTGTTCTTGATGTTATCATGATTATAGTAACTATAACGCTGATCATTTTTATATACTATCGTAATGGATAATTAATGGATGACAAATGTATACATATGACGGTGAAATCTGTCTTGTGAGTTTGACAAAGATGAAATATCATAAAATTTAATTTCTACTGTGAGTTTAATAAAAATTATACATTAGGAAGTAATTTTTATCTTTTGAGATATCTTTCTATAAGTTAGAATGGTCAAAGAGTTGGTCACATTAAATATTAAAATATTAAAATGTAAGATGTTAAAATATTAAAATATAAAATATTTAAATATCAGAATATTAAATAATTGAAATATAAAAATCAATTATAATTGAGATATTTTGATAATTAAATATTTTATAACTGAAATATTTTGAATATAAAATATTTCAATTATTAAAATATTAAATATTGAAGTTTATATATTGCTTTATGCCTATAAGCAAATTATTGAAAGACGTTTTAATGGGATAAACTATAAATTTAATTATATTACATTATTTTTTCAAAAAATTAAATTTATAATTGTAGTATTAATTAATAATAGAAAAAATTTTATAATTTATTAATTTTTATGAGATTTTTTAATACATCTGTTACTTTATAGCTTTAGGGAAACATGAAATAATTCATTTAAACACGTTAGGTTAACAATTCACTTCAAATTAGAAAACCATGCTACTTTATTATTACACATACATTAATCTGAACATAATCAAAGCAACTTTTATAACTAAAAATTGTACCATCTATTACCACTCTAATCATAAGTATCATTTACACCTAATATCCTATATCGAGCATCATAAATGCACTTCGCTTTCTCGCCGCGCCAATACCATTTACGATTTATTCCAATTACGAACCAATCGACTTCCATTAATTACGCAATAATTTTACCGCTAAATTTCACGCTCGTCCACATTCCCGATGCAAATCACTCGTAATGCAAGAACACGAATGTTCGACATTCAAATACGCGCGACACGTCACGCGAGATGTCTATCAAAAAAAGCGTAACGAGCTTCATGTCACTTTCAATCTCTTTCGATCAGATCTGTCCGCGTCACGGCCAGAGGTTTCTCTGAAACGAAACACTTCCCACGACGACGTTTCCGCTCTTTTCAATATTCTATCGGCCGATCCACATGCCTGGTCGAGTCACTCTGTCGACGCGTTTTATTTTTCATTCGCGTCTCGCTGCCGATGTATTTAGCTCGTCGTGCATCAAACCGGGCGACGGTCATCGCGATTACGTCTTGACTTGCACGCTGGTTCCTCCGCGAACGAACACGACTCGTTTACGCTCGTGTGTGTCACAACCGACTATGATTAATTATCCACCGCCGAGATTCCCATCACGCGCACACCTAATCTAAATGAATGAAAAGCTATCTGTCCTAGGATTTCAAGAATTTCCATTTCTGCTATCTCGATTCGTAGACTTTTTTTCTTTCCTTTTTGACGATGATGATGACTCGTCGTTGAATGATTTG
Source organism: Melipona bicolor (assembly GCA_030673865.1). Lineage (NCBI taxonomy): Eukaryota > Metazoa > Arthropoda > Insecta > Hymenoptera > Apidae > Melipona > Melipona bicolor. The sequence continues at coordinate 1,906,271 of JAHYIQ010000029.1, forward strand.
ATAAGATGTCAAGGATGGAAGGAGATGTTAGGAATTTTTGTGACTTTAGAGGGAATAAAACAAATGAAGTATGTAATATAACATGTAGTATAATAAGCAAAGTACAAAATAATAATGTATAAAATGTATATATAAAAATACAATTAATATAACATAATATATAATATACATAATATGAATCAAAACTGCACAACTTGTACCCCAGTACGATTCGTCTCACTGAAAGGTCCAGAAGCAACTGTTCTGACTAGGAAATGAAGACGACTTTTTGCCATAAAATTACATTTGAATGTATCATTTGAATCGATACAAAACAAATTATCAAACAACGCCACTCCTACTCGAGGTCTGCCCCACGCCCTCTCACGAATCACGTGACTCAAATCAACCAATTGCTAATTTTCGTTGCATTAGCATTGCATCTGATGAGGCCCGATTTTCTCACTTACCCCGCTAAAATCACTTTCAGTGATAATATATATAACGAATAAATAATATAATAGATAAAATAAAATAAAATAAATGAATGGCGTTAGAATGAATAATAAGAATGAAATTGCTTTTATGGAATGATTTCGTGAGATGAAATTGTTTTGTCGTTGTGTCGTACGTTTAATTTTTTTTTATTTTCGAGTATTACCGTGAAAATAACGAATTCTAAGGGTTTCTAGAGACAAATTGGAAATAGTTCCCTACGTACAAAAGTAATGTGTACAGTGATAAGTTCCAATGATAATGTAAAAAATGTAAAAATTTGAGAATCAAAGGAATGCTGACATATGAGGAAGTTCTTTTCGTAACTCTACCATGTATTTGAATATATGTTATAAAATATAAAATATATAACATATATATAAAATATTTTTTATGGCTTAAAGAACTTCTTAATATTAATGTAATATCATTTAATAACACTGCAGTACTTACAGAAGGATATTTTCTAATTTTTCTAACAACATTTGGCCATTACATGTAGACTAAGCACTGGGACGAGTGTGTAAATGCTTTTCTGACTCTCGAATTTTTACATTTCTCGTATTATTATCGTGTAATTAATTATTGGAAATTGCTACTGTGCAGCGAACCATTTATGGAAACTAATTTTGCTAATGCATTCGTTTTCATAAAGATAAAAAACTAGTTGTGCCACTTTTACTTTTTCGAGCCACTTGTACGTAATAAACTCGAGATAACGTTGCTTATGAAATGAAAGTAACAGTTTATCAATCGTCACCAATCTCGAACTCCTCATCCATCATATGGAACGCGTGGTTTCCTGTTGCATCGTTCGACGACGTGGCTTTCGCGCTATATCTTCCGCAACGACGGCGCGCAACCTCCCGGCGAACGAGATAAAACGAGATAAAACGAAATATAGAAACTTCAGCCTACTTCGCACGACCCACGATGATTAATCATTTTCGAACTGGACACGATTTCGCGCGTGTTTTCCATCGGTTTCACAATTAAATTTGTCCCGCATCATTGGAGAGATTCTCACCCGACGTAGTAAAAAAAAAAAAAAAAAGAAAGGAAGAAAAAAAACCAGCAGAACGATCTCCGATCTCCGAGGAATGGAATTAAACTTATTTGAGAAACAACAAGCAATAAACGTAATGGTAACACCGGTTCTGTAAAAAAATTCCAAACTGGTTTTCGAGGGTAATTAATGCATATTTTGGATTCAATTTACTTGAATGTCGCCTGCGATCGCTGCATTTCGAAACATTCGCGATCATAGTCACGAATTTTTCCACGTTATACTGACGATAGATCAGTGAGATATGTATATTACGAGGATTTTTGTATATGTTGAGTACTCTTGTGGTCAACCGGATCGTAATTTATTATGTAGTATGTTTCCTTTTGTTTTGAATTCTTCTTATAAGTTTTAGACATGTAAATAGATATAGAAATTCATTATATTTTCTTAATCTGCTTAATCTTCTTAATATCACATGTCACATGCATAAAAGTTAAGTTAGTTTTAATTTATTTTACATATAATATTTTGTTCGTAATTTCAATTTATTTTCTATATAGTATAGTGTACTGTACGTATATGTTATGTATATATGTATATTATGTGTATCATATATTCCTTGTCTTGAATACGACTTTGCAGAATTAAAGTTAAAATATCTCCTAAACTAAGAGTTTTTCGACATGCATATGTTAATATTTTTCTTTATAGAAAATGTTGAAATGCATCGATCACTACATCGATCACTACAAAAAAAAACCATCACTACCGTATCATGACCTCCCTCAGTATTGAATGACTTTTATTAACAAAGTTTATTCTGTCTCTAAAAACAATGGAGTTATTTAGATGAGCCCACTCAAGTGTTCCACCGGGTATATAGTATATATTATATTATAAAATATGTACATCACTGTACATAAATATCTCAATACTTTCAAATTATTACATTATAAAAATATCAATTTAGTCTTAATGTATACAATAATCTATTTATAAGTAGACTGCGGATGTTTATGCGTAATTTTATAAAAATAATTAAAGAAACGAAATCAAAGTAGAAATTTGTTTCGTCTACTAAATAAATGCCCCACTTTGAATGTTTTATATAATTCTGAACGTTATATGCATTTTGGAATCTTAAATTTCCTAAGAATGCATTCCCAAAGATTCTTCGAAATATATGCTAGTATAAAAGATGAATGAAAATGAACTTATCATTCAACCTTGACATTAGAATAGCCAATTTTTTTCTACAATCGTTCAAAAAATTTATCAAAATTAATACTGATTTTTCTTTCAACGGTTTAGACATATCTATTTCAATTTTTGGACAAAATGTATGTAATGTGCAAAATATATAAAATATCCAAAGAAGAGTATGTAGAAGAAACAATTTTCTATTTAGGTTTTATTTTTTCAATTACGTTCATAAAAGATGCATAAAAATCCACTGGTTATCATTTAAAAATTTAAACTATAATGATCTACATATATATATATATATATATATATATATATATAGAATATTTTGATACGTATTAATGGTTTAACGATTGTTCTAATGTTAATAGAACGAAACGAAACCATCGCTTGATTACACAGTGAGAATAACTGTCAGTTGAAACGACATGATAGATGATACCGTGCCTCAGGTCTCTCAAATAATTCTAATCGCTTATCTGCTCGAACTAACTGAACATCGAACGTAATTAGCATACAGTCAAGAAATCCTTAGATAGACAGTGATAAGTTCCAATATTTTGACAAGTACGCATTTCTCGGTGATGTATTGTATAAAATCTAATTTCGTTATCTAGTCCTTTTTTTTTACGAAAAAAAATTGATAAGAAAACTATTTAGAATAATACTTTGTATTATTTTGTAATATTAAATCGTATATTTCGTAATATTAAATCTTTCAATGTTTCATATTCACAACTAAACTGTGAATTTTTATACAAATTCATATATTTGAAAATGTAATAAAAAATGGAACCTCTGTAGGAAAATATTTCAGGTACCATGCTTTGGATATTTTTCTTTAGTTGTATCAGGCGTAATTTTATGCAACTTTATGTTTTTAAATTTTTACCAACTGATGGGACTAGAAATGGAATTTTGTATAAAGAAGTAGAATCTAAATAGAAATCTACTTTATCTACTAGATGTTACAATAAATAGTCAATTTGAGTTATTTTGTATGTTTCTGCATATTATGTATCTTTCACACATTTTTCAATTTCTCATAAATGTTAAAAGCATGTGAGTAACAACGGAGGAAGTGGTAGTTATATTCCATATAAGTGATTTTATTAAATTGTTCTGTAACTGTAGTCTTGTATTCAGGTCGAAGATGACTAGTTCCAACACTTTTTATATAGACAGTTGCACGTTACTGGAGTATAAAAATGAAATATAAAAAGATTTAGTACAACATATGTTCAAAATCTCGCGTATTAGATATAAGAAATTTTGCATTTGAAAAATTCCAAATAAAAGTTACTATCTTTCCAATCTCCAAATTTTAAATTATCTATTGTATTCGTACGAAAATACATACGAAATACGAAAATATAAATACTTTCAGTACTCATAGATTCTAAACATATTATTTTCTTCTATATTACTTAAAATCCTCAAACAAAAAATATCAATATTACTATAAAAAAAAAATTATTTATATAATTTATAAATTATATAAATATATAAAATTATATAATTTATATGAATATATTTACTATAAAAAAATATTACTGAATTAATACTTCAATATTGCTACGAAAAAATTGTTCTTTTCTTTAAAAATAAGAAACATTAAAAATAAGATGGGAGCATTAGTTTAGAAAAGCCACGAAAACCACGGCGAGGACGTAATAAAAAATTTATTCGCACCCATCGATTATTAATCGATCCCATTATTATTTATTATCACCATTTTACATGTCCTGTTACATTATAATCGAAGGATCACGTCAAAAAATACTCCGAAAAATTACGATCGTTTCGTCGCCTGTCGAAGAAACCGGGCGACTGGAAACTTCCATGGAAATATTCGTGATCACAATGAAGATTTTGTAATGCCATCGGCCAGAGATCGAAATTTAATGATCGACGCCGTTGGCTCCGGTTAAAAAAAACAAAACGTCAGAAATGTCCATGTAACCGGTGCAATTAATTCAGTATCACGAGGAAACAAGGAATTTAGTTATGTATGTGGAAGCTGCTGTGCGAGCAGCGGTTAATTTATTCAGCGTGGACCTACCATTCTTCTCATAATTCTCCTCGCTGCATTCATTATTGACACACTTTTGCGAAATGCAGACGTTGCTGCACGGAGGACTAACGCTGGTCGAAAGAAAAAAAAAAGTTTACGTACGCTCGATGCAAATTATAGGATGTCTATGTAGCTTCGTTTTCGATCAATCTCGCGATAATAAAACGCATCGCACTGGAACCCGGAGTAATTGCGATGGCCGTCCTCGTTGTTAATGCAACTATCAACTACCAACAATCTTTCCACTGAAATTCCGTTCTATTAATGTTCCAAGCAGTTTAATCTACTAAATAGGGAAGGTTCCGTGCGTTTAACGTTTGCGAAGATTCGTAGAATAATTCTGAGAGATTTTGTGATAAAATATTGTTATATAATAATGTAATATAATTAATATAAATAAATATAATTTGTCCCGTTATTTATTTTAACTAGAGTAAGTGACAACCTAAAGTGATGTTCGTTAACTTCTATATTTCAGAATGGAAAATTATATTATAATATATATTAATCTAATAATATAATATATGTAATATATATCATTAATGTATGTGACTATAAATATGTAATTGGATTGTACATAAATAAATATTTGGAATATATAAACTAATATTAAAATTGGAATATATAAATATATTGCATATATCTACATATAATTGGCAATATATAAATAAATATAAACAATTCAGATTATATATAATATATAAATTATACGGTATATCATATAAATTATATTATATTATATTATAATTAATATACATAATTGGCAATATATAAGTGAATAAAATAATTCAAATTATATAATGTATGTTACATATGCATATAATTGAAAATAAACATTTAAATAGATATAAATAATTCCGATTATATAAATGGATATAAATAAATGAGAATATATAAACATGGTTCATGTAATTGGAAAGGCTAGGTAGTAACACATGAAATGTTATAAACGTTTCCAATTATTCATCTAGACGCAAAATAGTATTGGAATAGTTTTTGTAAAAGTTATAAAACATGGAAAGAGAAGTGTTAGGCAAGATGATGCTAGACTTTCATCATTTGACATGCATTTGACACCTAATTCGAACATTATCAGATTCATAGACCACCCTGTAACGTAGCCACCCAAGTGACCAAGCCACATCTTACTGACATCTCTCTAGTCATGACAGCTCTAGCTTCTAAAGTCGTAAAAAGAAGGCCAACCTAAGAGATTTTATAGTCTAAAAGTCCTCTTTTTAGCGCTCTTTTGTTGACATCTCACAGTTCTAAATGAACACCTACGTAAAGAAGAGCCTAAAAACGACAAAACAGCCATCCCACTGATTTAAGATTTACATATCTCTTCTCGCCATTTCATATTTATTTCGACTCTGTTCAATTCGTCGTTAGGTTACGGAAACCTTTTCAAAATTAAAGCCTACATGCTTTCTTACGTTTACATGTAAATCATGCAAGTTCGTCACAACTTTATCACATTATTGGTTTTCAAAGTTATCTGAACATCATCTTGTACCTGTGCTCAGTATACTCAACATCTAAAAAAAATAAAGTAGATACTATGAGCCCGTTGGTTGACAAATGAATTAAGTCCTTTCTCTTAATCTTGTGAAAATTGCACTTTGTAACAGATTGAGAACAGAATGTATTGTGAGGAAATGAAGCAAAAGAATAGTAATTATTTTATATTTCTTTCAATAACAAATTAATAGTAAGATAATGAATAATTGAATGCCATTATTCACTTATGACGTAAAAATTGATTTTTTTTTATTAATATAAAAGAAATATGAGCAACTGAAACTGATAAATATGAAACAAGTGTTCTTAGTACTGACTGTTTCTATAATAAACATAGTTTTCCTAACTTTGGACTTATACCACTCTTCAATATAATATTACATTTATGGTAGGATTCGCATAATGTTATATTTATGAAGTACATTACTAACAGCGAGATAATAATATGACACATATTTCAAATATGAATGGAGACAAAAAATATAGATCTAAAACATAAAACTCTGACAAATAGATACCGTGAATGATGGAATATTATTGAAATTGAAAGGAGCACGAGTTTTTGAAGTCGAGAGTGGGATTCAGATATTTAGATGTTTGTTTGAAATTGAATTTAATTGTAAGTACCGCAAAAATTCAATTCTTAAGTCCTACAATAAAACTAGGATTCAAAATATACAAAGAATATTTAATACTTTTTCATGATTTTTCGTATAAATTTTGTAGACGAACAAAGGAATATACGTCTATATAGCGTATTGGTTCGAGTATTACAAAGGAACTCCTTGATGTTAATGCGATAATTACGTGGGCGATAGAGACGTTTCGAACGGAGTGTTTAGAAAGAAAGGATCTGTCAACGATCTGGATAGCTTAATCAATAGAAGAAACATTAGCTTAAGGGAAAGTCTGAATACACATAAAGAAGATATCTATATATAGAAAAGATCTTACTAATATCGTTGTGGAATAAATTCTCTTCTACATTCATGATTATATGATCTATAACATACAAAATGTTTCTGGAATAATCATTTTAATACATCCGCTCTGTGAGAAGTTCCAGAAACGATCGATTGCCCTCTTTATTTAACCTTTCGAAGCTTTCTGATGCATACAGTGGTTCGTGAAACTGTTCGAACACGTTCGACAATAATTTTCGATGTTCAAAAAATGATCGATATTTAAACTGTTACAATAAAAGAAACAAACCTGGGCTCATTTTGAGCTCAGTTGAAGCTTTTGCTTTCAAAATGCATCGTTCATTTTGTTCTAAAATGTTTTTATACTATGTAACAGATGGCAACTGTGAATGACACTTTTCTTCTGTGAAAATGCTATAAACAGTCATAGTAAAAATATTAAAAATTTTTTTTCATTTAATTAAATCTACAATGGATTTGAAGATTGAAGTCTCTTTTTTACAACGATCTTTCAAAATTTGTTACACGATTTTTTTTTCATCAATTTATTGAACTTATTAAATATCATGCGAAAACGAACATAACGACGAAAATTTCTTAAATATTCGTGATCTAAACCTAATAGTTCAAGTTCGATAAATAGTCCAAGTTCAATAAAATGACAAAAAGAAAATCTATATATTGAAAAAATCTAAATATATTGAATTTGTAAAGAAAAGGCTACAATCTTCAAATCTATTGTATTTTCAGCCACCAAGAATTGATGAAAGTTTTTACATGATATAAAAACTTACAGCGTTTTGAAAAGAAAAGTATTTTCACTTATCCATTCGCTAAATGATGTAAAAACATCTTAGAATAAAATGGATGATGTATTCTAAAAATAGAGGCTCCAAGTTTTAAAATGAGTCCAGATTTATTGTTTTACGTTTTTTTCTTTTTTTTTAACAAAATTATAACAGTTTAAGTATTTAATATCTGAATGTTAATGGGAGTCACTCTATATGTATAAAAAAGAACATATTAACAAGCGACCGCAAGTAGCACGGGTCATAAAATCTCGTGGTTAGTCGTCATATGATCTACCTTCTGATTGGTTACACTTACTATTAACACCATAAATGAATACGTAAAAAAACCAAAAACACATTTATAAAAGTACATATCTAGCTTTGGATTCTGACAAAGCAGCAGATGATTATTTTTATTCACTAATTTATTTATTATACCCCGCTTTGCGTTCTTTCGGTCATTTTCGACTTATATTTCTCAAAAATTAAAAAACATTTCAAGTTTAAACGAAACATACGAAGGTTCCTATCAGCATGCATTTTATGCTAATTTAAAATATTTTTAAAATATTATTCCTTTCTGTTTGTTAAACTGTATCATGTAAAGCTGGTACAGTTTACAAAAATTCAAGAATCGCAGCAGTGATTTGAAATTGACAAAAATGTTGTCACTCGAAATTACAATAGAATAAAGAACTAAAAAAAAGGAAAAATGAAGAAACAAAAAAAGAAAATTCTTAATTCCAGCCAGACTGCGGATTTTAATTTTGCGCGTTCGTGCAAAATTAAAAGATGCAAATTATTTTCGTACGTAAAACTCATCGTAATTTCAATCCAATCAGACTTCGCTCGTACTCGGAAAAAAACGCAAGATCGCACAAAAACATTCCGCGGTGTAATTATAGCGCAAGCGGAACATGCCGATATCAAGTTCTCGCATAAAGCGGACGGTCAATTAGATATACTCCGCGTCCAATTACCTGAAACTCCTCGATCATCAACCAGCGAATTTCTCCCCCCCCCTCCCCCCCCCCCCCTCAGAATGAGAATGAGAATTCAATTTACGACGTAAATCCCCACCCTAACACTTGCGAAACTAATAGAAATACCATCTTGCATCTCATCTCGCGATCGGACGTACTTGATCAGCGGTGTCTTCAGAGCGAAACAGCCACATCTGAGAATCGTCATCTGTGGACGCGATGGTGGTCGTTCTTCGGTTGATTGCAAAAGGTTAATCGCGATGTCAACGAGATTTACTTTCGTTCGATTTAATCTCACGGGGGATAAAAACGACATTCACGCGTGACCGTGAGGAATTCATTCGCGAACTGGCTGGGAATTTCATGTTTTCATTTCGATGTTTTACGTTTCACGCGTTTACGTTAGAATCTCGGAGATGTTTGCGAGTGGCGCAACGGGGGGGACTCGGGTTTAATGTGAGCAGCATTTTTGTCTCGATCGTTGACGACCAACAGTGACTTTATTTAATTCGTCGATACAGGTTTCTCAGCTTCGCTGGGTGATTCTTAATTTTCGAAACTTTATAGTTGACGGAGAGAATATTACTTTTACTCGTTTGGTTAAATCAAGTTGAGGCGAAGCGAGCAAATTACGAATTAATTTGGGCTGATGCCAAATTATACAGGGTAGCCTCTGAAAAACTGAAGGCTTTGAAAAAGTCATAACTTATTCATTTATTGTTTACGTTCATATTATCACTGAAAGTGATTTTAGCGGAGGTAACCCAGAAAATCGGGCCTCTTCAGGTACAACGCTAATGCAACGAAAATTAGCAATTGGTTGATTTGGATCACGTGATTCGTGAGGGGGCGTGGGACAGACCTCGAATAGGAGTGGCGTTGTCTGGTAATTTGTTTTTGTATCGATTCAAATGTTTGCATATCAATAAAATTTTATGGCAAAAAAGTCGTCTTCATTTCCTAGTCAGAACAGTTGCTTCTGGACCTTTTAGTGAGACGAATCGTATTGGGGTACAAGTTGTGCAGTTTTTTATATTTATTGTTTTTCACAAACAATACTGAAAAAATCCATTAATTATATTCCCAAATAAAACAATAAAAAATTAAAAAAACACGTGTTTGTAAAAGTCATTTTTGTTTTATATCATTCAGTCTTCGTCCTAAATTAGTTGTCACATTTGTACATTTTATTATGCGGAGGGAGTGTTATATCATATTTATACATTATTTTTACATTATTACTATGTTATATTATACTATATATATTGTAATTGTATATATATATTCTTGATACAACGCATATATTAATACAATTATTTTCCTTGGCCGATATACAATGACTTTCATTAATATTCGCACGCAAAATATGTATTTAAATTGTTGACAATTTTGTAAAAAAAAAAATCGTACCTCTGACTCATTTTAAAGTTTGAAAGCTCTACTTTCATAAATCGTTCATTTTATTGCAAGATGTTTTCACATCATGTAGTGAATGGGAAAATGAAAAACTTTTCTTTTCAAAATATAAATTGTTATGAAGTATGTTGAAAAATTTCTTTCATGATCTAAAAGATTGATACTTGATGTACGAGTTTTTTCAAGTTTGAATGTACATTTTATAAGAGAAACGTGTGAAATTGAAGGGGGTAATAAAAATATCGCAAAGAAATACAAAAGAAAAGAAAACTACTCGCTCTATTCTAACTGTAAAGAGCGTAAAAATAAGAGGAAAAGATTGCCGTACCCCGTTAGAAACGCCGTAAACGCGGTTCTTATCGTAGTATTATATGCACCGTGAGTACCGTGGAATAATAAACAATGATTAAGCGTATAATAACTGTCAATCCCAAGCAAGAAGCGCAGCAGAGACGACTCGGTTGAGATCAAGGAAGTAGAGACAAGCACGTGAACTTGCGTCGAGTGTCCGCTGAAGCATGCCAACGCAACGGAACAACAGAATCCTTTTATAGATCTTAAAGTTCTACCTACGCGTGTATGAAATAGAAACTTGTTCGTACCCCGTCGTCGAATATACATATTATTTTGCGTAATGAAAAATTTAATTTCCTACATTTGCGATAAGTTTCTCTTCGACTTTTTCTATGAGAATTAATGAATATATACATATGTACTACGATCAAGAAATAAGTTTATTGTCCATTAACTCACGCGTAGGTAGAACTTTTAAAACAAGTTCCGAGTTTGTGGAAATGTTGTATAAAAATTTTTTTCTACTCATATAGATATTATTTCCATTTGACATTTATATATATTCATTTCACATGTTATACAGGTTTTTATTTTGTTTAATACTGGTATTGTCAATGACTAAACTGTAAAGCTTGTATCAGAGAAGTTGCAATAAATTGTAAATAAGTTCCATAGAAATAGGAATAATTTTGAGTGTAATTTTTAATTAATAATAAGTTTAACGATAGATGTAATAACTGGCAACAATATACAATGCAACAACTTTTGGTATAATAAAAAATACAAACTTTTATTTAAATATTTGACAAGAAATTATTCAAATTTCTAAAAATGTGAATCTACAGAACCTTTGTTATGTGAAGATTATTTTGACTTTTTTGACAGTTCATCTGTTAATGGAGTAACCGTATTATTAGGGATGAAAGAAATAAATATTTTAAACAGTTATAGTATTTACATATATTGTTATTAAAAAATCTTAGAATATCTCTCATTTTTAATAGAATTTTAATTTTAAATTGCATCCGTGTTTGAACAAAATTAGTGAGATGGTATAATATAAATAAATAAAGAATTTTTTTAATGTTTTTATCATGCACTGAATTTTTCTCAGTTTCGAGGCTATGTATTTCATCACTTTGAAACTGACTTAATATTTCCATCAATTTTTCATTTTATTTTCTGTCAATTTGAATTTTTTTCATTTTGTTCGTACGAATTCTCACACTACAACTATTTGATTATTAAAAATAATATAATAAAACTATTATTATAGCAATAAAAATAAATAATATAATTATACAATATAATAATACATAATTTATTATAATAATAAGAATAAATAATACGACTATTGATTATTAAAAATAAATTTGCGAAATCTTTTTCTGCATACAAATCGTTAAGTCATTAAATCATTATTTTCTCGGTAAAATCAAAAGAACCGGTTTGAAGAGACAGCTGAAGAAATATTATTCCATTTCCTTCGAGGATATTTCTTTTCTAAATGGACGACGCTGCGTTCATCCGGAAGTCTCGATTTTGACAAATCACGCGGAGAATTAATTAAATTTTTTAATTTCCTAATCCGTCTTCGATCCAATCCGATCTTGAATCGGCATCGTTCAATCGAATTAGTATTCGAATTAGTACTCGTGCGATGCTCGTTTCGATTATTTCGGTTCGTATAGTTTCATTTGTCTCGCGTTGAAATCCAATTCTCTCGAATCCATCCGACTAAATTGCTTTTCTCGTTGGCTCCTCGAGACAGCGAGGTTTTATTGGAATATTTACGAGGCGTGGTAATCTTTCGCGCGTCGATCTTATCGGAACACAGTGTGAACTGGCTTTAAGAGAAGGCAGGAGACAGGAAGGGCCAGAGAGGGTAGTCAGAAGTTAATGAAAGCCGGGTCACGCCGCGACCCGACCAGAGATCACACACAAGTTCGTCGTCGTTCGCGTCGTCTCGGTCTTCGTAGTTTCGTTAACGTCCCTGGGATCGTCGTGCTTCATCGCGAGGACATTATCAAACTATCACTTTAACCTTCGTGTTATTTTTATTCTCGTATCGTTTTCCCTCAACCCTTCGAGAAATTTTTCTGCGAATATAAAACTGTGCAATTCTTTTTTTGCTGTCTGAGATAGAAATTTATGTGTAATTTGTGTTCAATGAAAGAAAATCGTACATCAAATGTTAGGAGGGAATATGTTGAAAATGGGAATATGTAGCGATGAAAGTTGATTTTTAGCGATGAAAAAATTTCTCCAGTGTTTTTACATACTGTGATAATTTCGAAAAACATTTTTATTTACTATGTGATGTAAAAGCATTTTAAACACATAATCTAGATGCAAAAAAACATTAATGCAAAATATAAAATATAAAATTTTATATAAAATATACACAATATAAAATAATATAATGTAATTATAATAAATATAATATTTATATTATGTTATATATAATATGTATAATATATATTTTAGTATTATATATTTATATGATATAATAATATAATATTAATTATATATAACTTTATAAATTATTATACTATACTAATTATACAAATGTTAATATTATATTAATACTTCTTTCTATTATGGATTCTTATTTTATATTCCAATCATTGTTAGAGAATATTTACTACCTGAGAAACCAATTTCAAAGTATTATAGATACAGTAAAAACTTCGACGTGTGTCTATATCGACTATTCGACTATTGAACAACTGCGTCAATCTATCTACAGCTTGAGAAAAAAAAGAAATCAATTAAAAATGTCAAACTTCCACTTCGACTCTCCATTCCTCTATTTCTACTCTGTACTTTCCGATCGCTGCCAACAAAAGGATATATTGTGCAAAGAAAAATCGTTTCACGTGTCCACGCCCCTCGTCGAGTCTTTTAATCTGTCTGTCATCGCAAATGAAATCGCGAGATATCAATAAATGGAAATCACGAAGTGCCAAAGTCGTCTTTTAATGCTTGTTCGTTTTGCGTTCGGACTTGAATATCGTTCCAATCGGTATTTAAACGCTCGCTGTTCTTAGGAAAAATGACAGAAGCTTTTCACAGCAGTTGCACCTCGACCAAAACAACAGTATCTCTTCCGTTGAACGGACCCAACTGGAGGAACTTTTATCACCGCGGAGAAAACCAGTTCCATCGCGACCACTCGAATGCACCACCACCGGTCACGGTAAACTGATACAGATTTATCTTGGCCGATGCTCTTACTATTATTCGTATTACGTGGCTGACAGTTGGTCTGATAACGAGGTAATTGGTGATTGCCCCGCGCTGGAGATTAGAATCGATGGTGTCGAATTCACGAAATCGTTGTCTCACGCGTTGCAGAGAATCTGTTGAGCGATCGCGCGTTTTTACGCTTGTAGCTGTTGCGTAATGAGGAAGGGAAATGGAGAAAGAGGGAGAATGTATATTTTCGAGTACTATGAATTCAGAGAAATAAGCTCAACGTGTCCTATAGGCGCGTTTACGTGCTCAGAAAAAGTAAACTCGTCATGAGCGCTGTACCGAAAGGGTTAAGAAATATTTTGAGTTTAATATTTTTTTGTTTTTTTCGTACGCATCTATGGGTACTTCTTAATTGGATTATATCGCATATACACAAAATTTTTCGAGTTTTATATTTATTTTGCTATATTACGCATGGTATCTCATTGAAGGTAGTTTAATACAAGCCGATTTTATTTGTTATACCATTTCTGTATATGAGTCGGTAATATAGTTTAATGTAATAAAATAGACAAAAGATGACGTAATGGAAAAACAAACGATTTAACGATTTCCTGTTTTATAAGAATTTGACATTGCAAATTTGTGATTAGAAGTTTAATTAAAGAAAAGTGGGCAATTCATTTTGGCATTTATGCAAGTACAGAAAAAATACTGAAATTTGACGTTGTTATTTATTCATATAATCTACCTATAGGGTAAGATGGTGCAGTTGTCATCTTGTTTCATGTATGATATTCAATTGTTTTATAATTTGTGTATTTTATCAGTTACCTTTTAGAGTAATTGTAAATACCACGAAATTATATTAAAAATATAATATTGCATATTATGTTTAAACTGATGGTATGAATCTTGCAAATTCTAAATATCGAAGATCTGAAATCTAAATATCGAAGATGAGTCATTTAGATTTACAACTCAGATAATTCCTATAGTCATTTACTCACAAATTAATTTTAATTAATTTTAAGTCAAAAGATAACAATAAAATTATTATTATTATTTTTTCTTGGATACATATTTTTGTTTCTAATACACGTCCCGCTTCTCTTGCATAAAAAATAAAAAAATTGAAAAAGTAATTAATTTTTGCTTAGCACGATCGTAAAACGTCTGAAAATACGCGAATGCTCCAAAAGCACCAAAAATTCTACGAATACAATACAATAAAACGCAGTTAACCCCTTGCGTTGGCAACTGGTTTGCGGACCATAACGAGTGACCGAACCGTATACAATAATTTGTCGCTTTCTTTCTCTTTTGAACTCGTCGATACGATATCACTGGATAAAAATTATTAAGAAGCAATAAACTTATCATTTGTTTTGCCTGGGTTACATTTAAATATACTTAAAACTGAGAAAATGTTGCAATTTGCGACAAAAAATTCTCGACGCGCGTGGCACGTCATTCCAGCGCAAGAGATTATAATCATTCGAAGATTAAAGCGAGAGTGGACTGTGTATCGACACGTTCCACGTTCTCGTCCTACGTTATCAATATGGGTTAACCCGATAACAAAGCCGAGCAAACACCTGGCAAGTGGCACGGACAGCGATGAAGCTCCAACGATATAACCGGCCAATTGACAATTGTCCCGGCAAATAGTGTCGATTTATCACGTTGATAACGAAATAATTGACAGCCGGTGAGCTCTGCTAGCAGATTTACGGTAGCGAATACGGAGCGCATAATGCGACGAATCCCTCGCGGTATAAAGATCCCTTTTGCCGGATAACGCATCTGCATGCTGGATTAAGGGCTCCAGGAACCGCGTACCGAGGACGTTCTGTGTGAGGTCGAAACCAGTTCCAACGTGTATCCGTTTAGACGGATCTAACAAACGCCATAATGCAGATCCATCTCGCGCCGCACATTCTTCCCCCCCTTCCCTTCGAATGTTCCTACTCTGATAACAACGTAATTGACAAGCAGTTAGATTCTACTCTGCCGTGTTGAATCGAGAGGCAACTCTCGTTTCCTTAAATTAAGTCGTCAATTGCGAAGCAAAAGTATCCTGCAAAAAATTGATCGACGGCGATTAACGATGAAATTTTTTTCAATAATCTTTGATCGCGGTTAAACTCTGGTTGTTAATCGTAAATGACGATTAAATCCTTGTTTCAGTCGTTAGTTGCGATGATTAAGTACTTTTAATTTAAGGATCAAGGATTAGATTGATTGTTATTGATACGATTAAGTTCCTTTCAATTTTGATCTCATTCTTTTTGTTGTGAAATTAGTGTCTTCTTGTTTGAGGCTGATATCTGTTTTTAAAATATTGCAATTTTGTATATCTTCGAGTCTGTGAATTAGACTATTATTTGATGTTGATTACTTCATATTGTTTCAAGGGACAAATTCAGTTGAGAATGTTGAGGATTAAATCTTCTTGAAGTAATTAACGAAAACAGACCTAGCATTTTATTTTACCAGTTTAAGCATAATAAAACATAATAAAATGCTTTTTATTATACATATTAAGCATAATAAAAGCTTCTATAAATAACCTAGTTTCTTCTTTTTTTTTAATTCAACACCACTGATAAAATTTAAGCGTAAATCATAAACGATTCACCTTACGCGCGAAAAATTTGAAAATATTGCCTACGAAAGATCGAAATCACTCCTATACTATATATACAGGGTGTTCCCGGCTTAAATCGCCAAACTTTAAATATGATGGGATATATTTAGAACCCTAAAACAAACAAATTTTTCCTCTGGAAGTATGCTCGCAAATGCTTCCTTCAAAAGATATTTACTTCTAAAGTTATTAAGAGTTAGAAGTGGATAACATTGAAATATCTGTGTTTCCGAAATTAATGCTCGTCTCCAAGCTGAAGGTAATCATTTTGAGCAACATATGTAATAATTACAATTATTTTTAGTAATAAATACAACAACTTTCTTTAGTAATATACGTAATAAACCTGAATTATTGATGGCATAGGTTACCAAGTCCTACAACTTTAAAATAACTTAAATAGTAAATATCTCTTGAAGAAAGCATTTACGAGCATACTTATACAGGAGAAATTTGTTCATTTTACGGTCCTAAATTCATATCTAATAAAGTTTGGCGATTTAACCCGGGAACACCCTGTATATATACTATACTCTATCTTGATTCACTAATTGCTGCGTGAAGTTAGAAAATTTTCTAGGAATTGTATTTGCCTCAAACGGAATTCTAGAAAATTTTCTAGGGACTGTATTCATCTCAAATGGCTGTACGTATCAGCCGTGGCTCCGATCTCGTTACCGATCTCCCTTGCTCAGAGTCATTAAGGCATTTCGAACGAAAACATTTGCGAACGAAACGAATGCTGTATGTATATACACGAACACGTTGCATTTCCCCGGGATTCCATGACGTTAGCCCCGATTCAGGCGTAAAGTAATTTATTGCGGCTTCTAAGGGGCCGCCGATTTACGGCCAAAAAGAGAATCAACGTCAGAAGTTGCCAGCAGCCTCGCCATTATTTCACGTACGCCGTAAGATGGCCACGTTCACCCCGCGGGATCTCCAGCCCTGATAAGTGGTTATCGTCTTTGAAAATGATCCTTCTGCTTTGAATATACCTACATGCACGCGAGTACACCTATACAGGGTGTCCGATTTGAAACGTCCCATTTATTCTAGCTCTCTAAACTGTTCGTTGTAGGAAAAAAAAAGGAACGTTTCCAGCGATACTTACTTTCGGTGGTCACAAATTTTGGTCTAGGTGAACGTGTTTCCGAGATTTCAAGGCAATTCTTTGTTTGTTTGTTTTTTTTTTAAACATGTATGTATTGTTTCAGATGGACATATAGCCCGTTTCATAGTCGAATTTATCACGTGTGAAACACTCTTTCACGCCAACGTTGGTGAGGGTGTAACTCTCTTTCAGAGATAGAACAAATCAGTGTATTGACGCCCGAGGTCACCATTTCGAATATGAAAGATAAGACAATAATTTCTTAACATGTTCAACATAGATAAATAACCTTGAAATACCAACATATATAGGTCGATGAATTCGTCATGTAGAAGAAAAATATGTAGTTTTATTAAAAAGAAAAAAAAAATCACCTTGAACTCTCAAAAGCGCTTCTACCTAGACAAGATCTGTGATCACCAAAAAATGCTCCCCCCTCCCTCCATCCGCGAAATAAAATAAGTTTTACTTGAAATGTTTCTTTTTTATAACGAATAGTTTAGAAGACAATTGCTTGAGACGTTTCATATAGAACACCCTGTATGTATACTTGCATTTTCTACGCTATAAAATTTACAACACATAATATCGGCGATATATTTAGAGGATAAATGAATAAACGATCCGCTTAGGTCAATAATTACTGTGTCTACGAGCAGTTGCTAATAAAGCTCGTTTGAAAGTTGGTCGTTTTGCAAAATCGGGCACGAGGTGTTTTTATTTTTTGTTGATACACGCGTTGCTTCTTAGAAAGAAAAGTTTGTGCGCATGCTAATTCAACGTTGATTACTCTGATGAAAAATATTTGCGTGTTAACTTCATGATTTGAAATTATGACCTCGCTTTGGACTGTGTTCAGGATAGAATTAAATTAAACTGAGGATTGAAGATTGTTTCAAAGATATAAGATACCTTGTATTATTTTGTACAAGCTTCTGCAGAGTCTTCAGTCATCTAATTGCTACAATATTCATTATTTTTAATCTATTCCAAAAATCCATTGATTAGTACGTGTTAAAATTAAATTATAATAATAGTATAAGTGTTCAGTAGTGCAAGTAATCGTAAAAACCAAAACAAAGTTCAAGAAATAATATCAGTATTTTTCCTTTTCAATTTAATCGATTCACTCGTACACCAGACTGCGAATGCTGTGCACGATAAAAATTTCCAAGCACATTTTCTCATCTCAGTTTTTGCAATCCGACTGAGAGACGTAATACGAGAGAAGAGAGAGAGAGAGAGAGAGAGAGAGAGAGAAAAGGGCAAACTATATTAGCTCGTCGTTGTACTCGTGATAAAATAAATGTAGCCAGCTATAGCTACATAGATGGTTGTACGTATTGCAATATTAAAAGAAACAGGTATACGTAAAGAGGATGAAGAAAAGCAGGCAGAGTTTGTTCACCTCACGTCGTATATAAGCAGTCAGCTAGATATAGTCTAGGACGCGTAACATCTCTTTGCATACGTTGCGTTTGGTCGCAGCTCCAGGCTGCAGATCCTCTCATCCGTTTGATCGTGAAACAGCCACAGATCTCGGCATTCCACGTCGGTCACGCTGCTTTTTTTTCCACACCGCGTTTCCTGCTCGAATAAATTCGCGCGAAATCGTTTCTTGAACCGTGGCGAAAGATCGAAACTGGAGAACTGGGATCCACGTTCTCCAGTAATCGAGAAGGGAACGAATTAGGGAAGGTATTATGATAGAAATCTGATAGCGTGATTTGCGACAGAGATACGGAGGAAGGAAGAACAATGATACGATTTTGGTCCTTTTTTCCGGTTGCAGCTCTTCTTTTGAATATCTTCTTTTCCAAATTTCGAAACATCTCGTTGGTACAAAGTACAAAAAAATTATAACATCTTAATATATCGAATCACCAAGTATTTGATAATTTATATTTAGACATATTTTTTAATTTTTTCATATCTTTGTGTATAATTAGCTGATTTATCATAATTCGAATAACATTTAACTCTAATACAAGTTTCAATTTGGGTCGCGTAAACTTGAAGAGAACAGTAGAATCTAGCCTGAAAAATTGTGGAAATCTTACTGTTACTTCATTCATAAAAAGGTACTTCATTTATAAAAAGTATTAGATGTATATTACAAAAGATTATGAAATTTTAATATATTGAATATTTAACTAGATATTTAAGAATCTATATGTTTTTGTTATCACTGAAAGTGATTTTAGCAGGGGTAACCCAGAAAATCGGGTCTCTTCAGGTGCAACGCTAATGCAACGAAAATTAGCGATTGGTTGATTTGGGTCACGTGTTAATAAATAAAATTATTTATTGGAAAATTACGATTGAATTCTTATGAAAAATTGTAGTGAACCAAATCTTCCTCAATTTATAAAATTTCTATAAAAAATTACATTGAGTGCACCTACATTCTAATCTCTCTATTAAAAGAATGAAGTGAAATTATACTCCAAAATTTCTGCTAAAAACTTAAAGTCAATCTTGTAAATAAGTGTACAAAATTATGATTACAAATCTATGAAAATTTCTACGAAATATCACCGAACTAAATTCACCTTTACAAATCTACAAAAATTTTTATAAAAAGCTGCAGTTAAATTTATTCTGAAAAATCTCTACGAGAAACTCGCAGACTGCCGAAGTGACAATTGCATCGTTTTCTACCTAATAATAATAATAATAATAATAATAATAATAATAATAAAAAATCCCACTAGAAAAAGAATGACAAATTGGTGAAAATGACGGACAATTTCAGCGTCAACGTGGAAGGATCTTGGAATACGGTTTTGTAAAGAGTATCCATATAAAGCGCAGAGAAATCTGGGTCAGTGTGGCTGGCGTAAAGTAATACCGGTGTCTCGGAGACAACATGAAATACGCGTTAAGTTAATTGGATAAAAGTGCAACGTGAGATTGCAATACGTGTCGGATCGATGCGGTTAGACACAGTTTTTCTATCGATCATCGCGATTTCTCTCGATCGGAAGATTGATAACACGATCACAACCGAGGGAACGAAGAAAAGTTCAGCGACACGTCGACAGCTAATTTCTTCTTTTTTTTTTCTTTTTATCCTTCTTTATAAATACGCGAAAAGGCGTTCCTTTGTTACGAGACACACTTTTTACCGATACACTTTCACGACTAATTATCGCGCTTGTAATTCCAAATAGGCCGGGTACGACGCTTTTTCTCTTCCGTCTGTTGCACTTTCACTCGAGAGGATCGTCACTTGCATCTAAGGTATCGCTATAATAAATTTCAATCGACTTAATCGATCCGCGAAACCAGTCCCTCGCGGTGGAAAAATTCAAGGCGGATTAATTTCTTCGATATCCTCCTGCAGATTATGAACGCGTTTTCATCATTTTATGGCGCGACGATTGTTCTCTCGTTTAGGAATGATGAAACATCGCAGTCGGATCGTTAAAACGTTAAAATTGGATTACATGCAAGTAAGGAAATTGGATTATTATGATTGGATTATTATGATTGGATTATTATAATTGGATTATTATGATCATACGAATAATTAATTTCTTCCTCTAAATATAAATTTCCTTTAAATATCCGGAGCTTTGTTTCAATATTTCGATATTTCAATGTTTGTAATTAACATCAGAAATTATTCAGAGTATCGTTCTTAAGTTTCCACAGGCAAATCGAATTATTGATCAAAATTCATACTTGGATTTCATCAAAGAAAATTTTATTCCTATCAAGGGAAATTTTAATATTATTCGACTTATTTCGTAAAATCAGATAAAAGTCTTTGCAAAAGAATCTCGAGCAAGCGTGTTGTAAAATTTTATTTTTCCATATTTTCTTCAAACATAGAAATCGAATAATTCTGATATTAAGTTTCTAAATATTAAGAAATTTGGACATCTAAAAATCTAAAAATTCCGAGATTTAAAAATCTACAAGATCTAAAATCTATAAGATCTAAAAATCTAGAAACCTAAAACCCAAAAGATTTATAAATCCAAACGGAAGCTTAAAAATCTAGAAATTTGGAAATTTAGAAATTTAGCTATCTACGAAACTGTACAAATCTAGAAACTAAAATTTCTCACGTCTATGTTCATCTTTTCTCTAAATCATATCACCTAAATCACAAGTATTACATTATCCACTTCCTTAATTTTTCAACATCTCTCCCTCGTTTGAGCCTTTACATTTCCCCAAGTTAATATTCTCTACGTTGAAGCAGTATTATCATGCGAATAATTGTATATCTACTGCAATTCCATCAAAAGATTGGTATTTTTGTTACATTCGAATGTTCTTCTGCTATTATTTTAAAAACAAAACTTTACTTTTGTTGAAAAGATTTTTCTTACATCGCCGGAAACGACAGAGATATTATTATTGGTTCACTTCGTTGTACCTAAATTGAAAAACTATATTTTATATAGGTAATTTGAAACTACTCGAATACTTATGTACGATAGTTTACATCGAATTCGCGCTAGCAAGTAGTTCCATTATTCGTGAAGATTTACGAGCCCCCTCGTACCTAGATCCCTAGGTAAGACGTTGAGTAATATAACTAGATACATGCGTCGACGAAACTTCTAGGCGATGCAACGATTCCTCGTAAAATAGGTTCCATCCGAGAAACGCTTCTTCCACGAAGTTGTTGTGGTTTAGATATGGGAATTCTAAGAAGCTAGACGATTCTACCTGTGCAATAAATTCGAGATATACCACAGTCACTGACACCTCTTCTGCTCCTACACTATTGTTGCGGGTGACTCTAAAGATCCAGAAGAACGTGTACGAATTGTGTATGAATTGTAACAACCTTCTTGTGTGTTCTCTAACTTTTTCTTTCACTTCGTTTCGTTTTGTCTATAACGTTATGCTTTTTTTTCTTTCCAAGATAAGAAAAGAGCCAAATTTGGGTCTTTGGATCCAGATAGTCAGCCTTAAGAATTTTTCTCTATTGTGCAATAACATATCCTCTCTCCTCTTCTGATAAAAAAAGAAACTTCATTGCTTGTGCAACAATTCCGAAAGAAATTTTAACAATAACGTTTAAAACGCCACTAGGCTTTAATATGTAAATTCTGAATAATAATGTTGGTTAATAAAAATATTAGATCATGAGCTCTTTATGTATTATATATATATATATATATATATATATATAGAGAGAGAGAGAGAGAGAGAGAGAGACAAAAAAATAATCAAAAGAGAAAAAGAAAATTATTATAATCCCCTTTTTTAAAAAACAAACGTATTTTGATTTGTAATGTCAACGAAAATAATTTTTTACAATATTATAACTATACATATATGAACGGAATGAATTTTCAAATTCGAGCTCCTCGAAAATTAAGCTCCAAAGGAAAAAAATGTTTTTCTAGTTTTTTTTAATAAGGAATTAGCTTAAACTTGCTTGTATATATTATTCGAATCTATATATTAATCTATATATTATTAATTTTATATGCATAGTAAATGTATAGATAAATATATATATTAATATTATATTTGTAATATGTAATTAATTTTAGTAATGTAATAAATTTCAATTGGAGTTTCATAAGCTTAATAAAAAAAAGAGAGAAAATATATGCATATATATTTATTACATAATATATACATATATTATTACATAATATCTAAGTACATAAATTATTTGATTTTCCTCTTCATTTGTAAAAAGAACAATTTCAATTAGAATTCCAACGTTAGTTACTATTTATTTTTAATAAATTCCATCATTAAATACATTTTACACAGCATGGAAGTTAAATAGCACAGCGTAGAAGAAGTGAAATCGAGTTTTCGAATCAACATACTGGCTTACTTATTTTACAAATAAAGTAAATAAAGCAAGAATCACACGAATACTTTCGTTCTAATTTCGTAATCGCTCGAATGATGCAACGAATTGATTTCGTGATTAGATTAGTTTGCGTAAGATACTGTGTTCGAAAAGAAAAAGAATGGAATGAAAACGAGTATGACGAATTCATTTAGATATTTATAGACAAAACACGCAAAAAATATTTCAATATTATTTGAATATCATTTCTACTTTAAAGACTTTAAAGAATTATATTTACACTTGGTATGTAAAACAAGAATAATTTGACAGCTCTCAATATTATGTAACTAAAACATTACAATAAATATTATTTTATATACCAAATAAGAATATAATTATTTAAAATTAAATGTAATTATCAGTTAAGTGTAAATATGATTTAATCTCAAATTATTTTAACAAATGGTAATATAATATTTTAATAGTAAATTAATTTTATCGAAATGTGTAAATAAATTTCATAAAGTAAATATTTACATAGTTGTAACAGTCGACGATATACATACATACATATATGTCATAGGACGATATATTTCATAAATGAACAAATTTTCTCACATGTCAGGATGGCCGAGCGGTCTAAGGCGCCAGACTCAAGGTATTCACCTTCTCAGTTCAAAACTGAGTTTCGAGCGTTCTGGTCCTCTCTGAGGGCGTGGGTTCGAATCCCACTTCTGACAAAATTTTTTTGCATTCTTTGCACGCACTAATAAACAATTAGAGTGCAACTGCATTCCGATAATTATCGATTATTTTATACTAGGTTATCCCAAAACGTGGCAAGCGGCGCATTACCAGCTGTCGCGAGTTCGAATCCTGCCACTGTCAAACTTTTTTTTTTATTTCTTTTTATTCTTTTTTATTTCATATATTCAAGTATAATCGTTGTTATTTTGCAAATTAATAAATATCGAATGATTTCTGTTGATAAAAATATATTGCAATTACTAAAATACGTCTTTTAATTGTATATCTATCTATTGTAATATTTTTTATGTGATAAATAGAATATAAAAAATAATATACACTAAGAAAGTACTTTATTATTGTTTAACTTAAACCATATTTCAACTAAAGATTAAAGCTGAACTTTCTCTTCAAATTAAAATTCATGAACGTGCTTCGTAAATGACAAATATATTGACATAAATTTAATATTCAATTTTACATGATACCAATACTATATTGACACGAATTAATAATAAATATAATTTTGCACAGCACCAACATGTCACGAATTACATTTTTATGTACGACTAGAATATTAATATCTTTTATTAAAAATCACATTACACGAGAGAATGACTCTAATATCAAAAATCAAACCTACCTCTTAAATTAAACCACATCATTTAAAAGATATAAACCACAGTTTATAGCTAAGAATGTAGTTACAAAACTACATTTTTATGGCATAATTACACATCAATACGTGGACAATACACGATTGTACAATACACGATTCACAATCTTTCTTACGAAATCCCGTTTGTTCCCATTTTAACGCCACACAGTGTACACCCACTACTCTCTATCATTTTACCATTCAATCTATTTTAGGCGCGTCTACTTTTTCTACTTTTTCCCACACACGATTGCCATACACTTACGTACGAGCATTGTGACACAATAGATCTGCACAATGAATTCGTGAACATGAGTCCATTCTGTAATAATGCTCTTAAAAGGTGACAAGAGTGGCATTTCGAATACGTGGAAAGAATTGCCATATAGGTCGCATTATCTGTCTCCTTCGCTTAATGAAATTTATTATCGATTTACCGTCCATTCTAAATGTGAACCATAAAACGCATTTGTAGTCATGTGGAAAATCTGATATTTTAGTATCTTCTCAAATGACCATAAAATTTCACAGTAATTATTTTACATGCAAGGTATTATATTCGAAAATGATGAAAGTTCGACAAAATCGTAGAATTCCTTCAATTCTTCAAAAGTTCAACAGCTTGACAAGAAAAAAAGTCATACAACAAATTTTAGAAAGTTGTTAGGAAGCTTCAATCTTCAAATTTATAAATTTAAATTGGTAAACATTTAAATTGGTAAATTGGAAAAACAATTTTACTATAACGAGATGAAAACATCTTTGTGAAAAATGAATTCAGGACTGCGAAAATAGTATTCTCACGGATAAAACTGAGCTTAGATTCATTGTTATATATGATTTCTTGTTACGAAATTGTCGTCGATTTTTGGTAATTTAGTGAACGTGACAATTTAATGTACGTAAGTTTATGACCACCGCTGTGTATGAAAAGAAGTACAGAAGAGTATTTTTCCATAAGTCGACAAAGTTACAAAATTAATCATATGTGTGTGTAGTAGCTACTCTGTATGTGGTGGGAGAATCGATAATGCTAGGTATCCACTGGAGAGTAAAACCCGAGTTGCTCTCGAGAGTACTTCTCGCAGATGGATACTGTTCTGAGAGTTACTGTCCGAGAGCATCGCTCAACTGTCTGAGAGTCGAAGTGTCGCGACCTATTCGCAAATGGACACAATATAACTGCTCTCGGAGAGTTGCTCTCAGAATTCAAAGTTCTGAGAATACTCTCGTGAGAGCAGAAATTGTTCGGTCTCACCGAACACAGCGAGGGCCAAACTGTGATGCGAACAATATCAAGCCAAGAATAAAAAATTGCACGACTTGTACCCCAGTACGATTTGTCTCACTGAAAGGCCCAGAAGCAACTGTTCTGACTAGGAAATGAAGACGACTTTTTTGCCATGAAATTTTATTGATATACAAACATTTTAATCGATACAAAACAAATTACCAGACAACGCCACTCCTATTCGAGGTCTATCCCACGCCCCGTCACGAATCACGTGACCCAAATCAACCAATTGCTAATTTTCGTTGCATTAGCGTTGCACCTGAAGAGGCCCGATTTTCTGGGTTATTTCCGCTAAAATCACTTTCAGTGATAAAATCAATTAGAATCTGGAAGAAAAGGGGGAAACTAGTTCATCTAGTCCTGAACTTGTGAAGGGGAAGAAGTTGGACAGGCCTAGGAGAAAAGGAGAGGGGAAAGCCGCTCATCAAGAGCCAAACATCGTGTGGTTTGGGGGGGAGTAAGAAATTCGACAGGCCCCTGTTCTAATCGATACGTCTCGGCCAGAACAAACAGAAAGAGAAGATAAAGAAAGAAAAAGATCGATTTTATGGCTACGTTATCGATCCGGATTAAAAGCGAAACGTCATTCGACCCAGTGACTTATGATTCGACTTTCCTGGACTTTTGCCTCACGTGGCCATGGATGCACGACTAACGAGCACCATGCTGCTTCTGATTGATGCCGGATCGACGTTTCTGAAAAGAGCAACGATAGCCAGAGAACTGCAAGCGGAGCAAGCATAGACTATTCTTGTGAAACCGGGATCACTCGATGCCATTTACCTTTCCCTTCGAATTTCTTGGCTTCTTGGTAATTAGACGAGCAACGTATCATTACGGGAAGAGTTACGGGAGCACGAGTTCAGGCGGTTTTTGTTTTCGGGTGACACCTTGTTGTTAAACCAGTTTCTGAACGGACACTGATACTCTTAGACGTTCTAATGGTCTAATGGTTCGTTTATACCAAACGAACGGATCGTTCGACAAATTCGTACTCATTTATACACTCGTCTAATATCCAAAGCGTCAAATGTCAAAATGACCAATTTAAAATTTTTTTTAGAGTAGCTTTGCAATTTAAAACAATGGATTGAAATGACACTGAGTGTCTGTTGATGTAACTCGATAATATGAAAAACTTGAACTTATGCGAATAAAATAAAGCTAGTTATAAATATAATCTTTTCTAATCATCAGTGAACCACAGTTGAATCGTACATTTTGTTTGCACCCTACCTTTTGTTTGCCGAACCATAAATGGAAGCGATTCGTGTGAAACCACAATTGGAATCACCACCGTAGAAAGAAGATTGCAGTAAATCGAGCAAACGAAATTACACCGAGCTGGTTCACTTCAAACAAAGCGTCAAAACGATCATCAAATAAAGAACACTTTTTTTCAACAGCACACACTTTCTTTATCTAAATATTCTTCTCATTTAAAGATTTCAGTTTAAAACAGTTCCTTTTAGAATTATGAAAAATTAAATTGATTCACTTAATGCTTCTTTAAATGAATATCAGACCAACGATTTCATACGATACGTATTATTTTACAAGAATTATATTTAGAATTAAAGTAAAAAATCAACATTTAGTTTTTGCTTTTTTAAACGACAAATTTTACACGAAAAACATTATTTTATAATAATTATATTTATATTATTCTATAAAGATTAAGAGCAGACTTTAAACATAAAACTTCAAATCAATAATTATGGTATTTATATAAGAGAAAGATGTTTGTGCTCTTTCAATGAAATATCAAATAAAAAACTTTATACAAAAACAGTTTGTTTTATAGCAATAATTATATTTAGAATTATGAAGAGCAAATTCATTTCTTGTTTTTTCAACGCACAATTTCAAATCAAATCATTGTTGTACAATATTTAACATGATTGTACTTTAATATAAAATGTATCTGATAAAAAGTGTGCATAATATCTTGTGTATAATAAAAATTTATTTTGTGTTTTTTTAAACAAATATCAAATGAAGCGACTTCATTTTGTAACAATCATAATTAGAATTACAAAAAACAAAATTTATTTTTTACTTTCAAATTAAATCATTGTTATACAACAATTATATTTAAAGTTATGGAAGTTATATTTAAAGTTCAAGTTTACACTTTGTGCAGATATGAAATGAAAGATTTTATATAAAATACTTTATTTTATAATTATTTTAGATATAGAAATTAATTCGATGCTTTTTTTCAGATAATCTTGCTATTTATTTATGGATTTTGGTTTCGAGATCATTCTGGTGCAAAATTATTTCTTGTAAATACCGTGTAAAAGTTCTTATCATTTAAAAAAACTTTTCATTTAATAATAATTTTTCAAATTCGTGCAAATTTCTATGTCTCGTCATCCTGATATATCTAAATTACTATTAAAAGTTCTTTAATCAAAAATTTAATCAAAAAGAAGTTACTTTTTAAAATACTTTCGAATCAAGAAAATGATGACGCAGAGTTTAAAGTTTGCTTCAATTATACCTGTAGTTACAGAATTATCCGTACATATTTCCACAAATAAAAAAATTATGTAACATGATTTATGACACACGAACTTTCAAATTCAATCAATTTCAAAGGCGTCGAATTAATTTCTACATCCAACAATTACATTCAGAAATACTGAGAAGCTGAAATTGAGTTTGGACTTTTTTTTTAAATAAATATCGAACGAATGATTTCACTCGAAACACGTCATTTTACTACTTTAAGTTACCATAAAGATTCTACGGCATTTTAATTGCTTCGATTAGGGATAGATCGTTTCACTTCTGTTAGCATCGAATGTTGCATCGCGTTTCGCGATGATCGTTGGTTAGTAAGTAAGCTTTCACAACCGCGTGAACGCGGAATACAGAATAATTAATCCGTCCCGTATAAAGATACGAAATAATTCGCGTAATGGAGTTGCCGCGTTTCCACGATGTCGTTAATTAAACGTCTCCGTGCATCCCATATCCTCGATTTTCGCGCCTATTCAACGAATTATCGATTAATTAGGTTATGGAATGCTTCCTTTAACGTGAAAAGCGATCTACTGTTAACGCGACTGGTAATCAAGATCAAGTCATATGAACGCTGAGTGTTCCAACGATAAGCTGCTCGATGATTGAAAGTGAATTGTAAGTATATAAGGTGTTCCCGGATTAAATCGTCAAATTTTAGATATGAATTTAGGATCCTAAAACAAACAAATTTTTCCTCTGGAAGTATGCTCGCAAATGCTTCCTTCGAGAGATATTTACTTCTAAAGTTATTAAGAGTTAGGAGTGGATAACATTGAAATATCTGTGTTTCCGAAATTAATGCTCGTCTCCAAGCTGAAGGTAATCATTTTGAGCAATATATGTAATAATTACAATCATTTTTAGTAATAAATACAACAACTTTCTTTAGTAATATACGTAATATACCTGAATTATTTCGATGGCATACGTTACCAAGTCCTACAACTTTAAGTAGTAGATATCTCTTGAAGAAAGCATTTACGAGCATACTTATACAGGAGAAATTTGTTCGTTTTACGGTCCTAAATTGGTATCTAAAAGTTTGGCGATTTAACTCGCATTTCGAGATGAATTATACTTTTGTAAAAAGTGATTATGTTCGTTGAAAAATTATCATTGTTCGTAAAATATGCAAAACAATTTGAAATCCAAATGGCAACGTGTTAAGTGTTAAGTTTTAAATGTTTCAAGTAATTCATTGAACGATCCGAATTGAATATATTTTACATAATCAATTAAACGATTGCGTTGAATATATTTTTAAATATTTAAAGATTTAACAAATTTGGATGTGTCGATAATTAAATCGATGACCTACAAGTTCAAAATCAATCATTCTTAAAAATATATGAAAATGCATAAAACAGATTGAGCTGAAGAATAGCATAAAAAAAGTATACTAGATGAATTTAATGAATGAAAAAGAGTAGCTCTGCAATGGAGATACTTTATTTCAATTCACTAATTGTTTGTACTAAAAATTTTGGTGTTAAAAGAAATATCAAAAAAAAAAAAAGTTAAGATGTGATCAAATTAAGTATATTCCATCAAGAAATTTGTTTTTGAAAGACTATTACGTACCAACGTACCCAATCAGTTCTCAATAAATAATGTAATAAATTACAATTATAAATAATTTAATTATATTTGAAGCAAATAAATAGTATTTCTCATTGCTGTTTAATTATTTTGTTTAATATCCTGAGTTGGGAGTTTTCGAAAACAGTAGAAATTTAATGACTTTATTTTAATAATAATTTTTAATATTTTAATAATAAAATACCGTAATGAAATAAAATTTAAATTGGAATTACAAAAACAGCTCAAGTTAGTCTTTCAAACACCTCAAAACTTAGTTAATTATAAACATCCTAAACGGGACATCCTGACTTTTTTCTGTCAATTTTAATACTTCAATACAAAATTGGAAATTTTTAATGCGAAGGAAAAACAAAACTAAAATGTCAATAATTTTTACATGCAACACGTTAAAGTTGAAATTGAATACCGAGTATAGCTAGACGGCAATTGCAAGCTGCAATACACACAACTAAAAATTCAAAAGAGAGAACATGAACACCACTGTGACTGTGGCATTGCTTTGTCACATATTTTTCTTCCAGGTCGACGTTTGTGTTTATTAAGATCACAACATTTCTGGATCAACTTTGCACAACCGTAGTCGAACGAGTTGCACTTGAATACGTTTACACGTGAATGTACACGTGAAAGTTCAACAAATCACGTCGCAAGAAGACTTGACGAACGCGTTCAGTTCGCTTTCACTGTACCGTAGTTACCAATATACTTTCATGGTACGATTTCTGATGGTAAATACGAGTTGTTTTTAAAAAGAGAAAAATTCATTTGCTCGTAATAGACGGTTTTAAACGATAAAAATAGAAAGTGATCAATAGACTCTCAAGGTCTATGTAAGTTCATATATTTATCAATATTTACTACAATTAAAGAATTGAAATTTATATAAAAATTTGTTTAATTTATAATACAACGCGTCGCAATTATTAAATTAGTGCATATGAAATATCGTTTTTCAGATGAACGTCATGTTTTTCAAAGCCACAGTTCCTCATTATGCCAATACATAGAAATTAAAAATTTTTATAGTTACAAAATATAGTGTAACTATTATAAAAAATATTATATTTTTGATATTTTAAATACATGCTCTATATTACAGATTTAAATTTGCATATTTCAATTTTCCATAAATATCACAAAAAAAAAAAAAACAAAAAAAACTCCAGTACTATGGTTTTATCGTCGCCCATTATTTCAGATTCGCATTCTAAACAGTAATTAATTAATAACAGATTAATTACCGCGATTGCATATTGCATTCAATTTTAAAACGATAATAATCCAATGATATCCCACTAGTGCCCCTCAATTAAATAACCATTTTTGCCACCGTACTTGTTAATCTACATCAAAAGATTCTTTACGACGTTTTTCAACACCTCTTACAACGAAATGAGAATTAAATGTCTTTCATTTGTCTGATGACTCAATTAACTCGAAAACGCTTCGAAAATTTCCTATCCTCCTCGAAATATAAAAATACACGAAAATTATACGATCGGTCATTAAATTACTCGAGATCATCGATTATTCAAAGTTCGAACAAGAGTAAATATTATTTATTATTATTATTAGTTAGACTACGGATTTTTATGCATTTATAAATTTTTACAGGCACAAGTGAAGAAATAAAATCTAAATAGAAATTTCTCTTATATACTACATATAATTATATAACTATTATAACTATATATTATAATAAACACTTTATTTCAGATTTTTTTATACATTTCCATATAGTTTTTTATAGTAAAATTTTCTTTCTTATAGTAAATTTTTTACAACTTTCTTTTCTGAGAATTTCTGAGAATCAGTGTATCAACACATATTCACTAATTCTAACCTTCTTAATTTAAAAATGCTTCACACACTACACCTTTATTTTTCAAAATATATTGAAATTTGTTTATCTTTAATCTTTTAGATAAAATTATATTACACAGACTGTTGTGAAGTAATGACTAAATATTTATATAAACAAAGAAAATAATAAAACTTCAATTTCTTATTCATTCAAAATGGCGAATACCATATTCCATCTATAATATAGGTATGTACATACATCATAATAGAATCTGTCATTTTTGAAATATTCCAGTTTTAAAAGTACTATGCTATTCAAGGAATTCGAACGCGCGATCTCTCGATCGGATAGATCGTTTGGACGTTATGTTCGATTCATTTGTCACATTTACAACCCCTTATGGCGGCGCGCACTTGACCGCGAAAGTCGACGCCGGGTTTCCATGTTCGCGACAGAGATTTTCTTTACAGTGTACGCCGTGTGATCCACTTTGCTTTTTGCACGACGGCCACGTTCTCGACCGTTCTCTCCCGATACCGTTTATAACGACGCCGGTTCACGAGAATCGCGCGGTGCTGTCTAATTAAAAGGATCCCCTCCGTCCTTGTTTTTCCGGCACTGTCGTGGAAACGAGCCAAAAGACCACAGCAGAAACGCGACAGCTCTTTTTTTCTATCGTAAATCGTTAAGGGCCTTGAGCATTCCGCGAAATATGAGTCGAGTTTCGTGGCTGTAAAAGCATTCGATGGTATCGTTTCGTAATTGTAAACGTACTAAATTAACGGTGTCAGATGGGTCGGATGGTTTAATTAAGAAGTCGAGCAGTTTCTTCCGAGCACGTAATCGAGATTTTTCAGATTCTTGTGAAATTAATCTGTATCCAGATGTTTGTGAAAATTTATGTCTTGCGAGTATACGATTAAAAAAATCGATCCTACATGGAGACTCGTGTAATTTAGTATAAAAATATTATATAAATATGAATATACTATTTATTTTGTGTCTTATATATTTTTCTTCACTACGAAATTTTCCATGTATTTAAGTTTCCATAAATTAATGTATAAATTATTATATTAAACCATTATATTTGAAATATGTATCTATAGTTTTTGTCTAAGTAATTAAAGTTTTCTCTTTTTTTTTCGTTGTTAATTGTGGAATAATTTAGCTAACTAAGTAAATAAAGACTTAAAATAGAAATTTTTCAAATTTAAAAAATTCAGATTTAGATATCACAGCAATTAGTAAATTTAAAAGATAAATTCAAAATGGAATTATATTTAACAAGAATATAATGAACAAATATAATATACATTTTGTATTTATTTAATACGTAGATACAATATACATCTAAAATATTGACAACGTAATATCTAATTAATATTTAATATTAATATCATTTGGACAAGTATCAATTTTAGACTTTCTTTTGTGCACTTAATTATCTTCAATTTTAAAAAATTTGAAATTCTTTTATAAATATAAACTTGCATATTAAAAAAAATATAAGTATTTTTGAAATTTTTATAAAAACTAATTAAAAAAGTATCTAGTCAATATTTAATATCAATAGTTAATATCACATATAATAGCTAGTATTATTTAATCGGGCACTACACGCACGTTTATAATCTTTAACCGCGAAAATTCCAATCCCATTATTTTTCAACATCCAATTAAACCTACCGATCCTTCCTCATTCCACTAAATTCCATTTCTGTTTTAAACCATTATCCAAGCAGGTGAACGTCAGCAGAGTCTACTGTCTACCTGTGAACATCAGCAGGATGTCTACTGTCTACCTGTAGATTGTAGAAAGGTTGCTCGAGCAATTGAACCTACTAGCACAAACCATTCGCCACGACAAAAAACAGTTGATCGCGTAAAACGCGTATTCTGCGGTTCTATTCCGGCATGGGGAGGCTTTAACGTCTTCTTCTTGCGCGCTTTCCCCTTAAACCCGTTCCACGGATTGAATATATATCCGCGGCAATCTTGCGCAGAAGTCGACACGCCTCGCGACACGTAAACCACGAATGTAAAGCGAGAAACGAAGGAGCACGCGATCGTTCGTCACGACACGTAGCACGGTAACTAGGAAATTACCGATCCGTGCTATGGCCTGAAATTACTAGATCGTAAAAGTTACGCGGTACCACGCTCGCTACACGCTCAAAGAGGCATTAAATTCACTTACAATTGGACAAGTGATTATGTTATGCTCGTGCATCGTTCGCTTTTTTTGCGCGTACGTCTAACAACAAGTGGCCCAGACAAAACGTTTTATCTCGTTGTTTCACGTATGAGATTATCTAGCCCTTAATTTCTGACATTCATCCGTATTACGTTTAATTTTCGCGGTAAAGATTATTGAAATAAAGGAGCTTTCCAAAAAATGAAACGATTATTACAGAATATTATGACTGCTATATATAAATTGATTAATATATTTTATAATATATAAATAATATATAAAAATATATAATATTTTATATCTTTATATAATATATATAATATACAGCGAAAGAATTAACAACGTCTTTAAAAAATTATACTAATGTCTGAAAAATCTACAATTACTAAAACTATGCAAGTGTTTCCGCCAAAGTTAATGTTAACTGTTATTAAAATAGGAACATATACCTAAATCACGTGCATAATATGTACAGATACTATCATGCAAACCAATGGCAAACTTACGACAATGAATTTGATTTTTTACTTAATATTTTCAAGAATTTATCGAAGAACAATCAACATTGAAATCAAATGGAAAAAGGAAAATTGTTGATATCAAATCAACTGATAACATGTTGAAATTCGAAATTGTACATATATAATGTATACATATACAGATATATACATATTCTATCAAAATGAAATAAAAAGAGGGAAATTGTTAACACAAAATTGACCGATAACATATAAAAATTAGAAATTACATATGAAATTACACACCAAAACGAAGTAAAAAGGACGAAATCGTTAATACCAAATCAATTGATAACATATTAAAGTTAGAAATTCCTCTGTAAAACATGAAAAAAAAAAAAAAAACGGTGGTTCATTGTGTTTTCTCCCCGTGGATCTTCATTTGTGGAAACATCTGAAGAAAGCCCGTGTAAGCGATGACAAACGACAAACCGAGATTCTGAACGAGAGAGGGAAAGGGTACAGAGATGAAGAAGAAAGGGCCCGAGAAAAAGAATAAGCGCGCAACAGCATGGTTCCGCAATCGAGGTTGAAGAACACGATCTAAACGATGTGTAATCGTTAACTAATGCGAAACGAAACGGTGCCGATACCTTATAAATCGCGCGGCCTGTACGCGAAACACGCGACTCGCTCTCGCGGGATCGTGAATTCTTTATTGATCGCGGGGTCTACCCTCATAAATTGCCTCTGTAAATAGGGGTTCGGAGAAATTGTTACATCTAGCGTGCGCTCGATCGTTTTCGCGTAAAGCGAAAGTGCAAGTCTTAAGTTGCACGATCCCTGCTCGACGTGGCGTTTGCCATAATCGGCGTCCGCGGTGCGCCCGCGTTCCGCGTGTATGTGGGAACCAAGAGATATGGGAACGCATCCTAACCTCGCTTTCTAGTTGGAAATTTCGTTAGATGATCGGTCTGGGTTCACTGTTATTTCAGAGGCTCGGTTAATGGGAACGTTAGAATTTTGATTAGAGAAAACGATCGGTATAACTGTTGTAGTTTTGCATCTGCGATACGAAATTAGAATTTCAATGAAACAGCTGATGTATAGTAGAAGTGGAAATAAGAGTTGTAACTGAGAAGGGTTACATTGAGAGGGTCGAGTTTGTTCTATCAACACGTTGACTGGCACCTGAAATTTTACCTTTTGTTTATTTATAATTTTATTATTTTATTTTTAATTTTTTTTGAAGTTATTTTATAACGGAAATTCAATGAACGAATTTTATAATATTATCTAGTTATTGATTTAACATTCCTTTGTCAATAACATCAATTTTTTTAAAATCATTTAAGGATATTATTCATATATTATTATATATATTAATGTTATATATTATTAATATAATAAAATATTATGATACATTATGATATTAGCATGTATCAGTATATTCAAATATTATGCATTCAAATATTGGCATATTTATACATTTACGTATTGATCTATTAATCCAATCCATAAATCATACGTACATTCA
The DNA here is from genome assembly GCA_030673865.1 of Melipona bicolor. NCBI lineage: Eukaryota > Metazoa > Arthropoda > Insecta > Hymenoptera > Apidae > Melipona > Melipona bicolor. The sequence goes on from JAHYIQ010000029.1 coordinate 1,942,529, forward strand.
TATATTCATACGTTCAGCTATTATTATTATATATTGTTATAGATATATTATCATAGTATATTATTATACATCTTATTATGTTATATTATTATGGATTAAAACATTCGTATATTTATGTATTGATTCATAATCCAGTACATATATTATACATAGTACATACGTACATATATTCAAATATGTAATATAGTACAGTACAGCACAGTATAGTATAGTAGTATATAGTAATTAGTATAGTATTAATTCAATACAACAGTTTATAAATATACTAATACATAATAACATATTAATGTATAATAATATTTATATATTAATAATTAACATATAGTATTACAATATTTGAATGTACTGATACATAATAACAAATAATAAAGAATAGCAATTATATTAATAAAAATATATGGACATATTAATATATTATAATATATCGTAATAAAGAACAAACTAATATTGATACACTAAAGCATTAATGCACGTTCGATGTATCGATTAAAATCCAATAACGCGGCGATTTTCATTTTTTCACCGTTACGATTGATCCTGCGCGAAGAGAAACGAACATCGTCCACGTTTCGACCGATGGAATGCGGTTGCACAGGGGCAAATAAAATATCCAGAAGGAGAATTGTATCCCGATACAGGAAACACTCACGAGGTGAAAGAAACCACGGGAGAACGTGACAAAAGACCGATGTCACCGGGACGAGCGTGCGCGTAAATTCTTCGACGAAACAAGAGCAGAATGATCGTCGTTATTCCGGTTTAATAGCAATTACCGAATCTTTCCATCGGGGTTGTATTAAAAGCGGTTAGCGTGCCTCTAACGAGCCCGATGCAGTCCGATCCAGCTCGATCAGCGCGAGTACTCTTTCTCCTGTACTCTAGAAAACGGTTTATCGTTATGGGAATGCAATTTGTTTTCATGCAAATAGCGTTTATGATAGCGTTGGAATATTCGAAGAACCCGTTGCGTTCGTGCATACCGTTGCGATTATTGGGAAAAGAAGGGAAGTAATTAGCACATGTAAAGAATGTATATGTGGATGATGTTGATGTAATTTGTGAGTAAGAAATTTTCAATGTGAGTTCGATAGGAATTTTTCATTCGAATATGAATTAGTTAATAGTATATATACATCTTTGTATAATGCGATCAATTGGTGACAGAGTTTTTCATATATTTTTATCAAGTTTCCCATTTTAAGTTTAGTTTTTCTGTTTTTTAATTTTGATGGTAACTCTAACTTAACTCTTTTAAATTTAGACCAGAAGAACTGCACTACTTGTGGAATCACCCGGTACATTTAATTGTGGAATAATATTACGTTATTAAGAATCAGATTATATACAATTAGATATAAATAGAAATTATTAATTAATTCTATAATTACAGACATTAATTTTAATAGTAACAACTCTCACAAGATTAACTCTTTTAAATTTAATTCTCACGATCGGGAATACTGCGTTGTGGAATCACTCGGTATGTATACATGTATACATTGTTGAACAATTATCAAATATTTTATACTGAATATAATATTATTGTGTTATTATATTATTAAATATTATGCTATTAAAGTTACAAATAAAATTATCTACGTTATATATAGTAAGATATAAATAGAAATTATTAATTAATTCTATAATTATAAAAATTAATTTTGATTAATTCACCATAAGAGAAACTGCATTATTCGTTCATTTGATAGATATAATTATTGAACATTAATTATTATTATTATTATTATTGCAAGTCAAATTATGTATAATTGAATCTTTATTAAATAAAAATTTATATAAAGAGAAATGTTAGCTAGAATCAAAATTAAGAGAATTCAGTAGTAAAAATTAATAATTTTACGCGAAAAAACAAGTCGGAAAGAAACAATGAAATTTTTGATTTTTTAACATAATATCACATTATATTCTATTCATTTCTAATATAACAAAAAAACTATTGTTCCTTTTCATATAGAATTCACCAAAGCTATCGGCAACGTCCATTCATATAAATTATTACAAGTTACTTCCAGTACTCGATCATACCATCATATGTATTACAGTACTTATATAAAATATGATTACATCTATAAATTATGAAAGGCGAATTATTACATAATAATTAAATATCGGTGATCGAACAGCATTAAATGCTAAAAGGTATCGGGAGAAAGCTGTTTAAACTTTTATTTGCTGTAACCATGCGATATTCGTTCCCTTTCTTCTTGTTTGAAAACATCCAATGCCCCGGTAATTTAATATTTAATATCGGAACCCACCCTGTTATTAATTTCGTCGAAGCAAGGAACGTTCATTGCATCCATCACCGTTCGCGGCTCACGCTGCGAAGTAACAACGCTCGTACATAATCGGTTCTTCAATCACATCCACTCGAAAACTTACAATTAACCTATCCGCAGCCTTGTATCCAAATGAAGCAATTATCGGCATAGCTGAATCGCCTCGGGAGGATAGATCGCGATTCACGATGTTGTTGCAACGCAACAACGGCAATGGTAAGAAAACGAGCAACGAGGACCGACGTGAAAATCGGCGAAGAGGAACCTCGAACAGCACGGAACGAACTGTCGATCGACGCTTCAAGGATCCATGTATCGCGTCTGCGAATCTCCCGTTACTACTTTACTCGATCCTCTTTTCTTCTTATTGACGTCGAGGTATCGGAACGAAGTTCAAATTCGACGTTTCGCGAAGCGAGTACGTGCTTGTATGCACTCACAAAAGTGATCGAACGTTTATATACAGGGTGTCACGCGACTAGTGGTCGACAAATCGGGAGGTGATTCCACGTGTAAAAACATGTCGGGAAGGTGAAAATGAAATTTTTTCATCAAAGCCTTCGTTTTCGAGGAAATCGAGCTTGAAAATTTATAAACTATATTTGAATGAAGTTCTGCGAGTACATGAAAATGAAAAATATTTTTATGGAGGATTTCAAGAAGTAATACTGAGAAGAAAAATCTTCAATCAATTATGTATAAAAAAGATATTATTGACACAAGTTGCTATTATAGTTTTGGACTTGTAAACAATCTTATCGACAAAAATTCATTTACGTCGTATCGAAATAAATGTTCAACTAATAATTATTAACAACCACGAACTTTAAAATCAACTGAAATGTAATTTTAAAACTTCAATGAATTTAACAGAACTATAAATTTCCAGTAGTTCCTATACTTATTTATCCAACTATTTGTTTGCAAAATAAGTTATAACAATATAATTAATATTGTAATAATTATCAAATTTTCATTCCTCAATCCTATATTTATAAAAATATGTAGTACTTTCTAAAATCTTCAGTTACTTTATTACGCAGTTACGTATCTTATTATTAAAGTTTTAAACTTCAATATTTAAAAAATACGTTTATTTTATAAATTTCTAATTTAATCAACATTTAAATTTGGTATAGAAGATCAAAGTTGTACGAAACGTTTATAATAATTTTCTTATTAAATTATCGTAAATTTACCAACTGAAAGATAAATTATATTGAATGCAGTATAATGTTATTAGGGAACGATATTCATTTTATAAACTTCATGTTTCATCAATATTTGAATTTATTATAAAGAATCTATACATTAAATCTTGTTCATTCGCTAATTGAATAATTAAAAAACGGATAACAACGAAATAAATCGAAAAATTAACATAACGCTATATTAAAGCTTCACTAATTGAAAAAGAACGAACAATGAAATACGATCAAAATAGATCTTGAAATGAAACGAGCAACGAACAACGAGGTGTGAAAAATAAATAAATCGACAAATCTATACTACGTCAAGTCTTGTCAGTTCACCGATTGAAAACTGAACGATCGAGTAATGAAACATTAGATCAGGATAAATCTCGAGAAATAGTAAGCATTAACTAGCAGATACAACGAGCGATAGAGGAATTTATCGGTATGAAGAATATTAAAAGGGTGTGCATTCGAACAGAAGCCATATACACGTACACCGTCGAAACCTTGGGTCCAAAAAAATGCGCCTCTTCTCGTGAGAAAGAGACAATCGTCGCTCGTGGTAGCGCATTACCGATACGCGATTCTTTCCCTCTCCTATCGAGAATCGATTCACGAGCATCGATAGCCTCCCCTCTCGCGATTCGTTCGCCGTTTTGTTCTTGGTCAGCCTCGAGAAAGTCTTTTGACATTTGCATCTCAGCTGCAAGTGAATACACGCGGCGAGATATCGCGCCGAGCTGTCACTCGAGCCTGGATAACATCGCGAGACTCGAGCCGATTGAGAAAAAGGGGGATGCGCTTCGAGGACTCCCCGTCGTGCAAAATTCCACCGTACACCTTGTTAAAATCCTACTCTGCAGCAAAAGAATTCTCAGAACATTGTTTATTTCCCAGCAGCAGGAATTGGACTTGAAGATTTCGAGGTATACCCACTGAAACTTTGAATATGAGAATTGGACTACGAAAATTTGAGAAATCGTAACATTTTCGTTTCGGCTAATGTTCAAAATTCAATAAATTGTATATCTATAGATATAGAAGAGATCTTTTTATATGTAAGATTTCGTTATAGAACAAGGATTCTCTTCCATGTTCACGATCATTATCTACAACATACGAAATATTTCTGGAATAACCATTTTAATACTGTGAGAAGTCCCGGAACTGATTGATTACCCGCTTCATTTAACTTTTTGAAATCTTTCGACGCATACAGTGGCTCATGAAACTGTTCGAACACGTTTAACAACAATTTCCGATTCGGTTCGAAAAATTGTCGATATTTAAACTTTTACAATAAAAGGATTCATTTTAAAGCTTAAAGCTTCTGCATTCAAAATAAATCGCTCATTTTATTCTAAGTCTATAGAATGTATGCATTATAAAGTACAAATAAATTGTATAATTGTATAAAATATGACAAAATTTTATTACAAGGTACAGAATATATTTATTATAGAGTACAAATAAATTGTGTTATTTCATATAAATATAAGTCTTATATATATAGAATATTGTTAGATGATTTGTTGAAATTCGAATAATTGGATCACAGTGTAGAAAATAACGTTTGTTCTATTTCAGATAAATTTTAACGTGTTTTCCTTCTAAAGTGAAATTCTCTTTTCCTTCTAAAATATTCATCATCTATGTAACTTCAAATTTTCACACATTATGCTCATAAAAATATCTACAATGTAACATATGATACATTAATAATTTAAAAAAAAAGTCGAGTTATTCAAAGAAAAAACTAGTTTTTTCGCTGAGGGTTATTAAATTAAATATTTCTAAAAACTCAGTAAATTAGAATGTCAAAAGAATACATTTGTAGATAATTGTAATTTTGGGGTATAACGTGTTAAAATTAAAACCCAAATATTAGAAATGAATGGTTTCAACAATGTCTCAAAATGAAAAATTAAATAATATTGTAGAATATATATATCATAAATGTATAGTTTCAGAAATTTATCAAATTTTAGGTCAAAAAATACTTTAACTTAATATCTATCCGAAATAAAATAGAAGTTATTTTCTGCGTATTAAGCTTTACCAATTAATTATTCGAATTTCAAAAGATCCTTCTAACATACTATTTCATATATATATAACTTCAAACAACGGCAAAGATCTTTCTGTACGACTGACTTTCAAAAACTTGAATGTTAAAACGCGTACTTCAAACTCTCTTCAAAAAATAATAAAAAACGATAATGAAAAAAACCATATTAGTGCTCGTAATCGTGATCCATGTTATCACGCGCATGTCGGATCACTAACAATTTATTGCCTAACGGTGCTCGTAAAATCGTTCGCCTGAACTGTCATGGTAATCAACAAATTAATAACGAATCTTGAACATGTACGTACAATAAGTACTACCTAATCTCGTTTACCATACTCCGACGGAACTTAAAGGAGAGAAAGAGAAAAAAGACGAAAGCAAAAATCAATTAAATCGTTAGGTTTATCATGCCTGTGTACCGATGTTTCCACGCGGAATATAGCAAAAAAAATGAAGAAAAAGATAGCTCATCGATAACTGCGCCCAGGAGCACGAATTCACAATTTCCTGATACATAAAATTTCCATAATTCCATTAAACGATCCTCCGATGTCCGACGCAACCACACTAACAGACTGGTTCCCCCAGAAGTAATATATTTGCATCTTCTTACCCGGCAAGCGGACTTAAGAAGCGGCACCCTCGAATTCCGCGAAACTACTTGAACAAGACAGAAGATAAATATTTTCTGCACGGTCCTCCGGCGTAAGTACGTGCCTGTTGCTCATTAAACAATTCCATCGACATCCAACGATTATCGGCGTGATAATAATCAATCGAAAATGTTTCGCCGCGCGCCACACCACGGACTAATCGTTTCCCAATCTACTTAAGGTTTCTACTCAGGGAAGATCGTAACACGTCAAACGTTAAGTCGCTTATAGTGCAAATAAATGCTGCAATGCTATTTTCGAAAAGTGTGTTTACAGTAATAATAATATTTTTTTTTCGTGAACTTCTGCCTGTAGCCTCGATAACAAAGTATCTAAATAATTCCCCAAACAGTAACGATTAATTACGAATTTTAACGCTTCGTCGTGTACAGAATGACAGAAATAAGCCATAAGTTAATGAAATTTAATTAAATTTTTAAGTTGCTCAAGTTAATTAAATTTCAGATATCAATGTATAAATTAAAATAATAATAAAATACAAATATCAATTAATTCAATTTTACATACATGTTTCTAGTTACTTTCGAAACACGAATAAACGCAAGACTGAAACATGAAAATCGCTCGTCAACGCTGTCCGCGTTTTACGCAAATTTTCCTTCGATGTCCACTGACCGTAGTTAAAAGCTTAACCTCTGCCATGCACGTCGGGAATTTTTTGTTTCAAATTGCAACATTTCTCAGTTTTAAGTATATTTAAATGTAATCCAGGCAAAACAAATAATAAGTTTATTACTTCTTAATAATTTCTATCTAGTGATATCGTACCGACGAGTTCAAAAGAAAAAGAAAGCGACGAATTACTGCATATGGTTCGGTCACTCGTTATGGTCCGCGAACCAGTTGCCAGCGCAAGGGCTTATAAACGTGCCACTTGACAACGCTGCATCATAAACATCACTTCAGAACGCGTCGTCGGTCGGCGAAATTCACGGGCCGCGAGATCAAAATTCAGGGATCAATCGGCAGCGGTCATTAAGACGTAAAATACCTATACACGCCCACCGCCGATTTTCTTGTCGTTTATTTCGCGGCGGCTTCCGTTCACGAAATTGCCAGCCTGTAAAGAAAAAGAAAAAAAGAAAAGAAATCGGTGTCGCCGATCAGCAAAAACGCGGCTCCTTAACGCGAAACCACGATAAACGCAACACAATGTTGGTAATGACAGCCATTAAACGTTTTACGACTTAATGACGGCGTCAATATCGATCCTATCATACTGTGACCTCTGACGACAGCAACCCGTCCCACCGACCGACGAGATAATCGTCGATCAAGACGTTTATACCTGCGAATAGTCGCAAGAAACATTCTGCATCTGATTTGCATACGATATTAACGAGACCGCGTTAGTCGAGTGTTGATTGAACGTCCGCGGGCGCGGCTGCTCTCTTCCCGTGATAATAATAATTATTATTATCGTGGCTCGCGTTGAAACGCGAACGAATGTACATACGGGGATATATCCGCGATGACACGTGTGAATTTCGTTGAATGATAGAGACCGCGCGAGTATTTACTTTGAGAAAGGATTACGATGCTCAGTCGCGACGAGTGTTGCTACAAACGCAATGGCAAATTTGATCTTCAATCTTCCATTTCCCCGCGAATTATCTCCAAATTTGCGTCTGGTGTCCAGGAAAGTTTTTTTTAAAAAGCGAAAAACTGAAGGGACACGTTTTTTTTTTTTTCGAAATGATGATTTGTTCGTCGAACTTGTCGAAACCCTTTGCAGTCGAAAATTTCACATTCCCTTGTAATAAAGATAATTATAGACGCAGTTTGTTAAATCAAATTCGAGATTTATTCATTATGATTAAAAAAAATATTAGACTTCGTCTCTTTCGAGTGAATTCATTTGCACTTTATGAAATAATGTTTAATCGTGCAAAAAATGGGATTTTTTTTTTTAAATTTGACAGACGAAAGTTATTCGAAAATTAGTCTCGACCCCTAGTCGCGAATGAGAAGACACTAAATGGGAAACACTAATTTCGCTGCAAAGAGAATTTCAGAGATCGATTGTCAATAAAGTATCCAACTGTTGACAATTAAAATTGATTAATAACAAGCAACGATTAACGTAAGAATTGAATTCTTAAGTTCGTCGCAACTAAAACAATTAAAACAGAAATTTAATCGTTATTCATGATTGACAATTAAAGTTGGAATGTAATCGTTAAATTGGAAAAATTTCATCAACTTTCTGTTCAATTCTGCTTTCTCTTATATTAAATTTACCTTTGCAGATACCTACAAAAGTCTCGAAAATCTTAGGATACCTTTTATTTTTAACAATCGATATTTGTCATGGATAATAACCGCGAGCAATCGTATTATCGCATTGCTCATAGTGATTTTTTCTTTTTTACCGTAAATGTAAAAATATTTTTGGAATACTTAATATAGTTTCCATTACGTTGGACAATCAGTTTCTTTTAAATCAGATCTAAGTCAGATTTTTTAAAATTAATCTTCGAAGATTAAGATCCTCCAGAAGCGACGAAACAAAAATTCGCTTTGAAAAATCTGCGAGTGAAGATTACCCAAAGGGTGAACGATTAAAAATTGAATACGGAGGATCGAATTGCACGTGTATCTTGTGATACAGTCGTTAACGTAAAATTAACATCTTGTAACAGATTGTTGTACGAATCATCATTGCTCCTTTTGAAGCAAATGTAAAATAGTGTTTGCTCTAGAAGACTTCCGAGCAGGGTTGTGGATACACGCATTCGCGACGTTCCACGTTCGGTTCAGAAAACAGAAATCTCGGCGATTTCCCAATTTACTTTCGCCGATTTACAACGGAGTGTCGCTTTCGCTGTGTCGTATACCGTATCCTCTCAGGTTGTAATCACATCTATCAAGCGACACGGACAGATTTATTATCTGTGGTGAGTGTCGCGTTCTCGTTAATCACGGGGGGAGGGGAGAAGAGAGAGAGATAGGGGGGAGAGACACACGTTGCGCCAAGGCATTACGAAACGATGAAAATCCACGCCCGGAGGGGGCCGACATCGAGAAAGTGATAAAAGACCTACTGCCAATGCCTGCTGTCATTCGCAAAAATCCTCGTAAATTATTTCTTCTAAAGCAAGGGACGCGAAATTATTGCGATCTTCCGTGACTGTTTCTTCCTGATAGCGAGATCTCTCCGTGAACGCCCGGCTTTTTCTCTCCTCTCGTTTTTTTTCTCGTCGTGGGCCGCGTGCTGCGCGGACAAGACACGCGTATCAATGCTCTCAGATTTGTTCAACGAAGGATTGTTCAACGAAGAAAAGATACGTGTATATACGTTTTCCGACGAGTTTCTCCGTGAAGATCCTATGTCATGCCGCATGATTTCGATATGGTTACCTTTGTACCACTTCGTGCTATTCATGAAATAGCGTAATTGGTTTGTATATACTGTGGTGGGTGTACGTCATTGTTAGATACTAAAATGTTCTACATAACTGTAAGTGCTATATTTTCAAAAAAAAAAAAAAAAAAAAAAAAAAAAAAAAAAAAAAAAAAAAAAAAAAAAAAACATATGGATCGAAATTAAATGGTATTAAATAAAGTATAATTTTAAAATAATATACTATTTAATGTAGCATACTTTGGAAATAAAGATACTATGGAAATTAAACGATATTAAACGAAGTATAATTTGAAAATATAGTATTTAATAAATCTTACTTTGGAAATAAAGATACTATGGATCGATATTAAATGGTATTTAACGAAGCATAATTTGGAAATAATATTGTGCATTTTTATGCATTGGTGAGTCTGGAAAATTTAACTGCATCTTTCTTTTAGCTCCTATAGAAAATAGATAAGAATCTATAAACATAGAGATATTTGGATTATATTTACAGATATAAGAAATTTAAATAAAGTTAATACACTTTTGCCCTAAAAGTATTGGTTCAACAATTATGACAGTCAAAAGTTTGCTAAATTGAATCTTTCAACATAATGATGTTACTCATAGTGTCTAATGAGAATTAGCACGCTTGAATATCTCGGTTATTTTTGGAAATATGAAAGAACTTAATTAACGAAAGTTATTCAATACAGAGTGTACTATAATATGTAAGTAATAATTTTTTTTGTAGTTTGAGGCGTTTCGGAGATTTCAAGGTCACCTTCATTTTTTTTAAGTGAAATCATATACTTTTTTGTTATCGACGTATACTTATAGAAAGTATTAATCTATATATGTCAAAAAACTACTAGTTTAGGAAATATTTTAATCTTAATTCTGTAAAATCTATAAATATATATAAAAGGCAGGAACGGTGTCTTTGACTTTGACGCGGCAGATAATTATAAAATCAAAGTACTTTCATACTAAAATTATAGCCTCCTACATACTGAACAACCTTTGTTAATGAAGCATTTTCATATTTGTAAAAACAATGAAGATATTTAACCGTTAATTTTTCGTTCGGACAATTCTATATAAATGTAAAGAAAGAGAGCGTTTATCGCTCTCCCGTTTTAGTAATTTAATAATTTGATTTCCTTTGGTAATTTTTTACATTCAGTATTTAATGTAATTAATTCAACTTTCCTGCCCTTTTAATGTTTAATATTCAGTATTTATCGCAGACGATAAAATTTTTAAATTACATGTGTATTTTATAATGTATCGAAATATTTGGTATTCTGTTTTTAATATTAATTTTAATTTAGCAGATTATATTAATATACATTAGTATATAGATAGTACATATAAATAGACCTTAAAAAAAGAATCAAACAAAATTCTGACTCACCACATTATCTTGGCGAGCAACGTCAGCACCATGTTTCAGCAACAATTCCACCACTTCCAAATGACCCTCGGAAGCTGCCCTCTGCAATGGTGTGACACCAGTCTGAAATAAAATGGAGAGTAAGAATGATTAATTCGATGGATAATAAACATTCGTTCAATATTATAATAAATATTCTTACTAACTTAATTTGAGAAATATCTTTTAATAAACATTCTTAACGTAAAATTAATTAACGTAATTTGAGAATTAATATACAGCGGATCGAAACTTGGCACACCTAGTTTTCTTTCAATATTTTTGTGAAAATAAACGACATATTAACAAAATCTGCTTCCGTAAATAGTTTATTATGTACAAAAGTAATGTGCACAGTTAACAAATTTCAATAATAGTGCAAATAATGTAAAAATTCTAGAATAAAAAAGACATTGACATGTGAGAAGTTTTTTTTTTACAACTCTACTTTGGAACACATGTTACAAAAATAAAATATAAAACATTTTTAATGGTTTAAATATAATTATTATTAATGGCTTAAGGACAAGCGTGCTTTTCTCATGTTGGCGCGATGTTATTCAACAACATTCCAGTGTTCCTTTGAACATTTTGCAATTTTTCTAATAATCGTTCTGTCATTGAATGCAAACTAAGCTGAATTAACTGAATAACTGAATAATTGAAATTGCAATACTCTTAATACTCTTTTCATTTTCGAATTTTATATCTTTCATATTATTATTTTATAACTCATTATTGAAAATAGCCAGTGTGCACATTACTTTTCTATGCACTATTTATGGAAACAGATTTTGCTGATGCATTTGTTTTCACAAAAATATCGCCGAAAAAAGTAAGTGTAGATACTCTTTCGATCCACTCTATTATTCAATCTTCCACGACAGTACTTATTGTAAGAATTCTAAAAGATTCCAAGTTATGACATTCTAAGTTATGAAAGATTTATCAGTTACAAAAATTGCAAACATTAATGCATTTATTATCTGTACATTTGAAATCTCGTATCTCTGGACGTGTTTAAACTCGAGATACGTCTATTCCAGTTTCTACTGAGATCGAGCCACGTCGTTGATTTCATGATTACACTTTTCCCAAGAATTATGATCGATGGCACTCCATGTTTTGCTAACTGCCGTTAGTAAGCGCATTAAAAATTCTCCGTATGTCAAAAGTATCAGAAATTCTTCTTGCTCTTTGAATTATTCCACTAACGATTTTATAAACGGAGAGTCTTAATTTTCTACAATATCATATATCTTTGTTATTTACTATCTATATCTTAAATTAATAATAAGTTACATTCTTTTTAAATGTGCAAGTATTCTTCAAATTTTATTTTGCTTATTTCTTCTGTTTATTCATTCTATTGTATTAATATTGACTTGTACTGTTATTATTAATCTCTTAAAGGCTCGTTGAATTTTAAAAAACAGCTTGTCTTATTTTATTATTCTCGCGTCTTTTATTTTATCATTCCATAAACCTTTATAGATGTGAATAAAACATTTCTATTTTTGTATGTATATATATATATATATATATATATATAAGAAACTACACGTATAAAATTTAATGCGTTGGAAGACGTAATATTACACAGATGGTACATTAAAAGACTAGACTTCCACGATTTTTATAGTAATATATAATAATCACTAGACTTACTAGACCAATATTTATATATTTATGGAAAACTATAAAGTGCGAAAATATACAAAACGTTTTCGCCTCTTTGCTTTCCAAGTCAAAGTAAAAGACCTGAAATTATATATAAATTAAACTATAATTATTTTACAATTTTATTAAATCACACGTAATATAAGTCGCAATCTTTTTTCTTGTTCATTATCGAACGGAATTACGGCACGAAAATCACGTAGAACATCGAAAACAACTTTGTTTTCGATCGATACTACGCTAATAGATACATAACCAAACTTCATTACTTCCACCAAGAGGAGAACGTAAAACACCAAGGGAAAGCAATAAAGTGTTCGACGTGGACGTTTCAATCTCATTAAAGGCTGACCTATCGTCGTCCACGGAGTTTTCATACGGTCACAAATTGAAAAATTCCACGATCGAACGACCGTCTTATCTTCTGTTGTCGGACGAAGGGATCCGGGGCGATCGCGTACACGAATGGTTCACTAAACAGACGAAGAAATCTTCGAGTAATACACAGACAAACTGTCTAACGTCTGAGAAACTGTCGTGCATAAATTCCGAAATGCTGTCACGACGTTTCACGTGACTTGGTACCGTTAAGCAGAAGGAAAATAAGAAAAAGGGGCTTCGACCGTGGGTGTGTGGGCGTCGAAAACTTACCTTAAGGAGATTTAGGAAGGTGTGAAACGAAGCGAAGGACCACTTCGAATTTTCCTTTTTACTTTTTAGTCGACCCGGATATACAGCAGAATGTCGATTATCCGAGACCTCGATCATACGAACACAGCCTAATTATGTATGTATATGTTTGAAGTATATGTCGGGCAATGTTTATATTTTGAAACACGTATTCTTGTCTCAAATGTCTTATTTTAGTGCCTCGTCTAAGTGCCTTTCATTTGTTCCATTAAAATACTAAATATTAAAAGAAAAAGAGTGGTGCTGAAGTTAAAGGATAAGTTAACATCTTGCGCTGGAATGACGTGCCACGCACGTCGAGAATTTTTTTCTCCAAAATTGCAATATTTTTTCAGTTTTAATTAAGTATATTTAAGTATAACCCAGGCAAAACAAATAATAAATTTATTACTTCTCAATAATTTATATCTATAGTGATATCATACCGACGAGTTCAAAAAGAAAGCGACGAACTATTGTATACGGTTCGGTCACTCGTTATGGTCCGCAATCAGTTGCCAGTGCAAGTAGTTAAATATTATTGAACGTTTAAAAGGAAACGAAAACACATAAATACATAAAACATAGACTATAACGGTAGAAAATGTACAATTAGCCACATTAAAAACAGTGGATCAATATTACTAGAATTTCAAAATAACTTGGATAATAAGAGAAATTTTCATTTATATAGAGAAGCTTGAAAATAGCAAATGATGGTAATTAGATCGAGCACGTACAAATTGTACCAATTCAAGAGAAAGCTTTTGAATTACATATTAGATGAAGAGATAATGAAAATTTTTTACACTTTCTACTGATCATCAGACATGTATTCTTTTATGTATTTGAAAACTGTTTAATATCTAGTTGATTTATGATCACGAAATTGATTCTTCCAGATTGCAAATTTTATTATTCGAAAAACCGCTTATCCGAACGAATTTATCTCCCAATTAATTCGGATAATCGACGTTCTATTGCATAATTATTATCCTTTTAAAAAGGGACAATTTATTGTCTTTTCAAAGAAAGTAACAAAATGATGCTTTAATTTCTGCAACGTTATCAAATATTCTTTGAAACGAATTGTCATAAATTAGCTTATTAGTCATTGAAAAATGTTGCAAGTTGATTAAAAACGATACAAACATTTAACTGACCCATTTATTCAACTTAACTTAATTTATTAAAATTTTTGAAATTTTGTGCAACTGTAGAATCTCAATGAAGATATAATGATTAAAAAATCCTTGGAGTATATAGTTGGAGTTCTTAATGAATTAATGCATTCGAATATTAATCCAATTCGAATCCCATATAAAAGTATATTACAATATAGTTTGAATATTATTGCAAAAAGATTACATGTGATTAATTTTTGGTATTATTCGAAAACTAGAAAACTATTATTTTTTCAAGAGATTCTAGAAATAAGTTTCTACTCCCCTAAAATATTTTCATTTAGAAACATTTATTGGTCTATACTATTCATACGTAGCATATATTATAAACGACTCTTATTGTGATCATTCATATTGTTTTCATCCATATACAATATAACATTTTTTATCCATACACAACATAGCATTTATTGAAATTTAGCAAACGATTTCTGGCTAAGTATTATATATTTAACACACCCTGACACATAATAATCACCAAAAAATATGACGAAACTTTTAAAAAAACCATCACATTATTTCTTAAATATTTGTTTTATTTGGTACGTTAGATTTTTCACACCTAATTTTTTTTTTTTTTTATTATCCTACAATACTGTCCAATACACAAAATATTTACGTTTAATTTATCAGGTAGGTGTCTATATTCAGATACATAACTCGAAATACGTTTAATTTCAATAATAATCTCTCTGCAATTTTCTATATTTTCTGCAAAGGTTTCACGAAGAAATCGAGATTTCACAAAGCACGTACAAAGGAGTGAGAACGTGTTTTCCTCAATCGTTGTTGGAAACACGTTAACCCTCATATCGCGCGATCGAATATCGCGATTAACTTTATCGCGTACTGCAAGATCATTTCAGCAAGCAATTACATTCTGGAAAAATTCGTAAATGCGGAACACGAGTTTCCCCTGCTGAGATTCCTGAACAGATACCGCGAAGGTGTTATCAAAACCATCGATGTCTACATTATTGACCTGCGAGTCCACTGCCCTTATACGTCAATAGTATTTAAACACTTCGCCATAGGTTTCTCAAAACTATGAACTGCCAGTTATTGACATTTTTGAGATTTGAGAATTTTAGATGAAATTTGAAATTCATTTCAATGATCAAAATGTTCCAATATTTGAGGACTCTGTCTGAAAGCATGAAGATTTGAAAATTCAAATAAATGAAAACGAATGTTTGAGACATTGGAAATTTAAGAATTTGAATATTGAGTACAAGAAGTTCCAGTACCTAAAAGTTCAAGTGTTTGAAATTTTCAAGATGTACATCCCCGCTCAGAAATCTTAAGATAAGTACTATGTTTGTGTGATAAAAATAGTATAATAAATATAGATTATAAGTTGTAATTATAATTTAATTTATAAATGCAATATTTACAATTTAATCAAATACAATAAATATAAAACACACTTTGTACAATAAAGACTCTGTACAATATATTGTATCATTATATTATTATATTATAACTGTATTATTATGTATATTTTATTATATTATATTGTACTGAATATTAAATGTAAAAGTGTTCCAAGACTTTTGAGCGGAAGCAAAAGTTTGGAATTAAACTCTCAAATTAAAAACTTTCAACATTGCCAAATTGCTTTCTAAAACCTGTGTTCGTACATGAAACGTTCGACAAACATTTAAATATTTAAGAACTTAAAGAATTTCAAAATTTGAAAGCAAAAACTCTCAGCAATTAAGAAACTTCCACGCCACTTTCTAAAAATCTAAATTTCCAAGAACGTTTTTCTCTCGCAATAGATACCGATTTTCATCGCACCGACGAAACGAAACATCGCTATAAATACTGAAACATCTCCGCGAGATCGTCTGGGACGAGATCGCAAGTGGACAAATGGCCAACGTGGCAAGATACTACCGTCCTACAATCAGGTCGGCAACTGCGACGAAGACGTATCAGAATCTTGCCAATAATTCCAACGCGGTTGGTACCTCGTCGACGCATCTTCCATAAATCATGAAGCTATCCGAGCGAAACTTCACCCCCTTCGTAGCAGTATGGCTACAGATTTCCAACGAGCGACCAGGGATCATCGACAAGCTCTACATGAAAATTTCCTACAGACTTATACATAGCTGTAAACGGAAAACTTCTCTCCCTCTCTCTCTTTTCATCTGTTTGAAAAAAGAGAAAGAGAGAGCTCTTTTCTCATCTGAACGACGACATGAATCATTCAAATTGTCCGTGAATGATGGAACTTCAGTTGAGAGTGGACTTTTTTCTTTAACCCATTAACGCCCATTTGAAGTCTGGAAGTATTGCGGCGGTGTTTTTTGTTTTTTGTTTGCAGAATTTCATTAGAGAGGTCTTAAATGGCATACACTTAAAATAATAACAGTATTTATTTTTCGTTCAGTATATATTCAATATATATTTTTCGTTGGGTATACCTGTTTGGGGTTGTTCGTTTTATCCAACAACAAATGATAATAATGTTATCATTAAAAGGAAAACTGTAACGTTTGTCGAAAGCATTCTTTAGACATTTTAGACGTATTAATAATTAATTGTATCGTTTTTCATAAAACAAATATAGAACAAAAATAAATATGAAACAAATACGAATCGTGTATCATTTGAATATCTCGTTGCTTTTGAAGAAAAACATGAAAAAAGTCATTCTTGTTAATAAAAATTGATTAATACATAATATAACAGTAATAGTTCTTTTTGTAGCTGAGGGGTTTAAAGTTTCTCTGTATAAAAAGTAGACTACGCTATGTGTGTCGAAAAATTATTAATTTAGTTTTGTATCTTGGTCACGGTTTGAACGAAAATTTAATTATAGAGACTAATTTAGAAATTTGAAACAGTTACATTTATACAAATAAATAAAAATTGACAAACGTAAAAGCAGAATCTTTTAATACGCATTTTCTTAATCTTAATGATAGATTAGATTATAAATTTATTTCCAAAATAATAGGATGCTAGATATTTTAGTAATTTTATGAAGCTGAAGAAAATCATAATTCTCACATAGTAAATATCTCCATAAAAACAAACTGCGTTCATATACGTAAATTAATTGAAGGAAATTAAAAAGTTAAATTAAAAGTCGCACAGAAAGATTCAAACATTTTAAAATTTTATCTT
This sequence comes from Melipona bicolor, assembly GCA_030673865.1. Lineage (NCBI taxonomy): Eukaryota > Metazoa > Arthropoda > Insecta > Hymenoptera > Apidae > Melipona > Melipona bicolor. The sequence goes on from JAHYIQ010000029.1 coordinate 1,960,228, forward strand.
TAGTAATCTTTCAGAAGTTAAGAAATTGAAAAATTTGCAGATTCAAAGATATGAAAGTTTAGTTAATAAAGAATTTCAAAATTGCAACATTTGCAAATTTAGATGTTTAAATTTGTGTAAACTCGGAAAGTCGAACGTCCGAAAATTTTAAAATTTAAAATTTAAAAGGCTTGAAAATTTGAAAATTTCAAAAATTGGAAAATCAAAGAGTTACAAAGGTTTTGAGAAACTGAAAAACCGAAAAGTCGAAGGTTGGAAAATTAAGAAAAAAATCCTCCAAAATCGCTCCAAAAATTGAAAATTTCGAAAATTTGTAGATTCGAAACTCGTTAGGGAATCAAAAAAGGAATCTGTATCTTTGAAGATTAAACAATTCCAAGGTCTTGCAAATTTGCAAGTTCGAAAGTTCGATAATTTATAAATTACAAAAATTTGGAATCTCGATAATCAATTTTGATAATATTTTTTCTCGTTCGCAGTTCTTTTCAACTTCCTGCAGCACCTCGTTAACAGAAAGTAAACCAAAATAGTCTCGCGAGGATGTCGATTTCACGCGGCGTTAAACCGAACAACAGTCTAACAAAGTAGGGAAGACGATCCAGATGAAAACCATGTTAATGCACCTGCTGAAACACTTACAGCGATTCTTTACCTTCCGCGAGACAGCTGTACGTGTACGTCGTACGCACGAATTAACGCATTTATCTTAATTATCTGTCTACGATCTCATTGAAACTGCCAAGTCTTTCGTAACGTCATTGTTTATTTACCAGAAACTTTTGCTCTCTTGCTTCTTTACTCTACTGATTGTGAGAACAATATACTGGGTGTATACACGCGACTCATGAACGAATCGAGAGGTGATACTTCGAGAAAATCGACTTTAAATATTTCTTCAGTGCACTTGAATTAAATTAATTTTCAAACTGAACAGACAGAAGATTATTTTACTGGATGACTAAATATTTTTTAAATAAAAAATAAAATTTATTTTATGAAAAACTGGTATTTTACATCTTTCATTTAATTAAATACAAATAATTTGATCAAAGCAATTTTTAACGAAACGTATTCAAAGTATACTTTTTTGAGAAAGTCTTGTGTCCATTTAAACGCTCCTTTTCAGTAAAGAGTTTTCAAATGTACTTGAAAAATTTTTAAATTTTTCGATTTTCTTTAGAAAAGCTTTAACGAAAGAATTTTGTTCTTTCTTTTCGACTCATTTTTACGTATCAACGAGCGACATACATACATAAGTTCAGCAATTATAGAAACACAGTTGTTTCACTTACCAACGATTAAATTTGAGTATATTTTGTTTTATAAATAAAAAAATAAGAGTTAATTTTCATATCGTAAGTAAATAATGGTACTTAATTATTTATTATCTCGCTGTTAATTTACTAATAGTATTCTTTCGATTTATTTCCTTACAGTGAAGTATTCTGCTCTTAATTTGTTATAAAATATTACACGAAGCTCCAATTCTTATAACATTAACATTAGAACTGTCAAAACGACCAATCTATTATATAATTTTTCTTCGAAATTTTATAGATGTAAAAGATATAGTGTATTTTTTGAGATTTAAATGATTTTTCATAAAATGTATAAATGAAAGCTCCTGTATTATAACCTCTATTGTATTATAACATTTTTTTATTTTTTTTACTTTAATGTCAGAGATATTAAAATAAATTTTACGTTTCAATTGTTGGTAATTCCAATATTTAAAAAATGAACTTAATTCCCTAGTAGACCAAGAGACTTACATATAATAAGTCGATTACGAATGGAAAAACACCCTGTATATCATGTGAAAACCAAGACGCAGTTGATTATAATTTTTCTCATGCATGTAACCGCCTTCGAAACATTTACTGTACTTACGTACACTTCTTGTCTCATCAAGAATTTCAAATACGAACACAACGTGGTTTCAGTTAAATTGAAGAGATACAAGAGAATTTATTCATAGAGTGTTATGGTTAATTGAAGAAAAATTGCTGTAATTGTAATTTATTATTATTATTACTATATTGTAAATAATTTACCGTGAGAACGGAGATCGTGATTCTAGTAAGAAATCGGTGGCATTATATTCGTTTTAAAATGATTGCCATAAGAGAGAAATGAAGCCTGTTCTTAGGAAATATTGTAGGTACGTTGAAATTACTTTTATAGTAATACGTTTCTGTAGTATTTCTCACTTTAGAAATTAACTAGTAAATTAAAAATTGTTTCTTGAAAACAGGAAATCCGTAACATAAGATAAAATAGTCAATTCTTTAAATAATAGCAAGGTTTAAATTTATAAGTATAATGGTTCCTTTTGTATTTGTAAAATAAAGAATGGCATAACAAGTCAAATATTTCACTGCAACCACAGTCAATTATAGAATTACATCTGAAATAGACAAAGAGGGATTTTTGATATTTTATGGATATTAATTAATTTGTTAGTTAAAATTAAACCATTTTTCCGACAATGTGTCTTGAACTTTTTTGAATTAGATAACTGAATGTATACCTATCTATCATATCATAAAACTATGGTTTATGTTCTTAATTATAGTTAAATCTAAATTAAAATCCCTCATCTTAAACTAATAGAATGTTTCAACGGTTATCGTTTACCTGCAGGAAATACACGAATCGTATATACACTGAAGGTACGCAATACCTTGTCCTTTTTACTGGAAGTACCTGCGGTCTTCTTGTGTCAGCTGTGCTCTGTCATATGCATACATACATACATGCATACATACAGGCTGTCCCGTAATTAGTGGTACAGTCGAGTAGATGATTCTACGCGAAAGAATGAGCCGAAAAGAAAGAATAGTCTTGGCTTTCTCGAGAACGAAGCCTTAAATGAAAATTAAATATTATTTTTCTTTTAATTTAATTTTTTGCATACTAGAATAACGAATAACAACCATTCATACCACGATTTCGAAGACATCTAGTGTAATTTATTTATCAACGCTGAATGAAGTACAATATCCTTGAACTTGAATGTCTGTCGTCGTTATCCAAAGTTTACTTAGCTTTAAAGAGCTCAGATTAAAATGTAGAAATTTTAAAATCTAATGATATACTAAAAGAGTTCAGGCTGAAAGTTCTTTCACTGCTCGAAGCTTAATGATCGGAAAATGAATGGGATTGTTGGATAAATTGCCAAAAATCAAATTGAAATCACGCTCAATCGGAGATCCTGTTCGAGAATTTTCGCAAGATTATAGATGCATGCGAACGTACAAGAACGGCAATAGGGAGATGTTCCCTGAATTTTGCGCACGGTCTGTGGAGAACCTTGATACACGAGGCACGCAGGCATGCAATGCTACACGCCCTTTTGTCGAGGAAACCGGCCCGTGATCCCATAATCCTTGTTTGAACCCTGTCGTTCTCGCGTGTTTATGACACTTTAATCGCTATTGACAGGCAGAACGAAACTCGGAGCGCTTCCACGGCTAATTAGCATTGCAAGTTGTTCTATCCGTAAATGATTAAAGGGTACCCGATGTCCGAGCAAGCGTATAAATTTTCAAAGACTCGAAGAATCGACCAATGAACTGGCCGATTATAATGATACCGGGGCTAGGTGACGATATTTATTGCCTGACACTTTTGAAAATCGGAGGCAGAGGGAAATAAAGAACAATGTCAGATGTGTCCAAAATGAGATGCGTATATCTCGTGATTTTATCTTACGACTATTTTCAGTAATGTGTATAATTATATATATTTAGCTGCTGTGTTGCTCTCTTTTGCGGATTGTTGTAAATAGTTATATCGATTATATAGTTTCAGTATGTATTCTACATATGTATGAGTAACCTTACAGTTATTTGTAACAATACATGTATTATTATAAACAGTTACGTCAGTTATAGCTTCTAGATAATTGCATACGTATTGCTATTAATAGCTATAAGGTTAGACGCTTATATAGTTTCTGTACATAGTATATTATACGTATATTAGATAGTGTGAATAGTTGCAAGTACAAGTACAACCTACATATTAGAAAAAAATATCCATATAAGATACATATAAATAGAAACAGATGAGGTTTTAATAAGATAAGGTACTTCTCATCGTCAAACCAAAAATATCTTTGAAGCGTGAAAATTGGATAAATTTTAGTAAAGAATGTAACAATTTTTTCAATATCTGTAATATTACTATATCGCAGTTTCGTATTATTTATAACTGTACAATTGTATAATCTATAACTGTATTTGCTGTACTAAAAACTGAAAATGTGGGGAAAGTAATATGAAAGTAAAGTGAAACTATCGTTCTGTATATAGAAAAACTACACTCAAGGTATCCCAGCTACCAAACACGTGCAATTTTGTTCCAATTCTACGAAAAGAAGCCCCCCTTCTTCAGAATGAAATAAATAAAACGATCTAACAAAATCCTGCAACTTCCAACGGTCCATCCAATAAAAAAATTTCATTCGCATTGTCAAAAACAAATTCTACAAAATTACACGGGCAAGCACATTTCCTTCGGTATTTCAAACTCCATTCTTCGTGTCGGAAGAAAATTACCTAATAACGAAATTACACTAATGTAAAAACGAAATTTCGCTTAAAAATATCTTCAATGAAGATATACCATAGACGTTTCCTATTTCAACCTCAGGAATGTGATATTTTGCAATTAAGACCGGGAATCGCATAGACAGGGTAACAGGTTGGAAGATGTACGTCAGAGGAGAGGAGTCTCTTCTGCACAAAGCGCAAATAAATCAGAAAGAGAGCGGATGCGTGGCAGGGAGCCGCGGAAACACTTGTTCGGTCGAAACGACCGCGAACGGAAACAATGGTCCGGGCTTTCACCAGGGCAATCGTGCCGGTGTATCGCTATGGTAGCCCTTCGTGGTCGCGTTATGGCCACCCGTCGTTAGTTAACGCCATAAATGGGAACGGGCAAGCGGCTATGCGAAAGTTCATGATGTACGTTGTTACGTCAATTACGCGCTTTAGTCCGTAGAACGGGCTCCGGGCTTCCATCACGTAACATTGAAACGCGCCCGGACGTTTCGACGTCTTTTACGCCGCAAGAGGTGCACCGAGGAATCTAAATTAACTCGGCCATTCAGTCGGCTTTACCCAGGCCCTCGTCCACAACGCTTAATATAGTTTAGCCGTATCCTCCATTGTCGATTACGTTTGCGTTCGTTTTTCTTTTTTCTTTCATTTTTTTTTTTTTTATTTTTTTTTTTTCGTTAAGACGCTGGTTTGGAATTTTCTTTCTTATTTTTTTCGTTTAAACGTTGGTTTGGAATGTTTGAAGGTTAGGAATTCAGAAGCTTGGGATATGTTGGCAACGTTTCGAAGCTTATATTATTTAAATTTCACTGATTTTAAATTCTGAATTTGGAAGTCTTCAGAGTAGTTCTATTATCAATCGCATCCTTTTTTCGTTTAGACGTTGATAGTTTGGAATATTTGAAGGTTAGGAATTCAAAAGCTTGGAATATGAAACGTTTCGAAGCTTATATTATTTAAATTTCACTGATTTTAAATTCTGAATTTGGAAGTTTTTTCAGAGGAGTTTCATTATCAATCGCGTCCTTATTCACTTTTTTTTCCTTTTTTTCGTTTAAACGTTGGTAGTTTGAAGGTTAGGAATTCAGAAGCTTGGAATATGAAACGTTTCGAAACTTATATTATTTAAATTTCAATAGTTTAAAATTCTGAATTTGGAAAGTCTTGCATTTTCAAATCACTAAAATTTTATTATTAATTATTTTTTTCCTTTTTTCGTTTAGATACTGGTTTGTAGTTTGGAGGTTAGGAATTCAAAAGCTTAGGATATTAGAAATAAAATATTTGAAGTTTATATTAACGAAGCTTGAAACGAATAAAGCTTATATTATTTGAATTTCAGTAATTCTAAATTCTGAATTTGGAAAATGTGACGTTCACTAGAAGTCACTGGAAGAGTTCTATTATCGATTTATTCACGCTTTTATTCATTTTTTTCCTTTTTTCATTTAAATGTTAGTTTGCAGTTAAGAATATTTGAAAGTTGGAAATATTTGAAGTTTGGAATGTTAGAATTGAAAGATTCAAAAGCTTAGGTACATTTTTCAAACAAAAGCCTCCAATAAAATATCTTATAAAATACTTTAACTTCAACAACCAATCACTATTACGTACGTGGTTATTAACAACCAAGAAGTCTAAATGAAATGTCAAAACTCTCTTTGCACACATAGAAATGAAAATAATAATGTTTTAAAATAACCAACGAAAGCATGTGGTCTTGAACAGGAACTTTTCATGTTTATAAAATAAATATGTTGCACGATGCGTATACCACGAAATAAGTACTCACGTTCTCCCACGCACGATCGACGAGTATCCGGAGGAGTGTCTAATATATTCACCCCTCTTTTCTAGAAGAGTCAGTCGAGGCATGCTAATTGCTTTTTGGACAATAGTGGGATACTATGCTGGCATGTGATTCTCTGAGCACGTTCTACATTACGTCAAGAATAATTTCGTTCGATTTCAGTTGCCTGCCACCGCCGCTTCTGCCCACATTATTATTATTACGTTATCAACTTTTCATTTTCGATAAAAATATTTTTATTCGAAGACGTACAAATATAATTGGCAATAAACAATGAGCAGACTTCAGATTTTTATGCATTTGTAGAAAATTTTAAAGTACGAAATTGCACATAATATGAAAAGATATACAGGGTGTTTAAAAAAGTTAGTGCAAAACTTTAGCAGCATGTAATATTTATCAAAACAAGCAGACAGACTTTATTGCTTAAAATATCCAAATATTGCATAAAATATCCAAAGCATAATATAGTCCCTATAAAATTTAGTACATGAAACAATACTGTATTTTAAATTATTTGCTTCAAAATATGAATTTGCACTTTATGCAAAATATAGATATTAAGGTTTGTTATTAATTGAGTATATAGAGGAATTACGAATCTTTTGCAATGAAGCACTATATCTTTAAATTAGAGAATTAAATACATTATTTTCACACAAGTGTCGAAGTATTTTTTTATTTATAACACTTGTTAGTAAAGTTCCGGAAGATTTTGGAAAAGTTTCTGGACCATATTGTTACAAAAGAATGAATTTCATGATAAAGAAAACTACAACGTATTTGCTAAAATAAAAATAAGTAAAATACAAGTAAAATTCGAGTGCGCCCTCGAATTTTAAATACAATTCACTCCAAGGAACGATTCGATATTTGAGTTTCTTCCATAAAAAATAATACAAAATTTACCCTTTATTATGGTGTTTTTGCATTACACAAAATTATATAATACGTATATTAAATAAAATATATATTCTGTATACTTATTTAAATTAAAGAGAAACAGCTTCCATGTTCATTTTAACGATAGCTCGAGCTCAATTGGCATTTAGTTGATTTATTTGTTAAATGATCGAATAACGAATCGAAGAATAACAAATAAAATTTCACGTATAGATCTCACTCAATTTCTGAGTCCTGGTACGAGTTTCAAATTGTTCAAAAAGGATTCACTGCATTTCTTCGTTTTCAATTGTCAGAATTCTTTCAAAACAGGAATTCTTCCGCAACAACCGAATTTTTACAAATACAATTATTTCGATTGAAAGAAACGACTAGTATTTACTACCAATTAAACCACAATACTCTGCATGAAACGAAACAGCATGGAACACGTTGCAACGAGATGCCATACGAAGAGAAATTCGAAGGAATAGTATCGACCTCGGCTTTTATCGTCCAAACAAAGCCAAGATCTCAAGGAATCAGCACCAACGTCGTTTGCTTCGTAACGTCGAAACATAAAGTTAGCGTGTGTATATATGTACGAGAAAAAGAGAAAGAGAAAGAGAGAGAGAGAGAGAAAAAGTTACAACGACAACGCTACATTTGTCTAACTAACAAGCTACACCGCGAGGCGGGAACTGTTAAATCATCCACTGTATCAGTGTATTTACCGAAGGATAAAACGTCCGAGTCTTTTGAATTTATTGCACTGCCTTGATTTATCTCTGTTGTATCCACGGAGATGAAGAAAAAAGAGGAGGAGGAAGACGATGAAGAGGAGGAAGATGAAGAAGAAGACGACAACGAATGAAAAGAACACGAAGAAGAAGAAGAAGAGGAAAAGGGAGAAAAGAAAAGGGAGAAAAAGAAGAGAATCCTCTATGTTTCACGTGGATCGACAACGAAAAGAAATCGCGACGAACGCGTGGGGTCGATCCGCGTTTATCGTCGAGCAAAATCTTCCACGATATCTCCCCTTTATTCAAAATTTGTTTTTCCGCGATTGTATTTCCGTAGGCACGACCGCCCCGAGCGGTTCTCGATTCGCTCGGTTCGATAATTGCCGCGTGTCTGCCGTTTCATTAGGTCTTCCGTTCAGCCTCGAACCGAGTGGTGCGTGATGGTGTTTGGGCAGAGAATTTATGATGAAGCACGGAAAGCCGTATTTCATTCGGTCGAGTTCCCTTTCGATGTAATAAGAATGAGGAACAATGGGAGTCTCGCTGTAGATGGGTTTCTCTCTTTCTTTTATTTTTTTTTTTTTTTCATTTTTGAATTTCATTTGGGTACGTGGTTCTGAATGAATAAGAAAAGAAGAATTTGGAGTGGGACCCAGTGGTGAATTTTATACTCGTACTGATATATTTTTTCTTTTCTATTTTTCCTCTTTTGTAGGTATTTTAAAATATTTTTAGTGTTAAAAGATGTATTGACGGGATTTTAATTATATTTTATCATTGGTAAATTATTTTAATAATTACAATGATCACAATGATTTAAGTAAAATACTGAAAGAACTAAAAAAAGTTTATGTTGAAAGCTTTTGTTGTAAATATATGTTAGATACGTTCAAAATTTATTTTACACTGTTTACTTTTAATTTAAAAATGTAGAAGCTCAGAGAGATAAATTCAAATATAAATAGACAAAATATAATTCTGCACCTGTTAAATACACTCTTTAGTTTAATATTGGGTAAAATTTTATTCGTTACTATTGAATAAACATTCAATTAAGTAAGTATTTGTTCGAATAAAAATTTATTCCTATAATATATAAAGATTTATTCGAGTAAGAATCTATTATATTTATTTCATAATATCATGTGTAAAGTAATTTTTCACATTTTATCATGCAATTCTTTTCTTATTAGCCTTTACAATTAACTTTTTTTCAAATATTACGCGAATATTCGTATTATTTTCCGAAAAATGTTGCGATAGTCATTTAAGAAAAATATTCGACTAAAAATTCGAGAATAAGTCCAAATAAAATATTCGACTAGAGAAAATATATTTTAAATAATTATTTCAAATAAATATTTATTCCAAATCATTCGAATAATGCTGCCAATTCTGCTCCTCATTATCAGCAAGAGCATGTATTTAATATACCACGTTCATTTTGTCGAGATATCTTGCTTAATTAGCAAAAGAACCAAATTATACCGCTCATTAAGAATATTAAATAATTAGAATAAATTTAATGTTTTATCAGTTTTATAATAATTATAGTGCCCAAAGATGAATATAAAACACAAGATACGTAAAGCTAAAATTTATTTATGGCTTTTAAACAAAATTCAAAGTCGGATAGGACAAGGGGTTTTCATAATTGGGGTAGCTACCCCTAGCTGACCGTGTGGCCTAACGGATAAGGCGTCGGACTTCGGATCCGAAGATTGCAGGTTCGAATCCTGTCACGGTCGAAAAGGGTTCTTTTTTTTTTTTATAAAACAATACATTTTACAAAATAATAAGAAACATTCGAATAAATAAAAATCAACGAAACTGTATTTGTACGAAGTGTTCCTTTTTCTGTACTTTCGTTTTCGATTATTCATTTTAATTGCGATTATTTTTTAAATAATAGTAGTAAAGGATACTACAAGTGGATCTATGTTAATCACTTGTAAATTAATATTTGTCTTGTCCACCGTTCATTTTTCGTGTAATATCAAATCCTTTTTTATGTGATTGCAAAAATCTATCTTTTTCTCGCCATAAACACATAAATCCTACGCTTTGTCAATTAAATTTTTATAATGTAAAATTCTTTAAAATTGTAACATGCGGCGTTTTTCCTTATAGTCACGGGTATAAGATCACTGACGACGAGATGAACAAAGCGTGGCAAGCGGTAATTACCAAGCGTAATTACGTTTGTTACACGCGGAAATGGGGCTCTCGTTAGGTAGCGGGTCGTGTATGGCAAAGGTTATAGCAAACACGATATAACTCACAGCATATACCCAGTATCGACCTACGATAGCGTCGTCGGTTAATTTGTTGCTTTCACGACTGGCCACGCTCGCCGGCTGGCAAGAAAATAAAATTATCGGCGTTAAGTAGGCGGTTCGATGCACGTGCATGTAGACAAAGGGGAGAAAGGGGAGAAAGGGGAGAAAGGGGAGAAAGGGGAAAAAGGGGAAAAAGGATGCGAAGAGAGAATAGAGAAATGGAACAGTTCATAAAGAAAGAGGAACGTATGAATTGAAATGAAAAATTGAATTTAAGTAAAATAGAGAAGTGAGTAGCTTTTAAAGAAATTTACAGAACTGAATGTAAATAAACGGTAAAAGATAAATTACAAACTTCATTATTGTATCAAATTAATAGAATAAGAAATTAAATAATTTTCTTAAAGGAGTGATTGTAGAAGAAGGAAATAAAAAATTGAATCTAAGTAGAAGAAATAAATAAATAAATTACAAACTAATATGACATATATGTTGCTAAACATCAATGTAATCATATAGAGTTTCATTGTCGTCAAGTTAATAAAATAACAAACTGAATAATGCTTAAAGGAATCTTAAAGAAAGGAAAACTAAAGAATTGAACTTAAGTAGAGAAAAAATAATAAATTTCAAGCTAATATGATGTAAGTTAACATCAGTGTAATCATATATAGTTTTATTTCAAGTTAATAATCTTGCAGTTAATGCGATATGAATCCTATATTAAAAAATAATGTTAACATCAATCTCATTGCTCTATTAGAAACTTCTACAATTGTAACATTGAAAGACAATGAAGATAAATTAATATCAGTTAAATAGATTTTAATTTCAACGAGAATAGACATGATACATATAATTTATTAAATTAAGAAAAATCAATATTAAATGAAAAAAGAAATGATACAACAAATAAAAGGATGAAGGATTAAATATAAAAGTATCAACAGGTTAAAATGTAACGTTTCTTCTAATGTCGTGTTCCTCTTTTTCTAAACTTTGTCTCAATCAAACATTTTAATTTTATAATTTTCCAACGATTGGTTGAAACAATTATGTATTTGACAAGTCGTTTCGATCGTTTTAAAGTGAAAGGGAAACAGGTAAAATAACTAGTTTCACCAATAATCATAGGTGAATTTGAATGAAATAAAAATGAGGGGTGAAATAGAAGGAGACGCGAGATGCTAGTTAACCTATGACCGGAAGTCGTACGTGCACGACGAGAAGGTACGCGTACGTTTAAAGAGAATAGATCATGTAGAGAAATGAACGGTGCATTGCTAACTATAAATCAATGCGTAGGCGTAACGCGTATCTACGTCCCACACCGTGATTCCCTCTTGATTATTTACACGCACGCTGACAAGTAATTGATTTTATCATAGAATGTTCAAACACTCTCGCGAAACAACATAAAACAAAGTCACGTAGAAATTCTTTCACCTCTACACGAAGATCACATTTTTGGTATTTCTATAAATTAGTTTGTCAAAAATTCCTTGACAGCCAGATTACTTGAGAAACGGAAAACTGTCGGATTGTCAATGCACTGTTTAAAATTAGAAGAGCAAGAAATAACACCTACGAAAACACATATGTACTTTACAATGTGCAACTAACGTAGTGCAACGTAAAACTATAATATAAAACATTATTCGCGTCACGTGTGTTTTACAATGTAGAGATAAAATTTTTGAACAAATACAACTTACATTTTCACGAGTCAACTATAAATATCATTATTTCTCTGCTTTAAACAGACCTAGCATAATAAAAAAGAATTCGACTCCAATTTTCAAGTACTTATTCGCGGAATTATCATTAAATTTTCAACATAAACATAAATAATTCATCTTTCGATCAATATTGCTACAAAACGTCGAACAAACAAGACAGAAAGTCGAGAGACTTGAAAGTGAATTAAATTCGCGTACCAGTCGCCTGTTCTACCTGAAGATCACTATCGAACGTTTTATCCGTACTGAATGATCGTTCGACTGGCGTCTGGTTAATTTATATTTTCTCTCGTTCTAAAGTATTTAACGTTTAATCGTCCGATCTGTCCGCGGAGTTAAATCATTCAGCATCGAAGAACTTGGCTGGTGTACAAATCTCGCTTCATCTTGCTTCGTCTGTCTGTTAAGTTAGGTGGTAAGATCGTACTGGCTACGATTCACGATACGAATTGAAAAGCATTTCCTTTTTCCTAACTGCTTTCGCGTCGCACATCAGAACGATCTGTTGTCGTATACGTGACAGTCGATATATTACATTTGTCCAACGATTAATAACTCCATCGTTAACGACATTATTAAATACTCGTGTATTTCTATACATTCGAAACCTTTCCCTCGTTTATCTAAACATTAGGATTCTAAGCTTGAATATTGCTTTCGCGTAACAGAACATCGGTTACGCGAACTAATTGGCAGACAAATAGTTCGGATGAGCGGTTCTTTGATTAATTCGTCTGGAAGAATCAAATTTGTGACGCCATAAATCAACTAGAAATTAAACAAGTTTTCAATTACAAATGTTTATTACGTGAAAGAACACGTGTCTAATGATCAGTAGATGCTGTAAAATTTTGATTTTCAGTTGGTAGAGCTTTCTCTTGAATTAATGAAAGATCACTCGATCTCTACATGCATAGCTCGATCTAATTATCATTTGCTATTTTCAAACTTTTATACAGATGAAAATTTCTTTTATTGTCCAAGTTATTCTGAAATTCTAATAATATTGATTCACTATTTTTACTGTAGCTAATTGTACATTTTCGAACATTATTCTATGATTAAATTATATATGTATTTTTGTTTTTTTTTAAACGTTCAATAATATTTAATTTATTTTAAAATTTTTAATAATTTTAATTTCAGCATCACTCGTTTTCTTTTAATAGTATTTTCATAGGACAAATGGAAAGCACTTAGATGAGGTACTCAAAATAGGTCATTGAGACAGAGATACGTGTGTTCCAAAAAACATAAACATTGCTCGACATATACTTAACACCTAACGTACTGACGCTTCATGTATATGTACCACGCGAGTCAAATGACCGGTCTTTAAAATCATATATTTTACGATGTATGTATAGCAAAAAATACAACATTTAGTACAATTTGGTGTGTGAATGAAATGTATTGGATAATTGAACAATTTGAACAGCCGAAATATTTTCCAACAAACAAGTATGATAATATATACCAATAAATTATTGCACGAGTCAAATGACACGTCGCGGTAGGTAGGACAAGTCGCATTTATTTCTCAGTAAAAAAAAAAAAAAAAAAAAAAATAAGAGAGAAATAAATGTTGAAAAATACATTGGACGTAAATTATAATAAAAGTCGTAAAGTTAAATGGCGATGTAATAACGTTGTATGTAAGAAATTCTGCCAGAAAGTTTGAAAAGGATCACTTGACCCGTCGTGGTAGGTTTACATGTACATTTAGGCTTTATTCGGATGATTGACTGTAATTAGTATGGTAAAAAGTTTCTACACGAATTCTTGGTCATTGTTCTCATATCATGTTTGAGGAGGATAAAATAAAATGTGATATAACTGTATTAAGAAGGATGTACGAGAATAATTTAAAAGAACAACGTTTTATTAAAAATGTGTTTAAACGTATTACGTAATAACAATGTGTATTTTGAAATACATTCTATGTATTTTAAATAGTTTTCTTTATTTGTAACTAGACCGCGGATTTTTATGGATTTTAAATTTCAAATTTTTAGTTTTCAGGGCCATAATTAAGAACATTGATTCAGAGTAAAAATTTGTTTGATCTACTATAATATTATAATAAGTGCTTTACTTTAGATACTTCCAATTTTCCATAAATCATAACTATATAGAGTTACAACTATCACAGATTTATTAGTCATTTATAGTGAACTGAGAAAAAAATACTGTTTTTTTTTTTGCAAGCAACATGATGGTGTATGAAATTCTTTTTGTATCAGCACCATTTTTTCTTAAAATGAAGATAATCTTTAAATTTTTCAATAGTTTTAATAGTTTTAGTAATTTAATACGTAGCATGTTTAAAATGCGTAAATTAACTTCTATAAAATGACTTTCTATCTGTTTGTAACTAATATTATCAATTATTTATCTTGTTTCTATATTCTTTTTATCTCTTGGGCTAGTGACATATATTTGTTTATTTTTATTGTAGCATATATTTCTGTTATTGTTACTAATAACATATATTATTAGTATCATTATTGTAAATTATTATCAGTATAAATTCAATCATTATAAAAACAATAATAATAATAATAATAATAATAATAATAATAAGAAGAAGAAGAAGAAGAAAAAGAAGAAGAATGTATAAGTTAATCACGATCATTTTTACGAAGATAATTAAAGAAATGTACCCTAGGCAGAAAATTATTTTACTTGTTTAAACATCATACGGAATATAATATTTTGATTATTCTATATATTTTTGCACATTACGTGCATTTTTGCACTTTGAAATTTTCCGTAAACGCATAAAAATCCTATCACGGGATCCGTAAGATTGTCAAATTGTGTCGATACGCGGAGTATTAAAAATGAGCAACATATCTCAATTAAATAAAAGATTCGCGGGATAAAAGAGAGTAGTATTGAGTTGTAGCATTTCTGAGAAGAGGAAAATTTATTTTTCAACAGGGCGGCCCATTTAATCTCTTGCACTAGTAACTGGTTCACGGACCATAACGAGTGACCAAATCGTCATACAATAACTCGTCTTCTTTTTGAATTAAATGAATTCATCAGTATATCTGGATAGAAATTGCTAAGAAGTAATAAATTTATTACTTGTTTTTCTTGGGTCATATTTCAATATACTTAACACTGAGAAAATATTGCAATTTTAGGCCAAATATCCTCAAAGTGTTTTTCTTTTCATACGACTACATATATATTTTTTTTTATTGCATCGTGTAGCTGGTAAAAAAGTACGTTCAGATAAGTTACAAACATGAAGTTAAAGTTTATTTCTACCGTGATCACAGAACTTCTCACATTTTCTCAGATATCGAGACGAATGTAAAACTCGGAAAATTTTAATTTGCAATACGCAATTTGTTAAAATTCACATTCCCCCATTTTTTTCTCGCTGACTCTTCAAATAATGAGATTAACTGAGGAGTCCTGATAAACATCTCGATCTGGAACCGAATAGATTCACGTCACCTAATTATTACGCGGCTCGAGGACGTAATCAAGACGCTTCGTCTATCAAGAATCTCCTCTCGGAAGATGAAGGACGAAACAAGTCGCGTCGTGTCTCGCGAGTTTTTCCCCCCGCGAACTTATCGTCCGCCAAGGAGACGGATCTCTTTGGCTCACATCCAGCCAGTCTTATTTTCCCTTCAGCTCACGTTCGAGTTTCTTCTGGTGAATGTGGGCTTCCTCGTTTCCAGCCACACGCCTCCGAACAATTTTTCAATTTTCCGGAAATCAGTTGCTACAACTTCTTGCACCAAATCGAACAGTTCATCGACGATAATTCGAATGATTTCTCATTCTTTTCTTTCTTTTTTCCTTTTTTTTTAATGGATTTTGATGTCATGTAATATTCAGAAATACTGGAGAAGGAAGTATGATTTTGAAGAAAAACTGCGATTAACAAAATTGTTTAAAAGGAGCTCGAATATTGATGAGCTGATGGACATAATGCTTTAAGAGATGGTACGTACGATGGAATGATAATGGAATTGAAACCTGGATGGTTGTAAATCTTTGATTGTGTTAATTTTCTAACTTTAATCTCAATATCAATTTGATTAAATTCCATTTCTAATCTTAATGTTAATTCGTAATTAATTATAAGAAGTAGTGTACAAACTGGCGATAACACAAAAAAGAGTGATTCTAGATGAAAAAATGGATTGAAAATAGAGAATGAAGTTTTTTCATTTGAAGCTGCGTTTTCCAAGAAATCGAATTCAAAAATTTATCAAATATATTATCACTGTAAGTGATTTTAGCGGGAGTAATCCAGAAAATTGGGCCTTTTCAGGTGCAACGCTAATGCAACGAAAATTAGCGATTGGTTGATTTGGGTCACGTGATTCGTGAGGAGACGTGGGGTAGACCTCGAGTAGGAGTGGCGTTGTCTGGTACTGAGCGATCGCGTCTGTAATTTGTTTTCTATCGATTCAAATGTTTGCATATCAATGAAATTTTATGGCAAAAAAGTCGTCTTCATTTCCTAGTCAGAACAGTTGTTTCTGGGCCTTTCAGTGAGACGAATCGTACTGGGGTACAAGTCGTACAGTTTTTTGAATTTAGCTAATTATAGATTGGACAAAAATGAATAATTAATAGGTAGTTGTTCCATATGCAAAAACAAGTCAAAAATTTAGAATGAAATTGTTTCATTTAAGGTTTCATTTTCAAAAAAATAGTTTTCGAACATGTTACGTTAAAAATTGCCCTAATACATATATACTTGATAAATCTTTGAACTCGATTTTCTCGAAAACGAAGCATCCCACAAAAAAAAATTATACTCCACATTCAAAAATTAAATTTAAAATGATAAATTCTCCTTCGTATTATACCATATTGCAAAGAAAAAAAAGAAAATCATAAAAATTGGGAAACTAATTCTAATAAATCTCAAAATCAAATATTTTAAAATTACTTTCCTCGATGTATCGTAAAATTACTTAAAATCAAAAATTTATAATTGCTTAAAATCAAAGTACGAAGGTCACATTTGTACAAGAAATATGATTTTTACGCTTCTTAAATTCTAGAGGAGTCATCATCAATAAAATCGCAATGCTGCAAGAAAACCAGATGTTCAACTTCTCATTGAAGAAGCTGATGGTTCAAAATACGCAGCGCATAATCGCTTGAAGAGATAGTTCACGAGTTGAACGCATAATTCAATCTTGAAAGTTCGCGAGGTTTCTTGACGGTTTTTGTACGTCCGATAACTGTAACGCGACCGTACGACGCCTGAAGAAACGTACGAGAGCACGTCGAGCTCTTAATAAATACGTTTCTTCATCAAAAATGGTAAGAAGTGACAGGAATCCCTCTGTCAGGTGATCTAGAAGTGAAATTGATCGCTAGGACGATTAAGAACGAATAGATCTGAAATTCTGTGGTGAAAAGTTGTCTTCGGTGAATGTTCCATGATTTTTAAAAATGAATCGCTCTGACGAACTGAATCTGACAATAAAACTTTCAGTATACGATACAGAAACGAGTATAGACAGTGAATTGAATCTTGTAATAAAATTTTCAATCTACAAATATAATAAATAATTTATAAATAAAACAAAATTTCCAATATGCAAATAAAATTTGTAACTAAAATTTCCAATCTATAATGTATTGTATAAAATATAGCACAGGAACGTAAATAATTAGAAATAATGTTTCTAATCTATCAAATTTTGTAATAAAATTTTCAATCTATAAACGAAATAAAATTCAATCTATAATACAATAATTGTAAAATACAATACAGAAATACAGATTGCAAAAATGAGTCTTTTTAATCTTATAAAAGAGTTATTTCGACATATAATAAAATACAATATAGAAGTATAAATCATGAAAACGTAAATTAATGAATTTCCAAGAAATTAGAGAAAAAAAGGAAGTCAAGTTTGAAAATTTATCAAGTATTCTTCAGTTCTAAGCTAATTACCTTGTAATAATATTAATTTTATAATAATTTGATATAAATTAATTAATTGTGTAATTTATAATAATATTATTATATTTTATAACTATGTTCTACAATAATAACTAATAGAAGCTTATTCTACGTAGGGAAATAAATCGAAAATATAGAACAACATTTTTTATTAGCTTTCGAAGAAATTTATCAGGTACACACGTGACAAGACAATTTTTAAAGAAATATATTCAGTTCATTTTCTTAAAAATGAAGCTTTAGATGAGAAAGTTTTATTCTTTCTTTCAGACTTATTTTTTCTAGATTTCTAATTAAACGGCTTTTTCCAATCTTAGCTTTTAAAGTTCTGCGTTTAAATAAAACATAAATAAAAAGAAATGTTAGATCTGATATTATGATTCATCAATATGAGAATGATCGGAAGAAATGGTCAAAATCGGGAAAAGCCGCTTAATAATAGAAATTTATTATAATTAGAAATATCTTATTTTAATTAGATAATTAGACATTTATCTTATTTTTGCCTACTCGAAATTTATCTCCGTTCTGATTGTATCACCAAATCAGAAACCTGTACACTTATAATATAGAACAGAATACCATTGTATTTCTGTAAAGGGACAGTCAGTAATTAGACTTAATTTTTTTATTGTCTATTTGCTTTTAGGACGAACACGATTGCGACGAGGGTCTGCAGTATTGAATTATGACCATTGTAACGATAATTCAATATTAATATTTGCTATATTAATGCGTACAGAAAAGCGCATTCTTTAACGGACTCACATGTATCGGGCTTATCAAAACAGGTTTAACGCCGGACCCGTGAGATTTAATGAATGGATCGACTCTTCGTTCGCCCCAGTCTCGCGAAATACGTAAGAACGTAAGTGAAAGTGGGATGAAAGAAGCTATTATGGAATACGGGTTTTCGAAAGATTTATGACAAAACCTCGCTCGTTTAATGAGCAAACAGTGAGTCTAAATTTGTTAGTCCTTAGAAAGATCACAGGCTTTAAATTGGGTGGATGTTGTATCGTCAGTCCACGGAAAAAATTAATTTGATGATACATCAAGTTTATAGGCGGCGCTAATTGAGGAATTCAAAAGAAACGTGATACACAGCAGCGTTGAGAAAGATTTTATTCGAATGATAAATATAAATATATATATATATATATATATGATAAATATATATATATATATATATATAAGGAATAAAAATGAGGAATAAACACTGTTGGATAAATATCCAACTGAGTAAGTATTTACTCGATTAAAAATAAAGATCCATATTCAAATATATATTTATTCAGTTAAGAATCTTTTTATTATATTTAATATGTACATGTCTTATATGTATATATACAATTATTACATTAAGATTTAACTTCATCTACTGCTTTTCCAAACCAAAAATTTGTTCAGCTATATCGTGCTAGCTTTAAAATCCATCAATTAGTGCTGTTTAAATATTTTAATATTTGGAAACATGTAGAAACTTTTCAATCAAAGTTTAACTTTATGTATTGCTTCTTCGAGTCAAAAATTTGTTCAATTATATCATACTTGTTTGAAATTCATCAATTAGTGCTGTCTACAAAACTTGATGTACCATTAAACTAATTTATTTTGTAATATTTAATATTTATAATGTTTGTAATAATTTTGTAATGTTTAATAGTTACATTTTGTCAATTATATTATTTGTACACTGAACCATTGCATTATTTGCATATTTACACATTGTGTGAATATTTTTATATTTAATTTTAATTCGTTAATTTATAATTATATTGTATATTTGTACACTTTTGTATTAAATCACGTTACTTTACACAATGAAGCTCTTCGATTACGTGTATACTATCCGATACAAAGATAAAATCGTTGATGCTAACATATTCAAAAATTACCATTCACTTTCCTATTTCTCTGCCATCCCAAGAAATGAACAAATCCTCATTTAATTCTGAGCAGGCTATATCATCACTATATAGTGTCACGGAATATTAATATAATTTTTTTATTACCTTTTTACGACTCTTCTATCAAATTATTCGATCACGCGTCAACCAATTGTCCTGTTTGAAAAAGTAGAACGACTAACATAGCCAAATTAACGTCAACTCCTCGGCTGCCGTTTCGCTGCTTCATTCCACACACGGAGTCATTGGCCGAGTTTCCCATCTGAGTAACTGTACAACAACCAAGCGAGCGAACAAGGACGTGTACCGACACAACGAGGAACACGCGAGAAGTGATGGAGCACGTCTACCGGATCATTTGCTCTAATGTAGCCCGGGATAGGCAAATTCTCTCATTACCCAGACGAGAAACGCTCAACGAACACCCATCCAGCCTGTTCTTGCAAATTATAATTATCTCAATAGGCGCATTAATCCGCGTGGGCATCGATTTCGACGTACGACGAGTGAGACATTCCGCGTTACAATCACGTTTTTCAAAAATATTTGTCTGCGTGAAGTCCGACGAGGGCGGTCTCGGCGATTTCCTCGAGCTTTCTTTTCGGATTAACCGCGCTTTTTCCGTCGGTTTCATGGGAGATTAATGGAAACGATGAATAATAACACGATACGGGGGCAATGACGACGAGGAAACGAGACGCCTGAAGGCACTATTCCACTCGTACGGGTTCCTAATCGCTTTTTGAAGGAAGCATAGTGATTGGATGCGCAATTGTTTCGTAATGAAAGAGTGACTTCGTTTGGATGGGAATTAATGATACAATATTGCATAGTGAGTTGCACAAATTGATACGACGAGGACCGTTTCTCAGAGAAAAATTGCATACTTTTCAATGCAATTTTTCGTTAAAAAAAAAAAGTGAAATTTATAGTGCATATAGAATATATATTATAAAATGAATTTCTTTTTTCTCAATTTCTCTGTTCTAAAACCTATCACGTGAGAAATATTTCTAATTAGTTTTGAGAGAAATATCTATTACGTTTAATAGAAACATTTCTGTTAAGTGGACATTCAACTTTCACTTAATAGTTGAAATTTGTATTTAATTTATACCAAATTGGTAAATAGAAATATCCTGCATCATTAGAAACATAAAGAAATATTGAAGAATTATGTTAATCTTCAATATAATTATTATGATTATTACAATTATTATACGTAATACAGTGGTTAATTTAAAATTAAAACGAGCTGCCACGGCCCCAACAGTCCACTTAAGGGCTGAGAGAGATTCAATAAATATAACGAAGGGATGATTCAGTATACAAATATAAGAAAAAGTAAATAAAATTTTTTCATTTAAAAATTCACCGTGATTTCCATTTTCTTTAGCTCTTTAAGTGTTTAATCTACGCTAAATTATTATTGTACAAACAACATGTTACCATTGTTCTACTATTATTATTATATTATTAATTAATAACAAAACAGTTGATTTACTCATTAGAGGTTCAAGGAAGATGAATGCATTCTTAATTGAATAATAACATACTTAAATAATATATGCCCCTTATTCAGTATTAAACTTTTAAACTTTTGATAATTTTAAACACTCAAGGGGTTAATCTTGCTGTTCTTTTCACTTTTTCGTCAGTTTGTGTTTCTTTAAATATTTTGCCGCTTTTGCAATACTTCATTTCCAAACAGCATGAAATATATAATGTTAAATAAAACCAAATGTTTGAAAAATACGTATACTTTGACATCTATTGAAATATAATATTTCAGACCGGGAAGAATAACTACTACATTAATTATGTGATTGATTCGATGAAAGTAAATTTTCTGACTTAATAGTTCTCAGCTGTATCTTCTCTCGTAGAGAAAAATCATAATGATAAATATCACACGAGCATCCCGGAAAATGTCAGAAAAAGTAGCAGAAATTGATTGAAACGGGTATAAAATTGGTAAAACGAAGAAAGGTACGAGCATAGAACATGGAACGTTTTGTACCGAGGCCAGCAGTTCTGGCTAGATGATAGTTCGCTTTTAGAAAAAAGAGAACTTTTATAACCCGCGGGAAAAATAGAAAAATTTAAAACTTAAATACTAAGCGTAATCACACGCGCCGTAGGCTAGGGATAAATGGCCGCTAATAAAACAGCTCGACTCTTATCTTCCTCTCCGAGCGTCTCGCTTGGTTGCTCCGTTGCAAGAAGGAATCGAGAGGATCTACGAATTTGATTTTACTCGATTGCGGATTTTCATGCAAATGCCATACCTTTGAAAACACAACTGTAAGTAGAAACTTGATGGAAAATTGTTTGCATATTTTATATATTTTTTTCTTTGTATTATGCGTATTATATTGCGTTCCCAAAATTATGGTACAATCGAAAAAGGAGTGATTCTAATAAAAAAGAAAAAGGAAAAACATGTAACTTTGTCGTTTGTTGACTAAGAACGTTTAAAACATGTTGAAAATTTTAAATGATCCAGGGCTATATATTATGCATTCATTCCAGATCTTTTCGAAAATGCGCATAGGCATTTATAGTTTAATTATAATATAATTAAATAGTAAATTGTATAGCATAATTGTAACATTTGTATATTATAATTTTATGTACAACTGTAAATGTATAATAACACGTAATAAAATGTATAATTGTAACAAGTCTAAAACACTGATGTTAGAGAAAACTAGAGAAAACAAGATCATGACATGAGATTGAGACTAGAATGAATGTCATCTAGTTTTTCATCGTGGATATTAATTTTTTCTCATCGTATCAGTCCGGCGCTAAGGGATAAATTAAATTGAGAAAAAATGAGAGACGAATGAGAATTAACGTGCCATTAGAGCAGGAGTCATTAGTACAAATGAAAAAAAAAGGAGCAGGACTGCAACGTCCTACATTCTAATTTACATCGATCTTCATCAACGAAACACCCGGCAAACCATTCCGGGCACGAACGTTTTTGGGAAACCCGATTATCGTACGGCGATGACCATCGAACCGTTTCATGGCAATTTCGATAAATTACTGGCGTGCACTTATAACGGAACGCGCGTCTCCCTCGATTTAAATTCCACGCGAAGAGGAATTAATTTTTTAAAGAAATAAAACAGATCAAACATAGAATGGATCGTTGATGATTTAGTTGATCGTTAAGAAGAAATCTTTTGTTACGTTGAACAGTCACAACGATATGATCAAATATTCAAGAGAATTATTCAAGAATATCTGTCGAAACTCAAAATATGTAAGAATTTTGAGAAATAAGTCAATCGTTCGATCATTGTATTAAAATGATTATAACGATGAAAAACGATTAAGAAATTAATCCTTGTAATCCTCTATAAAAGAATATTCCAATGTAATTTGTTGAAAAATTGCAGTTAATATATATAAAATATTAATTTTAAATCCAGAGTTATATTAATTATATTGTATTATTATATATTCTACATTATATACATATATTGTATATATTTTATACATAAAAAGATATTATATTTTTATATTATACTATTATAGATTATTATTAATTTTTAAATCCAACATTATCATTATTAATCAATAATATAATTGGTAATAAAATTGATAAACAAATATATTAAAAATAATTAATATCTTTATGTCCGGCATCAGTCAGATGATTTGTGACATATTATAAATTCAGGGAAAAGGGAAATAAATTTTCTAATTCTCCGAGAGTTAATGTGATAACAATTCGTAAAGATACTCAAAACGACATGCAACTTGAACATTTGTGACTAACTGGAAGAGATCATGAGAATGTTTAAACATTCTTGCTTTGCCTTATTTTACTACAGCTTATTTTTTCTGCTTTAATTCTCCAGTAGCCGAGCCTGAGTCAAATTTAATTTATACACATTTATCAGTAGTTTATCTATTTTTTGTAGTTTGCGTTAACATTGCTATACAAGTATTGCTATATAACATATTCTTTATATGTGCAATAATGTGTAATTTTGATAGAGATGCTATCTTTTAAAATCGATGTAAGGTCAAAATGAACGAAGTCAAATAAGTTGGTCATTCAAAGGTTAAACGTAATTTCATTATCAAAACAAAATGTTTGTTAACAATCAGAAACTCATTTGATACTAGAAGACATTTTATTCTGACAATATAACTTTCGATTATTAAAGTATTCGGAAAATAGAGGTTCAATTGAGATTCTGCTGTACTTGAAATTATCGCCTACGGTAGCGGAAAGGTTAGTACCTTCAACTGGGAAAATTTATTTCCAAAGGATATAAATAAACAAAACATACGAGCGAAGTAAACTCCACCCAAATTGCAGTTCTTCGAGGGTTGAAATGATATAAGCAGCGCCTTAAGTACCACCAAGGCTACCACAAAGAGTTACGGATGAATGCGTCTTAAATTTTTAAACTTTTGGTAATTTTGAGCGTCCGGAGTAAAATGAAATAAAACGAGATGGAAATGTTAAGAATTACAGTGTTGCAACGCCGAGAGATGGACGAAACGAGTTTCTAAATTCTACGCTTTGCGTTAATAACGCAACGACGAAAAAGGGGCAAAACGGTCGGTAGCTCGGAAAAGTTGAAATTAAATTTCGCGCCGTTCTACGTCGTCCGCTACTTGGCCTCTAATGAGTTCCTGATGCAGCCGGCATACATCACTGTCTACCTGGCGATTAATACTTCGGCTCTCTGCTCACCGTGCGCGTGTAAATAATAAGAAATTCGCAGGAAGGGGAAGTGGAAGCAGGAACGACCGAGCTATCCTTTCCTTTTCCTTCTTTTTCTTTTTTTTTCTCGTTCTTTTTTCTTTTTTTTAATTTCGTTTCGTGCGTTTGTACATCGCGTGAACCACGATAGAACGTAATCTTGAACGTGGTTTCGCATTAATTAACGTACATACAGAATCGTTCATTACGACGGCCTTGATATATCTAATCAGGACTTCGATCCATTACCGTGACGATCTAGAGAATACTAACACCCTTGTAATTATTATTCTATTAGATGGCGATCCGCGCGAACCATCTTGGATAGTAATTCTTCGTATCGATCAATTAAACCTGGACGTCTAACGCGTTCCTCTTGCTCCTCTGCGCAATAGTTTGCATATTTCTCATTATTCGTGTGTGTTCGTTCGTTAAACTTATTAAGGGTGCGTAATTACGTGATTAAGAAAATCATCCTACTGTGATAGGTTGTTATTATTTAACTACCAACGAGTATTACTCCCTGTGCCTGTACTTAAGGTTCTGTTTTCTTTTTCACCCTTCGAGTGCTTAAAATTACCAAACGTATAAAAATTCAATACTAATCGCGGAGCACGTAGCAGATTAAGAATGCATTTATCTTCGACGTTCTTTGAACCTCTAATTATTTTTTTATTAATTGAAAAATCAATACTCTGAGTAAACATTCGAAAGTGGTTAACACAGATCGTAGATGATCATAATAACTTATTTATTTATTTACTACAAAAAATTAAGGTGTTTAATTTTATTTTGTATTTTATATTTCCCCGTGATTGAAATTAGCAATAAATTTAGGTTAAATTGAAAGTTCTTAAAAATTAAGTGATAATTTAACTCTAAAATGATCGCCAATGATCCAGTGTAAAGTATGAATCTACATAAACATTCATAATGTTTATTCATTACACTCAAATGAATATTGAGAAGTTGCATTAAGAAGATGCACAGTTACTGACAATAGTTTCTAGAAAAACTTTTTTCAGCAAAAAATTTAACAAAGCTCGAGTCGAACAGTGCTATGTAAT
This sequence comes from Melipona bicolor, assembly GCA_030673865.1. Lineage (NCBI taxonomy): Eukaryota > Metazoa > Arthropoda > Insecta > Hymenoptera > Apidae > Melipona > Melipona bicolor. Next base: position 1,985,911 of record JAHYIQ010000029.1, read on the forward strand.
TAGCTATATTTCTCGTGTCTTTTTGTCAGGAACACTTTTTAACTTTTTTTCAAACAAGCAAACATCATAATTTTAACATATTATTTATTTAATTGTTGGCAATGTTGTTGTTTTGAAATGTTAAACGTATACGTTCATATTTAGTAAAATGAAAATCTTTCGAGCTGCATAAATATTGCACATATCCATATAAATATTATAATTAATAATATTGTACATAATAAAGTTTATAATAGTATTATAACTTGTATATATAATAACTGTTATATATTTTACAAAATATGCTTTATATACTTATACGTGTACTAAAATATTTTACAAGTTGATAAGTACTTTTTGTCTCAAAAATTTTACAAAATTTAAACATCTTTCTAAAAACACGAAAAACTTCTCTTCGCAACTAAATCCATCAACGCCTCGAAGATTAAAATATCCTCTTTACAACAGTCTCTTAAAACTCGCTGTATGATATTTTTTCATTATTTTATTGAACTTTGAAGAATAGGGTTAGATGACGAAATGTTAGAATTCCTTGAACTTTTGTCACCACTGTATATGTACGTAACGTAACCTATTCGCTTAAAATTAAAACACTGTCGAAACACTCATTTCTCCGTAGACATAGAACACGTCGAGTAACCTTTTGCTCAAAGAGAATCTGGCACTCAGTTCGGTACACTCTCCATCTGCTCTTTGATGAAAAGATTCGCTCGAAATCGACCAGTGAGTCGATTCAAAGTAATAGCTCACACAGATCCCTCAGTCGAAAGAAAGAGCAATTCGCTCGAGATACCTTCCTGGAAAGATACCAATACGAAATGTACCAAGTCGTGACTTCAAAGATGTTGTCTGAGAGATCCTCCAAGGGATCGGGGCACGAGTTCTTCTCGGAACTCATGATTTCGTTTCCACGGGTCAACAGGTCATGCTTATAATTGCTTATTAAAACCAACCAGCGTCCGGCTAACGAGGTCGATACCTGGAAATACTTTGTATTCCAACGTAGATCCACGTCTCTGAGCGTGGAATCTTCCGAAAAGATAGAAGAATAATTCCATGCAAAATTGAAAAAAAAAAAAATTCTCGATAACGAATAGATAATTATTGTGATAGTGAGGTCACGATAGTGAGTAGCAGGATAAAGTAGAAAATTCATTGAAAGTAAACTAACTACGTAGAACACAAACAGACATAAAAGAGTAAAATATTTGAACTTTATATAGAAACTTTTTATGAATATATATTACAAATATAGTATATTCATTGGTGGATATAATATAATCTAATTATTATTTGTTTATCATATATTACGTATTATCTGTGTATAAAATAGTTTCAAAATTTCATTAACACTGTTCAATGAAGTTCAATCGTTAAGATTATATTGATCACGTTTGAAATAAATGTAAAAATATGTACAAAAATTACAAGATATATAATACATATTTTGCATTCATAACAAGAATATTTAAATAATCAATTATCTATTATATTAATAAATCTCGATATTCAGTGAGATCATATTATTTGGCTATGGAGATGGCTGTAAAATTATTAATTATTGCAATATTATTACTAAATGTACATATGCATATTTGTAACAAATATCTATTGATTACAATAAGTAAATATACAATAATTACAATTAGTTTAATTATTTTATAATTTATCATATAAAAAATTTACAATTAAATCATTCTATACATTATATAAAATTTATCATACACATTGTAAATTATAATTGAATGGTTGATGAAACTTTAAAATGTTTTATATATTACATTATACAATACACACACACACACACACACACACACACACACACAGATAAAAGTTTTTTCAATGCAAGTGTGCAAATACATTTTTACTTACACGAATGACTAATAATTGAAAACAAAATGCTTCGTTCAATCATTCTACAATGAACTAGGACTACTCATGAAGATACAATAAAAATTTGGAAGAATATTAGAGCAGAATTTTAGGGACACCAAATTATTTATAGGGACGTAAAATTAACACGTTATTAAACAATATACGTATCCTCCCCTCCCAATCAACGCATTTAATATCCAACTGGGAGACGAAATTACACCTATCGAGCAGCATTTTGCAAAATTACATCAGAGATCATTCTCTCGAGATTCTTTCGAACACGCGCGAGGTATATATTTCCAGCACGCTCCCCGGGTCGAAAGTGTTACAAACTTCTCGAACGTTCCAGTAAATCGCAATTTACTCAAAGGCAAAGCAATAAACACCAAAAAGTCATATAGATCGGAACCGAGATCAGCGCTTTTAACAATCGCTTCCGAAATGGGCGATCGTTAAAACTCGCCGGGCTCGACGAAGAAAAAAGAATCGGCCGTCGGGGCCGGTGTTGAACGCAATTAAATTGAAAATTATTGATTTCACGAGCCACGGGCCGACCGTAAAACCTGGATTACAAGCCGATACGAATATATTACGCGTGTACGCACGCGCGCGCACGCACACGCACAAGCGGGAACCCACCGCGGTATTTACACCGCGTGCAACGTGAAAGTAACGTGAACCGCCTGGGTCAGGGGTATTTATAAATTTTTGCAGAGAGATGCGAGATGAATAATTTTACGAGCTCGGCCCGTCTAACGTCCGACGCTTATTTACGTGCAAATTAACAGTCGTCCAGGGTGCATGCCAATGACGCCGCGGGGGGAAGGAAAAAGACGGAAAAAAAAAAAAGAAGAAAAGAAAGGGCGGGGAAAAAAGTAAAAGGGAAGCGGGGAATTTATCGCGCGACACGCGCGTTTTTCGCGAGTGAATTTATGCCCTTGGCCTCCGTTCCTCTCTCCTTACAACCGTGTCGAAGAGCTACGCGCGCTGCCTCGCGTGACGCGCGCGCGTTTCTGAAAAACACGAGAACCACCGATGGTGAAAAGCGAGCGAGAAACTTTTTCTCGTACACCGGGTGGATTAATCTACGTCCGCGATCCACCGATGTTTCGCAGATTTGTGAAACTAGCGACGAGATTTGACGAAGATTAAGGACACTTGTCGCGTGATGGATCAAATTAAATGAGAGGGAAGTGACAATTTCACGAGGGAGAATTTTTGCACTTTATTGCGATGAGATAACACTGTCTGAGAATTATGCAATTGAATTTATTTTATTTGATACTTGTTTACTGCCGGACACTGCCCCCCGATGGGCGCTGAAACGACTCGATAGTAGCTTCAGGTGCGACTAAAAGCGCTGAATAAAAATAGGGAGAGCAAGTAATAATAAAGAAAGAGAGAAAGATGAGAAAATTTTGAAAAACTGTTCGCATATTTGTTGTCTTTTCAAGTACAGAGGGATCTCCAGAATTGTAAGAAAAACTGATGGAAATGAGGAATTGAAATCAAAATTCAAAGACGGCTACAATTCTGGCTGCAAGAGCAGAATCTTTTTCCTATTAAAGCTATTAATACGAAAGTTTTTAATTGCATTTCCTTCGTCACATTTAATGGAACATTATTTATTTTTAAATAAAAGAAAGAAACTGATTGTAAATAACTAATGGTGATGATTTAAGAATGCTAACAAAAATACATTGTTGAATTATTTTTAATGTTATTCTAATGTGATTTTTATTTTAATATTGTAAATTCGCGTGTGTAATGCGAATGTTACTATGGTCGAATCCAATGAATAATCCCATAATTTTAAGCTTCAACATTTTTTCTTACTATGTTGAAGGACATAAAAACAGAAATATAATTACGTAAAATAACACAAATTTATCGCTGTTCTTCAAAGAGATAGATTTTTCAGGGCGGCGCTGGGTAACTTTTTATCTGAAAAAGGGTCAAATAAATTTAGGAACCTCTGAGCTAAACGATCTTTTCTACGGCAATTGATTTCTTAGATTCCAGACTGAGACAAAGAGCTTTCTTGTAAGCAAGTGGAAGTCTACTAGTAGGAGGAACGTTGATTACGAAAAGATAATTTGAAATTAATTTCGGTAACGAACAGATAATTCCCGAAAAAACGCTACGGGAGCTTTCTCACAAGCAAATAAAGTTAAATTATAAATATGTCGCTGAGATAAAAAGCTTCCTCATAAACAAATAAAATTTCATTAACAAAAGCAATAGATCATGAAAGAATAATTTGAAATTAATTCAGATTAATTTCTGAAATTCAAAACAGTAAAGATTACAAGTAAAAAAACAAAAATGTTACCGAAATAAAAAGCTCTCCCATAAAGAAATAAAGTTCCTATAATAGAAACATCATTGCAGAATTTGATAATAAAAAAAAATTAATTTCTGAACTTAAAAAGAAAGAAATAAACGTTATAAAAATGCTATTGAAGTAAAAAGTCCCTCGTAAATAAATAAAATTCTAATAGATAGAAAGATACCTCGTAAGATCATAGATTATATAATTATTAATAATAATTCAATTTTATAATAATAAAGTTTTGGTTCGCAAAACGAACGGTATAAACATTCTGAATTATTAATCCTAAACGTACAACTTGGAGGAAATTATGCGTTTAATCTTTGAATTTTTAAAATAAAGATTACAAGTTAGAAAATTTCGTGTATTTTTATTTCTTCGATAATTTAAAAAAAAAAAGAAAGAAAGAAACGATCACGAAAATGAAGGAAAAAGGAAATATGGAAATCGTTACGAAAAAGAAGAGGGCGAAATTGCGTATACCGGTTTACGATCGTCTGGTTAAAAATCGTTTTGCAAGGAAACAATTACTCACGCCGCAATTCAGCCTGGGGCGTGTCGCAACGCTAGGATCAAGGTGCAATTAAGGATGATCATTACAAAAATGAAGCAACGATCGCAATATTTCGTTGAAGCGACGTCATCTAGACGAACCCTAATTAAGCTATACCATTTCACAGCGCGAGATCCACCGCGATCCAACGTAAACGATGCAATTTCATTACGCTAATGCCTGTATTTCACCATCGGGCGAAGGTACTAAACTCCGGGGCCAAGTGGTTTCCGTGTACAAAACTCATTTTGTTCGACACGACCAAACGCGAGAATACGTCGAGAAAACACTCGGCTTCATCGTTGTTTTCTCGCCCCGTCGAAAGTTTCGCTGTGATCCTTTTATCCCTTAACTCGTTGACGCGAGAACGTTTAATCATCCTCACCCTCGATATTTAATAAATTGATATCGCGTGTGGACGCGTCGCATCGTGCGGGTAGTTTTATTTGCCGCGGTGCGTTCGAAACAGTTGTTGAACATCCGATAACGCGCGGTTGTATTTTACCGAATGGACTTTGGTTGTCGATTAAAAATCAACCGCACGTTTCTCTATACGAGGATCCCATCGTATTTGTAATATTATAATAAATTCATCGATCGATTTTCAAAAATATTTGGGGAAAGTACAAGTGTTATTTTGTTTTCTCTTTAAGATCGATTCCTTTCAGTTTCGTAATATTAAATTTTTGTAAGTGATATGAAAACAACAATTATTAATATTGAATAATTGATATACTACAAATAGATTACGGATTTTTATGCATTTACGAGGAATTTAAAAGCACATAAAATACACATAATACGCAAAAATATGTCGAACATGTAAAATATAATACTCATTGTAAGATGTATATCATATAATTTTTTACTATACAAGTATATTGTGATATCACAGTGTTAAATATAATATTATAATACTATAAGTATAGTGTAATACTACTAACATACTATGGCAGCATACTATTAAGCATACAGTATTTACAGCATTATAATATAAATTATAGTAGGGTATATAATTTATATTATAATATATATATAGTAGTATTATAGTAATATATAGTAATGCTATTATAATGGTATATTATAATTTAATTCTAAAATGATCCAATGATATCTTTAACCATGTAAAATATGAATAAAATATATATAAAATAAAATATAGAATCTATTTATGAATCTACTCATAAATATAGAACATTCGCAATATCTCTTCATCGCCAAAAAAAAAAAAAAAAATTGAATTCAAACTATCTATTGCGAATTAATTCATTGAAAAATTTTTACTGCTACAGTTGTGTCGTCATATTAGTAATCAATCAAGGGGATATTACGATCACGAGAATCAATACCGATTAGAAACGACGATGTAGGTAGCCGAGCTGTTTATCAACGAAGACGTTGAAACCTATGCTGATTTATCATTACAATAACTTGGTGCATTCGCGACGCCTTTCACACGTGTGAACACGAAACGCACGTGGTCGAGCACAGGGTATACTTACATATCCTTGACGTTGCATACACGATGCAACCACGAGCTTTACTTGCATTTGCTGCTACAATAGGGACTAATTGGTGAGGCTGGCTGTTTCAAGAAGATACGCGAACGAAACGCTCGAAATGGCGAGAATGGTACCTTTACTTTTTAAATCAAATTTGAACGCATCGATCCAGAGTCTGTATTCTGATAAAGTTTTGTTTTGTTTTTTTTTTTGAACTTCTTCTCAGTATTCTCTATATTCTTTTTTAGACAACAGCTAATAAATACTTGGACTCAGTCCTTATGATCTTTATGTATTTCAGTATGGATCGCAAACATTGAGATGTCATTAACTTTTCCTCAATTGATCATGCTATTTTAATTTTATTATTATTTATTCATATATATATTATTATATTTTTATCTCTTTTCTTTGCATTATTTCTTATTATTGTATCTTCCCGTGGAATGAATAAATAAATAAATTGGGATTTTTCTAAATCACAAAGAAATTATAACTACGAATTTATTAATCACCACTATCGCATCTTTCGTCAAATACGAAGATCGTAAAGATAGTGGACATTAGAGAAGGGAATGAAAATGACGAAATTTAATCTCACTATTAAGCTGTGCTTTCAATTTAAAAATTCTTACGGTTCTCTTTTCCTGAAGCAAGAGTTGAAATGACTTTAGTAAAGTAAAATTGTTAATCATTTTTCAGATTTAATAAGATTCATCTATTCCGAATAAAACACTTTTGAAAAGAACCGAATTTTATTATAATTTTAAAACGATCACGTTACGAAGAAGGTTTTGCATTATGTCAATTTCAGTTTCTGTTTCATGTCGATTTTTAGGTTTTATAACAGATATATATAAATATATTGGTTCAGTCATGAATATTTATTAATTATATTTATTAATATAATCTTTATCTAGAGTGTAAAGAGCGGTTTTTTTGAACTTTAAGTTTAAGTTTAACATTTAATGGACCACAATTTTCAGTTTCTTTCATCAGCGAATGAGAATCCAGCAAACATTTTCCTTTTAAAGAAACCAACAAATAATCGCCGATAATAATGATAGTTACACGTTTAAATTATAAAAAAAAATTGTAAAAGACAACAAAGATAATTATGTTCGAAATTAATAAGAAAATTAAAACTTTTCTATTATAAGTACATTATACGCACTTACGATTTTCTGTATATACATTACACACATTATACGAACATACTATAAAGACTGCACGCAATATAATAAAATATAGGTATGAAATTCTTTTCTTTCAAATGTACGAAATTGACAAATATGTACTGTCTTATTATTTTGTCCACCACTGTATTATAGTCAACGTAATGTGTAATATCGTAGTACAACCGATAAACGATACATTAAATTGTTATAGAATCAAAATTATATCGGACTGATACAATTCAGAATCATTTTCATTCATAATTGTTCCAAGATTACTTTGACACTTTTATAATACAACTAAATGTTAGTTTTTATAATTTTTCAAGCCTTGTTCTAAATTTGTTTTCTAAACTTTTCCGAGCATTGAAACACTCAAATCGTACTCACGACAGAGTCCACCAAATCATTTATCATCCATCAGGTCGGTTGTTTCTAGATTATAGTCGATTTACACTCGAGATTGCACGTTTGAAAACGTCTGAAATCCTCGAGTCGATCTCCGTCGAAGAATGCATTTCGTATTCAACGACGAGGGTTCCGGGGTGCACAGAAGGGATACACGGTGTCAAGATAATAAGAAAATGGCGTTCGTGACTGCACGAGGATCGCGATGGTTGGTCGATAGCCACGTGATACACAGTGTAAGTATATAGATCGAAAATTGCATCACGTCGATGCAGAGGAAGGTAGTCCCCTGTGCCTTCTCGAACCCAGAGGATTAGCGAATTTCGCTTAAGGCGACACACTCATACGCAATTCGAAACACGTTCTGTTCTCTTTGACGAATTTTTGCGATTCGATGATTTGTGTACATGTAATTAATTTGCATGCAATAACGTACGAGAAGAATCGAGAAAGTCACGGGACTTTTTTAATAGGTTCCATTTATTACAAATAAGATGCGGGTTTTACGCAATTTTCTGGAAAATAAAGAATTGCAAAATCCCGTACACAATGCATGTAATAAACGAAAATAAATATTAGATATCAAAGTAGATATCATATTGTGATATGTAGTAGATCAAATGAATTTTCTTTTAGGTTGTATTCTGGTGATGTTCATAAAATTTTAAAATTTTAGTTTAAAATTAAAAAATAATTTTAAATAATTATGAAATATGAACTGTGGAACATTTTTAACCCTTTTAGACGAATTTTTGATACTCGTGTCATCTGCAATTTTTGTGGATTATCGCAATAAATGTAAAACGAACGTTCCAAATTAACTTTAAAATAAGTCACACAAATGTAAAGATTATGAAATTATGTTGAAAGACAAGTGATATTCGTACTGTTTTACTATTGAAAATAAAGTTTCAATTTTTAAAAGATCAATGTTGATACACACACGCATAATAGATATATCATGATATAAAATTTACTAATTCATTTAAAGCTTCATTTTTTAAGAAAATAAATCTTGAAAATTTATCATGTATACTAATTGTAAGTAATGGTATACTTGATGCGAGAGAAAAGAATAATTAACAAGAAATTATCTTTTGTGCAAAAGCAAATAAAAAATATAGAATTTTCTTTATTTTCAAGAAAAGAGATTAAAATTTCCATCAAAGACATTAAAATAAAAAAAAAAGTCGAAAAACTTTATACAATAGGGCGCAGAAATTTTTATTTATACGTTATTACAAGAAATAATTTCAATCTCTAAAAATACACTGTTTCACACCCATAAAATTTCTAATTGTAAGAAAAATTATAAATTGATCATTTTGATCACTCTGATAGTTCTAGTGTTAAAGATGAATGCATTCTTAACTTCTTCCCCCGTTTAAACCTTTAGATTTTCTAGTTCAATCTCAAGCACTCAAAGAGTTAATAATCAGCCTCCCTGTTTAACCCTATTAATTTAAGTAAATTTTAAGATAAATTTCAAAGTAAAATTAATCTTTCTATTTGATTCAATAAATTTTATAGTATTAAATAAAGGTATCTGCTCTAACGAACAGACGACGTGTTCTATGGTGTAATCAATCACTAAGTGATTATTTGCGGCGGTCTACTAGAAAAATTTGTTTCCTAGACGAAGGAACCGCCTCTGATCGATTTTTCCTGCTTCTGGACGGAATATATATTACCGACAGCTGGCTCGCGATAAAGACAAGCTGATTTATCGTTTAACTGTTACACACCGCCGCTTCGAGGGCCGTCCTACGAATACTTGTTCGAGCTTGACCGACATACCGTTGATAGGCAGCTTTATTCGACGCTCTATCTTCCCCAGGGAATCTTCGACGTGTAGCCTTCCCCTTGCACCCTAATGGACTGGTTCTACGAGTTTCAAACCCCGACAATTTACGGAGTTTCGATAATTATCGCGCTTCTTTTACATCGTTATCTACTTTTTACGTAGATAGATGAAACAATAAGATTAACCCTCGTCCAGCCAATGCTGAAATTTTCTTTTTCCTTTTTCCGACCCATATTTCTCTTGAATTCTTAGTTTCTACGTAGAAGAACTATCGAGAGACGCGGAGAATCCCAATGACTCGTTTGTGGAGATATGAAAAAATTTAAATGCGAATAACTTTGGTAATAATTTTTTTGTAGCTGAAGAGATTCCGGAAATTTGAGGACCACGTTCGCCTTTTTGGAATCGTACGTTATATTTTAAATGAAGTTATAAACGGGATCATATGTTATGTAATTTTATAATTTTATAAAAAATGTACCTTTGTACAAACATTTTTCTCTGCTAGTTGCCACTATTCGAGATCTTACATCTTGATCTTCGATTTTTTCTTAGAATAATGAATTATTATTAACATAATTATATCATTAATTACGATAATTTAATATTGTGTACAATTGTCATATAATATAATAACGGATAATGAATTATTGTATTACGCCATAATATATATTCGTGCAATTTCCTCCGTTTACGTAATAGATATAAAAACAAGAATTTACATTACAACCCAAAATTATTGTATTGACACGTAGAAATTAAAAAACATGTTTAAAATCTAAATTATTCAAACGATGCCAATTGATCTTTGAAATCGTTCAATATCTCTGAAATCGTTATGTATGTAACACTCTACGTGCAGAAGCATTCTTAAAAATGCCGCGACAAGAATTACAGTTGAGCATCGACAGCTCGACCTTTCAATAAACAACGGCCAAATAAATCTCGAGGAAAATTGTTCGACACGCGACACGAAACTAACACTCGACACGGTCGTACCTGTTGCAACGATTCTCACGCGTTATTCCAGACGCGCTAACTACAGCGTTCCGCCTGTTGAACATTACACGGCTCGAAGCTGCGATCGACGCCTTGGCAATTGCACAACTGTCAAAGTTGCACTTTAACCCGCAACCGCAAGTGAAAAGCCGCAAATAATGGCCACGGACTCTCCCCTTTCATCAAATCACCGCAAACGAAGTAGCAACCATTATAACGCCCGTCGACTAAACTCCCCCCCCCCCCCGCATTTATTCGCAGTTATTCGCCGTTTCGTCGAAGCAAGGCGAAGGAAAAAAAATTCCCTTTCGATTGATCTCTTTACAGTGGATGACAGAATAATTACGAAAGCTCTGTCGAATCAAGAAGTATTATTTCAAAAATTTATTTTAAATGAAATAGTAATAATAATAATAATAATAATAATAATAATAATAATAATAATAATAATAATAATAATAATAATAATAATAGTGAAAGTAGTAGCGATGTTTCTTTAATAAATTTCGTTTTTTAAATGCCGAAAATTACTACATTCAAACCATTTTTCTATTCATGATAGTTTTCTTTTTCTTTTTTTTTAATATTTCAACTCCTAAATTTGAAAACTTTATCAACACATATATTAATTTCAACACGTGTCAAATATATTTTTTTCGAGACACGTATCATACATGAGTTTTATTGGCACTAGAATTATCGGCGATTAAACTACAAAAATTGTATCAGAGTTTACAATATAATAAAGAGTTTACAAATAAGAGTTTATGATAAAGAATAGAAACTTTCTCATGTATTTTAAAAAGAATCACTCAAATCTTTACAAACGCAATATTTTAAATCTGCAAAACTATTCTACAAAAATTATAAATTGGTCATTTTGACTATTTATATTTTAGTGTTAACATCGCTAATTTGATTCCTTCTTTTAATATACATTAGGTATAAGTTATATACTAGAATTATTGACGTTCTATTTATAAACTTTATAAAAAAATCATTTGAATCTCAAAAATACATCTAACAAAAATTACAAATTGGTTTTACAATAATGAAGTATAAGAGTAAGTGCACATACGCGTGATTTAAAGGTTATTTACTACTACGTTCATTGAAGATTTAATTATTCGCGTTTCTATCAAAGTAATTTTTCTGTTTCTACATTCTACAAATTTCATATTACATATTCTATATGGATTATTGCGAAATTCCACGTTCAAGTTGGTATCTAAAAATATATTTTGACCCGCGTCGTACTCACTGAACACACTGCAGGTAACAATTGAATTTCAAACAGACTAAACTACATAGAAAAATACACGTGTATAATCTCGAACTGCAATTTTAAACAGCAGATAAGTTAGATTGCAAAAATGTGATAAATCTTTCCTCTGGAACGTGAACACGCCTTCCGTCGGGAGGAATCGCTAAACAGACAGATGGGGAATAAATTTACAAGGTACATCGGTTGAATTTCCAACATCGCGTTAGACATCCGCGAAACGGAGCAAGAAATCGATCATGATGATCGAACGGGTCGTGATCGTTCGTACAGAATGGCTCTCGGTGTACGAATCGAGATAAATAAAACATTGAAAACCAGACAGGTAACTGTACGCGCAATCTGAAGTTCGATCTGGCGTACGGCCGGTCTTTATTTCCGCGATAAGTCATCCGCCATCGACGCGTTGTAGGACCGTCTCGCGAGCCGATTAACTCGGACGTTAGCGGCAGTTACTGTCGCCCCGAGGGATTACCCTCCTGTCGACAAAAGACACGTTCGACCGGCCGCTCGACAACACGTGAAATCGTGTTTGGCAGTGGGGACACCGTAGGACCGTAGGGAATCGAAGTTTCTCGCAGGCGAGAGTCACACGTACGGTATCTACGCTTGTGAGGGGAGCTGGAACACCTGGGAATTCAAAAAATTATGAAACTGTGCATGTTTCATGAAAACTACCGACGAAAAAGTATAATATTTTTAAACCAAAGGAATTAAAGTGCAAGCTACAAGAAAAAGTTAATAATACAATAAAGAATACGAGCGTCAATTAATACATTTTATTAAAAATCACTCGATCATCTAAAAGTATATTGTTATAAATATATAAAATTTCCGTAGGAAATTATAAATTAGTCATTTTGACCACTTAAGTTGTAGTGTTAAATTTATAGTGTATAACTTACTTTTTGTTCGTGTCATAATTCGGTAAATTTTTAATTTAGCTTTTGAAAAACGCTGCCTATTATGATTTTTTTAATGTGACTTTTTTTTTAAGTAACAAGAACTATGTAACTTTTTCGATCTTCCCCGATTAATTTCTTGTTTTAGTGACAAAATGAATTATTTATTTAAGGAAACGGTAGCGAAATAGTCAAAACTATTCTAAAAAAGCTAAACTAGAAATTTATTTATAATTCGATTCTATGGAATGAAATCATCTCTTGAAAGAAAGGCAAGATTTTCTTTAGGGAGAAACATCTCAGAAATACTTTGAAATATCTCGGAAAAAAGTTTAAATAAAAACTGGATGATTTTCTCACAAAAATGCTTTAAAAAGATTCAATTTTAGAAAAATATGAATTTTTCAACGAAATGTTTTAAGTTTTGCAACTTTTTACATTTCCGGATTCCCTGACTTGCCTTGTTAAGTGATTAGAGTATGTATCTTGTAGCTTCTGCCATTGAATAGTTCAAGAATACAATATCTTTTTGATTCTCAAATTTTTATATTTCTTGTACTATTGCACAATTTATCATCAAAATTGCTACTGTGCGTGTTATTTTCGCACATAATAAACTATTTATGAAAATAAATTTTGCTAATCACTTATTTTTATAAAGATATTATAAAAAACTAGGTGTGCCAATACTTTCTAATCTACTATATGTTCAGTAGAATATGTTACATAGAATGAACCAATAGATCCATACAAAATTAATTTACTTAATTTAGTTTTATACGTTATCCATATTTTTGTATATTATTGACTTAGATCCTTGTGCAAATTCATATTTTTGAAAATACTAATTGGTAGAAACATTATACTTTGTATTTCTTTTACAATATATCTTCTGCAATTTTGTATTTTAGAGTTATGTACTTTAAAATACATAAAAATCTGCAGTCTGTTTATGGTTAAAAATATGTAGCAAACTAAAATCGACAATTCAATGGTAGTTTTAGTTACAATTATAACAAGTAGTTCGTTGTAGTATATTTATTTATTATATTTTGATTCTGATATAAACTTATTAGTATATTCGTTTATTATAATTTATTAAATTGTTCAAGATAGCATATTAATACTGCATTTAGAGCTCGAAGAATATAAGAAATGAATTTCACACGAGAACAATCAGAGTAAATCAGGAATCAGAGCAGTAATTTTTAAAAATTTGACTGGTTTTTTTGTAAAGAATGAAGAATATCTTGCTTTGTATATTATATTGGGTTGGCAACTAAGTCATTGCCGATTTCAAATAAGAAGGAAAATTCAGAATTTTTGTTTCTTGACATAACCAAGGGTTTTTAATTTTTTTTCAATGCATGTATGCGATACATTGAGCTTCTCTGCAATGTCTCGTGTTGTGCTGTGACGATCTGAATCGATAATATGGCCTTGATATGGGTTTCATCCACTTCGACTGGGCGGCCAGATTGTTGTGCATTTTTCAGTGAAAAATCACCAGAACGAAATCTTTCAAACCAATTTCGACACTGCCTTTCTTTTAAGGCTTCATCTCCATATACGGCACATAACTTCTTTTGTGCTTGCGATGCGTTCTTGCCTTTTCGGAAGTAATACAATAAAATGTGTCGGAAGTGCACGTCCTGTTTTTCCATTTTTAAATTGGGATAAAAACAAAACTAAAGAACTAATCGATATAATTTTTTTACTAATTAAAAGTAGAAGTCCACACAGTAAGAAAAAAACATAGGTTAGATGCTCTGACCACGTTAACAAAACAAAAGAAAGTGTAGAGTGAATCTATCGACAAAAGCGGCAATGACTTAGTTGCCAACCCAATATATTTCTCTTTATAATTTTTAGTTTAATTTCTCTCCTAAACATCCTATTTAGTTTCGAAACGAACATTACTGTAAAGTGATACTTGTATAATAAAATTATTGGGACTTGTTATTGAGAAAAAATTTGAATGAAACAAGTAGCTTCTTAAGATCAAAGACAGTGAATTTGACTTTCAAAACAGGATAAATAATTGAGTTAGAAGGAAATATGAGTTTTCTAAAATGCTAATGTCTTAGAAAGTAGAGAAATCAAATTCCAGCTCATCGTGAATTATTGTCTAAAACACAAGGAACTCGTGCGTACAGTAAATACACGGATTCATAATGAAGATGTTTCACGTTGATCTACAATGTTCTAAATAATCCCATCAGTCGTACGAAAATCTATTCGTGAATAACGTTGTCTCCCTCTTTTCTCGGGACGTTAGCGTGAATTATCCGGAGAAATTCGCTCCGAGAGTCAAACACACGTTTCATTAAGACGTAAATCGTGGATGATATTGGGTAAGAGTATTCCAACAAGGTTCAGTGAGCTACGAGCCGGAGTCTCACAGTGGGGTACTGTCCGAACAACTTGATTTCTACTTCTTGCTTCTAGAACTTTGCACGCACGATTAATTACAAAGCCTGTCGATCGCAAATTACTTCAATAAATTGAACTAACTAATACTAAAGATCGTGGTAGTTTTGCAATGTTTTAGTAACATTGCAAGAGATATCGTAGGAATTAAAGAAGGGAGAGTAACTTAAAATTTTGCACGCGATGCGAGGCAAACGTCATTCTTGTGTAACAGGTAAGCGTGTACCAACTGAACAGGTTTACAATCTGGATACGTTTCTTCGAGCATTATGCACGCTAATCTTCTGTCATCTGCGAAGGGCCCTTAATGGAATGTCCGCTTATGTTTCAAGCGTTACGAACGAAATTCATCCTCCGTGAAATATCGTATGAAAGTGAAAGAAGCACTGACTGCCTCCGGAGTGAAGCGCCATTCTATATTAACTCCCAACTTTCTGAATTCTCATATTTGATAATTACTTACATTCAAGAGATTTCATTGTTGACTGTAAATTACATCCCTAATTGGACGATACGTATTTGCTACAAAATCGAAGAATTTGATAGGTAAATTATGTTGCGATAATTTGTTTCAAATGATGAGGGGAATATAAAGTGTTAGTATATTGGAAATTTTATTAAAAAATACATACAACTAAAAATTCTTAATTCTTTTCAAATATTAAAATTTTATTAAACATAGGAAATTTCAATTACTTACGTAATATTAATATTAATAATATTTCAATACTAATACATCAATACTTCAATAATATTTAAGTACTTATATTAAAAGATTGATAGAAATCTCTGTGCAAATATACACCTTTTAATCGAGAAAACAAAATTGTAATAAAATTAACTTGTTTGGATTTACGTAGATTATTCTATTAAATTATTCTATTTCCTATATTTAATAAAATTTTGATATTTCGTGCAAAAAGAAATAAAAAATTTTTAATTGTAAATATTTATTTCTTAATAAAATTGTCAATACTGCATCAATAGCTTTATAATATTTCGCTTATTGTACAAAACATCAAATTAAGTCAATTGTAATATTATAACTTTTAATTTCAAATTATTATAATATAATTTAATATAATTTGCAATATAATCAATAACATTTTTCTATTTCGTAGCAAACATCGAGTACAAAATGTAGTTAAGTAACAAACAATGAAGTGTCTTAAACGTAAATAATTAATTTGTGTGTAGATCGATTTTAATACTTATATATTAAAAGAGAAGATGGAATATAGATATTTATATGAGTTAAAAGACAAAATCTAAATCCCACTGAATGCAATGACAAAAAAAGGTATTCAAAATTCAATAAAATCCTACATTCTCCTCGCAAGAAGGAAATAACAATAATTCACAGAAAACGGCTAGAAAACAGACAGCGAAAGCTCACGAAACAATCACGACAAACGGCAAACCTCGTGGATACACACACGCGAGCGAACGCTGTGCGTATTTGCTCGTATCTCGAGCTTCCCTCTTCCCTCGATCCTTCAACATTCCAACGCAACGTTCCGTACGACTAGTCGCACTTTGTCAACGCGGCACGGACCATTATCATTTTTGCCGCGATAGCATCGTGCAAGCGTTCCCTTAAACGGCTGCAACCAGCTCTTACCCGTCGCATCGACGCAGTTACTGTTTCGCACGTTTTCCACTGCGACGGTGGTACCGCCGCCGAGTATCCTTCCTCTCTCTTTCTTCGTTGCGTCTCACGCTGCGATCTCATCAACCGCATAATAGCCCAAGAGACGAACGCGACGTGCTCATATTTGACTTCTGAAGCCAGCCGAGAGAGAGAGAGAGAGAGAGAGAGAGAATCCGGCCGAGAGCGAGCAATTCTACCCGTTCCCGCGTATTATGAAATCTTCAAGTGCCATTTCGAGCGCGCCGGAAACGCCGCGGCAGCCATCGCGTTGAAGGAAAACAAGAACGGGAAATGAGAACCTAGTGAACTTCAAAGCGAGTCAGTGCCATGACCTGCTTCCTTCGTTACGCTCCTGAATGCGAAATGTATCGTTTAATTATTGCCACGAAATTATCAAACAATGTCTCGATGCGACAATTTATTTTGTTTAACCTCTTGCGCTGGAATGACGTGCCACGCACGTCGAGAATTTTTTGTCCCCAAAATTGCAATATTTTCTCAGTTTTAAGTATATTTAAGTATAACTCAGAAAAAACAAATAATAAAATCATTACTTCTCAATAATTTCTATCCAATGATATCATACCGACGAGTTCAAAAAGGAAGCGACGAATTATTGTATACGGTTTGGTCACTCGTTGTGGTTCGCAATCAGTTGCCAGCGCAAGTGGTTAATAATATCGCGTGGTAACACAACTCAGATAACGTAATATTCGAATTATCATTACAAAGACAGTCATTGACCGATTACAAAAATCTTATTTATCGATCTTCATAATCTGCTCGAATTGGAGCGGAATTGTGGCGCTCTTCTTCTGATTCATATAACGCTGTGCTAAATACTTCTTAGTGTGAATTTTGTCTCGATTAACGTTATGAATAAATGCGTATTGATAACGTATTACTTTAATTAATAAAATGCTTGATTCTTTAATTGATAAAATGATATCTAATTTTATTCACAATTCGTATTCTTCTGAAGAACGTATTTTTATGGTTTCATTCATTCAATGGATGAAACGAATCTTTGCTGATACGAAAACTGTTTGTGTCAAATGTTTAACTTTTATGTGTGTTTAATTGTTACGTGTAGTGTTGTACCTATAAATATATTTATATAACTGTAGTAATTATTATCAATTATCAAAATTGTAAAATATATTAGTATAATTTTTCGACAGTCAATATGTACGTAAGGCAACTTATTTCACTTTGACCTCGATCGAGGTCGATGCAGAAGTTTATTTCCAATGGAAATCGTGTAAACATCGCCGTTGCTACAAACTGAACAATAACAAAATTTCTGGATATTCTAAAGGTTTAAATATTACGGTAGTCCCCACTTAAGCATTCGTCGCTATCCCCACCAATTCTTGGAATTAGAATTACTTCGATAACAGAATGAATTCGCCGAATGTGACTGACTCTAAATCCAAATGAAAGATTGATGTGTATAAACATCGTCGAATTCTCTGACGATACTACTCCTTAATCATCTCCTTCACCATTACGTTTAAGACCAACATCTTTAATATCTTTTTACTTAACATTTAATATTCTCTCGATTCATGATAAAAAAAAATATATAGTGCAATTTAAAAAAAAAAGATGAATTTGGACATTTCGAAACCCTTCAACACATACAAAAAATTGATTTACTATTACAACTTTTGTGTCAAACAATTTTTCATTAGACGCATGATTTAAAAATTATTTTAGGTGTGTTCAAGTTACGCGAATCACCCTGTATATAATTATTTTGATATATTCAATAACTATAATTTTACTATGTGATATTGTATCTCTATTTTCTCACTTTTGGAGGATGTTAGAATTCCTACACGATATTGAGAAACGAAACGAAGCATGTACTCAAGAGAAAAGAGATATTAATACGTCTTCCATTTCGTAAGAAACTTGTTTGAAAATTAACGACTCGTTGAACTTTCGCGAATTAATTTCGCTGATCAATCGAACGAAGGGGGGTAAAAGATGGGAGAGAAAACAATTTGCAGCTGATGATTCTTTGACATTTTGTGACGCGAATGAATTAACAACAAGTAAATATTTTTTTCAAACAAAATAACTAAGATATTAAATTATTCTGGGAAAGAAAAAACTTTAAGAATCACTGACAAAATTACTAGACAAAATCGTTTAGATTCCTCCATGATTAATTGTAATCATTGGATTATACATATTTACGCAGCTACGAAAGATTTAAAAATATACAAAATGATGTATAAAAATATATAAAATACTTGAAACATAAATGATAAACATTTGAATCAATATTCGAAAATTCGAATATGCTTTGATACTCTAAAATTTTTGAATCTTACATTTTAGTAAAATCTGACGACAAATTTTATTAATATTGAATACATGCACACTTTATAAGAATGAAGTGTACACAACAATAAATATTCACAAATGAGAAGATATATGTAGTAATATTAATTATTGATACGTATGCGTGTATTTTGATAATTATCTCAATACGTTAACATATCCAACTTTTGCGTTTAATTTGCAATTCTTTTTAACCAATTTACATGAACAAATTCTATTTTTTACCATTGAAGCTACGAAAGAAAATTCCAAAGATTTGCTTAATATTTATTTTACAAATCGACGTATTTCATGATAAATTTTTATCCGATTCTCAGTAGATTCATATAAAATATATTATTAAATTTCACTCGAATTCTTCAATTTTATTAACAACAAAATAAACGTTGAAAATTTTAAGCAATCCTAATTCAACAATATAAATACGTATAAACATTTATAGTTTTGAAACATAATACTAACAATTCCAAAAAAAAAATAATCGCAACGTTAGACAAAACGAAACAAATATAAGATGACGATATGAGAATTTGTGCGATTTGAATAGATCTTACATGCAATTGG
Source organism: Melipona bicolor (assembly GCA_030673865.1). Classification (NCBI taxonomy): domain Eukaryota; kingdom Metazoa; phylum Arthropoda; class Insecta; order Hymenoptera; family Apidae; genus Melipona; species Melipona bicolor. The sequence continues at coordinate 2,005,740 of JAHYIQ010000029.1, forward strand.
ACATGGTAATTTAATCTCTTTGTGGTCAATAAAAAAATCCGTAAATTCATTTTGTTTATTTTTTCATTCTGGATACCAATTTTCTACTATGTTCTGTCAATTTGATACGGACAAATGAAATTAGAAAAATATAGAATTAATTAATAACAGTAATAATAGAATTAATACGCGCTGAGACTCATTTCTTTTGCATCTAACGGTGCAATTTCTTTTCCTGTAATTTCTCATTTCATCACTCTGATCGAAGAGTTCGTCTCTTCGCGCGATATCCTTTTCGTTGGCTCGCCGATTACGCGAAGCTTTCTACGTTTCTGCTGTTCAATAATCGTTTCATTATACGAAATGGTTTCGTTGACGAAAAAAAAAGCCGTGGGAGACGTTGAATCTCAAATTCTTTTTTCTTTTCTCTCGACCTGTCGAACGTGTTCGAACAAAACGAAACGGTAAACGCGCAACGTTATGTAATTAAGCGTCGTGCACGTCGAACTGTGGAAAACGTGATTACCCCTCGACGCTTCGTTTTAAAGAAAGGAAGGAAAAAAGATGGTCGGTTTAACGGATCCTTTTTTCCGATGCAAGCGCGGTAAGCGCATTATGCCGGCAGATGATGCAAAAAGAAAGCGTCCGTGAAGAAACGATTGAGAATTATTAAAGTGACGTTAAGTTCGTGTTAAACTGAAGCCCAAGTTAATTGGACCAATCGTCGGGAACTGTTATTAACTCCTGTGCAACCTTTGTCAGAAGGATTATTTCAACTGAATTGTTATTTCAATGCTGAATTTCACAATCTCATGTATACACAAATGAAATAGACACGCGATCATTTGAAACTAAAAAATTATCATTAATCGTTATTAAATTGTCATTAATTGTTAATCGTTAAAATAATTTAAATCTGTTAAAGTTATTGTCAACGTCGAGCATTGCCGTCGAAAGGATTAGCTACGAAGAAACCTAAATATTTAATTCCGTTAGCCTGCGACTGGTGGAACAAGACCTCTCGAGCCTCATTAATTTTTACGACACTTGCATGATCATTTGAGAAATCATTACCTAACCACCGTATCGTGCGTAACTCGACCGCTTTTAAGAATAAAATAACGAGTAAAACTCGCAGTATCACGCGTTTTTTATTTCTTCATTAATTTCAGTCAATTTCTAGCTTTTTTCCAATTTTATTTCTTTAATAAGAAGTTTGTTTTACCATTAGTCACGTAGTTCTTCTTACTTTAAAAAAAAAAATCATTAAAAAAATTATAACAGACAGAAATAGTTAAAATTGGGAAAAACTGACAAATTTACTTTAATTTCCATCTACGGTATAATATTTCCAAATTATCTCATCAAGCATTTACGGGAATAACGTTATCTTTAATAATTTCTACATTTTCTATAAAACATCAAAGCTTGTTAACCGACGGAGAAAAGAACCCCGATCTTCAAAGTGAATATACCTATCTATCTATCTACTCGACTACGACGAGCAAGTAGCCAACGATTTCACGATCACCTGTGCAGTTTCTACCATAAAATAAGACTGCCAATGTAAAGGAAAAGCAACAGGCTCTCGATCGGGATGCACCGTGTGTATCGGCCGAGTAAAAACCAGCATGCCAATCGACCAGCTCGCGACTACTTTTTCCGTTTATCAACCGGTACCGATGCTGGATCTTGAAATTCATAACGAGAATACCGACACATTTTGCGCCAGCGGATAATCACGCGCGTGCATTTACGTTGAAAACCCAACGAAACTTTCACTATTCAGGTAAAATACCATCCACGACGACCACGATAAGAAGATTCCTCCGCGGTAAGAATCAAATACAGGGTGGTCACTTAAAAGAAGGCTGAATGATATAAAACAAAAATAACTTTTACAAACACATGTTTTTTTAATTTTTTATTATTTTATTTGGAAATATAATTAATGAATCTTTTTCTATAACCTACAAAAAAAGAAAATAAAAAAGATTAAAAATGAACAAGTCATGACTTCTTTAAACCCTTCAGTGGATACTCAGAACTACAGCAAGATTCCCTATAATGCGAGAAATAGGTTACAGATAATTTTGCATTACACGAGTCAAGTAATTCTTTTCAAATTTTTTATTTACTCGAATAGGAACGATTTTCACTCTTGTTTGTAAACACATTGAATTTAAATAATGAGGTCGTTAATTCGCAAATAAACAAAAATATATATATTTACTCAACGAAACAAATTTGGGCACTCGGAATGTTATCACTTTATATATTACAAATTAAGATCTCATTGTTTAAATTCAATGTGTTTATAAACAAGTTTCTGTTTGAATAAATAAGATCATTTGGTAAGTTGCGCGTTTCCCAGAATTGAGAAACGTGACATTAAGTTAAATAAATGATAATCAAATGATAGTTAAATAATGGATCGATTGCTTGTTATTGAAATAAATTCCTTTTTGAAATAACACAATTAATTTTGTATAGAAATAACATTCTCACGACGTCCTTGTCAAGAATTAACGCAAGACTATGTTTTCTAAGTTAGAAGAAACCCTACATTTTTATGTCTTGCGAGTCTCAAATGAGTCTCTCTCATAATCAGTAACTCTATCATCACGTTATACGGGAACAGTGCCGCAATTTTTAGTTCATTATTTAGTTCGCTAGAATTACCACGCTGTACGAGATCCCACTGTACATTTATTCTTTCCTCGAAAGTTACACTTTGCATATCCTTCGATTCTAATGAATAAAGTTCGTTAAAGGAACTACTTAGGTAATTACGTAACGGTAGTATTTAATTTCTCCTCGAGGAAGTTTTTAGGGGTGTTTCTATCGTTAAGCTCGTGAGAGGCTCTTTGCACGTACGCAAAATACGAGGAAGTTGTATGAATAAGTGAAACAAGGTAATTGGAAACGGAATACTGATTATTATTTTTAATGAACAATATCAACTGACTTGTTCCAAGATCGCGAGAAAAGTATTTTCTGTTTTATGAAAAATAACAAAATGTACGCACATACGAAATTCTAAGGTTTGAAATCTGCATCAATATTTTATTCACTTTTGCAGTGTGTATTTAATTTCACGATAAATATATCCGAGATCATGATTATAGTTTTCTTTCAACCTCTTGCGCTGGAATGACGTATCACGCACGCTCGAAAATTTTTTGTCCCAAAATTGCAATATTTTCTCAGTTTTAAGTATATTTAAATATAACCCAGGCAAAACAAATAATAAATAAATTTTAAATGATAAATTTATTATTTTTCAATAATATCATACCGACGAGTTTAAAAAGAAAGCGACGAATTATTGTATATGGTTTGGTCACTCGTTATAGTCCGCAATCAGTTGCCAATGCAAGTGATTAAGAGACACAGATGTGTTTCCGCGCGATCTAAAAATCACGAACATTTTTATTAAAGTCTAAAACAACATTCATAAATATATAAAATAAAAAAAAAGAACAAATAAAAAATATGTAATACAAATTTCGAACAAGCTATTCTCGTTCCGCTAAAACCTAATAAATCCTGTTTTGAGAAGAAGCAGAACGATACAGAACGTAAAATTGAATCCTTCTATTTATTACATGAATCACGTTTTATAATTATTACGGTCATTCGAAACATAAACTCGGAATTTAGTGCTTAACGACCGGCTGAAAGATGTAAAGGCCAGTTGTTAATTAACGTCGGTCTTCGCTGTATTTTTCCTCCTCCTTTCTTCTCGCTTCTTTCTTCCTTTCGTTTTTTTCTTTTTTTCGTTTGGCGAGAAAGAGCGCAGGATGTCCACCTTTCTCGACTGTCAGGCCGAGTTGATTCCCTTAGCGGATGCACGTTCGTACGTACGCAGACTCTCGACTTGAGATATCCCCTCGACAGAGCCGAAACGTAACGAGTTCCAGCCTCTCTCCACACTATCTTCCTCCGGTCAAACACGCACGAATAAATTTTGCGAACAACGTCGCACTTTTCTACCGTCGCCCGCTGACAAATAACAAGCAACCAGACCGAGCAACCGTCATGCCAAAAATCGCCAATAACACGTTATTTATCACGTACACATTAAAGACATCGTTAACAAGGAACGAAACGCGTGACACTTCGTTTCAGTTTCGATTTACGCAGCAGTGTAGTGAGACCATTTATTGATAAGGACACACCATGAGAACGAAAATTTACTTCATTGTAAAACTTTCTAAAAATATCTTTTTAATATTTTAAAATCTTGACAGTTTAATTATAATTTTATTTTCTGACTCTTATGGGAATTTTTATCTTTTATTTTTCCTGTTTAATTAGTTTTTTTATAACAGAAAATTATCAGGCATTTGATCCAATAATACTACATTTAATTATTTACTTATATGTGATTATAATTATAGTGTTATTGTATATAATGTTGATATAATATAATAATATACCATATTATATTATATATTATTATATATATGAATAATGATTATCATATCTTATTAAATAGTGGATTTTTATACATTCACGTAAAATTTAGAAATATGAATTACGAGTAATATAAAAAATATAAATAAAAATATTGTAGTGGCCTAGGATTCCTCGACTACGAGATTCGAACAGCCCTCTTCTACCGGTATTATAAACAAAAAAAGAAGTGGTTTCTTCTCGAAGAAAGAAAAGATGATTCAAACATCTTGCAGAGAAGGAGAATTCTTCTCTAAGTAGAGAAAAGGGAATAATACTTCTCTGTAGTGAAAGAGGAGTATCTGGACAATTACATAAAAAGCTTTCCGCAGCCATTAATTGACACCTCTTCCCCCCTTCTTTCCAATTGTTGAGGCAGGCAGAGAGCTGTGCGGCACATAGAATGTCACCAAATTTATCGGGTTTAAAGTCGAGGATGCTTGATGGAAGGACGGATGGAAAGAAAGTGAAGCCAGTTGGGAAGGAGAGAGAAGAAAGGCGATTTAATAATGCGTTTCGTCTCGGAGTCACTTCCCTAAGACTCATCCCATCAGTGGGGAAGTGTGTGTGTGGGGGGGGGGGCTGATGGCAGCGACCTCCTTACCCCAGAACGCTTGTTGTTATAACTATCCCCGCTAAGGCTGGCCCCGACAACACACTCTTCCTAGCGGGGTTCAGCACGCTGCTTGCTTCTTAACGTCAGAGATCGGTAGGACCTCGACGCTAGGCGCGCAGTCACTTGCAACTTGTGCTAGTCAAGTGTTCGAATCTCGTAGTCGAGGAATCCTAGGCCGCTACAAATATAAATTAAATTGTGAAATTTAAAAACATAAATATGCACAAAATACATACAATACACAAAAATGTGTACAACTATTAACTAGGATACACTTGACAATCAATGCTTTTCCCATATTTTGAAAGTCACGTGATTCCCTTACCATTTTCGTGTCATTCAGCGAATTTTTCTACTTAACAAACGTATGTCCTATATATAATTATTGCAACATAATATGTCTGAGATGTACAAACATCGATAAATAAATATTTTTATGAAATTATTGCACATTGATATTTGAGATTTTTAAAAATATCTCGAATAACATTTTAATTGTGCTGCGATAAAAAATTCAATTTTGCGAAATTTGTAGTCAATGAATATACGTCACTTGTCATATTCAATGCACTGCAAAATTATAATAAAACCACGTCGAAAATTTGCGTAACATAAGTTTGCGTATGTAATACAAGTAAATAAAAAAATTAAATTTGGTGGTCAATTGACTTAAATCTGCATAGAAAATAATTTAACAAATAGTTGAAAATTTAGTTAGTTAAAGATTGTTTTTAAGAATGTTTCGTGAAGTCTAAATCATTTACATTCTATTTGAAGTCAATTGTATTATACAGAATTTTAATATTATATATTATATTATATATGTTACCGTGAATGACCGAAATCTGGAGAATGTCGACTTTCACCGGTGAATGTCAACAGATACCAAATACGTCGGTGAAAGATCGAATATGTTTTTATTTTTCTCAAGAAAAGTATTCTAAAATACTTTCTGAAGTGGTTTCTGCTAAAATTAAATGCAACACACCTTTGGATTACAGACGATTAAAACGTTTTGATGTTTTAAAAACTAATGATGAAGAGAAGTTAATTGTACCATTAAAACCAGGGGAAACGAACATACAGTATTATAGAAATAAGGGTATTTAGCAAATATTTCGGACATACACCAAGCGACTATGTGAATGTTGACATTCACCGGTGAAAGTCGACATTCTCCAGATTTCGGTGTTTCACCGTAACATATATATTATACATTATTATATAGAATACATTATACTACTCTTTATTGTAATACGTTTATTAGATAAAAGAGCGGGAAATTTGAAATACAACTCTTCAATACGAATAGCTAAACGTTTATTAGATAAAAGAGCGGGAAATTTAAGATCAAAGAAATCAGCCTCGACGATACTTAACAGCAGAACACTGCAGAAATCTATTCTCGCGGTAACAACTTATCGACGTAAGAACAATTTCTTCTCGTTTCGCGTAAGAGTAACGAGGAAAGAACGCTCGAGGCCAACGCCGTGAACAAGAGAAGAGAAGAGGAATTTTCGCACGGTGCCTCCACGCGACTTGTCAAAGAAATTAATGAAAAGAACGCGGCAACAATACGAAGATATAGAGGCGCAATTAACTTGCTATTCCGCGTCCGATCTTCAATTACGAATCGCGCATAGTGTCCCGTTTTTACGCGAGTTCCCCTTGGCCGCGGTTTTATCCGACGTTTGCATCGGGTCGATGCACAATAGGCGCACGAACGGTGCACGAAGATCGTTGCAACGATGCTCCACATAAAGAGCGATCGATCTCTCCAGCCAGTTCTTAGGTAACTATACGCGGGATGCGCCATACACAAAGTATCCTCGTGTATCTCGAGGCTCGAGATAGCTGTAATTTTCAACGACGATTCAACGCGTTTGTAAAGCAACATTTTTCCTTTCTCTCTCTCTATCTCTCTCTTTTCGTCGAGAATACACGTGAGCTGCGCTTGATGTAGCGTGAAATTGTTTAAAGCGCTCGCATCTACTGACAAGGATCTCGCGAAACTGATTTTTATCTACGCCGTGCGATTCTTTCAACGAGACGCGTCCTGCGATTTCAACTTGTACATTTCACGTCCTCACGCACGATATCTTGGACAAGTCGCTCTCCGCGAAGTTTGAACAAGTTGTCTTGTCTTTGCGTTGCTGCATTTGACGACGATGTTTCACGATTATGTAAAAGATTATGCGTAGTCTGTTACTAGAAATTTCGAAATGTAAAAATGCATATGGTGCATTTAATGCGTGGAAGTATATAAAATATCGAAATTACGATATTCATTAGGATATCTGAAGAACAATTTTTAATTAGACAATTTTTAATTAAGTTTTGTTTCTTTGAAACAAGTGAGGTACATGAAGACTTAAATTCGCATAAACATTCGACTAGTTATTACCACATAGTGCAGATTTTTTTGAATATTCAAATTTTTAAATTCAAACATCAAACTAAAAATTAGATAAATAAACTAAAAATTTCTAATAAATAGATCAATTTAATGGTATAAAAATGCACACGTGCAAAAGTTTACGAAGATTATCAAATATTTGCAATTACTGTAGAAAAATAATTTTTAGATTCTATTTTACTGTCGACTAATTCTAAAATGATCACTTTACTATTTAGGTTTTAGAATCAAGTAATTACGAATAAACATGTTAAAGATATTGAACGTTATTATTCGTTCTTTACAAAAGTTATGCATTTAATGTATTTAATAATATTCGTTTAATTTGCATTTAATTATTCCCGTCTCAGCTATTTTATTATTAAATATATACTTTTAACAACTGCGTAATATTAAAATGAGAAAACGAATATAAATAGATTTGTCATGTATTTTTTCTCTGGCCTACATGTGGAATATACAAAGTGTCTATTCATAATGTTCATATAATATTATGTAAGTATATTATACATATTACCATTATAGTAATATATATATATAATGTGGTAATAATACAAAATTAAAATCTAATATTAAAAATATATTAATAATATAACATAATATTACTATATTATTAAATTAATAACAAATATTTTTAAATATTATAAATATTTTAATATTTACAAACATTATATTATATATTTAAGTATTATATTAAATTATATCATTATATCATGTCATTTAATATTAATATTAATAATTGTATAATATTACTTTACATATTGTTTTTCTGTTACAACTCTTTAACAACAATGCCTCCAATGGCATATATTTATACAATATCTTTTTTCTTCTTTTGACCTTCGAATATAATTAGAATATATTTCCAGCAACTTTCAACCGAAAAACAATTAAGATACCCTGTATATTTAATAAATGCAACAAACCTATACCAAATGGATTCTACTTCTTCAATCTGTAAATGCTGTTTACAAAAGCATGAACGTTCTAACTATTACGAAAAAGCTAAATTTCTTCAATTATGCCTATAAAAATACAAATTTGCATAAATATACGCAATCTAATTATTACAAAAAAAAAAAAAAAAAAAAATAAAAAATATTTCTTTGTACATACAGAAATGCACAAAGATTTTTAGAGCACGTTGAAATGGAAGTCGATGTCCGAGCGACCTAATTCGCGATGCCTTTATACTTACTTTCTCCTAATTAAAACATTCATATGCCCGACATTGTTCAATCGACGAAAATCGAAAGCGTGACGACAGTTCCACAACGGATGTGTAGCAACTTCATCAGCCATAAAAACGACGTTATATTCTTGTTTTTCTAGAATCCTTTATAGAGAAACAGAACACATAAAACCGCAATATTTTTTATTTTCGTCAGGTGAAAAAAACTATGAATTTGCATTATCTGTCGGTTTTATGTCGCCATTAAAAGTCGTAAGTGCGAAGAACACATAATGTCCCATTCGTTATTCGGCTATAAAGTTAATTTTCGAATGAAGATATTCCAAGTTTGTCACGTCTAGGAAAAATATATACCCACGAGTTTCAAATTAATTGTAGACGAAGACGCTTCTGAGAATCAGTACAATACTTAATACTTAATACATATTTATTCCTAAATATCAAAATAAATGAACAATCTAGATACGTGTAATTTAACATTCAGAACGATCGTTCTATTACTCAAAAATTCCATTAACCAAATATTATTGTCTCGCTACTATCACGGAAGGCTCTATTAATACTAATTAATAATTAACAAGTTTTCTGTCTCAATTTCATAAAATTCTAATAACAATTAAATACTTCAATTGTTTCAACTTTAGCTCTCAGAAAAAAACTGCACGACTTGTACCCCAGTACGATTCATCCAACTGAAAGGCCCAGAAGCAACCGTTCTGACTAGGAAATGAAGACGACTTTTTTCCCATAAAATTTTATTGATATGCAAACATTTGAATCGATACAAAACAAATTACAGGCGCGATCGCTCAGTGCCGGACAACGCCACTCCCACTCGAAGTCTACCCTACGCCCCCTCACGAATCACGGGACCCAAATCAACCAATCGCTAATTTTCGTTGCATTAGCGTTGCATCTGAGGCCCGATTTTCTGGGTTACCCCCGCTAAAATCACTTTCAGTGATAAAAGAAAAAAACACCAAACGTCTAAAAACCAAATCCAGCTACACGGTTGCCAATTGGTTGCAACATCCTCTACAAATTCGCTCAACAAGCACGACTCGCGTTTCTCTGCCCAACGTTGCGCGATTCACTTCTAATCACCAGATATCGAAACGATCGTCCGATTCCATTTTCGACTCGTTTGTTACATGACAGCTGCTCGAGAGTCCTAGAAGTCGACTGTCCTTATCAATTTCTCTTCAACGTCGTAATATAGAACGTCCGCGATACCATGGCCCGCGAGAACGTTACACGAAACGACGCGAAGCTATCGCCATTGGTTCGCGATACAGTGCACGGCCGCTTTTACGGAGTGGGAGAGGCACACCAGTCAAACTGGTATCATTGTTCCTGGTGTGTAACGACGCATAGGGCTGCACCCGATGCAACGAAGCAGACAGTTCGAGGTTGTATCATTGAGAACGCACCGTGTGTTTCGCGTCGAACAGTTCTTTTGCATTTCATTTTCCTTCACTTGATTCTATTTTATTTTGTTTATGTCATTCTGTTATCTCGTTTGCGTTATTCCGAGAACGTACCGTGCTCGCGTCGAACAGTTCTCTCGTACTTTATTTTTCTTCAGTTTGTTTTGTTTTATTTAATTATATTATTTGTGTTATCTTCTCTCGTACTTTTATAACGAAAAGTTATAAACGAAAACCTTATAATCGAAATATCGACAGAAAGTAAACAAAAAATGAAAATGAATCTTAAAATAATTCCAACTCTCGAATAGTAATACAAGATCATGAATGACTGGATTAATTTAAATTCGATTACTGAAATTTGCGGTGTATAGTTCTATTTTGTATTTTAATTGTCCATGATAAAAATAAATTAAATTAAATAAAAAATTGTTAGTGAATAAGTACACCGTTTATTTGAATTAAATTTTAGTCGAATAAACGAACTCTTTCTGGTTGAATTTATTTATTTGAATCTCAGCTCATTATGTGAACGAAAAATCATTAATAGAGGGGAGAATCAAACTGGTTATATAAACTTCAATTGTATTAACTATTTGTCCTATAAGTTTACATAAATAAAGTTCTATTGTAAATAAATCCCAAAGTTAAAAAATTTCAATGACTCAATGTTAAGATCAATTATCAAACTATTTTCTTCCATTCTATCCTCTTTGAAAACAAAAGTATCTATCATTTTTCCATTTTTAAATATATAATTATTGAATTATTGAATTAGTATTCAATATATAATTATTTTTTTATCCTGCAAATTCAGATATACTTACGTAGGCTGTTACAAAAGAATAAATAAATACTTTTAAATTAAAAATGGTACAAAGAAAATGATAAATGGGATAGCTATAATGACAGACAGGATTTTAACTAAGGACATCAATGTCCACGTCTCTTTTCATCAATTATTACTGATACGTCTTATAGACAGAGTAATTAATTAAGGTACTCCGTATTTTTCGCTATTCATTTCGAGGTCGCTTTCTCATGTAAAAAAGGAGAAAAGAACGAAATTTCAATGGACACGCTCGCATGAAATTAATTAATTCGACCACGACGGCTGTCAGAAGAAATAATTTTTGAAAACAAGAAACTGTCGTACACAAGCGTCGTGTACCATGTTTTATGAAATACAATGTTATCCGGGAGAGGAATTCTTTTTTAACGATTTAAAACTACACGAAAACTGTCTGACAAACGTAGCAAATAAACGATTAATCTGTCCCTTGACGCACGTATGTATAATTAATTACTATACGTTTGAAATTTCTTTCGAGCTTGAATTTGATATCAGAGTAGGTTGTTACAGTTCGGTGGTAAAGCAAAAGGGAAACCGTATCTCGACAAGTATCCTCGTCAAGCGTAGCAACCGGTATTAAATAACGATATAATCTTAATCAGAGACTTCAGAAGCTTCGAGGCAAGATGAATCTCAGTTTAAGTGCTCCCGCGTTCCTTCTTAAGCGTTCGTACCGTTTGGGCCTCACCGGGCTGACTAATTTCATCTCGTTCCCCGGCAACAGAATGGCACCTGGAAAATGGTAAACGACGTCCTTTTCTCCGAGAAAGTGCCAGCGCGAAGAATTTACAAAGCCAGCGATAACGAGGCCGTAAACCAGTCCGATAACGCGTTTAAATTCACCACAAATAAATGACCTCTCACGAAAATGTATTCGCTCAGCTGCTGCAACGCATCTGTGCAAGTAAATTTCGATAAATACGTACTCGTGATGTTCGTTTAATGACAAGATATGCCGACTGACCTTTGCACGTTGAAAACATGTACATCGTTGTTTATATTTTTCGAAATCAACTCAAATATAGACGTTATACGATTGTAATTACTATTAGATTCGTTATTATTACTAACTGGTCGAATCAATTTCTTTTTTTTTTTTTTTTTAGAAGAAAAACTTAATTATGTATACTCTATCTGAACAATTAATCAAAAGGTCGATTTTTAATTAATTAAAGTTGATATTTTTAGTACATTTTGAAACTTATGAGTAGACTTTGTGGATCTTGATACACTTTTTTGGGAAATTTAAGATTTTATATATTTACAATGGGTAATTATTTAGATAAAGAGCAATCTCTTGTTTTAAACGTGTTTTAAACACTATTCGTCAACTATTTTAAAGCGTTGAACACTCAGATAAATGATTTTGACAATATATAGGTACACTCGAGATCAAGATCAAGATCACGGTGATGACATTTTAGAGTCCTTTATCTCAATAATAATTCTTACAATAATTTGGAAGTGATACTGAATGAAAGCTTCACTTAACGAGTGACGTAATTCAAAAATTAGAAAAAATGAGTTCATTATGAAAATAGTAAGTACTAATTATACTTATTGTTGTTAGTACATTTACCAATTGCATATATTTTGTTTTATGTTAATAAAAATAATAATTTACATTATAATAACTTTTACATAAATAAATTATTACCATTATTACCAGTTTATCATTGTAAATGTAATTCATAATTATTAGACAGAAAATGCATTTTTATGCATTTTATGGAAAATTTGAAGAGCTGCAGAGATGCACAACATGTAAAAATATATGAAATATCCAAAAAAAGAATAAGAATTACAATTCTATGTTAAGTTATATATCATGTCTTATTATGTTTACGTTATGTTTCCTTATCGTCTTTGTATGTTTAGGAATATGTAAAAATGCATAATTATTATTCTTTCACTTAATTCGTCACAAATTATCACGCGATAGTTCATACTTTTCATAACATTGAGAAAAAAACAATCACTTGCGCTGGCAACTGATTACGGACCATAACGAGTGACCAAACCATATACAATAATTCGTCGCTTTCTTTTATCACTGAAAATGATTTTAGCGGGAGTAACTCAGAAAATCGGACCTCTTCAGGTGCAACGCTAATGCAACGAAAATTAGCGATTGGTTGATTTGGGTCACGTGATTCGTGAGGGGGCGTGGAGTAGAGTGGGAGTGGCGTCCTCGAGTAGGAGTGGCGTTGTCTGGTACTGAGCGATCGCGCCTGTAATTTGTTTTCTATCGATTCAAATGTTTGCATATCAATAAAATTTTATGGCAAAAAAGTCGTCTTCATTTCCTAGTCAGAACAGTTGCTTCTGGGCCTTTTAGTGAGACGAATCGTACTGGGGTACAAGTCGTGCAGTTTTTTGAACTCGTCGGTATATCACTGGATAGATTGAGAAGTAATAAATTTATTATTTATTTTGCCTGGGTTATACTTAAATATACTTAAAACTGAGAAAATATTGCAATTTTGGGACAAAAAATTTTCGACGTGCATGGCACATTATTCCAGCGCAAGAGGTTAATTCACTCGTGAACCAAGTAGCTCAAACGTAAATGGAAATTCCATCAAATCCGTGTTCAACATTTAAATCTTCGAGCTCGATCGCGCTCATCACGAGCAAATCTAATGTCGGAGTTCGACCACCAGAGGACTTCGTGATGCTCGCGACCGCAAAGACCGCGAGGGCACGCGGGAGGACGCGCGAATGAAAAAGTGAAAGCGGATGAGAGCCAAGATTTTCACTTGCCCCTGCCATTGCTTGGCATACTACCGTGTAGAGTAATTCAAATCTCGTAAACGAACATCGAAGAGGAAAAAAGAAAACTCCAGACACGTACAAGAAGATGCAACGCGGAATCGTAAGTCACGGGAGCTCGTGATTAGTTAATAACAACGTATTCGTTATAAATGATCGGCAACGCGGCTGGTAATTAGATCTTAGGGCCGGATGATTGATACAGCACGCAGAGATTTACAAGTACAAATACGCGAATCAACGGGCCAGGAAACACCGGTTCCACGAGAGGATGACGCTGCAATGGCGGCTACCGGTCTATCATCGTGCTCCCCGGATTATTTGTCTCATCTTTGCCTACGTATAATTACGGAGAAAGTACGAGACTGTTGGTTCATCCGTGGAGCATATTCCGCACATCTTATCGCGCGATTTCCACGACCTGCTAGGATGGATGAACGCGCGACACCGTATCTGCATGCTTAACGCGGTAAAATATGTAATACTTTTCCGTTTCGAACGAACTCGTAGGAATCCATTAGCCAGCGTGTCGACGAGTCGCGAAGACGAATCGCACGAATAACGTCGTAACTGAATCGAGTCTCTTCTGACCTCTTTGAATTGGTAATCGAGATGCAAGCGATTAAAATTAGAGAAAGATATTAGAAACGGAATAAAAAGGTATTGGCGCATCTGGTTACTTTGCAACGAAAACAAACGGTAAACATTAAATCTGTTTCCATAAATAGAACGTACGAAAGTAACGTGCACAGTAGCAAGTTCCAATGATGATAATATAATAACGATTATATTATATTATATTATATATCCAATTGTCATTGTATAATATTCATAATAATGATTATACAATAATAATATAATATAAAATTTCGATATTATATAATATATATATCATTCTATAATATTATATTATCCAATAATGGTTATAGAATGATAATACAGTGATATACAATGATATAAGTAATATAAAATTTTAAGAATCAAAAAAATATAGACACACTTGTAATTTTGAAGCTTAAGAAGTTACATACCTTTGATAAGGTTAAGAAGGTCGATTTTTTAAAAACTGTTTTACCATTGTCTCAATTTGATACCAAAAGAGAAATTAAGTTGCAAAAATGAGAAATGGAGATAGGGTTAAATTTTATATTATTCAATAGCGTTTTCGTAAGACGATTGAAAACATAGATCTCACTGAAAAGTCGTTTCACTGGGACACAAGAGCAAGCGATGCTTTTTGCTTTTAATAGCATTCGCAGAAATCAAACAGAAATACCTCTGAGACAGTAGTCACAAATTACGACCTATAAATTAAACTGCAATTTACCACAAATTAAAAGTCAACATTTCTATATGAATTCTTAAAACCAATCTGAAACCTTCATCCGTGTAACGCACTCCAACTTCCTCTTCTCAATCAAAATTCCTCGTGGATTTTGTTCGAAATTGCCCTCGGCCAGCTCCCATTACGCATCGAGGCTCCATCAATTTTCAACTCTCCGCGATTCATCGATCCTTTCCACGGCACCGACGTGAAAAAAGGAGAAACAGTGAAGAACACGAAAAAGAGAAAAATCGAGGCACAAGGACGTATGATAATCGAGTCTGAGGCTAAAAGAAAGCCACGAAAGACGTCTGACAGAAGGATGTTCGACGAAATCCAGTTTTAAAAAAAAAAAGAAAAAAGAGAAAGGCGATCGCTCGAACGCTGCCTATGTTCCTCTAAAATGCTATTTTCAGGCCTGCCGTAATTATAGATCTTCTGCATCTTCGGCCATAGCGAAGCATGAGGAATGTGTGCCAAATTCCTCGCGGCAGAGTCTCGCGGGAAAAAGAAAGGGGAAAAAAGAACGCGCGACCCGCAAGCCAACGTCGTATAAATCGTGCCTGGGGGAGGGGGAATGGCGGAGAGAAGGAGGGAACACCACCATAGAAATCTTTTGAAATACGAACGCAGCTGGGGTTTATCTAACAGGTTGTAGCGTTTGGATCACGTCGAAATTTATCGGATTTATCCGACGGTGTGTTAGACACTTTTTTTCTTTTCGACTCGAGTCTCTGGATATTTAAAAGAGTTACGAGTCTAAACGAATGCAAACAGCCGCATGGGACGATGGTCGGGTGGATCTGTGAATCCGGCTTTAGACTCGTTTTCAAACGACGTTGGCAACCGACCGGGACAGACGAGAAAGCCTGTCCCAATATCCCTGCCACCTATTATATTATGCTATTAAGATTACAGTAAATTGTTGGATTAGACGTTTTTTTAACGATAACGGTGACATGCTCGCTGCTTGCTGTGTGCAGATATGGTCGTTTTATAATTAGGAGATTTTAGGTTCTTCGATGATTCATTCGAGAGATAAATTATGACGAGATAACGAACTTCGTCTGTTTAATATTATGCGTGTTATATAAAATATTTTCAAACTTCATTAACACAATTATGAAACACGACTAGTTATTGTGAGGCCGAAAAAAAGAAATGAAAATTGTAAAATTATATATTCATAGAAATCATGAAGGTTAACAGATTATAATATCTAAAAGAATTATCTTCAATACTTCTACTTTTGTTTAAAATAGTGGTTTACGATGGATATTAATTTTTTGCTAAATATAGTATACTTACTAAATAGCTATTAATTTTTATGTATATTTTTAGATTCTCTTTAAAAGTCAATATAGTCACAATCGTGTCCCAGAGTACAATATTAATGAAATTTCAAAATATGTCTAACATAATGTAATATTTTGATGTAATATTTAACTGTTATATTGAGTAAAACACAATATAATATTCTTACATTACATACATATTGACATACATACAAAATGTAAGTCAATATAATCACAATGGTGTTCCAAATAGTACAATGTTAATAAAATTTCAAAATGTTACATACAAAACATATAATATTGTAATATTTTATTCTTACATTGTGTAAAGCACAATGTGAAATATTATTACATTATTACATTATCTTTTATATAGATACATGTTATGTGAAACAAAATGTAAGTCAATATAATCACAATTGTATTCCAGTACAATGTTAATAAAATTTCAAAATATTATATACAGCATATATATTTTATTATTACATTGTATAAAACACAATGTAAACTATATAGATACAATGATATAAGATATTATTATATTGTTACACTATGTTTTACATATGTATATATTATATATGTTATATAAAATATAATATAAGTCAATATAATCATAATTATGTCTCTTCAATGTACAATTAATGAACTTTAAAAATAATACATATAATGTAATATGTGATATTTTATTATTACATTGTGTAAAACATAAATAATGTAAAATATAAATTATGTGAAACATCATTACATGTTATGTATATAGTGTAATGTAATATTTTGTAACAATTATTGTCATACAACACACGTATTCGTAAAAATATTTTTACAGTAAGCGCTCAAAGAATTTATCAAATAATCACTGTGAATAAAAACTAATAATAGTAATAAAGCGCAATAGCAGTTTCCTTAATTCTTCTAGAATATTCGATCAACTATTTTACGTAACTTCCGATTTTTTACGTAACGGACGCGAATGTGATTTTCTAAATTGCCGCGTTTACTGTTGCGCCGTAAATCTACCCCGCGATTTAGAATACTCGGCGCGATTCGTCGTGAGTATCGGGCCGAGAGGTAGCAACGCAACTATGCAGTACAAATAAAATCAGCACGAGAATGTCGGTAAATCGTAAATTTCACGGTTGTAAATGCCATTCAAGCATCTCCCTTTATACCTCGTCTCGTATTTTGCATGCGGTGCACTTCCATAACTTGCAAAACTCTATCGCCACGATATTTCATCGTGATATCTTCCTAGATAATTTTTTCTTTGCTCTATTATAACTAAATCTCTCTCTCCCTCTCTCTCTCCCTCTCTCTCTCCCTCTCTCTCTCTCTCTCTCTCTCTCTCTCTCTCTCCCTCTCAAATATTCACAAGATTTAATGAAAACTTTGTACTTTATATTTGAAGAATTTTGTTTGAAATTTTGCTTTTGTTGGTTCAATATTTTTGTAATAATTTTGAAGTGAAAAGTATAAGCGTGAATTAAACTTGGAAATAATTATGTGAAACTCTGACACTTCAAAATAACAAAATACTTTAGAATTTACATCTTCTATTATAATATAATAAATTAGGCTTGTCTATTCTAAGATAAAATTAAAATCTGGAATACTTTATTATTTGAAAATAGAAACTAATTAATAATCATCGGAATCTCCATTCATCTAATGAATGATTTCATAAGTCTCAATCGATCATTCATTCATAGACAAAAACAGAATAAAAATTATTCTAGAATACTTTATTTACATTATTTTAAAAAAATAAAAATGTTTGACAAAGAATATTACAGCAATTATATTCCAAACATAATACACTAATTAATAATCATCAGAATGATTTCATGAGTTTCAATCAATTATTCGTTCATACATAAAAACGGAATTAAAATTATTCCAGAGTACCTTTACTATTTTAAAAACACGAAAGTATTTGGCAGAAGATTTTGTATCAATTATCTTCCAAACGAATTTACTTCGTCAGAGTTTCCATTCTCTGATGAATGATTTCACAAGTCTCGATCGAGCATTCAAGGGAAAGTTCGCACTTCATCTTCCAAATGGTAATCGCCAGTGGAAAAACTTGCCCGAACTTCTTTAAAGGCGTGCATAGTGTCTACGTGGCGTTTCCATAAACCTCGACAGTTCGCACACGTGGAATCGATTGGAAAAGGGCATAAACAGGGGACCGCTGTAGATTTCTACGATCCGGACACCGATAAATATCGATCTTTCATTTGCAGATACCGAGGCAACGTTCACCGTAGCAGCGTTCCTTGTCAGATTGCCTTATGCAGACAAAAGGTACGTGTACACACAACGGCCATCGCTACCAACCGCCGTAGCCGGTGACAAAAAACGACGAAAGTCGTGGTTCGATGCCGGAAGAATCACCTCTTTAAGCCGTTCAGCCATGAAACCAATTAACCTCTCGATCGATGTTACTCGGGTTTGCATATCGTTGTTCCATATTCTCGCGAAGACAATGGTGGAACAAAGAAAGACACGGAGATTAAAATAACAGACGTGAACGCTGAGAAATTGCGCGAGGTTTCTGGGGTGAAATATTACGTACGTAGAATTTTCTTTAGAGGTCATAGTTTTGAGTTTTAAATTATTACACGTATACGCGAATATATTAACACGTTCGTCGCCCAGCGTGAATTGGTTGAGTTTCCTGCGGGGCTCAAATTTCGGAGCCGGAGCGCCAGAACGTAAACAGAGCGATCAGCTAGAATAGCAACGATGAAATTCGAGTAGGCACTTGCGTGATCTGTGACCTAAAGTTTTCGAACCTTCGTGTCATTATAAAGTAAAACATTTAGAAATGAAATGGGGAAAGCGATAAGCTCTTCGGAAAGAGGACTGCGAGGGATCTCACTGCATTTATCCCAGAACCTTCATTCAGTCAAAAAGCATACTTTGTCTGACAAGCACATCAGTGATTTTTTATCCTCAAAATGTTCGTTGCACAGTGTAAAAATATAATTGGAAGTGAGGAGAGCAGTGATGAAGAAGTAGTGAGTTTTACAAGAAGGATTATAAATAGAATTTCATCAAATTCAGACTCGGATGACGAGGAATTATATGCAAGTGAAGACCTTGAGGAGATGTTAGAAGAACTTGCTATAGCAGAAGAGGAGGAATTAACCAATGCTGTTGATTCTTTAGACAATATCCAGTGGAACGAGTTCGCTAACAAGCAACAATCATTTACATTCACCGGTAGGCTTCTGATGGATTTGCCTTCCAACATTAGCCCAGGTGAAGTTCTTTCATTATTTTTGAATGAAAAGGTGATAAGCCTTCTAGTCACAGAAACTAAGATATGGGAACTTCTAGTTAGAGAGTTGTACTCGGAAAATACTAGGGCCGACAATGAAAGAAAGAAAAACGAAAAAAGTGTCTCACCATTTAGAAATTCGTAAGAATCAGTAGGGCAAGCCCATTAGAAGAATGTGCGTCCTATGTTATCAAAAGAAGAGACAAATTCTCGAACGACAGCAAGCGAGAAAAAATGTAAAAAAAACTACAACATATTGTAAAAATTGTCTAAAACTATCACAAATGTGTTTGAACTGTTTTAACAAATATCATAGAACGTAACGTAATGTTTCATTTTATTTAAAATATAAATTAATATAAAGTATAACATAATGTGTAAATTTTTTATTTTTTATTTTTATTTTGTATATTTTATATTTTCCAGTGCTTATTCCATTAAATTCCTATTCAAAAATCCAATTAAACATCCTATAACTTGACCAAGAAGAACGTCACCCACATCTGGGTGACGGGGCCCCCACGGAAACATACCCGCACCCAGATATGGGTGACGTGGCGACGAACGTGTTAAGTCCTCATGAAATGATGAAATTCTTTACGAAACTTTAGTTTTCAGTCAGTTTATACCTTGCTTGAGAATTAATGAAATTGATTTATTACAATTTTGTTAATTGTCGTCAAACAAAATTATAATTAAATTACAATTAAATACAATTAAAATCTTTAGTTGATCTCACTCTCAATAGACGTTTCCCCGAAATATTTACCCGAAAATTTCTTCACGTCAATGGCAGATTACTTTTTCTCTTAAAATCCAGTGTTCATGTTACGATTAAAAAAATGTACTTGAATTCAATATTGAAGCATATCTTTTTGCAATCAAATAATCGACATAAATTATGTTACATTTGGTTGACTTTCAGTTTTAAATTAGCTACTAATAATTATTATTTTTAGTCACAAAATTTTAAATAATTTTAAATAATTTTACAATTGTGGAATCGAATATTTCATGTGCGACAACCTAACACTTACTTTTAATTATAAATATTATATAGAATTTTTTAATATATGTTTTGTAATATATGTTTATACAGGTTTTGAATATATTATACATATAATTAATTGCATTATATTATATTGTATTGCATTATTACAATATGTGTTAATTAATAAATATATTATATGTATATATTTATTAATATATCGTTAATATATGTTAACGAATGTTAATAATTATTAAATATTAAATTGTTTATTATTAATATTTAATATATATCTGTATATTAAAAATTGTATGGATTAAAACATAAATATAATAATCACGTATATATAAATACACACCTTCACTTTAGAGCTTTACGACAGTTTATTGTTTCGAAAATAATAAAATTGAAATAAGAAGAAATATCATATAATAAAGAAAAGGTAATTAATATTTAAAACGTTAACGTATTAAAAACTGTACGTAATTTAAAGTTTATAGAATCAAATATTAATCAAAATAAAATATGTCCTAAAATTTTTAATCTAGATACATCACATATAAAATAAAGAATTTTAGAATTTATTATATTATAATTACAAAATCGGTGATTGGAAAAAAATTAAAATTGAAATGAAAAATATACAGCAGATTTTTGTTAACTATATACCAACTATGAGTTTTATGTCATTATATTCTATAAAAATCTTTTTGTCGCCCACGCTACGAAATCACAATGAATATAATCACCAAACAAATCACACGAAACAGCCATCATAAAAACAAAAAATTGACAAAAATAGATACTTCAAACCCACTCAAGTCCAAGTTAATCAACACATCCGCATCAGCTGAAGTAACGAAACAAGAAAAAAAAATTTTTTCATTTAAAATCCCGCAGACATCATCTTTGAGAATACAATCTTGCACATATACAGCTTCATTAATTATACAGCTTAATTAACCTTTTCTCTTGATCAGTGACTGGAAATCCGTGGTGAACGGACAATAATAAAAAAAATAAGGAGGAGGAAGAAGCGCGTACTGTCTTCGTGCGCGATGCAAGAAGATATTCACGGAAATTTAGTAGGAATATCTGGAGGCCACCAGCGGCGTGTATCCCGATTCTAAATACAGCCACCTCGGGGATACCCCTTGCTGGCAGGAGCTAGCCAAACGTGTTCTGCGGCGAACGAGGGGAGAGAAGATTGGCCGTCAGTCAACGCGGCAATGGAAGCATTGTGACCGATCTCGTACCCAGCCGGATCTTCCTGCACGATAACCGAGACGATCCCGATTGCTTTTTCCGCTCTTTCCAATGAATCATTGTCTTCGCTCGATACCGTATCGGTATCATATTGCGTTCTCTGTATGAAGTGAAGTTAGGACCTCTCAGGCAGATTAGTATATCTTAAGAAAAGGGATGCTCTTAAAATTCGATCGTATTATCGATAAGATTTTTAAGCACGTTAGAACCTTCCTTTTTGTCCTTTTCTCCTCTCTTTTTTTCTCAATTCTTTTCTCAACCTAAGAACCGATATTTAGCTCCGCGATTTTAATACTTCGAACATTTTTTACTTTAACTTTGCCTATCGATGCCTTATTTTTACAAAATGTTTCTATCAAAAAACAATATGTCCGTTTTACCAAGATTTTTACACGTTCTGCTTTTACGACAATTTGTACTTTTAGACGATATATGAGTTACGAGATATTTTAGTAGAAATTAATCTTTAAAATTTTTATAGGTTAGGATATGACAATTGATGATTGATAATTTTTCGAAGGATTTAACCTTTTTGCTAATGCTTGTAACAAAATATAATCGCACATTGTGGATAAGTTGATACTAGCATGTGATATGTTGGTTAAATTAATAAAACTTGATGTTTAAAATTTTTATAGGTAGAATATGACAGATAATTTTTCAGGGAGTTTAATACTTTCACTTCGATGCTTGTGATAAAATGTAATCACACGTTGTGAATGAGTTGATATTAGCATATGATTTGTTGGTTAGGTTCTACTAGATTTGTAGAAATTGATGTTTGAAATTTTTATAGATTTAGATACGATAGATAATTTTATAGATTAGGTTATGATAATTGGAAAGATAGTATAGATTAGATAGATAATTTTTACAAAGATTCTTTATACTCCTTCGCTTCGACGTTTGTAACAAAATGTAATCGCACGTTGTTGATGAATTGATATTAGCATATGAAATACGATTCACTTGCATTTTCTATTCTCTACACTTTGCAATCATTGATTGTTTTATAATCAATCTTCTTAATAGTTTATATGTATGCAAATTTTGTAAAATTGGCGATATTTAAATTGTTGTAATTTCGTAACAAATATGTTGTCTGAAAACTTCTTAATAATTTTATATTATAAATTTTATATGTAATATATCGTATTACGCACGTCGTGAATAATATCGTTTTATAATTAACCGTGTAATAAAGAATTGCTAATTAATGTTTATAAATCAAATTAAGAATTCGATATTATTGATGATTTTTTAGTTGCGTGATACAAACAGTAAAGAAAAAAACGTCTTCCCTTCGACAAGTACGTAAACTAGCAATTACAGGTGTAATTATCCCTACACCCTTCATTAGCCAGTATATTGATATATTGCTCGACTGACACGTAGACCAACCCACCTAAGCTCGTGAATTATTAGTCAATTCCGAGTTGCATAAAATTTCAGGATTCAGACTCTTGACTTCTCAAACGCCATTATTTTTAGAATATTGTAAATTGTAAATTGTAAATCGAAATCAAATTTAAATAAACAGATAAATAAATAATGAGCAAATAATACTTCATAAAAATCATTGGAATTTATGAAACAGTATCTATTATCTATTTGTAGATATGAAGCTTTCGCAGAATGAAATTTATTATGCAATTTTACACAGATATAAAAGTTCAAAGAAATAAAAGTTAATGAACATTCACTCACATTGTCTGCAGCATTGACGTCGACTTTTCGAAGAAGTAAAGTTTCACAGACATCCACGTGGCCGGCTGCTGCAGCCAACGAAAGAGGGCTTCTGCCATTCTGTAAATGAAAATATTTTTCCAATAAATATTCTAGATAAACTTATTTAATATTAAATTTTAATTATTAATATATACTCTGCTATTTTAATACTATCAAAATGGTCAAAATGACTAATTCGTAATTTTTTTAAGTAGCATGATTTATAACTTTTCTGATTTTTGTAAAATATACATATATAAATATGATTTTGTAAAATAAAAATTTGTGTCCTTCATTTTATTATAAATTTTTTCCTATTCCTTGCATTCTAATTTCTTTCTGATACAATTTTTATGCTTTAGTTGTCGATTCTGATGTTAATAGATATTACAAGATAAATTGTAATATATTTGAACTATTTAAAAATTAGATTGATCAACGGTTAAAAAACAGAAAATAGTAGTAATATTATACATGCATATTTTTTTTGAATTTATGTTAGAATTTATTTATTGTATAATAATTAGATCTTATAGAAGTAGATCATTTGTTTATTGAGAATTGAATAAGCATTAATCGTAAATTTGAGTGATGAATTTTATGCAAATTAAAGAAGCAAAAGTTAAATAGAAATCTATTTTGCGTACTGGAAATTGTAACGAGTACTTTGAATATTTTCTATATTTTTGCATATTATATGCATTTTATACATTTTTAATTTATACATAAATTTTTATGTATAAATTTAAAGACGGCATAAAAATACATAAAAATTCGCTGTCTACTCAAATATACGATTCAATTCCCACCAAATTCTAATCATACTGAAATTAACTTATTGTAATTATCGTAATAAAATTAAAAAATTAATAAAAACTGAAGTTAATCAGATTCTGAGAGTCTCGTTTAAAAGATCAAAGTCAACGAGTCAGAAAAAAATCAGAAAATCTAAGTTAAAAATAATCCGAGTTCTCAGAAACCGCCTCGAGAGAATAGAGAGGCATTCGCGTAAAGGGAAAGTGCGAACTTCATCGGCGAGTTAAATTTCCCAAAGCATTCTTCGTCGCTCGTGATTCACGAGGGGATCAATTAGCAACGTAATTAATAGGTACCCGCATTTCAGTTTGTAACACACGCATTTCTCGTGTCGAATTAGCTCCTGCGATGAGACAGGGCGCAGGCTTAATTAGTCGAACAAGGGTTCAAGCAACACGATCCGATGCATCTTCGCAATTAACATAGCCAAGTCATTTTTTTATTTTTTGTAACATTAACTTTCTTTCAAAAAAAAAAAAAAAAAAAAAAAATAAGAACATTGTCATCGATATCTTATCTTTATATCATCGATAAGAATAAAAATATCATCTTTTAGATCAAATCTATTATTTTATTACTTTTCATACTGCTGCAATAAGAAGTTATATTTTTCAATACAACTTCTACTACTTTAGGCATTCTCTCAATTAATCTATTTAAATATTCAAATTCCGATGGTGTTGTAAAATGTGTTCATTATGTGATATACATTTGTGAGGATATTTCTGAGCTTGTCTATCAAGTTCTCTTCGCATTAACTCAAGTGTGTTAAGATCAAAGGATTGGGGAGACTTGAATTCATGTTTATTAAAATTTGTCTATCTTCTTTTTCTCTTAGACATTCCCCGCACAACTTGTGAGAATACTTGGGATCATTATCCTGTTGCACAATAAGTTCAAAAGCAAAAAGTACTTAACAAAAAACTACACTTGTAGTACGCCCCCAGTACGATTCGTCTCACTGAAAGGCCCAGAAGCAACTGTTCTGACTAGGAAATGAAGACGATTTTTTTGCCATATTGATATGCAAACATTTGAATCGATACAAAACCAATTACAGGCGCCACTCCTACTCGAGGTCTACTCCACGCCCCCTCACGAACACCCAAATCAACCAATCGCTAATTTTCGTTGCATTAGCATTGCACCTGAAGAGGCTCGATTTTCTGGGTTACCCCGCTAAAATCACTTTCAGTGATAAAATACTTTGCACAAATTCGAAGTTGACACAAAGGTGTCAAACCTTTGACCGGCAATATGGACCTCTTCTTGACACAGAAACAATGTAACATATGGAAACGTATAAAAGCTAGATCGAAATTGCAGTTTTAATCTCTGTTAGATACTAAATACCGTTTAATGCTGGACTTAAATACCAAGCACATTAGTACTACTATCCGCCTCTTCCTGTCCGATGTTAAAGACATAGGTTACGCAAATTTAACAAATGAGATTATACATCATTTTGACACACGGCGAGTAACCTACGTTCGGATTTCCTGTAAGGTGTTGTGGCTCGTTGCCTCGGGTAATAGAGCGCGCTAGCACCGCGTGTTAATGAAGAAGTATATCTTATCCGCGCAACCCTAGATGCAGGAAGCGTAATATATCAAATAGTAAATAGTTGCGAATATGAATCAACTGTGGCGGACGTGCGGCCAACATAAATTTCATTTGAGTCAACATTGTGATGCCATGAAATCGCCCGATTCGTTCGTTTTCACTAAGAATCACTTCGGTATTCGTAACGTTCGTTGTTAAACGTTAGATGGAATGCAGCACCTTCAAGTTTGAAGGTAGAGTGTTTTTGTAAAAGAATATATCTGTAATATTTGTAAAAGAGTATACTACAGATATATATACAGGGTGTTCGCGTTATTTTTGTTCAGTGTTTTTCTCGGAAATGATAAACAAGAAGAAAAGATGGCAAAGAACACAGGTTTACCATGATATATACACAGCAGTGTGTAACAATTTTTTACGAAATTGTTTGCAATATTTTTCACGAAGATGACCATCAATTTTTTATATAGAGTACTACTTTTTTTTTTGTTTGTCATATGAAAACGGCTGTCAAGACAAAATTCAATCGCATAGTAAATTCAATGATGAGAATTAATTTTAGAATTATGAAAGATCAGGAATGAAAGAAATAGGTAAAATATTTGCAATAAAATTAAAAAACTGAATTCTGACTACAAAAACTCACATTTAAATTGTGCATTAAAATCCTATAAAACATAACAAATATAATTTTTCAAGAAAAAAAATACTGTTTCGCTCTTCATGTTCAATCTAAATATTATATAATCGATCAGTGCATATCTATAATTTCAATTATTCACTTTCCAGACTACCATGTATCGAAAACTTGAAGAATCCAACAAATATAATTTTACCAAAAAAAAAAGACTATTTCGTTCTAGGTTCAATTTGAATATATCAATCTGTTTATAATTTCAATTATTCGCTTTCTTAGACCACTGTACATTGAAAACTTGATGAATTGATAAATATTGTTTCGTCAAGAAAAAAGACTATTTCAATCTGAAATATCTGAACTATTTACTATATAATTTCAATTATTTGCATCGAAAACTTGAGGAATCCAAATATAATTTTGTGACGAAGAAAGACTATTTCGCTCCAGGTTTATTTTTTAGGATTGTATGAGCCGTTTGTTTTGAAAGTGACCTAAGTCCATTTTCCAAAAAAACCAAGCTAGCTGTTTTAATATTTAAATTTCTACGTTATCTTTTCATTTTTAAACAAACTGTAACTAATATATTTAAAATCACTAAGATTTTGTATACAGAAAATTAGCTGGTTAATAGAATGATAAAAATTTTTATTTTGAAAGTGGCTTGAGTCCTTTTATTTTGGAAGTGGCTTTTAAAAATATTCAATTCCACTAAATATAAAGAATTTCATTTTCAACTAAACCTCTAGACGCGGTTTTTAGAAGGTTAAAAAATACTAATGTAGAAAGGGTAAATTGGTTAAAAATATGTTGACGATTTTTGAGAATAGAACC
Organism: Melipona bicolor; assembly: GCA_030673865.1. Lineage (NCBI taxonomy): Eukaryota > Metazoa > Arthropoda > Insecta > Hymenoptera > Apidae > Melipona > Melipona bicolor. The sequence continues at coordinate 2,033,184 of JAHYIQ010000029.1, forward strand.
ATATAAAATGTTTTATGAAACATTAATGAATGAGGATAAACTATTCAAACTGGATTTATTACTGCGTCGGGGGAGACCAAGAAACTTTAATAATATTAAATTGACATTACTGTATAAAAATGCAAGACCAATCGCAACACTAAAATACAACGATATAATGGACTTGTTAACCATATACCGGTACACCATAATTATTTTAAATTCCTCACGTATACGCAAATTGGAGAAGAATGAATTATAAATTACGAAATATTACTTGAACGTAACATTTCTTAAACAGTGAATAAAAATTGGATATTTTTTAATTTTATTACACAAAATTATAATATTTCTTTTTATTTTGAGGAAATTTTATTTTTCCTCAAGGGACTTACGCCTTTTTCAAAATTAAAAAAGTTATCTCATTAATTTTAAAAGTGGCTCAAGTCCATTTATAGCCATCAAAAACATGTTATTTTCTAAACAATGTTTATCATATTTATTGGGTTGATAAATTGTATACCTTTAGAAACACAAAAACATTATACTACTATGTTATCAGTTGCCAATATTTTTAAATTTATCAAAACGCAAACCGTTAAATATTGATTTAAAGATAAATGGACTTGGGCCGCTTTCGAAATAAACGGCTCATATAATCGATCGGCAAGTATCTATAGTTTCAATTATTCGGTTGTATTCACCGATCGCGATGATCGCAACGGCCTGTCGCGTAATAAAGCACTTTAGCTCGAAGTTGGCCGCTGGCTGGATGTGTAAAAACCGCACGACAATTAATTTCATCGGCGCAATTAAGGAGGAAGTAATTGTAATGAATGCATGGATAATCGGGCGAATGTTGCCCGGCGGGCTTCCAACCAATCTTTTGACAAATGCACACCGAACACGTTTAACTGCATTCCCACTGACGGCCACTGTCACAACTCAGATGCAAATACATAACGCGATTAATATACTATACTCTCCTGTGCGTGCACTTCTAATGAGAGCCTTGCTCCATCAATCTACGACTTTGCGCGTTGTAATTAAAAAGTGTGGCGAACAGTCGTCCAAACTCACTTCTCCCTTTTTCTCTTTTTTTCCTTCTTCTTCCTTGAGAATCTTTCGCTCGAGGAACTTTTTCAATTTCTTCTTCATAGATTACGACATAAGCTTCTCAGGAAAGATTCTTCTTGAAAATGAGAAACATCGTGCAGAGAAAAATATTTTATTCTACTTTTTTAGTTTTTACTCACTTTCCCACGTGAATTAACTTCTTTTCTGCCGTGACTGGAATTCAAGCTAAATTCAAGTATACTTGATGAATCTTTAAACGTGATTTTCTCGAGAATGAAGCCTCAAGTCGGAAAATTTTATTTTACATTTTTTTTTATTTTTTTCATAAGGAATCACGTCGAGTTTACTTTTACATATTATTCGGTCGGATCCTGTATGAATTCATGATTGATCAGCTTTTGTCACCTTTATCTACTGTCTCTTGTTAACTCTTAACAAATAAGAATAGAATATGTAAAAAGCTAGTAAGGCTACAATAATCACTAATAATTACGATAAATGGAATCAGAATATCAAATAATCAATAATAATTAACTAATGAATGAAGGAAGTGATCAAAATCATTGCAATCAAAAGTTATGTTTAATTTAATAATTATCAATCATCAAAATGATTACACTTTTGATTATGATTGCATCAGTAGTTTACTTTACTTCTATCAGCAACACCGTCTATATTTTGCAGAAACTACATATTTATTATTTGCATTGTTTTGTAATGTGCACAATCCTATAATTTTATCAGGATTTCAAAAATGATTTGAAAAAATGATTGATAAATCAAAAATGATTTAAAAAATTTTCCATCAATTGAAAGTCTTATCTGTATAATTCTTGAGTCGTTATTGACACGGTCTTTCGTATGAATATGAATAACTTCATTCTTATACTAAAAATATTAGAGAATTATAAATTTTAACAAATTATTCTAAACTTAACAATAAAGATATTATGCAGCAAAGAATACGCGAAAATATTCTCTCTAACCTTGGTCTACTATTCAAACTTTAAGCGGTTTAATAATAACATTTAGTTATGTTGGTAAGGAAATAACACGTTACAGATTATAATAAAATATAAATTGATCACTTAGTAATGTAAAAATCACTTACTGGTGATTACAAATTGCAAAAATTAATCAAGACTACTGATTGCAATTCAGTAATTAATGATCACAAAGTAATTAATTAGAGTCTCTATAATGGGATATTATTAGTAATATTATAAATTAGTAATTATAAATTACAAAAATTAATCAAGATCATTGATCTGTTTTAAAAATGATTAGCTGATTAATTACTATAATTACTACGATTACTATGATTATTTAGTAATTGATTACAAAAATGACCACAAAGCAACTGATTAGTGATATCTGATATCTGCAAATAAAACATAAATTAATCACTTAACGATTCAAAATTACTATTAATTGGTGATTAGAATCAAGAGTATTGAACTATTTTAACAATGATTAACTGATTAATGATTATGATTACTATTTAGTAACTGACTGACACAAATGATTGATCACTGCCCAATTCTGGTCTCTATTATCCAAACACGTTCGGGCAAACAACGTTTTACTGTATTCCTTTATTCGCGATAATGCAATAAAGAATGAGAATATCTACGATAGGATATCGTCGACAGCAATGGACGTAACAAGAAAAAAAAAAGAAGAAGTAGAAAGACTCACTTCGTCCGGCAAAGGTTTAATATCTTCGTCAAGAAGTCGCGCAACTCGCGCTACGTCGCCACGTGCGGCCGCCTCGCGTAACTTTTCTGCCATTCCAGCCACGCATCTGCAAAAGAAAAGACGGTCATTAGAGGAATTCGTTTCGAACTGGCTACTTTTCATGTAACTCGTGCAGATTATTACGTCAGATATGCCGGCGCTGCGAGTTTCTTTCGGAACGGAGATCATCGAATCGGAGAATAATCGGTTTTTCTATGGTCCGTCGAATCGATTTCCTTTTCCCTATCGGGTTAACGACAGCGACGACACGGTGGAAAGAAAACGAAAGATTAGACGCTTTAAAAGGGTGACTTTGTTACTCTTAAATGGATAGAGATATACATTAACTTGTATATCTTCAGCATATTCGTAGAAAATCTTTTACGAATAGAATCATTGTATAAAGCATCATTGAGATTTCCTTGGAATTCTATAGTGAAACTAGAATCGATGCAGCTTGAAACAAAACTGAAAATGTACAAAGAAATTTAAAAGATATTTGGTACGATTGAGCACATAAAGATCATAGAAGTATTTAATTTTTTAAGGCACAAAATATGCAAAAGTTATTTCAGTTGTTTAACGTATAACATGACCGAACGAAATAACAAAAAAATCTATCGAAGAAGTCGTAACAAAACATAAACCTCTGTATTTACAATTTTTTTGGTTTAATTTCTCAAAATCCACTGCAAAATATTCCACCACGCGTATCGAAGTATTGAAAAAGGGGATATTTAATTCACTATCCAAAGAGTTAAGCAGTTAATGAACTGTAAGTGGAACTACATATTTATTATATTTATTATATGTTTAATATTCATTTTAATATTATAATTATATATGTTTAATATTTATTGTATTTATTATCTATCTCATATATTTATTCGTGTCATATATCAATTTTATGTTAATTAATGTATTATTATTACCATTATACATAAAAATATATACACTAGTTTTATACTAATTATTAGTACGTATAATATAATATATTGCTAATTATTATTATTCTATATAAAAATATATGCTAATTTTATATTGTGCATATTTTGTAATTTTATATGTATGTGCATGCTATCACATATATTTTATACATTGTGTAATTTTATATATATGTGTATTTTTATCAGGCTGGTTTCATATTTAATATGAAACATATAATCATGACAATCGTGCTAATAAAATTTCAAGATGAATATAATACATACAATATGGTCATGAAGTTTTCCTTTGCGAGTTAACATAATAAAGCGGTCTGTTAATTGTCGAACCGTCGTCCGAAGTCAATTATCACTACATTACATTCATAAAATCCACGAGTGCTTTTTCAGTAACCTCTTCCTTGCGAGGTTTTATCACTGTGCACGACTCGAAGCTTGTAACAGATAAACCTGGGAATACAAGTTTCCGCCGGATGTCAACCGGTTAAGGGCATTACGCACATAGTACATACGTACGATAGGAAAGGGAACAGAACCAACAGGTAAATTTCTGCGAATTTAAACCTCACCGCGGTCACGAATGCAAAAATCCCCGGCACATTCTTTGCAGTAATTAAGCTACAGGAAATTGAACGTCTGAGATCATCTGAAGTCTCGAAACGTAATGTTAGAAACTTGCGAGATCAATTTATACACATGTTTCAGGTAGGTAATAATTCACGATAAAACATTCTACAGTGGAGCTTTTAATACTATCTATGTATCATAATGTAAAATATATAAGAGAACTTATATGTTGTTTGCAATTTAATAAAATAATTTAAAAAATTCGAAGAACAAAGAATAAAATTTTAAATGACCGAAACTGTCATTTTATTTCTCTAAATAATTAAAATAATAATTAATATAACATATAATGTATGTATATTGAACATATTTCTTGACAAATAGAGTACAATATAAACAATCATTCAAACAAATCAATGAATAAGTGAATGCTACAACTATAATATTCAATGATAAACAAAAGAAAATTTAAGAGATAGAAAAATATACTACATTTCTAGAAGGCATTTCTAATTCACATTTCTAGAATTATATATAACAAGAACAGTGAATAAATATAAAATATACTTCAAAATAAATCCTTGTCAACAATATGATATTTAACAGATTATCAACACTCACAGTGTCTCAACTGTAAACTAAAGTGGAATATTTCTTTTATTTGTGTCTGTTAGTATAGCAATGAGTTTCACAATAAGTAAGAAAATACAAAATTCTATTTAAAAAAATTAATTTAACTATAAAATCTACTACTTTTCATAAGAAAAAAATTATGCATATCGTATAATGTCCTCTTTGATAGCGACTAAAACTTTTTTTTTAATACTTTTAGTTCCTTATGAAATATTCCACTGACGTAGATAAACAAACATAGTTCAGATAAAACAAACACCCGACGTAATAAATAATAGAAATCATGCATTAATTATTAGAAACACGATTTTCGCGACACAGTTCAGTGTGATGATGAGACACACGCCTCTAGTCAAATTAATATTACACGTAGAATGGCGTTTATAATCGATGCGGTCAGATCTTCATTAGAAGGGTGGAAAAGGCGTGACAACGAAGAAAAAGACGCGTATCCTCTATAAAGGGAACAATGATACAGACCACCATTGTTTTCAGAGACAATGGATAAGATAGGTTTGTGAGCCGAGGGGAAAAATACTTGGTGAATGATCCCTATGTTTCTGAGTCACTCCTTGCAACGATACTAAATGACTCGTCGACGTATTCTCAATTTTTTTTTCAGCTAACTATGCAAATTCAAATCTAGAATAATCAGTCAGTCCGAGTTTCGAATATTTAAAACAGAAAAAGAAGGCTTTTGGATATTTTATGAAGCTTTGTTAACTCGTTAGATAAAATTAGACTGATTCTAAAATATTGACAGTGTTTCTTACATTATTTTGAAAGAACATATACAGCAGTAAATCGAGAACACAATTTTACGAAAATCTACATACAAAATGAGTGAAACTTATTCTGATTATAATTGTAACACTTTATATATTTTATATACTTCAATACATCCATGGCAATTATATAGTAGATTCTATTTATACTTTTCAATAAATAAACATAAGAAGCATCATCAATTTTTGAGAATCAAATCAATACCAATAAATCTATAAAACAAATCTTTGTCTTTCTTTAAATAATTGAAATTTGAACGATGTATGTATGAACATATATTTTGTAATTTTTTGTACTGTACAGAGATCACAAAAGAGAAACACCATAAATTTATTTCTGATTTTAATATTACTTAGAAAAAGCTAACTAGAAAAAAATGATTTAATATAAAATAAGGGAATAATCAATAATTATATAACCAATAACCTTTTGTAAGTAAATGACAGGTGCTCGATATTTTGTTGGAAATAAATAACATTATTACATTAAATATTATACGTAATATATAACGTTGTTACAATACTTTAATTTATTTAACATTAATCTACGTAGATGACTAATATTATTGTAATGCTTTTTAATTGTAAGGACACATAAAATTCTAATATAGAATTGATTTGCAATTTTTCTACTATTTTAAAAAAGATTGGAAAGAGAAAATTATTCATATTTTTCACCTGTGATCTTCAGTAATAAAGCATCGTGCAATACTTCGTTAACGCTGTCTCATTAAAATAAGAACAAAGACGAGCGCATAAAATTAAACGACTAGTTGATGCATTAAGTGAACGCATTCTCAGCGCAAGCATGTAGTTTTCTCCTCTTTTTTGTTCAATGTGAAATTGACGTGTAACGTCAAGCTGGGCGGTATTTATTAAGATCTCCGCTCCTAGACTAGACGTCCTTTGAAGAAGCTAGAAGAAAGAAACGAAAGGGAAAAAATAGGATATTAAGCAAACTGATTGATAGAACAGATTATGCGTTTTTCTCGGCTCTCATTTTCTTATTATTGAACGAAGCATCAAATATTAGAAAATTATATTCGGTTTTCTTAACGATAAGCGAACGTTATCGTCCTATCAGAAAGTGGCGAATAGAAAGCGCAAGGACATTTATTTGATAATGTATTTCTCTCACGTAGTTCGAATACGGTTATACATTTTCCAGTTCATTAACGATCGTAAACGATCTTCGTGAAATTAATGATACGGATGAAAGTCTACTCCAGAACTTTAATTACTCTTGTGGAACTTGGTGACGATAATCTTGAATAAATACAGAAATAAATAACCCCTAAATAATATTACGAATGAAAACAGAAGAAAAATGGGACAGTGGGAAGACTTGGAAATGTTAGAAAATCTCTTGAAGTCTTGGGGGTGATGTTCGTCATCTAGATATTTTGAAAAATTCCGAGATATAAAATCTAAAAAAAAAAAAAGTTTAAAAAGCCACAAAAGTTGATCTTAAAAAATCTCAGAGATACCAAATATTTTGAGAGTATCTTGAAAACTGAGCATCCCGAAAGACTCTTCACATTTCAGAAACCCGAGAAGACTTGAAGATTAAACTCCCGAGATTCTTCAAATCTTGAATATGCCGTAAAGATAACCGAAATTCTAAAAATCATGTGAAAAGTATAAAGATTCTTGCCCTGGGAAACCTCGAGATTCTAGAGATGTCAGAGATTTCTGAAACTCACGAAAGATGACGAAGTTCGTGAAGACATTGAGACTTTAGTGTCGTTCAAGGTAAATCTAAAATCTAACCCTAGAATCCGAACAATCGCGGTCGCATGACCTAAAGGTAACACAACTCCACTTTCACAGCCCACGAAGTTGAAGAGATGGAAGTTTCATGACCTGAGGTTACTCTACAGTATATACCATGCTCCACGTCTACGAAATTAAAGAAATCGACTTCTTTCAACTTATGTTCTAAAAAAGGCAATCCAATTTCTTATAACATATACTGTATATAATATAATTTTTAATAATTTAATAAATATAAAATAAATATAAATTATAATAAATATATAATATTTTTTATAATTTAATAAATATAAAATATCAACATCATTGATGGAAACAATGATTGGAAATTAAATAAACATATTTATTATGAAGATTATAGTGCTTCCTGTAACAACAGCTGCTCTTTTGTTAAAATTTTCCAAGTTGTTCGTTGTATTTATATTATTCCTTGTTATTAAAATTATTCGAGTTTTCTATTTACAAGTATATTCTCCGGTTTTCTAAGTCAAAAAATAAAATGATTATTTCACATTAATATACTTTTTTCTACTATATAGTAGAATTCCATTTATTTGAACGAAATTTTAATCAATATTTGATCACAGTAGAACTCCATTTATATGAACTTGTCTATTAATGATTTTTCCACTCATATAATAAGAATGCGAGTTCAAATACGGTAAAACCTCATTTATTCGAACATGTCGGAGAACAAGGCCGTTCGGATAATCGACGAGTTCGGATAATAGAAGTTTACTAGTTTTTTTTTATCCCATTTTTATTTGTTTATGTAATAAAAGATGGCAGATAAAGATAACAGAAATTGATCAATTATGAGTTCGCATATCTGAGGCTCGGCATTAACTAGGTTAATTATATACATTTGTGAGGTACATAAACCAGCTGCCGATATGTGAGGTTTTAGTATTAATTAGATTCATTCAACCAGCAAAAATTTATTTAATCAGATATTGACTAAAATTTGATTCAAATATCAAAATAGATTTTATATTAATAGAGTTTTACTATAAATAATTTCTTGCTAATTGAATCCACTTATTTCAACCTGAACTTCTATTATATGAAAAAAACGTCACTATTACAGGGAAAAATCAGTGGATTTCTATTTTACACATTCCAATTATATAAACTATTTGCCCATTGACAAATTCACTTTTTTTTTAACTTTATCTTTATTAGCTATATTATACATTAGAAGCTAGTTGTATTATACATTAAAAGATCACTCATTTCATTTAGCTTCCCATTGGAATTATTTGGTTTTTAATGATCTCTATGTATTAATCTATATCTAATATTTTCAATCTTCTCCTGTATTATAATAATTTTTTATTAAGCTGTTTGAATAGAAGTTTCATTCTCTTCTTTTATGCTGTATTAAGAAGGCACAACTCTTCCACTGACGAAATATTAAAAAAAACTTTCAAATATCGTCATTTCAGGTGTATTTTATTATTATTAAAATGTTATTATTAAAAGTTCATATAAATGGAGTTCTACTGTACTATTTTTTAGGATTTTGATACTACATAGATTATGAATGTTTATGCAATTTTATATTTTTGGGAAGATAATCAGAAAAATATGATGTAATGAAAAAACTATTTTATTCATTAATTTTTTTCTGTCCTTGAACCGTAGTCTAAAAGATTACCAATCCGGCCTCATTTTTGATCCATATTGGAATTGTAGATACTAAACATCATCACGTTTATATTATATGAGGCAAAGAAAGAAATTAAAATTTTTTGTTTATTTATTAATTAGTACAGAAAACAATACTCTGCATCAAAAATGATTCGACATAGCGGTTCAGGGTCAAACATTATAAGAAGCATTAAACTCTGAATATTTTACATGTCTTTGCATGTTACATTGCGTGTTGCGTGCATTTTTATATTTTTTGAATTTTTCATAAATGCATAAAAATCCTCAGTCTACTTATATCATAAAATACTCTTGTTTGTTTGACTTTAGCTACATAGTTACTTAGCTACATAGATACACAATACCTAAAGCTTCTTGCGTAAATTATTTCACAATAACAATCCATGCCATAATCTATATTAAATTCTCAATATCGCTCATTGTAAATTGAAGCGAAACATCTTGCATACACATACACTATATATAGTAACGAGCAAATACATCGATATAATATGAAATTTTCAAGAAACGACATTGATTAATGATCGCGCGGTTTCTCTCAACGACTCGACTTACGTTAAGTGGATATATACTAGTCAAAGCAAATCTGCTTACCGAACATACAACTTCGTTCTAAAATTGTATAAAATTAATATTCAAGTCTTTAGATTGTCACGCATTCATCACATAATTAAATTCCCTGTACAAACTTATACGAAACATCATAAACTGAGATGTTAACAATCGATCAATCACATCTCGTTAAACGAAATTTGAGAAATCAGATCCTATCAGATACAACAACGAAACAAACCTTATTTTTTCTTTTTTTTTTTTTGCTTCTGATTACTTTCGATTATATCTTTTTGCACAAAAAGTTCAAGATAATATATAGTACTACCTTGATTATATTTCCATCGTAAGATTAAATTTAAATATTAACACGCTGATTGGGTCATTTATCAAAATGTAAGAAGAATTATGTGTATCAATATAATCACAAGGAATAAGTAATGATTAAATTAAATTCAATCAGATTGAAATCAAACAAATGGACAATTCATATAATAATTCAATTTCTTTTTCTTTCTTCTTTGATTAAATATCTCTAATGACTCACTTGAAAGAAGATACTTGAAAAGTTATTGTAAAGAACTTTTATATATATGAGTCATATGTTTTAAATCTTTTTAGCACGTGTAATAAGTAAAACAAAATATACAAGATATGTATAGCATAAAAGTAATATAAAGCAATAAATGAATAAATGTAGAGCACAACATAATAAATATTGACCGAATGTGAAACATATTAATCTGTAGATAATTGATTATTTAAATACTCATTTGAATTTTTAAATAACATGGATCTATTTATACATTATACTTATATATATATATATATTTACATTAAATATTTTCTAGTTCCTATATATATATTATTTCTTTTTATTATAATCCTAGTAAACTTTCAGTATATTGAATTATGAATATATATTACATATATTATATTATGTTTCATACAATACATATAATATTCACAAGAGAGATATCATTATAAGTGTTCAAATATGTTTGCAAGACGATATATCATATTTCTTGTGATTTGATTATTGTTTAATTTGTATTTTGTTATAAATAAAAAGGAATGAATATGACTATACCAAAAAATAATATAATATATAATAAAAACAATAATATATAACATATGTGCAACAAAAGTAATAATCATACAAAATAGTTTAAAAGAAATTCCATTCACCGCGAAACTGTTGGTTAAAAGTTTAATTTTTCTTTCGATCGGGTATAAATCAAGCAACCTGTGCAATGGACGGATCCAGTTTATTCTCCCGATCCAGCGCCGATTTAATTATCACATATCCATCCTTCGTCATCATGATCAATAAAGGGGGAACATCTTTCATCGAACCAATCACCGTATTCAACAACATAGCTTAATAACTTGAGAACAAAAAAGAATGTATAATATATGGTACAAGCTTTCAAGGTCGATATCAGCTTTACCAAAATACGATCGAAAAGTAATAATTTATCATTTCAACAATAACTTATTAAATTTCCAATAACACTAACTTTCGTGAATATTTAACACTATTCTTGTTAAATGAAATGAGAATTTCAAATCAGTATTGTCAATAATGTTTGCTCAATTCACACATATTATAATGCACATTTTAGAATACAATATTTTTCCGTGCATGTCATTGCAATCTAAAAATAGGAGGTGCTATCAAAACGGAATTTTTAATAATATTATTTTCAAAATCTCGAAATTCAATTATTATAATTTCTCAATCTTTCTTTTGGAATTTAATTTATATTTAGATTTAATAATAAAATGCATGTTAAAATAATATTTCTATCAATTAAAATGCACTGAATCTAATTCACATCCGATATAACCTCTTTTCTAAAATTTAATTTTAATTTGACCTAATTTAAGCGTTTGTAATGATTCTCAATAAATTACTCAAATTTCATATCTCATACAATTTTCTTTTTTAGGATTCAATTTAAATTTAACGAAGTAATTTAGAAACTCGTAGAGCTTCTGATAAATAACCCAATATGGACCATTACCCTTTCAATAATTGATAATATCAAAATCGAATATTTGAAAACTTTCCATATTTTAACACTCGATATATTACTACCTTTTGTGGCTTCGATGCTTTTCATGAAGTACACCATGAAGAGAAGAAATCTCGGAATATCTTCTTAGTAAGAAGAAATGTATTGAATTAAAAGACGTTTCACTTTAACTGAAAGCAACAACATATATAAATATTCGAAGTATTAACCGTCAATTTGGCGCTAAATTCGAGACAGGATTATGTCGAACAAGATCAAACGACGACACGGTCGGTACATACAAGCGGCTTCTTTATCTGATGATCTGATCATATTATCGTTTCATCGAAAAAGTAACGTGAATATCGAGCAACGATCGCGACCCGAGACATGGATACTATCAGCGAAGCAATCATCGAAAGCAATCTTGCAAACTATCTCTTTTTCTGATTATACTTTTACAGGATTTAACTGCAGCTTATTTTTCCACACGGAACATTTTTTTTAATTAGTCTTCATTCTTTTTTTTAATAGCTTAAGCAAAAATAACAAACTCAATAAAGAAGAATTTTTAATCAATTTCAGTCTAAAACTTTTAGATGAAAATGAATATTCACAATGAATCTATATTAATAAACAAATTAACAATAAAACAAATTGTTTACATAACCTGTCAGAAATATCAATTTTGTCTGATCGGACTCATTCGTCGAAGAAAACATGTATTTATTTTACTTGACATAAATTAAATATTCGTTAATTAGATTATTACTCAAACGGATAAATTGACTAAAAATTATAAATGTCTATCAACGTGAGATTGATCTTTAATGGGTTATACATATGCACATCAAATTACCGTTGAATTTACTACCATTTACTCTTTTAATTAAATTATTTTAGCAACTCATTTCTGTACAAATTAATATCTCACGATGTTTGTTTAAAAGCAACGTTACTATTTTAAACTATTCAGAGACTACATCACTTCGATTTCGTTAATTTTGAACATTTCAAGAAGCAACATCGACTGAAACGGAAAAAAAGAGAAGATCGTCAAACAAAGTAACAAAATTTAATTGCAACGGCCGTAAACCGGATAAACATTCAATCAACGATCCATCGACGCGAATAGAATAGCGGAAAAGCGACGGTTTGCTAGAAATTGACGCAAGAACTCTTGAATCACGACCGCAAACGATCGGCCGATGTACCCGTAATCAGAGGCAGTTGCTCGAAAGACAGGCTCATAAAGCATACTTTCTTGGCTCGCTTGTCTTTGGTTAATAATTACATGGGGAACGGTCGTGGAACGTACAGAAAATTATCGTACCTGTACGGACCACGCAGCACCTGTTATATCGATGAAAGTTCCAAAGGGTCTAATTTCATCGTGGAATTTGTCCGCCACTTATTTGCATGCTGTATGGACACACAGTACATGCAGTACACAAACTAATGGTTCCTAAAATAGAAAAATCGTAGATTCTTTTGGAAGAATGTTGTAATACAAATCTTTACAACAGTCCGTGCCTTCTTTTGCATTTTGTTGAAAAATATAATTTGAAATATATGTGAGAGCAGAAACTTAAATATTATACGATATATATCTGTCAATATATAAAAAAGAAAATAAATTCCATTTTTCATAAAGTTCGATATAGTGAACGTTCACTCGTTCTACAATATATAAAAGAAAATTCTATTTATACGATTAAATAGTATAAGCCCGACTAAAACAATTGATTCGACAACTCGTTGTTCGAAGATTTCAAGTTCAAATTAAGAATTTAAAGATCTAATCCATAGTTGCAAAAAATATCCAACAAATTCGAAACACCAACTTCTCTTGCCGTTTTGCAAGTAACGAATTCTCTAGCTTCCGATACACGAACACTTTCAATCGACCTTACACGTAGCCGATTTCTCTTCTCATTTACCAGACTAAGTGGAATTCTTAATTATAGTGGACTTACATCACGTACGCACGAGAAATCCCTCCTTCTGCGTTTCCGTACATATCCAACAGGATCTCGGCTCTCGTTCGAGGCATCTCTGACCCTGTTTCACTGTGTATTCGAAAGAAATTGTCCGCCAACCAGTACACTAATTAAAACACTACATACACCATCGAAAATGCAGAACGTGAACGGAACCCGTTTCTTTTGGTTGTAACTCGTAAAACAATTCAAACACGGTAATATTTTAAATTAAAGTCGTAAACAATCATGACAAATGATTTAGGTATGTAATACCATCCCGTTGCCTAACCAAATCGTAATTAATTCGCCAAATGGCCAGTTTAAAGTGGAGAATGCGCGCGAAATGCCCGATCACTTCAGTTGCAAACGAGCTGTCCTCTGTGATTCTAATATCGTAATAAAAGAATTAAGAAAACAGTAAGGTGAATCTCCAATTCAATCAATTTTAAGCGATTTCTTTGCAATGGTGAAATTTAGTAATCAGAGGCGGACTCGTGGCATAAATACTGCGCTATTTTTATACATATTTATATACATAAGTAAACTGTATTTTTTCATCCTCAATTTTTTTCGATATATAAAAATATTTATTAATTTATTCTAATAATATCTATATTTATTAATTATTTAATTATATTTAATAATAATATCTATATTTATTAAATCTTATATAATTTTATTTTATTTTCTACTATATTTATAGTATGTATGTATGTTTCGAAAGTTGTAGCACCCTCACGATTTTAAGCCACGAGCCGCCATTGCCAGTGACTGCGAGTTATTTGTAATGGAGAACATTGATAATGTACGTTTAATTACTATTGGTCATCTTTTTTTCATATTATTATACTGTATAACAGAGATTATTGGAAAAATATTGGAAAGTAATTAATCTTTTTACTATTATTCAATATTTTCTCTCTCGTATACTGCGAGGTTATAAATGTTTACATTTAAATTTAGAAATTAATGCATTGAGAATCACTGTCGCAACATTTTATTTGTAATTAAGTTCTGTTCTTTTTTTGTTAATATTGTAACTGTAAAAGGATTTCAAGGATTCACTTAATATTTTCATTCCCACTTTAATCGTACGAAATTTAAAGAAATTGAATTGCTTGGTTCTTAATGGGTTAACTTGTATAGCTAATCGAATTTTTATTGATATCAATTTCGAACGAATAACTCAAATTTATCGAACGAAATGTTCGATACAAATACAACTAGGAAAATGATTTTAAATTTTTAATAGGTAACGAAGTATGAAAATACGGCTCAATTATAAAGACCACTTTTTTCGATACGAACTAGTCAATATAAAATGTCGAATATAAAGGACTTAACCAGGTGGTGAAATTTTAAACGACAGAATTACCAATGGAACTAGTCAATCTCCATCAGATTTCAATTAACAATGCAGAACTGTGGAGGAAAAGAAGGGAGCGTAACGTCTATTCCAATTGAACAAGCAGCGATCCATCTTTTTCAATCATTTGACCAGCGACTGGATGCCGCATCCGCATTGCTAATTACCGATTAACCGGAATCGGCGTCGATTAACAGCTGGCATCAGTATCCGTCGTCGGCATCCGAACGATCGAACGCCGCATTTCTCGTTGTCTCCCCGAAGGCGAAGGCGGCAATGAGAAATCTTTTAATTAAAGATCTCGCGAGATAAGAATGTATCCCTTGCCCCCATAGCTGTATCCGTCTACCAGGACTCGGATGGGAAAAACATTCCTTCAGTGATCACGGTGGACCAATCAAGTGGAGGTTACAGCGGCAAAAACCACCGAGAACAAAGCGTTCAATTAAATGCTCATCCTCGACTGGTTCGGGCTACAACTGAGAAATCAACTTGACGCCGATCCACGAGATCAACCAAGCCGCTACAAGAAATGGACCAGGCTGTTTCGAACGTGTTCCACCCGTGATTTTCTGAATGTTTCGGATTGTTCGTGAAATTGAATTCTTCGGGAAGCCGCGTGTATGGAGAATCAGTCAGCGTTGTTTGGAGAATCATGTTTCAGAACAGCAGGTAGTATGATTGTATCTGGTTTCAATAACATAGAAGATCGCGAGAGCGGTAGAAATTGCTCAGTTTTTGAATCTTGTAAATCTTAACCTTCGATTGGTATAGTTAATTGGTATCATTGTAGTTGATTAATGTAAGTTTAGATTAGATTTTTTGGTTTTAAGAACACAAGTTTAGGTTTGGTTTTTGGTTATTTAATTTAATCTATACTTTGTCATTTTTGAATGAAGATTAGCAATAATATTCATTGTATTATATATAGGATGCAAATTACATTAAAATTACTCAGAAATTTTTTACATTTACAACAATGCAATTCTGGAGATTTTAATGATTTTTCGTAAAATTATAAACATTTCTGTCACTTATGGCATTATCAAAATTTGTCCTGTTTGTTTCATTTTTTTAATTCAAATTTCATAGTTTAGTAGTTCTAATGTTAAAAATATTCTAGACTTGAGTAACTAATAAAATTTCCGGTAAATTTTCCACTTTATATTCAAAAAGTAATATTTAAAGAATTTTGATTAATATCATATCATTATACATACATTGTTTTGTTTTACTTTACGTTCGTGTACTCAATATTACTCAAAATTGAACTAAAAAATTGAACGAAAAAATCTATGAACTGAAAGATCTACTTGATCAGAACTTTGCACATACCACTGTAAGTTGAATCTTATCAAAATAAATCTTATTAACTACTTACAATTTCAAAGAAACGTTAAATAAAAAAATAATGAATTTCTTAGAATTACAGAAATCTTGGAAAAATTGATCTGTTCGGGAGTTACCGTTAACGGCAGGCTCCAAGTAATTTCGATTGTTCTACTCCCAAGGTTACCGACGCGACGCGTACGCAAACCGGTTCTCCTCGCTCCATTGGCAAGGAAAGCACTATCAGTTCGCTATTGTAACCAAAAGGAGCAACACCAGATTGTGTTGGATATAACCGCAATATTTATTTACGATGATGTTCGATATCGTTAGGCGACTTTAAGTATCACCATTGAAAACTTCAATACAACTGAGATCGCAATTGAATTTCCAATGGAAACGAATGAAAATGAAGATATATACGAATGCCATCCAAGTAGGAGGGTTTTACGATTTTTTTCTTATTCGAAGCAAACAGGAAACTATTGTGCTTAAAATACTGTAAAATCTTCTTTCTGTACACTGTAAAATCTTGACTCAAGTGTTTTATTGAATCTTACCACTTTTCGGAGGCTAAAAACAAAATATTTTGTAATCCGGAATTAAGTTATCTATGGTATTTTTATTAAATTTTTGGACTTTTTATGGTATTTTTATTAAATTTTTTGGAATTTTTTTATTAAGTTTTTGAACATACGAAAGAGTAAAAGAAATTTTTCTAATAATTTAATGTACAGAACAGCTTCTCTCTTTTTTTTTTAAATCTCTTAATAATTGGACGTTATATCGCCAGCTATAGAATGTCTGCTAATTATTATGATTTTCTAGTTACCAATAGATATTTTATTCTGATAATATAACATTTAAATATTAAGATATTTGAAAAATAGAAGTTTACATAAAAGAATTTCTAAGGACAAATCAGAAAAAATAAGACAAATAATAAAAATAATAAGAATGAAATAAGTATTATACAAACTAAGAACGTATAAACATTTTCATGCCACCTTACATCTATTCACAAATGTTCAAATGTCCTTTTGAGTATCATGAGAAATTGTCAAATTAAACTGATATGAGCAATATTTTTAAATACAGGATGTGAAGGATATGATGAAAGTTTATTACAAAAGTAATTCTTATCCATGTTTATCTGTTCTTAAAAATGCGAAAGAACACTCAAGTATCTTCAACACATTTCAATTTTTTTCAAACAAAATATTCATCGCATTATATAACTTTTATAAGTGTATTTTCAATTATATCATAAAAGTATTGTAGCCAATGAAATTTTAAAATTATGTTATGTAGAATCAGTCAATTTTTATTTGACAATAAATTAAGATTATGTTTGAGTTGTAAGCTTTGACTATTAAAATTCTATTAACTACATTCATAATTAGATACAATTGATTAGATGATTTAATTAGATGAATATTTTTAATTCTATATATTTTTGTAGATATAATTCTATATATTATATTCTTTTGTAGATAGAATATAATTCTATATATGGTATGTAAGAATTAGATATAAAATTTGAGAAAAATCATTTCTGAATTTAAAAGTCATCTTTGACAAGCCATTCAGTTATCAATTATTATAATTTCACTACGATACAACATAATAATTTTCATTTAATTTAATTTAATTTATTACTTATACACGGTATAAGTTCTCTTGTTACTTACAATAATAAAAATGATAGAGACAAAATACGAAAAGTAAAGTAATACAAATTACAAAAAAGATGCTACAAAATAAATATAAAAGTGACTGAGTAAGAAGAAAAAAGGAAACATAAGAAGTAAAATATAAAAAATAAAAAAACGAGAGAAAGCTAAGATTATTAATTAATACCCATAACACATAACTAGACGAACTACTATAATAACTAAACTAGTTAACATTTTATCATGCAATGATAAAAACAACTTTAAGTTTTCATTACGTTCCAAGAGAAAAAAAAGACGAGGTTGTACCGTGGTTTACCTATGCTCAACAAAAATTTATGACCAATTCATTACGTGACCGTTAGGATAATATGAAGAAACGAACTCGACGCGTTTTTGCACAATCGGACAACCGTACTTAATTTATTTTACCTTAAACGATCGTATGGCAAAAACGGCCGTGACGGAATTTCAACGGAGGGAAAGCGAAGTTCCCCAACGAATCGAACGTAGGATACGCCTAACGACGTTTTACCGAGAACCAGTGTCCCGCTCTAATGAGGTATTCAGTCAAAACCGATCCACGAGTCCAGATACCGACTGGCATTTCAAATACGCTGTTCCCGGTACTATTTGTAACATATTTGCATAGCAGCCGCATGCATAGGCGTCTCGTTCTTTCCGCGTACCGACGCCAACCCGTCGCCGATCATGTCGATCAGTTCGACGTTTGAGGGAGAGCTTGTAAACCAGCGACATTCAACAGAGAAAATTGAAACAATTTGTTTGCTCTTATCGTCTCGAGGATTCCTCCCAAATTTTTAAAATTCCGTGATATACAACCCACTGTAAGCATTACAAGAATACTTGGACCCTTTTGCACAATAATTCAACTTAATAATATTAATGAATTGATAAATTACAAGTTATATAATATTAACAGGTACCAAACTTGTTGATATTATAAAATGCTAATATATTATTGATATTTATTAAGTAAATATTAATTTACACGTTAATTTATAACTCGTGACATATAAAGTTTCGCTATAACAATAATAATGTTATATACTAGATATATTTTATATGGTTTAGTTTAATTAGTAATAATATGTAACAGCGTGAGAAATAATTCGTTTTAGACTATTGAGCCGATTTTGTTTGTGACAGGACTCAGTTGCAGAATTTTGCAAATTGTTTATCAAGGTGACCCTACCACAAAGAGAGATTTAAAAGACAAGATTTGGCGCCTGAGGAAGAATCGACGCGCACTTACCGCCACCTTCTCGTTGACGAACCCGTTAGAATTAACATCAGAAAAGTTTCCTGAGTGAGAACTTTTTGCAGATTATTATTGAAGATTTTAAGATTACATATTGCTGAATTTTTTGAGCTTTAATTACATAATTTTAATTTTTTTAAGATTATATATTATTGAATTTTTTAAACTCACAAATAATGGTTTGTGCAAGAGAATCCCTACGATATTTAGTATAAATTCAATACTCTTCACTGCTTCTCCCACTTATTTCATCCTAAAAATAATTATTGTTTTTGTTAATGCTCATTTAGAATCTTAATCTAATTCATGTATAATTAATGTATATAATATCAGTATTAGTATTCTTACTGTTATTTTTTACCAAAAATCTAAAAAAAAATTGAATATTGAGGGACTCAGAATACTTTAGATGATAGAATTTAATTCAATGGGAGATCCAAATATGTAAATTTTTCGTGAAAAGAATTTATGATCTGTATAAATTAATGAATATTCATGGAAAGACGGGATTCTTTGTGGATACTTTCGAGTTTTTTATCTTAACACTTTCTTTTAATATGATTGTACAAGATATCTCGTTATTGTTGTAAAGTTGAACGAACTTTAACTTTTAACCAAGTTAGATCAGACTGGTAAAGAAGTTTATCGTGTATTTTTTTTAATTACATTCTATCGAGCAAAAATTAAGCACCTTGTTTACTTGTAAACGATCGTAAATAAGAAAGATAAATGAAATTTATAACATTAAAGCGGTTACTTAAAAGGACGAGAAATTTTCAGCGAATAAAAAGGAATCTTAATTAATTTCAGCAAGAAGTGGAACAACTTCAGCATGAAAAAGTAAAGGAGAAATTTTGCTACTCATTCCGTTAAAATGGAAATACAAAAAAATAAAAACACAAATGTCGCAATTAAATAGCAACAGGAATGGAATTGGTAAAGAAAAAGAGAACTGATGTCACAAGGTATAATTTTTTCTGTAAGTTTCAAGAAACTGGGTTGCAACAGCAAGAATGTTCAATTATGTCACCATAGTGACAGTAATTTAAAACCGAACTTTCGAAATAATACTTGATATGAAATTTCAAACAAATTCTTTGACAAGTGATTTTTCTATTATACTATTTAGTAAAATTTATAATTAAATACCGATTAAGCTTTTTTTATCATTAACTCCGTAATAGAAATTTATTTTAAGAAGAACTTAAGAAATAAAATTAATTCGATCAATGATTATGCAGAAGTATGAGTAAAATGATAAAAGTAGCCAAAAAATTAGCAAATAAAAATTATTCATTACAAAACTATTTTCCCGCAGACGTGATGACTTTTTTTTAGAATCTTCACATTTTCCACAATTCTTCACTGTCACATTCAAAATATACGTTCATCAATTCAAGATTTTCTTACAACGCAAAAATTTTTATTCAAAAATATTTTTTCCCAATTATTTCACAGAGATGTTCGATCATATGCACTACACTTTAACCCTCTATCCACTCGACGCAACTTCATAACGCATAAAATATCATCGTTCATGGAATCAACAGGTGAATCGAGGGAACACGGTGTTTATAGTAAACGGTACGTATTTATAGGCAGGTGTGCACCGAAGTATACGTTTAAAGCACGCTTTCTGTCGCGATGTTGTAGAGTTAAACGGAAAATAGAGTCAACGAGATGCGGCTGAGATAACGCGCAGGGAATGACTGACGTGGCCAGGCGAGATTACGTCCTGGCTTTAAAAGGACGACGCACCCCATCCGGTGTGCTGGTACTCACCTATCGGTTACGTGACACGGTCACGCTCGTGAACGTCGAATTTGAATACAAGCGAGACGCTTCAATGGACTCTCTCCCTCGCTACCTGAATTATCTACGGTTA
The DNA here is from genome assembly GCA_030673865.1 of Melipona bicolor. Classification (NCBI taxonomy): domain Eukaryota; kingdom Metazoa; phylum Arthropoda; class Insecta; order Hymenoptera; family Apidae; genus Melipona; species Melipona bicolor. The sequence goes on from JAHYIQ010000029.1 coordinate 2,054,437, forward strand.
CCTAGCATCCCTTTATTGAGTTCGCGTTTATACCAACCGTACGAGATTCCAGCTTGTCTGAACGTTTCTTCTGGTACTGGATAACGCTACAAGAAGCAGCTTCCATGGTACTATCTGTCTAACAAGTGATTTTATAACTATCCGTTGTAGCGATACAAAACTAATTGTACGTACAATTTCTGCTTACTCTGTTTTAGAGCAGTTTATATTACAGCGTCTGATTTTTAGACGATTTTTAGAATAAAAAATTATTAGGTAATTATAGATCAATGAAACTTGAAACTGTTGATACATGTTGATTGTAATTTTAGGAAACGCAGCGTAGTTTTTATGTAATTGTCTTTTCCGTCTGTTCCAGTTATTACTATTATACATTTTCTATAATGTGTCATACAACTGCACAATTCATCGTCACTATTCGTCATCACCAAAATTTCCTTAACATTAGTACAACTATCATGATAATATTGCCATAATAATACTGCTATGTTAAATGATAATAATTATTATCACTATTTATATCAATATTAAATTTAACAAAAATTATCTTTTAAACAATTATGAAAAAAGAAAATCTGAAATCCGTCATATTGGGTTTGATTATTCTCAAGTTACAGATTCTGATATTAGTCTTGCCAATCAAGTTAACGATATAAGATGTAATTTAAAAAAAATGAAGAAAAACAAAAAGCTGCACCCTAAAATAACATGACAGAAACACGTCCATGCTGGAACGCTTCACACGTCAAGAACAATGCAGAAAAGAATCGTGACGACGTCAACAGTTGCAACTGAAATTAAATAATCCATCGATAATTACATATGTTAAGTTAATAAATAGCCGTGGTAATCCGGCATTACCGGTTTCTTAATTAGAGTCGAGACTACTATCGTGCGAGCTGCTCACGAAAGCAAAGCAAACCATTATCGTAATATTATCGTAACAAGAGTTATTGTTGTTGTATTACTGCAAGATGATTGCTGTCAATAGATTAGCAACGTCTGAGGTCACGCAAGTGACAATAATTCAAGTTTAAAAGAAGATCGGTTATTCCAATTTCTCTTCTTGAATAAAAGGACGACCACTTTAGCTTGTGACCTTGTCAACTTGTCGGAATCTTCATCACTTAAGTGTAATTATTTTTTTATTCATAAACCTCCTATGTCTTTATATAATATCTTCTGTATTATTTTTATTAAAATTAACGTTATATCTATATTATATGTAATATCATAACATATTATATATATGTATAATGTCTATTATTTTTAATTTCATTATTATATTATATATATTATAATATAGATATAAATATAATATTTATATGTATATGTATATATATATATATATATATATATATATATATATACATACATACATATATATATTATATTACAATATATCTATATTATATTATATCTGCAAGGATTAAAATCTGTATTGAAGCTAATTCTTTTTGTTAACTCTTAATTCTATAATTATCAAATTTTCTAATCAAGAAATTATCTGGTTAATAAGTTAAAACAGCTGAAATTGGAAGAAGAAAGGAAAAATGGAACGCGGAAATTCGAGAAATAGGAAAAGAAGAGAAAAGAAATGAAGATAAAGAAAAAGAATTGGTACACATAATAATTAACATTATGATAGATGTTACTAAATAGTTTACCTAATCGTTGAATATGTTGTTTTTATATATTATACTATATACTTATATATAATATTTATATATTATACTATAATATTTTGTTCTATATATTACATCTTCCTAATAATTATCGAACAATTAAGAAAATAGCGATGTCTGAATTCGTTCGACTCCAACATACGCTATTATAAAATTATCTTCCTTTTCTTCTTTTTTTAAATACATCCATGAAAAGCAAACAATAATTCATACTAATTATAAGTATTGAATGTGTCTAAAATGGCATTTAAATAAACTCGAATTGCTGTGAAATTATTTACAATATTAATATCAGATCGTATAATAAAAATCCCGATTTTGTCATAAAATAAAAACACATATTCGTCAAAACAATTAAAATAACGCTATATAGCAATACCTTGAGAGAACACACCGTTATTTGACGCAGCACAACCAACAATCCAATGTACTAACATTGTACATTTGTCTATAGATCTCGTGTTGTCGTGACTGTCTATACGAGATCGACCCGCAGTCCAGGATTTTATTCTATTTATTTTAACCATGTTATCGACGATCGCAAACCACAGTGGAGAACGGATCATAGTGGTTCACGATCGATACCAACTGCAATATGATCGGCTACGTTCAAGTCTTACCTCGCCATCAAACGTTATCGACACAAGCTTAACAAAATTGCCGTTGTAAGTATTTTCCAATCGATTTTCACCGGTTCTAACGACTTAATGCCACGCTGGCTCATATGAAGGTCTTTATTAATTATTAGGCACGTCCCGACATAATATATCCTGACGGAGAAACGAACAACTCTGTCACGTGATATCGGAGGTAAGATCACGGCTAACTCGCTGGGTTCTTCTCTGTAATTGACCAATACTGAGTTAAAATCACGCCTCGATGGATGTATTTCGGTGAGTAATCGTTGGAAAAGTTGTTTCGAATGGCTTCTTGATAAACGTAAAGACGGGACAGTGAAGCACATTGAATAATATTAATTTGTAATTGATTTTTGATTTACTACTTCTGGTTTTGGCCACTACCGGCTTTGGACCTTTTATTATATTTTTTATTATGTTCTGGCTTTGGCCACTGGTTTGGTTTCTAGCTTTGGACCTTTTATTATATTTTTTAGGGTTTGGAGCAATTTTTTAAATAATAAATTTGAAATAGGATATTTATTTTGACATTATCGTTACTTTAATTATTATTAATTACTGGAAAGTCTTACTGTATTTATCGCACAATTTATTCTACCTATATTTTCAAAATAACATTACTAAACTAAATTTGGAAAATTGAACTTAATTTTAAGTATGAGTAAAACCTAAATGCTTCAATAACTTTTCTAAAATTGATCTTGTTGTACGTACTTGTTGATCTCTTCGATTAGGAAAATTTGCCCTGGTTGTTACTTTGTCACAGCAATTCTTGTGAAAGAATTTCACAATACACAAACAAGTCGTTAGGAATAAATTTTCATCTGGAAATTTTTAAAGAATTTCGATATAAATAAAGGAAACGAATGAAGGAAGTTGAGAAATAGAGAATAAGCATTGGACATAGAAAGTTACGATGGACATCGGCAATCGTCCCGGACAAGCTACATCAATATAGAGCCGAGTCTGATCGTCGGGCTCGTAAGTCGATCCCTAACGAGTACAAAGCGGCATATCGTCGATTCTAATTCTATACGCACTATTGTATGCCAATTGTACAACGTCGAGAAACGATGAGAGTGCAAGAGGTATACGGGCAGATAACAAGTGGCGATACGCAGCCGGAGACACGGAAGAAAAAGAAACAGCCTGGCATAGAATTCACATAGCGTCGGTGGACACGCGAAACCAGTATCGATCTTATTGTTCGAGAACGGTATTGTCTTCGTGCTTCGTTAAAATCGCACAACAGCCCTCGATGACTGTACCAAAATGTTAATTTGACGCGTTTCAATATTTAAGAACAATAACACTCTCAGAAGCCAAATTGATTAATTCATTTGGAAAATCATAATTAGAATATGCAACGTTATTTTAAGAAAAATTCTCATAGAAATATGATATTAAATATGATATTAAAGGTATGAAAATTATCTTGAAGTTCTTAAATATTCATTGAAAGTTCATTGAAAATGTATTCTAGAATGGAAGAAATTTTTCATTTACTATATATATAACCAATATATTATATATATTATAACCAATGATAGAAAAATTAGAAAAACTTTAAACAAGATTAGTGTAATAAGACATTTCAAGATATTTCTAACATAAGACGGCCTTAAGACAAATTAACATAATCAACGTGACCTTGAAACAATTTTCAAAATTCACTTTTGAATTGACTTTAATCATGACATACATATTATACATACATATAAGACATACATATATTAGGTCATCAAAATAATAATAACTCCATTTTTTGAATTTTTTTAAATTTTGGTATCACTTTTTATATTTAAAATAAATTTTCTCAATAATTAGATTTAACGCTGAACGACAAAAATTATTATATTTTGGTCAAATAATTTGAGTTTCAAAAATCAATGTGATTATTCCAATGATATACTTTTTCATGCATTTTGTATATCATTAAACAAAAATTACACTTATAATAACATTTCTATAATATTTATTTGAATCTAAATTTTAAAAGAAACACTATTTTATCAATTTTTCTACTTTTCGTTTTATGGAGTTGATTTGACAAATGTCTCATATATGACATAACTGCTCAAGGAGCAGACAAAAGTTTAGCATGTGTAATAATCATATGCTCAAATTCGTCACCCATGAAAATCCATTGTATTTCAACAATAACCTGCACAAATAATTGAACGCAACGTATAGAAACATTTAATTAACGAAAGAATATTTATCTTAATACTTATCTTCCTGTTCTGGAAATTCTAATCTAGGTAATTTTAAATCTTATCTGGTGGTATCTTTTGTTTCTCTATTCTTTCACATGACAGTATCTTACCTATAACAACATAATAATATATATAATAATATTCAATACGAATCATTTCACGAATAATCCCTTAAGAGTTAAAGAATTGTTAACAAATGTAAAAAGGGTTTACTCTGACTTTTCACGCTTATACTCTTTCGAAAATGTCAGTCGGTACTTCCGATAGCTTCGTTGAATGTATTTTCAATACTAACCAAAGGAGACACACGTTCCAGCAAATCTGATTACAAATTGAATAACTAACAAGCTAAAAGCGCCCTTTAAGCTGATCTTTTGATGTCATCTTAGCAGAGCGTATGCTTCATGACTCGGTGAGATCGCAGTATCGATGCTTCGTGAAACCATTGTTAACTACTTGAAACCTCAAAACGGGTCATCACAACTGGCAAAAACGTGTGCTTACGTCGTGATTCATGCATTTGTAATACCAGATGAGACGCTAAATGGAAAATATGTGAATATAGCGAATATAGTATACTTTGAATCATCGTTCTCATACACATGAAGTATGATAAGCTCTTAAGGAAAAAATTTTAGACACTTAGATTTTAAACATTCCTAACATGAAGAAAAGTTTTCTTTATTGCAGTAGCTTCTTTTACAAACAATTTTATTTCTTTTTAATTATGAAATTATCATTATGAAAGATATCCCTAGTATTGTACGAGTTTTATGGTACGAGAAAAGAATGTACATCAACGCTTTAACTCTTAACTGGTATCATTGGATATTCGAAGTTATAACAATTTTTTTTCTACACTGTCTAACTCATTAAGGACATTATATTAACGCAACATTTCATTGCATAATTCTTTTCAATCATTTTATGTTATCAAATTTTATTTTTTACAATTGGAGTTACGACAAGAAATTCCAAGAATCAGCTTAATATTTTCTCATCATAATGTCTTCCATCATTTTATAAAATTTAAAGAAATTGAAGTATTTGTAATATTAATGCTTGATCCTTTCTAAGTTAAGTTTGAAAAATTATTGCTTGATCCTTACTAAGTTAATTTTGGAATTTTCTATTTGATTTAGTTTTATTATTAATCTCTAATCACAATATAAAATACACTTAGAATATAATTAATAATAAAAATACAGTACAATTATATGTATCATGTTACATAATACAAATTACTATCATCTGTGACTCTACGACGCCACTTAAAGATTAACAAGCTAAAAACAGAAATAAAATTAATTTCTTTAAAACTATGCAGAAAGAAATAAGATTTCTCGTTGCTTCTTTCATACCTTTGTATACACGCAGCAAGTTGGGGAATCAAAAATCATGCGAAAACAATTCGTGCGAGACGGAATTCAGATTATATTTTATCGGCTGTGAAGCTATATTGTTTTCGAATGTCATTAAAAAACGAAAGAAACTCGCATGGTTAAGCCTAACCATACATCAAAGAACGATCCTGATGAACAATCTGCACGCGGCGCCCAACTCCTATAATCTTTGGACTCGCAACAGGATAAATTGTACGCTGGCGATGAATTGACGGTGATCGATGTCCATCATCTACTCGCGGTCATCCACGTAGCAGAAACAAAACAAAAAAAAGTCACGATGCTGTCCGCTTTCAACAAGAAAAATCGGCATAAAACACGTACGGCATTTATTCGGGGAGATAACGTACGAAAAACGAATTTCACGTATCGGGAATCAAATTGCATAATTAAATTGGACACAAGTATATATGATTTTAAATGCTACTGTCCACGGTCATAGAATTGCACTCGTGCCATTCGACAAGAAGATACATATTTAATTCGTTTGGAATATGACATAGAATTTTTCCTAGAAATAAAAATATCTCTGTATTACGAAAATGAAATAGAACAAATTCCAGCTTCTGTTTATTACATCTATGTTTTTTATATTTATTACGTTACATTATTGCATTAAATAAATGATAGTGTAATAATGTAATAAATGATTTTGATTAGAATCCGATTAATTTGAACGCAATACTATTTATATTTTATTTGAAGGAAAAAGGGAGACTGTCCATTTTAAAGAAGAATTCTGAGTTTAGCATCTTTTCAGATGCTACTGTCTGTGTTCTTTGTCACAGATTATAAAATAATCACTGATTATAAACAATTTTCTGAATTTTACATTTATTTCGATATATGAGAAATATATAACGTTGTAACATTACATATTGAAAAGTAAATTTTCGTTTCCTGAAAAAATTCCTTCATACGAAAACATTTTCATAAGAATGTATTATATATATTTGATTATTCTGAGATATTTTATAACCAGAATCTTGTGTCTAGTAAATTTAAAATTTAAATTACAGTTTAACTTTCGAAACTGAAAAAATTAATAAAAGATCACATCTAAAGGATAGACAAAGAGAAAATAAATAATCAAATACTCTTTCATATCGAATTTTATATTCAACAAACACTTTTGCAAAACAATTTCACATTATGTCAAAGCCATTGATGCAAAAGTCAATCGAATTTTCGTTTCTTTCGTTAATTATCGGCTCGTTAAATTACAATTATTATATTAACCGAAAAGGACATACAAATCTGATTCATGCTGACGCCATTTTAGATAATTATCCAAGCGAATAGCTCAAATTATTAGATGCATAGTTGACTGATTGCCGATCAATTTCGCTGATTTTTTCAAAGAATTTTCCATGGTCCGACAAGTCTGCCCTTTGTGCCCATTAATCCCTTCGATGGACAGTTTAATTGCACCTCCTATGGGAGTGGTTCCTCCAGACGACCGTATATGGGAGTGCACGTCGCAAACACTCGTCCGGCACACGTGCACTGGCAAAATATATTGATAGTCGCATTATCACGTGTGTACCAGACCTGCAAAACGGAGAACAAAAGCAACGCAAACGGAATCTCTCTCTGCTTCCCATTCGCCGTCGCTCGTGAGAATGGACACGAAGTTCTTAGAACCGGAACGCACGAACACGAACACGATCACGCTCGCATTAAATACTGCAGTTTAGTGCTAATGGAAACAATTTGATATACCCATACTAGCAGACGAGTTCGGATTGTTACAAACTGGCCCTGGCACAGGTCTGGTTTGAGGAGAGTAAGGGATAAGATAAAGTAAACTCTCGGCCGAGTAGCACTATTGAACCACCGGTGACAATATAAAGTAGATTTTTATATTAGATTTGAATACAGTTATTTGATCTTAGCCTGCATTTTACGTTTCACGGAATTAATATCTATTTATCATCTTAGAATCAAAGAAGATGAAGTTTTGTTACTTTGCTCGTTTCTCTTCACTTAATTTGATACAGGGTAGATTGGAACATGCATTTTAGCTTTGCGTTTCTTGTAATATATTGTAAAACAAACTTCAAAAGGAGAAAAGTATGCAAGATAAATTGGGAAATGTTTATTTGATGAAACCAAAATGCATGGGGCAATGATGATACATAACTATGTATTAATATTAATTATAATATTACATATTAATATATTATAACATTAACTTTCCACTATATGGATTGGGTCTATGAGACCCATGATCATATTTACTATTCAATTGTTATTCACTTGTACATTGAAAAGTTAATATTATTTAATATATTAATATTGTTAATATATAAAATTCTTATTATTCAAAATATGTTATTTCGATCAATAATTATTTCAATATGTTAGTTATAATATAATCATAACTTAGCAAAATAGGCATTTCAAATTTGAATAACTGTTAACGCACACATATCTTTAATCTATTCATAAAAAAATCGTATATAAAAATATTTCCAATTTCCATAAAAACGATTTGAAGCGTATAAACAAAAAAAACGTAATCACTTTATTTTTAATTGATTCAATGAGAAAATTAATCCAGAAAGACGTCTCGAAATAATTAGTAGTCACGATCTGTGCAAAAGTTACAAAGTATTAAAGTTAGAATTGTGATTCCAGCGTTCTTTTCGAAAAGATTTTCGATTTAAAAGTTATGGAGCATTCATTTCTTACAAGACTGTATATTACGAGGTAAAATCATGTGCTAATTCTACCTTAAACATAATCTAAATCTAATAACATAATCTAAATCTAAATCTATATTTCAATTTCATTAAAATCGGTGATTGATTGTGACGTTTCTATTACAGTGTTTAACTAGTATTTAATCTAACAGTCTTTCTTTAGAAGGTAAAAGAGAAAAAGAAAACACGGAGAACTCGAAACATCTCTACATATTTTGCAAAAGAAAGCAGAAAAACCGAAAAAATGCTGAATAAGACAACCGAACTAAGGATGGTATAATTTCTCTCTTATTCACATTCACCGTCGATGCGATTTCATTTTCTTGCAAGAATCTCTAAGCTCGACAAATCAAGTATTCGAAACGGGCCTTAATGTTCTCTCCATTAAGAGAGATTAGATACAGAAATTACACACCAGCCTGATTAATATAGCGGCTTCTACTTATCGAGTGATCGAAGTCCCAGAGTAGCGCCGTTCCGTGTGGGTTACAACCGACTCGATTAACCGTATAGATCATTTCGTTTAACCTCCGGATTAAAAAAAGAAGAAGAAAAAAAATGGGTAGCTCGCAGCTTCCACTATCGTGTAAATCCTTTCGATTAAGCCGAGGAGGATTCACCGATACACGGGCCGTGAGATAAGCGTTCGTTCGGTAAACATATTAATATCGCGGGCCGGTATATTAGAGAGCGTGGCGCGATATGTTTTACGAGGAGGATCGCTTGTAATTTGCCCGTTTTAATTCGCGAATAAAACCTCGGGCCAGCAAGGAATCGGCCGATCATGGGAATCAGCGTTTCTCGCGGCGCGGCGCATTGCTAACTGCGGGAATGCAAAGGAATGCGTGGCAAGAGTGAACCAGCGTGTTTCACTGCCGCGGCAGTGAAAGGGATGAGTAGATAATTGTCTGCTATTTCTTTCAGCCGTGGCAAGATCGACGCCGCGTGGATTCCGTGCGCTTTCGATTCGCTTTTATGCGCGCGCGTAAACCCCTCCGGAATAAAATCATTTTCCCAATTAACGGCGGAATGGCCGCGAAACTTTTCCCCTTTCGTTGTAGAAAAAACTGCCGGGCCAGCTCGGTGGAACGCGGTGTTCGATGATGTCTTTAATTGTTCCTCTCGCTTTTAGTGTATTCGCCTTGTGTTTACCTTTTTCTTTTTCTTTTTCTTTTTTTACGAAGAATTTATTATAGCTGATACTAGGGACTTCATTGTTGCTTTTATGCGAGTATCATGAACGTTATTCACTTGTTATTTTATTCTTGGGTGGATTTGCTTCTCTTAATCTAATCCTGTTGGATGCAAAAGAAGTTTCTGATAAAAATCTTTAAAGAGTTGTGACAAAATATACTGCGTATATGATAAAAAATTGATATTTCTTCTTTGTAGTTTCATTAATACAAACCACGTTTCAAGAATGATGTCTGTATCATTACTGATTGAGTGAATGGATCAAAAAAGTATTGGTACACCTAGTTCTCTTGTAGTAGTCTTGTGAAAAACACATGACACATTAATAAAATTTGTTTCTATAAATAACTTACTACAAAAATAAAATAATTTTCAATAATGCGTTATACAATAATAGTATAAATAATATAGAGAATCAAAACGCTCTACCATGTATTTGAATATGAAATATTTTTAATGTAATGTAATTTTTCTAATAATACCCCGTCGTAATGCAGACTAAGCGCCAAAATTACAGTATAACAAATACTCTTTCGACTCTTGGATTTTTATATTTCTTATAATATTATTGTATAACTCGTTATTGAAAACGTGCATACTACTACTACTGTGCATACTACTTCTGTATGTAGTGAACCATTTATGGAAATTGATTTTGCTAATATATCATTTGTTTTCATAAAGGTATCGCCAAAAAGCTGGGTGTACCAATGTGTAAAGTTATATTAGAGTTATTATTAAATCTGTCCAATTATTATTATTCGTATAATTATACGTATAATCATCAGGTGTCATTAATTTTTGAAGGATTAATAAATAAAGTGAAGTTTAATCATAGTTTTCTAAGGTATTAAAAATATTATATTTTTCTTAATCATTGATGTACAGTATATATTGTTTTCTATTATTGTTCTGTATTATTCGTTTAATTATTCATTATTATTCATTTAATATTTAAATAATGTTTGCAGAAAATCTATAGTATTTAAAATACTAATCTTCTTCGTATAATTTTGAATACTTCTGATTTATTAAACTAAATCTATTCATAATCAGCAAACTGAGAAAATTAATCTTTGATTAACTTATGGTTAACCAATATGCTATAATATAATTACATAGTATAGTATTACAGTATAGTATTATGGTATTATAGCATAATATATTATAATATATTAGTGAATTTCATACTATATTTAATTTGATTAATGTTTGACTGGAATATATTTTCAAAAGAATGAGAATCTATCGACGTTGACGTATAAAATTTTCAGCAGCTCCGTCAATTTTGAAGATACAATTTATCTTAAGATGTTATTATTTTATTCAAAAATAATCCGATCGTTTTAAGGAATTTCTTGCATCAACAATATAACTAATAAAATACATATTGTATCGAAAACTGAAGTGTTATATTATTAACCAATGTTTAACTTAATGACTTTAACTATACAGGATGAGCCATTAAAAACTAAAAGAACTATCTAAAATAACTAGTTACCTATTTTAAATATTTATAAAATATTCAAATATTTATTTTAAAAAAACATTAGAAAAAACAAATATTAAATATTACTCAAATATTCAAATTTTTAAATAAAGTTTGAAATATTTATACTCTGTCAAAATTGACAGAGTCTACATTTCGAAAAAGGATAGTTTTCGAATTTATGTTTATTCGACTTTCTCTCTTCCTTAGACACAATAGAATACGATACCACCATAAAGCTTGGCCACCTATTTTCTTAACACCCTGTACATATACATACATGTATATGTCTCATTAGCTCATTCCTGTCCCTTTAATGTACACCTCGCTCATACATAACGCTTAATTACAATTCAATGCCACTAATTCAATTAGTTCTAAATTTTACGACAACCAGGTAACTGCTTAATCTTCGATTGTACGTTGTATTATGACGTGGAATAAAATCAATTCAAACGCTCTCGATGATCGAACACGCGTATCCTTTGGTTTCTGTCTTAGAAGTCCGGGCCGGACCGGTTCGTTATGATCACTGCATAGTTCGCGGTTTTATCGAGGCGGCATGCTAAATTTAATAGTCGACGATTAAGATAGCGAGGAAGTTAAAGCGATCTAATTGGATTCCTGGCACACCTTTCTTACAAGCCTACATCTTCATTATGCTTTTTTTTCCTTTTGTTCGCTCGATGCACGACCTTTCGGATCGTGCATCGAGCTACTAGTTCCGCGATTCCCAGAGCCTCTGCTATATGTAGATCTTCCGGTCATCTTCGAGCTATTTACATTCCCGTTAGAACATCAGAAAGTACTTAGAAAAAGATATGAGGAAAATTCAATTTTATGTTAAATATCTTCTAAGATATTGCAAATTCTTTAATGTTTGATATTTGTTTTAATATTTTTATTAATGAATGAAATCTAATGAATGAAAATACACTTGCTGACAAAAGTTAAAAAATAGTCTAGTTACATGTAACAATTTTATTACATATTATAAATATGTTACTATGTTATTATAACTAATAATATATGTTATTATACTACCTTATTATACTAATAATATATCTAACTACGTTATACTATAACAAATGGTATAAATAGTGATTGTATGTGTTTGCAAATATAACTGGTACATGTTTCGTGTACTATAAATTTTCCGACTAAATATTTGATAATAACAATATTCATAACAATATAATAAATAGAATTCTAAACCGGTACTTATTCTGATGAAAGAATAACATAGCAAAAGAATTAATAAAAGAAATTAATAAAATAGAAATTAAAAAAATAATAATTGAAAAATAATATTATCAATAATTAGCAAAAGAATGATGTTATTCGTAATTATTCGTTAATAAAAAAAAAACAAAATAACAAAAAAAAACTATGAGAAACTGTACTTCGTGTACTGTAACATTTTGCAAAATTATGTACTATCATTTATTCATGAAAGAATGTTAACGGAATAATTATTTTAACGATCCCAAGTAATTCTCATGGTATAAAATATTGACATAATAATTAATAGGTCAAGACAGTTTCCATGGAACACTTATGAAATTACATCCAACGTCAATTCATTCTTTCACTGATAGAATAAAATTAATAGAAAGAATTATAAAAATATAATTTGAGTTTTATACTAGATCAATTGAATCAATGCCATGTAGTTATGAAAAATCTGAGTTTCCCAATATTACGTTAGAATTCCACGAAAATTGTAAACGCTTATACGCTGTTTTCATTCAAATAACTGCACGAATCAAGCACGATTTCTTAGTTTTTGTCATAAAGATTTTGACCGACCTTTTGTTTCAGTATTAATTGTGACTTTCATAAAAATAGTTTCCAAAAAGTACTGTATATTCTGTTAATGTACCTCTGAAATTAAAAAATAAATAATAGTTTATTAATGAATTTTTTAACTTTTGTCAGTAAGTGTACGTTCAAATATTATCATTAATATTAAATAATACAATTACAATTAACATTAAAAATTAATATAAAATTAATATAAAATTATCTCACATCAAATGAAATTGTTAAATAATTTTCAAACTAATAGGAAAACGACATAATAGAAGTATAAATCTTACAGTGAAACGTGCGTCATTTGACTGAAATGAAATTCAGAGGTGGTTCCATTTTTTTGTATAATTATCTAAAAATGTGTCACAAGGGACGGATAAAAGTTAAACTGTTCTTGTCACGAATTCGTCGTGATCGAATTGAAGAATGTCCGCAGTATGTACAAGTTCATCCGGCACTGTTCAACGTTTAACACTGGCTAATTACACGTTGCAACAAATCCAATTAAAGCGCACCTCGTTATCGCTCTCTTATCCGTGAACCGATCGACCCGCGTTCACGCGAGTAACTCGAACGATAATCAGAAATTCGCTGACAATTTCATATCACCGATCACGATGATACATACAAATTACGAACGAAAAGAATCTTCGATCCAGTGCGATCGATCTCTTGAGATCTACTTTTCGTTGCGATCGTGAATCTCGAATACTCGTGGCTTGTGTAATTAGTGGATTCGTCTTCGTTAAGATCATCGGCATCGTCGGCCCGATTAGAATCGCCGACAGCGACGATTCTTTCTTAGCTATTCGTCTTACGATTGATAGTACATAATCAGTGATGATCGAAGGCAATTATTGAAACTGTTCTTGTCCGTTCGACTTAATATATTTAGTCGGTATTTCGTAATAATTAGACCACGAATTTTTATACATTTTTAAAATTTTATGAAGATAACTCAAGAAATGAAATACAAAAAATTTGTTGTAAGAAATTTTTTTTGTGTATTAAATATTATAATAAATATCCTAGTTTGCATATTTTATATATTTTCACATAAAAATCTGCAGTCTAGTAATAATTTATAATAATATTGCTTAAAAAATAAAAATTAATCAACTGTTGCTTTATTTGAAAGGTTACAAATACTTTACTAAAGAAAACAAAGAGATTGGATATTTACGATTACTTAACAGCGTTAGTGAATAAAAAAAATATATTCTATATAAATCAATGATTTCTTATAATATTTAATATTTACTATCTTTGAGTTTAATCATAAAAAAATAAAGTATAAATATAACAAAATAAGATAAGAATATAAACATGTGAATCACTCTAATGAACAAACATTAAACCATTAATATTGAATATACATATTAATTATAATATATAATATAGGTATTTATCATATAGTTGTACAAGTATGATATACAATATGAATATAAATATAATATAATATAATAAGAGTATAAATCTAATCTAACATAATATAATATATAACTATATAAATATATAATGTAAGTAATATTAGGTATTTAAGTATATATATATATACATACATATATAACAATTAATTTCACGCATATTTAAAAAAAAAATTAAAATTCAAGGCATTTTTCATCAAAGTCACAAATAATCAATGATCCAGCATGAACGATTGAGCAATATGAAATTTATCTTTGTAAAAGAACACGTTGCATAATCCGTTCTCCGAGAATGTATAATCGAATACGACGATCCACATCGCTTCACGATACCGGTACGTGTCTGACAACCGTCAATATGCACGTTACGAAGAACCAGACAGAACGAGCATATTTTTCTTTTTTTCGCTGCATTTCTTACAATTCGCTGGTGCGACGATACCACAACCCGCTCCGAGCCTCCTTTTTATCACCGATCTCGGTGGAACTGCACCGAGCGACGAGCATATTAGAGAGAAAGCCCGGTCGCCGAGCTGCTAATCGCCGGTTTGTTAGCACATTCTCGTTTCTTGCCACCGGTGCCTCCGCTCGTGATTGTTTAAATTGCGATTCACGAACGTTGCTCCTGTAGAACCGTGTCGAAAGAAAAGATGGAAATGACCGTGTTGGATCTTGAAACGGAAACGCTTTGTAAATCAAAGTCTGGTGTTACTGACGCCGATCTTCTTTCTTTTTTTTCCTGAATTCAAGAAGAAATAATAAGGAGATACGGTTGTAATTCCATAGAAAATCGTAGAAAATATTCTCGTCTTTTGCGTAATTGAAGTTGCAACAAACAGGAAGTTTGCAAAAGTACAAACATTGCAGTTCGAAGTGAAGTTTTTGCGTAAGAGAGTGATTTTGAAATTTAATTCAAAATTCCTTAGACATCGAAGTATAATAAAGAGAGTTTTAGGCAACGTACAAACCCATGTTGGATCCAAACCCATAATTACCAAAATGCTTCTAATACTTTTCTAAATACGATACATCAGAATCTTATATTGTATTATATAATTTTATAATTTTATTATATAATATATTGTTATATTACACAATTATATATATTAATATATTGTATATATATAATATAAAAATATGTAATTTTTTTCAAAAAATCACAATTATATTATTATCGTGAATTAATTATTATTGGTAAGAGTTATTGTCACGATTTCATTGTTGTTAGTAAAAATGGACCGTCCGCTAAGCGAAGATTAAACAGACGAGAATTATTCCAGTAATTTTCGCGAACTATTATTGCAAACTATCCAGCAGGAAATTACAAAGTCACAGAAAAGCCTGAATGCAAAACAAGAGAACTAGAAACGAATGATGAACGCGTTACTCTTTTTAGTTCCAATCGATCAACCCTATCATGATGTTACGACTAGCTTGCACGCAAGAAGGCCAGTTAAAATCGTGCTCGTTTAAAATGATGAATGGAAATCGTACAATGATCCTCCAAACGAGCATCGTGCATTACGGCCGCTACTAGAAAAAGTCATCAGAAACGGTTCACCAGATTATTTCGTCGGGATATCTGATCAAGTGGAACGACTCTCCGGAGGGGAACGTCGAAAAAACGAAAAGGGTGAAAAAGCGTGACAATCATCTTTGTTATGGAATTCTTTATATCGTAAAGACTTTGTTTTCTATTTGTGAACCACACCGCAAATAATTAATCTTCCTTAAAGAGAATAATATTATATTATATTACTGTCATATATAATATTAGGTAGTTATAATATATATGATTATATTATTGTATCGTGATATATAATAGTATATAATTTTTTAATGTATCAAAAATTTAGCTGAGACATATTTTTTGTTATATATATATATATATATATATATATATATATATATATATATATATATATATATATATAAATACTTATATGAAATATATGAAATACTTAAGACCGGAAATTTTACCTCATTCTAATGTTGCATTAAACAATTTTTACATTGTGTTGTAATTTATATTGTAAATGTTGTACTATATAATTTATAATTTACTATTTTTATTATACAAATATAATGTGTATATATATATATGTGTGTATATATATATATATATATATAATTTGTCGCGCTGAAACAGTAATATTCAATCTTAGTGTTCAATTTTCAAAAATTGAAAATAGAAAAAAATAAATAAATAAAAAATAAATTAAATAAATTTTTTTTCAGTATTGCAATGTTTTAGACTATGTATCCATGTTCAAGGTCGACATTTTGAACTAGTTGTACTAGCAGTGAGTTTGTAAATAACATGTTCGAAGAGTGCTTTGAGATAATTTGTGTTTTCTCTTGCAGTTGACCTTGAGTGACCTTGAATAATCTTCATTATGTGTCACTGTATTCTCCTTGGAATTCTCCTTTATCAGAATGTAAGTAAAAAACTATGTCATTCTATTTAAAAAAACAGAGTTGACCTTCATATCTCCTTGACGCCACCACCTATAAAAAAATTAGTAACATCAGATTATGAGCCCCTCGATACCAAATAAGTTTGCTCTAATGTATTTTTTTCTATCTCCGAAAACAAGCAAATTATTCAGGTGTCCTGTTTTAAGCACCCTTTCCTGTATATATGTTGTTCGTACGTGAGCTCACACTTTCTGAGCACGTACATATACGCGTTTTCCGATGAAACGTAAGCAATTGTGAAAAAAGCAAATCTGAACTCTGTCACATTGACATTGTTTGGTTGTTCTTAGTGTTAAGAGAATATTGCAACGAAAACGGTCAGTTTCCAGGTTTGCCTGGAGAACAAACGACGAGCGCGTAGATTTATGAATGTGTCTCTTCAGCAGGAGCAAAATAATTGGTACACCGTGTCCACGATCCGTTCGCGTAGGCGCGAAAGAGAAATGCGTAAATACATCGGCAAGGGGTGTACCAGGAAAGATATAACACGCACGCATCACAGTCGGTACATGGTGTACGAAGCGCATAGTTAGAGGCAACACGTACTTACTTATAAGCGTATTGTACATACATGGCACTTAAGAAGGTGAGACTTAATGTATTGCACGGAACGTCAGTTATCCCGTACTTTGCGGTCGCAGACATTTAAGATATTTTACCATCTCTTTATGTAGTTTCGAGAAAATAACCGATATTATTTTCCGTCATCACCCGTTTGCAAGCGTTGCCGAAAACCACGCCCTTTCATCACACGTCGAAGTAAAGAAATAAGAAAAACCATTGTCACGTTTGATCGAATTAAAACTACGATCTTGAGTAAAAGTATTTATTACATAAAATATATTATTAGAATTGTGTGAGCGTTAGACACTTACAATCGATGATTTCTTTAAATCGAGATACTTTTTAATTTTTTCAATCTTCCAAATTACGTAAAATTAGAATCTAACTTTTAAATTAGATTTATTTCGTTAGACTATTAATATTAGAACTACCGACGACTTCAGGTATAAAGGTTTATGACGCAATGAAGATTTTATTTTTAGTTTATTTTACTAAAAAGAATTCATGTCTCCAGAGATAAATAAATCAGTTATAAATCCATAAAATTTCTACGGACAATTGATCACTGGTAATTTCAGTTCAAATTAGATTTCATAGTGGAGTCGATGTTACGAAAAGTGATCTTCATTTTGCCTTATTGTGGAATTATTCTGTTATAAGATACTTTTATAATTTAATATTAATTGCAGATTTTAATTACAGATTAATAGAAATTATTAATACGATGAATTTACATATTTCGTATGTTATTAACATGAAAGTTGTACGAAAATTTTCACGAAATAATTTCGAAAAATCGAAGTTGATCAACATATGTGGCCAATCTTTCTGTTGTAAGTTCGTCAATTTCTCGCTAAATAAACAAACATAAGAATATAACGTATTCGTTAAATCATGCTTCTGCAATTTTACGTTATATCCGTGTAAATTGCAAAAAATAAATCGCTATCGAGATGGGAATTTCCGTAAAAGAAAGACTTCCTCTCCCTTGAAAAACGCGCAAAAACCAGACGAGAGGGAACCCTGTTGAATAATTCCGTAATAGAAGGAAACGCGAAACGACCAGCAACCAACAGTATAGAAAATCGTTCTGCCTTGGCCAGAGATTTTCAATTATAAAAATCGACTGGGCTGCGAGCGCGTTAACCAGACCGTTGCCTGGCGTTACATCATTATTACGACTTGCAACAGTCATTGAACACCCTAATGCTCACTCCTCTCGGAACCGAATATTATTAACAGTTTTTTTAACGGTATATCGTGGTATGTTATGTATACGAGCAATGATTTTTTTTTTTTCAAATTCTAATGACGTACAACCAAGTACAATAACCGCATGTTCCGCTTCCTCCTCCGCTATCGCATATTCTTGCTTGCAGCAAGATGCCAAGCAACAATGGCCACCGAGAACAGCCGGTTGTCCATTATGGTCACAACACTGTTTTCCTCGCGACCAATTACCAATAATGAGAGTAAATCGCGTAGTTTACTCGCTCGGCTAGAAAGGCCGCTAATGCGGAGCTCTTACGCGAATTTACTGATGAGACAGTTTAACACCGATGAAATAGCAGAGTAAGAGGATGTTTTGTACGATGACAATTGAGGAATTCTTTTTCTTCAGTAAATTTTTGTCTATAAACACTTGCTTATTTTGAATATTAATGCATGATTTTGTTGAAGAACATAATAAATATTGAACAGAGAAAGAGGAGAAAAGACATTACTCTCGACAAGAAGTTTTCGATCGAACGCGAGTACTCGAAAGTATTTAAAAACATTGAAATTTTTCAGCTGACATTGTTGATTCTAAATTTCTGTATATTTGAAGCAAATTCAAGAATATTTCATATCTGAAAGATCTTGATTCTTTTAAGTACGTTCAAATATTTATGATCGAAAACTTTTTGTATGAGAATAATGTATCTTATGTGAGAGAAGAAAAGGAGCGTTTCGTAGAGGACTGTGATAAATTAGAAAGATGGTATTATGAAAGAGGCGGTGGGAAGAATAATACATAAAGTGATAGACTGGATAAGATACATAATACGTCAGGGAAGAGATAATAAAGACTAGGATACATTGTTGTTACATTGTATCTTACAAATACATTGTAAAATTAAATATAAAATTATGTAATAAAATTAAATGAAATATATTCGGTTTTAACTCTCGTAATGTAATAAATTATGTAATTTAAATGAATCAATGAATAATAATCTTGTTAAATGATAATTTATAGAGGAGAGTGCGAGTGTAGTTCAAACTTTGATTTTATAATTAAAATTAGATGGAGGTACGAATCGATTTTATTTTAGCATAAAAAGTGTATATTTTTAATCATTGAATGTACGACTTTTTTCAAATCTGATAAAATCATAAAAAATTAATTTTAAAGACATACATCAATTATACACATATGTCACGTGTGTGCAATATTTTTTATTTATATAATTTTATTGCAATACGAATACATTCGAATATTAAAGACATTCAAGATTAAGTTATTTATATTGAAATTGTTAGAAAGATTTAGTCATTAACTAATTTTTGAACTTTTTTTTATCTATAATTTAAGGAAATCATAGTTTATTTGTTCTAAGCAAAAATTTGATGAAATAAAGATCGCGAGTTCGGTGAAAGTCTAAATTGACATAATTGCGGCGAATTATGGCATCGTATCCCGGTCGTATCGCGAATACTTCCTGTCAAAAGAACATGAAGCAAAAAACTCTTGGTTAGTGTCACTTGAGGTACGCATGGGTATAATTACCAAGGATCAGTATGATTATCACATGCATACAGTCTGCCTACTGTACTGTTTCGTCTGCAACGAAATCGAAACGATCGACACTTGCTTTCGAAAGAAGGAAAAATTGACAAGTTTCTTTGATGATTGTTTGTGATGAAAACTACTGTATACAGAGTGTTACAAAATATATGTGACGGATATTTCAGAAATCAGAAGCAACGAGGAAAGTTCACGTACAAAAATCATTGTTCGAAATTTATTTTTCAAGCTATTAACAATAATATTTTGTTCTAGAAATGTCGTGATATGAAATCTTTCTCGCTGTTATTTTATATTTCTCATTTTAAGATCCGAGGATCAAAATAAATGACGTAGGATATCAATTTCAATTATTCTATGTTATTTATAGTATAAAGAAAATTTTTATGTATGCCTGATATCACTTGGTTCTTACCATCAATTCTTCTTATTAACAATCTTTTTGATTTTTTCTTTTTTTACAATGAAAATGTGTATATCCTTCATTTTACATAACATTGTTATTCTCTCTTTAGAAGTACATATGTACGTATCACTATATATACATTATATACATAATATGTAATATACACATAATATATATCATTTATATATAAACACGTATCACTTATATGTAATATTTCTGATAAACTAAAAGTATAATATAAAAATTTTGTTTTCATTTTGTAATTCCTGTTTCATTTTACAACAAAATAACTTATAATTTAGACAAGTTAATAAAAACAGAAAGTAGGAAGAAATCACAAGTAATCGTATTCTCGAAATTCTTTATACTAGCATTATTTTACCTAATCTCTATAAATGAAACATTAGACTTTGCCAATTCGCATCATTCCTTTTGAACCTATAAAATTTGTTTTCATCCACTGTATCGTAATAAATGCATAAATCCATGTACTTTGCAATTCAATCAATACATAAATTCAAATTCTTTCGAAACTGTTATATACAATATACACTTACTAGCTACAATTATTAGAATGAGTTTTTCGCAGATGAACATTTTAATGTCTAATCGATCCTATAAATATCCACATGTTTTGTAACACTCCATAGAAAACGTAGAAACGAAATTGTTTCCCATGTGACCATTAACAGAGTACTTATTCTAATATCCTAAATCATAGATCTTGTGGTCGACGAAGGGGCGATGTACTTCACGAGTATGTAGTAATCACTGATTATAACAATAAATCAACGTACTCGACAATTACGAGCAATCGTAACAATATCAAAACAAGTCGGGGTTATCTGTAGGCTTGTAATAGATTGCATAATGCAAAGGACCAATCTAGCTCAGGGTATAATTGCTAACCATAACGTCTCTAATTAGCACTAACAACCGGTATCGCGTTCGAGTCAATGTACTGTCAGGAAACAAATTGAAAAGCTGCGGCTCTTCCTTGATTCGAACACTATTGCGCTTTTTAAAGCTCTGTTTGCATTAGGTAACTTGGATGACCAATCAAATCGTGCAATTTTCTTGAATAATGAATGATGAATGACGATCTCAAACTGTTCAACTTGACAATTAAAAATTAGATTGCTGTTTGATATGGGATTCTTAAGGTGCAAAATTCTTAATATAGAGATTTATTATTTTATTCTACTATTAGCCATCGTCCGTGAGTCTATAATATTTACATGACTTAATATAAAAAGTATTATATATTACAGAAAGAGCCCATCAGTATCCATTTACATAACTGAATTAATATTTATCATCAATAAACTCTTACAATATACAAATTACAAATCTTTAATATTATACATATGTATTATATAAATATTTTTGCAATAACAATTTGAGGCTAACAAGTTTGAAAATGAAACAAACAACGTTGTATAATTTAATAGTAAATTAGAGTATACTGACCTAACTAATCTATTTAATGTAAAATTGTGATAGCTGAAAAAAGAAATCCATAGTTTACGATTCGTAACTTATCATTTACTAATATAACTATGTAATAGATAATTATAATACAATATAACTATTATATATAATACTATAGCTATTATATTATATAGTTAGATAATAGATATAAAATATATCTATTACATAACCATGTAATAGCTAAGTTACAAGAGGATTTAATTTCGACAAATAAACAGCTCTGAGTTGAATCGACTAATCGATCGATTAAAAGTTCTCTAATGTAAACGTCGCAATGTCCCTCGAAGACCACCATCGATCTGCTTTTAATTGCTCTAGGAAAAGCTGTCGGCATTCACGGTGTTCGATTTTAGCTAGAATTAATTCAATTACCATCCTGTCCGCATATAGCAGATTACAAAAGATTTATCATACTCACGTATCTTCCATAAAGTACGGCGAATTTCTCAAACACATATGATATCCATTAATCGCCTGCTTATGCGGTTTGTTTCTTGAACCGTGGCGCGCACTTCCGCAAAGCGGTAAAGGCTAACGCGCATGCGCGCAAAGGTGCGCACATCGCATCGCGTCGCCGGTGATATATTTATGTGCGCGCGCAAGAACACCAGCGAAATATGGAAATAAAGAGACGCGAAAAGGAAAAATTTTAATTGCAAATTTTTTACGAAAAGATTTATTGAAGTGTTGTGCGAAACATTACACAAGATTTGTTTTATGATGAGATAAAAGTTTTACAGTATATACATATATATATATTCTCGTTCTTCGTCGTACATCACTTTTTACCTAGGATGTAGATACGTATTCCTTAAATTATTTTTTAGGTTATAATATATGTTCATCTCATTTTGTTTGTTTGTATGCTAAATATAAAAATTGTACAAATTTATATTATAATTCAAGACAATATGTACATATATATATATATATATATATATTTCTTTTTATATTTAGCATACAAATAAATAAAATGAGATGAACATATATTATAACCTAAAAAATAATAAATTATAATAAAATAATAAATTAAAAATATATATATATATTATAAGATTAAATTCAGAAACTCTCTAGAAAGAAAATCATATATAAAGAATTAAGTAAATTGTTTGGAAAATTTTAGTCCTGGTTTGTAATCATAGTAATAAGAAAATTTGAATAACTTTCTCTAAGATGTAATAAGTTAATTTTTGTAAAGTAAGATAGATTTATTCTTTTTCCTACTGTTATGTAATATATTGAATATTAAATTCAATAAATAAAAGATAAATGTAAAAATTTATATCGATGCAACTTGCTACGTAAGCATCTGAGAAACTCAACTAGGTATGACTGGAACACAGATGTAACACTCGTACCCTTAGAAATTACAATATAAATTAAATTGTATGGTTTTCAAGTAACCGTAATAATTATTACACAGAGACGTAATAAATAGAAGATTAATAAATATTTATCAAATGGTTAATTAAATTAACATGTGATATTCCAACATCTAAATTAGAAATCGGAATTAACATATATACTTATCGTGAATGTGTTAATATCGTATTCTTCACTTCACAATCGTGAAAGGAACAAGTAGGCAAAAGTTTTACGTAAAGCAGAAGCAATAAATATTTACCGTCGGATCAATTAATTTCAACTTATTGTTAGTATGTACCAGATAAATTGTACCTCGATCAACAAATAGTGATCGATGAATCTCCGATTAAATCTATTCAATCAAACGTAACGGTACTAGATCTCTGAACTCTGAATCTCCGTTTTCAATCAGAATCTTATTAATGAATTCAATTTTAAACTCAAATGAAGAAACGTTAACATTATCCTGAGAAATTCACTTCAAGATTAACTGAACTAATTATTTCCATTAAAATGGATCTTCTCGAACAGCGAGAACTGAATTGATCTATTGAAAAGATTTTCGAATTAAAAAAATTTCATTCGTTATTTATTTAAAGTATAATTTATTTACTAATTCACGCATTAGTTTCATACATGGTAAATAATTCCTTCGTTCATGCGGTTTCACTTTACATGGTCAGAAAATATATTTTTCTATAATCTTTATCAATGAAATTCTTACTTAACTGTATACTAATTACACTATTCTAACCTTCTTTGATTTGAGAGTAGCGGCAACAAATAAAATTTATTTCGATCCTTTAGAATTTTCATTGTTTCTTCCTTTTCTGGGAAATATTAAAAATTATTGTAACTTATACCGGCTCTCTCTCTCTCTCTCTAGAATTTCTTTTTCGTACTGACAAGCACTATTTGTATTCTTATGCGTGAACGAACAATCTATTCAAATAAGTGTGTATTTGCATTGCAAAATTACAACTTCTCGTATTCGTTCGCATAATAATAATTTCAAAACTATATTCTAAATAATCATCTCCGAGAAAGTCGGCTCGATTCCTTTGCCAATTTTGTTACTAATTCGCTCGTTTCAACATTTCAGCCAGAAGGTCAAAAACGAAACGCCTCGAGAATAGTTCGATTAGATATAATTCCGATCACGCGTCATATAAACTTCATTCCACGGATATTTCTCTACAGTCTTATTAGACGACGTTGTTTCCGTAACACGTACGCGCCACCAGCGTACAATAGTATCCAGAAAACGTCGGATTCGTCTTGGACGATATGTGTTCTACCTAACTGACGGGCAGAGCCATGGTTTTCTTGAAAATCCTGCATGACCAGCCGCTAGACGAGTTTTTCTCTCAGCTGTGGCTGTGGATCGATGTCGTATCAAAGACAACCTCGTACGTTGAATCCACTGACCGCGACCAGTAACCAGCAACGATCTGAACGTAGTATCGTACGTTGTACTCTACTAAATAAAGATTCTGCGTGAAGATTATTATCGGGACGGTGAAAAGTCGATACGCGAAGCTGTTGAGAAGTTAAACTAAAATGAAATAATAACTCTGGGAGGGGAATGTGAATTTTTGTCTCGTTACCATGATCTAGCAAAAAATTGTAGAAATTGTAGAATACAAGATTATTAAATTATTAAATTAGAAAAAATTATTATGGATATTATTAATTGTTATTAGTCGTTAGATTAGAAAAAGACACGAAAATCTTGGGACAAGATTATTGTATTAAGTTATTGTATTAAGAAATTAGATTATAATCGAGAACACTTGGAAAACTCGCTGATACGCGAATGTTAAGAATTTAGAATATATTTCTATACACTTTTAATAACAAAAATAAAATAATAACTCTGGAAGGATCTGAACTCTTATTTGATTACTGTTGTATAATCTGGCAAAAAATTATAAAAATTGCAGGATTTTAGATGATAAATCTGAATTGCAGTAATTTCAATTATAACGAATATAAAATGAATTATCAAATTAGAAAAAAAGTTATTGTTAATAAATATTATAAATTATTATTAAATATTTAGATTAGAGGAAGAAATTTTATTAGGATAAAATTAGTGATTAAATTGATTTTTTAACATACCGATATAAAACATAAAACATCACCTAGTTCAATATTTGGTAATAGAATCGCTGCACTATAAAATATTTATCTCTCAAACGAGATAATTTATCAAATGTCACCATGATAAAAATACAATATACCAATATAATAGTTAATTAAATATTCGGGATATATTGTAGTATGATTTGTTAACTTTTAAACTGGAGGTTAACTTTTAAACAGAGGTTTTGAAGACATAAATTTGAGCACCATTATTTATTTGCGAAGTAAAAATTGACTTCCGCTTTTTTATTAATATGAAATAAAATACAAACAAATTAATTTGAAAAATGAGACAGGTATTCTTGATACTTACTATTTCTATAATAAAATAATTTGTTTTAATTCTGGAAATTTACTCGCTCGACAAGAATTTACAAATGAAGGCTTGTATATCTTAAATGTAGAAAATGAAAAATAAAAAATAAATTATTTGTATATGTAGTTTGTATATAGTTATAAATAGTATATGTATATAATTATATAAATAATTTATATGTAGTTTATACATGTATACAGGAATAACTAATCAAAATAGAGTAAATAGCTAAAAAATAGCTTCTATCGCGTTTAGAAGACAAAAGCTATTTTTGCGAATTAATTGACTTCTTAAGTCATTTCGTTAAATTGCAATTTCTCCGTGATATTTTGTCGAAATGTAAATACCGTGATATGTGTTCATATCAGTAGGTGATTCAACATATCAGTACGTGATTCAACTAATGGTTTTAGGAAATCGGATCCGCCCCTAGAAATACGCGGAAAACACGGGAATCGTAATTGAAAGGCGTTGTATAATTGTTGTTACAGAATGAGTAAAACGAATAACACGATTCTCAGACACGAGAGAACTCGATCGATTGAGAATGCGATCGGCGTGAAAGTACTGACAGATCTTAATGAGCGCAATGAAGAAGCTCAGATAGGATACAACGCTTTAAGCCAGCTTTTGTTTTTCACCCCTTCAACGATCGAGAATTACGATCAATCCTCGAGACTTACGTGCTCTCCACGATTATTTACGACTTGTAAAAGGAATTTGTTTCTCTCCTTAGCTTATATAGTATTTGTCTGTTCCTTGGAAATGTTAAAATTTCAAAAAAATTATCCACCTCTTTTGGTAAATGAATGAATTTTGCTCGTAATTTTATTCTATTTTTCTTAGCTGTATTTTACTTTTTTTTGATTATTTATTTATCACAGCTATTTAATATTGTATATCTGTATATTGCTTTTCATTGGTCATTTATTTATTGCACAGCTATTTTCAATTATTTTTTATAGCACTACAATTTTTGATTAATTCTAATTAAAAATAAACTTGATTAATTATATTTAACACTAGACAGCCAACATTTAATACGTATCAAGATATTCTATATATAAATTATTATAAATTAAATGATAGTAATTAAAATAAGTAATTTCCATATATATATATAATAGAGTAGAATAATAATATATAATAAATAATAAATAATAGAATAGAATAATAATAATAATATATAATAAATAATAGAGTAGAATAATAAAGCAGAACACCTTTTCTAAACAATTGTAAAAAAAAAGAAAATCTAAAATCCGTCGTATCGACAGGTTTGCTTATTCTAGTGTTAAATTGCGCGCAATTAAAGTACAACATTCTTATGTATCTCAAAAGAAGAATTTGTGCCGGAATGTACATTACACGAACGTGAAACGAAATGAAAATTACATAAATTGCAGAAATAACTTGAAACTTAACAACGTGGAAGGGTTTCGTTCAGGAAATGAGCGTGCATGATTCCATGATGTGTTTCTGTGAGCTTATACATATTTATTTATGCAAACCCGTTGATTATTAAACCTAATGCTAGACTTATCGTTGGTGCTCGTATTATCGTAATTCGCGGCGATTAACGACGTAGGAACTGCGGCGAGGAAACTCGCGCTGCTTCATGCTCGTAATTGCGTGTGCCCGATGAAACGTTCAATCGTACTAGAGCGAGGAAAATATCAAACCTAACAACTGTATCAACCGTCATGCACAATGTTACATATGTATATATCGCGGTAGGAAACGATCAAATCTAAATTTCATGAGTTAATATTTACGTCTACGTGCAGCTATTTCGTTTCGAATCAAAGTGGAGAAATTCCATAATGTTTTCTTCTTATTTGGTACTACTACTGGTCTGAAGATCACGATTTTCATGCAAGTCCTTCCTTCTTCCGAGTAAAATTATACTCGGATGCAAGAACTTTGCCTCGGCGACAAAAATCACTCAAAATATTTGTCAATTATCATGTATGTATTTATAATCATTTCCACAATGAAACAAATTCAAGTATACTTGACAAACTTTCAAACTTGACTTCATCGAAAACGACCTCTCTGATGAAAAAATTTTATTCCTTATTTCATCCTCTCCCCGGTTCGATACTGGGTCAGTCTGGATTCGTTGAAGGCTGGAAGAAATTGAATAAAAAAATATTGTGCATTATTCTTGATAATTTAATAGTGAACAGTATAGACAATAGATTATAGTATTATTATCGTAATGAATATAATGTACAATATAAAAGTTTCTCTACGAGTTGGTAGATTTTTGCCAAATAAATATCACGAAATTATGGGATCCATATTCTGCTTAATTAATCCTTTGTCATTTCGAGCGTTGATAGATTTCTGCGTAACTTGCCCCAGTTACGAATACAATCTCGTATGCAACCATAGAATCCTCCATCCTCCTCTTCTCGTTTCGTTTTCTTGCTCTCTCCTTCTCGTATCTGCTAGCTTTTTATTTTGCACACTGCGTGTTATTATTATCTCGTCCGAGCGAGACGATTGCGAACGAGCAGCAATTAAAATTCATATTTCTACCCGTTGGTTGACGACATTCCTTCTCGATTTATTTTGTGCGAAATTTATCCACTGGTTTTAATCAGGCTTGTTAACGTGACCGCGTGGATTAAGCTGGATTTCATATGTAAATCGATGCGTGCCCGTGCTATGAATCGGTCAGTGCCAGGACTCGTTCCCAAAGTGGAATAGTGAATTCGTCCACGTTTTTTTTTTTTTTTTGTCCACACCGTGGAATGTAAGACAGATACCGAGACAACGGAAACGTGTCGCATAACTGCTCATTCACAGGTGCAAAAATCACGGATGCCACGCGAGAGAAGTGAGACGTGTAAATGGTAATAAAACCTTCATAAGAATTTCGATTCTAGGTAAAAAGGAATTATTATTGTGGGATAGTTTATGGTTTTTTTAAATTCACGTTTTAATACAAATCACTCGTAAATTATCTGTCATAACAGAAGTCTCTTGGGTGTAAGTAGCTTTTTTGCAGGTGAACGCGATGAAAGTCATGAGAAAGTCACTTTCACTTTTTCAAGTAGAATGATACATATTTTATAATTCATTACTCGATACAGTTCATTATATATTGTCATCTTTATAAAAGAAGTATTAACCAATATATGTCGAAAAACTACTAGTTTAGGAGATATTTTGACCTTAATTCTATAAAATTATAGTTATAATTATAAATATATATACTTTCTCAGATGCATATGGAAACGTAATTTGGAAGATGGGCGTCAAATTTCTGATTTAATTTTTCATTCGACTGAATAGTCTTTGCGGGAACCTAACTCAAGTGCGCCCTCTAGATACGTTAAAGATTTTCCTCTCCTTACATTCAGGATTTGCAAAAAGATCAAACTTGAGCAATTCAACCCTATATTTCTATTTAATATAGCTAACAAGATGATCAAAACTTTGACCTTAATTTTTTTGATTCAGATTGAACATAAAATACGTAAAACAATGTCCTCTTTCGCAAATGTGACATAATATTGTTTCTTTTACATTTACATTTCCATTATTGTTGTATTTATGCTACTTCATTTTATTGTTATCATTTTATCACTGAAAGTGATTTTAACGAGGGTAACCCAGAAAATCGGGCCTCTTCAGATGCAACGCTAATGCAACGAAAATTAGCGATTGGTTGATTTGGGTCACGTGATTCATTAGGGGGCGTAGGGTAGACTTCGAGTGGGAGTGGCGTTGTCCGGCACTGAGCGATCGCGCCTGTAATTTGTTTTGTATCGATTCAAATGTTTGCATATCAATAAAATTTTATGGCAAAAAAGTCGTCTTGCTTCTGGGCCTTTCAATGAGACGAATCGTACTGGGGTACAAGTCGTGCAGTTTTTTTATGTATTTATTTTTCCTTGATGAGTTTTTCCGTTATGTAAATAAATTATTAAAAAATTTATAAATCATGGAAGAGTATAAAATAAATTATAAAACAATCTGTTGTACAAAAGACGAGGAAAGGAAATGCAAGTGCAATATTCTTGTGTTCATGCTGTCATTTTCGTGCATAGATTTTATAAAATTAAAGTTAAAATATCTCCTAAACTAATAATTTTTCAATGTACATAAATAGTATTTTTTATAGAGAGTGCTAAGCTGCATCAATTAATGGATCAAAAAAAACATCATTCTATTTAAAAAAGCTAAAGGTAACCGTATTTACAAAAAACTACTTACACCAAGTTTTGACTTCCTCAAAACCATTTATCTTTTATGTGACAAATAGTTTACGAATAATCATAGATCAAAACGACTCATCCTGTTTACATCCTAATTATCAGACTACAAATTTTTATGCGTTTTTCAATTTTTATGAACATAATTAAAGAAATCTAAATAGAAATTTGTTTCGTCTAACCAAGTATTATTAATAAATACTTTAGTTTGCCTCGTTTTAGGTGCATTGTCAATTACATTTGCATTGTATGCAAATTACCATAAGTGCACAAAACTCAGCAAACTACAAATATCCACCACAATAGACGTACAAATAACATAATACACACAATTACGCATAAAGCAAAAGTGAAGCAATAATCAGACCTGAAAATACATATCTCGTGATAAAATCTAAAAGCAGAAATACGAACACGCTCCTCGGGATTCTCCACCATTATCCGCCAAGGAAAAAACCGTATTCCGTTTGATCTGCGTGTCGAATAAACGGCACAAGACGCATTTATCACGCATCGTTCGGTTCACTGCTTAAAAAAAAAATAAAAATAAAAATGTGGACGCCATGCAACCAGAGGCGTTCGAGGGACCCTCGCGATCTCCGGTTTGATTAGTGCCTTTGGCGTTTTGCATAGCCGACGATCACGCGTGACCACGCGATCGTACCAGCGTGCAGATACCCTTTTCCCGGTAATTTCATCGGGAATCCCAAAGGGAAAACTCCCCGATCCCTATGATCGAGGATCCTGTAGATTTCCAATAAATCTTCCCTGTCTACCGGCATGGAAACACGGCGTTAACAAGCGCGATTAGATAATTCGATAATTCGAAGGCCCGATCCATGAGGCAGGGGAGCAGCAGGGTGAGCACGATAAATCTGCGCTCTCCGTGTTCTATTAATTACAGCAACGGGATCGCGGTTTCTTCGTACAACTCGTTTGCTCGACAATTCGAGTAATTTGAATTTTCGTTTCGATCGCGGCCGCCGATTAACTGGAAGAACGCAGATAATTGTTGTTGTCGAGACCGATTCTTACAACCGATTCTGGCTCCCGGAGCAGAAGAACGGGTTACCTTTGAGAAACTTTTTAACGGGAGTTGGTTGAGATACGAGTATACTGCATGAGAATGAATGATTGCGTATTGTACAGTGGAAAGAAAGACTGTGGAAAGCATTGGAGCGTACGTTTATTTTATTACATTAATGTATTAATAATGTATTATAATATTAATACATTAATACGTAATACATGTATATAAATACATAAAATAATCTAAATATAAATTAATATAAATAGAAGTGGAATACGTTTTATGTCGGGTTGTGGTGCAACATCGTCATTTCAAAAATTTTCTTTACATCGTCCATAACTTGACAATAGAAGTACACAGGACATATGATCATATAATATTTTCTATTTATTTATTAATGTTTAGATTATTTTGTGTATTTATATACATGTATATTACGTATTAATGTATTAATATTATAATACATTAATGCGATAAACTTATAAAATATAACGTATGTTATATATTATATTTAACGTTATTTATATTATATGTATATTAATATATAAAATATTACAATACATTAATATATTAATATACAAAGTATAATGTACATTATATATATTTATGTACATGAATCATCTTATATTTGAAACTACGTACTATGATACTAGTACTAATATAGTATTATGTAGTGTTATATATATATGTATTAGTAATACTAGTAATACTAGTGTTACAAAATATAATATTATACCTATAATATAGGTATAATATTACAAAACTACAAAAATTTAAGGTATTCAATTTGTACTTTATATTCCTTCTGATAAATGTTAGTAATAAAATTAAATCAAATTAAAAATTCCAAAACTAAGCAATGTAATGTCTACAAATTTTGGCAACAGTGACACCAAATATACCAGTTAAAAAAACACAAATATAGACAAATAAAATACTTATTGTTACATTATTACCTTTTATCTCTATATTATGATACTTCTATCAAGTTTTTAGACGACAGCGAGAATTATAACTCTCTTTTTGAAACGAAAGAAAATTTCATTTATGTAAAATTCAGTAAAAATGTACCATGAACGCGTTAATAAGTTTTAAAACGAAATAAACGTCCACTTAAAAAAATTGAAATTCACGACAAGATGTTATAACAAAAGAGAAAGGCTACTATTTGTTCTTTGCCAATTACCATGGCAAAAGTCAGGAAAATACATTTCAAAATCCCTCTGTCACAAAGAACCACGATACCACCAAAGCACAATAACCACCGTGTTAAATTCCACGAACGTAGAAGCACCAATCTGGTGGATTCTTTTCAAAGGAACACGAAAGCCGCGTATCTCTTGTGTAAGAAACTGTGGTACACGGACCGGAGAATATTCATTTCGATTTCACACGGGATACACGCGTGTAGGGGAGTCAACGAGCGTGAGCCCCATACCAAAGTATATAGGGTGCTTTCTAACAAATGAGAAACAATTATGCCAACAAAATTTTACTGCAAACACTTTGTTACGGAAATATCGAATGTATCCAAAGGTTTTGACAATAATAAATTTTAATAATCGTCACTGTTATTTTACTACTACCCAGGGTGTGAAATAGCTTTGAAAAATTAAAATTATTGTATTTAGATTGTAATTGTACTTGTAATTTTGTTAAATTGTGTGTATATATATGGTGCTTGGAATAATGGGAATAATGCATTTAATTCTTTAAAGTTTACCAAAAATTTGAAAATTTACTATTGAATCGGCAGCAAACTATGCATTTATCTTTAAACATATTTTGATATACTTGAACTTTTAATAAATAAATTGATAATGTCTCGAATTATCTGTACGATATTCTAATACGGACCAAACGTTCAAATAAATATCACAATTTTTTTATATTTCATATTATGATTTTACTACATTAAAACCGTGAAGTTAATTACTTAATTATAATAAATATCTGGAAATAGTTGTGAAAAATCATTAATGAATTTCTCTACTATTTTATAATATCTATCTGTTTTATTTATTTATTTATATTATATATCTATCTATTTCATTTATACTATTTATTTATATTATGTCTGTTTTGTTTATTTGAGTGTATATTAAATAAATAATCCACCATAGCATATATTATAATAATAACATTAATACTCAAATTTAATCAACTTAAATATGTAACTACACGTGTAATTATAAATTACACATTATTTATAGTTAATTAGAGTCAAAGCATACAACAATAATCAATACAATATTATCGTATGTAATTATTTTCTTGTTTCTATAAAGCAGGATATTTGCATCTTTTTAAAAGTTGCACAAATGAAAAGTCAATCATCAGTTTTATACCAATTTCTAGTAGTTAAATACTTATACTACTTCAATGTCAGCAGTTAAATAGTTATGCGATTGATGTAGATATCTCCCGTATAAACTGTAAATATCTTCATTATTTTGACCTCGTGTGAGTATACTTCAGATTCTATTCAATATATATTTTCCTGCAAAACATTCACACCGGAAAACCTTCGCGTAAAATCTCCTCGCGCCGTCGAGGAAAGAAAAAACACCCTATATATATATGGTCGCGCAAAGGCGGAGGTAAAATGCAGAGATACAAAGATAGGAGAAGCGTAGGTGAAAGGAAAGGGAAACGGGAAGAGAAAAGAGAAAGGAAAAGCAAGGGTGAGGGAAAGAAAACGAAAAAGTTGATGGGGAAGAGTGAGAACGGATAGAGAGAAAGAGAGAAAAGAAATAAAGGAAACGTACACTGGCACAACGGAAGAAGAGAATCCCCTGTATATATACAGGGTGTTCCCGGGTTAAATCGCCAAACTTTATTAGATATGAATTTAGGACCGTAAAATAAACAAATTTCTCCTGTATAAGTATGCCCGTAAATGCTCTCTTTAAGAGATATTTACTATTAAAGTAGTAGGACTTGGTAACGTATGCCATTGAAATAATTCAGGTTTATTACGTATATTACTAAAGAAAATTGTTGTACTTATTACTAAAAATAATTGTAATTATTACATATGTATACATGTGTATATGTATATTATATATATGTGTATACATGTGTATATGTATATTATATATATGTGTATACATGTGTATATGTATATTATTATATATGTTGCAATTATTACATATGTATATTATTATATATGTTGCTCAAAATGATTACCTTCAGCTACAAGCATTAATCTCGGAAACACAGATATATTTTAATGTTATCCATTCCTAACTCTTAATAACTTTAAAAGTAAATATCTCTCAAAGGAAGCATTTGATGGCATGCTTCCAGAGGAAAAATTTGTTTGTTTTAGGATACTAAATTCACATCTAAAGTTTGGTGATCTAATCCGAGAACACCCTATATATACATATATATATAAATATATATACATACGTGTTTGCTTAACACTTTTGGCTCGGAAGGAAACAAGCGTAGGAAGGCTGTCCGCGGCGAAGTTTACGGCCGCGGAATAAATTATCGTCGGTTTCGTGCGTCCCTTCGAAATTCACCGTGCTACATGCGCGTAGATATAACATGCTTGCACCCTGCCTGTGCTCGCAACGTGCTCTCGCGGACAAACAAACGATGAATCGTAAAGTACGATTCGTTCGAATTTCAACGTTCGATTCGGATAAGAGGAGGTTTCTTGTTTCGCGCGACTCGATTAATCGGCTTTACGGGAGGATAGTTTATTCTCGATGCACGGGATGTTGTTTGCACGGGATTTAGATTTTTGTTCTGAGCGATGAGAACTGCGAAGTAATTAGTATGTGATCATTTATTTAGACAAGAAGCTTCTGATCTTTGTTGTATCGTTATTCCTTAGTATATTTAACACTATAATTACCGACAAATGAAGCATAAAATTTCCATCAGAGACATTTAAATCTTTAAAAGAAAAGATTGTTTTATATGTATAAAGTTTCTAACAAAAATTGTAAATTGATCATTAAGAACAAGTACAAACTTTGTGATTGTTTTTATTATCTTTGTGGATATTGTATAATATTATTTAGTATATTGTGTATACAATATACATAATATTATGTAGTAGATATACGATATTATATACATGTACAATATTATATGTATAATACACAATTTATATATATGTTATTATGTGATATATTTATATTATGTTTACAATTTATATATATGTAAGTTATTATGTGGTATAATTCATGTATATGCAAAGATCATATTTATGTATCATGTGGTAATTTTTGTACATATATACAAAGACCACTGTAGTCATTAAAATTTAGCAAACAATTTCTGGCAAGAATACTTATCACAACCTAACAGACACACAATCAAGAAGTATAACAAAGCTGAAAGACCATCATTTTGAAGGTCAAAAGAAATTTTTCGAGCTTTTTTTTCTTTTATTACGATGGTACCTGACAAGACAGATTCAACTGCGAAAAGAAAGAGTAAATTGGCACTCAACTCGAAAGCATCCAGAAGAAATTTCGAGGCATCTTGTTGAGGGCCGATATACTCGATACATTTTTCAACCTCTCTCGCTCGGGAGAGTATGCTTTTCAAATCACGTACGGCGCGAACTGGCATAAAGATGCAAATAAAACGGCAGCGGGGCGAAGCGACGAGGAAGAAATATACCTGTTCCCCGACACGAAGAAGTAATTTGTCACGTACGAGATTAAGAAGTCGGTGATACGGAGAGCACACCTAAGAAATGTGCAATGTCACCGTGTATCGTAGATACGTAGCAACGAGGATTTAAGGTCCTGCTATCGGCTCGGAAAGACCACGGTGTTCACCGGGACGTGTAATGCGCCGTTTCCTACAGTAGGATTATTCCTTATCCTTCCTTCGCTTCCTTTTTTTCTTTCTTCCTCCCTTTTTTCCCCTCTTTCTTCGTTTGCAGTCGCAGTGGGCAGACCAGTCCATTGAAAGCCCCGAGAACTCGAGATATTGCTCGCAGAAGCGAAAACCTTGCCCCGTTGTTTCGTCGTGTTTTATACCGATCGATCTAGCGATGTAGGTTCGTTCAAATAACTCGTTACAATAACTGTATCATTCCTTAATTTGCAGATTTTTAAGCATTTGTGCAAAGTTCAGAAATCGTATACACAGAAAATGTATACAATATTAACCTCTTGCGCTGGAATGACGTGTCACGCACGTCAAGAACTTTTTTTGTCTCAAAATTGCAATATTTTCTCAGTTTTAAGTATATTTAAATATAACCCAGGCAAAACAAATAATAAATTTATTACTTCTTAATAATTTCTATCCAGTAATATATCGACGAGTTCAAAAAGAAAGCGACGAATTATCGTATATGGTTTGGTCACTCGTTATGGTCCGCAATCAATTGCCAACGCAAGTGGTTAAAAAGAATTTTTATCTATTCTGTATGCGCAAAATATTTACATTTTTTTAACAAGTGTAAAAAAATTAGAGTATAGAATGATAGCGATCAAACTTGAGGATTTCGGTACAATTATCGATAATCCTGAACTATTAAAAATAACATAGAATATTGAACTACTTGAGAAAGTACCTTTCCCATTTCCGATAGGAAACACGTTGATGTGTAGTTTTGAGCAGAAAAATTTCAGTATTGCAATTAATACGTAGATCTAATGAAACGAACCGAAACACTTACTTTTGAGTAATATTCGAAACGAAACGAATTTAATTCGGACTTTTAAATTTGAATCTGATCAACAAACATCGAATTACTTATATGTCATTACGTTTTCAGAAACTCATTCCAGAATTCGAGATCAGTTTGTATAAAGTGAATATATCGCAAGTATACTCATTTGCACTTTCGAATGATATTCGAAACCTATGAAATGAAACTTATTGTTAGATTTTGAATTTGACTCAGATTCATAAGTATACATTGAACTTGATGGATAGACGTCGATCGACAACTTTCGTTTTCGAAATTTTCAGTGTAAGATTCGAAATGGATACGTATGTCGAACATATATATTGTATAAAATGAATATGTTTTTGCTTTCGAATAATATTCGAACCCATGAAACCAATTAATATCTAATTCAGCTGAAACCAATTCATTAAATTTACTATTAAGTTGATATTTAAAATATAATTATCCAAAAATAAATTTTTTTATAATTCATTTACTCTTGAATACACTGCATTTTGACTTGAATTATTATTTTATCGTAAGTTATCATAAATTTCAACAACGACGAGCAAATAAAATTTTTTAATTCAAATTTTATCACGAACTTAAATTCTAAAACTAAATAATAAATTTCTAAAAAAGATTAAACGATTTGACATTGAATAACAAATAAATCTCATTTTGCTGATTCGAATTCGTAGTGGACTTAATCCACAATCCCTGGTTAATATCGCACAGGAACAAGTTTCGCAAACCACTTTCAGCCGTGTTTTCAAACTTCTCAACCGCTAAAAGCTGACCACGTAATAACGAGATGCAATCGATGAGTGATGTTCGTTGGACGCGTACCACGCACCAACACGTCGGAGGACACAGAGAGACGAGTCTCGAACGCGGCAAAGCAACTCGTAGAGCAAGCGATACGGCGATCTCACTTTTGATCCAGCGTGCGACGATTACATCTCTCGGAACTCTCTCGTACCCTGTCTAATTACACGGCATCTCGTCGTTTACCATCTATTCCGAGATTCTGCGAACAAGCGCGCGTGCACCACACTCGCGAACGATTGTGCCGGCGCGATTAGGCTAATTAATGCATACAACAGGAATGTATACACGCGTGACGAGATATTAGATAAATGGACCGGGTTCTGCCACGCGGTCCGTAACCAGGAAATTTTACGCTCGAGTACCTTTCCAGGCGTTTCGACCAACCCGCGATTTTCTAACGTACGAATCAACAGAGATCGAGCACGATTATCTTCTCTCGTTGTCAGTGGAGAGACGTCGAACGTCTCGGAGAACCTCTGCAGAGGTCTGGATCGAGAATTCTCACATTTTGTAAAAAAAATCAACTTTCTTGTTTTGATTTTTTTTTCTTCGATCTCTAAATGTCTAGAAAAATCTTGAAAATAAAAAAAATCAATGAAGTATTGACAAATAAGAAACGTAAAAAGTTAGACGAGAAATCATGAAGTTGATATCTATATAAATAAAAGAAGAATAATAGTTATTAGACGTGAGTTTTAACACTCTATTCTCTCATGTCTAATAGAACAACCAAGTATACTAAACCTATTGTTTTTTTAATTTTATTACTTTTCATTTGCAGCACTTTATTTTCCATTCGTATTATAAATTTAAATTTAAGCATAATTTGTGTACATTCGGTACTATTCGATTTTGTTCGTAATTTCAAAGTTTCATCAAGCCAAAAGTTTTATCAACGTGTGATTTAAATTAGTTCAAAAATATATTAAACGGACAATTTGTCAAATTTGTTTGATAAATTTGTTCATAAAATTAACGAAACAGTAATTAAACGAACATGAAACATACCATGTTGTATATCATTGGAAAGTATTTAAAAATACCGCGAAAGTTCTCGATCCGACCCACTGTGCGGCGCCAGGTCTTGTTATTTTAATCCGAGACTCCGTTAAGGCGAACACCTATTATCAGTTGTAAGTAATTTATTAGCGTGGCGTGAGAAATAATTCTACACGGCTCTTAGATTGCGCGACTAGCCTATGCCGTTCGATCGACGATAGATTCCTTTACACGTGTAAGCGGTATTAATTCTGATAACAATTAATTCTGATCAAAGACGTGACATATTTGTCAGTTACCAACTGGTAACAGAGTTGGTCATTGATCATTCAGAAATCATTTCAGTTTTAATCAATAAAATGAATCGTTTAGTTAATTAATTAAAATTGATAAAATTAATTGCGATTAATAAAATCAGCGATTGATTTAATAGGCAAATAAAATTCATCGTCCGTTGTTGATCAAAGGAAATTAATTGTCGAAAAATCGATTGATGGAATTGATTAATTACATACCTTCGATAAAAATCATTTAAATCTTTAAAGATACACTGTTTTATACGTATAAAATATCTAATAAAACTGCACGACTTGTACCCCAGTACGATTCGTCTCACTGAAAGGCCCAGAAGCAACTGTTCTGACTAGAAAATGAAGACGACTTTTTTCCCATAAAATTTTATTGATATGCAAACATTTGAATCGATAGAAAACAAATTACAGGCGCGATCGCTCAGTACCAGACAACGCCACTCCTACTCGAGGCCTACCCCACACCCCCTCGCGAATCACGTGACCCAAATCAACCAATCGCTAATTTTCGTTGCATTAGCGTTGCACCTGAAGAGACCCGATTTTCTGGGTTACCCCCGCTAAAATCACTTTCAGTGATAAAAATTATCAATTGGTCATTTTGACCATTTTGATAGTCCTAGTGTTAGCGATATAGAAAAATTTAATCTTTACAGCGCCAATTCTTTTGCTGGTCTTTTTCTTTAAAAACAACGCGAGTCTTCGGTCGTGCCATAAATCAGAACGTCACTTAGAGTTCCCGAACATGACGTGTTTAGTACATAAATTTCAGTAGCAATTTGATTTATACTTCAGAGGCGAATTTTTTTGACGCTATAAGCGTCGGGCTCAGGGATGCTGTAGAGTCCCCAAAAGTGACTATTCAAAAAAAGAAAGATCAAACAATAGTCAGACTAACATAATATACTTGTAACTTAGAACGGAAAAAAATTGTTAACTATTTTAAAATATTTGTTGAATCGATACAGTTTTAGTACTACAATACCTATTACTATTAGCACAGCAAAAGAAAACTTTCTCCAAAGTATCAATAACAAAAAATAAATATAGA
This sequence comes from Melipona bicolor, assembly GCA_030673865.1. Classification (NCBI taxonomy): domain Eukaryota; kingdom Metazoa; phylum Arthropoda; class Insecta; order Hymenoptera; family Apidae; genus Melipona; species Melipona bicolor. The sequence continues at coordinate 2,094,660 of JAHYIQ010000029.1, forward strand.
ACAACTACACTCGAGAAACGATTGAGTTTTTATCATTCTGTCAAAATAATGAAAATAATATAACCCAATCGTTATGATAAAACAATAAAAACAATTTGCATATGCGAAAGTCAGTACTCAATTACGTTCTTACACTTTTTCACTACATTCCGTCTACGACTATGTGCAGTATATAAAATTTTGCAATAAATATAAAATTAATTGTTCTAAAATAAGTTTTAATAAATAGGTCCCAAAATAAAATAAGATTCGAACAGTTATTATCTTCAAACTAAGAGTTAGATCCGCTATTGCTATGAAAGTTGAAATGTGAAATATATAATGTTAATGCCGTGTGTTTTTATTATTTATGAACGTGATGTAATGCATATGTCAATTATTAGTACCTGTATAGATAGATGTTGGTAGCGACAGTATGATTTATATCATCTCTCGTGTTCGGTTGTAAATTATAATGTTAACGCTTGGTCAATAATGTAAAGTAAGTTTTTTGTAGACGAATAGAGAGAAACAGAGATCAGCTTGTGAGCCAATGTTGTTAAAGAATGAAGGATAACGGTTGTTTCGTTAGACATTTAAACGAGCAATATCGTGATTAATAGCAGCGAAGAGAATCGTTTTAAAGTTAAACGAGGATATAAATCTGAAGTTCGATGTTAACGAGTAAATCAATTCAATGATATGCACGAACTAAGTTCTGTTTTCGAATCATCAGATGTTAATATTGCATCGAATTGTATCATCCGAATACTTGGAGTAAAAATAAAAATTTCGATGATCATTTGCAATGTTTAATTTTTGGTTTTTTAATTTGATTATGTAAATTGTACATAACGTGTAAAAATTAAATAATTACAAATCATTGCAAATTTTGCAAATGATGAAAAAATTGCAAAATTTTTCAAAAATCCCAAATTCTACTTGGCGAAACTAAAAAAAAAAAAAGAAAGAAAGATATCAATTGTGATTTGTAAAATAGCATCGTTGCACGACTATTTCAATTCGTATAACATTAACGTTACACCGTGATAGCATTAACAATAAAGATTAAAACAAAGAATTTTAACTTCAATCTCTACGTTACATTAAAAATTAAAAGTTAACAATTGACAATCCGAGTCATAAATTTGTGTTAGCTACTCGTATTATCTACATCAATATACGTAGAACAGTTTGAACAAATATTTGTCTTAACGAAGTGCATTCGACTTGCAATTCGAAGGAAGCAAAAGGTATATATCGTTGCACTTAAATTAAAAACGTGGGGCTGATTTTGAAATTATCTTTCTGCCTACAAAAAAACTGTCACATCATGGTTCCCTCTGCACCAACGATTTTTGTTAACAAAGTTTTTTCACATCTCCAAAAACAACGGAAATATTCAAGGCGGTTCTGTAATGAAATAGAAAACTGTTCGACAGACTGTGTCAATGAAATCGTATTTGTAAGGCATTTTGGTCCCTCAATTCGGACAGACTTTTAATGACGCATCTTTCACTCGAACCGTGTAAAAAGGGCGGCTTTAAGTTAATGACAGGTTTTCGTTCGAGGAATCACATTTCACTGGAATTTTTTACGGTCTGTCCCCACAACCCGCTCGAACCGAGTTGACCGATCAACTTGACTGGAAATTGAGTCATCAACAACGCTTAATTAACTCCGTTACATGTGACACGTCAAAGTCCTGATCGTCGTAGTCGAGAAAGAGCTACTTTCGAACTAGCGCTTCAATCTTCGCGTGAACAATTCCCGTCAATTTGGTTGAAAAATAATATGCATATACGAGCTAATAATACCTTTCGCAAATGTTCCAATATCATGTTCAACAATAATCTATCTGCGTCGGATATGAAATTCAGGCAAAGCACAAAGTGGTTACAAACGAATATTTTCTTACTTTCGCTCTGTTTTTTTGTACTAACGAACAGTAAAGTTTCAAAATATTTCTGGTTAATTCCGTCGTTATAGTACCATGAATGAAATGATTCGCATGTTTCTTTTATAATAACTCAATATATCTCGATCAATAATTTGGATAAAAGTCAATTCGTAAGACACACGTTTATTAATATAAAAGGGATTAGTAATTTTAATTCCTTCGCTGTCATTGCAGAGATATCTCGTTTACAGCATCTTATGAACGATTTTGCAACGCGAGATAGCTCATTCATCAGCAACGAAGGGTTGAAAAACTCTTTCTTGTAGAAAACACCACGAATGCCAAACATCAAACTTTTCAGGAAGAAGAAAAATGTTACTGTTCATTTAAATTTGCAAATACTAATCCTATTTGTTTTTAGATTACTCGTACATGTATAGAAAAGCAAAAGTGTGTTTTTTTTTATCATATTCTTTCTATTTTCGAGTAGAATGTGTGTGTTAGAAAAGAGTAATGATTTTGAAAATTCTAGTTTCAAGAATGTGTGTGTTAGAATATAGTAATGACTGAAAGTTTGGTGTTTTACAGTGTTTTCAACAAGGACTCTTCAATTATTGAAGGAATAAAATCATGAACTTTTTGATAGATTCTATTTAAATTATGAATCGCGAAACTTCTCACGTTATAAATTCCGTTGCGAATAGATAAAGAAATATTTTTGAAAATAAAAGTTTTAATTTGAATAGAACTTACATGATATGAAAATTATACAAATTTTTTATACCAGGAACGAATAATTTATTCATTAATATTTATAAGATTCTTAATCATTCATTGCAAGTACTAGTACTATTCGACGAATATTACATAGTTATTATTGTTTAATACTACGAATTTTTATGCATTTATTTGGGAAATTTAAGAGTGCAAACATGTATACAATCCGTGTAATATGCAAAAATATATCCAAATAAAGAATCCAAAACAAAGTATTTATTATAATATCTAGTAGGCGAAACAACTATCTATTAGTTTAGTTAATTTCATAATTTCACTTATGTTCATAAACGTGTAAAAATGCTTTCTAATTCAGTTCATATAAATATGTTACTTATTTGTAATATTTACATTATACATATGATCATAAGAATTAACAATTGAATTAATCGAAAACTTTGAATTATGTAATTCAATTAGGTGCAATTATAATTGAATTCAATAACTCAGCTGGTATAACTGTGATTACCAGTTGTTGGTAAAATTTTCAATTTTGTTGTCACATCTATAAAAGAGACGCAACGAAATTTTATGAAATATTATCAAGATTGCTTTAGTATAGATAAAATACAAAAAGCTACGAATGAAATAATTCAAAACAAACATTACAATAAAATCAACTTTTCAATAATCAATCAAATCACATTAATATAACTAGATAAATCAAATATTCATTTATTTATAAACGAAATATTGATAACAAAAAAATATTAACCGCAAATGTAGTTCTTTTGTTTATTATACCACCAAAGAGTTTATTACTTACGTTAATTAAGATTATTCACTGTTGATTTTTTTAGTTTTACTATTTGTTAGCATTATATGTTTTCATTGATTTTAATCAATTTTAATAAAGAACTGTATTCTGCTTTTGGCCAAAATATCATTTTTTGTTCTTTGATTTTCTTATATTTTGTTCATCTTTTGATTTTCTTATATTTTGTTCAAAACAAAGATCCAATCTAAAATAACAAAGATAATGAAATTTAAGATAATAAAAGCAACCGAATAAAAATTTTCAAAGAAAGCGAGATTCGTATATATATTTTTTCAGGGATTAAAGGAAGGGACTGCGATGCTCGGCTCTATCCACCATGCTGATCCGCCATTGAATAACGCGCAAAGAGCACCGTAATGTATTCACGTACGATGTAAAACATGAATGAACCGCGTTACATTCCTGGAAAACCGGTACGCGATATCATCTGAGCCAACAGAGCTCAATTAATTTTACTATCGATATTTACGGAGCCATCGTTCGGATACATTTATAAGTTAGATATTTTCCCCAGTGGAAAATGTTTCGTTACTCGTGGACTTTTCAAACGAACGAACACCGGGCCCGCCGACGAACGATTCGCAAAGTTAAAGCCTCGTCGCTGTCCTATACGGAATTATTGCGTTTATATTACGCATCGACGAGCTTACCGCGGCAGGTGCTCACCATTTCTTTCCACAGCATTTCCTGCTACACATACGTATGTACATACATACACATGGTTATGTTTCTCAACGATGAGAATTCGCAGGATGTCGTCTCTCATACGTTTTACCATTCTTTTTTCTTTTTAAATTTTTTAAAGTCGTGACATCGCCAGTCAGTGAGGAATTCGGAAGAGTTGCAGAAACAGGAAATATTCTAATCGTTGCACAACATTCGATACGAAATAGAAATAAATAAAGACATTTTTTACGTTTTATTCTATAGGGAAATAGACCTATCCTGTTTTAAACAAAGTTTTATAACGAAAGGATTTCGGTGAAATATCTTCAGAAATGAAATAAATATAAAACACCATTTATTACTCATAACGTGATGATTGAATATTAACATTAAATATAATTGTATCTTTTTTTTATTATATAGATTATAATAGTCCCTTTTCTGATGAATCTGATGAAAGTAAAGTGATGAGCAAAACTGAATACACATATTGATTTCTAATATTAATAATATTTTGTTTGCATATAGAGTATAAAAAAAAGTAAAATATGTACCATTTTGTAGGATGTTTAGGCTTTCCAAAAAGAAAATTTTATATTACTTTATATTACTATTATAAATTGTTTTCGTGGAATTAATTTCGCACCACAATTAATTTAAATGAAAAATTGCCAATACTTGAAATTGTTATAACTAATTGTTAAAAAAGATTATACAATCTACTTAATCACTTTAAAACGTAAAGCTTCTGTTCTCACTATTCTGAAATATCTTCGTTTTTTACGAATGAAAAAGTGTTTTCTTTGAAAGAAATTATAAAAATTTATACATACGTAAAAACGATGAAAAATTTTATTTATAACTAAATTCATCACGAGCTTGAAAATTAAAGTTTCCTTGTTATATGATTTTTTTTCTTCATTATTTTATTGAACTTTGAACATTAGAGTTAAACAACAAAAATTCAAAAACATCAACGTTTCGTCACCTAATGTTGATGTTCAAAGTTCAATAAAATTTACAAAAAGAAAAAAAATTGTGCAGCAAGATTTAAGGGATCGTTATAGATAAAAAAACTTCAATTCTCAAAGTCGTGGTAAATCAAATTGCGAAAGAGATCTTTTAATGTTTTTACGGATGTTCGAATTTTTACAATTTTTGAGGCCAAAAGTATTTTTACTTTCTCACCCGCTACGTAATGTAAAAATATTTTTGGAAGACAGTCAAAGTAGAAACTTCACGCTTTAAAATCAAACCAAGTAGATTCCCGCATAACTTTTTTTTACAAAATTGTAACAATATATTTGAAGTATCGAAAATTCCTCATCATTCCGTATTTCAGTCATGCTTCTCGCTGCATGTCGTCGAATCAATCTAGACTACGCGAACGTGAATGAATGTCACGTCATAGTGCACTCGTAGTAACGTACAATATTTGAAACACACGAGGAAGAAATGTCTAAAAGTGTCTAAAAGTATTTCAGGCAAAAAAGAAGTCAATGTTTTAATGTCCTCCGTCTCAAATTATAAAAATGGCACTAGCTCTAAACACAACGGACTTGCAGATCATCGGGTTTGAGTTTAGGCCACCATTGTTGCGTGGCCAACGACAGACGCGTTATTACCTGTGCCACGCAGCCCCCCGGATGCACACTGAATAAAGAACACAATAAATATATACGCGTGCCGACTTTTATGCGTACGCAGACCTGACTGAACGCTCGAGGCGTATATTTCGTTCAGGCGGTGCGTGCACGTTCCGCAACTCCGTCATTCCCTTTCAGCATGAACGTGAACGTTAAACTCACCGCTTCCACGAAACGACGTCGTCTGTTTCGTTGATGTTACCGCGAAAAGGACGCTTGAAATTTTGTTCAATTACTACATACAACCAAAATGGGGTAAAATGGTTTGGAGAACAACCAGACGTATTGGATCTTTCCTACCCTATTTTTAACAGACGTGCGCGTGTGGGGATAGAAGTTATGTTTATCCATGTTTTGTATATACGAGCATTTCTTCTGCAAAATTATTACGCGTTTTCGGTAGATAATTGAAGTCGAACAACGCGAGGATTGAAGACACGGACCAGATTTAGATATTTTTGGAAATCCGCGTACTATTCTCGACTTCTTGAAAATTTAATTATAATGATTTGTTGTTGACTGAAAGCTTCATTTTGTATGCTGTGTTGGTGTTATTACTGTGTTCTTGTAATAGAATAAATTGGAGCAAAGAGAAAGAAGATACATACACATGAATAGATGCCATATTACTTATATTAATAATATGTATTACATTAATATGTTACATAATTATATTATAATATATTATAATATAATTATGTTATTTAATGATAATAAATAATACATCTATAAATATATTATCATTGTAAATATTAAATTTATTTAGTAAGTAAAAATGGATCGTCATAAAAAATTTTATTTTTTAGCTTTATCTATTCATCCTACGTTTTCATGCTATTAATGTTTTATTATTTATTACAAACTGATGTCCCTAACTATGGAAACTGTTATATCATTATAACATAATATTATTCATATCAAGGCTAGATTGTTCGGAAGTCAACAACGCTTACAATGACAGATTTTAATATTAATAATATTAGAATGTATTAAAATATACAGAAAATGAATAGAAACATTTTGTGTGATTAAACACTAGAACTAATTGTAAGTGATCGCAACGACCAATTTATAATTTTTATTAGAAATTTTATTACGATATATGTTTAGAAATTTAAACGATTTTCCGTAAAATGTATAAATCAAAACTAATGTAATTCATCGTATAAAGACGCTTTTGTACCTTTTTTTTTATTACTTTGATTTTAATGTCTCTTTATGTTTCAGTTGTTGGTTTATGGTCTTTATGTTTCAACCCTAGTTCAGTGTCATATTTCCAATTGCACGACATATTTTAATCAATTGCTCTCTAAAATATGAATCAATATGAATCAATGTCGATGAAACAGTCATAATTTTAAAATACGAAAAATAATTGAATTGTTACGTATTTTTTATTATAGACGGATAAAAGAAAAATTCATAACTTTGAATAATTGTTTATATTAACATTAATTTTACAAAATGTTTCTGTAAGTATGTATTTTTTATGTATCTATTCTTCAACATTAATGGCAATGAAAAATGATTTACGTGAAATCTATAATTATTGTGCTCTATACAAATATGCTATTGGTTATATTTACCGAAACGATTTTATTTTTAACAGGTTTCACTTTTAGAGTAAATTTAATTAATTTTTTACACAAATAACTAGTTTATGTACATACGTACATAAATAATTAGTGCAACTTCATTAAAAGCTAGATATTTTTGTCAAGTTTCGACAATTACGATTTTGACAAATGTTCTTCTATTATTAATTTTCTGCACTTTCAAGTTTCATAGCTTTAGTAAAACAAAATGATATTAGTATAAAATATATTCAGAAGAGTAAAGTAATATCAATAACGTAAAATTTCTATAAATCTTTTCAATGTGGTTAGAAACACAATTTATTTCAATCGTTTTAAATTTACAACAATAAATAGACGTAAAGTCATTTTTCAGAATCTTCAGCCGCGTAATTACTATATTTATTTATTCTTTTCATCAATATTTACCGAAACGATTTATTAACTTTTTATGTTAAAATTAAATTATAGAGATTCGTTTGATATTGCAATTTTATTATTGTATTTTATGTGTATTTTATTACATTTCATACTGTAATAATTTAAAAGTGTCAAAACTTAATAAATAAAATAATAAATATAATAATATGCAAATACTTTCTATAACTGGGTCTCAATCGTCTATTTCTGCATATCTTTCGTGTTTTGTATTTTAGAGTCTAAAATCAATCTTCCAAAGTTGTTCTATAATTATTAATAAACATAATACAAATAATATAGTATATTATTTAATGTAAACAATAATAAACAAATATATTTAATAATATGTAATATATAATAAAATAATATAATGTATTATATTATAATGTAAACATTTGTTCATATTTTTCAATACTGAAATCATTCTATTTGGTGAAATTATCTCTATAAATAATAGAACTATCTTTTACCTAGTTTCTTTAATTTAAAACACCTAGTATTAGTAATTTAAGAAACCTAACAATATAGGTCGTTTATGTACTATTCATATATTTCTTTTATGTAGTATAAATTCGAAGAACCTAAATGAAATGTTATTAATTTACTCACCAGCCATACATGATTCGTCGAAAGTGAATTTCCAGATACTCGTAATCCAAACGCGATCACGTGTTTCACACCATATTATCGATAAACTGCGTCAATTATAGATTCAAAGGCACATCACTAATCACTCGTCAATAAAACCATTCTAACCACACGGAGAGAAACAATTATTTTACTCTCGACAATTGTACCGATTCTGTTTTCACTCTTTCTTTGTCGTCACAGACACCGTTTCCGAAATACGGAAATTTCACACACACACACACACAAAACGACAGTTTTATTCTTCACATACAGGTACAACCACTTTTTCTTATGTACGATAAAAAATATTTGAACAAAAAAAGAAACCAATATTGCCACTGTAACGTAAGAAAGTTGAATTTTCTTTTTTTTATGAAAAATATAATACAATAATAAATTCGAGAATTTTCAAATTAATTTCAATGTATTCTTGTAAATGCTCGAAACAACTGGTCAAATATTTTCAATATATGTTTTGTTACATATGTTATGTGAGAAATACTCGTGACACGCGTACAAAAATTCATTTAAATAAAATAATTGCGAATCGATCGCCGTAACTTCCTCATGCGGGCATTGATATCGCTCTATCGAGCATGTTCGTTGCGGCATCGGTGTCACCGACACAACGGTGCCAACGACAAGTGAAATATGCCTGATGAAAATTAGTAAAAATCGAACTCCAAGTGCTCTCTTCTCGGTCCTAATTTACCAAATCCGATAATATTCGAATTTTGAAGAAACACTGATCGTGTCAATCGAAAAATAACAAAAAGAAAAAGAATCTACAGTTGCATCCGATTAAAATGAACCTTGCATTCAAAGTTTCCCGCGATACGAACGAAGTCGTAATTGCTCATCGCGAGCGACGATTTACAAATACAAAATGAATCACCTCGTGGAAAATAACTGCCAAAAATACTTTCGTCGGTCACAGATGTTTCACCAATTGATTCACGTTTCCACGATTCAGATCTCCAAATCAAAAGACACGTCGGAGTTCAATGTTTCGATGCTGCGAGAGAGAACTCTTGCAGGTTCTTCCGCACGATTAAAAATAACGGACAATGGACGCTCGTAGCTACACGCATCACTCTCGATCAACCATTTCGTCGTTGTTTCACCATCTGAACTTGGGATCGTGTGACCAGTAACATTTTCAACAACAACGATCGTTGCCAAAACGAACGCGATATTTCCTGGCGTGGCGAAAACAACAAGCACGAGTAAAAAAAATCGAAACGCGCCCGTTTCGTTCGAAGATGGAGATGAGTGGAACGGTTTCGCACCGAACCGTCGAAAAACGACGCGACAACCGCGGCGACCGGCAACCAGCTCGAAGGGACTGTTGCACCAAGACTGATCCATGGATCCACGGGACGGATCGAGCGAGGATCCAAACGATCCCCACCACGGCAAAACGATCCTCTTCCCCGTGGCTCACCCCCTTCTGCCTTTCGATTCCTCGCTCATTTCCAACCGCCGCGAACGGTCTCCTTTTTCTCCCGGTCCTTAAACCCCCTTTTTCTCCTCGGGCAGCGAACGATTTCTCCTCGTTCCCCCGGAGCACGCCTCCCGAGCAAGACGCTCGCCGCAATAAATGCAAACCGGGAACCGATCCCCGCTCGTACTTTCTAATCCTGCCATCGTGCTTTACGTCCGTGCTTTCTCAGCTCACGATTTCCGACTTTTCGAACTGCCGTCCATCCTCGGCCAACCTTTCGATCGTCCTTGAGATTAAGGGAAATTAAGCACCTGTACGATCGATGGAGTTTAGAGTGTCTATCTATCGCGTTTAAATGTCGAACATTACCGGACATAATGCCGAATTTCCTTCGTCAATTAAGTTCTGATAAACATTCGGAACGTTATTCGCACGTTCTATCCATTGGACTATTCCGATATCTGACGATATCAACACGTTTTTGCACCTTTTTGCACGTCGATCTCTTACAACGAAAGTGACACAACTGAGAAAACGCGAGTTATCGCGACAAAAATGTTGCAGAGAAATGTTTACAGTCCTTCGTAATTATGAAAATCTTATTCGTTGATGTTTATCATTTGACCGGTAAAAAGGAATTACGTTGTTCATGTGTCCTGACTCGTGTGACACTGCGTTGCATTCTATGCAACACTTCTCATGGAAAGTTTCGAAAATAATGAATCCTTTTGTAATAGAAAAATCAAGATACCAATTTATACATATACGTAATTTGAATAAACAAATATTCGAAAAAATGTATTAACATTTACTTGAAAAAAATTATCAAAAAATTATAAAAAATACGTTTTTTTAAATATATTGTTTAAACAAATGATTTTTCGCAAACTGGTATACACTATTAAATTCATCGTTAAAGAACACTTTCATCAATTTACACAAAAATTGTATCTTCAGCAATTTCCGAGATAAATAAATTCCGGAGCTTCAACTTCAAGGGTAGTTTACATCCCTTCAACACGGACGATTGCTGTTAACAAAAAAATATACGTGTCAAATATTTTTTTCGAAAACTACATTTATGCCAAATTTTATCAAAATCGGTAACTGACACTTCGGCATGTTCCCTCGTCAGCATGAATTTCCTGACTGTCATTGTGAACAAACGGATATATATTGACAAGATAAAAAGTTTCTTTAGATCTATAAATATCTATAAATATCTTTTGTTCGAAATCAGTTTTTCGCATTCTTTTGAAAAACATACTTTTCCAAGTTGCAAAGAAGCGATATTTATTTAGTTCCTTTTATGAAAATCATTGAACGTAACTGTCAAAACAACATTTCTTCGCAGCATTTTAGCGATATCAATGCGAATTAGCGTTGCTAATTGAAAACAAAATATGAACTTATTAAGAAGTTGAAGAATAGACCATTAGAGAATCAAAAGAATAGTGATATAAAAGTATATAGAACGATCAGTTGAGAATTATCTATGCAACGAGAACGAGAATGACAAAGTCGTGCCTGAAGAGGACTGGTATGGTGTAAAGCACAAGAAGCACGCAATTTCAAGCAACTGTTTAGGCTGAAAAAAATTTATGCGATATGCAGCTAAAAAATAAAAAATAAATATTTTAACATTTTATGTTGGACAAAATTTTATGTTTTGTTATCAAAACACGTTTGTCTCGAGAATAATATCAGTAATAAAAGAAAAATCGTGACCTGTTTAAGTTCATCATCATTATCAGTTAATCATGACTGTTCAGTTAATTTTTACTAATTAAGAATCAATTGAACCGTCGTTTTTGATGCATAAAAAAAGTACCAGAAAATTAAATAAAATATAAATAAAGCGTTTATTTTGTGCGATGCATGCATTATACAGCAGCGTTCAATGAAAAATGTAGAATATTATATTTCTGACAGTTCTTACGTTCGAATTTAAAAACCGAATTTGAATTTAAATGAATCCGATACAGTGTACAGTTCCTCGAGAATAAAAATCGAGGAACATTCACAAATGTTTTCGCGTGTATATTATTTCGTTTGGAAGAATTTCAATTTTTCGTTTAACTTAATTTTGACAATATCCTTAAAGAAACTCTATTTTACATCCTTTAAAATGCAACATGGAATTTTTAAATTGTTTGAAAATTTTCGTCGACTTAATTTTCTTTCCCTTTTTAAAGATTTTAATGATCAACTATACGTATGTCTTTCAAAAACTAATTGTACCTAATACTTTTGTTTAAAAGCACTGCTGAACTGGATAACTAATCCTGTATATATCAAACTAAACATTTCTTTTACCAATTTCAAATGATCGATACACTACAATTATTTGTTGACTGAAATATGCAATAAATTAAGAAACAAAAAAAAAAAAAACTGAGCATAGCAGAAACAAGGATGAAGATTTAAACCGAAAATTTAAAAATTTAAAATGTAATTGCATCCACAAATATCTGGCGCAAAATTCGAAATTCTGGTATATCAACAAAATTATGGCAGGTACAGATCTTCAGGATGTGCCATTTTTAAGGTACTTTTTCGCATAGTATAGTTCTTCACTCTTTACTTTTTCAACAACGGATCCTGTTTATATTGAGACCGTTTGATTTCACACCGATTCTATCTCGACAATAATTTTTCATCAATAAAAGAAACTTCGTCCACTGATTTTAATTTTTCCTTTGTCCTCGAATTATTCAATTCTCTAATTAATGTTATTGGTTGTTATTTCATTAGAAAATGTAAGCATCTCGTTCCATTTTACAAAGAAAAAAGAAAAAAATAATAAACTGAACGAAAGAAACAAAGAAACATTCGAATAAAAAAGCGAAAAATACCAAAATGCGGCAAAAATTTAAAAGAGCATTACGATAAAGGAAGTAATGTGCGATATCAACGAAATTGTAAATAACGATAACTCCGAAGATCAAACACAACGCAATAGGGAAATACCTTTAAATCGCAGATGGAATGGTAGGTACCAAAATATAAAAAACTATCAATTATGGAAAATAAAACTAGCTAAATATCTTGTTAACGATTTGAGAAATTACGGACCCCTGAAATTTAATACACACAAACGCCATAAGTACTATAACAGGAAAATCTATTCGTATGTGGAAATCGAAATATTTACATCAAATGATAAATGATCAAACGAATCGAAATTTAACCGGGAATTTTATCGATATAGAGTATCATACTCAGTTATCCGATTCTATAGGACATTGAACGTTATTGGATAATAAAGATCCTATTGATGTTGAGTTGGATTTAAACGCGTGTCTGTTCTCATCGATCGCTGCTCAAACTGAAAAGAACACAAACGATCTAAGAACAAATATCATTGATTTTTTAACGAAAAATACGAAACATTTACTTAGTCAAATAAATAAATTTGCCTCGAATAACAATAGAAGATCATTGATGATAGGCGGTGTTCGATACGTTGGTACATTTAGAGCAGCACGTATCATTCTTAACAATTCGCAAAATATTTTGTGTCACGGGTGTGTAGAGATTACGGTCATCCGAGGGGGCACGCGTCCAATAAAAATGGTACAGGACGAACAGATAGCGTTGAAAACTATTCTCAAACAACATTATCAATGAAATCTGGTTTTTTTAAGCAAAACCGATCAAGATAATGTTACTCATGTTACTTTAACACATGCAGAAGCAAGACGTGCTATGGACGAATTGAACGACGGCGAGACATCTCGCGTGGTAACATTATCACGCAGAGATTTACAAAGAAATCACTTTGTTCTACCGCAAATGAAAGAATACAAGAATGGTCGCGCAGTCTCAGAAAAATTAGACATTATTCGTGTTACAATAGTACTAAGGCACCATCAAGGAAAGTTCAGAGATCCGGATGCAGACATTTTTGTACACTCATTTTATCCAAGAAGTGATTGAATTTCTTCTTGCTACTATAAATGATGTAATAGGTAGAATAATATTTAAATATACTCGATAAATATAATTTTATTACAAATATTTAAAAAAATATACAAAAATTACAAATTAATTTATTTCGTGGGCACACCACGTCCATACTAATGTTCTCAAGCTATTTTTTGCTATTTGAACTTCATCGTCATCTTTTGAACAATCTACTTTAGTTACGTACTCACAACCGAAACGTAGCATATCATCGCATTCCTCTGTATTATCTAATATCTTTCTCGAAAACTTGACAATTTCTAATATATATTCCTTGGTAACAATTATTTTCATATGTCTCGAGAGCAGTAATTTTTGCAAAATATTGATATATAATATAAAAATTCCAATTCTAATATCTGTAACTAAATATGATTTTAAACATAATGCAATATTTAAAAGCATCAATTTGTAATGGGCAATCTCGCCTTTCATATTCAATATAGTATTTAGAAGTTTGTCCATCATTTTTACTATTAACTCAAAATGTTTTGTTTCTTGTTTGTGCAAATTCCTTGAAACTTCTAATAACCAGGGGAATATTCCATAGCGCTCTATAAAAAGTATAGAGGCTTTCCTAATTTTTAATGTGACATCAATGATTTCCAAAATAAGTTTCTGAAATAAAAATGCATTAGATCAATGTAAAAAAGGAAATTATGGCTTCAGCGTTCTCAATCTTACCTTCGTATTTGAATCTGAAAGACTGGAAATATAAAAATCAAAAAGCATTTTAAACAAAACACATTTAAAAGCTATGTCTAACTCAGCCTCTGATTTCATACTATCGCGAATATTTTCCAAAATCCAACATCTATGTATTTTATGCTCTATATCAGAACTATGTAAAAGTTGCAACAATTCAGGTATCGTGTTTATATCTAATGCTGATTTAGCAACCAAAAATATCTGTAAGACTGAATAAAGAGGATGCAATGGTTGCGTAGTAATTAAAGACGTCTTTGCCAAGAACGTGGAAACTAAACAATTTATACGTATATTATTGAGTTCTGACTGTTGTGATATAATACCGTAACGCAATGCATCTATTAATCGCATCCATAAGAATCTTGTTTTAGAGCTGTGAATGAAAACAGATAAATATATATTATATCATCAAATATGACATTACATATAAATAACTTTTTATAAAATACCTAGAAGCTTCCAAATGAGTGTAATATCTTGCAATAATTGTATAAGCTATCATTCGAACATTAGAATGCTTGCTGCTACATGCAGCAAATGTTAATGCTAGTGCACCACTTTGAGCAATTTTATAACATGATACGACATTATTTTCTGATAATAAAAAATATAATAACGGTAAATAAAATGCTGGGTCGTATACATTATTTGCTCTATATAATTCATTATCCTATGAAATAAAAAATGATTCAAATATGTTATATAAATTTTTTAATATTTTTAGTGTTTGAAAACCACCTTCAAATCTCTATCCACAGGATATTCCTTTATAGTATTGTTTACTATATCTTCTTCAAATAAATTTAAAACTTGCATAATAGATGGTTGCCTCCATAAACTCAAATGTATTTCACCTTTCACGCTGTAATACGTTGTGGCCATATTTCCCCAGACATACGGCTGATATTTGTAGATATTGATATTATTACTTTCATAATACTGCAAAATCTGAAATACATAAATGTATACATAAACATTTTTTCAAAATCCGGTATAAATTTTCCTCGTATTTGTTTCATTTATTCTTACAAATAAAATAAATTGATCAGCTTCACTTAAAGTAGCATTATATGCCGCTAAATAAACAGGTACATGTGTTAATGACATAACTTCTTTATTTTTTTGTATGAGAATCCATAACAATTCTATTAAATCTCCTAAAAATAAAATGATTAAACATATTAATTTAATGTAACACGTTGTTATATAAATACATACTTTTAGTATTTGATGATTCCAACATAATATTAATAAATTCGGAATGAGAAGTTGTCATCTCAAACAAAGTTTTGACATGTTCATTGTTACTGTTATTTCTATATGTAATATCACATAAAATGCTTAAAGTTTTTATTATTGGTATTACTTCTTTATCTTTTTTTGATCCTTTGAGCCCAAATTTTAAACAAAATCGTGTAAATTGTAACCATGAATGATTGGTACTTAACGCCTCAAATTCGAAAATTTTTCTTTTTTCTTTTAAATGTTTAACAACATCGTTTAATACTTCACAGAGGAGGCAAAGTTTTTGCACGTTCTTAGACTCCTTTTTTAAAGTCATAGTAATTATATGAAGAAAAATGTGTATTAAATTCATAATAAGTTTTTCGCTCTCCGGTTCTAAGATAGCAAATTTGTTGTACATATTTTGAAGAATTCTTATGTAGTATATAGATACTGCATCCAATTTATCACCAGTTTGTAAAATCATATTACATATATCATTGCACATTTTAAGATTAAATGTAGTTTTAATTAAATAACAAATTGCAGTGTCATTTTTTTCTACCCAAGATTTTGCATTTTTAGGATCACACAAATAAGATACAATTTCAGCTTCATAATGTTTTTTCAAACTTTGTAAGAAATCTCGATTCCATTTAAAATTTAAATTACTTGCAACTATTGGTAACACAATGTTACCTTTTTCCATATTTTTCGACTTTTTTATATATTCTATAAAAATAGGTATAAATTTTATATTTTTCTTAATTAAAAATGAAATTAAATTTACAGTTGTATCCGTAATTTTCGTTGATAACAATGACAAAAAAATATCTGCAATTATATAAATTATATGAACATAATAATATTGTTATATTAAATATATAATAATAATATAAAGTAATGCAATAACATAAAACTTTATGAACTTACCTGCATCAATACCACCAATATTGAATGAAAAATTTGAAAGATATTTGCATAAAGCTGTTTCCCATATTTCAAAATTAGTAATTAAATCCAGTTTTAAAAAAAGTAAATGTAAACACAAGTTTCTAGTAAATTCTGCATCCAACTCAAAAAATACATTTCGCTCCGATTTCATTTCATTAGCATTAATGATTTCTAAAAGCTTAGGAACTGCATGTCCATATATTGATAAACATTTTTCATCATTTGAGATAAACATGATATCCTCCAATTTTACTATTTTCTTTAATAAATGTACAATATCTTTTGATGTTGGTTGTAATATCTCTAACAAGGTAATAATCATATCGAGACTATTTATTTTTCCATCTTTTTGTCTTTTGTCTATCATTTTACATAGTTGTGTAAGTAACTTATTTTTGAAATGAATAAATAGATTTCTAGTATATTTTTTATGCAAGTCAATTAACACACTACAAATATCAGTAACTATAAGAGTAATCATACTTCTTGCAACAATTTTATTTTTTTGATAAACTGGAGAAAAATAATATAAAATAGTAGGATGAGTAAAAATCGATTTTGCACATTCTTCCAAAAGAATAAAACTATCTGAACTCTCCTTTGCAATGTGCAATAATAATATTAAAAAATACTTATAATTATCAAATTGTATTTTTGTCAAAACACCTTTTTTAGTGTGTTGTACTAAATAGAACATAGTCATTTTAAACAAATATATAATTTCATATCTCGATAAGGAATGATGAATTGTTATAGTCTCCTTATTATACTGAAAAGTAACTATATTGTTACCGTCAAATATTTGATCCATATGAAATTTAGTATCACTCAAAAACATTGAATTTAATTTACATACTAAAGTCATTGAGGGAACTATGTTTTTAATACAAACAGATTGATTGTCTTCTAACCAACTTAATAAATACTCTTTTACTGGTAATTTTGGTATATCTTTAGTTAAATATATTAAACATTGAGGCATTACTTGATGATGCAACGTATGTATTAAAATGCAAGATAAATAAGATAATATCGAAGGATGTGAATCTTCCTTCATTTCATGTAACATGCAACATAAAAGAGGTGATATTGATGTGAAATGTTGCATAGGCAAAATATTATTTTCTAAATTTTGGTAAATAGCAGGCTTTTCTGCAAGTTCTATAAAGTACAAAAAGGATGATTTCTTATAATATATTCAATATAGTTAAAAATAAAATCAATTATAATAATAAAAAAAACTTACCATTAAATATGTCCTGTAATTTACCAACATGAACTTCTTGATTAATAATTTCTTCAGCTCTAATTATTTCATTTACATATTTTTCGATATCTTTAGTAGTTTTCTTTACAGTACAAATAAACCATTTTATTAATTTCTTTCTATCGTCTAAATTTGTGAAACCATTAATCCAAATATCTAAGTGGTCGCTACATCCTTCAAACATTCCAGTAGCATTTAACAAAACTCTGATTGTTGATTTTACACATAATGTAGTTGAAGATGTTTCTTCATTTAAAGCAGATATCAAAAATGATAATACATCATTAAATATTTTCTAAAAAGAAATGATTATTTTTAAATTTAAAGAAAATATGATAAATATAAAAAAAATATTTGCAATTCGTACACATTATACTTTACCTACCTCAGGCGGTAAAAATTTATAAGGTTGCAATATAACTAGAAATTGTATAGCTTTTGCTTTTATGGCATTAAGTTCATCAACGCTGGTATCTTCTTCTAATTTATTCAATGTATTTAAAAATGTATCAGGTGGTATATCAGTTGATGTATCTAATAATTTTGGACATATTTCATTGTACAGATGCAATAAATTTAAAATAACTGTCAAATATTCATACTTTTTTGGTTCTAAAATATATTCCATATCATTATTATTATCTTCAACTGGATTTGGGTGAGGACTGAAAGCATTGCTCCACATATTCAAGACCATATTTACATTAGGTACATTCTGAAAAAGATATTAATTCAATATAATAAAATTATTATTATTGCATTTCATAATTTACTCGGAAACTAATTTTCGATTCTTTAATTTATGTTTTTTTGAAAATATATGTATACCTTTATCATATATTCTGTTACACAGTTCTTAAAAGTGGAAAAATCAGTATCTTCCTTGTAAACTGTTTTTAATATTGATAAATACTTATGTATCTGATGAAGCATACACGTAAGTGTAAGTATTGCTTCATGCTGTATTATTACATTAGAACAAGACAAAGATGGTATAATTGCTTGCTTCAAAATTATTCCTGGCAAAGTTATAGATAATACTGCATTTGCTAATTGTAATACATTTAATTCTAATGAACATGTCTTTATACAGATATCTATATCTACTGCTTGTACTATCTGCAATAAAATTGATTAATATGAACATTTGAAAAAGCATTACGATAAGAAATAAACTAAACCATTTACCTCTTTTACAAATTTCATTGCTTTGATCCATTTCAATGAAACCCTAGGTTCGATGTATGGTTCCAAACGAATAAATTGTGCTTTAATTAAATCAGGACATGCTGTCATTATTTTAATTACTAAATTTGATGGTTTTTCGTATTCCCAAGGTCTGTCTATACTTTGAAGTATTGTATTTATCACATGATTATGTTTTATATGTGAAGTACCAAGCATATAATCATGAAAAATAATACCATATCGATGTGATGTTAACAATAAAATTAAAAAATCATGTACAACTTCAGTAACTATCTAAATTAAAATATATTTTATAATTATTATGCATACATATAATTTGTAATTGAAATTTGTTATTGATATAAAATACCTGTTTTTCTTCAACATTTTGCGAGTCTGAAATAAAACTCCGATTTTTGAGTTTTGGACAATTAGTTGGACCTTTCCAATTGTAGAGATTCACAAAATTTTGAATAATTGATATTGGAAATAATTGTAACTTCATAGTTTTACTAATATTTAGATTTTGAAGAATATGAATTTTAAAAGTAGTTAAAACTAACACAATAATATCTTTAGAATCATATATTAAATCAGGAAATATACTATAAAACAAATCACGTTTGTCTAAAAGAGTCCTGATAATCGGTGTGCTTCCATCTATTAAGAAAGCCAGAATAAAATGAATAAAACAATTCCTTGTATTTTGGTCATCTGTAGGTTTTGTATGTTGCACAAGAGATTTAATAACTTCCATTGGTAAAGACAAATAAGTGAGTAATTCACGTGGAAGATTTCCACCAAATGAAACTATTGCAGCAAGTAGTTGTAAGACTACTTTTTGTTGTTTTGCATTACTTTGTATAGACAACATTGAGTGAATTATTGATAAATGTGAATTAATCAAATGACGACACGCTGCTTCTGCACTAGATTGATACTGTGGATACTGTGATAATATTCTAAATATAAAAGAAATTAACTGTTCAATTAAAAAAGTATTGGTTAATAAGAGCACATTTGAAGCTACAATTATATGATACTTACTTCATTAATAATATTTTTAATGCAGAAAATACAGTAATAGCATCACGAATTCCTTTGTTTTCTGCAGTTAAAAATTTTATTATTTCCAAAATATTACCACCTGCATCTAGATATTCTGCAGCAAAATCTCTTTTCTTATTTTCATTGCAGATTTTTACAAATTTTTTTAACACATCTAAGCCATTTACAGAATTGAAGCTTTCTTTAAAAATTCTTCCATCCAAATATTCTATCTGTTTATCCATATCTATTTCATCTTCCTTCTTCTTTTCATCTTTGTTGTTAGTTTCTATATTTATAAGAAAATATGTATATGTAATTATATATAACATAAAAAATATATATAACAATTTTAATTAACTTTAAATATTTAATTTATATATCACCTTGAGAAACTTGAAGTGTTTTCATTTCATGTTCTTTTGTAGTTCTTGTACATTCTTCATTAGTTGTACCATTTATAAATGAATTTATATTTTCTTTTTTTTGCTTTTTACGCATCGCAGTACCATCAGTAACTTCCAAACTCAGCTTTCTTTTGAGCATATTTATATCATCATATTGCATATTACCATTAACGTGTTCAAAATCTATATATAATTGTTTTCTTAAATTAATAATTTCTTCAAATTGAGAATGGTATTTAACAGATGAAAATTGCAATATTATAAAAACAAACATAACTTAAATATTACAATATGAAAATATTATTTTATGATGTAAAATATTAGAAAGTAACATTCTTTACCGTTTTTCTTCTTTTTTTCCTTGATATCACTTTTGATGTTATATGATTTACTTTGTGAATTTGTATTCATTATGTTTATTATTTTATATAATTTTACATAATATTTTATATAATATTATTTTAATACAACAAATTATATGCATACATACATATTATTCTGCATCTTAATTTTTAAAAATCATATTTTTTACATTCATTGCATAAAACAATTCTTTTACTAAATAATTTACATAACCTACACCAGAAAAATCAAACATGTGCACCTATTTATATACTATTTTCAGCTCCATCTATTATACATACAACCATTGACTACTCACAGCATAGATCTCCCTGACATAGCTAATCTGTATTATTATCATACATTAAGATCTTTTATACCGCTTTGTCACTATACTTTAGCGCTTATCATTTTTTATGTGACTACAGCGTTATATATAGATATCGATTATCATTTTTTATGTGACTACAGCGTTATATATAGATACTTACATGTAGAGATATACTATAAAAATTGAACTACTACTATGCATATAAGTATATAATATTTATATATATTCTTATATAAAAATGAATACAAATATACAGATACTATATAATTAGTAATATTTCTTATATAATTTTCTTATATACAATAATATTACAGCCTACGTAACTTTAATCTTCAATCTTATAAAATTTAACAACGCTATTTGTATTTAAAATATATGATAATATATATAACAATCGACGTAATAAATATCATGGAATGTTTATTGTACCATATCAGAGTTGGTTACTTGAAAACTTCTTTTAATAGAAACATGAGGATATTGTTGACGCCATTCTTGCACTATGAAATCATTAATAGCTTCACAAAAACTAAGATCAATCATTTCTAATTTTGGACAAAACAATAAAATTCCGTAACATATGTCAGGAGTAAGAGAACGTGCTCCTAATAAATCTAATTGTTGCAGCCGTTGACATAGTAAAAGTGGCTCCAAGTCTCGATCTGTCAATCCTCTAAGTGCTGCTAAAAATACTTTTTCTAGATAACGACAAGAAAACAGTAATGCTCGTAGAGAATCACCTGGAGCGCCCATTCCACCGCTGTAAAGAGAATGATGGCATGAATGATAAAATTTAATTAATCATATTATATAAATCAACTGTACATAAATGACATAATATTTTTTTAAGGGCATACCACCATCCAAAATCTACTTCTCGAAGTTTAGTACAGTGAGACAAAGCTCTAACTCCATGTGGAGTTAATGTCTGTGCTTTCCAAAAATCTACACTTTCCAAATATGGACAAGAATTTCCTAATTCGACAGCAACTTCATCTATATTTAAACGGTCATGCATTCCTGCCAAATTTAAATGTCGCATTTGCGTGTTCTTTCTTAAAATGGAACATAATGTTGAAGTCTCAATAGTTGTTCTATAAAGTTCCAAACGTTCGAGAAACCTTAAATTTTCAAGCTTTGAAAATCCCTCGTTTGTTACACCCATACAATTACATAAACATAGTTCTAAAAATAATATATATTTTCAATAGATAATTTTTAAATATTTGATAAAAAGATTAAAGTAACATATTTATGTACCTTTTAAATTCTTACATATTTTTGAAATTTCGAGGATAATAGCATCATTTACAAATTGACAACAATTAAGTCTTAAATGAGTCAGAACAGTTCCGGATGTATAAAGAAAATGTATAAAATCTTGATATTTGATCATATTATAATTTCCACACCACGAAAGATCTAGTTGTTGTAAATAATGACATCTAGGTGCTAAACTATTTAATGCAGATGTATTTAAACAATACCAGTAAGGTTTTAAGTTAAGACTCGTATACAACAAAGCATCCCTTGCAATGTTGTTAAAATGTTTATTCACTCTACATAGACAACATAATGATCTTAAATCTAAATTCTTCAAAATTTTTAGTACTGTTTCATCCTGTAATTTAAATAAATTAAATAAATTAAATTTATGTAATATGTAACAAATGAAATAATAATATTATATTTTACCGGAAGTGCTGAGAAACTACCACATGGTTGATTTTCAAAATCAGTTGAAGATACTGAAAAACTTTCTTGAAGTGAGTTATTTTGTTCATTTATGGTACTTGGTATTGAATGATGAATATCTCTAATAAGTTTTGGAAAATCTTCTTGTAAAAATTGTTGTAAACTTTTGAATGCTTCTTCTATAGGAGGTACAGACTGATAGTGTTGTCCTAGTTTAGATACTAATTTGCCCTTGGATATATTATCGATTACCCTGCTGTAATATTTTATTTATAAATAATGAGCATTAATTGATTAGAATAGTAAAACATCAATGACTGGATATCAATATACCTTTTAAAAAGTGTACAGTGTTTACAAAGTGTCTTTTTAAGAACTGTTAAATCCTGATTTGCCTTTAAGTAATCTGGTGTTAAATTATAAATATCATCATCACTTTGTTTAAGATAGCCCAATTCTTTAGAAAGATCATTCAGATTTTGATTACGCAAGTTGTTAGGTACAATTAATTCTGATGTACCAATAAGTAATACAGCGTCTAACTCTGTATAATAGTCTAATAAACTATGATTAAATTCCAATCTTATCATTTTTGTCTTAAAATTACATAGTTGTAAGTGTGGAGAAAATATTCTTGGTTTGTGTGGCACAACTTGAGGAAATCCATTCCATAATTGATACCATTTGCCTTCAGAATTTTGTGCCCAAATTCCAATTACACTTCCAGGATTGTAAGTTTCATATATTGATACTCTAATTGGATATACCTCTTGATAATATTCTAGATCTTGATAATATAAAAAATATTCTAATTTATTTCCAATTTTCATACATCGTAAGTATTAATGGTATCAGTACAATATTCCAATAAGTTAAAAATATCTTTAAGAATAAAAACAAAATATTACTAAATGTAATTGAAATGTTACAATACGAATATTAAATGCTAAAAGGTGTTTAATTCTTAAATTAAATACTATATACCTATATAATCCTGACTTACAACATTTACATTATTCTGTGGCATATAATCTATTAATCTTGAAGGTGCTTTGTCCCACCATTGTCCATATGTTCTCTAAAATTATAATTTGTTAGTCATAATATAACATGATTATAAGATATAGAATATTTAAGATATAGAATATTTTTGTTATTAATTTTAAAAGAAATAATATTTTACAAATAATTCTTTTGCAGTATTTTAACTGTAACAATTTTGAGAATTTATCATGATTACAATAAACCTAAAATTCCCAGATACGAAACACTATTTTCAATTTAATACTGTATATATATATTTTCAGTTATTTTCAAAATGCTACATTTGTTAAAATTAAAATATTATTAACATTCTTGGTGATCTATAAAACTAAATAACATATTAAAGTAAATGCATTGTTTACAATTATTTTTTTCATGGATTGTTTACAATTGCTTATTTAATAATTTTAACATTTCAAAAAATTAACATACCATAACAAAAGCTTGCGGAAAGTCCCCGTAGTCAGGAAATTTACTTGGATTCCCAGCAATATTATAGGCTGTATAGGAAATACTGATATTACTTCCATATTGGGAACTAAAGTCACACACATCCTTGACAAACTGTTCAACAAAAACAACAGTTTCTTCTTTCCCTTCGATTCTTTCTCCATTTATCGGTACTACTTCAATTTTTATTTCGTCATGAGATATCATGTCATTTACAATCAATAAAAAAGTTTTAACTTCAAAGTTCAATCAATATAGGTTAAGCACTTTGAGATTTGTTATTATAATTTGTACATACAATCTACATAAAAGGCTTTGTGAATATTAAAAATTTAATTAAAATTAAATAATAAAAGAAAAGGTAATCTTTTATACCTGTTGCTCGTATAAATGTATTTTTCCTAAATTTACTTTTAATTCCAACTTTTTGAACAGACTAACCTTTCATACGTCAGGATTTCTCGTATTAAAAAGACACTAAAAACATTACTACATACTATATACAAGTACTTTTTAAGAATTAACTTTGTAACTATTGAACCAAAAAAATTTATTCACAAACAGTGACACAAAAGAATGTAAAAAGATATTAAAGATCTCATTTAAAATAAAGATTAACTATCAATAGATTTTACATTACAAATTTTTATAAAATGTATCAAATTTAAAAATTGAAAATATTAAACATATTGGAATTATTCAAGAACACAACTGATTATTAATTATTACATCATTAATTACATCATATTTTTTCTAATTCTTCTAATTAGTATCTACAATAGTTTCGAAGAAAGCAACTTGTAATATTTTATCTGCTTCATCCTGTATACATATATATTATATAATATATAAATATTATCTTATGGTACATATATTCAACAACAGATAATATTAAATTATTTATCTATTATTTTTTATATCAATAAATAATATTAATAATGATAACATTTTTTTATTATATTTAGTTTTTAATATATATATACACATATACGTAAATATCTATATGTATATATGTGTATCTATCTATATAGATATATCATCGACGTATGTAACAATATTACATACATACATACATATATACATATATATATGTATATATCTGTTCTGGCGCAGAACAACCCACCTCGAGACTGACACTCAGGCTAGATTCCTAGAATACGCTACCCTGCAGAGAAGTTCCAGATGCCCTGGCACGCGCCTATCTATGGGACTTTTGTCTTACCCTGAGAGGCAGAGTTAGAATATTCCAAGAATGTCTCTTAAAGGGTAAACAAAGGGCGTCGTGGCTAGCGCCAAGAAGTCACGTAGACACATTTCGTTACACATAAAAGTTCCGTTAAAATGTACATTATTAAAATTATTAAAATTTTCTTCTGTACAGTATGAATAAAAATTTTTTATTTACTGAAATTGATAACTATAAAATAATTTATACTTAAAAGTCTATCTTATTTTTTGCATGTTGTAAGCTTGTTACTCTTTGCATCAATTTCTTTTTCATGACCACTTCTCTTGACTGCTGTAATTTTCGCTTAGGTATATTTTTAAATGCTATATCCCAATTCTTAGTATGTTTTAAATCTAACATGATAGAAACAACGTGGTTCAAAGGAAGATTTTTTGAAGATCCTATTCCCCAATCCAATCTTTCATTTAAAGGAAACTTCATCATTTTAATACCTTCTTTCTTAGCTTTCTGATATGAAAGTGGTACACTATGTCTCTGAAAATATTTTATATTATTATTATTATTATTATATTATTATTACGAATAAATATATTTAATTCAAATTTATATTCTAATTTTTATTTCATTATTGTTATTTTCTATATATTTATACAAGAAATATAATATAAACTACATAAAATGACAGAAATAATTACCTTGTCTACTATTGCACCAATTATATATACCAGCTCAGGATTATAGTGTGTCATAATTTCATTAGTATGAGGAGTAAGATATACTAATTTCTTCTTATCAAATATTTCTGAATAGGATTTTGAAGTGATATTTAATGGAAATTCTGGATTGTACATATTTGGTATTGTTTTATGTAATTTTTTCATAACATCACTATTTTTACTAGCATTACAAAAATATAGATTAAAAGGATTGATGTGTTGCCGATTTGTTGAGAATGAAAATAACAGTTGTTTTGAACAATTCGACAACTCAGCTTGAGACATATGTTCTTCAAAACCAAGATCAAATACTAACGCTGGCTCATATAACATAGCGCTTATTAATCTATTATTATAAAAATCATTCATTGTTTTTTCAACTATGCGATGAAATAATGTACATTTACCCAATCCATATGTCTTATTTTCATCGTTTATTTTGTTTTCGCTTCTTTTAGCTCTCTCTTCTGACAGTTTCTGCTTTTTATTTTCTTGTTTCTTTTCTAGTTTGAAAAGAAAATCTATATAAGATCTAAATATTTACAAAACATAAAACAAAATTAAAATATGAATAAATTTTATAATGATTAAGATAATTGTCATCTTAAAATTGAAAATATTACCTTCTTTCTCCTTTTGTTTCTGTTTTCAATAAATATAACCAATTAGACACAGTTAATTTTGAAGGTACATTTCCTGTTAGATACTTTATGTACTCTATCTCTAAACTCAAAGTATCGTACAAAGCTTTATATTTTGGATCTTTCAAAAGATTGTTTAATTTCTCTTCGTCTAATTTTTCATAATGTTTACTTACTGAGATCGTACTAAGGCTATAACCTCGTGTTATTACGTGCGTTTCTACAAAATATCTGGGTAGTGATACCGTGAATTTATGAACTGGTTGAATAAAAAAAGCGTTCGAATGAAATTTAGTTGTAATAGTAATAAAATTTAAAGAGAATCTAGTACACATTTTTGAAAATTATACAACTATATTTTCACAATTATGTATTCCATATATTCACATTCAAGACAGTAATTCAAATGTACAAAAGTTACTACATAGTGAATACAACACCGTGGATAAAGCATAAAATAACCCTATCATTAAACTTTATGTTATCATCATCTTATTACAGATATAAGATAATAAGGATATAAGAATTTAACAGAACTAGATAATATTAGATATAAAAGAATTGGAGTCAAATGTTGCTGAAGCCATAAATCCAAATGGCATCTAAAACATTTTATAGTCATGAATATAATGTAAAATTTTATAGTAATACAGTACTTATTTTACAATACAATGATATATTTTTATATTTGGTTTGGTCAATGTTTGATTTTATTCATATTCACCGTTTTAAATCGCAGAAATCAGAACTGTTATTGTTTTATACATTATAATATTTAATTAACAGAGATTTCTAAATCCTGTATTAAAAGTTTATAAATATTTTTTATAAACTTTTATATTATATAAAAATAAAAATTCAAATTTAAAATTAAATATAAATCAATAGATAAAATTGATTATCAGATTAATTGATATGTATGAAAAGTATTAAATTAATTTAAAAGTATCAAATTCAAAGTTTCTTGTATTTTCTGAGTATATTTCAAATTGTACAGTTATATGGTTAACCACGCTCTTATCAGTGATAGTCACATTTCTAAATCCATACATTTACCTGGATAACAATTTACAGTGTTTTATATCAAAATTGTAATAATAATTAATTTTAAAAATACTTTTTAAATGTTAAAATGGTCTTATTAGGTGAAACGTTTCCAAATTTTATAGCTGACACGCAAATGGGTCCAATTAATTTTCATGAATGGCTAGCTAATTCGTAAGACAATATTATTTTTATAACATAACCTTTAATATTTTTCTGTAACATTTTTTAATATACATTATAATATACTTATAATACAGTAATATATATTGATATATATGTGTGTGTGTGTTATATACATATAGCAACTGTAATTTGTTAAAATTGTTTATTTTTAAATAATTAGTTTTTGCTGATAATTTATATTTGTACACATTATTTACTATTCATTTTGCACCATTTATAAATTATAAACATAATTTTTCTCAAAGTGTAAAATTTTATTGAAATTATAAAAAATTAATTCGTTTCATACAGATGGGGAATTTTATTTTCTCATCCAAATGACTTTACGCCAGTATGCACAACAGAATTAGCTCGCATGTTAAAATTGATGCCAGAATTTGAAAAGCTCGGTGTGAAAGTTATTGCACTATCGTGTAATTCAGTAGATTCTCATCGAAAATGGATAGAAGTATGTTTTTCAATATAATCTTCCTATTTAGGATATACTACTAATAAAAAGAAAAAAAGAAGGCAATAAAACTATTGAAAACAATCATTTTTTAGGATATAAAGGCTTATGCCGAAATGACCGATGAGGAATTTCCGTACCCGATAGTGGAAGATGAAACGCGAAAACTCGCTACTTTATTGGGAATGTTAGATCCTGCAGAAGTTGATGATCATGGTATACCAATGACTGCTAGAGCAGTATTTATTATTGATCCTGCTAAAAAGATGCGATTATCAATTTTATATCCTGCAACCACTGGAAGAAATTTCAAGTAATTTCATTTTTAAGTTTTTAAAATTCAAAATTATTATTATTATTATATTTATTAACATAACATTTGAACACAGTGAAATTTTACGTGTTATTGAATCATTACAATTAACTGAGAAGCATAAAATAGCAACTCCCGTTGATTGGAAGGTTTGTATTTACGACTTATTTATTTATTAATTAAAACATCTACAAAAGATTGTTAACTTTGTATTATGATTTTTAGACGGGTGATCAGGTGATGATTCAGCCTACTGTTTCTGATGAGGAAGCAAAAACGCTGTATAACAATATTAAAACTGTATCATTACCATCGGGCAAACCTTACTTGCGTATTGTATCGCAACCGCTGTAAGAAATAATACTTTGCAAGAGAATCCATTACTTCACAATATATTCTTTTAAAAATCGATGTTTGTAAAAATTAAAATACATATTTGATATTAAATTATATTAAGTTCTTTTCACAATATTACACTACTGTTATTTCATGAAATACAATTTATAAATAAGCGTATTGCTTTAGTGCCTTAATATCGATATATGGCAGTTTATGATTTTAAAGAAAATATAATAAAAATGAACAATTTCTATTTAAAATTTCTTATTAATTCTTATTAATAAAACGATAAAAATAATTAGAAACAATTCGCTAAAATATACTTAAAACATTTTATACTTTTAGATTTAGATCATATCCATGCACATTCTCCACTGAGTTTATTGATACAATTCAAAACTTATTTTCTTATAAGGCTGTTCATTATTAAAGGTGTACATAATTATCAAAAACAAAGATTCTAATGTTGGCATTTGCAAACAACAAAAAAAGCTGTTTATTGTATTACCTAATGTAATTAAAAGTACACTGTGTTATATACATTTCTCCAAGTACACAATCACTTATAGTCTCTAAGTATAATGTATATAATATTTACATTGTTTTTTTTTTTATTAAGTTATTACTAAATTTACTTTACTACATTATGATTATATCTTATGTTTAAATGATACGCAAATTGTTGCTACGCAGTAGTGTGATAGCAATTATATAAAACAGTCCCTCGTCAAAACCAATAAAGATCATAAAGAATAATAAATTTAACAAAATTATACTTTGTTATTGTAATGTTATATAATTAAAAGTTAATTACCACACAATATATCGAATAATAAAATACTATTTGCAGCCTTCATACTTAACAGCTTCAATGTTATACATTCACAATGATAGCAATGGTAATGTGTACATGGTTTACTTGTATCCGTCCCTTTATTTCCATATAAACTGGAAGGAAAAATCAAATTTTATAAATGTTTTTTTTTTCTTTCTTTCAAGTCCTTTGAATGCACTTGTGCTTTATTTAATTAAGAATTGTCGCTTCATTGATTCATTCATGTATATAAATGTTTATGAATCGATGATTTTCTGTTAATCGTTGTGCGAATACACTGCAGAAGTTTGCAATAAAAATAATCGCAACAACGGAAGATGTGATCATTAATAACACTAATATTATTTAGAACTCACTTTAAAAAAATTCACTTCACTCGTTTGTTGTATGAGTGTCTTGTTGATCTGATTGCAGTTCACCTTCCATTCTTGCTTGCCGTTCTGCCGCTGCCCTTGCTTGCCGCCCAGCACTAGAACGAAGATTTTTTCGTTCTGGAGGGGGTTCTATACTTAGTCGCTTTCCACTTCGTGCTTTCTTCCCTTTAGTACCTTTATTATCTTCTTCTATTTCTGACGGAAGTTTCGACACATCATTTTTAGTATTGGTAGTGTTCTGTTGTGAGATTGTTGCATCTTCTGTTGTTATCGATGTTGTAGATGTAGGTGTAACTATGGACGTAGGTGTAGGTATAGGTGTAGATGTAGGTGTAGATGTAGGCGTTGATGTAGGCGTTGATGTAGGCGTTGATGTAGGCGTTGGTGTACGTGTGGGTGTGGATGTAGGCATAGCAGTA
The DNA here is from genome assembly GCA_030673865.1 of Melipona bicolor. NCBI lineage: Eukaryota > Metazoa > Arthropoda > Insecta > Hymenoptera > Apidae > Melipona > Melipona bicolor. Next base: position 2,125,601 of record JAHYIQ010000029.1, read on the forward strand.
GATGCAACTGGAACCATAACTGCAGTTGAGACACTTGTTGTAACTGCGGTAGCTGTTTCATCAACTTCCTTTTTATTACTAGTGCTCAAAGGTGTTTCACTGAATGTGTTCTCTTCTGCAGAACTTGGTTTGATTGTTGTATTTGATGGTCGCGTTCCATGTTCTACTTCAACAGTTGTCACATTCGCTGAAGTTACCGTAGTCGTTACGGCAGTCGGCCGTGTACTAACTTCAATTTCAATTCTTGGCTTCTTATTGACAGGTTCAAGAGTTACTTCAAGCATATTTGAAGTTTGTTGCTCTGAATTCTGATTATGCTCTACGTTACGATTTCTTTTCTCACTCAGTCGTTGGTCTTCTAGATTTCTTGTCAAAAGTTCTGCACTAGTTCTACTTAAATGTTCCAATGCTTCTTTCATCTCCTGTTCTTTATTTTTCCTTTCTATTCGTCTTTCAGAAAGATCTGCCACATCGTTCTGTTCCAAGATCTCTCGTTTTTCTGGCTCTGGTTTTCGTCTTTCTTCATTGTGTAACGTCATATCCGTGTACTGCTGCAATGTTATTGCAGGATCAATAGAATACCTAGATTTCTTCTCTGTATCCTTTCGTTTACTCGTTGATTCAGTAATTGCATCACGTTGCCTCGAGTTACTTGCTGAAGACGCAGGTTTACGCACTGTTGAGGCACTCGAAGTGGATGGATTTAAAAGCCCACATTGGGCAAGACTTTCATAGGCCGATGATACTCCACCAGGTTGCATTGAGAATGGATTTAAACTACCCAAACCCAACGGTGTGTACAAAAGACTGGGGTTTGGAAAAAAGAAGGGGAATGGTGTCGTTGTTGATATCGTAGAAGATGCTGATGAAGTTGAAGGCACCGTAGATTTACTTGTAGGAGGCTCCAATTTACTGCGAGACGATTTACTAGCACTGCCAATATTAGTCGAACCTGTATTTTTGCTGCTGACAGAGCTAACAACAGGATTGGTTTCAGCTGCTGTGCTGGTTGCTGTTGCACCTAAAGCAGCTTCCATGCCAGCTAACGATGGTAAACCAAGACCAGCAAGATTTGCGAATAAAGAAGTCGTTAAACCCATATTACTTAGGTTACTTAGATTGCCCAGTCCACTCAATGCACCCAGATTGGGTAAACCACCAAACGGCATTAGAAGAGGATTGTTCTTTGGATCGAAATTTCCAAGAGAAAGGCCAGATAAAAGAGAGTTATTTAAATTACCCAGCGAAGGGAAGTTTAAACCCGAAGCCATTGATGTAGCTGCTAGATTAGCTTGATTCGTAGACTGCTGACTAGTAGGACTTGGCATCATAGGAGGTCTTCCTGGGCTTTTACCCTTGTTAACATAACTTCTATCATTTCCTGATAATCTTTTTTGTAAATCGTGTGGAAGGTTTCCGCGCTCTTTCACCAGTTCAGCCCATTTTGGATCAACATCAAACATTGGATTCTCAATCAACCATTGACCTAATCGTTTTAATTGTGGTGCTTTGCTGCCTGTAACCTAAAATAGATATACGTACATTACATATATATATATATATATACACACGTACACGTATTAATATATATGCAATATGTATATAATACACATACATATATAGAATATAAAATACGTAGTGAGTATACAAAAATACATATAATTAAATTGTGCTTATATAATTTATACAAATACGTATGTGATATAGATAAAAATAAAATTTTATATTCAAACCTTTTTGCCTGTTAATCTATTAATTACAGCGACATTCTCTTCTCCAGTTAATTTTTTCCAATCTAATAAGGATGGATCAACACGCGGTCGTCTTCGTCTCGGTGCATTTAAATATTCTGCACCTAATTGTTCAGACATAGCAGTTTGCTCAGCTAACCATTTATTCACTTTAGCTTCATGAGAGTAAGATCCGATTTTAGAAGAGTATTCAGCGACTTTATTGATATCTGCAATCATTGCTTCATAACTCTTTTTATGACTAGCTGCTGATGACGAATGCGTTGAATTGAAATTTGATTGTTGCTGCTGCTGCTGTTGTTGCTGCTGAGATTGTTGTTGATGTTGTTGTTGTTTTTTAAATTCACGATTTTGTTGTTCTGCTTGAACAAGTAAAGAAGAAAAACTATCTTTATGTGAATGTAATGATGGAGGTGGTAAACCAGAAGTCGAATTTGATGAAGCTCGTGAAGAAGGAATCGAAGTAACAGTAATGGAAAACGGTTTTTGAGTACTTGTTGGAGGATTTGGAAGCCCTATCGGCGCTGAAGTTGGAGTAACAGTTACATTTGGTGTAATTGTACTTTTTTTACTATGTTCAGGATAGTGACTACTTTGTTGCTCTTTTGCTGCACTTAATCCCAATACTATTTCGTCAAGTTTTCTCCGTTTTTTCTCCTTTCCAATTATAGGTTCATCCGTTGGCTAATAACGTAATAAATTTTTAGTTGTTAATTATATTTGTAACTGTTTATATAAATAATTAACTAAATAGTATATATATATTCATACATACACAATTTTTTCTTTTCATTAATTTATCTAACATACTATCTAATTTCCCTTTATTACTACTAATTTGTTTGTTCTTATTTGGCATTGAAAAATCTTGAACCTCATTCATAATATCTTTATTATTATCTGTGCTTGTTTTTGGATATCTAAAATGTATATATTATATAGATATATGATAAAACATGGATTATATTAGTATATAAGTATAAATTTATAGAAAAGTAAATCATACCCAGCAGATAAATCTATAGGTGTTAAAGTACTTGAAGTCCCAGGAATTACTGTTGGTTTTCCAGGAACTGTATATTTTAAATCAAAAGGTATATTTGGTGTTCGTGTTTGCTGATGCGCTGGAGGTGGTTGAACTGGCGTCGAACGTCTCGATTCTTCCGATTGTGATTCATCATTTATTTCCCACGTATTAGATCCAGACAACACAGCAGGCTTACTTAAAGTCGCAGGTGATTGAGTAACTGTATGACTACTACTATTTAATAATGCATGAAGTTTCGCTAAAAAATACCGAAAAAAAATTTATTAGTTTTTTTTTTAAGTAAATCTTCAATTTAATTTTTATTAAGTTTACCTCTTTCAGTTTCTACATCAATAGCAATATGTCTTTTTCGTTTTTTAGATTGTGAGATATTATTTCCACTTGTTGTATTACGTGATATTCCATGATCTGTAGTTATAGTTATAACTTCTGAACATTCTTTTTCATTTGAAAGTACATCCGATTCATCACCAGCGCTAAAATTTATAGATACAGGCCATTCTTTGTGCTCAATTGCATGTACAATATGCATTAAACGAGCTTCAATTGCATGTTCCTAAAAAAATTTGTTGTATAACTTTAGTAATAAGAACATTACAAACATTATGTTTTATGTTTTATGTTTAAATCAATTATGCGCAAAAATATCGGATTGTATTTACCTTTGGCCATTTGATAGCATTATTACTATTGTGTGATAGAAGTTGCACAACAGTTGGTTCATTATAATCTACTGCTTTGTCGCGGAGAACAAACGTATCAATTTGCGTTAATCGTGATAATGGTTGAATAACTTCCAAATCGGGAAACATTGCTTTGAGTTCTGCTGCTTGAACATTACACTTATCATCAATTTTGCACACTTTTGCTTTATCCTTGCATGTATCTACTGATTTACTTTCTTCTATTTCCTCCTTAACAACTGGAGCATCTACTTTCACATTGACTTTATCAATTTCCGGCGTTATATTTTCATTATTTTCAGTTGATTTTTCTACTATTTCTATAGATTCCTTTTGTTCTAACGAAGTTTTTTCATTTATTTCTTGGGTTTGAGACACTTTTGGTTTTTCTTCTTGAATCTCTTTGTTTATCTCTGGCAATGCTTCTTTTTCCTTGCTTTGATTTTCTTTTTCCATTTTTATAGGTGTTACTTCTTCAACATTCGTTGTTACATTACTTGTTTTTGTTTCATCTGCCTTGTTAATTCCTGTTGTTTGATCAGTTTTGAAAATTTCATTTTTTATTGATTCGATCATTACTTCATTCTTCTCTTCAGTTTTTATTTTTGTAATATATTCTTTGTCCGATGACATATTTCTTGCGACAGTTGTAATAGTTAATGCATTACTGATAGATTTTTCTTCAGTTTTATTTTCAGCCTTTATAATAGTTAATTCCACTTGGCTTTTTTCCAAATCCATATGCTCTGGTCGTTTCTCCACGATATTTATATCTTTATCTTTCTTTGCACCCACTTTTTCGATTTTCAGAGTACCTTCACCTTTTTCTAATTTTACAAGTATTTCATCTTTATCGAATTTTAGTATATCTTCTCTATTTTCGATTTTGATTGCTTTCTCAGATTTATCCGAGATTTTAGATGTCTGAATGTTACCATACATATTTTTATTTAAAAGTTTATGAAATGAGAAATCAGGGTCATTTAAAATAGTTATATCAGTTCTCCCTAAACCATGTTTTGCTGCTCCAAGTAATAATTCTTTATCATGTTTCCCAGGTTGCCACCAATCAGGTGTATCACCTGATGGTTGACATAATGAAAGTCGTTCTTCCAAATGAGGATGAGATAGAATTTCTTCGCGTATTTTGCTCAGAAGATCTACACGATCTAATATTTGTCTTGCTTTCGCCGGACTGAGATGGTCAACAGGAACGTCTGAAAAATCTGTGATATATACATCGTGTTTAGTACCTTAATCTTTATAATAAACTTGTATACTGATGTATACAATCTGATTGTATCAGATCAAACATAAAATATACTGTGTAACATTATATGTATATTAATTATATTAATATACATATAATATATTATAATATTATATTAATTATATTAATATACATATAATATTATATTAATTGATAATGTTATGGTATTTTAATCCATATATAACTACATATAAATATAATTTTGAACATACCATCCTCGTCATTTAGTTTAGCATTACATACTTTTTTACACATCGCTCTAAAAGACATATAATAATCTGTAAGATCATTATCCGTTTTCTTATCAAATCTAGCTATACTTTTAAATTTAGTCCAATCATATTGTGCTTTCTTTCTATCATAATTAACACCATATGTCGATACAACTCTTAAAAATTCACTTTCTTCACGCCGTGACCATTTTGTCTTTTGTTCTTCAATACGAGTTCGCTCTCTCTCTTTTATCATAGCTTCCATTTTTTCCCTTCTTTCCATTTTCTATGTAAGATAAAAGAGTTGATATGTACTAGATGATCATATGCTATTATTTTTTACATTAAATAATATCTTAAATATGATAACTTACCAATAGATACACGGCAAGTTGTTGTATGTCCCATGGTTGTTGCATATTTAATGGCGATTCATTTATTGAACTAGCATGATTGACAGTTGTATCACTTTCCATTCCTGACTTTGATTTTTGTAATACTTTCACATCTTCCTTCTTTACGCTTCGCTGATAAGAATTAATTACTCGACGTAAACGAGTATTAAGATCAACCACAGAAGGCCAAGTTTTTTCATCATCTAATAAACCATCATTTCCTTCATGGCTACTACTGGGTTCGGGCCCAGGTGTATCTGCCTTATTAGGTAAAGCAGGTGAATCAGTAGGTGTTTCTCGATTAAATTTATCAGAATCTTTTGAATCTTTTATCATTCCAAGAGATTCAACATCTTCAATATCATTTTCTAAACTAGTATCATCTCTGCTGCTGCTGCTGAAATTTGTAAATATTTTAAATTAAAATTTAGTTTAACATTACATATTTTACATAATATATTTTTATTCTTTTTAATTTTCACTAAACAAATCTTTCTAATATGTATTTAATAATAAAAACATACATATACTTAACCAAGTATAAATGTAACAATTACTTTGAAGCTACAATTTAAAGATGTACAATGTCAAAACTAAAAAATATTTTTATGTTTACCACTTTAAAATGCTGCAGATACTAAAATGTTACATTATAAACAGAAGTTATTAAGTATATATAATAATAATAATTGACTGTTTATAAGAAACACTTAAAGAGATCATTATATATTGGTATATTATATGCATCATCCTTCTCCACTGTAAATAAAAGCTAGTAGAAAGTAATATCTTAAAACAGTAAAAATAGAAAATTCCGTCACTGTTAAAGTACGAATAAAAGTATGAATAAAATGAAAAGGAAAATTTATACACTAATTCCAGCAGAGGCATTATCTTAAGCAAATTTAAACAGCATGCAAGCCATATATGTTAGAATGAAATAGCAGTGGCACATAGATAATATATGTATATATATATGTATATATAAAACAACGTAAAAAGAATAGTTACTTACTTATTTTGTATGGTCTGAGACTGGGAAGGGGGAGGGCAGCTTGTAATGAAAGAAAGCGCGGGATCAATCCTCATCTGGTCGTAATTCTCATAGCCATGTTTGTAGCAGCCAACTATTAAGGATTTATCTGCTTGGGAGTCCCACCATTTCGCTGGTCGTTCCGTCAACTGTGGAGGGTTTATCCGCAACGCACTGTAGGGCGGTTTCATTTACAATTTGCCAATTTATGTATGCCAATCGTTTAGATTATAAAAGTTTCGTACTTAATGAATTTTAATAAAATCGTAAATTAAAATGCTTGTTATTAAATAAATATAGAAAAGAGGCATATTACATTAAACAATATTTAAGAAATCACTATTTTCTTTTGTCATCCCTTTTGCATTTAATTAAATATAAACTTTTTAAGTAAAGTGTAAGTGAACTTTTTAAACTTCCTGTTCTGTTTGCCCCTTTAATACAGTGCACTGCTTTATAGCTGTTTCTTACCATAATGTTGCTGAGTTGACCATCTTTGACCATAGTAAGCCGTACAAAGTGTTTACAATAATTTAAAAATCGTGTATATATTCATATACATGTTCATAAAATAGGATGGGAAAATTTTTATATTAGTAATATAGGATCAGCGATTAATAGCTATTTATAGAGCTACAAAGTAAACATGGTTTAGCTCTATGAGCATTCCTCATACAATTACAGCTCCCAGAATAAACAAATACATTGCACATGCAACTATAAAGCTCCGTATAAGCGTGTAAGTGCATGATATTCTATGATAGTCAGTAGAGCGTAGAATAATAGAGATTTAAAAGTATATATATAAGTATGTAAGTGTATATATGCGCGCGCGCACGTGTTTATATATATATACATATATATATATAATATATATACATATAAAATCACTAACCTGACATGGACACCATCAGATATATGCTGGACTAAGTCTCCAATAATCTCATGTTTGATATAGTAAAGCATTCGCACACGTAACAGTACTCTGTACACAATACAAAAATTATTTATAATGTTTTAATAAAATTAAACAATACATTCAATTAGAAATATTTTTTAAAGAATTTTATCGTGAAAATATTATTGTAATAGATGTACGTACTTATTTGCATGGCGACTCAAGTGCTTTCTGTAATTACTTTCAAGAAATATGTCTCCATCATACTTCTCAGCATTACTCCAATGATTAGGATCATTCGGACCTCCATTGATCATTGATCCACGTGTTTCTCTACCCTCTCTGACTCGACCCTTTTTCTTTTGCCTGTTATTTCTCCCACTGGTATTAACACACATAGTTTTGATTTTTTCTCCATTTTCTACAGGCGTAATAAGATCACAAATAAAGTTACGAATTTTTTCATCGCCACGATAGTAACGAAGGCAATAGAGTAAGATAACTCGTGCACAATCTTCAACGTCAACTTCACGCCATCCTCGACGAAATTGACTATGTTGAAGAATCTCTTCCCATCGACCCCATCCAAATGTGAGTAAGCCTCGTTCTACTTTAAAGCATTCGCTTCGTGCCCAACTTCCATATACCACTTCACCTTCTCGTGGGACATATTCGTCGCAGAATTTCCGTGTCTTCTTACCAAATTTATCTCTTCGTTTTTTACCTTATGGTGACAAAAAAAGAATATCTTAGTATATTCCTTATTACGACCTCAACATAAATCCAATTTTTCACATTGTAAATATAAATAATTTTGTAGTAAAAAAAAGGGGAGTATTTATGTTTGTTCAAGAAATTAAAATTGATATTCAAGAAAGTTTATAAATATACAGTAATATACAGTATGTAATTATTTATTTTAACAAAGAAGAAATAAATTCAATTAGTAAATTAGAGAACGGAAAGCCTATTTTTAGACTTTATACTGTTTTTGCATCGATTTTTACATTTAATGATTTGATGGAAAGAATTCAATTTAAAGATAATGCATCTTATTGCTCATCACTTTCCTTCAAAAATATCAGAAGAAAGATCCTTAAAACAAGACAATAATTTATCTCAAAAGAACATATTCGTCGCAAATCAATGTTTATGTATGTTTCACCTTATGTATGTTTATATGTTTAATCTTTCGTTAAAATATATCACATACAACAAACTTATTAAATATGTAACTTCTTTTTCTCCACATTCTCCTATATTATCATTTTTATGTGTTATTTTTATGAAATTTGGAATATAAATATAATCTTTCTTTTATAAAATAGCAATTTTTCTCATTAAAACAGACATAAGACATGATTTATTTGATACTTTTAAGTATATAAAAATTCTGAGCATCTTTTCCATTTTTGTTATTGTAGATGAGAAGCTATTTATTTATAAGTTCCAAAGGAGTCATTTATTTCTCAGTTTGGTACAATACTGTATTAAATATTAGATTGCCTAAAAGTTTCCTTCATTTTATTAATAAACAATGGATATATTGTTTTATATGATGTTATAAAATTATGTATGATACATTCTGATTTACTATCTTCCTCTATCTTATTGGAAGTCTTGTGCCACTTTTCCAAAACTTCTGTGATTTGCTAATAAAATATTAGTTTGAGATGCATTTTAATATTAGTTTGAGATGTCATTTATTGAACTAAATTTTTGAGCGAAAAAAATTTTTTTAGTAATCAGACGGGACAATATCTTAAAATATAGAAAATCAAGTAGAACATCCCAATCAAATTCTGTATGCAAATCTTAGCGTTGCATAACCAACAAAAGAAACTTTTAGGACAACTTAATACATGAAAGTTATTTGTAAATATAAAGATTGATGGAAAAACTGGCCCATTCTCTAAAAGTTATGATTTAAATAATAAAATATTAAACAGTTATCCAATAATAAAACAATATTTATATTAATTAAATAATAAAGTAAAATTGAACTCTTTTCATAATATGAATATTTTATAAAGAAAAATAATTGCAGAAAGATAGATATTTAACTTGCCATGCATTACACAATATGTTCTAAATTTATGCTACAATAAAAATTTTTTATAGTGTGTAAAAATAAAATATATTCAAATATTTTAATTTTTGATTTTGATACATCAAGAAAAATAGCTTGTGGAATAGGAATAACATATAACATACTAATGTTGTATTTAATAGTGATGTAAACATGCATGTGATTGTAATTATATGTGTATGTAACATTGATTGAATAAAAATAGAAAAATATATCTTGTGTTTATGCTTTAAAAATATTATTTGTAAAAACAAGAAAAATATAATAAATTAATTTAAAATTTATAATATTAAAATTTTGATATTGTTAATTTGTTTTGTTGAAAAACTAAAAAATTGGAATCATTTTATTCTTTAAAATGAAACTTTAAAATTCTTTGATCATTTCCTTTTTTAACGTAAGTATAAACAGAAAAAATTTTTAATATAAAACAAAAATGAAGTTTGTATCTACAAAGTTTGAAAATTCAATATTTAATCAATGTAAGCTTTAATATGTTCACAAAAATTAAAAAATTTTTATAAATAAAAAAATATTTAAATGAATGACTGTTTTGTTGACTTTATGACAATAAAAGTTTCAAAATATTTAAAATAGGATATTTAAATATGACCCAATACCTTTGTAATTGTCGTAGCATAATTCCATTCCAAGAATCGCGTTAATTTGGTGAAGCTAAAAATGGTATTGTCTTTTAACATGCACTAAGAATGAACATACCTCTACCTGTTAACCCACTACTTGTCTCATCGTCGCTATTATCATCTGAACTATCAAGATCTGACATGACAACAGATTCGTCATGACCGTATCGTTTAATTTGTGTTCTTCGTCTTGGTTCTGATATTACTAATTCATCCTCTTCTTTTTTCTCTGTTGTATCAATTTCAGCTTTCTTTGCCCATTTCTTCCAAAAATCTGGATCATCAATATTTATATCTGATCTATTAGATGAACACGCGAAACTAGCTTTTGAAAATGTCGATCCTTTTTCAGCTTCAATTGTAATAATCTACACAATTGAATTTTTGTAAATTAGTATCAATACATAAAAATAATTAACTTTCAGTAAATGAAATAAATTTGATTACTTGTGTTCTTCGTTCAAGTATTTGTTCTATATCTTCTTCACAAAATTTATCTCCGGCATTATCATCGTCCATAATAGCACCATAAGCACCCTTTTTTAATAAATCTTCTATCTCTTTTTTAGTCAACTGCTTATTACTAGGATCTTTACCTCCTTGACTGGTATTCATAGATTGCAAAATCGCTTTATCTAATCCAAGTTTTAAAGAAGCTTTATCGAACATTTCTCTTTCATAAGTATTTCGGCAAAGTAATCGATATACTTTCACCATTTTTTGTTGACCAATTCTATGACATCGAGCTTGAGCCTGCATAAAATTTAATAATATATAAATTTAATTTAATAATTTAATAATTTAATATATAAATTTAATTATATAATATATAATACAATAAATTGTATGTATAAAACTTAATATATGTATTGATTAATCATTGATATATATATATATATATAATACTAATAAATATGAAAGCTAAATGTAATTTTATTAAAATGGAATAAATTTAATCAAAACCTGTAAATCATTTTGTGGATTCCAGTCGCTATCATATATAATCACGGTATCTGCTGCTGTAAGATTAATTCCAAGACCTCCTGCTTTGGTACAAAGAAGAAAAACGAATCTATCAGAATCAGGTTTACTATAACGATCAATGGCAGCTTGTCTTAAATTTCCTCGAATTCGACCATCAATTCTTTCATATGGATATCTAACCAAATATTTTTAATAAGATTATTTTCATCACTTACTGTATTAATATAAGAATTTAAGATAAGGTAAAAAAAGATTAAGATGTCAATATCTTTAAAAGTAAATAAATTATTTATGAAAATGTGCGACATTTAAATATTTACGCTAAAATAAAAATTAACAACTTACTTTTTATACAGCAAATAATCTTCCAATAAATCTAAACATTTCACCATTTGACTAAATATTAATACTCTATGACCGCTGGCTTTAAGTTTCGGTAATAACTTATCAATTAATACCATTTTTCCAGAGCTATTTACCAATGCATGGTAATAAGCTTCTGAATCTTCTTTTTCGCCAGTTTTATAATCCAATTGTATTTGATCTTCTGCACCATTAAGTAGGAATGGATGAATACAACATTTTCTTAATTCCATCATTGTATTCATAAGATTTGGAATGTTAGCTGATGTGGTTCCTTTTGCAAGGAAAGAAAAATTTCTTTCTAGAATACCACGATAATATTTTTTTTGGATATTTGTTAATTCCACCTGGAAAGTAGAAGAGAATAATTTATTATAAATATTTATTATAAACTATTTGTTAATTTCTGAATATACATAAACAAATTTATGTTAATAATATTAATTACCTCAACTACTGTTTCTTCTTTTGGAGCTAAAGATTTCTCTACATCTTCCTTAAGTCGGCGTAACATCATTGGCTTCAAAAGAAGTTGTAACTTATGGACTTCGCTTTCGCTACTCAAATTACCAAATTCTTTAAGGAATGCTTCACTACTAGAAAACTGTACTGGTTCGAGAAAGTTCAACAATGAAAAAAGTTCATTGACATTATTTTGTAAAGGTGTACCAGATAAAAGAACTCTATGTTCTAAGTTTAATTGTCTGAGACCTTCAAGTAATTTGCAATTTCTATTTTTTAACCTATGAGCTTCATCTATAACGCAAATCCTCCAATTATAGCCCCGTAATTCGTTAAAATCTGTTATAATTATTTCAAATGTAGTTATCAATACATTAAACTTGATTAAATCTTTAATTTGTTGCCCTTTTTCATTCTTATAATAAACTTCATACTCTTGAAGCATGGTTCGACTTGCTGCACTGTAAACAAAAGATAATGTAGTAAAAAAAAAAAAATATCATTCTCAAATATGAAATTACAATGAAATTGTACTTACGATCCGTGATACACTACAACATTCATATCCGTCCAACTTTCGAATTCACGTTGCCAATTTGGAATAGTCGAAAGCGGTGCTATTATTAAAAATGGTCCACGAATTCCATACTTGTATACTGCATCCACAAATGTTAAAGACTGAATTGTTTTTCCTAGACCCATTTCATCCGCAAGAATGCAATTATGTCCATTGTACCAGGAAAAAAGTAACCAATTAAGACCTTCCAATTGATAAGGCCGTAGACTATTATTGTTTTTATAAATTGGTGATTCCTCTAATTTTACCCACGCTGATGAGTTTGGTTTCTTTTTTGGCTAAATAGAATTACATAATAATCATTTTGGCATTAAATATAATTATACTATTATTTGTATAATATCGAGCATTACCTTCCATTGATCCTTAGGAGGTACTTTATTAAATTTTATAAATTGGGCTATTTTCTCTGGATCAACATCTTCTTCCAATTCCCAAGTGGAATCTTCATATTGAAGAGATCGCCATTTGACTAAATAGTGTTTTAAAGTTTCTCCAGTTGTTGGATCGGTATGTGTTGCCTCATCAAGCACTCTATCTACTTCTACAAAATCTGGATTAAATGGATCATCTTCGGTCTAAAAAAGAAATCATAATTTTGATTATTCACATTTATCTATCTAACATTAAGAAATAAAAAAAAATCAGGAAACTATTGTAATATCAAAACTATACAAAATAATTACATTTTCAAAGATGTTAGTATTTTGTTGTTGTCTTTGTTTGAATCTTTTTAACTTGGCTTGAATTCGTTTATCACCCTTATATAATTCTTCTTCAGTCCTCCATTCACAATGTAAATATGAAAAATTTCTATACTTAACAAAATATTCCTCAACTTCTATTATTTGAGGTTTTACGTCTGCTGCAACATTTTCTTGCTTAGATTCTGTAACTGTTTCTTCACTTTTACTTTTATCTTTTACATCACTGATACTTTTATCTTCAGAAGTCTCAGTATCATCTTCATCCTTATTACTTGTTTCTGAGACTGATTCTTTTTCAGAGGTCTCTTCTTTTGATTCATTTTCTCCTTCCTTAGTCTTCGAATCAGTTACACTACTATCATTCTTTTCAGTGGATGTTTCAGTTTTCATTTCTGGAACTACAGGTTTAACTTCTCTTTTTCCTATGCGTGAACATAGTATATGTTGCACAACCATGGAATCTTCATCTGTTGTATTCTATAATGCAAAAGAAAAAATTGTTTTAAAAATTTTACAAATCGAATTTCAATAAAAAATACGATAATACAGAATATATATAATACATACAATATATACAAAGTTAGGTTTATTAGGCCCAACTTCACCACCTTCATTATCTTTTTTAACAGACACAGGTTTTGCAGTGCTTGTTCCCTCTACCTTTTTGGAGAGCTGAGCATCTTGGAGAGGTACGTCATCGTCTGAAAATCTAAGCATTACATCGTCCACATATTTCTTACGATGTGTATTTCTCGCTGAACGCCTTTTATTATCATCTCCAGCTTCTGGTGATGGCGGAGGCGTTGCGGCTAGTTCTTCACCATCAGAATCAGGCGCAATTCGACTTTTTCGCTTTCTAATGAGATGTAGCAAATGAAATAAAATATATATTAAAAAAAAATTATAAATAAATGAATTACTTCTCGATATTCAATATTTTAAAATAACATACTTCGAACTTCTAGGTGATTTCCCTAATGAAACTTTTCCAACTGATCTTTTACGAGCAGCAGCTTTTTTCTTATTAGGTGTAGCAGTTTCTGTTACTGTGCCAGCATCTGAATTTTCTTCTTTCTTTTCATCTGCTGGACTATCTTCTGAATCTTTTTGTTTATTTTGATCTTTTGTTTCAGTTACCAATGGCTCAGTAGTTGAAGAATGTACTTGCTCTTGGTCACTTTGAGTGGACGGTTCAGATGGTTTTGTATCTGATTCTTTAACTGCACTTGAATCAGAAACTGTGGTTTCCTCATTTTCTTGTACAACTTCATCATCAGCTGATTCAGAATGATTCGTTTTTCTGCAAGAATAAAAAATATTTAATGAAATATTCTATTAGATTAATTAAAAAGCAATATTTACAAAGTACTTACTTTCTATTACGTTTTGTTGAATCTTTGTCCTTATTTCTCTTTCTTGGTGCTTTCGGAGATTTCGCTTCTTTTGGTGGTTTTGGTTCTTTCTTAACTTTTGGCTCTTTTGGCTCTTTTGGTTCTTTTGGCTCTTTTGGCTCCTTTGGTTTACGTGGTTTTCTAGCAGGAGGTCGCGATTTTCTGCCTTTACTCCACTCTTCTTCTATATCACCAGAAGATGGTTTAATATCTTCAGAATCTGCTGCACTATCGACAATATTGCTACTATCTCCGGGAGTTACTTGATTATCTGATAATGGTTGCTCTGGCTGTTGCTGAGTTATTGTAGGGGTAACTGCCTCTTTATCAGCTTTCTTTCTACTCTTTTTAGCTCGAGGAGTGCCTTTGCTACGACCGCGGCCAGTAGTACTTGAAACCTATTTATGAAAAGGATTAAAATAAATTCATTAAAAAAGTTGTTATCTAAATAATAATAAATTGATTATATATAATAAAAATACAATGTGATATTTTACCTGTGGACTATCAACAACAGCTGCTGTAAACATTGGAGTTTGCAGTATACATTGTTGTCCACCATTACATTGGTCATTAGTTTCATGTTGTTGTAGAGCTTGCAATTTTTCTTGAATAGAAACAATTTTTTCTTGATTTTCAGTTACTGGAGGCATGCAATATAATTCTTGCAATTGCTGTTGCAATGCAGCTCTTTCTTGATGGTGTGTAACTGGAGTACATGAATTACCAAAACCAACAGATGTAACTGCTGTTGATGTTGGGTTTGATGGCATATTATACATATTTGGCATGGTACTACCACTAATTATATCACCACCAGGAGGATACTGTTGTTGACCAGAACCCACTAGCATCTCATTTGAATAAATATTATTCTTTTGAATATTTGTATATTCTGTAAAATTTTGTTGCACTTGATGTGAAGTTTGTGTATTTGGCACCGATACTGCAGTTTGATGAGATGGTAATACAATATTATTGCTTTGATTAACTGTAGGAATTTGTTGTTGATGTGTAGGTGGAACTTGATTAGTCTGATTTTGCAACTGAGAAGCTGAGTTTTGTAAAGGGGCCTGTATCTGTGATATCTGAGATGACACTAATGGTGGATTTTGAGGAATTATACCGACTTGTGAAGTTATATGCGACTGAGATTGCTGTGTTGACTGAACCTGATTTATGCAACTTGAAGCTGGTTGTGATGGTGGTGGTGGCTGTACCATTTGAGGTTGTGAATTCTGTGTCTGTGATATCGAAGATTGTTGAGACTGAGTACTTGATGGTTGCTGTTGAGATGTATTTATTTGTTGCAATTGCTGTTGAGGAGATGATTGTTGACTTGTTTGAGATTGTTGTACTTGATTCATTTGTGGTTGTTGTGAAGACTGCAGCGGTTGTTGAGACTGTACTGGAGATTGTTGTGACGACACTACTTGTGGTTGATTTATATGAAGTTGTACTGGTTGTTGTTGGACTGATTGCGGACAACTAATAGGTTGTTGTTGATTATTCTGCTGCTGTTGCGCTGTCTGGTTGATAACTGCAGATTGTTGAGGGGGTGCAGTTGCACTACTATTGGTTGGGCAATTTACTGGAGTCAATTCTAAATGTTGATCATTTGGTTTCTTATCACATGTATTCTGATTCTCAATTGTAGAAACAGGAGCCTGAACTTGATTTTGAGTCAGTTGTTGTTGTTGAGATAATGTCGAAATATTTGAACAATCCACATTTCCATTTGTACTAGAAGTTGGTAAGGATTGTATAGTTTCTTGAGGCATTTTAGTAGATGTATGCTCCAAAGGCGAATTATTTTGTGAACTATTTTGCATCAAATCAGCTTGTTGACTAAGAACATCTTGTTGTTCTTGAACATTTTGATGTAATGTTTCATTCTCTGATTTTGAAGATTCAATTGTGTTATGAACAGAATCTGGAGCTACTGTAGATTCTCTAACTGTAGTTTCTGTAACATTATGAATAGCTTCTGTTACTGGAAACATTGATGGATTTTGTTCAGATATTGGAGGTTGAGTTTCTACTATACTTCTATCTTCATTCACATTTTGCCTTATTTGTTGCGGCTGTTGTTGTGGATGTGACCATTGAGTAGGCATAGGCATTCTAGGACCTGCGACTGGTGACATAGAACTTTGTGCGGTAGATTGAGGTAAAACATTTGGTGTTTGTGACATTGATGGACGCGTTTGAAACTGATTATAATCTTGATTTGAAACATTCGAATTTGATACAGTAACACCTGGAATCACCATTTGTTCCAATGCTTGAAGAGTAGTTTGTTGCGACGTTGGATTCATCTGCATTGAAGTTGGAGGACAAGGTGACACAGATATTGTCCCAGCTTGATTTGATTGTTGATGTGGAAGTTGAACATGTGGATGTGGAGATAATGTATTAGGTTTAGCTGGTGACATAATAGGTCTAGGAGACATTTGTTGTTGTACTGCTGGTGGTCGTGGCGACATTTGAGGTCTAGGTGACATTTGTGGTGATAATTGTGGAAAAGCTGCACGATATTGAGGACTTGTGGCATGTTTTGCTGTACCAAATTGTGTTGTTGGTCCAGAATGTTGAGGCTGATTAAACATTGATGTTGCATGATGAGAATATTGAGAATCTATTGGTTGTTGCTGTTGTGTATTAGGATGTTGTGAATGTTGTGGATACTGCTGAGGATGTGAAGGATGTCCTTGATGAGTTGGATGAGGGGGGTGATGATGTGGCATCCTTTGTGGTGGTTGTTGAGTTTGTTGTTGTTGTTGTTGTTGTTGTTGTTGTTGTTGTTGTTGTTGCTGCTGCTGCTGCTGCTGCTGCTGTTGCTGCTGCTGCTGCTGTTGTTGTTGCTGTTGATGAATAGCTGAAGCAAAGCCTGGATATCCAGGAGATGTTTGATACATTGTGACGGAATTTCCTTGCTGATAATGTTGCTGTTGTCCAACCATATGTTGATAAACACTACCTGTTCCACCAGCTTGCATTGCTTGATGTGGCACACCCATAGTTCCTATCATATTTTGCTGATTACTAAAATGTTGTTGCTGCTGTAATTTCTGATTCATCACTCCACTTTGATCTTGCTGATGAGAATACTGTGGAGGTATATGTTGTCGATAAGTACCAGGTTGTGGTGCCATCTGATTATAATGTCTTTGCATTTGTGGATAAGCGCCTCCACTGCCTGGCCAACCTTGCATACTTGGATCTAGAGACATATTTGCTCTAGTCATTGAATGCTGTTGCTCCATTGAATACATATTATCATTATAGTTAGGATATTGTCCTCCACTACCAGGATGAGGCCCTCTATGTTGTGGTGCCATATTTCGAGCTTGATTTTGAAATGCTCCTGGCACCATAGCACGCTGTGGTGCGCCACTATCAAACGTACCAAGATTTTGATTAAACATGTTGCGTTGTGGTGGATTTTGCAATTGATTAGAACTCCCAAAATCAGATCCACCAAATGTACTTAATTTTTGAAGCGGAGATTCTTGAGATATATAAGATTGACTAATATAACTCCCTCCTCCATTAACACCAGGGTTTGAACCATCTCTAGATACTACCACAGAATTAGTTGTGCCTGCAGGGTCAACAAAATGATCGTTTCCCCCGAGGTCAGGAAGAGCATCAAGCATCGAGCCACTAACATCTTCACCAAACAAATCGTACGAGTCCATGTCTATGCTGCAGGACTCTTCGCCTCTATTTCAGGCTTAAGAGAATATCTTATAATCTCTCTTTCAGACATTAACGTGCCCATTGTTAATCCAAGTTTTTTTTGCCTGAAACAATGTTCATTGAAATTCTATTAAATATTAATTTGATTTATAAATTTTAATGTTCTTAATTTATTACTATAGTATTTATGTAACACTTATAATGTTTAGTATTACATATTATATGATGACAATGACAAATGCCAAAGGGAAAAAGCTATACGCTTATGGCTTAATTTCTCATAATCGCTATAACCTTTCCCCCTTGGAATATGCCCTAATATCATTTTTAAATACATATTTTCAAAATAATATACATGTATAAATTATTGTTTCTAAACTTTTTTTTACTGATACTTTATTTATATAATATTAAAATATACTCCTCGCGCATGTACATGTTCATACTTAACCAAGTATGAAAACAACATAAAGTATCACTTATATCCCTAATAACAGTAAAAGTAAAATTTAATAAATTTAGCTTCATATTTATGGATATCATATTTTGAAAACCAATATATCAGTATTTGCATATAATTAGTATTTACATATTTTTATAAAACTTTCAACCTTTTGTTGATTTATATTTATCATTAAAATAAAATCTTCATTCACAATAATTAACATAAAATAGTCAAAATTGCTATAGTTTAACAATTACTGTATTTATTTTTTAAACAATACAAGTATTACATTATATATAGTTTCAATTGTACAATTTTTATCAACCTAAATTTAAACTATTCTCGACACACTGGCTATATACTTGTATTCATTATTATGATCAAATTAACATAACCTAACATTAAAAGGAAATAAGATGACTATAATTTGATTATAATAAAATGTATACAAATAATACGCACAAAAAAGATTGAAAATAGCTTTAAGATAATTTTATAAAGTTATTAGAAATGATGAAAAATAATTATTTTATATTAAAAATATGAAACCGATATGTTAGAAAATAATTTTGACTGAATATACCATGGAAATCATTTAAACAATATAGAAAATTAATGTAATTTTCAAGAAATGACCGTTTATTAAAAAGTTCACGCCATTTTATCTATTTAAATGGAACAATAAAAGATTCGTGCTCGCTATCAACTAGTACAGGCAACAAAATCAACATTTCTTTTTTTTTTCCACAGTAACAATATGGTATTACTGCACGTTGCTAGCACGCTGGAGAAATTGCAAAACCGATATGCAAAAATCCTCAAGTATTGATGCATGCACGTAAACACAAAGCGAGAGAAACTGAGAAAAAAAGGAGAGAAAAAAAAGAAAGAAAGAAAAGAAGAAAGAAAAACACTCTACAAACCTGAAGCACTGACAGCAGTATTAAAATATACGAAAAGAAACTCTTGCTCTTATTAGGATACGAACTGAAAACGCACACATTGGGTATAATATAAGGGTGAACAAGAAGAAACTGTTAAGATAGGTATAGAAAGTTCTCACACTTTATTGCGGGCGTAATTTTATTCTCGACAAAATTCTATTCCCCCTCACGAATCCGTGGAATTTTAACACGCGACGAGTTAAAATACGAGCATAGTGTACAATATTAGATGCGGTCAGAGCGACTTGGTGAAAAAAAAGCACGGATCGTCGGAAAGTACGCCATTATCGTGAGAGATTTCCGTTTGGGCCTTCCAAGAGCACTCTCGTAGCGGCCACCGCGACGCTCGATATTCAAGCACCAAAGCGTCACTTCACTTCGCACAATTCACTAATTTCTTTCTATATTCCGTGGGGAACACTCGTCCGAAGTCTATATTACTCAACGGACGTAGTTATATGTTAATGTTTTAGCGAAAAACCACCCTCATTTGCGCGCGCGTATACAAGATTTTCGTTGACGGTGGCTGCGGCTGCGGCTGCGGCGCGAACCGTCGAGGTGCAAGCGTGTCCATAGCTCCGAATCATTCTACACATCTCTTTGCTGCCCCCCCTCTCTTGCCCCCCTCCCTCCCTGCCATTCCGAACCCCTTTTCCCTCGTCTTTCTTCCTTTAGTACAGTTCACAACGAAGGACTACTCTTCTCTCTTACTCTACCCTAGCCTGTCCTGTCCTGTCCTGCTGTACAACAGAGGCCGTCACCAACACCAGTTAGAAATCGTAACATCTGTAGAAACTTATACAGCTACCTTTCACGTCATGCGCACACACTCACTCACTGCACCACCTGGTGGCGCGCGCATCTCTCTTTGCCACTTAAAAACCTCTGTGCATGTATAGACACGCGCATGTAATGAACATGGAAAAAAAAGAGAGAAAAAAAAGAACACATCGCATTTGAATTATTTAGATTTTCCATTTTTATTATTGTGTAAGTAACTATTCATTTTGGACTGGTGAAATGTAATGTTTTAGGGAAACATCAAACAATCCTTTGTATTTTAACATCTTCGGTGTAATGTACCTTATGCCTCAACGTCTTCGACGTTCGTTACTAATTAAGAAAGATTCTTCAATGAAATAAACACCAGGAAACGTTCACATTGAAAAGTAAAGTAATTGTGACCTAATAACCGGATATTTATACACAATGTGATCACAATGTTTAGTAATTTGATTGATTCTTCGCTCTGATGAATGAGATATGTCATAATTTTTCTTTTTTTTCTTTTTATATAATTTTGAAATACCTTGCATTATTTTTTTTCAAATTTTTTATTCTTTCATGAAGCTTCTGATATAAATAGAAATGACAGAATTTACACATAAAAATTAAAATTGTCAGAAATCAACTATATAAAAAATAAATCGATTATGCATATTATCGTCCAGCAGATAAATTATAATAAAATTATGATAAAATTCAAATTATAAATAAAAATTAAAATTATGATAAAATTCAAATTATGAATAAAAATTAAAATTATGATAAAATTCAAATTATGAATAAAAATTAAAATTATGATAAAATTCAAATTATTAGTCAAGGAACTTCTACTTTCATTGCGATTATACGACTAAAATGTATAAGAAACATAGAATTCGGAAGACAATTCAGACATGTTGGATATGATATATTGGAATGAATTCGAATTACTTAATAATTGCATTTGAGCAATTTTATATAACCAACGTTTACTTATTGACTTTTCAAAAATTGAAATAACAAACAAAATACTTAATATTCAAAGTGTATCAGTATATTTCCTGGTAGTAAAAAATGGTAGTAGTAAAAATTTGTTTAATTTTGTAAAAAAACCTTAATCAAAATCATTGTGTAATAGATGCATGTAGATTTTGATAATTTTAAACATTAACAATATGCATTGTTACGACGATTATGATTTAAAATTGAACAAAATTAATTTACAAAACATAATAAATATAAGAAGAGAAATATAAGCAGAATATAGCTATTTAAAATCAAGGGTAAAATTATATGCGTAAGTGACACTATAAGACAAATTTTGTGACTGCAGAAAGAAAAAGATGAATGAAAATTATGGATCATATTTTTCCGTGCATATCGACTAACTAGATATTATATTCTTATTTTCATTATTAAAAGTAATTATACAGTATCTTTCAAATATACTGTATAATAAAATTTATGAATGTCGTATATCATATATAAATGTATGAATATCGTATGTATATACGTACACATGTATGCATACGTACGCATACGTATAACTTTAATGTGTGAATGTAGTATATTCATTAAATGAAAACAGAAAACAACGGGAAGAAAAGAGATTGGACGCTGCAACCTTCCAAGAATTACACTCCTAGCACATAAAGTATTTGGTATCATGGTAAAAACACAGAACGCAATTGGCGGTAGTAAGGCGGAGTCCGAATTATACCACAAAGAGAACCAATCAGATTTTACCTTATAAAGTAGGATACCAGGGCAGGATATTCGATTAACCAATCCTGTCCTTTAGGTATCAGCTTAAATGTGTAAGTAAATACATCTTTAATAAATCACAAGTATATTTAATATTGTATATCAGTTTTGTAGATTGAATGCATATAAATAATGTACATATACATATTACGGTAAAAAAGTCAAATCACGTAATTGACCGAGTAATGAATTAGTAACGAATTAAAAAAAAAAAATTGTAGAAAATTTATGACATGCAATTGTGTGCCACAAATTTTGTATTAACTTTTTTTCATTTTGAGATTACAAATCTTTGTGAATGTTATAATTATTGATTTATATAATTTCTAAAAATAGCACTAATAATAAATTTTTTTTTTCAGTAAAAAGGAAGAGTAGGATAAAAAACTTATCTGGGGGGGGGGGGGGGGGGGGGGGGTATTATGATTAGCAGTTATTGAAAATCTGTAAATAACAAGCTTATGCTTACCTTAAAATAAGTATATAGATTATGAATTAACTCTTAAAAATTACTATTTTGGAAAGAACTTATTTTATCTTATACTTTAAATAGTTCACAACTAGAGCAATAAAATATTGTCATGCAGTATGATTCAATAAATTTAAACAAAAATAACTTCATGTAATCTAAATGACAATAATTACAAATATTATTATATATTAAACGGACAAAAAGAAGGAAGTAAAAATTAAATACATATTATGTAAAATATAATCAACCTAACAATGACCCCATATATTTTTGTGCAATCTACAATTGAATCACAATTTATTATGAGAAAAAAGGTACAAAATAAAAATGAAGAGAATTCATACTTTTTGCTAAACAGAAATAAAATACAGCACTGATAATATAGAAAAATTATAACGTAAAATTGCAAGAGATCAATGAAAAACATTGAAATATTAAGGTAGGATACAATGATATATTTTTACTTTGTATGCTGAACATCTATGAATGTAACGTAGTATTATACAGTTTTGTTCTAGCTTGAAATGTCAAAATTAACTTTCAATATTGTTAAAATTAGGAAATGTATAAACAACTTATACAAAGGTACAAATTTTTACTATAAAAAAATTGGGATTTCGTAATAATTAAATAAAACTCACTGTAGTGTACACGTTAATCCCATTCTCCTGGACATTCCATGTAAATCTACTGCACGAATGTTCGCTTAATCGTTATCTTGGTGTCCATTTTGTTTGGTTAATTACTGAAGAGGCGTCAGTGCTGCCGTCGATTACGTTGACACAACATAATGGTTCTTCCGTGATTGGAGCACAATATATGTCAGAAATTCTAATTCTTTTTAACAATTTTACAAGTAATTATATAAATTTGAACTCTACAGTATCATTATAACAATTAAAATCAAATTTAAAACGTCTTAATAATAGTATATATTTCTATTTATATTTCACATATTGACCACTCCATCTTTTCAACGATAACCCAATTTCGTAAATGAATAGAGAAGAAACGAAAGGCTTTTTGCTTATAAACACATCGATAGTGTCGACACTTTGTGGCATACTGAATTTGCGAAATATAGGAAATCATAATTTATTAAATTTATCTTCTATTTTATAACATTTTATGAAACTATTGTGTATAACTTTATATAATGAAATAATCACGTTATCTTTTGAATATATTTTAAAAATTTCTATTAAAGTATACGTATGAAATTTATTTTGTAATATTTTTATGTATTATTAAATTTTTCTAATATCTAATAATACAATATATACATGGATATACATATGATATATATTTTAATAACTTGATTATTCTTTTTTTCTATACAAATAAATAAGATTTTACATAAAACTAGAATTTTTTTAGATATTTACATACACGCATTTTCATGAATGTCCGAGTGTATAATTATTTATAAATATTTAAAAAATTATACTTTAAAATTCTAACAATTAGTAACAACTGTTTTTACATTAAATTAATTTTAACATCATGAAATATAATAGCAAAAATATAATCATTTAGTTACATAGAAATCAGACATTATATACACAAAATTATATATGAATTTCCACTCTATAACTTTGTATAAATTCATGTTATACCTGTGGCTTTGATAGTGTTGTGTTTGATTTTTTTAGAGGCTTATTTTATTAACGAAGAAGAATATTGCAATTCTAAGTGAATTATTGATAATAAATTTAGTATTCAAATTGTTATAAATTTGCAATATATATATTATAAATTAGTAATATATAAACTACATAAAAGCAGTAATTTATACAAATAATTTGAAGTTTTTTCATAAAAAGTTAATTGTGGTACGTATGTATTTCAAAATATGTGTATTATTTGGTTCTTACATCTAAAAATATTTGAATACAGTTTTAATAAAATCTTTGAATCATTTTACATTGTTTATATTTAATTTTGATCTTTTATCTAATATATCAATAAGAAAGTATCATTGTGCTCATTTATTTATTATAGAATATAAAGCTTATTTTTATTTCTAGAACCATGTCAAGCACATCACAAAAACATAAAAATTTTGTTGCCGAGCCAATGGGTGATAAGCCTGTTACAGATCTTGCTGGAGTTGGAGAGGTTTTAGGACGTCGATTAGAAGCAGCTGGTTTTGATAAGGTATAACACATTTTTTTCCTTTTTTCACTTAATTTATCATTATGAAATGAATATAGTACTTATCAAAAGAGGAAAAGTTATTAAGAGCATGGATGTAAGAATAACAGAACTCAATATAAACAATATTAAATTTTAAATAATTTTATGTAAATAATCTGTAATACTTTTTATATGTACAAATAATGTAGTAAAAGAATGAAAAATTTATTCATATCTGTATTTAACATAATATGTATTAATATTTGTTAACATTTATAGGCATATGTAGTACTTGGGCAATACTTGGTTTTAAAAAAGGATAGAGAACTGTTCCAAGAATGGATGAAAGATGCGTGTTCTGCTAATGCAAAACAATCTAGTGATTGCTATCAGTGCCTCTCTGATTGGTGTGAAGAATTTTTGTAAAATAATTATAAAATTTAATGTTAATAATATATTGTAATATTTTAATGCAAAATGTAAGAACAATTTCACTTTCGTGAATTCAACATAATTTTTGATAATCTTACTATAGTATAATGAAAACAAGTATCTTAAGAGATGTTTTAAGATTTAACATAAATGTAATATGATATAGCAGTTTATAATTTTACCTAATGTTAACATTGCGTATCGATGAGATATATCATTTTATGAATTAATATTCATTTTCTGTGACATTCTACTTATTTTTTTTGTTACTCGTGTACTTTTTAAATTATTTTTTATGCTTGTATATAAAGGAACACATAAATCACTGTGCAAAAAATTTATAGTTTTTGTACAAAATTGTAAGAAATGTGAAACTTCATTTGAAAATATATTTTTGGATATATCTAATAATTGAAATATTTTAATATATCATAAATATACAGAATAAAATATAATAATGTACACTCAAGACAAGTTTATTGAACCTTGGAACTATATTATATATATATATATATATATACACGCACACCATATACATACACATATATATATAAGTTAAATATTTATAATGTTGCTTTTGTAATTTATATATTGTATGAATCTAATAAATAATTAAAAAATAATAGAGATGAATTAATAATTATATGTTTAACATATTATGTTATGTTTTCTTGAAGAAATAGGGTTATTTCTGTATTAATTTATCACTGTAGATTGTAAGGTTAAGTAATTCAAATAAATCGTGAGGCACACTATATTAAATTTGGTAGCAAATGTCGATTTATCATGATGAATATTTTATTGAAATGTGTAAATCATTTAAAAGTTCACTTAAAAGTTGTGATATTAATTGAAAATAAAAAAATGATACATTTTGTATCTCAACAATGTTATAAATCATATAACATATTAAAAAGGTTAGTTATTTAATTTTTTTCATTTTTATTAATATAGTTCATAAATATTTATATATTAATAGGGATATAATATTAGATAGTGTCAAATCGTATCAACAAAAATTGATAAATAAAAAATTTAATAACATACGTAAAAATATGGAAATTTATAAATGTATATGGAGAACAGAAATGGCAAGTATTATAGATCTTATAGATTCAATGTGTAAGTATAATAAATGTGTATGTAAAATATATGTATTATTAATGCATACGTAAAATAAAATTTTTCTTGAAAAAATGTTATTACAGACGTTATTGATAGTCATAAGATGCTTTCTTTACTTAACTGGTGTAATAATATAAATGACTGTTTATCAGCAGATAAAGTAAACTTTGGAAGATCATTATGGATACTTTTACATGTGTGCAGTAAGTTTTCGATATTTATTTTACAATTTAAAATTGCAGTAGACTCCTTTTTAACTGTCCAGTATGAAATCGGTCTACCATTGTATAAATGAACAAAGTTAAGCCAACAGTATCATTTATAAATGAATAAATTTAATAAATAGTATTTGAAATAAGAGTACATTTAACAATAAAAATATGTGAAAAATATTACATTTTCAATACAACTGATAACTTTGTCAATTGTTTTATGTATTTAGAATTGCTTTTGAAAAATTATAATCTATTTCTATAGCAAACTTGACTGGTTAAAACAGAGCTGAATAAGAGGGAGTCTACTGTAATGGAAAACGTAATTTAACATCTTTTTTACATTAAATTTGAAGATTTCGAGATATCTGTAGCCCATTATAATGCACTTTTAAGTTTATACATAAAAAATGGATATAATTTTTCAATTATGGAATTATTAATGGACATGAAATCTAAACAAATTTATCCAAATAATAATACATACAATATATGTATTAAATATTACTGTATGAAAGGAAATATTGACAAAGCACTAATACTTTTTAAAGATATGAAAACTGTACATTATGCAACAGAATCTACCTTTAATTCGTTAATGTTAGGATATTCTAAATCTGGGTAAATATGCATTAAATAAACAAATTTTTATATATGTATAATATCTATTTATTTTTAAGTATTTATTTGTATGTATGATATTTATTTTTATGTATAATATTTATTTTTTAAATGTAATTTGAATAATATGTTTTTCAGAGATATAGAAAATGTAACTAAAGTTTTAAACCATATGAAAAAACACGAATTACAATCAACTACTGAAACATATGCTGTTCTTATATCTACTTATGCTGAATTGAATAATATTGTTAAAATCAAAGAAATAATTCAGATGTGTAATTTAAAAAGTATACATTTCTGTAATAATAATATTTTGAATGTAATTTATATATTAGCAAAAAATAATAACATCCAAGATGTTCAAATTGTAAGAATTTGATTTGATTGAAAGTTTTGTGGTAAAGTAACATTAATATGTATTATAAAAATTAGAAATTCAACATTTTCTTTTAGATGTATAAATATTTAAAAAAAAAGAATACCATTTCAAATGAGGAAATAGATGTTATATTAAAGTTAATAAGTATCAATCACATACATGTAGCTATGACAGCACTTTCATGTATAGGTTTACATGATAAACATCCGCAATTTGAAGATGTCATAAGATTAATTTTGGAACACATAGTTAATAATAGCGTGGTAAGAACAATATATATACTACTATCAATATATATGCTACTATCTTTTTCACATTTTGATATTTATTTATATTTTAGGTAATTAATGACATAATAAAGTTACTTACTACTTTTAAAGATGAAGTAACATTTAAAAAATGTTTTTCAATATTAATATATTATTCGTTAATGAAAAATAATGAACTGTCCCTTCCTTTACTCAAAATATTTAAAAATTATTGTTTGATAAAACCACATTACTTTTGGCCACTTTTAATTAATGAAGCAATCAAATATAATTTCCAAGGTATGTATTTTATATATCAAAATTTATAAATTTATAAAACTATTTCATTAATACTAGTTAATCAACAAAAATATATTTTTAGGTATTTTAGATATTCTTAAAATCATGATCAATGATTTTAATGTATTACCTTGTATTGATACAATTAGTGAATATGTTTTACCATTTAGTTTTGGAGAAATATCCTACACAAAAAATTTATTAATGAAATATAATGTAAATGAAACAATGTTCAATAATGCTCATGTATTATCACTGTTGAGGAAAAGAAAGCTAACAGAAGCTGCTACATACAGTAAGTACAAGATTTTTAAAAAATATATAGAATAAATATATTTGATAATACTTATTTTTTTGTAGTGCAATATTTCAAAGGTGAATACTTTTATAAAATTATTGCTCCTGATCTCAGATATGTTTCACTATTAAAAAATGATCCACAAAAGTTTGTAAATATGAGTAAGATCCTAGTAGATTCTACAGATTCAGATCTGACATTAATATTAAATAATAAATCATATAAAACAACATTTGTATCTATGGACAAACAGTTACATGATTTTATCTTTGAGTTTCCATCTCAGAAAACATGGTTGATAAAGGTAAGAAATTTTTAGAATATAAATTTTGTATGAATTATATGTCATAATTTTTTTTTAAGTTTAATAAAAGAAATTGACTCTTTCTTAATCGTTTGATATTTTTCGACAAATTAAAACTAAAAGTACAAATTTTAAGTTCAAGAAATCACTAATTCAAAAGTTACATTTATGTACATAAAAACAAGCATTTTTAGTGTATCTTTTATTATTTCGATGTTACTTTTTATGTTATCGATACAATTTTCCAATATCATATTTTATAATTTATATTTGAATTGAATTTATTTCAACCGTTCTACAATCTTACAGTCTTAACTTTTGAATTATCAAAAATCCTTTTCATGTACGTACAAAAGATCTTGTACAGGCCAAATTATGCATAAAAACCAATATGATGGTTACCAAATAATAACCAATAATCTATAAAGCATAACTTCTGAACTAATTTTCTAAATTTGAAACTTGTATTTTTAGTTTCAACTTATCGGAAACTATCAGGCAATATTCAATAATTTTTAGTCTCTGAAAGTAAAGTTTAACTATCATTTTCATAATATGTTAAAAATATACTTTTTATATATAATTATATATAAAATATACTTTAGTACTAATTATATAATTATATATAAAATATACTTTAGTACTAATTATATAATTATATAATAAAAAATAATAAAAATTAAAGGTAATAATCTAATAATTAAAATTTTGTTGTTATTTCTCTAGATAATAAATAGTTTAATAAAATGCAACATTATCTTAGAGACTGAAACAGTAGAAAGAATACGTGAATTTTTACATGAAGAAACAACAAATGATGTAATGTATGTTCTCGAAAGTTTAAAAAAATAAAATACTATAAAAGTACTTTAAAATTTTAATTCATTCCAAACTGTATAATTTCCTTCCATATATATATATATCATAATATTTATTCTGTAATTAAAATTATAGGTAAATTAAATGAGAAGAAAGAATTAATAATAGTTAAAACGAAGATAAATATTTTGTGCAAATTAATTATTTGCTATATTTTTGGCCTTTTGAATATTTACAGTTTTCTGAATTACAGTTTTTTGAATTATAGGTATAAAAAATAAAAGCAATCCACTGATAGTTATCATACCACCAGCAGTGAAAAATCCAGGATCATAAGATTGAAGTACATCATATAGCCATCCTAGAAGTATGAATTATAAAATAGCTAAGAAAATAAAACTTATTTAAACCTTTGAGTCTGGGAAAATTTTTTACTATTCTTTAAATGTACAGAATTTATAATTAGGAATATTCTAATTGTCATACTTTTGAAGGCTCATGGATCTCATTAAAAATAAACGACAAAAGATCTACTAAATTATTTTTAAACGTTCTACTAAATTTCATTATGAGATTAATAAATTTCAAATAATGTTGTAAGAGTAATAACATAAATTTAGGCTTGCAGGCTGATTTAGCTTCACTGATGCTAATCTGCAATTAAAGTATTATATTCTAAGATAAATAATGATGTCTGCGAAAACAGAATCTAAGACTTATTTTTTCTGAAAGAATTAAAAAAACTTTTTTAAATTCATATTTGGTGTTCTGAATGATTCCAAAGAAATGATTATTTTAAATTTAAATTCAAATTTAAAAAGATCAGTCAAAATATTCTCGACTTATGTACCAAACCATTATGGTCCCGAGACTCAAAGGATTAATTCGTAAACCATAATTCCAAAATTGTTATAACATCGTAAACGCACCTGCAATTGGTGGCCCTAAGAATGATGCAAAACCTTGAAATAGTAAAAGCTGACCAAAAGCATTAGTGAGACGATTTAAACCCAATAAATCTACTAAGATTACAGATGTAAGTCCAACATAAGCTCCAGATGTAAATCCAAATATGGAGGAATAAAATATGAATGATGCAAAAGATGTGCAGAATGTACTAAGAATTGTAGCTGGAAGAATAGAAAAAGATTAAGCATCTTGTGCGATTTTCAATTAAATATTATGAATCTTTTAATATTGTTTGATTAAAAAGTGGTAAAAATAATACTTACAAATACCACATATAGTAAGACATAAATTATATATCAAGAGTCGATTAACCCCTGGTTTATCTGATACATATCCTAAGATTATACGTCCAACTGTATTAGCAATTCCAATTACTGCAAGAAGATAACTTGCATCTTTTTTATTAATTCCTCGTTCTTCAGCTTGAGGCTATAATTAATATTTTTATTATGTACACATTTTATTATTACATATGTATAAATTTTTTATATATACATATTAAATTAATATTACATATATAATAGTATAATTTTATTATTATAATAATCATTCATAATCATAGTATATATATATATATATATAGTTCTTACGAATATATATTATATAAAAGATATTTATAAACAAATTTTATTATTAAAAAATTAAGAATATACTTAATAAAAGCTTCTATACATACCAATACATAGACGTATGGTACATAAAATCCAATACTGGTACAAAAATTAGAAAAAGTAAATAATATAAATAATGGATCTTTTAACAGAGAAATATTAATATCTTCTTGAAAAGTATCTGCCTCTGTATCAGCAGAAGTTTTAAATTCTCTATTATCCGTTTTTATATATTCTATTTTATTAGGTAAATTTGTAGAAGACTCATTAATATGAAATATTTCTTCACTATATTCTTGTATTAAATTAGAGCTATAAATAAAAACTAAGTATAAATAATAATTACATTACAAAATTATAAAATTTTATATTTTACATAGAAAATGATGTCCGTATTAATGTCTTTGTATTTTTATTTTTATAATAATAATTTTATATATTTTAATGCCTTTTAAAAACGTAGAAAAAAAAGAAAGAAGAAAATTAATTTCGAACAAATACTGACTGCTCTTTATGACTGTTCTCTGAACTGTCTTGTACTACGTTATTCGAGATTAAAACAGGTTGACTCAGGGATCTTATACTAGCATTATTATTATCCTTTTGAAAAATTACACTATATGTATTTTTACATTGTTCCTGATTAGGTAACGTATTTGAATATTCTTGGCGAACATTTTTCACGTCCCGTGAAGATTTCTGAAAATCAAATATTGAATCTAAGACGACATGATATTGGTAATTTAAACGCAAAATATTTTGCATCTTATTCGATACATTTAATCTAAACATATACATTCACATAAGTTACGCTTGCATTCATTTTAACTTTCCATATTTCGATATACATATATGATGCTAATAACAATGCTACCTATTAGGTAACTGTAATCGCGCTGTTATTAAATTTCTTATAGTAATACATACAAGAATCCTGTACCTCTGTAGAACTTCTTTTTTTTCGTTTATCCGTCTTAAGAGGCCTGAAAAGCGCTCCGAGGACGGCACAATTCAAAACGATTCCAGAGCAAATTAAAATCGCTCCTCGCCATCCGTATTTGGCTATAAGGTAATCTAAACAAGGAGCAAAGATTAATGTGCCTAAACCAGAACCGCATACTGCGATCCCCGTTGCAAGAGACCGATATTTTTCAAAGTAGCATGTTACAGTAACAATCGCTGGTAAATAGATCAAGCCAAATCCTAATCCTGTAATAGTAATAA
The DNA here is from genome assembly GCA_030673865.1 of Melipona bicolor. Lineage (NCBI taxonomy): Eukaryota > Metazoa > Arthropoda > Insecta > Hymenoptera > Apidae > Melipona > Melipona bicolor. The sequence goes on from JAHYIQ010000029.1 coordinate 2,157,881, forward strand.
ATTGCTTCCAAATTCATGCATTAAAAAATTTGATACAAAATGGCGAAAATATTTTTTTCATTACCCGTTCCGATGCCGATTGAAAAGTATAATGTCACAATATTTCGAGCCCACATACTCGCCAGTAAACACGCACTTGCCAATATTGAGCCAGCTATAGTTACAGCTCGACATCCAAATTTATTTACAAATGTACTTGATATTGGACCTGTAATAAATCTTTCGTTATCTTTTTCAGAGTTGAGTTCTTTCAAAATTATTGTCGATCAAAAGTTTACCCGAGCACAAAGTAACACCGACTAATATTGACGCGATCCATGCAGTTGCACCCTTTCCCTCCTCGAAATAATACAGAAATTCTAGATAAAAAACGCCGAACGAATATGTCACTCCATCAGCTGCAACAAGAAATTATTATTATTTGATATTAATATAAAATTTGACGTTAATGTAAAATAATACGCGGAGAAATTGTCGATTGAAGAATAATAGTATAATAAGTAACTTCTTCAGAAAGAGAAAGACACGAATGTTATTCTAGATTTCGCTAGTGAATTAACATTATCATTAAACAGTAAATAAAAAAATTGATAATAAAATGGATGATCTATACAATATAAATCATCAACAGGAAGTTGATTCTCCTCTATTTAAGTTATCGCTTCATTATTATTCTCCTTCTTGAGAAACTGTACTTGTTTTATTTTACTTTCAATTGTAGTCATAATGAATATAATCAGTTATTGTGATATTTAAAAATTAGACTATAGAAAAATAATATTCGATGAATGAAATAACAACAAAATAAAATAACAATAAAATAACAATAAAATAACAATAAAATAACACATATGTTTAAATACAATTTTAATGGTATTTTTAAATAAGAAACACGTTCAGTAACACCTCGAAGGTGGTAAAATGCAATCTTTAGTCACTGCCACATAAAAGGCATGTTTTTCGTATCATGTTCTGATTTTACATATCATGAAACTACTGTCATGCGTAATCAACGTTTCGTTGTGTACGTATATTTTCATATAACAAATGACGAGCAAAGTGCAATAACTGAACAATATAATGCGATTTCATTACGGACATTTCCTTGTGACAAAAAATTCACTCGTCACATGGCACATTAATATTGAATTATTTTTTAAGTAGAAGTAATTACAAAGATTATTCTAATTCGTTTTTTGCATGTTATATTTTGTATGTTGTATATATTTGTATTGGTATCGATAACCTTGCTACCATAATTTTTTCGTCACAGATAAAATTGCCGCCATTAAATTTTAATTCAACATCTAATCTAATACAAGTTTACGACGCTTACGTATTGCAGATAAAAAGCCAAAAAGAAACATAAATAAAACATCGTTTCAATGTTTCTGTAATGCCAAGGTCAGCGTTTCTTTCTAGTCTACATATTTCTTTTACTTTTTGGATGCTTGGAAACTTTTAGTTATTAATTATTAATTATCAATTAAAATATCCTAGCTATAAAATCTGATTATTGTTTTATCCGAAATTGATCATTTCATTGCAAACAAATATATTAAATAACTATAGATATTTACAAATTTTTAATATTATATAAATATACACATTTATGAAAGAAAGAATAATAATTGATATATTTCATTATTCATTAAGACACGTGCATATATTTGTGGAAAAGTTGAAACCAGGAAGACATCGAAGATACACGCACAATATGCTTACAAGGTCATCTCTCTTATTCGCACGATTACGCACATATGTATTTGTGTACAATGTAGAGCACTCTTAATTTATTGTATTTGGTAATATTCTGTTTTGTAATAATTTACATGATAATGAACAGGTATTATAAATTTATTCTCGGACAATTTGTCAACAGCGTCACTCTTCTCTCATGAATCATATTTTGAATATGATAAAAGACTTAAAATATAGAGAATAATCTTAATTTATTTGATTTTAATTTATTTGTTTTATTTGATTTTAACTTATTTATCTTCATTATTTTCTTTATTTAACGTATTAAATGTATTAATTAATATTAATATTTTAAATTATGAAAGAGTGGTAACAAAGTAGAAGTTTCTTCTAATTTCTTTTTGTAAAAAAAAAACAACTGTCTTGTTGGTGTATAAATCATAAATTAATATTAATGAATTTTTCACAAAGATTAAATTTTTTTAAATATAACGCAAATACAAAGTTTAAAAATTTAATAATTTCAACAGTCTTTTTTTTTACTCTCTTTTATCGCAAGATTTTTTTTATGCCAAATTAATAAAGATATTATTTATCCGATTAATATATGCACCTGAAACGTGCATTGTAATGATAAGTTTTTCGAAAAGTTTTATTTAAATTTCTTTTTTTAATATATAAAATATAGTATCTACTTTATTGTACACATATAATTCATAATAAACTATCATCATAAACTAACAATATTTTAAATATATGTGCATTTAAAGGAAATATAAAATTTGAAATTAAAAATAAAAAGGAGAACCGTTATATAATTATATAACGTTTCTTTGATGTAAATTTTAAGTTAAACTTAAAATGAAATGTTGAGAAAATGCAATGAAACTAGTAAAAATCAACAACTTACCAATTACGTGGATTAAAAAGGATGCTAAAACTACAATACAGCCCCATCCTCCGTCCGGTGGTGAGGTCTTGGTTGGTGGTTGCTTGATCTTGGTAGCTGGTGACACTGATTGTGAGTGGTCCATTGAAGTACAGGCAATATTTTCACTTGCATTTTTTTTATCCTGCCCATTTACCTCAACGGAGGAGCTGACAGTCGCGTGTGCCATGAGTCGTAATTATTGAACTTAGTGAATGTTTCTCGCGATATCAAGTATCAAAGTTTTAAACTGGTGTTCATATAGTAGAAGGGAACGAAGAAGAGAAGGGGAAATCAAAGTAGATCTCGAGGAGCGCGTTATTTTTGATACTGCAGAAAATTCGATGAGTTATCTTTGTCGCGATACATGTAACATGGCATACGTTTTTTCAGAAGTATTCAACAAATAATCGTTCCTCAATACAAATTTTTCACATTATTTTTCTTTTTATTATTGTACAAGAAACGAATAAAAATAAATGAATTTAATACCAAAAAATATTTTATCAATGAATGATTAAGTCTACATACGGAATTTATAACTTATTCGTTTCTAAATATATTTATTAAATATAAATCTTTATCGCGAAAAAGAGTTATTAACAATTTCGTTTTACTAATATTATTATCTTATTAACAATGTAGCGGTATTTAATATGCAAAAATTTAATTGAATATTACAATAAGATGAATAAATTATGAAGATAAACATATACCTTTATTTTATTTTTAATTTATTTATTTACCTTTATTTTATTTTTAATTTATTTATTTACCTTTATTTTATTTTTAATTATATTTATTTATTTTGAATTCCTTTTTTTTTCATGTAAAATGCTTCTATATTTTATTATAAAATCAACTAATTGTTCTATTAACATCTTCAATATTTTTTTTTGGTTGATCACTCATTTGAGGATGTAATTCATAGGTACAAATTGTAACACCATGATGATGCGCAGGTAACCATTCTCCTTTCAATCCAATATAATAAATTTTTATTCTCTCTGTTCTGTCAATGCCAGTAAAGTGTAAACTTAAATGATGTACTGATGAGAATTTAACTATCCTGCAATAAAAATTATATTATATTTTTACATTATAACATCTTACATAATGAAATAAAATATATATACTTAGGTGAATATTCATGTATTCCATTTGTGTCTACACACAATTCAAACTCTTGTTCAGGTTCTATAGTTACATCATCAAATGTCATACGTGGCCTATTTTTATACCTACAATGGTAAAATATTGTTTTCAATATCAATAAAGGATATTTATATTTTCATAGTCTTGTTTCTATGTATTAAATCTCACAATTACTTACAATTTTACTTTATTTGGATGAAGATTATTTTCCCCTCCAATAATGATAAGGCCTTTTAATTTTATATTCGCTGTAAAACTGAAGAAAGATGTTAATATTTGTGTAATCTTAATGAAAATCTTTACTTAAGTGAAAAAACACATACGGAATGTTAAAGAGAAGTTCATCGTCCACATCACTTTCAACGAACTGAAAAGGAAAGATAAATTATAATATAAAACTATAACGTTAATACAATTTAAAAAATATTAATTATATGAAATCGTTTAAATAATAGTAAATAATTACTTTATCTCTATCCAGTCTGCTTTCCCATGATCTAAATACTGTAACTCCACTGCCTTCTTCATATTCATTTAAACATTCTACATTTCCTGTGTCAATTTTTTGATATAAATTATATTGTATTCCTAATTCTACGTCATTGTGTATATCGCCACAGCTACATTGATGAGCCATTGTAAAACAACCTAAAACATTCGTACTAACATTGAATATAAATTACACGAGTAAATTGTAATAAACGATAATACAATAAAAAAAAAGTTAAAATATAATAACGTTTCGATGTCGAATAGGAGAAATAAATACTTATACCAATAATAATTTCTTAATAATTTTCAACGTAACAAAATCTTCAAAGCACTGAAAGTATATCACCGAAATTATGCGTTTGCAAAATTTCTGTTACTTTCTCTAACATGAACATAAAAATACAAACGATAAATAACAACCGTTAATTATATGTTACAATTTACATTATTAATAACAAATTGAAAAAAAAATTTTCAAATAAGAAACTCTTCTCAATTTTTTGGTTTTATACCATAAAATAATTAAATCAAATTGTTATGTATACTTTTACATTAATAATTTTGTTTTGAAAAAACATTGCAATAATGTTTCTGAAATGCGAAATTTTGTTTCTACTTTTTATTTATAAATTATTTTCTTATTATACTATAAATAAATATATAAACGAGAAATACTACAAAGCTCTTTTATATTCAATAAAATTTTAATCATACTTGAAATAAAATTTACTTTCCGTAACATTTATCGTTGGTTGGTAACACTAAGTTACGTCTCGTCCGTGGTTTCGTTCACAACTTCACTGGACTAGTAGCGCTGTTATTTTTTGTACTGTTTGGTACTTCAGTCGTATGCAGTGGATTATGTCTGTGGTTAGTTTTTAAAGATATGTGAAACGAATAACGGAGTGTAAATATTACGACATTAATAAATGTTATTCGCAAGAGGAATTATTATTATAAAGCGTGACGGCTGCTTGTGTTTTTTCTAATTTTTAAATGCTTTGCCAGTCCTTCGTAGACCGTTGACTGTATTTGTGAATTCCTAATTAATTAATGGTGATTCCGTAGCAAATGAATATTTGCATGCTGCAGTTATGTGCTTCCATTGTGAAAACATAATTGTTTTATGGTGATAATATGTCAAAATCAAACATAAGGAAGATAACGGTTGACCCTACGAAATGTAATACAGACTCTCGTCGACCAAGTGTGTTTGAGAGGTTGGGGACCAAACCAGCAGTCACTGCCGGCCAAAATTCGTCGGATTATTGTAGAAACTGGGCACTAAACGGCAGCTGTTCGTACGGAAAGAATTGCAAGCAAGTATAATTTTAAAGTTAACCTACCTCTGCGTAAAAAAAAAAAAAACAGCAAAATACGCACCTGCTCTGTTATAGTAATACACAGTGAAATTGTTCAATTCGTTGTTTAAATAATAAAGTAAGAATTGTCACTTTTATTTCATTTAAGATGATCAACATTTTCTTTTCTTGATATTGCGACTAGATATGCAAATACTCACACATTAATAAGTCCGTCCAAGCGTGCCAAAAAGGATAATGCTATTGCAAGTACTGCGGGAGTAAGTAACCTGTGTTTGTCATACTTTCTAGTGTAGAACATGTACTTAAGAAAAGTTAGTAGCACGCAGTTTATTATGTTTTTTCCAAGATAGATATTTATATGTATGTTTATCGATATATAGCTCATTGAGGATCCATTTAAAAGGCTTACTTCCAAGATCGTAAAAAAGCCATCGCACAGTCCTGACTTAAATTTAGAAGAGTGGAATCAAACAGATTTGGAATACGAAGACGAAAAAGTATTGGAAAGACGTAGACAGTTGTTGCAGCGCGAGCTAGAACTACAAATGAAGAAGGACAAAGAAGTTCATGGGAAAGACAAAGTGAGACAAAAGAAAAAGGCTATGACTTCTTCATCGAGTTCTCATACTTCAAGCACATCTAGTAGTAGTAGTAGTTCTAGCAGCGAAGATTCATCTTCCAGTTCAACATCCGATTCGCGTAAGAAAGTTAAGAAAATTAAATCTAAACGACATCATAGTGGATCTACTGATTATGATGAAGATAAAGAAAGAAGAAGAAAGTAAGTCATCATACGTATGTTATTATTAAGTTTTGTTTAGTACAATAAATATATTTTTTTTAACTGTTTCAAATAAAATATTACGTCAAGAAATTTTTCGTGATTTTAACTATTTATTTAAAATATATTTATTTAAATTTGCAAATTAATAATTTTTATAGATTGAAGTTAAAAAGGCTTGGAACGAAAAATGAAAAGCCATCAGTGAAGAAGAAGCGTAAGTTTGAAAGCAGTTCCGCGAAAAAAGAGATTAATGTTAGATCAGCAAAAAAATACAGTTCATCTACAGCGTCAAAGAAACATTCTTCTACACCTCGTACAAGATCACCAGCAATACAAATATCTACAGCTGTAACATCGACAACGACTGCAGTATTAGGTTCTTCAGTATCTGTACCTCATCATGGAACATCAAATAAAATTAGAGAAAGAAACAGAAGTGAATCTCCAAAAACGGTAAAGAATAGAGATATGGAGAAAGAGGATAGACATTACAAGAAAGTGAGAGATATAGATGAATTATCTAAAGATAATGCCAAGAATAAACCTTTTGATAAAGTCAAAGAACAGGACAAAGAGAAAAATCGTGTAATAGATGAGAAAATAAAAGCAAATGAGAAATTAAAGACGAAATGTAAAGATAAAGATATACGTTCTAGAACGCCTCCGACATCCGATAGATCGAAACATCAGCATTCAAAGGAAACAATTTCGACGAAAACTCGTCGTAGTCGTACACCTGAAAAGTCATCGAGATCTAAACGAGAGCTCACGCCGCCGAAACCTCAGGATAGACAGCTGTCTACGAATAAATCTCGAGACGCAGAGAAGAAAGATCGCGAGTCACATAAAAGTGATAAAAGTAAAGATAGAGAGGACATAAGAAAAAATGAACAAAATAATAAAGCTAGACAAGTGTCGAACCAAGAAGAGAGTCATAGAAGGATTGGTAAAGAGTTCGACGATAAAACTTATTTAGGTGATAAAACTCGACAAAAGAGCAGAGAACGACGTGACAAAGAGCATACGAAGGACGAACGAGGGCATTCGAGGCTTGCTCGAGATCAACGAGATGCTCGTGATAAAGACAAGGAAGATCTACAGGAACGTTGTCGTGAACGACCACGGGAAAGAGATCGCGATCGAGATAGAGATCGAGAACGTGATCGTGAGCGAGAACGTGATCGTGAGCGAGAAAGAGATAGGGATAGAGATCGAGATCGTGATAGGGATCGCGATCGCGACCGAGATCGAGATCGTGACAGAGAGAAGGAACCAATAAAGGCAAGAGATAGAGACGTTCCGTCTTTAGTCTCGACATCAATAAATTTAACAGCGGACAAAAATTCGCGTTATAGTCGGGATAAAGAACGAATAGTGATGAAGGATAATGTTTTTGAGAAGAATGGAACTCGAGAGCGTAGAAGCGATAGGGAAAGAGAACGATCCGAAACGAAAGCTCTTTCTGACAGAGACAGAACATCTCAGCGTATTGATAGTAGGTACGACAGGAATACCGTGGACAAAGATGCATCAGCTCGTAAGGCTGGCATAAATTCACCTAGGGATCGTATTGATCGTTTTCCGCGAGAAAGGTCTTTGGATAGAACATCGTTGCTTGATAAAAGTGTACACAATGCCCCACCATTGTCACAAGCTCCTTCTTTACCAGCTGTTCAATCTTCTATAGCATCTTCGTCATCCTCATCTGCACCACCTACATTATCAAGCTCGCGAGACAACTTACTTGACAGAATAGATGTCGGACATTATGATCGTGAAAGACACAGACGATTCAGTACAAGGTACGACCGAAATCATACATCCGAACATGATCAATCGCGCGTTACGCCAACCAAAGTTGATCGTTTGATCGAAAGACGGGAAGCTAGTCCACGACGAACAATTGAAATTGACAGAAACTACAATAGAAATTATGGGCGTTTGTCGGAACATTGGGATGAACAGGAGGAAGCATCTTCACATTTAGATTATCGTGATCATCATGTTCATGAAGATGATAGAAGAAAAACTGTCGACGGAAGAAGATACGATAGTCCGTTCGATGAAAGACGCGGAATTCGCGAAGAAAGATCTCGAGAATCTAGATATGTCGTTCAAACTACCGACAGAACAACATTTGACGAACATCGACATCATCATCATCATCACAGACATCCACTCTACCCTGGAGAAAAATTAAGAAGCAACACCTCCATACGGTATGCTTGTAGCTACAGATAATAATGTTTATTATTCGCTATAGATATTAATGTTTATTATGACGAATAATGAAAATATTTGAACTTTTATACTTACATTAGGGATGAAAATGTTCCTAACGATGATTGGGATAATCATCATCGTGACGTGGAACATGGCAGAGAACGAACTTATGGTCCTGTTGATTGGGAAGAAAGAGAATGGCGAGTAAGAGGATTATGGGACAACAGAGACAGTATTCCTCAATCAGAGATGCATGATGATGATTGGAATTCTCGTTATGATAATTCTGTATCAGATTGGAAATCAAGCGAGTCTCGAAAATGGGATAATCAATCAATGCATATTCGAGGACACTATAGAAACGATCGAACTAAAGAATTAGAAATAGCAGAATCCACATCGCATAAGTATGTTACAAGGTATATATTTTTGTTTAATTAATAATTTTTGTAGTAATAAATTGTTTCTTTTTTTTTTTAGTAAAAGGAGAACTTACAACAGTTCTGAAACAAGAGATGAATGTACACTTCATAGTTCTAAACAAGCATCTTTATATGGTAGTATGAAAGAAGAACCTATTAATAAAAAGTTAATGGAGCTTGCAGAAGGCAAATTACCTACGACTCGAGAAAAATCAGACACTTTTCAAAAGAAGGCTGTTTCGAAAGAGAAACCTGAAACAAAAGAAATTGTTACTTCTGAATCAAAACGTACTTGCATTGACGAGTCTTTGCAAACGCTTCATACTGAAAGTGATCTTAGTGACATCAGTGATGACCCAGATGACATATTAAATATGGAAGATATTACAGTATGTTCTATTTATTTATGTAACTGGACTTTCTCATTATCACTTTGTGAACTTATATTATTTTTAAATGTTAATATTTACAGGATATAGATACAAATAAAGCACGAGTAACTAAGAAAACTCCTGATACCATACAACGAGATGGCCAGCTAACAGCTCAAGAAGCAGATCTCTCGTCTCCAAAAGAAACTATAGAGGAAACAGTTTTCAATACAAAAGGAAAAGATAATGCTGACGCAATGTCGTTTAGGTAGAATTTTTAATTTCTAAAATTCGCCTATTATTACTACATGTAACATATAATTTACTGAATTAATAATCAAAATTATTCACAGAAATATAGAAGATGAAAATATGGAAACTATGGATTTTGAAGAGATTTCTGATGGTGAATTAGAGGAGGACATTAAAACGAGTGGTAAAGGTTTAGGCGATGCTTTAGGAGTTGATTGGGAAAGTCTTGTTAAAGAAACACAACCTCGTAAATCTGTATCGTGTAATGAAAATTCGGAAAATCGCTGGCAATGTAAAGCGATTCTGCATAGAATTGGTGTTTCTGCTAAATATGCAGGTGAAGATATAATGAAAAAACTGGCAAAAAAATATGGAAACGACGGTTTGTAATTTTATCAATGCTTATTTCATGAGATATTTATTATATCACATTTGTACTAAATATGTATACGTACATATCACATCTATATCACTTTTATACTAATTGTATTTTATACTAAGTGAGTAATAACTAATATTTATTTTTAGATCATTCAGAATTTTTCCTTCATAATGTTGCATTTATGCACACAGCGCTTGCACGAAATCGCTTGTTGCGTGATTTAAATAATGATATGCTACCTACAGTGGATGATTTTCTGTATAGGTAAGTATCGTTATATCTTATTTTTAGCAATAACATACTTTTAATAAAATGTATAATATCATGTTGCAGAAATAATAATGTAAATAATGATGAGGACGTGGATTACGATTTAGAAATTTTAAAACCTTGTACAGCTTTGTATGAAGAAGCAAAATGTTTATTACAACAGGCAGTATGAAACAATCCTTTAATTTTTAGTACATGATACCCAGAATTGTACTTTACTACTATACTACATCCAATATAGCTAGGAGCACAAGTGCATCATATTGTTACTTACTAGTCTTGTTCAGCTATTTAACTATTTCTGCTGCCAACTTAGCCATTTACGGTGCAATGTAAAAAGAAATTAAATTGATACGTTTTTCTTAACATCTAGTTCCTCAATTTTCCAAACTTAACTAAATATCTTTTTGTATATTATTCACTCTTTATGTATTCTTAATCAAAATTATAATCGTAAAAATTGAACATTACAATAGATGGTATTTTAAAAAGATATAACGATTTCCTAAACAATATAATTTTATTTTGAAAGTTACACACGTTTTCCTTATTATTCTAAGTTTTTTTTATTATACAATTATAAATTAACTTTATGTTATTTGTCAATAATATTTTTTTATACAGTATCTTTATGCAGTAATTAGCTGTTTGAAATAGTTTTTATCATATTCGAGCGTAACCTCTGAAACAATATCATTTTGCAATATAGCAATCGCCTTTTTAAATAGATATTGATTTTCATCAATCTGAAAAGATATTTAATGTAAAAATAAGATATCAATAGATAAAAAAATACGACGTAACAACGAAATTTGAATATACTTTTTCAATGTTTGGTTTACATCGTTTTATTTTTTCCAAATTTGTGCAATATAATTCATATAAAATAAGACCTAAAATATTAAAACAAAATTTTTAATAGTATACTACTATTACTAGTACTACTACTACTACAACATAATTATAAAGATAACAAAATTGTAGTTTTGAATAAATTTACCTCTTTTTCTACAATCACCACAATTTAAAGTATCCAATAGACAAAGTAATTCGTTGCAGAATTTTATCTTTAAATCCAACTCGGTATCAGTTAAATCTGACATAATATTCGAGAATCATAGTATCATATAATATACATATAAGGTAATAAGTTTTGAATAAAATATACTCGTACATATTATACGCACCTCTCCATTTTGCGCCATCATTCCTACCATAATATGAAATAATTCGAAACTTCAAATCTACAATAAGGTAATTGCTCCAAGGAACCAAAAGTGAGAGCTCTTTTTGCAAAAATTGATAGATCTCACGTGGTGTTTTGTACAGAACTTCCTCCACGATAGCCGTTATACCTGAACGAATCGAACATATCTACTAAAAACGAAAAAACAAAACATCTACAATTAAGAGAAAGTTATTAACGTCAAAATCATTTTAGTACTTAAATAAAATTAGCAGTTAATAATCATTAATAAAATTTAGAATCATTTGTATAATTAATGCTGTTAAAGCTAAAAATGATGAATGTTGATTCCAAATAGGAAATTAGAAAATTTGCAAAAATATAAGAACATTCAGAAATTATTCAGAAAGAGATTATTGATCATACAACAAGATATTTTTGAAATTGGATGATTTCAATACCTGTCGATGACTTATAATTGTGGCACATTTATCACAGATCCAAGGAGTGGTCATGTTAAGAGGATCTTGTGGTAATAACTCTCCGGAACATTTATTAGATGCACACCAAAGTGCACTTAATCTAGATCTAAATTCCTAATGTAGTTTAAAAAAATACTTATCTATTTTAATTATTCATATAATTAAAAATAATTATCAGGGAAGACTGAGATAAGTTAATATATTTTTCAGTTTCTAAATTTTGCAATTTTTGTTTAAAATACTTACTTTAAATAACCCAATGAAAATACAATTGAGAATATGAATATTTAGTTTTTCTTCCATAAAAACCGAAAATTACTAATAGACTGCGAATTTTTATGTAAGTTCATATTTTTGAGAATATAACTAAAAAAATAGAGAAAATAGTTTTATTTACATAATATTGTAGATAGCATTGAGGTTTAGATATTTTATATACTTTTATACATTCTATACATTTTATGCATTCTATACAATTTCGTATTTTTAAATTTCCTACAAATATCTGATTATTAAATAACGAGTGCCATCGTAATTAAAAAGATTGTAACAGTTAAACAATAAATTTGATATATTTCGTCTTGATCGAATTACACATACCACACTAATGTCCAAATGATTTCACTCTATCAATCTGCATCTATGTTAACTTGTCTCGGTCTTTTTTATACACTTTTTTATGTATGTATAAACTTACCGTGGAATCACTGCACCGTTTGCATATGCAAGAGAAGTATTTAGTTACGCTTAAAAATTGTCGTCGCAACATCGTATCCCAAAATAAAGTCGTATAGGTCATAGTGATCTCCTCTCCAGCAGCAATCGGGAATGCAGCGCTAACATACATCCGAAATTCTCCATCGAAATGATGTCTTGTATTAGGTACGCAACAGTGATTTTGCAACGAGGCAATTGGATAAAGTCCTCGTAAACTCGCAGAATGGTCCTTGTCGTGGACCGCGACCGTTTCAAACGAGTTCGTACTAAAAACTCCGCACACATGCTTCATCAGCTGCATATCTTTCTCGCTCGGAGGATTGGCCACACTTTTCTCAAGTTGTGCGAGCTTTTTATAAAAATTATTTTTATAGTAGCAGAAGATAAAAATGAAAAGTATAATAATAATTTTTATCATTTTTTAACCAAATGTATATGTATATCAATAATAATAATTAACACGTTGGTATTATATTTATATCCTTGTAAATAAAATTTAAAATATCAGCTTAAGATTTAAAATACGAGCACAATTTCTCATGATCTGTCTTTGTTTAGTAATCTTTGTTAAATTCGATAATATTTATTGTCGCAAAAATATGAACAACAAAGTTTAATAATACCAAATTTGATTCTTAAGTTCATTCTCAGACGTACATACATCTTCACGTATGCCAACAAATTTCTAGAAAAAATTTGTTTCTCATTTAAATTTTTCCAGAAGTAAAACGAACTTATACCTCGTAATTGTAAATGAAGGATTGATCACGTTGTAGTGTCGCTAAGCATTTACGTTGTTGTTCCGTCATGAAAAGTGCGCGGATAGCTATCACAGTCAGCAACAAGCTTGGAGACCAATCGGTACCGCAAGTCGGTACCAATGATCTTAAATACTTGCATTCATAGTTGACATGCTTTGGCGAATTTTCACATCGAATCGAGCAAACTGGCAAGCCGCAGCCTCTATCGCACGGAAATAACGGGCACTCGTTCTTATAACAGCATACGCATAGTTGAAGATGTTTGGTTGTACACCTTGGCCCGATTAATATAGGTACATCAACAAAAATTAACTCATTCTGTTCGATGTCTCGAGTAGCGAACATGCCACGACCATTTAATGGCGAAAAACGAATGGTCCACGGTTGCGGCCCTTCCCGAAAGATTTTATTTTCTTTCAAATGAGACACCAACACTTCCTCCACTTCCTTTGGCTCTATGATATCTTGAAGACTCATATCGAAATATGATGATACTTCAGAGTGACCTCTTCGAAAGATTTCAAGAGTGATACTGTAATCTTGTTAGAACATCTACACATTTAGAAAAATGTTGGACTTATATAATGCATTAGTATTTATATATAGTATCTCTGTGGGGTACATTGACCTTCGTATACAAAGATGAATGATTAATCAAATTACATAAATAGGTCAATTGAATTGCTATTAAAGATAATTTATTACGTAAAAGATTCATGGAACTGATATTATTATTATTATTATTATTATTATTATTATTATTATTATTATTATTATTATTATTATTATTATTATTATTATTATTATTATTATTATTATTATTATTATTATTATTATTATTATTATTATTATTATTATTATTATTATGCAAAACAGTGATACTATCGTATGCTTGTTAGTGCGTCCAGTTTCGATTAAAAATAGAATTAATAAACTTGGAATTTTATAACTAACAGTCTCGTTTCGGTATCTATTACTTCATGCTATATTTAATTGTCAATCAGAAGTAACAATAAAAATTAGGAAAGTTACAATATAAAGTAATAATGTTTGTATTTGCAACGTATGCTATATAATAAAATAGAAAAAAAAATTAATCTTTCGTTAATGAACTGAGTTATTAGACGAATATATCATTTACTACACTGATTCAAAGATAATATAGCGATTATAATGCTAAATAAAAATTGTTATTGACGAAGCAAATTTTCACGCAAGCGTATCCGTTATGTATGATCCGTTTGTATAGTCCTAAGCGTTGCTAAGACTACCAAAGTGGTCAACTACCTGTAACAAATACTAGGTAAAGTATGAAGCATATCTATATTGCACACGGATAGTTATACCATTGAGAAAAGTGTAAACCGATGTAAGTGGACGCATTATTTACAATTCACGGTTCTTCAATCCTTTTTAATGAATTAACTAATCCATTAAATTACAAGAACTTAATTAATTTCATTATCTACATTAAAATAATTATACAAACACATATATTGTTTCATAAATCGAATTAAAATCAAAGTTCCTTACGTGTTTTCAATAGAGTTAAATTAAAATTAAATCGAATATGCGTTCTATATCTTAAGAAATTTATAATGATCTATATAAAAATTATGCCATTGTTATTCAGAATGCCTTATAGAGAAGTGCTTACTGAAAAATTTACGAAAGAGAAGATTCTTATCCTGGCAACATTTTTCCTCTCAACGATTGGTTTCTCACGAGGTCTAAATTGTAGCGGTGATCCTTGCATGTATGGAATTTGTTTAGAAGACGCGAACAGGTACACAAAATAATTCAAAGTAGAATAAATACTTTCAGTTTGTTCTTTATACAATTAAAAAAGAAGATTATAAATGAAAAAGGCGACTCTCTGTTATAAGTTTTTAAAATTAATATATTAGTCATTCGTCTCGTGAATATACTATAGCACTTATTCTTGCTACTGTATCGACGGTTACACTGGAATCAATTGCGAGATCAATTGGAATGATTGTTGGTCGAATCCTTGCCTCAATGGAGGGACATGCAACGATGGTGTTGCAGCTTATAATTGCACCTGCAGCGAGGGGTTTGTAGGTAATTCGTGATTCCTTCGTTTACTCTTCGTTGCATGTTTCGAAAACACGTCACGTTGACGTATTAGCATACAGAGGTGATCAAATAATGTTCAAATATGTTTCGTGCTTCGATCTCTTTGATGAGGTGTAAAATTAAAATTAAATCTTAGGTTTCACTTGGCTGACAAAATATTGTATTATTATACGTTATACTCTATATTTATATATTATTATTGTTACATTATTATACGTTATATTACACCTTATAGGTATAAATTGTGAACAAAGATATAGCGAATGTTCCAATCAACCTTGTCTAAATAACGGGACTTGTCTCGATTACGATGGCATCACTTGTCAATGTCCTGATGGATATTCAGGTAAAAAAGTACATATAAACCTTACTGTAACGGACTATCAATGTGACACGTTATAGTAATTGATATTTTTCAACTCCTTTCAACTCCAAAATTCCTTTTCTAAAAGAATATAAATAAACAAAAAAAACGAAGACGAGTAAATTAAACATAAATAAAAGGCACTTTTTCTGTGCATTGCATGTATAATACAGTAATGTTCAGTATTGTCATTGGATCAAGCATCTTCTACGATTTTATCTTCTGTTTTGCGACGATGCTGTCGAATTTAAATATATTCGATATGGTTCTCTGAAGATTAATATTGATTGACACTCAAATTGGTTTTATTCTTACAACTCATTTCCTTTTAAGGAGATTATTGTGAAATTGATGCCTCGGTTTGTAATGATACCATATGTAAGAATGGTGGTGAATGCGTGGAAGGACCTGGATTTTCTTTCCTTTGCCGTTGCTCGGAAGGTATAATACTTTACCAATTTATATTTGTTTGTATTTTCTATTTTAATTAAAATATTGCAACAGATTGAAAAAGAAATTTTTTTATTGCAAAGGTTGGACAGGTCGATTGTGCGACGAAGATATCGATGAATGTATCATATCACCGTGCAAGAACGGTGGTCTTTGTATTAACATTCCTGCTTCATACACATGCGCTTGTTTATTTGGTAAGTTGTAGATACTCTAGATAATTTAGAGATTCAATTTATAATTGATAAAATTGACTTCACCGTGTTTTTGAAAATATCCTTAAATTATTTCGAATATAATAGTGTACTCGAATATAATACTGATATTAAATGTTCTTCTCAAGGATATACAGGCAAAGATTGCGATAAAACTATAGTACCTTGCGAACAAAATCCTTGCGTAAACGATGCAGTATGCTTATTTGAAGACGAACGGCCAGTTTGTTACTGCGTGCCAGACTATCATGGTGCATTGTGTGAATTAAAGTACGACGACTGTGAATCGAAATTTGCAAACTGCGAGAACGGAGGCACTTGCATCGACGGTATCAATAGTTTCACTTGTGCTTGCCCAATGTTTTACAGCGGACCATTCTGCAATGTTTATGATCTTCCATCGACTTTCTCAACCATTGAAGAAACGCTTGAGACTGATAGTAATCAAAGGAATATTACCATTATTTCGTTTCCATCATCGACACTGCCACAGACCGATACATCATCATCGATTACTGTTTCCACGACAGTACAGTCTTCAACTCCTCTTAAAACCATCAATCGTTTTCACACAATATGGTACCCTTTTGTGGAAACAACGTCCTCAACTGATAAAAATTTCGACTTTCTTACTAGTAGCAGCAGTACCAGTAGTAGCATTAGTGGGAGCACTACAGAAAGTCCTCCGTTTTTTAACAATATTTCGCCTACGTATTCTGTTACAACTAAACAGATAACTGAAACTGAGACAGTCTCGTTAGAACCTCGAATATTTCACAGTATCTCGAACGAAATCTACTCGACAACGTCGACGACGAAGGTAGAGGAATATTTGACACAGAAATCGATTTACAATGAAACGATGATAACTGAAATTATGTCTCAAGAGAACGGTGGTAGGATGTTCACGTCTACTAGCAATACGTCTTCTGAAGCAAGTAGCACAACGAGATATGTTCCAAGTACAGGGTAACAATAATTTATAATTTATAAACATATAATAGTAATACGGTCAGATGAACGATCTATCTTGTTTCATTGTCAATTATTATTACAGGTATTATCCAATTGTAACTACATCTGTCGAAAAAACGATAGAGGAACATGCAACGACCGAAAGTGAAAGAAATAATGGTCCATTCTCTACTGTTACATCTTCCTTAAATTTTACAGAACTTTGGCAAAATAAAAGCTTGGAATCGACTACTCCCCGAGTTACACCTCAGGCATTTACAGATAAGTGGACATCCATGGAATTAACAAAATCTTCAACTACAGAAATGGAAAGTTCCACATTGGCCTTTACTAATAATATCTCTTCATCTGTGACAACTAGTAGCTCTATAAAGCCAATATTCGATAAAACTACTACCGAGAGCGAACGCGAACAATTTTCAACGAAAACTGAATTACCAGCAACTTCAAAAAGTACCATCACTCCTGAATGTCATGGAATTTTGTGCCCAAGTTCCACAGTATTGCCTACGCGTAATGATAGCGACGCAAGTGTTACACTTCCTTTTCTTCTTTGTTTAAACTTTTTATTACCATATTGTTTATAATAAAAACATTAATATTCTTTAGTGTAACTGTTCACATCGTGAAGACTGTAAACCTGGATCAACTATAATACGGGCGGCGTTTAATGGAAAATCTTACGCGAGGCAACACGTTGATGTAGAAATTTCAAATGACAATAACGCAACGTTAAAAATTTTCGTTAGGCTCAAAACGCGTTATAAAGATGGTATTATATTACACGTTTATTTCGATGACGAAAAATACGCGTTGGTATATTTAGAATATGGGTCTTTAAAGTTTCAATTCTCCTGCGGGCTTGAAACTATGCTATTAGGCGAGATAGATTCACCTATCGATAATGGATACGAAGCGGATATTGACACAAGGTAAAATAATGCAATAACAATAATATATTATTTATCATATCTATTCATTGTATTCATTTATTTTTAGGTTTCAATATTTTATGAAGAATGAAACTAACAAATGTTCAGCTCGTTTGTTAGTAAATGGAACAACGGCAGTTAGCGGAGAACAAATTTTATCATTACGTGGAAATCTCCCACGACATGCTAATTTACATTTAGGCGGTATACCATTGGTATTTTCCCATTATTTCGCTCACGTCTCTGTGGGATTTACTGGTTGTATGGATTCATTAAAGGTTCGTCTTTTTATAAACACGATGTTGAAAGCATCCAGAAAAATTTTATTTTATTTTGTTAATATAGATAAACGATATACCACGTCACTTCATCCACGATTCCATAGAAACATTTCAAATCGAGGATTGCACATCGTTTTTATGCTTATCAAATCCGTGTAAAAATTTTGGTGCATGCGAAGAAATAAACGGTGCAGTGCGTTGTAGATGCATAGCTGGGTAAGTAATTTACAACTCTGACTTGAAAATTTGCTATCAAAAGATACTGTGTAAAACAGAATATCATGTAATAGATATACAGGTCCATTTTGTGAACGTTCGACGTGCGATGAAAATCCTTGTGCCTTGGGTGCAACTTGTATCAATTCACCAGGAACGGGTTTCGTTTGCGTTTGTCCACTTGGAACTCATGGACTTTTATGCGAAGAAGGTAATATACGCTATTATATATTTTGAAAGTGAAATGTACAAGTATATTTTATCCTGTACTTCCAGATACTGTCATAATGCGACCATCATTTTCGGTACTTATACCTGGTTTCTCATCGTATGTCTCTTACGGCATTTCAAATTCTATAAAAGATACAATGGAGTTGAAACTGAAGATCATACCGCGTACTTACGAACAAATATCTTTGATAGCTTATTTAGGACAAAGTGGATCTCGTCGAGATCTATCGGATCATTTTTCCATAACATATGTTCGTGGCTACATTATGTTAACATGGGATTTAGGAGCAGGTAATGTGTCTTAATAATCTAAATAAATATAATAATATATCTAAACACTTTTTAGTCCTGTTTAATTTCGTTCTTCAGGTGTTCGTAGAATTTTCACAAATGTTCCCTTGAGTGCTACAACAATGGCAACAAGTAAACATCACGTAGCATATACAATCAGAGTTGGAAGAAAGGGTCGAGATGCATGGCTTGCAGTGGATGGTATAGGTAATGTAACTGGACGAGTGATTGGAACCATGACACGACTTGATGTATCACCGATACTTTATATCGGTTCGTCCTTTATAATTTCATAATTTATATTAAAAAGTAATTTGTACACAATATTATTGATAAAAATGATTATGTGTACATTGTTCTATTCAGGTGGACATAAGTCGAAAAACTTTGAATCTTTACCACACGATTTACCTCTTCACACTGGATTTTCCGGTTGTATATTTGACATTGAATTACGCACAGATACCGCTATTTACCCAATAACCAATTCGAGTCCTGCAACAGGTCGTGGTGTTGGTGAATGTCATAGAAATGAATGTATTCGTCATTTATGTAAAAATGGTGCAGTTTGCTTAAATCATGGAGCTACATATAGGTAAATTAATTATCTATAGCTAATATATAATCTTTAATATCGAAATAAAATATCAATTAATTATTTCAGTTGTATTTGTACAAAAGAGTGGATGGGTTCCGATTGTTCTATACCAGCAGAAACATCATTATCTTTTGTTAATCCATCTTGCCATACTTCAAACTAATAAAAATATTGTTACTATTTCGTTTCATTCCAATACATTATATGTACAAAATTTATGCAGTCAATTTTTACAAATTAATCAACATTCTTATCTATTTTTGGTTGATATGACACAGAGTAAGAATTCAAATGCACAAATAAGATAGCTGCAGCTAAACGACTTTGCAAATCATATTTATTATGATCGTGAAACCATTCTACAGATCCCCAGTGAGAAACCTACAACAAGAAATAAAATAGTTCAGGAAAAAAAAATATATTAATTGTAAACTTCTCAATATAAAAATTGCTATATGTACTTGATAATTTTCCTCCAAACGTGACTGTCTTACTGCTTCTTTTATACTAATTACTCTCTCTGCTGCAGCTAGAGTAAGAATTACAGATTTGATTGCATCCACTCCATACATAAAACCTACAAATATAACAGCTATATTATAATATTCATTTCATATTTATATATATTAATAACAACATTATCTACCACAAACGGCACTGTAATTGTGGGACATTAAGTGTCTTGTCAATATTGCTTTAGTTTCTAAAGGTACTGTAGGAGCTTTTATACTTTGAGTTTTAATCAAATTTACTCCATAATTGTCACAAAACCATTGTACTAGTGGATCCCAATTTTCAGTTTGTAATTTATACAATTCTTCATTTTCCTAAAATTACTTTCTACTTAATAAATATCTCATGTTACATGAATAACATTATAATGTAGAACATACATATGAATGAAATAATATTGTATCCATTTCCAAACAATTCACAATATAATTTACCATATCTTGCTTTGTATGATTGTGAGGATTATCTATCACAGTATTACATAAAGCTGTCTATAAGAATGAATATAGAAATCTTGTTAAATCTTGTTTATTAAATTATATATAATTATTTATATATTTCGTTATAAAGACAATCTTACCAGGTGCATACTACTTTTGTCAATAGTATTCTTTTGCATGTCCCACTCTGCTGCTATAGCTAAAGCTAAAGGTTTACTGTCTACTTGTAATACTTTTCTTTGCGGTGTTTTGAGTTTTCTTTGATCAAGCGTAATTTCAAATTTCCCATCACTGAGCAATATATTTGTCTTTCGATAAAATCTTTTAAGAGTGGCTAAAAAAGAATCCATACATTTTTGTAAAAATTTCATTTATAAAATTATTCATCTTTCCATTTTTAAAAGTTTATAGTACCGATATACATATTGTAAAAATAGGTTAAGAGGTATACAGAAGGATTTGTAATTTAGAAAGTAACGTATCATTACCCATATATCTTACTATGTTAAAGGTCACAACAAAATTTTTGTACTTAAAGTGATACATTTTCACTAAATATTAAAGTATAAGTTTATCATAAATATTATTTCATCTACCTAACGTGCATGTAGTAAAACATACAAAACAACAGTTGTACTGCGACTATAGTATTATTTGGTATTGTTAGTTATCGATAGTTTATGTATAGATAATCAAGAGCATAATATAAATAGTATACATTTTTCTCCAATTCTTAATTTTATTATTCATTATTTTTTAAATCACAAACTTACGTTCAAAGCCTTCTAATTTTCTACTGTTAATTGCAATAAAATATATTGCAAAAACATACTTGGACATATTATTTTGCGCTATATTTGTTTAATTATTTATACATAAACTTCGTATATATGTATTCATATTTTTATAAAAATTTCAAATAATTAGAATTTTGACAACATGTAATTGAGAATATTTTTTTATTAAATACTGCTCTCTATAGAATTACAAAATATGCCCTAACTCCAGAAAAAAACTTTATATACATATATATAGTATGTGTAGAGAGCGTGGGTGGATCAGTTGGTTCCTATACGTGTTTAAGTTTGTAGTGACTGCCACAATAACAAAGTTAAGAAAAGTATATGAAAATAGTTTCAGCAATAGGAGCTTGTACATTTTCTGAAATCATACATAATATTTTACATTTATCAAATTATATGTGCAAGAACGATTAAAGTTAACCACAAAATGAAATGTTATCACCTGGTTTTGGTTCTGAATGTATGCTTGGCGCATGGTTTTAATTTAGAACCAAGAATACCTGTTATCAAAAAAGGATTAAGTGGTTCTTATTTCGGTTACTCTGTAGCCGAACATCAAGAAATTCCCGATGATGATAAGGGAAGGCCAAAAAGCTGGTACGTATTACTTGATATTTTTGTTGCAATTACTAAAAAAAATATATACAATAATTAAAATTACCAAAAGAATTTGTGCAATAATAATAATGATTAAATATCATATGATTGTATAATGTTAATATTTTATTAATTTATCTATTTTACTCGCTTTTATTTATTTTTATTTTAATCTGTTTATTACAACAAGTATATAATGATAAAATAAGGCTTAACATAAGGTTATGTTACAGGATGTTAATTGGAGCTCCTTTAGGTCAAAATAGACAGCCAGAAACTAACAGGTCTGGTGCGTTATGGCAATGTCCTTTGACAACATATAAAACAGATTGCACTCAAGTGATTACAGATGGACGATCAAGTATGTCTTTAATTAAAGAAAGTTTTTTAGAAATATTGATATAATTATTTTACAGAATCTAATTCCATATGATATTAAACTATTTAGTTTTCAGGAGCATATTGTATTTAGTAGTATAATATTACATTAATTCAAACATATTAGAATTTATTATAATGAAAATGAGTTGAAATTTAATTACACAGTATATTGTTATTGAAACTAATTTATGTTTTATTAGTAAAATTATTTATATATATATTTTTTTTTATTTTCATGTTATATGTCATCTTACGTTTATATATGATTTTGGTGTAATCATTGTGCATGTAATTTTTTTATGTTATCATCTCATAAAGTCATTAAGTTATTGTGCTTTATTTTATGTTATATATATATAATAAGATTATTTTTTTGTTAAATTATGTATTGGTTAACGAGCAGCAGAAGGGAGTCTGTATGACACAAGTAAGTTAATGAATGATGTTATGTGAATGAGCAGCCATTTATTTTTTTTATTATTTTATTATGATTTTGTATATATATATATATATATATATATACACACATACATTGATATGTACATTTTTATATCAGCATGACATTTTATGTTACAATGTAATAATTATTTTCTTGCATTATTTATATTTTGTGATTGAAAGAATATTTTTTATCAAATGCACCATTAACAAATCATCTTTTTTATATCGCTAACATATTTTTACTAATTGCATTTGCATTTTAAAACATTATGTTAACACAAAAAAGTAAAATTACTTGTCTTCTCATATGTTTTATAAATCATATTTAATTGTTGTTGCTTCTCAACCCTTTGAATGTTTAAAATATTAAATTTATTTATATTAAAAGTATAAAAGTTTAATACTGAATGAAGAACATAAATTAAAAATGGATTCATCTTCGAATATAATACAGTACAACTTATTTATCTATATTATCTTCTTTGAATGTCTAATAAGTAAAGTAATTATTTTATTGATTATAACATTATCTGTACAATACTCTACTAAACACTCAAAAGGTTAATAATCTTTCTGCCTATCCTTTAATGGCAAGAGCATGAAATTTCATACATAATAATTTATATTATTCAGCTTTCCTTTATATTTTTCGCTTATCTTTTGTTTTTTAAATTTTAAAAAATTTCTAAATTTCAAAATATTCCTTTATATTCCCCTTATATTCTTTCTTTTTGTAAATTTTAAAAAATTTCTAAATTTCAAAATATTTAAATTTTATACTATATATAAATATTTATCTGGCTTGTTTTTTACTTCATGTACAGTTATAATCTTATTATACAATTTAAAATAAGAAAAAATTAGGTAATTTGAAAACATAAATGATATAAATGACATGAAATTTAATGTTTGAAATTTCTGATACAAAACATTTAGGTTTATATTTATGTTATATTTTATGTAAAATAAATAATATGTATATTATATGATTATTAGTTATTATTATTATCTATTATTTAATGAACTGTTTTGTAAATTGTAGATATTGAATCTGATGACTTAATACCACCAGGCAATGATGAAATTAAAGATAATCAATGGTTAGGAGTAACAGTGCGTAGTCAAGGTATTGGTGGCAAAGTAATGGTATGAATTTTATCACATTTTATCTATTGATATTATTAAATTAAATATAATTCAATATAACAAATTTTTAGGTTTGTGCTCATAGACATATTGTAAAGACAGCAGATTCTCAATGGGGTCAAGGACAATGTTACATATTAACACAAGATTTGAAATACCATGATTTAAAAAAACCTTGCTCTGGGAAACCAACCAATAAGTAATTCATTTATTATAATTATTTTTAAAATTAATATTTTTACAAAACGTTCTACATTATATGTTATACGTTATTTTTAGAATTAATGTTTTTATGAAAATTAATAAAAATATGATTCTGTTTTAGAGCACACGAACAGTTTGGGTATTGTCAAGCAGGAACTAGTGGTGTTCTTACCTCAGAAGATCGTGTTGTTATTGGAACTCCTGGCCCACATACTTGGAGAGGAACTTTATATCTCTTTACCGTTTCAGAAGAGTTTTTAACTAGAGATAATACAGTTTATAATGCTCCAATGCAAGATTCTTCTCCTGTCAATAAATATAGCTATTTAGGTATATTTATATAAAGATAATATAAAATATTTCATGTAAAGATAATATAGATATTTCTTATATATATATAATGTGGTATTTAATGATAATGTATTTAGTTTATTAAATTATTATAGAAATATGTAAAATAAAAGATTAATTTACAGGAATGTCTGTTACTGTGGGTAATTTCTTTGGCACTGGACTAGCTTATGCTGCTGGAGCTCCACGTTCAAATGGTACAGGTCAAGTTGTTCTGCTTACACGACGCGATTTTAAACCAGATATGGATGTTGCTTTTATTTTGGATGGCGAACAATTTGCTTCAAGTTTTGGATATGAAATTACATCTGCAGATGTTAATGGAGACAAGTATAATGCTTAATATATCATTTTCAAACATACAAGGAACATTTCCATAATTATCCTATTACATTCTTTTGTTTTTAGAATTACTGATCTTATTGTAGCTGCACCTTTTTACTTTAATAGGGCAGAGGGAGGTGCAGTATATATATATACTACATTACAAAAAATTTACAAAGAACGTGAAAAGAGTAAATCTATCAAACTTGTTGGTCGTGAAGAATCAAGGTTTTATTATTTTTTTAAGTTTGTATATATGACTGAATATGCAACAATAAATGGATGTAATTTAATTATAGATTTGGGTTTGCTTTGACAAATTTGGGAGATTTAAATAAAGATGGATATGAAGATATTGCTATTGGAGCTCCATATGAGAAAAAAGGAACAGTATATATATATCTTGGGTCAAAAAATGGAATAATCACAGTACCATCGCAGGTATCATTACATTATTATGTACAACATTATAAAAATAAATTAATTTGCTGTGCTAATATATCTTTTATATTGCGATAATTTGGTTACTTTAGGTTATTCATGCAGAAGATATGCCAGAACCATTACAAACATTTGGCTATTCATTAAGTGGCGGAATTGATATGGATCAAAATGGATATTCTGATTTATTAGTAGGAGCTTATGAAAATGATGCTGTAGCACTTCTTCGCTCAAAAAAAATTATTGACATCACTACTTATATCCGTTATTTAAAAAAAGATGGTACAGTTCAAGATAAAATAGAACCTATAGATCCTAATAAAGTTGGATGTTCAGGAGATCCAAATTCAAATCATACATGGTAAGTGTAAGTTAATAAAATTTTGAAATAATATTACTTTCATAAATACTTTTTGTATAAAATTGTTAATTTATTCCAGTTTCTCATTTGAAGCTTGTTGCAAGACAGAATCTTTAGTAAAAGAAGAAGATTTGCAAAATCTAAAATTAAATTATTATATCGAAGCTGAAACTTATAGTGGAGTTAAAAAATTTTCTAGAGTTTGGTTTGGAGCTGAATATTCTCATCTACATTACATAAATCGTACTGTGAATTTAGATACAAAGAAGTTAGAGCATTGTCAGAAAGAAATAGTTTATTTAAAGGTATATTTTATATATTAGAAATAATATTTGTATTAATAATATTATAATATTTTTATCTTATTTAGGAAAATACACGTGATATTCAATCACCTATTAAATTTCGCTTAAATTATTCATTAATACAAGAAGAACCAATTATGCCAGTTGAAGGAGAACCTTTACCTGATATAAAAAATTATCCTATATTAAACCAACAAGAATCTGCTCGTGTATTTGAAGCAACTTTTCAAAAAGATTGTGGTAATAATGATATTTGTGAAACTGATCTACAAGTAAAGGCTCGATTAAATTTATCAGGTACATTTTTAAATAAATAAAATTATTGAAATGTTAAACTAAAAAAATTTATAAAAATTAATATATAATGTGCTTAATTACTAGCTTCTACTGTGAAACCAAATTTCTATGAACTTCTTCTTGGTGAAAGAGATGAAGTTGTAGTTGATGTAAATGTGTCTAATATTGGGGAATCTGCATATGAAGCACAATTATTTATTATTCATTCTCAAAGTTTAAATTATATTGCTAGCAAAAGCAATGACTCTGCTATCTGCAATCTACATAACGCAACTATAGTAGGCTGTTCTATTGGAAATCCTTTTAAAAAGGATAAAATAGTTAATATACAAGTAAGATTTGATCCCAAAGAATTAGAAGATAGCAAATCACAATTGGAATTTGTAATATTTGCAAACTCCACTTCAAAAGAAATAAAAGAAAAAGAACCTATAAGATTACAGGCGACAGTATTGAAACAAGCCGAATTATCAATTAAAGGGTATTATTTATTTACGATAGCGACGAGAAAAAATTATAATATAAAATAAGAGTATTAATTATAAATGAATAATTTAAATTATAGGAGTGCAAAAATTCAATGGGCCTTTTATGGTGGTCCAGTTGTAGGTGAATCTGCCATAAAACATTTAAATGAAGTAGGACCTAAAGTATCTCATGTGTATGAAGTATTTAATGAAGGTCCATGGAGAGTAAGTAGTTTAGAAGTACGCATTTCATGGCCTTATGAAGTTGCAAATGACAAAGCTCATGGTAAATGGCTTTTATATTTGGAAGAATTACCAACTGTACAAGGTAAAATTTTATTTTGTGTTAATATAATATCTTTTTATATCCTATTTAATATTGAAATATACATATATATACACACACACACACATATATTCTCATTTACTACACTTTGTAGCTTTAGGTGATGGCGAATGCATATTGCCATCAGGGCAAGTAGTTAATCCATTAAAATTGCAAGACAGTGTTAGTTACGACGATATTGATGTGTTCCAATCTATAATATCTACTCCTCTTCCATTGCCGCACAACTATACTAATCACATGAGAATTAGACGAGATACCGAGAAAGTTGTTAATACACGAACGATCATTGATAAAGATGGTCACAGACATCAAGTAGTCTCTATGGTTGGTAATTTATATATTTAAAAGAAATTATTATATAAAAAATATAATAAATATTTAAAATTTATCATTAAATATTATAGAATTGTAAAGCAGGAACTGCAAAATGCTTTGATATCACATGTTTTATATACAATTTACAACGGAAACAGGAAGCAATCATAACTGTTAAAGCAAGGTAATATTTGATATATCATACATAGTCGTATTTTTTTTTTTTTACTGAACTTTTCATTTACTAAATGAACATTTATGTATGTTTAGATTGTGGAATTCCACTCTTGTAGAAGATTATCCAAAAGTAGATGAAGTTAAGATAGGTTCCAATGCAAAAATTGTTATACCATCAAATGTTATAATACAACAAGAAAATTTAAAAGACGATTACGCAATTGTAAGTATTATACTTTAATATTATCAATTCAGCATTTTTCACTTTGTGATCATGTATTAATGTATAGGCTGAGACAATTGTATATCCAGATCTTCTTGATCACCAAGATGGTGAACCAGTGCCAATATGGATAATTATAGTAGCTATTGTAGCAGGTTTGTTATTATTCATCTTAATTACTTTAGTCCTTCGAAAACTTGGATTCTTTAAAAGACGGCGGCCAGATCCTACTTTATCGGGAAATCTTGAAAAACATAGAGATGATAATCCAGAAAGTGAGGCATTATTTAAGCGCTAAACATTATAAAAAGTAGATTACAGCTTTTTGGCGCAAGTTATTTCATTTACTTATGTTTAAAGTACTTACAAACAAAAGTCGCAAAAATGAATAATTCTTCTTCAGAAAAAAAAAAAAAAAAAAAAAATATATATATATATATATATACACAAAATTAAGCAATTTAATGTAAAACATTTGGTATCCATATTGTGATATATCGACATATTTATACATATATTTTTTTTAGAAAAGCACAAATTTCTACTGTTGTATTTTATATTATCTATTTAATAACTATATCATCATCTCGATAATAGTCGAATTATTGACTTTTTATAAATTCTTTTTACAACTACGTACTTTTACAAAACAATTTTACAAAATTATACAAAACATTAAAGACCACTCTTTGATAATAATACTGTTTAATTTGTATATTGGTATAAGCGCACAACTTGGAATAAACAAGAAAAAAATATATATAAGGAAAAAGTATAAAATTTAATATTTATATAATGAAACAATAAATAGCGGCATGGTGTAAGATTATTTTACATCTTTCGGTTATCTGTCACAATTAAATAACAATATGGTGTAAGATAACATTCGATTTTAGATATGCATTTATTTAATATTAAATATTTCTGTAAGCTATACAGAAAATATTTAATATATTTTGCAATAAGACTGAAACTATAAAATGCGCTTTTTATTATACAAAATTTATATAATTACTATTTTATTAAGAAACAATTACAAAGTGAAAAATTTATAATGAATGCAAACTTGCCATTAATTTTTTAATGTATGATTACTAAAACAAATTACTTAAATAAATGCTTAATTTATAGAGTTCAACGCGAATAAAAAGATGAGATTTAAATTCATATTGTCTTTTCATTGTGACTTCAAATTTATAAGTAATATGTATAATTGTATTACGTTTGCATAGAAGAAATAAATTATTTAATATTGTTTATAATATAAAAATTTTTAAAGAACTTAGTTCCATAACAAAATTTTTTTTTAAAACAAAACATATTTTTATTTTAATTATCAGTAATATACATAAATTATCAAAGTTAAAGAATGTTTAATGTAATGTGCCTTTAAAATATTGAATACATCTTATCAACTGTTATGTTATATATATACGACCTGTTATATATTAAAGTATACATATAGTTTAAATGTATACCAGGTACTTAAAACTATTATTTTGTCGATTAGGTAATGATTTAATTAACTTCCGTGCTATACATTCCTCAAAGTATTTATATATTTTCGTGTATTAAGTAATAAATGCGGTTATATTAAGACATTTTGATTTAAATTCTTATATTAACATTAAAATGTCTGTAATATTTACTATTAATTACACTGCCAATAATAGCTAATTCTGCCATGTTAAATATTATTTACAAAAACAAAATGATTGTTTATATCAATCTAAGAAAACGTTATATTACATATTCATTGTATTATTATATTTTAAATTTTATTGTAAATTATAACTTTGATATATTATTTATATATTTGTAAACTAATATCTTTACAAAAAGAAATTGAATATATACTACTAATATATTTAAGTAGTACATGAAGATGTATCTGTTTTGTAAATTTCATTTAATGTTCAATAAAAAATAGTGTTTTACAATCAACAAAAAAACATTAAATAATGTTTACTATTTGATAAAATAACAATAAAACAATATTTTAATAATATTGCTAAGCAAATATAGAAGTATTAATAACTAATTAATAATTAGTAAATTAATGTATATGATGATCAGTATCTAATATTAATTTACCATAGCATTTATTCAAATAGGAACAATCTGCCATCATAAATCTGAAAATTTTATATAAAAATATATTTATAATATATTAAATATTAAATAAATTATACTCACCTATACAACAAAATTGTAAGAGGAATTGTACTAGCATGCCACAAAGAGTGAGCATCAAACATCCAAAAGATTGGTGCAAAATCTGCTATTTCCAATATGGTAACAAAAACTGTTAATATATTGAACCAGCCAATTAAATAAATATAAGATAATTTTTTGCGATTGCGATGCCACCATATCATTGTTATAATAAATGTCAAAAAACCTGTAATATAATTAGTCATAATTTTTATATTTAATTAAAAATGTTTCATTAATGGGAGAAATAAAAATACTTGAATTACCTATAACTATATTAAACTTCATATTATAATCATAATTAATGTAACCAGACCATAAATGAGATAGATGTGAATACAAAGTGCTAAGATATCCACATGTAATCACAACAAACAACCTATTTTTTTTATAAGTTATCCTAAAATGCATAAAGTAAAAATACATTCCTTAATTTTTTTTTAATATTATATCCTTATATTTAATAACATAAATTACCTTAATAGCATACAATATAATAATGTAAGAACCATAATAAATGCACAGGAATAATCCATGACTTCTGTAAATGAAGTGTCTCTTGCATGAAAAATAGATGACCAAAGCCATCCATGCATGCATACCTGAAATTAAATCTTTTAAAAATAGAAATATTTATGTAACAATAGAATTATATTTATTTAAATAAATACCAGACTAAAATAAGTCCATATATAAAACATAGGATAAGTAGATCCATATTTTCTTTTAAATTTCCAATACATAGTAATGTGAGCATAAAAATTTAATATAGAAAATATAAC
This sequence comes from Melipona bicolor, assembly GCA_030673865.1. Lineage (NCBI taxonomy): Eukaryota > Metazoa > Arthropoda > Insecta > Hymenoptera > Apidae > Melipona > Melipona bicolor. The sequence goes on from JAHYIQ010000029.1 coordinate 2,189,113, forward strand.
AGAAGCAGGTTCTTGACAGCCAAAAATACGAATAAATGGCCACTGAAATGAAAATCATTCAAATCATTTGTTAAATCTTGTTAAAACTTATATTTTACTTTTTGTTACAAAATGCATGTCATATACCTTTCCATGGAATTGAGGAACTTTTAACCCATGAGATGTAAAATAATCAACTGTCTTCCAAATACAACTATAACTACAGTCTTCTTTACAAGACCAAAATAACAATCTTAGAGATAAGGGAGGTAGTATTTTAAATTTTTGGTCTGTAAAATAATAAGTTAATATATCAGTAAATACATATTGCACAATAATATATAATAAAATATTAAAATACTTTCTTTGTTTATCTTAATTTTATAATTAAAAAATATTAAATTTGTATAACAATGTTATTAATTATATTTTCAAAATATATCACTGAATTTTTTCTCGTTACATTATTAAACATACATACCATCACAATTGTTATTATGACATTTTTCAAGGCATAAACTGTAAAACTGAGATCTATCACCTATCGAACCATCTATACTTGTTGCTAAAAACATTTGAAATGTCAAAATTGACAACCATTTTAATTTCGACATATTTCTTGCATGCCACTGCAAGCCCTACCTATTGTACCTTAAATTATATGTTACGATGTTAAGAAACCTTATAATAATACAGAAATCCAATAAAATCTTAAAGTTGTTGCCATTGGTTATAATTCTTGTATACTATGAGAATACATTGTCTTTGAGCGCAACGTCATGATTTTTTAACTTAAATATTAAAAGATAAAATATAAAAAATATAAAATGTGATCAAAATATAAAAACATTGAATCATACAAATGTTTGAATGCTAATATAACAAAAAAAAAGTAATACAAAATAATAATTTCTATTAATTTATTTTAATAGATAAATAAAATTGTAAATATTCATTTTATGTCTCGTACGTAAGAAGTATCAAATATTGTGTAATTTGAATCACACACGCGTACTAATATGCACATTTCAACATATTTATTTTTATTCTCATTTATATCTTTACACATAAAATAGAACAAATGATCTGTCATGGACGATTATATTTTTTAAATATGATATGCAAACAATATGAAACATAAATTTTTTGATAGTTAGACACACATTGAAATGTACACACTTTTACATGGATTGTACAAGTATCTTGTGCAAAAGGATGAGTATTTTATATTAATATTAGGTCTCGACAATGCAGGAAAAACGGTGAGGAACCAAAAAAGTCTGGATAATTTATGGTTAAGTAAGTAAACAAATTTGTTTTCATGCGGCTTTTGTATCCATAGACTTATTTAGAAGCGGCGAAAACAAAATTTACAAAGAATTACAAAGGTATGAATCCTAGTAAAATTACAACAACTGTTGGTTTAAATATTGGAAAAATTGACATAGCTGGTGTTCGTTTTAACTTCTGGGATCTTGGTGGACAAGAGGAACTTCGATCACTGTGGGATAAGGTAATTAATAATTTTACATATACTTGTACATATTATGCAGGTATATTTATAAATATATCTTGCATTTACAGTATTATGCAGAATCGCATGCTGTTATTTACATAGTTGATTCATCAGATCGAGAAAAGATATCTGAATCTAAAGAAACGTTTGGTAAAGTATGAAAGGAACAGTATATACACTAAATTATAACAATCTGAATTATAATTAAACAAATATTTTTATTTTACTACAGATAGAGTTATTTCATCAGAACATTTAATAGGTGTACCACTTTTAGTCTTAGCAAATAAGCAGGATGTGCCTGATTGTATGGGTGTTAGAGAAGTAAAACCAATTTTTAATCAAAATGCACATCTAATAGGTAGAAGAGATTGCATGGTAATGCCTGTTTCTGCTTTGAATGGGTATGTAACTTCTTTTTATTTGAAATTTGTTTTATTACAACTAAATAAATTATATCATAATTATTTATATCCATATGATATTTTATAAATTATATATAATTGCTTTAAGTTGTTGGTACAATGATATAAATGGTAATTAATAAATGAATAAAATATGAATCATAAAGAAATTATTTGTATTCTAGCATAGTTCTAAAAAGAAATTATTTCAAATGTAACAAATCTTATATTAAGTAGAAAAATGTAATAATTCATGACATGAATATCGTGCCAATTTTTTATTTAATTATAAATTATTTATTTCCATTAACCATTTACAAAAATTGCAAATACCATATAATTACAATTTTAATTACATATAGGATTTTATGAAAAATATAAAACATCTTTATTGTAAATAATAAAAAATTGATCAAATTATACTACATAATTTTGAATGTGTTATATTGGTAAGATAAACATGTTATGAAACTTATAAATTACATAAAACAATTGCATCATGTAATTATTTATATAATACAAAAGGGATGGCATAGATGAAGGAATTCACTGGCTCGTGGATTGTGTGAAGAGAAACAATGATGTTCGACCCCCTCGTAATCAAAATGACAATTGTTTGTCTTAACAATACATTCCTGATTTGTTTTATAATATAAATCAATATATGAACAGTATTTTAATGTAAAAATTCTGTATATTTACATTAGAAATTACATTTTTACCAATAAACTTTGTTTTCTAATCTGTACGAATTGAATTACTTATCTCTATCAATTTATATATGTGATAACAAAATATTAATATATCTTTTTTACTTTCTAAAGATTGCCTTTTTATATTTTATTTGTTACTATTTGATTCATTATTTTTTTAACTTATTGTAATATTAACTTTGTTATTAATTATTGTGTGATGATATGTTTTTTTTTAATATTCTTCTTTATTTAATGCAATGAATAAATTCTTAAATTACTCTTCTAACTGATCTGTATTACTGATATCAAAATAGCTGAGATAAGAGATAATGCCAACACCTTACGTCCTCTTCTGTTATGTTGGTGATAAAAAGTCTACAAAACTGGTAGTTCAGTTGTATACTATAAAATATATAATTTGTAGTTTCAGTGTTAAATTTTTGTGCTAAACTTCTAATGCACCATGTGGCCATATTATGAATCTGAAGATTGGAGTGTTTTACCACCAGAATTAAATAGAAGGTGATACTTTTATTATCTTTAGGATTTCATAGAAAAATTAATTTTTGATATATATAATCAATATATGATATTATACATATATATATATATATATATATATACAATTATGTACAATTATATATTTTTAAATTATTTAATAAATATTTATTTATAACAAGTAGTTATAATAAGTTACTACATTAGTATTTACATATTATTTTATAAAAATACTTAGAAAATTTATTTAATACAAATGAAATAAGAAACAATTATATTATAGAACAATTTATTGTAATTTATTATTTATTATTTATTTATTATTTATTTGTTGTAATTTATAAAATATGTAAAAATGTGTGTGTATATATATATACACACACATATGTATATATCTACACAAGGTAACACAATGTGTGTGTGCGCGCGCGCGTGTGTGTGTGTGTGTGTGTGTGTGTGTGTGTGTGTGTGTGTGTGTGTGTGTGTGTGTGTGTGTGTGTGTGTGTGTGTGTGTGTGTGTGTGTGTGTGTGTGTGTGTGTGTGTGTGTGTGTGTGTGTGTGTGTGTGTGTGTATTACAGTTTCATTATTTTTAATGTAAATTGTGCAATGATGCTCAGTTTATATATTAATATTTCACCATGAAGTTATAAACTGTTCTATGTTTAACAAGAAAGTAGGCATCACTGAAAACTTCAATAATAATTTTCTTATCGAGGGGGAAAGAAAAAGAATGAAGAAACTGAAATATAAATTTTCAACTAAATGAAATAGTACAAATTTCGCGCTTCAGAGATGAACATTCATTGTTGTTCACTACGTTGAACAAAAGTGTAAATAAGAGAGCTGCAATTAACATTGCAAAAGAAAATGGAACGAGAAGTTGGAAATTCGGGAAAAAACGATCTGTTATATTTGTTCGCTGACGCTTCGATTAGGCAGCGCATGCATTACAGGAAATGGTCGCGGCAGTATTAAGTAAATTATACACGGTATTATCGGGGAACAACGTCAGTTGAAAATGGGTAGCCATTTTGATTCTTGGTGCGCGAATACCACGGACCATCGTCGAAGAGTACTCGTCGTGTGATAGGGTGGACAACCGTGGACGTCTAACTATGTCCATGATTTTTTTCCCAGTTGATTAACCTCTCCCCCTCTTCCCTCCTGCGAGTCAAATTGTCACGTACGGTATGTATTGTTAACGATATAAATAAAATTAGAGAAGAAATATTCGGAATGCAATCGTGTATATATAAACCGATATACAGGCGGATATGCCAGATGCGGAATAGAGACTGCAAAAATGAGTGAGGGCGCACAACTCGCGCCCTAGGAGGCGAGGCGTTTTTTTTCCTCGCCGTATTTGTCATACGACGTTGCGTTGTGTAAAAAGGTGGGCGATATACGACAACGATAGAAATTCGAACGGCGCCTTTCGGCTCTTCGTGCGTGCGTCGTGAAACGTTTACATAATTGCCGGGATCTGCCTGAAGTTTCCTGAAAACCAGCCGTTGTCCTTGACTTGGTACTGTTTGACAGCTAGAAAACTAACCCTTGGTTCGATGCCCTTCAGTGCGAATGATCTTTTATATAACCGGTTCACACGTTTACACGTTTTACAATATGCTGCTGAGTTGCACGAGCCGTGTGACCGCGACGCGTTTTTATAGCACGTGAATTTGTGGTCAAATGACATTCAGAAAGAACTAGGTAATATCCATTGCATGCATTGCACTTTTCTGATCTCGACTGCTTAGATTTTGCCAGCGGGGTCGGTTATTTTGCATTCATATATACTTTTTTCTGCAACGCGCCTAAAAACTAGGATACTCGAGTTTATGTTCTCTATTCGACAAAGACCGATGTATTGCATTTGTTTTTCAGCTTGAACTGAGATCAGATTACAAATAACACCTTTATATCAATACTTGTAAATATAAACAATTGTTTCTATTTGTAAGTTCATATGTGACAGACAAAGATAATTAGAGAATTACAATACACATAGAAACAGTTACCTTTGCCCTTCATATTGTCTAATATATAAATACAATTTTAATTTGTTCTTATGTTACATTGCATTGTTACATTGTATTTTTCATTTTATATTATGTCCAATAATTCTTTCCAATTCGAAGATTTAAAGATTTATAAAGGCAGAAGTAGAGAACATCAACTTATTTTTATTTATTTTATACTTGTAGTTGTTTAAAGTCTTTATATCAAATAACAATTTTATAGTTACCTATAATATTATGTGACCTTTTCTCAATAGGAAGAAAACAGCGTGTGTACCGTACTCATCTATACTTCATTTATTATTGCTGAAGTTTGTCACATATATTTGAGAACATCATTGAGAATCATGAATGCTTCAGAACACGGGTAATATATATTCTTTAACATTAAGTTAATATTAATTTTATATAATGAAGAGATAACAAGATGATAACATAAATTACTACTAATCTTTTGTATTTTTTCTGATACTACATTAATTTCAATAAAGTCATCTTTGTTAAATTTCAATTAAAGGAGCAGTTTGTTATTACAATGATAGAAAGTATATTATTTCAATAGTAATTTATAATATTGCTCAGGAAACAGTTTATTTGAAACAAGTAAAGAATAATTGAAATCGTATTACGGGTATCATTGCACAACAAACAAAGTGGTATGTAAATGGTTTGTGTGTGTAAATAGCATGGGTGTGTACATTGCAGGTTTAACCCAGCCTTTAATATGGCCTCCATAAAACAAGCATTTAATGAGGCAGTAGAAAGAGGTAAGTGTAATATCATTTATAAAATAAATTGTTATAAAGTTTCTATAGAATTAAATATCATTGCTTGCATTTCCCATAAATTTTAATTTAATGTAATCATTATTCATAGCTTGAGCATTTAATTTAATACAATCATTATTCATAGCTTGAGCATTCAATTCTACTAACATTAAACTTGATAACATGTGTATAATTTAAAAGTCTCAACAGTTAGAATGCCTGCACCAACTCGATTGAGGGATCTCATCAGACAAATAAGAGCTGCTAGAACTGCGGCAGAAGAAAGGACAGTTGTTAATAAAGAATGTGCTTATATCCGTTCAACATTCAGAGAAGAAGATAGTGTATGGAGATGTCGCAATATTGCAAAACTTTTATATATTCATATGCTTGGGTTTGTATTAAATTTTCCCTTTGTATTCAATAATATAAGATTGATAATTCGATATTCTTGCTTTTGTCAGAAGTAAAATTTTAAGTAATTTTGTAGGTACCCAGCTCATTTTGGTCAACTAGAATGTTTAAAACTTATTGCATCTCCAAGGTTCACAGACAAACGAATTGGTTATTTAGGCGCAATGTTATTACTAGATGAACGACAGGATGTTCATCTTTTAATTACGAATTGTTTAAAAAAGTAATATTTGCACAAAATAATTTCAATATTTTTTTAAAGCATGCATGAGTATTTTATAATGAGGTATTTTAAAACTTTAAATTTAATTCTTTTACAGTGATTTAAATAGTTCCACACAATTTGTTATTGGTTTGGCATTATGTACTTTGGGTGCAATCGCATCACCAGAAATGGCAAGAGATTTGGCATCTGAAGTTGAAAGGCTAATGAAATCAGCAAATGCATATATTCGGAAAAAAGCAGCACTTTGTGCATTTAGAATTATTAGACGTGTACCAGAATTGATGGAAATGTTTCTACCTGCTACTCGTAGTTTAATAACAGAGAAAAATCATGGTGTATTAATCACAGGTGTTACACTTATTACAGAAATGTGTGAAAACAGTGTTGATACATTGAATCATTTTAAAAAGGTAAGATTTTTATGTTTTAATATGAGATAAGAATATTACACAGAAACTAGTTAAATATTTAGTTGTTTGTAACTAGTAAAGAACATCCTATATATATATATATATATTTTATACAATTTACTTTTTTTACTGTTGTTATTTCTAGTTTACTAGTCTAATAGTTGCAAACTAGATTGTAGTAGCATTAACAGTTAAGCATTGAATTCATAGTCTTTTAGTAAAAATTCTTTCATTTTAACCAAATTGAATTTACAAAAAAGAAAAAGTTTATAAAATGAAAGATAGTCTATAATTGAAACAGATTATGTTAAAAACACAAATAAATATAAAATATTTTATTAAAAAAGTTCTAAATGATTAATAATCTTATATAAGTGCTATTTTTTAATAACACTTTGCTCATAGTGATATTCATAATATAAGTATGGTTTTATCTTCCTAGGAATGCGGCCATCGAGAGGTAAAAAGCATATAAGCATTCTTTATATTTTTGCATGTTATGCTTATTATGAATATTCTTATCCTTTATTTTATATATATCTTTTCATTTTATTTTATGCAAATATTTAATTATTCATATTAACTGCTTTTTCAATATGAAATCAATGTGAAACAGTGAAATACTTCATATGTGGAATATCAAAACATGTGCATGTATTTTAAAATTATAGTAATATATATATGAAGCACTTAAATATAATAAATAAAAATTTAAATATTACACTTCTCTATTGCACGTGCGCGCGTGTATATGTAAAAGAATGTATTTTATATATATGTATACAATATATAATAATAAAGCATAGTTTATTAAATATCTTCTTAGTTATACTATGAGCATTAAAATGTAGCTGTTTGTGCACAAATAATGCAATTTAATTGATGTTACTTTTTGATGGCAGCTTATATCTGTTTCTTAAATATACAATGTATATCTTTATTTTTGTATCTAGTATTAAATATTGCTTTTTGACAACTTGACTTTAAAAGATTTTAATGTGAAAATATGCAATATCATTCTATTGTAATTTGTTTATTGGTATGTTTACAGATTTCTAGATTAAACTTTGTTCACATAAGATTATGCTAATAATATATTATTCAATAAAGATAAAATTATTATTTCAGATTGTGCCAAATCTTGTGAGGATTTTAAAAAATTTGATACTAGCAGGATATTCTCCAGAACATGATGTATCTGGAGTATCTGATCCATTCCTTCAAGTAAAAATATTACGTCTTCTCCGAATTTTGGGACGTAATGATATCGATGCATCCGAAGCGATGAACGATATACTTGCACAAGTTGCAACTAATACAGAAACTAGCAAAAATGTTGGAAACACGATATTATATGAAACTGTATTATCTATTATGGATATAAAATCTGAAAGTGGACTCAGAGTATTAGCAGTGAATATATTAGGTCGATTTTTATTAAATAATGATAAGAATATTCGATATGTTGCTTTGAATACATTATTAAAAACAGTTTATGTAGATACAAGTGCAGTACAAAGACATCGTTCAACAATTTTGGTAATGTCACATTATTTATATTCGTGTAACAACTAAATATTTCTTATATATTTTTCGTTTTTTTTTTCTTAGGAGTGTCTAAAAGATCCGGATGTATCAATTAGAAGACGAGCTATGGAGCTTAGTTTTGCACTTGTAAATTCTAACAATATTAGAAATATGATGAAGGAGTTATTACTTTTTTTGGAACGTGCTGACCCAGAATTTAAAGCTCAATGTAGTAGTAACATAGTAATGTCTGCTGAAAGATTTGCACCAAATAAGCGCTGGCATCTTGAAACGTTATTTAAAGTTCTTGTTGCTGTATGAAATTTATTATATTAGTATTATTGCTCTCTTTAGTTATATTTTAAATATTATTTTTTTTGTTTTCTAGGCTGGTAATTATGTTCGAGATGACGTAGTAGCGTGTACCATTCAGTTAATTTCAGAAACACAGTCACAGCAAGGTTATGCTGTCAGCGCCTTGTGGAGAGCATTAGAAAAAGATACATCTGATAAGCAACCATTGGCTCAAGTAGCAACTTGGTGCATTGGTGAATATGGTGACTTATTATTATATGGGCCACCATCAGAAGATGTAGATACTCCAGTTGATGTATGTTTATTTGTACGCTTTATATATACATATTATATATTCTTCAATCTTTATGTGATAATTAAGTTGATTAAAAAATATTAAATATTAAATATTAATTTTCTCTACCATTATTAGCTAACGGAAGATGAAGTTATTGATGTCTATCAAAGGTTACTCTGGAATCCACAAAACACTGTTGTCACGAAACAATATACTTTATTGTCTCTCACAAAACTTAGCACAAGATTTCAGAAAGGCAATGAGTAAGCTAAAAGATTTAATTATTTTACTATCACATTATCCTTACATTCATTTTTCTTAGATAGTTATTTATATAATTCTTGTATGTATTTCAGAAAAATTCGTCAAATAATTGATACATTTGGAAGTAATTTACATATAGAATTGCAACAACGAGGTATTGAATTTTCACAGTTGTTCAGAAAATATGATCATTTACGACCTGCATTACTTGAAAGAATGCCTCCTATGGAAACTGCAAGACCACAAGCTAATGGAATTATTGGTATGGTAAATGGTGAACCAGAATCAGAAGAAGATAAATCTTCAGTTTTAGAAGCAAGTACTCCACCATCTGATTCAGTAAGTTTTTGTTAAATATTTTATAAAAATGCATACATTGCATACATCTTATAATATTTTATAAGAATATGTTTGTACAAAAAAAATACATTCAATTTTTCAACAAAGTTTGATGTTTTTTTATACTTTTATAGAGTGCACTTCTAGATTTGCTTGGTACGACTGACTTAGGAATAACACCTTCAGTATCAAATAAAAATTCATCTGTGAATTCAACAAATGTAGTAAACAATAATGATCTTTTGGACCTACTTGGTAGTTTGGATTTAAATGCACCTACATCTACGTCTACACTGCCACAGGCACAAACGCCATCACAAATATTTAGTCCTACAACAAACTTCTTAGTAGATGGTTTACTTAATTCATCATCAGTTCAAAATGGTTTGTACAATTTAATAAAATATTTATTTCTTATTGATAATACAATACAAATTTTATTTTACAACTCTAGATACACTTTCTATGGTTGTATTGGACAAAGCAGGACTTAAAATAACCTTCAGATTGGAAAGACCACCAGACATTGCTGATTTATTAATTATCAATATGTCAGCTCAGAATTTTGGAAATGCTATACTAACTGATTTTCTGTTTCAAGCAGCAGTTCCTAAGGTAGTAATTAATTTTTGTGTTGCATTTGTTAATTATTTTTTGTATTTACGTTTATGGATTTGCGTTAACAGATTATTCTTTATATTTTATTATTCAGACATTCCAACTACAAATGTTGTCACCATCAAGCACAGTCATTCCTCCTTCTGGACAAGTTTCTCAAGTATTGAAAGTTACAAATATCAACAAAGTAAGTTTATGTATATTAATTTTAATATTCTGTTTAAAAATTTTTATAAATGTATTTTATTATTAATCATTCATATATGTAGGTACCTCTAAGAATGAGATTACGTATATCTTATACTGGACCAACAGGACCAGTTTTGGAACAAACAGAAGTAAATAATTTTCCTCCCCTAACATTACAGTGACAAGATATATTAAGGAAGACAATTGTACATATGCCTATCTAAATAAGTAATTGAGTCTTAAATAGACTGAAACCCAATTTCATCTTTTTATCGGCTAAAATGAAAATATATTTGTAAAATGACACGTTCGATAAAAAACGTTTATCCATTTATTAATTTGATAATTTGCCAAAAATAATCATTGAATCTGATAAGATTTAAATTTATAATGAATTACGTTTTTTTCTTTATTAAATATCAAGATTTTCATCTGCTCACAAGACATATTTTATACTTGGAGAATAGCTAAATACGTAATTTCTTATAAGTATAATTTTTGTAAATACATTTGTACACAATTCTTTTTAAATTTTGACTTTATACTGTTTCACTTTATGTAACAAAGTATCTTCTAAATCTTTAAAATTTATGCAATAAACAATTATTTTTACTATTGTTAAAACAAGTTTTGTTAATAAATTGTTTAACTGCATTATAAAATTATTATTGAAATTTTATAATCCATTTAAATTGATACTTGTTGAGCAGATGGTATGATATTCATTTTAAAGTCTTTCAAAAATAGTAAAATTTATTATTATAATGAAATTATAAAGAAGGAAATTAATAAGGAAAGAAAGGAATGTAAAATTTCTCTTGTATTATGCTGCATGTATTGTGAAATGTGTAAATATTTTCTCTAATAATAGACAAATAGAATAATGTTACATGCAACACTGTTTTATCTGTTAAATTTACAATCATATAGCTTCTGATTTAACATATAATTTCTCGTATAGGATAATTAAAATAAACAAAGCATATGAAAAAAATACGTATGAAAAATTATTGAAATCACTTAATAATGCCGGTGAAAAGTGTTTGTCATAAAAAATGTTGCTGCCTGATTATCAATGACAAGCACATAAATCTTACTGTAATAATTGATCTTTTCTACTATATTTGTAAGTAATAAATGGACACGATTGCCTTGTAAATAATTGAATAATTGAAATGACATAGAAATAATTAAATTCTTATTACGAGGAATGTAAAATGGGGTTCTTTATTACATACATAATTCTTTATTACATTTATGATGCAATTATCATGTCATTAATTAGTAAAACAACATTGCTTCTTTCATGAAAACTTTTTTTAGGTGAGAAAGAGATTACACATAAATAACATATACATGTAGCGTGTACGTTTGCTATACCCCATATTTACGTCTGCTATGAGTGATGTTTATACTGTTTTGAATGTATTTGGAGTTATATGACATCATTGGAGGGCTGAATTCTGGTTGTCAAATTATCTTACATATACATGTTTATTTACTAAATCATTTAAAATTATTGACAAATTTTTCCTATTTCATAACAAAATTAAATTCATATACAAGTTTAAAATTAAAAAAATATTGTTCTTTTTTAAATATATTATATTTTTATGAATTTATTTGAAAATTCAATATTAGGAATATTAGAATTATATTTTCTGAAGATGATAAAAACGATTACAGCAATTTTGTATTGTTAAAAAATATTTTTAGTTAAATAATATTTATTAAACAGTCAAGCACAGAAGATATTCAAATATCTAAAAAAAAAATTATAACGTGTTACTAATAATTTTTACTTAGTACATAATTTAAAAGAAAGACATATATTTGTGTTTTATGAAATCACAAAAAATATAGTGGAAAGAACAACATGAAGTATTTTTACATTCCTTTTTGTTGTAAGATTTAGTTAAATATGTAGAAAAATGTAAAATTCGATTCTAAAAAGTTAAAAATTTCAATTCTTAATCTCTTAATTTAATGAATTTGAAACAAAAATTCATATCTTTTTATACATGTTATTTCTTCCTATATGAAGTAATACTTGATGAATATGCGTCTAAATAATGCGAAGTAGAACAATAAATTGCGTAAAATAATATTAAAAAGCAATAGTAAATTTTACTTAAGTATTCACCTTTTTCAAGATTTTATGTAAATGACGTTATGCAATTGTACTTAATTGTATTTAATTTATCTTATGTTAATGGAATTGTATGAGTATGTCAAGTTTTAAGCGCAATTAATTTTAATATTGTAAAATATCTAGTACTTTGAATGACCAAGTTAACAAATGTTCTTTTACTATTTTTTTTTTCTAAATTTCTTTTAAAGTATAATTATCATAACACATTAGTAAAAAATGTATTATCAGTATAACTGTATGCATTTTAGCTCCGTCCCTTATATGTTGTGCGCTATGAATGCGATGTATAATTCTAGAACAGGTGGGTGTGTTTCTGAGTGGCCTTGTCCTAAAGTCTGTAACACAGTGTCAGCCCTTCAATGGGTGTACCCTGCCTACTTGTTCTCAATATTAGTTTTATAAATATAAATATATATATATAAATCAACTGTGAGGATATTGAATAATGATAAAGATGCTGTATATATACTTTCTAGAAACTCAAGGTGTGAAAATAAAATGTATTTTTATTCCACTACTTTTTGAAGAATATTGTATTAATAGTTACATAATTATTTCAATTATTTTTAAATTATAGTTCTTGTTTTCATGCTATTATGTATATTAAGATATAGTAAAAGTATAAAAATGAACTTTTTATTATATTTTAATCAAAAATGTTCCTTATTATTAACTACATTTTACATATATCATTTTTTTTTATTATAATTATTACGTGCAATATGTAAATATGATTTATTATTGCTGAGACTCAATAGGGTTACATCCAACTTGATTGAATAATCTGTCTTTGATTATTTGTGCCATTAATCCGTGAATAATTTCAATAGTAGTCTTACAGCTATCTCTGGTTGCTTTCATTAACTTTTCTACAGTACTACGATCATGAGGATCTGTTCCACCTAAAATAAATCCCCTTCCAAGTGCAACCTCTGATTGTTCAAGTTTGTCTGACAAATCGAATATTTGTCCAGTAGTGTAATCAGCATTTGTTAAAAGACTAGACGAGCTTAATGTATTCACCCAATATTTATTCCATAAAGAATCTAGTAATCTTCTATCTAATGATGATTTAAAATAAGAAACTTCTAAAGAATAATACTGTTTGCAATGAACACCAAAATCTTCAATCTTGTTCAATGGTATTGTTTGATATTCAGATGGTTCTTCATTTGCTGGTTTATATCCCTTTTTATACCAAATAATGTTTTTATTACTTATTTCTTTTATATAGTATAAAATACTAGCAAATATGTATTACCTTTGGATAAGTTCTAAATGCACCCAAGCAAACTTTGCCAGCAGATATTGTTCTGACAGGATCAATTACAATAGCAACAAATGGTTCTTGAAAATTTTGATTGAGCATTTGAGTAGATACGTCAATACCTGATAACCAGCATCCATAACCAGGATGACTATGATACCATCCAATAGCATTTTCTTGTCTTCCAACCTTAATAAAGAAGGCAATAAATATTTCACTATGAGCAATTGTTAAATATAAATATTGTTATTTAATAATAATATTTCATAGCTAAATAATTCCAATAGTTGTAATAATTGAAATAACTATAATAATTAAAATGTACTTGTTTAGCTGCTTCTATATATGCTGTCATATATTCATATGCTTGTGCTTGTGCGTTAACTCTTGTTTCTGTCCCTTCTACAGGCAATGCAAAAGAATCCATAACAATCATTGTATTCGCTGCAACTTTCCCAAGCAGAAGACCCATTACTTCTAAAGTTCCTCCAGAACGAGCATGCATAACCATTTTCAGTAATGCTAATGCAGAGATCTTTATATCTTTAAAAAAATGAGGGCTGAAACATAACCGATATCCTTGAAAATGAGAACCACATATTTTAGTATTAATATAAATATTTAAAAAATAACATACTCTTTTTCCCATGGTTTTGCAGCTAATATATCTTGTTGTTCTTTGCGATCATATCTATAGATCTCATCAACAGTGCTAATTGTTTCAATGTTATTTGACATTTCCCATGTTTTTTTAGCAATGGTGCTTTGATCAGAAGAAGTGCTTGCCATATTTAATTCCAAATTTCAAGTTCTAAAGCAAATAAAAAGTTTTACCTTAATTTTAACTTAATTTTATCAATGTTGCATTTTAACAGTGTTATTTCTTAATATTATGATTTCAATATATAAGTATATTACTATTTAATGTAGATAAGATTTTTTTCAATTGTAATCAACGTGATTTGAATTACAAAAAAAATAAATTATTCTACTGATTATACGTTAAATTAGATATTGAACATTTTAATAATTAAATATCAAATCACTAAACAAATTTGTTCACATAATTCAATTTCTGAATTTATCCTCTGAATGTTTAATATAAACATATATTGCTTGAATTACTGTCCGATACAAAAATTAAAAACAATTAAGAATCATACTTTCGTCACTATACTAATGATAGACTACCACTTTTTTAATGCATCACATCATTAACGCCATCTATGAATAAATTTTCTGTTATTTTCTCGCGGCAAGTATTAATTGAATATTGTAAATTATTTTCAATATCTAGTATCATAATTTATGCAATCTAATGCAATTTTTTTCTATTTTATTAACGGAAGATTTAACTGTCGTATCTTAACCTATTCTGATTTTTTCATCGCTAATGATTTGCTTTCATGAAAAATACTTTATGGAAAATACTTATATTGAAAAATTCAATTAACTGCGTTTGTAAAAAAAAAAATGAAAAGAAAAAGAAAAGAATACTTTGAAAAATTTATAAAGAATTTTGTTTCACGAAAAAAATAGCAGTTAATTTACTGTGTATGTTGAAACGTGCGCAATATTTCACGAAAGTTGTTCCTAATTATTACATGTCATCTTATACGATATTTTTAAGATTAAATAAAAAATTTGTAGAATTATAAATTAAGAATAGTAAATGCTTTATTTGTACATTGTAGAATACAGTCTTTTTATTAAGTCCTAATAGATAAAGTCCTAATAAATAAATAGCAGTATTATAAACAACTAATAGTTATTTTTATGGGCTTAGTATCAACTTAGTAAATACAATTAGTAGTCTTCTTCATCGTATCCATATCCAAAGTCATTTTCATCTTCTGATCCATGGTGTCCAAGCATTTCTCCAACAGTCATTTCTATGGGATCAGCTTCAACATCCTCGTCAACATAATCATCAGTTTCATCTGCTTTGTAAAAAAAAAAAGTATAAGTATTTTGACTAAGAATTTTACATAAATGAAGACTTGTGTAGCTCATATACCCATATCTAATGAAGTATCCACTCTTGGTAGTATAGATTCAGTGGTGTTAGTTTCTATTTCAACTGGCATTTGGACTTCGTCTTTTCTTGGAGTCTGAGGTTTAGTTACACGAGGTTTCTTTACTACTGATGTGTTTGGCTTATCTTGAGTTTCTAATGAATTAGAAACACTGGATCTATAAAAGTAGACAATCAGTTAGACATACAATATATTTCTTTCATAAAATCATAATACCTAATAATATTACATACTAACATTTTACTAGAACTTGGCGAATTTATTTCTTTTTTCGGCGACTGAATTGGTTCTTCAATTTTTTGTTGTTCCTTAGTCGAATTATTTAAATTAACGTTTAAACTTTTTAATACCTCATAATTAATTTTAGATGATATTTTTTTCTCCTGCAACATTTTTTCAATCGCTTCTCCTAATAAAATTATAGAAAAATATAATAAATTTCAAAAATCGATAACAAGTTAATATTGTAAAATTTATAAGAAACATTATATTACCTGCAGTGTTTGCAGGCACTTGATTTTTGTTACGTTTAGTAGTCCGCCGTCGTTTTTTTTCAGGTTTGCCTTCTTCTTTCTCTTTCTGCCGTCTTTCCTCCTTTTCTTTTTGCTGAATTAAATATTCGGCATTTACTTTATTCCATAAATTGTGTTTAAATTGTGCTTCTTTTTCTGACATAATGTAACTATCTAACTCTTCATCATCAAAATCAGCAACGTCAATCTCTCCAGAGTCCTAAAATAAAAAAATATTAATAAATAAATGACAAACTATTTTTATTAAAATTAATTTTATTTACATTTTCAAAATTTGTGTTCACTGAGTCTTTCATTTCATTTTCACGATCATTTGTTGATATTAACCCCATAGATGCGAAGTTTGGACCTTTAAATAATTACACAATATTTTAAAACAATTATATAAATTTTATATAATATAACATGATAAAATTTTAAAGACCGTTTTAATTTCTACCTAATCCAGTAAT
Organism: Melipona bicolor; assembly: GCA_030673865.1. Taxonomy (NCBI): domain Eukaryota; kingdom Metazoa; phylum Arthropoda; class Insecta; order Hymenoptera; family Apidae; genus Melipona; species Melipona bicolor. The sequence goes on from JAHYIQ010000029.1 coordinate 2,206,010, forward strand.
TAATTGATCGTTTATATTATTGGCTCCATGATTTTGAAGATCATTATCAGGGTCATCTACATCATTTCCAACATAATTTTTAATTACATTTAAATTGCTTTCTCTTACAAATCTATCTGTATCTTCTTTTTCTATAGAAGCAACTGAAAATTAATATTTTTAAAATAATTTTTTTATAAAAGGAATAAAATAATTAATTGATTTTAATTCCTATTACAATTACCATCTTTGCGTTTTTCTTGTTTTTCCTAATCTGTGTTCTTCCAATTGTTTGTCAATTTCAGCTTGCAATTCTTTTATTTCTGTATCTATATTTAACTAAAAAGAAAAAAATGAGAAAGAATTATATACATGTACATGTATTGCAAAATAAAAAAAATTCTATACTCTTTGTAATCGTTCTTTATCTTTTTTCCGTGCTGCTTTAAAAGCTGGAGGATCTTGTTCTTCCTCCAAATCGACTGTCATGAATTCTTCAAGAGTCAATGCGCTTGAAGGTGTATCACCAAATTCTATAAGCCTTTTAACAAAAATTTATTTAAAAATTTTAAATAAATATTTAAAAATTTTATTTAAAAAATTTACCTTTTGCGTAATGTCGATTCATGCACTTTTACGATTTTAATAATATCCGCAGGTGACCTATTGAACTCGTGTAATCGAGCAGCCATCAACAAAGCTTTAAAAAGAAATAATATTTTTTAAGTATAAAATTTAAGATATTTACGGCAATTAATGTATAAATTATTACAAAATTAGTACAAAAACTTAAAAAATGTAACAAATTAAAATGTAAGTATTTATATTAAAATAGATTATGAAGAAATTAATCTTTTTCTTATACCAGCACCACATAATCCTGACGGCCTTCGTCCACTGTGAATATTCGCGCGCGTGATTAGCGAGACGAGATCGAGTATAGAAAATAAATGTGGACTGTATGTTTGCACGCTGAGTATTAGTACTTGTTCCCTCGTAGTAATTTTATCGCAAGAGAGTAACTTTATTCATCGGAAGTCAAAATGATTCTAATTTGGAAGCCGAAGGAAAGCCCGGACGTCTTCTCGGTTCCCCCTCCTTCGGCTTCGGGAAATCGCGGTCTAGAGTCCAGGGTGGGGCACGAAGGGCCAGATACTCGTCGCCGTCCTGGGTGATCTCGCTGGGCCGTGTTTTCTCACGTGTTCGGGAAAGTTGACGCCATGCTTCAATCCACGGTCGAGTGTCTCGTCTTCTTAGAAGAAGTCCAGCCATGTGGCCAGTGTTTTGGGCGACACGGCCTGCTGAGGGTACTCAAAGGCAATAAATTTTCCCGTACGTGCCTGTACCCAGACTGTAGGTATTGTAGCATGGAAACTCTCCCGAACATACCGCCCACCTTGAACGCCTCGTGTCCTAAACTAAATACAAGAGTACACTACGGAAAGATTACAAATAGTTATTATATATAGATGACGCAAGAACGAGTCGCGCGGCATACGCAAAATGTAAATCTAATATGCACATGCTTAACATGAGTTTATGAGTCCTTTAGTTCACTGCGGGTCCTCTTCCTTCGGCCACCGGTAGGATGCCCTCTCCGGCCGCTAGACATTTTACCGATCTATCGGCTGCTCCGACGGACAGGAGTCGGGCGATGCCTTCCTTCCCTAGGTGAGGAGCCGCGGTGTAAACGAGCTTCCTCTCTGCGGGTCCTCTTCCTTCGTCCACCGGTAGGATGCACTCTCCGACAGTTGGACGCTTCACCAATCCATCGATTGCTCCGACAGACAGGATCCGGGCGATGCCATCCTTCCCTGGGTGAGGAGCCGTGATACGGCCGAGCTTCCATCGCAATGGTGGCAGCCGTTCGCTCTTCGGCACCACCATGGTGCCTACGCCAATGTGCTTCGAAGTAGATGATCTCCGTTTGTGCTGCTGCAATTGAGGTAGATAAATCGGCCTGCCGCCGATTCCAGGAATGCTGCTGCAAGCAGCAGCTTTCGGCATCAGTGGCGTCAGGAAATGGGAGATCGATGAGCAAGAGGCCGATCAGGTGGTACTTAGGAGCGAAAGGATTCAACTTGGAAGGATAGGCTAAGGTTAGGTGCAGTGGCCGAGAGTTCATGCAGCCGCGTTTCTTTGCTCACGCACAGCAGATAGTTTCGAGGATATAACAGAGGGTTCGCCTAGTCTTCCGAAGGGAGAGGTTTGAGGGGAAATAAAGTGCGAAATGACACTTTCTATGATCGCGAGCTTGGATACCATCGGATCGTTTGCTTTGTCAAATGCTATTTTTTCGGTTTCATTCCACTCCCCGACGGAGCTAGTGTCGTTGTCGGAGTAAAGGTCGCTGTCTTCGTTGCGCGCACGCAAATTACGATCCGCGATTGGCTCGTCGCTTCAGTGGCGCTCAGATTGGAGTCTGTCGGCTCCTTGACGTACCCGTGGTTGAGCACGTTCGAGAATTTGTCAAGTTCATCTTTGTCGTTACAAGCTTCGGTTTCATCATCCTTGTAAAATGCGTAGGGGAGATTTTTGACCGGGATCGTCAATTGCGTCTACGTCAGTCTCAGGAGCCAAGTCAGAATAATCATAATTCACGTCGCCGTTCTCGCGCTTGCTGTTGCTGGTAACGAGGATACTGCCAGCGTCGTCGCGTTCGCGCCGAGAGATCATCGTCCGTTGGATGATTCGAGTCGATCGCGTGGTGCGAGTGTTCGCTGTCCGAGAAGAGCGGTTCGCCCATTGAGTTCGAATTCTCACAAATTACAACGTACACGTTTTCCGATACGTTATCCTGGAAAAAGATCCTGTCAGTGGATCGAGGTTGCGGAACGAGCTGCTGTAAGGGCTGCTCCTATTCTCGCCATGGTTTAAGGTCTTGAGAAGAGCGAGGTAGCGCGGCGCATTCGGCGCCGGGGTCAGCTCGTTCTCGGTCAGATGCAGCTCCATCAGGTTGGAAAGTCGCGAAACGTGTTCCCCGAGAGCGTCAACCGATTCAGCACGAACAGCCCGTTGAATTGTTGCGCTCGCAACTTGTGAAGCCGTTTCTCCGACGGCTCGAGCGTGTGCAGGTTGCTCTCGATTCGATCGACTGTGTTGATCGGAGGTCGAAGGTTCGGAAGAACACGTCCTTGAGCGTACGCGTCGATGCGCGTGGGCGCGTTGTACGATAGATCGCGGACGATCAGTCTTCAGCATTACAAGTTTGATAATGCATGGAGTAATTGCTACTACCGTCTTCAGTTCATTCGCCGAAGTCGAATCATGATCGAATCATTCATCGAAAGTAACAATTGCATGCGACATACTGGAGTAACAGTTGAAACTTGAGTTTCGCAAACATAGTTCGACTCTATCCGTCTCTTCTGATACACCTTTCACTTTCGTGAAGCATTTCAAGTTTGATAATGCATGTAGCAATTGCTACTGTCGTCTTCAGTTCATTCCGCGAAGTCGAATCATGATCGCATCATTCATTGAAACTAACAATTGCATGCGGTAGACTGGAGTAACAGTTGAAACTTGAGTTTCGCAAACTTAGTTCGACTCTATCCGTCTCTTCTGATAGATCTTTCACTTTCGTGCAGCATTTCAATTTTGATAGCGCATGTAGCAGTTGCCGTCTTCAGTTCATTCGCCGAAGTCGAATCATGATCGAATCATGATCGAATCATTCATCGAAACTAACAATTGCTTGCGATAGACGTGAGTAACACTTGAAACTAGAGTTTCGCAAACATAGTTCGACTCCATCTGTCTCTTCTGATAGATGTTTCAATTCCGTGAAGCATTTCAAGTTGATAATGCATGTAGCAATTGCTACTGCCGTCGTCAGATCATTCGCCGAAGTCGAAACATGATCGAATCAAGATCGAATCATTCATCGAAACTAACAACTGCATGCGATAGACTGGAGTAACAGTTGAAAGCTTAGTTTCGCAAACATAGTTCGACTCTATCAGGCTCTTCTGATAGATCTTTCAATTTCGTGCAGCATTTCAATTTTGATAGCGCATGTAGCAGTTGCTACTGCCGTCTTCAGTTCATTCCGCGAAGTCGAATCATGATCGCATCATTCATGGAAACTAACAATTGCATGCGGTAGACTGGAGTAACAGTTGAAACATCAGTTTCGCAAACATAGTTCGACTCTATCCGTCTCTTCTGATACGTCTTTCAGTTTCGTGAAGCAGTTCAAGTTTGATAATGCATGTAGCAATTGCTACTACCGTCTTCAGTTCATTCCCCGAAGTCGAATCATGATCGAATCATTCATCGGAACTTACAATTTCATGCGATATACTGGAGTAACAGTTGAAACTTGAGTTTCTCAAACATAATTCGACTCTATCCGTCTCTTCTGATACACCTTTCACTTTCGTGAAGCATTTCATGTTTGATAATGCATGTAGCAATTGCTACAACCGTCTTCAGTTCATTCGCCGAAGTCGAATCATGATAGAATCATTCATCGAAACTAACAATTGCATGCGATAGACTGGAGTAACAGTTGAAACTTGAGTTTCGCAAACATAGTTCGACTCTATCCGTCTCTTCTGATACACCTTTCACTTTCGTGAAGCATTTCAAGTTTGATAATGCATGTAGCAATTGCTACTGTCGTCTTCAGTTCATTCCGCGAAGTCGAATCATGATCGCATCATTCATTGAAACTAACAATTGCATGCGGTAGACTGGAGTAACAGTTGAAACTTGAGTTTCGCAAACTTAGTTCGACTCTATCCGTCTCTTCTGATAGATCTTTCACTTTCGTGCAGCATTTCAATTTTGATAGCGCATGTAGCAGTTGCCGTCTTCAGTTCATTCGCCGAAGTCGAATCATGATCGAATCATGATCGAATCATTCATCGAAACTAACAATTGCTTGCGATAGACGTGAGTAACACTTGAAACTAGAGTTTCGCAAACATAGTTCGACTCCATCTGTCTCTTCTGATAGATGTTTCAATTCCGTGAAGCATTTCAAGTTGATAATGCATGTAGCAATTGCTACTGCCGTCGTCAGATCATTCGCCGAAGTCGAAACATGATCGAATCAAGATCGAATCATTCATCGAAACTAACAACTGCATGCGATAGACTGGAGTAACAGTTGAAAGCTTAGTTTCGCAAACATAGTTCGACTCTATCAGGCTCTTCTGATAGATCTTTCAATTTCGTGCAGCATTTCAATTTTGATAGCGCATGTAGCAGTTGCTACTGCCGTCTTCAGTTCATTCCGCGAAGTCGAATCATGATCGCATCATTCATTGAAACTAACAATTGCATGCGGTAGACTGGAGTAACAGTTGAAACATCAGTTTCGCAAACATAGTTCGACTCTATCCGTCTCTTCTGATACGTCTTTCAGTTTCGTGAAGCAGTTCAAGTTTGATAATGCATGTAGCAATTGCTACTACCGTCTTCAGTTCATTCCCCGAAGTCGAATCATGATCGAATCATTCATCGGAACTTACAATTTCATGCGATATACTGGAGTAACAGTTGAAACTTGAGTTTCTCAAACATAATTCGACTCTATCCGTCTCTTCTGATACACCTTTCACTTTCGTGAAGCATTTCATGTTTGATAATGCATGTAGCAATTGCTACAACCGTCTTCAGTTCATTCGCCGAAGTCGAATCATGATAGAATCATTCATCGAAACTAACAATTGCATGCGATAGACTGGAGTAACAGTTGAAACTTGAGTTTCTCAAACATAATTCGACTCTATCCGTCTCTTCTGATACACCTTTCACTTTCGTGAAGCATTTCAAGTTTGATAATGCATGTAGTAATTGCTACTGCCGTCTTCAGTTCTTTCGCCGAAGTCGAATCATGATCGAATCAAGATCGAATCATTCATCGGAACTTACAATTTCATGCGACATACTGGAGTAACAGTTGAAACCTGAGTTTCGCAAACATAGTTCGACTCAATCTGTCTCTTCTGATAGATTTTTCACTTTCGTGCAGCAGTTCAAGTTTGATAATGCATGTAGCTATTGCTACTACCGTCTTCAGTTCATTCGCCGAAATCGAATCATGATAGAATCAGTCATCGAAACTAACAATTGCATGCGACAGACTGGAGTAACAGTTGAAACTTGAGTTTCTCAAACATAATTCGACTCTATCCGTCTCTTCTGATACACCTTTCACTTTCGTGAAGCATTTCAAGTTTGATAATGCATGTAGCAATTGCTACTGTCGTCTTCAGTTCATTCCCCGAAGTCGAATAATGATCGAATCATTCATCGGAACTTACAATTTCATGCGATATACTGGAGTAACAGTTGAAACTTGAGTTTCGCAAATATTAGTTTCGATGAATGATTCGATCATGATTCGGCTTCGGCGAATGAACTGAAGACGGCAGTAGCAATAGCTACATGCATTATCAAACTTGAACTGCTTCACGAAAGTGGAAGACGTATCAGAAGAGACGGATAGAGTCGAACTACGTTTGCGAAACTCAAGTTTCAATGGTAACTTCAGTCTATCGCATGCAACTGTTAGTTTCAATGAATGATTCGATCATGATTCGATCATGATTCGACTTCGGGGAATGAAATGAAGACGACAGTAGCAATTGCTACATCCATTATCAAACTTGAAATGTTTCACGAAATTGAACAAACTAGCAGAACAGACAGATGGAGAAGAACTATATTTGCGAAACTCAAGTTTCAGCTGTTACTCCAGTATATCGCATGAAATTGTAAGTTTCGATGAATAATTCGATCTTGATTCGATCATGATTGGACTTCGGCGAAAGAACTGAAGACGGCAGTAGCAATTGCTACATGCATTATCAAACGTGAAATGCTTCACGAAAGTGAAAGGTGTATCAGAAGAGACGGATAGAGTCGAATTATGTTTGAGAAACTCAAGTTTCAACTGTTACTCCAGTCTATCGCATGCAATTGTTAGTTTCGATGAATGATTCTATCATGATTCGGCTTCGGCGAATGAACTGAAGACGGCAGTAGCAATAGCTACATGCATTATCAAACTTGAACTGCTTCACGAAAGTGGAAGACGTATCAGAAGAGACGGATAGAGTCGAACTATGTTTGCGAAACTCAACTTTCAAATGTTACTCCAGTATATCGCATGCAACTGTTAGTTTCAATGAATGATTCGATCATGATTCGATCATGATTCGACTTCGCGGAATGAACTGAAGACGGCAGTAGCAACAGCTACATGCGCTGTCAAAATTGAAATGCTGCACGAAATTGAAAGATCTATCAGAAGAGACAGATGGAGTCGAACTATGTTTGCGAAACTCAAGTTTCAACTGTTCATACAATATATCGCATGAAATTGTAAGTTCCGATGAATGATTCGATCATGATTCGACTTCGGGGAATGAACTGAAGACGACAGTAGCAATTGCTACATGCATTATCAAATATGAAATGCTTCACGAAAGTGAGAGGTGTATCAGAAGAGACGGATAGAGTCGAATTATGTTTGAGAAACTCAAGTTTCAACTGTTACTCCAGTCTGCCGCATGCAATTGTTAGTTTCGATGAATGATTCTATCATGATTCGATTTCGGCGATTGAACTGAAGACGGTAGTAGCAATAGCTACATGCATTATCAAACTTGAACTGCTGCACGAAAGTGAAAAATCTATCAGAAGAGACAGATGGAGTCGAACTCTGTTTGCGAAACTCAAGTTTCAACTGTTACACCAGTATATCGCATGCAAGTGTTAGTTTCGATGAATGATTCGATCATGATTCGATCAGGATTCAAATTCGCGAATGAACTGTAAACGGCAGTAGCAATTGCTACATGCATTATCAAACTTGAAATGCTTCACGAAAGTGAAAGACGTATCAGAAGAGACGGATAGAGTCGATCTATGTTTGCGAAACTCAAGTTTCAACTGTTACTCCAGTATATCGCATGAAATTGTAAGTTTCGATGAATAATTCGATCTTGATTCGATCATGATTGGACTTCGGCGAAAGAACTGAAGACGGCAGTAGCAATTGCTACATGCATTATCAAACATGAAATGCTTCACGAAAGTGAAAGGTGTATCAGAAGAGACGGATAGAGTCGAATTATGTTTGAGAAACTCAAGTTTCAACTGTTACTCCAGTCTATCGCATGCAATTGTTAGTTTCGATGAATGATTCGATCATGATTCGACTTCGGCGAATGAACTGAAGACGATAGTAGCAATTGTTACATGCATTATCAAACTTGAACTGCTTCACGAAACTGAAAGACGTATGAGAAAAGACGGATAGAGTCGAACTATGTTTGCGAAACTAAAGTGTCAACTGATACTCGAGTATACCGCAAGCAATTGTTGGTTTCGATGAATGATTCGATCATGATTCGACTTCGGCGAATGAACTGAAGACGGCAGTAGCAATTGCTACATGCATTATCAATTTTGAAATGCTTCACGAAAGTGAAAGACGTATCAGAAGACACGGATAGAGTCGGACCATGTTTGCGAAACTCTAGTTTCAACTGTTACTCCAGTATATCGCATGAAATTGTAAGTTTCGATGAATAATTCGATCTTGATTCGATCATGATTCGACTTCGGAGAATGAACTGAAGACGACAGTAGCAATTGCTACATGCATTATCAAACTTGAAATGTTTCACGAAAGTGGAAGACGTATCAGAAGAGACGGATAGAGTCGAACTATGTTTGCGAAACTCAACTTTCAACTGTTACTCCAGTCTATCGCATGTAATTGTAAGTTCCGATGAATGATTCGATCATGATTCGACTTCGGGGAATGAACTGAAGACGACAGTAGCAATTGCTACATGCATTATCAAACTTGAAATGTTTCACGAAAGTGGAAGACGTATCAGAAGAGACGGATAGAGTCGAACTATGTTTGCGAAACTCAACTTTCAACTGTTACTCCAGTATATCGCATGCAACTGTTAGTTTCGATGAATGATCCGATCATTATTCGGCTTCGGTGAATGAACTGAAGATGATAGTAGCAATTGCTACATGCATTATCAAACTTGAACTGCTTCACGAAAGTGGAAGACGTAACAGAAGAGACGGATAGAGTCGAACTATGTTTGCGAAACTCAAGTTTCAATTGTTACTCCAGTCTATCGCATGCAACTGTTAGTTTCAAAGAATGATTTGATCATGATTCGGCTTCGGCGAATGAACTGAAGACGGCAGTAGCAATAGCTACATGCATTATCAAACATAGTTCGACTCTATCCGTCTCTTCTGATACGTCTTTCAGTTTCGTGAAGCAGTTCAAGTATGATAATGCATGTAGCTATTGCTACAACCGTCTTCAGTTCATTCGCCGAAGCCGAATCATGATCGAATCATTCGTCGGAACTTACAATTTCATGCGATATACTGGAGTAACAGTTGAAACTTGAGTTTCGCAAACATGGTTCGACTCTATCCGTCTCTTCTGATACGTCTCTCACTTTCGTGAAGCATTTCAAGTTTGATAGCGCATGTAGCAGTTGCTACTGCCGTCTTCAGTTCATTCCACGAAGTCGAATCATGATCGAATCATTCATCGAAACTAACAGTTGCATGCGATATACTGGAGTAACAGTTGAAACTTGAGTTTCGCAAACATAGTTCGACTCCATCTGTCTCTTCAGATAGATTTTTCACATTCGTGCAGCATTTCAATTTTGATAATGCATGTAGCAGTTGCTACTGCCGTCTTCAGTTCATTCCCCGAAGTCGAATCATGATCGAATCATGATCGAATCATTCATCGGAACTTACAATTTCATGCGATATACTGGAGTAACAGTTGAAACTTGAGTTTCGCAAACGTAGTTCGACTCTATTCGTCTCTTCTGATACGTCTTTCACTTTCGTGAAGCATTTCATGTTTGATAATGCATGTAGCAATTGCTACTACCGTCTTCAGTTCATTCGCCGAAGTCGAATCATGATCGAATCATTCATCGAAACTAACAGTTGCATGCGATATTCTGGAGTAACAGTTGAAACTTGAGTTTCGCAAACATAGTTCGACTCTATCCGTCTCTTCTGATACACCTTTCACTTTCGTGAAGCATTTCATGTTTGATAATGCATGTAGCAATTGCTACTACCGTCTTCAGTTCATTCGCCGAAGTCGAATCATGATCGAATCATTCATCGAAACTAACAGTTGCATGCGATATTCTGGAGTAACAGTTGAAACTTGAGTTTCGCAAACATAGTTCGACTCTATCCGTCTCTTCTGATACGTCTTTCCCTTTCGTGAAGCATTTCAAGTTTGATAATGCATGTAGCAATTGCTACTGCCGTCTTCAGTTCTTTCGCCGAAGTCGAATCATGATCGAATCAAAATCGAATTATTCATCGAAACTTACAATTTCATGCGATATACTGGAGTAACAGCTGAAACTTGAGTTTCGCAAACATAGTTCGACTCCATCTGTCTGTTCTGATAGTTTGTTCACTTTCGTGAAGCATTTCAAGTTTGATAATGCATGTAGCTAATGCTACTGCCGTCTTCAGTTCATTCGCCGATGTTGAATCATGATCGAATAATTCATCGAAACTAACAGTTGCTTACGATATACTGGAGTAACAGTTGAAACTTGAGTTTCGCAAACATAGTTCGACTCCATCTGTCTCTTCTGATAGATCTTTCAATTTCGTGCAGCATTTCAATTTTGATAGCGCATGTAGCAGTTGCTACTGCCGTCTTCAGTTCATTCCACGAAGTCGAACCATGATCTAATCATTCATCGAAACTAACAGTTGCATGCGATATACTGGAGTAACAGTTGAAACTTGAGTTTCGCAAACATAGTTCGACTCTATCCGTCTCTTCTGATACGTCTTTCACTTTCGTGAAGCATTTCAAGTTTGATAATGCATGTAGCAATTGCTACTGCCGTCTTCAGTTCGTTCGGCGAAGTTGAATCCTGATCGAATCATGATCGAATCATTCATCGTAACTAACAATTGCATGCGATATACTGGAGTCAGAGTTGAAACTTTAGTTTCGCAAACATAGTTCGACTCTAACCGTCTCTTCTGATACGTCTTTCACTTTCGTGAAGCATTTCAAGTTTGATAATGCATGTAGCAATTGCTACTGCCGTCTTCAGTTCATTCGCCGATGTCGAATCATGATCGAATAATTCATCGAAACTTACAATTTCATTCGATATATTGGCGTAACAGTTGAAACTTGAGTTTCGCAAACATAGTTCGACTCCATCTGTCTCTTCTGATAGATTTTTCACATTCGTGCAGCATTTCAATTTTGATAATGCATGTAGCAGTTGCTACTGCCGTCTTCAGTTCATTCCCCGAAGTCGAATCATGATCGAATCATGATCGAATCATTCATCGGAACTTACAATTTCATGCGATATACTGGAGTAACAGTTGAAACTTGAGTTTCGCAAACGTAGTTCGACTCTATTCGTCTCTTCTGATACGTCTTTCACTTTCGTGAAGCATTTCATGTTTGATAATGCATGTAGCAATTGCTACTACCGTCTTCAGTTCATTCGCCGAAGTCGAATCATGATCGAATCATTCATCGAAACTAACAGTTGCATGCGATATTCTGGAGTAACAGTTGAAACTTGAGTTTCGCAAACATAGTTCGACTCTATCCGTCTCTTCTGATACACCTTTCACTTTCGTGAAGCATTTCATGTTTGATAATGCATGTAGCAATTGCTACTACCGTCTTCAGTTCATTCGCCGAAGTCGAATCATGATCGAATCATTCATCGAAACTAACAGTTGCATGCGATATTCTGGAGTAACAGTTGAAACTTGAGTTTCGCAAACATAGTTCGACTCTATCCGTCTCTTCTGATACGTCTTTCCCTTTCGTGAAGCATTTCGAGTTTGATGATGCATGTAGCGAATGCTACTGCCGCCTTCAGTTCTTTCGCCGAAGTCGAATCATGATCGAATCAAAATCGAATTATTCATCGAAACTTACAATTTCATGCGATATACTGGAGTAACAGCTGAAACTTGAGTTTCGCAAACATAGTTCGACTCCATCTGTCTGTTCTGATAGTTTGTTCACTTTCGTGAAGCATTTCAAGTTTGATAATGCATGTAGCAATTGCTACTGCCGTCTTCAGTTCATTCCCCGAAGTCGAATAATGATCGAATCATTCATCGAAACTAACAATTGCATGCGGTAGACTGGAGTAACAGTTGAAACTTGAGTTTCGCAAACATAGTTCGACTCTATCCGTCTCTTCTGATACGTCTTTCAGTTTCGTGAAGCAGTTCAAGTTTGATAATGCATGTAGCTAATGCTACTGCCGTCTTCAGTTCATTCGCCGATGTTGAATCATGATCGAATAATTCATCGAAACTAACAATTGCTTGCGATATACTGGAGTAACAGTTGAAACTTGAGTTTCGCAAACATAGTTCGACTCCATCTGTCTCTTCTGATAGATCTTTCAATTTCGTGCAGCATTTCAATTTTGATAGCGCATGTAGCAGTTGCTACTGCCGTCTTCAGTTCATTCCACGAAGTCGAATCATGATCTAATCATTCATCGAAACTAACAGTTGCATGCGATATTCTGGAGTAACAGTTGAAACTTGAGTTTCGCAAACATAGTTCGACTCTATCCGTCTCTTCTGATACGTCTTTCACTTTCGTGAAGCATTTCAAGTATGATAATGCATGTAGCAATTGCTACTGCCGTCTTCAGTTCATTCGGCGAAGTTGAATCCTGATCGAATCATGATTGAATCATTCATCGAAACTAACAGTTGCATGCGATATACTGGAGTAACAGTTGAAACTTGAGTTTCGCAAACATAGTTCGACTCTATCCGTCTCTTCTGATACACCTTTCACTTTCGTGAAGCATTTCATGTTTGATAATGCATGTAGCAATTGCTACTACCGTCTTCAGTTCATTCCACGAAGTCGAATCATGATCTAATCATTCATCGAAACTAACAGTTGCATGCGATATACTGGAGTAACAGTTGAAACTTGAGTTTCGCAAACATAGTTCGACTCCATCTGTCTCTTCAGATAGATTTTTCACATTCGTGCAGCATTTCAATTTTGATAATGCATGTAGCAGTTGCTACTGCCGTCTTCAGTTCATTCCCCGAAGTCGAATCATGATCGAATCATGATCGAATCATTCATCGGAACTTACAATTTCATGCGATATACTGGAGTAACAGTTAAAACTTGAGTTTCGCAAACGTAGTTCGACTCTATTCGTCTCTTCTGATACGTCTTTCACTTTCGTGAAGCATTTCATGTTTGATAATGCATGTAGCTATAGCTACTGACGTCTTCAGTTCATTCGCCGAAGTCGAATCATGGTCGATCATTCATCGAAACTAACAATTTCATGAGTTATACTGGAGTAACCGTTGAAACTTGAGTTTCGCAAACATAGTTCGACTCTATCCGTCTCTTCTGATACACCTTTCACTTTCGTGAAGCATTTCATGTTTGATAATGCATGTAGCAATTGCTACTACCGTCTTCAGTTCATTCGCCGAAGTCGAATCATGATCGAATCATTCATCGAAACTAACAGTTGCATGCGATATTCTGGAGTAACAGTTGAAACTTGAGTTTCGCAAACATAGTTCGACTCTATCCGTCTCTTCTGATACGTCTTTCCCTTTCGTGAAGCATTTCAAGTTTGATAATGCATGTAGCAATTGCTACTGCCGTCTTCAGTTCTTTCGCCGAAGTCGAATCATGATCGAATCAAAATCGAATTATTCATCGAAACTTACAATTTCATGCGATATACTGGAGTAACAGCTGAAACTTAGGTTTCGCAAACATAGTTCGACTCCATCTGTCTGTTCTGATAGTTTGTTCACTTTCGTGAAGCATTTCAAGTTTGATAATGCATGTAGCTAATGCTACTGCCGTCTTCAGTTCATTCGCCGATGTTGAATCATGATCGAATAATTCATCGAAACTAACAGTTGCTTACGATATACTGGAGTAACAGTTGAAACTTGAGTTTCGCAAACATAGTTCGACTCCATCTGTCTCTTCTGATAGATCTTTCAATTTCGTGCAGCATTTCAATTTTGATAGCGCATGTAGCAGTTGCTACTGCCGTCTTCAGTTCATTCCACGAAGTCGAACCATGATCTAATCATTCATCGAAACTAACAGTTGCATGCGATATACTGGAGTAACAGTTGAAACTTGAGTTTCGCAAACATAGTTCGACTCTATCCGTCTCTTCTGATACGTCTTTCACTTTCGTGAAGCATTTCAAGTTTGATAATGCATGTAGCAATTGCTACTGCCGTCTTCAGTTCGTTCGGCGAAGTTGTATCATGATCTAATCATTCATCGAAACTAACAGTTGCATGCGACATACTGGAGTAACAGTTGAAACTTGAGTTTCGCAAACATAGTTCGACTCTATCCGTCTCTTCTGATACGTCTTTCACTTTCGTGAAGCATTTCAAGTTTGATAATGCATGTAGCAATTGCTACTGCCGTCTTCAGTTCATTCGCCGATGTCGAATCATGATCGAATAATTCATCGAAACTTACAATTTCATTCGATATATTGGCGTAACATTTGAAACTTGAGTTTCGCAAACATAGTTCGACTCCATCTGTCTCTTCTGATAGATTTTTCACATTCGTGCAGCATTTCAATTTTGATAATGCATGTAGCAGTTGCTACTGCCGTCTTCAGTTCATTCCCCGAAGTCGAATCATGATCGAATCATGATCGAATCATTCATCGGAACATACAATTTCATGCGATATACTGGAGTAGCAGTTGAAACTTGAGTTTCGCAAACAGAGTTCGACTCTATCCGACTCTTCTGTTAGATCTTCCACTTTCGTGAAGCAGTTCAAGTTTGATAAAGCATGTAGCTATTGCAACTGCCGTCTTCAGTTCATTCGCCGAAGTCGAATCATGGTCGAATCATTCATCGAAACTAACAATTGCATGCGATAGACTGGAGTAACAGTTGAAACTTCAGTTTCGCAAACATAGTCCGACTCTATCCGTCTCTTCTGATACGTCTTTCAGTTTCGTGAAGCAGTTCAAGGTTGATAATGCATGTAGCAATTGCTACTACCGTCTTCAGTTCATTCGCCGAAGTCGAATCATGGTCGAATCATTCATCGAAACTAACAATTGCATGCGATAGACTGGAGTAACAGTTGAAACTTCAGTTTCGCAAACATAGTCCGACTCTATCCGTCTCTTCTGATACGTCTTTCAGTTTCGTGAAGCAGTTCAAGGTTGATAATGCATGTAGCAATTGCTACTACCGTCTTCAGTTCATTCGCCGAAGTCGAATCATGATCGAATCATTCATCGAAACTAACAATTGCATGCGATAGACTGGAGTAACAGTTGAAACTTGAGTTTCTCAAACATACTTCGACTCTATCCGTCTCTTCTGATACACCTTTCACTTTCGTGAAGCATTTCAAGTTTGATAATGGATGTAGCAATTGCTACTACCGTCTTCAGTTCATTCGCCGAAGTCGAAACATGATCGAATCAATCATCGAAACTAACAGTTGCATGCGATATACTGGAGTAACAGTTGAAACTTGAGTTTCGCAAACTTAGTTCGACTCTATCAGGCTCTTCTGATAGATCTTTCACTTTCGTGCAGCATTTCAATTTCGATAGCGCATGTAGCAGGTGCTACTGCCGTCTTCAGTTCATTCCGCGAAGTCGAATCATGATCGAATCGTGATCGAATCATTCATCGAAACTTACAATTTCATGCGATATACTGGAGTAACATTTGAAACTTGAGTTTCGCAAACATAGTTCGACTCTATCCGTCTCTTCTGATACGTCTTTCACTTTCGTGAATCATTTCAAGTTTGATAATGCATGTAGCAATTGCTACTGCCGTCTTCAGTCCTTTCGCCGAAGTCGAATCATGATCGAATCAAGATCGAATTATTCATCGAAACTTACAATTTCATGCGATATACTGGAGCTGAAACTTGAGTTTCGCAAACATAGTTCTACCCCATCTGTCTGTTCTGATAGTTTGCTCACTTTCGTGAAGCATTTCAAGTTTGATAATGCATGTAGCAATTGCTACTGTCGTCTTCAGTTCATTCCCCGAAGTCGAATCATGATCGAATCATGGTCGAATCATTCATCGGAACTTACAATTTCATGCGATATACTGGAGTAACAGTTGAAACTTGAGTTTCGCAAACATGGTTCGACTCTATCCGTCTCTTCTGATACGTCTCTCACTTTCGTGAAGCATTTCAAGTTTGATAATGCATGTAGCAATTGCTACTGTCGTCTTCAGTTCATTCCCCGAAGTCGAATCATGATCGAATCATGATCGAATCATTCATCGAATGTAACAATTGCATGCGACATGTACTGGAGAAACAGTTGGAACTTGAGTTTCGCAAACATAGTTCGACTCTATCCGTCTCTTCTGATAAATCTTTCACTTTCGTGCAGCATTTCAAGTTTGATAATGCATGTAGCAATTTCTACTACCGTCTTCAGTTCATTCGCCGAAGTCGAATCATGATAGAATCATTCATCGAAACTAACAATTGCATGCGATAGACTGGAGTAACAGTTGAAACTTGAGTTTCTCAAACATAATTCGACCCTATCCGTCTCTTCTGATACACCTTTCACTTTCGTGAAGCAGTTCAAGTATGATAATGCATGTAGCTATTGCTACAACCGTCTTCAGTTCATTCGCCGAAGCCGAATCATGATCGAATCATTCGTCGGAACTTACAATTTCATGCGATATACTGGAGTAACAGTTGAAACTTGAGTTTCGCAAACATGGTTCGACTCTATCCGTCTCTTCTGATACGTCTCTCACTTTCGTGAAGCATTTCAAGTTTGATAGCGCATGTAGCAGTTGCTACTGCCGTCATCAGTTCATTCCACGAAGTCGAATCATGATCGAATCATTCATCGAAACTAACAGTTGCATGCGATATACTGGAGTAACAGTTGAAACTTGAGTTTCGCAAACATAGTTCGACTCCATCTGTCTCTTCAGATAGATTTTTCACATTCGTGCAGCATTTCAATTTTGATAATGCATGTAGCAGTTGCTACTGCCGTCTTCAGTTCATTCCCCGAAGTCGAATCATGATCGAATCATGATCGAATCATTCATCGGAACTTACAATTTCATGCGATATACTGGAGTAACAGTTGAAACTTGAGTTTCGCAAACGTAGTTCGACTCTATTCGTCTCTTCTGATACGTCTTTCACTTTCGTGAAGCATTTCATGTTTGATAATGCATGTAGCAATTGCTACTACCGTCTTCAGTTCATTCGCCGAAGTCGAATCATGATCGAATCATTCATCGAAACTAACAGTTGCATGCGATATTCTGGAGTAACAGTTGAAACTTGAGTTTCGCAAACATAGTTCGACTCTATCCGTCTCTTCTGATACACCTTTCACTTTCGTGAAGCATTTCATGTTTGATAATGCATGTAGCAATTGCTACTACCGTCTTCAGTTCATTCGCCGAAGTCGAATCATGATCGAATCATTCATCGAAACTAACAGTTGCATGCGATATTCTGGAGTAACAGTTGAAACTTGAGTTTCGCAAACATAGTTCGACTCTATCCGTCTCTTCTGATACGTCTTTCCCTTTCGTGAAGCATTTCAAGTTTGATAATGCATGTAGCAATTGCTACTGCCGTCTTCAGTTCTTTCGCCGAAGTCGAATCATGATCGAATCAAAATCGAATTATTCATCGAAACTTACAATTTCATGCGATATACTGGAGTAACAGCTGAAACTTGAGTTTCGCAAACATAGTTCGACTCCATCTGTCTGTTCTGATAGTTTGTTCACTTTCGTGAAGCATTTCAAGTTTGATAATGCATGTAGCAATTGCTACTGTCGTCTTCAGTTCATTCCCCGAAGTCGAATAATGATCGAATCATTCATCGAAACTAACAATTGCATGCGGTAGACTGGAGTAACAGTTGAAACTTGAGTTTCGCAAACATAGTTCGACTCTATCCGTCTCTTCTGATACGTCTTTCAGTTTCGTGAAGCAGTTCAAGTTTGATAATGCATGTAGCTAATGCTACTGCCGTCTTCAGTTCATTCGCCGATGTTGAATCATGATCGAATAATTCATCGAAACTAACAATTGCTTGCGATATACTGGAGTAACAGTTGAAACTTGAGTTTCGCAAACATAGTTCGACTCCATCTGTCTCTTCTGATAGATCTTTCAATTTCGTGCAGCATTTCAATTTTGATAGCGCATGTAGCAGTTGCTACTGCCGTCTTCAGTTCATTCCACGAAGTCGAATCATGATCTAATCATTCATCGAAACTAACAGTTGCATGCGATATTCTGGAGTAACAGTTGAAACTTGAGTTTCGCAAACATAGTTCGACTCTATCCGTCTCTTCTGATACGTCTTTCACTTTCGTGAAGCATTTCAAGTATGATAATGCATGTAGCAATTGCTACTGCCGTCTTCAGTTCATTCGCCGATGTCGAATCATGATCGAATAATTCATCGAAACTTACAATTTCATTCGATATATTGGCGTAACATTTGAAACTTGAGTTTCGCAAACATAGTTCGACTCCATCTGTCTCTTCTGATAGATTTTTCACATTCGTGCAGCATTTCAATTTTGATAATGCATGTAGCAGTTGCTACTGCCGTCTTCAGTTCATTCCCCGAAGTCGAATCATGATCGAATCATGATCGAATCATTCATCGGAACATACAATTTCATGCGATATACTGGAGTAGCAGTTGAAACTTGAGTTTCGCAAACAGAGTTCGACTCTATCCGACTCTTCTGTTAGATCTTCCACTTTCGTGAAGCAGTTCAAGTTTGATAAAGCATGTAGCTATTGCAACTGCCGTCTTCAGTTCATTCGCCGAAGTCGAATCATGGTCGAATCATTCATCGAAACTAACAATTGCATGCGATAGACTGGAGTAACAGTTGAAACTTCAGTTTCGCAAACATAGTCCGACTCTATCCGTCTCTTCTGATACGTCTTTCAGTTTCGTGAAGCAGTTCAAGGTTGATAATGCATGTAGCAATTGCTACTACCGTCTTCAGTTCATTCGCCGAAGTCGAATCATGGTCGAATCATTCATCGAAACTAACAATTGCATGCGATAGACTGGAGTAACAGTTGAAACTTCAGTTTCGCAAACATAGTCCGACTCTATCCGTCTCTTCTGATACGTCTTTCAGTTTCGTGAAGCAGTTCAAGGTTGATAATGCATGTAGCAATTGCTACTACCGTCTTCAGTTCATTCGCCGAAGTCGAATCATGATCGAATCATTCATCGAAACTAACAATTGCATGCGATAGACTGGAGTAACAGTTGAAACTTGAGTTTCTCAAACATACTTCGACTCTATCCGTCTCTTCTGATACACCTTTCACTTTCGTGAAGCATTTCAAGTTTGATAATGGATGTAGCAATTGCTACTACCGTCTTCAGTTCATTCGCCGAAGTCGAAACATGATCGAATCAATCATCGAAACTAACAGTTGCATGCGATATACTGGAGTAACAGTTGAAACTTGAGTTTCGCAAACTTAGTTCGACTCTATCAGGCTCTTCTGATAGATCTTTCACTTTCGTGCAGCATTTCAATTTCGATAGCGCATGTAGCAGGTGCTACTGCCGTCTTCAGTTCATTCCGCGAAGTCGAATCATGATCGAATCGTGATCGAATCATTCATCGAAACTTACAATTTCATGCGATATACTGGAGTAACATTTGAAACTTGAGTTTCGCAAACATAGTTCGACTCTATCCGTCTCTTCTGATACGTCTTTCACTTTCGTGAATCATTTCAAGTTTGATAATGCATGTAGCAATTGCTACTGCCGTCTTCAGTCCTTTCGCCGAAGTCGAATCATGATCGAATCAAGATCGAATTATTCATCGAAACTTACAATTTCATGCGATATACTGGAGCTGAAACTTGAGTTTCGCAAACATAGTTCTACCCCATCTGTCTGTTCTGATAGTTTGCTCACTTTCGTGAAGCATTTCAAGTTTGATAATGCATGTAGCAATTGCTACTGTCGTCTTCAGTTCATTCCCCGAAGTCGAATCATGATCGAATCATGGTCGAATCATTCATCGGAACTTACAATTTCATGCGATATACTGGAGTAACAGTTGAAACTTGAGTTTCGCAAACATGGTTCGACTCTATCCGTCTCTTCTGATACGTCTCTCACTTTCGTGAAGCATTTCAAGTTTGATAATGCATGTAGCAATTGCTACTGTCGTCTTCAGTTCATTCCCCGAAGTCGAATCATGATCGAATCATGATCGAATCATTCATCGAATGTAACAATTGCATGCGACATGTACTGGAGAAACAGTTGGAACTTGAGTTTCGCAAACATAGTTCGACTCTATCCGTCTCTTCTGATAAATCTTTCACTTTCGTGCAGCATTTCAAGTTTGATAATGCATGTAGCAATTTCTACTACCGTCTTCAGTTCATTCGCCGAAGTCGAATCATGATAGAATCATTCATCGAAACTAACAATTGCATGCGATAGACTGGAGTAACAGTTGAAACTTGAGTTTCTCAAACATAATTCGACCCTATCCGTCTCTTCTGATACACCTTTCACTTTCGTGAAGCAGTTCAAGTATGATAATGCATGTAGCTATTGCTACAACCGTCTTCAGTTCATTCGCCGAAGCCGAATCATGATCGAATCATTCGTCGGAACTTACAATTTCATGCGATATACTGGAGTAACAGTTGAAACTTGAGTTTCGCAAACATGGTTCGACTCTATCCGTCTCTTCTGATACGTCTCTCCACTTTCGTGAAGCATTTCAAGTTTGATAGCGCATGTAGCAGTTGCTACTGCCGTCATCAGTTCATTCCACGAAGTCGAATCATGATCGAATCATTCATCGAAACTAACAGTTGCATGCGATATACTGGAGTAACAGTTGAAACTTGAGTTTCGCAAACATAGTTCGACTCCATCTGTCTCTTCAGATAGATTTTTCACATTCGTGCAGCATTTCAATTTTGATAATGCATGTAGCAGTTGCTACTGCCGTCTTCAGTTCATTCCCCGAAGTCGAATCATGATCGAATCATGATCGAATCATTCATCGGAACTTACAATTTCATGCGATATACTGGAGTAACAGTTGAAACTTGAGTTTCGCAAACGTAGTTCGACTCTATTCGTCTCTTCTGATACGTCTTTCACTTTCGTGAAGCATTTCATGTTTGATAATGCATGTAGCAATTGCTACTACCGTCTTCAGTTCATTCGCCGAAGTCGAATCATGATCGAATCATTCATCGAAACTAACAGTTGCATGCGATATTCTGGAGTAACAGTTGAAACTT
This sequence comes from Melipona bicolor, assembly GCA_030673865.1. NCBI lineage: Eukaryota > Metazoa > Arthropoda > Insecta > Hymenoptera > Apidae > Melipona > Melipona bicolor. Next base: position 2,227,377 of record JAHYIQ010000029.1, read on the forward strand.
GAGTTTCGCAAACATAGTTCGACTCTATCCGTCTCTTCTGATACACCTTTCACTTTCGTGAAGCATTTCATGTTTGATAATGCATGTAGCAATTGCTACTACCGTCTTCAGTTCATTCGCCGAAGTCGAATCATGATCGAATCATTCATCGAAACTAACAGTTGCATGCGATATTCTGGAGTAACAGTTGAAACTTGAGTTTCGCAAACATAGTTCGACTCTATCCGTCTCTTCTGATACGTCTTTCCCTTTCGTGAAGCATTTCAAGTTTGATAATGCATGTAGCAATTGCTACTGCCGTCTTCAGTTCTTTCGCCGAAGTCGAATCATGATCGAATCAAAATCGAATTATTCATCGAAACTTACAATTTCATGCGATATACTGGAGTAACAGCTGAAACTTGAGTTTCGCAAACATAGTTCGACTCCATCTGTCTGTTCTGATAGTTTGTTCACTTTCGTGAAGCATTTCAAGTTTGATAATGCATGTAGCAATTGCTACTGTCGTCTTCAGTTCATTCCCCGAAGTCGAATAATGATCGAATCATTCATCGAAACTAACAATTGCATGCGGTAGACTGGAGTAACAGTTGAAACTTGAGTTTCGCAAACATAGTTCGACTCTATCCGTCTCTTCTGATACGTCTTTCAGTTTCGTGAAGCAGTTCAAGTTTGATAATGCATGTAGCTAATGCTACTGCCGTCTTCAGTTCATTCGCCGATGTTGAATCATGATCGAATAATTCATCGAAACTAACAATTGCTTGCGATATACTGGAGTAACAGTTGAAACTTGAGTTTCGCAAACATAGTTCGACTCCATCTGTCTCTTCTGATAGATCTTTCAATTTCGTGCAGCATTTCAATTTTGATAGCGCATGTAGCAGTTGCTACTGCCGTCTTCAGTTCATTCCACGAAGTCGAATCATGATCTAATCATTCATCGAAACTAACAGTTGCATGCGATATTCTGGAGTAACAGTTGAAACTTGAGTTTCGCAAACATAGTTCGACTCTATCCGTCTCTTCTGATACGTCTTTCACTTTCGTGAAGCATTTCAAGTATGATAATGCATGTAGCAATTGCTACTGCCGTCTTCAGTTCATTCGCCGATGTCGAATCATGATCGAATAATTCATCGAAACTTACAATTTCATTCGATATATTGGCGTAACATTTGAAACTTGAGTTTCGCAAACATAGTTCGACTCCATCTGTCTCTTCTGATAGATTTTTCACATTCGTGCAGCATTTCAATTTTGATAATGCATGTAGCAGTTGCTACTGCCGTCTTCAGTTCATTCCCCGAAGTCGAATCATGATCGAATCATGATCGAATCATTCATCGGAACATACAATTTCATGCGATATACTGGAGTAGCAGTTGAAACTTGAGTTTCGCAAACAGAGTTCGACTCTATCCGACTCTTCTGTTAGATCTTCCACTTTCGTGAAGCAGTTCAAGTTTGATAAAGCATGTAGCTATTGCAACTGCCGTCTTCAGTTCATTCGCCGAAGTCGAATCATGGTCGAATCATTCATCGAAACTAACAATTGCATGCGATAGACTGGAGTAACAGTTGAAACTTCAGTTTCGCAAACATAGTCCGACTCTATCCGTCTCTTCTGATACGTCTTTCAGTTTCGTGAAGCAGTTCAAGGTTGATAATGCATGTAGCAATTGCTACTACCGTCTTCAGTTCATTCGCCGAAGTCGAATCATGGTCGAATCATTCATCGAAACTAACAATTGCATGCGATAGACTGGAGTAACAGTTGAAACTTCAGTTTCGCAAACATAGTCCGACTCTATCCGTCTCTTCTGATACGTCTTTCAGTTTCGTGAAGCAGTTCAAGGTTGATAATGCATGTAGCAATTGCTACTACCGTCTTCAGTTCATTCGCCGAAGTCGAATCATGATCGAATCATTCATCGAAACTAACAATTGCATGCGATAGACTGGAGTAACAGTTGAAACTTGAGTTTCTCAAACATACTTCGACTCTATCCGTCTCTTCTGATACACCTTTCACTTTCGTGAAGCATTTCAAGTTTGATAATGGATGTAGCAATTGCTACTACCGTCTTCAGTTCATTCGCCGAAGTCGAAACATGATCGAATCAATCATCGAAACTAACAGTTGCATGCGATATACTGGAGTAACAGTTGAAACTTGAGTTTCGCAAACTTAGTTCGACTCTATCAGGCTCTTCTGATAGATCTTTCACTTTCGTGCAGCATTTCAATTTCGATAGCGCATGTAGCAGGTGCTACTGCCGTCTTCAGTTCATTCCGCGAAGTCGAATCATGATCGAATCGTGATCGAATCATTCATCGAAACTTACAATTTCATGCGATATACTGGAGTAACATTTGAAACTTGAGTTTCGCAAACATAGTTCGACTCTATCCGTCTCTTCTGATACGTCTTTCACTTTCGTGAATCATTTCAAGTTTGATAATGCATGTAGCAATTGCTACTGCCGTCTTCAGTCCTTTCGCCGAAGTCGAATCATGATCGAATCAAGATCGAATTATTCATCGAAACTTACAATTTCATGCGATATACTGGAGCTGAAACTTGAGTTTCGCAAACATAGTTCTACCCCATCTGTCTGTTCTGATAGTTTGCTCACTTTCGTGAAGCATTTCAAGTTTGATAATGCATGTAGCAATTGCTACTGTCGTCTTCAGTTCATTCCCCGAAGTCGAATCATGATCGAATCATGGTCGAATCATTCATCGGAACTTACAATTTCATGCGATATACTGGAGTAACAGTTGAAACTTGAGTTTCGCAAACATGGTTCGACTCTATCCGTCTCTTCTGATACGTCTCTCACTTTCGTGAAGCATTTCAAGTTTGATAATGCATGTAGCAATTGCTACTGTCGTCTTCAGTTCATTCCCCGAAGTCGAATCATGATCGAATCATGATCGAATCATTCATCGAATGTAACAATTGCATGCGACATGTACTGGAGAAACAGTTGGAACTTGAGTTTCGCAAACATAGTTCGACTCTATCCGTCTCTTCTGATAAATCTTTCACTTTCGTGCAGCATTTCAAGTTTGATAATGCATGTAGCAATTTCTACTACCGTCTTCAGTTCATTCGCCGAAGTCGAATCATGATCGAATCATTCATCGAATGTAACAATTGCATGCGACATGTACTGGAGTAACAGTTGAAACTTGAGTTTCGCAAATATTATTCGACTCCATCTGTCTCTTCTGATCGTTCGTTCACTTTCGTAAAGCATTTCAAGGTGATAATGCATGTAGCATTATCTCTTGTGGTTTCGCAAGGACGGGGGCCACAGTAGAGCGAATGAGCTGCGTGGAAGGATTTATAAGAATGGATTATTGCTAATGGAATGATCGTGTTGAATGAGCCGAGTTTTATACTTTCTCGGGTGAGAGAGGATAGAGTGATGTGGCCGTGACGTTGATGATTGGTAACTGTGTGGGTGCCTTTTTAAATGGGAGGTGAAGATTGGTGTGTATGTGATCATAATGCGATCCTTATATAGATGATGTATGATGAAGTGAATGAGTATCGAGAGATGAGTGTGTGGAAGCGATGGGTGTAAGGATGTTAGCTGGGAAGATTAGGAGAGTGATCTGAGTGATGTGGCACGTATGAAAGGTTTTAGAGTTTTCGGTGAAACGAATGTGGATAGGATGGTTGAAGAGGCGAGTGGATGAATCCAGGATGTGAATGGGCGATTTACGAAAGAGCGAGTGTATCAGAATGTACGGAGGAAAGTATGTTGAACAAGAGAGCTTGACGACCTCAAGTCTAAAGTGCGGAAGTGCAGGAAGGTGTGTCACCGAGCGAGAAAGGAGAGAAGGGAAGATGTTGACGAACGACTGAGAGAGTATAAGAGAATTATGAGTGAATATAAGTACCGAGTGAGGAATACGAAAGAGGAGAGCTGGAAACAGTTCGTGAGTGTGTATTCTGGATCCGTTGCGTGTGGTGTATAGAGTGTGTGGGGGAAAGATTGTGAGAGAGTGTTTGACTTTATTGAATGTGAATGGTGTGGAGTATGTATCGTGGAAAGAGTGTGCAAGTGTTATTATGAATCGATTCTTCCCAGTTACCGGTATGCCTAAGGAGATTTGCTTAGAGAATGATTCTGATGGAATGCCTGTTAGGAATTTTGAATGAAGTGAGATTGAGGGAGCGATAGGAAGAGCGAAACTGAGAAGGGCACCCGTCCTGGATGGTATGAATGCAGAAATGCTGAGAGCGATGTGCTGCCCGTGTTGGGAAAGACGCTTGAGAGATTGATGGTTGGACGGCTTGAATGTAAGGTGAATGGTAGAATGAATGATGCTCAGCACGGGTTTAGGCGGGGTCGATCGACTGAAAGTGCATGGACGAAAGTGAAGGAGTATGTACGGATGAGTGAATGTAAGTTGTTCTTGGAGTGTTTGTAGATTTTAAGGGTGCATTTGATAATTTGGAGTGGGTGAGAGTGATTGAGAAACCGAATGAGATTGGTTGTGAAGAAATGTCCCTCTGGAAGAGCTACTTCCAGGGGAGACGAGCATGTATGGTGGGTATGAATGAGGTTGTGTGGAAGGATGTTGAGAGAGGCTGTCCATAGGGGTCCGTCTGTGGTCCATTCATATGGAATTTAATGATGGATGGGCTCTTGTGGAAACTGGATGAATGTGGGTGTAAGTGTGTCGCGCATGCTGATGATCTGTTGCTGCTTGTGGAAGGACAGAGCCGAGTGGAGATCGAGAGAATGGGAACTGAATGTATGGAAATAGTGTGCGAATGGGGTGAGTGTGTTGGTGTGTCGGTGTCCGAAAGCAAGACAGTGACGATGTTTATGAAAGGAAGTATGGCTGCGAGCAGACGATCGTATGTACGAATGAATGGGAAGCCTGTTAGGTATGTTGAATCGGTCAAATATCTAGGAAAATACGTAAGAGTGAGTGAGAAAATGTATTTCAGAGTGCATTTTGAGCGAATGAGGGTGAAAATGACGAATGTTGTGGGTCAGATGAGGCGCTGAAGTGTGAATGGGGAATGAGGAAGCGTGCGGTGCGAATGATGTATAAGGGTCTGTTTGAAGCGTGTGTGATGTATGGATCGAGTGTATAGTGTGAGTATGTTCGAAGTATGCAAGGAATATTATGAACAGATGCCAGAGGATTGCTTTGTATGCTTGTCTGAATGTGTATAAGACTGTATCGACGGATGCGATGCAGGTCTTGATGGGTGTCATGCCTTGGGACCTGGAATGTATGAGAAGAGGACTGGTGAAAATGATTGTGAATGGATGGCCTGTTTGTGAGAATGAATTGGTGACTGAAGAAGAATCGAATGGGACAAGCGTGAAAGAGAGTGTGAATCTTGTGAATGAAAGAGTGTATGCCCGATGGCAGACCAGGTGGGATGAGTGTGTGAATGGAAGAGTGACGTATGAATTTATAAAGGATGTAAGGTTTGTTGAAAGGAACGCCTGGTTCGATCCGAGTGTGTATGTATGTTTTCTTCTGACTGGGCATGGCAGTATGAATGGGTTTTTGTTTGACAGGAATCTGAATGTGAGTGCGAGGTGTTTGTGTGGGACCGAGAGGGAAGATTGGATGCATGTGTTGACTGAATGCCGTATGTATGAGGACCTAGGACACCTGAATGGATGTGGTGTACATGTGTCTGTGGATGGAAGAGTGAATGTTGAAGGTGTCTTAGAATGCAAGGAAAAATATGATAGGTTTTGTGAGTATGCGCGGAAAGTGTTTGAAAGGAAAAGGATGAGTGTGAGAGATATGTGAATGCGGGGGTGTCCTGTGGTCGCAGGAGGGCTGCCGGGCTGTAACCCGGAGGCATTTGGGGAGTGACGCCTCCACGTATCCGAGTTGGCTCCACCCAGGTCGGGGTATGCAAGTACCCCATTAGGAAGCAGATTGGTTCTGCGACGGGTACGACCAGTATGACCCAAGCACTGGTACCGAGGGGGTCGGCGTGGATAAGCCTACAAAGGGGAAACCCTCCGTCTCGGCGGGTAAGCTGCGCCTAATATCAGCTCGCTAGCCGGCAGGCATAGCCGGTAGGGATGTTAGAAAGGTCGATCCAAGGTTGGAAACACGATATTATATGAAATTGTATTATCTATTATGGATATAAAATCTGAAAGTGGACTCAGAGTATTAGCAGTGAATATATTAGGTCGATTTTTATTAAATAATGATAAGAATATTCGATATGTTGCTTTGAATACATTATTAAAAACAGTTTATGTAGATACAAGTGCAGTACAAAGACCTCGTTCAACAATTTTGGTAATGTCACATTTGTTCTGGATCAGAACAGGATAGTTTAGGTTCTTAGAATACTCTATCCTGCGGAGAAGTACCGGATACCCTGGCACATGTCTATCGATGGGACATTTATCTTACCCTGAGAGGCAGGGTTAGAGTATTCCAAGAACATTTCTTAAAGAATAAACAAGGGACGTCTTGGCTGGCGCCAAGTCACGTAGGCACAATTCGACACGCAATAAGAGTTCGTCATATAACGCGAGAGAACAGTGGAGAGAACCAGTCAGTCATTCCATGAGTCTAGACGCGGAGACATCTTCTCCCGGACTCAAGTCTATCACATTCATTCGAGTCACTTTCATACGAGACACCACACAGCAACAGTTGTATACACATCTAATCAAATATACGTTTTAAAACCCTACAATCTGCATTCATAATATCTCTCCGACGGCTGTAAAAGGCCAAACGAGAGAACCTCAGCCAAGCGGGCAGCATTCGTCAAGATCACCGTCTTTCTATCAATTAGAAGACGAGCTATGGAGCTTAGTTTTGCACTTGTAAATTCTAACAATATTAGAAATATGATGAAGGAGTTATTACTTTTTTTGGAACGTGCTGACCCAGAATTTAAAGCTCAATGTAGTAGTAACATAGTAATGTCTGCTGAAAGATTTGCACCAAATAAGCGCTGGCATCTTGAAACGTTATTTAAAGTTCTTGTTGCTGTATGAAATTTATTATATTAGTATTATTGCTCTCTTTAGTTATATTTTAAATATTATTTTTTTTGTTTTCTAGGCTGGTAATTATGTTCGAGATGACGTAGTAGCGTGTACCATTCAGTTAATTTCAGAAACACAGTCACAGCAAGGTTATGCTGTCAGCGCCTTGTGGAGAGCATTAGAAAAAGATACATCTGATAAGCAACCATTGGCTCAAGTAGCAACTTGGTGCATTGGTGAATATGGTGACTTATTATTATATGGGCCACCATCAGAAGATGTAGATACTCCAGTTGATGTATGTTTATTTGTACGCTTTATATATACATATTATATATTCTTCAATCTTTATGTGATAATTAAGTTGATTAAAAAATATTAAATATTAAATATTAATTTTCTCTACCATTATTAGCTAATGGAAGATGAAGTTATTGATGTCTATCAAAGGTTACTCTGGAATCCACAAAACACTGTTGTCACGAAACAATATACTTTATTGTCTCTCACAAAACTTAGCACAAGATTTCAGAAAGGCAATGAGTAAGCTAAAAGATTTAATTATTTTACTATCACATTATCCTTACATTCATTTTTCTTAGATAGTTATTTATATAATTCTTGTATGTATTTCAGAAAAATTCGTCAAATAATTGATACATTTGGAAGTAATTTACATATAGAATTGCAACAACGAGGTATTGAATTTTCACAGTTGTTCAGAAAATATGATCATTTACGACCTGCATTACTTGAAAGAATGCCTCCTATGGAAACTGCAAGACCACAAGCTAATGGAATTATTGGTATGGTAAATGGTGAACCAGAATCAGAAGAAGATAAATCTTCAGTTTTAGAAGCAAGTACTCCACCATCTGATTCAGTAAGTTTTTGTTAAATATTTTATAAAAATGCATACATTGCATACATCTTATAATATTTTATAAGAATATGTTTGTACAAAAAAAATACATTCAATTTTTCAACAAAGTTTGATGTTTTTTTATACTTTTATAGAGTGCACTTCTAGATTTGCTTGGTACGACTGACTTAGGAATAACACCTTCAGTATCAAATAAAAATTCATCTGTGAATTCAACAAATGTAGTAAACAATAATGATCTTTTGGACCTACTTGGTAGTTTGGATTTAAATGCACCTACATCTACGTCTACACTGCCACAGGCACAAACGCCATCACAAATATTTAGTCCTACAACAAACTTCTTAGTAGATGGTTTACTTAATTCATCATCAGTTCAAAATGGTTTGTACAATTTAATAAAATATTTATTTCTTATTGATAATACAATACAAATTTTATTTTACAACTCTAGATACACTTTCTATGGTTGTATTGGACAAAGCAGGACTTAAAATAACCTTCAGATTGGAAAGACCACCAGACATTGCTGATTTATTAATTATCAATATGTCAGCTCAGAATTTTGGAAATGCTATACTAACTGATTTTCTGTTTCAAGCAGCAGTTCCTAAGGTAGTAATTAATTTTTGTGTTGCATTTGTTAATTATTTTTTGTATTTACGTTTATGGATTTGCGTTAACAGATTATTCTTTATATTTTATTATTCAGACATTCCAACTACAAATGTTGTCACCATCAAGCACAGTCATTCCTCCTTCTGGACAAGTTTCTCAAGTATTGAAAGTTACAAATATCAACAAAGTAAGTTTATGTATATTAATTTTAATATTCTGTTTAAAAATTTTTATAAATGTATTTTATTATTAATCATTCATATATGTAGGTACCTCTAAGAATGAGATTACGTATATCTTATACTGGACCAACAGGACCAGTTTTGGAACAAACAGAAGTAAATAATTTTCCTCCCCTAACATTACAGTGACAAGATATATTAAGGAAGACAATTGTACATATGCCTATCTAAATAAGTAATTGAGTCTTAAATAGACTGAAACCCAATTTCATCTTTTTATCGGCTAAAATGAAAATATATTTGTAAAATGACACGTTCGATAAAAAACGTTTATCCATTTATTAATTTGATAATTTGCCAAAAATAATCATTGAATCTGATAAGATTTAAATTTATAATGAATTACGTTTTTTCTTTATTAAATATCAAGATTTTCATCTGCTCACAAGACATATTTTATACTTGGAGAATAGCTAAATACGTAATTTCTTATAAGTATAATTTTTGTAAATACATTTGTACACAATTCTTTTTAAATTTTGACTTTATACTGTTTCACTTTATGTAACAAAGTATCTTCTAAATCTTTAAAATTTATGCAATAAACAATTATTTTTACTATTGTTAAAACAAGTTTTGTTAATAAATTGTTTAACTGCATTATAAAATTATTATTGAAATTTTATAATCCATTTAAATTGATACTTGTTGAGCAGATGGTATGATATTCATTTTAAAGTCTTTCAAAAATAGTAAAATTTATTATTATAATGAAATTATAAAGAAGGAAATTAATAAGGAAAGAAAGGAATGTAAAATTTCTCTTGTATTATGCTGCATGTATTGTGAAATGTGTAAATATTTTCTCTAATAATAGACAAATAGAATAATGTTACATGCAACACTGTTTTATCTGTTAAATTTACAATCATATAGCTTCTGATTTAACATATAATTTCTCGTATAGGATAATTAAAATAAACAAAGCATATGAAAAAAATACGTATGAAAAATTATTGAAATCACTTAATAATGCCGGTGAAAAGTGTTTGTCATAAAAAATGTTGCTGCCTGATTATCAATGACAAGCACATAAATCTTACTGTAATAATTGATCTTTTCTACTATATTTGTAAGTAATAAATGGACACGATTGCCTTGTAAATAATTGAATAATTGAAATGACATAGAAATAATTAAATTCTTATTACGAGGAATGTAAAATGGGGTTCTTTATTACATACATAATTCTTTATTACATTTATGATGCAATTATCATGTCATTAATTAGTAAAACAACATTGCTTCTTTCATGAAAACTTTTTTTAGGTGAGAAAGAGATTACACATAAATAACATATACATGTAGCGTGTACGTTTGCTATACCCCATATTTACGTCTGCTATGAGTGATGTTTATACTGTTTTGAATGTATTTGGAGTTATATGACATCATTGGAGGGCTGAATTCTGGTTGTCAAATTATCTTACATATACATGTTTATTTACTAAATCATTTAAAATTATTGACAAATTTTTCCTATTTCATAACAAAATTAAATTCATATACAAGTTTAAAATTAAAAAAATATTGTTCTTTTTTAAATATATTATATTTTTATGAATTATTTGAAAATTCAATATTAGGAATATTAGAATTATATTTTCTGAAGATGATAAAAACGATTACAGCAATTTTGTATTGTTAAAAAATATTTTTAGTTAAATAATATTTATTAAACAGTCAAGCACAGAAGATATTCAAATATCTAAAAAAAAAATTATAACGTGTTACTAATAATTTTTACTTAGTACATAATTTAAAAGAAAGACATATATTTGTGTTTTATGAAATCACAAAAAATATAGTGGAAAGAACAACATGAAGTATTTTTACATTCCTTTTTGTTGTAAGATTTAGTTAAATATGTAGAAAAATGTAAAATTCGATTCTAAAAAGTTAAAAATTTCAATTCTTAATCTCTTAATTTAATGAATTTGAAACAAAAATTCATATCTTTTTATACATGTTATTTCTTCCTATATGAAGTAATACTTGATGAATATGCGTCTAAATAATGCGAAGTAGAACAATAAATTGCGTAAAATAATATTAAAAAGCAATAGTAAATTTTACTTAAGTATTCACCTTTTTCAAGATTTTATGTAAATGACGTTATGCAATTGTACTTAATTGTATTTAATTTATCTTATGTTAATGGAATTGTATGAGTATGTCAAGTTTTAAGCGCAATTAATTTTAATATTGTAAAATATCTAGTACTTTGAATGACCAAGTTAACAAATGTTCTTTTACTATTTTTTTTTTCTAAATTTCTTTTAAAGTATAATTATCATAACACATTAGTAAAAAATGTATTATCAGTATAACTGTATGCATTTTAGCTCCGTCCCTTATATGTTGTGCGCTATGAATGCGATGTATAATTCTAGAACAGGTGGGTGTGTTTCTGAGTGGCCTTGTCCTAAAGTCTGTAACACAGTGTCAGCCCTTCAATGGGTGTACCCTGCCTACTTGTTCTCAATATTAGTTTTATAAATATAAATATATATATATAAATCAACTGTGAGGATATTGAATAATGATAAAGATGCTGTATATATACTTTCTAGAAACTCAAGGTGTGAAAATAAAATGTATTTTTATTCCACTACTTTTTGAAGAATATTGTATTAATAGTTACATAATTATTTCAATTATTTTTAAATTATAGTTCTTGTTTTCATGCTATTATGTATATTAAGATATAGTAAAAGTATAAAAATGAACTTTTTATTATATTTTAATCAAAAATGTTCCTTATTATTAACTACATTTTACATATATCATTTTTTTTTTATTATAATTATTACGTGCAATATGTAAATATGATTTATTATTGCTGAGACTCAATAGGGTTACATCCAACTTGATTGAATAATCTGTCTTTGATTATTTGTGCCATTAATCCGTGAATAATTTCAATAGTAGTCTTACAGCTATCTCTGGTTGCTTTCATTAACTTTTCTACAGTACTACGATCATGAGGATCTGTTCCACCTAAAATAAATCCCCTTCCAAGTGCAACCTCTGATTGTTCAAGTTTGTCTGACAAATCGAATATTTGTCCAGTAGTGTAATCAGCATTTGTTAAAAGACTAGACGAGCTTAATGTATTCACCCAATATTTATTCCATAAAGAATCTAGTAATCTTCTATCTAATGATGATTTAAAATAAGAAACTTCTAAAGAATAATACTGTTTGCAATGAACACCAAAATCTTCAATCTTGTTCAATGGTATTGTTTGATATTCAGATGGTTCTTCATTTGCTGGTTTATATCCCTTTTTATACCAAATAATGTTTTTATTACTTATTTCTTTTATATAGTATAAAATACTAGCAAATATGTATTACCTTTGGATAAGTTCTAAATGCACCCAAGCAAACTTTGCCAGCAGATATTGTTCTGACAGGATCAATTACAATAGCAACAAATGGTTCTTGAAAATTTTGATTGAGCATTTGAGTAGATACGTCAATACCTGATAACCAGCATCCATAACCAGGATGACTATGATACCATCCAATAGCATTTTCTTGTCTTCCAACCTTAATAAAGAAGGCAATAAATATTTCACTATGAGCAATTGTTAAATATAAATATTGTTATTTAATAATAATATTTCATAGCTAAATAATTCCAATAGTTGTAATAATTGAAATAACTATAATAATTAAAATGTACTTGTTTAGCTGCTTCTATATATGCTGTCATATATTCATATGCTTGTGCTTGTGCGTTAACTCTTGTTTCTGTCCCTTCTACAGGCAATGCAAAAGAATCCATAACAATCATTGTATTCGCTGCAACTTTCCCAAGCAGAAGACCCATTACTTCTAAAGTTCCTCCAGAACGAGCATGCATAACCATTTTCAGTAATGCTAATGCAGAGATCTTTATATCTTTAAAAAAATGAGGGCTGAAACATAACCGATATCCTTGAAAATGAGAACCACATATTTTAGTATTAATATAAATATTTAAAAAATAACATACTCTTTTTCCCATGGTTTTGCAGCTAATATATCTTGTTGTTCTTTGCGATCATATCTATAGATCTCATAACAGTGCTAATTGTTTCAATGTTATTTGACATTTCCCATGTTTTTTTAGCAATGGTGCTTTGATCAGAAGAAGTGCTTGCCATATTTAATTCCAAATTTCAAGTTCTAAAGCAAATAAAAAGTTTTACCTTAATTTTAACTTAATTTTATCAATGTTGCATTTTAACAGTGTTATTTCTTAATATTATGATTTCAATATATAAGTATATTACTATTTAATGTAGATAAGATTTTTTTCAATTGTAATCAACGTGATTTGAATTACAAAAAAAATAAATTATTCTACTGATTATACGTTAAATTAGATATTGAACATTTTAATAATTAAATATCAAATCACTAAACAAATTTGTTCACATAATTCAATTTCTGAATTTATCCTCTGAATGTTTAATATAAACATATATTGCTTGAATTACTGTCCGATACAAAAATTAAAAACAATTAAGAATCATACTTTCGTCACTATACTAATGATAGACTACCACTTTTTTAATGCATGTAGCGACTGTCATCTCATCAAGAGAGAAGTCAGCGCCATCTGCGTTCGTTCGGTCGTTCCGTAGAGAGGTGCGATTTAGAGACATTGAGCAGCGCCAACTCATAAACTAGCAAAAATTTGTAAATTAATAGTTCAATTATTTAGTTGTCATAGTTATTAAAAATGTTTATACCGTTGTATATATAATCATAAGGAAACAATTGTAAAGCATTCTTTCACCAACATTCATTAAGAGAACTATGTTATTCATCTTTGTAATTTATCAAATATTAAATATATTTTGTTGTTATTCGTTCAAAGTTAATTATAATTATTATCTTTATCATTATAATTATTATTATTATTATCGTTATAATTCTTTGTAGTACTGTAATTGAAATAATTATCATAACAGTATCTACAAAATTGGTGACCCCGACGTGATTAAAAAAAAGAAAAACCCCGACGTGATTAAAAAAAGAAAAACACCGACGTGATTAAAAAAAAGAAAAACCCCGACGTGATTAAAAAAAGAAAAACACCGACGTGATTTAAAAAAAAGAAAAAAACACCGACGTGATTAAAAAGAAAAACAAGATACAAGAAAGCATGGCCACGCCACGTTCGCCAATTCGAGGTAAAATTATACCGCCAATTGAAGAAGCACATATCCCGCAAGACTTAGAAGCTTCAGCAATCAACGCAGTTATAACACAGTACTTTCCACCTTTCGATAAGGAAAATCCCAAACTCTGGTTCCATCAGGCAGAAGCAGCCTTGAGAACAAGCAGAATAACCAACGACTCCTTGAGGTTTGATTATATAATTCAACACTTACCAACCGATGTATCGCGTTTATTAGAAAACATCTTAGAAACACCTCCCGTTTCAAATAAATACGAAACATTAAAAAATAAACTCTTGGAATTATTCGGAAAATCAGAAGAAACAAGAGTTCGTCAACTGCTCAGAACTTGTAGGATGGGTGACGAAAAACCGTCACACTTCTTACAACGAATGAGAAGTTTAGTAGACAAAAATGTTCCAGAAACAATTCTAAAAACCATTTTTTTTAGAACAAGTTCCACAATCTCTTCATAATATTTTGATAATAAATCAAGACGCAGACTTATCTAAATTAGCATTAATTGCAGATCAAATAATAGAATTTAATTTACCTCAAATTTCAAACATAGATAAAACCAATATAGTTTCACAAAATCAATATAAAACTGATCATAGTCATCTGGAAAGCATCATGGCAGATAATCAACAATTAAAAGGCAACTTGGCGGCCATTCAACATCAACTGGCCGAATTAACATATAAAATTGCAACGATGGAAACTAATTTTTCCCGTCAAAGATCATTAGAAAGAAGACCTCGATCCCGTGACCGACGATCAATATCCCGCGGCCGAAGATTTCCAGCTCGACCATATACACCAGCAGAAGGACTATGTTATTATCACTTTAATTTCGGAGCACGAGCTTATAAATGTCAAAAACCATGTAACTGGTCACCTACTACTACTGAAACAACTCAACAGAAGGAAAACTAGGAGCACGTCTCACAGTTCAGACGACGCTAGAAGACGTACAAAGCAGTCGTCTAATCGTTTTCGACCGTAAAAATAAATTATCTTTTTTAATTGACACAGGGGCTGACATCTCCGTATTGCCACTAAGTATAGCAAAAGGAAATGTCACTCCTTCCGATTTTAAGGTTTATTCTGTAGATGGTACACCGATATCGACCTACGGTGTCAGAATGTTAACTCTGGACCTCGGTTTGCGGCGTCCATATACCTGGAAGTTCACCGTCGCAAAAGTACGACAACCAATTATTGGTGCAGATTTTCTAAAACATCACGGTCTTCTGGTCGATCTTAAAAACAGACGAATTATAGACGACTATACTAAATTACAGAAACTGGCACAGATATCTACAAATAACTTTCATTCAATAACTACAATAGGTAAAGAAAACAATGACAAATACATTAAATTATTAAAACAATATATAGACGTTACGAGACCTACGCAAGGACTTGAACCTCCAAAACATAAGATACATCACCATATCATCTGTTCAGGAAGACCATGTGCAGAAAGACCTCGAAGATTAGCACCTGACAAGTTTAAAGCAGCCAAAGAGGAATTTCAATTGTTAATACAACAAGGTATTTGTCAACCCTCTTCTAGTGAATGGGCTAGTCCACTGCACATGGTCCCTAAAAAAAACGGTACCTGGAGATTATGTGGTGATTATCGTAAACTAAATTCACAGACAATACCAGACAAATACCCCATACCTCACATACATGACTTCACTCACGCGCTGGACGGAAAAACAATTTTTACTACTTTAGACCTAGAACGAGCATATCATCAAATTCCGATGGCACCAGAAGATCGTGAAAAAACGGCAGTAATTACGCCATTTGGTCTCTTCGAATATAATGTAATGCCTTTTGGTTTAAAGAATGCGGCACAGACCTTCCAGCGTTTTATGGATACAGTAATCAGAGGTCTCGACTTTGCATTCTGCTATATTGATGATCTACTTATTGCCTCCACCAACGAGTCTGAACACTTTGATCATTTACGACAAGTTTTTGAAAGATTAAAACAATATGGAATCTCTATTAATTCAACAAAATCCGTTTTTGGAGCATCAACCGTACAGTACTTGGGGTACCAAATTAGCCAGAAGGGAGCCAAGCCTGTACCTGAAAAAGTCAAAGCCATAATAGATTTTCCAAAACCTAAAACCATTGTTGAATTAAGACGTTTTCTCGGAATGATTAATTTTTATCGTAGATTTATTAAGAATGCTGTTACTATTCAAGCTCCGTTAAATTCTTTTATTCATGGTTCTAAGAAAAATGATAAAAGAAGTATTATTTGGACAGAGGAAACCGAAGCAGCATTTTTAAAATGTAAAGACTCGTTGGCAGACGCAGTTCTATTGGTACATCCAAAAATTGATAATCCATTACTTTTAATTACCGACGCTTCAAATTTAGCTTGTGGGGCTGCACTTCAACAAAAAGTAAACGGTTTGTGGGAACCTATAGCTTTCTTTTCAAAAAAATTCTCACCCCAAGAAGTGAAATACAGTACATATGACAGAGAACTTACTGCAATCTATAAAGCAATTAAACATTTTAAACATCTTCTTGAAGGACAAGACTTTACGATACAGACAGACCACAAACCACTAACCTATGCATTTCATCAAAAATCAGACAAAGCCTCACCAAGACAGTTACGACAACTAGACTACATCGGACAATTTTCTACAAAAATTACCTGCATTTCTGGAATTAATAATGAAGTGGCAGACGCTTTATCACGATTGGACGTTATCAGTATGCCAATCGTGGTGAGCACATCAGAACTTGCCGAACAACAATTAAAAGACCCTGAATTAACACAGGTCTTACAAAGTACAGTCCTACAGTTAAAGAAGTTAAAAATAGACAATTCAGATAAAATAATATATTGTGATATTTCCACAGAAATAATTAGGCCATATATACCATTAGTGCTACGTAGGAAAATCTTCGACAGCGTACACAACTTCGCTCATCCCAGCGGAAGAGCTACAAAACATTTAATTGCCAAAAAATTTGTATGGCCTGGGATGAATAAAGATATTTTACACTGGGCAAGAAGTTGTGTAAACTGTCAAAGAAGTAAAATAAGTAGACACATCAAAAATCCACCGAAACATATCGTTGTTCCAGAGCGTTTTCAACATATCCACATTGATATCATTGGACCGTTACCGACGATCGATAATTACAGATACTGTTTAACTATGATCGATCGATTCTCCAGGTGGCCTGAGGCGGTTCCGTTAAAAGATACAAATGCAGACACTGTTGCAACAGGATTCTATGCCACATGGATTGCGAGATTCGGCGCCCCGTCAACTATCACTACAGATCGCGGTACGCAATTCGAATCTCAACTTTTCAATTCCTTAACAAAACTCATCGGATGTAGGCATATCCGCACTACAGCGTATCACCCTGCATCCAATGGAATGATCGAACGGTGGCATAGATCCCTGAAAGCAGCAATTCGTTGTCACGAAAATAAAAATTGGATAGAAGTACTCCCGACAGTAATGCTCGGTTTGAGGAATAGTTATAAAGATGATATACAAGCAACCGCGGCTGAGATGGTATATGGTACACCCCTCCGGTTACCCGGAGAATTCTTCGTGGACAATGACTCAGACACAAACTTCACCATTAGTAAATTCAGAGACTATATGCAAACAATACGCCCTAGACCAACGAGACATCACTCAAAACGTTCATATTTCATATTTAATAATCTTTTTGACACATCTCATGTATCTCTACGAGTCGATCATATTAAACAACCTCTGGAACAACCTTATGAAGGTCCATATCGTGTATTAAAACATATTTCAGACAATGTATTTTTAATTGATTATAAAGGAAAAGAAACTACTATCTCTACGGAACGATTAAAACCAGCATTTATAGAACTACACCAAGAACAGCAACATAAAACCTATAAGAAGACAAATATATCGTCTGCTCGCTCTAATGGATCGAGCGACTTGAAGGGGGGTGATGTAGCGACTGTCATCTCATCAAGAGAGAAGTCAGCGCCATCTGCGTTCGTTCGGTCGTTCCGTAGAGAGGTGCGATTTAGAGACATTGAGCAGCGCCAACTCATAAACTAGCAAAAATTTGTAAATTAATAGTTCAATTATTTAGTTGTCATAGTTATTAAAAATGTTTATACCGTTGTATATATAATCATAAGGAAACAATTGTAAAGCATTCTTTCACCAACATTCATTAAGAGAACTACGTTATTCATCTTTGTAATTTATCAAATATTAAATATATTTTGTTGTTATTCGTTCAAAGTTAATTATAATTATTATCTTTATCATTATAATTATTATTATTATTATCGTTATAATTCTTTGTAGTACTGTAATTGAAATAATTATCATAACAGTATCTACATGCATCACATCATTAACGCCATCTATGAATAAATTTTCTGTTATTTTCTCGCGGCAAGTATTAATTGAATATTGTAAATTATTTTCAATATCTAGTATCATAATTTATGCAATCTAATGCAATTTTTTTCTATTTTATTAACGGAAGATTTAACTGTCGTATCTTAACCTATTCTGATTTTTTCATCGCTAATGATTTGCTTTCATGAAAAATACTTTATGGAAAATACTTATATTGAAAAATTCAATTAACTGCGTTTGTAAAAAAAAAAATGAAAAGAAAAAGAAAAGAATACTTTGAAAAATTTATAAAGAATTTTGTTTCACGAAAAAAATAGCAGTTAATTTACTGTGTATGTTGAAACGTGCGCAATATTTCACGAAAGTTGTTCCTAATTATTACATGTCATCTTATACGATATTTTTAAGATTAAATAAAAAATTTGTAGAATTATAAATTAAGAATAGTAAATGCTTTATTTGTACATTGTAGAATACAGTCTTTTTATTAAGTCCTAATAGATAAAGTCCTAATAAATAAATAGCAGTATTATAAACAACTAATAGTTATTTTTATGGGCTTAGTATCAACTTAGTAAATACAATTAGTAGTCTTCTTCATCGTATCCATATCCAAAGTCATTTTCATCTTCTGATCCATGGTGTCCAAGCATTTCTCCAACAGTCATTTCTGTGGGATCAGCTTCAACATCCTCGTCAACATAATCATCAGTTTCATCTGCTTTGTAAAAAAAAAAAGTATAAGTATTTTGACTAAGAATTTTACATAAATGAAGACTTGTGTAGCTCATATACCCATATCTAATGAAGTATCCACTCTTGGTAGTATAGATTCAGTGGTGTTAGTTTCTATTTCAACTGGCATTTGGACTTCGTCTTTTCTTGGAGTCTGAGGTTTAGTTACACGAGGTTTCTTTACTACTGATGTGTTTGGCTTATCTTGAGTTTCTAATGAATTAGAAACACTGGATCTATAAAAGTAGACAATCAGTTAGACATACAATATATTTCTTTCATAAAATCATAATACCTAATAATATTACATACTAACATTTTACTAGAACTTGGCGAATTTATTTCTTTTTTCGGCGACTGAATTGGTTCTTCAATTTTTTGTTGTTCCTTAGTCGAATTATTTAAATTAACGTTTAAACTTTTTAATACCTCATAATTAATTTTAGATGATATTTTTTTCTCCTGCAACATTTTTTCAATCGCTTCTCCTAATAAAATTATAGAAAAATATAATAAATTTCAAAAATCGATAACAAGTTAATATTGTAAAATTTATAAGAAACATTATATTACCTGCAGTGTTTGCAGGCACTTGATTTTTGTTACGTTTAGTAGTCCGCCGTCGTTTTTTTTTCAGGTTTGCCTTCTTCTTTCTCTTTCTGCCGTCTTTCCTCCTTTTCTTTTTGCTGAATTAAATATTCGGCATTTACTTTATTCCATAAATTGTGTTTAAATTGTGCTTCTTTTTCTGACATAATGTAACTATCTAACTCTTCATCATCAAAATCAGCAACGTCAATCTCTCCAGAGTCCTAAAATAAAAAAATATTAATAAATAAATGACAAACTATTTTTATTAAAATTAATTTTATTTACATTTTCAAAATTTGTGTTCACTGAGTCTTTCATTTCATTTTCACGATCATTTGTTGATATTAACCCCATAGATGCGAAGTTTGGACCTTTAAATAATTACACAATATTTTAAAACAATTATATAAATTTTATATAATATAACATGATAAAATTTTAAAGACCGTTTTAATTTCTACCTAATCCAGTAATTAATTGATCGTTTATATTATTGGCTCCATGATTTTGAAGATCATTATCAGGGTCATCTACATCATTTCCAACATAATTTTTAATTACATTTAAATTGCTTTCTCTTACAAATCTATCTGTATCTTCTTTTTCTATAGAAGCAACTGAAAATTAATATTTTTAAAATAATTTTTTTATAAAAGGAATAAAATAATTAATTGATTTTAATTCCTATTACAATTACCATCTTTGCGTTTTCTTGTTTTTCCTAATCTGTGTTCTTCCAATTGTTTGTCAATTTCAGCTTGCAATTCTTTTATTTCTGTATCTATATTTAACTAAAAAGAAAAAAATGAGAAAGAATTATATACATGTACATGTATTGCAAAATAAAAAAAATTCTATACTCTTTGTAATCGTTCTTTATCTTTTTTCCGTGCTGCTTTAAAAGCTGGAGGATCTTGTTCTTCCTCCAAATCGACTGTCATGAATTCTTCAAGAGTCAATGCGCTTGAAGGTGTATCACCAAATTCTATAAGCCTTTTAACAAAAATTTATTTAAAAATTTTAAATAAATATTTAAAAATTTTATTTAAAAAATTTACCTTTTGCGTAATGTCGATTCATGCACTTTTACGATTTTAATAATATCCGCAGGTGACCTATTGAACTCGTGTAATCGAGCAGCCATCAACAAAGCTTTAAAAAGAAATAATATTTTTTAAGTATAAAATTTAAGATATTTACGGCAATTAATGTATAAATTATTACAAAATTAGTACAAAAACTTAAAAAATGTAACAAATTAAAATGTAAGTATTTATATTAAAATAGATTATGAAGAAATTAATCTTTTTCTTATACCAGCACCACATAATCCTGACGGCCTTCGTCCACTGTGAATACTATCTTTCTTCATTCTTTGAACTACTCGTAAAGCCGTCATTGATACTTCGTGAGTTTTTTCACCAAACTCCAATTTATTTGCGAATCTCATGATATATAAACATGGATCTAGAAAAAAATATAATATCAATTATATATAAAATTTAAAAATTCATCACACATTAACAAATTCATATTAACATAATAGTTATAATTAATAATTAATTAATTTATAATTTATAATACTTGTAATTATTTATATTAACATAATACTTATAAGAATTCTGTTCTTCTGAATAATTTTACTATTTTCATTAATAATATTATGTGGATTTCCTTTTTTAGTTGGATTTTATTCAAAAGATTTAATAATTGAAGTTTATTATTTTATAAAAATAAGAATTTTTTGTTGAATTATTTTATTATTAAGAACAATATTAACTATTTTTTATTCAATTATAAAATTATAAAAAATTTATTTAATAATAAATTAATATTAAATTTAATTTATTTTTATGAAGATAAATTAATAAATTTTTGTATAATATTTATAATAATATTAATATTAATATTAAGAAAAATTATTTTTAATTTTAAATTTATAATTTTTAATATTAATTCTTATAACATTTTTTAGTTAGTACATTTTTTTGTTACTTTTACTAAACGTAAAAGGTATGATAGTAAAAAGAATAAAAATATAATTATATCATTTCTGAATCTTTCATTTAATTTATTGAATTTATTTTATTAAAACTTCATGCATTACATTTATATCGTACATTATTGCCTGTAAGTAAATATCATTTGTGAAGTGTATATATATATAACGGGTTTACGTTAATTAGTTGCGGCACCATACTAAAGAAAATTATTAATTAAGATTATTTCTATTGAATGGACAATATATCATACAGTATACAATTTGTCTAATGTGAAATTTATTTATGTTTTTGGATTTTGGTGATATAATCGTTAACGACAGATCCCCAATTTGAAAATTTATAAAATTATAATTTATAAAATTATGTCCCCTACAGGGACATGTAGGGCATATATGAATACATATGCGATTTTTTCTCTAGAACTAAAATTCGCTTTAAATTCGCGGCTAAAATTAAAATATATAGTATATGATAAAAGATTTATTAATTACTTGCAATTTTTTCAAATTATATAAATAATTAATAAATCTGATATTATTTTATAATAGTTCCAATTAACAGAAGTAACTTTTCTCTCAAAACTGTTTTCCCATATCTTACACAGTATGCAGATACAACATGAAGTTAAAAATTGGGAGAATTTTCAGGCTCCAATTTTACTTTCTCAAAGTGTATTTCGACAAGAAAAAGAAATTTTAATATTTGTTAAAAATTTTGATGTTTATGATTATCATTATATTTTGTCCAGTCAAAACAAATGAATTATTGTTAACATCTTTTTATTATAGTACTGTCTCATTAACTGACTACAAATTGGAACTGAATTTGGTCAATTAAGAAGGAAATGGCCTACGCCACAAATTACGTGTGCTTCAGCGTGAAATAAATAAACTGATTTCTGAAGAACAATGATAATTGAACATCAGAATTCTGATAATCAAAATATATGTACAGAGCTATGCTCCGTGAAGATGTGAATTCAAAGAAGAAATGGCAGGAACGACAATGACCAAGTTAGTACGACAGTGCTATATTACTGCAAAGAAAAATTCTACGTCAGGGCGAACACCCTGTATAAACGTGCTGCGCAGATCGAAGTTTGCGTTTTTGAGAACCACCAGATATATGAACGCGCGTGCCCTAAGTTGCCTATCGACCGATGTACGGAACTATCTAACCAGCGCCCGTCTGACATGGCGCCCATGTAACTGAAATCCAAAATCGTTCCGTGCTACAATTTTAGAAAAAAAAAAAGACGGGCAATCAAGTTTGAAAAGTGACAATGGCTATGTCGAACCTTTACTCGAAAATATCAACGAAGCCGATGAAACGGTTCCAGGACAACGTCACAGTCAAACAGACTAATCCATGGTTAAACGGTGAGAGACTATTACAGATATAAATAAACATAATATACACCATTTAAATACTGTTCATCCATTTGTTGGACCGAATCGGACAAACAAGAATGGGAGAGAAACGTTCTCTGTTTTCGTTTCATTTAACGATGTTCGAGTAACGTTACGTCTACTTTGCAATGTTTGTTTCTAGTTCGAAAAATATAACAATATTTCAATAATAATTTGAGACTTAAAGCGTTTTATTCAAAAATGCATTTGTCAGATGTAATTTCGATTGATTGGAAATTATGAACGATACACGAACTAGCAAATGTAATGTTTTGCAAAGTAATATACGAACGCAAAACTACGTTATATAGAAACTTTGAATGTATAAAGTATTGATACAAACTGAATTTTTTAAATTTTCATTCAAACCTTATTTTTATATAAATATTTTTAACACGATAAATTGACGAACTAAAAGATGTGTAGTTTAAAAGATAACTTCTTGAGCATATTTTGAACATTTATACTTTGAACATTTAATTTTGGCCACTTTTCATATTACATACACGAAGTTAAAAGGTAAAAATGCAAAAAATTTATAAATTAATGACACAGCGTTTATATAACATTTATTAACTTGTATTTTAGTTTAAATCGATAGATATATGTAATTTGAATTTCAAATTAATTATTTCCTGTATTTCAAACAATTTTTATTGTTATATTGTCGTAGAATAATTTTGTCATCTTATATGATAAATAATGTTTTCTGCAAGAATTAATCTAACGAAAATTTGAAATCGCTTTTGACGAATGAAAATATTGCATTTATTTTACACATGTATCACGTGAATCGCAAAACTCGTACGGAACTGTACGAATGAAACCGGAACAAACCGAACCTAATATGCATTATTCGAAATCTTTATACCTACTCACAGATGAGTTTTACTCAAGATGTGATGTATATGCACATATGCGACAGTATATACATATGTGTGTGTGTGTGTATATATATGTATGAAATGTTTGAATATAAGAAGGGCTCTTTAAGGCTACAGTGATAGCAAATATTTATTATGTTATAATACAAGTAAAATTATTCAGAAAAGTGTGGAATAATGTATACTAACGGTAAAATTTTTAATGATCTTACTTTACGTTCATTTTAATTGAACTGTCGCTAAAAGATGATAGATTCCACAACATCTTAAAGCGATGGTAAATAAAAATAATGTATATATGAAAACAAACTTTAATCAGTTATGAGAGAAATAATTTAATTTAGAGATCTCAAGTCTTATTAAATGTTATTGTTTTGCATAACCTCTATTTATTTTGTTAATGAAATTATTACATATGAAATTATACATATAAGCAGTAATATTAGTTTTTTTTATGTATTTTAGCTTAATATAGTTGAATTAATTATCCGAGAATATAACTTATTAATTATATTGCTGATGAATTAGTGAAAATTAATATAGAATGATGTTATTTGTGTAACTTTATTATTGGCATATGCTTTTGCTTGGCAAATCTTTGTTACATTTAATTTTTATGTAATATTTAGTCCATCCACTCTTAAATTTAATTTTCATATAATGAAGATTTTGAGTTATGATATTTAAGAATATTTTAACCCTGCTAAATTTTTTCATAATGTTTTATATGTTAACAATAAGATAACATTTAACATAATTTTGCTTAGACATATTGTTTGATTTTAATAAAAACAGAAGTACAGAATAGAAAGGAATTTTAAAAGCTAACATTTTGATATTATGTATGTTTTAGCAGAATCACCGATTCCTGTATCAGATTCACCACCAACTGTAAGCCCGTTATCTTCTTTCATTGTATTACAACGTGAAGGAACGATAAATCAGCCAGTCAGTGCACCTGCGTCACCTTTGTCTTCCTTATCATCTCCTCTAACACAATTAAATTTGTCATCACCTGAAGACTGTACACAAGATCCTAATTGGCAAGCAACGAAACCTACAGTTCGTGAACGAAATGCTGCCATGTTTAACAATCATTTAATGGCTGATATTATATTTATTGTTGGTAGTCCAGGTAATCAATCGTAAAACCATTGAAATGTATACATAATATTTTAACAATAAAAATGATTTAATATATAAGATTATATACTATATATTATATATATTAAATAATAATATATAATTATTCGATATAGGTCACATACAAACTATACCAGCACATAAATACGTTTTAGCTACTGGTAGTTCTGTGTTTTATGCCATGTTTTATGGTGGACTAGCAGAGAATAAAAGAGATATAGAAGTACCAGATGTAGAGCCTGCTGCTTTTCTTGCTCTATTAAGGTAAATATAATTCTAATATTTTTAGCTTAAATTATTTATTATTTATTCACTACTTATATGATTATTTTTTTCTCAGGTACATGTATTGTGATGAAGTACAATTAGAAGCTGATACAGTGTTAGCAACCCTTTATGTTGCTAAAAAATATATAGTCCCTCATTTAGCAAGAGCATGTGTTAATTATTTAGAAACAAGTTTAACAGCAAAGAATGCATGTTTACTTTTAAGTCAGTCTCGTTTATTTGAAGAACCAGATCTTATGCAACGTTGCTGGGAAGTTATAGATGCTCAAGTAAGTTTAAACAAAGGAATGTTGAAGTCTCTTACTTTTAACGATAATTTAAATGTAACATTAAAGAGTAAATCAAACTCTTCAAATTGTTTGAACAACAAATTACATGATTCTGAACAATTTATTCAAAGAATTACAAAAATTAATAATTATGGAAATGTAAAGAATAGACTGTCTGTAGTATCCCATTGCTTCAGCTTATCTGAGAATAATTGTTGTTCTAAATTTAACAACAAAAGATTATCATTTTCACTATTTCGAACTAGAAGTGAACCTTATTTTCCAGATAATAAGTTAGAAATTGAAGTAACACAAAATGTAACTTACGAAGATAATTTTGTAGAGGAATATGAACATAATAGAAATGATTATAATGACTTTTCCAAAATAACATGTAATATTAGTCCAATAATTACTTAAAGAATTTATAATACTTATTCTGTATATTAAAAAGTTTAAAATATAGAATTGCTTATCCTTTTTTTAATTAAATTAACTAAATATTTGAAAGACTGACAAAGAGGTGTAAAAATATATTTTTTAATTTATAAATTAAAAAATTCGCTTTTAATCAAAATTTGTTTAAAACTTCATTTAAAATATTTCATTAATTAATTAAAAATAGAATTAAGAAAGATTTATAATAAGCAATTTTATAAAGTATAAAAATAAAATATTCCAACGAAATTTTTTTGTAACATTATATATTATATCATAATTATTTAATTAATTTTTTGCATACATATATAATCATTATACATTAGTATTCATAAAATAGTTAATTGTAATATTATATTATTACATTAAACACTTTTGAAAAAATTATAAAATTAGTTTCTTCACGGAAGTAGTATGTTTAGTGTAAATATTTAAAATAGATTTTTAAAAATTTGTTTTTACTTTTAAACAATCTCTCATTTACCAGAAACTTTTTTTTTTAGAAAATATGACTAATATTTTCAAAAAATTGAGTTTTAACTGAATTATTGAAACTAATTTTTATTTTTTACATAATTTATTTTTTTATACTTCATATATATTGATTATATTTAAAAAATTTCTTAATATTTTTGTGAGATTTTAGAATTCTAAATGTATTTTTTGATTTAGAAAGAAACAGATATATTTTTTGCCTTTTCGATATAATCAGCCATACAAATTATTAACCAATTCCATCGAGGATAATCATTATCATGAATTTTTCGCAAAATAAAGTAGTCAGTCTTATAGTAATGATAACATGAATGGTTCATATAATAAACATAAAATTAATGAAAATTAAGTATTGTAAATATAAGATATAACTTTTTTTAATAATAAAATGTTTGTCAAAAAATAAAATATATTCTTTTTAAGTTTGTATATCATAAAATTTAATGTAACATAGGCAGAAATGGCGCTAAGATCAGATGGTTTTGTGGATATTGATATTCACACTCTTGAATCAGTGCTTTCTCGAGAAACATTAAACTGTAAAGAAATACATATATGGGATGCTGCATTAAGATGGGCTACTGCAGAATGTATTCGGCAAGAACTTGAACCTTCATCGGCAAATCAAAGACGATCGTTAGGTAAATATCTAGATCAAAATTAAAAATCAAAGGTTAGTACTGTTCATGCTTTTTTCATTCTAGGATCTGCTTTATATTTAATTAGACTTCCTGCCATGAATTTGGAAGAATTTGCCAATAGTGCTGCTCAGACTGGAATCTTAACACAACAAGAAACAATTGACGTCTTTTTGCATTTCACTGCTACTAATAAGCCTCAACTTTGTTTTCCTATTAAACCTCGACAAGGTTTAAAAACTCAAGTAAGTATTATTAAACGAAATCATTTATCTTTAATAGTTCTGTAATAGTTTCTAATAGTTAATGTATAAAATTAAAAGCTTATATGGAATAAAACTAAAATTTCAAATATTTTATTTACAGGTTTGTCATAGGTTTCAGTCATGTGCATATAGATCAAATCAGTGGCGTTATAGAGGCAGGTGTGATTCAATTCAATTTAGCGTTGACAAAAGAATATTTGTTGTTGGTTTTGGACTCTATGGAAGCTCATCTGGTGCTGCAGATTATAATGTTAGAATCGAATTGAAAAGATTGGGATGTGTTTTGTCTGAAAATAGTACGAAATTTTTTTCGGATGGTTCGAGTAGTACATTTCATGTATATTTTGAAAATCCAATTCAAATCGAACCAGAATGCTTTTATACAGCTAGTGTAATCTTGGATGGAGGCGAGTTAAGTTATTTTGGTCAAGAAGGCATGTCAGAGATAACAGTTGGTAATGTAAACTTTCAATTTCAATGCAGTTCAGAAAGTACGAATGGTACTGGTGTACAAGGAGGACAAATACCCGAATTAATTTTTTATGGACCACCAGTAGATGACTGATGGAAATTTATTACAGAAATAATGGTTTAACTGATGGTCTCTAAAAATTTGTACCTTAATATCGTTCCAAATTTTGTATAATTGTTATTTTAAGTACTATTTTTAAATTGATGACAAATGTTGCGTAATAGATGCACTCTTAAATATTAAATATTTATATTTTAAACTATAATCACAATGAATAATTTACAGAAACAATTATAATTTTATTTATAAATTTATTATTATTGTTCTATCAACCAAATATAAAAATTCCTTTACTTTAATTCAAAGATTATATTAAATTTTCAAATTAAATATTTTATAACATCATATTTCATAACAATCTCATAAAAATTTATTTTCATAAAATTAAAGTCATATATAGAGATACTTATGTGAAATATTAAATAATAAAACAGTATTAAATAGCAATTAAGGAAACAAATATTTTATTATATTTAAATAAAAATTTTACATAAGAGTGTATCTATTATCACTTCTAATGTATTCAGACATTTGTGCTTTATTTTTTTCTTTTTTTTTAAATTATGTTTCTTACATAACTTAAATACTTAAAACATTATTTGTAAATATGCAATGAGTGAAGTATATAAAATACTTGTTAGATAACGTGAAAAGGAAAAAGATGTAAAAACAATCTTTAAATTAATAGAAAATTGAGAAAGTTAATAAGTGCTATTTAAAAGGATTTATTATCTTTAAAATTATTGTTAAATAAAAATATAAAAGAATAAACAAAGATCAATTAATTTTGGAAAATATATTGTTATCTCAAGTAATTAATTCTCAATCAAGAAATATTGATATATAAATTATAATTTTTTTTTAATTAAAATACATTAAAATTTAAACTGGACAATGTACATTGTCATTTTACGAAGGAGAATATACTGTTTTTACGAACATAAATAATATTGATTTAATGTTGCATTCATATATCATATATTTTAAAATATACCATACTTATTGGAAAACATTATAAGCAATTTTAGAATAGTATCATAATTGAAACTGCCTATGCAAAATGACATTTGTTTTCTATTTTAACATTATTATCTTATTTTTTATATTATATCAATAAGAAAGAAAAGATACATTTTACTTTCTTTATTTTCTTACTCTCTTTAGATTTGTTGATTTCATAATATATACAATTACATAGAGATGATTACTAAATTATTAGAAGAAATATTTAAATGTGGATCCTTAAAGCAAAATAGCATTTTTGTACACAGTATAAAATTCATAATAATATTTTATATAGACACTCTACAATATTTCAATCATGTTTATATAATTTTATAGTTTATTATAATCTATATAAAAAGTAGAAAAAATTATAGCATAATTTCAAAATAAAGTATGCATATAATAATTATATATAACTATAATTCGTATTTTTTTTTTTATAATAAACATTATATTCAGTAATGCCATAGAATCTGGCGCCAAAGCCTACACTGCAGAATAATAATTACTATTTAAAAAAGTACAACAGATTACAATATCAATAATAATAAAATGTACAAAATAATGCCTTCCTACTACCAGTATGACTGGCTGGTGCAAAAAAAAAAAAAGGAATAAATAAATTTTGGGAGCATGTCTGTACCAGTTTAAGATTGGCATTAAAAAAAATATATTAATTATATCATTATCTTTTAAAATAATATTAAAATATTCAATAAACAATTTGAATTTGAATTTAAATCATTAATTTGTTACTAATAAATAAAAAAAATTTAGTTTTATATCCTGTATTTTAAATTTCTGGTATTATTTAAAATAAAGAAATTAATTAACATTATGATGTAAAATATGAAAAGTGTAATGTCTACACAAGCAATAAATTTACATAAATGTAAAAATTTTATATAGACCATCTTACATTATACTTTCATGTATCATAAAATATTTCAATTTTCTTAATTATTACTAATATATATATATATATTATAAAGCTGACTTTCTAATTATTATGTCATACTATTGCTAGAAACAACTATGTGCGTATAAAAGTACAAATGTCATATTTAATATTCAAACACACTTCAAATATGAACAAATTTTTACTACTCTTAATCAACTATTTAATTTTATATTCTTTAAATTGTAAAATTTAATGTGATAATGTAAAATATTAATAGAATTTTTTCCCAGAGGTAATAAAGTAACTGTTGTTTGTGATAAAAATAATTTGTGTAGAAAATTTATATTTCAAGAATAAAACAGATCAATCAAAATCAAACTGTTTTGTTCTATAAAAAATTAAAAATTATTTATGTATAATGCAACATTTAGTAATATTTAAAAATTAGCTAATTTGTTCTTAATTGAAAGTAATGCATGAATTAAAATATATAAAATTAAAACGTAAAAATTTGTAACATGCAAATTTACAAAGTGCTCACCTACTGAAGGTATATTGATGCAAAGTGCTTGTGTAAACCTCAGGTATGTGCGTCCCAATTCATGAACACAAATTTGCAGAACATCGCTGATATCGATGAGCATATCTAATTAATTAGTTAAGTACACATTTCAGTTTCAAAAACTTGTCATAAAAAACAGAATTTATATTGCAATGAGATTTCAATCTAAACCAAGTACTCTGTATTTATAAAATAAATATAAATTAACAAAAATAAATTCAAGAAAAAGAAAATTAAAAGGAAAATAGTGTTGTTTATTTTATGAAAATAAAGGATACGTGCAGTGCCTTCTGTACGGCAAGTAATATAAACACAAGCTGCATGATTATGCGCTTGTTTCCTCCCACGAGTTAACTGCCGATTTAATGCCATTTTATAAAAATTCATAGATGTATCAATACAATGTTGATTTAATCTAGTAACAAAATAAAATATACATTAAACATTTTATAAATTATAACATGCAAAACTTACTGATTTACAGAAAAAGTGTACATACTGTAATTGCATACATAAATGAGTAATTCCTTTCCTTGCATTTTGTAATGTTATTCCTCTTGATTCTTTCCCATTAACATGATATGCTACAAATATAAAAATGATTAAATTAGATAAATGTTAGGAACTAATTATAGAAAAGAATGAACATAAAATAAATAGTGTTTTATACTATATTTTATAATAACATACTTGCTCCAAATCCTGTGGCTCCACCAGTACTATCATTAGCAACAAATTGGCCAAGTACCATCATATTTCCAGATGGTGTTTCTTTAAACGCTGTTTCACTAACAATAAGTTGGTCTTCCAACACAAAACCACAATCTGTACAGACAGCATCTCCTCGGGCTGGATCTGTTTCAATATCTGTAGATCCACAATTCCGACACTTAGTTGTAGACATCTGTTAAATCGCAATAACATCATTTAAAAAGAGATCTTTGTTATTAAGAATTTAATAATTTTGCAGAGCAATATTTTCATATGGTTTGTACTTAATTTAAAATATGTGTACATTAATCTGATTAAAATATTGTGAATCTTAATATTTTCCTTAAATTATGCAAGCTACTTAAAAAATAAATGAAACAATTATTTTTAATAATTAAACTAAACAATAATTTTAAAAAATGTAATAATTTTTACTGCACTCTTTTAAATTACCTTTCCTGTATTATATTTTGTTCAATTCTAAATTATTGAAACTATGACATTTCAAAAATATTATAGGTTAAAGAATTCTGTTAAACAACAATGACATGATAATAAAATAATACTTTGTTATACCTTGTTATATATCAAATTACGTAGATTTAGAATAGTTTCAATTTTTATCTAATATAATAATCTTAATCGGTTAATTTAGGAGCACATGCATTATTGCAAACATGACATAAGAGTTAGATACAAAAAATAAATGTATATATTCACACTTTCAGCAATGCTTTCGTATTGTATATATATATATACACACACACACACAATATAAACCTTTCAAAGTAACATTAATTTTATACAATTATGCTTGTAATATAATAATGGTTTATAATTATCTTAATAACTTAAATAAATAAAAGTAATAATGTAATATTAATTAATTAATGTATTCATTACGTGCAATCTTTTTTAATAAAAAATTACTTCTAAATACGAAACACATTATTTGAAATAATTAAAAAATCTTTCTTCATCTATATTGTTTCATTCGTAATATGAATTCCTTTATTTTGAAAATTTTACTTACATTTTTAAACTGATCAAAGTTTTAAACAGCAAGCATTGGCGTTTAACGTCATGCACCATTTACAACTGAAAAACAGTAGCAATAATAACGAATATTATCATCCTTTATATATACAATTCTATTATTTGCATTCATAATTAAATTTTGTAATTAAAGCTAAGAGGAATCGTATGTATGTGTATTATAACATTTGCGAGAAATATCTCTATTTGTAGTATGTGAAATGTTGATTAGATTAAAGGTTTGTCGCGCGTAAAATCAAAGTCAAATAATCATAATCTACTTCTCTGTAAGAATTAAATAACAAATTCAAGATGCCTTGTGAAATGATAACTTTGCAACTTGGCCAATGCGGTAATCAAAGTAAATAGCTATATAATTTGTATTTTTATTAAAATACTATGTTGTAAATATAACCACACAAACATACACATTTCAGTTATGATAACTACCTAATTTGTGTTTGTCTTTAATTTTTTTCATTAAAAGTACAAAGATTGTAAAATTAATGTACCGCAAGAGTAAAAAAGGTCTATGTTTAAAATACATTATGAAATTAGGTAAAAAATACTAATAATAAAACTTCAATTTTTAGTTGGATTTGAATTTTGGAAAAAATTATGTGCAGAGCATGGTATTAGCCCAGAAGGTATCTTGGAAGATTATGCAACAGAAGGAACAGATAGAAAAGATGTATTTTTTTATCAATCAGATGATGAACATTATATACCAAGGGCAGTATTGTTAGATTTAGAGCCTAGAGTAATTCATACAATCATGAATTCTCCGTATTCGAAGGTATTTATTGCTGCGTTTTTATAAATTCATTTGACTTCATGCATTGTTATTATAAATATTATAAATATTATTTTTTACAAGTTATATAATCCAGAGAACATTTATTTATCAAAACATGGAGGTGGTGCTGGTAATAATTGGGCATCTGGCTATCATCAAGGAGAGAAACTTCAAGAAGAGATATTTGATATTTTAGACAGAGAAGCAGATGGAAGTGATAGTTTAGAAGTATATACAATTATTTTACTTGAATTGGTATTATTGGTAATTTCATCATTTTGATCATATTAATAGTAATCATTATGTTCGTTTACAGGGATTTGTTTTGTGTCATTCTATCGCAGGTGGTACAGGTTCAGGTATGGGTTCATTTATGCTTGAATCTCTTGCAGATAGATTTCCAAAAAAATTAATTGAAACATATAGTGTTTTCCCAAATCAAGACGAAATAAGGTATATATTGTGCAATAGAATTGTATTAAAACGAGATCACGTTTTTAATAGAAATGAACTAATAAGAAAATTCCTTTCAGTGATGTAGTGGTACAACCATATAATTCTTTATTGACTTTAAAAAGATTGACACAGTGTGCTGATTGTGTTGTTGTTTTAGATAACACAGCACTTAATAGAATAGCATCAGATAGACTTCATATTCAAAATCCTAGTTTTACACAAATTAATAAACTTGTTTCTACAATTATGTCCGTTAGCACCACCACACTTCGGTATTATATCATTTATATTTATTTCATTTCATTGTTCGTTGTAAAAGTTTATAAATATTTATTTAATTAATTCATATAATTATACTAGGTATCCTTCTTATATGAACAATGACTTAGTTGGTTTAATTGCGCCATTAATTCCAACACCACGATTACATTTTCTTATGACTGGTTATACTCCACTTACTACAGATCAAGAAGTGAGTATTTATTTACAAAAATATAAAAATTTAATGTTTTAAAAATATTTTTGTTTAAACTAACTTGTTTCTTATAATTAATAGGGAGCTTCTGTAAGAAAAACTTCTGTATTAGATGTGATGAGACGTTTGTTACAGCCAAAAAATATGATGGTTTCTACAGCCTTAGATAGAAATGCATCTCACTGTTATATATCTATCTTAAATATCATTCAAGTATGTGCCATATAAAATATTAGAGATCAAAACAGAATTATAATCTTACAAATACAATTTTTTAGGGTGAAGTAGATCCAACGCAAGTTCATAAATCTTTGCAAAGAATTAGAGAAAGGAAACTTGCACAATTTATACCTTGGGGACCTGCTAGTATACAAGTAGCCCTTTCAAGAAAATCACCGTATATTCAAAGTACACACAGAGTATCTGGCTTAATGTTAGCCAATCATACTAACATATCATCAGTAAGTTAAAAATTAAAAACCACTAGTTATTTTAATTATTAAGTTTAAAATTGTTTAATAATACAGTAGACTTCCTTATTACTACTCGGCTTCATTTTAACTGAAATCAATATTTATCGAAACAAATTTCGATTTTTCTATAGCAGTATTGAATTTCGACATCTCCACTCAGTAAGCGTTGCATACCAGATTCATCATAAGTTATATATATAAAATTTTACAATGCAACGTTCATTACGTGTTCTCATTATTAGAAGGAGTTGCTTCAAACATTATTCATCAAATTTATTCTCTATATCAAATCTATAAATGATATTATCGGATTATTCATTTATCAGGTTGAGAGAGAGTCTACTGTACAAACACAATTAAAATTTAAAATTAATAATAATTGTTACTAGATATGTAATATATTTATAAATACATATTTCAGTTATTTGACCGTGCTTTACAACAGTATGATAAATTACGAAAACGAGAAGCATTTTTAGAGCAATTCCGTAAAGAAAAAATGTTTGAAGACAATTTGGATGAATTAGATAATTCTAGAGAAGTCGTCGAATATTTGGTAAAAGAATATCAGGCAGCCACACGAGTCGATTATTTATCTTGGAATCCCAGCAAGCTAGAAACATAAAGTATTCAATGATTTTAATAAAATTAATATCATGCATATAAATAAGAGCTCAAGATCCGAGTCTTACTTGTTGTTTTCACGCTTTACTTCATTACCACTATAGTATTATAAATACTATTTTGAATTGTTCTACGAAAATTAAATTTTAATATTATATAGTAAGTAACAATTTTACTATACTATAGGTACACTCGTTTTCAATCTTTGGACTTTAAATTTATTCCATTTTTCGTACATGAAATGGAGGTAATGTAGCAATTGTAACGAATCCTGTATGACCAGGTAAAGAACGAGCATGCATTGCAGTAAGCAGTTTTACTTCTTGTTTTTCATTTTCTTGTGCCATATCTTTGTCTACATTCTAAAATATAGTTAACAAAAACTCATATTAGTATTTTCAAAAATGATATTTAATATCATTCTAAACATAAAATATAAACTAAGCACGTGCCATTTCAGTTATGATATTTTGTATGATATTATTGTTTTGTAACAATTGAGCGAAATAATACTTAATAAAAAAATTTCCATTCTGCAACATATATATATATATATATATATTAATTCTATGTATTATATTTATTATACATACCTCATATTGTAAACATTCTAAATTCAATATAGGAAGATTTTTATATTGTACATGAACTTCTCTTTGTAAACATTCGTAAGTGTTTAATTCAATGAATCCTTTTGATATTAATTTTGCACAAGTACGTTGAACTTGCTCAATACAAGGGGAGAAAGAACATAATTTTCCACCTAAAAATAAAATAAATAGATGATCATTGAAGAAAAACTAAAATAAAACTTTTAAGTCAAATAATTTGTACCTGATTTTTTTAAAGTAGACACTGCATAATCTATTGCTAACCATGGATGTGGAAGATCTAAAAAAATTGCATCTGCTTTTGTCTCTAATTCTTTTCCAAATCCTTCGATGCAAACATCTTTATGACTTGAAGTTACAAATTTACTAAGTCCATGCCTCTCAAATTCTGCTTGAGCAATATTTATACGTTGCTCATGAAAATCAAATGTATAAAGATGACCATGAGGGCGAATTACACGAATAAGAGCATGAGAAAGAGATCCACTTCCAGTACCTAAATTAATAAAATAATAAACTAATAATGTGAACTAAATAAAACTTAAAGATAATTAGTAAAATTATACTAATTATAAATTATATTATATATACATTAATATTATTTATTCTATTATAAATACATTGTTTTAAAATATATGTTAATATTTGTTGAACCTGTTTCAATAACTATGCTTCCTGGTATTAAATCCATTAAATGTATAATCAAACTTATGTCAGGACTATAAATAATTTGTGTCCTATGAGGAACTGTTAATGTCCAAAGTTCTGGTGTTGGTTGTAGCACGTATGCCCATCCTCGAGAAAGTTTTTTTTTAGTTCCGTACTTATGTCCCACAAGAGAAAATACTTTAAGCGCTCCATATTTTGTTTGAAAAACATTGTCAACCATTTTACCATTTTTATTGGGAATTTTTGCCTTTATCTCTAAAGAATGCATATCGTTGTGCCCTAAATATAAAATTATCACATCCCCTTCTTCAATGAATTCTTTTACTTTATTGAAACTCATTTTGATGAAAACAAATTGAAACTATTCTCAAAATATAAAGTCTTTGTGTTTCTATTTTATGTTGTAATTATTATTAACTCATACAGATTATATTTTCACATATTATTATTAACCAATAATATTTAGTGCATACATGTATAAAATTTTATATAATAATATATATAAAATTTCTTTTTCACGTACTTTATTTTATATGCTTCACAACAATTTTATCATATTATTTTATGTTATTTATAATATTTCACAATATCAAATTTAAGGTTATGTTTTACAATTGTAATACACGTGTTTAATGTTTGAACTTTGAGTTAATATTATATAGAACTATATATTGTGAGCGTGTAAGTTTCACATATATATTTCTTCAATATTATTTACAACAAAAAATTAATTTCTATAGATAAATAAATATAAATAAAACTAAAAATTAAATTGTATTATTTATCTTATAAATATTGGTAAGATATAATTAATAAATTCTGATAGGAAATATAATGGACAAATAATATTTATAATGATAATCTTTGTTGTATATTACTTGTATTATTAAATAGTTACAAATTCATTCATGTTTATAAATTTTTGAAAAATATAAAAAATGATAATCAAAAATAATTTATTTACGAGAGGAATTGAAAAAAAAGGAAAATCGGCAAAAATGATATTCAATTTCTGTAAAGTGGAAACGCGACTTAATAAAAGTGACACATTTGCAAAGATCCGTGACCCACGAGGCCACTAACAGAGCTTCAAAAAGTTTAAAAATAGTAAAATAGTTGGTAATGAAGTGCCGAACAGTTTATTTTGAATTGCAGTCCGAAAATTGTTTATACATAAATTTCTGTTGGTAAAATAGGAATTGGATTCTTATATCTTAGTCACGATAGTCTAGAAATATGGCTTCAAAAGTAACACTGTCCCAGGCTCTGGGTACAGATGGAAGTGATTTTAATCATAGACAAAAAATTGCTAGTCATTATCAAATCAGGTAATTAAGACATAATAAAAACGATATATATATATATATATATATACATATTCTTTTTTTTTATCAAAAATTATTTGATACTATACACGATAATATATATCCTGAAATTTGGAAAGAGCAATAATTAAAAATAAATCATTCTAAGTTATCTATTTGTTATTAGAATTAAACGTACGTTCCTTTTAGCGCAACAAACAAATCAAGACTGAAATATTGTATATTTTTTCATTATCTTCTTTTCTTCGTTATGCTTGCCAAGTTGTCAGCTGATATTTTAGACCATTTGGATATATTCATCTTGGAGATTGAAGAATTACAAGTACCTCAGGTACATAATCTTTACTATAAAATGTAGAGATATTGAATGTGATGTCTTTCTTATATTTTGTAGCCTTTGTGGTGGGAATATATTTGGTGTACAAGTTTGATGTTGAGTTTCCTTGCTTTGTCTGCCATTAAAAGAAATAGAATTAAAACATTACAACAATACATGATCGGCATAATCTTACTGGGATATGGTCCATTACTTTATGCAGTTATATATTATTTCAAGGATGTTTGGAAATATTTAACTGTTGGCAAAACAGATGAGATTCATTTCTGGCAGGTACGAATTTATTAAATTGAAAATAATTGGAAATGAAATACTTCGTATAAAATATTTGTTAATATCTGTGAAAATTAATTTCTAGGATCTACCATATGGGTTATTATGGTATGCATTTATTCTCTTAGCATCCCAAGTTCATTCTTTTTCTTTGTTTTTTTCCTGGAATCTTTTGGTGGCTTGGAAAACGCGGGGAAGTAAAAAAGCTGATTAATTTAATAATAAAACTCATTGAATTCAAACATATCTGTGAGCACTACTGATAATACAATGATATATATGTACTATTAACTATGAAATTAATTAAAACTATGAAAATGTGTAAATGTAATGTGTAAATATGTGTATATATGATCATGTGTATTATATTAATGTATACAAATTAATGAATCGCATATTTCAAAACAGTTAATTTTGTTTTCTTACAAGCCATTTTAATAATGGATTAATAAATAAATATTACAATTTTTACAATTAAATACATAATTTATTATATATAATAAAAGTGTAATAAAAATATTTGACAGTTTCAAGTAAATTATCAATTTTTGTTGTATTGTTTATTATAATAAACTACCTAATGTAAGAAGACTGTTTAATGCAGGAAGTATGTAAAAATTAACAGTTAAGTATTACTTATACACTGATAATGTTATAAAAAAAACCCTAAGCACATTCTATGATGCTAATGTCAACTAAATCTAGGTATAATATATATTTACATATATATATATATATATATATATATCATGTTGAATGCAACGACAAGAATTATCGATTAAATCTAATCTATTATGGAATTCTGAAGATTTAAGAGGAAAGACTCAAAAAAAAACATTTTAACAATTGCTTTAAACTTCGCGGTCTTTGAAGTGGATAAAAATTCCATTGATACCAACTCACGTACATAAAATTTTGAAATAATTACTAGATTCATAAAGACTCTAGATCATGAGTATTTTCGCACATAGGGGGCCTATTGATCGTCTTTAATAAAACTTGCACACATATATAGATGTTATACTTGTGGAAGACTTCGTATCCTATGATCATTACCATCACGTTTGACATAGTTATTTCATTTTGTATTACATTGTTCTAAGTTGTGCGGTGAGTTTAAATCATTACAATAAATAAAAATTAAAATAATTATTTTAATAATTTAGTATAGAAGAAAAATTAATAAAAAACAATGAACATACGCATTGAAACAAATGAATTCTAAGTATAAATGGTATCCATTGTGATTATATAAATCAGACAATATTGTAATGAATTATAAAATAATTTACAATTACTGATATTATTGTTATTACCATAGAATCTATATTTATAATCTCCATTCGCAATCTGTTATTTACTTTCTATTTTATTTCTTTTTTATCTACGTTTAATCCTATTTTCATTATGAATTTTGTCAATTATCAGTCAAATAGATGAATATTTTTAATGAGACAGTATAACAATTATTATCTCTTGATATGACAATTTGTAATAAATACAGTATTAGTAAGAGATGTAATGTTATGATATTAATATATAATGAGATAAAAAAAATATTTTATTTATTAAGTTTATAATTTTATTATTGTAAGTCTTATGTAATTTATTATTTTATTTTTCAAAACTTGAATAACTTGGTGCTGGTAAGTTAAATATATTTTCACGTAAGAATTATTTTAGTGAATTTCTTAGCATTATTAATGAAATTTTGTTTTTTATAATTTTTGTGCAGTATTACTAATTGTATTTAATTAGCTTACATTAGAAATTATTGTAAATTGTTGTACTTTCACCAATACATTTAAAACTTTGAAATGTGTAATTAGTTTACATTAAAAATTATAATTTATGTTCATATTCTTTTTACTTTTATTATGATTTTCTTTATTTTTTTAATAATTAAATTTTCTTAATTTTTTTAATAAAGTACTAAAAATAATTTGACATTTATGTTAAATACTTTGTATAAAGGTAAAGTAAAAAAGTAATTTACATAGTACAAATAAATAATTCTTTCATTATGGTTAAAACATAATATATCAAGCTTAATTATTTTAATTATTTAGTGTTGTAAAATTTATTGATGTACACTAATCTAAATACTTTGATGTGTATATTTCAATATATTTACATTCATATATTATTTATACTTCGCATTTATTTATATGTAAGTAATATATATTTTTTATATAATTTTACAGTGACATCCAACTTCAAAATGTTTTCTAATCATATGGCGACAATTGTTCGGCTTGCTGCTCAGCAGCAACAACAACAACAAAAACGTGGTATGGCAACTCTTAAAGCAATTTCTATAAGATTAAAGTCTGTAAAGAATATTCAAAAAATTACTCAATCAATGAAGATGGTGTCAGCTGCTAAATATAATAGAGCAGAAAGAGACCTAAAACAAGCTAGACCTCTTGGAGTTGGTACAAAAATATTTTATGAACAAGCTGAAATTCAGGCACCGCCAGAAGATGAGAAAAAACTTGTAATAGCAATAACAAGTGACCGTGGATTATGCGGTGCTGTACATACTGGAGTTTCTCGTAATATTAGAGATGCTCTTTTAGCAGATTCCAAAGAACGCGAAAATACGAAAATTATATGCGTTGGTGAAAAATCACGAGCGATTTTATCACGCTTGTTTGCTAATAATATATTGTTTGTTGCATCTGAAGTTGGTCGCAAACCA
The DNA here is from genome assembly GCA_030673865.1 of Melipona bicolor. NCBI lineage: Eukaryota > Metazoa > Arthropoda > Insecta > Hymenoptera > Apidae > Melipona > Melipona bicolor. The sequence continues at coordinate 2,268,369 of JAHYIQ010000029.1, forward strand.
CCTACATTTAATGACGCTGCTAAAGTAGCAAATGAAATTTTGAATAGCGGGTATGTTGATAATCGTATATTATTTTCAAAATTATATACTTTTGTTTGGTACATACTTCAGTTTCAATATTGATGTTTACAGGTACAGTTTTGGTTCTGGCCGCATTGTCTACAATCGATTCAAGTCTGTAGTATCATATGCTGTTGATCAATTACCTCTTTTTGATAAAAATGCAGTAGTCAGTGCACCAAAATTATCTATATATGACTCTCTGGATGAAAATGTAATTCAAAGCTATCTGGAATTCTCTCTGGCTTCTTTATTATTCTATTCCATGAAAGAAGGTGCCTGTAGTGAACAGTCAAGTCGTATGACTGCTATGGATAATGCTAGCAAAAATGCAGGAGAGATGATAGATAAATTAACTCTAACATTCAATCGTACTCGACAAGCTGTAATTACTAGAGAACTGATTGAAATTATTTCTGGTGCTGCTGCTTTAGATTGAAGAAATATATAATATGCATTAAAAGAAGAACACACTATAGTGTTGGGAAGTAGATCACAATGATATTGTCAATTGGTAATTGATTTTACTATTTTCTGAAAAGAAAAAATTTTTAGCGATTTCTTCGAATCGCTACAAATAATCAAACGTTTAAAAATACACCAATATTTATAAACCCAACATGAAAATAAATTGTTAAAATATGTTTATTGAATTCATTTATTTGTTACAAAATTGAAGCTGTCAAATAAAATAGATAATTCTAAGTTTTATATTATTAATGCAAATAAAGTTGTATATACGTCAATAGTACGTATTTAAAAGTAAATGTGTAATTGTAATTCATTATCAATATTGTTATTTACTGTTGAATCTATTTTATAAAAAATTTGGGCTTTGATTCTGAATGATCTGCGTCATCGATTGAGATGAAATTTGGAGAATGTTATGAATATGAAAAAACTCAATTTGAAATATTTACGATTATTTACTCATTCGATTTTACGATTTTACGTATAAATTTATCATATAAAAAAGGATAAACAACCTATGTTAGGATTGTAATTTAGGGCGTTTAGAATGTCTGATGCATTTAAAAGCAACCAAAATCATATCGCAAACATGCAATATGCACATGCGAATATCCAAACTTACAGTTTGAATGGTTTGGTTCCAATCTCTAGTCATCAGAATGCCAGATTTCGTATAATTAATTAGAGGAATTAATTTCGTATTTACGTTTTAGGGAATTACAAGGAATTAGAGGATTTACGTTTTTTAAACGGATGAATTTTTGAAGCTAAGATTTTGTATTTGGGATCGTTTCACACCTTTTATATTACCCTCCAAATTTCACCTCATTTTATTTGGAATATTAAAAATTCATCTTGACAATTTAAATACTTGCATAAAATCTTTTGCATTTTGAGAACTATAATTGAAAAAGAAAGAAAGTATTTACAGAAACAAATTTTTTAAAAATTTTCTTGAAACTATTGTACCATAAATTCATATGCTAACTAAATGAAATGAGCAAAACATAATACATTGCGGAAGACGCAAGTTGTGAGGAACACATAAGTTATGCCATGTGCTTTTCTCCGGCATCTGTAAATGTAACCTCACTGTCATAACAAACATTAAACAATGGAAGAAAATCGGAAATCTCGTGTTATTCTCGAAGAATATGGTATACCGAACGTAAGGATTTACAATACAATAAATATACATATTAATTGAAACGAATAATTATTAATAATAATTCATTTTTTAGGCATCTGAATATACACAACAAGATTGGAACTTGCTCAATTTTAAAAAAGTATTTCTTCTTAACAGAAATTGTATTTATTCTTTATTTATAAAATTATTATGTACCAAATTGATTTATACTTTTAGGAATTCAAAATTCAAGTTGTAAGAGAGTCTGAAGATGAACGAGAATTAGAATTTGATTTAATAGGTTATCCTGTTGGTTTTGCCAATGCATTTCGTAGAATTCTTTTAAGCGAAGTGCCAACTATGGCCATAGAAAAAGTTTATATTGTAAATAACACAAGTGTAATTCAAGATGAAGTTCTAGCTCACAGGTAATTTTTTATATTTAGAATCATTACATTACATTTTTATCTGAAATTAATAAAGATACATAAAATATATTACATACATATTGGTTTTAAAGGTTGGGTTTAATACCACTTCGAGCTGATCCAAGATTATTTGAGTATCCTTCTAATAAAGATGAAGATGAAGTTAGTGATCAAGATAGTCTAAGATATGAACTTAAAGTATCCTGTACTTGGAATCCCCAAGCACCTAAAGATTCTAGAAGAACAAATGATATATATAGAAATAGCAATGGTACGTAAATATCTAATACGGTAATATAAAAATTTTAGCAATAATTTTATTTTATAGTATATAGCAAAGACATTAAATGGGTTCCCATTGGACATCAAGAAGAACTTTATCCTCGAGGAGCAGAACAATTAGGTGTTCTAGAAAAAGATATTTTAATATGTAAAATGCGTCCTGGTCAAGAAATTCATCTTTTCATGCATGCAGTGAAAGGGATTGGGAAAGATCATGCTAAATTTTCTCCCGTAGGTATGTTATTAATATTAAAGAATTTGTATTTTTAAATTTTGTAGTATTAATGTAATTGAATGCATTTAGACAAGTTTTACTTGTAACGTTCAATTTTGAATTTATTTTTTCGTTTAGCTACTGCATCGTATAGACTATTACCAGATATACAACTAATAAAATCTGTTAGAGGAGAAATGGCCGATCGTTTAAAAAACTGCTTTAGTGTCGGTGTTATAGAAGTAATTGAAACTAAACCAGGTGATTTAGATTCCCGTGAAGCAAGGGTAAAAAATTCTCGCTATGATAGTTGCTCTAGAAACGTGTTTCAACATGAAGATCTCAAAGGATGTGTACAATTAAGTAGAATACAAAATCATATTATTTGTAAGTTAAATATTTTATTTAAAAATTTAAAAATTATATACAATTTCCATATTTTTTATATATTATCTATATTGTTATATATATTATTTTATATATACACATATTATATATTAATATTATATTATTTTTCTTTTTATAGTTACCATTGAATCAGTGGGAACATTACCATCATCTGTACTATTTGTAGAAGCAGTTAAGATACTTAAGGGGAAGTGTAAGATGTTTTTAGAAGAACTGGAAAATATTGGAAAATAGCTAGGAATATTATTTTTAGCAATAGGAAATAAAAACATCTTAACTTTAGTTAAATTGTTAAAATTTTTAAAATTAAAGTTAAAATTAACTTTATAACAAATGTAATGCTCAATATATTTAATAAAAAATATGAAAAAAAATTTTGTCTCAATTATTAATTCTTTTAATCTTTTTAAAAAATGCGATATTTTTTATATTTCAAAACTATATGATAAATTTAGATTTAATAATTCCTCAAATCAATGATTTATTGATATTTGAGGTTATTTGTTAACTTCAAGTTGACTCTTTTTTAATATTTTATAATTATCATATATACCATTTCTGAATTCATATGTAACTTTAAAAGTAACAAATCATTAAAATTAGGTTTATAGTTAGGTACATATGAAAATTTACAAAAAAATCGTATACATTTATATTATTCAGTAAATTCATTGTGAAATTTGAAAATATGTTTAAGAATGTTATTAATAAGGAATATATTAATCAAATCTTATCTTATCTATATCAAATATATATTTTTATCTTGTGATAAAATAAAACTCAGGTTATAGGTTGTACGAAATATTGTTGAAGTTATTCACTTCCATGTCCATTGCGATGTGACACTTCACATTTCTTGCACGTTTGAAATTGTTACATCACAAGCAAAATTTATTCTGCACCGTCGTTCTAGTGTGTAGCTTTAGAATTACGGATAATGGGACTGGGAATTTTACGATGGAAAATATTATTGATTATTGTATCAGTTTTACTTCTTTGGCAATCCTCGAAAGTGTGGTTGAATCTCACTCAAGAGAAATCTGGCATAGAAGGTAAAAATCCATATGTTTACAACTAAAAATCACGAAAGATGTAATAATTTCATTTTCCAAGATACTATCGGTATTTTTGATTTGCAAATTACAATTATTCGTTATTTTCTCAAACGTTTCAATTCTCAATGATAAATTTGAATATTGTATAAATGCATATATTATTTATATTGAATAAGTAAACAATCAATGTACAAGTTTTTCTTAGTATTATATATTTTGTGTAATAGGTTCAAATTCTAAAATTTTATCAAAAATTATTACTTTATTTTTATAAATATAAAAATTATTTGACATTGTATTAATAGAAAATATCAGATAAAATTTTTATTTTCGTGTCAATGGTTTAAACAAAAATTTTAATTTATAATTATGTAATTTTCTCGATTTTCTTGGGTATCTGCTAAGTTTTGTATAGCACAGCTTCAGGACAACCAAGTGGTAACGTTAAACCAAAAAGATGATGAGAATAAACAAAAAGTTCACATAGCGGTGTATTATGAAGCACTATGTCCAGATTCACGCAGTTTCTTCATAAAACAGTTATTGCCAATGTATCACAAAATTCCAGATAATGTACAATTAGAATTTGTACCATATGGGAAAGCTACGGTAAGACATTTTATAATGAGAAACATTTAAAAATGATATATCCTTTTAATAGTTACAGATTGTGAAGTATTAATTGATTGTAGTATTTGTTTATTCTTTGACATGTATTAATATAATATATAATACACATAGTAGTAAAATATCTTTGTCTTCACGTATAACTTAGTTTTTTAAAATATATACTGAAGTTAGTTTTGCATTATCATGTATGTATATGTAATAAGATATATTTTCATAAGGGATAATATGAAGTAGCATAAAATGAAAATAATAACTAATTTCTAGTAAATATTATTAAAACATTATTTTATTTTTAACTTTAATAACAATTAACATCATATTGCTATCAAGTATATTGCTTATTTTAACATTTAACGTTTAATTACTCTCTGATTAAAAATGTTTAATTACTCTCTGATTAAAAATGTTTAATTACTCTAAAGATAAATGGGAAATAGTATTCCAAAACTTTCTAAAATAAGCTCATTTAAATTTAATAAATTTTTACAGACTGTAAAAACTGATAACGGGTATGAATTTATGTGCCAACATGGACCCGTTGAATGTGGAGCAAATATTATTCATGCATGTTCCATAGATATCCTAAAGAATATTTCCATTCAGTTAGAGTATTTATCTTGCATGATTAAAAACAACATAGTACCAGTGAATATTATGGAAATTTGTGCAAAAAAAATGAATTTAGATTATAATCCTATTTTTAAGTGTTTCATTGAAGAAAAAGGCAAAGAACTTTTGGCTAAATATGGAGAACTAACAAATGCTTTAACACCACAAATTTCTTTCATACCAACTGTTGTGTTAAATGGAGTAAGTTTTTTAAATTAAGAAATTTTTAAATACAAAATAATCTATTAAAAACAAAATGAATTATTAAAAATTTTTGTTTCCAATACATATTATAATAAAAATGGATTTACAGAGTTCTGAGAATCAGGCAAGGATATTAAAAAATTTACTACAAGAAGTGTGCCTACATTTTAAAATTATGCCAGAAGGTTGTATATTCTAAAGATGTACAAAATATTTACAAAACATACTTCCCTGACAGATGTGCATGAAATATAGTATTTTTTACAGAATTTTTTATGCATTTAATGAATGTTAAGATTTAAATAAAAAAATGTCTTCTAAGTTTTATTAAGGAAAAGAAATGAAATTAAAAATATTAATTTAATTGACTAAATGAATTAAGGAAGGGCACATATTGTACTAATACGCAATACTTTGTAGAATTATTTAAGAAATTTTTCAATTTTATTTATTTATTAAGAGATTGAAATTTTTGTGTTGTTATTATTTAATGACATATAATAGTAATATTATCTAAAAATTCCAAAATGAAAAATCTGTCAGTAGCCCCTAAATTACATTTTTTTCATTATTAATAATAAATTAAAATATTTTTATTGTACTATTTCTATTAATGTTATATATGTATATAAATATCAAAATTTGTTCAAAACGTAATACTATTTCAATTTGAAACTGTATTATTATATAAAATAATAATATTAATAATACTTGATTAATAATAAAATATCAGTAACACTTGACTGCTCGGTTATAATGCATTTTACATGCATATTGGAATTTATAAATAATAAATTAAGTAAATTAATTCAACACGTAACAGAGTAGTGATATCTAAAAAAATTAATAAATTTTGTAAAACTGAAAAACTTATTCTCATGTTTGAAAAAACAAGAGTTAATCAGTACTTTAATGTATGGGAACAATTTATTAACTTAATATCAACACTTTATACAAACTGTGTCGCTTCGTCATGCACGATAAATGAAATATGCCTTTGATATAGCGGAAAATATCTCGCATAAAATAGAAATTATGAATGTACAAAGCTCAAACATCGGAGAAAAGAACATATAGCGAATATTTCTTCTTTAGCCGAATGAATAAATACATTTATTGGAATTATTTTTCAGAGATAAACATAAAAAATAAATAACTTGTTATTCACGTCACGACGGAGTTTGGTAAATATCGTATTTTAATATTTTATATAATTTCGAAGAAAAGACTGAGAAGAAGTGACTGAAGTAGAATTTTCACTATTTTATTTGCGAAGAACAAATGTTTTAAGAAATGAGAACACGATTTCGTAATAGATCTCAAGCTTTAGTTATTCTTGAGATACAATACTGATTTTTCTTTTTTTAAATTTAATATCGGTTCCTAGCGCTCGCTGTGAAGAACTTTTGTAAAATTATAGTTTAGACTATGAATGTATAACTTTTGCGACACGAATATAAAATTAATATTAAATATTGGAATATATTTTTTTAACTTAGACTTAAACACTAACCGTCAATGATCGATGAAACGAGCAATAACTTGTTTAAGCATTTAAATAGAGATGTTTTTTTGAGTAAGTTCTATATCACCATTTACAAAAAGACTTTATCGTGATTCCTCTTTCCTTTTTTTTGCATCTTTACAAAGTGAGAACATTTTCTCCGTAAACCACTAAATTTTAACTTTATGTTCACAATAACGATAACAGCTATCAGAACGATCGCAAGTGAAGTAAAATAGTTTTAAGAGTTCTCTTTTTGCGATTCGTATGCCTTAATAATCTTTATAAAAGGCTTTCGAACCGATGAAACTTCATAGATATGTTAACGCGAATCTTGACAGTGAATTATACACATAGATTTTGTCGGCAAACTATTTCTAGATGCCATTGAAAATGACGATGAAGATAAAAATGGCTGAAACGAGAGGTCCATTGGTTAATGAAGGAAACGAATTGAGTAGTTGTGACCTAAAAATGAGGATACATTTATTTTGTCTTTTTATGATCAATGCGATCTAGGTCACCAGAAATACAAGTACTTCTCATTTTGTTCACTTCAATATTAAATAATAAAGGACTGTGGAGGAATTCTTTCTTCTTTTCTTCCTTCTTTTCGTAAATTAGTTTTTATATATATATATATATATACATATATACATATACACATATATACGTATGTATATATATACATATATATGCATATATAATATATATTACATATATATTATGACTGAAAACACCGACACGCATGTGTTTTCCACTCTTCGGTGTTTGTTCTTAGTACTTAAGTAACATAAACATACGATTCGCACAAAACCACACCAGTTTCTCCAATTTTAGTTGATCTTGTGAGACTGACACGCACCCCTGGGCGAAGGAAAATATAATGCACCAATCACTGTGTTGTGACTTAACTTTTTTTTTAAATCCCTCATCCCTGATTAGGACTTTAATCATATTTCAACAAAAGTGGTGTCGACGTTACATAACGCACACGCGTTTTAAGGCTTTCTCAGTGGAGATAAGATATAAACGGGAGATTATAATGAAATTGGATACAGAACGCACTTGGTGAAATGTCTATGTTTGTCGTGTACGTGTTTGTATGTGTATATATGTGTATATATGTGTACATGTATAATACATGTAATGTATTACATAGGTTTTTTTAAAAGTTTAACAAAGCTGAAAAGGCATAGAGAAGTTTTACCAGGAGTATCAATATTGATATAATTCGATTCCTTAGATCTTGTGAACGTGGTTCAAATTAGCGTTACACATATCTCTGAATCATTTGACGATTCTCTGTGTTTTCTTGCAATTTTAATAATACGTTTTTTCAACTATTAAAAATTAAATTATCCACTATAACGTAACAAGGAATCCAGTTACGCGGAATCATTGGTAAGTCAAAGGTCGAAGCCCATTATATTTCGAACTTTGGAAAACGATGCCCAATTCAAATTCTCTTTGGCAAAATAAAACAAACGCTTAACATGTATGTTACTGATAAAATTTCTGGCTACAACAAATGCTATATCAATGATATAAGCACGTTTTCCTTGATCGAGAAACGAACAGAATAAATTTCCAATTTATCTCGATCAACAAACGAACCTACACGATGCGCTATAATAGAAATTTTTCCTTTCTTTTAATACTTTTCCTCTCTTCTGTCCACTAATTAATAATTGCATTGTTTTTTTTTTAAATACATTGAAAAGTACATTTTACAAGGGGAACTTACACATGAAAGTCTTCAAAGATACGTGCAGAGAAGAAATAGGAAAAGGCCAAAAAGAGAGGAAAGTAAGGAAACACTATTTATTTTATCATCAACAAACATGCGCGTCTGTTATATATATATATATATATATATATATATACATACATACATACATACATACATACATACATACATACATACATACATACATACATACATACATACATATATATACATATATACGCTCTGTGTGTGTGTATGTATGTTGTGTGTGTACATATATATATATATATATATATATATATATCTAACATTTTTTAATTATATTTTTTATACGGAAATAAATCATCTTTTATGTATTAGATGTATTTATGTGTGTGCTGCATATTTTTTGTATTTGTGTACGTGCGCGTGTAACATGTATTTTTATGTTCATGTTGTGTATAGTTAAGTATTTCGTGTATTTAGAGATAATGATCTTTAGTGGTATAACTTTTTAATTAAACAATTGCCCTGTATTACTTATCGTTAATGATGATTAACGCGTGTTGGACGTTGACTTTTCGCGTTTTAAAGACATCTTTGCGTCCAGATACAAGATTTTTTTCACTTTCTGGTCGATTCGCTTTTTGTTAACATTATATTTTTCTTTGTTTCTTTTATTTTAATACGTCAACACCACTTGAAGTTGCAAGTTTTTCCATTACACAGGTTGCATTCACTTTGATGTCATCATTGTGACGAATTCTAGACAAATAAAATAACATAATTATTATTAGAAATACGAAATTTAGATTTCAAAATTATGCAAATACTTTACATATTTAACTATAATTTACAAAATATTAATAAAAGCAATTTAATTTAGAAATTATGGTAAATGTAGATTCAGTTATACAACCTTCATAGTTCACTTGGCCATCTCCATCAATGTCAGCCTCCCGAATCATTTCATCAACTTCCTCATCAGTGAGTTTCTCGCCAAGATTTGTCATAACATGTCTGAGTTCCGCTGCAGATATGAAACCATTTCCATCCTTATCAAATACTCTGAAGGCCTCCCTAATTTCTTCCTCACTGTCAGTATCCTTCATTTTACGAGCCATCATGGTTAAGAATTCCGGAAAATCGATTGTTCCATTACCTACAATTCCAAGTATTTTTAGTTTTGATTTTTTCTGAAATCAGATTTTTTCCAATACTCTTAACAATGAGATAATGGTACGATGTAAAAAAATTATTTCTTCATTATGCAAGTATTTTAGATAACAAAATGATAAAATAACGTTGATATTATATACAATCTAAAAAAATATAAATATTGCATAATGAATAATAATATATATACATGTTATATGTCAGTAATAAAATAAAATTAAAATAAAATACCATCCGCATCCACTTCATTGATCATATCTTGAAGCTCAGCTTCTGTAGGATTTTGACCAAGTGATCGCATAACAGTACCCAATTCTTTGGTTGTGATGGTACCATCTCCATCTTTATCAAATAGCGAGAATGCCTCTTTAAATTCTGCAATTTGCTCCTCTGTCAGTTGATCAGCCTTTAATTAAAAAATTAAATTTATAATTACATATACATATACTAATGTCATATTGTTAAAAGATTCAGCTTCAGAATCAATTGTATGAGAACTTCATTTTATTGAACATTGTACAAGTTTGATATATTACAAAATACAATTGAATTTCTATCAGTTATAATATATAACATTTTCTATCGTTTATACAATTATGAATCAGGCACAATGTTTATATATGCGTATTTTATTGTTATTATTATTATTTTCTATCGTTTATATGTTTGCAATCTAGTATCAAATATCGAAGAAATAAAGCTTCTGTTTGTATTATCTCACATACAACAAAGTGAATTTTATATATATCGAAAATTTTTAAAAATTCTATATTTTGCAACAATACACGTAAAAAAACACGCGCGATTTTTGTTGGCGAGATTAACAACACGATCATAAAGAAAGATTATTTCTAATATTCTTAACGATAAACGTTTTTTTCTTTAATTTATTTATTTTATAATTAATGCATGATAATGCAGTAAGATCCTCGTTTATCAAGGCTCTGATTCAGTGGAATTGCCACCTTGCCGAAAATTCGAAACGCCTGTTCAGGTATTGCCCCACCCTAATTAGGAAAAGCAGCGGAAGGGCGTACCGGTAGTCGAGACAGGACTCAGAATGTTGTTCATTAGAAAATTAATATTTTTGACACCGGTTAATCAGTATACATTCATACATTATTCGAATTAGAGTCGATCAAATATCCAACTAAAATTTAATCTAATCCATACGATATATTTATAAAGAATTTATTCTTTAAATAAACTTGGACTTTTACATGTTCACTCGCAAATGTACGCAAGTAACAACTAATTAAAGTTAAAATTAAGTTACTTGTTCTACTCAATTTATTCAACTTTATATGCAATAAAATATATATCATGACCGATTAATATTGACAAATATTTACTATAAGCTTATGTTGGTAAAGAAAATTAACAAACACATAATATTTGTGCATCTTTATTTACAAAAATTGAGTTACGTTTGTTATAATTGGATCCTCAAATAAAATGATACATTAAATATTTCTTGTATTTATAGATAAAAAATTATATAATTTATATATTTGTACTTGTAATTTATATAAAGTTAAATATGAAAGAAATGCAGTAAATGTTAATGTGGAAAGCTGTTTTAAATCAATCTATGAGTTCTAGAATAAAATACCTTACAATATAGGTCAGCTGTATGTATGTATGTATGTATGTATGTATACACATATATATAATTATGTACATGCTATGCTTTCTTCTATATATTTTATACAAAAATACTCATTGAGCATTTAGATCTATATTAAACAAATGTCATAAATAAACTAATAGTTCGATATTCAATATTCAGTTGTTTATTAAAAGGAAAGTACTCTCTCTCTCTCTCTCTCTCTCTCTCTCTCTCTCTCTCTCTCTCTCTCTCTCTCTCTCTCTCTCTCTCTCTCTCTCTCTCTCTCTCTCTCTCTCTCTCTCTCTCTCTCTCTCTCTCTCTCTCTCTCTTCCTCCCTCTCTTCCTCCCTCTCTCTCTCTCTCTCTCTCCCTCTCTCTCGGATAAATTTATTTTATAGATATTTTTTAAGAATTTAAATAAAAAAACCTTATATTTCATTGGAAGATAATTAATTTTCAACAGAATCGAAGGTTTATTTCTAAATATTTTATATTCAATAAATAGTTCAGAGTGGTCAATCTATGTTTTAGGTTATGCGGTAAGACAATCGGCCAACATCTTTGAACATTATAAAACCGCGATTAAAACCGAGGAAATATTTTCAAAAATCTAAAAATGCACGATATCCGTTCTTGTTCAATCTTAAAAAAAAGAAAAAAAAATGAAATTACGTAGTTGCAAAATATGAAAACATGAAAATATACGTTTCGTATGGTATAATGCGATTTTAAAATTCTTATCATAGCTTTTACGATCTAGCACGTAAATAGTACACGTTTAAATTTTCGTACTAAAAGATCGACGTTTATGGAAGATTAATTGAAGGATAAGTGCAGGAACGTATAAGGAATAAAAGAAATTGGCGCAACGACAAGAGACCGCGAAAATCAATAGTAAGGTATTACCGTGTAATGGTTGATTGTGTCGAATACTATACATTACAAGGAAAACAGTGAGAATGATAAAACAAAGTTAAGATCATTCTTTCTCACGAAGTGTTTTGACTCTAAAAAAAATATTGTTAAAAACTAACCTGTCACATACGAGATAAAAATTGACTAAAATTTGAGGCTTGTACTTTGAGACGAAAACGAGGTATATTAAGCCTAAAAAACGAAATAATATTTCACTCGACTGAATATGTAATTGTTATTTCAAAAGTTTGAAATTATTTCACGTAAAACTTCATTAACGAAGAAAAAATTCAGCGTCAACGTAACTTATCGCCAATTGGAATCCACGAGATATTCGAAAAAGAAATAAGATAACAATTTTATCTTACAAGCGATTTGATAATCTAGAGATAAAATGTTTTAAGCTGATAAATGTCATGTGAAATCAACGATTTCGAGGAAGATTTTTCACGTCATTCGATATTCCAACGTACCGTTACATGGTATATTGATGCACGACACAACGTAACACGAACGACGTTAACTCAAAAAGTTTTTGCTTCGTCGCTGCGACCAATAATTCGGTGGTCGGGCGGAAGATTTGAAAAGCCATCGATTTCTGTCCGGATCGTGCGTTTTCGCCGAATATTTTTGTCGGGGAACGTTTCGACTTTTCAAATGGGGCAAGAAAAATATGTATATGAGCGACCAAAGGAGAGAGACGGATCGATAGTCGGTCCATCTCTACATACTGGCCATATTACGAATAGTAATATTGTAACAGTGCGTAGGTTAAAAAAAAAAATAAAAATGAAAAATAAGATAACCAGGTGAGAAAAAGATCAGAGGACCTGGGAAATAGAACTCGAACCGACGGGGAAAGACAGGGGGAAAAAGGTGTTTTGCAGTAAATGCGTATTGGTCGGTTGCACGTGCACTCGACGCGTCAATGCGGCAAACGAAAGCCTGGGCGAAGGGTGAGGGCGAGGGGCCGCCGAACGACGTCTGCATAGGTAGGTACACGCACCAGGCTAGAGAGAATGTATACGACTTACCATTTTGGCTCAGTTTTTTTACGTCTCAGTACGCTCGACGATCTCGAATATCGGTCTAGGCACTAAACACAATGGGATACTATTCACAATCTCTCTCCGAGCAGCCGTGGAAGGGAAAAACTTGTGTGCACGAAAGCACGGACAGACACGCAATACGACACAGCCGACGAGAAACGCACTCGGGACAGCAATGGAGTCCACCGTTCTCTCTCGGTGTACGAGCTTCTCTGCCGCTTGTCTCGGTTAGGTATCACTACGCCGCCCCTAACGGGCTACGCGACGGCGTTCCGTGATTGGTCAATGGTCTGGACGGGGGTTAAGGGGAGTTCACGCGGCGATGCGCCGCGTCGTTTCCTACGCGATCGACAGATAGTCCCGTGCGGCTTCTCCTCTGCGAAAACCCTGAAAAAAAACGACTGGTTTTTAATTGGACAAATAGGAAGAAGTAGGAACGACACGACGTCCAACGTGGAGAATGGTCGTCATGGACAATCGTGCAAATCCGCTTTACATGCGGGGTGGGTGCGGTCGTGTTTACAGGACAAGTCCGGGCGAACTAACCAGGCCTGTGATTGGCCGACGCGCACCTGCAATGCGTCAGGCAGCCGCGCGGATTGTGCCGCCGCCGGCTACCGGGTCAAAGCCGGGCTTCCCTGCGAGAGATGGCTCGAATGCAATGAACACGTTTTTCGGCTGCGTTTAGGCCTTACATGTCTCCTCTCTCTCTCTCTCTCGCTCTCTCGCTCTTTCCCTCCCTACCTCCCTCTTTCTCTCACTCTACTTTTCCATCTTCCTCTTTTTGCTTTGTTTCTCTCTTTGGCTATCTTTGTCTTTACCTTACCCTCATTTTCTCCTTCCACCTTACCCCTTTCTCTTCTGCATTTTCTTCTTCTGCTCTCTTTCTCTTTATCTTTCTTTCTTTCCATTCGCTTTTTTACGATTTTTGTATCATTAGACCACTGAGTGATCGTATATAGCTTACACGACCGAAGAGACCAGCTGTTGCAACGATTGCATGATATTGACTCGTTTGACACTACAATCCCTGTGACATCCGTCATTTTTAGTCAATTCTGCCTCGGCTCCAGTTTCCAGAATGATCTGGAAATTCGCATCTTAAACGATAGCGATCAGGTGCGGAACAGGTTTAGCAAAACCAACGACTTGATTTAGCAAACCAAAGTCACTTGACTCCGTTTTGCTATCTCCTCCTGTGAATGATATTAGGTCATGATGAGTTAATACTTACTGTCTGTAGAGGAAATACTTTGAAACACTTTAAACATCCCTGGAAAGATATTGGTTAACGAACAGCAATCGCGAATCGTTGGTGCAGAAACAGCGAAATGGAAAATGAATACTTCGCAAATACCCTTTCACGCCCTAAAGAATTCTATTTCTTTTTTATTCGTTTATATATATATATATATATATACATATAATAGACATATTTGCATCTCTTTGTTATATTTAAATTAAATAGAAGGAATTAGACAAATTTTCTAATGATATAAATCCTTGTTTTCTCTTATTTGTGAAAATTCTATTTTTGTCTTGTATATTCGATTTATAAAATTCTCAATATAAATTGTTTTCTTTCAATAAAATTTTTACAGAACCCCTTGATTCTATTCCCAAGTTAGGAGGAAAGAAAATATTTAGATGACCTATTTCACGTGGACCATCCCTTGCATTAATCCCAGAAGTACTGGCAGTTTCAATGTCCTTTCATAGAATCGGTCGATATCTTCTTAAATAAAAATAATGCGCGTACACGTTTGTTGGATAAAGGATGTAGTGCGATTAGGTAAGTACCATTTTCAGGGCAAAAAATAAATATCGACTCTAATATTTGATTTCCGAAATTTATTTCTTGCTGCAGCTAAATACGTAAATTCTTTTCAGAAGAAAATATTCAGATAAAAATTTGAAGATCACAACGTGAAGTTACTACAGAGCTTTTATCATCGTTGAATTATGCAAAAGCTTTTAATATTTCTTAGTGCATTAATTACATTTTGACCTGCACAAAGTATCCTATATTATGCTTTATCGTAGACACACTTTAGCAGTATATTCTACAGATAACAATAAGTCATGTAGCAAAAACTTTAATTGCTTCATTAAAAAAAAGGTAAAATATAAATAATATAGTAATGTCATGTAGCAAAAAGTCCATAAATGCTTAAAAATAAAAATACACATATGAAATGTAAAGCTATGTACTTATATTTATGTGTGTATCTTGAAGAAACATGCGAGAAATAATTAAACAAAACGATGAAATTTGGTCTACAACATAAATTCAAAAGTATGATACAATATCAATTTTAAAATGTATACATAAGTATGTACAATTTTATGTCGTATATTTTTCTTATAACTTTTCAATGGAACATTTAAAAACATTTTAGTCTTATTTTAATCTTATCCTACAGAACACATCGATAAAGTGGAACATCCTGTATAATTTTACAAGGGTTGAACATTTTTAATGGACAAAGCGAAAAATAAGTACATAAAACGAAAAATGTACTTATACGTAGAAATTGAAATAAAAGTTAACAGTTTTACATAGGTACGTAAATATGTGCATATTTAATTGGTTTACGCGATACATCAACGGATGAACACAATTTAAATTTGCGTGATACATTTCACAACACGTCGTTGATTCATTTATTTGCGTTTCTAGTCTGAATTTATTCATTTATTTATTTAATAATTTTTTAGAAATGTGTCATACACGAATTGTCACGCATCATATGTAATACACGAATATTATCCACAGTTGAATAATAGATAAGAATTTAACGTAAATTTGTGTAGCAAATTTTTTTTTTAAACCTAATCTGTTACAAACTTACATTAATATTATTAATATTCATCATTTTGACGAATTATTGGAATTTAGATTTACTGACATATACAAGTAATATATAAGTAAATTTTTAATTGAATTCTGTATTAGTTATGCTTACAGTGGAATTACGAACACCTTCAAAAACAGTAATGATGAGATACACTATGACACAGAATGAAGACTGAATACCTTATTAAAAGTATAGAAGTTCAATTTACGGGAATATTGAGTGGAATCATCAGTATGACGCGCAAGAAAAAAATGTGAATGACGAATCCACGATTTTGTATATAAGGAAAAAAGGAAATATCCAATAAACTAATTGTTCTTGTTGCATTTTCAAAAGGAAAAAAGATTCACGTAATTTCCGACTTTTTTGGTTTTTACGTAAACGTTATGCATTAGTGGCTATGTACCTAATTCGTCAACTTAAACTGGGTGGTCAACCTAAATTAGGTACTTAGCTTCAGCTAAAAATTAAATTTTCCAAGACCAGGTAATTAAAATAACACATTCTTGATAGGAAATTACACTCAGTTAAACGTAAATTGGAAAATTTATAATCATTTATCATTTGTCACTATATGTTTGTAATCCTTCATCTGAAATTACTGCTACGAAAAAACCAAGTTCATTCAAGAATTCGTATAATTCTTTATTAAACCAGTAGTCATGTAAATAATCTATTATTCAATCATTTAAATTTTAGATTGTAATTATAATGTTATTTTTGAATGTTATACATTTTTTGATATCTGTCCAAGTTATATACCATAATACTTTGTTAAATATTTTAAAAATAATTGTATTGAAATTAAACACAACCTTTTAATATTATTAATATTACTATTAATAGATCCTAAATTTATTTCAAAGTAAATACGTTTTGCATGGACTATAGATTACAACATATATTGTTTTAATTATACAGTCATATATCAATTACAAGCTTATCTATTTTCATCCTACTGCATTTTCATTTGGAAAGTGCAACGATAGAAAAATATATTTTAAGATGAAAAGATATGATCGTAAATGTACTGAACTTTGTCTAACGAGTTACAAGTTAGATACGAATAAAATAGTGATTTATAAATGTGTACTTTATAAACGGTATGTAGACATTAATCCTTTAAATATATGTATAAAGTAAGGTATATGATCCATTGTAAACTACACAATGTAACGTATGGTAGAACAAGTTAATTAAAGGTAATACAGATAATACAAGTTAATAAAGATAGATAAATAAAATCATTTATACATAGTTCAAGACATTTGTCCACGACTATATACATTTTCCGAGTTAATTGACAAAAATAATATCGCGCAATATCTGTTCATCAATTGTATATTGCATAGTGTAATCCTTTACTGTTTAGTATTGATTACAATAATGAAGCTGTAATATGATGCGATAATCTAACGGTGCGATACAACATAATACGGGTTTTCTTTATCGGCTCCTGTAAATGACTTGTGCAAATGACTTATTCGTCTATTTCCAGTACGCTAGAATTCTTAATTCGTTTAAAATTATGATGCCGTTTAGTATTGATATTCATAAACTTCGTTCGTATCTAATAGATAATTAACAGTTTCGCTGGTGGCCGTGACCGATATGCGGTAACGCCGTCGCACGATGTTCGCGATATCAATAATAAGCGATGAGCATGCGTGCGACAAAAAAGAACGTAGTATGTACTTAGCTACCTAACGGAAGTGACGGTTCCTCCGCACCATTTTTTTGAAAGTATACCAATGTCACCTTGGAGTTGTCAAAAAAAATTATAATATGAAGATGTAGAAGTAAAATATACAAATATGACTTGATTATGCGAATATATCTAACAAAATGTTTGTTTAGATAAAATCTTTGCTTATCGTGACCATTTTAATATTACACAAAATTTATAATAATTAAGCACGCAATTTCTATTTTTTTTTTTTGAAATAATAAGCATCGACTTTTGAAACGAAAAAGGAAAAAAAAGCAGAAATTGTCTTTACCATATTTTCGTACAGTTATTGCTTCATATTTTGTAAAAGTGCAACACGTACGAAATTAAAATAGTTGCAGAAAGAATTAAGTAGAATGTAGAAGAGAATTCGTTAAACATAAAAAAAAATGCTTTCATCGATCAAATGAAGTAAATAAGTAGCTCAAAGACGAAAAAAATTTTTTCCGCCATTTTTTCCGTAATTATGTAAAAAAAAATTACTGATTTAATTTACGTTATTCACTATTATTCTTCGCAGCATGTTTCGTTTTCTTTCATTACATTTAAATATATCGAGCGTTAAAAAAAGATGTTAAAATTCCTAACCTAATGGTTGCGTCCTTTGCATATCCAATGTAACTACATCTTTCTAATTTCAATGCAGTGGAGTGCAACCCGTAAACTTCTATAGCTGTCGTTTGACCAACACGAAAAGAAAAAAAAGAGTAAGATGATAATATGTAGTTGGTCGATTGTATTACGCATAGCCGTAAGCTCTGCAGATGCGTGATGCGCTAAACGTGACGCGGTACGACATTCCACGGGCTAACAGTGTCTACGGGAACATACTGTTTTTGGGAATTGTTACCGGGAAAAATCGATGTTCGACCTGATAGGAGACAGAAAATATGGATTCATGACGCAGTTCCTCAAAGGGCCTAGCTACTGTTAAGCGAGGTTTTCGAAAAAGTTCTGTGGCTAGGTTGCACTGGGCCTGCGCACGAATAAACGCGCAATGCGACACGCGATAGAATGGGATAGGGAGACTTGTAATCTCGTTAAAAAGAGACGGAACGGGGGATAGAGAAGCGCACAACGGCGTTCACGATTAACGGTAAGGAAGGGAATTTAATGGGTGTCACGGCAAAGAATGTTAATTTTATACCTTACGTTCATCGATGTAGCGCCTAATTGATGTTAATTTAACAGAAAATGTAATGTTAAAGACCATTCCGTGTTCAATTTACAACGTGATGCAAACCTTCAATCGCTTTAATTTGAATATGTATCTAGATGCAGAGTAAAATGCTAATTTTTGATTGCATTTGAAGAAATTTAATTACTATTAAATCGTCTGGCCTACTAGTCAAATTAATATCAGTTAATATCAATAATATTCAATACTTTATTAAGCTTTATTTTTAACTCCGTTAACTTGATTAGTGATATTGCTGTACAAATTATTAACTTTATTAATGATATCGTTATACAAATTATTATCGTGGATAGTGATGTTATTATAATTAGAAAAATAATATTATTGTATTTGTAATATTTACATTGTACTAAATAAAAAATATTTGAATCTAATTTAAATAAAAATATTGTATCATAGTGCATATATATAAGTATTTTTTTGAATTTCTTACTTTTTAACATTATCTTTATTTTTCAATGTGTTGGAATGTGTAAATGTTAGATTTTTAATAAATTATAATTTAGTAATTTTATCGAGAAATTTAACGCGAACTTTATGTTACATCATACTATGAATTTCTTCATATTATAATATCATTTATTATTTATTGAAATTTTTAAAAAATTATGAATTATGATGAAATAGTTGAAGCAAATGGAAAATGTAAGTTATTAGGAAGAATGTTAAAAAGTTAACTTTAAAACATATTATAATATTTATAAATAAATATTACTATATGTATTAAATCAACATGTATGATTATTGAATTTTTTTATAATATTAAACTTTCTAGGAAATTTATTTAAAAGATATTATATTATAAATGTTGGTAGAAAAATTCTAGAATTTATTTTAATCAATCAATATTCATTGTAAAAATATTTCTACCATAATAAATTATAAGGGCATATATTCAACTGTAACTTGAAAGGTATTCAATAAATTTATTTAACACTATTATCTTATCTTCAGTCATAGCATAAATAAAAGAAACTGAACTGTAAAATTTTATCTGATTTATTTATTACATAACGAAAGATAAAAGCAAACATTAATTTCACTAATTTTAATAAAAAATAAATTGATTCATAATTTAACAAAACATTTTTTGGCGAAACATAATTCTTACAAAATAACTTTTCCTTTTACTAATGTTTTAAACACTTATTATATTATATATCATTTAGCTTTAGCTTTAATATTATTTAAATTATACATTAAAAATGTAGCATTAAGGTACAATATCACAAGATAAAAATAGAGATACAGCTATAATACATAAATAGTTAGATAAAGTTATAATATATAAATATAACTATAAAATGTAAATATTTCTGAATCCATTCTAATGTTAATTGTTATTTTATACAAATATAAAATATCAAAACTTTATTTATAGAAAATGTTTGATATCTAAAGATAATATTTAAAGAAATTATTAAAGAACAATAATTCTCTTATAATTATTTCTTTATTAGAGTTTTTTCTACATTGATTATTGATAAATTATTTGCATAATTTTAATTTTTTTTTTAAGAATTCATTTGTACAATAATGAAACAGTTTAGAGATAAGCAGGTACTATTGCCACAAGGGCAAACAAATGCCAATGTTGTACGATAAATTATTATCTGTTTTTAGTATTATTTAAATAAAAATTCTAAATCATTCAAATGTAACTGGTATCGAAAGAATTGGTAATATCGGATTCGTAGTTTCCACTTCCAATGCTGTAGCCATACAATCACTTGCTGCTTCTACTTCACCTAAAGATTCTAACACCTTTCCTAAGTTATACCTGTAAAATAGAATTTTATTTGATTAAAATTTTGTAACATATAAATTATTCACAATCGCATCATCACACTTTTTAAATAGAAATAAATGAATATTTTTATACCATGTTTGATGAGAATTCGGATCAATTTTTGCAGCATCGCGTAATGTTTTTTCAGCTAACCTTTGACTTCCCAAATAGTGATAAATTAACCCCTAATAATGAAAATAATCTTCAAATAAACGTATATTATCTCATCTAATAATAATTATTATTTAATAAATAACAATAAACATTACCAAATGTTGTAAACTTTTAATATGTGATGGATTAATTGAAACTGCATTTTGATAACATTGCTTTGCTTCCATGTATTCCAATTTATATTCATGAAGTAAACCTCGCTAGAATGAAAAATAACTTCTATGTACATATTACATTTTGACGATGAAGTTATAAAATAAAAAATAAATTAATTATCTTTGATTTTTTGTTTAATAATGCTTACTGTATACATAATATGGTGACTTAGCGGAAAAATATTCGTCGCTTCTTGTAAAGAAAGAACAGCACCATTTGGTTGATCCAAAACTAAATATACTTCAGTAAGTAATAACCAAACTTGTAATTGCAATAGCCATGCTCTTTGTGGTCCTGGCTTCGGAGTAAAAGAGCTAAGCGACGATGCAACTTCAGATAAGGCTTGTTCTACTCTTGAAGCAGCCAATGATTGTGCATGTAAAGAACCTATTTAAAATTTTGATCATTTTAAATTTTGTATAAAATAATTTAATTTTAAAAATTGCAAATTAGAAAGAGTATTAATACATACTGGAATCTTTATCAGACATTTCAGAAGCATACAACTGAAAAACGCTTCTGGTTTCACTGCGTTTCTCACTGTGTTGTTCATTACAATTAGTATTAGTTTGATCTTCATACAAATTCTTCCAGAGTAAAAGCATATGTCTTATGGTAAACAATGCTTGCTCACCACCGATACTTCGTAATTCAAGATGCGCTTTTACATAAAGAAAATTTAAATTATCTGGATATTCTTCTAATACACTGTTTATTAAATGCAATGCTTCTGAATATTGTTTATGGGCCGATAGTAATAATATCAATAAATGCAAGGATGGAATGTGTTCTGCTCGAAGATTTAACGCAATTTTTACATGAACCATTGCGTCGTTAATTTGTCTGTTAATTGCATATTCATGAGCTAAATAGTATTCTGCCAAATGATCATTTGGATCACACTGTTGCGCCCTATTACATAAATATATAATATTATAATATATTCTTTACTTTATATTTAATTGTACATACTTCTGAAAACATTCCAAAGCTGTTTTAGTATGGTAAGTTTTATCCATTTTCACTATAGTGTTTGTGGCAAGAATACTATGACCAATACCAATATAGAGATGACATCTTGATTGCATTCCTTGAGAATTTGATGTTTCTCTTTGAAGTGCTTTTTGACTCCATTCGATACCTTCTTTTATCTGTTTATTCAAGTATGTTTTCAGTATATTACTTTATGCAATTTGTATACAACTATAATATAGGTCTTACCATATTTAATTGTTCATAGCATAGTCTTGCGGCTAAAAGACAGGGCATTACTTTCTGTGGAGATAATCTCGTTACCACTTTTAAAATTCTATATGCATGCATATATCTGCCCATACTAATTAAACATAATGCACATTGAGTCCATACATGGGCTTCTTCATGAGAAAATTTCATTGCTCTTTCAAATGACTATGAAAATATAACATTAAATTATTATTATAAATATAACATAAATATAACATTAAATTATTAACAGTTTATTTTATTTTAATATAATTACCTCATATAACAAATCTACTTGACTCCATCTCACAACAACTACTGTGAGGAGATCATATACCGCAGTAGCATTTTCAAAAGCATGTATTCTTGCATCTTTAAATTCTGGAGATTGACTAAGCACAGCGTCTCTAACCGCCATAGCTTCACTTATTAATAATAATAGAATTGTTTCTTCATATTCATTTCTTGGCACAAACATATTAGGACCTAAATATTTCTTCGGCTTCCAAGGTGAATCTAAGAAAGATAGAATAATGATTTAATATTTTATTTTTATCTTTAAATTATAATAACAGCCATTTTATCAATAGTATTACCTGCAGAATCATTTGGTGCTTCTGGAGCTTTATATTCCGCACCACTAATTCCTCGAATTAATACTTCCGCTAATTGTCTTGTTAAAGTAACTCTAAGACTTTGAGTAGTTGTAGACTCCACAGCAGATAAAATTTCCCTTATAAGTTATTGAATTTCATAAATAAAAATTGTTTATTTAATTTCTTAAATATTATTTCCAAATTGCATTGCATTATATAAATAATAGCAGTATTTGTTATCGCTGTCATCTTCTTGTTATCATTTTCTTCTTTGCATTTTTAATAAATAGAAACAATTAATTACCTGTAACGATTTATTGCACCTTGAATATTACCAGTTTGAATATACAATATGGGTGCCCTTTGTAGTGCTGTTTCCAAAATTGGTCCAATATGTTTTGTAGAACAAAACGAAGACTGAGAGGAATATGTACCTGTTGATCAAATGATATTAAGGTATTAACTACAAAACCCAAATTTCTAGTTTTGTCACATTCCACCAACAAATCCTATATTATCACCTGAAAAATATAAATAAACATTGTTAATGGAATATTTTTACAAAATAAATTTATCTTAATGCTTGGCATTATTGTTTTTTATTTAGTGAATATTCTTACTATGAATTATTCATACACACATTATTTATGTAATAATAAGTATCAATTAGCATTATGTGATGAAAGAGAATATATCAAAAAGGATTACCTGCATTGTTACTATTTATGGTAGACGTGCCATTTTGATGTTGCATTGCAAGTTTGTCTTGTTCTTGTAAATAAACCAATGTTAGATCTCCAGCAATTTCATAACATTTGATGATCTGCTCTTGCCATTCTGCTATTTTATATTTTGATTTGGAATTTGGTGGTAACTTTTCTAGACAAAGACCTGTTATAAATAAAAAGATATTAAAAGGAACTATTATCTAAAAATTAGTATGAAATAATATAGAGTATTAATATATTTTTGATATATTTCTAAGCATAGAAATAATATATTTATAAAAATAAAAGCACTGTGTCAAGCAGATGTATTTTACAATATTTTAAGCAGTAAACTTACATTTATTACATTTATTACAAAGTTTATGAAACACAAATACACCAAACAAATTATTTACAAAGATAAATAATCTAAATAATTATGTCCCAATTCTTTTTAAAAAATAAATTATTCAACTAAAGTGTAATAATTATTATCGATTAAACGTGCAACATCTTTTTGTATACTATAAAATAACTAAATTAATTGAAAGGTATGATATAAAATATAATTAATGAATAAAACATTGAATTTATCATACAACAGAATATTAAAAAGATGCAAGTAAACAATCTAAATAGAGTTATAGAAACATAGTTACCATTAATATAACATCTTCCCTTTTTTGATATTGTTGAAATTGATACAATTAAGCATGAAGCTGGTATTGACAAGACGATACATATTTCAAACATTTTAAGAAGTAAAAGAAGTATATTTTAAGAAGTATAGTGGTAAAGCACACACTTTAATAATACACTTATACATGGCAAATAAGAGAAATAAAAATGAAGCAGAATACAAACCTTCAATTGCGTATGACTCGGCAAAAATGCGCAGTCTTCTGCAGGATAAATGTTTCGCTGTGTTTAAAGTAAACAATCTTTCTTTCTCTAAGTTATATATTAGTTGTAATATTAAACAGATTACAAATGTTTCCAAAAATCATTGCTTGTGTAACTACTAGATTTTTTGAATTGGGTATTACCTTCGGATTGATGAGAAACTATATACTTAAGAAAGTTTAGACTACCAATAAGAAAAAAAAAATGCAATCTTATAAATTTTGTTAGAACATTAAGTGCAACACTATTCAATTCAGCATAAATTTAATAGTCTAAAGTACAGAAGTATTAAAAAACAAATTTGTTAAGTAAAATATATGACACCAAACTATGATAGATATAAATCATTCCTTTATTTAAATGGCAAGCTATTATATGTAATATTAGAAATAATAATGCACTAGTACATACTAGCAACGTATTAAATAATTCAAAAGCTAACTGATGCAAACCTTTAATTGCATATGACTCCGCAACAATACGCAGACTTCTACAAGGTAATGGCTTTTCTGTAAGTGTGTGCAATTCAGCTTGTTGATAATGTTTGAGAGCTTCTTCATACATTCCCATTGCATAATGTAATTTACCAAGTAGTAAATGTGCATCCAATACAACCAAAGCCTATAATTTAAAATGTTATTTAATAATTACTCATATAAAATTTTAAAATAATTAAATTTGGAAATTTTTATCTTTCATTCACCCACAATAACTAAGATTATAATTACCTGTTTATCCTTTTCATTTGCTGCAAGAATTAAGTACTTTCTAGTTTCTTGTAGCCCATTTCTAGCTTTTCCAATATTAGCATCTATAGGTGGAGTTTGTTCTAAAAAGCTTTCTAATCTTCCTTCTCCACATAAAAAATTTGCTAAACATTCTAAAATCAAAAGCATTTATCAGTATATAGATTTGCACATATACTTCTAATTTATATATTTTAGTATGAAATCAAACTATCTTGACAATGTTGTAATATTCATAAATATGAAATATTTATTAAATATAAATATAAATACTTATTTTTTAATATAATAACTAACACAAAATCTAGTGAGAATTTATTATTTAAAATTTCGACAATAAAAGAAAGTTCATGAAAAAGATATTAGAATCTTTGCAGAATTAAAAATAAATTTGTAATGGGACATGTTCATAATTTTTATTAATCATCTTGTTGACATTAATGAAAATCAGATGTGTTTGTTAACTCGCTGATGATCAAATTTTAAAAAATGGTTGAATTAAAAAATCTTAATGTCAAATAACATTTCACATATATATTTGACCTTTGCTCATATAGAATCCTTACGATTCGTGACATGACTTAACGACTTTTTTTTACATAAACAGATTACGAAACTCGTGACGTGATGTGACAGTTAATTCCTATGAAACTTGATCAAATCTTTTCTTTAAAAAAAAATTCTTAAAATGCACAAGTGTTGTAAGTGAAATGAATGAAAGAAAAGAAATATTTACCATTGCTAGGGTACTGTATTTTCAGGTGTTCCGCCAATTCTATAACCTTTTTCCAATTTCCTTCTTCGCGGTTTTTATCGATTTCAGATTCAATTCGGAGGGTGTGTCCTTTTTTGCTAGTCATTCTAATTCACGTCGGAACAAGAACGATGCACGATATCAAATGCTTTCGTAATATTCAACAAGATGTCATATAATATATCGATCATCAGTGTTAAAAGCGTGGGCACAACGTAAAATATGCACATATGACAACCTCCATTTCAAGCACGTGCAATACTATTTTGAACTGCCTGTCACGTCATTGATTCTGCGAAGTATAGATACGGTGAATCGTGAAACTTGCTAATTAAAAGTCAGCGAAATTGTGAATCGACTGTTAATATACAAGAGTTTGATCATTGTTTGATATAAAAAAAATCTCATTTTTTTTAAATTTATAATTCATACAAACTAAAATAAAACTTATAATTTGGTGTTGGTATTTATGTTGAAAATTAAATTTAATTTAAACGTGAACATATACAATAGAAATAACTATTTTTTTAACTGTATTTATTAAAATTATTTGATTTTACAATTGTAATAATAATAAAAATAAATTTTCTTTCATCCTTTTTAATATACATATTCACTTGTATATATGTATATATATCAACCACATTATATAAATATCTTATTTATACTTTATCATTTCTTGTACTCTCTTCTTAATCCCTGAAGACTAAACTTCAATTGAGTCTTTTTAAGTGGCAGTTTGAAGATTATATTATATCCTATTTTCTTTAAGAAATTTTTTATATCGTTTTTTCCATTTATCTTTGACATCCACGATGTTATGCTGTAATTTATGTGTATTTCAGATTTTTGTTATACATTGGATTAACAGTATAATTCATTAATACAAATAATGTATTTCAATTACATAAAAATTACAACCTGCAATATATGCACTCCTCGTTGCGTAAGGACAATGAGTTCTTTCATTCCATCATGAGTAATATCCATATAACATATAGAATGTACAGGAGCGTCAAACAATTTTCTAATGATCAATTCCCATGTGTCATTTACGAAACAAAAAATAAGCACTTCTTGACCATAGGTTCCTAAGAGTATTTCATTTTGACCATCCATATTTATGTCAGCAATACAGGAACATAAAATGCAATCAGATGTTTCACTACCATTTAATGTTATATCTTCATCCATCCCGTTATTTAAAACATCCCTAATCAACGAAAATATATGATTGTTTTTGATTGTATATAATACAAAATTAACTTACATAAAAACAACCGCATTATTCGTATTTACAACAAGAATATTTAGTTTTGTTTCTTGATCATTTAAAAAAGATTTACAATCTGTAACAAATGAAAATACTTATCAGTTTTGATTTATAATTAGGTGTTCTTTAGGATATATTTTAATATGTGTAATAAAACTTACTATTAGAATTAAGGAAACAAGGTTTCTCAATATTATTTTTAAGTGAAAAAATGGATACATTGGAAATAGGTCTATCATATCTCAATTTCCAACTTTGGCAAATTTTCAATTCTGAAACATTAGTTGTAGCTACATTAACTAAACCACATTCACAACCGATTACTGTCAATCTCCTAAACAAATTAAAATTGAATGTTAGTTGCTATAGTGTAATATGTAAAATTTGTTTAATGTATGTTATACCAATTATAATTATTATAATAGTAAATATTAATCCATATTGCAATTCCTTGGATATCATGTAATTCAGGAAAGTACTTTTCAATGGATGATTCACTGTAACTATGATTTGACTTATCTTCCCTGATCATGTGTATTTTGTAATCACTGCCAGAAAGTAACCAAACGACCTAAAATCTTAGGAAAAGTTATAATTTTGCTACAAATTTATAAGACTGTTTAGTATTACTTATTATTTACTTAAATTTTATATTCTTAAGTGCACTTAGAAAAATCATTACTAATATGAAAAAATTACCTCATTAGGAGCATTTTGTTGAGGTAATATAGTATGATATAAATGATATGGTGTATATGCTAATTCCACCATTAGACAATTTTGTGCTATAGCTTCAATTGAACTTCCTTCATCTCCTTCACCATCTATAGCACCTTCTGTGTATATATTTAAATATCTTTCTACAGATGTATCTGTGCTTGCTTTCAAGATAGTTATTCCTATTACAAATCCATCACCACTATCAGACTTATTATAAGCATCAATAGAAATAATTTCTGCACCACCTAATTAAACAAATAAGAATTTTTAATTGAATATAGAACATTTGTTTTTACATAATGTGTTAATATTTAAAACTACAAACTGGGAATATATGTGAAAAGTAGTTCTTTAACCAATGGTCTTAAATGTAGATTTGGCATCAAATGATATTCGCAAGAATATATTTTTCTTTTCAAAGAAGCCACTAATACTTTATTAGAACCATTGACAGAACATAATTTAGTCATTGAATAAATGTTTCCCTGTGACGTTAAAGGAAACCAGTGTGCATCTTTTAAATTATTCATGATAATATCACAGAAACAAAATTGTATTAAAGAAACATGGTCATTCAATTATTGTGTAGTTTCAATTACATAATGTTTATGAAATAAATCAAATTAAATATTTATTCAACTTTGAAAAATCATTAAAGGCGTGCTTCTTATATTGAATTACAATATACGTAATAAAATTTACATTTATTTATGTTTATTTTATGTTTAACTTTCTTCTAATAACCTCAAATTGAAATTTAAGGTTAGAAATATAAAATTCGTTCAAAAATCTATAAAATTACGTATGTAATCCTCGTATCACAATTTAATCTTCTGCTTAAGAATGAATATTATATTAAGTATGATAACAGAGTGCATTAAAAACAAATTAAGTATAAACATAAAGAAACATCTTATTTATGTATGTATAGATGTTTATTCAATATCTATTATCTTTTTTTAATTTTACCAAATATAATGTTATGTTACAAGAACATTAGAAAACATTAAATGTTAATTTTATAAAATTTTTTATATTTTATATTTTAACGTATAATCATTGACTAAAGATACGATAGACTGGACTATTAAGTGGGACTTTGTGTTTTAGAGTTTGAAATATCGATCAGGAAAAAAATTACTGGTTTTTTAGCATGCTCTACACTTAATAATGACAGATTGGAAAACTATATCGAATAAAATGATACAACTTGGTTGAATAAAATAAAATGCTTTGAAATATTATCAAATTATACATATATATTCAGTTTTTGAAATCGATGGATTTTCCTACGCAGTGTATTAAAATATTAAATTTTAAATTATAAAAAAGTATAAAACATATTTTAAATATATAATCATTTATACTTCATCATTTTTAAGAGTAATTCTGAACTAACAAAATTTTTAATTTTTTCTTAAAATTATTTTTAACTGCAATTCCGAATTTCCATCAATCGAGATGAAATTTGCAGGGTTTTGTAGAGAGCGTGAAAAGACTCTAAAAATACAAAATCTTAGCTTCAAGAATTTATCTGCTTGGAAGATATGTAGATCCTTTTACGAAATCTACTATGTACAGTATGTTTCACAAGAGCGTGGACGTGATATCATTGAAACTTGGTATCGAATGAACCGGAGATCGTGGTATTATAAACATATGAATCAGTCTTTATGCGCATTAGCTTTTAGGCCCTTGGTATCCTCGAGCAACATAGTCCTCCTCGAGATGAGTGTAAAATACGCTAAACGCTTCGAAGCGGTGTTCTTGTGCTATCATCCTAAAATGACTGTAAGAACTGCAGCAAAATATTTGCGTAAGTCCCCTCAATTCGTTAACAAGTGGGTACAACGTTACAAAGAGACAAAATGTGTGGATGATCTTCCTGATCGAGGTTCGAAGCGAGTTACGACGAAAAGTGAAGATAGAGCGATTATGCGGCTTTATTCAAAGAATCCAAACCTCTCCTTGCGTAAAGGGCAAGCTCTTTTGGCAAAAAGGGGAATAGACGTTAGTATTTTAACACTAAAACGTCGTTTAAAGGAAAATAATGTTGCATGGCGTAGCACAGTGTCAAAACCGCTGCTTTCGGCGAAGCACGTTGAAAATCGTCTTGCGTGAGCACACGAAAATATTGATCGTGATTGAAGTGATATTGTATTCATTGATGAATCTTTTTGGGTTTTAATTCCTATAAAGCGAGCATGGTTTGCTTGTGGAAAACCCATTATCAAAAGAACAGTTAAACATTCACTGAAAGTGCATGTTTGGGGCTGTTTCAATGTCCGAGGTTTTGGAACATTATGCATATTTACAGACATTTTAAATGCCCAGAAAATGATTAAATTATACGAAAGAGGTCTGTTGACATCTATAAAACGATGGTTTAAAAATACTGGATACGAATGGGTCCTTCAAGAAGATAACGATCCCAAACACCGAAGTTGACTTTGGACCGAGTGGAAAACAAGAAACAGTATCAGAGTATTGAACTGGCCATCCCAATCCCCTGATGCAAACCCAATTGAAAATGTATGGTGCATCATGAAGTATAAACTTTGAAGAAAACGTATTTTAAGCCTCGAAGTTCTTGTTCGGCGTGTGTGAGAAATATGGAGGGCGTTACATATGTAGAAAACTAGTTGAAAATATGCCTAGACGGTGTCAAGCTATAATCGATAAGAGATTGGTAATAGACACACTATTAATTGAGTGCGCATTAGTGTTTTGAACTTACTTTCGTATAATAAACAATTTTTTTCAAAAAAAGTTAATTTTTAAAGGGATATCGCATTCAAGCTCTTGTGAAACATACTATACATGTAAGATAAGAACAAGCAACTAGCGTTAGGCCCAGTGCAAACGAGCGGTGATTCTTTTGGAAATTCTCTTATTAGTTATTCTTCTTTTATTCTTCTTTTTGTGAGAAAAAGAAAAACTTGGGGTTTCTTTCCAAAACACCACTGTTGTAGCAATTTATTACAGACCGCTTGTCTGCACCAAGCCTAATTTGCGCCCAGATAATAATTAATAATTGTACTGAAGAATTAAATTTAATTGTAAATTATATTGTATGTCTTTTTAAATTTATTGAATAAACTTTGGGAACGAATTCGAAGTTGTTTTATTATTCATCCTTCCAACTGTACTTCATCTGATTATTTTCCATTATTTTCAAAAATTAAAATAAATTCCTTGTTCCTTGTAGAAATTACATTTTTATAATATTTCCATATACATAAGATTTCAAGAATTATTTTAAAATCTACATAGTTATTGAAGTTTATAGACTTTATGATTTCAAACTTTTCAAATGTAGTTAATAGTAATGTTTATTTGCGAAATAGATGTTACAAATCCGATATAGAGCAAGTATATAACATCAGTAACAATTGAAATTAAAACTAAATTCTTTAAAAAGTTATTAAGTCACTCTGATCTTTATGTCAGTGACGCGGAATAGGTACCTTTATTATTAATACTTCGAAAAACGGTTTTCCTATTGCAGTAATTAATAATTTGGTAATTTTAAGTTTTTGTTGTTTCATAATTCAAGATAATGTTTTATTAATTCAAGATAATGATAAAATATTGTAATTTTTATATTTCTTGCAAACTAAAATTACATTCACATTGTTAGTTTTTAACTTATAATTTTAATTTTATTTTCAACTTTGTTGACATATACTAAATGTTAATTTGTAGAAAAGTAATTATATTAAAATCAAAGTTTAGTTGAAATTGTCGTGAATAGTCATGTAAATAAGAAAGCGTTCATGTTCAATTCAATAAATAATTTTTGGTGCAGATATAACATTATTCATATTTTCTGATTTTAATTTCTATTACTAAGTAGCGCTGCGGTGTAAAACCTGTCTAATTCAATATGGAAAGATGTGACATAGTCAGGTAACCTCTAAAACATGGGGGACACGAAGAAACGTTGGACACAGACGAGAGATAGCTTGTTGTGTTACTTATAATCAGTCAATGATGAGGCAAGAAAAATCATTGGACACAGACGAAGAATATATCTGTATCTGTCAAGCTATCATGTATCTGTATCTGTGTATTGGATGTCCGATCTATCTACGTTAGTCAATAGTATAATCATTAACTAAGAATAGGATAGACATGACATTATATAAAATTTCATTGACACCTGAAACATCGTTAAAAAACAATAAATATTTTGTTATTTATTTTATACTTCATCATAGATGACCTTGTCTGTTGATCTATCCTTTCCCCTGCGTCAATAATATCAGATCACAGATGAATTTCATTTCATTTAATTTGTGATGAAAAATGAAAAAAAAAATTTTTACTTAAATTTCAAATTTATAAAAAATAGAAATTAAAAAATAAAAAAACAAGAAAAACAAAGAAAAATAAAATGTTAATTAATGATAAAATATTGTAATTTTTATATTTCTTGCAAACTAAAATTACATTCACATTGTTAGTTTTTAACTTATAATTTTAATTTTATTTTCAAGTTATTTTATTTAAGTTAAATGGAAATATTAGTAATTCATGATTTATTACAATATTCGATGCAACATCTAATCGAGATATATCGACTTGCTCAATTTCACGAGTTCGGAAGAAGTGACAGATTCTTCTTCCACAACCGTACTTAAAGAAAAAAGTAAGGTATGCAGGCTACGAGTATTTTTTTCAATTTCATTATTCAATCTTCTATAAAACATATTTTTTTCTATAATTTTATGAATATAAAAATCCTACGATTTCACTAAGTATTTACAAGTAAATTAAATTCTATGGAAGATTTAAAGTATATATGTTTGTTATCGGTCACGTGTTTTGAGGTTAGCATACTGCCTAACCTTGTTTTATAAACATAAAGTTAATTATTAAATAATCTTGTAATGTCTAATCCATTTCTTTTTTAACGTCAGGCAAATCGAAAGAGAATTCTATTAAACACAATATTAAATTGTTCGTCATTATATAGTTGCATGTCTTTTAGTTGCACAATTTTTGGTGATTCTTAAATATGTTAATATTCTTAAATATCTGTAGAAATCAATATTTTGAATAATTTTTTCTTTTCACAGTGATTTCCGGAATCTTTTAGTTTACGGGATATTCGCAAAAAACTGTCAATACCGCTACAATGATATTTTGTCTGTACTTGTGTGTTTAGTTAAATATCCATTAGTATGGGTTGTCGGCCGTTGTAAACCTTGATATTTTAAGATCAAATTTTGTTGTTGTATCATATTCTATTTATCGAAAAGTCTCTGAGGAACCATAGATTAAAAACCATTCTCATAGAAAATAATGTTAAATTTCTAACAATTCTTAATGTTACTGTATTTGCAATTTATTTTTTTTTTTATACTCAGATGTAGTGTAAAGGAGTGTGATAACATATTACAACTCAGGATGATCTGAATACAAGAATACTGTCTCCATTTTTTCTTGTCTTTTATATGATAGATTTCATACAATTAAAATCAAAATATTTCCCTAGTAGTTTTTCAACTACTAAAGTATATACTAATACTTTTTTACAGAGAATGTCGAGCTGCATTGATTAGATTAGTGGATGAAAGAAAATGTACGATTCTATTTTTAAGTTTTTTTTTTTTTAATGAATCTTCACTTATCCAGAAGTGTAGAGTCATGCTATGGTGGTCGTGACAAATATTTCATTCCACTCTGTAAAAACTTTGAAAGCACAACAGTAATGATTCTCAGCAATCTGTTGATATATTAAAATATTATTACACAATTATATTTATTTTTTCACAAATTGATGACTGTATACATGTTTATATATGTTTATATATTTATTATAAACAAAAGATAAGAGTTAGGTTTGTGTTGACTTTATTCGATTGTCTGAGGATGGCTGGCAGCTCATACACACAAGTATAGACAAAATATCATTGTAGTGATACCAACAATTTTTTTTGGGAAATATCTAGAAAACTCGAGAGAGAGTTCAACATTTTCGTGAGAGAAAAAAATTGTCCAGACTGTTGATTTCTATAGTCATATTTAATGATCATCAAAATCTACGTTGAGGATGTACAATTATATAATTAACACATTATTTACTTTTTCATTTACTAATTAGCAAATTTCATTTTTTTTGTCAATTTTAAACAGAATGGCGGACAGTGCTCCAGCCACGCGTGGGGGATTTCGTGGAGGATTTGGCTCTCGTGGGGGAGGTGATCGTGGTGGCCCAAGAGGTAGAGGCCGTGGAGGCAGAGGACGAGGCCGTGGTCGGGGACGCGGCAAGGAAGACAGCAAAGAATGGGTTCCAGTGACTAAACTTGGACGTCTTGTCAGAGATGGAAAAATCGAATCTTTGGAACATATCTATCTTTTCTCTTTGCCTATTAAAGAATACGAAATTATTGACAAATTCCTTGGAGTTGAATTAAAAGACGAAGTATTGAAAATCATGCCAGTACAGAAGCAGACCAGAGCTGGACAGCGTACTCGTTTTAAGGTGACATTACATTTATCTGAAGTTCAATATTATATTTAAACATCTCTCAACATTCGATAGAGATTTCATTAATAATATTTATTTTATAGGCTTTTGTAGCTATTGGTGACTATAAGGGCCATATTGGTCTAGGTGTGAAATGTTCCAAAGAAGTAGCCACTGCCATCCGTGGTGCTATCATTTTGGCTAAGCTTTCGGTCGTACCAGTACGACGTGGTTATTGGGGAAACAAAATCGGTGATCCTCATACTGTGCCCTGCAAAGTCACTGGCAAATGTGGATCAGTTCAAGTGCGTCTAATTCCAGCACCAAGAGGTACAGGTATTGTATCAGCGCCTGTGCCGAAGAAACTGTTGCAGATGGCTGGTATAGAGGATTGCTATACATCGGCTAGAGGATCCACGTGTACTCTTGGCAATTTTGCAAAGGCCACTTATGCAGCTATTGCTAAGACTTACGCCTATTTGACACCAGATCTCTGGCACGATCAGGCGTTAAGAAAAGCTCCATATCAAGAATTTGCAGACTATCTGTCAAAAACTCATAAAGTCGTGGGTGGACAAAGACCTGCTGAAGTTGTCTAAAGAAATAAACCTTCATGCGAAGTTTTAATTGTAATTAGTTTTTTCTTCTTCCTTACACTTATTATATCTTTATACATACTATACAGGTAGATTTTATGCACTGTGAATTTAAAAGCAATTATTGAGTTTGATTGAAAAAGAAACTTTGACTGAGATATAGTATCCGGACTGTAAGTTTTCTTTTTAATTCGTACTTTTAGGAATATTTTAGGTTGCTAGAAACGAAAATGATTAATATTTTTGAAAATAATGGATAGATTTGATGATTTAGCCAGATGGACTGTAGTAGCCAGACTATAAAAGTTTCATCTGAATATATATATTTTGGAGGATATCTTAAGTCCTTAACACGTTGAGCCCCGCGTCGGTCTCTGCGGACCGACAGTGGACTTTTCGTTTGGAGAGCGACAGTCACTGGGACCGACAGTAACAAAGTTAGAAAATAAATGTAGCAATTTCAATGAAATTTATTGAAACATTCTAAACAAAAATACGACGACTTTTTTAGTCAAATTTCTGGCAATCTCCATATATCGTTGAATTGTTGTAACATCCCGAACAATATCTTCGAATTTTGTGAACATCTCCTTTTTTTTTGTAATTGGTGAACCTTTCTTTTTTCAATAGGCATAGAAATTTCCTTGTCTTTTTTTAACTGATCGCCTTTTGGCCGTCTTTTGAACGCTTTTGGACTTGGAACGTGTTTTACGTTCATATCTATTTATTTCAGCAGTCTCAAATGTCGCCCAAGCGCTCGGTCGCTGCGGGCTGAACGGAAAGCGCAGCAAAATCGGCGCGGGGCTCAACGTGTTAATAAGGACGCAAATGATAGTCATTTGTGATATAATTAAATGGTTTTGAAATAATGATGGGTTTCTTTTAAAGAGAAATATGGATTAGGTTTGAACTAGATGTATTCAAAAATCAGTCAGCTATTATGAAATTATAAGATCAACAACAGTAATAACTGGGCTGCAATAAAGTATCATAAGACTGAATTTTTGAAAGTTTATTTATATCAAAAATGACCATTTCCGTCTTTAATGACTTAAGATAATCACAAGATTAAATATTCAGATGAAACTTTTGCAATACGACTACTATTACGATTAAATTTTCAAAATTTCCGTGAAAAATGACTATTATTTTCATTTTTAGCAATTTAAATTACTTCTGAAAATACAAATTTGAAAAAAAAATTTTTGGGTAAACAGTCCGCAATATTTCTAATTCGTAAAATTGAGCTGTTAAATTTTCCTTTATTTCTTTTTGTATATGTTAATATATTGTCTGTTAAAATATATATGAATGAAATAAAATTATTTCTAAATAGATCAAAGAAAGAATAACATAGGTACAGAATAAACGCAGCTAGTAAAATAAAACGTACGTGTGTTATTGCCTTACTAATTAATCACAGGTCATTCAGCCGGCAGATATGATCAGCAGTCAAGAGAAAGTCTATGCTACAAATTTTGTTGCTACGTATATAAAAGATAGAGAATATATAGAACGCTGGATCGTTTTAAGAACTGGGAATGACAACAATAATGGCCAGCTAGTAATGTATGATTTGAATTAATAAACTAAACTCGAATCGAATTGAGTCGCCAAATCGACAATCGTTTGTTAAATCGAATTAAATTTGAATTTTGAATTTTTATAGATATTAATATATACGATGTATTCAATGAATTCAATTTTAAAAATGTCTAAAACTTTTTTTCTCTTCAATACAGATTTGAAATAATGTGATTTACTATAATTTTGTGTATTTGTAAAGTATCCTTTTGGATGAGGTAAATGCACTTTGTTATTTTTAGAGAATCAAAATTAACTGTATGAATTTTTTAACACTAAATGTTTAGAATAGTATTTACAGTTTTTTATTTTGTACTAACGAACGAATGTCTTTATGAAACACTTTTGATAATCTAAAATTACGGATTGTGTGTTATTTCAAATTTCACCAAAGTTCAAAACAAATATATAATAATTTGTAGTCACACATAATATAATTTACACGTATGATGTATACTCCTACCCAAAACTCTCAAGCAAGTATTATATTAGGAGGACCGGAAAGTCGTTTCTGCGCATGTCGATATTCGTTTGTCATTTATCAGCTCATTGTGTATTTCAAAGTCGTGCCAAAGACATTTTAAGGTTAAGTGACTTGTTTACTCGTAAATAATTAAATCTTAAATTTTTTTTGCAATTTTTGGTGAAATGGCCAGCTAAATACCAGAAGAGGTATAACTGTATGTTTTTTGAGTTTCACAAGGGTAGTAACGCAACAATTGCTACCAAAAACATTTGCGATGTTTATCCAAGTGCATTAGACGTTCGTAAATGCCAAAGATGGTTTTCTAAGTTCAAATCCGGTAATTTTGATCTTTCCGATTCGTATCGATCAGGAAGACCAACAACTTTAGACAATGACATGTTAAGGGTGGAAGTGGAAGCAAATCCGTGACAGACAATCGAGGAACTGTCAAACACTTAACCAACCTTGGTTGACCATCCAAGAACATTTGCAGCAGATTGGTAAAGTAAGCAGAGCAGGTGTTTGGGTCCCATATAATTTGTCCGAAGAAAACAAAGCTAACTGATTCACCACATGCAACTTATTGCTTCAGCTGTACAATACAGAAAAGTTTTTTGATCGCTTGATCATTGGAGATGAAAAATGGGTCCTCTATGATAATCCAAAACGCAAAAGGCAATAGCTTTCTCCAAATGAATCGCCACGAAGTACAGCTAAGCCAGGTTTACATCCCAAAAAGGCGCTTTTGTGTGTTTGGTGGAGTATTCGCGGGGTCGTTCATTTTGAAGTGCCGAAACCTGGACAAACTGTGAACAATTGGATCGAGTAAATCAATCTTTAATTGAAAATTGCCCAGCGGTTGTCAACAGAAAAGGCGTTATTCTGCAACATGATAATGCAAGACCGCACTTCGCAAGACGAACCCTGGAAAAAATTAATGAATTGGGGTGGGAGGTATTGCCTCATCCACCATACTCGCCCGATATTGCGCCATCGGATTTCTATTTATTCCGATCGCTACAACATTTTCTAAGTGGCAAAAAATTTGAAAATTTGAATGATGTCCAAAATGCCATCTCCAGATATTTTGCTCAAAAACCAATTGATTTTTATCGATCCAGCATTGAAAATTTGCACACTAGATGGCAAAAGGTTGTTGATAACGAGGGTGATTACATCATTGATTAAAAATAAAAACTTGTTAAAAATTTATCTGTTTAAATTTAATGTAAAAAAACGACATTACTTTCCAGTCCCCCTAATATTTATTTCAAAAATTAAATAATACTTTATACAACAAAAAATCTGTAAAGTATCAATACATTAAGAATTGTATTATAAGATATTCATGCAATTGAAAAATTTAATATTATTTGGATATAATAAATACTGAATATTAAAAATAAAATGTGTCCTAAGATTTTTGAACAAGAGTATACGTTCAATTATAATATCCTAATACCCGCAGAACTGTATGCGAATACGGAATCCGATGCGACTGATATGTCAAATTCTAATGGATCTCGCAATGATGATGATTATGATGACAGTAGTGTCTTAAAGAGTGAGATTCTATCTGCGATGCGATTGGTTGTATCAGTCTCGATTTTGTCGAATTTGGAGACCGAAACTGTCCGCATAACCATCGACGTGGAAAAATAAGAAGCGTGTCAACGAAATTGCAAAGAGGAAGCAGTATAACGATCGGTATACTCTGCTCCTTTTCGAAGTTTCTCCTTGATCGGAGGTCTTTTCGTTGCCATGATCTCTCTCGAGCATTTGAATGGGCATCTCTTTTACTTCTGGAATACATATTTATATCCAGAAGAAAATTTTTGCAGCTGGGTTATTCGCCAGCTTGGTATGTGTCTTTGCAGGTGGACTGCAAATATGTTCCACTGGTTCCACTATTTTGATCCGTAGAGTTGGTAATTCCCAAGAACTCCGTTCGAGGAATTTAACGAGGGAAAACAGATTCGTAATTTATGTATGTTATGCAATATATGATAGTAGCATTTTTTGGAGATGAATTTAACTGCCTTGATGAAAATGATTTAAGGCATGACTTTGTTGATTTTAAATTTTAGAGAAATTATGAATAATAATTATTCTGACGAATAAGTTTTTATGTTATAAGTTTTTAATCTAATTATATCCAAAAATTTGAAGAAATGTCATTATTGTAGTTAATCTATGATGTATAATGTATTGATTTTCTTAATGAGTTTCATTTAGAAATTATTATTGCGTTGTAATCAATTACTAGAGAAAGGCAAAATATCATGAGATAGCGTAAACATCTGTGATTCATATGTTTTATTTTATTTATAAATTTAATTATTAATTAAAGATGCATACATAATTTATTCTAATGTCAATTTTCAACTAAATTATTATATAATTAATAAAGAATAATGATACGTAAAATAGCAGATCAACAGTTAGATCTATTTGCATAATATAATAATGTACAGCACTGATTGTTTCCTTATGTATTTTTTTTGTAATTATATATATTATATTATTATTATTATTATATAAATGGTCTATATTTTATTTTTTCTGATATTTAAAAATTTAGTAATTAACTTTAGAATATATTTGTCAAATGAATCAATATCTTTATTTAATATAAAAATAATCAATTTTCAAACATTGACATATAATTATTACGGTTTGAAATATATACTATATAATATATGTACGATATATATTAATAATAATATATATTATACTAACAGTATTGATTATATTAATCAAAAATTTTACTTTAGCGAAAATATGAATAACGTATCAAATTTTGTTTATCTGGCCCATTTGAAAATTTTCCAGATAATCTAATATAAATTGTAAAAATTGTACATTTGTCAGACCTACCTGCTTCACTTAAAAGAAATATCCCAAAGTGTTCCATTTTAATCTCCCTTTGAAATCATTGAATATTTTTTGCTATATGTTTACTGTTTTATTATTGTTTTGCTATATGTTATTATAGCTAACATGTATTTTTTATATAATCTCTAAAAGAGATAGAGTTTGAAGCATTAGTTATCCGATGTACACTACAAGATTGTACGGTTGGACTTCGCACACCATAGTGGCTCTGAAAAGAACCGATTGTGCATCACAGTTAAGCTAAGAAAATATTCAAATTGTCAACCTTTTATTTAGATGTCTTTTGTCTAGATATCGCTGGTCGCGCCTTCATAAAAATACCTTCATTTCTAATTAAATAGTCATGATATTATTTAATTAATAAAAATTTTAATAATTAAAGATCATCAAGGTAAACGAATTAAAAGTTATGCACCAACGAAAGTGCATAAGGCAACTGTTTTGCTTAGCTTTCGCAATTTGTACGACTAATAATAGATCAAAATAAACCAAGTATTTACAAACAACAGAGGAGAGATATACATATCGTATTTCAATCTCTCTCTCTCTCTCTCTCTCTCTTGCCTACTTTAGTAACACATTGCTGGCGGCATGTCAATTTTAAGAGCTTGCATCTCAACTTATGTAAAAAATATACATATGTAGGTAGTGTTTTGAAAATGTTTCGATGTTAGCTATAATAATATATAGTAACAAAATTTAGGTTTCAATTTAAAAATTCAAGTCATCTTTGCGGGTTTTTTCAAGGTCAAATGAATGACAGCATGATGATTTGATCTTGATTAAAATGGGACACCATTTGTATATGATACAAAACTATAATTACTTTTTCCCGTCTTCTGATTTTTTAAATCAAAATATTTTGTTCAATTTTTTATCAGTCAAATTACTTATTACTTAGAGATCTTTTTATGGCAGATTTATCTTTTTTTTCCTGCATTATTACTACGAAGATATTATCGTATACACGTATGATATTTGCCTTAATCATTGATAGATGATTTACCAGAAATTAATAGAATATCGTACGTCAGTCATGACATTTCCTTTTACACTAAGCTACTCACAGAAATCCAATATCGAGATTAATCGTGTGTGATAGAGCAGGTTGACCTAAATACCGCGGTGTCATTTAAACCATAGATGTGGGTACACAAAAACGTAAAGAATAGTATTTCTAATACTTGGTTCTGTTCTACAACTCTCTTATACAATCTAATTCCACTGAATTGCCAAATACCACAATATACACTATAAAAAAAAAAAAAAAAAAAAAAAAAAAAAAAACGATTAAATATTATTCTGCTGTGTTACAACAAAATTGCTAAGTAACATAATTTCTTTTAGTTTAATTCTATCGTCATATTAACTACGTAATTAAAATCAACGATGAGAGTTTACCATACTCTTTTACAAGATCGTAATCATGTTACAATTTTCGTTCGAAGATCTGATAACGTTTAGTATTATAAATGAATATTTAGATATAAGAATCGTTCCAACGTATGTAA
Source organism: Melipona bicolor (assembly GCA_030673865.1). Taxonomy (NCBI): domain Eukaryota; kingdom Metazoa; phylum Arthropoda; class Insecta; order Hymenoptera; family Apidae; genus Melipona; species Melipona bicolor. The sequence goes on from JAHYIQ010000029.1 coordinate 2,310,173, forward strand.
TGTACAGCAAGTTAGTAAATTGGGGAACACTTTTATATGGGGAACATGCAAAACTACGAGAACTCGTTTATCAAACGCGTATATGTACATATATACATATACATAATATATATATATTTTTTTGCTTTTTTTTTTATTAAACACAGAATCACAGAGCAAACTGGACATATCGGAGGGGCAGGAGATGTTTACATAATCTAGTTGATTCTTTCTGGTACGACGCATAGGGCTCACCTCCACGTTTTTTTTTTTTAATAAATATATATATAAATATATATATAAATATATATATATACATAAGTATATATATATTTGTCGTTATTGTACAAAATATTCTTGCTGTTAAAAAATCAGCTGCGATTTTTAGTAAAAAACATACGAAATCGAAGAGATGAGCCCGTGTGGGACCGATCGCGGCCCGCTCGGTATTCGTAGAGAAGGTTTCATTAGTGGAAGTAATTAAATTTTATTTACAAATCAAGGCAATATCGTTAATTATGTTTGTTTTGTTTTTTTATACATACATACTCGCGTCTCTCATTCTGTTTTAGTTTTTTTCCCGTTTTTTTTTTACGTCATGCGATCACGTTCACACCGAGATACTGTGAGTCCTAGTATGTAATTTCATTCCGTTTGTGACGAATTATGTCATTTTCTCTTTTTTTTTTTGTACAATATATATATAGTAAAAATAATACAATAATTTATTAATCGTCCAGGGTGTAGCAGAGCAACACGATTGGAATTTCGAGTTTTTGTTTTTATTTTGCCTCCTTCTTTTTCCCTTCACCGTTCGTTTTCATTTGAATTGATTACATATAAAAAATTTCGATTTCGCATTCGTCGCTCAGCGAACGGTTTTCATTCCCGTTATTTTTTTCCTCTCCTTTATTTTTATTTTATTTTTAAAATTTTTGTTAACTACACTTTCATGCTTGTATTAATTCTGGCGTATACGCGCACACACGCGCGTTTACACACATGAGCATACACACATACACACATATTTTCTTTCTTCTCACTTTCAAAAGTATATCTTGTTATATATTTTTGCTTCTTTCACACTACAGCAAAGTTGCTGCTTATATATTTTTGTTTCTTTCATACTACAGCAAAGCTGCTGCGAAGTAACAATGTTTTTTCGGCACTGAGAAAAATATTAGCGGTTCATTATTGCTGTATTGCAACACGGCAAATTGTTACCAAAATAGTCGCTGTACTTCGAAGCAAATCTAGCTGGTAACAACAATCATTCGGAATTAATTCAATAATAAACGTATAATGAAGTAACAATACAAAATTCACTTTTCTTTTTTAAAATTCCATCGTTTCTCTTCCACCATAGATCGCTAATGAGTAAACTTATGTTTCGTAATAATGAACATCACGTACGTAAAAGTGTAAATGGATTCGTGATTAATTTTAATAAAACTATCGGTATATAGGTATAGGCGGATTTTCAAAAATTTAATACATGTATAGCTTAGCGAATGATGGCGTACAATTGAATTTAATAGAAAATATATCACTTGTATATTCCTTGTTTACAAATAAGAGCAACAGCTCTTGTACTTTCATATATGTATGTATATATGTTACATATATATATATGTATATGTCGGATTACAACGGCAAAGAGCTGAATTCGAAAACTCTGTTGCTCTACTGTACAAAAGTATCGCGCATTAAAAATTAATTGGTCTATCTAAATATTTATATATTTATGTATATATATTATATATATATATATATATATATATATGTATATATATAATATATATTTAATTACGTATTACGATCGTTTTCGCTGCGCCTTTATACTAATAATTTTCTCAGTGCACTTTTTTTTTGTAATAAATCTAAATGTATTCTGTCTCCTCTTTCTCTCTTTTTCACACCCTTTTTTTCTCTTTCTCTTTCACTCAATTGACAACAGACGAAAACCATCATTCTTAATGTTTTACAGTGTCTCTACAATCATGTTACAACTCCATAATAATTATAATAATGATAATAATAATTAAAAAAAGAAAACAAAACAAAATGCTTGGAAAGATTGAAACACGGCAAAAGAAACGCACGTATATTATATTGCGAAATACTCATCTAGAGCGTTCAACAGATTTGCATTCAATAAAAGCAATACACTGGATTGTTAATATTAATTAATCACGGAAGCACGACATGACGGATACTTAAAGATGTTTAATGTATGATATTTCGTGTGTTTAATGTTAAATCCGATAAGAAACGTGGGCTTCGTCGGATGCAACATTAACTTTCTTCTTTCACGTATTCCCTGGTCTTTCATCAAACCGATGAAGCTTTACATTACAATGATATTTTTCATACTCGAATCTTGTTATCACAAAAATCAATAGAGATGATACGTTGCTGTGACTAAAAGAAAAAAATAATCATAATAATAAATAATAAAAAAATAAAAAAAGGTAGGAGACAAAATTTAGACGTAATTTCTGCTTCTTAGGATTTTGCCACATGACTGTGTGTGTGTATATATATATATATATATATATATAGCATTGTAATCGCCTGTACATCGTATTTTAAATTTATGACTGCTTTCAGACAACACATGGGAGCATTATAAAAGACGTTGTGGATAAAAACCTGACGTGTGTCGGTTCAGTTTAGTATATATAAAATTTCCTTTGTAAAGGAAATGTCTCCGTGTTTTCTGTACGTATTTTCCGAAAAGGCGCACCATAATTAGTAGAGTCATTTCAATGGGCATTATACGAATGAAAACACTACACTTTCTGACATTACTGGCATATTTTTTACAATGTATAAATAAATATTGCTATTTATGCAACTTTTTTTTTTCTTGTGTTTGTCTGAGAATTTTTAGGAGTCAATGATTATTAATTTTCGATTTTTGTTTTTCCTTTTTAACGAATTCGACGAGTTTATGAAAAGCATAAAATGTAATAAATGAAAATTGATGTAAAGATATAGTTATTGCGTAATTCTCTATTTTAAAAACTGATAACTCAAATATCCTAAGAGTTTCGAGTTTAGTCAAACATAGATGGCAAGGTACGTTTACTAGCAATAAGTACAAATGTTCGGTGGCATGCTGTTTTTTTCTTAAATACAAATAATACTAAACATAAACGATACTACGATACTAACAATTTATGGTCTAAATATAAACATTCAACACTTATACACAATGTTGAGAAGTGATCTTGCGTATTTTGGATCAAATATTCTACTTTACATAAAAATATTATCACTACGAAAATTCTCAGTTTTTGTCTGTTCATTTTCAAAATCTTCAGTTTTTGTATGTTACGTCATTGTTATATCAGCTGGTTTAAAAGTATGATCTAGATGTTAATAATATTGATCCATTTAAAAGACATTCATAATATGTAACAAAAAACTAATAAAATAGTTGGAAGCCATTTAATATTATGTAATATGTATAAGACTTATTATTACATAATGATTTTATCTACATATACCTTAGCCCTTTTTATGAAATGGAAACGTACAATATTTACGGCTTATTTTTTTTTCAATGATAAATAATAACATAATACATATTAGGTAATAGTAAGTAGTATAAAGACTAAAATTAAAAAAATTATCTCAAAACTATAAATATATAATATCGTTAAACTTTATTAAATAACAATGATTTACTCTAAAATTTATAAAATTTAATAAAATATAATATTTTATTTTAAAATAAAAAAAAAATTTCAATTCGGAAGAAAGACTATACTTTGATTACCAGATTTTTATGTTATATTATGTAAAATACATTCATACTATAATAGGATGAACATTGAGGCGCGAATAACGTATGAATCTTATAAATAAAAGTTATGAAACTCTTTTTCTAAAAATTCAACAATATGAACAGTATATAATATTCTCAATAAAGTACAGTATTTGAAACTAAGTTAATAATCGCGATAGTGTAATAAAATTTGATTTACTATCATTTATAATGATAAATATATTAACAACAATACGATTAAAATAAAAGAGCATGAATAACGATAATTTGATTGAATCTGAAAGTATAATGCTAACTGTACATTTCTTACGCACGAATTAAGCGTACAAAATTGAGAATTATTTGTTAGTAAATGTATTTACATATGTAACTATACATTTGTTTACTTATTCAATCTTTATGAGTTACATAATTTAATTTTTTGCCGGTGTATTATAAGTCAGCGGAGCATCCGTTGACCAAAAGTTAATGATTTAATGATTATTGTAATGCTTCATTGTATATATAATTGCCTGGAGGGAAAGAATGATATGCATTGACCTAATGTTTTAAACATACATTGATTTTTCTAGCTTATACAATTCTCATTGCATTCTTTCTTTTCTTTTTTTCATTACTTTTTAGAACAAAGTTAAAGAGATGAAAATGATAGCAAGAAAACATAATTCTTTTTTTCTCTGCAATTTTTACTCAATCTAATTACATATTTTTTACATCTCCATTGTTTTGCTAAATCTCAGATTTATATCACAATCTTTTCTGTTTGTTCATAAAAAATATATTTGATCAAGCAAAATCAGACACATAAATTCTTAATGAATTCTAACAAATCCTAATAGAAAAAGTAAGACAATTTCCTACTGAACTACCCTTTGTAACTATTTGAAATTATCAGCCTCATAAAATTTATATGAAAATTAATTATTTTTTTGTTCAATATTTACGATTATACAAGAAGAACTCATTGATATTTTACACATGGCATTGTTGAAAGTAACGAAAAACTACAAGAAATAATATACAGAGAAATATTATATGGCCCATCAAAAGACTCTATTTTTTTTCTTTCAGTATTACTTAATATACTACACTTTGATTTATTCTCTTATTTTGTATGTATTTTGCATGAATTTAAATCACGTATAAGTTGAAATATATGTATTTATTCGATATCAAATGCATGTTTACTTTTCACATTCATAGTTATCATTGTAATTTGCTTCTTTTCTCAAGTACATCAAACACGGGAACACGGACATTAATTCATTATGTAACCAGTATATCTGAAATCTATTCCATGTCAATGTGATTGGAAGAGTTACTTGTTATAACCAATTGAGCTATATTTGAATTTTTTATCGAACACCTTAATAATTAGATAAATACAATCAGTTCATTGTATTTGATATACTGTGAGCAGTTATATCATACTATTATTTTTTAGGAAAAAGAACTGAAGTTAACAATAAAGCAGTTGTGGTTCATGTTATGTGTTACGTATTAAGAAGGATTTAGAGTTTTCACCTCCTTTTTTGGATAATTCCTCAATAAGTATGTTTATATTACACACCCAGCACTTAATGGGTCATACCTGGTTGTCCACTGCTACATAACAAGCAAGCAATGTGGAATATTCCAATCAAAATTCTTCTCAGAGTGCATTGAGCGATGATAATACTGGCTATTTGGCCAGAATATAGGTAGGGCTAGGAAGCACCAAGTGAACCTGATCCTGGGCTTGGACTATTCTGTACAGCTGGAGGTACTTGATTATAAGGATGATTACTATTGCACAAGACTGTATAAATATTCTCCACATTACTGAGTTTTTCAAAAAATGGAATTAAATCTAATAGTTCTGAATCTGTCATATCATCAAACCATGATGCCACTGGTACCTAAAAATGAATTTATTTTATATCTCTACTTTCTATTTTTTTTTTATATTTTTCATTGTTAAAACTTACTGCATTATCTGGATGGAAAATGTAACTGGCAGGACTATTATCAACAATAATGATTTGTTGCAAATCCCGCCCTAGTTTATTTAAATCTTTAACATAGTTTCCTCTGTGATAAACACAAGATTCTCTAAACAGTCTTGCTCTAAACACTCCCCATCTGTCAAGCAGATCTGCTACTGGATCAGCATACTGTAAATAGCAGAAATATGGAACATTCAAACACGCTTCTTTTCTTAGATATGAAACTGATAATGATGGTAAACTGTTTGCATAATATACCTTAGCCAAACTTGCTGTGAACAATACACACTCGTATAGTTCACCCATTCTCTGTAAGAATTCATCCACATAAGGCCTCTTTAAAACATACACTTGATGTACTGTCCCATCAATCTCTACAGGAACAACAAAATCGGCATTGTTGATTGGTTTGAAAGAACTATGTACTAGTGTTTCATCCAAATCAATCACCATGCACTTCTTGTGCATATCCTGATGTCTGACAGGTGGGAGAAGGAACCTTGGGGATCCAGTCCTTAGGGATGGAGAACCATGTCCATCACCTTGTAATGAGCTTGTTTTTGAACTTTTTGAACTACTTCCACGTCCTCTACCAAGACAACAAAGTAGAGATCGAAGAAGTCCACGCCCCCTTGGCTTTTTGCCACTGGTTGGACCTGTGTTGGCCACTTCATTCTCTTGTGGTAACTGAGCTACAGTTGGAAAAAATAAATATCATCTTGTAAATACACATATGAAAATATGTATATAATACATCAAAGAAACATATTATATACAAAAATATAAGAGAGACAAAAATGCAAAAATTGGTTTTATGATTAATGTCAAGATTTAACATAAAATGTTATTTCTTGTCCAATGTACAAAAGAATGTATCACTAGGAATTACCATTTTTGAAATAGTAAAATATTTTTATAAGCATATATTTTGACAGTTTCAAAAAGTAGGAAAAGCACATTTGCTTTAATTTAACCTTTTGCACTCCTAGTTTTCTTTTAATTTTCTTATTAACAATATATTACTGTTTTAAGCATAGTTGGAGAGATTATTAATTGATAGGAACTAATTAAATAATTTTTACTAATTTTTTACTAATTATATTGAAAATAGAATTGAAACTTTGCTGAGATTTGACATTTTTGGGATTTGTAAATACTTTTTTCTGGAGAATAAGAAAACTTAAATAATCAAAGACAGATTAAATATATATAAAAAGATAATTTTATTTAATCTTTTCTTTTTAATAGTAACATAGAAATATGTTTTCATTTCAGTGACATTCTTCCAATCCGTCCGGAGTGAATACAGTTTTATTACAATTTCCGAAATTATTTTTATATAAATTAACGTCGAATCACACGATGGAATTCAAAAGGTTAATTTCATTATTTGAATCGTCTGGCCAATATTCGAATGTCGAACAAACGGAGCCGGAGTAAGTGAATTAAAACGGCGGTAAGATATGGGATACGACACACGATGAAATAAGTTACACGCGAAACTTAGGTGAAAGAAAATGAGAGGGAGAAGGATAGAAGCACGATTTGTCAAGAGGAGAGGCGAGGCGAGGCAAAATGAGGCGAGGCCATGCAAAAACGAGGGCGAGAGGAAAAGAGACGTCGGAAGTGAAGCATAGACGAATAGCGATGGGGTGGAAGGAGAGAAGGGAAAGGGGAGGGGGAAGGGAAAGGGGAAGAGGGTGAGAGGTGAGAAGTTAGGTGAGGTAAGGCGAGGAGCGAGGTGCAGTCCTGTAACAGGTGCAGATTCCATCCAGCATCTGGAAGAAAAAGGTGTAAAAAAAAAAAAAAAAAAAAAAATGAAAAATGTAAGACGGCGAGCCTATATTCACAACAGACACCTACCTTTCCCATTATTAAACTGGCCTAGCTCGTCATCCCGTGACACTTGGGTGATAATGGACGATGCGTCCATTTAAACATTTGTTGAGAGTCCCTGCGTGTCTGATCGTGAATTCCGTTAATGCGCGCGCGCGACAATATATATATACATATATATATACATGTATATATGTATATACACACATTCACATACCACACATGCGCGCACGATCCCGAGAATGAGAGAGAGCGTATACGCGCGGTAACACGAAACGCACCAACTCACTTACTTACTCACTTACTCACTTACTCACTTACTCACTTACTCACTTACTCACTCACTCACTCACTCACTCACTCACTCACTCACTCACTCACTCAGTCACGACGTACGAAATCTCTCCCTCCAAACGTTGTCGCGGCCACCACCGCCGCCGCCACCGCCGCCACCACCACCGCCACCACCTCCACCGTCTCCTTCACTGCCGCCACTGCCGTCACCACCTTCACTGTCTCCACCACCGCCGCCGCCACCTCTGCGAAGATCACCACAACTTGGCGAACGGAGACGCATAGGCGCAGGCACGGGCACGAGTACGCTCACGCACACGTACCCACACGTACCCACACACGACACCACAGATATTTACTTCACCGATTCAATATAGGATTTATCTTGATCTCAAATATCAATAACTCGGTAATAGTTTCAGCGCAGAAACAAATTGATTCGGCAGGAGTTGGAAATTACAATTGACACCGCGCTAAAAGAATCGATTGATTTCTTAAACGTAAACGTAACTGGGGAAAGTTAATCCAATTCTTGGTTGCCTTCATTCCAAGAGAGCACCTACCGCACGTATGCCTACGTATACGTGCATGTACGCTCTCTCTTTTACGCGCCACACCTATGTCGTTGCGCAGTTCATTACGATTCGACATTTGTCGTATGCGTTATATTCCCTCAATACGTTTTTCTGTTCAATGATGCTGTCCTTCGACGCTTCTCGCGCACATATCAGTCCTTCGACGATGGATTTCAGTAGTATTGTTCAATATAACTGATTCGTGTATTTGCTGCTGTTTCGGTTAATAGTAACAGTGATTTGTTGATATTTCGTAATAATCATATTATACACTTAACATAGACGACGTTAAACAACGTATATTTTTCACAACACTCACTGTAGCTAGAATTTTATCCGTTCAACGGAAACAACGTCGCGGACCTGCGCTACAGAGGTTTTTGATGTTACAGTACAGTGTTTTGCTGGTTCTTGTATCTTGACCGACGCGCTTTCTTGCGACTTTCAGTCGAACTATATGTACGACCGTTGCGCAGCGTTTGAACTCAAAAATTAAAGCCATAAAAGCAAAACAAGACGCATGGTTTCGTTCTATTCCTTTTGTGGAATCATCTTGACTTTGTTGGCAATGATTCGTACCAAATAGATAAATTTTTTAGCGAAACTATAGCTCACTAGAGATTTCATTTTGTTAAAAACAAGGAATTTATTCCGTTGAACTCAAATACTTTCAGATGCTGTATATTATGTATTATTGTATATATGTATATATATATATATTTTTTTTTTTTTTGACAATACAGATATGGGTACAAAAAAAATTTATTTGTTATAACTAACAATGATATAACTACAATTCAAATATTTTTATTTTGAAATTTTACTCGTAATATATTCTGCGTAACATAATACTTGGTCATATCTTACGATACAGCAGTAATGATATGGCAAGATTAAATAGTTTTAATTACTGTAAATTGAGCAGAATTTTTTTTTTAAGAAATATGCAATATTCTTATATATTTTATATCATGTGTACATTATATAATTATCCAAGTTCATTTGTTGTAAATAATTCCTAACAATTTCTATTATATGTATATGCATTCTAATGTTCTAAAATGGAAGACCAAGGTAATTTGTGCCCAGATAATATGTTTTGTTTCAAATAAAATGTGACCATTTTATTTTTTTATGAATTTCTGTTATATATCACAAATGTATAGAATATTGACATAAAATTTTATTCCTCATTCCAATTTATTATATATATATATATTATATAATATATATATATATGTATATAATATATATTCTCTATTAATAATTTTTTTTTTATTAAAATCTACCTTAATTGTAAATTATTTAGTTTATCATACATTCCATTCATTCAAACCTATAGTTTTTTACATTTATGATAATACTATTGAATGACAAATTATAAAATTATGGATATAATTTATAAATGTATCTCTCTCTCTTCCTTTCTCTCTTTTATATGCATATTAAAAAAGGAACAAATAAAATAAAAATATTAAAAAATCGCTTTTTCTGTTATATTTTGCACAGTCTGATTTTTTCACCAGTACAATCACTTTGTTCTTCTTTTTTATTCGATGTTCACTTGGAATTGATTTTGTTCTTCCTTTTTAATTACAGCAATAGAAAATCTTTGAGGACGGATTTTTCACACTACGATTTATTATTTATTTTTCATTATCATTGTTCGTCTTGTTACTCTTCCACAAAATAAACCGGTGATGAAAATTAATCCAATCATTGTTAATGCGACAATCATGAAATATCGTCTCGCAGGGGATTGATTTACCGTTGAATATAATTCTTGGATTGAATTTGGTGCAATTAACTGAAAATAAATAAATAAATATGTTATTAATATGCAATATATAGGTATATTAAAAAATATAGAATTTATTACCCTTCCTGCATTTCTAAACATTTCAATCCTTTTAGTTAACATCTTAAAGCAATCAGGTTGTAAAGACTTGTTACTGTCTTCTAATACGTTTTGTAAACACATAATATCTAGAAAAAGAAAAAGAAAGATAGTATTTTGAGAGTTTACATATTTAGTTTAAGTATAAAATATATTATTTATTTATTGGACGTACGTCTGCCTGCGCCTTGGGGAACATCACTACAATATTTACTAACATCAACGGCACATGCTTTTTGCAATAATGGATCTACATTAATATCTGCTCTTGTTTGTTCTATTAAATCGGCAATTTCGAGGCGACATTCTTCTTTCATATCTCTATTACCATCATTGAATTCTGATTTCAAACATTCTTCTACAGCTCCGGGATCATTTTCATCTGCTCTACAGATTGTTTCAATCTGTTCCAAATAAGTAGTATACTAGTCAATATATTTATTTTAAATAATTAATTATTTTGAAAATATTTTAACAATAATACCTCATGTGCACACATTGTAGCTAGCAATGGATTTAAATGATAATTTAAAGCTGCTTCTCTAAGTATGTTAGCCATTTGGTGTTCACACTTAAGTAAAAGTTTAGACTCTCGGAATTTAATTTTTAAACACCTTATAACTTTTCCTTCAAGTTCTTTATCGGTAGGTTCATTTAATAAAACCTAACAAAAAGATTTACACATACAATAAGACAGTAAAAAAAGGGTGTAAGTAAAATATTTTTAAACATACCTCTTTACAATGTTTATTGATATCAGAAGAACATGCAACTTGTAACGCAGTATTAAATCTGTAGTCTGTATTTTGTTCAATCATTCTTCGAATAACAATATTTTTGCATTTATCATCAAACGTTGGTTCATCTTTATATCTTTTTAAACAATCTAACGCTTGCGAACGGTTTATATCATGGCAGAATTGTCTTATCATTACTCGACAATTATTTAATAAAACAAAATCGATTGAACTATCTTGAAATTCTTGCTTTCTTACCTTAAACAGTTGTTTATGACACGCATCTGTTAATTTTGATTTATGTGCTGCTAAACATTCGAGAATCTGAAATAAACATGTTATATCATATATTAATATGATTAATAATTAATATGGATATTAAAATATACATGTAAAAATGAAGGTGTATATATCTCAACCTGAGAATTTCCTGGTTCAAAACTATAACAATATTGTTTAATATCACTTGTACATTGTGCTTGTAAGATAGGATCAAACTGAATGTTTTCCCTTTGCTGATAGAGCTGTGCTTTCAATTGTTGTCTACATTCTTTTGGTATATGATGCTGAGTATCTTTCATTATATCTTCTTGTACTCTTGTACTCAAACATTCTATTACTTCTGCTTTAGTTTTAGATCTAAATATTAAACGTTAAAATGAGCATTTTTGTATTGATAAAATTCTTATATTTAAAATATTTAAAAAATTATATTATATTATAAGTTCTATACACACCTTGGACACCATCTTTTAACAGAAGGTCTACAAGCTTCTTTAAATTTATATGTAAAGTGATAATTTTTTAATGATATTAATTGGAAATGTTCCACTGCTGTTTTACATTTATAATCAGATCGTACATCTAAATCGTTTTTGTGTTCTATTAAACATTCCATCATGTCACCCTCATCTTTACCATATTTTAATATTTCCTGTTTTATAAATTTTTTTACATAAATGCAAATATATTAATTATAAGTTATATATAGATTATAAGTTAATATTTACGTTAAATTTTTTTAAATATATTATACCTCACAATGACGCTCCATGATATGTTGACAGGCAGTAGAAATTATTGGATTCAATTCAACACGTTCTGCTTGTTCTTCCGTAAAATTGCCGACTGCTAACTTGCAATTTCTGTTTAAACTGTAAATAAAACAAATGGATTATAAAAGAAATTTATAAATTTTAACATGATTGAGTACGCTTGTAATTACTGGTCTAAATTATCCTGAAGACATAATATTTCTTCTCCTTTAGCTGTTTTATCATAACAGAATGATGCTAACTCATTTAGGCACACTTCTTCAATTTCAGGTTGTAAATCAACATTTACTGCTCTCTGCCTCATAACACGTCTAATTTCTTCAAGACATTCTGTCCTTAACTGAAATAAGTAAATATAAGAATAAATTTTAATTTCCAAACAAAGTTATTATTGTAAAATAATTATTTATGAAACTACATGAATTCTTACTGTCATATTTTTCTGAGGATGATATGCATGTCTATATAAACATGGTAAAACAAGAGGTCCTCTTTCCAGATCCATTTGTTTTCCATCATTAGCCCATGCATTCCTTGCATGACATAGACGTGTTGCATCATATTTACATCCTCTATATAATTGAGGATCTAGTTTGAAATCTCTGGCTACAAAATACTGTATTTGGACTAAAGCAGTTTCACAAGCTTCTGTCATTCTACCTGTTCCAAGCTGTTCCATTAAACAGGATATTACTCTAGCATTACCGCCATGTACCTATATTTAAGTCAAATTATAATATTATTTGCTTATTTGATAAAGTGTTGATTAAGATATTAATTTCTTACATCACAAGCTAAATCAACAACAGATTGACATTGCTCTCTTAAAACAGGATCAATTCTCCAATCTTCTCCAGCATCAGCTTCCATAATTAGTTCCTCTAGCTATTATTACAACAAAAAATATTTTATTGATATCTATCATTATAATTTTTTATGTGTATAAATATACACGTGAAAACCATGAAAACATTTAATTACCGCTCTCTGACATCTACTGGATACTCTTAATTTTTTTTTTCTTGTTCTTGTACGTTCCATCAAGCAATGAATTGTTGCACCACCAACTTCTAAGCTATTACAGAATGTTGTAATTTCATTAGCACAACCGTCAACTATTTCAGGTGATAATCTATAATCTCCCATTAAAAGTTTTCTATGATCAAGTATTTCAATTTGACAATCCTTATCAATTTTAGTACCATTTTTTTCTGCAGATTCCAAACAAAGAAGAATCTGTGCAAGTCTGATATTTTTATCTTCAATCACAGGTCTTCTACAATGATTAATTTTAATATCATCTTTACAAGCTTTAACGAGCCCTTTACTAACTCTGTAATCAGATGCAATTAATTTTCCTCTTCTTGTAAGCTGTTCTTGGCACATCGCTGTCATAGATCTATCTGTTTTGTGCCGCATCAAACACTTATACACTTGACCACTGCCAGGTCTAATGTTTGGACAAAATTTAGTACGGTCTTCTTCGCAAGCTAGATATAATTGTCGATCTAAGTTGATATTTTCCGCTTGTATCTCAGACACATGAAGTATATGCCTTTTACATTGGAGTTGAAGTTCATTAACATGTTCTTGTAAGCAAGTTAATATTTGTCCTTGGGATATGTCTCTGTAAGGTTGTACTTTATCACATTTAAATCTTTTAATATCATTTTCACAATCTGAGGAAAATGGTGTGATAATTCTGAAATCACTAAATGCAATCCATTCTAATCTTTGGATATATGCAATGCATTGTGGTTTTTTGACTTTTTCCCTTTTATCAATTAAACACGACAGATATGCTCCATGCTTGTTGCCAGAAGCAGAGCAATCCAATGAATCTAGCTCTTTGCCACAGGTTCTTCTGGCTAAGCGTTCTATATTTGTATTATCAGTAATATTTAAAATATAGTCCCAAATTGCTTGTCGACATTCATCATCGATATGAGACACCTCAGTTGGCTGTAAAATGAAAGAAGCAGAATACTTGTATATTAATTATTAAAATAGTAAATATATACAGTAGTAAATATTATTATAAAATAACTATTAATTACAAATAATTCAAAGTTAAAATAATACCTTAAAATTTTGAATGCATTCTAATAGCATTAATTCATCATTATTTTTAATTATATCGCCACACAGACGATTTATACTCTGTTGGCACTTGGCGTTTATAGGTCTTAATAAAATACCTTCGTTGTAGTCGATTTCTCTTACATTGTTTCTCTTAACCCTAACAGAACTATCAACAGAATTGCTAAATAACCAACTAATTTTTGGCATATTGTCATCGTTAATTGTAGTTTCATCTTCGAAATAAGTTCTCGTCAAGTGAGCACAATTTAGCACCGACAAGTGTAAAAAAATTACAAATAAAATGCTCCTTATATTTATCTTATGTTCCATCCTTACTAACTAAGTACACCTCTTCAATTAAAATTTACTTTTAATGAAACACATTACGCTCGTTTCAATACGTGATTTGTAAGATCTCTGTTCTTTTTTTCTCAGTTTTTTTCTAATTCTTATTATCCACTATACAATGTCAACGTCATGAATAATAGTACACTCGCGTATAATACCGAAATTTGCGCGGACAGATCACTCTATATAATACTCATTATCTAGAATTCTACTTGACTCCCAAATAACGTTGCAAGGCAGATTGAGCTGAAAAAGAACGAAATTAATTTATTATATCTTACGATCGAATTATTTACATTATTTTAGTTACATGCTACAGTTTAAAAAAATAAAATAACAATTTTGAGCTAGTTGCAATTCATTTTGTAGATAAAAATTTTATTGTTCCGCTGTCTCTCGACTAGACAAAGAATACAAGCATATTTTATAAAAATATATCACGATGATAAAATGATATTAATTTAAGCTTAAATTGTAATTATATCCGCGCCAATGCGTGTAAAGATAAAAGGGAATTATTAAGTTTTGCCATATTTACTATTGCTTCTTGAAAATGCTCCTTACTGTCTGAGAAATATCACACAATGTTGGTAAGCCTGGTGTAATTGGCTATGTATTTCTATCTCGTCGTCTGCATTAAAGGGCAAGTGACAGCTCGAACTATATTGTTGACATTCGTATGAAAATTACGCTACCGCGTCGTACCTACGAAAACTGTAATTTTATATGCAATTAAAATCGAAACATACAAGTGGACTCTCTCTTTTTCTCTCTCTCTCTTTTTCATTGATATAAAAACTCTAATCAAACGATACTGGTGAATTGTGAATACATAGGAAGAAAACTTCGAATTAAATGATAATCGGTGTTTGAGAAGTATAATTACACAGAGCTAATAGATTTGAAACGTTCAGCAATTACGATTAAATGTGGTGTCTATAAACCTTTCCGGCTGTTCCATATCGATTAGTATCGTTTAGCAGTTCTAACTTCTAACAATGACTGCTTATTGGAACACTCTGTTCAAGCACCGCCGTAAACGTTGTTCCCAGTAGCATGTTCCCGACAGTGAACGATAAAGTGCGTGCGTAAAAGTGAATCAATCCGTATGGTATTACGCGCAGTTAGAACGGCGTCGTTTTCTTAGAAAGATTATTAATTTCTTTGACCGATAATTGATAGTTTCAACGATCTTGATGCATGTTAACCAGATTCGTGTGAAAAGTATGTTTTAATTTAATCCTGCAAAAAGTTATAAAAACTTGCTTGTTTCTTAAACGCGGTTTCAAATAACTGGCTCGTTTCTAAACACTGACGTTTTAATTCCGTGTTTTTATCGTGGTTCTAACAGCTTTCACCTCGCATTATATTAATATTTCATTAGTCAAATCTTATATACTCGCGCAAAATTATGATAAGAATAAATTACACGTATTTCGTTCGGCGAATAAACAGTTGTTCACGATCATTTAGAAATCAAAAGTAGCGCGCAGAAAATTCGCGACACAGTGAAACTTATGTACAACGTAAAAGGATTCGAGCAACGATAAAAAAAAAATTGTTTCTTTCTTCTATATAATTTCTCGCGTTTGTCTTTTTTATTCGTAAAACAATATTACCGACAATATTTCTTGAATTGTCTCTAACTAATTTTATCATTGTAAGAAAGAACCGAAACCGCGCGTTTTATTTCAGCTTTATAATTTTGTGCGTAAATTGAATAACGTCACGCGTAACGTAACTATCCCTGACGTTTTGGTTCTATTTATAGTATTGCCGTTAAAGGTGTCCATGGTGTTTTTTGCATTGAATTTCTCGCCCTTCTCACGAAATGGGGAAATGAGATCTTTGACGATTATTCGTGCGAATAACAATTATCGCTTGGATCGACTTGGTTGATCCGTTGATCCGTTCGGTGTTTTATTGAAGATTCGAGGTCCAGCGAAGGAATCGATTTGGTGGTTCCTGCTGTATGCGGTTAACGGAAATAACACGATCGATTCGAAGTGAAATTGTAAAAAAGTAGTGAAACGGGCAAAGAAAAAGACGGTTTCGGAATGACCTGTGGCGGTGGCAACATCTCGTTAGAAATATCGGGCGGGGAGGAGGAGGCATGGAAGCTGAAGCTGGTCGGCAGTCTCACCATCACCAGGGGCTGCAGCTTACCCTGCCATCCCCGGGAATCCCCGGATTAGATGTCGTCAGAGCCTTGCATCAGGTTTGAGCCATAAATTTCATTTATCGCAACAATTAAACTTTTAAATTCATCTTTGTTTCACTTTATTCCTCTCTGTATCGGTGGTGAAATAATTTTGCGGAAGAATTTTACGTCTTTTATACGTAACATCTTTTACATTTTTACAGAACAATGTTTACAAAATAAATTCCAAATTTTTATACTTAAATAAAAAGGCATAATATTTTTGTATGGTGCTTTTGTTTGAGATTTCATAAAATATTGTTAGCATATGCATAGGCATCAAAAGCCAGTGTTATCGCTACTATATATATATAACATACTTGTTAAAAAAATCTTAAAGATCTTGAAGAAATTGCTTTTGCGATGTATGTGTGTCAGTGTGTCTGAGTTACGCGCATGCGAGCATGCACTTGTGTGTGTGATTGGTTAAATGACATGATGCTAGCTAAAAGGAAGCAGGTGACTTTATACATCCTTACCTGAATCATCGATTTTATATTCACCAATACTATTCATTCTCGTTCGATCTCTTTACCTCTGTGATCCCTTGACCTTGGGTAGTACATGATGTTGGGTTTCCTTTGTGTGATCTCAAGGTCCATCAGATTATAGGAGACAATAAATAAATTCATAATATTATATCAAGCGTTTTATCGTAGTAGAATTATATTTTGTTATTACAATTACAAAATTATATTTATTCAATTTAACATTAATAGTAAATGTACAATGTTGCAAAGTAAAATTTTTATCCAGGAAAAACCAGTGCTATTTTTACGGTTCAATCAGTGGAAAATCACGCTGCACTCATTAAATTATTTTATACTGAATTATATTAAACTACCTCAAGATAACTGATTGAAATCACCCAATTTATACTAACAAACTGTAACACAAATTTAAAATTTCGATTTTCGATCCATCAAGTGTCTAGATCCGTTTCATATTCCGAGATTCAATCCGTCGTAGAAAGCATGCGATCGATTTGTCTCGTAGCAGCATTATTAATTTCGTAATCATAGATAGTATTATTAATTCACAGATTTGTGATATGAATTTCCAACTTCTGATTGATTTTCTGAATATTCATCTTAAAGACTAATCGTGACTCTCGGATAATTTATTTTTTCTCGTGCAATTGTTAAACAAATTGATTATTCTGTAATTTCAATAGTGGGCAGTACAATACAGTAATAATAAATGAGTATTTTCATCAAGATCTAATCATTAAATATATACGGTGTATTAAATCGAAAGTATAATCGGTAATTGCGTGTGCAATTTTTTTTTCGTTTACTCATCGTCTCGATTTATTTCTAATAATGCCTCGATTCAACAACGATTCATAATTGTGGCTGTTTTGCGTACGTCCCAATTGAAACCTACTGTTATCGTTCACGATAATGATAGAGCGTAAAGCGTTTGTTAAGGAAACAATGTTACCTAACTAAATTAATTTGCCTAATTAACTTAATCGTGGAAAGTTAATTTTATTTAACAATACGCTTTATCTTTATAAAATTACATATTTCTATATAAAACGAAAAGCATCGATGTCTAAAAATTATTTTTTATTCAAAAGTACTTCCCGAGATTATTCTTCAACATTTATTTAGAAATATATTTATTTTAATCTGAAAAAGGTTTGCATAATGTAATTTCTTCGTTACAAGCTACTTTTAGGTCGTATCGTATTTTTCTATCTCGTTAAGATGTGCTTTTTAACTTCAGTTTTTAAATTCTTCAACCATTAAGTCTTTCTTTTTTGAGAGACCTCTGGTTGAAAGAGGTCAACGCATAAAAAAATTCGAACATCACAACAGAGTTCACCTTGCTTTCAAAAATTTCGAAATTTATTTCTTTATATCCATACATCACATTTACATTTTATGATAAAATATTAAAATTATTAAAATATATTATTATGATAAAATTGTATATTTTATCATAGAAAGTCATTTTATTGATTCTTTCTGAAAGAAGTATTAATATCTGACCGATGGCATATAATGATGGAAGTGATTTTTCAATATGATCCTTTCAGACTGTGATATCGCTGCGCTCCGCGCTGGATTCCTCACGGGAAGAACTCCGCCGTCTTAAGGAGAGCGTCGGTGATTTTTCTGGCGAGAGCTACGTTGATGTCGTCGAGAGGCTCGCGCTTGAGAATCACGTCCTTAGGCAAAAGATCCTAAGCAGGAACAGTGAGTTTTCTAGTGATGCTGCCACAAGTCCTCCGCCCCAGGCCCGTCTTTTTTCACTCGCAGTAGAGGACATCAAAGAGTGAGTCTTGAAATGCGTCTCTGTGAACAATTAACAGTTCGTTTGCGATTTAGTTTTCTTTGTCACGCGTGATCATCCCGTTCTATTTTCGTGTTTCATGATTATCGTGACCATCTAGTAGCCAGGATGAAGCTCGTTTTATTGATTTTATTTATGAGTAGCGTCAACGTAGGAAAACGGTTTTTCAATTGCAGTAATATTAAAACGTTGATTCCCACGCGAGTTTTACGTATTTCATCTTGAAGTCCAGATTGAAGATTGAAATAAAATTTTGTAAGCTTTTATAAGTCTTATAATTTTGTTATGTAAATTAATAATTGTTATTTTTTATTTTACTATTTTATTTTGACATTCGTATTTAAAATTCCTTGATTCACAGCGTAGTTTGTTTTGATTGTATTAAAAAACTTGCAGTAATATCGTGGCAATTGAAGTGTTAACGTAATACAAAAACGATTTTTCATTTATTCATTACTTGTTTTATATTTTAGAAGTTAAAATTCATGTGGATAATAAATGATTGAGCACCGAATGAATATTTGTAGTAATGTGTTTTTAACGAGTGTTGCGTGCACGTTTCTGAAGGTGGTAAACAATAAGTGTTGCGCGTGTGACATTTTTAAATATCATTATACAACTATAAAGTCATTTTTAAATAAGCAGAAGAGTTTTGCGTGAATCTTTGATGAGTCGAAAGAACCATATAGGATTTCTGAGAGCTGAATTTATCATCAAATAATATCATTAAATATGGTTTTTATTATTTGATACTTTGTGAACAACTTTGTCTACTTATTTGTTGTTATTTTACCATTGAACAACGTTGTTCTTTCAAGAATTATTCTGTTCTGAATCATTAAAGATAATTGTTACTTTTACAATTTTATTATTATTTTACGAACAAATTTTGTCTAACATATCATTAAATAAAAGAACAACAGAATGAAATTATTAAATGTAGCTTTTATTATTTCGTACTTAATGAACAAAGTCTACCTAATATTTCTACAATGTTTTATTTTATTTCACTTATCTTCGATTCTCGTATGTTACTTTATAAAGCTTGCCGCACGTGGTCATATTTTCCCCATTTTTATAAATATACAAAATGGCATGAGTAGGTCAGAGAGACTGATCATCTAAATATTCAGAATAATAGTTGAAAGTATTTGCGTAATTCGGTAGTTAGCAGCGTGGATCGCTAAACGAAGTTTCTTCGTGGCGTTAGCATTAATTAAAAGGAACGCGTTTCGTTCCCGATGCACCTATTAATAACCACGTGTAGCGTGTATACGCAGTTTCTCGCTGTCATTCTCACCCTGCGAACGGTATCAGTCTGTCTGAGCAAGCAGGCGTACTCATGGACGCGCCCAGGGACAAAGTCGACACGGAGGACGTGGCAGAACCACCCAAGTCGGTTATCGGGGCCCGTGCCGATAGCAACGCCAGCGACGAAAGTCCCGATTTGCAGTCTGACACGGTCGAAAAAGTATCTAAGAGTCATGCGGGATCCTCGTCGAAACCGGAGTCCAGGAATCAGAAGTCGAAGTGTACGATGCCGAGAGACGTGACTGCTGTTAAACCTCAGGTTGGAATGTCTGGTGTCAGTTCGGACGATACGGTGAAAAGTGGAACTTCGAAGGAGGTGGCTTCTGCCTTGACAAATAGACAGTCGAAAGACGTCGAGGCGGAGGACAAGAACGAGGTTCAAATCGACCATTTGGAACTACCGGAGAAGGACCTCGAGGATCTAAGCTTGAAATCCGACGGCGATAACTCCGTGTTCAGCGATAATCCAGACACTCAAGTGTCGCATCAACGCCAGAACCAGCCGACCGATCAGCCAAAGCCGAACGATCAGTCCGAGAACGAATCTGAAGAGCTCGATGACATCGAGCTGATATTCACGACGGACGAAACTTGTCGTGATCTTGGTCTTCAGGAGGATCTCGTCTCCATAACCGAAACCGAAACCTGGCAGCAACCTGCGTCTACCGGTCAACCGGCGTTGCTGAAATACACCAAATCAGCCGAGGGTGAATCGTTAGTTTGCAATGGCGAGAAAACCAGCTCCGTTGACGAGGCGGTTTCCTCGCAGAGTTCGAGCATCGATCGCGAGGAAAGCGTGGACAGGTTCGACGAAAGTTCCAGCACCAGATTAAACAAAATATGGTCTCAGTGTTCGGTGTTGGTCGAGACGGACATCAGCAAGTGCGGGGTTGTCGAGGAACCTGAACATCCTACCAGGCACGCGGTCAGAAGGAACACTTTAGCTGCACCACCAACCGCATACAGGTAACTGACAGCTTTCCTTGGTATTGTGTCATAGTGTTAGATTTGTGAATTTTAGTCAAATTATTAAGAGTTTTTGTCGAAAGAATATGTTGCAATAATTCAGATACAAATTTCATTTGTTTCTAAGTTGTTTATTTATTTACAGAATCTTCGCACGTGACAAATTGAGATACACGAAAAGAAAAGAATTGATGATAAGTGAAAACATTTTATAGGTGTTAAGTATCGACCAATTAACTAAAATGCTTCCAACAATATCTATTCGTTTTATTAATGTAATATCTTGGAATTGAAAAATTTACCAAATATCATGGATAATATTATTCTTGAAAGACAAAAAAAGAAAAGCTGACTGATTCGCTTGAATGGGTGTATAAAACAGAATTTTATATCTCATACGGCACTTTAGTGTGTACTTGATGAAAGACTCTCACGTTAATATACATATATATGTGCATGTATTCGTTAAAAGTACTTTAATTAGCTGCTCGGTACTTAACAGCTATAAAACGTTTTCACTTACTACCGTCTTTTTTTTTTCGCGTATCTCAATTTACCACGTTCCAAGGTTTGTAATAAATGATATGGGCATATGTACAGAATGACGCTTTAATTATGTTCATTAGTGAACACGCGTAGTCATACGTGTAATTTAATTATATTGTCAGTTATTAAAGACATTCGTTATTTCGCCATTTACTTAATTTTTATTACATTAAAATTAATATTTCGATCGCATCATTATCAGCACTTGTTTTACGTCTCTTTGATTTTTAAAGATTTTCAAATTTATTTTCTAAACTTAGTTTGATAATTTCGGATCGTCAAATAAGAATCGAGTAAAAAAAGTGTTGTATCAGAAATTGGCTTTGAGTCTGATACAATTATAGACTGAAAATTAGATCAGAAGCCACAGTTGGTTCTCTAATGGTATTCAGTGCGTCGATGATGAGCAGCTAATAGTTCAAAATTGCATATAATTCGATTCGAAATTTTGTTACAGCAAATTTAGCGTTCATTATTTCGCAATACGCTGCCTTTAAAGTCGCTTCAAGGTGTTGAACAAATTTTATCGTTCATTTTATCGCCTACATTTGCATATTTTATACAATTTAATTAAATCTACATTCAAGGATTTATTATAAGAAATCATGTATACAAAACATTAGAAATGTTAGAAATGTTACTTATTCTGCTCTTCTTACTTAAAATTTCCTATCTTCCATTTAAAGATTGAAGTTTTATTATTTTTTTATTTTTTTCATTTTTTTCTTTCTTTTTCTTTATGTATCTTTATTTATCTTTAAAAAATATTTGATCATCATGTAACAATCTCTATAATATTTGCAGGATAAAAAGACGTAAAGAACTTTAACTATGTCAATATATTTAGGAAAATGATCAAACATTTTTATCAAAAAGATTGATAGAACATGTTAATAAAAAAGAAAATAGCATCACTATTTGATTTTTTGAGGAATTAGATATATCATGTATAAATACTTGGACATTTCTAAATAATTGCAATATCAAATCGTAATTCAAATGAATCTCTTTAATTTAATTGTAATATATACAGATAATAGATATTGATAGCTTTGCAGAGATTTTAAGTCTGCAAAGCTATCAATATCATTTTATGTTTGTTCGTTGTTGAAATTTTAAAACAGTTGAAAAAATTTATACAGATTTTGTGAAAAATTAGCTATTATGAAACTTGAAACCGTAAAAAATTAATAACAGAAAAATTATTTCGAAACATAAAAATATCAAGCTTTTAATAGAATTGCATTAGATGATCAATTATTTATGCATAGTAGTTAAAATGCAGAGTGTGTTAAGAAGATTTACATATAATTTTCTTTTCTTCAGACCAATCATTCACCGTGAAGCTTTAGCGGGTAGCCGACGAAAGAGTGCGGCCCCGTTGAGACCAGTGATGGACAGAATTAGCGGAGCAAGACGAGAGTCTGGTGCCCAAACAGACATTTCCGCACTTCCAGCCCACTGGCGTTCTGAGAGCTACCTCGCCCATAAAGTAGCTCACACGTTCACCACGTTACCCAGTAAATTTGCTTTGCCGACCGGGGTGCCTGGAAGACTTCGATTGTCCGATAAAACCCGAGAAGCAAGAAGAGTAATGTTGTCGGACATCAGTTTCACTAGCATGGTGCCAGAACTGTCCAGAAGCGCTGATCATCTCTGTCACGACCCACATGCACAGGTAGGATTCGAATTGGGATCAGAATCTTCGTAATTTGTGGAATAAAAATTTAATATTACAAGGACAGATCTTAGTTTGTGGTTTGAAAGATAAAATAAATTCATTATTTTTGGAGTTTGTGGTGCGTAAATTTTGATTTTGACAGTGTATAAATCTCTATGGAAATCATCGCATGGTTCAACGTCGTATGGTACTTGAGATTTTGAAATACCGAACATTTCGAACATTCGAAAAAAGATGAAAAAAATTGTTTAACGATTTTTACGATTCATAATTTTTTTGTTCGGCATTCTCACACTTGATGAAAAATTATCGACATTTTAAATTGCTTGTGAGAAAATATAACTTTGTGAAAAAAAAATTGTAGAATTCTACAAGGTTTATTTTGAAGCATAAAGTGTTTATTTTTACAATATTGACTTCTTTTCTTTCAAAGATGTTTCGCATCTCATTTTAAAGTGGGATAAGTGGAAATACTTTTTCTCTCCAAAATTTTGCAAATTTAAACATCTTTATAAACACTAAAAAAATTTTTTCCCAACTAATCATTGTTCAGAAGATTCAAGTTTTT
Source organism: Melipona bicolor (assembly GCA_030673865.1). NCBI lineage: Eukaryota > Metazoa > Arthropoda > Insecta > Hymenoptera > Apidae > Melipona > Melipona bicolor. The sequence continues at coordinate 2,334,327 of JAHYIQ010000029.1, forward strand.
CCTTTACAACGATTGTATAATTTTTTTGTTATAACAAATTTATAACCTTTAAATCGTTAAATAATTTTTCACCAAGTATATGAATATTTTCTACATCTATTGTAGAAATAAATTGAAAACATGATTTTACGAAAGACTATATAGAATTACCATATTTACAACAATGTAAATAAAATTTATTCTGATCATAACCACAATAATAATAAAAACACATTTTGTACAATTTAATGTGTACATGGTAATTATATAATAGATTTCATGATTTTTCTGTTTTGATTTGTTTTCTAATAAACAAATAACAAAAAAAAAACATCAATATCTCTATTCATTGTATATGTTACCGTGAATGACCGAAATCTGGAGAATGTCGACTTTCACCGGTGAATGTCAACAGATACCAAATACGTCGGTGAAAGATCGAATATGTTTTTATTTTTCTCAAGAAAAGTATTCTAAAATACTTTCTGAAGTGGTTTCTGCTAAAATTAAATGCAACACACCTTTGGATTACAGACGATTAAAACGTTTTGATGTTTTAAAAACTAATGATGAAGAGAAGTTAATTGTACCATTAAAACCAGGGGAAACGAACATACAGTATTATAGAAATAAGGGTATTTAGCAAATATTTCGGACATACACCAAGCGACTATGTGAATGTTGACATTCACCGGTGAAAGTCGACATTCTCCAGATTTCGGTGTTTCACCGTAACATATATATGGAAATGATATATATTGTATCAACTTAAAAATTACAATAAGTACAATAAAGTTAACTTAAAACCAGTTAGTAAAATAAAAAAAATTAGTTTAAGTCAATTTAAAAATTAAAACTATAGCATCACTAGTTTGTAAGTTGAATTATAATGGATTTTTATGATACAAATCAGATTTTTTAACAAATACTGTAAAATTATAAAAGTACAGAACAGATAGTAATAAAACGGTAATAAAACAAAGGATAGTAAATGTAAATTACAATATTTTTATTCATTCTAGCATTTTATGAGCTCGAGGACAGAATATTATTCATGAATCGTAGTATTATAACTTTTCTTCATTTGTTATAGAATGTTAAAGTAATTTCATTAAGATTCGATCTTAATCGATATCTTAGTTTTCGTAATAAATATTTTGCACGTTAATATAGTTATACAATTTTGTACGTATGTTTATTTAAATGTTTGTCTGATAGTTATTATATTTTAAGATGTGTTATATATTTGTTATATTTGATGACATTACATTACCAATGAATATTCTGTATACTTAGCTGATGATGGGCAATAAAAGTCTATTTTATTGGTATTTAATAATTTTTTATTTATCGTAAAAACTCTCTCAGTGAATGTGATTCGAAATATCCTAAGTTTAAAATCAATCACTAAAATGAAATTATTGCACACTTGTTTTGGAGAATCCAATAATATCAAAGTGTTTTTGATAAAGCAGTTCATGATAGAAAACCAAGATAATTAAAGCAATTTTCCTTGTGTACACAAAAATTCTTATATATCGTTATCAATGTAGTAGACTATTCCTAAAGTGGTGTAACATTGTTTTATTTATATGTACACACACACACACACACAAAAGATTAATATATGTCTTTAATTTTGTAAAATTTATGCATGAAAGACAAGAACAGTATGAATACAAGAATATTACTCTTATTTTCCCTCATTTCTCATACGATGTATTTTACAGAATTAAGGTTGAAATATCTCCTAAACTAATTACTTTTTGGTATAGATAGATTAATACTTTTTATAGAGAATGTCGAGTTGCATTAATTAATAAATCAAAAATATATGATTTCAAAAAAAACCAAGTAATCTTGAGATGTCTTCATCTGGACAGATCTAATGGTCATTAGAAAATGTCTGCATTGAAACGGAACAAGTTTTATTTCAAGCACTTTTTCAAATAATTGCGGAAACAATTGCACGTAAAAATTCAGATGAGATGTACATATGTGTAGTTTAAAAAATGATTTGCGTTGAGCGTAGGAGAAGGTCGAAGAAATGAAGCTAATGCAATTCATTTTGACGTTCGTTTCAATTCCATCTCTTCGTCAACTTGGATGACTAATTGCTTGCATTATCTTGTTTTATTATTATACTACCGGTTCTGAACGTTTATGCATGGGATCGATACCAATAATATTGTTTCTGTATTGTACGATTATATTTTTTGTTCCTTCAAGGCTTTTTTTTGCTGGAAGGAATCTATGATCTCAAATGTCTTATCGAAATACGAATAACAGATTCTCTGTTTATTCTTCTAGAATTTTTCTGCAACTCGAATCAATTTTGTTCTCCAATGTTCTTTTTAAAAATGGGAAATGGATTGCTTATAAATATTCATTGAAATATAAGTATCTCATCAATAACGAAATTTATTCTTTCTTTGATGAAATAATTATTAATAAATTTCGAAATAAAACAGAATCAGTGTATGCAATTATTTTTCTTTATTGTTTCACAATTTCGTACTTCCAATTCTGTATTTCTAAAAATTGATTTATTCTGTTATTTTTATTATTAATTTGTATTATTTCATCATTTTGTATTCAATAAAATTTCAAAATTAATTCAATTATTATTTCAATCATTAAACTCGATAAACAAAATTAATTTCATCAATTAGAATCGTAATATTTTAAACTATTTTCCAATGATTTTAATAATTCATATCGTGCATTTTGTTTAGACCTGTTTCAGTTCTCGCGGTTGTGGCCTTCGAACACCGGACGTGCACCGTCGCGAATCACTCGGTTCTCCGGCAGGATTTTGGCCTCGTTGCAACCCCAGCACAGGACTTCCGAGTCCTTGCGATTGTCGTCTCTCCACTGACCTTTACTCCTCTCGATACCGTGGTTCTTTGTCTTCGATCCCGTCGCCTGGATTGGAGGTTGTCGGTGGTCCACCACGAAGACACTCGTGGAGAGCAACTGCAGCGTCCTTCGATACTTGGAGAGTTCCTGTAGCCACTTCTACACCCAGACCAACCTGGTCTATGCCTTCTTCTCCTACACACGTACATCCTCCTGCGACATCCTCGAAAACTTCTAAAAGCGTTCCAAAGAGAACGCGATCGAAGGTCACTTTTCAAGGTAAGCTTTCTCATCATATACACTCTTTTATTAATATTTGCAAAGAATTTGTGCTTCAAATATAGATTCTTATACATAATATAGATTCTTAATTACATTTGTAATAAAAATAATTGTTCCAAAAATCTGTTCTGTAAGGAAAAATGTTGCATGTCAGAATTTCAAAAAATTTGCTTTTATGCATTAATTGAATTGTAGAGTATGGGATTTATGTATTTATGATAAAAAAATTCATGAAAACAAATTTTACAAGTTCAAAAAAATAATATAATTTAATTGAAATCTAATAAGAAGGAGTTGGTATTATGAACTTTAAATCATATTTCGAAAGTGAAAGCATGTGGCATTTTTCTGTAGAATCATTTAATTTAAATAACTTAACAGTCACAAAGATTTGTCTACAATTTTCTCATATATCATACTATATTTTAATTTTGGAATTTCTTTAAAAAATGTACTCTAAATACAGATTTTCTTATGAATTTTACTATTTCGTTAAGATACTTATTTTCAAAAACAATCTTTCATTTGTATTGATTCTTATATTTATTTGGTATAATTTAACCGTGATGTTTGTAATAATAGAAAAAATATAGTTTGAAGAATAACGAACGGAAGATTATGTAGATTTATTTATGCATGTAATTTAAATAACATTCGAAGAATCAATTTTAACGAAAATAATCCGTTGCAAACGGATGTATAGTTTGCTGGTAATTCGTAGAAGCCGGTTACAGTTAATTGAATCTCAGGCTTAGCCATTTTAAATTAACCTTCTATCGCATTCAGCAACCTTGCAATCGAATGGAGCTGTATCGCAGTATTGTAGGTTCGAATTTCCGCAACATTATAAAATATCAAGTAACTTGATCGTAACTAATCTGTTAAAGGATTGTAATTAAAATATGTGTATTTTAATATTGTTTTAATATTTTCTATCTATTTTTTGCAACTTTCTGTTTTTGTGAAATGATCACAAATGATGTCTTAATTACTAAATCATAAAGGCAACAAATTTCTTGTATATTCCAAGAGCAAAAGTTCTTAATCTTTCAGAGCTTTTAGTATTTTCGCAAAGCAGATTTCCATATCATAAAGGCAACAAGTTTTTTTGTACATTATTCATATTTTAAGAACAAAATTTCTTAATCTTCTCAGAGTTTCTAGTATTTTTTGTAATTTTTTACTTAAATTTGAAGTGAATTTTGTTTAAAACAAATATATTTATTGTTTATAAGAGAAGATTTTCAATTTGAAAATTCAGAGAATTATGAAATTTTGGAGATAAGTATAACATATGTGGATACTAATGAATATGTTAGCTAATCCCTTGTTAGCTAATTTATAAAACCATAGATCCTAATTTATAACTTACGTTTCTTTTATTCATCCAAGTTGAATTGAAAGATAGACAAAGTCTATCTGTTTGTAGAAAATCAACTATAGAGATGAAAGTATTTGTATAGTCAATGAAAAATTGTCTGTATTTTAAAATGTTATAATTTCATTAAACAATTCGTGTAACTATATCAAGGTGGTCTTGTTTGAAAGTGTGAAATCTCTACTTTGATAGTCCTACGTTAGCTTTTGTCAAAGATATTTTTACATTATATAGCAAGTGAGGAAGCAAAAATACTTTTGTTTTCGAAAATCATAAAAATTCTAATATCTCTGAAAACATTAAAAAAATTTTTTCACGACCAATTTAACATGGTTTGGGAGATTGGAGTCTCCTCTTTACAACGACTTCTTAGAACTTGCTGTGCTATTGTTTTTCGTTATTTTATTGAACTTCGAATACTAGGATTAAATGACAAAATAGGACTTTTTGAGTTTTTGTCGTTTAACTCTTATACGCAAGGTTCAATAAAATGATTAAAAAAAAAAAATTGTGCAGCAAGTTTTAAGTGATTGATATAAAGAAAAGACTTCAATCGTCGAAGTGGTAGATCTAGTCATGAAAAAAAAAAAAATTTCCAGTGATTCTGAAAGTTTTCAAATTTTTACAGTTCTCGACATAAAGGGTATTCTTGTTTTTTTTTCTACTTGCTGTACGATGTAAAAACATCTTTAGAAAAAAGAACTCAAGGCTGGTAAAGTAGAGGTTTTAAATGAGGTCAATTGGATTGTTGTACGATTTTGTTTTACGGAAAAACATTTATTTTAAACAAAATACTAATAATTTTTTATCAAGTCTGCGAATATTCTTGTCCAATTCATACATTATCCACAGACAAATCGGCGGCGTCACTAGACAATGTAAGTTTATTTGAATAACAACAGTATTTCTCCAAGATAATATAAGTCTACAGACAATGTCATGCTTCCACATCTAATTAATTTTTTAATCATGTCATTGAGTAAGATTGCTGTCGCGCTTCATGGAGCATGTATGCGAAAGAAAAACAGAGAATTATTAGACGATTGAGGAGACGTCGATTTTTAATTGAAGATTATCAATATCGAAATAATATTCGAAAATTAAACTTAGACGACAATTTAGATTTAGAAAATTTGTATGGACTTTTTAGTTAGTTCTAAATAGGAAAAAGGAAATACTAATTTTCGTGCAATAATTCCTGCTTCTATAAGGTTAGTTGTAATGTTGAGCTACAAGAGATTCATTTATTATTTTAATCAAATTTACTTTATTTTAATCACATTTACTTTTTCAAGATATCAAAGTAATTAATGTTAAAATATCGTAGCAGAAATATATAAAGAGTTTCAAAAAATTTCGTTAAATATTGAATACAATAAATATAAATATAATAACCGAAAGGAATAAATTGATATAATAATATACGCGTGTTTACTACGTAAAAACTATAATTTGACCGAGCTATAATTTGTTTTTACAAATACATAATTCTTTCATCATTTGTCGTCAAATATATTTCTTTCCATTTCAATGAAAGACAAAATAACCAATATTTATAATACTGCTCGATGCAGTTTAAGATTGTAGGTTAAGATTTTTTATAAAAAAAGCTATTAACCTACATATATTGAAAAATGATTATTAGTTTAGTAGAGATATTTTGACTGTAATTTTATGTCAGAGGAAAGGTGTAAATCAAATCTAGCCAAATTCTTCTTTTTATGCTCAAAATAATTTGTACTGTCTGTTTAATATATAATTTAATATATAATTTGTGCATAAATTATAAATTAAAAATCTACGAAAAGTTCAGTTGGCCAAACGTATTTTAAACAATGTTTCTCTATGTACTTTTTGTTCGAACGTTCTCATCTATTCGCTGGCTGTTTGCTTGTAGAATGTCCAATGACGCGAGGCAGTTTGCCAAATCTGCGTTCGGATTTGGTGACTGGCGATAACAGCGGCGATTCAACCGAGTCGTTGATTGACGAGGCGGAGGATTATTTACGACGAAGCATCGACTCAATGCTGACAATCTCCAGTAGTGGCGTCAATTCCGATTATTGGAATCGACAGACAGCCAGGCGGAGACGTACGCGACGATACTCCGAGCCTGATCTAATCCGTGACTGGCATCCCCCACAGGATGCCAGACCATACCTGCCAAAGGTAAACTTCACCAATATCCGGTTTTTGCCAACAATTGGCACGATAATGTGCTGTTTAGAGTGACTGAAACACTGTTAAGCACGATTAGCACTAAAACTACCGACGGATTAAAACGTAAAATTTCCATCAGAAACATTAAAGTAAAACAAGTAGAAAAGCTTTACAATACAATGAAAAGAACACAAGCTTCTGTTTATATAAATCTCTTACGTTGTTTTATATCTATAAAATTTCAAACAAAAATTATAAATTGGTCATTTTGATTACTTTGATAGTTCTAGTGTTAAATAGATGTTATTAGCGAAAATTCGTAACTTATAAAATACAAATTTATTTATTAGTATTAATAAATTCTCTTGTATTATAGTAACACATGGATGATAGAACAAATGAAGTTTTTTTTGAATAGAAGTAAATTTATTTTATTTTATTTTATTACGTACAAAGTTTTAAAAGTAAATTTATTTTTATTACAAGTAAAGTTCTTTGTCATCTATGGAAAATTGTAAAATTATGAAACGTTTACATCTTACTTGTCGATTAGTTAATATCATTAGCTGTTATACAAGAAATTGTCTGATACTTTAATTAGAATAAAAAAATATTCTTATTTGCTTAGAAAAGGTTTTTGTTTCAACAATTATCGAGAAGCATTATTAGAATTGTATCGATAAATATCAATGATTTTTTTAAACTTTTAACAATTTTTAACAATTATTACTTTTTAAAATAAAATTTATATCTTTTACAATGGATTACTTTAGAAGACCGATCTTTAGTTTATGATCTGTGATTCTTGTTTCGACAGATACCAAGGGATCTCAAGCTGGATCATCTCGTGAAGGTTATATCGCCCGAGGGGAAAGTTCTTCAAGGACGAGTCAGATACGTGGGACCTGTACCAGGTCGAGAGGAAACGCACGTAGGCGTGGAGTTACCCTATTCGAATGGTTCCTCCGATGGCACTTTTCATGGTAGAAGATTCTTTGATTGGTGAGTTATCATATATATATATATATCTATTTTATTATTATCTATACTTGTTAGAAATTATTTTTTATATTTTATACAACTTTTTGTTAGTATTTTTTTTCGGACACGTTTACATAAAATCAATGGTTATATATGTATATAATACACCGTGTATAAATTGTATGTATATAATTACATCGTATACAAATAACTGAATATTTAGTACAATCAGTCAGCTAATTGTTATATTTACTTATTTTTTTTATCAATATCTATTAATTGTACACGTTAAGATTAAATTAAAGAGATTCATTTGAATTCTATTCTACATTGCAATAATTTACAAGTGTCCAAATACTTGTACACTACTATGTACTATTTTATTATCACTCGCAATTATTATAAGTTATTTATTGTGTTTATAAATTATCTATTATATTTTATTTTTTATATTTCATTACAACCTTCGAAGTTTTCATTAGCATCTCCGTGTTCGAACGCAGTTTGTCGTATATTTCCATGAGACGAACGATTATGTATATCGTAACGTATTATCGTTAGTTCATGCGTTAAGTCAGAGACTTCTATGAAATACAACCTTCGTTGCTTCACTGAAATAATAACGAGGCCTTTTATCGAACGAACATTGGTCGCGTTTTCGCAGTTAGCAGTTCCCATTAACACAACGCCACAATCGCAACTCTGCATTATTACCGCAGTGAAAATAGTGTTAACGAAACGGTTAGGAAACGCGACATGGATATCGGATTATGACAGTAAAGTGATCTTAAGCGAGAGATTTAGATACGAAGTACGTTATTTCAGAGAACAGTTATTCCATGTACTATAGTTTGAGATATAAAAGTCGTAATATTCCTCATTCTGATTAGCCAAATGAATTTTATGAGATTGAAATCACTTTTTGTATCTATTTCACATATATGTTGTTTTCCTCGATTAAAATCTACTACCTAAATATTCCTAATTTTTAATATCTCTAATTGCTTCAATTTTCTTTTTTCTTTCTTTGAAAACCTCAGCTTCCTTCTGTTTCAAAATGATAGGTGAAATATTGTAAGAGGATAGCATAAGATACATTTAATACTGGCTTGAATAAAAAATTAACCTTTTCGTTGCTGAATTCATTACGAATAGACGTTAGGAATTATTCTTGTTTTTTTTTTTTTTTACTGAGTGAGATTGCTTTATTTTTATTTAGTTTTTAATTTAGGCCTCTTTATATAGTTATTTAACCCAAAATTGTGAATCCTTTTTAAAGATATAATATAAGATCTTTTCGTTTCAATGCTACATAAAATAATAATTATTAATACTAAAAATTAATATGAAAAACACTCTGTTGAATCATCAAACAAACAAATTGAAAAAAACCCAGAAATTTTAATGATACAATAACTCAGTTTTAAATTATGCAAAATTGCGTTGATACTTTGTTTATTTTTTACGTATTCTTTTCCTAAACCGTGGAACAACCGCAATTAGATTTGTACGCCATGTACACTAGTGACTTTAACTTAAAATCATGCAATAAAAATAATCGATATTTAAACTTCGTGAAAAAAAATCGTGCAGCAGTAAACCCTTTTGTTGCACGAAATCTTCATTTTCATAATACATTATTCATTTTTTCTGAGATGTTTTTACATCGTGTAGCGAATGGAAATATGATTTTTTTGAACACAAATGAAATACACAATTGAAAAATCATTGATAATTTAAATTAATATAACTTATTAAAAAAATATCATATAACAATCCATTTGATCTCATTTTAAATCGTAAAGTCTCCACGATAGTTCTGAGTGTATTTTTTTTTTTTAAAGATGATTTTACATCGTATAGCGAGTGGGTACTTTTTTCTTGAAAATTGTAAAAATTCAAAAACATTTGTAAAAACATTTAAAAAGTTTTCTTATAATTAAATCCACAGATTTTGAAATCTTCTCTTTATAATGATCTCACAAAGCTTTTTCTCACTATTTTGTTAGATGACGAAATATTAGAATTTTTATCGTTTAATTCTAGTACTCAAAGTTGAATAAAATGTTGAAAAAAATAGCAGAGTTTAAGGACTTTTTGAAAAGGTACATTCATCTTTCAAAATGATGGTGTATTTAGCCAAAGAAAAAAGTTTTGTTGCAAATATTTGAATTTTTAAAATTTTTCAGAAAAAAATTATTCTCACTTCTTTACTGATTACATGATGTAAAATTATCTTTGAGAAAGAAATTCACGACTATCAAAGGCTCACAAGCAAAAGCTTTAAAACGAGACCAAGTGCATCGTTGTATGATTTTTTTTTTACAAAGTCATTTAAATTATCGACAATTATTAGTTCAATTATGCTCTCCACTGTATCTCCACATTTCCATGATGTAAAAACATGTCAGAGCAAAATTAACTGCTCTTAAAATAAAGGTTTAAAATGTTTTAAAATGTGCCTCGATTGATTTGTTCTTACGATTATTTTTCATGAAGTTTGAATATCGACAGATTTTGTACAATTTCAAGTGGCACTCACAGTGTAAATCTCCACAGTAGTAAAATTGTTAAATCCCATTTTAAGTAATTTACTAATTACATCTATCGAACCGGGAGGAAAAAATAATCATCGAGCGAAGCAAGTACTTGAAAAGGCGCTATCTACTTTGGTGAACCAACCTCGAATTCCAGTAGCGTATAAACTAGATATATTTGATGGTCGAGTAGATTGCTCGAGTTTCTGCAGTTAGGGGATAATGGTGATCATTTTGCTGCGCGCACGAGCTTTCGTGATGCATTCGTTTACCTGTATTTACGAGGGTTGGCCTGCCCGCGTCTTGGCAATGGCGCGCCTCCCTTTCAACGAAGTGGCCGAAACAAAACGTCCTGTGTCACGATTTCTTCGGTTAGTTTTTAATTAAATCGGCACAAGCAGCGGCAGCGGCATCGGCCATTTCCAAACATTGGCCGGCGCGGCGACGTATTTAATTTCGTAATTGCATCGTGTTTTCGAGATAATAGGCCGAGCGTGGAACGAGCTGCGTGACAAAAGCAATTCCGCTTGCGATAAACTCTCTCTCTCTCTTCCTCTCTCTCTCTCTCTCTCTCTCTCTCTCTCTCTCTCTCTCTCTCTCTCTCGCCTTTCTCTTTCTCCCTGTTTCTCACAGTTTTCTCCGTCCGTACGGGTTTCGCGTATATGCACCTGCACACGAGTACTCACGCGCGTAAATGTAGGCCTGCCACTCTCTCCCTACTCGTCGAAGAATGCAAAGTTCGCCCCGAACTAACTCTAGCCACGCTCGATAACTCTATACCGCTTTTAACAACTATTGTTTCTCCGCGTAAAAGAAACAATAATTCGCTCATTTCCGTCGGATAACGAAGCAGAAGCTGTGCCAAGCCTCAAGGCTTAACGTTTGTATAAAATATCCCTTGTTTGTTACGAGAGAACCAGGGCTTTGCTGGTTCCCCTCAAGTTCTGGTCTGAATTGTATCGGTACATAACACGTTACTCGTGTCTGGTCACAGAATGCTTTTGTCTTTTTAATTTTGGAACTTATAGATCGTAGACGATGATTCTTACACACCGTAGTAGCATTGAATTGCATTCAGAACAAATTTTTGCTGTATTCTTTTTGACCTCGATCATTCTTTAATCTAAGTCAATTATCGTATTAGCAGTACATAACTTGTACTAATAACTTGCGAACGATTGTAATGGTTGTATAATATTGATGACTGAAAATCATATTATTAATATTAATATTATATTAATCATTAATATTATAATAATTATATTAATCAAATTAATATTATTGGCTTATAATATATAGAATGTTTTCAACAAACACAACATTTTTTAATATGTAATGAAAGCTCTTTTCTTCATTCTATATTGTTTAATTAAATTAATTCACTTAATTATAATAAAAAAAATTGTTATCTTATTATTTTATTATTATTCAATGTAATGAGAAATTTCTATTACGCTTTATTATCATTTTATTATTACAAAAATTTGGAATCAGTGAATTCTTTAAAGGCATTTTTCATAGTTTCTTAATAATAAGTGTTTTCTGAGAAAATAGTTCAGACGCAAAGTAAATAGAGACTGAATCTGACGAAAGAAAATCTACTTAAATCATCTCAAAGAATAGCGTAAATATATATATACTGGAGAAAAGAAAAAATATTCATATAACAGAATCGGACGTGTCATTTGTTATAACTTAATAAGATCATATAATATTAAAATAATATTAAATGAAATGGCCTTTGGAAATTCAAGATGAAATTTTAAATTAATTTTTAACTTTTCCTTCAATTATTCCTCTAATCTGAATTGATTCTCATATTCTACAACTAACAAATATTCTAATAATATTACATTTAACTATAGTTAATATTAATTAATATTAATATTATGTAGTGTATATAATATTATAATATTGCTTAATTTCAATATTATAATATAATATGTATTTAATAATTATATTTTTGAGAATACAATTTAAAAATTTTAGAATTATAGAATTTCGATGGAAAATTGATTTACATATTACATAATTATCACAGAAAGTATCATACTTCTTTATTTTTCATACCGTGTGCATCCAAACGCATGAAACGCATAAAAATTTGAAAAAATTAAAAAAAAAAAAAAGTTCAAACATTGATGCGTCAAAGCAGTCGTACAATAATCATGCCGTGAAAGAACGTAGGACACTAGAAAAGTTTGAAAATTCTAGAGTGTTACGGAAACTATGTACGTAACATATCATTTCGCCATTCGATTCTATCACGGGACCGGCTTACATAGTAGAACACCACGTATTCATTTACGACCTTCGAAGGAAGCGTGACGATAGCACAATCAATTGCACGTGCGTAATCCATCTACGTTGAAATCCTCTAGCTTATACACACATATATCGTTACTTAAGTTACGTGAACAAACTTATAGCCTGTGGTAAACTTTCTGATGAAATTGTTACGTAAGAATTCGTGGAATCACAGCTTAGTACCTTAGATGTTTAAAGTTTGAACGCTCGGGGGATTTATAGGTGACCGTTTCGTGGTAATCGCTATTCTTGGTGCGCAAACTGAAAACGTTTTGCGCCTTGCCGGTTGAACACGTGAACCAACCGTTCCAGTGTAATGGTACTTCTGCTCTAAGTGTTTCACCGATCGACAACACAATGAATAAGTGATACAGACTCTGTCGTGCCGTAGCCATAGTCCAGATCTGACCAGCATGTTTCCAGCTTATGCACAATCGAAGACACGCTGTATATTTAAACTATGTAGAAACGGCTATCGGAAACGTTACCTTATTTTCATGTTTACCGTGGTGCATTTGATATTTTATAACACAATGACGATATTTTATAACGCAAAGTCGTAGGATCTTGGATTGATTAAAATTTTATGATCATCAGATGATGATTATTATTAAAGCCTGTGCGATTATTTCTCCACATACATAGTTGATGCGAAGGAATTGATGGAAAGTGAAGGAGATATTTAGTGACTTGAAATGATATAATCTAGCAATTATTAGACTTTGTAGATCTTTTAATAAATGTTTGTGTACATTTGGAACTAAAAACGTACAGAATATATCTAGCGTGCAAAAATATGCAGGATATTTAAAATAGAAGAATTAATAGATGAAACATATTTAGATTCTATTTTTTAAATTATGTTTATAAAAGTATAAAATATTAAAATAAAATATACAATTAATATAAATGAAGATGATAATAAAATTACATAAAAATTCAAAATCCATTAATTATAAATTGAATGGATATGTTTATGCATTTATGAGAAATTTAGCCATGTAAAGTGACATAGGATGTGCACAATATGCAAAAATATACGTAGTATGTATATAAAGTAAAATATTTAGAGGATTTAAACGAGTTTACATTCAGTGCCAATTTTTTGAATTGTGTTCATATAATTTGTTATAAACGATCGTGTAATCGCTATAAAAATATAAAATGATAATTAGAAAAATAAAAACTTGAATAATTATTTTTTAATCAAAATCAAAATAAGACTGAAAAAAATATTGCAATCTTAGAGCGATAATTGAAAAAATTACAGAATCTATGTAATTATTTTTTCCAATAAATTTAAAAATGCTTGAAATAATATCAAATGGATTGAAATGAAACATAGAAACATAGAACTACGAAATATAGAATCGTATTTCTGCAACAATATTTTTAATTTCATTATTTAAAAATAATGCTTGTAACAATTAAAGTTAGTATAATTCTTACTGAAAAAAGATTATCGAATGAAAAACAAAAAGAATTATGATAAAGCATATTAATTTGGAGTATCGATAACATTCGAAATGAATTTTAAAACGAATTTTATACGTTTATTATTTCACATTCTTAATAAGTTTGCTTTTAGTATTTTCTGTCCGTTTTTAGGCGGATGAAGTTTGTCTAATAATTTACAAAATGGGAAAATATCAAAGTGTGATATTTCGTTAATCGATACCGATGTCCTTCGTATATATCATACGAGGAAGAGAATTATCTTCATTCTTATTCCGAGGTTAAAAAAAGAATGTCTACGTAAAATGTGCTATTTTATAGCCGTCGATCGATGTTTTCATAAATTCTCATAGCTGTATTACTTTTCCGTCCATTACGTGCAGTATCGCTTTACAGAAACGTAAGATACGCCGGTATACTGTTACTGAATGAACAATAATTGTTACGGTGCAAAGCTAGTTGACCTAATTTTTACTGTAATGCAATATTAATTTAAGATCAGCTGCGTTAAGTGTGTTTAATTGCGATAAGAGTTCCTGAAATTTCACATAAAAGATTAAGAAATAATTGGACTCACGGGTATACCGCTGATCTCGTTACTGTGTTTCAGCATAGTATTATGTAGTACTTTAATAAGTGTTACAGAACATCATGTAACACATTCATTCCATTTATAATGAATTATTTGCACGACATGCATGTTCTTTTTTTACACGTCCGACTGTATTGTGTGTTTGCATAATTTTCTATAATTGTTTAATAGTGAATAGCTACAGTGATGCAATTCATTCCTATCCTTTAAGAATAGAGTTTTGTCTTTGTTATTATTAAACAGCGAATGTTTGTGCAAATATGAATCCAACCGAAGAAGAGATTTATTTCATGAACGCTGTGCGCACTTGGAATATTTAATTGTATACGTATCCTGTTAAATTTTTACAGATTTAAATTAATAATTATTCGTAATTCAATGATTGTAAACCACTCAATATATTTTGAATCCAATCCAAGAAAAAAATATTAAATATTAATCTCAAGAATATTAAATGCTAATCAATTAAATATTATAATGAATATTACACTTTGAATGTATGTGTATCCTATATAATTTTATAGTTTTGAACGTTTTATACGTTCACAATTACAACCACTGAGAATTCAATATATTTTTTAATATATTTTCATCAAAATGACAATTATGACAATCATTTGTCCTCGGATTTCAAATTGAAAAAACATACATTAAATAATAATCTTCGGCTCGTAGCCAACTGCAGTTAGAAACATCGAGAAGAAACACGATTCACGAGAACGAACGGGATATTTCGCGATCGTTTGTCTCCAAACTCCATATCCAGCAAACGACGCTTTAGCAGAGGATAAAGCTATTTGAGATAATGGCGGCCCGTACTAAAAGAAAACAGCGATAAAACGTAATATAAAGAGATAGCTCGCCAAAAAGTAACGAATGGCAAGAACACGGATGAAACGTTGTTGGCTTTAGACGTAGTTGGTCGATAGCGATTCTTGTCACATACATACATACATACGTTATCGTGAGAAACGTCTGTCTACGGACAAGCCTTGGAAAATCGCTCCAAGTTTGGCTCGAGATTCTCGCGTGACGATCGTCGTCCCTGAAAGTGCACCTCCTTCTGATTTTGATCTCGAGAACGTACTAGTATACCGATGCGTTGCTTCAAGTTTTGCCGGTGTAACTCGAACCGT
Organism: Melipona bicolor; assembly: GCA_030673865.1. Taxonomy (NCBI): domain Eukaryota; kingdom Metazoa; phylum Arthropoda; class Insecta; order Hymenoptera; family Apidae; genus Melipona; species Melipona bicolor. The sequence goes on from JAHYIQ010000029.1 coordinate 2,349,993, forward strand.
GGAAATGCGGCCGAAGGGAAATTCTTCTCATAACTCTCCACCGTGTATGATAAGATTTCAACAATTCTCCTTAAAATTTATCGCTTCGAGTTCCCAACGCTTTCGTAGGGACATGGAGGGATAATCTTGAAGCAATTCCCTATTTGATAATTTTTGCGTAGAAAATTTAGTGTCTTGAGTTTTTGATATTAGGAAGATGAGGGAATGATTTTCAAATAATTCATTGTATAATGTTTTGAAAGAGATACGCTGTACAATTTTTTTATGGGGAGTTTATTGTCTTTTCGCGGGAAAAAAATTGTAGAATAATTTACTGTCTGGATATTTTAGGGTCATTTGTTTCTAGAATAATTTTCTTGCCTAGATTTATTGTTTTTGTGATTTTTATAGAAAAGTAAAAAAATAATTGAACCGATGAATTGTGCAAAACTGTGTTTTCTATTTAAAAAAATAGCTTTAATTTTTCTTATGTTACTTCAATGTATACTGCTACTCCAATTTAGATGCAATCATGCTAATCCAGAAGTATATTCACATTATGTATAGTGATATAAGTATATTCATTAAACTTCATTCATGAGTTTTTTTATAATTATTTTAAAATAATTTTTTTATAGAACTTTTTATAAAAAAAAGTTTCGAAAGTTTCGCAGGAAAATGGGGAAATAATTTTAAAATCATGCTTTCTACGCTCTCCTTATAGGAAATTTATTATTTCGAATTTTCATATGAGGAATTTTAAAATAATTTTTTGTCTAGTCTAGTACAGCTCTAATATCTGACTTTAGTAAATCACATTCTTGCAATTTGTCGATGAAAACGAGAAACACGATGTAATTTCCGATAATTCATGTAGCCTATCTCAATTGCGTGACTCTTCCTTATTTCTCCAGATTTATAGGGTGATAAAAATCGGAGTGCATGCTTTTGAAAGCTTGAAGTATTGTACAAGAAAAATGTAAATGACTTATTGGCTCATGCAATCGGTCCCTGTGTTACAATCCACGTGTTACGTGGCGTTTTTATTTGATTCTTCTGAGAAAGGCTAACCATGCTGTGAGAACGTGGTACAACATTGATCTTTAACCGGTTGTTAATTCCTTTTCTTCCTCTTGCCCTCTTAACCGTTGTTATCCCTTGCAATAATCCACTTTCAATACATCTTCTATGTGTACACCAGTACTTTAGACTTTAACTTTCCTCTGACTTTAAAAATTTTTATCCAAACAGTATAACTGTTTGTCGTATGGTTGGAAAATTTGTGAATTTTCATATTTTAACTCTTTGAATCCTTTGCTTCTTACCAAATCATCAAAAATCTAGAATTGTAATACCGAATAAGGATATATTCAACAAATTAAGAATGTATTCATCTTTGAACATATATATTTTTACATTATATTATTACTTTTATTTTTTATTTGATTATATATATATATATATATATATATATATATATATATATATATATATATAATCAAATATATCATATATACATATATACATACATATATGATATATTTATATATAATATATTATTCTCTTTGAACCTTCTACTATTATATATTTATAACTATAATTATATAATTACATAACGTAATACATGGTTTAATATACATATAATATAGCATACAGTATTATAATTATAATATAACAATAAAATAATATATAATTATATTATATTTATAACTATTATAATAAAACAAATTCATGAAAGACTAAATGAAAATTTAATTTCAAAATATTTGATCATCTGTAAACATATCGTTTTATCACATAAGAAATTAGTTTTATCACACTCTATATCATATCTATGTTATTCGAAATAATCACGTTTCTTTATTTAAAGACAATGATTTTTAATATAAAATTTTTTCCTGTGCTACGTCGTTTTTCTTTTTTTTTTTTTTTTGCTCACTAGTCCAATGAAGATATACTTACAACAGATAAAAGAATTTCCGTACATCTTCGCACGGAGAAATGCTAAATTTTCTGTGACCAAATTGTGTTTCAGCGATCCGGATCGTGCGATTTTCGTTCCCTTTAAGAAAGTGATCCTGGCCTGGTGTACCACTTGACCCGAGCCACCGAGCAACCTGACAACTCCCCGAATTCTGCTGTCTCAGTACACCATGTGAATCGAGAAAGGAAACGATGAAACACGTATGTAAGTACGTACGTGCGCGCGATCTTTGGTGGTTTCTCAACGAGTACGTGACACTTCTTTTCATCATACTAATTCACGAAACGCCACTTAACATACAAAGAGAAGAAGGGTAAGTTCTCGATAGAGAGAGAGAGAGAGAGAGAGAGAGAGAGAGAGAGAGAGAGAGAGAGAGAGAGAGAGAGAGAGAGAGAGAGAGAGAGAGAGAGAAACGCCTTTAAAGTTTTACGAAGGGTTCACGGTGCTCGATCAGCCCTACGGGCTCGTCGCAAATTTCAAACGACGAATTCGCATCGGTTCGTCGATCCGTGCGAAATTCCTTTATCGAGTTTCTTTTTCTCTCCGATCGTATTGAAAAACAGATCTCATTGATTGTACCTTAAAATCGGGAAGAGTATTTGCATTGATTAGGAGTATAATCGTTCGCGTTCGTCTAAGGTTAAAATACAAGCTTCGACTTCGATCTCCGCGAAGATTCGCGAAAGAATTCGAGAAATATTCGATGTGTTTATTCGATGTGAGTACTTAGAGGGTATTCTAGATAACTAGTTACCGATCTCTGCTAACGATTTCCGTCTGAAAATCGGCAAATCAGTATTATTATTGTCGTTCAAACTCGCTCGGATATGTAAATTATAAATCATGCGTGTATCGTTGCCGAAGAAATGCACAGGAAGCCGCATTGCCGGGTCTCTCGTGATAATGAATTGTTCGTGAACGATTCGAATTGATACGGAATGAGTAAGAAACAAGCTCCTAACAAACTCTAGATTTAAGAGGGTTCGTCACAACTTGTCGACATTGATCTCTCGTCATCGCGATCGCAATGAAGGACTCGCTATTGTCATTTACGTGCAATTATATTTTTGTATTTCTTTCTACCGGTTTTCATTTTTCTCGAACGAACGAACGTTGGTCTATATTCTACATCATAGTGTGATATATCCCCAAGAGAGGGGAAAGAAAAAGAGAGAAAAAGAGAAAAAAAATACGTATTCAAAGGACACGTAGCACGGTAGATATATATGAAACTATTTTTATAACTCTTTGAGATCGTGAAGGTTTTAATTGAAGAGTGGGAAAAGAAGGAACATGCCGGAAGCGTTTTTTAATTATAGCTGTAGAGGATGGCTCCCTGTTGGCACGATGTTGTTGATGAAAAAAAGGATACAGATTCTTTCAGTTAGTAGAAAGGCGAGATATGTACATATATTTTCAGAGTTCGAAGTTCGAGGCTCGAATAAAACGATTGTAGAAGAAAAACGAGAATTTACGACTGTCATTTTTATAACTACGTTCGTTGTATGATATGTAGCAAATAGCGAGGTGAGAGAGCTAGCGAGACGTTTTCCGTTAGTACGGACGATAAAAATCTTTTTGTATGGGAAAATTCGAGACGCGTTGCGCGAATGTCGGAACGTTCGATAAGCGGCACGCTACTTTCAGTGTTCGATCGATATCGCGTAAGTGATTCTTCGCGTCGCGCTGTCTACTTTCAGAAAATTTTCTGATAATTTCATCGACAAACGCGAAGTGGTGTTCCCTATTTCGCTTAACGTTTCGCTCGAAGCTCAGTACGCGAATTCCATTATTTTTTAAAAGCTGGAAGAGAGTTCGTCAAATTTAGTCTAGGAAGAGAAAAGGCAAAATGAATCGCTCGAGTTATTTTTTTTTTTTAAAGAAAGGATTGGATAATTACGAAGGATTCTCATGAAGGAGTTCGATATAATATATTCTTCTATATTTTATATACATATTATGTTTGATACTTAACATTTACAGAGCTTCCTGTAACAGATGAAACGAAAGTGGCAACGTGTATCTGAAAATTACGAAATTTTCACGTAGAAATATGTATGATGCTATAATTGTATGATAACATTTCTTTGCCCGTGGAAATTTATTCCAAGAAGAGTAAAATTCGATTATTTTTCGATTATTTTCTAATCAAATTAGAGATAGAAAAAAAAGTTTCAAAACAGAAGTTAATCGTTTTAGCTAGAAATATCATACGGTAAAAGATTTATCAATTATTAATCTAATTAAAAAATTATCTGTCTCTTATTTTTTTTCATCTTGTTATTCAATCAGAGATTTTTCGATTGACGAAACCTACATTTCATCAATACAACGAAGTTTGTATGTAAAAAAAACGGATTATGCTACTTCATAGTTATTTAATATTATTAGAATTACTGACGACTAAAACATGAAATTTTCATTGGAGACATTAAAGTAAAAGAAACAGAAAGAATTTAGAGTACACAAGCTTTTATTCATATATTTTAGAAGAAATCATTTAACTACATTGCCTTACATTTATAAAATTTTTGATAAAAATTATAAATTGGTTATTTCTAGTATTGAACTATCGAAAAAATGAAGAATTTTTCAGGAAAAATTAATATAAATTTAATAAAAATTATTAATATTCTTGTTTTCAATTTTTATCTACCTATATAAATAATTGATAAATTTATTACTGTATGATAGCTGTAATTAAAAGAAGTAACTTTTCTCTCAAAACTTTTTTTTTTATTTCCTATCATATTGCCAGTTACAACATAAAATGGAAAAATAGCCGAATTTTCTGGAATTAATTTTACTCCCTCAAAGTGGATTTCTGCAGGAAATACCCTACTATCTACTCAAAGTTTCATAATTTTTTGAATTTCCGGGTTAGTGATCATCCCTTTGAGAGATTAAATTGAAAGGTAGTTGATTTACCTTCCTAGAGAATATATTTTACGAGTTATCATAAACGATCGAATCGATTATTTATATATAAAGTATAAAACAAGCCGATCATAAAGAATACAATTTCTCAAACAAAAATACGTTTGAATTTAAAGTTATAATTGTGTCATACTTTGAAAATATTTTGACTGATTCTCCAAAGCTACCAGAAAATATAATATATAGTAAATTATAAAACAAGTCTGCCAAATATTATTTTTTTTTTATTTTTTCAAAGAAAGGGTATATTTTAACTGTACACTGATACATTGTACACTGATGCATTTTGACAAACGTTTCAGTTTAGAAATACAATAAAATTCGTAAAATATCCATAGAATCGCCTATATTGTATACACACTGAATGTGCATAAGTATTTAGACACTTTTAAATTATTGCAATATAAAATACAATTCAAATGAATCTCTTTGATATATGGTGATAAAAATAATAGTTAATTAAAATATTATAATAACAAAGTGGTTGAAGACTCTATAGTATGTTTTTATCATTGAAAGTTTAAAACGATTAGGAAATAGCACATTGAAAAAAATTTATACAGATTTTTTCTGAAATTGATACGAAGTATCAAGTAGCTATTTTCTAGAAATGAATATGAAACTTGAAAATAGAAAGAATTAATATTAGAAAAATGTTCATCAATCATAATTGTCGAAACGTAGTAAAAATATCAACTTCTTAACGGAATTATACCAAAGTTGGGTAAAAGATTATTTTAAATAACAAAAATAGGAAATAATCAATTTTATTCTAAATTTAACTTTAAAAATAAAATATTTTATTTGTTACAAGTTTGAAAAATAGTATTTTAATTGAAAGGTGCTTTGAAATATTTTATTTATCTTAATTTATAATTTATTTCAAATTACTGAAAATAATGACATACATTCAATATTTGTTAATGTTTCGTTGTTTATTATAACATATTAATGATATATTAAAATTGTAGTACAACGTTTCTTTGATACAAATGTTTCTTTCATAATTATCGTAATATAGAGATCTATTCGTAATATTTAAATTAAAAAATTTTCTAAAGCAAAATAAAATATATTAACATGTTATACTGTAATGCTTGGATTAAAGAGCAAGACATAGTTACAAACGAGTGTTAGTGTAAATATTTCATTGTTGATGAAAGATATATTTAAAATACAAGAGTGAAATATTTTATTTTATGCTTCAGATTATTAAAACAAAATATTTTATGTCCTGCTTAAAATACTATTTTATTTAAATCGTAAATGAAATATTTTTTCTCTAATGTTTTTTCGCCCAGCTTTGTTCGCAACTCAATTAAAAAAAAAGAAAAGACGAGCCTGAAAAGTTTGACATATTCCGTTTAATTTTCAAATCCCACTTTTCAATTTCATTTTATTTAAATCATACAGCATTTAATATTAAAAAAAAGAAAATAGTACCTAAAATTTAAAAAAAAATTTTTTTTTTCAATATTTTCAGCTTTGTTCGCAACTTGATTTAAAAAAATGAACCTGAAAGGTTTGACCATATCCCGTTTAATTTCCGAATTTCACTTTCCAATTTCATGTCTCGTTTAATTTCTCAAGCGGACTCGCCTCCCCTTGTTCTCTCGACCTAGTAACATCTGTTACGAGAAGCTCTGCGCATAGTGCATACACTCGTGAACGCGTTGTTAAAGTGACAATATCGATTCCTCGTTGCGACTCTGGCCACGGAATGTGTTACCTCGTGATAACGTCTCGACGATGATAATCAAAACTATCAGCGAATCGACGTGTTCGCCGCCGATCGATGATGGTCTGGCAGGGCACAGAGATTCACGCGCGGCCCAATTATATACGTGGCTGCCCGATCCCCTCCTCTCCCTTCTCCCACCCCCCTTTTCCCGCCGATCAAAGATGTTCGCGTGATCACGCGAAACGCTCGGAAACACTGCGTATTCTGCACCATCGCGTGTATGTATGCTCGCTCGAAGAAATATAGTGCGTTTGTAAACTCAGTTGGAAATTAGCAGGAAACGTGTTTTAACCGTTAAAGCCAATTCGACGAAGTTGCTGTTAGTCCGAGAAAGATTGTTGTATGTACCTTATCTTGCAATTGGTCAAGCGTCGCGCGAAATGCACAGGTTGTGATTAGAAGTCTGATTAGACAAGATGATAAGAGAGACGTCGAAGATATAGATGGAGAAGTATCTTCTGGTACTCCGGTGCGTAGCTCCGTTTTGGAGTAGCCGTTTTTCGAAATTGTTGGAAACTAAAGATGGATAATCGAGTACGCACCATGTACTTTCGCGTGGTTTTATTAACTCTAAGAATATCGTTGTACGATACGATTTATATTGTTGTTCGTGTTTATTGTGTCGTATAAAGTGGTCTATGCGACTGGAACAAGTACACTTCTTTTCTGGTAATCGGAACAATATTTTACGACTATACATGTTTTGTATGTACTCTTTCTTAAGTGCTGTTTCTATAAACAAAAATCATTGATTCAACAAAAATACTTGAAATAACTTTTTATTATAAAGAAGATCAGACTTGTCCCGGTTTTGTGGATCACTTTCCCAAACGAGGAGTAATTAGAACTGTTCGTTATTAACCCTCAACTGGTATTCTCAAACCACGTAATTAACCGTGCTAATTCAAATTAATAAAACAATTAAAATTAAGCAAACGTAGTAAGTAATGACTCAACGATATCAGTCGAGGATTAATACCCAAAGATTGTTGGAAATCACTCTTTATTCCAACGCAGCGGTGCTCCGTTATACTCTTGCGAATGTATGAACTCAATAAGTTTTCAACATCGACATACCCGAGAAGATTGAAACTTCTTGTTCCAAGAAGATTTCATACAACTTCGTTTCGATTGACGTTTCCGCGTGGAGTCATCTCCTTTCAGTTCAGTGACATTGCTTCGATTTTCCATTGAAACGCGGAAAATACCGTCTACGCGCCGATGTCGATGTATCAGTTACATCGTTGTTCCACAGGTTTGAAACTACGACTGCGCTATATTTCTTCAAACCGGAGTACGCCTGGTACGTCCGTGCATAGTATATTTTGAAGGGTGGGCGCGCAAAAGCGCGAGACACACGCAGTTGAAAAGCGGAAACTGTTTGCGTCGTTGTTCAACGAAGATCTAAAGAGGATGTGAGAAAGTGAGAAAAAAGAGAGAGAAAGAGAGAGAAAGAGAGAGAAAGAGAGGGACGGAGAGAAGAGAAAGACAAAAGCAAGAGAATTCCTAACCGGAGGCTATACGCGTTATCGACGGACAAAGTTTTTCAATATTTAAGAGGCTATAGAACACTCTGTACAATTCGAGCTGTGTATACCTTAATCGCTGTGCGCCATCCGTGAAGGGACATAATATTTTAACGCGTGTCTGTATTCGTGTCTGTATATCTGTGCGTGATAAGCAGTCGCAGTACAATCGTTTTAACGATTTTAAGCAAAACAGTATAAACTGACTAACTAACTAACGGAGCTGTTAGGGTTTTAATCAAGCGTCTTCGTTGGTAGGAGGTCTCTCTCAAGATGGTGTCTCATCGCGAAGCGTAATCCGTTAAGAGCCAAAGTTGCATGAGTCTTTGCATGAACTTTATATATTTACTTTAATTTCGTTTTTGAACTTTGAACGGGTGGAAATTGCAATTCCACGAAGTTTGAATTTATTTTTATATATCGTTAATTCCTGTGGTGCTTAACAGGTGGACTATGTCGAAGATTCGTTCTCGCAGGTTCATGCGTCCATCGACGATGAATCTGTCAATCATGTTCGGACCGAACGATAGCAAGTTGATCTTGAATCACTTTATTCAGTAGTAAGGTGATTGGTTAAAATCGGATCTCACGGAAGTGAGATTTTGTTTCATTGAATTTGGATTGCTGCTTATGCCAAATAATTTTTTCGAAAATCTGTATATTTAAATTAAAGCTACGTATGTATGTTTACTTTAGGCAACTATAATTGATAAGACCAAGTTGTTCAATCAAAAATTAATGAATGTATTACCTCTGTTTGAACAATTAAAAGTGTTTTCAACTTGGTTTACACTTGGTTTACACTGAATTTACACCGAGTTTACAGTAATTCTGGAAGCACAGAATAGATATATCGTCGTTGAATATTTTTCGTATAGACGAAAAAATTGTACTTTGTATAATTATTTATTTATTTTTTAAAACATAGCGACTATTCTTTTGCAATTTTGTTATCATTTTTAATAGTACTTGCAATTTTTATAAATTTTTGCAATCGATGTAAATATAATTGAAGGCCATTTTAAGAAAGTGAATCACTTGATTACGCATACGTTACAAGGCCCAATATCCACTAGTGAAAAGTGTTACATAAAAATAAAGTATGCTAACTTATTCTATTGAAGATAGAAAAATATAATATTAACAAAATTGCGAGATTAATAAATATAAATCGTATATAATGTATTGAAAAACCCAGAAACTTACGAAAAGACGAAAAATTCGTGTTACATTTGACAAACGGAAAATTCTTTTGTGTTGTTTCAAACTTTAAAAGAATCGTAAGGTAAATCACTGAAGAAGAAGTGAAAACAAATTTAAAAAACGTGTTACATACTGTAAGAAAGCAAGAATATTACATGCAACATGCAGGATGTGTAACATCTATATTTTCTTCTTTCAGATACAGGGTAAAGTTGTCTAATATGAAACTCATTTTTTAAAAACAACAATAATTTTTGACTAAAAATACTTTTCTTGAGCTGTTTTACATATTTTAAAACTATATCTCTTCTTTTACAACTTATATACCGGAAAATAAAATAAAAACAAATTAATATCTTTGTACTAAATTAAAAACAAAATTATGCAAATTCGCAGATAAAGAAAACGGGTTGCTAATATGAAACCACTTATTTTTTCAATTGTTTTTTGTACATTGAGCATATAAAATCTATCTCTTCAGTTCCGCAATCTTCGTGAGTCTGTAGGAAACATATTGTGCACCGTGTACATCAGAAGAATATCAAAAGAAGCATTCCGCGTCGTAATTTTCTTCATGGTCGCTTTCGTCGCTTTCATCACTTGAACTTTCATTTACGCGTTTTCTTTTGAAATTTTTTTTCAATTCTTGCTACTCTCTTGTTCTTCGTTGACCTGGATTTTACCTTTTTTTATTTAAGCTTCCTTCTGATGACGAAAAATTATTGCAGCGGCACTTCCAGAACGCTTATTATGTTTCTCAATGAAAATTTTTGACAATTGGTTTTGTTTTCTTGGCTTAACGCTTTCTACCAAGAGGTCTTGCTAGGAAAAGAATTCTTCAGGAAAAAAAATCGGTATTTTTAACGTAATGTTTTAGAGTTCCTTTGGACTATTTTATAGTCTATCTTCTTGAACTGCTTTGATTTGTCAACACCATTCGATTTGTATCCTACTCTTTCTATATTATATTGTTTATGCGAATCCGCCTAAAAAAATCAGTATAATTACCTTATATAAGATTTATCTTGTAATAAAAGAGAGATCTCATATTAGGAATCAATGACATGATAACTATTCAATAGTTAATTAATAGTTCAATTATTTTACAACACATAATCAGAGTAAATAAGTTTTAAACTTCACCTGCACTATAATGGCACTTAAAATAATTAAAGACTTACCATGTTGAAGATATTTATAATTCAACAACTTTTTGCGATGTAATTCATTAACATAAATCTTTTGTATAACATCTAGATATGTTCCTTCGTAAGACCAATGTGCACACGAAAAAATTAGTAAGCTCTTAGTTATAAATCAAAAAATATCGCGACTTCGTTCAGCAATTCATAAGAATTGCTCGTGTTGACAGATGTCCTACATCAGGCGACTTTACTTCACAAAACTGGCAAATAGTATCTGCCAGTGTCTTAAAATTTTGTATCCACCATTGTATAATATATGCTTGGTGAATCTTGACCAGTGGATATTAGGCCTAAATGGTACTTATCATGTGATACAATTTTACAATTGAAAATAAAGTTTTAGTGTTCGAGAAATCAGTGTTGGTACGCACATCTGTCAGTAGACCTCCAAGAGGTTACAATTAAATTTTAATCATTTTTATATCAGTCTAGCTTGGTGCTTTTCACTCAGAATTATTTTTCTTTTTTTAAACAGGTTAAACTCGATTAAAACATTGCCCAATGTAAACGAAACTTAACAAAAGTGACATTGCAAAAGCGTGGAAGCATTATTTAAATATTTACGTATTATACAGGATGGCCAGAGGTTTATTGTTCAAACTTTGCCAATGTGTTCTATAAGATTAAAATAGAACTGAAATGTTCACAATTACTTGATTAAAAAGTTATAACAGAAATTGCGAGAAACACACGTTCGTAATTGCTTCATTAAAAAGTTATAACTAGTATAGCGGGTTTTATGTACACACAGTGCATGTAATATACGGAAATATAAAATATCCAAAGTAAAGTACATTAGATAAAGTAAATTTAGCAATGTTTATAAAAATTTTAAAACGCATAAAACGCGTATTCTAGTTACAACAAAAATATAAAATTGCGATAATATTTATTTGGGTAATGTTATAATACCATAATAATAATAATCGTCTATTTAAGTTCCATTTTTTCCAAATTATATGCATAAAAGTACGAATTTGCATAAAAATCCAGAGTTTAGTTATTATCTTTTCTTTAGTTTAATGCAGGATGAAATAACATACGTAATATTTATGGTATATGTATATTGAAGTGAAGTAAGTTTATTCTTTTGTGATTCTATTATTACACTGATTTCCACGATGGAAAACAAACGTTTATAATACAAAAATATGTCAGGAATCGAAGTAAATAGTCTTTTATTTAAAAAAAAAAAATTCTGTTCGAACTTTCGGAAGTGAAATTCTATTCCTATGTTAAATTTTGTGGAAAGAAACTTTTAGAAAATTCTTTGAAAAATATTCTCATTTTGGAACCTGTATAACAAAATATTAATACAAACAAGTTTATTAATAAACACTTGGAACGTTTATTAAAAAAGATTTCATAAGATGATTAAAGGCACTGAACTATTAGGTACTAGTTTTACTTAATGATATAATATCATATTACTGAAAGTTCAAATGTTCAAATGTCAGATTAATTAACCGATAATGACGATTAAAACTTAGATATTACATTATTTTATAAATATCATACTTGTATTCAAGAATCTCCACAACTATTCATTTCACAGAGCAAGTTTTAAATTTTAAAAAATGAAATATCTATATAAATATTACAAACAAATAACGTATTCAAAATATGAATTTAACTATTTAATAACTATTTAATAGTGTTGCAGTATTATTTATTGCATGATATTCGGTATTTGTTACAATGATTGAAAACTTTCTTAACATAGACGAAAGAATTACATTCCTATATAGAAACATTTTTCTTTTTATATTTCCTATCATAGAGAAATTTTTATTTTTTATGCTATGTAAGTTCTGAAACTTTTATTTTCAAGAACTTCTCATTGGGACTTATAATGTGAGAATATTTTTAAAAAAAATTCCGTGGTCTATGTTTTAAATAGAAGTTATTAAAAAGTTTCATAACATTTTTGATTCCTGAAATATATAGGCAAAATAAATCAATGATTCACAAATGACGATGAGAGTTGGTCTACAATAAATTCAATAGCGTATTGATAATACATCATACTGATAATATATAATACTTTGACCAATATTTTGAAATGCATATGTAAGTATGTATTTTTACTTTTTTATTTAACTTTTTAATCCCTTATCTTACTCTTATCTTTTCAATTTTCCTATATAAGCAATTTCCCTAGATAAGCATTGGTTACTGTCATTTATTACGTCGTATTGAAGTAACAAATTTATTATAATCTACAATTTAAAGAATCGAAACTTGGAATTCAAATTCCACAAGACCTTAAAATTTCTTTCATGTAAAGTATTAAATTTATCAGTGTTTAATTTAGAGAACTGAAAAATTTGCATTCGAATTCCATAGGACTTTGGAATTTCTTTTATGTAAAACATTAAATTTATTAATCTTTAATTTCAAAAATTGAAACTTTAAATTTCAATCCAAATTTCACAGGACTTTAGAATTTACTTTCTTATTCAAATCGAAATGATTCGTACCAGCAGCAATTTTTGTCACATGGCATTTTAATTTTATTTTTACCTATAGAACACTAATGAACATGTTTGGATACTGAATCTCTGGACACCACTCCGTATTGACAGAAACGCAACCGAATAAACGTTCGTTTTGCGAATTTCTAACGTGTAATTCGAAAAAGAAAAGAAAAAAATGCTGAAACGTTATTTTTTATATTATTGTCACAGCGTTTGTTGCCGGTCACACATCCGACTCATTGCATATTCATATAATAGAAGCTGTGTAGTAGGTAATTCTGGTAAGACTGGTCGCGGTTGATTGTCGTAATTGGAGATAATAACGGTAGTAAAATCAAGGACAAACATCGCTGGTAATCTGCCATTATTAGTATCTCGATTCCCAGAAAAACGCAAATTACTCAACTGGAATTGCATTTTACTACGAAAGAAGAAGGGAGGAAGAGCACATGCATTTGCCACGGAGTGAATCGTCGTGATATGCACGTGAGACGCTAGTTGATGCGAAAAATCATCGACGTGGAGATTGCTTCTTACGCATAGTGTCTAGTACCTGCATCTTTGTCTCGCATTAAATCCCGAAATCCGGATATTTTCACGTCATTAACATTCAGAGTGTTCAAAGTATTTATTTCCTCGATGAAAATACAGATTTTTGTTTGAAATTCTTTCTTTGGCAGTATTCGATGATTTTTGTTGTTCATTAAAAAAAAAAAGCAAATAATAGGTTGTGTAATAAATTCGTTCGTCATACTTTTAAGGATATTAACCACTTTGGTTGGAATTTAATCGACAAATACGAGAGCCATAAGCGCCTATTTAATTTTTCAGTAATTGACTGAGGTCTTCAACAAAGTAAGCTTATTTCCTAGAATTATAGAAATTATTGAATACATTAGCGAGTACTGCAGTAAAATTTAGCATTACAAGTAAAATAATTTGAAATTTCAAGGACAACTGATAATCAGTAAGAAATACGTAAAACCTTTATTAAAGTACAATTTTCAGACTACGAGTGAAAACACGTGAAAACACACTCTCTTTTGGATCAAATTATCACGCGCGAGACACATTATTCCAATCTAAGTGGTTGAAAGTATGTATCATAGAAAATATAGTAACATGAATCGTTTGCATTGAACAGAGGAGGCACACGTCGTGTAAATAAATAAAATATAAAATACGATAAATAATTATAATTGTAAATAGAAAGAGAACAGAAAGAGCATTATAAATATCTGAAGTACGATATGAGATTGAAAATACGTATAATAGTAATACACAATATTTAAAATATTAAAGGTATTTAAAAAATTTACAGAAAATATTGAACTTGTAATCGATGAACGACTTGTAAGTTTATTGAAATATTTGCTGTTTACTATTAACAGTAGATTATTGATCGTTTCAATCAACGAGAAAAATATTGTTTACACGTAATAATTATATAGTTCAAAGAAATATACGTAGATGTTGTAAAATCAAAAATACATGAGCTATTTGAACTATTGACAAAAATACAGCAGCTTAATTTATTCGCGAAGAATAATCAACCGTACATATGGTTGTTACATAACTATACATAAATTAATTTCATTAATTAACGGTGCGAACGAACTTGTCACGCAACCTAATAGTTTATATCACATGCCATTTTATTTCGTTTATTTTAATGTATTCTAACACTCTATTTCCTAACTTGAAAGACAAGAAAAAATTATATTTCAAAGCTTATATTTTATATTATAATTATTTATAATTATTCATAAAATTTATAAAATTATATAATATAATTATAATTATTTATAATTATATTTCAGCTTTTGGGATTTGTGTCTAGATATTGTTCATCGTACATTAAGTTAAGCCATAAGAAATATAGATATAGTTCGCAGTTTGCGAAGCTGACAAGAGGTACGATTCTATGAGGATTACAATAGACGATAATTTTTTTACTCGTATCGTTTCTCAATTTCTCACTGAACGCCATTGACGATTTCGCGACAGGCTGAATCGATTTCACGCTTTTAGATGATCTTTGTACCTGGATCACGTTGTTCGTTCGTTCGCTGTTCAAATAAAGGATTACCGTTCATTCTCGTGCGTTTTATACGTGTGTGTCTAACAATAAGTATATTAGATGTGTCGTATCAACAATCTCTTGCTCTGTGATTTTTTTCTCATTTGAATACATTGGATTGTAACGTACGAAATGACCCGACATTTAATGGTAATTTTAAACTCTGCTGCGTTCTTTAGATCGTCATTTTTTGATCCACTTGTGTCTCTTCAAAATTAAAAAACGAAATATGAAAAGATTCTTGTAGGTATGCGCGATATTTCGAACATAAATTTATTCTCAAAATATGATATTCTTATTTATTTTTGAAATATTCTATATTCTTGTTTATTCTTAAAATGTTGTAAAACCTTTTCGTTTGCGAAACTGTGTAAGAACGAAATAAATATAAAAATTCGAAGGTCGCAGCAGAGTAAAATGAATTTTCATTGACTGAAACAAGAACTATTGTAATCTACACGTTTTTCTAATTAATTATAAGTTTCTTAAATCATCATTTAATTACGTCAATTAATTTAATTGTAGGTTTCTCAATTTAATTAAAATTTTTTATCACATTCCATTATTATTTTATTCTTGCAAAAGTTTGAGGTTTTAGTTTGATGAATTTTTTAAAGGCATTTTCAGTAGTTTAATGATCTGTATTTTAGATATTTTTTGATAAAAAATGATTATAATGATAAAATGGCAATTAAAATAAAATAAAAGCATTTCAGATTGAAAGGTCAGCAACGTCAGTGACGTAGACAAAACAAATGAAGATTTTTAGAATCTGAGAAAAGAAAATCTACTCTTGAAGTTGTATTTAAAACATCTGCGACAAGTGTGAAGTGCATTTACTAAAAAAAAGGTTAAGATATCGGTATTTGAAAAGAATCGAATACAGTCAAATTTAACAGAAAAAAATCAAAATTGAAATTGAATATTATTGAAAGTTAATGCAATTCGATATAATGAAGTAAAGGGTTAGACGTATAAAACAAAATTAAAAGAAGTAAAACGTATTCGTATCGTTCAAAATCTCTCTCCAATTTCAATTTTAATTTATTAAATTCTTCAAGAAATAATAAACGTAAATTATAACATAGAGTGGGGCCGAAATACAGGGTGATCACTGAACTACTGAATGATATAAAACAAAAAATATAAAGTGATACGAAACAAAACTTTTACAAACACATGGTTTTTTAATTTTTTATTATTTTATTTGGAGATATAATTAATGGATTTTTTCAGTACTATGTGTGAATTAAAATTTTTATTAATTAAAACTTTTCTTTTTTTATGAATTTTTCAAAACCCTTTAGTTTTTCAGTGGCCACCCTATATTATTTTCCTTAATTTTTCGATTGCCCTGTGTCGATTGCACATTTCGGTCAACTTTCACGCATTGTTTGATCTTTAATCGAGCAAAGAATATAACGTAAACCGAAACGTGTAAATTTCGTGAGAATGACCACGATAACACAAAACTTCAGTACTATGTATTATCGTATATTATCACCGGAGCAGAAAGCCCGTGCAATTAATTCCGGTTCAATCTTTTCCTCGTAACACCTGCCACGAGCCGCACGATTTTAGCGTCCGGCAACAACTTCGCGGATATAAAATCTCTCTCGCGTGACTGCAGGCAAATTTAGTTATGCTATGCGAGACGATGCTATCTACCTGTACGTAATATCTTTTGTTCGAAAGAATGATCGAAAACTCGGCGAAACTTGCCGTTTTTTGTTTCTTTTTCTTTCTTTTCCTTCCTCTGTATCTATTTCCGAAACAGATTAAAATAGTATCTGTGTCGATTTGAACGCGACGAACTCGCTCTTTGCTTCGTTGCAAATTCAAGTGGACTCTCGTTGTTTCAGAGGTCACGGATTCGATGAAGTTGAACGTCGAGAATAGCTATTCAAATCGGATTCTTGAATCTTATGAATGATTTCATCGGGAAGAAGCGAAGAGTTTTCTTTCGTTAAAAATTCCAAACCAAATCGAAATTCGAATCCGATCGAGGGCCAAATCGAATTTCACGCACGCCGTATCTTTGGGTAAAACACTCATACACGGTGGCATTAGCTTTTTGTTTTCTCGCGAAATCCTAGTTTTTTTATAATATTTTCGCGAAAGCAAATGATACAATTAACAAAATAGTTTACTATATTTAATGTGTAGTAAAAAATTAATATGTAGTAAGTAGTAAATAGTTTACTATTTGTTCTATAAATAGTTTACAAGTAATGTGTATAGTAGTAATTTCCAATAATGAATTGTACGAAAACATAAAAATTCGAGAATCAAGAAGGCAAATCATTGACACATGAGAACTTTTTTTTTACAGCTCTATCATGCATTTGGGAACAGAATATAAAATATTTTTAAAGACAAACGTTCTTTTTTAACGTTGGCGCGATATCATTCGATAGTTCGATCGAAGTTCCAGTACTTGCAAAAGAATATTTTTAATAACATTTCGCTATTAAATGCAGATTAAGCACAATTACAAATACGTCGATACCTTTTCGACTCTCAGATTTTTATATTTCTTGTATTATTATTGTACAGTTCATTATTGGAAATTGCGGTAAATTTCTAATTTAGCAGCTTTTCCAAATTTTGGCTGTCTCCGTTTCTTTAATAAGAGGTTTGTTTCATCACTAAACCAAGAAATCAATCGGGAGAGGTCAAAACAGTTATATATTATAGTTCTTGTTACTTTAAAAAGAATGTCATTTATTTATAAAAAAATTATAAGCCAGCTAAATAAGAAGAAAATTGGGAGAAGCCGCAAAACTAGAAATTTACCGAAATTGTTATTGTGCACATTAACTTTTCTATGTAGTGAACTATTTATGCAAGTATATCATTCGTTTTCACAAAGATATCGTCAAAAAACTAGGTATGCCGATACATTCTTTTGACCCAATGCTGTATACAGCTTAACACGAATTTTCCACGATTTTTCGCGAATAGGTAATGTTGAAAAATAGCTGGCCCGTTCTGCGAACCGAGAAATCGTAATCGGGGATTACCTAGATTGCCTTGTTAATATGCGGAGTTGCTCTTTGTTGTCCTGAAACCATCCAATCGAAAAGTAATCTATCTTAGCTTTTGAATCTCGTTTAAATTGGCCTCATTTTTAACACGTTGACAGCCACGACGTCAACGTGATTTAGATGTTGGAATTAATTATTACTCGGCTTTGATACCAATTTTTCAAGCAAAAATGTCGGGTTTTTTTAATATAGTATTGTAGAGTTTCTTCAGCGACGTTGAAAAATTTTCCCGCCTTTTTATGACCCATATTACCTTCTCGAACTGCTTTAATTGTCAATACCATCCTATCTTTATCTTTCGTTTCTTTTTATTAGTGGAATTCGCCTAAAAAGAATGAACATAATTCGGTGCTTTATATAAGATCTGTCTCACAATAGGAGCTTCCAGCGGTCTTTATTGATAACTATTGATAACTATTCAATAGTTTAAAGATTAGCTCTTTGTTGTTTTACAAAATATAGCCAGTAAATCTTGAACTTTACTATATCATAGTACTTGAGAAAATGATTAAACACTTAACATCAGTCAAGTTAACTAAGATATGTAAAATTAAATAAATAAAGATTTAATAAAATTAAAGATATTTATAATTGAGTATAAAGAATCTTTCAAACACTTTTTGCGATAGAATTTACCAACTTGTGCGTCCTCGAAGCGTTCAACAGTTTCCAACGTTAACACGTAGACGAAACAACTGATAAACGTTTAATTTAGTTACGATCGAAAAACAATCACGATCACGTTCGACAAATCCAAATAACAAAGATAAGCTGAGGGAGAGGTTCTGCATTAGGCTTACCTCATTTTGAAACAGCCAACTAGCCAAATAGTAGTTTGACACCCAATCTAATGAAAGTTACGCTATTTGCTCGAAATATTTGCTGTAGATTCTGACGAGGACAGTGATAACAACTTCGCCGTAACAAAGAAAAATTTAAAAAAATCACAAAATTTTGAATTCAAATAATTTCTTTGGAAGAGTGCGGAAAAGTATACTTTCCATCCTGTCTTATGAAGATTTTGTGATAAATTTATCAAAAAGTAACGCTCAGATGTGATATTTTTTAAACTAGAGAGATCCAGAGAAATAATCGTGATCCGATTAATCGAGGTTCTACTGCGGATTTGCAGACGAGATTCGCTTGATTTCGACCCAAGACGAAGTGACTTTTCAAATAAGGATAATCAATTGGCGACAAACACGTTCAAATTGTTATCTTTTATCTTTACCTCGAGTAAAATTTGCCGAACCCTGCTGATTTGCGATGCAAAGTACAAAATTTACTGAGGCAACGAATGTGTTGAATCGGAGCTGCACGACACACCTAATATGCTTATGCGCAGCATTGCGAGACGAACACGTACCTCGGTGTGGTAATGGCTGTATTTAATGCCATTTAAGTACAACAGTAACACGTTCGACCGCGTGCACTTAAGCTTGTTATCACGCGTACGTTCGATGTAACGTTACGTTCACGATCGCGCTCGAGATTTCTATTCTCGTTCTCAAGTCGCACGGTTCTAAAAATATTTTTCTCGATATGACGTGTGTCAATGGCTAAGAAAATTCCGTGGCTTTATTTTCTTTCATCGTGGAGAGTAAATGGTGATGAGATTATTTACGGATGTTTTTACAGCATTTATTTACAGAAAATTTAAAGCTTCAACAATATATACTTATAGAATAAATGTCGATGATTGGAATCATCTCTTTAATGTGCTTAGTATTAAAATAATTTGTTTGCTCACCAAAGGTTTAAAGAGGATATATATTACAATGTACTGAATAAATATATAAAGGTGAGTGCATTTTTAATTTTTTATTATTACAAACATTCAGACTTTTGGTAATTTTAAGCATGCAAACTTTTGACAAACTTTCATCTCATTTCTTAGCAGATTTCTTGATAAAAAAAGGTGACAGAGTTGTGAAACGACGAATATACTAATATGTAGTCTATTCAAGTATCATTTCTTCCATTATGTTTATAAAAATATGAAAATTTTGCACAAATATCCGCAGTCTATTTATCATTAACAAAGAGTATGTTTGAATTTGCGTGAACGAAAAATTTCAGATTTCTACGAGGATAAAGTTGAAAGTTCCTGGATTAAATTAATAGTACGCAGTAATACATAAACTTCTTAGGCTCTGTTCGTAGATATTGCTTAAAAAGGTAAAAATTATCAAAGGTATCACTATTGCTTAGAATTTACTTAATTTCGTTTATTTAAAATACATAAAATTCTGGTATTTTACTTTAAATGTAGCTTTCTATGGGAAGCCAAGATCTTTTCTTTAACCCATTAAAGAGCGAACAATAATGTATTACGATATTATAAATATTCTTCAACTTTTTGAAATTTTGTAAAATTATTTGTGTTTAAATAAGAAGAGATAAGGATGAAAGAACGTTAGGCGAATTTCTTTTCGTAGTCTAAATATTGAAAATTAGAATTTTGTAATATATCTGGACTAATTGAAAAGTGGATTAATGGATCAATTTTGCTGGAAGATATTTTTCTATTAAAATACGTATCTTTTTAGAAATAATTCATCAGTATATATAAACCTTCAACACTGATAGATAATTTCTCGTTTTGCAAATGTTATTATTTCTACAATTACACATCTCTTGTTTTTTCGAATTGCTCGATTTTATTTTTATCTTTTTTGGATTTTCATTTTTTCATTTAACTCTTCGCGAGCAATCTGGATCGGTGTCAAATTTTACTCTTGAATTCTGTGTGAATTTTTACTTTTGCTAATTATCTGCTATGAAAAGTATCTCTCTTTTTCCAGATCTTTTAAAAGTCGGAAACAGTGAAAAGATTAGTTATAGTTATAAATCAGGGTTGGATCGAGTAATTAATGTTTACGGTTGATAAGTAATCGTCTTTCGTTGATTGAAAAAAATTAATCGTCGAAAAATCGTCGATTAATTTCATCGATCAATCGCGTTAATCGTCAATTATCAATTTATCAATTTACATTGGATTTATATTGTAATTTCATTTAATATGAAGATATATTTTGAAATTGTAACAAAGCGTCGACGCTTTGGGATTAAGATATTTAATCGAAATAAAACATATTCTTGGTTTATACTGTCGAGACGTATAGAGCGACTTATATGTCCAGCTGCAAGTCTAGTTAATTTGTTTTGGACTCCTTCAAACTAACAATAATAAAAAACTGCACGACTTGTACCCCAGTACGACTCGTTTCACTGAAAGGCCCAGAAGCAACTGTTCTGGTTAGGAAATGAAGACGACTTTTTTGCCATAAAATTTATAATTATAATTTTTTCCATTGATATGCAAATATTTGAATCGATACAAAACAAATTACAGGCGCGATCGCTCAGTATGTCACTAGATAACGCCACTCTTACTCAAAGTCTACCCCACACCCCCTCATGAATCACGTGATCCAAATCAATCAATCGCTAATTTTCGTTGCATTAGCGTTGCACCTGAAGAGGCCCGATTTTCTGGGTTACCCCCGCTAAAATCACTTTCAGTGATAAAAACTTTATTTCGTTGCACTAGGCATTAATATTAATATTTGACTGTTCACGGACTGAGAGTCCTCCACCATCTCTCTATATGTTATTGCATAGTGTCTCGACCCCTAAAATAATCGTGAACAAGAAGACTCACAGAAAACGTTAATTTCACTGCAAAAAGAATTTCAGCAACTAATCGTCAATGAAGCATCCGACTGACGATTACGATTGAAATTAATAACAATCAACGATTAAAATAAGAGTTCAATCCTTATCCTAATTGCGATTTACGAAATTACTAGTTAATTACGAAATGTTATTTGGTCGTTTATCGCAACTAACACGACTAAAGTAGATATTTAATCTTTATTTACAATGAACAACTAAAATTGGATTGCAATTATTAATTGCGATTAAAGACTGGAAAAATTTAATCGTTTGATCGTTGATTAATTTTTCATCCAATTCTACGTTACGAAGGACCCAGATTGCTCAGTACAGGGTTCATTTCCGATTATTTTTAATTGTGCAAATTAAAACGACGAACGCTGCACGTTTCAATCCTGGTTATTTCCTGGTTATTTCGATAACGAATTCCAAACCATAATCACAATTCATCGTATTTATGATATTGTCAAAAAAGTTCAGGAATTTTTTGACACCCCATACGTACGCTCTCCCCTCGACGAATCTGATTTTATACACCGAAATCGTTGAATTGGACGTTGCGCCTTTATGTAACAAAAGATAAAGCGTAGAAGACGTTCTCTTTTCCTATGTTCTGTACTACTCTTTTTCCATAACACGCGTAACGTGTGTTTTCGTCACGCTCGACGAGCCATCGATAAGAAGAGACGCGTTCGAGGCGGATGAAGAGGCGTTTCGTGGCAAACAGGCCGCGATATGTTTACGTAACACCGTTGACGAGATACAGCCGGTTTTTCCTTTCCTGTTGAATCCTTTCCTGTTCATCGAACGCCAAGAGACGTGGAAACGTAATTAGTGCCCTCGATGATCTGCGTCACCTTTTTTTTTATGGCGAGTCTCAAGAAGTTTCGATCACATACAATACACTTGCAATGAAAATGACACAGCTCGAAAAAATATGTTTCGCAGAAGAGACGAAAAAAACATTCTGTTTTTGAACAAAGTTGTACATTATTTTGTTAATTTTAATATAGTTCCACTAAAATATTTCTATCGATTTCGTTATTAAGTTTCGAAATAATATCATTATAATATTATCAATAACAATATTGTCTTGGAAGTCTATCGGTGAAACATACAAGCAAGAATTGTCTGTACTGATAATTCAGAAAAACTGCTATTGTTGGTACTTTTTCTATCAATAATTCAACAAAATTTTCTTGAGTTGCGTCATATGACCGATACGAACTATTTGCTCTCTGTTCAAAATGATCGATGATTTCCGGTGGTGATTTCCAGTTACGCAAAACTGGTGTATAAATTTGATATTTGACGATGAATAAATTTCAGCATAAAATAATCGTGGACAAACGTTTACGTTTCTCTCCGTGTTGAATGTCGAACTGCAACGAAATCATCGAGAATGACGAATAGTCGTTCCTCCTCTAGCAACAATGAAGTTCCTCGATCAAACGAATGCAGCTGTATGTGAATCGCAGGGTAAACCGAGACGAATTGGATCGAAATAAGAATTCAGTACACATTTGTTCAGACTCGATGGAGCCGAGAATTTGTCTCGTTCGTTGCTTCGTCCTCTCTCTTGCACACATCATCCAATAGCCCATCGATTGTAATACCGTTGCACTGAATTCTTATTTCGATCCAATTCACCTCGGTCTATCCTACATGCGTATAGTAAGTCTGAACAGGAAACATACTGAAAGAAAGGAATACACGAATAATGAAATAGAACAGAAGCTGGGCAGAATTTACTGAAAGCAACGTCACTCGATGTTAATTGCGTTAATTACGTTTAAGTATCTCGATGTAACACTGGATGAATGGTGGATGACGATGAAAATGATGCGCTTGGATTATCCTCTTCACGCTGGAATGGATTATTTTATTCCTTCTTTCTGTGAAAATACTCCATACTAGTTTTCAACTGAATTGTATTGTCTTGCAAGATATTTTATCTTTCTTTGTCGAAGTGAATTACGATCTGTTTTAAATCGTACAAATAATCATAGCGAAGATGTAAAATGTATCATGACCTCTGCAGTTACGAAGAGTTGCTCTCCTTCTTCGATTTTAATATAAACTTTCACTTATTCTTCTTACTTTTAGAAGAGATCCTGTTTTGAACCACGAACCTTAATTTAGAGATTGTTCGCATTCTGAATGAAAGATAGAAAAGTCTTCTATCAGGTAAAAATTCAAAATAGTGTTTTGTATATTTGTATAACTGATTTATTTAATGGTTACAATTAACTTGCGATTGTTTCTCTGCTACGTGTAGGTGTGCAGAACTGTGAAATTCTCCTAAATTAGAATATCATTCGAATTGCAAAGCTTAATTTATCAATTTACAATATTCTTCGTAATAACATAAATCTATTACATTGTTGTATACGAAATAACGGATTTTATATGTGCGCAAAATCGAAAATTCGAAATTCCGTGATTAAAAATGCTCTGAATCAGTATTTATTTCTCATCGATTTAAAGCTCGAGGCTTACGAAATTCAATATGATCTATGTTTTTTCAATTGTTTTATTGGTTATTTATCGAAACGAACCATTAGATTTGAATATATTTTTATAAAACTTGAAACTTTGATCTAATAAAGTAAAAATTGCTCGTAACATTGACACAAGTATCCCAAAAGACAATCTGGTATTTAAGCGAAAAATTTAAATTAGAAAATACAAACACGAACAATAAATGTCAAAAATTGTCAATAATAATCGACTGGGGATTTTAATTATAAAATTATCGATATAAAATTATTTCAATCTAAATTGTAACAAATTACCAATTGCAACAATTAAAGTTGTTCAATCTACGAACTTGAAATTTGATTAGTATTATTTTAAGAAAGCGTTATAAATTCTGTCATTTGCAATAATCTAATACAATATTCTCTTCTTATTTTATACAAATGAATTCTGTTTTAGCATCGTGATCTTTTGTGTAACATTTCGATCGATACTTTTTTTCTGTTTATACCTCATCAAAAAAAAAAAAAAAAAAAAAAAAAAAAATTAACAAAAAATTCTTAATGTAACAATGTTTCGCATAAATCAAGAAATATAAATGTAACATCAATGTTATCACGATGCTCGATTAGTTACAGATTATTATATACATAAACATGGAGAGAGAAAAAAAGGAGAGAAAAGTTAAAACGAAACTTTTTCGTATTGAAAATTAATCTCTAAGTAGAACATTTGAATTGAAATGAAATGCAAATTTTGCACTTAGTGTGATTAAGAAAAGAAGAAAAAAGAAATTGGACTGCTCAGAAATCAGTTCAAGTTATTTTTCATTGAAACAAAATCAAAGTCTTCAGTCCATGGAACAGTTTAGTTATAACAATAATCACGTTGTAATGACTAAACTGCCAATTTTAACAATAAAAGGATATTCGTAGAACATAAGTTATTTCTAACGAGTAATGACTTGCACCGATTAACTTCTAAATTCTTGTAAAAAAAAACTTTGGTTTAATGCCAATATCAGAATATAATTAAAATTCACGAGCCAGATTGATTGATCAATCTACAGTATTCTAACATCTTTCGAATCTTCGAATATGGAACATCATAGAAATGTAAATTTATACCAAAACGTGGAACAGAATGAAGGGAACCCGACCACTTTATGCCCGCCATTTTACTCGATAAAGTCGTTGATTCCTTGTGAAACGTGGTCGATTATCGTCGCGTGTTGGATCACTGCGAGATCCCTTGAGAAATGAGCGTGAAAAGAACGAAGGGACCGAATGAGATCGTGGACGAAAGAGCGTGACGAGGATAATAACGAGCGATTCGATCGATCCTATCGTTTCTAACCGTTTGCAGAAACGAGATAGCCGCGATGTAATACATACACACACACACACACACACACACACACATATATATAGGTACATACTTAAGAAGATTCGTGATTCGTGAAATTCGTCGGCTCGTTAAATTGAATTCCACCTCGGAATAGGAATGATGCTCGCCTCGACGAGATTGTTATCGTTGTACCTAAAGAAAAAAGAAAAAAAAAAGAAAGAAAGAAAGAAACTATAGATATTAACGTAAGGAAAAGAGACACAAAGGGACACACGCTGTCGTTCTCACACTATTTATTGTATATGTAACAATGGGTATGATCATATACCGAAAAATAAAACTATTATTACTCTAAATGGCGATACTGGTCCGATGTCGTAGCGGTGTACGAAAATTTCTGACTGGATATTCGTGACGATTTTTCTCCTAGTAGAAAGACTTTTGAAAGAAATTTTTGTTTTGTTTTGTTGACTTTCATTATGCTTTATCGTCATTTACTTTATGAAAATAATCAACGAGCATGAAGGAGTCATGAAAGTTGAGAGAAAATTTTAGAAGCATGAGAAATAAAACTAGAAGAGGATCGTGATTTAGAAGATTAAGGTCTCTAAAGTTTTTCAAGAAAACTTCGTCCGGCTAGAAATTTTTGCTCGCCGCTATACATGTGTATTAAGGTGTACTTATCCTTCCTCTTATCTGCATACAGGATATCTCAGCGTAAGTGCTATAATATGTATATATATATATATATATATATAGAGCATAAGTGGTATATATTACAAGCATACTGTGATATGTTATTCATTATTAATATTCAGACGCTAAATATTTAAACTGTAATTTATGTAAAATAAAACTGTAAGCTAAAAAGCTCAAGTTCTCTATTTTCAAAATACACTGTTCATTTTATTCTGAGATGCTTTTGCATCACGTAAGCAGACAAGAAAGTGAAAAGACTTTCTTTTTCTCGAAAATGCTATAATATTGTTGATACTAATTGGTATATAAAAACGTTGAAAAATTTTTTTCATGACTAAGTGTCTACAATAACTTAAATTTGAATTGAAGATGAATATTTGAATATCAGAATAAATGATTTTCTATACTAGATGACAGAGTAGATTAAAATGTCACATAATGGTCCATAAATGTAATTTAATAATTTCCTATCTATCATTTACAATCAATATATTCGGATGTATTTATCAGTACGGATTATTATTCAACTGCAAGTGTATTTGTTAAAATACTTCTAAAAGGTGATCCACGGAAATTCGATCACTTCGAATATATATTCCTATTTCATTTTCTCGAATACTTATAAAGATTTCGATACATGGTATCGATTATACCTAACAGACTCTTAATCACTAACAATGACGTTTAAAATGTAAAATGTATAATATTCAAGTGTTTAACAATTCCCTCAAATGCTTCAAAAAGGAACGCGTTATTAAAGGCTCAAATATTCCTATATCCAGTAATTCGATCGGAACACGAAGAAACAATCGATACCATTCTCCGATATTCTACAAAATTCTTCTTGGAAATCGAGACTTGTCGATTATCGAATACTCGTAAGAAGGATCCATCGCGACTGGCCGATTTGTCTCGATCCTCTGCTCTCGATAATCGTTAACCCCTTGCCTCACGATTTTCTTTTCTTTTTTAAGGAGAAAGCATTACTTATTGAAAACACTGTAAAATTAATTTAGGATATTCAAAGCATCGAAACGTTGTAATTTTTATTGATCAACGTTCGGAATTTAATGGAATTAAATTTGAAATCTGAAATTCCGAAATTTCATAGGTTTACAATTTAATTTTTCTTTTCTAAATCCTAGACCTTGACTTGTACCACGAGTTATCACTCGATGTTATATAAGTCAAGGGGTTAACGATGCGCTGGATAATCAGCGTACCAGCTGAAGGCTCCGTTCGAGCCGGTTTGCCCACCGAAATCCACGTAATCGAGAATGTGGGCGTTGGACCTCTCCAGGCGTGGACTCCTGAGCTCTTCATGAGTGACACTAGGAACTGCTACTGGAACGTAAGCCTCTGTTTGCCTGGCGATCCTGGCTGTGGCTGGGGCCATCGGGCTCAACTCGATCACGTCGATCCCGTCCACCGGTATGGCGATGTAACGACGTCCGGCCAAAGCACCGTAGACACCGCACAAAAGAAGCAACGTTACTGTCTGCAACGGTACATCAAACACAGCCGTGCTGACTGGTCAAATTTTGGTAATTATTTACAGTCAATCGTTCTTGCAACAACTGTCTTTGTATACTGATTGCAAAAATTGCAACAACTTCTACGTGTCTTCGCGGTGCTCTACAACATGGTTAATCCTTTAAGCGTTTATGTCGAGTATACTCGTCACGAAAAGATGGGATTTTTTTTGTTTAAGTATACTCGTTATGTACAAAAAAAATTCGCCTTTGCTATTTATTGTAAAAAAATTACGTATATTTGTAATTCTAGTACATTTCAAAATATTTCGAGGCAACAAAAAACGAAAAAATAAAATAAAATCGATAGAATTGAAAATTTTTCAAAGAAACATCAAAAAGATTTATCAGTTTGTTATAATTTAACTCGATCTTACAGCAGTTGCGTTTACTACGTTTTTGTCGTCGCCTAGAAATAATTTAGCACACCAGTACACACATTCTCAGAATAAAACAAAATACTTAAGGAGTTAATAAATTTGGACAACTGTCACATAGCACGAAACGCATTCCTCTGATCTGTCATTGCTTCTAAAATAAATTTCCAGCTTGACACGACACGGTTTCGACACAATATGAAACGAACAAAGCGTTGCAAGAGGGTTGACTGTACATCAATTTTGTGAAATTTGCAATAGAATCCCTGGAGTTTCCTGCCCAATATTAAGAAGTAGAATTTGATGTTACAAATTAATTAAAGAGAATTGCAAATGAAACGTCAACGCGACGATGCTCAATATGATGATACAGATATAATCAACGGTAAAATAATTGGTAAAAATAATTCTAAACAACGTTAGAGACACGATGTAGGGTAACAAAACTATTTTTACGAATATCTTGGAAACTAAACCGATGGTAACGTTACGTGTGGGAAAAAGTTATTCAGAATCTCAATACTCCTGATAACATATTTATTACAAGATTATCAAAATCTGCTACGTCTTTTGTTTTGTAAATTATCCAAATTTTCTTCTTTCTACGAAGTATTCGATTTTTTGACGATAACTTTAATCTCGCTGCGTTTTTTCGATTATTTATTTCTGCAAAATTAAAACAACGAAATACGAAAAGATTTTTATTAGTAAATTGCAGATTTTGGTAAATTTGCGTTTATGGTAAATTTGGTGGAGACACGAAAAAGTGCACGATGTATCTAATAATGAAAAAATTTATTATAATAGTAGATGAAACAAATTTCTATTAGGTTGAATTAGCTTTAATTATGTTCATAAAAGTTTAAAAATGCATAAAAATTCGCAGTAATTCTTTGATTAAGTTTTTAAATACATAAATCTATTCTTAAGGTATTATACCGTTGTTTATTTTCACAATGAGGCCTTTCTGTTCGCGAAATTGCGTGTAAGATTGAAGTATAAACGGAATAAGAATCATTATACCTTACACATTTTTTCAATTAATTATAAGTTTCTTAATTCATTGTTTAATTATATTATTTAATTTAATTATAGATTTCTCAATATAATAAAATTTTTTTATTACATTCTATTATCATAAAAGTTTGAAGTTTTGGCGTTGATAAATTCTGTAAAGGCATTTCTAACAATTTCCTGATTTGTAAATTTGTTTTTGTGAAAAATGATAAGATGGTAATCAAAATAAAATAGAAGCAGATTAAAAACAACATCTGCAACGTATATAAAATAAATGAGGACTGAATCTGAGAAAAGAGTGTGTTTAAAGTACCTCCAAACGTACAAACATTTACTGAAAAAAAATGGTTAAAATATTGATACAGAAGAATCGGATATTTCACATGTTATAATCCAATACATCCACAATCCAATTAGCGTCAATTTGCGTTCAAATCTAATGATTTGAATAAAAGGTCAGAATCGAAATAGAATATTGTGAGTTGATAACTCACAATAATCAACACACAATTAATCGCGAATGCGATTTGTTATAATAAAGCAGAACGTTAGACGATGAAAAAAAATTAAAGGATGTCTCTCGACGTTTAATTTATAAAATTTTTCAGAAAATAATAAATGTAAATTATAATATTATTTCTCTAATTCCTCGGTGGACCTAATATGTCTTGCACTTTTATCAATTGTTTGATCTTTAATTATCGAGCAAAGAATAGAATGAGCGAAACGAAATGTGTTGCAGAAAGTGAAAACCAATTCGGACGTTTACTTTCAGAATTGTATACATTAGCCATCATAAATAAAGTTAAATAATTTTCAATTATGTATTATTGTGTGTATGTTTTTATTTTCCTTTCCTATGATTAGAGTGCTAGAAACGTTACATATTGTCGAACGTTCGTGATTTTTGAATTTAATTCGTCTTGATGTCAGCTACAGTCTTGTAAAGTCAAGAATAAATTAAATAAATAAATAATAATTAAACGAATTAAATAACTAAATAATGATAAATAAATTAAGTAATAAATTAAAAGTCAAGATGTTGAATATTTCTAGTATTGCAACTTGTAGCCGACTGAAAACTATTTAACTTTGTTTGAGATCTTTTTGTCGTGCCCAAAAAATCGTGGCGCACTATTCGATAACTCTAAAATAATGAAAACAACAAAAGAGTTTGTTGTAAAAGCTGTCGCATTTTATTTAAATATTTCAAGAATGAAATAATATTTAGTATAAGATAGTATCGTGTAGTTAAATAGAAATAATGTTTCGAAGATTTTATAAATGCACGCAATGAAATTTTATATCGATATTTAATCAACTCTATATACAGTAGCTCACGAAAGTATTCGAGCGCTTCCAATCTACATCGTTAATAAATAAAATGCACACGTTAAATTTAAGTTTTCAAAATAAGATTTTACGTAAAGTCACATAGGAGTCTCGAGAATGTAGAAGTAAAATTACAAAAAAATCTGACAACACATACAGGATTTACAGGGCATTGAGTGTATGTACATACCCATTTCGGACGTCTGAAAAGTATTCGAACGCATAGACAGAAACCGTATTTCTAGTGAAAAAAATGTAAACATTACATTTTAATAGATTTCGAGACATTGTGTGGTTCATACAGATTTTGTAGAATATAATCTTTCATAATTATTCTAATCACGAGCACGAAAAAGTCACAAACCAGTATACATACACATATATCTTCGTTCACAATTATTAATTTTACATTGGCCTCTAATTTTCATTAAACCGTGTCAAACGATGTGCTATTAACCATGCATTTCACACCGCGTTGATTTTCAGAGTATGTCGAGAAATCCTTCAAAGGTTAAAATAAATAACCTGCCTATCGAGAGATACCTTCAATCTAAGAACGTTTAACTTTTAAATATTTATCTTTGGAACGGTGTTAAACATCATGGGAGAGCAGTAAAAGTGATCGATCGATCGTGACATGTACAACGGGTAATTTATTTAAAATCCTGTTATACAATTCTCGTTCCCTTTCAAGACTTGTAACACAATTGGTCGTATACTTAATGTAATGAAATTTGCAGTCAAAAGTTAAAGGAGAAACGACTCGAGACGACTCGTTTACACAATTTCACTTCTCCTTCCTCTTTTTTTGTTTTTATTTCATATTTGACGATGCAAACTTCACTTGTTCCAAGCACAAACGCATATTATTACGTTTAATGTTAAAGCAAATTATACAAAAATTTCACTTTTCTAAGCATAATAATATGAATTATTATATTTAATAATTGAAGCGAGGGAAAGGGTCAAGGCAACGAAAACGTAATTACCGAGAGCTACCCTTGGACAAACTTTACGGAGAAGATTCCAATTAACGTTTTCGTCATTTATTCGCGGCGCATTCTCATGAATGAAAATTCGCAGGGAAGTTGCATGATTGACGACGATATTGAATGAGAAGTGAAAATAAATTGGAAGATAAAAATCAGAATGAATTAAAACGAATGAAAATCAATTGTCGATTGTAACGGTGTAAAAAAATTCGCATCAGAAATGTGACGTCGAAATATTGAATAATGCAATAAAATGATGAATCAGGATATTCATCGAGCGAAAATTACACAGTTAGAAAGTTTTAGTTTGCTTGATGTATCCATCGATCCATTAATCACGATAATCGGTCAAACGTTCACACGTTCCGCTAATTATTAGTTACTTCACAACGGATCAATTAGTTGCTATTCGCAATTTAAGATCACGACATCATCGATGCGCCATCGAATAACTTTGTCCGATGATAGGCAATTGAGCTAATTGAGCTAATTAGACCGTGCCCTACTGCTGCTGAGCTATTAATCAGTCGATTTATGAGCATAACTGGATCGATAACGATGAAAAATTGGTTGAAACTGATATTTTAAATTGTTCTAATTAGGGATGGGTTACTCGAAACGTCGAGACTTTGAAAACCCTTCGAAATGTTGAACGTCTAACGAAACATAGTTTTTTGTACAACTGAAATTAAATCAAGTATCCAATTTATTTTCTACTATCCGCAACAAAGTGTCACAAAATGTTGAACTCTCATAGTTACATCTATGTTTCAATATTTTACAGATACACCTCTGATTTTACAAACACGGTCCAAAAATGTCCCATCAAGCGCAAGTATTTGAAAATGTTTAAAGACAGTGAGATCTTTTGCATTTATGAATTGAATTGAAATCGGTAATTTCACTTTTTTATGTACTTTGAACAAATACATAATCCGTGATTAAAATATTGGGATTATTCATTCGTGTTTCGTGTTCCTAATAAATTTTAAAGGTCTAAACAAAATTTAGTATACATCAATAGTCAATAATTTTGTTATTATATTATTATATAATACAATATTTCATTAATTTTTATTATTTATTATTGAATATTTGTTGTGCGAGTGATAGAACATTTGTGACGAGCGAAATGTGAAAAACTAAGAAGAAAATGTGGAATAAAAATTTTTCATTCGAAGCCTTGAGAAAATCGAGGTCGGAAATTTATCAATCATATTTATATTTGGTTAATTTTAGAATGAATAGAAACGATTAATCGATAGAAGGCTATTCTACGTGCGAAAATAGATTAAAAATATAAAACGAACATAACTTTTTTCCGTTTGAAGCTTCGTTTCCAAGAAAGCTAAAACTTTGATCATGTTTAGTTAATAATTGCATTTTTAATCAATTTTCGAATTTAATTTTCTTGGAAAGGAAGGGTTTAATTTTATTTTACGTGTCCTCGCACGTAAAATGGTTTCTTGTCAATTGTATACTCCTGACAAGTCTATTAAGCATACTTGTTAATAGGTTTTCTCGAAATCTAAATGTCGAACGAGAAAACTCTATTTTCTAATAAACTCCAATTTTTTTCTTTTTCTCAATTTTTTCACAAGGAATCACTTCATGCTCTCGTAACGTATTATTCGACAGCACTCTCTACAATAATAAAACAAACATGGTAAAGCCTCTTATATCCGAACTCCCATTTATATCTGAATTATATATTATATCTGAATATTTGATATCTGAACGTTTTCCTATCCAAACATTTTATTCGAATAGAATATTTATTTATGATGTTAAAATAAGCTTTGAGCCTGCAACTTGGAGAACTTTGAACTGTAAAAGTTTAAGTTTTCAATTTTTAAACTCAGAGACTCGGACTATTTAAATTGTACGCAATGATGATTATAAACAGATCATAGGCTGTCATATTATTCACGGAATTGACTTTGAGAGCTTCAAGAATTGAGCCTTGAAGTTTTAGTCTTAAAGCTTGAGCTTTCTGTGACTAATTTTAATAGCCTATTTAGACTCACTATTTATTAGTAATAGATGCTTCTTCTGATTATTCTGATTGTTAGATAATTGCAAAAGAACTAAAATATGAGATATAAAACTTTACTTATAGAGAATAGTATTGATATAAGAAACTTGAAAAACAGAGTTATTTATTAAGAAATTATCCATTGATGATTCGTGATAATAAGAAACTAATAGTATTGAATATAATATTTCATATAATATGTAAAAAACTATTTTCAATTCCGCGATAAACGTTTCGCTTATGAGCGACGAAAGTATTTCAAATATAGCTTGTTCAAACACTGAAACAGTAAACCAAAATGACGAGTTTCGAATTCGAGTTTTGACAATTTAGAAATTAATTTCGAATCCATCTCTAATTCAAACCAAATTCTAGACGATTAAATGAACTCTTGCTGATTAAATCCACTTATTTGGACCTGAATTCCTATTATATGAACGAAAGATCTTAATTGATTTTAAAAATTAATAAAGGATTCCTGTTTTGTCTCTCAACAAATTCACATAAATGAAGTTCTACTGCATTTTTACAGTTGTACTTTCGTAACGTAGGGATTTGATACCAACAAGATTAGATCCACCAATATATTAAGTTGTCTCAAAAATTTCTTTCACGATCTGAACGCGGAATTTGATTGGGATATTCTGGTTGTTCTCAACCTCTTCGAATATTAATATTTGTTCCTTTGATTAAAAAATTCTCTTCGATCTTAAGCTTGTCGACAAATGACACAAAAAAAAAAGCACCTTGAACGAATATTTTGATAGCGAACTACAGAAGTTTCGCGAGGATGGCATTATGAGCTTCCTCGAGGGATGGAGGAAAATGATAGATCAGAATGAAAGATAACGTAAAATGCAAAATATTGTACGTTAGTCGTCTATTAATAAAACGAAAATGATCTACAAGAATACAAAAATATAATTTTATAATTTCTATAAGAAAAGTACAATCGAAAAATTACCGGTTAGAAATCTCTGCTTTTACAGAATGATCTAACATTTTTAACGTATTTTAACAAACGATTAATTTTCAGCATTTAATTCCGAAAAGCGGAGAGACACCTTACGAAATTGAAGAAGTAACGAATAACTGTTGCCAATTGAAGACGATTAGAAAAGAAATAAAGATTTACCAAATGACTGTTCATCGTGGGATTAACTGGTTGCAACGGCTCCGGTTTGGATATTCGTCGTACTGATGATGGAATGCCGGGTTAGCCACGTTTTATACAGTTTCGCTTCGCCGCAGCTTTCTCGTTTTTCCCGATCACCTAGCACCAGGCTTGGCTTCTACGCGACAGCAATTACTCTCTGCACTTCTTTACCCGCTATTTACCGTATTCCAGACCAACCACCACGTTTGCAACTACGACCAACGCGAAAATTGACGGCTCGAGCTATTTTTATTGTTCTCTCGTTTCCTTTTCTCTTTCTTTCTTTTGCCGTTCGTTTAGGAAGTCGTGGACACGTCGAGTTCCGTCGGAAACAAAATTCAATGAGTTTAATTGCTTCGCTAGAACAGGAAACTAATATTATCCGCATTACTTTCTTCAAATGGTAATTAACCACGATGGTTTGGTCGATAGGTAAATTATATTATTGACGAATTAATTTCTCATTTTTGATCATTTTTGTCATTCTGTTATTTAGGAAAATTAGTCACGAGAGAGAATAAGATAATTAAGTTAATTATGGTTAGTTTGGATCGTGCTCTCTTAGCAAACAAAAGAAAGTTCAAGATGTTTAACATAGAATTGAAGGGGATAAGAATTTTTTTGTGTTTTGTAAAAATAAAACGATAACAACGTAGTAGAATTAAGACTAAAACTAGAACTGTTACATAGTTCGTCGATATGACAAACTGTGGATTTTCTCCTTTTGCAATTAAATTAAAAATGTGAATATTTTTGTCAAAATTAATGTTGATTTCTGTTTACATAGAGGCGTGATTGTATAAATTTATTTATTATCATTTATAAATGGTATTTTGACTCGTGTTAGAAATTGGTAGTTCTAGTGTTAAATTAAATTAGGTAGTTAAATTTAATTTAATTTACAAGTCATTTATCAATCGAAAGTCATTTTAAGAATTTTTTTTCTGTTCGAAGTTTAACGCTGGACGTTGCAAATAATCGACTGAGAAAATGACAAAAATAATTAATTTTGTTTACAAATCTTTTAGTTTAGTTATTAAGTTATTTATCAATTTAAAAACTTGAGAATTTTTTCGTATTCTGTTCAAAGTTGATATATCTTTCAAAGATATCAGAAAAACACAATTGAATCGAAAATGATGAAAAGAACGCAGTGGAGTTATATTTAATTTACAAGTGAAAGTCTTCGTAAGAATTTCTTTATATTCTCTTCAACGTTAAAAAAATGTAACTGAATCGAAAACATCGAAAAGAACGTGGCAGGATCAAGTTTAATTCAACTCACAAATCTTCCGTCATTTACCAATTTAAAGTTTCTTCGACATAAATATGAAAAATTTCAACATTTATAATTCAACGTGTCTACTCTATTGTCTCTATTATCTCATATGTATTCTGATATTTAAATAATCAATAAAGTAAATCAATTTATATAACTAAATCAACAAGACTTATCTTTTAACTGAAACTGAAGCTTAATCGATCAGCTAAAAACGAGCTCCTCCTTTACTAAACCACGAAATCGCTGGAGTCGAAACAGCCGAGTTGAATTTCTATACCCCGCGAACAACTATACCCCGTAAAAGTAGATACTACTCACTGTTCCAGTGCAGTAACTTCCGATAACGTCCTTTTCTCTTCCTCCTTCTCCTTCTATTGCCGTTGGTACCGGCGTTGCTGCTCGTCGAGGGCTTTGTCCCCTCTTTTTTGCGGTCATCCGCTCGGTTTCGACTTTTACCCGTGGACAAGAAGCTCCGAAAAATTGCCGATCTTGTATCACGATGCCGTAATCCGAGAAAGCAGCGACGCGGATGGATGAAAGTGAAAGGGAAACGACGATTTAGGGTTCCGTTAAATGACATCGAACGGATGCAGATAGCTCGCAACGATCATTTTATTCGACGGGGATATTTTGATTTTTTGTCTACTCGGGTACAATCGATCTCGTAAACGTGCATTCTGACTTCTCTCTCGCAGTTCGAGCCGGCGGACAAAGAATGTCTGTCTTATCTTACGTACGATTATCGAATAAAACGAGCAATCTTTGGAGAACTCTCAGATCTGTTGGCGTCACTAGGTCGGTAGACGCGTTTGTTAAAAGCGTTCGAGACGACAAGTCCATTCTTTTTCTTTTGTATTTTTCTTTTTTTTTCAAATAAAATTTTTAGGAAAACGAAGGCGTAAACTAAGGATGCAAGGGACTTAATGTAATAGGTAGAATGGAATCAGTCGTTTTATTAAGTAACGAATATAGTGTTACTGCGGATCACCCGTCATCTTGGTGAAAAATAAATCCGGTAGTACGCATGGCTTGCAATGCTTCGCGATATATTGCACGCTTAAAGAGAACAGGATAACACGAAGATCAATATGGCACTGTTACTTTTATGAGATATTAAATAAATAATTCTCTGAAACAAAGGAACCTCTCCGTAAAAATTGGCGTAACTAGGGCGTCAAAAGAAATAAGAAAAATTTACAAGTTTCTAAAATGATTGTCTCTCCCTACTCGTTAACTTGTTTATTTTTCACCAATCTGACACAAGGACAAACTTAATTAATTAATTATCTTATAAAAATAGAACAATCTAACTAGTTTCTTTTTTAATGTTTAAACATCTCCTAATACTTGCAAAAATTTCTTACATGCTATGTTTATAGTTTTATGTACGAAGCGATTTAAGGCACACGGTTCCTTAATCTGAGCAATTTTAACTCTCGCTCAGCCAACGCTAGGTTACTTTGACAATAATAAAAAAGCATAATAAAGAACAATAAAAAAGCAACACACATGATATAAAATAATTGCAAAATATTTACAGTGATTGGTATAACTGTGACTCAATAATTTAGATTGATATAACTTCGTAAAAAAGAAAGAAAATCGTACAATACATCTACTTGGTATCTCATTTTAAAATGTGAAATTTCTGTTTTAAGTTTGCTTTTTCCAGAAATGACTTTGCATCATGCAGCAGCTTGTTTCCTTTTTTTTAAACTCTCTACAATTTTTTTTTCATCGTTCTATTGAATTTTGAACATTAAGAATAGATGATGAAATATAATAAGATTTTTGTCGTTTAACTTTGATATTCAAAGCTCAATGAAATGATGCAAAGTCATTTCTGGTAGAAGCAAATTTAAAACATACAGGAAACAAACATCATACAGCAAGTTTCGTATAAAGAGAAAATTTCAAGCTTCAAGATTGTCAAAACATAATGGATTCAGTCACCAAAAATTTGTTTTATGTTTTTACGTTTAAATTTTGACAATTTTCGAAAGAAATAAACTCACGACTGTCGAAAGTAGAGACTTTACGTTTCAAAATGGGATGAAATGGATTGTTACATTACCTCCTTTTTCAAAAGTACATCAGTTTAAATTATCAACAATTTTTCATTGTCATTGGTACAGTTATGCTCTTCACTGTATACTTTATTATCTGAAATAAATATTTATCTAAATATTTATTTTTATTTATCTAAATATTTATTTTTATTACCATAAGTACTGTTAGATGATGTGTAGTGTCTAAAAAATAAATTTCAAAATAGATATAATGACAATTTTTCATTGATCTGTTGCGTTGGTTGTTCGTGAATTAAACAGCGCACGTATTCTGAAGGAAATAATGCACGATTTCAAGAATGGCCAAGCAGGATTGACTACTCAGAGGAGGTATAAGGAAGAGCTTCTTTTTTAAAGTTTATCACGTAACGAGAGTAGCAACTGCTTTTGGAATATTTAATTTCTGTTAGATCTTTATGATTCTCCTTTTATTATGTATATTATTTTTTAAAGTAAACAATTCTAAAATGTAAAAAATAATCTGTTTCAGCTGGCATAAATGAAATATACTTAAAATTCTTCCAAAATAGCGAGAGCATCACTTGCAAAAATTAAACAGTAATTCTTTGTATCTTAAATCTTAAAAAAAATTAGTTTGATAGAAGTGAGTAAGTATTTGGCAATTAAATAAATAAAGGTTTGACAGATCTTTAAAAATTAAATTACACGTTGAGAAACGAAAAGAAAAAATCAAATCAAAAAAGCAACAAAATCTATAGATAATTTAAACAGGCACAATTCTCTAACTACTATTAAAGTGTAATCTCAGGTTTTTCCTCTCGAGTTCAATTCTGTCGCACTCAATACACATA
Organism: Melipona bicolor; assembly: GCA_030673865.1. Classification (NCBI taxonomy): domain Eukaryota; kingdom Metazoa; phylum Arthropoda; class Insecta; order Hymenoptera; family Apidae; genus Melipona; species Melipona bicolor. Next base: position 2,388,978 of record JAHYIQ010000029.1, read on the forward strand.
TAAAAACTATAACTTGATCTATACTATAACTTGATCGCTTTCTCTTTTGTAATTCTTCTACGAAATTGTCGAGATGTTAGAAAAGAAAAAAAATGCATCGCAAGAACATAAAGGAATAAATCTTTCACTGATATTAGCATCGAGCGAATGACATTGCCAAGAGAATCTTTAAAAAAAAAAAGCGCACAGGAGCAAGAGGTTTCAATCGTTGCATATGTTCTACTATTCTTTGTTTTTCTCCTTTTTTTTCATTTATTGCGATTCGCCAAACCATCGTGTCTCTAAATTCTACGAGGCCAAAAAGAAGAAAAGAAAGCGTATGGAGAGAAAAAAAAGAAGAAGGGGTTCTGTCGATTTACCCCAGCGTCAAATCGTCCGAAGCGTCCGAAGCGTCCGAAAGATCGCTCTCGTAGCCAGCTGGAGCGATTTGCGCGAATTTGTCGATTGGCATTCGAATCCGAGGTTTCCCGGACTGATTGCCAGCCTCGTTTTGATAACAATCATCACGACCATTCACGTTCTCGTGTTTAATTTCCTTCTCGTTCTCGATGAAACGGTTCGCCTCGTCCTTCGCCGGTGTCACCAGATCGATCTCCTCGATCAGTTTGACTGGTTTCTGAAAGAAATCGATATAGATGCTGTTAACGGTTGCGATGCATTCGCCGATTTAATGGTTAACCGCAGGCAAGCTACGTGTCGAAAAAGAAAGAAAAAACAATCAGCGACCGCGCACTTTCTAGGCTGGATTCCGACTTCATTTCACGGAGATTTATTTAGAGACTGGAAGCATGATGGATTTCTGGCGAGGTGAATTTTGCTTTTGCAATTTTCTCGACGTCTCTCACGATCTTATGTGTTTAATTAGATCTTTGGAACTAATTTATACGCAATTTACAAAATGCGATAATACGCAGTAAGATATAAGATATCGGAAGAAACGTAGGATTGTAATATTCAGAAAGCGAAATAAAATTCCGGAACACTTCTCTACTCGTGAAATTCCATTTCTTTAATACGAATTTGCATAAACTTTACTTTTTTTCTTGAGTCACTTTACTTTAATTACTTAGTTATCCTGTTTTTTTTAAGCTTTACTCGCGATTGTGTTTGACGACAAGAAAGTTTCCTAACACGTCTTAAAAGACGTGTAAAAAGGAATGTCCATGATATTTTAAATATAAATCTTAAGTTATTATTAATACCTGTTTAATTATATTAATTACTAATAAATTACCAAAAAGAACCACCATTTAAATTAAAATTCTAACAATTTTCAGATAAAATTTATTTACAAATTTATTTCCAATAATAAGGCTTTATGAAATTCCAATAAAAAAGAAAATTATTGGAAATGAAAATTCCGTTGTACTTACCTGTGGCGTTATCAAATCGTTATTAATTTCTTCGACTGAAGGGCTTGATGTTCGACATGGAATGGATGATTTCGTTTCGAGACTCATAAATGATGAATCTGGCGAATCTAATTTATCCGTAGTCTTTGCCGACATTTCAGAGCTCAAAATTGACTTCGGTGAAGTAGAGACAGGATTTGGACTACCGATCTCATCACGAAGCGAAGAGTCGTCATCATCTGTCGATGATAGAATTCCTTCTGGTTCAGCGAAGCCTTCATTTATCATCTCTTTGCCAATACTATACATCTATACGAGTAAAAAATAAATAACAAAACAATTTAGTAAACAATTTAACAATAATAAAATTTACTATTTAAATTTTAATTGTATATAAATAATAATTATAATAATAAATAATAAAAAATAATTGATTTATTAGTGGAAATTTAATTAAACAATAATAATGATAATGAAACGTAAAAAGAATAATTAAATATTCGGAAAGGAAGAGTAACATTTTTTCATTTAAGGCTTTGTTTTCGAGGAAATAGAGTTTAAATGTGTTTAATTAAAAATTAGCTTGGTATGTATTTTAAAATGTTCACTTGTTATTACAGGATTCATTGGTCAGCCGAAGATGTTCCATTTTACATATTGATCGTGCCGATTGTCTTTTGTCATACTCGAAGATCCGCGAGACTTTTCGAAAGATTGTACAAACGTATTATAGATAAATCATATATTTTAATGTATTTTTTCGAATCGCAGTCAACTGAAATAAGCAAAACCGCGATTACTGAATCTGTGGATACGGTGGGGGTTAAGAAATTTCACTCAAGAAATTTTCAAACTGGATTTTCCTATAAAGAAATTCTATTTGATAATTCTATTTTAATCCGAAATTAGCTAAATTCAAGTGTGTCAAATTTTCAAATTTCACTTTTCCGAATTTTTAAATGAAAAAAGGTGTTATTCTTTCTTCCCGTCCTATTTATTTATTTTTGCAGCATCATCACCCGACTGATACATTCTATATGAAATATGCAATAGATGATTTCAATTTAGAGTCTAAAATTTAATTCTTTTTTGAGGGACAGTATTTCCACTTTATATTTAATATTTAATTAATGTATTAATACTTATTTAAAATAGAAACTAAAAAAAAAATTGAATTAGATAAAGTATTTATTTCAAATGAATATTTGATTGTTAAACTTTTAAACATTTCATAGATAACGTAGATATTTAATTAAATGTTTCGGTATATTAAATGATTCAGTAAAAATCCTGCTAAAGTACCCAATTCTCGCCTTTATTGTAAAGCTCGATACAAGGAATCAGGGCACCTTCGCGTTGAGAGCTTCCGCAGGTAAAGGTTCGTTCTTTATAATCCTTAATCTTTGCGAAAAGAATTTTACATTCACCCATATAAGTTAGGCCCGCAAAGAAGATAATTTGTTGGCTGACCCATTCATAACTCCTGCATCACATAAAAAGAAATATTAGATGTTTAAAGGATAATCTACGAATGTTCATGCAAAAATATTTTTTGATATATAATTACTATTTCGCTTATTGCATGTGTTTTGTATATTTTATATTTTAAATAAAAAACATATGCACGTTATAAGCTAAATGAGGCTTTTCACATTTATCTGGTCACATTTAATTACTACTATATATGACTACGTGTATAGTTAAAAAAGTCAATTGGTTTTTTTCAATGTTTTAATATTAATAGTTAATGTTAACTAACAAATTTCGATAACGGTGTTTTACAAATATGAAAAATTATAATATATTGCAATAATTTATACAATTTATAATAATATATAACAATAATTTACGTATACAATAACAATTTATTATATCAATTACGTAAGAATTATTGAATTTTCTTTATACCGTATACTTATACCTTAAGTTCATTGCTTACAAATTCTATATATTTTTCGTGCATATTTGCATATTTGTACATCTGCACATTTTATGAATATAAATTTCATATGCTTGTTGCATATTTTACATGAATAAATATCCACAGTCTAATAATCAGACAATTGTTTCAACTTCATTATTTCAAGCTTCAACAATGAAAGAACCGTCGTGAGCAAAATACAAATATCTTCTTTATTTTTAATAGTAATGAGATGTGTTTCACGTAGTGTTTGAATGAGTGTTTTAGAAGAGGAGTATCGTTCATAGAACATTTCTTTTTTTTATATTTACGAATTTTTTGCTAGATAGATCTGACCTACCAATTCGAAAGATGTAATTGTCATTGATACTGACTTGAGAAATTAAATTTTTTTTTGTTTCATTGAAGATACATTATGTTTCTATTTTTACTGAGTAAAACGATATATGTATTTATAATTGTATCAATGTTTTGTTAGAAGACAATTATGCCGCTAATGACAATTATCAATATTTTTAAAAATATTTTTAAAAAGTCTCTACCTTCAAATTTACATTTCTGAAGTTATGCCACTCAGCGATAATTATAGTTGATATTTTATAATTTGTGCAATCATCTCATTAGAGAAAATAGAAAAAGCATCACAATTCGAAATTTCTCTTAACTTTCAAGTAGTATGAACTCACAGATTACTATAAAAATTGGTATTACATTGCAAAAATTCAATACTTAATTTTTTTTTGTATTTTATATTATCTCTGATAGAGATTAGTTAAATATTAGATATTAAATGTTAAAGTTAAAAGAGATTAGTCAAACATTAAATATTAAATATTAAATCAAATAAAAAATAAAAATTAAATGATGTAGCAATGTAATCTATGATAGCGTCAACGTAATTTTTTTGTGATAACTCACAGAAAGTAAATTTACATACTATCTTAATATTACTTAAAAATTTTATTATCTTTTCAACGTTCAAGATTACCTTGAGATCACATGTTAGAGAAATACATTTGAATGCATTTTAACATATGTCACGTGATACAATAAAAAGAAATAGACATTGTGTAGCAAAAAATAAATGATCATGGAGAAAAAGAAACATATTTTATGCTTTTCTGGAATCATTCAGAGCATATACTATTATTAAAAATAATTAAAATATTGCAATCGAATATTCATGTTGCTTAATTTTCCAACTAAACATTGGCAATTGCGACGTCTAGGAATTGCGATATTATGCAGAACAAATAAAGAAAATAAGATGAATTGGCAGCGAAAAGAGACTTGTATGCCCAGATATGCTGTTTCAATTTCAAACGTTTAATATTTTTATCTTTCTTTTACAAGAAAAAAAAAAATAGATATAATGTAACTCATCGAGCAATTTTTCAATTTTTGATCTTTTACTTGTATTGTATTTCTTTTTCCATGTTTTTCATGTCCTTAGATATAAAAAAAGTCTATGTTCTGTATCACAGAATTTGTACCTTCTGGGAAAGAAGATTTAGTAATTTTCCTTGTGCTAATTTTATACAGGTTACTGTAATCGAACGTTAGAGCCAGAGCGAACACAGACAGCATACAAATATTTTTACGTTAGAATGCACATCACTGACACTGTCCAAAATAGTGATGTATGATGTATATACTGCGTGTAAACGTTGCATATACATATATTTAAATCACATTCTCGGCTTCATAAATATGAAAGTTACAGTTCTATTACTTATCTTTTTGTTTAACTCTTACGATTGATAGTTTCATGATTTACCATGTCGAAATTACTGAACTTGAATTCTCAATTTTAAAATGATTTGAATCGAATTTTTTTTATCTTTGGATAGTCAGATTTGCGTTCATTTTTATTAATTTGAAGAGTAATATTTCAGGCAATTCCGACAATCCATGATAATTTAGGCAAATCATTGTAGAAAAAAATTTTCAGAATAACAGTCAGTTTTCAGTCGGCTACAAAGTTTATAAATATAAAAAGTTCTCAAAAAAATTGCTTTTTCAAAAAAATCTCAAAGCAAATAGCATTTTCAAATAGCACTACATAGACGAATTCAACGACCTGCTACACTTAACATGAGCTTAGTTTTAGAAATTTCATCTTAATCAAGGAAAATGTTATTATGAAAAATTATTGCTTAAAAAATTATTATTACTTAAAGTTAATTAAGTATATATAATAATGTGTAATACGTATTCGTATGTATAACAATATATACATGTATAATATGTAGTACAATAATGTATCTAATTAAATTTTAAACAATGATAATTGAAGATGAATAAATATAAATAATGTTCCTGTTTTAACGTTAAAACAATCGCGTGTTTTTGACAATTACAAAAACAACAAATCTAATATCCATAGTTTTAATCAACCAAGGTTCCTTTTCTAATACCCAAGAAAACCTAGTCATAACATAATTGCAAGATTAAAGATAAAAGATCAATTATAGTCTCTCATTATACTTTTACTTGCATGTTTACTCTCGATCCGTTTCGTTCTCGCCCCAATTACTCGCACAACTTTTACGTAACAACGATTCTTTATGCAATGGCCATTAACCCTGTTCCGCTTCCCAGGATTTGGTTGGAATTCGGGGGATCGAGCTATCGCACGAAACAAAAAAGATGTGCGTGAAACAACCCCATTTAACGAGGCTTACAGCACTTTCAGGACGTCTTGTTCCATTTATAAGCGGCCCAACACAAGTGCACACGTGCGAGAAGATAAAGTGGACGATGAACATAGACCCTTGGTAATGGTCAGAATATCTCAGTCGTTTCACGATCTTCGTGCTGAACAATATCCGCATACAAAGTAAAAGAAAAAGAAAGAAGTGTACAAACAAACCAATCGTCACTTTATTTTCCTAAAACCGACTAAATTACAATTTTCGAAATTATAGACTTTTAAAATTCAACTCGTGGAATTCTCGAAATATGTACTTTCGTTCACTTAAAAAAAAAAAAAAAAAAAAAATGGGTAAAAACAAATAGAAAAGATCTGAAGAATTTGATCTCTAATTAAAGTGAATTTCGAATTAATCTTTATAGTTTTCTATGAGATAGATATACAAAGATATATTGTAAAGAAGACAATAAAACGTTAAGTGCAGAGTGTAAAAGTGAGCTCGCGATTTCGCGCTGGCAAAAAGAATTCTTGCTTGCTCGATGCACTTTATGTTCGATACATTAATGAACGTCATAATAGACACGTGTGTTATATTTACGTAAGTATTTACTTTGTGAATCCGTTTCATATGCAACTGTGGACTTTTTAAGCGTTTGCAACAGTGTCAAGTGGAATAAGTTTGAATGTCAGACGAGAAGATGCTACTTACTTCTCTTTCTATCGGTTGTCAAGGGAAGCTTCGATTTTTTTTTTCTCAAGCGGCGTTTAAAGCTGAACTTATGAAATGAAAATTCAATAAATTGTCAGATTAAAAATAAAATATTTTTGTCCATTGACGAAATTATCATAAAGTATTAACCATTTAACAATATACATATGACAAACATGACTGATTGTATTAATACGACCATAGATGTTTAGTTTATTTTAACTACTCATCTTCAGTTTATAGAAAAATATAGCGAAGTACATAATTGCATTATTAATGATAAAAAATTGTCGATTATTGTAACTTCGTAAAGTTCAATTAAATAGCGAAAAAAAAAATTGTAAGAGTAATAAGTTTTAAGAGATCGTTGTAAAGAAAAAATTTCAATCGGCAAGATCATGATGAATTTTCAAGGTCACTGAAAAAAAATTTATCAATACTTTTAGAAACGTTCGTATTTTTACAAAAGTATTTTTTATTATTCCACCCATTACATGATGTAAGAACATTCTTGAAAAAAATCTGTCAGAACTGTCAAAGTGAGGTTTATGCTTTAAAATGAGATCACGTGGATTGTTATATGATTTTTTTTTTTAAGTTTTATAACAGTTTAAGATATCGACAATTTTTCATCGTTGGTGACATAATTATACTCTTCATACATATACACAATTTCATATTTTATAAAACATTATATTAAATCCATCTTAGTTATTTTATGAACAAACTTTAATCATTTTATTTGTGAATGAAAAAAATAAAAGTTAAAAAGTTAGATAATAATCATAGGAAAATATTAATGAAATATAAAAAAAAAAGTCTATTGTATCATTTTATAGTAAACGAAGAAGCAAAATTAGTATACCACTTTATGTAAAAATACATATAGTAACTTCATTGTACAGAAAAATTAACTCTCACCCATCCCTTGTGTCATTCTGATACATTATAAATAAAATGTTATATTATTTTGTAGCATGTAAATACAGAAGTGATATTCTACGGTATCTATTTTTCTAACATACAGCATACATTTTTGACATTTTTGATAACAAAATATGCCACTAAAGTTGAAGATAATATTCATTTTCAAAGGCAGTTGCTTTATAATTATTATACACAATTATGCATAATATTATATTTCTCGAAGATACGTGTATTATTTGAAGATCAAAAATAATCTTTTATTTTCGAATGTATGTAGTTGTAACAAGTGAAAATGCAAAATAAATGATTTTAATATTAGACGGAAATTAGACAAGATAAGATCCAGGGATCGAAATAAACAATCATCTTCCCTGTTCTTGAAGAAATACTGTTCGAACTTATATGTTTCATCTAAGAAATTATTCTTTGTAATAATTCATTCTAAAAAGAAAATATCTGTTCCTGTGGAATTCTTATGAAAAGAAGCGTTATCCTCACAAACATTTTTATAAAATATTTTCATGGAATATGATATTGAAAATATTTTAGAATGTATATAATAAAAATTCCATGGAAGCAAATTATTTTAGAACGTTTATTAAACAAGTTTTCATAAGTTTCCATAAATTAAAGTAGCAAACTATTGCTACTTTATAGGTCATTTAATAATATAATATTGTATTATTGAAAATTCAAATTAAACTGTAACGCTATAATGTAAATTAATGTAAATGATCAATTAATCAACGATGATTGTTAAAACACAAATATTACATTACTTAATATACTAAATATATATCATATTTGTATTGATTAATATCCTTGACTTTGTAATAATTCATTCTAAAAAGAAACACGAACTTTGAACTGTGAATTATACACGAATTTATTTTATAAACAAATAACATTCAGAATATGAATTTAATATTGTAGTAGCACACAGTAGCATTAAATAGTATTCAGTATTCGTTATAATGATTGAAAACTTTTTAAATAATAGATATCTGTTTCTGTACAATACAAAATTTTTACTTTTATATTGTACAAGATCTATCCAAACTGAAACTTTCATTTTCAAGAATATTCTTCTCATTCCGTTCTCACTGAAACGTATAATATGAAAATTTTTTTTTTATTTTTTTTATGAAAATGGTTCCCTTAAGAAGTTCCATAGTCCATGTTTTAAACTGAAAAGTTTCATAACTTTTTCGATCCCTGATAAAATCAGGATATAAAACTCAACACTTATATATGAGTGCAAGATATGCGTGCATCTCATACGCAATTGAATAGAAATTTAGTCTATTTATTATTAATAAAATTTATCTATTATGTATTTATCAACTATTTATTTATATTAGTTTTTTATTATTATATCAAATTGATATTAAACGACAAATTCAATTGGAAAAATAAGAATTAAAGTACGTTACTTTTAAGAAGTAAACGTTTTGTATGATAATAATTATACACAATAATAAGGTACATAGAATTTTTGTATAATTGTTTAATAAACATAGATAAAAGAATTTGAGATATTATTGTGGTAAAATTTTTGTTTGGTTATTGTGTTTCGTGTGAGAATAGAAATTTTATATAATCAAATATACTGCAAATAAATTTAAAACAAGACGGAGAATTAACCTTCTTGCATAAGTTCCTTGTTTGTAACGCAAATAATTTTCGAAGTCGTTGTTATCTTCAATTAAAGATCATCTAGCGTGATTACCCTATTTATTAATTCTGTCTTAAATTACAAGATGATTTCATCACTAATACTATTATTGTTGCAAAGAATTTTTCTGTATGTGTTCGAAGTATTTACATATGCAGTATTTCTTCAAATTGATAATTTCAGAAAATGATAGTGATTAAATTAATGTAACAGAGCTATAAATCTCAATAAAATTCAATTTATAAAAGATCGTTTTTTTTTCTAAAAAGAAGAAATGAAACTGACAAATTTTATTTTATAGACTTATGTAAGTTGTATTTTATAGATTTCTCTATTGTAACAAACACAGTTTTTATAGTTTATTCATTACATATAATTATATTTATAAGTTGATCCATTAAATAGAACAACATAGTTTGTAGTTTATAAAATTTACTCAAGAAACATCACTTCTTTTACTAACAAATTCATTGATTGCTGTTGTACAAAAAATTCATCAATATTTATAATTTGTAATTGCGCGCAATTCCACTAATAACGTTACTAACTGAATAAATATTTTTTGTATATTTATATTTCATCCATATTTCAATCAACAAAGAGTTGATTTAATAGAAAACATTTAATATGAAGTATCAATCATGAAATACTTTTTAGTGACAGAAAAATATAATCCGATCAAAAATGAGCAAAAGAACATAGCAAGTCGTACTATATTATTATATTATAAACATTCATATATTAATTCACGTAATATAAATCACATTCATATTGATTCATATAAATTCATATTAATTATTATATTACTAACTCATATTATAAGAACATTTAGTTCAATTGTGCCAGAGTTCGCCAGAGAATACTAATTGCACAGTCTACAGTATATCAAAAAAGTTTGACAAGTTTAAGTGCAATGACATCTTTGTGTTCATCAGAAGGTGTACGTCGGTGTGAAATCGATGTCACTAACAGGTGAAAAATCGGAGTATCCTCGCAATGCCCCGAACGATCAGAATGGGAATAGATTCCGCTGCGGGGTAGCAATCGAATGTGAATTTAATCAATCTGACTGAATACCGGGGCTCGTATCGCGTGCGGAGAAACAGCTAATCACCGGCACAACCTCGAAGTAATGCACACACGATGGTTTTCGAGTTGGAATTACCACGGTGCCGACGGTCTTCGGTTACACGCGACACGACGGTTTTCGAGGGCAAATCCGACGAGTGCCTCGTTGCCAGAAAGCCGCAGACCACTCCGAAATGCTTTCTATTTCCGTTCTACTCGTTCCGTCATTCTCTCATCGGTTCTGATTCCTCACAATGCACAATCTCCCGAATAGTTATTTTGTTTTTTTCATTACTGACGTTACGAAATTTTACGACTTATATATATTTAAATTTATATTCATTTAATAATAATTAATTTATTTAGAATATTTCAAGAATATTTTCAAGTTTAACACGTATACGTCAATTAGGTATAAAATTAGTTGTAACTACTTCTTCGATTATTCATATAAGAATCATATTAATGAGAATAATAATATTAATAAAATTAAGATTTATTGAGGAACATTAGATAATAATTTCTCATGGCTTAGTTTCACCGAGTTTATTTTATTAACATTTAATTTATCTTCAATTTATGTTCAAACTAATAGGCGATTTATTTCTACTAATAAAGGAATAATTAATTTTGTATCTTCAATAATATTAAAATAATTTGTAATATGTTTAACCGATACTGAATCTCCTCCTTTTTTGAATTTAGTTAGAAATTTTACTTTTAATAAGGTTCATCTTTAAGATGAACATTTATCTCTTTAATTATTTAGAGAAGAAAAATTTATTCAACATGAAAAGAAATTTATAAATTTTATAATTTATAATTAATTTCCATACATTTTCTCTTTTTTCACTTTAATTTTACGTTTAACTCCTGTTAATTTTATTGTTTGAGATAATTCTTGATATTTTCCTGTTTTGTTTCTTTTTATTCATTCCTTTTTGCTTTTATATTATTTTCGTTTCCAAAAAAAATATTTCAATTCTTTCAAATATTCCAATTACTGTCCTCGATTAAAATATTCTATGTGCTGTTTTGAGATTGAAGGAAATTAGATTAATTTTTTGTACCATTTATTTTTTCTTATTCAATTTACCAATCAATTTTTGAAACTTCAGAAAACTTTATAGATCCAATCTATGAATTATAAACAGAAAACAAATCGCACGGTTATATTAATCGGTTCCTTTTGCTCGTTTTCAATTAAAACTGCGGTGATAGCCGTATATAGAAAGATACGAAGCTCTGTAATTGATATTCAATCGATCGCAGTTGAAATTACATTGGCTTGAATCTTTATTGATTCCATTTGTACAATTGCTATACCGACAACTACAATTAAATTTCTTCTATAGCCACTTTAATATTAAACGTTACAAAGCACTTTACGATCTTGGATTTATTTGAATTAATTACAGTTGAAACTCTACTTTGAAGAATTGATTAAACTTTTGTTTCTTGTTGGCTGAGATATATCAATGGATTAAAAAAGTATTGGCACACTTGGTTTCCTTGCAATATTTTTGTGAAAGCAAACGATACATTAACAAAATCTGTTTCCATAAATAATTTACTAGGTAACAAAAGTAATGTGTACAGTAGCAATTTCCAATAATGAGTTATATAATAACGATACAAGTAATATAAAAATTCGAGAATCAAGAAGGTATTGACATATGAGGGTTTTTTCTTTATAACTCTGCCGTGTATTCGAGAACAGAATATAAAATATTTTTAATGGCTTAAAGATAATTCTTTCTTAATATTGACGCGATATCATTCGATAACATCTCTCAGTACTTACAAAATATTTTGTAATTTTTTTAATAACATTCCGCCATTAAATACAGATTAGGGAGACTGAAATTACAAGTGTGTTAATATTTTTTTTCGACTCTCGAAATATAATTTGATCTTTCTTGTATTATTATTATATATTATTGTTATTATACATCATTTGTTTTCATCAAGATAGCGCCAAAAAAATAGGTCAAGTCACTATGTAAATATAATATAATTAAGTCGAATTAAGTCGACATATAAATCATTACAATTTAAATAATAATGAGAATAAATTAAAAATTTATATAACTACATCTCTGTCTAAACAGAAATCAATATTAATTGTGATGAAAATACCCGTATCTTTTTAACAATTATAACAAAAGAACATCGAAATCGGTATTAACAAATTTGGTAATTCAAATGTTAATAAAAATAAATATGCGAAAAGAAGATTGTCAAGATTGAAGTTTCACTTGTATGTTTGCCGAAGAAGAATCAATGATATACAACGATATACATTAATACACATAAATGTGCATTGTTTGTAAACAACATAATCTATTAATAAATATTAATACTTGATAGATAACAGTAAGATAAAGTCACAAAAATATTTATTACGTAACAATGTTTTGTTACAATTGAGTGGATTCACAAGATACGTATAAAATTACCTTTTCCAATGTGAATATGATAATCTTATTTCTTTACTTTTCAATATATCAAAGTGACATTATACTCAAGTTACTACTCGTTACAAATTACATTAAATTTCATCCGACGAAGATGGATTTAACACGATCGGCTTGTTTATTTGTATTCGATCGTTCGCCAAATGCGTTACTACAAAAGACTAACGTACCAAATAACCAAGGAATTCCTTAAGTTAAAGATAAATTACGATCGAAAATTGACTGTTCGCCAAACATGCGTGTTTAAACGTTTAAATTATGATTTATACAGCAGTTTGCCGGTACACGGAACCAACAATCAGCAGAACGTTTTGCGCACTTTCGTATGAAGGTTTACTGTAATCACGCGCCGCGCAATTACGCCACGCCATGGGAACCACTTTTATACTCATTTGTGTAGAGAAAATGGAAAATTAATTACGGAACGAAAACGAGCCGAGATGAGTGCAGAATGCAATGAAAAATATGAAAACAATAAAAACGAAAAATAATGAAATAGTGAAAAATTGAATAATAAAGATAAAAAGATAGATAATAAATAAAAATAATATACAATACACAGAGTTAGCCTGGTATTGAAGATACAATCGAGGAAGAGGTGATTCTATGTGAAAAATTGAATTGAAAAAAAAAAAAGAAACAAATTTTTTCATTTGAAGCATCGTTTTCGAGAGAATTATTATGTTTGAAAATTTATCAAATATATTTAAATTTAGTTAACTAATCAAAAATAAATAGAAGGTTATTCTACCTGCGAAAATAAATTAAAAGTGTGGAATACAAATTTTTCGTAAGACGAGAAAATTAGTTTCGTTCTTGAGAAAATTAGATTTGGATTTATGAAGTATACAGTAGCTTACGAAAGTATTCAAGCGTTTCCAATCTACATCGTTAATAAATAAAATGCACACGTTAAGTTTAACTTTTCAAAATAAGATTGTACGTAAAGTCACATAGGAGTCTCGAGAATGTATAAGTAAAATTACAAAAAAATCTGACAACACATACAGGATTTACAGGGCATTGAGTGTAAACATACCGATTTCGGACGTCTCAAAAGTATTCGAACGCACAGACAAGAACCGTATTTCTAGTGAAAAAAATGTAAACATTACATTTTAATAGATTCCGAGACATTGTGTGGTTCGTACAGATTTTGTAGAATATAATTTTTCATAATTATTCTAATCACGAGCACGAAAAAGTCAGAAACCAGTAAATGTGAACGTGACTTGTGAACTGAGCACGGAGGTGGCTCAGTCATGGTATGGGGGTGTATGGCGGCGAATGAAACGGGAAATCTTGTTTTTATTAACGGAATTTTGAATAAATACAAATATCTGAATATTTTAAAAGAAAATTTGAAACAATTTATGCAAATTTCGGTGCAGATGTGCTTGGATTTTTCTTAATTTCACGTATAATCATTTTCTCCTTTCTGGGCGTTAACTTCTTTGGACGTACTGTACGCTTCTTGTTAGTAATATTTCCTTCAGTTTTTGACTTTTTTATTATATAATGTATCGTAGATTTACTTCGATTTAATAATTTGGCAATTTCAAGATAAGATTTATTTTCATTATGTAACTTGAATATTAACTCACGTTCACATTTACTGGTTTCTGACTTTTTCGTGCTCGTGATTAGAATAATTATGAAAGATTATATTCTACAAAATCTGTACGAACCACACAATGTCTCGGAATCCATTAAAATGTAATGTTTACATTTTTTTCACGAGAAATACGGTTCTTGTCTGTGCGTTCGAATACTTTTGAGACGTCCGAAATCGGTATGTTTACACTCAATGCCCTGTAAATCCTGTATGTGTTGTCAGATTTTTTTGTAATTTTACTTATACATTCTCGAGACTCCTATGTGACTTTAAGTACAATCTTATTTTGAAAACTTAAACTTAACGTGTGCATTTTATTTATTAACGATGCGATTGGAAGCGCTCGAATACTTTCGTGAGCTACTGTATGTTTATTAAGCCAATTAAATATATTCTTAACCTTATTTTGAGAATAAGACCTTAAATGGAAAAATTTTATTTTCTATTTTCAATCTTTTTTTAAAATTATAACAAAATGAAGAATAAAAATAAGACTAGTAAAAATTAGTCTTTGACATGTATGTAGATGACTGAAAATATTAAACAGTATTCTTTCTTAAATAATTAAACTGATAAAGAGATATGTTTCTGTACGATGATAATTCTGATTTTTATTGTATCAATAAAATGAATAAACGAATTAAAGCTTATCTTATCTTAATTAGATCGTATCTTATTCTTCTTCTATTGTTAGACATAATTTTTTAATAATCGCTTTTTCGTTTAATATTTCATAAAAATCCATTCATTTGAACTCCATTTATATTAGAATGTACTCAACGATAATTAACTAAGTTTGTACCAAAATAAATTCACTTATCTAATATGAATAAAAAATATCACAAGTGGTAGGTAAAATCAGAGAATGCAGATTCAGCCATGTGAATTATTTCTTACTTTCTGACAAAGTGTTCTATGGATGACTGTATATTCTACGTGTAAAAATAAACCGAAAATATAGAATAAAATTTTAAAGAAAACCGACTTTAAATATTTCTTAAATTAAGTCAATTTTTTTTATTAAGTTATTAATTATTAATTAATCCCAGAGTAGAGAGAAGTAAATAAACGATAGAAGATTATTCCACGTGGGAAAATAAATGAAAAATGTAGAATACAATTTTTTCGTAAGACCGTTTCCTTTCGAAAATTTATCAAATACATATGTAAGATACTAATTTTTAACGGAACACATAAAATCTATTTTTTTTTCAGAAAACGAAGTTTTAAACAAAAAAATTTTATTCTACATTTTTCATTTATTTTTGTACGTTGAACATCCTTATTCGTTCCTGTCTATTACGAAATTAGCCAAATTTAAGAACAGTGAACCCCTCTAACATCGAACGCAAGAAACGGTTTGACTTTCAAGTTATTTGACTTTCGAGTTAAACTTGTGCCTATTTATATAAAATACCTCATCTATTTAAAGATTATATCAGTACATAATGATAGAACAAACTTAAATTACGGGGAAACAGCTTTCACATGAATTTTAACTTGAACAACTGAATAACGAATAAAGGAATAATAAATTTGTGTATCATGCCTGATCACTCAACTCTGCTACATGACTCCCTGTCCGATTTTCAAATATATGTTTGAATTTTCTCGAACTTTAAGTTGTTCGAACATCAAATCGTTCGAAGATTCACTATATATTTGACAAATGTTCAAACTCGATTCACTTGAAGGCTCTAGTGAAAAAATATTGTTCTTATTATTTGGTTTATTTTTGCATGTAAAAACTGTGAACATACTGCATGTCATATCACTGCCTGATTACTATAGGATCTACATAAAACCACGATAAAATGGAGTTGCTGGTGCCAGCAGTTTCGGACGTTGTGTTCAAGTACACATGGTCCGTTCCAAATTACAAGAAGACTATTTTAAAAAAAAGTTTTATCGATAGTCCATCATTTGATGTCAATGTAAATGGTATTCACAGCACGTGGAATTTGTCCATCAGATTCTGGAAGAATCCTGATGGTAAGAAGAACCAATAATAAATACATCGTTCCGATCATTCCTAAATTAAATCATCTTTCTCTCGATAACATTGTACTTACATTGTACTTAATTGAAATATTACTTCATAAAATGTGAATAAATTAAATTAGACTTGAAATAATTTAACTTGAGTCGTAAGAGGATTTATGTAAGAGCTTGAGAAATGCTGTGACTCTGCCAAAGTAAAATTTTATTATATTTTTTTGAAGTCTCAGGCTTGACAAATCCAATCGTGAAAATTTCTAAACTTAATTTCCAAACTTAATTTTGCAATAGAACTTTTTACATTCGATCCAAAACGAACGGACTGAAAAAGAAACGCAGAGCGTTGTTTTTTATATTTCATCGTGGCATTTCAGAATTCATCATGCGCATTTTCTATTTTTATTTCTCTTCGTTTTGTTTTCGAAAACAATCATCGATATTAACTTTATTATTAAAAGAAAGAATGGTCTGCTGTTTGATAACAGGCAAAAGAATGATAAACCCAGTGGTATTGTGCCTGAACATGTTGAACTGCACCGTAGATGAAGCGGAACAAGCGAAGATACGATTTCAATTTGCAGTTTTCAATGCCGACGTTAAACACTGGGAGTACTGTCACGTTAGCAGGACAATACTTGAGCTGAAATCATACACGGACATCATTTCCTTGGGCTACAGGGACTTGTCCATTGTCGACAGGCATTTAAAGAAGAACGGCGATGTGGTGTTAATGGTTAAGATACAAATAATCCAATATGAAAGCGAGAAGCACAACTTGTCGCAGGTAAGTATTCTGAGTAGATACATAGTGCGATCAAAAGTTATATACGAGCGAGTACGGAAATTCCACATAAAAAGATAAACATTCTCTTGTTTAAAGCTTTGCTTGAACAATAATCGAAAATGTGTTTAAATACATGAGTAGTAACCTTGAATAAACTGAGTTCACAGTAATTTTGCAGTGTCTGGAAATTATTTTAGTGGAGATAAAATAGGAGAAAAGAAACGCTTATAAAAGAAGTAGAACTTCAAATCTCGTTATCTTAGAATGTTATAAGTGTAACATGGACTCTTATTCGAGATCATCATTCACAGGTACATATGTAAATTTGGTTAATTATAAATTGGATATAAATAAATAATAAACAAGAGATTCTTTATGCAAAAATTAATCAAAGCAACATTTTTCTGAATATGTTTAATTAAAATACATAGTTATATATTTGTAAAAAATTTATTTCATATTTTCGACTTGTTTTCAACTTATTTTCACTCCTGACGATTATTCATATCTGTTTAGTTTACAATTTACCAAGTTTAAATATACTTGATAAATTTCCAATCTTGATTCTTTCCAAAATTAAGTCTCGAATGAACAAATTTCATTCTACAAAACTTTCTTATTTCTTTCATGAGGAATCACTTTATGACCATTTGTATATAACTTTCGGCATTATGTACAATACAAAACCTTATTTAAACAGCATGATAGAAACTCATTTAAACAGCGTTAATGAAAGACGTGAGCAACATATTCTCTTTATGGTAATCGATTAATTTATTTTACTAAACTTATTAAAAGATAATTTAAAAAAAGAAGATCAAGCAATAAATTAACGTGTTCCAGGATATGGCCAGACTATTAAAGCATTCATATGGCGCGGACACGAAATTAACCTGCGGAGGTTTGAACAACATGGAAATTCCAGTTCATAGCAGCGTATTAGCTGCTCGAAGCAACGTTTTAGCTGAGATGATATTGCCTTTAAGAGATGTCAACGAGAAAAAGAACTCAAGATCAGATATCACAGAAGATAAAATAGCAGATATACCGGAATTGCAAGAAAATATAATCGATAAAGAAAACAAACGTTCCAATGTACGTGTTAGAAGTTATTCTGTGCCAGTATTACAGAATGTTCGAATTAACTTGTTTTAAATTGTATAAACGACATAATTAATCTATATTTTAATAACATATCTATTGAAGTCTTAACATAAATAATAAGATATTAATATTCATTTTGTTGTAAAGATCAGTATTTAAAAGTGTAATAATTTATATATAAATCTTCAGTGTGTTTATTGTAGCTGATAAATTATTATTTTTTATGCTTATTAACTTTTTTGTGTGACACAATAGTCTTCCTATAATAGAAATAACTTCTAACTGAGTTCGCTACTTTCACGAGTAAGTACCGTATCATTTGTTATTATATTTATCCAATATTTCAATTTTTTAATAATATTTTGTATCAAAATGTTTTAGAATCGTTATATGTTTTCCTTGGAACTGCTGGATCTGAGTAAAGAAATGACCGAAGAATTATTGCGATATATATATAGCGATCACGTTGATAATTTGGATAATTTCGCTCCGCAACTTTTACCTCTGGCTGAACGCTTTTGTTTACAGGGTATGTTACAATATCGAGAAATTGATCTATTAGACTAACAATGTTATATATTACACTCTTTTTTAGGATTAAAGGAGCTCTGCGAACGAAATCTTATTGAAACGATAACTTCAGAAAATATAGCGAACAGACTTTTAATTGCAGACGAGTTCGGCTGCGATGCGCTTAAAAGAGCAAGTTTAGCATATTGTGAGGAAAATATAACAATACTCAACAAAAGTTTGGCATAGAAAATGATAGAACAAGTGAACCCAGAATTGTTCAATGAAGTTTGTGAAGCTAGTATTGGCAATTCAAGATCAAGTAACATGGACGATAGTGAATTAAGCAATTGATATCTTTTAGATATAAGCAACTTAATTAATTGTGAGTTGCAATAAATTTTAATATTAGATAGTTTTAATTTTCAAAAAGTGAAATTAAAGTAAGATATGATTCAAATTTTATAGAAAATTTGATTTTTTATAGAATACTGTTGAAAATGTATCTTTCCAACAAATAACTTTAACAAAGAACATTTTTATGGGTCTTAATATATTTTTATACTTAGCTCTATTAACTTAATTGAAAATTAACTTACGGCGGTTTAAGATTGGCCATTGAACATTCAACCGCTTGTAATCTTAAGCGGAGAAAATCAGTTCGAAGTTCCAATGTGTTATCAAAATCAACTATTTCACGATCTCCATTATCCACAAAAAAAATTTCATATACATCCTCTCTAAGTATAGAAATAATTTCACCTCTGCACCATTTCTTATTAACACTGTATCTTGCTGTTACCATTCGACCAACTGTTATCTGAGAAAATAAAATAATAATACAAAGATATTTTTTAAATATCAACCCCTAATATTAAAGTATTCAATTGTTCAATTAAAGTATTTACATTTTTCAACCTATGCATTTCATAATTTTCTTTATTATCATAGTAGGTAGTCATTTCAGACACTAATTCATCTAATGCTATAATTCCAGGACCAACAATTTGAACCCAAAATTGATTAGGATTTTTCACTCCTGACACATATACTTCTATCAAATCATCAGAAACTAAAAAGAAAAACGTAAAATATATAAAACATTGTAATATCACAAATAAGGATATTATTTATATTTCACATACCTGGTAAAGATTCAGTGCTGTAAACTTGTTTAGATGTATCAAAAGTGTTAGGAGATAATTTTCCTCTAGAGAATCTTGCACAAAAAGCATCTATCAATGCACGTGCTTTCTTTTCTTCGCGAGCTTGATTTCGAATTTGTTCTATAGCTGCAGCAATTTGTTTATTTGTTCCTTTTATAACAACTTTTCTCTCAGAATCTATAAAATATTGGTAGTTATTAAAATTTGGAAAAAATAAAACCAAATATAAAACATAATACAAATTTATACAAAGTAAATATACTTGGATTAATATATGGAGTGTTTTCAATCATGACTTTTGCACTAGACATTGTTTGTATTTGTTGTACAATTTCACCGCCTTTTCCTATTATTTTTCCACATGTTTTCTCTGGGATAAACATTTCGTATGTTTCAATTATAGGGTGATTTTGAATTATAGACTTTATCATTTCTTCAGCTAGACGTACAGCTTCATAGCCTCCTTTTATAATGCAAATACGATCAGGAGGACATTCAATGTCGTCTTTAAAATGAAGTTGTGTTCCTGTTTTATTTTGTATATCTTTTATCATTGAACCACCCCTCCCAATAATAGCAGGTACAAATTGTTTAGGTACTTTATATTCTGTTACATATGTTTTTGAAGTTATAACATAACTTTTTCCAGATTTAATATCTTCTTCTGTCTATTAAATTAAAAAAATAATTGAAACGAAGTATTAATACATAGATTTGTAATAACTTTTAAACTTACCTTTTTGTACAATACATATAATACAGCAATACTAACACTTGTTAAAGATAAACTAAGTAAAATTGGTAATGTAAAATATCGTGTCATCCACTTCATTTTATATTTTAGTATTTAAATCTACTATTTCTTTCGTATCTTTTATTTCCGCATAAATAAATTTGGGCTTAAATGTAAACGATGCTTTTAGAGTTGTTATGACTATGATGTTTTATAACCTCTTTTATGAATATGAAAAAGATTCAAAGCGCGAGTTATAAAATAAAATAGAGAATGTTGATACTTTAATCACACTGTTAAGTCGAATGAGTTTCCGTCGGTCTGTTTCGCTTGCTAGTAAATTGTCGTTTCTGGACTCGAATTGAAACTTACATTTCTAAAACCGTATTATTACCAACAGTGAAATTAAAATATTTTAGGGAATAACACATTTATTAGAAAAAATTATAATTTATGTATAATATTTACTAAATGTACTATACTCATTGTAAAAGAAAAATATTAAGAAATGGTTTTAAAATTAAGTGCAATTGTAAATTATATTTATCTTTTTTGTTATATTGGTACCAGAAGAAAGAGGTCATGACGTCGACACTAAAATTAGATTATGACGATTAAAATGTATCCTTTACGTTAGGAATGAGTACAATGACATAATTATTGATAAATTATCAATAATGATATTAAAATAACTGTACATTATCAAAATCAATGAGTAAATAATTTTTTATTGATATAACTGCTATTATAAGATACTATAGCAATATTTATTAATTTATAGTGAGTTTATATTTTTTATATGTTTAGAAAAATTACGCTATTGAAATAATGCAATTATAAAATTCATAGAAACTTTTCACAAGTTTCATACTCGATTGTTATAAATAGCTAATGTTAAGGAAATAAGTGGTTTACGAATGGTTTGAATAGTCTGTCAAACAGGATATCGTGGTTAACATTTCAAAATAGTTCTGTTTACTACATATATTTGAATATTTTCTGTTATTTAAAATGCATGAAAACGAAATATTACATTTTTATCTTTATTATTTAGTAATTTTATCCATATACATTAGTATATTGCAACTGAACTAATATAGTTAGTTAATATAACATAGTTGCATAGTGAGGATATTACACAACAATATGTACTCAACATGTGAAATATACATATATCAATGATGTAGATACTCCTTCATATTTCCCTGATACTTCACATGTTGGAATCACTAAAGGAGTTGAAATTTACTTTATTAATAATACACACATATGTACTTAATTAATTTTATAAAACAGATAAACATTTTATATAATGTTATTTAAATAAAAATTTTTATCTAAATAGATTACCTATTTTAACATTATCTATGAAAAGATTTTTAACGAATCGCCGAGAGATAAGACAAGCGAGAATCTCCAACAATTGCAACAAAATGACCAAATACTTTATATGTAAGTATTTATTAATAAGTCTAATTATCATATGTATGTCAATTCCAATTTATTATTTAAAACATTAATTTCACTATATGTTATATATTGGAATTATATATTGTAGTAATTAAAACTTAATATTATTAATGAAGAACATACATATATAAAGATAAGAACTATAATGTATGCATGCATTATATTCTCTCTCATGTACGATTGTAGAATTGTAATTCTATTATCTTAACATACTAATTATTACATCTTTTATTACCATTCTATTAACGTGTAATCACACTAGAGAACAAAATAGCTTTCATAATTGACAGACATGCACTAACTTGTCTATCATTTGCAGAAAGTAGCGTCTCCGATGAATAGAGAAGCATATGATAGAAGAAGTAAGTTTCCAGTAAATAGTCGCGCCATATTTTGATTCATACTATTTCCGTGTGTATTAATACTATAAAAATTATACGTTCGATGAATGAATGCTACTTTTTCTATAAAATAAATTTTTTTGTAAATGTATATATATTTCAATATCGTTTTATTAGATTACAATATACATTGCTACATCACTACATTACTACAATATATAATGACTTAAATTCTTATTTTAGTATATGTTAGATAAATTATTATTCGATTGTTAAATAATATTTAATTCTATATTAATTGAATTTTTTTTATATATATTTATTTAAGAGATATATTTTATATCAGTAAATTATAAATACATTTAACGTTAATTGTATCGTAAAAAAAAAATTTATCGTAAGAAACAAAAATACATTCCGTTTCCTGCATGCAGTTTTTGTTTTCCAATTGAATTGCGCTTGCGCAAGATTATGTTGTTATATAACATGAGAAGTGTTACTACTTATTATCAGTTTACAGTGTTTGTCATTGTGGACATAACTCCAGGGAAGAACAATGAGACCACGTGTGTTAATTACGAGCAACGATGTACCATCAGCTGGTATAGATCTTTTGCGAACAAAGTGAGTATATTTCTTGAGGAAGATTATTTACTAATATTCAATTATTTATAATAATTAAAAAAAAGTTGAAAAAGTAAAGTTAAATGAAAATTCATCGATCTGACATTATTATCATGTAATATTGCAATTATTATTTTAATGTAATTTTATGCAACAATTAAAATTATAATAATTATTAATTCTGAATTAGTGATTAATAGTGATTAACGTGATATGTTACTCGGAATTTAATTTCTTTGTGACAGATGCGATGTCACAATCATTCAAACGACTAATCCTAGTCAAGAAGATGTATTGCAAGTTCTTCCTGGTCATGATGCAATCTTTGTCACTAATCATTTAAATATAAATAGCGATTTTCTTAATAATGCAGGTAAATATTGAATTATTAATGATATGATGAATTATATTTTATGCGAAATTTTGAAATAAGTGATAACAACGTTAATCAATTCAGGCTTTTAAACTTAAAACTTAATTAATAGAAAAAACAGTATTCGTAATTACAAGTATAATTTAATTCTAGATTTCAGATTTATTATTTGTTTTCTTTTTTTTTGTTGAATTAATTAGTTTACGTAAATAATGATTATATCAAATATTATATCACAGACAATTGTATTTTCTTAACTTCAAAACTTTTTTATAAACAAAACTTAAAGAAACATTAAAAAATAATATTTTAATATAAATAGGAACGTCTTTAAAAGTCGTCTCAACAATGTCAGCTGGTTATGATCATTTGGATGTCCCCGAAATTAAAAGAAGAGGTATTAAAGTTGGTCATACCCCTATGGTTTTGTCAGATGCAGTTGCAGAAATTGCAGTACTTCTGACATTAAATGCAGCAAGACGAACTCACGAAGGACGTTTAAAACTTGAACAGTAATTTTTAGAAAATTTTTACTCTTTCATTTCTAAAAAATATAATTAGTTTAAATTCAAATCTATCCGAGAAATTTTATTTTAAATGTTTAATGTTTAATTTTGTTTTAAATATTCAATTTTATTTAAAAATTTAGAAAAACATATTAATTAATTTTATTCATGGAAAATATATAATAATAATATCAAAAATTCTTAAAAATTTAGAGGGCAAGTGATGAAAAATTTGCAATGGTTACTTGGTCAAGAGTTAAGAGGATCAACAGTTGGCATTGTTGGTTTAGGCAATATTGGACAAGCTATTGTTAAACGACTAAAAGGATTTAATGTGGCTTGTTTTGTTTATACTGGACATTCTCGTAAAAAAGCAGGTATTTACATAGTATGCATAAAAATAAAATATGTATTTTGAAATATTTATCTTTATTTATCTTTTTTTTTTTATCTTAAATAGGCGACGAGCTTGGAGCGCATTTTGTGTCTCTTGACGATCTTCTTGAACAAAGTGATTTCGTAATTGTTTCCGCCCCGTTAAATAATGAAACTAGAGGATTGTTTGATGATAATACTTTTAATAAAATGAAAAAAAACGCTGTGTTTGTAAACATTGCTCGTGGACAAATTGTAAAGACAAATGCCTTGATCAAAGCATTGCGGAATAACATAATTTTTGCAGCGGGTCTTGACGTTACAGATCCCGAACCATTACCTCCCGATCACGAACTTCTTAAAATTCCTAATGCTGGTGAGTATTATTAATTACACAAATGTAAGGATTAAATGAATTAACACTTTTTTTTTTAGATGTCTTTATTAACAGAAATTTCTCGTTTTATTTTTATGTAATGTTTGTATATTAATTAATTGTAGAAATATATAGCAAAGTTGTATGTACATTAACAATATAAAATGTATTATAGTGGTTATACCTCATTTGGGCAGTGCTACTGTGAAGACACGAAATGATATGTCTTTTACTGCAGCACAAAATATTCTCAATGGATTAGAGGGTAAGCCACTGATATATGAATTGTAACTAATATATTTTTCTGCGTATATGAATTATAAATTTCTATTATTACACGATTTAAAATTATGTATTTGTTTGAAGTAACATAACAAAACAGTGATACATTCCTAGTGTATTTCAGAATATTAACTGACACATATAACATGTACTTTAATATCAACTCTTTTTACATAAATTTATATTATTTATATATGTAAAATTTAAATACTTTAAATATATTTTGAGAATATTGAAATGTTTCTGATTATGGTACCTATTTATTATAAAAATTTGTAATATGTGTCCTTTTCTCTTTTTATAAAAGATTTAAGATTTTTCTTTTTTTAAAAATAAGTGTTCAAAATATCATATAAAACATTAACATTAAATACATTAACAAAAAAAAAACATAATTATGAAAGAATATAACTCTTTTTTTCTAAATGAAAAAATACACTAATGGCTCCATTATTATTTAAATTATCTTAGAATACCTTTTCAAGTATTTCCCAAATTCAATTGCAAACTGTTGGTATTTATCACCCATAATGCACAACAGGTAACCATCAGGCTTCTACTACTGCATTTTTTAAATTACTTAAGATTGGATCTATTTTACTTTCCAAAGATAAGATATGACCTGTATTACAGTTATGACTAGCAATAAAACTAATTACTAAAGGTAATTTGTTCATTTGAACTACCTACAAAATAAATAACCAATTAGATTTATATCAGTATTTACATATACGTTATTTCTATATTTACTGAAAAATAAAATAATAATAACATATATATTTTTGTTACCTGATAACTACTATACATGCATATAATTGTTTTATTTTTTCCTAATCCTAATTTGCTTCCTTGATCTGTTGCCATCCCAAATGTTGATAAGAAACTTGCTCTCATGGCTAATTCAGGTGTTGTATCATCAGCTACAGATACAACAGGTACTCCATCTCTATCTGTTATCAATATACTATGAAGTCCTTCTACACTGTTTAGAAGGCCATAAAGAAATTTTCGTAATTCCTAAAGTAATACAAATAAAGATATAAATAATGATAATTAATATATTTCTCAAAAACATCTTATAATTATTTTAAAATTAAAAGCTTTATATTCTTTCATAAATTACAATAGCAATTATACAACATTCAATAGGTGATTCTTGTGCTGAATTGTTTTTTTTATCATCCTCAGTTTTTAAGAAAGAATTTCGAAAAAAAATACAAATTTTCAATTTCGAATATTTTTTGTTTCAGTTAATGCATAAAGGTATATATATATATAAAATAATTTTACAGACCTTTTCAAATATGATAATATATATTTTCACAGTCAAATCGATTTTCTTCTAGATTCTTAATTTTTTAAAATAAATTGAAAAACAAAAAATTAATACATTTTGAATGTTCTTTTCAGTTATTGTTTAAACATATTTAAATGTTTATAATGTTGCATAAATATATATTATTATGTTCGAGAATATTTGTAGAATCATCTTATGTAAAAAATATTTGTGTGACTTTTACTGTTGAAACAGAAAAAATGGAGTCGAAAATTTGCATTCTTCAAAGAAGTCGATTTTGATGGACGAAATCGTTTTCATATTTGCATTCATCGTACAAAATTCTACAAGAATTATTAATTAATTGTAATATAAAATGTGTGTTGTAAAGTGCTATCTTCTTTACATAACCTTAAAAAATAGATTATACTATCTTTTACAAAATAATGTAATGTAATCGTAAAACTTACTGCTGTCATTTTTAATATGCACTTTGATAAGCAATGTAGTAAATCATAAATCTATTAGAAATTAGTAAAAATCTTAGGATTAACAAATGTTGCTTTTGACAGATTGACATATGATAAACGTAGAATGCGCACGCACTGCGTGCGCATTTAAACTGCGGTAATAAAAAATTATTTTGAAATACAGTTTAAATTTGGAAAATTCAGTATAGTTTTTGTATGTTTGCTATCCAATTTACGGATTTTAGAGATGTATTAATATAATTATCTAATTAATATAAGTATCTAATTAATATTAATGTTGTAATTGAGTTGCAATTAATGTATGATAAGTTGTAATTAATGTTAATGATTTGGTTTTATTAGAAATGATGATTTGTTTTTTTAAGTGTGAAGTTTATTTTTATTTTACATTTTGTTTTTATAATATTTGAGGTGGTCAGATTGTTTATCTCAGTGGAACTACAAAATACTTTAAATACAAAATAACACAGTAACCTGGCATCAATATAATTTTTAATAATATTTTTATTAGAAAATTTGATTTGTTCTAATAAAAATTGATAAGAGATTAACGATAATGATTGAAAATGATAGCAATAATTAATTATAATGGATAAATTAATGGATTGTGAAAATTATACTTAAGTTTTACTTTTGAAAATGAAAGTTCATATCATCAAAATATTATCGTTAATATAACAATTATATACAAGAATTTGTGTATTCCAAACCATTCAATATTAGAAAAAAAAACATTAATTTCTATTATCACTTTCTGTAAACATTCACACGTTAATTTGTACTAAGATTACTTGAACAACCTCCGTACATAAACATTTTTGGTATATCTTGACCATAATATACTTTTGTATTCTGCGCTAATGCTTCATATTTTTTTAATTCTAAAAATTCTTTAGTAAGAAGAAGTTTATTTGCTTCAGCCTGCATTTTTGTTTGATAATATTCAGCCTCTGAACGACTTTTCTCTCTTGCTAAATGCATTTCATCCTCAATAGCTGCTATTCGCTGTTGAGATTCTTTTTCCATAATTTTTTGATTATACTGTATTTTTGCTACTTGTGCCTCTTTTTCTGCTTCAATAACAGCCTTTTTTCTATCAGTCTCTGCATCTTTCTCAACAACTTTTTGATGCTGTGTTGAAATTAAAAGTTTCGTTTTTTCTGCTTCCCTGTAATAATTAGTAAAATATTGTTTAAACATTTTAAAATCATTAACCAACTTAAATTTATATTGTACTTACATTAATTCATAATTTTTTCTGATAGTTTCTGGAATTTTTGGTTTAGTGACTCTAACTGCATGAATACTTAAACCAGGTGCTAAATCATTTAAGTCCTTTTGTAAAGCAGTTTTTAAATTTTCATCTATTTGATCAAACAAGTCTATATATACTTCGTGCAATGTGTGTACAGAACAAAATTGATTTAATTCATGGTGGATTTTATTAAATATTAATGTTTGATCATAATCTGCTGTAAAGTTTCTCACCATGTTATAAACTATAATTAAGAAGATGAATACAAAATGTTGCATAATTATAGATATAATTATAATTATGAATAATTATAGTATAGTTAGACTACAGATCTTTATGCATTTATAAGAAATTTAGAAATATAGAAATCTGCAGAATGCTGTAAATTGTAAAAATATATGAAATATCTAATGTAAGGTACTTATTATAATATTTAATAGTGGAAACAATTCTCCGCTTCAATTACATTTCTTTAATTGTATCCATAAAAATTTGAAATTGCATAAAAATTTGCAATTTTTTCATAGTTTAATACATGTAATTGATAAAATTTTTACCACTGTTTGCATCTAATATATTTACAACCTCTATGCGATCAAAATAGATCATTACACCACCACTTGTTCCACATGGAACATTCTTTACTTCATCTGTCTGTAATGTAACTTGGACAGAGCGATATGTTGTTAATAAAGGTATCATCATATGAAATCCAGGATTGCTGACTTGAGGCAATAATGCTCCACCCTATATCATTCAATAAAAATGTGTATGTTATAAATTATATTATAATGTATTTATTACTTACTCTACTCTATTTTATTAATTACTTACTCTAAAATAAACACCAACATGACCTTCTTCTATACGATGTAAAGAAAAGTTGAATACTATTGCCAAGCAAATACAAAAGCATATTCCAATAATGCCCTGGTCGAACATGCTATTTATTTGCTAAAATAGCAAAATTTTTTGTTGTATAAATTGAAGAAATTAATAATCTGATATATATATTTATATATTTATTGTAACAAACTATATTTTACTAATTTTTGTATTATATATAACAACAATATTTATCATAGAAACATCAATGATTTGTTTATTTGTTTTATTCATACTTTTCTCATAGAGGTTATATCTAGTTTATATGTATAATAAAAATTTGTAAATCATTTGAATATTACCTATTTGCGACAGCAAATATTTTAAGAAATAAATTTTGTAAATTTAAATTTTCGGTCTACAAAAGTTGAATATTTTATGTCCTAACCAACTATGTCGTTTCAGTTGGCGTACTAGCTTTTATTATAAATTAAATCTTTTGTTCATATTCTATTGAATAATTAACTCAATTTTTTAAAGTTTTATTTGAATAGAATTTTCACAAACGTATATATTATGAATGTCACACATTTTAATATTATTCAAGATTAACAGAAATTTATAATCATTAAAATAGAACAATCTCAACCGGTGGGGAAAATTTTTTATAAGAAAATGATAATTAATAATTCTAAATTACTTTCAATATTATTAAAAATAATTTAAAAACCATTAATAAAACTTCAAATAAGAATAATATAATTTATTCTGCGATACTATTGGATTAATATAGTGACATTTTTGATCACTAGAATTACATCATATAATGTTCGAACTAGTATAAAATCATTTTATAAATTAAAAATTTTTCTTATTTAAATTACTAATATTGTTTTATTTACATTGTCACATAATGATAAAAATTAATATTGTGTAATAATCATCATTGTCAATGCAAGTACTTCATATCCATTGTCTATTTGTTTTCCTATATTTTATGTAATTTTCTTCTTCCATGAATAGTAAGGTTTTCAAATTTAGACAAAGCCTTAGCGTCAGCTATAAGTGTATTTAGTGTCTTTAATTTTTGTAAACCTTTCCTAGCCAATTTCCCTTCTGGAGTGTCCGGTGATTCCAAAAGGAGTATAGTTAGGCTCTTCTTCAATATACTTGCACCGTCTTCAAGGCGCGGAATCAATTCCATTGTAGAAATTTGTTCTCTAGAATGCGCACGATTTGTTAACCACACTATTGGAAGATGCCATTCGTACAGTATTATTGCTAAAAAATATTTTCCTGTTAATACGCGACGTTTTATATTAACTTTATTAATATTTATACTGCGACGTTTTATATTAACTTTATTAATATTTATACTAAATTAGCACTCAAACATATTATGCAGAACATTGTCGCAAAATTAAAATTCGAATAAATCAGTTTTCATTGCTTTTACATATTCTATTATATATTTTATTAATAATTCGAATAAATTATTAGTATAAAATACCTTTAAATCGAGATATTCCTGGTTCAATAATTTCCAGCAACTCGTACATTTCTTTACATACATCCAACATATTCTCCATAAATCTTTTTTTTGGATATGACTTTGTCGCTTCGAGTCTATAAATAGTTAACAACTTTTGCTTCACCAGTAGTATTAAATAGTGATTTCGATGGAGAGTGTTTAATAATTTCCTTCTTAAAATCTCTAGCTCCTTGATTATTACAAACCAATAAATGCAAATTGAATAGACGTTCAATAATGTACAATTATCACAATTCTATTATATACGAACTTTAGCATCCTGATTGTCTACTTTCTCAATCAATGATTTGCATAGATCTAAAGTGGTTTTGATAAGACATCCTCCCATGCGGTGTTCGCACTTGTTGCATATCCATTTCGTTTTATATGGAAACTTTGTCAAAGGATCTTCTATTCCCATGTAACCTTTTTTACATCGTGGACACAAAATACTGCTTATATATGATTCCATTTCATATCGATCACTACACACTGAGCAATCACATTCGAAATATTTTGTCATTTTTAAATGTTGTCTTCGAGCTAATGCTCCCTAGTAATGAAATATATAAAATATAAACAAAATCATTAATAAAAAAATTGTGCAGCTGTACAACCTCGCTATTTCTGATAATTGGAAGCTTCACATATAATATATAATATATAATACAAATAGTATAACATTTTAAATGAGTTTCAAATTTTCCACACATAGGATTTTGTAATATATAAATTTTATATAATAAGCGAATAAACAAACCAAAAGTGGCGTAGAATAATTAAAGCAAATGGTATCGCCTTTTTTAATTGGTACACTGGCATGTACAGTTAGTTTAAAATTGTTATCCGTAGTTAGATAAAGGTTTCCTCTGCAGTTGTGAGAGAGCAAAGAGGCCTCCATAAATAAACCTCGTAAATAAAGTCCTTCTTTAGGTCCTGGAGGCCTAAGTTCGAGAGAATTAACATCTACAATTCCGCACATTAGTTGAAGAACTTCCGAAACAGACGGATCGTCACCAGGAACTAAATCAAGTGATTTCAGCATCTATTTAAAATAAGAAATATTATTATAAGAAAACTTTTTTTTGTTAATTTCTTTATTTCACTTACAGCTACAATATGTATTTCTCTGTGTTCCCACACTTCTGTGTCTCTTCTTTTATCTAAATGAGCTTCCATAGATTTGACTCGTTCCCATAATTTCGGATCTCTTTTTTTTAAGAGCCAAATTCTTAAAATGAGTAATGTACCGGTAAGACAACTTAAAGCTAGCTGCAATTGATCTTTATTAGTTTTGAAGAGTTCACACTCGTCTGGTGTATGATATCTCGAGTGTTCCTGAAATGTTAATAATTAATGATAAATGATATCGCTTAATAAAGTAATGTACCTATGTTTAACAAACAAAATAATGTTCGAATTGTCAAGTTAAAAGGAATAACTGAAGATAAAATTTGAGTGCATTGACAACATATCATTTATTTTTGCATGTACCTCGCAAGCACTACCACACAGAGGCGCGACGGTGCATTTCGAGCAAAAATATTGCTTTTCTTCTTCAAATAGTAAGATACTCATACATGCGAAGCATACCAGATTTTTGTTCGAAATTATTGGTCCAACAATAATCGGTTCTTCTCGAAATATCACTTCGCCTGGCTGTAAATCCGTTGTTGCCTGTAAATATCTAAAAGTAGACGTTGCGTATCAGATACGCATTTCAAAATAATGTGATATATAAAATTTTAATTCAAATTATAAAATCGAAACCATGTCATATTTGTTTTCTAATTGAAATTAAATATAATTTATGACAGTAGATTCTATCGATTTCAATATCTTTCGATACAAATTGTTAGAGTTACATATTTAGGTCAAATACGTTTCACAATACGTTTATGTTTATACCTGCCCAATTTCTCTGAATAATCAACTTTATATTTCAACGTGGGAACTGCAATGCTTTTGGTGTCTTCCATCGTAGTATATTAGGTAAGCTATTTTCGTCAATTACTCGAATGAAATACGTGTCTTGTGTGAAATTAACGAAAGTTCGACGATATTATGCATTGCCTACAATTCGTAACTGATATCGAAATACAGAAGGTTATATCGGAAGCCGTCTGTCCTTTAATACACTTGATATTATTAGAAGTTGTAGCGTTCGCGCGTGCTATTAAGTAGTCAAGTATTCACAACAAAACAATGCGTAGACGTTACATTACAAACAGCAACGTCCTATCCGTATTTTAAATAGATCGTTTTTCTAAATGTTAATTAGATCTCCTGAGAAATTTAAATGTTAATAAATTTAAATAAAACTCTAACGATTTAAGATTAAAAAAGATTCGGGTAAGATTATAAAAAATTTGAAGATTTGGGGTAAGGAAGATTTGAAAAATTAGAGACAATTTTTTATTTTCTATTTGGGTTTCTCCATGTTACGTTAAAGCTGATTATATTATTTATATTTTCAAATATTGTCGACATAACGATAACAAGTTCTTAGCAAGGCATGAAAATTTAATTATTTTCGTATACGTTCGTTACGTTATATCCGTTATATACAGAATTGTATAATTTTATTAACAAACAAATACAAAGTTTGATGTATTTATAATAAATATTTATAAATCGTTTATCGATTCTTCGAGTTGAGCCAGAGATTCTTTAGCGACGATACCTATTTGACCCTCTGGTGTATCCGGTGGTTCTAAGCACAAAATTAACACAGCTTCCTTCAAGATGGTAGAAGCATCTATCATTTTCGATTTTAGGCCAGCTTTATCGATTACTCCTGCATTCCACAGTGTTTTAGCAGTAAGAAGCAAAGGGGCATGGAGTTCGTACAAGGTCATTCCTTTATTGATAAAGATCAAATATTAATAATAATCATTAATAAAGCGTTATCGTTTAGTATAAATATTTCAGGAAATAAACTACAGTATTAAACGACGAGTGATAGATAATTATAAATCTTCACCTCTTACACGCGAATAGCCAGGTTCTATGACGTCCAAGACTTGAAGGAATAACCTACACATATCGATTTTGTGTTCTAATACGACGTCGGGTAAATCATCTAAGAGATATTCGTCCACACGGCCATACAGTTGTGTCAACGAATACCTGCAAAGTCAAATTTATGAATTATTTATATTTTCTATTAAATTTTTTACAAATTTATTAATATTGATCAAATATAAATAATTTGCAACTAATAAACACTTTGACTCAGTCCAGGTGATCTACTTCAGTGTGGATCGTAAGCATTGAGATATCATTAATTTTTCTTTAATTGATCGCGGTATTTTAATTTTATTATTATTTATTCATATATTACTACATTTTTATCTTTTTCTTTGTGTAACTGTATTCTTGTCGTAGAATAAATAAATAAATGAATAAATAAATAAATAAATAAATAAATAAGTATCAATGAATATTATTGTTTATTATTAATTTAGATAGGTTTGAAAATAGGATAACTGCAATCTTTGCATAATTATGATTTTTCTTAATATGTAATATTCTTTCATGTAATATTCGTACAAGACTTCACAAATAGAACGCGTTACTGATTCATGCGGCACCATGTATGTATTTCAATCTCCAAGTATATTCTCAGAATCATATTTAGCTAGCATAATATAAACGTAATATAATCGCTCTTTTCTCTTTTCATCAATTATTAGTAGATTGCAGATTTTTATGCATTTATACGAAATTTGAGGATAGTAAAACGCAGAGAATATGTACAATATATAAAAGCATATAAAATATCGAAAATAGAGTACTTGTTATAATATTTAGTGGCGGAAAGAATTTCAACTTAGGCTCTCTCTATTTTTTTAATGGTGTCCATTAAAATCTAAAATTATATAAAGATCCGTAATCTAATTATTATTATTTAAAAAATTATATTTACCTCACTGTTGTGAGGAAAGCATGTCGGGGATGTAGAACTGAACGATATTTTCTCATCAATGTCTCCCTTACTTGAATAGCGTCAGGTCCCTCAGCACCGCTGACGGTCTCCACTGCATCCATTTCTGCTTGTATGAGATGCAATATTTTTCGAACGGCTGCTCCAGACGTCGTAAAGTCACAATGGGTACATTTCCATGAACTTTCTGGATCTGTAACATAAATTTATAATCAATCAAAAATTCCGATTACTTATTGTATGTTCTTAGACGAACATGTATGACATAAGATCGTTAGCGAGACAACTGTACGAGGTATTTACCCAAAGAATCCAAAGATAATACAATCCCGTTATCACACTTAGTGCATTTCAACGAAGACATATGTGTTCCAAGTTCGGTAGGATCTGAACATCTTGGACAGGCACAAGCAAAATGTTTTGTTTCGAGAAGATATTCTCTTCTCAACATCGTAGGAAGTAGCGAATGTATGTAACTTCCGTAAAATTCACCACCACGAGGAATTTTCAATGTAGTACGTAATTGTATTCTGTAAACAAAATAAGAATTCTATTAACTATTAAATGGCATCGTGATTTATTATTGAATTCAAATAATTGTTATTTTACCTATAATCAGTCGGTGAAATACTGTGACATGTGTTTGAGACGCACGAATGGTTCATCAGAGCCACTATTGGATATATTGCTCTCGCGGCAAATCCTTTTGCTGTTCGAATCTCAAAAGCATTGATTTCCAGAATTCCACAAGCTGTATAAACTTGTTCTTCTGAGAATCTGCAATAAAATGAGATTAAAAATTGAAAATAAAGGTATGATTATTTTTCTCACGAAATGTCTACCTGTCTAATTTAAGTTGTTTCCTTATGTATTCTACTATATTGACGTGATTAAATTGCCACTCTTTTTTCTGACTTCTTATTTTATTGTGGGCTTCCATGTCTTTTACCTCGTTGTTCCATCTTTCAGAATTTTTCTCTGATTCTAGAAGCAATCTTAACGGAGTTATACATTCCAATTGCGGTATTCCATTTTCGTTCGTCTCTTCTAAAGCAGCTTGTACATTGAATATCTCGTTGGCTTGTGCAAATACCTATGAATAAGATATGTAAATGTTTATCATATCTTTAACACGCACGTTTTTTAATATTTTTAATATTTTTATATTTTATGATGTAGTGCAAATTAACAAAGGTTTCACTTCCGATTGCAGTATATGAAAATTATTCGAAACCAAGCGTTAATCGTAGAAAGTGGAAGGTAGTTTAGAATGTACTAATTGCTTTTTTTTATACTCTTATGATTTTTACCTGACATTCGTAATCCTTGTGTTGCGGTTGGTTTTCACAATCTTCTGAACATACAGGCCAGCCGCATTTTGAGCAAAGAGGTTTATCGTTCAGTGATAGAGGCCACGGTGCATAACAGGAAAGACACAAAGAGTACGTGAATGCTTTTGGTCCGACTATAAAAGGCATTTCTGTGACAATTTCTTCGCCTGCTTGCAATTCTTTGTTTGCTACCATGTATCTAGAAAATGGTATTTCAAACGATGTGTATTTAAATTGTAATATAATATAATATAATATGTAATATTAAAGTTTCTACTATGTTTAAGAAGACAAATATTTTCTTACCTCCCTACTTTATCATTCCGAAGAATTTTGTATGTCGCCGTGCTTTTCTTCGCTTCCTAATAAAAAAAATTAATAATTTATATATATTGTATTTTTATATTATTGAAAAACTGATTTGTTGTTGAAAATTTTTGATTATTAGTTTTACTCCTAATATAAATAATTTTCATGCAATAAATGCATAAATGTGAAAAATAAGATCATTGTAGGTAGGC
Organism: Melipona bicolor; assembly: GCA_030673865.1. Lineage (NCBI taxonomy): Eukaryota > Metazoa > Arthropoda > Insecta > Hymenoptera > Apidae > Melipona > Melipona bicolor. The sequence goes on from JAHYIQ010000029.1 coordinate 2,425,193, forward strand.
TGTATAACAATGTACATACGCAAACAAATCAATTTGATACATCGATTTTGTAAGACACGGTAGATAGTTTCGTATTATAGACTAGTCCGTTACTTTTTAATCAATCAACGACCAGTGAATACTTCTTCTACTGTTATAGGAATGTCACACGAAATTTGAATATATTAAATGTAAAATATGAATTCATATTGAATTTTATATTATATAGTATATTATTGACGTATTTACGTTAATAAATAAAACATGTGTAACTAAGCGAATCAGTAAAGAATGTAGCAGATTTTATTAATTAAATTTTAAACATACCGAGTTTTTCTGAGACATGGTTGATCAACAATCAATCAATATTGATAACAAAATAGTATCTTCCAATTCGTTTGTATATGTACGTTTCCTTTGCGTTCGAATCACACGATCTATAGCAGAAGAAGAATACAAACAGACTGAAAATTAATTTCGTACAGACGTTTATATATACAATCGCCTTATTAAAAATATACTCTTACTATACGAAGAGGTTTGCCAAAGTATAATCTAGATCTTTTACCATCGTCTTTCGGGAAGAGTCTCGATTCACGTAGGTTCGGTAGCTACATACTCTGCATCGAGCAACTATTTCTATTTTAGGATCCTAAAATATGCAGTTTTAACTACTTCGACAATTTTACAAGATGGTCAAATCATTTCAAGAGATTTCTATGATTAATTATATAAACGTATAATTCGTGTATATTCCAATAATTTTTTTTATTGCATTATAGATACGTTTTTTTACGGAAGAGAAAGAAGAATATGAATTCAGTGAGCAACTTTTTGAATAGAGATAGAAGAAATTTGAAAATTGACGAATAAACGAAAGTTCTAAAACAATAGATATTCAACTAATTTGATATATAATTGTTGTTATACATTAAAGATTGAAAAAGAATTCTATTAATTTCGTGTCTTTGTTTCGGTTTTTGAATTAGCTTGATTTCAGGCAAAGAAAAAAAAGAGAAATTACAAATGTTTTCTCTTTCTTCAAATGTATTAACTACGTTAACTATAACTGAAAAGTATAATATATGGTTAAAGGTACGTTTAAAATTAACATAGTCGTAGTCGTAGACAATTTAAAATAGTAACTTGTTCATTGAATTTTATTTACTAATAGAGAGATATAACAGCTACATAATTTTTAGTAATAAAGGAATAATTTATTATTGGTTGGTGATTTATTGAGACTTGATAATCACATAAATTAGATATGTGGATCTTGTATATTTTTTAGAGTGATCAATATTTTTCTCTTTAGATATTCTTATCAAAAGATAACTAACGCTCAATAAACGGTTGATCAGGATGTATATAAAATCCACGCCTATGAGCAAGGTTACGTAATATTTAAACAGTACATCAATATGAAAATTAAACTGCATAGTTTATCTCGTTTAATGAAGAGAAATATCATTCTGTTTATACAATGTGATTTTATTCCATGTATTTTATTAAAATTTTTACATAAAAATAGACTATAACTTGTTTCAAGGATATTCTGCGCATGCGCAAGCACAGTTGCGCGCAGGTTCCATTTTCCTCTCCCGGTTCGTATATCGTCTCACGTACGCAATTCCGAGTCGAAGTCACGCAGTTTTCTGCACTTGTGTCTTATAACATAGAACATAAGTAAGTACTAATGAATTCCGTTGTTCGTACATCGTAAATTTAAGACAAGTTTTTTGTTCACGTGCACAGATCTCGCGATCTATGCGTAAAAGAAATTAAATATTTGCAAAGCCGGCATGAGTTGCTAGCAATGTCGTTGGATTGTCGTCTAGCAGTGTTATAAACTATTCGTATTAATTTTGCAAATCCACATGAATTTAAACGCGTTGACCTTTTCTTTGTGATCCTATCTGTCACGTTGTTTTTATTGGATGATTTCGCGTGTGACAGTATAAAATTCAATTCACCTTTGAGAATTGGAAATCACTGATTTACTCCTTATGTAATACCAAGACAGGTCAATATCACTCCATTTTTGCTCTATATTATTGTTAAATTAATTACATATTGTTACTTAATATATTTTCTATTTTTTTTTTAATAATGCAACTTTTCGTTCTATAACTTATTATTTGTATTGGAATTTTTGTCAGAAAATATATAATTAATTTGATATTTATTTTTCTATTATATGTATGAAATTACATGAAATACATATTAAACAATATTCAAAGAAATTTGCGACACTTACGCGATACATTGTTGGGCGATCTATCATTAACCGGATCTTATTTTTTATACATTTTGTAATTTAAAAACTGTTAAAATTAATTACAACTGACATGTCTTTTTATTGATTATGAGATTTGAAGTTTTTAGATTACTTATTTTATTTAGATTAGATATCATTATCATTTTAGTCCTTTAATTATGCATCTTCAAGTGTAAATATATATTTTTTTAAAAATATTATTTTTGCTCATGCATGAGTAAAAATATACTGTTTTTGCTAAAATAAAAAGAAATAAAAATATTGTTTGGATAAATATACACTATTGTTAACCAAAAAATTTAATTTTATGTAATTATTTAATGTTTTTACATAGATCATGGCACCACCAACATATGGTGATTTAGGCAAAAGTGCTCGTGACTTATTTTCCAGTGGATATCATTTTGGTCTAATCAAATTAGATGTAAAAACAAAAACTAAGTCTGGTGTAGAATTCTCCAGTGGTGGAGTATCTAATCAAGATAGTGGAAAAGTATTTGGTACTTTAGAAACTAAATATAGTATCAATGACTACGGATTAAAATTTAGTGAAAAGTGGAATACTGATAATACACTTGCTACTGATGTTACTTTTGCCGATAAATTGCTCAAAGGTCTTACTCTTGGTTACGGCTGTACCTTTTCTCCACAAACAGGGTAAAATTTATTTAATCATTTGTATTTTATATCTTATTTATTGATATTTATATTGTATTTATATTAATATTTATTTAAAGTGAAATAATTTAAAATATTTTAATGCATTATCAGAGAAACATATAATTGTTTTGTTGTAGGACCAAGACTGGAAAACTAAAGACTTCGTACAAACATGATAATGTATCTGCCAATGCTGATTTTGATCTTAGTCTTTCTGCTGGTCCTTTGATAAATGCATCAGCTGTTGTAGGATATCAAGGTAAAGAAAAAATATATTCTTAAGTTATGGTATATATTTTTATCATTTATATTAGTATGTAATATTATGTCATTTGCTTTTTTTTTAGTACTGAACTTGAAAAATTAAATATTTAATAGTTATATTGTTGCCCCCATGTGATTTCTTGTAATTCCATTCAAGTCCTTCTCCTTTTTATTCCAGAAAAAGTGATGTAAGATTATGATATAATAAAACAAATTAAATAAAATTTGTTATGTCATGTGATGCAATGATTAAATTTTAGGTTGGTTGGCTGGACATCAGGTTTGCTTTGATACGCAGAGAAACAAACTGACAAAAAATAATTTTGCGCTTGGATACACGGCATCTGACTTTACTCTTCATGCAGCAGTGTATGTATAATTGTTATAAATATTGAGAAAGAATAATTTAATGATGAAATTCTTTAATATCATGCTGTGGATTTTGCAGAAATAATGGCTGTGACTTTAGTGGCCTCATTTACCATAAAGTAAAACCAGAATTAGAAGGTGCAATTAATCTGGAGTGGAATTCAAGTAACAATGTGACGCAATTTGGAATTGCTACGAAATATAACCTTGATAAAGATGCATCTATCAGAGCTAAAGTTAATTCTAATCTTCAAGTTGGTTTAGGATATCAACAAAACCTACGTGATGGTAAGTGATGTTTATTTTATACAAAATGTTACTCTAGTAAAAGACTCACGGTAGAGTAAGAGAATTATATTTGATACTACATGTTTTCATCAATCATTCTAATATATTCATTAAATCAAATTGATTATTGATAATTATTTACTGTATACATTTTATAAAAAATATTTGATATACATATTCTTTAATATATTCAGGTGTAACTCTAACACTTTCTACAAATATTGATGGAAAGAACTTTGGCTCTGGCGGTCACAAGATTGGTCTTGCATTAGATCTTCAAGCTTAAGTATGAATCAGACACAAAAGGACTTGATTCACTTTCAAGGTCATTTCATGGCCTTTGTGTCATAAAGACAGTATCACAGTACATGCTTCAAAGTATTGCCTATAACATATACATAGGTTTGTCCCTAAATAGATGCCACATATAATACGTATAAACATGGTATGGTAACAATATCTTATCATGAACAATACGGTTTACAAATTCTTAACTAAAATAGAAGTGTTCTATTTTTTCTTCTATAATTTTCTCATATTTGATAAGCATGATACAGCTTGTCAACAGTTCCTCATGAACAAAAGCAGTTTAATAAAATCAAATGTTAATTACTCTGAACATAATTATAAAAAATATAGTCACGGAGTAATATTGATTACAAATATGGATAAAATTAGATTAGAAAAAAAGTGTATTTAAACATTTCTGGAAATATATTTTTCAACTCAGTAATAAATGTTACCAAGTTACGAAATAATTATAAGCTCTATGGTTGATTTCAAAATAACACACAATATGATGCTCCACATACGTTCTCATAGTTACACAAATGATGTTAATAGTCGAATTTATTGTAAAAACATCTGCACTTAATAAATAATTACGTACAGGGACTTGAGATTAAATAATGTCAAATATCAAGTATAGATTTTTCATTTATGAGATGTAACAACATTCATTCCTGCCTGAATAATCAATACAAAACAATACTGCCAGCGTGGCTATTTTAGGGTTGAAATCTATTGAGAAATGTATGTTTGGTCATGAAGATTCCAATAATTTAGTCTGATGTCTTATATAAAGATTTTACATTTCTGAAATAGTATATAATAATAAATACTTTTAGTTATAAATAATTCCACAGTTTTGTTTTGTGTAGCAAAGTTATAATACATAAGAGGTTTGTACTCATTTTTATTCTCCTATACATCAACAGTTGTTAAATATTCAGCAAAATTTAAATGAAGCTTTGATTAGTTCATAAAATAAAGAAAATTTTATTTTATGTGCAGTGTGAATGCTTTATTTATGCGAGACAATTACAATATTCCCTCAGCTGGAGTATGATTTGCGTGAAGTTTATAACGGCCACATATGAACGTTAAACAAATAACTTTTTAAATGTGCTTAATTAATAAAATTGTTTTGCGCACTTTATACTTATTATATTGTTGAATTTTATAAAATAATTATAACTATAAAACCAAAATTCTGAAGTATTTCATAAATTTTGATATTTTTATTTTTATTATGAAAAATCAAAAATTTATTTATTAATCATATAGAAATTAATTTTATGCATATATTAAAATAAGAATTAACGAGCATGTTATATTACTTGCAATGCATAAAGATCATTGACTTCAAATTTTTAGTTTATGTATCAAATATTTATCTAATGTTTTTGTTTCGATCTGTGTGTATTTATGTATGTTTATTTAATATTAAAAAAATTTATATTAATGCACCATCTGATCTTCCATTGCTTTTGCTATCCATTCTGGTTCAGTTTGAGCAATTTTTTCTATTATTTGGTTTACCTGATAACAAAGTGATTGTATTTGTTTATCCCACGTTGGTAAGGTTTCACGTGCTATATAAAAAAAAGTAAATCATTGTTAGAAAATATTTATATTAAATTCATAAAACTTAATAATTACAACTTACTTTCAAAATGAACAATAGAATCAATTTGATCAATGTATCCATTCATTCGACCTTCTGTGATCATTTGACTAGCAATTTTTTCTGCTTTCGTTGGTGGAATTTCTAACAAAGCACCTAATTCTTCAAACGTTATGTTATTATATAATTTACTAGCAGATAATAAGTTATGTTCTATAACGGCACGGTCAAGAATGGTTGATCCCAATCCATCAATTGTACTTGCTTTCTGATGAGGTTGCAATAAGGCTTCAAATTCTTGTAATTCGGAACGTCGAATAATACGATCCAAATACATTTTCTCAAGAATTGAATAAGCAGGAAGTTGTTGACAACGCTCATCCTTAAATAATGTGGCTAACATACGACTTCTTTGTTGACCTAGTGTTAGTACAAAGTTTATACATTGTTTCCAAAATAAAGAATATAAGATAAATTCTTACCTGCAGAAGCTAATACTGTACAAATTAATGCATTTCTAAGTGCAGTCATACGTTCATCTTCATGGATAATAGATCTATATGATAATTCATTGTATCTTTGTGCTGCTTCTATAAATTTTCTTCTATAATCTAATACTCTGGCATAACAAACTTTATAGTAAATTTGTAACTGTTCATTTTTTGACTCAGCCTGAAGATGCATAAAATAAATTTATTTTCTAAGCTAATAGCTTAATATATAATATATAATAGTTATATATTGTGTAAATAAATTTAAATACTGTTTACCTGTAGAAGAGATGCCCTATTGATAAATGCTTCAGCTTGTACTGGATCATCATCTTCTAAATATAATCGTGCAATTTTAAGATAAGTTTCAAGCTTGTAATCAACTGTATATTGCCTGTGGATAAATATAATAATTACATAAAACAATCGGAATTAGTAGTGCGTAAAAATAACTTTTATATTTACTTTTGCCCTGTTTCTAATGGTATTCCAACTAAAACATTAGCCGCTTCTCTCCAATTTTGATTACGTTCATAGATCTTTGCTAAGTGTTGCCTTATACTAGCGACTTGTTCTTCAAATGAGATCACTCTTGGTTGTATCTAAAACATTAATAAATAACCCTTTATTATATTTAATATATTCATCTAATATATAAAAGCTTACCTTGTCTAATGTGTAATGTGAAATGGCCATCGATACTTCATCAGGTAAAAGTAATAATCGATTACTGACATCTGTTAAAACTTGTCTCGAAATGACCAAACTTACATATTCATTTACAACTGTAAAACGAAAAGTATTTGTCACCATACATTACATACTAAAAAAACATTGGATACAGATTAAAATTATCTGAAATGTACAAGAAAGAAGACATACAGATATTTAAAAGATTTTACATAAAAACCTCTTTAAAAAATTATGTAAACAAACCGCGAGGATACGACGTTTAATTTAATAAATTATTGTGTATGTACATAGTCATGATTTTAGAACACTTAACATATATATATATATATACGTTAGATATTTATAATTGTTACTATTAAATAATAGAAAGTTATATTTTTTTTCTTTTTGTGAAAAAACGTAACATACTTGCTTCAATGAATATTTTCAAAGCATCCATCGCTTCTTCGCTGGACGATAATAGTATTGAGTCCAAAATTGCTCGATACCTGTAAGTATCATCATTTGTATGATATATTTCCAAAAATATACTTTTTAAGCCATTTAACAAGCTTACTTTTCTGCTTGGTCTTTATGAGATCCTCCAGAATATGCTAAATTCGTCAGTTGTTGACGAACAGAGGCTGCTGTCACCACCATCTTTTCTACATGAATAACCAAAAAAATGACTTTTGCGCCTCTTACAATCACGAACTATGCTAGTCGCTAGAAAATATATTATAGTGCTACAACAATAAATAAATAAAAGTAAATTTCACCGGATGTTGTAACTGTAAAAGAAAAAAAATAAATTGTTATAATAGTAGTAATTGAAATTTTACATTTTATAATTATAACGAAATATATAAATTTTCCTTGGATATAGAAGTGAAGTATATAACGATACTCCTCGTACTATGGAAGTTTAGCTTTATATGTATTGCCATAATCATATTTATTTAAGTATATATACAACAATTAAAGAAGCGATATAATTTGAGATGGCGCTTTACAGAAGGTCACTGTGATTCGCTTGTTAACGCACTTTGCATGAATAATTTGTGATTGAATTTCGTTAACTTGCTTCTAAATCTGGTTTCACAGTTTGTGTATCATAATTTAAAGACTTGATGAAGTACTTAATTTGAAGCACAGTCAATATAACGAGTATATTACTCCATGTTCGATTAAGGCAAGAATAAATCATAAATTTCACAGTCAAACGGAAATAACATATTTTTGTATGTATCAGTCTCTATTTTATAGATAAAATATTCATAGGAAATAAAAGTCATGTAGTATAAGTTGTAATATGTATTTTAACAGATATTTACTGAATATTCTGTTTGGTTTATATGTACTTAGTGTAAGCGTGTATAATCTATATTTAATTATGTTTTGAATTTCTGTGAAATTTAACGTACATAAACGTATAAACGGATGCAATTTTATTATTCATTTGCAATTCTAATATCTCATTGATTCTACTATATTGTAACTGCCGAAATTATAAATTAATAAAACCATTATATCTCAATTTCAAACATATATACTGTTATTATTATTATTATTGGTCAATTGAAAGATATATAAGCCTCAGAAATGAAATTATAGTCGCAAATATGGGAATATTTTCGCAAGAGAAATATATTTAAATGTTTTTTTATACAAAATATTTTTATACTCTTATAAAATATTTATACTCTAATAAATATTTATACTCTAATAAATATTTTTATACTCTTTCCATGCATACTATCGCTTTTATATAAAATATATCTTTTTATATGAAAAGTTATGTAATTAATATTCAAATTTCATTTTTATTTTGAGAAACTGTTTTTAACAAAAAGAGAATTAAAAGTAGTTAGATATCTTTGCTACAAAGAAACAATTCTAACATTTAAGTTTATTCTATTGCCCAATTAGACAATCATTAACTACCAAAATAGTATTGTGCTTCTCTATTAAAGAGTCTATCTTTTAAATATAGAATTCGTTTCGGTACCAATGGTCAAAAAGTAAATTATCGCGTAAATGGCAGAAAATAAAATTTAATGTTTTTATTTAAGAGATCGATTTTCCTTTTTTTATATGTTTGTATATATGCATACATTTACAGATAAAAACGCTACATTTGTAAGAATATATAACTTTTCATGAAATGTTTCGCATTCAAAATATTTAAGTTTTTGGAACACTTGGTTTTTTATTGGTCTAAGAGGGCGCTAAAGGGCTGACGTGTTTTTAGCCGCGGAAGGGTGAAAATGGCGAAATCGAAATTTTGCAAAGTGCGCGAAAGTATCAGTCGGTTTTGATGTAATATCCAATTGATAAAGTAAAACGTCCGGTTTCGAAGAATTGTACACAGGAAAATATTTAACTGTATAGTAACAGTGAGCTTGTCATTCTCATTTCACTTTGAAATTTTAATACTAAACGACCTTTGGGTCTGTTTGTACACAGCGGTGCGTAGTGCACTGTGGGACAGCAATGGTGGGCGCGTGATTTTGAACAAATTCGAGATATTGGAGGAATACCCAGGTACGTGTTACAAGTGCGATTAATTTATTCGAAAAAATCATTCAGGTGAAATTTAAACGGTCGACGAGTACATAAGAAATCTTTTCTATGTAATTTGTTGCAATTGTAATAAGCTTCGTGGCACGCCCCCACCTAGCACTGTATGTACCTCATATGAAATGATAAGTTATAGGTTAAGTTATATTTTGTGCGATTATATGGTGAATATTTACAGAAAGTTTATTTTTTATTAGCAGTTGGAATGTTGAACGTTCAGATTTTTTTCGCGCGTCAATGTCGGTTTGTTGTAAATTCGTCAAGGCTGTTAAAATTCACGGAGAAATTCAGTTCGTGGAAAATGGCGCGTTCGAGCAATAAATGGCGCTAATGTTCCTAAGTGGACTATCCTTCGAATTTTTCTTCATTATTCAAATTTTATTGTTCGAATTTTTGAAAATTCGAATTACACTTGGCCTTTATGTCGTTGGCTGTATTTGTAGATAATCCTATTGGCTTTCGCATTTAAAAAAGACACATCTGCACCTTGAGGATTTGAATTTTTGAATTTTTAAATTCTCGTAGATTCGTTCCGTTTTTAAGTCATTTTATAAATCGTTTTATATTTTTTCATTGGTTTACAATGTTTTTTTCCATGTACTGTCTAACAACGTTTCGAACTTCATAATAGGAACAGTTTGCATCGTATGAATTTCTAACCTGTGTATGCATGAAATACATATTACAGACATCTGGAAAACTTTTTCAACATACGTAAAATTATTTTAGATGTAAATAAGTATACATGAAGAAAAGATATTAAATATTGCTAAGACTGTTTGCAGTTTGTAATTTAATATTTTATACTAGCATGTAGATGTATGCATAGAAATCTTTGTATCATATGTTTTGTTTTCATACATATTTGTTATGTAATTAATATTTAAGTCTTTTAAATCTTTTAAGAAGATATCATTGTATATCTATATAATGTTTTTATTTGTAATTTTATAATAAAAGAAAGTTTACACAGTTAAAAATATAATGTAATCTAAATAAAAGAGATAAGTTTGTTACTAATTTATACAACTCTGCTTTATACATTGTACATATAAATGTTAACTAAATTTTGTGCAATATATTATATATATATATGTATATATACTTATTCACATTTTAAATGTGTAAGTTTCTACAACGAGTAATATTTTGAATAGGAACGTAATCATGTCTGTAAATAAAGGACAAAATGCTAGAGCATTGGTTGAACCATTAGCTCTTGATTCACGTACACTTGGTGATGGAGACTTAAGTGCATTGGCTCTGTCACATAATAATGAACAATATTCATCCAATGACTTTGAAGCATTTGCAAACATTCAGGCTGAATTAGAATGCATGAATGCTGAAGAAGTTATGACAACAGATGAAGAACATATAATAATTGGACGTAATATTGAGACTGAAACGATTGTACCTGATGTGGAAATGACTGAAGTTTCTGAACAAGCTCAAGAAGAACACATTATCTATACAACAGCAAATCAAAATAATCAAAATATTGTATTTCAAACAAAGCCAACGTTACAAAGGCTTCCTGCATCTACAGTACAGGTATAAAATATTATACTTAAGTGCTTTGATAATTATATAATATCGCTTGTTGATCTTTTTAATAGGTAAAGTCAAATGTTGGTCAAGTAACACAAAGTCAGTCTATTATGATAGTATCTCCTGCTGGTGGTCAGGGTACTAGCCAAATCTTAAAAATTTCACATCCATCAACAGCATCAGCTGGTCAATTACAATCGTTAGCTCAAACTCTCATAACAGCAAAATCTGCTGATAATATAGTTCAATTGAGATCTGCACAACCTAATAAACCTGTAATGGCAACTAGTCATTCAGGTAATATTACATTAGGAAGTGTTCAAAATGCAAAAACAGTTCAATCTGCTATAAAACGTACTGCACAGAGTACTTCTCAAAATCGAAATGTAAGATTATCAATGATATTATGTTTGTTACTTTCATTATATTTAGGATTGAAATGTTTATTAAATTTTTTTTTTTAATATTATTTTAGGTATATACAAAAATGATACTAGCTGGAAATCAAACACCATCAGGACAAGTTCTTATAACTAGTTCTCAAAATGAAAATCAACAAACACAAGCAATAAAATTTTTAAACAATAGTACGTCAAGTCAAGATGTTACAAGTCCAGCAAAAACTATAACATTAGCACAAGCACAACAAATGGGATTACTTTCCACTAATAAAGTCCAACATATTTTACCCTCGTCACCGCAGAAACAAGTGAGTATAAAAAAAAAGGTAGGTATTATTTTTTTAATTTTTGTGGAAAAGAAGAATTAAAAAACTTCTTTCCATTATTAAATTATCAGATATAAATATTCATTAGAAATATTAATTCGTGTTTATTTTATTAAAGGGAATAATTGTAAATAAATTAGTGCAATCATCGAGCTCTCAAACCTCTAAAATGACCCTAGTTCCAAGTAATACAATTAAATCACCGACAAAGATATTACCTGCTCCTACAATGAATACACAGGTTAAAACTTCAACAATTTCAAATCAACAATCAACATTTTCCTCTTCTAATAAATCAACTGTTCAACAAAGTCCACAGAAAGTGATTATACGGCAGGTTAGTCGAACTGCGTTTTTAATGCGATTTTAATACTTTTAAATTCCTTTGTGCTAATAAAGTATTTTGACAGAGTTCTTTAAAACCTGGAACTGTTCTTGGAAGTGGACAAGTTATTAGAATACCAGCCAATCAAAATATTGTTACTGGATCTAATCAAGTACATCAAATACAAATGCCAAGCAGACAAGTAATATTTTCTTTACAAAGTCAAAGCATTACCAAATGTTCTTTATATTAATATTTAAAGTTTAGATATTTCAATTATACAATTTTTTTCAAGGTGCAATACGTAAGATTAGTTAGTACTCCATCATCAGGTACTACAAATGTTGTTACTGTGGGTAAAACGAAATCACAAACAACTTTACAAACTGTTGGAGTTGGCCAAAAATTAGGAGGTCAACAACAGATTGTTAAGGTTTGTAGAAATGAAACGTATAATAACGAAAAGCAGTATTAGATATATATTATATATGTATATTTTTCTTCCAAACAAAATACAGGTAGTTCCATTAAATACAAACAATCAATCATTAAGAACTGTTGCACCTAAGGCTACATTAACAGGAAGTGGTCAAAGATTATTAATTCCAGCAACTGCAACAGTAAGCAACCAATCGAAAAATGCAGTTGCTATCCCAGCATCTGCTTTAAGTCAATTAGCATCTGGACAGGCTGTTCTTTCAACTAATTCAAATGTAGGAAATATTGTAGTTTTACCAGCTCAATATATTCAACAACAGGTTTAGTATATTACTATCATTAGTATATTTATGTTATGCTTAGAATAATATTATTTGTCTTTTGCAGTCAGCAGATGATGCAAAACTGAAATCTCAACAAGCAACACCCGGTTTACTAAGTAATTCGCAAAATTTACAGAGTTCAACAGGGACTATATCTGTGGGATCTGTGTTAGAAAATAAAACTTCTCAAAGATCATATACTAGTGTTGAGCCAAATGGTATTAGGCCGAGAAAACCATGCAATTGCACTAAATCACAATGTCTTAAGTTGTAAGTAAAATAATAAGATAACATAAAATTGTAAAGTAACTCACATAACTTTCGCATATATAATTATTATTAGTATGATTCTATTTTTAAAAATTGAACATCAAGTATTGCTTTTCACTTTTTTTAAATTATATCTATTGTAAAATGACAGTCCACAATAGAAGTCACATTCTGTCTTTAATTAAAAGATCGTTCTATGATGTAAGAAATATTTGATTTTAACATTAATAAATTATCGCTTTAATTGTGTTTTAATAAATGAAAGGGAAAATTTTAAATATGTTCTATTACAGATATTGTGATTGTTTTGCGAATGGAGAATTTTGTCATATGTGTAACTGTAATAATTGCTCTAATAATCTTGGAAATGAAGAAGAAAGACAACGTGCTATTAAATCCTGTTTGGAACGTAATCCAAATGCTTTTCGTCCAAAAATTGGCAAAGGTCGTGAAACTGGTGACGATATACGTAGACATAATAAAGGCTGCAACTGTAAACGAAGTGGATGTTTGAAGAATTATTGTGAATGTTATGAGGTCTTTTAATTAATATTAAAATTTAATTATTAATTAAGCATAAATATTTTGCAAGATAATAAAATGTTTTTATTAAAATATTTTTTTACTTTTCCAGGCTAAGATTCCTTGCTCTGCTAACTGTAAATGTATAGGGTGTCGCAATGTAGAAGAACCGAATTTAGAGAAAAAATCTTTAAAAGACTTAGCCGAAGCAGCCGAAGTAAGAACTGCACAACTTACATTAAATAAGACAAAATTACAGTTATCAGAAATGGCTTTTAGGCCTCCGGCAACCTCAAATACTGGTGCAAGGTATGTTTAAAAAATTAAATAAGTAAATGGAAACGAAAAGATTGAAATATTACGAATTATATTTGTGATATATTTACATTTTTTATAGGCAACCGTTTAACTTTTTGACTGATAAAGTAGTACAAATAACGTGCGAGTGCTTAATGGCACAAGCTGATGAAGCAGAACGTAACATGTTTGATGATGAAACATCACAAAGACTTATAATTGAAGAATTCGGTCGCTGTCTCAAGGAAATCATAGAATCAGCACATAAAGCTGAAGCTACCTAGCAGGTACATTTTGATAAAAAATACACTGTTGACAATTTTCGAAATGTGCGTACATATTCTGAAATCACAAAATTGAAAATGTTAGTTATCGGTACTTCTTAATTTTGTAATTGGTTCCAATATTTACAAGTGTTATATACCAAAGACATTAAATGATAAAAGATATTAAAATGTAACACATTCAACTGTTTTCTGATTTTGTCTTATTTACGTAAAATTTTTTCTATAAATATAAATTATACGTATATATATTCAAAATTATAAATTTGTTTGTTATAATATAATGATTGGAAACGTAAATAACAAATCTATTAGATTATTTTCAATTTTGTTGAAATTTTGATAAAAATGATACAAAATTAATTATGTATTAATTGATGTATCAAGTATGTAAAAGCAAATGACATTCAAAAATAACACGGTTGAATGAAATTTTACAGGAAAATTTGTAATACAAACAAGATAAAGATATTTATATAGTTGTCAATTACAGTTTAAAAATTAATTTTATTGGAAATCAAGATAAGAGGCTAAAGTAATAAAAAACAAATAATATCTTAAATTTTATGTTTCATATCTAAATTGAATTTTTAATTATTTCTAATTATTAATCATTAATTCATTTTTTTTTTTAATGATAAATATGTATATTTATGAAATATTGAATAGTTGATTATCGAGGACATTCGAGTTTTTGATTGGTATGCAATATGAATAATGAACTTAAAATTTACTAATGAAATGACTTTGTTATAAGTTTTCATATTGCATGGTGATTTAATATATTTTTCCGATAAATTTCGAAATAGTTTAGTGTATATATTTTATTTAGAAGGTTTATAAAAAGGGTCTTAAATTTACAATTAAATCGAATTTATTTATAATTGTTATCATTATTAAAAATATTTAAAAAGAACTTGCATAAAAAGAGTTAATTGAATTATCTCTAAATGATGTATTATGTATTATGATTTTTTCTTTAGATTTTTTTCAAGGAAGTTGGGAAATTTTCTTTCATTGTATTATTTTTGTATCTTAGCCTATTTTTGAAAAAACTATTAATACATTTTCATATATTTCCTTATTATATGTAATATCGCATAACTCCTAACAATTCTAAAATAATTAAGGTTTTTTCATTATATGTTGCAATAAATTCACTCTTTTAACTTAATTATGATTACATATAATTAAGAAATTACATATAATTAGGATTATAAGAAATTATTTAAATAATGATAGTGCGAATGGCATTGCAGTGAATAAAGATATCAAGAATTCAATTGGTTAATGTATAAGTTAAAAATTCAATAGGTACAGATAAACAGATATTTCTCATTATGCGTTGACTTAATCATCACTGCAGTAATAATATCTGTCTGCTATTAAAGGTGATAAAAGTATAACTTTTATGTAGCAGATTAATATAAAATATAGAGAGTCTATATATAGAACAGTATAAGGACAAATGTAATATAGATGAATATATATTATATATTCATAAAATTCTTACTTCAAATGATAATGTTTATTTTAAGCATACGAATTGTACAGGCATCGTAATATAATGAGATAAAAATTGTGTGAATTGAAATTGCGACATTTATTTAGGTGTTAAAAAATGATAATGAAAAATTAATTGTACGTTTCTACCTGTTACATGGCATTTGTATAACAATTCTAATATGAAAATACAAATTTAAAATTAATATTATAAATTTTGCAAACAATATTAATGTATATGCGTCAGAAATTACTACTATGTACAGATAATATATTGTATATTTAAATATGCCTTTATAATTTGTCCTCTGTACATTGAGAAAAAAAAATCTGATATCATCGAGATTAATAAGTAATTTATTTCTTTACATTAGAAAAATTTATTTAAATGAATAAGTAATTTCATGGTTACATTGTACAATTAATATGTAAAAAGTTTTAACTGAATTAAAAATTCAAATGTAAATAGGCAATACATAAATTATAATGTGTTGTTTGATATCAGATTTTTCATGATGGTGGTTTAAATAACATTAAAGTGTATGTATGAAGATAATGTATATGTCAAACATATATACCTTTCAATAAATCTTATGTTTACATTGCAAATTATTTATTCCTTGAATTATATACAAAAATTTATCTTTATTTTTTAACACGAACTAAAATTTCACTATTTTTTTAGTCTTTTTATTATCTTTTTTGTCTATATTATTTACATTTTCTTCTAAGGATTCTAAATTACCATTTCTAATTGTATTTACTGTAACGGCATTTTCTTCCTTTTCTTTAATCAAATCTGGGCAATCTTTTTTTAAATGCGTAACATCTCCACAAATTTTACAAGCACCTCCTTGAGGATAAACTCCTTTAGGATTATCGGGACATTGTTTAGCGATGTGTCCTTGTTCACGACAAATGAAACAAGTTGCATATCTGAATTCCATTGGCTTGGCAACTTTACATTCAAAATGAGTATGTTCTGTTGATCCGCATTTAAAGCAGATTCCAGTTCCTCTTTGTTCTGAACCAAGTTCAGGACAATCAGATAAATTATGTCCAGATTTACGACAGTGAAAACATACACATTTCCTAATTCTAGCTAAAGCTTTTTCAGCTTTCCTCCTTTCCAATTTCATTGCTGTATTTATTTCTTCTTTTGGAATACCTATAACATAAATGAGAATAGTTAGGCAATGTTAATATATGTTATTGTAAAAAGATTATCTATACAATTTACCTTTCATGATCATTTTCTGTTTTAAATCACTTAATCTATCTGCATCTTCTTTTCTAACTGGAAATCCATCAAATTTTACAATATCTAATTCTACACCATTGATGATAATTTTTGAAGGGCCTAAATCTGCTTTTCTCCTTTTGTGTTCTTTGTCATCCCGAATTTTAGGTGGTTTCCTTTTTCGTTTCTGACTGTCAAGCTTTTTTATGCCAAATTTATTTGGGATACTTTTAAAATTCTGTGATTTAATTGGAAAGTTTTTATCAAATTTTCTTTGTGGCTGATCGATTTTTTTACTTTTATTTATTATGTTATTATTTATATTTTTTGATGCAGTACTATCGTCATTATTATTTTCTATGATTTTAGATATACTTTCATTGGAATTTCTCTTCTTCATGTTACGTTTTTGACGTTTCGAAAGTTTATCTTTTTTATTTTGTGATTCATTTACACTGATTATTGCATCGGTATTATTTTCCATAATTTCTGAAATATGTTTATCTTTCTTTCTTTTTTTAATATCACTTGTATCATTAGATTGATATTCATCTTTTTGATACTCTTTGTTTTTTACGGTTGATATAGAATTATCAACTTCATTAATAATCTTTCGCTTTTTCTTGATCTTTTTTATTTTAAAATTATCTTTTTCAAAATTGTTTGGAAATTCTGCCCAAGAATCATGAACATTTTCAACATTATTACTTGTATTTTGTGTATTTTCCAATAGTTCTTTAACAGTTTTAGTTTCTTTAAAGGATTTTTCTTCCTTTGATGTATTTTCAATTAATTGTTGCTTCATTAAATGCCATGGTGTAGCATCATTGGGTGTTCTTTCATTTGATGCTTTTGAACCCTTAGCTCTTGCATATCGTGTCATAGTTTAAAGATTCTAAAACCACCTGTTTTCAAACAATTAAAAATTATATAAAATGTAATTATATAAAAATTTGTTAAAAATGTTTAGATCTTGTTAATTTATTTATAATTATACAATAATGATTTAAAATATTTCTAATTTAAAATTTTAAAAAGTTATGGTGTAAGAATAATTATTGTTTCTATTATTAAATAAACTTAAAAATTTATTTTACTTTATTTATTGAAGTATTGTAAATAGTTATAAAATAAATATGAATATTTAATGATATAAATTCATTCTAATAGTTTTCAAAATAATCAAACTTTTGTTACACGTGACATAACCTTATCTTTTAACATGTGAATCATTGACTAAAAACAAAATAGATATGATGATGCGACATACAATATACAATGTCTCATGCATACAACTTCTATAAGTTATAGGGGATATCTATAGGGGATATTTTTATATGTTATGTTTTGTTTATTAAAATATTTAATCATAGACAACTTAGAAACTACATTTGTCATTAAAGATAAGGCATAATCTAAATTAATCATATAACGCTGTACGTCTTGACCATGTCCATTAATTTATTCCTATTATTAATAAACTAGATTCATGTCTATAAGTAGTTTATTTAAAAAAAAATTAAATTTATTAAATTTGAATTTAAAATTAGAGTAAAATTTAAGAAATAAAATTATAGCTATAAGATTACGGACGTAAATTTTTACATTTCACGGACGTAACTTTTTTACAGACGTAATATTATTATGAAAATTTTATTTAATGAATGAAAGGAATTAAAGCAAGGAAACTTTTATTTTTTCTTCCAATTTCTGCAATATATTTTTGTATGAAATGCGAGTACAATAATTAAGTTCAGTAAAAATTACTTATTGGCTGATGCGATGCGTATGATCTTTTGCTTAGAGCGACGCGCAAAATTGAAATATTGTACGTGCATCATTCAAAACTTAATCAATGTATTCCAGGCAAAATATATATAAATAATAATAATAAAGAATAATAATAATAAATATAAAGAATTTGTTTGCTTTTTTATCAATAAAGGTACATGTATGTACAAAGACGAAAATGTACAAAATTTTTTAAAGAATTTATATGCATATGTTACCGTGAATGACCGAAATCTGGAGAATGTCGACTTTCACCGGTGAATGTCAACAGATACCAAATACGTCGGTGAAAGATCGAATATGTTTTTATTTTTCTCAAGAAAAGTATTCTAAAATACTTTCTGAAGTGGTTTCTGCTAAAATTAAATGCAACACACCTTTGGATTACAGACGATTAAAACGTTTTGATGTTTTAAAAACTAATGATGAAGAGAAGTTAATTGTACCATTAAAACCAGGGGAAACGAACATACAGTATTATAGAAATAAGGGTATTTAGCAAATATTTCGGACATACACCAAGCGACTATGTGAATGTTGACATTCACCGGTGAAAGTCGACATTCTCCAGATTTCGGTGTTTCACCGTAACATATATACATACTGTATATAATAAAATATATAATAAATGTGTTCATATTCAAATTTGATACACAAATCTACCGTTCATTTATGATTCATATATCAGAGAAAATAGCTTATTTGTTTCTTTGAAATTTAAATTATATTGAAAAGTATTTGGTACTCTATATTACTCTAATTTACTCTATTTTATCTATTTTACTCCACTTTACACAGCATTTTTCCGTATTATTCTGTTATTACTTTTCACTTTACTTTTCTCTTTACTCTTCTTTATACTATTTAAGAAGAATAAAGAGGAATAGAAAGTGAAGTAAACAGCAGTGAAGAGGAATAAAGGGAAATAAAGTAAAGTAGACGAAAATAGACTAAAGTAGTAGAAGAATGAAGTAGAATAAAGTAAAGTAAAATAGAATAAAGTGAAAGGATATTTCCTTTTTAAATTTTGTCTTTATATTGTATCCAATTCGACGAACCTTCCTAATTTTTTTTATAATATGCATATTTTTTTTTCAGTTAAAATTCATGAAATTACATATACTATAGACAGCTGCACAGGTATGTTCATATACTTCGTCTGTGGCGCTATGACTTTACGTAGCGCAGAGACGAAGATAGACTACATAGATGTAGTGGAGATAATGGCTCATTGGAAGGGGATTAGAGACCGAGTGTAATTCGCTGGCCAGCAGTCATCAATTAGTGTCCGTGAAAGGTGGTATTTTGTGTTATCCTTTGTTGATAGTTTGTAATTTGTGTGATACTGTATATGTAGTACAAAGAAATTGTTCATATTTTGACATAAATATAGCAATATTAAATTATAAAAATTTGTTTTATAAAATGGCTATGTTTGAAGTATTACGAAAAGAATACAGCGTAAGTAATTAATAATTTTGCGGTTATGTAGTGTATTTTAATCTGCCAGTTTTACTGATATTTCAATCTCCTTTTCTAGGATTATTTGCAACAGTGTTTTAAAGTGTCAGGTATACAAACATTTCAAAAGAAATGTGCTGAACGATGTACAAGTGATAGTGATAGAAAAGCTGCAATTGATCAGGCACTGAGAGATACTCTTCTTGTAATCTTATCTGAAAATGCATCGAGTAATGTGCATTTACTTGAGACATACATTACATTCTGCATTGAACTATGCAGAAAAGATTTAGCAACTGCAAGTATGCCTGTGATGTTACTTGGTGATATATTTGATTCTATGACACTTGATAGATGTGAACAATTGTTTACTTTCGTTGAGAACAATGTGGTGGTATGGAAGGAAGATTTATTTTTTAGTGCTTGTAAGAACAATTTATTAAGGATGTGCAATGACTTACTTAGAAGATTGTCTAGATCACAACAAACTGTATTTTGTGGGAGAATTCTATTATTTTTGGCCAAGTTTTTTCCTTTCTCCGAGAGGTCTGGTCTTAATATTGTTAGTGAATTCAATTTGGAAAATCATACAGAATTTGGCTCTGAAAAATCAGAAGGAGATGATTTGGAGCAAATAACTAAGGATGATGATAAATCAGAAGCTAAAGTGCCAATCGATTATAATTTGTACAGAAAATTTTGGGCACTTCAAGATTTCTTTAGAAATCCCAATCAGCTATATCTGAAAGTGCACTGGAAGATATTTTCAACAGTAAATATAAATTATTGTATTCTTTTTGTTATATTTGCATTTATATATTTTTTGTATCATAAATTAATTTCATTTTTTTTTTCTTTAGCATGCTTCAAGTGTGTTGTCAGCATTTTCTTCTTTTAAACTGGAAGAACAACGTAATTATCCTTCAACGTGTGTTAAAATTGATTCTTCCATGGAAGGATCTCATAAGGAAACTCCTTACTTTGCAAAATATTTGACGAATCAAAAATTATTGGAGTTACAATTATCTGACTCAAATTTCAGAAGATATGTATTGTTGCAGTTCCTCATTCTTTTCCAGTATCTTAATAGCACTGTTAAATTTAAAGCGTAAGTATCTACAATTTATATAACATCTTTATATACATTTGTATTTTATTACAATCGAATTCACAATTCCTCTTGGTAGAATTGCACATTTTTAATGAATTTTAATGAATTATTAGTAAAAAACTTTAAAAGCTATAAATGTTTGTTTTCCAAAGCTTCCTTGCCAGTGGCTATGAGACAAGGTCTGCTTTCTTTAAATAGTGTTTCAGGCTATCTACATTCCAGAGTCTCAATAATTTTTGTATTTTCTAGTGAAACACATGAACTGAAACCTGATCAAGTAGACTGGGTAAAAGCAACCACAGAGCAAGTGTATGCCTTACTAACAGAAACGCCTCCTGATGGTCCAACATTTACTGAGACTGTTAAAAATATATTGAAACGCGAAGAGCACTGGAATGCTTGGAAAAATGAAGGATGTCCACCATTCAAAAGACCAACTCCAGATTCTAGTGCTGACATAGAAGAATTAAGGAAACCAAAGAGAACAAAGCGTAGAATTGGAGATGTTATTAGAGATGCTCAAACAGTAGGAAAATATCACATGGGAAAGTAAGTGACTATGGAAAAATTGTATTTATTTCTTTTGTTGTTTTAATCGTATTTATTAATTTTATTATTACACAATTGAATTTAATTGATTTACAGCCCGGAACTCACGAAGTTATGGAACTTGTGTCCCAATAACCTTGAGGCATGTAAATCCAAGGAAAGAGATTTCCTTCCGTCTTTAGAAACATATTTTGAAGAAGCTATTATGCAACTAGATCCGAATGCAATGGTAGAAGATGAATATAAGTAAATATCTTTTTATATATATATGTATGTTGTTTTTAAATTCAGTAATTAAATTACATCATTTCTGCTTATTTTTTACAGAAAAGTAAATGATGGAAATTTCGGCTGGAGAGCATTAAGATTATTAGCTAGACGTAGTCCCCACTTTTTTGTTCACGGAAATTATCCTATTAATAAACTTCCTGAATATCTCGAAACCATGATTAAAAAAATTGCTAAAGATCGTCCAGTGAGTATAATACTTTTATAATACTTTCATTTAATCTATGTTAAATTTTTAAATTTGAAAAGTTTAAATTTAGAAATGAATTATCTTTGTCTCTTAAAGCAGACACAGTCGGATATAAAATTAGAAACAGAAGAGACTCCACCACCAGAAGTGAACGATCAAGAATTTAACGAAGATGTTCTAAAACAAGAAAGTGAACAAGTTGAAGTCGATAGTACGGATACGAAAGGACGAAAATTAACGAAAGTGACACCTGAAATGGTGGCGAAATTATCAGAAATTCTGAAAAACGATTGGAAGAAATTAGCAACCAAGTTTGGTTACACGAGTGAGGAGGTAGAGATCAATTTTGTAATACGTAAATCTAACCTAATGAAAAAAAAGGGAAGGTTACTAACTACAATCTTTATATTTTTTAGATTACGTTTTTTCAAGGGAAGTCAACACCGTATGAACAATGTAAAAATATGCTAGAAATTTGGGCGGAAGAAGATGTAGACGCATCCATGGAGAATTTAGCATATATACTAGAAGGTTTAAAATTCACGGAAGCGTTAGCTGTTTTAAAATCTTAATTATTTCATAAAAAAGATATGAAAAAATGTACAATACTATATGTATATATGAAATAAAATTGTACATATGTAATTGTATATATGAAATAAACTTTGTAATTTTTTTAACAATTTTTTCTGTAAATTTCAATCTTAACTTCAATAGTAAATTATCATCAATAATATCTTATGTTATTAAACAAAAATAACTCAAAAAGTAATTAAAAAATATATAAATATTGTAAAATAATTATAAATATTGTTAACATTTAGAATAGAATAAAATAGAAAGCCTCCAAAGTTTTGCACGGTGAAAATCGGTATGTTCCTACATATATAAATATTTTATACATTTTTTTCTTTTTCTTAATAAAAAATGATTTTGCTAGTTTGAATATGGCGCGCATATGTTAGGTTAATCGAGTTTCAAATACCGTACATCACGTGACGTCGATAGATCGAACTAGATTCAAGAGTTTATTAGATGCAGTTTCCGTTCTTTATTTAGAAAGACAATAATAAAGTATACAAATAATACAAAATTTCGAACTAAAATGATCGTCGATACAAACTGTATCGAAAGATAGTTGGTTTTACATCGGTACGTCAGAGTACCGATCTACAGCATCGGGGAATTTTTATATTCTTTATATTCTTTTTTCCGGCACGAAACCGATTCGTCAACAAGCATGCTGACAACCTAAAGGTAGACCGACGTTCTCTCTACTTAATTTTAATAAATTAGTTTAATGTTAGCAATATATCGTATCTTTGAATTATAGACACTGACTTAGACTTGATTTATGCTCGATATAGAAGCAGAGGCCAACGACGATTAAGATTAACAGCGATAACTTGCGGTGTGACGTATGCAACGTGTTTCTTTTTGAACGAAACTTTTATACGTAAGTTATGAAATATCACTACATATACGCCAAAATAGATTCAGAAGCTTATTCCACAACTGTTCGCAACTGTAAATCCAATTTCTAAATAATCCATTTTGTCATATATAACATACTGTTATGAGCCTGTAGGTCTGTAATAAGTAATTACTTGCATTCTTTATTGTGCATTCATACAGTTTACTATCGCACCAAACGCCTGTCGCGGATTGTACACAGAGCATAAATCCGGACTCCGGATGCAAGAAATTCAATCGTCTTATTTACGGAATCCTTTTGTTTATTTGTCTGCTTTAATCGACTCGTTTCTTACATCTAACATACGTGTATTGACTAAAGTGTAAATGCAATTCGATCGCGAATATGAACTCCGATGTTTTTATTAGATCGCAGGGCAGCCGTCAATTTACGTTCTTTTTATCACTGAAAGTGATTTTAGCGGAGGTAACCCAGAAAATCGGGCCTCTTCAGGAGGAACGCTAATGCAACGAAAATTAGCGATTGGTTGATTTGGGTCACGTGATTCGTGAGGGAGCGTCTGGTAAACCTCGAGTACGAGTGGCGTTGTCTGGTAGTGACCGATCGCGTCTGTAATTTGTTTTCTATCGATTCAAATGTTTGCACATCAATAAAATTTTATGGCAAAAAAGTCGTCTTCATTTCCTAGTCAGAACAGTTGCTTCTGGGCCTTTCAGTGAGACGAATCGTACTGAGGTACAAGTCGTGCAGTTTTTTCTTTTTTTTTATTTTTTTTCTCATCGTTTCTACTCTTTTCGCTTTGTTTCTCAATCCCTTAAACGGTAAATTATGACTCGAGGGATGAGTATCTCTGACCATGCTTCGAAGAATCTTCTCTTGCAGCAACGTTCTAAGTACTGGACGTTTATCGTGACGTAGGGAACTCTTAATGGCGTTGTGTTGTAATCGCCGTCGATGACGGATTAAGAGTCCGGGCGATATATATATAAGGCGATGAAAGATGTCCAGTCGATCAGTCTTATTTCTTAAAGAGAGAAGGGAAATTCGTATAAAGCGTTAGTTAATGACTTGTGATTGGAGGTTATAACCTTTGGAATTACAGATAGATTTCACGCTGTTTAGAAACGAGATGGTCACTTGATTTGTACTTCATTGTCATATTCTTTCTCATTCAAATAATATTCTTTTCTTTTTACATTTTTTCCTCTTTTTTTTCTATTGCTTCTCACTATGTATATAAGCAGTTCGTTAAACAGAAACGGTACAAAATCGACTCATCTCGATTTCTATTTATACAGCGATGTTGTTGCTGTGTAGTTTATGTTTTGTTAAGAGACAAAGAGAAAAAAGGGATAGAAGAAATGGTGGGAGAGGAATGATAGAGAAGTTAGTTCTCCATCAGAGAATCCAAGTACTCGTTATAATCGTTCTTCGACATTTCGTCCTTGTCCTCTGAAACTTCGATGCTTCTCTCCCATGTTGTGATCTCGCTGGTTACTTCTATATAGACTAACGCGAACTTGCCGCAGGGAATGGACGTGCGAATTATTCGAAATTGTTTATCTTCTCATCGTCAAATGGTGAAATCGTTTTTCGTCGTTCGATTCAATATTTTCTCGCGGCACGAATGCTAAATAAAACGGTCAAAGTATTCAACAATAAAAATGGTTGAATTTTTAACGCGCGTCAAAAATATTTTTCTACGCAAACATTACACGAATCAATATTTGCAATGACAATCGTGACAATTGCATTCTGTTGGACATTTGAACTGCAAAGTCAACATTCGAAATGGTCATTGATATATCGCTAGAAACGACCGTTTATGTAGATGTTGCTCGAGCACGTACATGCGAACGGATAACGATCACTATGATCGATAGTCGTCCATCTGTATTGAGGTTTTCTTTCTTTCTTTTTTTTATCACTGAAAGTGATTTTAGCGGGGGTAACCCAGAAAATCGGGCCTCTTCAGATGCAACGCTAATGCAACGAAAATTAGCGATTGGTTGATTTGGGTCACGTGATTCGTGAGGGGGCGTAGGGTAGACCTCGAATGGGAGTGGCGTTTTCTGGCACTGAGCGATCGCGCCTGTAATTTGTTTTGTATCGATTCAAATGTTTGCATATCAATAAAATTTTATGGCAAAAAAGTCGTCTTTACTTCCTAGTCAGAACAGTTGCTTCTGGGCCTTTCAGTGAGACGAATCGTACTGGGGTAAGAATCGTGCAGTTTTTATTTCATCTTTATAAGTTATTTTTTGGTTTGCGATTAGAGAGACTCGAGCTAGATGTAAATTTCAGCGTGCATTGCGCTCGAAGAAAGAAGAGGCTTAAAGACGAAGAGGCCCCACCAAGAGGGCCACAACAAATGACTTCTCAGCCTCTGGATCATTTAAATGATTCCAGAGCATGGGAGGTCATTCTCGTTACTACTTTGTCACTATGCTCTTTTAGTATTTGTAGTTGCATTTTTTTTTCTTCTTCATCGTTGTTTATCGTTTTGGGCAAATCGCTGTTTTTCTTGTCAATGTGGCGAAAAATTGATTAGGGGTTGAATTAGAGTTGCGAAATAGTTTCGCGCCTGTTTATTAGTGTTGCGAGATATTGATGGTTTAAATTAGAATTGTGAATAAATGATAATCGTGTTTGCTTTAGAGTTGTGAATTATGATATCGCGATTGGATTTTTACAACTTTGATTGTTAATTTTCATGGTTGTCTTAGTGTCATATAAATTTATTTTGCTTTCTGTTGTTTTAAATTATATTATAGAATCATTATTTTTAATTAATTTTAGAATGTTAGAATATTCAAAGTATTTTTTTCTTCGTACAGTAGCTTTGGTATTGTTGATAATAATTTTCATTGAATTTGGTTTTAGAGTTAGTGTTGCGACATTATTCCATCGCGATTTTCAATTACTTCTGTTAGTGTTGTAATCTTCACGATTTCCAATTAGTTTTTCTCTAATTGATAATGAATGATCGCGTTTTTTTTCTGAAATAGCGTTGCGTTTACGAAATGCCCAAATTCTTCCATTGGATTCGTGGAGCGCTGTTCGTGCACGCGATCCAGCTACAAAAGTTATCGTTTTCTAAAATGTTTTATACTTTTTTTTAAAAGAAATTATTTTTTCGTTTATTGTAACATATGATTTGGCTATTCCTTAACGCATGTTTTAATGTAAAAAGATCGTTTATAATATTTACAAAATGCATATTATAAATAAAAATAGTCAACGGTATTTGGTTAAAGAGAAAAGAAAATTACAATAGTCGTATGCTTAGGTACTTTTTATTCGTTTTGAGAGTTTCACATATACACGTTAATTGTTAACGACATAATAAACAATGACATATAGACATTAGAATCTGAGTAGATGTCCGTATCGCGGACCGTTGCGAGAAAAAGATGTTTCGTAATACATATCACGTAGTAATTATCATTATAATGACCATATATATATGTAACAATATTTATAGACATATACAGACGAATTTCATGTGTGTACCTGTGTTTTACATAATATTTATATCTATATATTTATATTCATACTTATATTTACGTTATAACATCGATATGTCATTTTAGGCATGGATTTTCCGTGTATGTGTGTACGTGTGTATGCGTATGTGTCCATTGTAATAAAAGCACGCGTGTGTAAGTACACACGTGTGTACCGATCCTTCTTTCCCGTTCGTATTTCAATCTCCGTGTGTCTCTTATACAGATTAATTACTTATCCTTAATCAAAGAGGAAATAACATATATAGATACGTAGGTAGTTATTGTATTGTAGGGTTTATTATACGCTTGCATGTCATTCGTGTGTATGTGATGTTTACGTGTGTACTATACCAGCATATACAGTAATTGTAAAGTGAGAAAGTTAAAATGAGCCTTTGAAGTAACGAAGCGGACAGTATAAGAGAGCACCGAGATAGATACAAGTGAAGACATCCACCCAAGTTCAATAAAAACAAAGAGAGACAGAGAGGCAAAGGAAAGCTCCATTATTGTTGTTGTTGTTGTTGTTGTTGTTTGTTGTTATTTATGCGAACAGACTCTTTTGCCAACATTGTGTGTTCATCGTTTTTACCTTTATTTTCTTTGTCCTTTTGTTAAATCATTTGCTTGTTTAATTTACGCTTACATACGTATAGATGCATATGTATCATGTGTACATTAAAGAAAAGTTCTCAGAGTGTTACGCGCTATAAACGAAATAAATATATGTATATTATATTTATATTATATATAATATGGCTACGCCGTGAATGGCTCGTCGGCTGCGTCTGTAACGACCCGACCACTGTAAGACACTGTACAAAAATACCGCTTATAATAATTAGTAATAATAACAACGCAGCCGGCGAGACTAAAACCTACGGCCATCAGAGATATGTCTCGACATGGTTCTTTGGGTGTCTCCGACGCGAATACGCGCAAGTGACTAGCCCGTTTCATCATTCTACGATCATCTAAAAGGATATGTTTCACCACGTGAGTCAGGAGTCCCGTGTTCTTTTTTTCTTTCAATAAGATGTCAATGAAGAGGATAGTACAATCAGGAAGAAATCTATAACTTACCGATTCTTTTTTTTCTTTTCTTTTTCTTTTTTTTTTGACAAAGGCGCGAATACGTATGTTGCTATTAACAGATAAAATGAAATGCTTGAAAGACTAATATCACTAGGACTAATATAGTATGTTTTTATATTTTTACGGATATGTTTGTATATTTTTCTACTTTTTTCCCGTCGATTCAGTCTTTAATCTTGGGATCTAAACTCCTGCCTCACTGGATAAGTGCATCTATACTAACGTTACTATTCTTTTTATTTCTGCATCTACTGATATTTTTCGTCAACTTATAATTATTCGCGTCCTGTCGTTCAAGCGAACATTTTTTTTTTTCAAGAATAATTAGTAAGTTTTCAAAAATAATTAGTATTAAAGTAGTGTACAGATAAAATATATATTTTCGATATGCCTCCTGCGGATCCTAAGCTATGTGTAGGGCCTGCAGAGAATTCCACTCGGCGTATCGTTTAAATTTAACTTAATATTTCTTTCATTTAAATCTCAAAAAAAAGAGAAAAAAGAATTCTTTAAAACAGAAATATATGTCAAATAAATATTTATCTTAAACAATTTATATTGAAGCTATTCGCCTGTAACAACAGCACGTAAACAACAATTTCATATTTTTATATCGATGAAATTTCTTAGAAAAAACATCCAATGCGTATATGTATATATATATATATAATATATAGGTATATAATATATCTTTGATGATCGTAATAATGTGTATATATATGTAACGTACATATATTATATATATATTAACAAATAAATTCTCTTAAATCTCACGTTCACGATATGTATATGATCTTTGGAGATTATATCAGCGAAGCCTTAATTAATTATTATTTTACAAGTAAAATTTTGGGCGTATAAATGATATGTGTGTGTTGTGTGATGTTGGCACGAACCTTTCCCCTTAATCGAAGGAGGAAATCTTTTTCCAATATATCATTATCTTATCGTTATTTTTAGTATAGCACGAAATATCTTAGAAAAGAAATTGATTAAATCGACGTGTTAAATTATAGTATTTATTTTACATGGAATAATTGATAATTATAGATAATTATAAATTCTGATTTGAATTAAAAAAAAGAAATTTTCATAATTCTCCTTCGATTTCTATTAGGTTCTATGACGGTTCGTGTCATGACGTAACATTATATTATTAACTTAGTTTCAATATGCAATATTACTCGTAATATTAATGCCTTGATCTTATTACTCTTTTATTACTCTATGTATCGAATAATAAAACACAATATACTTTCCATGTGTAACGTATTTACGATACTACGTTCTCTGAACGCATTTTCGATAATTGATAATTATATATTTCGCGCGATATACAGTGTACGAAAGGTGTTCGATGATGGTTTACTACCAACAAATACTTCAATCAACTGAGTCTTATGATATACATTATATTTCTATATCGTTTAGTGTTACATATTCGACAATGTATAATATTACATGCATGAGGATTTGTCTCTATACTTTCTTCGTTTCCTGTAACAATCGAATTTTCTTGCCGTTGAAAAAAAAATATTCGCTCGTGCATTCCGAACGAACTTCGAACACGTTTCGCAACTTGAAATACAAGCATGACGTGTGTTCGCACGTCACAATCATCCGTGCTATAACAAGGAGGGGAATTTAAAGCGTCTAGTTGAAATTAAGGATGGTGCGGCAAAAGCGTAACTGCGACGTACATACATGATCGTTTTACCGTCTCATCTCGCGGCGTTGCTGAAAGACGGTGTAATTTTATCACGCGGCGTGCAAGTGTCGACGTCTAGAGTACCAAGTAGAGCCCACAAAACAGAAGCGACAACCCATTTGAATGATCGTGTTCGTGCTCTACCGGAATTGACAAGTGTCGGTTTCCTGTTGAGTATATTACGTTTCATCAGCAGTCGTTATTTCATTTCGACTGGTCGGTCCTTTGTGAATGGATTTAAACATCTGAATGATCTCAAGATCTCACCGGCAAGGACTACAATCTAAAGAATCCGCCTGAAGATCGATTACTCAATTTCGATCCGAATGTTTGCTGATCGAGCAATACGTTCGTGACATATCTGAAATAAATGTAAATACATAGAACCAATATTATCGTATTATTGAATTAGTGAATTTCGTATAATTGGAAAATCGAACCAATCGTAAAACACTTCATTTATAGAGTATTTTATATGCAACCTGACCCATAATTTCTTAACTTTTAGCAACGAACTGTTAACTGGAGATTACTATACTTCTATGGTAATTTCTATATTACTATACCTCTATGTGAGATTGTGACGTACGAAGTGCGAACATTAAGAAATGCCGATGATTTCGTCCCAACGATTTCAGGAATCAGGCGTTGATATGTATAAGATGAATGTCCGCGGATCATTAGAATGACGGCTAAACTACAGACATTCGAATTTTCTATTAAGTTTATACTACGCATCTCGCGTTCACGCGAGCCTTAACAGACATCCATAAAATACTTGGCAACGATCTTGATATGTAACGTTCGATGAAAAAGGCTCGTACAATTATTATGACGTCGAGGGGCCATTTTTCACCCTGTTAATCGTACGCTGCGATCGAGTTTCTTCCTTTCCTCGTTTCAAATAGTCTTCGAACGTGGTTTTCGATTTATTACGAACCGAACGTTATGATCGAATTTCAATCGGTCAGACGATCGAGATGTTCGTGGACGCCGTATGTTCAATCGTGTCTCGTTCTTCACCTTGTTCCATCTTCGATCGAATGACACCGTGATCAATATGTCGAAATATTCGTCGATTGTTCATCGTTTTTTCATTATTATTCAACAAAAAAAAAAAAAAAAAAGAAAATCAATAAAACAAAAGAATGTTGAAAAAGATTTTCAATTTTCTTTCAATTCAGATATCATATATGAAAGTTTTTTAGAAATTATTCAAAAATACGTAAAAATTTTCAACGATCGTTCAAATCTTGATGCTTTTACTTGTCAATATGCTTATTGAACTATTCGAACTGCGCAACGGTGGAGTTACAATTCGTCGAAAGAAACCTCGTAAGAAATAAAAGTATAAACGATCCAATCATGTCACGTCTCCGCGATCGTGACATGATTGCTCGATGACGAAAGAACAATATAAATTCATTAGGCAACGAAAATGAAACAAACGAGGTTAACGTTGCCGGTAGCAAGTGTTCGTGTTCGCAAATCAGAGGGATGAATTCGCATCATTGATAACTGAAATGTCCGAGCGTCGCACGATCGAGCATCGCAGTTAGAGCATCGTAATGGCGGTCGTTACTAATTGCAGCATCGTATTGACGTAAACGCGGCAGCTGCCAGTCGACGAGGTTCTTCCAGCGTTTTTCCCGACGCAACCCATTCTTTCCAGTGGTATATTTTGAACAGAGTACTCTCGGTGTTCGTTGACCATGAGGCACACGGTGCGCTTCCTCGACATCCTTTCCTCATCCTTGTCACGTAAATTTTCCAACCAAATGGAGTACCATCGTAGCTCACAATCGCATATCAGAGGATTGTCTGTGAAAATGCAAAACGTTTAAAATAAATGGCGAGATTCTGTTTATACTCCTATAACATACCCCATGTAAGAGATAATTTGTCCCTTTATAGGTTGCTGTAAGTGTATTTACCACTTGTTATATAGACCAATTATATTATTTTATTTTTTTATTATTTTTACCTGTATATAATATGAATTCTTATCAAAGACCATTGTATTGAGATTCAGTAAAGAGAGAGGGAGATAACTATATTCATTATAAATGCCCTAATAGACATATAATCGAAAACGAAATTTATGAAAAATCATCATATTAGAACTCAAGGGAAATAGATTTTCCATCTTACAATTTTCTTTTGATTGCTCGACAGTACTATCCTGTAAAGGGCTAAAAAATTACTTGGAGTGGAACAAACAGCTTTGAATCGTTAATTGGGTTTAACAATTACAGTTACGTGCGATTAATTCACTTTAACCCTAGAATTACCAGTATAGTCAAAATGACCAATTTGTAATTTTGTTACAGAAATTTTCTAGATTTACAACAATGCATCTTTAGAGATTTTAATGGTCTTTCATGAATATATAAATAAAAGTGTGTTCTTTATTGTTTTATAAACTTTTTCTCGCATTTTAATTTCTATAATACAGGCTTTATATTCTAGCATTGATAATGTTAAGCTAGTTCTAGTGAAATTTATAGTTGTTACTGAATCATTTCTATAAGTTAAAAAAATATTTTTCTAAATGAAAAATTGATTCAAGAATTTTAACTTTTACGATATTTTAAAAGAAATTTGTAGCTCTTAAAAGATATTATTAAAGAAGCGTTTCTTCGTTCACGTTAATGACGTTTCTTAATGACTAACATTTCTTCCACTTGTAATCGTTGTATTTTAAACGCTTCAGTACCTTCCGACTTAAAACTTGTCTGTAAGCTCATTAGCAAGTGCTCTTGAAGTATTTTAATCGACTCTTGGGAAGTTTATCTTATGCTTTTTCAGAATATCCCTTTGTAATTATTTGCTACATATTTCATTAATTGATTTAATAATACTTTCATGTATGTATATTTTAAGTCTTTTGTTTATCGTTAACTCATTAAGGACCAAACAGTAGAAAATACTTTGATTTTTTGAAATTTCACAAAGTTGTAGAAGAAATAATGATGAAGAAAATATCAAGCGTATTCTTGGAATTAAATTTCATAGGTATAATGTTAATGAAAAAATTCGACTGTGTAAACTGATTGAAAAAGAATTCCATTAACGCAACGTTGGTCTTTAATACGTATTAAATTAAACATTATAGTAGAATTCTGTTTATATGAACGGCATTTATTTGAACCAAATTTTATAATACTCGATTAAATATTCACATCTATTTTATTATTTGAACGAACCTGAATTCCTATTATATGAACGAAGAAAAGAGAATTAGTGAATTTCTATTTTATGAACTCCAATTACTTTTACAAACTATTTATCCACCGACGAATTCATCAACGAAATTCCACTATAATAGAATTACAGTAGGAGTGCGTGTCAGACTTTTCCATGAAATTGATGTATACGTCTCCACTCCAAGGAGATCCAAACGAATCCTTGACATTTACCCGTGATATCGATGTGTCGTAGGGTATCCACGATATTTTCAGTCACCTCCTCTTGTATACGTGTCAGCTTGTTATTTTGTAGATTCAGCGTTTCCAAGGAGTTCAAATTTTCGAAGACCAACGGCGGCAATAGCTTGATTCTAAAGATAAGGGAGAAAAGAAGAGAACGTCTTTGATTATGATGATAATTACACGACGAACGTGAAACGTCGTTTCGTTAACGAAATAATGAGAATTACAAATTTTTCTGGAGATTGAGAAACGTAATGGAGTCCCCGTATCCGGTGAAAGCATCCTCCGGCAGCGAGGTAATGTTATTGGCCTTTAAATCGAGGTGACGTAATCGATGTAGACGGCGTAACGCGTCGCTTGGCACCGCGTGTAAATTATTATCGCCCAGTCGCAGGTATTGCAAGTTCTCTGTAATGGAATTAAAATGAAATATACATGAACGCTCTCGGTGACACGTTGTTTGCCAATTAACGGGGAATTAAACGACGCACGGCTACATAAATCATGAAGGAAAATTGAGTTTTTAAATGCAAATCTCGACTCGTTGTCGACTATAATTGATACGCTTTATTTCTTTAAATTTTTTAGATCATCTTTTGTAAATGAAGCAAGAGATGATCGTGAAAAAAATAATTTATAGTGAATAATTCAGATCACAAAGAGCCGCAAATACAAAGAATTATTAACATTCGCAAAAGTTTATTTTATAAATTCTTTATATCTTAATATTTAAAAGTATTTAAATACCAGAGATGGACAATATTGAATACTTTTGTAATTAAAATACGTGTAAAGTACTAGATACTTCTACTATTGGATACATAAATCAATTGGCGAATACTTTGGCAATTTGTATTTAATTGTGTTACAGAATGTTAAATACTTCTGTTTTTGTATTTTAGAATTAGTCGAATACCGAATATAATAATATTTCATATTCTTCGTCTGATAAGAATAGAAATACTTGTATTAGTGTATCCGAATACAAAATTAATTACTTTCTGAAATTCAGTTTGTTAGACGAGATAATTAATAAATATTCGCATTTTATGGGTCAATAAATGTACACATACATAGAAATACAATTTTTAGTTTTTATTTTGGAATGCACTTACATAATACACGTACTTCAAATTGCATGTCGGACAAACGATTATATTTTGGTAAATTAATCATGGTCGCATACGAAAATAATCGCTCTACAGCTGCAGAGGAGGGCAACAGTGTATTGTAATACAAAAATAATTTTTTTACAGTTGGATAAGCTTTCAATGTTGTAAGATCTTCGGTACAGGGCTTTTTCAGAAATTGGAGAAGTTCTATCTCTGGATCTGTAGTTCGGAACGATGTGTTAGTAGATTTATTTTCATCATCACTAAAATTAAAAAAATTATCTACAGATGATTGTTGTGCTTGTGGTTGATGGGAGCGATTAATTGCATCCTTAGCAATTTGCATAGCTGAATCGTGTATAATCTTTTGTGCAGTTGAGGATAAATATTTCACCCATCGAGTTTTGAAGCTTGGATGGAATACTGTTGCAACTGCAGCAAAAAGTCCATTTTCATAAACGTCAAAGTACCTCTGAAATCATTTGTTAACGCTTTCAAGTAATTAACCCATCAACTAACAGTTTACAGTAATTAAGCCGTTTCTCTTCTCGGATTTTAACGAATTTACGGCGAAGACAGACTAAACTTGAAAGGAGATATCCATAAAAACAGTATTTTTCTCCTTGCAGTTTATCAATTGTATCAAATGAGATATTCTTCAATGTAACTGAAACCTGCCTGCCTGTGTTTTAATTGTAGAGCTTCATTTGCTTCAATAATCCTCTCTCGTAAAATATTAATATTTGTTCTAAAGCAAAGAAGAGTGAATTCCAATGTACAGGTGTTGAGTGTAGAAGAGACTGTCCTAGAATTTTTATTAACTCTTCCCTTTGTTTAGAATAACGTAGAATTTTCCATAAACCATTGCAACGTGACATTGTGTGTTCATGTTGTAAAAATAAATTGTTGAACGAATTAATGCAATTAATTACATCTGTTATTGCTATTAAGTTTAACGTGCGACTTGCACACCGAAAATGTTGCTGCAATGTAAAAGTATCTTGTTCACACGTAATATGATTATATTCTAGGTCTTTATCTATGTTTTCCTCGAAAACTGCATCGGCCCCATCAGAGTCATTAATATCACTAATATCAAAGGTATTTCTAGAGACATTTGCACTCCAAATTCTTTAAATGCTTTCACAAAGTTCGAGCCGTTATCTGTAACAGTCCCAACGATTTTATTCTAAGTCAGTCCAAATGAGTCATGGATTTCTTTCAGCACACTTGCAATTCGATCGTATGAATGTGTCTCTGGAAATCGGCGACAAGCAATCGCGAAAGACTGTCTTGCAAAAGTTTGTGGATCAATTCAATGCATTGTGACATCCAAAAATCGACGCATGCTGCAGGACCAAATGTCTGCAGTAGTACATACTCAATTTCGGCTGATATAACTTTACGAAGATATTATTAAGAAATTTTTTATTCACTTATCTTACAAGGGTACGTCTGGTTAAATGTTTCAATGGTGTGGTACTTTGTTTTATTTCTAAATCGTCAAAAATCTTCCGAAACGATGGCATCTGTACTGTTGAAAATGGAACCATGCTGCTTAGAATGTAATTAGTTACATTTTCTTCATATCTCGTTTGTGAAAATTTACAGCTAGCTTTCCTTCCGCTTCTTCCAACAATAATCTTCACATAATCTTGCTCGTTTCGCAGCACTATACTCCATATATTGGTCCGGATATACATTAGAATGTACTTTCTTGAGATGCAAAATGAAACTAGAAGACGATGATATTATGCCTTTTATACATTTTTGAGGTTTGCATAATTGACATACACTAGTAACAGTCCCTTTCAAATTCGAATTTTTTCACATCTACTTTGAAATAACGATCATCCAAATAGGCCTTTTTTTGACATTGTAGCAGAAACTGTTCTTGTTCGTTATCAGTAGTACTTTATTGACGATATTCGCCGTCATTATCACACGATTCTGTCAAAGTTTGCGGCAGACTTTCAGTGAACAATGAATTCATATTATTCAGATGTAAATACTGGTTTATACTTT
Organism: Melipona bicolor; assembly: GCA_030673865.1. Taxonomy (NCBI): domain Eukaryota; kingdom Metazoa; phylum Arthropoda; class Insecta; order Hymenoptera; family Apidae; genus Melipona; species Melipona bicolor. The sequence goes on from JAHYIQ010000029.1 coordinate 2,461,865, forward strand.
TGTATCTAAGGAACACTGTCTTATGATTAACGCGATAATGAATTAGCACGGCAACAACCAAATTACGGAGTCACATTCGTCGGTACATTTCGTAAACAAACGCAAGAACACTCTTCTATGCAACTCTACTTCTACGCAATTTGTAGAAATACGTATTACACATCTATAATATGTTTACAACCAATACCAATTGATATATTCATTCGAAAATATAAGCGAATAAGAGTATTCTTAGTATTATACTTGGGTATAGAATACAAAATACATAGCATATTCTGTATCTATTGGTAAAAGGAATATGAAATACTGGTGTATTCAACATTCTATGAAGCAACAGAATACAAGTATTTTGTATTTGCATAACCATCAAATACTATAATTAATTATATTTGACATTCAAGGGTTACTTTAATAACGACTTGATAATGTATTCGTCATTCGAATACTTTTTGAAATACTTTTTGCCCATCTCTGTTAAATACTTAAATATTTTTAAAAGTACCGCCATATATAAATGGTTGTATCATTTCAATGATAAATTCTTTAAAATAATATTGAAAAGACATTTATGAAATATTAAAATGAACATTTATGAATCGCTGAAAGATGATACGAGAATATTTATACTTCCTTACTTCGTATATTAAAATGTCTTATTTTTTTTCTTTTGGCTTATTTTAAATTTACTTTGAATATAATTCAGTAAAGCCTCTCTTATGTGAATCTACATTACTGTAAAAGTACTTGAACACTTTTAAGTTATTACAATACAAAATAAACTACAAAACAATTCAAATAAATTTCTTTAATTTAATTTTAACGTATACAGTTAATAGATATTAATAAAGAAAATAAATGAATGCAATGTAATAATTAAGTGGCTGAAGGCTCTACAGAGTAATTTTAAATATGTTTGGTCATTGAAATGTTAGAATGATTGATATATACATATATACATATACATATACATATGTGTGTGTGTGTGTTTCTAACCACATTGAAGAGATTCATACAGATTTTATTAAAAACGAGTATGAAAAAATCACTTTTAATGGAGTTGCACTCACTTATTCAATTATTTATGCACGATATTTATCAGAACAGAATGTCTGTTAATAACTAGATCATTTGTTACCAGTAGATATTTTATGTTTTGATGATATACATTCAAGTATGAAAATGCAAAAATAAAGAGTTCATGTAAGAGAAGGTTTTACTGCGCATCAAAGTGTTAGAAAATTTCTTTCCCCTTTCTTTCGTTCAATGACACAAAAATTTAATAAAAAATATCATAGGTAACTTAATTCCGGACATGAACGGTCAATATCGTTCAATTTGTTCCGGTTTCTTTGCGTTCAACCGGTTTTTTTTTTTGTTTACAACAAAGTATAACTCGCTTGAATTGATATTGTCACCGATCGATTATCGGAAAGTTTATTTATCGAAACGTTTCGTCCTTTTCTCTTTAGCAGCGTTGATAATTCATGTGTTGATCCACTTGTCGAGCAAAGGAATATATTATACAGGGATTTCGTAAATCGCAAAATGCGATTTAAAATGCAGTTTGAAGTGCAACAATTATTCATCTTTCGTCGAGTTAATCGCGTTATTTCACAGCCACGATATAACAACGTAATAATTCATCGACGAGCATGCTTCGAGTTTCATCGAATCACTGCGGGATATAACGTTGATCCGATTGAGTTTATTACTTGTTTCTACTTCAAACGGACAGACTTCATTACATTAGCATAGAGAGTTAGTTCGATCGTACGCTAGCTTTCCACCGAGGAATGTTCGAGAGGATTTTTTCGCAAAGAGGCACCGTGTTTGCAAAGGATTTACTCTCTCTTGTAGAATAATCTACCATAATGTATTTATCGTTTAATTTCCTCTTCATAAAGGTAATCCTAACTGAAATTACATTAATATTCCTTTTTATACCATCGATTACTTACGAAACTCATGTTTTCGAACTTTATCGAAGTTTCATTTATCAGCGAATTTGAGGGATAATGTGCCGCTCAAGTTTTAAATATCTTCTTAAGTTCCGACTCGTAATCTTAAAATCAGTTATTTTAAATTTTTGCTAAAAAACATAGATAAACTAATAAGAATATATGTTACTTATTATAAAAATAAGAATAAGAGTCGATTTTAAGAACTTGAACAAAAGTGAGAATAATATGGCTCTTTCACAAAAATCGTAAAAAATAATTTTTTAGTAAGATTCAAGACTAAACATGAATCAATAATTATATTCAAGATGTTTCATTTGTTTCGACCATCTCAAATATCTATGTATGTTGTTTTTTAAAGATGTGAAAAAATTTTGTTGACAAAAATTATTCAGCATAAAAGAAGCTATAATATGGCAATAATGATTTTTTTGTAGGTGAAAGGATTTTAGAATTTCTTTTTTTTAAATATTTAAAAAAATATTTAAAATGATATATTTTTCAGTCCATTAATCGATATTCTCTATAATGAAGTATTAACCTATGTAATTCCTATTAATATTCGAACATTGAACTAAATTTGAATTCTTACAATTTTGTAAAAAAAAAGAAAGAAAATCGCACAACAATAAACTAGGCTCATTTTTGATACTACTCTCAAATGCATCAATTTTTTTAGCCGAATATGTATTTTTATCACCTAGCGAGCGGATAAGTGAAGATACTTTTATTTCGAAAATCCTATAAATTGGCATTGTACACAATGTTGTAAAAACAGCATCTCGTTGTAAAGAAGATGCTTCAATCTTTCAAAATTCATTGTAGATTCAGTCGTGAAAAAAATTTTTCAATGTTTCTATATATCATGACAATTTATAGGATTTTCAAGAAGAATAATGTCTTTACTTTACTATCTACACATAGTATAAAAACATCTTAGAATAAAATGAACGATGCAATCTGAAAGTAAAGGCTTCAAGCTTTAAAATGAGCCCAAGTTTATTATTGCACGATTTCTTTTTACAAAATTATAAGTTTCAATATTTAAGTACGAATGTTAATGCGAGTCATTGTATGCCGAAAAATTATTAGTTTACGAAATGTAGTAGAACGTAATATAAACAATCGAATGATTCAATTTCATTCTGTAAAATTAACCGAAATAATCGATTAATCAGTTGCAAAACCAATTACCAGGAACTATCCGGAATAATTTCAATTATCGCGGTTCTTGTTCCGAAGCGGAAACTCGAAATCGAGGGAATCGAGATCGACGGAGCTCGTCGCACGCGTCTAATGGTAAATCGGTCGGATAATCGGTTGTTCGAGGCGCGCGAGGCGATACGACAGAAATAATAGAGTTTCGCCGGGCATACCACGGCGACATTTCAAAGGAATCGCATGAAATCGTGATTACGCTTACCCTCGAGACCGATGAACGCATCCGGATCCACGTGGGTAATTTGATTTCCGTCCAGCTCCAAAGAGTTTAATTGCGTCAAGTGGGCGAACACACGGGCCGGTACTTCGCGAAGCTGATTGTGCGCCAATCCTAACGAATCCAGGCTTTTCAGACCTGGTAACAGATATAAAGAGAATTTTTTAAGAGCATGATCTCGTTCATTTCGATGTTTCTCTACGTTACAACGATATTCTTCTATCTGCATGCGTGAGGTCTATTATATCAGTGATATTCGAGCTTTACACGGAAATAAAAACAAATCGTTCCATTGCCTTGTCTCTTTTTAGAAAGAGAAAAATATTGAATCAATCCTTTTCCGATCCCCCTGCGCTTCCGCTTGAAAGTCTCGGGACATTTTTTATTTTTAATATTCGATGTTGAAGGGTAATAAGATAAGATTTTTATTCTAAACAGATAATAAGATATAAATTATCTCCAATCTTTTTTTTGTGTTTAAACTTTTAAACAATCGCATTTTCAATGCTAATTTTCTAACACATGTTGAACTGTATACATCAATAAGGATTTATTGGAATTTTTGACTTATATGTCATACTGAAAAATACTATACCCAACTTGGTAAATACAATAATCTTTATATTAGGATTTGGAACATAAATAAATTAGTTTATAAATAAATTCTTCTATTCGCTTAATTCTTTCACATGTTTTGCTGCAAATTTGAATCTGGACATTGATCATTAATTAATTAACACGTTTCCATATTGGTTTCCTTTCGTTTCCTTTTTTTCTCTTTTGTTTTTATTTGATTGTATCATTATTTTATTATAACGTATTATATTGTATTATTCTGTATTTTGTATTATATCGTATTCTCTTTCTTGCTTTATCTATCTATTAAATTAAATTTCTATTTATACCGTTAATAGATTTATTTGTTTATTTAATATTTTTAGATTGCGTATGTATTTTATAATTTTTAATATATTTTGTAGATTCTTTACTACATGAAGTATTAAATTTATTCTTCATGTCTTGAAATATGATATTTGTTTAATATATGTTTCTGAGATCTTTGAGTGGGGATGTATTGCTAAAAAATATCCGGTTACTTTGTTACTTTTGATTAGTAAGATGTAATTTAATTCTATCAAAGATAGAAATGATATATACTTACGAATAATGATTACATTTTGTATTATTATTTTATTGTTATGATTTGACAAAATTGATTTAGAAAACTATTAAAACGTAATGAAACATTGACATCTCCAAGAATGAAACAAACTGGCATAATTTTTAAAAAAAATTTTTAATAAAATATTCTGAAAAGTTTAATCTCTAAGATACGAATCAGATAAAGGAAAATTTTTTAAGTTTATAAAAGATTATTATTATTATTATTATTATTATTAGTTCAATGAGTAATATTTATGAAAATTAGTAGATATATTCATGAACCGTCTAAATTCAATTTTAATATATTATCGATTTATTTAAAAAAAATAATTAGAATTTTTTAATTAATATATATTTGTTAATATAATATATATTCAATAAATGATAATATAATATAATAATATATATATGTAACATTTATGTTATAATATATATACATATATTCATTAAAATATATTAATATATATTAATATATAAGAAAATGATAAGCTTTTGACTATTCAATATGATATATATACTATACATACTCTGCAATATAATATAATATATATATATATATATATCAATATATACATATATAATATAATAATAATATAATATAACGTAAAAATTATAAGAGGACTTATGTCCTTATATATTATATATATATTGTTATATTATTATTATATAACATATTATTATTAACATATAAGAACAAGATTTATAAATATTGTTTTGGACCATTAGTTTCTTTCATATACATATTTTACAAATATTCTACAAAGACATGCTATGAATAGAGAAAAATACATTTCATACATATAAAACAGCGAAATGCATATGCATCATAAATGGACTTTTATTTTTACGTATTGTAGTATTACGCATTACGTATAATAGTTTAAGAGAGAAAAAGGGAAAACTCACATTAAATTTGTCGATTTTTATTCAAAAAATAGAGTTCAAGAAAAAAAATGAGTAGACTTAAAATACAGGTCAATATGGGGAAATGAGATAAGAAGTTCAAATAAATAGCCCCCCAGAAAATTACAACGAAGCCCATTTTTAGAGGCGTGTCTAAGAATAAGCGTAGATATTAATTCTATCGATGGCCTTATTGCTCGCGTGCGAAAAGGTCGAGGATGCACGCGCGTGCACGCACTGTAAACTTATCGGGTTAATCGGAGTATAAGTAGATTAAAGTCTAGTATTTTGCTAGGAAACTAGTGTAATAGAAATTGCCTTGTTTTCAACTTAGATTTAAAATGGAATGAAAAATTAATGATATACAAATTTTTTGTTTTACGTATTTGTAGTAAATTTAAAAACGCAAAATTACATGGAATGAATATAATTCTTATGAATCTATAAAACAATCAAAGTATATTATATTATAACGTTAATAATGTCAAGTCTGAAAGAATCGCAAGATTTGAAAATGGAAAAAATTACTCTATAATTTTATGTTTATCAATCTTGTATCGAAAAGGAACATTATATATAGTATTAAAAATCTGTTATCGAAATATGTTATAATGATAAACTTACAAAAAAGTAATTTTAAATTACTACATTACATTATAGTATTACGTTATCAATATCTGTTTATTGAAATATGTTAAAATAAATTTGCAAAACTCAATGGCAAACTTATAAGAAAAAAATTTAAAAATCAGTTAAAATGTTCGGGGTTTTACTCTGTACAGCATTTATTTATGTTCAAATATTACATCGAAATTATTTGAGTAATAATATTTTTATTTATTTATGAATAATACTCATAAGCGGATAGTAAAGTAAACATCCTACAACATTTATAATTTATAAATATAATTTAATTTAAAAAAATTATTTTCATTATGAGCATAATCAGAGATCACCTGTTATGAATTATTATAGTATGATAAACAGTGATAGGATCTGTCTGAACAATGTCTGAAACAAAAACACACTTCGTGAAAAAAAAAGAAAGAATTAGAACGAAAATTTTGTTTAATATCGCGTTACATTTGAGAAACAAGGCAATGATTTAACGAATGTCACTAGTCCTGGAAAATGCAACAAATGCCAAGAATTGGAACGATACTTTGGACAGTAATAATGTGCAAGAGCGAATCTCGGACGAAATTGGAGAATTGTAGAGAAAATGGAAATGAAAGTAGACGTACCTTCAAAATCACCTTCTTGAATGGCGGTGATCCTATTCTCCTGCATCTCCAACTTCTTCAGCATGTCCAGAGTGCGCAGCGCTTGCGTTGGCACTTTGGTCAAGTGGTTTCCTCCCAGATTCAATCTTCTGAGCTTTCTGCTACAATTTAAACGTATTTTTATTCGCATCTTAATTCTACGGTCGTAAAATTAATTAGAATTGAATTGAAGTCACCACTTTGTACTAGTGGTTATGCTTGTAGTTGAAAAAATAAATATAAATCGTCGAAAAATTGACAATCGATTTAATCCATATTAAACCACTAATAAGGACCAACGTTGTCTTTGACGCAATATTTAATTTGCAATTCTTTTCTATTAATTTATATTAATAGAATTCTTCAATATTACGAATTTTTGAATGTTACGATTATGAATGCTTAATGTTTTTTCATCATTGTGTCTTTCATCTGGATTCTATGATTTTTATGAAATCTAAAGAAATTGAAGTGTTTATAATATCATAACAAATTATTATTTTAAGGGATGGACTAAGCCAAAGAGTCTAGAATAAGTTTTATATAAAATATTAATTTCACTACAAAAAGAATTTCAGCAATTTGTCGTCAATCAATTGTCCAACTGACGATTAACACTTGAAAGTGAAAGGTACCAACGGTTAAAGCAAGAATTTAATTTTGAATCGCATTTGATAATTAAAATTTAAATTATCCAAATTAAATGCAATTGATATATATTTAAAATCGCTAATCGCAAGGCAACGACTAAAATTCAATTGTCGATCGTTGATTGAATTTTTGCTTAACTCTGGTAGGAAGTGGTTAACTAGAGTCTGAACGACATACTTATGCAAGCCTTTGAAGGCGTCCTCTTCTATGATGGAAATTTCGTTTTCGTACAGAGAAAGAATCTCGAGAGTGTCGAGCCCTTCGAAAGCTTTCTTATGAATGGCTTTGATCTTGTTGCGGTTCAGATTCAAAATAAGGAGATGTTGAAGATCTTTCAAAGCACTAGATGGCACCGAGAGCAAAGAGTTTTGCGAGAGGTCTAGTTGCGTCAGGCCGGTCCCTGTAAAACATCGTGATAAACCATACTAATGAATTGCTCGCGTTTCGTTCACATTGGAAGGAGAAAGTAGAAAGAAAGTCAAGTACAAAGGAAGTCGAGAGCTTTCAATGTTCTCTACAACTTCTTAAAATAACTACAAATTTCTAATTTTTTGGAAAAGTAGGTGATTCAAAGAACAAGAAAGAAACAGAAAAAGATAAAAAAAAAATGTATACCAAAAGATAAAAGTTCAAATATCAAAAGTTAAAATGTAAATATTGCAGTAAAATAAACTAAATGTTAATAATCTAAATAAAATTATAATAATTAGATTACGGATGTTCACGCAAAAACATTTTGATATGTAAGTCTTAGTTTGCATATTTTTATTAAAAAGCATATGCACATTATATGTTAAATATTTTTCTTTCGTATTTATCTCACCATATTTAATTATTATTATAGATAACTGTAGCGTATAGTTAAGAAGATCGATACAAACATGTACTACAACAACATTGGAGCAGATATAAATATGCACTTGTTACATCATATAATGTAGAATATTCCTTTTTCAGTATTTTAATATTAACAAGTTAACTAATAAATGTCAATAATTGAGTAATATGAAAAAGTTATGATGCATTGTAATAGTTTACATGTAATAATATATATAACAATATATACACATATATATATGGAAATAATTTATTGTAATCAATTATGCATGATTTGTTGAATTTCCTTTGTACCAGTTCAGATACTATTGAATAATATATTACTCATAAATTATATATTCGCATATTTACATATTTTGTGAACATAAATTTCATATGCATATTTTATATGCATAAATATCCGTAATCTAATAATAATAATAATGTCAAAATTATAATAATAATAATATATACATATATATGATATCAAAGACTGATATCAAAAAGAAGGACAAACAAGAGCAGTAGAAGAAGAAAAATATCATCGCGTTTTATCGCGCGCAATCAAATTTAGGAAAATTTTGAAAAATATCACTTCAAAGCTGTGTTTAAAAACTTTTAAATAACCAAGGCAAAAGAGTTGGAAAAATTAAACGAAGGAGAGCTTTGAGGCGGCGTGATTCGATGTCAGAACTCGAGGTTGAATTAAATTGCTTTTTACCCGATCGATCGAAGAGGGAAAGAAACAGAGCAACTAAAAAAAACAAAAAAATCTTTGAAATGTTCATCGGTTAACCACTTGCGCTGACAACTGCGGACCATAACGGATAACCAAACCGTATACAATAATTCGTCGCTTTCTTTTTGAACTTGTCAGTACGATATCACTGGATAGAAATGATTGAGAAGTAATAATAAATTTATTATTTGTTTTGCCTGGGCTATACTTAAATATACATAAAACTGAGAAAATATTGCAATTCTGGGACAAAAAATTCTCGACGTGCATAACACGTCATTCCAGCGTAAGAGGTTAAAGAACAAATCTATGAAACGAAAGAAACTTACCGATAGAACTCAGAGACGATTCCTCGAGTTTCGCTAGACTGCTGTTGTGAATGGTCAGATGACGGATGTCGAGGCCGAGGAACACGTACGGCTGCAGCTTTGGCAGACTGTTATGCCTGAGCCTCAGATAAAAGATCACCGTGTTCGTTCTCCCTTTGAGCGAGCGCATCACATCGTCGATGTGAGAAAGGTCTGTGTACTCGCATACGATGTCCAGGCCGGATTTCTTCAGAGTGCAGGAACAGGGCGAGATTTCACTGTGCGAGGGGCAGTTCACCGATGATTGCGCCACGGTCAAGCTCGTTACTAGACTCACTGTCCAAACTAGTGTCCATAAGCTGCTCTCCTTCATCTTTTTGTTCGACTTATCCGCTGTTTATCCTTTTATCGAAATTTTTCTAATTTCTTGATATCTCTGCCAGTGCCACCTTTCCGTTCTCCTTTCTTCTTCTCTTCTCCTCTTCTATTCTTTCTTCTAGTTTCGTTTTACTGCTTGGCCGTTCGGAAGAAAGGATCCTGTTTTAGTCCTCCGTTCTCCCTCTCTGTTCCACTCTCTGTCGGTTCTTTCTCGCTCGATCGGCTCCTTCTTCCCTGTTGCTTCGCCCTCTCTGTTCCTGTACCTGCAACCTGCTACTTAGCCTCTGCTCTTCTCATATCCATTGTTCGCTCTTCCGCGGTGCACCAGTACACCGAGTCTGTAAACAGAGAGAATAGAGGATGGTTACGACACTTCCTTGCGGAATATTCGTGACAAACAATCGGAATTGAAACGTACAGCTGGCCATTAGAAGAGAAGTTGGAAGGAATCGATTCGAGAAGAGAAACATGAATTTTGAAAGTCGCAAATCACTATCGAAAGAGTTCTGAAGAAAAAACAAGATCGAACGAGATTTCAAATTATTCAGAAACTTACGTTTTTAGCCAATGTTGCAACATTGTAAAAAAAAGTGCTTAGTAATTTATTATCATATGAAAGTGCTTTATAATTTATTTATTATCGCACAAACTACACGTATATGATATCATAATAATTATATTTGTCGTTAAATAATTTACTGCTTATTCAATAATAATTGTTCAATTTTATTAATGATATTAATTAATTTAACTTATGTTTTTAGTCAATGTTTATTAATAGTATTAATTAATTTAAACTTATGTTTTTAAGCTATTTTACAAGATTAACAAATGCAAACTTGTGCAAAGTGTTTTGTAATTTATTGTCATATAAACTATATATCATGATAATTGTAAATATTAGTCGTTAAATAATTTAACTACTAGTTTAATAATAGTAATTTAATTTCATTAATAATATCAATTTAGTAGTAATTTAATTATCTATTAATTTAATAATATATAATTATAATTATATTATATTAATTTATAATAAGTATATTATTATATATAATTATAATTATATAATGATTATATTTTGCATCATTATTACACCTTTTACATGCATATCATATATACATTTCGTGCATATTTAATATTCACAGTCCAATCATAAGCCCTAGATGATTTATGTTTCTTTTTTAATTATAGTCAATTTGTAGCTAAAAGATTTTAATATTTTGTATAAATAATTCTATTAATCTTGAATTTTGGAATTTTCAAGAGATTAATCTAGTGATTTACAATTTCTCATTTTGTTCCAAACGTTTCGTTTTTATCGAGTTTTATAAAAGAAAATATACATTAATAGTTACCAGTACTTACATTAAGTTATTCTCTTGTAGAAATTTTAAAGCACAACACATTTATTGTTAGTGAAACGAGCTGTCGTGTAGCAAAAAGCGAATGAAGCGCTCTCGGCTCTCCAATTAAATACGATCGTTAAATGCACCGTTCTTTATAATTATGTGTGACCGTAATTAACTTGTCAGAAAATTCCATTAATTACATAACGACAAACGATGATCTCATCTCGTTCGGAAATGTCGCTGCATTGGAGAAACAAGCTGCATTACATTCAAAATACAGCAAAACAAGTTGATTTAAATTGTTGCATCATATTATTATAATTATCTGGGTCACAAATGCAAAATGTTTTTTACAGTATTTCCTTGTAAAAAATTGCTTCCAATATTTTTCACTAGCATTTCAACTTATTAGTTTCTCACCTTTCTACGAAAGATTGAAAAATAATTATGGTTCATATGGTAGATTAATAATAATAGGAGTGGTCGAAACGATAGATTTTCGAGGACAGTATCTGATACAAAAAAAAGAATAATCTTGAAGGAGTACAGTGATTAACTGAAACAACAATTTTTTTAAAGAACATTCTGTTCTAGAGAGAAAAATGATTAAAATAAGTTTTAAAATAGTTTTTAAATTGCAGTAAGTCAAACTCTAGAGCAGGTTGTTTTTGCAACATCTTTATAAAAACAAATGATACATTAATAGAATCTAATTTTGTTTTCATAATAGTTTTACTATACAGAAAAGTAATGTGCATAATAATAATTTTAATAATTTCAATAATGAGTCATATAATAACACAAAAAATATAAAAATTCGGGTGTCAAAAAAGTATTGAGACATTTATAATTCCAGTATTTTAATTTAATGGTGGAATGTTATTAGTAAGGTTACAAAATATGTACCTACTTTTGTGATATTGCGTCAACATCAGGGAAGAACGCTTATCTTTGAATCATTAGAAATATTTTATTATACATCCTGTTCAAATATTGGATTTTGACATAAATTTGTCTTGTGTAGTATACGGTCATGAAAATATTTAATAATATTTACTTATATTACAAGTATGTATTATATTATATGTGTTAAAACAATTTTATAACATTGTAATGAGAAACTATTATTATCATTATATTGGTAAAATTTAAAGCCAATGTGAGAATATACGTAGGAGTTTTAAGATATTTATTATATTTAGTAAAATATTAATATATCTATAGCATGGAGAGCCATTTTAAGCATGTACAATGGAAATGTCGAAAATGATCTCACTGAACATTGAGATTTATTATTAATACTTGTTATTAATAAGGATGAAAACTTTAAAAATTGGAAGTTTCAAAAATTTATGCACAATGTATATAATATACAAAAATATTTACATATATAAAATATTCAAAATATAGTATATTATAATATATAGGAAATAAAACAAAAAATTTTTAAATGGATAAAATCTGCACGCTGTTTATTAACTTAATGAATTATTTAATATATAGAAGCAGAATGAATTTTCGTTACAACCCAAATACATGGTGAAGCTTCAGAAAAAAACCCTTCATAAATTATTAAGATCGATTCAATTAACAAGAATTATACATCTATTTTTCCTAGTATTAAATTTTGTAATTATATTTATTTATTAATAACTTTATTATTATATATATTTTATATATATATATAATTATATATATATAACAATAATAGATAATATTTAATTATCTAATTGATATAATTTAATACAACTTAAAGCTATGTGAATGATTAAAAACTCTGAGTCATCAACATCAAGCGTCGTAATAAATTTGAGAAATTTTAAATAGAAGTTATAAATGATTTTCATTGACTTGTTTGAATCTTTTGCCGTATGATTTATAATACACTGCGCGGCTCGTAGTGAGGAGCATGTCGTGGACAGAGATAAAAGAATGTAATCATCGTGATTTATATGTTTGACCCATGATTCGTTCTATGAGGTCGATTCGTGATTTTTATGTTCAAAGAATTAATAATAATGATATATAAGTTAACACTTTTTCAACGGCATGTTTTAATCGAGATTTCTTTAAATTAAACTACCCGTTATATATTTAAAAAAGTGATTTAGATGAAATGGAAAGTCTGGTGTAAATAGTTTTTCTGCGTAAAGATTATATGAATACGTGATATATATATATATATTTAATGGAACCATATGGAGGGCTCAAAATTTAATCAGTGTAATTTCATTAAAAATGACTTGTGTACAAACATGCTTTTGTTGTTAAAATCTTTAGTCAATCGAACTATTTAATTATGATATTGTTACAATGTTTTGATGTTACAAAATTTTAACAATAAGGTATATTTGCATAGCGCAAATTGTTTTTAATGAAAAGTGGCTTACACGGGTTGGTTTCTGAGCCCTTCGTATAATTTTTAATATAAATACTGATATTGATTATTTTCTACAAAATTATATTAATCTATTTATATCGACAGACTATTAATTTAGTAGATATCTTAATTTTAATTTTATAAAACCAAACGCATGAAAGACAAGGACAATATATCACTTCTGTTCTTCCTCGTCTTTCATATGATAGATTTTACAAAACTAAACTTAGAATATCTTCTAAATTAATAATTTCTCGACATATGTGAGATAATACGAGAACTACCGGTCTTTGACACGTACTGGAAGATTCTACACACAAATTATTACTAGACAGTGAATTTTTATGCATTTATGGAAAATTGAAAGAATAAATAAAATGCAGAAATACATAGAATATCTTAAGTATAATAATCTTTATAATATTTAGTAAATTAAGCTAATTTTACTATTGTCTCTATTTCTGTAATTGTATTCGTAAAAATATGAATTTTCACAAAAATCAATAGTCCGGTCATTACAGTTTATTTTAATTATCTAATATGTTTATATATTTAATCTAATTTTTGCACTTTAATTTGATTTAATGCGTAGAATAAGCAGCCAATATTTATACTAATAGATACAAAAATAGAATGATGATTGAAATGTAAAAATGAGTAAAAAGAAAACGGTTGTAATGATTAATGAGGCGATAAAATTTCGTTCCCCCCTGAGAGAGGAAATTTAAATGATAATAATTAAAATAAATAAGTCTATACGGTCACTTCTTGTCTAAACCAATCGATATTAATCTTCATAAGAATATTTTTGATAAAAATGGTAAAGAAAGACAATTTGGGATCTGATTTGGGGGCAGTTTTAGTGTTAATACTTTTTTATACAGAATGTTGAGCGGCATTGATTAAAAATTTATAATTAATTTAAACGTAGCTCTCCTTTGCGTGACTTTTACGTGTTTATCCACAAAAAAACTAATTACATGAAATTATAGCTTCCTCTAAATCATTCAGCTTTTATTTGAATCATTTTTTTTATATAACAGATAGTTTATTTTAATTATTTTAATTTTATAATGGCTAGTTTAATTATAGATTAAACTTCTGTAGAAGCAATTTAAAAATTCACGGTGAAAACGGAGAAAAGGGAGAAGTTTTGTTTTCATTTCTCTGAAAACAAAAATTTATTTTTCAATATAACGTTACAACTTCATATTCGTGTTATTCTAATTATTTCATTTTCAATTTAAAACCCTACTTTCGTACAATTTCTTTCTCGTTTCTTTTAAACTATTTCACTCGACTTTTTCGTATCTTCTCCTTTACAATTATAATCTTCTTTCATAATGATCATCACTACCATTAAAATGCTAATTGTAACTTCCCCTTTGCCTCGAAATTATTATTTTTCCAACGTTTAAACACACCACGCTACCTTTTTTCCGTCCGGTGTATGCAAATCCGCGCGAGAACTTGAGGTGTCAGTAGTATACTTTCGTGGCTTTTTACATAGCATACTCGAGATACGTTCCACTTGCGTGTAAAACGATACTCGTGTAAAAAAGAAAAAAACAAGTTTAAATGCGTTTTTCATTTTTTTCACGAGGTATATTTATTTTTTTACAATCTCGTTCACACGTAACTTGGTCGGCCGTACCACGAAGAGAAAGTTAAAAAAAAATATTTGTCTCTCGGCAACCTCGACTCTCGATGCCCAAACGTGCCATCAATTTTCATTCCCTACAATTTTTACTGCCCTCCTGTATTTTTTTTTTTTTTTTGCCGCCACGCGTAACTTCGACAGGCCGAAATTCAGCGGCGACAATCGAGGGAAAGTTTCGCGAACACTTCTGGTCTGAGACCAGAAGTTCATGAGACAAAAGAGAAGAAACGAAAGTCAAAGTATTACGAAATGAATTATCATCGGAGAATTAATAGCATGACGTTCTTATTCAAAAGCTAATATTTTCTTGCGTGCCACGTTTATTTTGCGTTTGTACTTTTATTTCAGTTTCCGCGTAAGTTTGCACCCTTTGCGAGAACTCTTTGAAAACGGAAGAATTCGTCCAGTGAAAAAGGAATATTTTTAATTAAATGGATGAATTTTTACTTTTTTCTGTGTGTGTTTTTAAGTAAATGAGGAGTTATTTAAATGAAAATGGATCGCGTTTCTAATGAAAGAATGATTTTTAACAAAACAGAAAATTCTCCTAACTGGAAGGGACTTTTTCATCTTTTTGTCCCGTTTGGCAAAAATGGAATTATTTTTAATGAACCTTTTATTTGTCTTGTATACGCTACGTACACGCGTCTTACGTTATAGTATCAACTGATTATAGAAACCAAACAATTACGAAATTCCACTGGAAAAAATTGCAACGGAAATCAGCAAGAAATTTCCCTAAAAAGATACGAGGTACGAAAATTCTCTCACATACCGATCCATGTAGATCACGTGGCGGTTTTCTGTGTCACTCGCGAGATACTTGCTACGGAACTGCGATGCGAAAGAACGACGCGCGCTCGCGTGATCACTGGTCATCGCTTATTGATGTCACTGCGTATCAAGAAACTTGCTTAGTCGTTCATTCGATTAATCGAAACAGGGGTTCACCGTTGAACGCAGGGGGAGCATAACGACACACTTTTCTCTATCCACGATGTAGCTCTGCTGCTGTGCGAATGATGTAACCACCACATCAAAAATGAACTTTGGATCACACAATGAACCACTAACCATTATTATTAATACTTTCCCGTAAGATTAATTGCTATTCTTGCTACTTGAACTTAATTTTTTCACCTTGTTGAAAGTAAACCACCGAATTAAAATACGATTTTCGCACCCTGCTTCGTAGCACTGTTAATTGTGTTAATCGAAAATTTAATTACAAATCGTATCACTGCGCGGTACAATTGAATTTCAAGCGAGCAACACTAATCGATGTATCACAACTGGTACTCGCAATTCCGTCGCGAGTTTCTTTCTATCCACATTCGGCAGTCCCTGCACGTATCCCTTAATCGGTGTCGGTGCACCGCCAACGTCGATCGTATCGCCAATTTGCGAAAGCCGGTCAAAGCTTTCGAGGATTTTAAAGGGCCGTTTAAAAAAGATTCGTAACAAACGAACATCCGATTACATCCACGGTCTCCAAAATGATCCAGTTATCCATCGGAAGAGGAGTCTCACAAAAATGTTTCAATTTAGACGCCTTTTTCGTGGCCTCCGAGTCTCGACGCACGTGCAACAAACCATTTCCCTTTATATAAAACCATTTTTGTTTTTCTCTCCGAGCTCAACGCTGTAGATTCGAACTTTTCGTACTTTTTCTTCGAAGAAGGCGGAGGTTTCTCTTGGCCGGAGAGCCGAGGATTGAAATTCGGTGTCTACGGAGGATGAAACGAAACGAGTGGACAAGCGAAAGCTACCGTCAGTGCCGGCCTCTGCGCGGTACCACGACGAAGAGCTGACCTGAGTGTCGGTTGGCATCATCATTGGCCGGCTAATAGGCGGCTTCCGTCCCAGGGGATCATGGGATACGCGCGACGACGGCAAACGGGCAAACGTGGTGTACATCACGTCATGAGCGATCTTACGATAGTCCTGGGCGTGGATGTCACGCAGTTTATTGATGCTCGTTACTCGGCTTTCTATGCTACATCATCTCGGTCAAGGAACGTTTTGTCGTTGATGCACAATTACTGCTCGACGCGACATAACAAAATAATGCAACAGACATTTGCTATTAGTTTCTCGTGTGTGTACGTTCACATATGGAAATTCGTGTGAAAATTCTTGAAGACGTTGAAAATGAATTTTACTGTTTTGTGTAAGAAGGGCTTTGGGTTCCTCAGATATTTCTCCATTTTTGCATTATATTTTGTATTATATTAATTATTGGTACATATTGGTCAATGAAGAGATGTTAAATTTTGTATTATTATGAACTAACCTGTTTAATAATATATTATTACAAAATAAGAATGAAATTATTTTATTATCATTTTTTGTTTAATGTAACTTTATATAATAAAATTGTTTACAAAATATTATAAAATAACAAAAGATAAAGAGCAACGTATTACATAACATGATATTTTATAATATTTCATAACAAAAAATAATATTAAAACACAAAAACAATAAAAAAATAATAATATTTCTCATGCAGGGTGATTAAACGCATGTCCATATTTTGAGTGGTGAATCTACGCATTAAAATATGTAAAAAATGTCGTATGAATCTACGTTCTACATTAGTTTTTCGAGTTATAGATAATTGAAGAAAATGTCCTTGCTCGAAAATATCTAAAATTCATTCTGAGTTTTCTCTTCTATAGATCGTGCGCATTATTCGCCTCAATTGAATATATAATTTTTAAGAGGGCTCGATTGAATTTATAATTTTTTTATTCTTATTTCTTTTTCAAACTCGATTATCTTGAAAACGAAGCTTCAAGTCAAAAAATTTTATTTTCAATTTTTTTTTTTACGAAAAATCATTTCGTATTTGCTTGTATGTGTTTTTCTGACGCACTTTGTATAATTGGATTCATATAATAGGATTCTTTCCCCTTTACTAGTAATTTTTCGTTCACATAATGTTGGAGTTCAGGTTAAACTAATGTAGATTTAACCAGCAAGAATTCATTTCATAATGGGGGTAGTGACTAAAAAATTTAGTTCAAATAAATGAAATTCTACTGTACGTATATATAACCATAAAGAGACAGAGAATTTATATTTGTCGTAAATAAATGACAGATCTATGAAATTTTCGGAAACTTCAGAATTATTTTTGAGACGTCCAACAGAAAGACATATATATCTGATGAAAGTGCAGTTTTGGTAGAAATCAGTGAATTTTTAAGTTGCTCATCATGTTCTTTGCTTCAAATGTAATAATAGAGTGGAATGTTGAATTATTGTAAGAGCTCTAGAAATTAAAAAGCTAGATTGACTTTTTATTTTTTCATTGCTAATTCTATGTCAAATTCACGTAATAGTAAGTAATAATAATAAGAATAATAAATTGGAATTGGAATGATTATTGAAACAGATTTGGAGACAGAAGATATTTTTCTATTTTTTTCATTATCAATTTGAGGAAGGTTTCGTAATTGTTTCTTTAAAATATGATTGCAAATAGAGTAATGTACGCGGCATGAGGGAATTGAAAGTAGGGCAATTTCAAAGTAGGTGTTTTCATATTTTGATTGTCAATTTTGCGGGAAATTGCTTCTTTTGATTTCTAATCTTTTTTATAAAGAGATGTTGAAATAATGTACGTGGTAGAATATATATTTATATATACTAATAATAATATAATAAATATAATATCATATATATATTTTACAATGATAAATGATAATATTATAAATAATTTGATAAAATAATATAATATAATATATATTATATATATATACTAATAATATTAATGAAGTCAGAATATTTTATGTAAATCTTTTGTATGGATCTTCGTTTCCACTCTCTTGCAATTCTGTGTATTAAATTTTATTTTTTTTTATTTTATTTCCATGTTTTTGCGTTTCTCCATACATGAATTCCTACGTCTTTATCATATATAAGCGACGCGGTACAGAATGTGTTAATGCAGTAAATTAAAAGACTACTGGTATAGTATATAGCCAGTTTCCTTACAACATTTTTTGTTTTTTGCAAAAACAAATGACACATTAAGAAAATTTGTTTTCACAAATAATTTACTACATACGAAGTAATTTTCCTTACTACATACAGTTCTTTTATATTATTTATAAATAATATAAAAATTCTAGAACCAAGGTATCGATATATAACGAGCTTTTTTGGAGCTCTACGCTGTCTTGTATTTGAACAGAATATAAAATATTTTGAAGACAAGTGTCTTTTCTTAATGTTGACGCGATATTATTCGATAATGTTCCAGTATTATATCCAGTATTATACAGCAAATTTTCTAATTTTTCTAATAATATCGCCATTGAATGCAGATTAAACATTGGAATTATAAGTGTGTCGATACTTTTCTCACTCTTGAATTTTTATATTTCTTGTATTATTATTGTATGTAACTCATTATTGAAAATTATTACTGTGTATATTATTTTCGCATATAGAAAATTATTTATGGAAACAGATTTTGCTAATAGATATGGCCAAAGATCGACATGTGCTTTTCTGTTCACTATATATTTAGAAGAATATATTAAAAATGTGACAGTCAATAATGGAATAGCCAATAGTCTCTTTTGCTATTGATTTTTTTAGTAGAATTATTATCTTTTCGCTAAAGTTCACGGTAGTTAAAAGTTAAGCAACGTGTGTGTATGTGAGGAGCAATTTACGAGCGTACGAAGATAGATGTGAAATTGGAATCCGTGGTTAGTTAAAAGTTAAAAGTGCGAGAATATCTGCTATCGGAAATAGGGAACTAAAAATTGAATGCTTTAGAGTTACTGCAGCAGACACGAACTCGTGGAGTATTCATACATTTATGAAAAATTTCAGAATACTGTATAAAACGAAAATACATTTATCCATTCTATTCAATAATACTGAAACACTTTTTCTGTAATATTTACACGAACGTTCACATGAAAGTTGATGATATCGTTTGTTATCTTTAAAATAGGAAGATCTTTGACGACGAATGTCATGGCGAATGAAAATTTAAAATGCGCTCTATCAATTGTTCAATTGTTACACTTTACTTCCAAAAATTATGTTTCAACTCTTGCCTTCGGGAGAAACTTTCATAAGACTCTAGAGAGTGATTTGTGCAATTGCAACAAGTAATAAAGTTCATGATAAAAGTTCATTTTGCTGATTGAAATTCGAAAAAAAATTTTAGAGGAAAGAGAACGAATGACCTGTATCACAATTATATTTTTTTGTACAGATATCATAACGTATTTACATTTTATAATTGCACTATTTTTTCAGATATCGAACAAAATGGTACCACACAGCATATGTTCGGGAAACTTTCTCGAAAAAAAAAAAAAAAATACAAAAACTGCACGACTTGTATGCCAATACGATTCGTCTCGCTGAAAGGCCCAGAAGCAACTGTTCTGACTAGGAAATGAAGACGACTTTTTTGCCAAAAAATTTTATTGATATGCAAACATTTGAATTGATAGAAAACAAATTACAGGCGCGATCGCTCAGTACCAGACAACGCTACTCCTACTCGAGGTCTACCCCACGCCCCCTCACGAATCACGTGACCCAAATCAACCAATCGCTAATTTTCGTTGCATTAGCGTTGCATCGGAAGAGGCCCGATTTTCTGGGTTACCCCCGCTAAAATCGCTTTCAGTGATAAAATATATTTCATTAGTGCAATGACTAGTGTTTCAGGCACTGTTATATAATTTTGAAGTGAAAATAAATATTTTTTATTGCAAAGATACAATGTAGCAAAAATTCAATCAGATAAAACGATGAGAAAAATACTGTATAAAAATGAAAATTTCCTCATTTCCACATTCATAAAATATTGTAATGTTAATATTTCGTATAGTTTCCTTCATCCTTTACAAATGTTGTCATTCTTTTTGATAAAAATTAAGTAGCTTTTTGAATTTTTGTTGTCCTACTTTTTCTCATTCGTGCACAATGCACTGCTTCAAATAATTTGTATTCTCAAAGTACACTGTTTTTGCGAGCAATAATTCCAATAATTTTTTTATTATATTTACTATTATATACTTCGTTATATTATATTTTTCTTATATGTTATATTATATATATTTACATTATATTATATTACATTATATATTCATATTATAATGGTCGAAAACTGATGAACAGACTGCAGACTTTTATGCATTTCTATGAATTTTAAATGTATCAAGCAAGATTAGAGAAAGTATATTTTATTTCATGCTTCAGATTATTAAAATAAAATATTTTATTTGATTACCCGTTCTTCGTGTTATCCAAACAAAGTTCTAACAAACAGCTCATTAAATTGATTACTCAATTGGGTACAAAAATCATAATAAAATTTACGAGGATGCGTCATTCGCATTGTTCTGGAGCAGAACAGGTCACCTCGAGACGGACACTCAGGCTAGGTTTCTGGAATACTCTACCCTGCCGAGAAGTTCCAGATGCCATGGCATTCTCCTATCTCGGGAACCTTTGTCTTACCCTGAGAGACAGAGTCAGCATCTGGAACGTTTCTTTAAGGGTAAGATCGATAAACAAAGGGCTTCTTGGCTGGCGTCAAGAAGTCAGACACATTCGCTCCTATAAAAAGTCAGTCTCCTAGCACGAGACGACACTCTACCATAAACCATCAGTCAGTCAGTTCGAGTCTAGACGCGGAGACATCTCGTATCCATCTCCCAGACTCGCGTAACAAACACTCTAGTAAAATATACGTCTTAAAAAACCTACAATCTGCTATATTAATATCTCTTCAACGGCTGTAACAGGTCAAACAAGAGAATCTCGGCAAAGCGGACAGCATTCCTCAAAAATCACCGTCGCGCTGAGACACGCATTAAATAAGCTATAAATACTTGTAAAAGTGGAGAAAAGATATCATTCAGTCGTCGATTTCTATACATCAAACTACGACCTTTCAATAAACGAAATAAAATTAAACACTTGGACGAAACAAATTTGAGTTTTCTGTGAAACCTAAAAATCTTATGCTTCAAATTAGTGTATTTTTATATGTTAGATTGTTTAATTAAGTTTAGATTGTTGTGACTCGCGATTAGTATGTTTGAACGTGACGTTGCATACACGCTTTTTACTCACAAAACGTTGTGCGTTACTAATTTTAAGCTATCTTTTCGTCAGTCACATCGACGCACGTGACATTCGGTTAAACGAAATTGCTGTTTCGCTTTCGTAAATTCGCATTAAACAAACACCTACGCGAGAGTAATTTAAATCCGAGATTAAAGAGCTAACCTGGCGTTTCGCAATGACGCACGCAACATCTGTTCGCAGTGCCCTTTCTCCTCAAGCGACCAACGAACGATCGAAATTCTCTTGTTTTGAAAAACGTTTCCATTATTCATCCTGTTTTCGTTTGGGAAATGATCACGGAGAAACGGATGTGAAAATGGAGATACAGACGGAATAAAAGGCTGAAACACAGTGGGGAAAGCGAAAGACAAGGCTGTACACATTCATACATCACACACACGCGTATCGCGCAATAAAGAAAAACTAGAGGGAAATGTGTTCAAAATTTGGACTCGACGTTGAAAGCTTTTCCACTGTGTTGCAATATTGAGGTGTAATAGCATGTTCTAGCATAGAATATTTTAACAACGAGATGCATTATTGAATTCTGTTATACTTTAGATATTACTGCGGATTACGGGGTACTAGAATTACCATGAAATTATATTGTCAGCGAATTACGTTTAAATTAAACCCAGCTGTGATGCTAGGGTAAAATATTGAACGGCGAAGTATTAAATTGTGCTATTAAATATAGAATGTGATACGCAGTTCTAATAAATAATTGATTACACTGGCCAGTCGTTAATGTTCGATAATGATATATCGAGGATAGCGTGTAATTATTTGACGAAACAATGGAATATTAATGAAAAGAAGAGTAAAACGTGCGATTCTTAAGTATTTTTCAATCTAAATTTGAAAATCTAACACGTTCGTTCTTTATTCGACGGCTGATTCTCGTACATTCTTATATTTTACATTTATTTTATTTATATTTACCTCATATTATCGTAGAATATATTCTTATTATATTATCTATGGTATATAATAATATATTAATACATTAAATATTGTATTTTTGTCTTATGTTTTATTTTTATATTTCATTCGTTTCTTTTCTTCTATTATAAATTTTATTCATATTTATCTTCTATTCGTATATTTTACCATATATAACATATATAACAATATATTTATATATATTAACAATAATAATACATATATAATAATAATATATATATAATACTTTTATATTTTATTTATATTTATCTCGTATTTATATATTTTATATGTGCTATATGTAACATATATACAACAGATATATATGTAACATATATACAGACATATATAACATATAATAATATATTAGCAACAACAACAATCCATAGTCATAATCATAGAAACAAAATTTTTATTAACTTTATATTTTACTTTATCTCAAACGCTTTGAAGAATGGCATAAATAGAAAATTGGAATTTATCATAGAAATAGTAAGAAATAGTAAGAATATAATAATATTATAGAGACAGTACGAATACTAACAATGTTCAATTTAATTTGTTTCACATTAATGAAAGGTAAGAATTAACTTTTACGTCGTGAATAAATAATGGCACTTGATCATTACGTTCATCACGTTACCGCCAGTTTAATATCGAAAGAAAGAATAATCTTTCAAGCCACGTTATCACAATTATCACTTTATTTCCCCTACGATAAAGCTGCATTCTGTTCTTAATTTGTTGCCTAAAGTACTACGCAATAGCATGTCCAATTTTCACGATATTAAGAAAAAGGATTTAAATTCGCTAAAAGGGGCCTCAGTGTTATTATTCTTAACGGCCCAGTGTATTCGCGACAATCCTAAGAGCCAGGCTTCTTTTACTCCGTAATTAATATGAAAATCAACACAATGGTAACGAGACCAATCTCTGTTCAAAATGGGAAAGGGATCAAGGAAAGCAAGGCAAAAGCCAAAAGGAGGCCGTTGAATTTTATTCGCCGAGGTTATCGAAGTCCGCGAATTTATCGCGTCCAGCTAATTTTCGTCACGAACACTCTCGCGATCTGGCAGTTCCTGCCGCGCAATTCCCCTTTCTCCTTTTCACCGCTTTGCGTGAAATAACCGCTTTGAAACTATCGTGGCGCACGGTAACGAACGCGAGAAAGGGACGAAGTGAATGGAAGAAAGAAGGAGGGGGAGAAAAAAAGAAAGGGAAACGAAGCCTGCTAACGACACAAAGGCGAGTTTCCATGGAGAGAAAGAGGAAAACCACGTTACCCTTAGCCAGTCTGTTCCAGCAATCCTCCTTATTGTAACGTGTCGTTCCTCTCATTGTAATTGCGACCCGCGAGGATCGGTTCCTCGTCTTAGCGACGCATTATCGCGCGCGTCGCACCTCGACTACGTTTGGCGGAAATTCCTCCGGCCGCGAGAGGAGATTCTGCCAACGTTAATTGAATTTAGTCGGCCGAGACCGTCAAGTGGAAAATTCGATTTGACGCGTATTTTAAACGTGCTTTTATCCTGGCCTCGACTTCGGTTCGAATGCACTTACCGGTCAATCGGGCGGCCACGATCGAAGCGAATCCCATTTCGGTCGTTGCTATCGGTTCTTGCCGAATTAGGAAAGAAACGAGAAGGAGATGGAGGATGGTGATTCGTTCTGGATCGTGATTCGTTCCGATCACGATGGACTTTAGTTGGCAATTAACGAGACGGATGGTGCTGGATTGTCCTAGTGTCTGATAGGTGAAGTAACTTCTTCTTCGAAGAATGAAACTTCGCGTAGTTTGTTTTCCTGAGATATTACGTATTTTTTAATAGTGTTTGGAATTATGCTATCTACGACGTTTTAATGGAATTCTTGCGTTACTGGACGATTATTGTGAACATACAAGGAGAGAGAATAATAATTTTTTTGTTTGTGGCCGGTTTGGGATTTATACATTTATACATTTATGTATTGATACACTTTTTTTATGCGTCGAAAAATTATTAGTTTAGGAGATATATTTTAACTTTAATTTTATAAAACTTACTGCAAAAAAAAAGGATAACTTAAATTTTTATCCTAAATTTTGTAAAATTTAATATCTCTTGAATTAATAATTTTTCAATATACGTATTGTTGACATTCTTTTTATAGAGAATGCCGATCTGTATCCATTAATGGATTAAGAAGTACGTGATTTCATTTAAAATGGAAATGACCAATTTACAAAAAAATTGTAACTACCAAAGTCTTTTTTAGACTGAAGAATATTTTTTATCTGTTGACAAAATTTTTTTCTATCTCAAAAACAATAGAGATATTCAAGTATTAATTATCACTAACAACAAGTGTTCTATTCTTAACAAAATGATTCAATTTTATTTTTATCTAACACCTTTCCACGATCCATTATTTCTTTTTCTCTTAAACAAATGAATCTAATATTCTAAAATGTAAATGGAAAATTCTCGCTTTTGTGTCTTTATTCGCAGTTGTGTAAGTCGAAAGAAATCGTAATAATGGAAAGTAGGCCGAGCGTTTACAAATTTTAAAATTCTTAAATTCTTATAATCTCAAAACTCTTAAAATTTTATAATTTTAAAATTCTTAAAACCTCATAACTTCGTCAAATCAATATTCACATCTTTTTCTTGAACTTTTCCGCTATGTATCATACGAACGTGGGATTTTCGATATTCATTATAAAGATGATGTGATGTACAAAGTCGACATTTCCTTCTTCCAAAGATATAAAACTGGCAAATATGTGTCTGGCAGTGTCCGCCAGTGTAATACCATTTTATATTCTTATTAAATAATTTAATCATTTTAAGTGATGAGACTTCATTTTAAAAGCCATCCTTACGTTTTAAAAAAAAGACCAAATATTTCTTCAAGCATTACAGAAAGAACTTTCAAATCGATCGCAGGTGATAATTAATGCTAAAGACATTACACACAGGAAATTAAACTACAAGTGTACCAGTACTTTGATAAAATGTTTGTCCCTCTTTTATACATAAAGACGCTATAATACATTGTCGAGTGTTTTGGAAAAAGCCGTACATTATCTGTTTTTTATCTTTATTGAAAAATATTAAAAAAACATACAGTGCCTTGATATGTTACTTTAATATATAAAAATATGCCATAAAAGAAAAATGTGCTCATATTCTTTTCATCTACCGCATGTATAAAGCTTTTATGATGTATTAAAATGTTCCAGAAATGAAAAACTTGCAGAAATAGAATCTGGTAAAAAGTATTCCATTTCGTGGTAGAGGAAAAGCCAAAAGAGAAACGCGAAAGATTATGCTGAATAACAATGACGATATTTTTAAACTGACACAAAATATTAGATATAAAATTGCCAAACGAGCAATTTTGTATCTGACACATTGACTATTATCTACAAACTTAAATACTTATGTTGATTAAACGGATTTTTATTCATTTAATTAAAAACACAATAATATAATAAAAGATTATTTTTATTATATTATATAATTTATGCCAACATTAGATAATATTATATTATATTATTTTATGTATTTAATACAATAGTATAATATATATATATGTATTATAATAATATAATATAATATCATTTTAATTATATTATATAATTTACACTAACATTAGATAATATTCGATTATATTATATTATATAATTAATATAATTAAAATAATTATATTTAGTTAATTTTAAAGTGAAAAATAACACAGAACGCATATAGTATATAAAATATCCAAAGTATAGTGACTTCTACATTTTGTACGTAAAACGATCTACTATCAATATCATATTTTTTTAAAATTACATTTTCAAACAATACGAATTTGCACAAAGATTCGCAGTCTAATTATATTATTTATTCCAGATTGTCGACGAAAATAATTTTAAAGAAGCAGGAGCCAGTAATCCAGTTGAATTCAAGTTTCCTTGCATTTTTTTAACAAATGCGTAAAACTTCTCGTACTCGGAATTACAACAATCTTCATGATATACAAACTTCCTCTGCAAGTTCCTCCGCAGGGAATATGCGTTTGTTAGAGTATGTTAAACTCGGCGACCCAATTCCAAACTATGTACCTTCAACGAGGCAACGCACCGACTACACAACCTTATGGCAAATTATGGTAACACAGATTTAGCCTGGCCCCGATTCTGTCAGTCGTTAAAAGATTTAAGGATGGTAAGATTAGGTAACAAATCTCTTTGAACCACGAGAATAATTGATACGGTTCCGTATGATTACCTCGAAATTTGCATCAGAGTGCTTCTTGAATGATAAACACTCGTTTGCCATCATTAATGCTTCTTTTGATATTGTACTTTCTATTGTTTATTCTTCACGTAAATCAAATACAATAGAGTATGGAAATTTCAATGTTTGAATATCTCAGTATTTCCATATGTGTATTTCAATATTGGGATATTGGAGTGTTTAAAAATTTAAAAAATATTGGGATGCTTGAAAATTTGGAAATTAAAAAATTCCAAAGTATGTAAGTTTAACAATCTTTGGATTTTCAAATCTGAAATTCCCGTAATCTGTAATTTTTAAATTTTCAAACTTTTGGATTTTTACATCTTTAAATTTCCGAATAAAATTTTTTTAAATTGAGAAATTCTACAATTTCTTGAATTTTCAAGTCTGCAAATTCTCCAAAATTTCCAAACACGCAAATATTCAAAACTTTTTAATCCTTTTTTAAAACTTTTGTATTTTTAATTTCAGATATCTCCAAACATTCAAATACTCAAACTTTCATACATTCAAATATTTGTCAAACGTACAAATATTCAAATACTCTTAATTACCCAAACATTCACATTCTCAAACTTTCAAATTGTCAAATTTGGAACGTTTTATATTTCTTAATACAATATAATATTTTTTAATGTAACAATAATATCTTATATTTCTTGATATAATGTACATCGAAAGATCTTCTATTGAAAGTTGAAACAGATTGCAGTGAGAGTTTCCAATATCAATCAATTCATTTTACGCAAGATCCGCCGAGTACTTTGCAATTCCAATTCCGCTCAAATCCAACCTTAACTCCACGTAAGTCCGGTATTTAACAAATGGAACGGATCTTTAGTTAATGGTAAATCGAGACATCTTAGAGAACTATTCTAGGTGTTCCGTTCTCGAAGAGTAGTCAATTAATAGAACTGTTTAAACAACAAGCAGCTCTGTCGTTAATTACATATACGACATGGAAACGAATTGATTCACTTTGACTCTCGTGGCTCGGCCTACATGCATAATACACCTCGTTTAGAAATCTTAGGACAAGTAGAGTATATTTGTATAATGAAAATAGTACGATAAATATAAATTAGAAATTATGTACAATAAATATAATATTTGCAACATAAATTATAGGCACAATATACAATATACGATATAATTGAATTGAATAAACATAAAACATACTTTATACGATGATAAAAACTCTGTTATTGTATTAATATATTACTATATTAATTACAATACATAAATAAAATTAAATTAAATACAAAATACATTTAGTAACATTTAATTTTTAATTAAAATAAAATAAAATACATATAATACAATTAAATACAATAAATGTAAAACATACTTTATATAATAAAGACTGCTAATATATTAATATATTGTATTGTAATATTTAATCTATGATAAGTATTCGATAGTAAAAATAAAAGTATCCTAAGACTTTTGAGCGAGAGTGTACATATATTGTCTGTATTGGCGACGTGAAACAAATTGTACAATCTAGCAGAAGGAATGCTTTGTATTCGACTGAATAACGTCTATCTGCACACGTGTTAAACATCATTTTTTTTACCGTTATATGTTTTTGCAACGTATATACTTGTAATTTTTCATTTTATTGTTTAATCTTTCATTCTCATCGAAAATTGTTTTACTGTGAATTTTTTACGCATTTATGCAAAAATGAAATTTATATAGATGCATACGTGTAGAGACATAAAAAATATGTAAAATTTTATAAAAGTACAATATAGCTAGTATAATTGGTAAAGCAAAACAAATTATCGTATTTTTAATTCGCAGAAATATAAATTGCAGTTTAGTTATAACTCGGCACGTAATTTTCCTTTCCTATAAATTAAGATTTTACGGTTTCTTAATGTAAAAATATACTTGTTAATAATTTTGATTATATTATAATTACATAAATTACATAAATATGTACATATTTGTATGTTACATATATGTACTTTATAATTATATACTATTTTAATTGCAATTATGATGATTTCGTGGTTTGTTCGTTTTTTAAATCCTTGTTAAAAGTGTCTAGTACATATTCTGAGACATTTAAAATAGTTTATTTACTAAAGGTTGAAAGATTTCCTAATGAATGTATCGATAGGAATCTTTCTGAAAGATAAACGCATTCTTCATTTGTTATATACTGTCAAAGACTTTTGATAATTTTAATATGCACTCTAAGACAATGTCCAATCAAATTATTAAAAATTTACAGATACTTTTAATATATATTTGAACGAACATTTTTTTTATTTATTATTATCTCTTTTTAGTTTGCATTTTGTTATAAATAATTTATAATATTCCCAAGTGATCTATTCAGATCATTCCTATGAAATATTCTATCCTACATATGATATATATATATATTCTTTGAGAAAAACAACTGTCGAAATAAGAAATAAAGTGTAAGTGAAACGAATGTATCGAGCATTTTTCTGAGCTACAGAAAATCGAGGTACGACGTAGAGACACAGTTGGAGTTCGATCGAAAATTTTCTAATGAAGATTTATCGTTCGGACGGATAGAATGCGAATTAACCGATTACACGTCGTATATCTAGTAAACTGCAAAGTTAGATCCCGCTCAGATCGTCGAAAATGTTCGCATTCACCACAGCATTCAACAATATCCGTTTGTTTTGTAATTACGTGGTCAGTATAATTAGCTTGATAATGCTACTTGTTAACATCGCAGGCACAAACAGCCCAACAGGGGCAATTTCACAGAGTGTTATCCCTGGAATTAAGATATTCATGAGGTGAACGCATTCAAACAAATTCTTCTCAATTAACGTTTGAGTTACCGTCAAATTCCTCGGATATTACATACAGAGTGGTTCTTAAATACATGTTCACATTTCAAGTGGTGAATTTTATACGTAATAAATAGGTAAAAAATATAAAAATTAAAATTGTTAAATTAGAAATACGTAAAAAATATCTTATGTTCTAAATACCTCAGTTTTCGATGGTTAATTGAAATTGATAGTTCGATAGATAATTGAAGCAAATATTCAGTTATGTGTCCGCTTTGTTCTTGATAAAATTGAAAGATCTGAATTAATTTTATTAACTATTAAAATCGACACAAACACACATGATGTATAAATGTAAAATATACATAATGCATACATAACACGTACTAGTATTTCGTATACACTCGTATACTATTTGCTTTCCAATATTTGTTTGTACTATGTAAGATAAATTAACATATTTTTGAAAATCCAATCTGATGCTTCTAACTCAACTATTCGGCACATGCGATGATTTTATCGTTCTCAGAATAATAACAAGACATCGTGTATAATAATATATTATTTATCAATTCATATTTTTTAATTCAAACTATTTTTTATTGATATACAGGGTGATTCAAACAATTATTTTCAATTATTAACAAGTTAGAACTCAAGTTATAACAGTTATAGAAAATATGCAGTTCTAGCATATTTATGTAACAGTTATAGAAAGTTATTTATGCAGTTATAGCAGTTATAGAAAAATGTTAAAAGAGAAAGATGATTCAAAGATTAAATATCACATTCGTAGAAGTGTTTATTTTAGAAGTGCAATGGTGCATGAACAATTGCATTATTTTTTAAAACGGAAATACATATTCTTTTTTGATATAGATAAATTACACACGTCATTTTCCAATTAAAAATTATGTGGACTAAGAGTACGAGGTTAACAAAATTATTATTAATACCAAAATATTTTCTAAAAAATGTCTTTATTAAAGAAATTAAATTAATAAAACTCGCTTTAATTATGAAAATTCAAACATTGAAAATTTAAAATGGCTCTAATTTAATGACCAAGGGCTATAATATCAATATTTGATAATTATTAATAAAAAATATATATTAAATAGAAATAATATATTAATCATACTACATCAATAAAAATAATGTAAAATTGATTGACAGCATAATTTTTGAAGTTTAAAATTGTTCCTACGTGTGAAATATAAAAAACATTATTTATTATGTTCTTTTTGTACGATCATCAATCATATTCGTTTACTACACGAACATTACTGGTTTTCTCTTTCGATCGTTTAATATTTCTCGAGCATACAAGACTGTTTTATCAGTAAGTCAAAAGTTAATTCTCACATGACATGATCAATAATTCTTAAATACGTGTTTATACCTTAAATAGTGAGAATATATACATTAAAATACGGAAAAACGAGCTTTATCCCTCAACAGAATGCTATTGCTTTATTGCATTCCGTATTCGTTGGAAAATATTATTTCTCGAATGGTCTTAAAATACATTTTGAATCCTCTCTTGTAGGTCGTGCACATTTTTCACCTGAATTGAATACGCAACGGATTTTAAATTCTATGAAAAATAAATAATATTTTTAGTCTGAGTTTTATTTAACTCATGTCGATAGATATTTTTTATAAACATTGGAGAAAATTTGGGTGTACTACGATGTGCAATAACACGTACCGAGGCACAAGTTGGATCATTGTTGAATCATCTGTAATTCGGAAACTGAAGTATGTACGATTTAGATTCGTACGACAGTTTTTATTTATTTTATTGCATGGATTCGTCAAATTGACATGTGTTTGAGAATAATGTATTATGATTTCTTCATTTTATCTAGAAAAAAAATTTCTGTCGACGCATTCTTTATCGTAAAAATGAGCAAGACACTTTTAACGTGGAGTTTAATAAAATTGTTGTCTCACAAGTTTAATCTTTTGGCATATATGAAGAAAAATAAATTTTGCTGGATATTTCTGAATTAGCCGCGTATACCTACTGACCGAATCATCGTAACTTCAAAGTGTCTTGAACTTTGTACAACGAAACATGTGATAATTCATAAACTATATCTCTCTTCTAATATTTTCGCGAGCTTGTGTATTTCGCGCTACATGGAAAATTTGGCCTTTAGAGTCACATTCAATTGCATGCATTGTAAAAAAAATTGACAATTGGAGCAGGAGCCTACCTGAAAATAGTCAGCGAAATGTGAAATCGTAACGAAGCCTCTGCACTGTGGAATCCAATATTTAAGAGAGTCGGTAAATGACAGCAACAGAAAAATCTTTTCCTGTGGCTATGAATACTTTAGTTTTATCGACTCGGCGCGGGAAGATTCCAATTTCGCATTGCCCCGAAATGAACACACACGCGAAAAAAGAAGAGCTGCAGGAATAGGTAAAAAACCAAATGGAAGAATGAAGAAGTGAGATTTTTATTTTCGTTCGAAATTTGTCGTCTGACTCTTTAGTTTGTTAAAAATGCATATTGTTAACTAAACTATATTCTGGGAAATTTCACACTTAGAGAAAGTAAGAGTTTTAGTCTTTTCTCGAGTCTTTTAATTAATCTTAAATAAACCTTAAACGAATTCTTTAAATAAATCATGTTTCTGAATATTATTTATAGTATTCAATTCTCTTTTAATAATCAAACAACAGATTTTTATGGAAGTTCATATTTCTGAAGATACAAGTGAATGAATAAAATCTTAGTAGGAAATCGATTAAAAAAATTTGACTAAAATATTGGTAAAAAATCAAATATTATAAGTGGTTTTATACTTTGTATATTTTATATATATATTTTTTCTGTGCATTATGTGCGTTCTGCAATTTTGCACATAATATGAAAGTTTCTACAGATGCAAAAAAATTAGCGATTTAGCAATGATAATCTATCGATCTTCCGCATTTTAAAACATAATGTACAAGCTCCTATATAAATCTTTTAACTACTACATTCAACTACTCTTTTAAATTCAACAATTTACATGTATTTATTTACGTATTCAGATTATTTTCTGAAATTTCCACGAACGAGCAAAACCATTTCCAATTCAAGTTTTATCAACTTTTCAATTCCACTGGTTCGTTTTGAAATGACTTCCGGATCAAGTGCAGCCATCGACGATAACATCGTTCTACATTTTCATACCGGTTTGATGCGGATTTTCTGTCAAGTACAGTGACGCGAAAAAGTTCCCGGAACTTCTCTTCGCGTTACAATAATTACGTGAAATGTACTTGTTTTTAATAGGAATTTCTTCGAATTTTCCAAAGAAATGTCGACTTTGTTTGTACTGAAATTCTATTAATTTTGTGTGACTCGAATCTAAAATTTCATCTCACTCTTTCATTAATAAAAGTTAATAAAAATTTTTTGTCACTTGAATTTATTTTCACGAGACGATTAGAACGTGGTTTAGCATAAACTGTAGATAATAACATCGATTCAATATTATCACTGAAAGTGATTTTAGCGGGGGTAACCCAGAAAATCGGGCCTCTTCAGGTGCAACGCTAATGCAACGAAAATTAGCGATTGGTTGATTTGGGTCACGTGATTCGTGAAGTGGCGTGGGGTATTATTGGGTTGGCAACTAAGTCATTGCCGATTTCAAATAAGAAGGAAAATTCAGAATTTTTGTTAAAAAATATAACTTTATTCAATTAGATATTGCCCGTTCTTGTCGATGACCTTTTTCCATCGTTCTGGCAGTGTAAAAATTCCCCGTTCGTAAAATGTTTGGTCTTTGCTATTAAAAAACTGAATTAGGTGTGATCTGACATCATCCGCGTTATTAAAAATTTTACCATTTAAAGAGTTTTGCATGGAACGAAACAAATGGTAATCCGAAGGCGCAAGATCAGGGCTATATGGTGGGTGTGACAAAACATCCCAACCCAGTTCCAATAATTTTTGCCGAGTGACCAAAGATGTGTGGGGCCTTGCGTTATCATGGAAAACAACACCCTTCCGATTTGACAATACCGGCCGCTTTTCTTCAATTGCATTGTTCAGTTTGTCGAGTTGTTCAACATACACATTTGAATTGATTGTTTGGTTCTGTGGCATGAGTTCAAAATACAAAATTCCTTTGTAATCCCACCAAACTGACAGCATAATCTTTTTTTGGTGAATCTCTGCTTTTGATGTTGTTTGGGCTGGTCGATCTTGCTTCACCCACGATCTCTTGCGAGTAACATTTTTATAAACTATCCACTTTTCGTCGCCAGTAACTAGGTTTTTCAGAAATGGATCATTTTCATTGCGTTTCAGAAGCGAATCACAGATGCTAATCCGTTGCGTCAAATGAATTTCCTTTAGCTGGTGAGGGATCCATAAATCAAGTTTCTTGACATAACCAAGGGTTTTTAATTTTTTTTCAATGCATGTATGCGATACATTGAGCTTCTCTGCAATGTCTCGTGTTGTGCTGTGACGATCTGAATCGATAATGGCCTTGATATGGGTTTCATCCACTTCGACTGGGCGGCCAGATCGTTGTGCATTTTTCAGTGAAAAATCACCAGAACGAAATCTTTCAAACCAATTTCGACACTGCCTTTCTTTTAAGGCTTCATCTCCATATACGGCACATAACTTCTTTTGTGCTTGCGATGCGTTCTTGCCTTTTCGGAAGTAATACAATAAAATGTGTCGGAAGTGCACGTCCTGTTTTTCCATTTTTAAATTGGGATAAAAACAAAACTAAAGAACTAATCGATATAATTTTTTTACTAATTAAAAGTAGAAGTCCACACAGTAAGAAAAAAATATTAGTAGGTTAGATGCTCTGACCACGTTAACAAAACAAAAGAAAGTGTAGAGTGAATCTATCGACAAAAGCGGCAATGACTTAGTTGCCAACCCAATATATACCTCGATTAGGAATTGCGTTGTCTGGTACTGAGCGATAGCGCCTGTAATTTGTTTTGTATCGATTCAAATGTTGCATATCAATAAAATTTTATGGCAAAAAAGTCGTCTTCAGTTTCTAGTCAGAACAGTTGTTTCTAGGCCTTTCAATGAGACGAATCGTACTGGGGTACAAATCGTGCAGTTTTTTATATATTCACGATATATTCGTGAATGATATTTTCAACGATAATACACGTATCTGCAATAAATTATAGGGTTCTGTCTCATTCTTGATGAAAAATTATCAACGGAAATATTAACATCCGTATTTTTTTTCCATCTTCCGTTGTTTCAAGTATACTTCGTATTTTTTCGATAATAACAATAGGAATAATTTATTTTTTAATTCTACTGCATAGT
Source organism: Melipona bicolor (assembly GCA_030673865.1). Classification (NCBI taxonomy): domain Eukaryota; kingdom Metazoa; phylum Arthropoda; class Insecta; order Hymenoptera; family Apidae; genus Melipona; species Melipona bicolor. The sequence continues at coordinate 2,497,297 of JAHYIQ010000029.1, forward strand.
AAAGAATCATTGCATTAAAAGTCAAATGTTAGAATTGAATGAACCGCTGATATGACATTTCCAAAAACGAACAATTATGCTTCGTTTGACATTTCTCTTGGAATTTTCGAGCAACAGAATAATTTTTTATGACGAAACATATTTAATACTTAACGACTGATAAAATTGTACGCTATACATACGTATCTAGGATTGTACAATTATTGTATCATAAAAATTGTACATTCCACATATCTAAATGTTTTCTACTCGTTTGTTTGTTACAACCTAAACTTTTTCACGCCATTGTAGAACGTGTTTTATAAATTGCAATTCGCACTTGCAAGGAAACAATATCAATCGAAGTGTCAATCACCGATTTTAATGAAATTTGGCAAAAATTGTAATTTTTGGAAAAATATTTGACACGTACTTTTCTTTAATCGGCAATCGTCGATGTTGAAGGGATGAAAAGTTAAGGATTTATCGAAACATATTTGTCAAATACTAAATTCTCGGAAATTGCTGTACAGTTTGTGTGTAAATTAGTATTTTTTAACGACAATATTTTTTAATGGTATATATTTTGTTTAAACTATATATTTAAAAAACAGTATTTTTTATCATTTTTTGACGATTGTTCCAAGTAAATGTTAATACGTTTTCTTGAATATTTGTTTATGAAAACTATACATTCAAACAGAAATTGGAATCTTGATTTTAGGTGATCGACGTTGGCCAATTACACCCGATTATTATCTCGTTATGGTTTGCAATCCGTTTGCCAATCTCGTTATCAATCAGTTGCTTAGATTCCATTTAAGCCGCGATAAAGTTTGGATCTTGGGTCGTTTATCAGCGAGCTGGTGGAACGACCGTTTAGTACGAAATACCAATGGCCTCTAATCAAGATAAGATGTTTCGAAGGTAAATATGTGAACTTGCTGATTAATTAATCAACAAGTCGTGGTTGAGCAAAAAGCGAGAGCCACGATATATGATACTATACTTTGACTCTTTCGGTCACTATCGATCAATTTACATTCAACGATGAGCAAGACTGGATGCACATATGAAATTTTAATACAAATACGTAATATTTTAGTATTATTTAGTATTATTATAATTAATTATAGTTATAATTATTTAGTATCATTATAGTATATAGCATTATTTAGTATTTAGTATTATTTTTGCATGGAAAGAAAAATATGTAGTGTTTTTCTAAAAAAATTTTATTTTACGCTCGTATACCCTAACTATGTGTAGATACTATTAAAACTATTTTCGTTTTCAGTGAATTTTGCACCGAAATTAATTTAAAATGAAAAATTATCGATACTTTAAATTGTTATAACATCGTGGAAAAACATCATACGACAATTTATTTACAATTAGCCTTATCTTGAATGTAAGGCTTCTATTTTCATAGAGTTCTTGTTTTTTCTTCCAAAATATTTTAACGATATGTCATGTAACATAGCAATTGGGAAACTGTCTTTGAAACAAATTATAGAAATTCACACGTACGCAAAAATACTGAAAAATTTTATGTGTGATTAAATCCATCGGAGTCTTGGAAATTGAAGTTTTTCATTTAAAACAACTCTTTTTTTTTGTTATTTTATCGAACCTTCAGCGTTTCGGTTATTCGCTAGTTAAACGAAAAAATTCAAGAAATCCTAATACTTAGAAAATGGCAGAAAAAAGATTGTACAGCAAGTTTTAAGTGGTTGTAGAGAGAAAATTTCAATTTTTAAAACCATGGTGAATTAAGCCTTGAAAAAAATTTTTCAATGTTTCTATGAGTTTCTACAATTTCTGAAAATAAAAGTAAGAATAAATTATTTCTTATCTGCATGATGCAGAAGCATCTTTGAAAAGCCAAACTTAGGACAGTTAAAATAAAAGTTTTACGATTTAAAATAAGACCGAGCAGATTGTTACATGATTTTCTTTTACGAAGTTATAACAAGTTTAAAGTGTCGACAATTTTTCATTATTATTCTCCTTGTTGTATATTTCCTTAAAGTTAAAAGAAAAACTATCTTGATTTTAAACGAAATACAGCGACTTTCATTAATATTCCGACACCAAATATTTAAATTGTTATAATTTTGTAAAAAGAAATTGTATAATAATAAACTAGGGCTCACTTTAAAAGCTTAATGTTTCTAGTATCAAAATACACCATTTATTTTATTCTAAGATGTTTTTACATTATATTGCAAATGGCTAAATAAAGAGACTTTTCTTCTGAAAAATTCTATAAATTGTCACAATAAAAGTATGTGAAAACATTGAAAAATTTTTTTTCACGATTGTACCTACAATCAATTCAAAGACTGAAGTCTTTTTTCTACAACTACTCCTCAAAACTTACCGTACGATTTTTTTTTAGTTAATTTATTGAACTTTTAATATCAGGTGTAAAACAAAAATATAGAATATGTAAAACAAACATTTTTTAAATTTTCTTTATTCGAGCTTAATAAAACACATTATCATGCATCAAATTTTTCAGAGGTTGTTGTAGAAAGAGGAGATCTTCATCTTTAAATTTATAGCAGATGCAATTTAATAAAAAAAAAAATTGCACTATGACAACTTATGGCATTTTCGAGAAAAAAAGTACTTGACTTTCCGCTACATAATATAAAAATATTTATGAGAAAAACAAACGTAGGGCCATCAAAGTGAAGATGTTATACTTTTAAACGAGACCAACTGAATTGTTGCATGACTTTTTTTTTTGACGACAATTACAACAGTCTGAAATATCGACAATTTTTCATCGATTATGCGAATACTTTCGCCCACTTCTGTACGCAATAATACAATACTTCAACTCGAACGTGGAAATGTTATTTTATGACAAATATAATTAAATATTCCTCCAAGTGAACACAAGCAAAGAAACAATCTTTCCATACCCTGTTAGCGACGAAAGATCAATTCACCGACAAATATCAATTACGCTCTTTCTTTTCTCCTGTTTTATTCAAAGGAGAAAGCACTTTCCATTGAAATAAACTTTCTATCGTCTGTCGTGTTGGAGTTGCTCGTTCTCGTTTCATCCTATCGTTAGAGGTGTGCATATTGAAAGGTGAAATTTAATTTCACGGAGAAACAGGTTCTCGACGAGAATCGACATCGTCATTTTTAATTGTTTGACGTGGAGCATCGATCCGCAGAGAACTTGATGGCGATCGTTAATTGATTGGATCGTTGTGTGCCTCGGACTAGCGATTCAATACGTACGGAGAAATCGAGATATTTGTACGAATCTTTTATCCATGGGAATTTCGTTCGAAGGAATGCACGATCATGCCGAAAATCATTCGTAGATATGTTCAATTTTACACTCGTTCGCCGTTCGTTTCGCTGCTCAACGAGAAAAGTTGAACTATCATGGTAGGTTGAAGTATCACAGATTTTTTTATTTTGATGAAGATATATATTGACGGAATGCACAAATTATGCAAAAATATATAAAATATCTAAAGAATTATATATCTTTATAATTAATTGTAATTCTATATAATTAATTATATAATAATATAATAATATAAATATATTAATATAATAATAAATATAATAGTATAATAATATAAACGAAACAATTTTCTATTTAAGTTCCGTTAATGGTTCACGGTGTTTATGTGAATTTTAAAAATGCACAAAAATCTGCAGTCTAGTTATGTACGAGTAATCGAAAGAAATCTCTCTCATCAATAATAGTTATCGACAACGAAAGGATTTTTCGGTCACTTAAAATCGTCACTTGTAATCAAAAACATCTTAATTAAACAAATAATCATTGTTTTTGGTTCTGAACTTTTTGCAATAGTTATGATCGATGATCCCTTGAAACTTATACGGTTATATGTCATACGGTTTCTCTTTCACAAAGTCACAAGTGTTTAAAGTATCTCGACGATTGTATTTCATCGATAAAATATTATCTACTCCCGCTGTAGTTTTACGTTTGGAGCATTCACGCCTTCTATTTACGTCACGTTAACACTTTTGCGACGGGCAACGTAGTCTACGTCATTTCAAAATAAAAAAAAAAGACAGTGCAAAGTGTGTTCGATGAATGGTAAACGTAGAAACATTTACATACGAATTTTTAATTTATATACAAAATTAATTAATTAATTAATTACATATATATAATATAAATTCTACACAAATTTAAATTACATACATTTATATACAAAATTTTATATAAAAATTTTGTCAGGTACCATTATGTAAAAAAAAATTTCACACTAAAAAAAATATTATTAAATATTAAATGATATTGTTAAACTTGTTAAACTGTTATTATGTTTTTATTTATTAGTATATTTTATATTTCAAGTTGTTAATAAATACCACACAAATTGTTACCTAAAATGGTCTTACTGTAAGTTAATGTAAATTTTTATGTACCTGTTAAGGACAGTCTCGACTGTTGTCGAGCCTGTTCCTTTGCGTATATATATTTGGCTCGAAGGACCATCCACTGTTGTGGGAAATTGGTTGAATGTTGAATTTGTAATTATGCGAGTGATGCACTCACAAGATAGTGGCACGAGAAGCACACTTTGTACTGAAGACCTTGACTTGCCGAAAGAACTTTGTTCCAACCGTGTTGGCCCTTTTTATACTGTTGTCTTCATTGTCTCCTTCCCGATCACGTGATCGGGAAAGTGACATTGTTCGCGCGCGTGATTAGCGAGACGAGATCGAGTTTAGCAAAGACTTGTGGACTGTATATTTTGCACGCTGAGTATTAGGGGCTTGTCCCCTCGTAGTAACTTTATCGCAAGAGAGTAACTTTATTGGTCGGAAGTCAAAATGATTCTGCTTTGGAAGCCGAAGGAAAGCCCGAACGTCTTCTCGGTTCCCCTTCCTTCGGCTTTGGAAAATCGCGAGTCCAGGGTGGGGCACGAAGGGCCAGATACTAGTTACCGTCGTGGGTGATCTCGCTGGCCCGTATTTCTCACGTGTTCGGGAAAGTTGGCGCCATGCTTTAATCCACGGTTGAGTGTCTCGTCTTCTTAGAAGAAGTCCAGCTATGTGGCCAGTGTTTTGGGCGACACGGCCTGCTAAGGGTACTCGAAAGGCAATAAATTTTCCCGTATGTGCCTGTACCCAGACCGTAGGTATTGAAGCATGGAAACTCTCCCGAACAGACATGTTAAGACCAAGAGGTAGTATCGGGCAGGTTAGTCCCATAAAGCAGTATTTGTAATTACCTTATGGGCCTGACAATATTGTCCCGGGATGCGTCTCTTACATTTATATGTTTGTTGGCCTTGGCTATAGGTTCAAGGGACGCATTCCTAGCCCCTGGCCTTAACAGTACTTGTAAATTCATCATATTCATTTTATGAAAAGAAAATATTTTTTCTATACGCATTTGTAATGTTTAATTTTTCAAAACTTTGAACGACAAATGACTATAAGTATCATACTGAGAGATGTAATATTTCTTACATTCACGTACCTAAAAAAAATAGCAGAACCTTGCCGTATTCAGCTAAACGTTATTGTCGCGAAAGTGTTAGTATCAATCATTAGTCGTACCTTACAATAATCTAGTATTTCAATTTAATAACTCGCCACGATGTGTCGTAAGATTCGCAAAAGCTAACGATGTCACAGCGTGATTGCCATTCGTCCAGCGTGTTAGAATTGATCCGTTCGAATTGCATTTTTGGACAGCCGTAGTTATTTTTATCTACGCTACGGTCATCCAAGAGGCGGATTAAAGAAAGAAACACGGCGATAAATATAACGTTTCACAGTGAATTGGTATTTCCACGGTGGAAAACTAGTTCACGACTGGAGGAACAGTGGCCGATCGATACTTTTTCAACGTCGGGGTGAAACTTTCTCGGACGTTGTTTCATCATGTTACATCGGCTCGTATTCGCTTTGATGTCGCAACAAAGGAACAACTTCCAAGAATGCGATGCTTCTTTCCGGTGGAAAAGGAAATTAAAGCTATTCCAACGATAATTTTCCCTACTTGTGCAATTAGAATCTACCAACCTAGTCTAGCCTAACCTCACGACGGTGATGAAATATTCAGACTGGAGCTTGGGCAAAACATTAATCGATGATTAACGATTGAATTTTTTCAGTAATCTTCAATCGTGATTAATAATTACATTTCAACTTTAGCTGTTAATCGTAAATTAAATGTCTACTTAGGTCGTTGGTTGCGATGAATGATTAAATATCTTTTAGGATTTAATTTTTACTTCAATCGTTAATTGTTATTAATGATTAATTTTAATCGTCAGTTAGATAGCTCGATTAATTGTTGAAATTCTTTTCGTAGTGAAATTAGCGTTTTCTACGTGTCTTCTTGTTCGCGATTAGGGGTCAATAGAGAGACGATGCAGTCTCTACAAAAAGTTTTTTATCACTGAAAGTGATTTGGGGGTAACCCAGAAAATCGGGCTTCTTCAGGTGCAACGCTAATGCAACGAAAATTAGCGATTGGTTGATTTGGGTCACGTGATTCGTGAGGGGACTTGGGGTAGACCTCGAGTAGGAGTGGCGTTGTCTGGTACTGAGCGATCGCGCCTGTAATTTGTTTTGTATCGATTCAAATGTTTGCATATCAATAAAATTTTATGGCAAAAAAGTCGTCTTTACTTCCTAGTCAGAACAGTTGCTTCTGGGCCTTTCAGTGAGACGAATCGTACTGGGATACAAGTCGTTCAGTTTTTTTATTACTGTTTATTTAATAAATTTTTAAGGAGTTCAAAATGAGTATGAATTATAAAAAAATTAGACGTATGAATCGCTTTGTATCTCCTGACAGTATAAACCAGTATAAACCAGGTTTCATTTCGATTAAATTTCTTAATTCTAAAGTGTCGATGTCTTATTACAATTTCAAAGTATACCTTCAAAGTAAATGAAATTACGATCAAATTCGATGAAATAACAAACAATTAACACTACTAATAAATTTTTCAATGATTAATTTCCTTTAATCAATGACTGATTAATTTTATTTACCGATTAGATGAATCGCCAATTTTATTAATAGTATATAAATAGTAAACAATAGTCTCCTGAAATATATTGTTTCTTAATTCAGTGAACTGTTTGGATTACAATTAGACTGATTTTTATGCATTCAATTAAATTAATTGGCAAAAAATAATTAATATAATGTTATTACATTAATAATAATATAATTAATATATAAATAACAGTTTTTTTAGAAATACATTTTTTTTAAATTTTGATCGATAAGTGTGATATTTACACATTTTTTAAAGCATCGATAATAGTTTGAATTAGATAAATTTCCGTATATGTATTATAATAGATGTAAAATGGGAACAACTCTACCTTTTATGATTTATGTAGATCAATTCCAGTGAATTATTCATTCTCAAACAATCACGCTATTTAGACAGACCATCAATCATAAGTTACAATCACTATAGTTTGTTACGAAGTTCTAGTCCTACATAAACAATACCTAGAAACCCTTTACTCGAAATTCCAGTGTAATTATTATTATATTTATTTCATTATTATATCATCTAACTATTTAATTATTATATTTATTTCATTAATATATATAATTATCATTACATTTATTTAATTACATTTTGAATTTGAATGATATGCAAGTAGAATAATTATACTGATTTCTCTGTATAAATTAGACTCGTCAAAAAAGTGAGCATAATTTTTGAAGGGAAGGGTTCTGAACTTTTGAGCATTCATCGATAATTTTTTTCAATAATAAGCTTTCAATTGATCACACATCCTTGGATATACTTCAAGTACTAAAATGCAGCCAAATTAAATTTAAAGTTAACAAACATTTCACAATAAGTAAATTTTTCATCCAAAACAAATTTGTGATATATGATTATTAACTTTTCAAAATTTAGATTAATCCTTTGGAACCTTGGTCCAAAACGTAGGTTAATTCTTTGAAGCCTATTCAAAATTTAAAATAATCATTTGGAGTCTTGATTCAAAATTTAGATTAACCTTTTGGTGTTCTGATCTCTCAAAGATTGAAGCTTCATTAATTGTAAAACAATTGGATGTACAACTTTGTGGAGATTAACTTGGAACGTTTACTGTTCATTACGAAAATTTGTAAAAATTGCAAATAACACGTGTGCTGAAAATTCGTCTGTAAAACACAGAATTGAACTGTTTAAAATTACATTTTCGAAACTGTCTCTTGTAAAAACATCGTGCACTGCACAACCAGCAAGTTAAATAAAATATATTTCTCTGCAATATTAGATTTCGCAACTGGATCGCGTCCAAAAGTATTATGATCTTATTCGTTTCGTACACTTGCGTGAAATTGATTTCAGTAGTCGAGAGCATCTGCGTTTCGACAGGCGCTCAAAATAATCTTAGAAAGAAGCTTTTAACGTCTGCTGGAATCGAATGGAACGTAAGCTTCTTGCATAGACGCGTAACAGGTTTCAAAACGAGGGAATTCTGTTGGAAAACGAAACGACAGCCGGAAAATAACACCGGAGGCACGACCAGACTGTGGAAAATGCACATGGGAAATACCATGGCTGGTGATGGTCTCCCTCCCATCTCGTGTATTTTCCCTGCCTTGCCGTAGCTGCCGGTTCTAATTAGGCTGGCTTGCCTTTAAATTAATATTTGCATTGTTCATACGTGACTGAGTACACAATCGTGCAATTTCTATTAGAGAATTCTATACCGACTTTGTTCAGCAATTGTTGCTTTTCAGTCTGATTCGACCTTTATTTTATTATTGTTAATATTTTATTTTATTTTCTCTTGGCATCAAATTGGCACGTAAAAAATTAATACCTACAGTGATAAGATAAATAATTCAATTTGCAAATTGAACTATTTCGTTTTACTTTTTCTAACTCGGTCTTCTAACTTCGCCTATTTCGAAATCGTCAAATTTGCAAATTTCTTTTATTAACAATGAGCGGACTATTTCCCTTCAATTGTGTGTAAAATCCACACTACGTATGAGTGTTCAATTTCAATACCATGATTTTATTTTTTCTACTTTCGTATATTTCGAAATAGATGACAAAAATTGGAGAAGATAAAATCATCGATGATAAAACTGAACGCTCGGACGTGAGAGTACATTTGGATGAATCTCATACGTAATTGAACAGAAATTTAGTCCACTTATTGTTAATAAAAGAATCTGCAAATTTAATTATTTAAACCTTTTATTGTAGAAATCACTTCAATTTGACAGAAAGGGATGAAGTAGATTCAAAAAATGATTAAATTTCTACTCAACTGGACACGCGTTAGGAATTTCAATGGACCAGGGATATTTTCGTTTTTCTCTTCATTTTTATATGATTTTATTTCATGGAAAGATATATCTGATCTCAGAGAAAAAAAAAAATAAATAAATAGGATAGAGAATTGCGGTCGAATCTGCACCGACACATTATTCATAGTGTTATTAAACCAATTCGCGAAGATCGATGATTTTACCGCGCTCTGACGTTAATATTTGGATATCGAATATTGCAGCTGTTACAATTTTCTAAAAAGAAGTCGAAACTTGGGCTCACTTTAAAGCTTGAACCCTTTACAATCGAAATGCGTCGTTGATTTTATTCTAACATGTTTTTGCATTACGTAGCGGGTGGGTGAGTAAAGATACTTTCCTTCTCGAAAATGCTATAAATTGTCAAACATGGTGCAAAAACATATTAGAATAAAATGAATGGTATATTTTGAAAGTATAGACTTCAAGCTTTAAAATAAGTCGATGTTTATTATTGTACCATTCTCTCTTCAAAATTATATACAGCTTCAATATTTGCCCAAATATTTAGGTGTTCGAATATTAATGGGAGTTACCGTTTGTACTTTGGGAATTCAACCTGTTCAACAATTTCGAGTACCTTGATTTATGTATTTTAGGTTTGAGTTTGTATTTGAGTTTACTGTTGCACTATTGTCCAACCTAATGTGACAAACTAGTATATAACGTTACGTTATTCTAGTCAAAAACGTCACAAGTTCCAAACGTGTGATGATTTGTAACTTTTGAAACTTCAAATATATTCAAATATATGTATTGCAACGGATGATGCTAAAACTACTAAAGTATGAAACTTGTATCAGAGTGTGACTTTTACGCGTTTTACTAGAATGACACTTTACTAGAATGACACTCCGTACGCGTTACGTTTAACGTGTGACTGTTACGCGTTTTACTAGAATGACACTCCGTACGCGTTACGTTTAACGTGTGACTGTTACGCGTTCTACTAGAATAATACTCCGTATGCGTTACGTTTAACGTAGTATGTTACGATATATTAATCACCCGTAGGAGAATTACTATATACGTTACGTTAGAGTACGATAAGTTGTAACTCTTTTAATTACCCGTAGGAAAATTAAGGTTACAGTAATGAAATAGAAATCGTTATGGAAATAAAACTGGACTGACTTCTTTAATGAATTTGCCTCTATATTTATACATGAGAGTAGTTTCGTAAAGTGGGGAGGTCTGACTCGGCAGCGAGCCGGTCAGCAGATTCTTTCCTCTAGCCGTCTTCGAGTCGTCTTCACACGGTGATAAGCGGGTGATGGGCTAGCAAATTCCTTTCTTGGCTGTCTTCTCACGATGATAAGTGACGGTTGACCAGCGATTCTTCTCTTTAGCCGTTTTCACAAGCCGTTTTCACAAGAGAAATGAAAGTACAAGAAATAGGAACAAAAGTTTGTATATATTTACATAATAAGTTTATATATATTTTGTGAAACATCAGTCGAATTTCATCACAACCTATAAAATCTGGACGAAGAATTATGAATTGATCATCTTAATCACTTTGGTAATTTTAACGTTAAAAAACAATGTTAAAAAACATTTCTTATCAATAGGAAGGAAGTTACTTAATTGAACATATCTAATTTTGTTTCTAAAGTCAAAGACATTAATTTCAATTAAACAATTACATTTATATTTTTATGTTATATATTATATATCATGCTTTTTATTTTATATGATATTTTGTATTATGTACTAATGTATGTGTTAATATAATAATGATATATGTTAGTATAATGTATGATATATAACATAAAAATATAAATGTAATTGATCAAAGTTATTATATATTATATTCTTTACTTTATGTTATATTTTATATCATTAGTACATCAATATATAATTGATGACATATATTAATATTAATATTAGAATTATCGATAATTAAAATATAAAATTTGTATCAGAAAAAATAAAATACGAAAAGCAAGAAAAAATTTACAATACAATAGAGGACACAAACTTTTATTTATATATTTTTCGAAAAACTAATCGAATCTCTAGAAATTCACCTAAAATTTCTATAAAAAAGTTAGAAATATGTCATTTTGATCGTTTTGATAATTCAAGTGATATTTTATCACTGTCAAAGTGATTTTAGCCGGGGGTAACCCAGAAAATCGGGCCTTTTCAGGTGCAACGCTAATGCAACGAAAATTAGCGATTGGTTGATTTAGATCACGTGATTCGTGAGGGGGCGTGGGGTAGATCTCGAGTAGGAGTGGCGTTGTCTGGTACTGAGCGATCGCGCCTATAATTTGTTTTGTATCGATTCAAATGTTTGCATATCAATAAAATTTTATGGCAAAAAAGTCGTCTTCATTTCCTAGTCAGAACAGTTGTTTCTGGGCCTTTCAGTGAGTTTTTTAACCATGTCTTACATTGCATATTATACTTTTACATTATATGTATAACATATGTTATTCGATATTAATTATTCGTTTATTTCCATATCTTCTATTCTATTTTACAAAATCAAAAATCATCATTCAACGTATGCACAATAATTCGATTCAATTGGAAGAGTGTTTTCTTTTCAAAATTTCATTGATCAAGCGGACGTTCCGAGAAAAGAATCTATCAATTTATCTAGCTTTTCAATCTCCCACGCGTTGTAGGCGTTCGTCTCACGTAAAAATAAAGTCGTTCGCGACCAAGATGGCGGGTTACGCCGGAATAACGACGCCCCAGCTTAAATATTATACAATATATTCGACTGCGTATCGCTTGCCCGTGGATTTTATAGGTTTTTTATTAACCAACCGTAAACTTCAAAATTTCTAGATACGAGCCTCGATCCGGAGTGGGTGTGTAGCCGTAAATTTTGGGGGGCGTTTTCCGTTGCAACCCCGAACCGCATGGTCGTGTGCAGTATCGTTTCATCAGCTCTCCCAAAATGCAAGTTTCACGATAGTCGATTTAAACCGTACGTCTGTAAATCGTATGAAACAATTTAACGACCGGAAGTTTCTAAAGCTCGGAGATAAAAAGTACTGTTTGTCCCCTTTTATGGAAATGCAGCTCCCCACCGCAACGATACATATTTCGAAGATATATTTTCGAACTTTTATCAGCTATGGTTAGACCGCGGATTTTTATGCATCTTTAAAATTTTATAAATATGACTGAAGAAATAAAACGCAAGTAGAAATTTGTTTTATCTAATAAATATTCTAAAATATTTGAATATTTCATATATTTTTTTTGCATATAATGTATTATATGTATTATGTACATTCTCGCAAATTTTCTACAAATACATAAAAATCCGCAGTCTGCTTAGAGTATTACTATTGCAAATACAATTTAGGCGTTACATGCCCACGGCTAACATGTTTTTTGAGAAAAAATTTTGATATTGCTGGCAACATCAATTAATTTTCGTTACAATGAATTTAGGAATTTCGTTTGCTTATCAAAAAGTTTCATAATTTTTTCGATCCTTGATATATTATTTAATATATAATAATTATTTAATATTGCTATGGTATTGATATCAATGAACAAATTATCTGCTCTTATTATAGGAAATTATTGCTCTTGGAGATACAATTACAGAAGAATTTTCATTTTCATATTTCCCGTGTAAATTCTATTCAAACTGAAACTTTGATTTTTGAAAAATTATACTTTATCCATTCTCATTGGAACATACAAAATGAAAACGTTTTTTAAAAAAATAGAACTTATCAAAAAATTTCATAATTTCCGTATTCCTGATTCATATAAAACCAAAACCTCGATTTGCAAAAAAACCAGTATTATATTCGCAGTATATACCATGACGTAGAAAATACATTACTGGTCGCGAGTACGTTAATTAACAGTTAAGTAAACAATCCGAACAAATCACCCACGCATAAACTAATTTCTTTTTTTTTGAAACAACGAACAGTCTCAAAATTGCGTTTTAAATTTTTTTTTATCCGCATTGTTTTTCCAAGCATCGATAGCGATACGAGATAATAACATTGAAATTAACATTGAGTCGCGAATGATTTATGTTTAAATTTCGCGCCCCTTTAGAAACTCAGCGTCGATAAGGAAACGCGATTTCGTGATAAATTTTCCTTGGAGAAAACAACTCAATGCGCCGCGTTTGCCGGCTTGAAATAAATTTCCCCGGTGAAATGTGATTCTCCGTGATATTTCCTATAGTCGGTGGTAATATTTCATCGAAGAATGTTGCGCTCTTACTGTCGACGATCTTTGTTGTTGCAGAGGAATTTGCATTTACATTGTCAATTAACACTCGACATTCATCTGTATCTGCGTAGACAATCGTATCTATGTATTTATGCACAAGGAAACTCGTCCAGAATAGGTTTAGAATTTATAGGTTGCTATAAATTTTCAAACAGTTGTCGCATATTTCGAAATAAAAAAAAAAGCGATATTACATGCTCGAGGTATTGTATTTTACAACAGATATACAGTGTCTTCGATTAAAACAATCGAACTTCCATCATATATTTATTATTTCCACGATATATTTTACGAGTGAGAAAATAAGAAAAAAGATGTTATGCAGAATGTCCTGGGAGAAAATCGAATAATTTTACCAGTGCGTTTGGTAGATCATGAATGAAAAAAGGCCATTTACGCCATTGATTTTGATTCATTTGATTATTTTTTTACGTAGTTATAAGAATTGATTGACAATTTTTCATCGTTATTGATTTAGTTATACTTCATACTGTATCTCCTACTTTGTTTCCGTCAGCTAAAATTTATTTTTATCATTTTTCAACATACGAAGTATGTGTAAGACTGCGGATGCATTTTCAAATTTTATTTTTATTATGAACATAATTAAAGAGAACCTAGAAACAGAAATTTGTTTCATTTACTAAATATTATAATAAATACTCTGCTTTGCACATTTTAGGTATTTTTTCATATTATTATTTCCTCATTGCGTGCATATTTGCAACTCGAAATTTGTTATGAATGCATAAAAAGTTATAATATAGTAATAAGACAGTTCTTGACAATCCGCAACATCGTATCAATGCTACGACGCTGTTTGAAATACATATCTCTATTCTACTTTCAGTATTAATTTCAACTCGATTCAATTGTTGATAGGAGCAATTTCGTAATGAGTTTTATGAAAGAATGACGCGTTATAGAAATGCAACAGCATGATATCAAGTAGTGATTAAATTTATTTTTGTGGTTTGACAGCTCCTATACTTCTCAAATTTCTATCTTTCCTCTTCTTCATAAATGAAAAGTCACCTCAAGAGACATTACTTTAGAACATTCGAAAGATTGTAACCAATCAATGAAAAGCAGTTTCAATAGAAGAATTTTAGCATTGTTTCTAGAAGTACAGCTTCTCAAAGAGACAATATATATTTTTTATTGAATGATATATAAACATTTATATAGAACCAGTCTCATTACTTTTTAGGTACACCACGTATGTATGTTGAAGTAATTTAAAATTCTTCTGTTTTTTTATCTTCTAACACGTTGATTATCACGCAAAATTTATATGTCTTGTTTGTGAGACGGAGTATTTAATTTTTACAAAATATTTAGTTACAATAAAAATGTATTTTTTCATTTTAGTATCCCTCAGTTATTTCTGTTGCTTAAAAATATTTATAAATCTAGAAGTACGTAAAAATACAAGAAAGGATATATGCAAAAATGTATAAAATGTTCATAAGTTGTTACGATATTTGACAGAATATAAATTTCTCTTTTATCTGTTTAACAAACAAATGTATAATTTATCATAATATTACAAATACCTCAACTTTATGAAATTTCTGATGATTATAGAATCTAGATAGAAGATAAAGTTACAAAAGAATTTTTGGAACTTCATTTCATAGCCCGAATATCAAATTAAAAAAAACAGAATTTGGTGATACAAACTGGATGAAAAAAATTGCAATAATCCTTATGATGTATCGATTTGTATACTGAATATATGTATGTATACACCTATAAATGTATGTATATATATATATATATATGTAGTATAAGTATACACTAGTATGTATGTATGAAAATATTTATACTGCTTTCATATACTAATAAATCTACGTAGAATAGTCTATGCAATGTATTTACATAAGTGCGAAGTAATTTAAATAACGTGCATATTTATACAAATTCCAATGTAAATGATCGTCAATAGTTAAAAAGTTAAAAAGTTGATGAATAAAATCCTAAAAAAGAAAATAAAACTATCAATCTCAAATTTTTATAACAAAATAAAAATTACTATATCATCCATAACCCTACGATAGTAATCGAGGGTTAATCCAAAACATTCGAGAGAACTAGAAACAAGAAAATATACAAAACAAAAGCAACTATTTTAAATTTTTATAATACAATACAATTATTGTATCATCCATAACCCTACAATACTAATCGAGGGTTAACCTACATCCGAAAGAATTAGAAACAAAAAATAAAAATAAAGAAAAAAGAATTTGGGAAAGAAAAACTGTACTTGTACCCCAGTACGATTCGTCTCACTGAAAGGCCCAGAAGCAATTGTTCTGATTAGAGAATGAGGACGACCTTTTTGCCATAAAAGTTTATTGATATGCAAACATTTGAATCGATAGAAAACAAATTGCAGGCGCGATCGCTCAGTACCAGACAACGCCACTTCTACTCGAGGTCTACCCCATGCCTCCTCACGAATCACGTGATCTAAATCAACCAATCGCTAATTTTCGTTGCATTAGCGTTGCAACCGAAGAGGCCCGATTTTCTTATCCCCACTAAAATCACTTTCAGTGATAAAAAAAAAAGAACTTAAACGGGAGAATCGACTTAAATATTAAATTCCATCGATGTCGCTGTGCACGCAGCGTCTAATATTTTTTTTTACATTTCCAATTGCCGCACACGGGAATTCCTTTCGCGGGGAACGGAATCCTCTTTGCGGCTCATTCGGTTCACGTAACGTTGGCTTCGCATTTCCGATCAAAATCCATCAGACAACGAGGCGTGCATTTTTCCTTTTTTTTTTTTGCATCTCTGCCCGGTTTGTATCGAGGATTCTCATCGGGATCCGATCCAGCCGGATGGTCGAGAATAGACTCGGAGAGAAAAACGTCAATTCTTGTTCCAGATTTCCAGGCTCCAATCCTGTATTACGTTGATCAAGACACGCCGCGCCGGACCGTGCATTCTCGTGATTACGCGCAAGTCAAAGAACGTTGACGTGCGCTCTCGTTGGGGAGTCTGTGAGGCTTTTCCCTTTTGGATGTCACTTTTCAGCGCAACACACGACTGGTTAGCTCTCTTTAGCAACGGGAAAAGATCTCCATTTCCATTTCCGCAGTTCAATTTTCAATTTCCGAGAAAACCCGAATTTTAGACTCGCATGGAGATCGAAAAGAAAGAAGAAAACTGAAAGGGATCTCGATTGATTCGCGATCGCGCGAGAGAAACGAAAAGATTTGAGTAGAAAATAACGGTTTATGGTG
Organism: Melipona bicolor; assembly: GCA_030673865.1. Taxonomy (NCBI): domain Eukaryota; kingdom Metazoa; phylum Arthropoda; class Insecta; order Hymenoptera; family Apidae; genus Melipona; species Melipona bicolor. The sequence goes on from JAHYIQ010000029.1 coordinate 2,514,091, forward strand.
ATGATTGATGCGAGGTAATTGAACTTTTCTTCACAGATATGCGCGTTTGACAGGTGCCAGAAGAGAATTGAATAGAAATATTTTTAGGAAAATGTACATAGTATTGCGATGGTTACATTTAATCCTAGAACAATCAAACTTATCAACATGACTTCAGACAGATTTTCTTTTTTTGCGATTGGTTGGAGATATCTTTGTTAGAATCAATATTGACTTCCGTTTAAAGAGAAACATAATTGTATAAATCTATTGCTTTTAATTTAAATCAATTTATTTGTAACTGGAAGAGTCGCGACAATGGCATTGTTTTTAAGCACAAATTTTTAATTCACAATTTGAGTTGATAACGTTTTTCAAATGTTGAAAGTCTATGTGTTTAATTATTGTTTTAACTTCGTTTTAACTTCGCTCAGTTGGGACAGAGTGTTTTTTGATTCTGTCTTCCTGAAGTTCGATCTGATCGTTTCAGAAAAATCTTTCTACAAAGGAGTACCGAAAACTCGAGGAGTGCGTTTCCCGTGTTGGAAATTTGGCAACGAAAGGGAATTTCCATTTTCTCTCGTCGTCCAATGTTTGGATTGATGGAAATTCCGAGATTTATGAATTCTCGGTTTTTTGCTGTTTGCTGCAATTTTATCGAAGGTCAGTGTGCCAAATGTTAAAAAGAACTAAAAAAAATTTCTAAAATCTCAAAGCAGCTACAAGCCACGTCCGTGTCACGAGTCACCTTCGTTGGTGATTTTAACGCTAATTCTAAAGCACGTTTGTATAATAAATTAGTACGCATCGTTGATCTTAATTAGTGTTATTAATAGACTATAGAGCATTAATCAGATCGTGAACGTGTCACCGAGATCTATGGCGAAGGGATGTGTAGATTTGCGTAAACTCGTGCCTCCTCGCGCAGAAACCACACTATTGATAACAAGTGTGCCATGAGTGGATGACAATTGTTGGATCGCGAGCGCTGTTACTGAGATATTTCAAACTAATATTAGTGAACCCGAGGTCGCAGTAGTCGGTAATGAGTATCTCGGGTCATGGAACTTAATTGGCTTTTGATTACCAATCATTTTATAATTGGACAATAGTTTGTCTGATATGATTGACAGAAACACGCACAGATTAAAACATAGCGCCAATGAGACACAAGGTGTATAATGACAATGCATTTAGAATTATTAGATACAGTAACGTTGAATGTGAATATACAGATCGATATTTTATCTATGGAATTAGATAGGCAGTGTGAAGTTTCATTATTTGATTTTATTGTACTGTTAGATTATTAGACTAATTCTGATATATTTCGTAATTATTAATCATAACCAATACATTTAAATACATTTAAATATTACGTTTAATTTGTAATATCAAATTGATCAATTTTAATAATTTGAAAATAAATCGTAGTAGTGTGAGTCAATGTTAACCTACATAGTCAGATGTCATATCGAAATTTACATTGATTAAAAAACACTTTCAAAAATTGATTATATTTTCATATATTACATATATTTAATCCATATACTTACATTATAGTACATTTTTATTTTCTAGATTATTTCGTTATTTGTTTAACAAATGAAATAATTTTTTATTTCATTCTGGATTTCGTATCAGTTTCTATAAATAATTTCTCAAATAGTTTCTGATTCTAATGCATGAACTTTACTTTCTGTTGGGATTATTTATTTTATTTCAATGAATTAATTCAAGCAAATGATTTATTTGATTTGTGCTCAAGATAAAGTTACTTTTTCAGTGATTCGTTATTTCAAATTGTTATTTTTATAATAATATGATTTTACATAATATATTATATATAGTTACTATAGTATAAATATTACATAAAATATTAACAATATTGGTTAATATTTTTACTAAAAAAATAAATATGATATTTACAATAATTCATATTATCTTATTTTTTGAATATCTAATTAGTGGGAATGATTTGTCATTTCAAATTATCATTTTCCATTATTCGTTATCTCGAACAATATTTTCCCAATCTCGCCTTCTTCTTAGTGTCCAAAATCCAACAATTTCGAGGATTCAACAGTTTAGTTGACGCCGTCTCGCGATCACGATTCATCATTATCGACCTGCGTGACCCGAGACCAACCGTGTAAAGTTTTACCAACATGGAAAGTCGATGCTCATCGACAGAACGACTCGCTACCCTAGCCCTGGTCATTGAATCTCGTGCCCCCAAGGGTCGAACGCCATAACAATATCCGAACCCAAAGAAAATCGCTGGCTCGCTCGAATAGCTCCGAGGTCGTTGATGTCAAGTTTCACGACCCTTGTTTCATCCCTTAACCGTGTATTACACGCACGTGAGAAAACTACGATCTTCCAGAAATTTTCTCACCCTCGTGTTCTCTTCGTTTCGTTCGTAAGAATGAATGAGCATGCTCATTTGTAAGGATGACTCTGGTGCATACTCGAGCCTGCTCGGGGCTCTGGGAAACTGTTTGCTTTCTCACTCTCATAAAGTATCGTTAAGCCGGGAGAAAAGCTGGCAAAACTTGTGAAAAACATTTTTTTTTTTATACATGTTCTGTCTTCTTTTTTTCGCTCTGTCTCATTCTTCTTCCTCCCCTCTGAGCGTGGGCAGCGTTACAATTCGGTCGTTATAAAGTTTTTAGAAGCACGAGGTTGTTGTCTTTTGCATGTATATGTTTTGTACGGTTTTAGTATTCCAGAAGGATTGTTTCCCCAGTTTTCTCTTAATCCGACTTTTGCCTTCGATTCCACGAATTTTCATTCCTCGAACGATTCCTCATAATAATAACGACACGACGGAATAAATAACAAACGCTCGAACTTTGCAGTTTCCTCGACTTTCTATTTATTGTTGGGTCACTTTCATAACAGAGAAGCCTTTAGGGCAAAGCTGAAGTAGGATTTAATAATATACAAAAGGTTAAAGGAAAGGTGAGCAATAAGCATATTTTTTTATCGTATTGTACCTCCATTGTTGGTTTTAACTTCACAGTACAAAAGTCCTTTCATTTTGAAATCTAATAAAAACTTATAAAGACATACCTCTCCAAATGAATGTCGGGGTGTCATTCGCAAGATAAATAATTCAGGAAATATTGAGAATTCTTATTAAATACGAACACATAGAAAATAATATCACGGATCAACTCGTTATTAATACAAAAAATTTAGTATAATTTGGTATAAGATACAGTAACTAAGCTTCAGTTACTAAATGTCGAGCAATTCGTTTTATAGATACTATTAATTATGAAAATGGAGGAAATATAGGTGTAAAATTAAAGATTTTAGGAAAGCTGTCATAAGACACGACACTATTTAAAATTATCATAATTGAAGTCACTCATTTTTTATAATTTTATGAGAATTAGGACAGCACCAGCAGATCTATAATATTTATAAACCCATTTATAGTACTTGATTATTCATAAGCTTGATTCTTAGAATGAAATCTTGATAAAATAGTATTTGAATTACCTCCAATTTCGAAAATTAATCATCAGTTGAATAATATAGACAAAGAACTTTTTAAGAAACAAGTTGATATTAAATGGAATTGATACATTTAGAAAAATTCTGAGAAAAATTATGACTGTAATGAAACTGTACAAATCCAGTTTGCGTGGACGTCCGACTAAAAATATTTTGTACTACTTATTTAATCCACATTTTTCCAACTTAATTTGTCCCTTGATGTCAAATTGACAGAGTGCTAAAAAAATAATATCTATAATGAAAAAATAAGAATAAATAAAATAAGTTATTATAGATATTAATATATAAGCTAATGTATAGATATTAAGATAAAATATATAACAACATATTGACTTTTTCTTATCTTTTGCATTTTATTTTATTTGATACGAGTTTTATACTTTAATTGTTAGCAGTTATGATATTAATAGTTTCTGATATTAATATATTAATATATTAAATATATCATATATATTTATTTACAATATATAATATTATAATATTACTATATATATTATATTATTAATATATTATATATATTATATTATTAATATATAACATAAAGTGAACAATGTCATATAAAGTGAACAACTCCTTACTTGAAATTCCTAAAGTATACGGTTAAATAGAAATTTAATATACTTATTATTAACCCTCACCTATGTTTTTTTGAAATTATTTCATACCTTGTTGTTAAATTGACACAGTGGTAAAAACTTGATATCTACAATGAATAGTTCAATTTGCAAATTCTTTTATTGACAATAAATAGACTAAATTTCTATATTTAATTACGTGTAAGATTCACATAAATCCTACTCTTACGTATAAGTCATGCATAAATCAATTTCATATTGTGATTTTATTTTTTCTAACTTTATCTATATGATTATTTGTTTTGGATCTTTTACAATTATGTTACAATTAAATTATAAACGTCTGTACGCATTTTTGAGAAGACTGAATTGCACAATTATGATACAATAATAATTAGAATAATAAAAATAACAATTGCACAATCGTGGTACAATAATAATTGAAATATCTCAAGGAACTCGCAAATGAATATTATTTAGAACTTTGATAACACTTTTGTTATGTCATATGTTTATCATATGTTAAAAAATATCGAAAATATATATTACAGCGAAGATCTTATATAATTCTTTTTAATTATCGACAATTTTTCATTTTTAAGTCAATTATGTTCTTTACCGTATATATTATATGTTGGACATATCTGTGTAACATGACATTTTATAAGAAAAATGTATCAAATTGACACAAAGGACAGATGAGGAAAAAAAAAAAAAGAAAAAAAAATATATATATATATATATATATATATATTAAGAACAAGTTAAAATACATTTAAAACATTTTTCGAGAGACAAAAAGACAGAGGATACTCTGAATGGAAATGCTAAAGAGAAAGTAAAGAATAATTTATTTGCGATGGTTTATCAATGACTTATTTTTATATACTGCATTTCACTGCTGATTTTATGTATTTCGTTGAATAATGCAGCAAACAATCTCGTTCGTTCCATTCATTTGTATTCGTTCCGATTTTTAAACCGAATCGTTGGCCTCTGCAAATGATTCGTTAACGACCGAACGTGCATATAAATGAATCCGAGATAATCTTCGTACGAAATCAAATTCTAAGCGATCGATCGTATCCAATGCACGACTCTTCTCCAAAATAAAAAAATGAAAAGAAATTTTTTAATTAAAAGTTCACATAATTCGGTTTATAAGTGTTTATTATTGTTTATAACTAATAAATTTCCTCTGTATAATTTATTATTATTAATAAAATTGACAATTAAAATTTGATAAATTTAACTATTTATTTCTCCATATCGTAATAAAATTACTTATTTATCATTATTATTAACAAAATTGTTTGAATATTATTATTATTAATAAAACACAAAGAAAACTTATTATAAATTATAAGTAAGAGATACCTATCAAAAAAATTATACTTTTTCCCATTATAATAAAATTACACATTTTTCATTGTTATGAATAAAATTATTTATACATTTTATTATTATTATTATTATTATTAGTGAATTATTTATTATTATTAATAATAGAAATTAAACTTATTATCTATTATAAATCATGAATTAGAGACATTCGTGAATCAAATGATGCAAAAAATTTTTCATTTTCTCGCATTTTTGAGGAGAATCGTGATATATATCGCACGGCCAAAAAATAATCTACTATTTCGCCCGACCACTGTTTTCGTTGATGTTAAATAAATTTCGCGATAAAAAAAATATCGCGTTTTATTAATTTCCGTCCGGTGGTATCCTGTTTTTTCGTTTTTTTTTTCTTCTCGTCGTGTCAGTGATCAAGGGTAGAAGGAAAGCAGGAATTTCGAATATTTTTCTTGCCCTGCACGATTCTGGTTTTTCCCCTGGTGGTGGCACACGAGTCCCTTTCGCTCGCACGGGTTATGTAAATATTCCCTGTTTGTCCACGAACGTATCGAATGACGGAATATCGATCTATCGTGCGTCAGGCACGCTACGGATTTAGCAATTAGGTCGCAGGAATACCTTCCACGTATCCCTATCTTTCCTTTCTTTTTTCTTTTCCTCATCTTTCCTTTACGATGTTAACCCTTCACTTTTTACAAGCAACTATAGAACAATTCGGAGAAATGTCAGAACATTTACTATAAAAAAAGAAACTAATAAAAGTTTCGTGGAAACTTTATGCGTAGATTTATAACACGAGCATGTTTTCTATTCCGAGCTTACTTTCTTTTGTACGAGTTTCGTACTTCGTTTTACGAAATTCTCGCTTTCATTTTGTACGGAAAATTTTAACGGGAAGCAAGTTTCTTTATTTTGAGCACTTCAATTCTTTTTGTAAAAGAAAGATTTCTATCTCTATATTTTTATAATTTTTGTATTTTATATTTTTAAAAATTTCGTTCTTCATTTCGTGAAAATTTTTACTTTCACTTTATATTTCATTTTATAAAAATTGTTTTATAAAATACGAAAATAAAATACACACACACACACACACACACACACACACACACACACACACACACTGTCGTGTATAAATAATTGAACATCTAACAATTTCATCAAAAAGTTAACATTTTTGTTTCATTTTCTATATCTTACTATGATCGAGACTAATTACAAGTTGTTAAATTTAATTGTATCCATATCGCTCAAGTTCCATATTCATTTCTAACAAATGAATAATGCTCTAACATAAAACAAAATCTTTCTGAATATGATTAAAAATACGTATATTTTAATCCTTCCAATATCTAAAGTGATAATTAATTTTGTTTGTTTTTCATATTTCAAATTTTATATACTTATAACGATGCATTTTTAAAGACTTCAAGATTTTGCAGAAATATACGAATAACAGTTTGTGTTCCTTATTGTGATAAAATTCTTTTTTTATTTTTTATCCTTTGCTTTCTGTGATGCGGGTTTCATACTTTGGTCGTCGTGTCAAACTCACTCGAAATTAATCTTTAGCCATCTTAGTTTTCTTTTTATTTATGCTATTTGACATTAACTATTCTATGAACTGTATATATTACAATTAAATTAAAAAGAGTTCAGTTATATTTTACATATTTTTTTATTTTAGTATAATATGCACATATTTTAGGTTCGAATCATCAACTTAACAGTTAATTCATAATAATACTGATGGAATCTTTGATAATCTTTAGGATGCGAATTTTTACACATTTATGAGAAAATATTTATGAAAATTGAGAGTTGTAAAAATGCATATAATATACAAAAATTCTCTACGTAAAATATCCAGAATACTATACATTATGATATAGCATATAAAATAAATTTTTTCTAGATTCTACTTCTCTAGAGATAAAAATTTTAGAAACATAAAATTCGCTACATAAAAGAAGGAAAGATAACATCGTTACACATATGTACGAATCGTTCAGAGTAAACGTTCTGAAATAAAAGCAAAATGAAAATTACGAACAATGCTTTTTTTTTTTTACATTGATTTCTCGTAGCTTTGATTCATTTTGATTGACAGAAACGTCGATGAACAATAAATCTACGAAACTCATCGATACGACAAATTTCAGATTTTCCTTTTTTTTGTTTTACAATCGTTGGAAAGATACGAATATTTTTATTTTTAAATTATAAATATAAAATATAAATGTTCGTTTAGACAAGATATGATCCTATAGATATCATATTTATTTTAATTATCATCCTTTAAATTATATACAGAATATTTTTAGATACATCAGAAATCAGTAGCTTTAATGTTAACTTAATATTAATTCAGTCTTTTGCTTTGAAACAGTTGATACAGGTTTATGTAAATTTTCTGAGAATATCCAATTATACTAATATCTATTGACAAAAGTATCTACTGAAAAACAGTCTACTTATGTATAACAACTTTGTTGTACAAATATATGAATAATCATTGTATATACCCGTATAGCAGCTATATATTCTTTACATTATGAATTTCTGTACTATAAATATTTGCAATTACAATAAAGAAGATTCTAAAAAAAAAAAAAATAAAATAAAATAAAAGAAAACTTCGTGTATTGCAACATTTTGTAAAATCACATACTACCATTTATTCAAAAAAGAATGTTAATAGAATGGTTACTTCAAAAAACCTAATTATTCTTCTCGAGTAATTAAAATACTTAAAGATTCAATTAAAGATTTCCGTGATATAAAATATTAATACAATTAAAGATCCAAATCCAATGGAACATTTATTAAATTGAGATTAACAAATTGAGTCAAACGTCAATTGAGAGTTCATTCTTTTATTAAAAAATCATAGAATTAATAGAAAGAAACCACAAAAATATCGTCTGGTGTGCTAACGATGTATTTTCTGTTAGATTAATTGAATCAATGCCTGCAAATGCTATGCAGTTATGAAAATCTGCATTAAAACTTCACGCAAATTAGAAATATTTACATTGTTTTTTTTTATCACTGAAAGTGTTTTTAGCGGGGGTAACCCAGAAAATCGGGCCTCTTCAGGTGCAACGCTAATGCAACGAAAATTAGCGATTGGTTGATTTAGATCACGTGATTCGTGAGAGGGCATGGGGTAAACCTCGAGTAGGAGTGGCGTTGTCTGATACTGAGCGATCGCGCCTGTAATTTGTTTTGTATCGATTCAAATGTTGCATATCAATAAAATTTTATGGCAAAAAAGTCGTTTTCTAGTCAGAACACTTGTTTCTGGGCCTTTCGACGATGAGACGAATCATACTGGGGTACAAGTCGTGCAATTTTTTTTTTTTTATTAAGAATGATTGTAGAAGTTAAGCACGATATGTTTTTCAATTTTTTCTACGAGTTAAAGTTTGTCCGATCTTTTGTTTCAATATGAATTATGATCTTTACAAAAGAGGATTTTAAAAAATACTTATAATTCTATTAATATATGATGCGTTACTTCTTCACGCTATCTTTATTTCTGATTTATGTACTTTTGAAATAAAAGAATGAATAATAATTTTTTGAGAAATACATTATTCTTAATCTTTGTTAACAATTGTACATGTGTCTGCTGATTATAACTTATAACATATCGATAATAATGTATCGTGAAATATCGCGAAATCCATCGATTATTATTTTTCCAAATAATAATCGTTTAAAGGTCGCTAGCGTTAGTAACAAGAAATACAAATTAAAAAATTAAATTAATAATCTATTGATTTCGCGATGTCCCAATTTTTGTTTGAAACCATCGATTTCGTCACTGTCAAACTCACTCATTCGACGGTACGAAAATAACCTGTTCGGTACTATAAATTTCAATAGGTACGATTAATGCAAGTTTTTATCCGAGAAATGAAGGTGGAACAGAGTGAAACCAGAGAATTGAATCGCAATACAAAATTCAACATTCAACATTCAACCGAGTTGAGAGGGAGAGACAAACGAATATTTTAAATTTATGTGTTTCTACATCGTATTCTACGTCGGTATAGAGGGTTTCCTTCCCAAATTTCTGTTTACAGAGACGTTTCCACCAGCTCGGCTTAAATCCAGAATACATTTTTCACGCTCTCTCGTCTCGGTTGGCTCCCTCTCTTAAAAGAAAAATCCACCCTGGGAGACTCCTTCAATTTCCCTTTAAATCGCATTTCGCTTCCCGTTGAAAGTCCTTCGGCGAACGATTCGTGACAAAATGAAAAAGGAACGCGCGTTCGAAAAGCTTTATCGGATTTCCTCGTCCTCCGGGCACTGTCGCGCAGAGGGAGGCGGCGAAAATTGCGTGACAAAAGCGTTCTGCCGCCTTCCTATTGCTTTCCAGTCGCTTTCCTTGTTTTCTTCCGTCTCTGCGACTCGGAACGTACGCAAAACGAGGCGAAAAAGTTTCTAAAACGTTCATTCTGTAGCCAGGGAGACGTCGAACGCTCAACACGTGGCTTGTCCTACTACCTTGTTGGACTTCAATATTTCTCGTTTTGTCGTTGTTAGTCGTGCTTCGGTGGCATGAAAATATTAGGACATTCACGGTCGACGAAATAACGAGTTTTATCTCTGTCTCTCTTTAACGGGAAGTACACACCGAATTTTCATTATTTCATTGGAATTTATTTCACCAGCGACCTCCTTTTTCACGTGCCGCGAAGTTTTCAGAGAAAATTATGAATATTATCGCGGCTCGAGTACAGTGTTTGTATTCTTTAATGATTTCTGTTTGAAATATCGGATGTAATAATGAAGGAGAAATAGTTGACGTTTAATTTCAGTTTGAAAATCTGAAATAATAAATCTCCCTTCTCTGCTTTTGTTCGTGAGAAGCGTACGGGTTGTTTGGTGCTGCGTAATTTCCAAGAACAAACGTGAAGCAATTTTCATGAAACAGACGTTCGTTTTTTAAAATGACATTAGGGAAGAAGGAGTGTTCCGGGGCTGAAAGATAATGTATAACAGAGATCCTCTACGGTATACGAAGATAAAGTACTCGGTAATTCTTCATTGTTAAGAACACACACAGCGTATATTAACAGACTTCCTTACCAGGAAAAAGAACGGACTTTATGGTGTGGCTATCCAAGTGAGGTCACAATTAATTTCAATAGTACTTCAGTCAAAGACATTTTACTAACATCTTGCCATGAAGCACGTGAGATTTTGAATGTCTTGCAGTCTGGAAACAGTCGCTGTTTAGCCAAGCTCAGAGAAATCTTGGAAAATCCGTTATGTTGCCAAGCCATCCACATTCTGTTGTCATCCCTTTTCAAGGACACTAAAGTCTTAGGATACACTGAAGAAGCATCTACGAGCGCTAATGAGGTTTAGAAAATAGGACAGTCTGATAATTAGTTCAATCAGTCAACCTTTAATCAATCAATCTTGGTTTAACATCCAATTAATCAAGGCTAAAATCTTCTGTCAGAGAATTTAGTATTTAGTTAATCAAAGCTTTGGTTCAGCCCTCGGTCAGAGTTTTAGTTCAGCATCATCTTCAGTCAGAGAGTCTTATTGTTAGTTTAATATTCAATTAGTTAATTATAGTTTAGCATCCAGTTAATTGAGGCCACAGCCCTCAGTCTCTAAATCTTGCTTTAGCATCCGATTAAAATCTTCTATCAGAGAGTTTATTATTTAATTAATCAAGACCATAGCCTTCAATCAAAGAGTTTTAGTTTAGCATCACCTGCAGTTAGAGATTCTTATTGTTAGTTTAGTATCTAGTTAGTCAAGCCCACAGCTTTCAGTCAGTGTCTTAGTATAGCATCCAGTTAAGGCCATAGCTTTCAATCAGAGACTTTCATTCTAGCATTCAGTTAATCAAGGTCACAGCTTTTAGTCAAGCCCTTCAGTCATAAAGTCCTAGTTCAGCATTCAGATAGTGAAGATCACAGCTGGTTAGTCTTAAAATTAGTTCAACATGATCAAGATCAGTTGCAATCAGATTACTAATTTCATGAACATCAATAAACAGCAACCAAATTCAAGTATATTTAGTTCCATCGTTAGTTGGTTGAGTGAGTCCTTCAAATTTATGGTGGATTCAGTCATGAAAAAAATGTTTCAATATTTTGAGAAACGTTTGAATTTGACAGGAAAAGCACTTACTACATGATGTAAGTAAACATCTTTTGTGAAAAACGAATATAGTATCGTGAAAGTAAAAACTTCGTGCTTCAAAATGAATCCATATTCACTGCCATATAATTTCTTGTTATAAAATTATAATAGTTTAGATATCGTCGATTTTCCAAACATTGGGAATTTAATGCATGATCGTAGGTTTATGGTCGTCATTGGTATCAGTATTGAAAGTAAAATAAATAAAATATTTTCTATTGTAAAAATATTGGATGCAAAATTTAAGTATCGTAAACTGTAAAACAATTTTTTCATACTTCAGCGAAATGAAGACTAAAATGAATAATAGCAAATAATCAAAAAAATACCTTTATAGTGAAAAGCAGTTATTATGAAATAAACGAGAGTAATAAAATTATAATTTATTGAAGGTCTTTCTTTTACAAGACAATGGCCAGCACGTATAGTTAACAAGTTCGTAGTCTGAGATGTGGATACGAGCATTCTCAATAAAATTAATTTCTTCAAAATTACTTTTTGAAATTAATTAATTAATGTTTAATAGATGAAATCGGACAAGATTTTATACACTACAAAAAGCATATGCAATAGTGATAATAGTATAAGTACTTCATGTCAAAATAATTGACGATTTGACGATCGAATGATGTTATTAGGGGTGTGCTTCTAAATGAATGCTGTCGTTCTTGAACATCACACAATTAAAAAACATTTTTAACTTTTATATTTTATCTTTATACGACTCTTCAGAACTTTCATTAAATAAATACAAAATAAATGTAAAACTGAACTCTTATAAAAAAAGTTAAAGTGTTGATATACAAGGGAAAGTTAAATTAAATTAAAACAGAAATAATTTAAAAGATAAAAGCTCAATAAATACTCCTCAATTATAAAAGTTAACCGTTTCGTTTAAGCTCTGTGAATATTTCAAAATGGAGTTGTAATTAAAGTTGTTAAAACATTATGATATCTTCCGACTATTATTAAATATGAAGTATTCTCTAATTTATTCATACATCGTCTCGTAATGCATGCTCGTTGCTCATTTTGTTATAATCATTCTCTTTTTGTTATAATTTCTTAACAATATTTAATATTATTTTATTTATACAATATACTGGCAACGTTTGACTGAAAAAAAAAAAATAGAAACACCTTGTATATATTTCGTATCGAAAAATGAAATAAGAAGAGAGATAAAAGTTGAAAAATGTATTAAATGTGTAATACAAAAATTATCATGAGGTCCAGTGGATGAAAATAAAAACGAATGTTTGCACAGTTTTAAATCAAATCCGATTATTTTTAAACATGTTAAAAACATTATTTATTCTCAAACATGACTTTATATTATTTTATGCCTTAATATTATCGTTTGAATCACTTTGTTAATTTCATATAATAATTTTATCGTTTGAACCACGTTCATTATAAAAAGACGTCTCTTGATATATTACTATATCTATCAACCATCATGAAAGATAAATCAGCAATTCAGGAAGAATATCCATTCCCACAATGCGAGTTCTTTTATTTTTCTCAGTTTTCCTCGTCCGTTTTAGCCGACGGGAAAGAAGCTTATCAAAGTTGTACGATTGCCTCGAAGTTGACGACCACTCTCATGCCGTTCCATCTTCCCAGAACTCTGCGAATTTTGAATTCTTCCTTTTGGACACCATCGATGCATTTTGTCGCTTCGTTTCTCCTCTTTGCACAGAACGTGCCAGGAGAAGTACGACAAATTTTGAAGGATCGTTTAAGAAATAATTCTTTTATAATTTTATATCAATGAAGGACATTCATCATTTATATAGGTCGTTTATTTTCGAAAGTGATGCAAGTTCATTTTTGGAGAAAATTGAGAAAACGACGAATTTACGTATACTTTAGTGTGAACTTTTTATTCACAAATATATTGTAATTTAAATCTTGAAACATTCATTTACTTTAATTCTCGGTAGGAGAAAGCGTTGGGTCACACGTTTCATTTATTTACATCTTTCGGAAGAAAAGTGTTTCACAGTTGAAAGAATATTAATTATTACAAACGTAAGGGAATGACATAAATGACAAAATAACGAAAGAAATATGTGTATTAAATGTATAATAAAATTTTTTTGTATGATGCTTTGTTCGGAAGAGTTTTCCATGCCGCAATGCCCCCGGTTTGTGAGCGGGACTGTGTCGCCATACAGTCTTGGCTATTTGGCTGAGGTTTCTTTTGCGGTAGACTAGGCCCTCGACCGTGGGTTAAGGCATGGAACCAACTCTTCCGATTACGTGCGAAACATATCCGCCTTTTGTGCCCCACCTTGCGCCCACGACTCCCCGTAGCCGAGGGAAGGGAAACTGAGAGAGCGTCTGTGCTTTCTTTCGGCTTACGAGTTTAGAATCAGTATGAATTCCGGGCAACAAGGTTTATCTCTTGCGACACAAAACCAATCATCGAACAACTCCTTAATATCGCCGCGCGCGTATTACACATACAGTCCACATTATTAACCAAGATCTCGCCACGCTACACACGCGCGTGAACATGCTTCGTTTTCGAGAAAATCGAGTTTGAAGATTTATCGAGTACACGTGTAGACATTCGAAGTCTATTTTCTTAAATGAAAAAATTTTATTCCACATTTTTGACCCATATTTGCATGTAGAACAATCGTCTGTTAATTATTTTTTTTCATTATGTCTAAAATTAGTCAAATTCAAGTATACTTAATAAATTCGATCTTCTTAAAAACAAAAGGTTCAATTTCAATGAAAAAATTTTATTCTGCATTTCCGACTTATTTTTTGATGTAGATTCATCTCCTTTCGACTTGTACCACTCTGCATATCTATATCTTGTATATATTTTTCAAGGTTCGAAATCTTGCCAGCATAATCATTATAATTGAATATCTTTGCGTTGCTATTGAAACTTCCATATATTTTATATAAAATAATATAGCTTTATAATTCAAAATTATGAAAAAAGTTGATGTACAAATTTAAATTAAAACAGAAAAGGAATGATTTAAAAGTTAAAAGCACAATAAATGTTTTTTAATTATAGAAATTAAGCATTTCGTTCAAGTTCTGTGAATGTTTAAAAATAGAGTTGTAATTAAAAAGACAGTTATATACATATACACACGTATATAAAGCTTAGACTTTTAGAATTTTGATAATTTTAAGTATCCAAAAGGTTAAATTATATACACAGATTTCTATTCTATATAATAAATTAAGAATGCACTCATTTTTAAACATATGTATATCTTTCGATGCAATGTGTTATACTCTTTGAACCTCTAGCAAGTAAACCAATTACTTTATTATTGATTATACGATTATCTGTACAATAATTCAATACGGATTAAACACACAAAGCATTGAAAAAGCATTAACATCCAATTTGCAATATCTCAAATAACAGGGACAAATGATCTGTTAAGTAATGACATTTGAAAATGAACCGCAATTTTGACATTCGCGATTCGATCTGCAGAAGAGTAACAAACGAAGATTAATATTATTTTCATCCACTAGTAAAAAAACAACTGATTGACAAATTCAACTGTATTGCTCAGAAAATGAAATTTATGTCTCATTTAAAAATGCCGAAAAAGAATAAAACTAATATCAATTTCATGATGCGCCACGAAAAATGATTGTTCCCCGTTTTCACTCCTTCAAATGTCAATTTAAATTTTTTATCAAGTATTCGATTGTTGCAATGCTGCTTAAATACGTCAAACTTAATTCAATTTCCTCATTTGCATATTAATCTTACGATTTCACGTCGCATACAATTTTAGGTTTCAATACCATATTACTAATTCGGAATGTAATTTGTATTCTAAAGCGTAGCGATGTTTTTTTTAAATGAATAACTTTAAATCTTACAATTAATACTTATCTATTTAAGACAATCCCTTCTATGTTGTGATTTTTGTTTCTAATTAAATTATAAGAGGAAACAGTAGTAAAACTATTTTATTATGTTTCATTATTTTTCGCTGTTTTTCGTTTTATAAAAATTAAATAATAAAATCGTTAAACCTCCATGCCATTTTTCATCTAGAAAAAAGCTTTCGACGTGCAAGATGTGCAAGATCGTTCCGTGAAATTTTTGCGATACGTTTTCAACGTTTTCCACGCGAAATAACAAAATGCTCGTGGTGTAATTCGTGCATTTTGCGTCTCACTCATTTGTGACTGACCAGTTGGCTTTTCGTTCATGTGGAAGGGATTTTTATTTAAATCACTGGACTTTTGTTTTCGCTTCTTTTCCTCAATTTTATTTTTGGCGTTTTATTGACGCGTGGATAATTCGGAGAGGATGCTGGAAATCGATGTTTGATGTAATTTTGCAAATTTTTTTTGTCTGATACCGTAAAATAGTAGTTTGAAACGTAGAATGATTTTTCTTCATTTTTTTAAATAAAAGATAAAAGAAGAACTTGTGAAACATATTGAAACGTGTATAAGTCGATCATTCTATTAATAAATGTTTGTTTCTCATAGTAGGCTAATTGGAAAATATTCTTTTGAACTTTCCCATAAATTATACGAACTTTCAAAATTTAAATAAGATTAACCCTCATTCGTTTCTCACTTCTTCAACTGAATCTATTCTTTTCTATCAAACTGATATAATAGTAAAAATTTAGTATAATGAAAATAAAAATAAAAAACTAAAATTAATAATAACAATTATAAATAAAATTCTTTTTGTATTCTTTGTATTTTGGATATATTTAGATTATATTGTATATTATCATTATAATAAATTAAATTTGCAAATTCTTTTATTATATTATATATTACATACTTTATTTATTTATTTATTTATATAATATATATTATATCGACACTAAGTTTCTATTCAATTGTATATAAGCTTCATTTAAATCTTATTCTCACATAGAGATGTTCAATTTCATATTATGATTTTATTTTCTCCAGTTTCGTCTAATATTATAATTTATTTTAGACTTTAACGTTACAATGATCTTGTTCTTGTTCTAAAACTATAAATGTTCATACGCTTCTTTAAAACACTGGTGTATTAAATGCATAATTATAGATACAATAATAAAAAATCAAGGTGTTGCCTGTTCAATTACTCTGAAAACGAATATTATTTGCAACTTTGCAAGAATATCAGAAATACAAAGTGATCAGCTTCAATATCTCCGTTGAAGACATGAACATTGTTAACAAAAAACTATTCAATATAGAAGGAGCTATAATGATAGCCATAATTTTTTTTTTAAGTGGAAGGGTTCAAGATCATTTCAAAGTCACTACTTTTTTAAATGGAATGATATATTTCTTGCTGCATTAATCGACGCAGCTTGAAGTTCTCTAAAAAAAAGTATTAACCTACGTCAAAGGACTATTCGTTTAGGAGATATTTTAACCACAATTTTGTGAAATTTATTAAATTTATTTATTTAAAGATGAGGAGAGATAATATCCTTGTGTTTGTCCTTGTCTTTCATACATAGATTTTATAAAATTAAAGTTGAAATATCTTCTACACTATTAATTTTTCGACATAAATAGATCGATACTCTTTTTTTTATAGAGGATAAAAAGCTGCACTGACTAGAGTATAAAAAAAATATAGGTTTAGATCTTGAAATATCCGAAACTCTTCCAGTTAATCATAGTATCGTAGTAATAAAAAATTATTACTACGATACTATGATCTTTGTTATCAAAATGGATTTTCGTATCTTCAGAAACAACGTAGATATTGAAGATGATCGAGTTATCCTGTGGTTTATTCTCAAGTTACCCTGTAGAAAAATAAACGTGAGCCTGTATTTACGTGCTGTAACATAATATTACATTTTATATGAAAAATGCATGAAACTGACACAGTGACTAGACTATAACGAAATTAGAAATTATAATATATTATCGGCGAAAAATATTCTGATTTTACAAATTGTAAGAACTATGTCGTCGAAACACTCAGACAAACAATAATTTATAAAAAGAAACTGTAAAACAATACGTTTCTTGATGATCGATTTCTTTTTGCAAAGAAAAGAACAGGACAATGAACCTAACACACGCTCGTAATATAACGATTACCGAACAGTGTTCGTGTAATTATGACAAATTTAAAGATGTACACAACGTGAAAGAAAGTATATAAAATATTCAAAATACAGTGTGGTTTTTATAACATTCGATACGTAAAACAATTTTCCATCCAGTTTCGAATTTTTTTAAACCACATTTCCAAAGATACGATCTAGTCTATTTATGATACCAATTAACATTAACTCCTATTTAATGAGCTGATTTTAGGAGCATACAGAAAATTCCAGACTATATATATAATTTAAATTATTTAATAAATATATATAAATTAAATTATTTAATGAATATATATAAATTAAATTATTTAATAAATATATATAAATTAAATTATTTAATGAATATATATAAATTAAATTATTTAATAAATATATATAAATTAAATTATTTAATTATAATTTATTTGTAACAAGTACGTAGTAGTACAGGCTACTACGTTAAATTAATATTATTTTATAAAAATACTTGGAAAACTTATTTAATACAAATGAAGCAAGAAACAATTATATCAGAGAACAATTTACATTATACAAACTACGCTTATACAGGATGGCCACTGAAAAACTGAAGGGTTTTTCATTTCCAATCTTTTTTATTCGTGAACAGGAAAATGGTGGTCATTTGTGGGATGTTGTTTTTCACAGATAATACTGAAAAAAATCCATTAATTATATTTCCAAATAAAATAATAAAAAATTTAAAAAAACATGTTTTTAAAAATTATTTTTGTTTTATATTATTCAGTCTTTCAGCGATCAGTCACCTGTAATATATTGTAATTTATAGAATATGTAAAAATGTATACATATACATATATGTAATTCAACATATAACGCGCGAATAATGAAATTGGATGAGCGAAATCGCGGATGCACAAAGCGATACCCAGCTCCAGTTTCTAAAAACAGCCGCGCATTAGCGACGGTTCGTCGTCCGTGTTTTCAACGGACAGTTTCCCGGCGATTTCCGTCGAATAAACGTTCCCCTCATGTTCACGGTTCGCGTAAAGAGCGAAAAAACAACAACGGGGGGAGGGGGCGGAGGTTGGAAGGGTCAGAAAGAGAGAGAGGGAGAGAGAGAGAGAGATCGTGATCGGGAGCGTGGCGGAAACAACTCGTGGGAATCCCGGCAGGAGTTTGAATTGCAAAATCTGCAACGCGTTACGGCGTTTCCCGATGAAATAATATTTACAGCATTATCGCGGGCTTTGTTCGATTAACTGTAAACAGATCCAGCCGAAGGATCGGTCGGCAGGTTGAAAAGTGATATCTCGTTTCGATTGGATTAAAAATCGTTTCGGCTGTTCGATTCCCTTCTCTCCTCCAGACATTCGTTTCTTCGTTTTTATACGGGCGATTTGTTGCAAAGACGATGAAACGATTTGTCGTTGTTGAACAATCACCCCGGGGAAAATCTGGAGATCGCGATGATTAATCTTGATCAATATTGATTCAGCGGTAAGTCATATCGGCCGTTGCAAATGTTTGCGCGGTTATTCCTGGCAAATGAATGGGTCAGCGTTAAGTGAAATAAGACGATTATGGTCGAACGGTCGAGACCAATATTTATGTGCAGCGAGACCGGCAAAGCAGACTTTCGTAAGAGGTGTTTGGAAGTTAAATAAACATCCAATTCATCGGTTAACCATTTATATATAAATATGCAGATTTATATATGCAAAAAGCATATTTTATATTTTTATTAGGCATATTTATATATTGTACGCTGCGATATCATTTTCGATTTTAATCGAGAAGTTTTTGTTCCTCTCCGAAATAAGAAATGAGAATGAGTAAATTTCTGTAGGACTTCTTTTTTCTTTTGTTTATCAATCTCCCACAACGCTCCCAAAATGCTAACATTTAACCCCTTGCGCTGGCAACTGGTTCACGGACCATAACGAGTGACCGAACCGTATACAATAATTCGTCGCTTTCTTTTTCTTTTGAACTTGTCGGTATGTTCGGGAGAGTTTCCGTGATACAATGCCTACGGTCTAGGTGCGGGCCCGTCCGGGCAGATTTACTGGTTCAAGGACCTTTAGCAGACCTACATCGCCATAAAACTATGGCCAGATGTTGGGTCTTTGTTCCAACCGGACAAAGCCCTCGACAGTGGATTGAAGCACGATATTAACTTTCTCGAACACGTGAAAAACATGTGCCAGCAAGGTCACCGAAGTCGGCGACGAATACCTGGCCATTCGTACCCCTGGACCCGCGATTGTCCGAAGCCGAAGGAAGAGGAAGCGAGAGAGCTTTCCTGCTTTCCTTCGGCTTCCAAGTTAGAATCAAGACGACTTCCGAGCAATCAAGTAGCCTCTCCTGCGACTAAGTTACCACGAGGGGACAAGCCCCCAACCATCAACGCGTGCGAAAAGTCATACAGTCCACTTTCACTAATCACGATCTCGGTTCGCTACTTACGCGCGCGAACATTGGTCCTTCGAGCCGGATACACGGATCGGTTTGGATGTTGCGAAGTACACCCTACTCGTGATAGTACCGCAAAGCAAACCACGGGTTCCGTAGCATCCGTTACTAGCGGACGAGATCAGCCAAGAGGATACGATCGCGGACAGGCCACGATCGAACATCGCAGAGAGCAATCTCCAGGGCAGCCACTTCAGGAAGGACGACTGCACATTCAAGCCGCGGAATTGAAGATTCTCCGCTGGTCACACGGATCACAAGACCAGCGTACCCATTGCTACCTTCCCACGGTGAGTCGAGTCTCGTTCATTGTTTGACTTGGGCGTGAGAAGAAAAGTGGAACGGACCGGTAGTTCTGAGCTCCGGCAGCTGATAAAGGAGCGCGGCCGCGTCAAGGCGGACCTAACGCGATTACAGACGTTCTACGATACGCGAGGAGAAACCGAGTCGATTATCACCCTTCAGATGAGGCTCGATCGGAACCGTGACCTACTGTCACGATATGAGGCGATTTATCAGCGCATACTGGACGCCACCACGGATTCCGATGACGTAGAGCCTCATGAACGTGATAGGGATGAATTCGAAGACACGCATGACCGCGTGATTGGCGCGCTTCAGGCTCGAATAAAAAGTTTGGAAGCTCCAGCGGCCTCGAAGAACGCGCAACCTCAACAAGCAGTGGCCGCGCCCCCGGTCACCTACGACAAACTCCCTCAAACTAGATTGAGCACCATCTCGCTGCCCGAATTTCACGGTTCTCTGGGGGAATGGATCTCCTTTCGCGACACCTTCGACTCCCTGGTGAATCGGAACGAGTCGCTAACCAATATCGATCGATTCCATTACCTAAGATCCGTTGTAAAGGGCGAGCCCGCTCGAGCTCTCAAGACACTCCCAGTATCCGACAGCAATTACGAGGCTGCCTGGAAGCTGCTACGTGAACGCTACGAAGACATCCACGAACTCGTTGATTACCATTTGGATGCGCTGTTCGACTTAAAAACCATCCGTCCGGAGTCACCGGCTGAACTGAGGAAATTACTCGACGATCTCAGCAATCACACTCACGCCTTGACGTCCCTAAACCAAGCGCCAGACCAGTCGGACGCCTGGCTGATACGACTTATAGTCCGAAAGCTAGATACTCAGACCAGATGCGGGTGGAGAAGACGCGTATCCGAGACGGACCGAGCGAAAACGCTTTCCGATCTGGTCACATTTCTCCAGCAACAACACAAGTTCCTCGCCATGGATGGTCGATCACACGAAGCCACTCCGTCGACCTCCCGCAGATTCATCGCGCAACGGGAGCGTTATCCCGCCGCAGCGCTGCACGCGATCGAAGTCACGTGCCCGCATTGCTCCAACGACCACCTACTGCCGCAGTGCGAGGGCTTTAAGGAGCTGACAACAGAACGCCGCCGCGAAAGAGTGAGGCAACTGCGCCTATGTTTCAACTGCCTTCGTCCCGGACACGGTGTCAAGAGTTGCACGAGCCGCGCGTGCCAGAAGTGTCGGGAAAGGCACCATACCCTGCTACATCCGCGAACGACCTGGGGACTGCGCAGGAACAGAGCACCGCGAGATACGGAAACAAACCGGAGCGATAGTCCCGAGCCGCCCCAGAGCCTACGTCCACGGTCGCTAGCACGACTCCGCTCGAGCATGTACTGCTTTCCACGGCAATGGTCAAGGTCACCGACAGCCAGGGTAGAATACATGAAGGAAGGGCGCTTCTCGACCAGGGATCACAGGTGACCCTCGTAAAGGAAGAATTCGCGAGGCGCCTCGGATTGAAGTGGGACGCGACGCGAACGACAGTCGGCGCAACCACGTCAACAAACCTCGTCAAGGGCAAGGTACAAGTGCGCATAGCTTCGCGCTGCAGTAATTACAAGTGTGATTTGCCCTGCCTGGTCATGCGCAACTTGACCACAGACATCCCGAATTTCAAGCTTGCCTCCAAGACGCTTCCCATCCCATCACGCCTAGCCCTTGCCGACCCCCAGTACTACGTCTCACGGGACGTTGATCTAATCATCGGCAACGAGTACCTGTGCGACTTGATGTCTGTAGGACAGCACCGGCTGGGCGCGAAGCTTCCCGTGCTCTCGAAAACACGACTGGGTTGGGTGCTTGGAGGTCGCATTCGCGCGGATAGCGGCTCCCAGTCACTCTCCTGCAATCTTGTCACGAACGAGTATCTTGACCAGCAGTTAACGAGATTCTGAGAGATTGAAGCGGTTCCGGTCGACGGTGACCCAATCAATCACCCCTGCAAGGACCTCTTCGTACGAACGGCCACGCGGAATGCCTCCGGCCGATACAGCGTCGTCATTCCGTTCAACAACAAGCTCTCGGAGCTTGACGGCTCCAGGACCACGATGATCTCTCAGGAAACACGCGACCACTACGACGCTGGTGGCTTCCTCGCTGCCAACTACGGCAAGCAGCAGCAGCAGGATAAGTACATCACGTTTGACTTCGAGATACTCGGTGGCTCTGACAGCATTGAGATCCCTCAGACGCAGTACCTGCTGAACCAAACTTCGCACAAGAACAACGTGACCACCGAGACGGCTCACGTTCAGAACTCGTTGCCTGACTTCAACTCGAAGAGACTGAAATTCGAGGTTGACAAAACACCGTCGGGCCTGCTATTCGACGGTGAGCTCCGGAATGTGATCTCCGAACAGCACGACTCAGGGATCCGCGCGGTGACCTCGTCGGAGAGCGCGAGTCTGTACGACGTGAGCCCCGAGGAGAAAGGGACGGTCGCGACCGAGAACCAACAGGAGGGGCACTGTCTGGACGACGAGGATGCGCTGGAGAACGCGAGTTGCTCCTGCCTCAATTTGAGCTCGCCGAAGAGGAAGAAGTTGCCGACATCGGACAGTCTGCAGACTGACAAGCATGAAGACAGTCGCATCGTTGGATCACTCGATCGGGGTGCACGACCTGCATGCAAACAACGAAGCGAGCATGACGGAACTCATTCCGCGGACATCGTTAAATTTTAACGGCACGAGCGAGAAGTTCGTCGGCGCCGCGTACGGCAACGGGCAGATCTCTGCCTGCGACTCAAGGCAGTCCGGCTTCCAGCTTAGCTGCATGCGGAACTGGAAGAGCCTGAGCTCAACCATCGACGGCTCAAGGAAGGAATTTGGGAGCGATCTGAAATGCGAGAACTCTTCGTCCACACCACAGAGCATCGAGGAGAGCTGGATAAGAAACGAGCAGTACGCTCAGGACGTCATCGCTACGTCAAGGAAGACAAAGAAGAGCGATGCTCACTACGATTACTCCGAATTAGGTCCGGAGACCAACGTCAATGTTATTGACGACGTTATCATGATCCCAGTCAAGGATCTCTCTTACTCCTTCTACAAGGGCGACGATGAAACCGAAGATCAACAATTTGACAAGGTTTCGAACGTGCTCGACGACAGGCACATTAAGGAGTCGACGGACTCCAATCTGAGCGCCATCGACGCGACGAGCCAGCCAATCGCGGTGGCAGGTCGACCATCCACCTCAACTGCAGCAGCCGCACAAACGGAGGTCATCTACTTCCAAGCGATTTGGCATAGGCACCATGGTGGTGCCGAAGAGTGAACGGCTGCCACCATTGCGATGGAAACTCAGCCGCACCGCGGCTCTTCACCAAGGGGAGGATGGCATCGCCCGGGTCCTGTCCTTCGGAGCAGCCGATGGACTGGTGAAGCGCCCAACGGCCGGAGAGTGCATCCTACCGGTGGACGAAGGAGGAGGGCCCGCAGAGAGGAAGCTCGGCCGCACCACGGCCCCTCACCAAGGGAAGGATGGCATCGCCCGGGTCCTGTCCGTCGGAGCAGCCGATGGACTGGTGAAACGTCCCACGACCAAAGCGTGCGTCCTACCGGTGGACGAAGGAGGAGGACATGCAGAAAACTAATGAACTCATGCTAAGCGTGTGCATATTAGAATTACGTTTGCTTATGCCGTGCGACTCGTCCTTGCGTCATCTATTTGCAACAGTCAATTGTGATCTGTAAATAATGCACTTTTATATTTAGTTTCGAACGCGAGGCATTCAAGGTGGGCGGTATGTTCGGGAGAGTTTCCGTGATACAATGTCTACGGTCTAGGTGCGGGCCCGTCCAGGCAGATTTACTGGTTCAAGGACCTTTAGCAGACCTACATCGCTATAAAACTATGGCCAGATGTTGGGTCTTTGTTCCAACTGGACAAAGCACGATATTAACTTTCTCGAACACGTGAAAAACATGTGCCAGCAAGGTCACCGAAGTCGGCGACGAATACCTGGCCATTCGTACCCCATCCTGGACCCGCGATTGTCCGAAGCCGAAGGAAGGGGAAGCGAGAGAGCTTTCGTGCTTTCCTTCGGCTTCCAAGTTAGAATCAAGACGACTTCCGAGCAATCAAGTAGCCTCTCCTGCGACTAAGTTACCACGAGGGGACAAGCCCCCAACCATCAACGCGTGCGAAAAGTCATACAGTCCACTTTCATTAATCACGATCTCGGTTCGCTACTTACGCGCGCGAACACGGTATGATATCTATTTAATAGAAATTATTAAGAAGTAATAAACTTATAATTTGCTTGCCTGGGTTACATTTAAATATAATTAAAACTGAGAAAATGTTGCAATTTGAGACAAAAAATTCTCGACGTGCGTGGCACGTCATTCCAGCGCAATTTGAGTTCAACTTGTACAAAATTACGGTTTTCGTCCAGTTTTGTGTATTATAATAAACCAACGCATGAAGTGATACATAAGGATGTTAATAGATTCGATAATACATTTGGAATTTTTGAGGTATTGTGAAATTCCTTAACACGATAACTGCAAACTTGCATACGGACCGAAAATAAAAATTTTCAGTGTTTCTTACGAAGGTGAGCAATTTCAGATTATAAAAATGGTTATAACTTTGAAACGGGGTCGAATAGGACACGTGTTCGTATGAACTTTCTCCATTGTTTTAATACTGTATGTGGGAGAAGAGTGGAGGAAACGGAAAGAGCGAGAAAATTACGAATGTGAATATTATATCATGTTATAAAAAGATGAACAATTTCTTTCTCCAACTGACAGCGTGTTCACACCAAACGAATGGATTTTTGTTCGCTCTTCGACAAATTCGTGCTCATTCATTACATGAACATTCGCTTAAATGAACAGTACCATATGAATACAAGCAGAAATTTGGCTCGTTTGATGTATTATAATGATAGTTGAAACACGCTCACTGATCATGATAAAATTATTGCAGGGTTTTGTGTGTTGATCTTCGCGTAATTCTTTGACAAATCAAAAAGTATATAATAAGTATAGTAATAATAAAATGCAATTTTATATTTATATCACATATATAAAACGCTTTCATATTTATAAACAATAAAACGAATTTAAAAATAATAAACGCAAAAAACATAAACCAAGGATTTGTTTATTTATAATTTGTTTCTATACTATTATATATATTTACATATATATATATATGATAATTTATATATTATATTATTTCTAAATAATAATATACATTATATATCAATTCTGTTCATCTTGGATATCTCCGTGGTTTTTGGAACTATGAGAAAATTTTACAAATGAAAATTATTCAGTACAGAAAAGCTCATAATATGATAGTGATTTTTTTTTTTGTAAATTGAGAGATTTCACAGACTTCAAGATCATCTCTGCTTTTGTAAATAAAATGACATATGCTCAACATTCTCGATGTTATGCACATCAAAAAAAAAAAAAAAAAGAAAGAAATGAATAAATACAATTGAAACTAGAAACCAAGATCCAGCGCCAAAAATTATTTCGAAATTTAACGATTCGGAGAATTTACGAATTTTATTCGACGTGAAATGAATCGGGGTATACAAAAGTGACAGCAATCAACGAAAACGGATGAGGGTCTGTCACCGTGGGTTACCGGAGGAAGATGTTCTCGTGAAAAATGGTTCTCCTTTCGAGTTCCTTTCGACGATGCGTCAACCATACTAAGTAGACAGAAGTCGTGTCACGGAACCGGAAGGAAGAGCACGAACGAGACGCGCCCGTCAGCTTTTTCTCATCCAAGAAAAATAGATAGAATCGGGCAAATTGTGTCTGCTTTCGACTAATGGCGTGGCTTGCCTCAACAACATTCCCAGCAGTATTTCGGACTGAAATGCTAACTAACGAAGAAAAAAAGACTATCACCGCGCCCCTTATCTCGCGTAATTCTCTTCTTTCTGCAGAATTTCTATAATTCGTTGCAATTCCAAAATATTCTCACAGATAGGCATGAATATCAGGAATTTGTAACGGAAGAATTTATTTTTTTAGAAAAGCAATGGAAAAAAACGCTTGACAGATATAAATAAAAAAATTGTTGCTCAATCCTCGGATATATAATAGTAGAAAGCCTTCAAACAATTAGGAGTTGCGATAGCTACGTAGAAATTTCGATTTCTTTTTCTTTGAAAAATAGAAAGCTACTGTAATAGTTTACTTACACTCTGTTGTATTACAAGAATTGATACAGTTTGTATGTGGAAGAAAAAAATGATTACACGCAAATTTATCAGTAGAGAACAAACTAAGAAAAAAAGTCCCTTAAAAATTTGGTCCATTTTGAAAAAAAGAAACAAAAATGTTTTCATTTCTCCACATATTTGCTTACACCTATTTGTGATATTATCCGTTTTACAATCCATATTATCATCTATTATCATTTATATCATCCATTTCATGAAGATACTGTTCAGAATGTTCACCTTTTGCAGCAATGCGCGCATCAGATCGAATCTATGATTAGACTGATCGCTCTGATTGCAGCTAGATATTGCTCTAATGATGTTCGATATGCCAAACTACGGTTTGATCGTTCAATTGTTCTTTCGAGTTGATTGGCATCGAATAAACTCGCTGAATAGGTGAGAAAACGAGAACTTTTCTCCGCTTTTCCCGGTTTCCTCTAAAATGGAGCAAAAATGTCTGAAGGACTCTTCTTTTTCTATTTTATCGATTTTCCACACATTCCTGATGTTTTGAACATTTAAATTCTGTATATAGAATTTAAAGAATCAATATTTTGAAGTACACGCAAAAACAACAAAGAAAGAGTACTTTGTACGATGTAAATGTTTATAAACGTTGAAAAAACTAACGGTATTAAAAAATTGCTCAGCGTTCAAACGAATAACATCATTTCTCATTTATATTATATTTGTCACAATTACAACGTGAATAAGCGTATTTCAAAGAAAATCGAAGAACTTTCTACTCTCAGTTTTCCAAAAAACGAGAAGAATTCCGTCAATCGTCAATTACAATCAAACATACGATAACAGTATCTTAACATATTCCCCCTGCCTCCAAAAAAAGGAACTGCGAATAAGGAACTGCATATAATAGTAACTGTGAATTTCAATATCTTCAAACAAGAAACGATGAAAATGAAGAAAAATTCCACTAATTACAATTGATGAGCAGGTGTAGAGAAATTCCTCGATTCTCTCTAAAATAAAACAAAAAAAAAAGGAGGAAAGAAAAAAAGGAGAAGAGAGGAGAAGGAAAAATTCCATTTCAAAACAGAATCAACCGCGAAACGTTGGGAATGCCCGTTGAGGCGTCACGGGAGCCGGAAGCCTGGGTCGACGGCAGCCCCGTGTGCAAAGCCAAAAGAAAGCATGGCCGGGAGACCCAGAGAGTCCATTAAGTACTCGACCCGTGGCCGAGCTGACTCTGCTAGCGGAACCTTCTATCCGGGCCAGGTAATTTTATATTCTCCCCTTGGCCTCGTAGCGGCGGTTCTTCCGCGACGTAACTTCACCTGTTGGTTGCCCCGCTCCTTGTCTCGTTCCTCGGGCGTGATATTGATCGGCGTGTACGGCCGACATGCTTCGTTGCAAGACCTTCGCAACCATATAACGTGACACAGCCACGTAATCCCTTGGATCGTGATCACTTGGATTCATCTCCGGGATTATGGGCCAAAGATCTACCTCGTAGAGTCCGAAGTTCGTTTATGGCTTTTTACGTTTTATACCGACGTTATTGGTGCCTTCTTTTTTTTTTTTTTTTTTTTTTTTTTTTGAACGTGAGCTTATCCGACGTTGTGTCTTTCCGTGGTGTATTTTTACTTTCGTGACACAGGGTATTTTAGAGTATCTATATTGGATACATTGATTGAATTGGTTAGATGGTGGAAATTGGCCAGTTTTGAACCTGATTGGTAACGAATGTTGTCTGCAGGGCGTGATTCTGTCGTATGTATTCGAAGGAATTCGAAATTAGTATTGTAATTGTTCGTGAAACTGTTCACACGTTCGAAGAACAATTGTCGTTATTTCAAACTAATAATAACGTTAGAGTTCGATGACGAAATGTTCAAAATTCAATAAAATGGTGATAAAAAATAATGCAGTAAATTTTGAGAGGTTGTTGTAAAGAAGAGATTTCGATCTTTAAGATCTATGAAGAAGTTATGAAAAAAAATTTTTTTAACGTTTTCAGAGGTATCTAAATTTTTAAAATTTTCGAGAACAAAAGACCTTTTCTTTCATTCTTGTTACACAATGTGTAAAATATCATTGAAAAAAAGCTAACCTAAGTCTGTTAAAGTAGAAGTTTTAAAATGAGATCAAGTGGATTATATGATCTTTTTTTACGAAACTATATCAGTTTAAATTGTCGGTAATTTTTCATCAATTACGCTCTTCGCTATTATAGATACTAAGTAGTATACTTAATGAGAATAGTGATATATTAAATGTAACGGTACATTAATGGTAAAAAAATTATTTTTTAATACTACATATTTTCTATATGTGATAACAGATCTCTGTGCATATTACCAAAATATATTACCAATATGCATTCTAACTGAATTTAATACATGTCCTGAAACTTATAACTGAATATTTATAACGATTCCTAGCGAAATTAATATTCATAGATACAAAAAAAGCGATCAAAAAGTTTGCGAATTTATAAAAATCACGAAGTATAATATTAATTTATGCAGATCCTATTACAATTAATCCTCTCACAATGAAAAATACAATTTCTTTTCATAATGGCTAATATTAACCTTTCTAGTGTCAACCGAGAAAGTTGTATCCAAGCGAAAAATACCGATTAACTTGATTGGGATTGAGAAAAAAAGTATAAAAATTCCGTAAAAAAATGATGATCACAAAATTTAAAAAGGAACATATTAAGAAATATAGGGAGGCTAAATTACTGTAGCCAACAACGATATATCGTTGTTCGATATTATAAATGTCAAAGATGAGAAAAAATATTGTAAAAAAAAGGATTGATTTTAGTATTGATTGACAAATCAATGGATACTGGTTTAGAACGCGATGCGTATAAATTATAAATACAAATTGTATCTGCAAGATGATTGGAGTGTTAACTGTTAATAGTCAATGTTTGATAGTCACATGACAATAGTAAATACAGGTGAAACTGTTTTTAATCAATGTTGGTCCAGTGTGCTGATGGACATGTTTGTTTAACAATGAAGTTGTTTTCGGTCAGTAATTATGACGGATGTTACCACGAATATACGTTATAATTGTATATATGCGTCTACGATACGCCTACGATATTGCAAAATATAACGAGAATTATTCTCAATAGATATTAATACGTGGTGCGGATAAATTTATATACAGGGTGGCTCAGTTAAATGAGATCAGCCAAATATCTGCTGTATTTTTTATTATATCAAAAAACTTAGAACGTTGCACTATTTCAAAAGCTCTAAAGGAAATTTGTTCAAAATCATTTTTCTACGAGATTTCTAGGTCGTCGGTAATTTTTTAAACGGTGTCTTGTTTTTCAATGTTTTTCACAGAAATCGATATTCTATCAAGGAGCCTGAAGAGGTCAGTATTCTACTAGGTTAAGAATTTTCTAAATATTTCCAACGAGTTATATATTCATATCTAAACATTAACTATATGGGTTAATAAATGAATCTTTCGACGAAGATTGGCTAGTCTTTGCTCAGTATTTGTCGAAACATCAAGCATCTAGTGAAAGTTGCTAAAGCAATGTAAAGATTATCGTTTCCAGTACCAGTATGATATTAAAAAAATTTTTAATATTTTTACATGCAAATATCTCGAGATTAAATGATCTGAATAGGTCATGAGGGTCGTTGGATTTATTTTCACATATCATAACATAAAAAAATATACAATACTGCAAAAAAAAACTAAAAAAATTTATTTCCATAGGAAAATAGGATCTTCGATCCTAGAAATTTCTTTTAGATATATATCCTACTACTGAAGCTTCGTATGGGAATTGTTGAGCAACATGCAATTTCAGACTTTATCAATAATCTTCTTTGAACACTGTAGATCATTTTTGATTTCATCACAACAAGTCAATTTGATCGTCTTATAAATGATTTTGACGCTTCTCGTTTGTCTTTTCGTTAGTTTCCAATACGAAATCAGTTTCAATTTCCAAGATTAGTATTACTTGTTGGTTAAAGTTCTTTAATGATTCCAGTTATTCAGTTTTTAATAGATTATTATCTAAGACTAATTTAAATTAAAATTTATTAAATTTAATAATTCTCCCAATTAAATATAAATTTAAATTTTATATTAAATACAAAAATAAATTTATATAAAATTCTATAGGGTCTTATCGTCCCATAAAAAAATTTCAACATTTTTATAAAAATTTTAAATTTATAAAATATATATGAGACAGCATATATTTCATTCTAGATTTCATTTAAAAATCAATTGATTATGCTACCTTTGTACAGTCAATTATACTGCAGCCATTTAAATTTATCTAAGGCCATAAAACTGTTTTCTACACATTCTTCAGCGACTTCCAATATATTGAACCGAACCTCAAAGAAACTGCATAGTCGTTCAAAATTGACAATTCTTCAGAAAATTCTTCAGAAGCGTGGGTATCTGATTTTGAGATTTATTTCTAGATTTGCCTTTAAAATAGTGCAACTTTGTCTCGAGAACTTTTTCTGATACAAAAAATAGACCAGACAGATATTTGAACGATACAGTTTTATTTTACTTGATCTTGCGAGTTAATACGAATTGATAATGCACGTCGGATGAAAAACGCGCGCGCGCTTCTTCTCTGACTCGAACTTACTTTTCAATTTGTCAACGGGATGATAAAGCTGTTTTTATCATAATCGCTTGGCGAGTATACATTACCGAGGCACACGATAATGGTATCGTCTCGTTTTACGGTTAAATCGAATCATCGATCGCCGTCAAACGCGCACGATGAACACGGGTAATTTAGTTTCCCTTTCGTGGACAAATAATCTTTCGATTCGCTAACCGTGCGAACGATCTGCATTTTTTTACGCGATATTCGTGATTGAATCGTCAATCGATTTCGTACGATGCGTTATCGATTTATGGTGAGTTATAATATATGCCTATTTATTTTTATCTTCCACGATGTGATTCAGTGTCGAATTAGTCAATAATTACAGACGTTTACTTCTATCAAAGTTCTCGTACTTGTATCGTAGAATTTAAAATTCTTTTTAAATTCATTTTGATTTAATTAAATATAAATAATTGTAAATTATTGATTTACTTCCTTTACAATGGCGCCTGATGAAAACAAGATTGATTGAATTAAGTCTTGTACAGGTAAATCGTTCCATCAGCGCGTGAGAGTTTAATTAATACGAAAAAGAATCGACGCGAAATTTTAGCTTTAATCCGATACTTAAAGATACCTATTTATCAGAACAAATAGGTACATAACTTCTGCTTCGATGATGTTCGATTTAAAAAAAATCAGAACTTTTCTCGCAAATGATTAAATTAACGCTAGAATAATCAAATAACAGAGGTGACGGATTTCTTCAAATTTTGCCCAGCAAATATTTAATTAAAGAAAATTGATTAAAATGAACAAAACAGTTCAAAACAGAAAATTCAATATTCTTCAAATAAAATACTATTTTCAAGTACTATTTAAAAAATTTACCGTGTCAAGTAAAATATTTCATTTTCAGAGTTATATACGTACTTTGAAATAAATAGGATCATTTCTATTTACTATTTAAATTTTAAAAAAACACTTCAAGACAGAAAATTCAATATTCTTGAAATAAAATACTATTTTTAAGTATTATTTTAAAAATTTATCGTGTCAAGTAAAATATTTCATTTTCAGAGTTATGTACGTATTTTGAAATAAAGATTAATTCTTATTTACTATTTATATTTAAAGTAGTATTTTGGTGTTTAGAAGAAAATCAAGTTTAAGAATTTATCGAGGGAATTTTTAACGAAATATACAGAGTATACAATGTATCAAGATTATTCAAATTTACACTAGCTCCATGAATTTCAACAACATAATCTCGAGTATTGAATCTTTCAAATTGCAATGTTTGCTTAAACTACATAGACAGTTGAGTCGCGCTCCTCGAAGCGAAATGTGTTGGCTGCACAACTCACACTGCCACATGTCTTAATGACGATTCATGCTACCTGTGCTGCAAATTAATGTAACAGCCTCGTTGAAATGGGATAGAAAAACTAGTCCGTTTAGTCGAGAGTTGCATCGAATCTATTTTTCAGTTTACGTACAAAGTGATGATTAACTCGAAGAATAATAGTAATAGAGTTGGGCAGTAATCAATTACTCTTTAATCATTTCTATAATCAATTACTGAATGTAATCATAGTAATCGTTAATCATAGTAATCATTAATCAACTAACCATTGTTAAAATAAATCAGTAATGTTGATTAACTTTTGTAGCTTGCAATCACTAATCAGTAATTTTTAAGTCATTGAGCGATTAATTTATATTTTATTACGGTCTGTAATGTGTTATTTTTTTACCACATTACCATAATACGTTCCACAAACGTGTTAATCATTTAGGGTTGTTTATTCAGTATAACTAAATGTTATTATTGAAAGCCGCTTGTAGTTTGAACAATAGACCAAGAGAGAATAATATCTACATGTTTGCTGCGTATCTGTATATTGCTGAATTTATCGTAATTTGTCAAAATTTGTAATTCTCTGACATATTTTTGATATCAAGAATCAACGTAGATTCGCAAAATTTTGATCATTCGGCAAGCTTCTTGTTAAAATTCATCGTCATCAAGTTATAAGGAAGATTGTGCTAATTTTGACTCGAGAATTATACAGACGAGACTTTTGATTACAGCTGATGGAAAATTTTTTGAACATTGAAACTGCAAAACAATGCAAATAATGATTATGCAAAATATATTTCTGCAAAATATACACAGTGTTGCTGATAAAAGTAAACAATCAATTGATTTACATTATTTTAATAATTAATGATTGTTAATTATTAATTAAACATCATCCACGATTTTGACTATTTCCATCATCCATTCCATTAATCAGTGATTGCTGATTATTTGATAATCATGATTAAATCCTGATTCCAAAATTGTTAATCAAAATCGTTGATCATTAATCAGATTACGTTTTGCTCAACTGTGAAGAGATGACTCGTTTGTCAGCACTGTGAAGGAGGACGATTTAACTAAAAGCAACGAGTTCTTCTTTTTGCCAGCCTGTTTTTTACGTGGATGCTGTAGCATTCATTATACGTAGCTATTGAAACGTGATATTTCAAGCACTTGGACGAAATGTGACTAATAAAAATTTGGATATCACAATTATTCCAAAAATAAATAACCTGTCCTTTTTTTGCAGCTCGATAAAATTTTTACTGTCCGCGAACGTGTTAAGCAAAGTCAGAAGCTAGCTGCAGCCAATCTAGAATTGTCAAGAAGGTTTAGGTTGCGATGGTACCTGGGACGCTCGAGTGCACAGTTTGCTCGAGCGGCAACCGTTGGAGCAAGCGAGGTCTCGTATCACAGATGACAGTATCCAGCAATTGATCGATGATCAATCACGATACACGGGAAGCGGAGGAACTTCATTAACGGAAACGCAGGTGTTTCTCCGATACGTTCTCATAAACGACGAGTACCATTACAAATCACGTGTATCACGTAGCTTTCGAGGTGTCACAGTGGTTTAATTAGCACCACCGCGGATATGATCGTTCTCCGCGTAACTAGATTTCGAGGAACCGTCTGACCTGCAATCAGCCTGTATTGTTTCGCCGAGGTTCCATCTCGATTGTCGAAGCATTAAATTCGAACACCAAAACCGCGAAATGTTAATGGGATGGATAGTAGCTTTTCGCTTCAAATTTTTTGAATCATAAACAGATTGGGTATTTCTTGTGCATTTTTTTAGGTAATTTAAAGATACTTGTAATATTAACAGACTGTATTCGTAACATAGAAATCGAGAAATGCAAATACAATTTTAATCTACTTTATTTTTCATAATTATATTATTAAATGTGTTACAATATTTGTAATGTTGTGTAAAATATAAATTCAACGTCATGTTTATTATAGAGGTTGATTCACAATGTGACGTATATCTTCTTGGTTGAAAGAGATAAATGTATAATGCAAGTATACTTCGCAGTTGCATTCATTTTTTTGAGTGAAAACTTTTCTTCATCTTTCTGTCATTTTGCATATTATAACTATTTTCATAATATCATAGTTTTAATATTATATATTATTTAATAGTACGAATGTTAGAGTAACACGATCGAAAGTTGATTAATTGAAAACACATTTTCTGAAATACAAGTACGACTCTCGAGTTTGGACTTTTTTGCTCATCAAAATGACAGATTCCATAAAATTTTTCGACCGTGTTATCTCAATAATTTTTTACGCAAAATGAAGAATTTCGATGCGAAAAGAAGAGAAAATAACAAAGTCTTGAGCTTAATCTTTTCCATTTCCAATTAATGTCAATGCTGTGTCAGACGCAAACGAATGCAATCAACACACAAAAGTAAAAAGTAAAAAGTAAAAAGATTCTCCGTTTAAGTTCTACATTATGCGAGCAATTTGTTTTTTAAAAATTTTACCAACGATTGGAATCATTAATAACAATTAAATCGAGAAAAATTTACACTTATTGGAAGCGGTTTCGATTAATTTAAATTCTTACTTCTTTAATCGTAAATCTTGAAATTTCTGACGAACTTATTTTTCAGAAGTGATGAAGATCTTCGTGAAGCGAGCTGCCGATGATACACGTGTGAACGAATGATCACTCGAGCCGATAGCATTGATGTCGCGAAAGAGAAATGTTTGAAATACTCGAGATCCTCTGTGAACAAAATATGTCTGTGCGGGGGTGCAAACGTACGCGTCGTGAAAGATGCATTCGTGAACGTTTGACAGGAAGAAATTGAGCGAGAGTAACAGGAGAATTCCTTTGAGAAGTCAAATGTAAAAGTTCGACGAAGTATTTAATTAAATAGGGCAAGAGTTACGGGATAATTAAATCGTTATCTGTATCGGGTTGTTATTAAATACGGTTGTTTTGTCTCATTTAATACTTTGTAACTCGAGTTGCACCTGCAATCCAATATTCCTGAAACGTCCCTTGTTAGGTTTAATTGTTTATTTACGGGCCAACTCAATTTCCTCTATTTGGAGTGATATCATTTAGATGAAACGAAAATACTTACAACAGGACGTCGATTAACGGTGATTATCCGAGTTTGAATTCATCAATCCAATTATCCTAACACTTTCCGCTGTAATTGTTTTCTTAATTTGTTCTCCTCGACTCTGATTTTATTTATTTATTTATTTATTTTTTTCTTTTTTTTTCTTTTTTCTGATATCTTCTTTTTAAACGTTAAGACAGTTTTTTGTAATTATTCAAAGTTTAATCTTTCATTTGGGAAAGCATTTGTTCATAAAGAATGCATAATATCGAGGTACAAATATGTCATTTTTTGTTATGTTCCAGTTATAGTGGCGTGAACATGATAGAATTAATTTTTCTAATCCTTTGTACTAGAATTGTTTTCTTAATTTGTTCTCGTCAATTCTGATTTTATTTTTTCTAGTTTTGATATCTTATTGCATTCTAAGTGTGAAACTTTTAACTACAAAACTTTTTAGTTATCTGAAGCTTAATCTTTTATTTGAAAAAGCGTTTGTTCGTAAAGAATGCACATAATATCAAAGCACAAATATGTAGTTTTTCACTGAGGCGTGACTATGACAAATAGATGAAAGAGGATAAAGAATTGCAAATTAATTACATACATAATCATACATAATTATTGCAATTATTTATTATTTGGTTTTACAAATTTTTTGTTATTACATTATGTAATAATTATGAAAATAAATGCTAGTAATAATAGAATTATAAAGTGGAATCAATTTGGAATTACGTGATTATGTTTAAATATGTTTAATAAATGCTGAAAAGTGTATGATGCAAGGTTTTCATGTATATACAGTATTATATCAGAATGAAATGAATATCAATTTTATTAAACTATCGTTTATTACAAAAAAAGTTAAGCAATACAAAAAAAAAAATTTATAACTCCTGAATTCTATTAAATATGGAATCTATGAAATTTTTAATAATATCACATTTCAAGTAATATACCTTTATTTTCCTGTAATCAATAATTGTTAAAATTAAAGCAAAATTGCAACAATCTTTATATTTTCTTTATTTTTTCTTTATATTATTTCCTTTATACTGAATTCTTTAGACCAGTAAATAGCACATGTTCATTTTATTCTGATGTAGTACTATATCTTCAAAACAGTTTTCTAATAAAACTTCTACTATTAACTGTGATGTGAAATGTCACGTCAGAGGCAACCTTATATTTTTTTACTTTCTTGCATATTATGTGCATTGTATGCATTCTTGCACGTTCAAGTTTCTCGTAAATACATAAAAATACATAATATATTTATCAATGTCTGTCGTAGATCATATTTTGATATTTACATATACGAATACAATTCGGACAATACAGATATAAGACTGATATTCTATTTATTAAATAGCGAAATTAAGCTAGGGTTGAAGGGAATATGCGTTCTGATGAATACGTAACTGTTGCATGGTTAAACTAATATTATTAAGTGAAATTTTAATTTTATAAATCACAAGTACATAACCATCATTAATATTAGTATTACATTAATTATTAGTGTTATATTAAATTCAAAATAAATAAATGATTTATTCTAAATATACATTGGTCATTTTTTCTCTTTCAATAAATACAATTATTCATAGCAATAGTAACTTTTGCATTTTTAAACACGAGATTTGTATCTTTTATTCCTTTTTAATAAATAGGATTATTAAAAATTAATATTCTTAACAATAAACTTTTCCATTTTTAACCATGGAACTTGTACTATTCTTTCTCTTTCAACAAACAAAATGAAGATACTAAATCATAATATTATTAATATACTATTAAATTTATATTAAATATATTATTAATGTGTACTACTAATAATATATATAAGTTATTATTATTATTAGTAATATATATAATAA
The DNA here is from genome assembly GCA_030673865.1 of Melipona bicolor. NCBI lineage: Eukaryota > Metazoa > Arthropoda > Insecta > Hymenoptera > Apidae > Melipona > Melipona bicolor. The sequence continues at coordinate 2,551,686 of JAHYIQ010000029.1, forward strand.
TATATATACTAGTAATGATATATATTTAATAAATTAAATACATTAATAATAATACTCTTAAACGAATCTAGTTTGTCAAATGTACTCAAGGGGTTGAAGGGAATATTCAAAATACCAAAAACCACCACCCACGTTATGGCAACATAAGAGCAGCATAACATTTGTTTCAAAATTGAAAAATTATACTATCTGAAATGGACAATACTTTGTACAAGAAAGAATCTGTCAAATGTCGATATAATAACAATTGCATTACCTACAGTTACAAAATTTTATCTATCGATTATAAAAAGTATTCTAAAATTTTTGAACAATACTGTATGAGTCATGTACTAACGTTATTTTGTTAGCTTGGAAATGATACAGGTGCGAATAAAAATTTCCTTTATCTCCATAAATATACGCACAACTGAAAAACTGCACGACTTGTACCCCAGTACGATTCGTCTCACTGAAAGTCCCAAAAGCAACTGTTCTGACTAGGAAATGAAGACGACATTTTTGCCATTAAATTTTATTGATATGCAAACATTTGAATCGATACAAAACAAATTACAGGCGCGATCGCTCAGTACCAGACAACGCCACTCCTACTCGAGGTCTATCCCACGCCCTAGCACGAATCACGTGACCCAAATCAACCAATTGCTAATTTTCGTTGTATTAGCGTTGCACCTTTTAGTGTTTAAAAGGCCTTTATTTTACACTAATAAAGATATACATACACGAGTAACTATAATAACAATAATAATGATGAGAATCACAATACCGTGATTGCGTCTACTTACAAGACGGTGTACGAAAGTAATTATTATTATTGGGTTGGCAACTAAGTCATTGCCGCTTTTGTCGATAGATTCACTCTACACTTTCTTTTGTTTTGTTAACGTGGTCAGAGCATCTAACCTACTAATATTTTTTTCTTACTGTGTGGACTTCTACTTTTAATTAGTAAAAAAATTATATCGATTAGTTCTTTAGTTTTGTTTTTATCCCAATTTAAAAATGGAAAAACAGGACGTGCACTTCCGACACATTTTATTGTATTACTTCCGAAAAGGCAAGAACGCATCGCAAGCACAAAAGAAGTTATGTGCCGTATATGGAGATGAAGCCTTAAAAGAAAGGCAGTGTCGAAATTGGTTTGAAAGATTTCGTTCTGGTGATTTTTCACTGAAAAATGCACAACGATCTGGCCGCCCAGTCGAAGTGGATGAAACCCATATCAAGGCCATTATCGATTCAGATCGTCACAGCACAACACGAGACATTGCAGAGAAGCTCAATGTATCGCATACATGCATTGAAAAAAAATTAAAAACCCTTGGTTATGTCAAGAAACAAAAATTCTGAATTTTCCTTCTTATTTGAAATCGGCAATGACTTAGTTGCCAACCCAATATTTAACGCGAGAGTTATGTAGAAGACACTGCAGATTGCACACTCACCAGACGTGGACTATCGAATACTAGACTTGCGGATAACTGTTCCTTTAACGCGTCGAAGTCAGTTCTTTTATACTGTGACTCTTGTTATGTCCTGTCCCCTCAAGGGGTCGGAAAGCGGGTGTTATCTATGGTGTTTACGGCCAGGCCCATGAAAGGCTTTCTGACGATTGCCTCATGGCCCTGCCGATACACGTCGTGGAAATGTTTATATCGCGGTCTGGGTTGTGTCCCCTACACACCTGAAGAGGCCCGATTTTCTCGGTTATCCCCGCTAAAATCACTTTCAGTGATAAAACTTCATCGTTTGCAATAGATACCGAGGCACAACAAAAGAGAAAGAAACTAATTCCTTCACTCTACCAAACTTCCAAAAAATGTAAAAAATTTTAGACTGCTTTTGGACTCTTATATTATCAGTTTTTAAATCAAATGTTTCTCAGGAAGAATGAAAATTTGCTTAAAAAAAAAAAATCCCAGTTGGGAGGGTTGAAGGTTTTCGAACGAGAGTAAACGTGTCGCCTTTGAGTTTCTGTTTAAAATCGGCATGATCTTCCCCGGGCAACCTATTTGTGTACAGGGTGGGTCAGTTGCATAAAACGCGTCGCAGGCTCCACTGTCGCCCGGGCGGGAGGGAAGAAAGAGATACGGGTATAAGCGTTCGCGGGATTTATTCCAGTCATTATCTTACCTAATTCATTCAGCAATATGCATTTCCTGGCGCGCGAGGGAGTAAATTATACCGAGGCTCACGAGGGAAAATGAATGAGCCTTGTATTGTCCGACGCGGTTCTCCCCGCTGCACCACCACCGATTCAACCTAGACAACACGAATCTACTCAGTTTACAATAAACTGTGGCTAGGAGCTGCCGCTACGAGATAGAATGATACATCGCGTTCGCGTGGAAATTACACGCGCCATGTTGCTTCGTTTGTATTCTACATTGTCTTCTATATACAGGGTGCTTCAGGTGAATCGGGTCACCCAAATATGTATCTGCCTTATCTTCTGTCGTATAAAAAGACTTCTCGGGACAAAAGTTTCGCTATTTCGAAGGCTCCATCGGTGGAAAGAAATTTCTTTCAAGATCATTTTTTTTTTTTTGCATGATTTGCAGGTCGATTTTTCAAACGGTACCGTATATTTTTTCTTCAATATGAAAAAAAAATTCAACGACTCCCATGACTATTCTATTCTATATAAAGCACGCTGATACCGTTTGTCGATGAAAGACTCTGTATACTATTAGATATTTTCTAGACTTTTACAATCCTAAATCTCTCAGAATCCGTGCTCTAGTTATTACGCACGTTTATTTATTTATATACAGAAAAAGTTTCCATTAGAATATGAAATACGAACAATACGCCAAAACAAAGAAACAAAAAGAAATAACACAGAAATAAAAAAAAAATGTAGATGTATAACATGCAGAATGAAATCAAAATTTTTTCAAATTTTTCCCTCACACTCTCTTCAATTAAATGGAATCACTCAAATATCTGCCTTATTTTTTGTTGTATAAAAAAATTTTTCAGGATAAAATTGCACTATTTCGAAGGGCTTCGTCGAACGAAATTTTTATACATAGGGTGACTTCTCAAAGTATTTGAGAAATCAATGTTTGTATGTCAATACTATCAACAGACAATCAAAATCTCTTTGTGTCAGATAATTTCCTATCTTATTTGAATTATTATCTCAAATAAGAATTTATGAAGAAATCTGTTCGAATCTTGCACTAAATGAAGTTACTTTTCCAAAGTTATTTCTAAAATATCAACAATAAATTAGTTGAAATAATTGTCGATGTTTCAAATTGTTACCTTTTTATTTTGTCTCAAATAAAATGTCACAGACATTTTTGTTATAACATATGTTACAATTCAAAAGTGTGAGATTGAGGTGGACCTATAATCAATCGATCGGATCACTATTCGATCAATTGTAGAATGACTGAGAGAATCAATGAAAAATACGGAATAATTCGAATCATTGAAACTGCTCAGTCGAGATCGTCGTTAGTCTAAAATTCGAATCCTAAATGATTGACCATCAACTACGCCCTTTCCTCGCGTGCGTCATATTACGGTTCTTCGTAATGACGCCTGTAACGAGTGCACAAGTCACCCTAAAATAGAAAGGGATATAATGAAAGGGAAGAAAATGGGTGATTGTGAGGCGATTTTCGCTGACAACGAGTGATTACGAAGGAAGTGAAAGTGAATGTGAAAATGTGATAAAATTTGTCATCCTGGATACACGATTTTAAATGAAGAAAAAACGAAACAGCAAGATGGCTATATTAATTTTAAACATAAGTAACTTTTTTATTTCTTAAAAAAAAAAAAAAAAGAAAATACTTGATATTTTAATAAAATAGTTTTAAAGACAAAAGTTGCGTATATATAGGTATAAAAAAGAAAATTTTACTTGACATAAAATTGAAAATTAATTTGAGAACGAATTAGCCATCTTACTCGACTGTTGGATGAGATGACTCACATACTAGAATAAAGTGGTTCTATTGAAATTTAATGAATACAACCCCTGGCATATGAATGAGGCCAACCTGTCGATATTCAAGATTCATGTCATCAGTTTAATCATTCAACGCTGTATCTAGTCCTTATTAGCACAAGATTGTCCTTCCTGAACGTCATATAACGCAGTTAACAAAGCATCTTGCGACAAAATTAGTCCGCTTGATGTAATTTCATGTCACGGTAAAATTATATAATACACAAATATACAAAACTAGATCTGTTATCAATTATTATAATTATTATTGTGACAATCTTGAAAAATAGATAAATTATAAAGCCAATGAATCGTCTTCCATCCCTCTTCTGTCACTTTTCTCATAAAATTTGCATAAAATATGTAAAATTACACGACATAAAATTAATCTATGAAGCAGACAGAAATTTAGTCTACTTACTATTAACGAATTTGCAAATTTAATTATCCAAATTTTTTCATCTCAGCAGATATTGATTTTTTAACACTGTGCCAATTCGACACCGAGGAACATATTCAAAAAAAATGAGAGAGGATTAAAATTGAGATTTTTAAAACCCTGTGAGGGCTTAGAATATCGTACAAATAATCTGAAATGTTTAAAATAATTTGTATACTTAGAAATCGGAGGTTCAAAGAGTGTAACAATACATCTAATGAAATATATTAAAATATAATAATATATAATAAAATAAGTAATAAATGTAAATGAAGAATAATGAAAGTAGAAAAAAATATAAATAATAAATAAAAAATATATCTATAATAATAAGATGATTGAATTCTTATTTTGTTACATGCTCTTCATTCGGTAAGTTTTGCATGATAATTTTGGGCACTCAAAAGGTTAAAACATTATGTCACATTCTTTTTCCATTTATATAAATGCCAAAATTAATTAATACTAATAAATAACACCAATTTGTAATATCAAATTCTCACAAGCTTCACACGTTAACTCTTGTTAATTGATTTTCCTAGAACTTTCTATATTGCATTGTTCTTTGTCTACGTTATTACGTTAAATCATATTATTGACTGATATAGTGTATCAAAAAAATCAGCTTGTATTACTAATAAAAATGAGAAAAAACAACGTGCTTATATGTTCTTTTCCAATCGAAATTATGAAAAGCGTTCTTTGAAGCCAAATAAGTTATGATGTACAACTTGCATCGTTGACAAATGTTAGAAATAAGGAATTCCAAAAATAAAGTGACAACAGAAGCTCAAATTTTGAAAGATATTTATAGCATGACGGAGTCGAAGTGTCGTGCAATAATTTAAACAACATTTGTTTTTCCAATCTTCGCACAATCGAGCAGAAAAGCAAATGGAATTGTCCATTTAATCTAATCTATTTGCTGAATGGAAAGAGAGGGAAAGGCTATCTATCAATTGCACACTATCAAAGGCGAGGATGGATATCGGCGGTCGAAATAGTTTCACGTTGACGAGTCTGGGTCGCGTACGAGCAACCACTTTCCTAAAATATTGTGAGGTTTGACATCGTTTGACATCGTTTGCCATCTCTCGCCGTGTTAAATTCACGATTTTCGCTCTCATTGGCTCGGATAAATTTATGGCAGAACGCATTCGGTATTCAGTATCGATTCGATATAATTATAAAAATTATAAAAAGAAGAATTGTAATTTTTGAAGAAGTTAAACGTGGCAATTTCCATCGAGCAAAAGACTGTCATATAAATATATAAATAAATATATATAAATATATGACGAAATGCATTCAATATTCGATTATTTATCGAATAAGCGTTATTACATAAAAAGAAGAAGAATTAGAACTTTTGAATGTTAAATGTGGCAATTTCCATGGAAAAAGAAACGTCAAACACAATAAAATTTTCGATAAAAAAGTTTCCATAAAAAGAATTGCATAATTTTTTCTTATCAAAATATAATAATATATAATAAAATAAGTAATAAATGTAAAAAAGTTTTGATAAGGTCTCCTAAGAATTAATTTTCGAGTATTAATGTAAGAATTAATGTAGTGTTATTCTACAGATAAAGATAAAATTAAAATATTATGTAGCAAAAAGTCTACAAATGTTTCACTGAAACGTTACAAGTATTAATTGCATTTACGTGTTATAACTGTTAAACGTATTTTTAAAGTTTTTATGAACATAATTGAAGAAACAGAATTTGAACAATTTAATTTATCTATCAAATATTATAATAAATACTTTACTTTGCATATTTTTGATAACTTTTCATATTATATGCGTGGGCATTTTTGCTCTTTCAAATTTACTATGAATGCGTAAAAATCCGCAGCAAACAAACAAAAATATGAACCGTCAAGTTTTACGTACTCGTGTATGCATTTCGAAGTGTCAACCTCATTTACCAATCCAAAATTGATATGGATATATCGTTGAATTTACCATCGGACTGAATTTGATATCGACTGCCGAATTTCTTCATTCACGCAGTTTTCATTTTTGCAATCAATACACTTCGTACTGCATCGTGCATTCACTTTGATTTTTAATTCGTGTATTAATTCATTTCTGCGTTGTGAGCTTTTGCTTTGCAAAGATAATGAGTCTGTTCCATAACTAGAAATTCAAAGATGTAAAGCCTAGTCTAGAATGCCAGAAAATTGGTTTTTACAAAACAATCCATCGCTGAAATTAATTACATTCCATATTTTTATTGTAACTAAACGACCGATTCTTATTTTATTTATAAAAATTTTGAGAATGTAAAAATACATGGTACACATAATATGAAAAAAGTTCAACATACAATACTTTCTACAATCCTCATCTATTTCCGTGTCAATTTGACACATTTTTCTTATAAAAAATTTCATAGTTCATCATATAATATACAAGATATATAATTTTGCACATATAATATATAATATATATTTTATATATCTTATACAATATTATACTTTAGTATAAATGTAAGTACACACACACACACACACACACATACACATTATATACTGCAGTATATACATGTATTGTATAATATTATAATTATATTATATATTGTATAATACATTACAGTAATCTTCGATATTTTTGATATTAAAATATGTTGTCAAAATTGCAAATATTTAATAATCGTTTTAAAATTCCTACATTGTATTACTTTCTAATTTTTATTACATTTCTTTTCAAAGATATTTATTAAATATAGTTTTGGAACATAATTGTAACAAGTCCAAAACAAATGATCATAATATTAAGTAAAACTAGACTGTATAAATTTTACAAAATGCTGAATACAGAAATTTTGTACATTTATTATATTCATTTGATTGACAAAAGAATTTGCAAATTTTATTTACCTTTTCATTGTAGATATTAATTTTTTTGTTCTGTCAATTTGGCACCAGGATGTCAAATCAAGTTACAAACACGTGCAACATCGACATTTCATTTTTGTTAGTTTACAGTCTGAAAAATATTTATATAAAAATTCGTATTATAATTATAACTTTTTAACGAAGCATGATCTCTCGTCACGTGACATCTTTATCCAGAGAACACATTGACCGAGTTTGAACACTAAAATGTGAAAGATCTCCTACTTTAACTGTTCTCACCATATAGTGGCAAAATGAAATTGAACAGTCACGTTTTTGGTCATTTTAACTTCGCGACGAGATCATTCGCGATCGTATCCTGTCTGATATTGTTCGGTCTATATATCGCGCCTCTACTATCGTCGTTTCATCCTTTCGTTCGAGCCAACTTTCACGAACAACTTGGCGATGATTAGAAAACTCTCACCAGCGAAACGTTCCACCGACATTTCACGACGTGTTAAATTGCTTTTCGATCAAGTTCTTCATTTTTGGAAGGTAATTGTCTCCATGTTGGTGAACTGAGAAGGAACTCAACCATCCGACCGTATCGATTTTGTGTCCGTAAAAATAGGAGACTCGTCGCAATCTAATAATTACTAGCAACGATTACAAACTTGGCGTATTTCGTGGATCTTCGGGATGGCAAGAAATATCGGAGACTTTATTTTAACCGCGCTACGCGGGTATTTCATGAATATTCAACATTAATATTGCTACTGTCATGGACGAGTGTTTTATGAATATTGAATATTATAATATGAAAACTATTTTACCCGTATTATCTCGAGCAGAAAAGCTATGAAAATGTGATTAGGGTCATGCTTCATTGAATACTGGAGAAGAAAGTTTGACGGATGTTGAACGTTTAACAAAAGGGTTCTTTGTTCAGTTGAAATTACTCGAGTGTCCAATTTATTTCCTATTCTCCACGATAAAATGTTATTAAACTCTGGTTACATCTGTGTTTAGATATTTTGCAAAAATACACTTCTGGGTTTACAAACACGCCTGAATCCCTTAACCGTCTTATTTTATTTTGAGAATGTGCACTGGTGTGCTAAATTATTTCTAGGCGATGAAAATACAGTAAATGCACTTGCTGTAAAAGTGAGTTAAATTATGATAAAATGATCATAAAAAAACTCTTTGGTGCTTCTTTGAAAAATTGTTAATTTAATTTTGCTATTTACAGAACTTAACGTTTTATTTTTTTGAAAATTATTCCATAAAAAAAGAAAAACCATTAAAAGAACTTGAGTTTTCATCAATTCATAAAAAGAAGTAAAAAATCAAATATTTTAAAAATTAAAATGATTTTGGTGATAAATTTAATTTGTTTCTGCATTGTATCAGATTTTTCCCAACAATTCATGTTATTTTCAACAGCATATTTTCTTTCTTTGTTTTGTTGCGTTGAAATATTCTAAAATGTGCTAAAATTACAAACGCATATAACTTTTTTTACCTAAATTTTTGCAATAAACAGCAAAAGCGAATTTTTTCTCTACATGACGAGTATATTCGACATAAACGCTTAAGGGATTAAGAATTTTTGGTAAAACGCAATTTGAAATATTTGAAAATATTCAAAAACAGTGAGATCTCTTGCATCTCTGAATTAATTTGGAATCGCTTCATTTTTTCACGCATTTTAAACAAATATATTGTCCCTGGTCAAAATATTAAGGGCCATTCACAAATTCATGTTTCGTGTTTCTAGTAATTTTTAAAGGTCTAAACAAAATTTAATTTGCATACATTAATAGTTAATAATTTTAATAATTTTACGTGTATTATTATATTATAATGTTTCATTTTTGTTATCGAATATTTATTGTACGAACGACAGAATATCCGTAACGACCGATTGAAGATCGAGTAAATTTTCGTACTAGAATATCAGGATGCAAAAAGTGTAGAAAATATACAGGTTATGCAAAAATATATAATATACAGTAAGCAGGCAATATTTTATAAGGGAAGTAAATTTCTACTCAGTTTCCATTTGTTCATTTACGTTCATAAAAATATAAAATTGCATAAAGATCCGCCATGATAAGTAATTAGGCGAATTTATCATTTATAGAGATGAGTTACTAGAAAATCCCAAGAAAGTTTCGGGTTTTGAGAATTGAAAATTTTCTACCTCTTTCATGATCGAAACTTTCGGATAAGAAAAAGTATAAAATAGCGTGAATGTTTGATTCATATGTTTCTCGTAAAATATATCAATTGATGAATTTGATAATGTTCAGAGATACAACTATCACGATCTTTATCGATCTCGATCAAATTTGAAAGAAACCTGAAAAAATATATATATCGCATGTTCACTGAAATACTTGCAGAAATTTTTCATAAATGTATCATGTGTGTTATATGAAACATTTTGAAATTGACATTGCAATAAACTTCAAACAAATTTGAGAATCTATGTATATCAAAACTTTTCAGCAAGATATTTATGACAAAAATAACGCACGTAATCTATTTACAAAAATTCTCTATAGTTTTATGAGCCACATAACATGAGACAATAGTAAACCACGTTTCATGATTTCTACGACTTTATAAATTTTAACTGACAATATTAACTCTATTTTGTTAAAAACAATGTAACAAGTTCAACTATCAAACTTCCATTGTAGTTCTTTTATTATAAATTTTTTCAATGTTATATCTAACGTCGATCGCGAATAACTACCCAATAAATGGAGTAAAATTTAAATTTTATCACAAAGTGACATTCAAAAATTCATATCTTGAAGGTTTTAAAATATTTACGGCTTGATTTAAAATTTTCTGGGTACTAATAATACTGTAATAGATAGTTACTATAATAGTAATAGTAATAATATCAGCATTCCAAATTCTCATTTCTTTTACGAAATCAAGAATAAAATTAAGTACCAATTCGTGAGTGCTAATTCAAATGCAGAAAGTATGAATAAAACATAATAAAATCTGTTTGACACGAGCAAAATGTAGATGTAATTGATTTCCTGCCAAGTGTAACACGGGTGAAGTATCGACCCACGTTCAATAGCAATTCGAGCTTCAAGTATTGTACAATCTCGACTCTTTGCATGAATATCAATTCAATCATAACGTTTTTCGTTCGCACTTCTCGCCCATTCCCAATGCCTTTTGATCGTCGAAACGAATTTTTATAAACGCGATTCGGAGTGCTTTCCCTTTAAAGAATTGTAAGAGCACCGTGATTCTAGTGAAGGAACGTACAAACGTGAACGAAAGCGGTATTCGCGGTCTCGACGAGAGATTGTCTTTAGAAAAAAATTGTCTATATTTTAAAAAATTGTCTTTAATTTTATTTTGTTTTGTCAACAATTCAACTGGCCTTACTTTAAAGTGTAAAGCCTCCAACTTTGACAACCTTTGACAGTTGGAAACACAAAGACGTGTGTTCACGCAATAAGTAGAAAAACAAGGACATCTTTGTTCTTTGAAAAATATCAAAATTCATTTTCGTTTTAGAGAAAGAGTTTAAAAGTTTTTTTTCATGACTAAATCTACAATAGTCTTGAAGCGTGAAACATCCCTCTTCGCAACGACTTCTTAAAACTTGCTGTATGATTCATTTTCATTTTCATCATTTTATTGAACTTTGAATGTTACGGTTAAATGTCTTAAATTAAACGGCAAAATTTCTTAAATTTTTGTTCTCAACTTTAATGTTCAAAGTTCAACAAAATGGTGAAAAGAAATTGTTACAAGTTGTAAAACGAAAACTTCAGTCTTCAAGATTATGGTTGATCTCCATTTGCTGCATGATGTAAAAACATTTTTTCTTTTTGGAAAAAAAATCAAGCTGGCTAAAGCAAAAGTTTCACGTTTTATACTGAGACCGATTTAATTGTTGTTTCACGATTCTGTTTTACGATGCTTCAAATATCATAGTTTAAAATGTTGATAATTTTTCATCGAGTACGCGAATACTTTTGTTTACCTTGTACATTATATATAAATTGCCAATGTAATTTGTATATTTTATGATTTACACATTGTTGATACAAATTGATCAAAATACTCGGAAACTTAACTTTTTTAATAAGATCGTTTATTAAAATTAAAATTAAAAATCGACAGTATGCTCGATTGTCGTAGAGTTCAGCAAAATGTAGCAATAAATGTGTAATAAATCTGATTAATAATCGAGGATTAGGATTAACGTGAAATAGATGAATATCTGACTTAATTATGATTCTTGATTATTCATCAAGGATTTTTATAAAATACTATATTTGAATTATTATTGTAATTGTATTTGTAGTAAACAGACACTTTAATTAGACTTTTTACGCATTTATGGTAAACCTAGAAATGCAAAATTACACAATAATGCAAGTGATAAATAAAAATGTATAAAATGTCTGAAGTACAATGCTTTTTATAATGTCTATGTAAAACAATTTTTCAGTGAAGTTCTGTTCTCTTAATCCCGTTCTGAAAAATGTGAATTTTTATAAAAATCCGCAGACTAGTTATAATTGAAGAATACATTACATACTGTATACTAAATAGTATATAATTATTATATGTACTGTATGTATATATATAATACATAGTAATATATATTATACAATTATTAAATTTATTAGTTTATATGTTATAATATATTACTGTCGCGTGCCGATCCGAATCTGCGTAATAAACGAAGATTTGATCGGTAGCTTGCTACTTTCAACGTTAATGAAGGCCAGGTTCAATTTAAAGTTTCTTAATATTAGATTCAGTAGGATTTGATCACCTTTTTGAATTCGGTTTCCTTTGTCTCGTTTTACTATCATCGTACACATTAACGCATCGTCACGACACTTGTATTGTCTTAATACTGCGACACCACGAGGCACCGAAAAGCCGGCTACGAAAAAATCATACAATCGACAAGCAGCCAATCATGGACCCACACGATGCCGAAATAATGGTCCAATCACATTCGAGCTCTCCGCTCAACCGAATGCGTGCCATTTGCCCACGCATCGCGCATAGCACAGCAGCGGCGGGAAAATACGATCAAAAAAGAATCGCATGGCCACTGGCTCTCGCCCTGTTCGGCAAGACCGAACAATTATAATATACTATACATTATTACAATATAAATTACATATATACTATATAATTTATATTTATATTATGTTATATATTATATCATATTATATAAATTATTTAGTATGTATGTAATTTATATTATCTAAAATACAATTAAAGTTACCGCGTTCCAAAATGTTTTGGTTACATTATTTGGTTATATTAAACAATAGTTCTATATCACAAAATGTTGCATTAAAAACTCTCTTGTGAAATAAATATTTTTCATGGCTGCACAATCTGACATATCACTCATGAGAAAATGCTTCAAATAACTAACTATTAGATCATTCTTAAAATTAATGAAAAGTGACTCGAAAGATTGAAGAAACGAAGAATTTTATTTAAAAAATGTTAGAAATAAATACATTTATTTACATTTTACAACTGTCCATCATTTCTACAGTTTTTGACGTTTCACATCGTTTAAAATGTTCTTGATAAATTGACGGAATATACGTAAATACATCTATCATATTTTTATATTTTTCTGTCGTTACGCGTCTAGGTAGTAAATAATGGAAGTAATATTTTGATGTATTTTTGGCATTTCCGTTCGATAAAAAAATCCAAAACACGAATTAAACCATTGTTCAACACGAATTGGTGTCTGTTAACAACTCAACTATCAATTTAATTTAACGGCTACATTTTTCACTATTTTCTACATTAATTTTTATTCCATTACGTGAAATTATTTTATTTTGCATATTAATTTTTATTTCGTTACGTATTACTTTATTTTCTACCTACATTAATTTTTACTTTATTACATATTATTTCAATTCGCACGTTAATTTTTATTTCGTTACATATTATTTTATTTTGCACGTAAATTTCCATTTCATTACGTATCGTTCAATTTTTTACATTATTTTTAATTTTATTACTTCACTTTGTTAAATATTATTGCAATTAAAGTCAATGTAACACAAGGTAAGCAACAAAGTCAATCTTTTTAGTTTGGTAGATCATTTTTACAATCATGGGGGCAGATTTATTGCAATTAAAGCGACATTTCATACAGACACGCGCGAAAGTATGAAAAGAATTTTTAGATACTCAGTTACGATGTTTGACAATGGAGCTAATTTCACAGCGAAATTCTTTCACATGTACGTGTTTTCTCTCCGCGACACGAGTTTCCATGAAACCAAACGAAGAAAAGAAAATTAATAATAAAGTGACAAAAGGATTAAAATGAAGCGCAGTGACGAACAACTATAATAGAATCGACACCAACGTTCATCGACTTTTTTTCACTGAAATTCGCGTATCGTTTTATCAGCCGTGTATACTCTTTCCGAAATCCAATTTCGTGTTTTCGTGAAATCGTTGCGACGAAACAATGAAACCCTCTGTTCAATTATTCTCGCGAAGTTATTCCAACGACGAATTTTATTAAAACGAAAACAAAAAAAAAACAAAAAAAAATTGTTAACATTTAAAGGATTCACGGGAGAGAAATGTCAATTTTAACAAATTTTGAATTTAACATTTTCTCGTGTGTTTCTGCATGTACGTGTAATTTTTGCATGTACACTCTCTGGCAAATTACAATTTTCTACGTTTTACGTGACACGAGATATGATATATGAGAAAATATGAAGATATTCTGCGACTCGTGGAGGAGATTCTACCTGCAAAAATGAATTGAAAGGAAAGAATAAAATTTTTTCGCCCGAAGTCTCGCTTTCGAGAAAATCGGCATTTAATGTTTCACTCAAGTACACTTGAATTAAATTAATTTCGGGATTGGATAAAACGAATGATGAATCCGCAAAAGATTATTCTATTTCTAGGAAAATAAATAAGGAACGCTTTCGAACGAAAAAGTTCAAAATGTTGAAAATTTATCAAGTACACGTGTGCTTAAGGTTCAAAGTCTGTTTTCTTGAAAATGAAGCCTTAAACGAATTATATTCTGTTCATAAAATACCTAAATTCGATCACAAATTATTAAATTCGATGATTTTAATGAAAAAATTTTATTCCTGCATTTAGATTTGTTTTTAGATATGGAATCACCTCTCAATCGATTGTTCTCTCTGTATGTATAGCAGAGCTTTCTACATCTGAACTAACGGGGAAATAAAGATGTTTATTTAATGACGTTTTCGGATAATGGAACGATCACTTTTTTGGTATCAAATTGCATATATTCTTTATTCCAATATTTATTTTAATATTATAAGAGAATTAGAATTAGATTAGATTTATCTATCCTTTAGGATTTATAATCCTTTGTGGACGATGACTTTTTCGGCCGGGTCCGGTAGCAGGACGAGACGATTTTTGCTAATATGTCGAGTGTCTTACATGGTACAATAAAATGATCTTACATATAAATTATCTTACAAAAACGTTATATTTCGATAGTTTATCTGTATTTACACTTACATTTAAGAACATAACTTTACAAAAATTATCATCTGTAGTTTCGTTTCGTATGATAATTTATAAAACATTGACCAAGATGCATTCTTGGCTTATCTGGACATGTATCACAATAATAGGTCGTCTCATGTCTTCCACCTGGTTTGTTTCGACTGCCGGAAGGAACAAAATTTGCAATCCTTCTTTGTGCCAGTACAGGAAGCTTTCCGTTTAGACGAATTTCGAGTTGGAGGTTGATCTCGAAGCTCGATCTCGTGGTTGTCGAAAATCTCTTCTCAATTTGTCTACCAAAATTTTTTGAAAGTGCAAATATGTAAGTGGCTGTTTTTCTGCCTTTTTACTTGTTTGTAGAGAATGTACGAATTAATTAAACAAATTTTCAATCCCCAAAAATATAATTTGCGCCACCACTTTAGGGACTTTCTCATAAAGCAGTACGTCGAATAATACTGATCTGCCAGATCAACGCCGCCCATGAATTTGGTATAATTTATGACAGCATTGGGTTTTCTAACCACAGTTTGAACACCATGCCGGAGTATTCGTTCAACGGTACTTATTTCTGCATTGTAATAATTTGTCAATAGCGTCACGATCCTCTTATCTTTCCAAAATCACATTATTATTTCTACGATACGCTACCATGGATTTTCCTTTTGGAAGTTGTCGTTTTTTTATTGAATCTGGCAATTCTTTTCTATTAGTTAGTATTGTCCCAGTCAAATGACACTTTAGTTTATGTAATTCATTAGCTAAAATGTAACTAGTGTACTATCGATCAGTAAACATGTGGTGCCCCTGCGCACCTGGAATTTTATTCAGTATCATTTTATATAAGTGTAAGGGAATTCTTGTCGATACTGGAAGGTCCGGTCTTATCAATGTCTCTGTTGTAAGGCTGCCATAGTAAGGTAAAATTCCACAAATATAACTTGTATTGGAATCTGCCAGTGTATAAATTCGAATGTCTCATTTAGTCGGTTTCTGTGGATTATATGTAATAAATGAAATTCGACCTTTGAATTTTACGACAGATTTTCGTCGACACAAATTTCTTCGCTGGGTGTAAAATAATTCAGAAGTCTTGAGTTTATATAATCAAGGTAACCAGTTATGAGCTGTAAACGCGTTGTAGTGTTACTACCTCGTACCGATACTATTTGTACATGTAACATCCAAAACATTTGGGCAAATCGATCTCTTGTAAAAGTGTTAGCAAAAAATGGAATGTGGCTTATTGGGTTTATTGACCAATATTCTTTTATACTGGCCAGTGGTATTATCCCCATATTTACAATCACTGCAATAAACGCCCAAAATTCTTCCTTCGTGACATTGTACCATGTTTGCCAGAGCGACTGTGATGATAGCGCCCTTCCCTCTAACTTTTTTGCAGCATAGTTGTTTGTATCTATTATTATTTGATCGATTAGCTCGTCGGTAAAGAACATCTTAAAAAAATGCAAAGGTTCTTTCACATTGGAGGACACATGTGGCAGATCTTTCGCCCGGTGTGAATTTTATTCTGGGTGGTATTTCCCTGGACTCATCACAAGCTGTTCATTCTAATTTATCAGAGGTTTGTGGGGCATCACTGTCATTTTCGGATTCGCTATCTATTACTCTGATTTTTCGAATTCTTACACCCACTATTATGTCATGATCTTCATCGCTTCTTTCATTTTCTATCCCACTAATTTCTTTATGAATACGTTGGATTTCGTCTTGGATCGTATCAAAACAAAATTCGTCTTCACTAGTGCTGAATTCACTTGCGAAATACATTTTGTCGGAGTTCAAACAAAATCATTCTATACAAATTTTTCTGACAATTTCGCCACGATCGCCAAGTAATGGCATCTCAACTAATGTCGGAGCCTTAGAAAAATCTTTCATTAATTTTATTTTATCTCTGTTACGATGTGTCATTGTGTTCATCACACTTCGTATGAAAAAACACCAACAGCTAAGGAACCTTTTCAAGAGCCAATAATGCGTTTCTATCGGTTGGAGTAACGAAATCTAACATGAAATCGGTTTGAACAAATAATAATTTGAAATAGGTTTTGAACAAATAAATAAATGTTCTTCAAGAATTCTCAACATTTGTAGCAAATACTATACAATTCAGTGAATAGTACTCGAATATAAAAATCTAAATTTTTAATTGAATGGTCTAACATAACTTGTCCTCATGTAACTTTTATTATACAGATTCTAAAATATTTGTTCCGTGAGAACGCTATTCAAAAGTGTAACACTTCTTTCCATAAAAATTCCACAAAAACAGATATTTCTCTACAGGAAATATGTAAGAATTTTCTCGAGCAGAATTTTTCAAAGAACCTGTTATTTTTCGATCCACCCAATTTTCTCTTCGTTCGTTTGTCGTTCGAGGTCACCGACTTCAAACGATGAACACGCGTAATTAGACCGCGTTCCATCACAGTCCTTCCGACTTTTTCACCTCGGGTGCTTGCGAATTATCATCAAATTGTCTGGTATTCGTGAACTAACACGCCAACAGGCCGGGGTGTCGTGTAGCTTCGGAGTGTTCGCGAGGACATTCTGCTGGCGTTTCAAAGCAGCGTACAGTGTCAAACGAAGCGCCAAACGTGGACTCGATCCCGTCATTAAGCGACAGGAGGAACGCGATCGTTATGGACCCCCGCAAAGGACATCCGGGTTAATGTCCTCACGGCTATCGACTATCCGTATTTTTACATTCGTTCGGCGGAGCCTTTTTGCCTTATTCATGTCGCAGAAAATGGAAAAACGGATATTGCGGTCCAGATTCGAGAGCAAGTAATTACCGGTCCGTGACAGAAAATGGTTACGGACCTTAATAGTGGTTTAATATGATTATCTGAGTAATTAAATTTGAAGTTATTGATTATGTGTACTTGGCTACGTTGTTTGCAATTCGATTGCATATAAAAGGTCCTTGTGATAAAAATGTCAGGTATAGAAGTTCGATTTTGTTATTACGAATGAAATAAAATATCTGTATTATATATTATATAATATATATATTTTTATTTATTTTTAATATATTATGTGTATATATTTTTTGTATTTGTATATATAATATATTTGGTAATTATAATTAATATAATATATGTATATATTTTAACATAACATATTAATATGCATTACATTTACATTAATACTTTTTACCCATGATAGATTTTGCAGATTGTAAATTTACAGTCTGTAATGTTCCAAGCAAAATTTTGTATGTACGTTATACATTAATGTAAATTGTTTTATTTTTTAAATGTGCAATGAATACGATTATTTCTTTTTATTTAAGTTTCCTTTCTTTCGTATTTTTTTTTTTGTAAGCATATGTTGCGTTGTTGGTACTTCTGGCAAGTACTCTCGTATTCTTCATGTCTTATAATAATAAATATTTAGAGAATAAATAAAAATTCATTTTTTAATACTACTAAGTATCTTAATACTTTTTTGATATGAATAAATAGATTTATTTTTTAGTATCTATAAGTACTTTCTTAATATCAATAAATAAGAATTTATTTGATAAATTTCTAGTTAGCGTTTTTCCCCCAATTTTGACTATTATGTAATTTTTATATATATCGTTTCTTCAATAAGTGGTTTAAAAATCAATCAGGAGAGGCTGAAAAAGTTATATAATTGTCTTCACTTTAAAAAAAAAATCATATTAAAATGATTACAATAGGCAGAAATAGCCAAAATTGGGAGAAACCGCTAAACTATATATTTATCATTCGGTTTTAATACTAATAAGAGAATAAAAATCGCTAATAATCCTCGATTATTTGCAAATGGCCAGACATTGCGTTCTGATTGATACGAGGACTCTTTTATGTAACATTTTTTTATTGATTGAAACAACGTGTTCCAGAAAAATGAACTTTTAATTATTTATCTGCGAGGTAGATAAGCGTATCCGCGAAATTTCATCCATATGTTCGACGAATTAAAACAGCTCTGTTAAAATAAATTCACGACGCGGAGAAAAATGTCTCGAGGGACGTGGCCGAGTTAACTTGTAAATAGCCGACTGTAAATAGCGGTGCAGTAGATCCGTATGAAAGTTTACCATCGTATCCACTTTGAAGTTAAGTTACTAAATATTATTTAATAATAGCTAGAATATTAGTAACGTCAAAATTTTATAATTACGTTACGCCACGTTCTGTTAGTTCATATTGTGTTGGGTTAAAGCGAACGTTGGCTGAGTAAAGGTTAATAATGATATTAAACTCCCAAGTACTACTGAAACTTGGTCTCACAGGCCATTAATATCTATTGCGTTTTTACGCATTTACATACAAATATTAAAGATGAGATTCGATTGTGGCTTGCTTTATATATTAATTCTATTATTTATTTACTTATTTATTTATTAAGTATTTACAGACAAATCCCCTGATGTTATAGTTGGCGAAAGTTTATATATATATATATAAAACTATACAATTATGTATTATATATATATATATATATATATATATATATATATATACTAAATTAATAATAAAGAATTCTTTGTGCAATGGAACAATAGCAGATGGTATTAAAAAGTAAAGTAAAGTAAAAATATAAAATAAAATAAATATGATAATAAAATATATTGCATGTCTATATTATACAAATATAATAAAATATATAAGATAGAATAAAAATGAAAATATAATGTAGGAAAGGAAATAAAAATAAACGAAATTTATGAATAGTCCACGAATTATCGCCAATTATTTTCAGAAATCGAGATGGATAAAATAAGAACATCGATCGTTTCGGAAATAGTTACAAATCTTTGCAATTCTCGAAGCACGTAACTTCGTTGAATGATTCATCATTGCTATGATAAATAACGTTATATTTAGTTACAAACTTGGTATCGATTGCTATAATAGAAGCTTATTTGTGCAGTTAACTGTGCAATATTGATAATGCATTAAGAAATTTCTGATATAAGAGATTATTTTCGTTATACACGATGGAAAAGGTAGTATATAGTTTCTTTAATATTCATTACTTTATATTTATTATAAATATACTTTATTCTTTGAAATTGACAGAGCGTGTTAACTGGCGATTCTATCTGCAAAGATAAATATATATATACACATAATACTAATTGAGATGTGCCTATGAAACAATAAACCAGGGATCGAAATGAACAGTTATTGTTTATGAACAACTTATTTGTTTATTAGAAATTAAAAATTAGTTTTTTAAAAAATTAAGTTATTAAAGAAATTTTAAAGAAATTGTTTTGAAAAAGTTATATGTTTCATTTAAAAAAATATTTATTCCCGTGGAATTTTTATGGAGAAACAATGTTACCCTTAGAAACTTCTTCAAAAAGTGTTCTCGTGAAACAGATATGTAGCGTCTGTTTAGGGTGGTCCAATAAGAATTAGCACTCGAGTATCTCCATGGTTTTTGAATGCAGTCGAAAGACAAAAGTTAAGTTTAGATTACTACGTTAGCTATACCAACGTGAACACACAAGTAACGGCAGAATTTATTACTGTAATGATATCGACAGTTTTCTGCGAATATCGTGGAAACTAAGAGAGTTGAAAATTTAAATATTATCGTGAAAGTACAAAGTTGTTCAGAATGTTGACTTTTGCAACATATTTGAAAACCATCAAAATTCGTATTTAGGACATACAACTAACTATAGAATCTTAGGTATCAATAACACAATTAAGGGAAGGGAAGGGAAGGAATTCTACATGAAAAAATAAATCAAAAAGAGAGAATAAAATTTTTTTTGTACAAGGTTTAATTTTTGAGAAAATCGAGTTTGAAAATTTACCAAGTATACTTGAGTTTAGTAATTCTAAATCCGACAGTAGAGAATAATTATTTGAAAATGCTACGTGTGAAAATAAGTCGAGAATGTGGAATACAATTTTTTCATATGCGCTTCGTTTTCGAGAAAGTGGAATTTAGAAATGTATCAAGTGCACCAAGGCAATTTTTAACGAAACACGTTTAAAGTCTATTTGTTTGAAAACGAAGCTTTAAATGACAAAATTTTTTATTTATTTTCACACGTAAATCAATCTCTTGTTAAGAGTTACTCAAATTCCATTCGATAAATTTTTAAATCTCAATTTTTTCGAAAACGAAATATTTTACACAAAAATTTGACTCCTCATTTTCGACTTACTTTTTCATGTGGAATCATCTCTTTCTCGCTTGTGTTACCGATGTTGGAACACCCTGTATAATTACCTCTCAACGTGTTCGGATGAATGACAGTTTGCTGCATAATAATTTGCAAATACAGTAGAACATCGATTATCGGAACTAACTGGGAGACGAATATGTTCGGATGATAGAATTTTCGGATAATGAAACAACAGCTTTCTCTGAATACCGTACTGTACTAAATACACTATACAAAGTGTTTCGCCTGATTTTGACATCTTGATTGCATCTCTATTATTACTACGAAAAATGTTTAGATGGAGACTGAACCATATTATGGTGTTATTAGTTTTTCTTGAGTTAAATACGTAAAATATGTGAAAGTCATGTGAAAGTCAATTTCGTTTTTTCAAACGGAATCCTACATTTCTTTTTTATACACCAATCGATATAGTTGTCGGAAAATTATTAGTTTAAGAAATTTAATTCTCGTAGTTACGAATTCTAATTCTATAAAATCTGTCTCAATTATCCGTAAAATAGAGGCAATATTGTTGTATTCATACTACATCTTTGTTTTTCACGTGATAGATTTTGTAGAATTGAAGTTAAAATATCTCCCAAACTATTAACATTTCGATTTTTAAATAGGTCGATACTTTCCTATGAAGAATGAAAAACGGCGTAAAAATAACTCTGTAGTTCTATTTTTAAAAAATAAAGTTGATCTTCGTATGAACTTTACGTGTCCACCGGCAAAAGAGTCAATGCCATAATTCCATTTCGACACCATTCAACTTCCATTTAAACATTTTGTGTTACTAGTAACAATAGCGACGCAATCAAAGATGTCAAAATCAGATAAAACACTTTATATAAACATATATTTTTGACATAAAATGTTAAGGATCACAAAATAAGGATTTAGACACTAATGTCAAGGATAATTTTTAACTGTTAAGTCACATGGGTACTTTTTTAACGTAAGTAATTGCTTGAAACATCTTTGTATTCCACATTATTTAATTCTCCTTTTTAACAGCCTCATAATGAGAAAACTTTTGTCATCATCATCGTCGTTACTGTTTATAGATAATTTTCAACTGATTATTTTTTATTTTTTATAATGCCATTGCTTGCTAATTTTCTAATGACTTATTTTCAAACTACGTTTGTTACACACTCGTTGTACTTCAGCCTCTCAATAATTTTACATTCTGTTACAATTAATAGAAGAGATACAGCGTATTTGGAATATTACTGGTAATTTGAAATATTGAGGTATCTCAAAAAGTACTAACGTCATCTAATTTGTAACACTGAATATAACAGGAGGAATGTTCTGCTTATGTCCTCCTGTCCTGTTAATCAATAACATTTGTGAATAAACAGAAATATTAATTTTTAATTTTAACGTTTCAACTCAATTTACGAACAATTAAGAAACGTCAGTTGGCAAAAGTTTTTCAGCAGGTATTCAATCATGGCTAAAATGTGTCAAATATCGTTAGGTTGAATTATTTAATCTAATCTCGTTTGCCGTAATACCATATTGCTAATTTGGAAACCGAAAATGAATGTAATTTGGAATATTTCATAGCTTCTGTTTCGAAAGTTAACATCGCGCCAGTTCAGAACTGTCTTCAACCATAATTGAAAGACCTTGCGGTGCTCCTTTTAATATTTTTCCTGTTCCAAATACCAAAAGGGAACTTTCAATGGAAGTTGAAACTCGTCGAAATTTGCAATAATTAAGCTTTTCTCCCTATAGAAACGAGCTTGAATTAATAATATTTACCCGTAACTAATATCTACTTGGATCGTAAGAGAAAATAATCTTATTATTTAATATAATTTTATTCTTATATAATTTCATTCTTTTATAACTCTATTACTGTTCTTTTAATTTCAGAAAGCGAAGGTAGATTGGAATACCACTATTCCAAATGATCTGCGCTGCAGATAGACTAAAGTCGTTACTTTGTGTTATTTTTCAATTAGACCAAACTTTCGAATACTTTTTGCTTTTTAGTGCTACTGAGAGTTTGGTGCTACATAAAAGTTTATTAGTATCTCTGTAATATTACGTAGTTCTTTTCGTTTCCATTAGCTACTGTAATTTTTTACTCGTATTGAACAAACTATTCTAAATATGCTGTATTTCCTCTAACACTGTTAATATTACATTAACGACACTAAATTATAAATAATGTTACGTTCTCAGAGGAAGAAAACACGTAAAAACGTATTTTTCGGATGTTAGAACATTCTTATTATAGAATATTCAGATAATAGAGAGTTTGAATAATAAATGTTTCAACAATCGAGATTATATTTGTATTTGTTAGTTAAAAATTTATTATCAGCTTCTTCTGGTTGTTAAATTTTATGGAATAAAATATTACATTAGAATATTGTAATTTATTGTCGTCATAGAGTAAAATAGTATTAACCCCTTAATCTGTAACTACGTGTGAGACTCGAAGTCTTGTATTCGGGCCAAAACTTATTACCACGGGCCAGGCCCCTGGTACAATGATCGGGCCAAATGTAAATATCACGGGCATGGCCCGTCGTGCGACGGTCGCGGCTCGTGATAGATTCTTATTATCTCTTTGTATCATAATCAGTTACATGTTATTCTTGGTCACGTTCGCACGTCGAAATATATTTTCTCAAATATTAGAGAAGTATCCCCACAAGATGTTTTCAAAAAGAAGATTTTGTGATGAGAACAGTGAGAGTTATGTTGATACTTTTGCTACCGAAAGTGACAGTAGTGACATTATACGTTCTGTGCGAAAAAAATGCAAGCGATTAGTTATTGATGATATTTCTGACGAAGATCAACTATCAGAGCCCTGGATTTGGAAAGAAATAAGAAATAGTCCAAAAATCTGGAACTATACCATGATTCCTGGTATAAAAATTTTCGTACGGAGATATACCAGAGACTGCACGTGAAACATTGGGCTCATTTTCCTAAACATATTGACCCAACAGCATCAAAATTAAGGCCATCAAGACCGTGTAAAGTTTGCATGAAAAATAAAAAACGTAGTGAAACAACATGGGAGTGCAAGAGGTGCAAAGTTCCATTACATGTACTAGTATATTTCGAACGATATTACAGCATTGAAGATTATTAATTTTCTGTTATTGATTTTTTTATAAATGCTAATTAAGAATTGCTAATTTATTCAGGAATTGCAGATAAATGTTATTGATTTATGTTATATTTTAGTGATTGATAATAAACTTTTTGTGGTATATCTACCACAATTATTAGATCAGGTTGTAATTACTTGTAATAAATATTCCACAAAATTAATTACCAGTTGTATCTTACACATGTATTTACGTTCCGTAAGTCGTGCGCGTTTGGTACAACTTAGGACCGACTTGTCGAACCGTGGAATGGTCCGAAGGCTGCGCGATCTTGTTTACGTTTTGGGCCCAAGCTGTTGGAACGTAAATCGTAGGTTAAGAGGTTAATAATCATCGTTCTTATATTTTATATATTATGTCTATAGCTCTTTACGATTTCTAGAGAAAATCACTGATTTATCAAAAATGGCATTTGTAATGTTACTTAATTAAGACTCTCAATTCCTGGAACTGATCTATTTATTATCATACTTTCGAAATGTTAGAATTTTGATGCACCAAGTTGACAACACTTTCGACTTATGCAGAGCATCGTTAAGGAGTATATTCGTATATTCTTATTTTATTGTTATACTGTGATATTTTCTTTTTCGTTTGATGGCGAGTATGTAATAAAGAAAATTTACACTTGCAAATCAAAATGAAATTTGGCTAAAATAAAAAACATATTCGTAATGTTCATATTCAACACCTTAGAATACGTTTAGGACGAAACGAAAAAATTGTAATTATATATAATTTTCCACGAAGCAACGAAATTTTACAATAAAATATAATTAACAAGAAAATAACTAGGGAATTTCGTCGTATTTATTATAACTTCAATTACACAGTAAATGCACTTACTCTGCTGCTCTTGTATATTCGTCGCAGGTTGAAAATAATTGATCAAGTAGGCAGATGTACAAGTTCAAAAAATGAAATGAAACGCTTGGGGGGTTAAACAAAAAAAAGAAACGACAAGAAAACGTCCGAAGGTAAATCTGTGGTGGATGCTGTTCGAAACGTTCTGAGTAGGAAGCGGAGCGTGTAATACGCGATATATATTTCCGGAAGTCGGGAAACTTTTCGGCCGGGCGGCGAAGTTTATCCGGCGATCCGCGTGACAGATATTATCCACGTGGGCGAAGGAAGATTGAAATTGGTGGCGCGGATGCCGCTGCTGGAAGCTCGTAAAGTTTCCCTTTACTCGTCGGGCCGGCTGAGAATTTCGCGCAATTTTCGCGCCGCGTAATGGGAAAATTACCCGAGCGGGATAACTCGATGAATCCGGAACACCTTCTTCAGATTATGACGCTGTTGCTCCAAGGCTGTTTCGACGAGTATTGGCACCGCGCCAGCCAGCGAAATCGAACTTTCGACATGACCCGATACAACCGAACCGCGCCGATATCGAGTCCAAATACGCAAATTTAGAGAACGACTGATTGAAATCGACCGATCGACCGCTTGCACAAAAAGGGACAGGCATTTTGGAGTTTCTAAGAGATTATGATTGAAAAAGCTTTTAGTTTGATTAACTAATTACATGCTCAGATTAATAAAATTAATCATCATTCGTTGATTAAATAGAAATTGTCGAAAAATCGGATTGACAGAATTCAGAGATCATAACCATTAGAATCAGAATGAAAGAAGTTATAAAACAACAATTTTTCTTTCTTTTTAGTAAAACAATTTTGGTTGCAAATAACAATTACAAGTTTTAAGAAAAATTTTTTTCGTTACTAATAACCATTATCGAAATTTATTTTGATTCTCTATCTTCGTTAATTTCCATGAGATTTACATCAAAAAGTAGTTTTATGGTTTCTAAAGTGTTTTAATGCGGTCGCGGAGTTGTTTCGGTCGAATTCCAAACTTTATATTACTTTAGATACTTTATATTTTATTATAATTAAAATATTTACAATATTTATAAATATTGAAGAAAGGCAGCTGGTTCAATTTAAAGTTTGTCTTAATGTTGGATTCAGTAGGATTTAATCACCTCTTGAATTCGTTTTCCTTTGTCTCGTTTTACTATCACACACATTAACGCATCGTCATGACCACTTGCATTGCCTTAATAATGCGACACTATGAGGAACCGAAAAGCCGGCTATGAAAAAATCACGCGATCGACAAGTAGCCAATCATACACCCACACGATGCCGAAACAGTGGTCCAATCACATTCGAGCCCTCCGCTCGAATTCGTGCCACTTGCCCACGCACGCGCGCATAGCATAGTAGCGGCGCGAAAATACGATCAGAAAAGAACCGCATGACTGTCTGGCCCTCGCTCTATTCGGCGAGACCGAACAATAATTATATTTACTATTGTATTACATTATATACTATTATGAAGGACCAAAATGAAATTATCCTCATTACGACAAACCGCAAAAAAATTCCCCTATTGACGACTATTACAAACGACAGAATAAAATAAAAATTCCCCTCATGGATAATGATTGTCGAAAAAAAAATTTCCAGTCACTTACAATTGTTATTCGCAATTGTTAGAAAAAACAAGTTCGAAATGCGCGATTGTCGCCTGGTGCATGCGACGCTGGCGCCACGCATAAGTTATATTTACGAAGACAGCTTCCCCAATAGGTTACACGCCCAAGTATTATAAAGTGAGGTTAGACGTCTCGCACCACACTACTGTGTTGTGTACTCGTAAGAAAAAGTGAAGAAAAAGAAAAGCAAGTGCAACGAAAGTTTCATTTAAAATGAATTACGTAAGCATACAAGACTCAAACAAGCTGGACAATACAAATTACGAATCGTGGAAAACAGAAATGCGGAGTTTATTGCGAATTAATGATCTATGGGACTACGTAAATGGTACGGAAATAAGAAATGAAGAGAATCACGTCACGTGGAGAGAGAAGGATGAGAAAGCGCTCGATTTAATAATATTAAATATCAAGAAGAGTCAATATATCCACATTAAAAATGCCGAGACGTCACGTCAGGCATGGGAGTCGTTAGAGAATTTATATGAATCGCAGGCACCGATGAGACAATACACTCTTCTTGCACAATTGTTCAGGAAGAGAAAAGGTACAGAAAGTATGGCTGAATATATAGAAAACTACGCAAATGTAATAGAAAGAATGGAAACAGCTGGCGTGGTGTTACCAACAAACGTGTATATTCTAATGCTATTGTTGTCGCTGCCTGCAGACTACGAGTCTTTTTGTGTAGCAATTCAGTCCAGAGACAGATTACCAACCTACGAGGAACTTATTTTAAAATTGCTGGAAGAAGAAGCGAGGAGATTGAGCAATCATCGGAAAACAATCGACGTGACCCAAGCAGAGCAAAACTTGGCTAAAGAACAGGCGATGATATCTAATACAGGGAATCAACAAAACAAAAGGCCTGCTGACGAACACAAATATGGAACTGATAAATGCCAAACATGTGGACGAACACTGAAGAAAAAGGATTCAAAACGAGAAAAGATTCCTAGAACAGAATAATTGCTTTAGCACTGGATATAGACTACATAGCAGCTGGCTGATACACTCCAGACAACAGAACTACCATGCACATGTGCAATGAAAAGAAAGTTCAGAAATTAGAGAAGGAACCAGGAAGAAATAAATAGCAGCACTACTTCACCTGGGAAAGGTGAAGATATTAACCAATTCAGTAGTGAAAATTCAAGAAATAACATCTACAGAATATCTACACAATAACTTATGGTGATAGAATGTGATGTGAGTACCAGAATTCAGAAACGATTCATCAATAGCAAGCATGACAAAAAATTGATACATGGTGAAATTTAGTAGAAAATTTGCTTGCAAGAGACAGACAAGAAAAAGTTAAATTAATCTCATAGAAGCAAAATGGATTATGTATGAAGACAGAAAGCCATGTCAGTTAAACACATGCATTTTTGTCGTTGTCACAACCAATATTCATGAAGTAAAATATAGTTACTCTGATCTGTACTTTGCTCTGCACGTTCAATGAGAAAACATTTGAAGATAATGATTTTTTTATAACGCACAAATCAAGATTCCATTTTGCGTTTGAATACATAGTTTTTATAAACAAATATTCCAGAAACTTTATTAATATTTACTTGGAAAAACTTTTCTTGTAAGGGGTAGAAGATAATACCTAAGAAATGTATTCTACTTAAAGTGAATAAAATGAGTTGATAAAAGTTACTTTCTATACTTCCTATATTACCTTCTAAACTTTTATTTGTAATTAAAATAAAAGACTAATTTTTCGATCAAAATCTACATTACTATCTTAATCTAAAGTATAAAATTTCAAAACTGCTTACTCGCAACGTTATTTGAAATAAACTGTTATCTTATTTATTATATTTAATACTGTTATCGTATTAAATATAATATTTAAACTACTAACTATAGTAGTATTTGTATGAATAAGTATTGAGATATATATTTGGAATACTATTCCTTTCTAAATAGGAAAATAGTTGAAATAAAAAAAAGTATATTGTATTATATTATTTACTAAATTCTGTATCACTCAAGAAAATAAAAACATTTATTCCTATTTACCCATTTTAAAGATCTGTTTCCAACTGACGAAACTGAAAGGAATTTAATTATTAGTGACAATTAACAATTGAAGTAAAGATTTAATCCTTAATTACATTAACAATTAAAAGGCATTTAATCATTCATCGCAACCAACGATTAAACAGGAATTTATTGAAAGTTATTTAATGATTAACAATTAAAGTTGGAATGTGATTATTAATCGTTGATTAATTTTTTACCTAATTTGTTGAAAAAAGTTGACTTGCTAAATTACTTTTCCGTTTTTGGAAAAGCGTCTTAAAGAATTGACAAAAAATATCACGTAAATATTTCTCAAGAATAATTAGCTACTGGACTGCGGATTTTTATATTATACATTTATAAAACATTTTAAAATACAAAATTGCATGGAACGTGATATAAAAAAAAAATAGAAAACAGGGATCGAAATAGTGTTCTGGAGCAGAACAGGACACTCAGGCTAGGTTCCTGGAATGCTCTAATCTGCAGAGAAGTTCCAGATGCCATGGCACGCTCCTATCTATGGGACCGTTGTCTTACCCTGAGAGGCAGAATTAGCATCTGAGACGTCTCTTAAAGGGTAAGGGTAAACAAATGGCTTCTTGGCTCCCGCCAAGAAGTCTGCCAGAGTCACTCAGTTCAGTCAGTTCGAGTCGAGACACCTCTTACACATCAGAAACTCACGTAACAATTGTATAACTTTCACCAAATATACGTCTTAAAAACCTACAACCGGCATTCTTAATATCTCTCCGACGGCTGTAAAAGGCCAAACGAGAGAACCTTAGCGAAGCGGGCAGCAGTCCTCACGATTCATCGACGCGCTGAGACAAATAGTTCTTTTGTTTCTGAGAGAATTCTGCTCCAACCTATATGTTTCATTTAAGAAAATATCTGTTCTGGTTTTGGCAGACTATAATATTTAATACTTAATCAACATTCTCCCTAAGTTTCATTTATCGAATCCTCATAAAAATACGAGATTGCGTAAATATTCATAGTCTGGTAATTATCAATGAAAAAAATTTGCAAAACCTTTGTTAGCGCGCGCGGTCGCGTGACAAGATTTTGTTTGGCGATATAGTGGACTGTATTTTTTGTTTTGACGCGCTAATATGAGTGGGGCGCTTGCCCTCGCTATTAGCTTTATAGAGGTAATCGTGATTGCTTGGCTATTATAGGAATCCTCGCTGGATTCAGATTCGCGTATTAATAAGGCTTGACACTTGTTAGCTCGTTGAAGTTTCAGACACTTCTTTTTTTTTGTTAAGGTGTGAACCACTTCTCTCTAGCTACGCGACACTTCACTAATGAGGTCCGAAAGACTTCTCTTTGTTCTGGGGCCGAGGAACGCCCATCTCAGCCCCCCTAGGGTAGTCACGTGGCTCGAATTTGGACAAAGGCTGGCGTGAATATCGTACGACGTGTCCATATATGGGCACTAAGCTAGTTATGCGTAGCCTTTGTTTTTATTTCGAGCCACGAAAGTCGTTCTTTGTTTACGACGCAACACTGGTTCAGGAAAGTTCCCTACGCCATGACCCGGGTAGAGGGGGTTGGTGGCGGAAAAGGTGGAACTCTCGCGAACAACCTTATTTATTTTTTACAACTCCTTAAGACTGGATGACTCGATTTGTCGATAATCTATTTGATTAATGCCAAAAACTTCGTGAAATTCAATGCGAATACAGATAAAGTTCCAAGAGGGATCGACAAACTTGTAAAAAAATTTTTATCAGTGCAAAAATAAAGCCGTATGAGCCATGGCATGTATTTTGAAAGTGGAATAAATCACTTTAGAGCAATGAAAAATGACGAATTCGTTAACGTACGTGCGAAACCCACTTATACTGCGGGTGTCGCATGCCGATCCGAATTTACGCATTGGCCGCAAATTTGATCGGTGGCTTGCTGCTTTCAACGCTAATGAAAGTCAGCTGGTTATATTAAAGTTTGGGTTTATTTTAGAATCAGTAGGATTTATGATCAGTAGGAGGTGAAATCAGTAGGATTTGGATTCAGTAGGATTGGAATCAGTAGGATTTGGATTGCTTGAATTAGAATTATATCCACTTGAACTCGTATCGTCGCACCACTTGAACTCGTATCGTCGCACCACTTGAACTCGTATCGTCGCACCACAAAGACTGTATCGTCGCTCCAATAAAACTGAATGTTCTTTCCACATGCCTCGTCGAACCGATTCGATTTCGAAGATTCGAGAAGGTGAAAAAGAAGACATAAACAAACAAAAAAGAATCACGCGATCGACACGCGGCCAATTATACAACCGCGCGGTGACAAAACAATAGTCCAATCGCAATTGGAGCCTTCCGCTTAACCTAATGCGTGCTGTTTCACCATGTGTGCGCGCGGCGCGAAATATAAACAAAGGAACCGACCGGCTTCCTAGCCCTTGCTTGTTCGGCGAGACCGAACAGCGGGATAGCAAATCTTCTCGAAAGTCAGCATTAATTTTTCTAGGCACGTTCAAACGCAAACCTTTAAGTTTCGATTTAAAAATAAAATGACTTATGTCACTTTCAAAATAAACGGCTTGTATTACCTACCGAGAGTGGCGTTACACGTAATTGGAGTCACTATCCTGAAAATTATGTTCAACTCGCAATTTACGAGATATGCTCGTCAATTTTACTATTCATAAGAATATATGAATGTAGTTTATATCACGCTGTGCTGATTTTTTATGGTTATATTATGTGAAGCATACAAAACTTTCGACTTCATTAACGCTATTAATGAAATATCATTATCAGGATTATGTCGGCAAAGTTTCAGATAAACTTGACCATATATATAGAAGTCACGCAACATTTATGGCAAACGTCAGCGAAGGTCCTAAAATGTTTTTTTTTTATTAAATTAAATTTGTATTAACAAATATACTGTTTCTTTTGACAAGTTTACAAATTCGAAATTCGTTTCTATGGAGGCTTTTTTGAGAAATTTTGTTCACATCTTAATCAATTACGATTTTGAAGATTGAAGTCTCTTCTTGCAACAATCTCTTAAAATTTGTTGTACGATTTGTTTTTTTCTTATAAAGTTAATAAAAATAAAACAATTAAAATTTCATTTAATTAATAAATAAAATATTGGCAAATTTTCCGTCGTATGTTTTCATCGAAAATTGTTTGGAGCCGTTGTAATAGGAATTCAGGTTTCAAGTAATTGGATTCAATCAGCGAGAGTTTGCTTAATCGAATATTGACTAAAATTTAGTCCAAATACAAATGAAATTCATAGTGACGAAGTTTATAGTTTTAACGATGATTCCTCAAATACTGGTTTCGGACACTCGACTAGCACAGGCCGCAAGTGGCTGCGCGCCTAGCGTCGAGGTTCTACCGATCTTCGATGTTAAGCAAGCAGCGTGCAGAATCCCGCTAGGAGGGTGAACCGGGCCACCCTAGCGGGTAATTATAACAACAAGCGTCTGGGGATAAGGAGTCGCTGCCATCAACCCCACTGATGAAGTCTAGGCAGTGACTCCGAGACGAAACGCAATCTCTCGCTTTCTCTCCCACTCCTTACCTAAAAATCCTTACCAATCGCCCTTCCTATTTGTCCTTCCACACATCCTTAACAACATTCGTTTCCTTTAAACGTATTAAAAACATCACTGTATGTAGGCCATTGCACATTATTCGTCAGGGATCAAAACCAACAGATATACCAAATATAACCCATTTTACGGAAAAAGGATCAGCAACAAAAACTTGTTTATTATTTAAATTGACGATACAATACAATCTCAAAATGCAAAGAAAATTTTCCAAGAAACTACATGATTAAAGAATTGAACGTTTCGGTTAGAAATAA
Organism: Melipona bicolor; assembly: GCA_030673865.1. Lineage (NCBI taxonomy): Eukaryota > Metazoa > Arthropoda > Insecta > Hymenoptera > Apidae > Melipona > Melipona bicolor. Next base: position 2,584,224 of record JAHYIQ010000029.1, read on the forward strand.
CGAAAATTTGTTTGCCGATCAGGAGATTCTACCCAGTGCCAGTAGATATACTTATAGGAATTATTTTCTACAATATCAATTATTTTGTCAGTTATTTATCAAAAATCAAACGAATATATACTGTTCTGTGTTCGCGAGAGTTCCATCTTTCCACCTCCGAACCCCTCTACCTGGGTCACGGCGTGAGGAACTTTCCCGAACCAGCGTTGCGTCATCTACAAAGGTTTCGCGCAGCGGCTTCGTGGCCCGAAATAGAGAAACAAATGAATAACCATAATTGTCTTAATGCCCAAATATGGGCACATCGTACGACACCACACGCGATCCTTTGCCCCATTTCGAGCCACGTGATTATCCTAAGGTAGGGGGGACCGAGATGATTTATACGCGTTCCTCGGCCCCGGAAAAGAAGAAGCGTAGAAGCGTCAAAACCTTCGAAGAGCTAACAAGTGTCAAAGCCTTATCAATACGCGAGTCTGAATCCAGCGAAGATTCCTGTATTATCCACGCAACGCGATTACCTCTAACGAACTAATAACGAGGGTTAACGCCCCACCCATACTAGTGCGTCAAAACAAAAAATAGTCCACTTAATCATCCAACAAAATCTCGTCACGCCACGCGCGCTAACATTCTATATATATGTATGTATACATAAATATATTCTTTTCCTTCTTCTCTTTCTACTCCTTTAATTGTCAGCGTTCACGCTTATAATACGTATTTACGAATTGTCATTCGTCATTTGACTGATATTGTGCTGATTGATTTTCACTGCAAAACTTTCATAAACGAAGGATAGCAGATACGCCGAAACATTCTTGGGTGTAAAATCATTATTTAGAGTTTCGAGAATCTCACGTTGAGTATAATATGTGTTGCAAGAGATTAAAATTTGATAAATGTACTATTAATTCGATTAAATACATGAAAATTCATAATGTAGTTGGACGAAAAAAAAACACAGTAATTCGTTCTGGACTTCTTTTGACAAAAATATTACAGTTACAATTCATCAGCAATTAATGTGTTGAAAACTGCTTAATGACAGCATATGTACATCATAGAACACGACATCTCTTTTCACTCTGATTCGAAAATGCATTATTAGTTATTAGTTATTTTACAAAGACAGGAAAAATTATAGTTAAAAATAGAAACAGGTTAAAGGAAAAGATTGTAAATCAATTACTTCTTTTGAATAGTTACACTAATGATAGCTGCAATAATAACTGAACATAACATAATAAACACAAGTATAAAGTACAACTAAAACATAATATCGTTATATTATTTTTAGTAATCACGTTCACTTAATAATTTCTCCCATTTCTCACGTATGTAAATTCAATCCCAGTCCAATACACTTATTCGTATAGATTACTTGTAATTACGTTCGAATCGCGCAATCTTGATTTTATTTAACCCCTTAAGCGTTTATGTCGAGCATACTTGTCATGAAAAGATGGAATTTTTTTGTTCAATGTCAAGTATACTCGTCATGTAGAAAAAATTCACTTTTGCTATTTATTGTAAAATATAAGTAAAAAAAATCATATATATTTGTAATTAGAATATTTATCAAGGTAACAAAACGAAAAAATGACATAAAACTAATAAAATTAAAAATTTTCAAACACTAAAAAAAAGATTTATCGTTTTGTTATAATTTAACTCAATCTTACAGCAAGTGTATTTACTGTATTTTCGTCGATGTTTTCGTCATCACCTGAACCAGTGCACATTCTCAAAATAAAACAAAATATTTAAGAGGTGAAGTACAGATATTCGTGAAAAAAAAAAGAAAAAAACTGCACGATTTATACCCCAGTACGATTCGTCTCACTGAAAAGCCCAGAAGCAACTGTTCTGACTAGGAAATGAAGACGACTTTTTTGCCATAAAATTTTATCGATATGCAAATGTTTGAATCGATACAAAACAAATTACAGGCGCGATTGCTCAGTACCAGACAACGCTTCTACTCGAAGTCTACCCCACGTTCCCTCACGAATCACTTTCAATGATAAAAATGAAAAGAATTCGATACATATTTTGCTGTAAATTATTTGCAAAGTTGTTCATGCAGTATCAATTACAATTAGTACATGCTCGATCCCATTACTAGTTATAATAGTTCCCTGTTATTTATAAAAAAATAATCGTGTTTCAAATAGCTGTTTTTTTTTGTTTTGGTTGCAGCCCTCTTTAATCTTTCCGTTCGAGACTCGATGGCGAGAGGTCGTGTCGGATGGTTTAACAACGTCAAATTACAGAGACGTCCGAGGGTTGTTCGAACGACAATTACAAGCCTCCGTGGCGGGCGAGGTGAAGGCACGTCGATAATTTCGTGCTCCTCGTACGTGGCCGCGCCATAAAACTCGTTCGAATTGCGCGAAATTACAAACGTGCCCTTCTCTCATCGAGCCAGGCTGCTGAAAGTTTTGCAGCGTGTGTTTGCACTGTCGCTCGTATATATTCTCTGGCCTTTTTCTTTTTTTCTTCTTTTTTTTTTGTTGGTCATGTTAAATCCGTTTGCGATAAACTACGAAGGCAAATACGTGGAACGGCTGGGCAGAAACGAAGGTCGGATAACGATCATCGTTCACCGGAATTACAGCGTTCTTGTTCCTTTGAGAAATAGAAGAGGACATACACCCCCGGGACAAAAAGGTAGCACACTTCCTTATATTATGTATCGTAAAGCAGAGAGAATGCGTACATTATTATACCAATATCCTTGGGCGCGGATGTACATACTATGTGTAGTATATTGAAACGCAATCTCCCAAAGAGATACAAACGAAAATACAAGTATCGTGTCAGTTCAGTCGCGAAGCGGACGAAAAGACAGTCGAATATTTACGCTCCTCAGTCATGTAGAAGCGTATCGAAAGTGTAACATTCGTGCGAAATACAGTCAGTTAAGTGTGTATTAAGGTAACAAATAAATAAATTTGCAAAAATAGGTTGCGGGAAATACACACGATATTGAAATTGAACGAGGAACATTATTCCGTGACAAAAATTGTCAAAAGAGTTGACAGAAGTCGTAAAGTGATAATGACTTTACTAAAATATTCCGGTAATTATGGAAAGAAAAAAAGTTATGGACGTAGTGTCCAATAGCTCCGAATAAACGTGCTGTAATAGTGTCAAATTTCAGCTTGACTGCGAGACAAATTGCAGAGAAAGCTGGAATTACGACAAATGTTAAGAATATTCGACGTCTTTTGAAGAATCATGAACATCTGAAACGATGAAAATTGCAACGAAAACTTTGATTGAAACAAGAACATAAGCTGCGTCGTTTGCAATTTGTAGAGAAACACGTTTAATATACGAATAAGAAATGGCAGGTCATATTTACCGGCGAAAAAACGTTCAATTTAGACAGATCTGATGGTCTCTGCTACTATTATCATCATTTACGAAAGGAACAACTTTTGAGTCAACGGCCCATAAGAGGCGGTATAATGATTTGGGCAGGTATTAGTTACTACGCTAAGATTGAAACAAAATTTATTACAGGAAAATTGAATAGTAAAAGGTATATTGAAATGTTAAGACGGTGTGACACGAATTGCCGGAAATAAGTACATTTTTTAACGTGATAACGCGGCCGTGTACAAGACCAAAAGAGTAAAACAATACTTTGCAAACAAAAAACTTCGTGTTTTAGAATTGTCAAGTCTCCAGTCAAGAATTTATCAGGGGCTATACACCAGAATGGAAGATTCGCGAATATTAACGAAAATATTAAAAAAATGTATTGTGGAGGAGTGGGAAGAACTAAGCCAATAATAAAATCATTAAAAAACTATAATCTCTGCCTCAAAGAATGGCTGTCGTTATTAAATGTAAAGGAAGTCATAACTAAGCATTGAACAATTATCAAATTCCTTTCTTTCGTTTCTATCCATTGTTTTTCACGAAATGTATCATCATTTTGACCCGCTATTACCGTATTTCTATTTAATTTTTAATAACACAAAATGTATTGCAAAAGGTTTAATTTATGTTACTCATGCGTGTTGATAAAAGCACTACGGAAGAATGCATCTAAGAAAAATTTTGTATTGTTTGTTTAATAAAAAGAAATTTAATTAAGCTTTTAGAGTGTGCTATCCTCTTGCCCTGGTGTGTATATTCAGTAGAACGTACAGTTGATTATTCGAATTTCAATTATCCGAATATAACCGAATTACGTATGTATATGTTTGAACAATATATCGAGCTATGTTTATATTCTAGAACACGTATCCTCTCCTCAAATGCTCTATTTTAGTGCTTCATCGTACTACCTTCCATTTGTACCATGAAAATACTATTAAAAGAAAAATAATGATGCTGAAATTACAAGTTAAGTTAAATACCATTGAACGTTTAAAACAAAAAATGAAAATACTACATATAATTTAGTAATAGAATATAATATCAGAAAATGTACAATTAGGTACATTGAAAATTAGGTGTGTTCGGGAGAGGTGCCATGCTACAATACCCACAGTCTGAGGGCAGGCACGTACTGGAAAATTTATTGGTTTTTAAGTACCCTTAGCAGGCCTGCGTCGCCAGAAACCCTTGGCCACAAGGCTGGACTTTGTTCTAGGCAGACAAGACCCTCGACCGTGAATTGAGGCATGGCGCCAATTTGCCCAAACACGTGAGAAAACACGGCCCAGCGAGATCACCCAGGACGGCAACGGCTATCTGGCCCTTCGTGCCCCACCCTGGACCCCGGACCGCGCTTTCCCGAAGCCGAAGGAGGGGGAACCGAGGAGATCTGGCTTTCCTTCGGCTTCCAGATTCAGAATCAATTCGATTTCCGACAAATAAAGATATTCTCCTGCGATAGAGTTACTACGAGGGGACAAGCCCCTAATACTTAGCGTGCGAATTATACAGTCCACAAGTCTTAGATAAACGCGATCTCGTCTCGCTATCACGCGCGCGAACAAGGTGAATCAATACCGCTAAAATTTCAAAATAACTTGGATAATGAGAGAAATTTTCATCTGTGTAGAGAAGGTTGAAAATAGCAAATGATGATAATTAGATCGAGTTATGTACGTAGAAATCGAGTTTGCATTAATTCAAGGGAAAGCTTTTGAATTGTATGCCAGGTGAAGAGATAATGAAGCATCTATACTGATCGTTAGACATGTATTCGTTTACGTCATAAACATCCGTATTTGAAAACTGTTTAATTTTTAAGTTTTAGTTGATCACAAATTTGATTCTTCCAGATTACCTATCCGAATGGATTTATTAGTAGTAGACGATTATATCGCTCCTTGCGATGATACTGATAAACGATAAATCGAAAACAATGTATCTTTCAAGAGAAACTGGTTTCGAACGAAATCAGATATTATTTTGTTAATTAAAGAAATGACGTAGTATTGCACTTCCTATTTTATCAATATGCACTTGTACACAGTGATAGTCGAGACAAAATTCAAGGCATAACAAGAGGTACTTATAAAATACAGTACAATGTCACGTGAATCAAAAAGAATAATTTAATTTTTTCTTTACCTACTATACTATGAAAATCAATGGGTAAGATTTTTTTATAATTGACGATACAATTTACAGGACTGTTTTATAGACTGCAACATTTTTAGAGTGATAACTCGAAAAATCACATTTTTTGAGATGTGCCACTTTCGTTGCAAGAGAGTGATGTGTATGTACCTTATCGTATCTCGAAAGTGGCACAAGTTTTTCGAAGATTGAGAGAAGCTATTTGACAGATGGTAAAAAGAGTTGTTTACAAAATACGTAATTTTGAGATAACCTTGAGATTTTCAAAATACATAATTTCGAAAAATAGGAAATAATATAATAACCAGAATGAAAAAAATATAAAATTGGATATTTTTCAGTATATAACAATTTTATTTTTTTGATTAAAATGTTTTTAATTCTGTTTGCCCGAATTTTTTCGTTGTTAATAATTCATTATTGATAAGAGAAATTTATTTTGATTAGACTGCGAATTTTTTATGCATTTTCATAATAATTAGTATTCTTGCATATTTTATATATTTTTAGCACAATCTGTGCATTGTGTACATTTCTGCAATTTCAAATTTCCATTAAATGCATAAAAACCCATAGTCTATTTATAATAATGAGAGAATTTTTTCTCTTGGTTGTTTATAATAATTATCAATGAGAGAAATTTATTCCAGTTCTCTTCGTTTTTCGCAAGATTTATGTCAAAAGTAATTTTACTAAATAAATTTCTCACAACGAAAACTATTACAAACGACCAAAACAGAATTCCCGTTCGTCAATTCTCGTTTTGTTGCCAGTTATCGGCAACAAAACAAAATTTCAGTCACTCATAACCAAAATGTTTAATTTTTTAATCACATAGTTGTTTTGAAAAATTTTCTTCACATTTTGAGATTGATGTCATCAATTTTAAACAAGTTTCAGTTACTAATTTCTTTCACAAATATTTTTGGAATATTCATTATTTTTTTTAACGTCTGCTTATTTTGTAATCTTCCATTCTGTATCTCTGGAATTGTGTTAAACTCCCAGAAATGAGTTATTGTGAATTATGAAATTTCCGGATATATGCGCAAAAGTTGATGGAAAGGATGTAAATTGCATTCGAAATGCGCGTTTCCACATAAAATTCGGATACAAGGTTGCAGCGATTAGTTCTATGTACAGCTAGCTCTTCTGACCTAGTTCGGGCCGGCACTTAATGACGCCACAAGTCATCTAGACACGTAGTAATTTACAACGTATGAAATTCGCAGACAAATAACTCCGAACCTCATAAAAAGACCTTTTTAATTAAACCCGTTTTATTTATGATTTACAGTAGGTAAAAAAATTATAATATTTAATAAAACAAGTCGATGAAGTACAAAATTCAGTAAATAGTTTCTAATAAATTGCACTTACTGCGTGTCACTGAAAGATGCAAGCACGAATATATTCATAAAATACAGCCGAACCTCGATTGTCGGAATAATTAATTAAAAGACAAATACTCGAATGATAGAACAATATTTTTTTCTATGTTAAATTCCATGTATTTTAGACTAAATAAATATAAACTATGAAATAGTGCAATAAAATGTTAAAAGTTTTATATCTTTTCGGCGACATATGTTCACAAGACCATCATGGCTGGATGTATTTTTAAACAAAAGAATGCCGTTTCTTGTCAGCCTGAAGTTTGCATTTTCGCAGTTCAGTATCAGCGAAAAATTTAAAATAGCATCCGCGCAGATGTGAGAGATCGCAGAACTCTCCAGATGACTCAGTGTTTCAAATAAAAATTTAATGTTGTTAAATCCGTTGATCTGGCATGCCGCAAGCATCATCCATTTCTTCCTATCAATCTATTTTCCTTTTCTCGTGACTCTTTAATTGAACGTAGAGTAACGAAAAACTTCAAATAAATGTCATTCAGTTTTACAAAGATTTGTGCACGAAGAAAAGAGAAAGAGTATGGATTTAGAAAAAAACTGCACGACTTGTACCCCAGTACGATTCATCTCACTGAAAGGCCCAGAAGCAACCGTTCTGACTAGGAAATGAAGACGACTTTTTTGCCATAAAATTTTATTGATATGCAAACATTTGAATCGATACAAAACAAATTACAGGCGCGATCGCTCAGTACCAGACAACGCCACTCCTACTCGAGGTTTATCCTACGCCCACTCACGAATCACGTGACCCAAATCAACCAATCGCTAATTTTCGTTGCATTAACGTTGCACCTGAAGAGGCCCGATTTTCTGGGTTACTCTCGCTAAAATCGCTTTCAGTGATAAAAAAATCTTTCGTTTCTCAGATAATCAGCCCAATCAGCTTTGTAAATTTTGGAATTTAAAAAGAGAAATTCATCAATTTGATCAATTTGATTTGCTACGATTTCTGAAAAAACAGCTTCAGATGAGCGTCATCCAGTGTATACGAGTGAAAGAGAATCACACGAGGTGTTAATCACAAGAGATAGCAGACTGTGGTAGATAGAGATCCGCCTGTAGGCTAGCGAGTAGAATAAGAGCATAACTAACCGGTAACTAAGTAGAATAGATTTTCGCTTAATCAGACGAGAGGCAGGTAGATGGATCGCGGTTCAGGGAAGTAGAATGGCAATTGTAACTAATCAGACGAGTGGAGTATTCATTACTTTCATCAAATAGGTATTTCAGAGTAATTTAAGTTTGTGTTTAACTTTTAAAAATTTGTAAGTAAAGTGAAGATTTTTTATGACGCATCTAAACCAAATGTTTACGTTACTTTGCTCGTATTTTATTATTTCATTTATATTATACTGTTTATTATTAAAATGTTACATTACATTATTTATTAAAATAAATTATTTATTATTTATTATAATTTAACAAACGAGTGAACGAATATTCGTTCGTTTGGTTTAAATTCAACGTTTCATTTGTTTTCAACGTTTGTTTTCCAACGCGAAAGTCGAGTTTATTGATAATAAATGAAGCGTAAATTTGAAAATTAGAGATTTTTATGCATTCGTAGAAAATCTGGAAGATTAAACAATGCACATGGCATACGTATACGTGAAATGTATAAAATATTCGAAGTATTTTATATTACACTTAGAATTTTCTACTTTCAAGTTCTACTTTTCGAATAATATTTTGAAAATTATAAATTCACACGAAAAATTATAGTTCCAGTTATGAGTGTTTATAAGAGAAAGTTTTTGAACGCTATTATAAAATGTAAATATTAAATTTTGATTTTTGCTTTCACAATTCCTTTTTAAATTTTCGTACACATCTAATGTGACGTCATATAAATACTGTGTAGTTTTACATTTGCAATAAATAAATAGAACGAAAATTTTTGTTTGATTCGTGAAAATGTGTCTGCTGTTACAGAATGTTCGTTGCTACTGTATATAACACAGTATGTTAATGAAATTTCATTTGAATTTCCTGTGCCAATGTTCATTTGCTATTATTAACAGGAGCAAAACTTAGGAGAACGTGCAAATTTTGAATACATTGAGAATACATTGAGAAATTTATCATAACCATTTTACCACATTTCAACTTACTGCTGTTTTCTTTTTTTTCCTCGTTTATTGTGAAACAACAGCTCTCGCTTATTCTAAAACTCATGATTTCCAATAGTGAGTTATACAATAACAATACAAGTAGCATAAAAAAAAAGTACATCCGAATAATTGTTGCGGACAATGTCTCCCTTGAAATTGTTCGAACAACTTCTAACTCTGTTACGTATTCACGTTTGAAAATTCATGACACGCTCTCTTCCAGACCAATTCGAATCGAGTTCATCTCCCAATTAGTTCATACTGTATAATTCCACTGTACTACTATCGAGGAATTTATTACACTCATTTAACCGTACTCTTTCTTTCTTCTGTTCTGTGGTACAGCGTGGTTCTGAGCGAGTTATTCACCGGAAATTGTGTTCCTCCGGACGCCATTCAACGTCTCTTCAACGCGCGAGTTGCTGCCTCGACTTCTCAAACTCGAGTTTCGCACATTTACGGGGGCAGGGGACATCCAAAGTTCGTTGCTCCTGCAACCGAATCAACGGGTCTCCTCTTTCGCCTCGTTGCGTCTTGACCGGCGATCCAGAAAGACCGAAGACTGAAGAACTGCTTACAAAATGGCGGCTGTCGTCGGGCCAACAGCAGCTCCATTCCACTCTTCCGGACGCGGCTCGTGGCCCTTTTAAACGCGTTTATAATCGCAGATTCGCGAGTTCCGGCCGGCCAACAATCAGGCAAATTAGTTTTGATAGTTGGCAATTAAGAATTGTTTCCCGAGCGCGGCCAGGTCGGGTCACGTTCGTATAATCGGGACGAGAGACGTTCATTAGCCCGCGGATTAACCAAAGCCAGCTCCCTCCTTCTCTCCTTTCGCCATGTGTTAAAGCAGAGCATGTGACGTATTTCATGCATGTGATATATTTCGTAAGCGGCTGGGTCGCGTCGCGACGTCTCCCGCATTCCAATTATTCAACATCTGCGTGTTAACGTTGCTCGGGAAAACGTCAGATCGAATTATCGAGTAGGATAACGACGGTCGCGTGGTTCGAATCTAAATGGGAGGTTTCGTGTACGTGCTCCCGCGGTTCTCTTGCACTTTCTTTCCTCTTCTGGGAACTTCGAGTGGGCGCCCCGACTTACGTTGAAGACCAGGGATTTCGCGTCATTTTAACCCTTTACACTCCCTGATCTCATGCTGGAGACGACAATACAAATTTGTTATAGAACTCGTATGTCATGCTAGAGCTGACTACACTAATTTACTCTAAAACACGTACGTCATGCTGTAGATGGTAACATTAAATATATAACTGTAAAACGCTATGTGGTATTCGAGATCCCACACAGCAATAGTTTGCCAAGTTTTGTTAGTTTGTCAGTACAGTTTGTGGTTACAAGTCGTGCACGGAATTTTTTTCTCTTTGTCTAATTCAGTAATAAGAGAGTCCCAAGTAATTTTGAATAACAATAAATGGGTGGTGTTGATTTAGCTGATCATTATGGACCTACATATTGCTATTTACGAAAATCCATTAAGTGGTGGCGGAAACTTTTTTTCTGAGGTTTAGAGACGAGTTCCATTAATTCATTCATTTTATATAAAATTTCATGTACAATGGGGTTTTACTACGTTTTATACGTAAGTTAGTTATTTTCTTAGTGGGAGATTTCAGACAAGAAGCAAAAAAAGTGGGCGACCAACATCAGATCAACATCAGATTTGGAGAATCGACTTGATGGAAAACTACACATTTTAGTATCTCATCCTGAGCAAAAAAACGATTGTATGGTCTGTTTAAACAGAAAAGCTAAGGGCGAAACGAAGACGATAGTTTATTTTTGCGAAATATGCGAAAGACATCCTTTCCTCCACGTTGGAAATTGTTTTAAAAAGTACCACACTTTAAAAGATCCCAAAAATTAAATCTTATTATAATAATAATAAATAAAATAAATATAAAACGTGGAATTCTACCGCTGTAAATTACTTTAATTCATTTCCCTAAAATTAAATACAAGTTTACACCCAACAATATTGAAAATAAATCGACTGTAAAGAGTTAAGGGAGGACCAAGATAGAATTTGTTTAAAATACAGAGGTCAGGCTTGCAAATTAACAAAATTACGGTTTTTACACCTTGTACGACTATAAAAGTTTCTGTTAATAAATAAAATTCCTGGTAACAAATAAAATATCTGGTATTGATAAATAAAAATTTATAGTGAATTTATAACGAATAAGATGAAATTGACAATAAAATACAATTAAATTTAACAAAGAAATAAATAATTAACATTAACAGGGAACGGAGTAATTTTAACAAAGAAGGGTGGAATTATCAAAGTTCAAAAGTGAGGAAAGATCAAATAAAATGAATTCAACAGATAAAATAAGCTTGACATAGAGTCTCCTAAAAAACTGCACGACTTGTACCCCAGTACGATTCGTCTCACTGAAAGCAGAAGCAACTGTTCTGACTAGGAAATGAAGACGACTTTCTTGCCATAAAATTTTATTGATATGCAAACATTTGAATCGATACAAAACAAATTACAGGCGCAATCGTTCAGTACCAGATAACGCCACTCCTACTCGAGGTTTATCCTACGCCCACTCACGAATCACGTGACCCAAATCAACCAATCGCTAATTTTCGTTGCATTAACGTTGCACCTGAAGAGGCCCGATTTTCTGGGTTACTCCCGCTAAAATCACTTTCAGTGATAAAAAAAAAAAAGAAAAAGAGAATAGGTACTAACGCTACCTGAACTATTCCGTGACAATAGACAACAAAGCCTTAGAATTGGATTAGAACTGGACGGTCAGATTACCTGAAAGTTATGTCAATAGCGTACAGCGTCCACGTGGCATTCTCTCAGGCGAAATTCCCCAAAATATTCAAACAAAACGGGGAGTTGACAAATAGGAATGACAGTTAGGGAATAGGAACGTTAAGGAAAGATTTGCCTTTGTCTTCCATAGAAAAGGAAACGAGAGAATCTTCCTCAATTTTTCATTGGTTCAGAAGAAGAGAAATTGTCCGACTCCAAATTGCGTAGCAGAAAACTCGTGTGAGATCGATAAGTTCGCTTGAGAAGAAATCGTCTGACCTACGAGATCGATACAAATCGTCTTTTAAATCTTTCGAAATATATCATTCATTTGATTCTGAAATGCTTTTAGCGAATCAGTAAGTGAAGAACATGCTATAAATACATTGAAAAATTTTTTTCACGAATGAATCTATAATTGATTTGAAGAGTAAAGAGCTTTCTTTTTACAACAACCCCCGAAAACTTGATTTATAATTTTCTTTCACCATTTTAGTGAACTTTGAGTATTTTGTTTAGATGACGAAAATTTATATTTATAAATTCGTAACATATTTTCGTCTAATATTCAAAATTCAATAAATTGGCGAAAAAAGATCGTATAGCAAGTTTTCAGAGAAGTTTCAATTTACAAATTCGTTGCAGACTAAATCGTGGAAAAAAATATTCAATGTTTTTATATATCCTGAAAATTTGTAGTATTTTCATGATATATAGTATCATTTTAGAATAAAATCAGAGATGCAGTTTGAAAAGTTAGAGGTTTCAAGCTCATTTAAAATGAGCTCAAGTTTATCATCGTACGATTTCTTTTTATAAAATTATAACAGATTCAATATTAATGCGAGTCACTGCAAGTCTTCCGAATACTCGCGATATTTATTCAGGTAATCGAGGTCTTACTATATTATCGATATATGTCATTGTTAATTAATCACATATGTCTATTGAATCACGAAATGTAGTATATTCCAATACTTATCACAAAAGAACTTTTACATATGCATGTGTTACATAAAATTTGGAAATTACATTAACACTGTGCAATGAGACACAAGTGTCATAATCATATTGATAAAATTTGAAATCTAGAAATGTATATAGAAATTAGAAGGTATTTATTATAAACGTACATATTATGAACACTTAGCATAAAACATATAATAAAGATGATATTAAGATATGATGGATTATGGCTGTTCAAATTGCGTTAAATATTTAATATTTCATATTTTGTTAAATTTAAATATTTTCAGATTTTATTTAAGCTCGATCGATATGATATTAATATTGAAACAACTAAATATAACGTCAATATAACGAATTTCAATTTCTCTTTTCTAAAAAAATTCAAACTATTCTAGTCGAAATTAATATTGATTTCCGTTTAAACAGAAACATAATTCTACAAATCTATTTGTATTAATTGATCATAATTTTAAGTGTACTGATTTATATGAATATTTTGATACGTATTAAAGGCTAACGTCTAAACGTTGTTCTAGTATTAAATTTTAATTTCAAAACGCTTCGTTGATACTTTAAATCATTATCGTTTGAATGATATAAACTGACTCATATAATGATTTATATGTAATATGATTGATTCATATTATTTATATAAAAATGTATATGTAGTATAATTTATAGTTTGACATGTGTTGAAGGCCGAAAATCACTATGATTAATTAAAAGAAGCACTATAAATATTCAAATACATTCGCGAATGATAATTACGTGTTAGGAAATTTTTCTTTCGACCAAGAATCTGATTTGTCTAGAATAAATATGAACGAAACAACGCTGGCATCAAATTGAAGATGAAGTTTGTTCGTGAAGACTCTGGGAACGTCACCGACTCTCTACATAATTTAGATGTTCGCCGATCGAAATTGCCCCTTTGGATCTTCAAGTTTCGAAGAACGAAGGCAGCAATGCATTTAAAACGGATGATCCAAAAGTTGGGGTGCAATCAAATTCAATAGCCTCGGCTGGCAACGTTTGCTACTCCCACGCAAGAGTTAGCATTCATTGTGAATCGAATTTCCGGGACTAAAAATAGTTATAGCTTCCGAGCACGGAACCGACACCTTCAGACAATTCGGTTCATCGACGTTAGTCGGAAGATTGAACAATAAATTCATAAGATTTGATCGAAATTGGAAATGTCAAACTAGAGATTTTTAACGCTTTCAAATTGGGTCACGCTTGTTATGTTGCGTAAGTTATGAAAAATAGAATTTATATATATTTATTATATACTTTTATATATTATTTTATATTTATATAGAATTTTTGTCAATTTTTGTCAAAATTTGTTGTATCTACGAAGTAATGAATGAGATATATGTCTATAAAGTGTCTACGAAGTAACAAGACTGCGGGTTTTTACGTATCTTTAAATTTTTACGAACACAATTAAAGAAGGAATTAAATAAAAATTTGTTTCATCTATTGAATATTGTAATAAATATTATTTGCATATTTTAGCTACTTTTTTCACATTACATGCATCGTGCATATTTCTGCAATTTTCATGCAAATTTTTCATGAATGAGAAAATCCACAAACAGATTTTGATTCTCTGAAATTCGCAACATCGTATCGTAACTTTCAGTATTAATTTCAACTCAATTTAATTAATGGGAGCAATTTCACAGCGTTTTTGCAGCGTTTTTAGGTACACCATATATGTTGAAGTAATTTAAAATTCCTCTGTTTCTTTTTTTTTTACCTTCTAACACGTTGACTATCACGCAAAATTTATACGTCTTGTCTATATAGGGCAGAATATCTAATTTTTACAAAATAATTAGTTAAAGCACAACAAAAGCACATTTTTCATTTTATCGTATCACTCAGTTATTTCTGTTGCTTCGAAATATTTCGTCTTGTTTTAATCGTTCTAAAATAGGAATAGAGACGCCGATCAATAGGAACTATCGTGACGATTGACGTGGCGTTTTAATTAAAGTTATATTTGGACCGTGAATTTTTATATATTTGTAGAAAATCTAAAAGCGTAAAAATACACAAGATATATGCAAAAATACATAAAATGGTGTTATAATATTTGACAGATGAAATATAAATTTCCATTCACGTCCTCTCTGTTTCATCTATTAAGAAGCTAGCTATATTTACAATATTTCTATTATAAATGTCTCAATTTCACGAAATTGTAGCCAGAAATTCGAAGAAATGCAAAGAATTTCAGTTTCAACATTCTATGAAGATTTCCACGAGACAGCCAAACATTTAGTAAATTTAAATATTTATGTTTCGATATGAATAAATTTATAATACAAGGTTATATTTTAGTAATGTTTCAATGTTTATTTGTCTTGAAGATTGACCATTGTAGAACTTTGTTTGTGAAATTATTGAAATTAAAATCTTTTTATCGACTGTTGATAACTTTCTGACTCGCTTTTCATGTTTATATTTTCCAGATTTTTCGAACATTAGATTAACTCTTCTTTTAATACATAATACGTAATTTTTCGAAACTCCTTCTACGAGTAATTTTTATTATATCATGTTAGATCGAAGTTGCAAGTTTTGCAAAAATATCAAATCCGATATTTATTCGTTCGTCTTTATGTGTAATTTACGTTTTCGTAATAAAACATCGATCATTCTTCAAACTTTTAATCAATGTTTAATAAATGTTGTTTAGTACCGCTTTTCGTTCGATTTTGAATGATTTTACACGCTTCTGACCATTTTATATGCAACGCTATCCTGTATTTCACGGAAATATTTAAACAATTCTAAATTATCGCAAATATTGAACAACTCGAATGGATATTTCTAATTCAATTGCAACATAAACCAGTTAATGGAACAATTAATATCAATTAGTATAAATAAGAAAGGAACAATTGAACGTGACTGAAGTTAAATGATTTTAAACATGTCCGTTTGTTCCAATTAATATTACGAATATTAGAAGAACTGAAACGTCAATTTTCAGTTACATTCAAAAATTACAAATTCTACGAAATGTCAGCTATTTGTTAGAAATAAATACGGAATTTGAACGATACATGCGTAACTTCGTGCTTTAGATGAAATTTCGCAAAGTATTTGAGTTAGTCAGTTAGCGGTGACGTAACATTTCGAGACGTTAATTAGTCTTGCCATAATTCACGACGGGATCTATATATCTCAATAAAACGGCGTATGTCTCAGGAAATTTGAGCGAATGTTTGGGAAAACGATAGCTGGCCATCGATCGACAACGCGTAAATTGTTCAATATTTAGAGGATGCATAGTAGCAGCTTATTTAAAAAGAAAATGGAGGCACTGGCCTCGATGGAGAAAGATCTCTGGGTAAGAAAGCTGCGACGAATTCCTAGGCACTTACCCGAGACGAGAGAGATCAGAAAGAGAATAGATCAATTTATAATTTTTACCAGAAATTTTATACCTTAGTTATATCTTTATTTAATATAACTTTAAGTCATTATTACTTTTTAAATAATAATTATTAAAATGAAGTTAAAATGTTATTAAATATTATTATTTTAGATCTATACTTTTGTTCAAACAATGGAGTATAAAAGTTTTTATTTTTGCATTGATAATAGAGTTTATGGATCAGTTTTTTTACGTGTCAACAGGATTTCATGGTATTCGTGTTTTAAACTGGAACATTGATTTTGAGTTTATTGATTATTTCATTAATTCGAATAAATAAATTCTATTCTTTTTTTAGTCATGTGCATTTTAAATGATTTTTCGTACAAGCTCGCGTATTTTATTGTATTTTGAAATTTTTCTAATAATGTGTCTTATGGAAATTTTACGACTTAACACGTTAAATACTGTGTAATCTTTCCGTTCGGTAATCGGAAGCAAATTTAGTACAAGAATAGTAGCTGAATATTGTTTTTTTTTTTTTATATTTATCATATAAACAGTATACAGTGTAATAATGCAATGGGTAATGTAATTTTAATGGGTTTTATGCAAAGATGTGGCTTTCCTTTGCATCCATCGCAGAATGTTCAAACTTTCTTGGTCACGTTTCTAATATTTCATCCCAGCAGTGTTGTATTTTCTTCGTAACTAAATTTTCTGACTTGGGATGCTGGATGTAATCGTACTGTGCTCTTGTGTTTTGCTTACCGTGGAACTGTATCGAACAAAATATGCACGGCACTTAATGTGTTAATTGTAGTTCCAATGTTAAAAACGTTATTACGGCGACGGCCGTAAATTGTATGCTTTTCTGATCCCTTAAACACGCGTGTTAATCATAAACATCGATGTATAAATTCATTTTAACTTACGTGGTATCCAAGGTACTT
This sequence comes from Melipona bicolor, assembly GCA_030673865.1. NCBI lineage: Eukaryota > Metazoa > Arthropoda > Insecta > Hymenoptera > Apidae > Melipona > Melipona bicolor. The sequence goes on from JAHYIQ010000029.1 coordinate 2,601,413, forward strand.
CGGAGCGACCTTAAAGATATCGAGGGACATCAAGTATCACAAACACCATATCAGAGCACTTGAGAGGCTGCAAACATGAAATATTGAACACTATTGTAAGTTAAAGTAGATTGATGCATTGTATAATATATAACAGATTATACGATCATACGCTTATGAATTAAGTACACCTGCATTTATGCTAATGACATGCTATTTATGTTAATGACAGAGTTAATTTTATTTATTTAGTTAACAATAGAGCTAACTTTATTTATTTACTTTGTAAGTACAGTTTAATGTATAATTTAGTTTCAGATTTAATTAATACACGCGAATGTTCAATTCATGGAACTGTGTGTCTCCGATACAGTTGGTACAGTCATTCGAGTCGAAGGACCAACGTTCAGTTCCTTGTGAATTAGATTATCGCACTGTCTACTCATTGTCTAAGAACCACTCATTGATTGTGAGAATGAATAACTCAATCTTGACTCGTTGATTAAAGATTTATTTCTGAAGAAGCCTGATTGTTTAACTAAGCAAACTAAACTAAGACGGCTGATTTTTCTTTTTCTTGTATTGTATTTTACTCATAGGTAAAACTTTTCCAAGAAACCACAGGTTACAACCTAATAGTTCTCTTGAAAAATGGTAAAAAAGTTTTTTAATCATTTAATAGTGCGGACGCGTGCATTCTAACAGCGACTTTATGGTTATGGACGCGTGGATGTAATATTAACAGTTAGTTTTATTATTTGATTATTTGGACTGATGCTACGTCAAGCATACGATAAATCACATATATATGACAAATCAAATGTCAGTGAAACTCAATCTAGAATTGTTAAGTCGCTGTTAGCTTTTTTATTACAAAAAAATCATTCATTTCCTACATCAGTGGATAGTCCTATAGCATCTTAAGTGTCTTTAACCACTTGCGTTGGCAACTGATTGCGGACCATAACGAGTGACCAAATCGTATGCAATAATTCGTCGCTTTCTTTTTGAACTCGTCGGTATGATATCACTGGACAGAAATTATTGAGAAGTAATAAATTTATTATTTGTCTGGGTTATACTTAAATATAGTTAAAACTGAGAAAATATTGCAATTTTGGGACAAAAAATTCTCGACGTGCGTGGCACGTCATTCCAGCGCAAGAGGTTAATATAAGTTAAATAAGGTCAAGTCTTGAAAAGGGGGACATGTTGAGTTCAGCCAAGAAGTATGAGCAAGATTTTCCAGAATTTTTTGTTACCACCTCACGAGACTGACTCCCGTATGCATGATACTTTTGATTTGTGACATGACAATCGCTACTGCGCAATCGAAGCTAACTGAGACTTACGGGAGACACTGTTCGCACATCTCAATCTCTAATCCGATAAATTAACTCTGAAGCACGTCATGTCATAAATAATATATACCGTTGACCTTAACAGTGTGGATATGAACATATATGAGCACTGTATTAATCGAGATGATTAATCGTCAGGATGGTCAAATTGTAGAAGCATGTCTTGCCCTTAAGCTCCCTGTACACGCGGCACCTGAGACATGTTGCGGCGCATATATCAACTCTTACTGCAATATGTCTAGTCGAGAAATCACGAAATCGGCATCGGAAGCAACTTGCATCGATGCTAGAATTTGTTTCTCTGAACTAACCCTTTTCTTTTTCTATCTTTTGATCTTTTACTTTTTATTAATTATATTTTTCCTAAAACAGTCCGAGTCATATGTTTGGTGTCGCACGACGAGCTGACAAAAATTCACGAAATTATGAAACTTCGTGTAGAATAACACAAATCTATCTGTTATTTCTAACCTATTGCTTGTTCTAAGAATATTTTAGAATAAAATGAACGACGTCTCTATTTTGAAAGTAGAGGCTTCAAGCTACGAAATGAGCCCAGGTTTATCGTTGCACAATATCTTTTTTTCTACAAAATTGTAACATCTAGTGAATTGAACATCTAACGTCCAAATATTAATACGAGTCCCTATAATTTACGAATGCACGATACACGGACTTCTTTTAGTATACACGTGTCCTTTTAGTTCAAAACCGTGGACTCTACTATTATAGTTTTCAATTTAGGCCCTGTTCAGAAAGAACAGTACGACTCGTGAGGAACGCGATACTTATCAAATTTCCACCGATCACAAATTTTACGAAGCGGTGGTGCAACGTTTGGAAACAATCAAATTGTCGGACAGCTATCGAAGCAGATGAATACTACACGTCAAAATTGGAACCTGTTAACGAGTTTCCCATTCGGGGTACACAGTAGCATGGATCGTGGCTTTAGGTATTCTGATATTTCTGATTGTAATTCAAGCCAAGTTTGATCCCTCGCTTGTTATAATTAATTATAGAGATTTCGACAGACCAAACATTCCTCAAGATTGCGAATCGAAGTTCTACCTGGTTGGGGATATTCCATAACTATCACGACACGATTATAATCGTAAGTGCGATCAATTTCAAATTCTACGAATTAACAAACTTCGTTCATTAATGTTTATAGAGAACATTTTGCAAGTGCAGAAATATTTTATATATCAATGAGAATATGCAATTGGAAAGAATTTTCTTTTTATAAATAGTTATCAATAGTGCCAAACTATGACATCACTGGTAAATGATTTAAGCTTCTGCAGCATTTTTCTTCTCCCTGAAAAATTTAATGTCTGGCGCTTGAAATTCTCCTTAATTGTGTTTAATAATTGAGATAATTAAGGAACTATAACTGTACCGCGAATGATGAAAAATGAAAAGTCAATATTTTAAAACTATTGTAATTTCATTAAAAAAAAATCATGATCTCATTTTAAAGGCGTGAAGCCTTCATTTCAATCAAAACCTAAGGTTGTTCGTTTTTTTTCTGAAAATGATTTTATATCACAATAGGTGAGAAAATGAGAATACTTTTATTTTCGAAAATTCAAACATCTCTAGAAACGTTGAAAAACATTTTTTTAGGACTAGATTCGTCACAGTTTTGAAAATTGAAGTATCCCTTTTACAACGAGCCCTTGAAACTTGTTGCACGATTTCTTTTTTTTTTTTTTACTATTTTATTGAACGTTGAATGTTAGAATTAAATGACGAAATACTAGAATTTTTTGAACTTTTCGCTTTAATATTCGAAATTCAATAAAATGGCGACAGAAAATCGTAAATTTCCGGGGGTTGTCGCATAGATGAAATTTCATTCTTCGAGACTATGATGAATCTAACAATGAAATAAATTGTTCTCGTTTTCAGAAAAATTTGAGTTTTTATAATTTTCAAATATCCTTACTTACTCGCTATATGATGTAAAAACATCTCTGAAAAGAATGAATTCACAGCTTTAGAGATAGAGATTACATAATTTTTTTTCTTTTTTTACGAAGTTGTAATATTACTTTAAATAGTAAATATTGGTAATTTATTTTAAATTACGCGTACAACTTTGAAAATAAAATGTTTTATTTACCATAAGTTCCCACAAGATTTTAAAATAATGTTTGAATAGTATAGAATGCTGAATTAAGCTGAAAATAATTGTTTTGATATATTTTACTTATTTCAGTTTAACTGGATAATAATAATAATACATTCGATATTTCTTAATGTTTCTTAATGTATAATATATTAAGAGTATATTAAGATTGTATGAATAAAGTAAGAAAGGCATATATTCTATCGTCAACACAGTATTCAATTAGAAAGTGAATCTGATTCATATCACTGTGATACAGACGTTTATTTGTTAACTATTGTGATAAAGATCTATTTGTTTAACTTTTAAATTGAAATAAAATATATAATGCTTGGAGTAAAAAGAAAAATACATTTGTATAAGAGAGTATTATTAGTGCAAATATTTCATTGTTCTTATAGAACTCGAATGCTGAAATATATGTTTAACAATGTTCAATGCAGGATTGTTTTTATAATTCCGTTCCCAGTAACATTTCTTCAATTCTTTTTTATTTTCTTTTTTCAGAAAGATTGTCACTATTTAATCGATTAACATTTAATGATACTTAATTACCATTATTTATCTTGAAATTATTAATTGAATGAGACACAATTAAAAGAATAACGAAATCGAAAGTGATATTTGAGTTTATCAAATTATTAAAATAACAACGTTTTATGTCCTACTTAAAACATTATTTTATTCAATATATTATGCCATTTATCGTACTCCTGCTCAAAATATGGCTTGGGACACATTTTAGTTTTAATTTAATTTTAGTATTTATTATTGATAATAAACTCTTTCAATTGCACAATGATTTTACAACGCAATTCTTAATATAATATATCATTACTTCATAGAACCTTTTTATAAAGTATTATTTAATTGTTCCAGTTCTGAAATAAATGTAACACTTGTCTTAGATCTTCTTTTGTAAGAATTTGTTCTAATATTTTTAACAACATTTGACATATTTCTTTGCCCAGTTTTCTAGTTTCAAGTGTCGATAATTTCTCATCGTTATTTGCACTGCGATGTATGTACATGTAGTTTATCTCTCCAAACACTCGCCGGAGCGCAAATTCGAAATCTCCCCAAAATTCATTTGGCCCCTAGCATGCGTGCAAATGATATTCGATTAAATTTCAGTTCAATAAATTGCGCCTGAAAATATAACATAACGGGCTACGATTTTCCCCAATTACCGAAATCACAATGGTCAAAAGTTCGCGTGCGCAACAGCGACGCTGCCCGGTGGTATCCACGCGTAAAATTTACGGTCTGATTATTCAAAATGGTGCCCGCCGACGATTAATTGCCGTTCACGGTGTCGTTGTTTAAACACCGCCGCTTAAATAATGACGCCGGATGCCCGGCTGTGGAATTAATCCCACGGCAAACGCATTCCCAACGAAATGTCTTAACTATATTGTCAATAATCCCGGGCGTCTTGACTAACCCGCTCTCATTTTCGTATTTCAATTAACGTCCCTCTGAAGATCTCTCCGGAAACGTTTCGCACAGCTGCAATTTGTATCTTTCGCCTGGCTCGTTACTTCGCATTCAACATTCCGACGGGCAGAAATTGCGCAAGACAAAATTTTTTGTTAACATTCGTTCTAGAATCGTTGCATCGAATAATATTACAATGTTGGCCCTATTTCTATTACAAATTTGCATCATACAACAAAACGTAGTGCTTTTTTTTATGTTAACACTAGTTAAATCAAAGTGATATAAATGACAATTCGTCACATTTTACAAATCTCGAGATCTCTGAGTAGAATTGTAAAATTACATCTGTTTAAATTACGCAGATTATGAAGATTGAAGTGTCAGTTTCAGTTCGATTCACGAAACGCGAAAGACTTCAATGTTTTTGAATACTCGAATTTTATGTATCAGGTACAAATATTAGGGCCTAAGTGCAAGTTTTATTTAACAAAATTTCGCTATCTCGAGTCATCTATCAGGCAGCTTACGAAAAATTCATCGTTTCGACGTGATTTTTTCTGCTGCTGCAAATGTTCTAACAATGGAACATATCGAAGTGTGAATCACCGATTTTGACGAAATTTGGCACGAATGTAGTTTTCATAAAATAATAATTTTTACTTGTCGACAATCGTCGATGTTGAAGGGATGAAAAATATCCTCAAAGTTGGGGATGCGGAACATATTTTGTCAAATATTTCGGAAATTATTGGGGATACCGTTTTTGTGTAAACTGACAAAATTAGTATCTTTTTAACGACGAATTTAATGGTGTAAGAAAATCTTCTGTTTGAAATATACTTAAAAAACCGTATTTTTTATAAGTTCTTCCAGGTAAATGTTAATAAATTTTTGAATATTTGTTTTGTGAAAGCTATATACTCAAACACAAATTATGGACAAAATAGAATCTTGATTTTTGCTCATTATTTTCAAAATGTACGAGAGAAGAAACATTTCACATCGATCGGAATAAACGATAGTGAGAAGGGGCTAGGCTTAAAACTTCTCGACCATAACGTTTCCTTGATCGACGTAGCACGGCACGGCCTAACGTTGTCACGGAACAATTTCACAGGACACGATCCAGTTAAACGGACGTTTCCGACCGATTTCTTGGTTTAATCGCGATCAGCGTCAAGCAATGCTTGTAATTCGTCAGTTTTAATCTTCATAGGGGCACCGCTATGTTTACGATCTCCAACGTCGAGATCGCCATCTTCAAACCGTCTCAACCGGAACTCACACGTGCTCACACGATATTATCCCCAAAAATAGAACAAATCGATTCGTACCGCTTTTGCAGGGCGATTTTTCCGCTATGAAACTAACGCCGAATAAATTCTTTCCCGTCACTTTCAGACTGCTTGATTTCTAGCTTATGTTTGCCAAATTAATTGTCACTTTTAATGCTACTGAACAAAATAAAGTGACAAGATAGTTGAATTTTAAACAACGATTATACGAACTTTGAAACTTATTTGCACATAAAATACATAGGAAAGAAATTGAATATTCTGAAAATTCGTGTCGAAGAAGTTGGATAGTTGAAACTATGAAGTTAAATAAATGACGAACAAATCCCGATTAAATCTCTTCTATCCTCGCTGTGGATTTTTCAAACAATGAATAATAATAAAAGAAACGTCGCATTATTTCGCAAAGTTGAATTATACAATAGATCTTTTATTCTGTCTCTTCTTACTTCCAGAAGCACTATTGTTAGAGGAGCACGGTAAATATGTACTAACGGAGCACAAACAATTGAATTGACTTCGAGATCTAATCGTGATCGATGGCCAAAGTATTTACGACTTTGTATCTATCCTTGTTTTCGAGTGTCCGTGGGGATAGCTGCGGATGTGCAGTATATACGGATGAGAGCAGTAGATCAGATAGGATGATAGGACGAGTAAAATATCGTGTCTTGTACCAAGATTTGATTAAGATCGGGGAAGAAGAAGAAGAAAATAGCGATGTAGTATTTAAAGCATCTTCTGAGTTGAGCTGAAATAGAGTTGCAGAAGTTGTGTGAAATAGACACGGTTTTCTTTTTAAATGAAGAACGAATTCAATCCTTTCGAGAAGTTTTATACATTTCTTTCTGTATGTGGAAATTTTTGGTTAATATTCGTTAGAATACAAAATACGTTACCGTACAAAAAAGTTTCAATATATCAAAAAATAATTAATAACATTATTATAAATAAATAGAAGAATAATCTCTTGATTATTGTCGTACTATCCGAATATTATAGATAAGAATCACTGTACATATAATATAATTTCGAGTTTAGAACAATAATAATCATTTTGAATAAATTTTAAAATCAACTAGGTATGGGAAAAACAGAAACAAAATCTAATAGTATATGTGTAAATTTTTGAGAAATATATTTTTGAACATTGTTTACTATTTTCATTATTTATATTATTTATTTATTATTATACATATCACATTACATAAATAATACATATATTACAGTACATATATGTATATATATATATATATATTATATATTATATTATATATTATATTACATTATACATATTACCTTTATTTGTATTATTTTGTACTTGATTTTCTCAAAAACAAAGTATTTTATGAAAATATTTTACTCTATATATTTTACATAATATATATTTATTTATATATTTTAACTCGTATGTAGAATCATCCCTTTGTTGTACCCAAGAATTGTAATTCTTATTAATTATCGTGAAACTGTTCTTTGTCTCAATTTTTCTACTAACGTGAATTTTCGCGTGGATACAGGAAAATGTCTTAGAAAAAAGTTTTAGGAGTGGTTTCGACATTGAAATAAAAATTTTATTTTCTAGTATAGTGGATTCTGCTCTATCGCAGTACACATTTCTTTTTGGTAGATATACGATACATACGCATATTGTATTATTGAATTGTTTTCAACTGTGTACAAAAACAAAACTCGATGTCGTCCATCCAATAACATCGTAGTTTAATTCCATAAATATTGTTTTTTCTATGGGGACTTTTATTTGTGAGATTTTCAGCAAATCTGGACATCTAGTCATATGTATATGTTACCGTGAATGACCGAAATCTGGAGAATGTCGACTTTCACCGGTGAATGTCAACAGATACCAAATACGTCGGTGAAAGATCGAATATGTTTTTATTTTTCTTAAGAAAAGTATTCTAAAATACTTTCTGAAGTGGTTTCTGCTAAAATTAAATGCAACACACCTTTGGATTACAGACGTTTTGATGTTTTAAAAACTAATGATGAAGAGAAGTTAATTGTACCATTAAAACCAGGGGAAACGAACATACAGTATTATAGAAATAAGGGTATTTAGCAAATATTTCGGACATACACCAAGCGACTATGTGAATGTTGACATTCACCGGTGAAAGTCGACATTCTCCAGATTTCGGTGTTTCACCGTAACATATACATATGAGGGAGCAAAATCAAAGCAAAATCATTGGTGAGATATCTGCAGGCTAACACTGAAATGCAAGATTATTTCGAACCAAGGATCGAAATTAACAGGTTTTTTTCGTTTTTAAATTCTGTTCGAACTTATATATTTCGTACAAGAAAAAAAATCTGTTTTTATGGAATTTTGATAGAAATAAGTGTTACAGGAACACTTTTGAATGGTATTCCCATGGAACAGATATATTTTAGAATCTGTATAATAAAAGTTTCACGCGAACAAGTTACTTTGGAGCATTTAATTAAAAATTCATTTTCATATTCGAGTACTATTTGTTGAATAGTATTCAGTGTTAATATTTGCTACAAAGATAACTTTTTTCAATGACTCGTTCCTTCGACAGAAAAGTTTTTATTTTTATATTTTGTAAGTTCTATTATCTGTGCGAAACTTTTATTTCGAAGAACATTTATTTATTTATCTGTTCTCGTCGTGACGTAGAAATATTTCTCGAAGAAATTCTACGATCCGTGTTTCAAAAAATAGTTCGTTCAAAGTTCCTTAACTTTTTCAAAAATGGAGGAATTTCAAAGATTTAAAGTTCACTTTCTTCTACTTTCTTAAATGAAGTCACATACTTTTTTAATCTATTAATCGATACAGATCGGCATTCTCTATAAAAAGATAATTTGCGTATGTCGTATGTAAATTACTAATTCACTAGATAATTGAACTTTAATTTTGCAAAATTTATCGCTTGACAGGAAAGACAGGAATTGATATTGTTTTTGTTTATAAAATCCATGGATTTTACAAAATTAAAATTAAAATATTTCTTAAATTAACGTTTTTCGACGTACATAGGTTAATACCTTCTTTTTATAAATGTCATGTTGCACTGATTAATAAATAAAAATATATCATTCCATTTAAAAAGATTGTAAATAACTTTGGAATCTTCGAAATACCTTCATTTTAAAAACAAATCACTAGCGCCACGTTATGACCCCTTTCCGTGTCGAGTTTCGTTCATAACTCCAAAAACAACGGAGATGCTTGACTTAGGAAAGAAATATACATATAGAATAATATATATTATATAATTATTATGATATAAATATATAATATATATACAATATATAATAAAATAAAATTTTCAAACCAATTTCCCTTTAACTTGCGCTGGCAATTGATTGCGGACCATAACGAGTGACTAAACCGTATACAATAATTCGCCGCTTTCTTTTTGAACTCGTCGGTATATCACTAGATAGAAATGATTGAGAAGTAATAAATTTATTATTTGTTTTGCCTGGATTATACTTAAAACTGAGAAAATATTGCAACTTTGGGACAAAAAATTCTCGACGTGCGTGGTACGTCATTCTAGCGCAAGAGATTAAAATCATTGTAGCACTTTTCTCCTTAGCTCGCGGAAATCTACCAGATTATGAAAAAAAGTTATAAATAATTAAGTAAAGCAAAACTCAGTCAAGATACGTACATGCACATTCGCACAAGCTATTGTTCAAACGTGCGGAAGCCAACCGCAAAACATTTCCCGCTTGTTCCAGGACATACCTCGTACAGATAATTCCGAACGAGAACGCTGAAAACGTTCATTACTCGATGGGATTCGCATGGAAGCTAGTTTACCAATCGGAAACGAATTCTAAGGGCAAACAGAAATTACTCCGTTTGTAGATGATTGTACCGCGTTCCCCGGGGAGCGGCAGCAAAACCCCTTCGGCCAGTCGTATTTCCATTTCCGTCGGATGTTCTTACACTATGGTACGTTCGTTAAACAAGGAAGCAAGAAAAAGCGATATATCTAAGGTATGTAACTCGCTAGATTAAACGCTGGATATAATCAATCGAACGTTGCTTTTTGCAGCCATTGGATCGTGACTGATCGATTTAAAACGCAAAATTTTGATCGTCAATCTCTTGACGATCGGTGTTCGTGACGTATACAGGTATCGTTGTTTTACTTCGATATGAATCTTTGTTTTTATATTGTGTTATGTGTATATTATATATAATATAATAATACATTACATTAAATATTACATATGTAATATAATGCATTATATTAACAGGTGTAATACATTATAATATACATTACAACGTATAATATACATTATATTAAATGTATAAATAATACATTACAATACATTATATTTACGCAATATATGTGATATAATACATTCTTTCTTCCAAGTTTATTACATTATTACATTACATATATATAGAGTGGCCACAAAATGGTGGTCATTTAAGGGATGTTGTTCTTCACACATAATACTGAAAAAAATCCATTAATTATATTTTCAAATAAAATAATAACAAATTAAAAAAACATGTGTTTGTAAAAGTTATTTTTGTTTTATATCTTTCAATCTTTCAGTGACTACCCTTTATATATATATATAATAGTAAAATATTACAATGTAATAGAACAATAATAACATGAAATGCATCATATCAATTATTTTCTTTTGAAGTAATTAATAAATCTTGTTATTTCAATTTGCCCGCATCTCTGAATTCGGAAAATAGGATCGGAAAAGTAAATGAAGTATCGAAAAATATTTCTAGTATCGAAAAATGATTCTAATTCGATAAATGGAAATTGCACACAAAATATCGTTCATGCGAAAACATTTCATAGATATTAACCCTTTAAGCGAATGGAGCGGACAAATCCGCTTCGTTAGGTAGACGATTATAATTGAAGAGTGGAAATGGATAAGTGACAAAAGTACAATTTCGTGGAAAATAATTTATTATTCGCTAAAGTGTTTATTTTAAATTTTATTTAGCTAACAAATTAATAAATTTTTATTAACTTTTAATTATAATTTTAAAAATCAAGAACCTAAAAAGAATTATTACATACATCATACTACTTTGCGTAACTTTATGTTGTTTCTTAAAAATATTTAACAATTTGACCTTTGACTATTTCAATTAACAACAAAATAAATTTTATACTTTGAAAAAGTATATTATATTATACAGTTTAGTCCAAAAAGATTGAAAATGCCAGTATCCCTTGATGGGACATTTAAAGCATTTATTTGTAATATTGATAAAAATATTGGCGTTGTTTATTGTTGTTCAAATAAGATAGCATTTTTCTAAAATCATTAGATTTTTCTTTCTAATTGTAGAATTCTAAATATAAAATATTGTACGAATTGTTGTGACAATACTTCCCTTCATATTTACTGATACTGATCTTCATATAAACAATCATTTTTAAGAAAAAAAATTTTGTTTAAAAATAGCACTTATGGTCTTTTTTAATTCGACTCTTCAATTTATGATTTAATTACGATGTATAAGATCTACGTAATTATAAAGAAAATAATAAAAATAATAAAAAGAAATATATTAAATATTTGTATATCACATCTACATTCTAAAAATAATATTCACCACTGAGCGAATAGTTTGCAAAACTATTCCTCTTTTATGTAAGCGGTTAATATAATTTGATTATATTATATAGAATATATTATAAAAAAAATACATGGAAAAAAAATTAATTTAAAATATTAAGAAATTGTAAAATTAAAAAATTAAAAAATTGTAAAAATAATTTGAAGAAATATATGAAGTGCTTATATATCATATACATATTCCAAAAATAATATTCTGAGCGATTTATAAAACAGGATGCTTGCTCTATCATACAGACATACTGCAAGAATTTTATAGATAAAATCGGGTGCTTAGTTTTGTTACTAATTATAGGTTAGAACCTCGATTACTAGTATTTAGGTTATTACTAGTATGAAGAAGATTAGAAAATGAAAAAAGCAATTGAAAGAAATTGCTAAATTTTTGTTGAAAAAAGTTAGGTTTTTAGCAAGAAAAGAATTTTTGAGACCCAATTAGTTCGTTAGATTTTGTACAAGTCGAGAGAGACATGATCGAAAGAGGTTAAAGAAAAGTAAGGTAAAAAAAAAAGGTGATCTCGCATTGGCCAGTCGGCCGCGACTCTGCCTATAGAGATAACTAGCGACACGAAGGAAAAAATTAATGCGACCATTTCTATTCATGCTCTTTGTACATGTTTGTCGTCCGGACGGTGCATTTAATAAGAATGCAAATGTAGCTAAGATAATGCAAGACAAACATTCTTTCTATTTGCACTAGGCGAGCACGTAACCGTTTATCCGATTCAATTTGACGTGTATTTCGAAACTGACGTAGGAAGATCACATTATACCGCCGCCTTTGCACAATGTATTTTTTCTAATACTGAATTATTATTAACAATCATTTATTAATAATAATAATAAAAATAATAATAATATTATTTATCAAGCTTTCGATTTTAAAAATAAAATTTGATATTTGATATTTATATCTCGTATTCTAATATTATATTGTCATATTTAAACATCGTATTATTTACACACGAGTATTTAATATATGATGAATCTATCTTTTCTTGATGTTTTAATCTTAATTCTAATTTTTATTTTTTGAGAACTGAAAGTATTTTAACATACCTATAATGATTGTATTTATTGCAACATTTATTTGTATTTGTTACTCACTGTCGCATTTATTATAGAATTTAATTAATTAAATCCAGGTATATTAAATTTCGTACCATTGCAAAAATTTGGAACATCTATAGAAAATTTTAAACTGTACAGGATATATGTACTTAGTGTGAGATTGGAATTGCTCAATTAAGAAAAAAAAAAAAAATACATAGTTTTTGTAGTTTCTTTGCAGCCTAAAATGAAATATGTATTTTCCTACGCAATGTTTATGTTTTGTTTTGGATGAGTTATCTCACGGCGCAATATTTATTTTATCGAAATGTGAATTTATTTTACATATCGAAAAAAAAAATCATTTGCTTATGAAAACAAAATATTTTTTTTTCATTTAATAGTGCTAATCCCTTTCATATTCGCATATCATGAATTGACTTTTATTCGAATTATTGGACGAAATATTTGAAGTTCTGATGAAAAAACATATAAAACATACGAGATATCTCGTTCAAAATACATCAGGATATCGCGAGATATTACGTGATGAAATATTCCGTTCATGGACATGAAAGAAATCCAGCCCCTGGCCACCACTTATTATTTTCAACATCTCCCAAGTTTCTGATAAAATTCAAAAATCTAAAAGTATTTTATCAGCTATTGTGTTAAGTTCACACACACACACACACACACACACGCGCGCGCGCATTGCATAAATGTAAAATATACACAGTATTGCGTATATAATACATACATATTCTTCTATATAATACTCAGCATATATTCTTTTCAGTATATTTCGAGTACATTCGTGTACTATTTTCTTTTCAATTCCTTTTTTCACTGTGTAAGGTAAATTAATTAATTAAGATAAATTATCTTTAGAAATCCAAATAGAGATATCTGTTCTAAGTGATACTTAACTATTCGACATGTGCAATGATTCTATCACTCTCGGAATAATAATGATACGTAATGAATAATAAGATATCGTATTATATTATATATTATTTATAATATATATAATATTAATATTTATTCGTTATATTTAATATAAATAAAATAAATATTATAATAAATAACTATGATTTACTGATATACAGGGTAATTCATACAATTATTTTAGATCATAACTTCGCCGTTACTGATGCAGTTATAGAAAAATGTTAAAAGAGAAAGATGAATGATTCAAAAATTAAATATTATATTCGTAAAAGCACGTTTCTGTTAGAAATGCAACGGTGCATAAACAATTGCATTATCTTTTTAAAACAGAAATACATATTTTTTTTGGTATAGATAGATTACGTTATTTTCCAATAAAAAATTATTAGATTAAGAGTACAAGGTTACAAAAATTGTTAGTTAAAATTAAGAATTATTTTTTAAAAAATGTCTTTACTAAAAGAAATCAAATTTATAAAACTTGTAATTAAATTTCGCTTTAATTAAACATTGAAAATTCAATGAACAAATGCTGTAATAGCAAAATCAAATAAAAGGAGTAAGACGATTGATAATTAATAATAAAAAGTAAATATTAAATAAAAATAATATATTAATCTTATTACATTACTACAATCAATAAAAATAATATAGCGATAATATAAAATTAATTGACAGCACATTGAATTTTAAAATTGTTCCATCGTGTAAAAGATGAAAAATTATTATTAATTATTTATTGAATAATTTAATGTTCTTCTTCTATGACCAGCAATCAAATTCAATTACTACAAGAGCATTCAATTATTGATTCTCTCTTTCGATCGCCGAATATTTCTCATCTGAGAATGCAAGACTGTCTTACCAGTAAGTTGAAAGTCGATTCTCATATAACACAGTCAATAATTCTCAAATACATGTTTATATTTTAAATAGTGAATCTACACATTAAAATGTAAAAAAATGTATGAATTTGTGTCCTATATACTTTAGTTCTCGAGTTACAAACAATTGGAAGAAATGTTCAGTACGTCCTCTTTGTCCAAATGCAATGTTGTTGCATTTTTTTTTCTTTTCTTTTTCTTTGGTATTGAATTCCGCATTGGCTGAAAAATACCAGCTATTTTTCGAATAACCCATTCTAAATTGAACAGACGACTTTTGTTTAACTCACGTCGATAGATATTTTTTTTTAAACATTGGAGAAGATTTTGGCGTACTACGACGTGCAGTGTATATGATGTACCGAGGCACAAACTCGATATATATTGAACATTTTCTTCAACCGTTTATAACTCGAAAATTGAGTATGTAGGATATAAATTCGTACGATCCATTTTTTATTCATTGTTTTGCGTAGATTCAACACGCAAAATATGGACGTGCATTTAAGTATCATCGTGTATCATTTTACTATCCTTTTTCGAGCGACGATAACTCGGATGGTTTGGGAGAGCGGAAAACAGCCAGCCAACTGAATTTTGCGGATCCGGTCAGTCTGTCCTGCTGTTTTCATTCGCTACGGAATGATAGATGTTTTCAATTCGCTACATGCGGGGATATCGGTTGGTCAAAGTGAAACATGGATGAACGAGAACCGAGGCTGAAGAGAAAAAGAATGAAAAAAAAAGAGAAATGTGAAAGGAAGTGAAATACGAACTAGACTGCATGATATAACTAGATGCACGATACCGACAAGATGAAGAAATATATCGAATAATATCTGTATTCGGCAGAACGTTTCAAATTAAATACAATGGAAAATATGTAAACTGATTGTGAGTAAATTTAATTGAAAGATTTTGTTGGAGAAAAAAGAAAAGCGGCAGCTTTATTTCTATTGGATATATTTTACCTCTTGTTTCTGTCCTACAGTGTTTCTTTTTTTAATGATTTATTCCATAATGAGCAATATAATATTATGATTATTAATGTCATTATTCATGTTATCATTATGTTCGTGTATTTTGTAATTTGCATTGCGATATTTTAAATTTTATCCTATAACATATTTTACATAAAGCTCAGTTAACAATTTAAAATTGAGTAAATTTAATTTGATTAATTTTAATTAAAAGAAAGATAGTTTCATTTCTATTGGGTGTATTTTATTTCTTGTTTTCGTTTTACAATGTTTTTCAATGGCTTATTTAATAGTAGTATAATGAATATTATTATTATTAATATCATCATCATTATAATGTTAACAATTATAATACTGTTATTAACAATGTACTGTTATTAACAATATCGTCATGTACTTATAACTTGCAATATGATATTTTAAAATATATTAATTTTATTTTGCAATATTTCTTAAATAAAACTCATTCAACAATTGAAAAAATTGAATAAATTTAATCTAAAGAAAAAGATATCTTCGTTTCTATTGAAAATATAAGTATTTTATCTCTTATTTTTGTTCTACAATGTAATTAATATTCACTGTAGAACATTAATTATTAATGTTTATAATATTATCGTGTCCATGTATTTTATAATTTTCAATTAATTATACCAGTTTTATTTTACAATATGTCTTAAATAAATGCATAACTAAATACATAAATAACAATTCATATATAATCAATATTTAAATAAATAAAGATACAAGGGACGTTTTGATAAAAAGACCACATATGATTTTAAACCTTATATAGTTTTTGTAGATTGATATTATTCAAGAATTTCAGTTTCGTCCAAATTAAAGCTAATCTTACATTACAGTTGTGGCTTAATAATTTTAACAATAGTATAATATAAGAGTTTTTGCAAAATAAAGATCACAAAATTATGGGATACAATGTTTAATTAATTTTTCATTATTTTGAAAATTGATGGGTTTTTATTTACTAACTTGGTCCAATTAAATCTTTCAGTCAATTCCTTTTTCGGTATATTTCTCAAATTTGTTGTGCAAAATTAATCATTTCTATCAAATTTGTTAATTGTAAAAAGGAGGTATAGATGATAGTAAATTCTGAGATAAATTTCAAATTAGAATGATACAGAAACTGGATATCAGTTGGATTGTGAAATTTCATACCTATCATTTCAAATTCATAAAACTTCAGAATCATAATATTCGATATGGGTCACAACAGAATCGGAAGATTGACTTTAAAGTTAAAGCTGAAGTATATGATTCTGAAAGTTTAGGAAACATGTAAAAAGAGACCGAGATAAGTTCATTTTTAATTTTTATAATTTTCATTTGAATTTGTTATTATATTATAATAAGAAATATACTGAAAAATACTTTAGTCGGTCTTCTTTATGCACAGTAGAAAGATATGCAAAATACAAGTTAAAAAATGATCAATTTATATTTGTCGAGTTTTATTTTGTGATATTAGTGCTATGAATTAATACAATAATAAATTCTTAATGTACTTTTTCACTATTGTACTTTCTACTTAGATTCTGATTTTTATGAAACTTAAAGAAACATTATGAAATATTAAATCTTGTGAAACTAAATTTATTCAAGAGACTGAAATTTATATTATGATAAATTATTAACTAGTCTTTAATCGGTTAATTGGCAAATGTATTAATTTATTCCATTTTGCAGTAAGTTACACGTGTGAAAGATCCTGATGGAATTCTATTAATAATTATATAATAATTAATAATTATTCTATTAATATTATATATTAATAATTATTCTTATTACTTGAAATATATTACGTAAGTAAAATATTATATCAAAATATAAAATATTACTATATTAGATATTAAATATTATTTTAAGTAAGTGATATATTATTTTGTATTATATAACAAGCAATTTATTTTATACATGCGATAAAACAGACCATAAAGAATTAATCACTTCAAAAATTTAAGCAACAATTACAATTTTTAGCTTGAACAGCGACAATTACCTAATACACATTAGAAATGTCCTTGTTACATCTTACGTGAGTCAATTTCATACATGATATGCATTGAATCCACTTTAAATACTAAGAATCCATACACGGTATCAACCTACCCCGTAGGAAATCAGTATGTAAAACATCTTCATAAAAACACATGGAGCATATAAACGAAGTGGCGGAACGTAATTTTCAAGTGAGAAATCAAACTGATAAAGTTTTTTACACACAGGGTGGAAATATCTTGAACATTTCCCTTGTTTCTCGAAATGTTGAAAAATATATTTATTTATTACAAACGCATTTATTTCAAAAAATTTTCGAAATATGCGAAAAAAAACTTCGCTAACAAAAATCAAAAAGGACCGCGTTGCAACAGTACAATTCTTTTCGTACTTGGAGGGGTTCAGGGTCATTCGTTTGACTTTTGACTTCACTGGTGAAGATGAATGATAATAATAATAATAATAATAATCATAAAAAAAAGTTAAAACCAATGCTGAATAAGAGCGGAATAAACCATTGAAACGATACAAAATTGCAGAGATAGAAGTAAAGAGAACGTCGAGAAAGAGAGGACAAACTCGGAGAGAAACATGGTATTACAAGGGAAAGTAATCGGAAAATTGTGGACGAGAGAAAAGAGAGGCAGAAACGAAGGCAAGCTACGCAGATAGAGCGACTTGGACTGCGGCAAAGCTCGGAATCGTGGCTCGCGCGTTGAGCCAGAAATCGATAACGTTTCCCCGTCGTCGAGTTTTCCCTCTTTATGGGGTGACGGTTGAATCAAGGATAAAGAACACGTAGCCACAGACGACATATACAATACATGTACATCTACGTATCTACGTATCTACGCTGTAGCCTCCTTAACGCGTTCTTCGAGCGTCGTCGACTAAAAACTAACACTTTGGAAACAAATTGCCTATTACGACGATTTTAGGTTTACTAGTACTACAGGGTGATCAGTGAAAGACTGAAGAATGATATAAAACAAAAATAACCTTTATAAACACATGTTTTTTAAATTTTTTATTTTTTATTTTATTTGGAAATATAATTAATTATAGATTTTATTCAGTATTATGTGTTAAAAACAATAAATATAAATAAATAAACAATAAATGAACAAGTTATGACTTTTCAAACGCTTCAGTTTTTCAGTTTTTCCATCCTGTACAATCCCGTTGTTTCCCCGCAGGATTAGGAGAACACGACTTTTACTGTAAATTTCTTCTCCCTGTAGTGACTCACGAAAATAATCGAACGTTCGCTGTGGAAGAACTTTTGTGTATACTGGGTGTCTCAGTGTTGAAAGTATCAAGAAGATGGTGAAAAAAAGTAGAGAATAAAATATTCAAGCCATAATTTTTGAGAAATTCTTTATTTTCTACTAATATATCATTTATTCAGGTAAAGTCATTAATATTTTTTTTGACCCACTGTGTATATACAGAGTGGTCCACGCAACTTGTGCATCTCCCTAACTTCCAAACTATGCGTCGCAATACAAAAAAATTTTGCATATAAAAGTTGCATGGTTTAAAGGGGTACGCTATACAGTTCATTTATGTTTTTTATAGGTGGAGGCATTTTCGGAGATTTGAAGGTCAACTTTGTTTTCTTAAATGAAATACTATATTTTTTATATCAAAATATGGAAGAATATCGAATTCTGAGTAAAAAAGTATTGAACTTTATTAGCCCCAAACCTAATAGCTAACGAGTAATTTAACATTATTTCTTGAAAATTTTCGCAAGTGGCCAGAGCTTCCAGCAGGCTTGAATCGCCATAAACGTGAAGAAAATTTTATATCTATAGGAAGCTTTTCAAGTATTCGATTACTTTCGTGAGAAACTGTGTGTTTATCTAGAATAAACAACACCCATCGTGCGTGGGAGCGTCGTCAAACTAGAGTGTATCGAGAATGTATTTTTTTTATGTTTTTCTCTCGTTCTTTCTTTTTTTGTAGTTCTAAAAATTCTGGGAAACCGCTTGCAAGAACAAAAATTTTTATCGAATGCACAATTGAAAGCTTTTATTCGAACTTACAGCACGTAAATTTGATAGTCTTTTATAGACTATCAAATGATGGACAATTTTATATGTTTATAGTTATATATATACATATATTTAGACTGAGAATGTTTATGCAAGGTAAAGAATTGGAATCTTTTTCCATTTCGTTAGAATCATTTCATCTGACTAAATATCGCAATTACTAGTAAAATATATTTTATGAATATAATACAATACCATATTACATAGTATAAATATATTGAAATATATTTTAGATACAATGTTGTGCTGCTAGTCTTTATAAAAGAGTAGTTGTCTCGTATAAATTGTAAAAATTTCAACTAGATATTAAAATTGAGTTTTTAAAAATTAAAATAAACATCGTAGAAAATTAGAACCAAATTAATTGCAAAACTAAACATATGATGCTTTTACGAGTTTATACATGTGAGTAAATACAAATTTTCGAAAATGTAACTTGTAGCAATTGTTTTTTAAATTTTTCACAAACGCTTGTACTCTAATTATGACAGAAAATAATAATATAGTATGAAATATTATTAAATAACGGATTGTTAAATATGATTAAGTTTATTGTTAAACATTGCTACAATAGAATGTTTATATATATATATATATGTAGGAAGTCATTGTCTGAATGACAGTATCCTCTGGACGGGTACGGATGTAGAATACATGGGGAAATTTGGGCAACTGATAGTATAGTGTGCGTGTGTTTT
Organism: Melipona bicolor; assembly: GCA_030673865.1. NCBI lineage: Eukaryota > Metazoa > Arthropoda > Insecta > Hymenoptera > Apidae > Melipona > Melipona bicolor. The sequence goes on from JAHYIQ010000029.1 coordinate 2,621,895, forward strand.
GAAGACTGTCGTGTGAGGAGTGCGTGCGAGGAGTGGAGGACAGAACAGCGTAGTGTCGGAAAAACAAAAGAGCGTAGCGTCGAGCGAGGAGCGTCGTGCAGAGAAAAAGAGTATAGCGTCGAGTAGAGTGTGGTGTCATAGCGTAGTCGTGAAAAATAAATAATACTTTTGTAATTAAATCATATCCTTTCTGTTGCCTACCAAACATTCCTACACACACACACACACACACACACACACACACACACACATAAAATATTGATAGAATATATATAGAAAATACTCTTTTATTATTAAAATATTTTAATAATAAAAGAGTAGACAATCGTGAAAAGAATAAAGGAAACAAATAATGATTAAAAATTTCTTATTATATTTACAAGTATTTATATTATTAAGTGAACTACGAGTTTTCACTCATTTATGAAAAATGTAGAGATGCAAAAATGCAAAAAAATGCAAATAATATGATAATATATAAAACATTCTAAGTAATGACATAATATGCTTGCAATTAATATATAATAATAGTGATAGTATAATAGTATAATGTTTGACAATAACAAGTATAACTCCATAAATAAATTTTTAAATAATTTTTTAAATGATCCTCATTATTATTTCAAATTATCTTCAACATGAAATTGCATATATATGTCGTAAGTGATTGAATTTTATGACAAACAAAAGAGGTCAGGTCAAACTCTCCTCAACAACCACCATAAAATATAAAACATAAAAAAAGACATAGCTATCGATTTAAAAAAATTCAGAGTATTGTCATTTCTTAAACATCATCGTAAATTTAAAAAAAAACCACCGAATCATTTATCGTATAAAAAGAAAAAGGAATTCTTCTCCGTTTTTTATTTTTCTCAACAGTCAACAACAACCATTCAGGAGAAAAAACTCTGGAAGTTAATAACACGAACGCTCTATATATTATAATTCGACGGAACAAATACGGTAATTTGCAAAAGAGCAATTTGCATCGTATATTCGAGCGGAATACCGTAATTGCAATTTTTAAGTTACCATACGCTCCGTGGTTTCCTAATATTTTTTTTTTATTTATGTCGTATGCTGTCGACTGTAGCGCGCGCTATACAATTTGAACAACAACTTCCGTTCTTGTTCGCGCGAAAAAGCGACGTTCGAGGTTGGGGGAGGAATACGTTTTTCGAGAACAATCGTTCCGTATGCATTGAATGGATTCTATTTCGCGACGATTCGACGCAGGAAAGTGATTAATAACCTAGCGTACACAGAAGCTTCTTGCTTGAATGAAATTTCTCGCGCGTTAAGCCCTCTAACGTGCGTTCAAACATACTGCGATACACGCGTCGACTTCTAGTTTTCACGATGCACGTTGGAACATGTGTTAGTTCAATACCAGAAGCAGCTTGCACCGATGTTGGAATTTGTTTCCCTGGATTAACCATCTTTTTGCAACAATTCTTTCTCTTTAATTTTTTACTCCTTGTAATTAGTGTATTTGCTATTGTCGATAATGATACCGATGATGGAAAATAATCCGATATTTTAAAGTACGTTGGAAGTTTAAAATTTAAAAGATTGTTATCTAAAAAATTTAAGAAATTTAAATAATTGCTATTGTCGATAATGGAAAATAATCCGACATTTTAAGGTACGTTGGAAGTTTAAAAATTAAAAGAAACTTTGTGTATAGTATAGTAATTCATGCGTGACACAAATTTTTACGTTTTTTGTTTGTGTTTTAATTCGCTTTTAAGGGGTGAAATCAAATTTAGGGCGAAATATCTCGAGAATAATATGAGATATCGAAAAAAAGTTTAAACAGCAATTGCAGGATTTTCTCACAACTACAAGCTACTTGAAAAATTCAATGTTTAGAAGTGGCGGCGGAGGTAACTTAAAAGATATGAATTTTCCGAAAAATTGATTTAACCTCTTGCGCTGGCAACTGGTTCGCGGACCATAACGAGTGACCGAACCGTATACAATAATTTGTCGTTTTCTTTTTCTTTTCTTTTTCGGTATGACATCACTGGATAGAAATTATTAAAAAGTAATAAACTTATCGTTTGTTTTGCCTGGGTTACATTTAAATATACTTAAAACTGAGAAAATGTTGCAATTTCGAACAAAAAATTCTCGACGTGCGTGGTACGTCGTTCCAGCGCAAGAGCTTAAGCAGTTTTATAGATGTGAGAAAGCCATGCAATTTTTGTTGAAAGTTTCCTTCTACGTATATCTATTACCGCTCTCGAGATAGCTTCGAGATAGATATTTCGCTTTAAAGAGAATTTTGCGTTTCTTTCTGATTTCATCCCCTGGAACCAAATTATAGCACGAACAAAAAATAGGTCTGTGTCGTGCATGAATTGCTCCGCCAACACACGAAGTTTCGTAATTTTTTTAAATTAATTTCCCGAGCTCTTCTGTGAGAAGAATTGGTAATGTGGAAACAAATTGATATCTGGTGCAGGTTTCATAAAATCCAGGAGTCGATGCCATGCATCGCGGAGTGTCTCGACCTGTGTAAGGGGCTTTAGACGCGAATGATAATATTGTTTCTAAGAAAGGACTGAGCGTTTCATTCGAGCAAGTTATTGAATTCGAAATTCACTGTGTGGTAATTGTATTTTGAAAGAATACACGGAACCCGTGAAATCCGGGTTTTCTAGTTTCAATTAAGCTTCTAAATTTTATTGTTTAAGATAATATTAATAAAAGTGGTTGAACAATAAAAATATACCAACTGTATAGTAAAATTAGAAGGCATTGAAATTAAGATGTATCAATGAAACGTATTAAAAATTATATGAAAATATATTAAGATAAATTAAATTAATTATTCGCAAAAAGTAATTATCGTCACAAATTTAAATTCAATTATATATTTATAAAATACATTGTAATATAGTAAACAAACTTGAAACGACTTTCAAAAATCAAATTTTCCATTGTTGTCATTGCTAATCATTTATTATTATCTTTTTAGAGTTGTCACGAAAGTATTTGAGAATATTTTTTCGTTATTTAAGAATTTTCTACGAACCTACTCTCTTTTTCCATTCGTAATTAATAAATTCACGATTTTATATGATTATTTAAGTTTCTACATGTCTGGAACATCGACAATTCAGCGTTATTATTCAAAGAATAATAACAATGTCGTCGTGATATTAATTTAAACGTTTAAGAACACGTGTCTGTGTAAATATTGCAATTAGTTTGGTTCCACGTTGTCTTGGTTTGGTGAAATCGTTACCAGCGAATTGCTGTCACGGACAGTACTTGTTGCGGTCTATCTTCCTAGAATTATCCACGCTGCGAAGACGCAAGGCGACGCAAACGCATGAATTTACCTGTTTGATTCGGTAACACTGTCAGACGCACAACGCTCAACACGTGTCAAAGGGTCAAATGCTACGAGTTGCCGAGTGGCCTGTGTGCGTGCGCGACGAGAACGCACAAATAGACAGGATTAGGATTACGAGACTGCGCTTCACACATTTGACAATTTCGTGTATCAAAAAGTAAAAAAAAAATACACGTTCTTGTACATCTTATGCGCTGCATATTTTCCAGGAAATTTTCTGTCAAATTCAGACGCAATTGGACATTAAAATTTTTAGTCTGACTGACTGACGAATGTTACGACTGATAAAATTAATCGTTAAAAAATTGACGATTGATAGAATTCAATCAGAATAAAAAGGCCATAGGATAACAATTCTTCCTTTTTTTTTATTAAAATAATTTCGATTGCAAATAACGATTACAAGTCTTACGAAAAAATTTTTTCGTTGCTAATATTTTTATACATTTTTATAGCACGAGAAATTTATTTCGATCACTTACAATTCTCGGTGAAGGAAACTGTCTTTCGATTGGTGGTAATAATTATCGTCGAAGAAATTTATTCCCTTCGGTTCTCTTTCTTTATTAATTTTCGCAAGAAAGTAACTCTTAGATTCTTAAAGTGTTTTAATGCGGTCGCGGAGAATTGTTTCGGTCGAATTTCGAACAGTACTTTACACTTTACATTATTATGAACGATTGAAATTGAGTTCTCATCAACTATTACCAGCAACAGGATTTCTCTTATCGATGACTGTTATGAACGACTGAAAATAGAATTCGATAATAATTATCGGCAACGGAACAAAGTTTCAGTCACTTGTAATTGTTATTTGCAATCAAAACATTTAATTTTTTAATCGCGTTTCAATCAGTTTTAAAAAAAAAATCTTTACATTATGAGATTAATTTACATTCTCAATGTACAAACAAGTTTCATAAACAATTTTCTGATAACTGTTATTTTTGGTCTTTGATAGAATAAATCGATCGTTAATTAAAAGAAATTAATTGTTGAAAAATCGACGATTGATTCGATCGATTAGTCTTAATCATCAATTATCAATTGTTAATCATTACATCGAATTTGATAATTTCATTTAAATCAAATGCCTTGAAATTGCAATAAAGTGTCGATATCTTAGAGTTAATATGTTTAATCGAAATAAAATATATTTCTGGGTTGAGAAGTATAGAGCGATGTGTCAGATCCATGCGTCAGAATTTGTTAAATAAACATTAATGAAAACACTTTACTTCGTTGCATCAGGAATTAATATTATTTAATTAATTAAATATATTTTAAATTATTTTACTGTACAAGGGCTTTATCGTTTCTCTATACATTATTACAACATGCCTCTAATCGCGAAGAAGAAGACACATAGAAAACACTAATTTTCACTACGAAAAGAATTTCAGCAATTAATCCTTAATGAAGTAATCAACTGACGATTAAAATTGTACGAAACTTAGTCGTTAATGACAATTAACGATTAAAGTAAGAATTTGATCTTTAATCACAATTAACAATCAACAATTAAGAAATATTTAATCGTTTATCTCAACTAATGATTAAAGAAGGAATTTAATCGATATTTATGACTAAAAAACTAAATTTAGAATCTAACTGTTAATTGTGATTGAAGATTATTGGAAAAATTTAATAGTTAATCTCCAGTTAATTTTTTGCCCAAGTCTGATGGTATAGCGTTTTAAATTAATCCGTAGCAACCGATTCTGTCCTAGATTTTGAACCAATCCGTGTGTCACAACTCCAACATAGACTCGGAAGATTTATCAGAATATTCTTCCACGATCAGTCAAAAATCCTCCATCTTTCAAGACATGTTTCTCGTCAGTTTTATATAATCTTCGAACCTTCGGAATGATCCTTCGTAGTTGATGATCATTCAATGAAACTTTGCTGTCATAGCGAGACAACTCGTGTCACAGTTTCGTTCCTAAGAATATTGCTATATTGAGATATTGTTTGATTATAAGAACTCAATATATTAGACAAAATTCAACTTGTAAGATATGGCGTTTATTAATACAAAAGAGATTACTAATTTTAACCCGTTCGCTAGACGAGACATCTCGTGTCACAATTTCGTTCATGAGAATATCGTTAGATAGAACAGTCAAAAAATAAACGAGATATTTTAATATATATTAGAACTCAATATATCAGATAAAATTCAATTAGTATAAAAGAGATCATTAAATTTTTTATATTTTTATCATTCGAGATATTTTTTGACTATAAGAATAGAATATATATTAGATAAAAATAATAATAAAATATATATATTAGATAAAAAAACTCAATTTGTGAGAAACAGAGATTATTAATAAAAAAGAGATTACTAATTTTAATCCCTTCGCTGTTATAGACGAGACATCTCCTGTCGCAGTTTCATTCCTGAGAATGGATAAGATGTTCATATTTTTTGACTATGAGGACTCGATATGTCTCGTCTGACTTGGATAAAAGTCAGTAAGTAAGACACAGCGTTTATTAATATAAGAGATCTTAACCGCTTCATTGTTATCAACGAGACAATGTTGTTCATGAGTAACGAGATTTCTCTTGCCTCGAGTATCTTTTTCATAATTTATTTTCATAATCTGGACTTTGTTTTTACTCGAAATGTCACTAATCAAATATCCTTCCACTAATCAAAATTACATAATATATTTACGCATGTTCTCAGTTTAGAAAATATAATATTGAAAGAGTTGAAAGAATTTTATTTCATTTGTTAATTTCTGTTGTCTGTTTTATGATAAATTCTGTCGAAAGCAAGAGACTCTGAACAACGATTAAAAAAGAAAATTGTAAGACAATGATGCTCCACTGCAAAAGAGACGAAATGAAGGGAACACTTGAGTAAATACAAAATTTAAGTAGAAGACACACGTTTATTGTCAGACGTTGTGTATCTGATCGCTTACTTATCTACTGGAGTTTTCTCGAGGTTGATCTCACGTCGTTCGAGAGTGAAACGGAACTAATAAAAATAGACACGCGTTTCTTCGTCCAACAAGGAAACAAACAGGCTGTTTTTCAAGCAACGGGCAAATTAAACAGCGCACGGACTACGAGTAAAATTCACAAAAACGCAAAAATAAAAAAACTCACGAAATACAATTCGTATTTTGATACTCGCGAGATTTATCACAATGCACGTCGCTTGAAATATGCAACAACTTCGTCAAGTTCTACGTTGACAAGACGAAAACGCGCACAATTAACAAACTCGTTTTTTAGAAGAAAAAAAAAAAAGAAAATAAAGAGACACAATGCTCTACGAGTCTCTGTGTGTAATAAACGAAACACGCGGAGGAAAAAAGAGACTTAATTACAAGGCAGAATAACGTTTTGAATAAAACGCTGTTAATAAAAGAGCATTAAGTTTCAAATAAGACACGCATTTCGCAACCAAGAGTATTACGTTCTGCGCAAAGATGTATGGAAAAGTCACGAATTTCGGATGCTCGAAAGGCGAAGGAACCGTCAGAACAGTTTGAATTAACGTTTCACAAAGCTCGAAACAGAGTTGCGAAGGATTTCGAATTTATATTCGACGAAATTCAACTTCCGATGTCGTTTCTGTATCTGAAATGGACGTATCACTTTGGGACCGAGGGGAACGTTAGAAAAATAAAAACTGAGTAAAGTTTGATCGACGAATTTAATTTTCAGTGAATTCTGCCGAGCGATAGAATAGCGATGAACAATATTGAACACACGTGAATTTTTAACAATAATATTTCATCGAAAATGTAATAAACTTTATAAAATATAAGAAAAGAAATAAAATATCTATTGTTTTGTAGGATTTCCAAAAAAAAAAAAATTTTATGACCTTGTTTTCATCACTATTCTGGCAAATACAAATTGTTTCTGTGGAGTCAGTTTCGCACTGCAGTTGATTTAAATGAAAAATCATCGATACTTTAAACTGTTCGCAAAAGAGATCACAAGACAATCTATTTGGTCTCATTTTAAAGCGTAAAGTTCCTATTTTGATCATCTTGAATTCGTTTTCTCTCAAAAGGAATTTTTTAAATTGTAAAAATTTACACGCATGTGCAAACAGTGGAAAATTTTATTTACGACTAAATTCATCCGTGATCCTAAATATTGAAATATCCCCTCTAGAACGATCCCTTAACACTTATTGTACGATTTTTTTCTCATTTCATTATGAAATGAGTGAAATTTTTCTTCATTTTATTAAACTATGAACATTACGATTAAACGACAAAAATTCAAAAAATTCCAACATTTCATCTAACTTACGTCCTTGAGTAATAATTCAAAGTTCAATAAAATGGTAGAAAAAAAACCGTACAGCGAGAGGTGTAGAGAGAAAAGTTTCAATTTCCAAGACCATGGTGGATCAAAAGTCACGTGAAAAATTTTTTCAATATTTTCAGAGATGTTTGAACTTTCGGAAACAAACGTTTCTTATTTTAATTTAAACCACCACGAAAATATGTTTGGAAAGAACGAACTTACGACAGTCGCAAAGTAGAAGATTTAGGCTTTAAAATGAGGCCAGAAAGATTTTTGTAAGATTTTCTGTCTCTTCTGCTCTTACAGTTTAAAAGAATCGACAACTTTTTATCGTTGTGTGTTCAGTTATGCTCTACGCTGTGTATCAGCAAATAAAGGATCGGGAGGAGACAGGCAAACCTGTTCTGGCCGAGCTTCCGGCCACCAAACGATGTAACAGAACGGAACACAATTACTCTGTTCCGGTATTTATGCCCGATTGACTTATGGTGGTCACGTAGTCAAACCGTCCCGGACGAATGAAATTAACCGGCCGATTATATTCTCCGAGATAATTAATCCACTTATATCGCTCATACGTGACTGAAGCGCGGAACGTGGACGCTGAGTATAGATATAAACGAGGAGGTGTACTTCCGTACTTTTAAGCGTTTATGTCGAGTATACTCGTCATGTAGTAAAAAAAATTCGCTTAAAAAATAAAAGAATTATATATACTTGTAACTTTAGCTATTATACTATATATATATTTGTAATTTTTGCTATTGTATAATATATATTTGTAATTTTGTTATTTATTGTAAAATTTAGGTAAAAAAATTATATATATTTGTAACTTTAGCTATAACACTATATATATATTTGTAATTTTTGCTATTATATTATATATATTCGTAATTTTGCTATTTATTGTAAAATTTAGGTAAAAAAATTATATATATTTGTAACTTCAGTTATATATTTGTAATTTTGCTATTTACTGATAAAAAATTATATATACTTGCAATTTTAGCACATTCTAGAATATTTCAAGACAGAAAATAAACAAAGAAAAAATGCATTTGAAAATAACGGTGAATTGTTCGGAGAAATCTTACGTAATCGATGCAATGCGAAAACAAATTAAATTTATGTCTAATCGTTTTGATTTTGCAAATATTTGATTTTTTACTTCTTTTTCTGAATTGATGAAAATTCACGTTCTTTCTCCACATTTTGGACTTTTAATGGTTTTTTTTTTAATGGAATAATTTTCAAAAAATAAAATGTTAAGTTCTATAATCTATCGCAAATGCCAATTAAAAATAAAATTAAAAATTTTCCAAAAAAAATTGATCATTTTGTTATAATTTAACTCAACTTTACAGCAAGTATATTTATTATGTTTTCGTTGCGTATAATTCGCCATCGCCTAGAAAAAATTAAGCACACCAATGCACATTCTCAAAATAAAATGTTTTAAATTACCAGATGTTCACTCCGAAACGCTGGAAATCGCGTCTGAAAATTCATGATAGTTCTTAATAATTAGAGATCTCAGGATGTAAAACGAAGAGCAATGACAATGAAAAATTGTCGATAATTTAAACTGATATATAACTTTGCCAAGAAAAGATCGTAAAAGATCTTTTTTTTTAAGTGCGAAGTGAGGATACTTTTTTTCTTTTTCCTCGAAAATTGTCAAAAGTAAAATGTGTGTGAAAGAATAAAATGCACGGAATAAATGTGCAGAATAAAATATAGCACAGTTAATATATCTATTTATAGCTGATATATACTGAGTTATTGTTCCAAAGAATTCATTATAAAGGAAACGTGGAATGTTATTTACTACCGCATGACTTTGACAATTTTTGAACTTGTTGTTCATCAGTTGATCAAGAAAGTTTAGTAAACATGTTACTTGGAACTTAATACCATTAAAAATTTAATAGGTTCCATGTGTAATAAAATTCAGAAGTTAAATTAAGCAAATTAAAGATTCAAACGTTAGAAATTAAGTGCGTGTATAAAAAATAATTTTTGTACATATTTCTTGATTTTTTTTTTTAAATATATTGTATATTTTGCGATTTCGATTTTAAAAATTTGAAAAACAAATCGAAAAATTTTTGGAACACAAATCCTGCGACGTACGTTTTTTGAATTACTTTCAATCTAATCATAACGCAAGGCACTGTGATTTTTATCTCCACTGTGCCTTTTGAATTATTTTCAGTCCATTGTTAGCGCGCCCGGATGCGTGACGAGATCTTATTTTTAATTGTTGAGTAGACTGTATAATTTTTATTATTCACGCGCTAGTATAGGTGGGGCGTTAGCCCTCGGTATCGCTTTGTGGAGGATGTCGTATTTACAAAGTTCGTGTACGCTTATGTATTCTCGACACTTCTTTCGAGCTTTAATGACGAGGCGTTAACGAATAAGACGCTTCCGGGACCGAGGGAGGAGGTGGGATATCTCTACTCTAGGCCGGTCACATGGCAGGTCGAAGGCTGGGGTAAACGTCGTACGCCGTGCCCGCATATGGGCAAAAAGACGGTTATGTCCAGCCTTTGTTTTTACGCCGAGCCACGAAAGACGTTACGGCGGTCTCTTTGTGGCTGACGCAATCCTGGTTCGCGTTGGTTCCATACGCAACGACCCAGGTAGAGGAAGTCGGTGGCGGAAAACTGAGAACTCTCGCGAACAATATTTTTGTTCATTTTATTGAATATAGAAATGTCTGTGCGTTTTGGGACTCATTATGTTCTAATAATTTTCACTCTGATATGTATGTAACTTGAGGTACTATAATATATCAACTTCAGTGTTTTATCTTACAATTAGTTAGGTGCTGAATTACTTCTCAGTAATAAATAAAGTTAATAAGAATAACAAGTTGACCATGAAACGAAACATATATGGATTTCATCGCGTAAGGGACTCGATTTATCAACTCGAATTATAAAAATTTGAACTAACACTGTTTTCAGCCCTTAATATCATATTGTATGTTATTATTTATTATTTACTACATCTTTATTTTCACATCAACATATCACTACAAGTTCCAAGTTTAATAATGAAAAAATATTTTTTCTTACTACGTTTATAAACATGAAAATTATAGTGCTCATTCATCTTGAATGTGTTAACAGGATGCATACATATGTCCCATTCAAGAAAAAAATAATTGCAATACATATGTCTCAATTTTAATACTGGCAGATAAATTTCAAACTTGATACACACTCACTCTACAGCTTGGTGCTATCAATTTCTAATAGAAAAAAGAAAGAATAAAACGCAAGCAGAAAAATACTGGACTGAAAGAATTAAGACTATAGATCCGTGCATATGCACTCATTCAAGAATCTTTTTGTTTTCAACCTCCAACCTTCACTGAGTCGTTAACGATCTCAGTGAATTTTCTAAAGCAAATTTTCCAAGGAACTTCCTGAAGATTTAAAAATTAATTTTATAATATAGCAAAGGTTTCGTCAACTAAGATAACATTTTTTTACATTTTTTGGAAACACAGGAGAGTAAAGAAATTGGTTTCTTTTCGTTTCCTCTGCTTCCACTATTTATCGTGGAAATATAATGTTTGAAAATGAAGAATAAAGAAAATTTGCATCCGTGTCATTTCTAAATTAATAACATTTGAAAATAACAGTATTTTCGCACAAAAATCTCAGAACATTTTTAATCAGGTGGTTATTTAATAGATGATAAAATTTCTTAACTGCAATACAATTGTTGATACATTAACACCTGATAAATTCTTTCTTGTATAAAGTACTGTCTAATTTCTAGACAGTTGACAATTTTTCAATTTTCAATTTTTTCAATGCTGTGCTTGTCCTAAGATTTTTAAACGGGTCCGATGAATGTAATTCGAACATTTCTCATATCAAATAATAAAAAAACTGCACGACTTGTACCCCTTGTACGATTCGTCTCACTGAAAGGCCCAGAAGCAACTATTCTGACTAGGAAATGAAGACGACTTTTTTGCCATAAAATTTTATTGACATGCAAAGATTTGAATCGATACAAAACAAATTACAGGCGCGATCGCTCAGTACCAGACAATACCACTCCTAGTCGAGGTCTAGCCCACGCCCCCTCACGAATCACGTGACCTAAATCAACCAATCACTAATTTTCGTTACATTAGCGTTGCACCTGAAGAAGCCCGATTTTCTGGGTTATCCTCCGCTAAAATTACTTTCAGTGATAAAATGTGTTAAATAAATAGGTCATTAGCTATTGACGCAAGTTTCTCTAAATGAAAGTCACGTTGCATTACGACTTGAAGATTATTTCACAACAACATCGATGCGCGTGACTGAACTCTACTGGTGCAGAAGAAGCCAATCTTTCTTTTCTTTCCACCTGACGATTTACATTACGTGACTCAAATAATGTCAAAGGTCAAACACGCCAGAACTTTGCCTTAATGAAAATCCCCATGTTTCCTTTGGATGATTGATAAGTTCGTTGTCAGATTGATTTATCAGTTAATTTCTCAATCGAAATTGAAAAAAATCTAGTGATCCATTTCGACCTATTATTACAGTTATTGACAAACAGCTAAATTAAAATAGCTATTTTTCGATAGCTTGAAAAATGACGTTAATAAGAGCAACACGATTAGATGAATATAAGGATGGTTCTTAATACTAGAATTATCGACAATTAAACTATACAATTTCCATCAGAGACTTTAAAGTAAAAATGTCAGAAGAAAACTTTGTAATATAATGGAGTACACGAGCTTTTATTTATACATTTTACGAGAAATCGATTAACACTAAACGTACATCGGCATTTTATATACAGGGTGTTGTTTTGTAGAATGCGAACAGGGGATGATTTCTCGTGAAAAAATAAGTCGAAAGTGTAGAATAATATTTTCTCATTTAAGGCTTCGTTTTCGAAAAAGATCAGTTTGAAAATTTATCGAATACCAAGGCAATTTTTAACGAAAGATGTTTAAAGTTAATTTCCTCAAAAATTAAGCTTCAAATAAGTAAAAAGAATTGTATTCTACACTTTAGAATTAGAGAAATTCAAATATACTCAATAAATTTCCAAATTAAGCTCTCTCGAAAACGAAGAGTAAAAAAATTGAATGGAAAAATTTTATTCTATATTCCCGACTTATTTTTTTTTTTTTAGGAATCATTCCATGCTCCACTTTCCACATGTTATAAAACACCGGTCGAATGGCCGATTATGAAATAAAAGTCTTCTTACGAAAGAAATATAAGTAATCGTCAATTTAATATAGAAAATCTATAACTTTCAGATAATAAAAAAAACAATATACTTTTCATTTTAATTTTGAATGAACGAAAGAAACAATGAATCCAGAATTTTGAAACAGGGCGTTAGTACACGTTTGGTGTTAAATCTTTAAAAATACACATGTTTTACGTTTGTAAAATACGAAGAAAATTATGAATTCAAAATTATGAAATTAGTATCACTTTGGTAGTTCTAACGTTAATAATTGACTCTGTTAATTCTACTCTTCCATCTTTATTATATACCAAAGGTAAACTGTAGAAAGTAATTTTATTACATTATATTTATTTATACTTATTTCCAGAGAAATAATGAATAAATTCTTGTCACAAAAGAATTACGAATTTTTCTATGAAATTCAAATATTCTAACAAATGACAGAGAAACATATAAAACATAATAAACACACGATCATATCAGCATACAAGAAAAATGCTATAATATATTATATATGAAATATCACATCATATAATGTCATACAAAGAATACCATATCATGTACAAAATATGAAGCCTTTCTTCTAAACCTATCAATTAAAAAAGATTCAAAAGTATATCATATAAATACAAAACGTCAAGTCTTTTTTCTAAAGCAATCAAAAAATTTCTTTAAAATCGCAAAACAGACTTGGATGACACGATGAAAACCAAACTGCCCTCAGAATTGCAGTTTCTTGATTCCATCAATTTTCCATTCGGTACATTATTGACGGGAGACGTGAATCGACATTTTTCTCATTTTTTTAAAAATGAAGACGCGAGGCGTGAATTAGCTTTTTTCATTTTTCAAACGAGGCTGTGAGTCGACATCTTGCATTTTTCAAACGTAAGGCACGGGTGATAGTTCATGTTTTGTACGTGCGAATAATAATCATTAAATTTATATGATCTGGTGTCAATTCAGTTTCGAGTGTCAATTTGAAGAATATTTTTAAGAATTTTTCGCAAATAAGTTTTTAAACGCATCAAGCGACGTTGAGATAATTCTGACAGTGACAATGATTCTCTTTCCTCATAAAAAAAAGAAAAAAAAAACGAAAGAAAAGAAACGCAACATATTTGTAAATTCTGCTTAGAAAATGTTTTCATTTATTTCATTTATTTCATTTATTTCATTTATTTCATTTATTTCATATATTTCATATACTTATACTCATATTTATTTCATATACTAAAAAACATTACTAATACTATCATTAATTGCGTTCGTCCATTTTGAACCAAAGATTTTGCTCAACGAAACAACGTTTTCATCGCTTTAAGTAACTAAATTCATATTTTCCAAAAATTTCCTAACCGAGGTAAGATTCATTTCGCAGTATTAACAATGCGTTAATTTAGCGAATGAAAGATCGAAAATATACAATACGAGTGAGCATTTTTCCATTGAAACTAACGAAATACGAAAAACTGCTATTACAAACGGAAACGAGGCCAGAGGTTTTTTATTAGTCGCAGATTAAGAACCACCGACCACCCTGTACACCGACGTAATCTCGGGGCGAATCGGTCTCGTTACGAGGTCCGCTAATGAAACCGCTAATTGCATCTACGAGGCGGCTGGTTCCTTCCTAAGATAATAATAAGCCGGGAGAAGATGATAGTTGACTCGGCTAAACGTATCTCCTCGAGACGAGGAGCCATCTTCGCGGTGCTCTCCAATCTTGTGCCAAGACGATGCCCCCGAGGGCTCAATTTGCGTTGCCAGGCGAAAGCATCGTTACTCGCCTACGTGGAAAACGGTAACGCCTGTTGGAATGTTTAATGCATCGAGGAATACGACTGGTGCGTACACACACCGATATTAACCACTTGTGCTGGCAACTGATTGCGGACCATAACGAGTGACTAAACCGTATACAATAATTCGTCGCTTTCTTTTTGAACTCGTTGGTATGATATTACGGGAAATTATTGAGAAGTAATAAATTTATTATTTGTTTTGCCTGGGTTATACTTAAATATACTTAAAACTGAGAAAATATTGCAATTTTGGAACAAAAAATTCTCGACGTGCGTGGTACGTCATTTCAGCGCAAGAGGTTAAAAACACGGTAAGTTTCGTGTAAAAGTATAGCGTGTTCCAGTCCCCCCCTCCCCCTCATTCTGTTATGTTATTGGAAACGTAGCGAAAGAGTTACAGCTAGGGATCGAAATTAATAGGTTCTTCTCGTATTTTAAAAAATTCTGTTCGAGCTTTATACACGTATTTTGTATAGAAATATATTTCTGTGAAATTTTTATAAAAGAAAGGTCAGATTTGAGTCAGGTTGCGTGCATATAACATATGTAATCCATATAACAAAATGGAAATAAGTTATTTTAGAACGTTCAATTAAAAATCCATTTTTACATTCGAGTTTTTACTATTCGTTGAATAGTACTCAACTGTCAATATCAAATATAACTTTTGTCAATGATTCGTTCCTTCGACAGTTCAAAAGTTTTTATTTTTATATTTTGCAAGTTCTATTATCCGTACGAAACTTTTACTTTGAAAAACATTTGTTTATCTGTTCTCGTTGAGACTCGTAACGTAAGAATATTTTTCGAAAAAATTCTACGATCCGTGTTTCATATAGAAGTTGCTTAATTCTTTCGATCCTTGTTTCGAATATTTCTTACAAAAGTATAGTAACCTTATAAATATATCGAATACGTTCCTTTCTTAATACGTTCCTTTTTTGAATTTTGTAATTATCATTTTTTCTCAAAATCTACCCTAACCAAATTGTATTAACTTGGCTTGGTATTTTTTGCTTAGGGTTAAATTTTACTTCAGACGATCGAACCTGATTAACTCTTTTTTGTTCATCAAATTACTGCACAATTCTTTTTGTTCAACACTTGTTAGTTTGGATAATTATTCTTTTATACGTATACATTCTTATGAATATTTCATGAATTTTGAAACTTAATTTTCTCAAAAACAAGCCAGCGGATAAAAAAATTTTATATCAAAATTTTTTGTTTGCTTTTTCACGTCGGTTATACTAGCTTCGCTCGCTGCAAAATTATATTAAAAATATTTTGAATCTTAACTTTTTATATGCACGTACGTATGTATCGTTTTTCTCTTAGAACTTTTTAACATGTTTATATGACGTGTTTCTCTTATTCTGATCTAAGTTCGCTCGCGTGAATCGGTCCTCGTTTTTACGCGTATCGATCTCTTGCAAATTTTCGCCGCACTTTCCCTCGTTTCCGTTTTCTATCCCACTTTTTCCGTCGTTTATGTTCAGTTGATCACGTTCTAACGACGAGTCTTCTAATTATTCTGTACGAAGTAATCATTGTTGTTGTGCATATGGAAGAAAACATAGCGTACAAGTTTAGCCGATTTTTATACAGTTCACTATGGAGGGAATGCAACAACAAATGCAACATCGTACAGGGTGTTTAAAAAAATTGGCGTCAAACTTTAAGGACGTGTAATACTCGTCGAAACGATGAAAAAAATTGCGAACAATAGCAAAAAATTAGTTATAAATCTAGTTGTAATTGGATTAGATCAGTCTAGTTATAATCTAGTTATAATTAGAAGAGACACTTTTGATGTAACAATAAATAGAGAAACATTATAACGGGAATGCCTGTTGATATTTGTTGACATATGACATTGACTTCTCAAAGTATTTAAGAGAAATTATGCGAACGAAAATTTATTGAAATACGACATAAAATAAAAAATCATTTTAATGATAACTAAATAATGAAATAATCTACAAAATAAAAAAATCATATTCAAGTACGAATAAACTAACCCAGTTATTTCAAATAACATCTAGCTAAATAAAGCAATATACTGTTCAGTTTCATCATTTCTCAAATAGTGTCCAAGATTGATACTTCGAGTATAACACTCAGTGATACAAAATAAAAATAAAAGCTTGAGTTTCCAAAATATAAAAGTAACAAAATATTGAATAAATATAAAAATAAAATAATGTTAAATAAAATATAAAAATGAAAAAATGTTAAATAAAGAAAAGAAAAATTGATGGCAACGAGTGAAATTGATTCACGCCACATTTGCGTTAACCGGTTCGTAACGACGTTTTCAGTCTGTAAGCAGACAAGATAGGAAAGTCCGACATTCGGATCTCAGAGGCGTGAAGGAAAAAGCGCGGAAAAACGCCAGGAAGAGGTGTCAGGCGTGAGCGTCTTGTCGATCTTATCGGGTTTCAAGCGCGACGTGTGCAGGTTTCATCGACGCCGATATCTGGTCGTTGCTTTTTTTTACTGTCGTACGAGCACGACACTCGGGATCAACGAACTTTATACGAGCTAGCTGAAGCGAAGATTATATCTGGCGATTACAGTCGATGTCCATTTTCGTTTCGCGCAACGCCATCGAGAGAGAGCTTTATGGGCTCCGCTTTTGCCGACTCGACGCGACGTCGAGATCTTCTAACAGTCGTTAATATCGGATTTTCCAAACGTCGCGTCGTTCTATGCTTTTTCAATTCTACGTATGTTTAATCCATATTGTACGTCGAGTACAGTCGACTTTCCTACAATCGAATCTCTGAATATTCTGTCATGTCGTGGAATACCAATTAGAATGGTCCACTATTTGGTGTTATTTAGTCATAGATAAGTCAAGAATATACGTCAAGAATTTTTTGTCTCAAAATTGTAATATTTTCTCAGTTTTAAGTATATTTAAGTATAACCCAGACAAAACAAATAATAAATTTATTACTTGTCAATAATTTCTATCCTGTGATATCATACCGATGAGTTCTAAAGAGAAAGAAAGCAACGAATTATTATAATATATATACGGTTTGGTCACACGTTATGGTCCGCAATCAGTTGCCAGTGCAAGTGATTAAAGATAACTGAACGTATTATCGAAGATTGTAACGTATTATCAGTTTTTAGTTTTTCACACATTTGAAGAATTTTTTGCTTTAGTTGTACAATGTTGTTAATATTTTCTTTGCATACTTTGGAGTCCAGTGTATCTTACCGTCACGACCTATCTAGCACGAATACTTTTCATTTGAGAAATTTATTTATTTAAATTTATTTCCTACACTATGAATGTTTATATCCTATCACTATGAATATTTATAAACACTAGCACGAGCAGAGACAACCGGTAATAGAATACACGATAAGGAAATCGCATTGCGTAATTGAGCAAACTTCAAATTCGATTTTCTAGATTCAAATTCTAGAAGACGAAGCCTCAGATGAAAAAATTGTATACCACATTTTTCTTTATTTTTTTTTTTTTTTTTAGAATTACGCCCTTTTCTTCATTTTTTTTTTGTAGAATTACGCCCTGGCCGGTTACTACGATCTTTCACCCATCCTGTATATCAGATCAGTAGAGATAAAAATTATATTGTAAATATTTATGCATCAGATAAGTGGAGAGAAAAATTATTCCTAGAATATTAATTAAAATGGTCCACCATTTAGTGTTCGATAAATACCTACATTAGATCAGTAGAGATAAAAATTATTAGAATACCTATTAGTATTTGATATAATGTAAATATCTATATATCAGATTAGTAGAAATAACAATTATCCGTAGATTGCTTAGAATGGTCTACTATTTAATATTCGATACAGTGTAAATAGCTTTGCATCAGATTACTACAGATAAAAGTTATTGGTAGAATATTAATTAAAATGATCTGTAGCGTAAATATCTATGCGTCAGATCAATAGAGATAAAAATCTAGTATAAATATAGAGATAAAAATTATTCGTAGAATATTATTTAAAATGTTTTATTATTTAGTATTTTATGTAGTGCAAATATGTATATATTACTCTACTTAACATAATATTCGAATATTCTATATACTATCCAAATAGAATATTTTAGTAGAATAGATAGTTTATTCATAATTGAAGAATTCTATTCCAGAACTGGAATATGAAACGTAAAACTTCGCTAAAAAAAAGAAAAAAAAAACAATATTGATGAAACATAATATAAAAAACTGCCTCTAATCCTGCGTTTCGCTTATGAGCGATGAAGATACTTTAAATATAACTTTTTTTGTACATCGAAATAGCGTAAACGAAACTGATGAGGATTATTTTACATCGAGAAAAGAATTTCAACAATTTGAGGTACAAAAAGAATGTAATTCTACTATGAACGAATTGTGTATGTTAAAAATATGTAGCATTGTTAAATTATTGAAACGATTCTTTTAATCTCTGTTTAAATATACCACTAAGTACATTTAAATATAAAAAACGTAGTTGTTTTACTAATCGAAGCACTTCGAGAATTTTCTTTGCTTCTGCACCTGCTATGTGATGTGAAAACATCTTTGAAAAAAATTAACGGTGTATGATTTTTTTTTCACAAAGTCACAACAATTTAAAACGTGTGCCAATATTTTCGCTCATCTCTTCATATCCATGCAAATAGGACGACTTATCATCTTAAGTTTTGTCGTAATTTACAACTAGACATTTTATTTATTATATTATTATATTAATTTACGACTAGAAATTTTATTTATTACTTGTTTATTGCACAATGCAGTAAAATCGAGTTCTGATTTAGTTTTGCCAGTTTTGAAATGACACCCAAAATTGAAAAATCAGAAAAAAATTTACTTCCAGGTAGAAAAGAGGCATGAAGCAAAGATTTAAGTCGTTCGGCAAAAAACAATCATCATTATTATCACTGTATATCAGAGTATTATCATTAGAATAAGTTGGACATGAAATAATTCCGATATATTTCTTGCAAATATTAACTTGTAAACTTCGAAAACACACAAAAGGGCATGAAAGATATATATGTATATGTGGCCGAGCAAGCTTCGGAAAACTCAAGCCCACACGTTCGAAAACCATGGCAACTCGCCGAATTACGAAAGTTAGCCAATGTTGACTGGAGTTGCCGCTTAAATGCACGGATGCTCGTCCAGAAACTGCGCGCTGTTACATTAAATCTAACCGATCCGTGTAAACTCGTAAATCTAATAACATTTGCACCAACTCGAAGATAATAAACTTTTGCAAAACTGTGCCGGGCAATTCAAAGAGGAAAATATTACAACGACGGAACGATTCATCCCGAATAATATAATTTTCCTTCTTGATCGAAGTTAGTTGTTTATGTTTGTTTGTACGATTCAGAGCGTCATTTCGCATCGTTGTCGAATTCTTCGCGTATGTACAAAGTTCGTACATTTGCATTTTCAATTAACTCTATCGTTTCATTTGCTTTCATCGATATTCGAAATATGGACAAACTTCGTTTAAAGTTTACATATTTCATAGCCGCCCTGTCTTTCACGCGTCGATTCTGCAAAATCGAAGTTAAGACATTTCCTGAAATAATAATTTATCGAATTAGTTTGTGACCACAAGTTGAACTACGAATTTTCATAGAGAAAATTCAGTCGTGCCGTGTCGATTAACATATCAAAAAAGTGACATTGAAGTCTTTGATATTCTTCCTACTAAAAATCGTTTTACGTAATGTAATCTCCTCTATACTGAATAACAACAAGTTAATAATAAAGTTTATCCATATATTTAGAAATAACTTTAAAACATCTCCAAAATAAACGGTCCATTTTTTGCAATTGCGTCGATTATCGGAAAAAAGAAATTCCGAGATCTCAAAAACGTTAGCGCTAGAATTATCGATTATCGGTAAAATACATAATATAAAAATTTACATCAGAAGAATTAAATTGCGCAAGTTTCTAAATATTTGGCAAAATGTTATTCGAATCTCTAAAAAATTCCATCGTTGTGAATTCTCAAAATTCTAAAATTTCTGTAAATTTCTGTAGATTTCTGTAAATTTCTGTAAATTTCTGCAGATTTCTGCATATTTCTGTAAATTTCTGTAAATTTCTGCAGATTTCTGTAAATTTCTAAAATTTCTAAAATTTCTAAAATTTCTATAAAAATTACCGATCGGTCATTTTTTAACCACTCTAATGGTTCAAAGAAACGAGAAACCTTATACAGATTTTAACGCACAAACATCGAACGTGCGTTCAATTTCTCCCCCCAATTCGCTTAGATTACTTTTCCTTTTCCCTCGACGTTGCCATTTCGCCACGGTTCGCATTTTTACTGCGCAGCCTGCACATTTTGATATCCGTGAAAGCACGTTACGTCGATGCATCTTGCAAATCGCATAGTCGGCTTCAAACGCGGCCGCGAAAGGGCCGGCGGACGAATAATCTTTGAAATATTCAGGCAGCCGAGAAACCAGACCAGTAATAAACATATACCGTGTGCTGTTACTTGCACCGGGGAACTGGATATATTAAAAAATGGGACAGTGAGTGCGCGAGCTTTTTTCCAGCGAATTTCACGAAGTCGTTTTTTTTTTTTACGCGACACTGTTCAGCAAACACAAGAGTCACGGGACGGGACTTTTGACTGTAAATTATCGAGGATAATACGTCGACGATATAATACGTCGTTGCTATTCTTCTAACGGAGGGCCAAGAACTAAACAACTGTCCCGGAAATTTTTAGGAAGAGTAAAATCAGTAACTGAAGCTTGTTTGTTATTCAAGTTGAGGTCATTAGAGATTTTTTTCGAAAAACTACATGACTGAAGCATTAAACGTTTTGGTTACGAATGATTATAATGATAAATGACTGAAAATTTTTTTCGTTGCCGAAGAAAGTCATTGGCAAACAGTCGCGTTAAAACATTTTTAAAACGGTAGAGTTATTTTCTCATATAAATCTCGAAATTAACAGAGAAAGAGCAGGTAAAATAAACTGTTATGAACAACTCAAATGAATTTCCCTCATTGACAATTATAAGCTACCGGGAAAAACTATTGTATTATACGGATTTTTGTGCCAAATCATATTTTTGGGAATATACTTAAAATGAACAGAACACAGGTAGAAAATTGTTTTACATACCAGATGCTATAAAAAACACTGTGAATACTTTATATATTTCTTCGTTTTATGTGCAATTTTATATTTTTAAATTTCTTATAAATCCGTAGTCCAGTTATGAGCAATTAAAATAAATTTTTCTTATTAATAACGTCTATTAGCAACGAAAACATTTTTCGAGCTCTTACAATCAAGAAGATTAATTATTATCCTATAATTTGTTTAATTCTGGTTATAATAGTTATTGCCCCTGTTTCCAAGTTCTTTTTCTTTATTTTTTATTATTAAATATTTCACAGAATTTTTAAAATTAGAATACAAGGTGTAGCGTGCCGATCTGAAACCACGTATTAGGGACGTTGATCAGATCGGTGGCTCGCTGCTTTCAACGTTAATGAAAGACAGCTGTTTCAATAATCAGATGACGAACTTGAATTATATGAGTAAGGAATGTGTAAGATAGTAAGTGAGATTGTTGAGTAGGAGGGTAAGTTGCACATAGGAGTGCTGTAAGAAGATTACTAACTACTCTGCTGGATTGTTGTAAACTGACTACCTTGAACTGCTTTGTGGGTGATCTTATACAGTATATGGAGTCCATTACATAGTACGTGTTTTCCCTGGCTACGGGATTAAGCAGGTAAGCTAACTGAGTCCAGATGTGTTTATAGCGAGAACAGTTGCGATAAAGAAACTTGCCGAGCCTTCAAATTCAGAGTCAGGTATGACTACGACAATGAAATAGAAAGTAAGGATACATGAAAGTACGGTCAAGGGAAATAATAAATTTGATAGTTATTATCCCTGGCTCGATGAATTTGTTTTTCGCATCACAGTTTAGCCCTCGCTGTGCTCGGTGAGACCGAAAGATATTTTTTATGAAAATAATTAATTAATTTATGAAAATTATGTAAGGATATTTTTATATGAAAATTAATATTGGTTTTTGCTTGGACAGAAATATAATTGTGTAAATCTATCTGTTTTCATTGTTATCATTTAAATTAATATATAATTAATATACGCGGGGGAATAGTTTAGTAAAAATTAGCACTTGAATATTTTCGTTGTTTTTGAAAATAAAAAAACACTGTGAACGAAAGTTGAATTTGAGTGTAAGTAATTTGGTTAATTCAATACCTAGGAGGCTGCAGTAATAAAATCAAAGGGAAACCCCACAAAATACTGATTATAAATATTAATTTTACAATTATTTGTTGTTTTTATTATAAATGTTTAAATTACTTGTACACTCGATAATGACAATAGAACTGTACGAATACTTATTACGCGTCCATTTCTGTCATTTTGTTCAGTTTTCTTGATATTTATATAAATAATATGAATTTTTTTTTTGTTTATTTGATATTGATGTTCTACAGACTTTGGAGAATAGATGTACCATGTATGTTCAAAAAATATTATTTAATAAATATTATTATTCAGCAGTCACTGTACGAATACTTTTTACACCCACTGTATATAAACTGCACGACTTGTACCCCAGTACGATTCGCCTCACTGAAAGGCCCAGAAGCAACTGTTCTGCCAAAAAATTTTATTGATATGCAAACATTTGAATCGATAGAAAACAAATTACAGGCGCGATCGCTCAGTACGAGACAACGCCATTCCTACTCGAAGTCTACCCCACGCCCTTTCACGAATCACGTGACCCAAATCAACCAATCGCTAATTTTCGTTGTACTAGCGTTGCACCTGAGGAGGCCCGATTTTCTGGATTACCCCCGCTAAAATCACTTCCAGTGATAAAAAAGAATCTGAAATCGATCATATTAATGGGTTCGGTTGTTCCCGTGTTCAATGTTAAACCACCAACTTGACGTTGAGTAAATATGTACGACGACGAAGGAGGAGAAAAACACCGAACACGATAACAACGTGAAACTGAAGTTGAAACGAAACGAAAAACATCGAAACGGTTTCGTACAACCGTGTATCGCTCACGCCAAACGGGGACGAGAATTTATTTATTTATTTTTTTATTTTAAACACACACACACACACAGAGCCATGCAGATTATAATTCGGTAGGTGCTCGATAAATTAACGTGGGACGTTGCGTTCGAGCGACACGTTTTAAGGATCCTGACGGGTCGTTGAATATTCATCGGGTTTCGAAGAGCTCCGTTAGATGTGTATGTTTCAATCAAATATGTGCATGGTTGCCGGTTGAAATTAGATTCGACCCCGTGAAATTCCATGCTTCGTCGTACGCCCTTCGCGTCACCGTGAAAGCTTAATTACGATATTAGTTATACACTAATCACGGTGAGATGTGTCGTGCGCTTCCGTTGTCGTGTTCCACGTTAAAATGAACTCTTTGGACCACCGCGGAGACAGTCTGATAATATTTCCAGTTCAGTAATAGTAACAGTTATCCCACAAATTTTTATAAAGTTTAGCTCTCGCTGTGTTCCGTGAGACTGAACAAAGATCATGCATTAAGTGTTTTAAGGAGTCTTTGTAAACGGCAGGTTTCAATCTTCAAATCAATGTATATATTAAAGAAATTAATTAATTATGAAAGAAATCTTCAATCTTTTCACGTTTACTATAACTAATTTATAGCATTTTCCAAAAAAAAGTATCTTCATTTATCCAGTCTCTACGCGATGTAAATGCATTTTAGACCTAAAATGAAAGTAGCATTTTGAAAGTAGAAGCTTGAAAATTTAAAGTGAGCTCAATTACACGATTTCTTTTTAACAAAATCACAACAATCCCAATATTTAATAAGTATCATTGTATGTTAAGTACTTGTGTTTGATTAAAAACTTTTTGTCAAGGATAGTACATACTATAAGTAACCGAAACAGAGAGAGAGAGAGAGAGAGAGAGAGTGAGAGAGTTTTACTTACCGCTAACTATTATGAATAATCGAAATAAATTGTCATTTTCTTATTGATTAAATTATTAACATACACAATTTTTACATACAAGAATTTTATTCTTTTCGAAATAACAAGTCTAATACAAACTGTTTCATATTTTTTTCCTTATTTTTTAACCTACAATCTTTTCGAAAAACAAAAAGATCATTTAACAATTTTAGAGTTAGAGTAGAATTTAGAGACCAGAATTTAGATTAAATTTCACATTCGTTAATGTTATCTTAATTTACAAAATAAATGTTCCAATTTGTCTCGGTCTCACCGAACACAGAGAAGGCCAAACAGTAATGCGAAAAACAAATTCATCGAGCCAAGGATAATAACTTTCAAATTTATTATTTTCTCCACGGTAGGGATTTCCCTTGACCATACTTTTATGTATCCTTACTTTCTATTTCATTAAAAATATCAGGTAGTCATACTTAATTCTCAATTCCAAGGCCCGTTAAGTATCTTTATCGCAACTGTCCTCGCCATAAACACATCTAGGCACAGTTAACTTACCTGCTTAATCCCATACCTGGGAAAACACAATGGACTCCACATACTATATAAGATCACCCACCAGACGAACCAGACAGTCAGTTTACAACAATCCAGCAGAGCAGTAGTCTTCAACAATCTAGCGGAGTGGTCAGCAGTTTTCAGCAGCTCACGTAAGTGTATACATCCAACATCTCATCGCGAATAGTCTTCTCACAGCACTCCTACTCGTACAATCTCATTCACTATCTTACACATTTCTTACTCATATAATTCAAGTTTGTCAGATTATCAAATCATCCAATCAAATCTCACTTCTGATGAGTGAATTAAAATTCTACCAATCTAACAAGATCAAGTCCAACTTGAAACAGCTGTCTTTCATTAACGTTGAATGTTAATGGCAGTTGTAACGGCTCTGTGTGTGTGTGTGTGTGTGTGTTTAAAATAAAAAAATAAATAAATAAATTCTCGTCCCCGTTTGGCGTGAGCGATACACGGTTGTACGAAACCGTTTCGATGTTTTTCGTTTCGTTTCAACTTCAGTTTCACGTTGTTATCGTGTTCGGTGTTTTTCTCCTCCTTCGTCGTCGTACATATTTACTCAACGTCAAGTTGGTGGTTTAACATTGAACACGGGAACAACCGAACCCATTAATATGATCGATTTCAGATTCTTTTTTATCACTGGAAGTGATTTTAGCGGGGGTAATCCAGAAAATCGGGCCTCCTCAGGTGCAACGCTAGTACAACGAAAATTAGCGATTGGTTGATTTGGGTCACGTGATTCGTGAAAGGGCGTGGGGTAGACTTCGAGTAGGAATGGCGTTGTCTCGTACTGAGCGATCGCGCCTGTAATTTGTTTTCTATCGATTCAAATGTTTGCATATCAATAAAATTTTTTGGCAGAACAGTTGCTTCTGGGCCTTTCAGTGAGGCGAATCGTACTGGGGTACAAGTCGTGCAGTTTATATACAGTGGGTGTAAAAAGTATTCGTACAGTGACTGCTGAATAATAATATTTATTAAATAATATTTTTTGAACATACATGGTACATCTATTCTCCAAAGTCTGTAGAACATCAATATCAAATAAACAAAAAAAAAATTCATATTATTTATATAAATATCAAGAAAACTGAACAAAATGACAGAAATGGACGCGTAATAAGTATTCGTACAGTTCTATTGTCATTATCGAGTGTACAAGTAATTTAAACATTTATAATAAAAACAACAAATAATTGTAAAATTAATATTTATAATCAGTATTTTGTGGGGTTTCCCTTTGATTTTATTACTGCAGCCTCCTAAGTATTGAATTAACCAAATTACTTACACTCAAATTCAACTTTCGTTCACAGTGTTTTTTTATTTTCAAAAACAACGAAAATATTCAAGTGCTAATTTTTACTAAACTATTTCCCCGCGTATATTAATTATATATTAATTTAAATGATAACAATGAAAACAGATAGATTTACACAATTATATTTCTGTCCAAGCAAAAACCAATATTAATTTTCATATAAAAATATCCTTACATAATTTTCATAAATTAATTAATTATTTTCATAAAAAATATCTTTCGGTCTCACCGAGCACAGCGAGGGCTAAACTGTGATGCGAAAAACAAATTCATCGAGCCAGGGATAATAACTATCAAATTTATTATTTCCCTTGACCGTACTTTCATGTATCCTTACTTTCTATTTCATTGTCGTAGTCATACCTGACTCTGAATTTGAAGGCTCGGCAAGTTTCTTTATCGCAACTGTTCTCGCCATAAACACATCTGGACTCAGTTAGCTTACCTGCTTAATCCCGTAGCCAGGGAAAACACGTACTATCTAATGGACTCCATATACTGTATAAGATCACCCACAAAGCAGTTCAAGGTAGTCAGTTTACAACAATCCAGCAGAGTAGTTAGTAATCTTCTTACAGCACTCCTACGTGCAACTTACCCTCCTACTCAACAATCTCACTTACTATCTTACACATTCCTTACTCATATAATTCAAGTTCGTCATCTGATTATTGAAACAGCTGTCTTTCATTAACGTTGAAAGCAGCGAGCCACCGATCTGATCAACGTTCCTAATACGTGGATTCGGATCGGCACGCTACACAATTAATTACTTATACTTTGTTAGAACACGCTCTACATAAGTACGTACTGTACGATAAGTGCCATACTCTGAGATTTCCGCGGGAAAATGCTTTAAACGCGGGAAACTAGAGACATGTGAAAATGGAAATGAATATAGGAATTCCTGCGCAGAAATAAAAATCCGAATACAAAAAAAAAATGATTTCAGATAGTACACAATAAAAAAACATACAGTTATGAATCGATATTAATAAATATAACGTTAATTATATTATACACACTAATGTAAATGATTTATTTTAACATGATATATATGTATAAAATATGTTTACACAAAAATTTACTATCCTTCTAGAGGTATTACAAATATAAGAACTAGAGTTCGATGTTTCATTGTTTCCGGATCAGCGTTGTGCATTCCTTCACTCTTCCATTCTGACATTGTAGCTTGAAGAAAGTGGAAGGTTTGAGTACCAGAGATATTCTAAAGTAATCTAGAAATCTCATACTCAGAAAATGAGAGCAAAGGTAATGTAATATTAATATTTCTTGTTAATTTCCGATGATAAATTTGCTAATACATACTTCTTAAATTGTAAAATATACGTCCTTTGTTGTTACACTGCATGCTATAGTTGACATGTTGCTGAATATAACATTTATAATAATAAGTCAAATTATTTAAAAAACTAAAATATAAGAAAATTAATAGAAAATTTATAATTTCCAGTGGCGAAAGAAGAGAATGCGTAGGCTAAAACGCAAAAGGAGGAAGATGCGTGCGAGGTCTAAATAAATTTTGTCTATAACCTCTGTAAGTACATAACTATGCAATAAATAATATTGTGGGATGTGAAAATAATGAAATAATAACGTCATATTAATAAATACATGAATGGATTTTCTTTATAGATAGAAATCAAATAATAGTAAAAAATGGCTTAAATTAAAAATAAAAATGTGAGAAACAAATCACATAACCTAATTATGTTCGATTGGTATGACTCACAAAGTTTTTGAAGATCTAAATGCAGAAATTATTTTTCAGTGAAAAACAAGAAGCAATTAATTTAGAAGATTCGAGAATTGAGGAGAGGAGCCTTACGATCTTTACGAAGGAATAAATTTAAAACTTAAGTCAAAATGAAATTTATGTATAAACTTTTTAATATTGAAGAATATACTAATATTTATAACAATATAACATATTATTTATTAATTGTTTTTCACTTGATTTCAAATTGTGTATTTGAATAGATCTGGTATCATTATTACAAAGAGATTTTTGTTGCTACAGTACCTTCTTAATTGTCATATGTTGATTACGTAGTTATAGTAACAGGTAGATCAAAGAAACATGCAAGCACTTGCTAATTTTATGCGTAAAGTATATAAATTAAAGAAGAATAAAACTGATTTCAGGAGAAAATTCAAATGATTGGATAGCTTTAGATTTAGGTAATTTTTTACTATGTTAATACATTAACTGGACATTAATCCTCGAATCAGGTCCATTTACGATGTATTTGTTAAATAACAAAACAAAAGAGAAAAGAGAAAAACAAATGAAATGAAATGAAATGACATATGAAAGATTAATCATAGTCAACGTCTTCTAATATAATTGCAATAAATTCAGGAGAAAAACATATACATTCTGCACACGAAATATTTCGTAAAAATCACCGAATGTTATTAAATACACATAACAATTTTCAACAATTAATTTCAAGTTATTCGACACCGTCGATATTTCGTTGAAATGAAAATCGTTTCAATCGAAGCTGGTCAAATATTGCATTTCATTTTTTTCATCCCTCTCGTCGTGGGTTAGATCGAAAGAAGCTGCGCGGCAATTATTTTAATCAAAAGTTCCAGAACGAAAATCGATCCGTACCGAAAAGGCGACGATAACTTTCGATATCTGCGCCTTCGGAAGTTCCTTGTTCGGCAACTCGACCTCGTGGAACGACGCCAACTTGGAAATAATCGCCACGCGAAACTTCCCGGAAAAGCTGGCATAATAGCACGTCAACCCTCTAACTTTTTCATTATCGCGGTGTAAACCTGCTTCTAACCACTGGCTAACTAACGATTAACTGACTAACGATGTTCCTTACGTTGTGTAATCGCTGTGTTAATGTTCTGTGTGAAAATATCTCGATGTATCTTCTGAATGAAAGTTTTAATTTATTATTTATGCTATTTCATTGTACATTTGACAACGAGATGAGAAGTGATGAGCTTCAAATTTTAATCAAAAATAATATCCTGAATGAAAATTTTCGTTTAAGTTTAATAAAAAAAAAAATAAAAAATCGCATGAATAAAAAAATTAACTAAAATAGTAGAAGAACCAAGAGAGTGGTCAAAATGACGTAATTTCGTAATTTCCAATTCGTAATTTTTCGCGGATATTTTCTAGATTTATAACGGCGTTTTTATGAAATATTTTAATTGAATGATTTGACATAAAACCAGGGACTATAAATATCTTTTACAATAAAGAAATTATTATGAAAGAAGTTAATAACTGGAACTTGTTTATTATTTAAAACGATACTATTCGAACTATTTTCGAGAGAAAGTTTTTTTAAAAACTGCGTGATACAAAAGATCAAACGTTTTGATTATAAATAACAATTGTAAGTGACCGAAAAATCTTTTTGCCGATACTAATCATTGAAGGAAACTCTATTTCTGTCGTTTACGATAGTTATCGATAAGAGAAATTTATTTTCGATTGTTTATAATGGACAAGGAAAATTCTATTTAGGGTATTCATAATGGCGTAAAGTGTAAAATATTCTAAATTTGACTGAAACAGTATCTCCACAACCACATTTAAACATTTTTTTTTTTAAACCATAGACTTACTTTCCGATGTAAAAAAGGGAACCAAAGTAAATAAAGTGAAGAAAATACATAAATCACTGACATGAACAGTCAAAACGCAAGCATTCGAAAATAGTTTTAAATATTTGGAAACATGGAAATCTCTCATACGAAGGAATTCAATTGAAATCGTTAATCCTGTTTTTTGATACTTCAGACAAAAGCAATCTGACACATTTAAGAGATTTGAATGTTTTTAAATACGTTCAAAACTAGGGTTTGACCGAAGAGAATTTTTCTTAACGACAACTGTTATTAAGCAATCGAAATACGTAAATAATGAATTCTGTCATTAATAATAGTTATTGGTAGAAATTTTTAACGAACAATCGTTACTTGCAATCAAAAATATTTTAGTAAAAAATATAATTGTTTGCATAAAATTTTACCTATTCTTTATTGTAATATAAATGTTTCCCTATTCTATGTTTTTATTTCAATCTTCTTGATACAAATTTTAATTCTAAATTGTAAATTAAAATAAAATATGATTGAATAATTTTATATTATTTATAACAAATTGTATAATAAAAATAATAACCTTATATTGTGTATAATTATATATTATAATAAATATTATTCGCTTAAACAAAATTACGGCTAAATTATTAATTATGGTTTCCGCGTAAAAGAATAACACTTTGTAATTTCTCTTTGAGGTTTATCAACTACTATCATACAATCTATTGCTACTCTTCAGAGTCGCACAAGATATCTGTTAGTTAACAGAAATATTAACAGAAAAACTATCGAAGAATTGCTATTATAAAAGGACTGACTGATGTCGTCACAAAGCATTTCTTTATATTTTGGTTTATCGTAGAAAAAAGTGAGAAGGAAAAGGGCGTGAATGAACGCTAAAATTAGTGAATTTTGCTCTTTGTGAATAAGGATTTGTCATTTTGAAGGGAAAGTGTTAGCATTGGGAAGGGAAAATGTTAGCAATATCAATAAGAATGGTTAGTCATCTAACAGAAGACAGAATAAAAAAATTTGAAAAATTTAAGTTGTTGATTTTTCTCGAAAGATATATACGACACAGTTCGTCAACGAACACAACGCGTGAATATCATTCGATCATTGGCTAACGATCGATCGTAGACACCGTAGGCGTCCGATGGAATTTTCATTTCAACAATAATTCAATCTTTGCGGTCAAATCGCCCAGAGGAATTACGTTTGTTCGCCGTTTCTCTCAGTTCAGGCGATTTTCATCGAGCGCTTTTTGAAATTTGATCGCGTAAATATTCGCAGAGAAACGGAAAAAACTATCCGAGGCTCCGATACTTTGGTGTTAATCAGAGGGGATTTGTGACAGTAGTACTGTTATAGTGAATTGTATCAAAATTGCTATTCGGTCGTTACACGACTGTAGGGAACAACAAGTCAGCGCTATTGTAATTGTATCGTGATTTCGAATTACATATTAAATAGTTCATCGGTATACCGAAGGGTACAATTATACACATCGCTATTTGAAATTAGAATGACCTGCTTAGTGAATACATATTGCTCGTATCAGGCTTGGGCGTATTTTATGTATTTGAAACAAAATAGAAATAATAACGAAAACATAAAAAGATAAAAACAATTGAATTATTTTGAAATATTGAAGTGCTAAATTTATTCTTGCTATTTTTTAGAGATAACACAAAGAAAGTGACTTTGTCTGGCGTGAGATTCTAAATAATTTCTTATTTTAAACAATTCGATTGTTCAAATAATATGAAAAACAATCAAAGAGATTGCGATGGGACTACCAATTGTTGATTCGTCGACATACGAACGTTAATTTCTCAAAGTATTTGAATGAAAATTCACTCAAATACAAAATAAAATAAAAGGTTATTTCGTTCAATAGCCAAACGATGAAATAACAGAGAAAAATCATTCTCGCATTCAAATAATCTAAACCGTGTAATCACCGTGTAACATCCAGCTAAATAAGATTATACAATTATAATACAATATAATTACATTTTTTAAATATTTGAATTATTTTAACAATGTTCAATATTTTCTAGATATTCTTGGCTTTTCAAACGTCCTCATTCGTATTGGTAATATCCTATATTGAAATCGAATCGATATCCATATAAGAATTGTCTGACGTCGACAGAATAAAAAAAATAAATATACAAGAGATGTCTCATTTTTGTTCCATTTGTTTATATATTACATATAAGATGTACGATCGTGCAATCGATCATGCTCAACTCACCTTGGATTATCTTCAATCTCTGTTTTCTTTCTATGCAAGATCATTCACAGGAAAAACCAATAACGCATCTGTTCTTTCATTTGTTAACTTCAATACAAAAAATCATTTTCAGTATTTAGATCAAAAGTTTTAATATCACTGATCCATTATCTCGACTATTCATATTGGTAAATATCTAGAACGACAGAATCGATTCCTTCTCTGGGAATGTCAGAGTGCCCAAGATAGATCTTTGCAAATCAGGACAATCCTATTTCAACTATAAGCTTATTGCATCTTCCCTTTTTTGCCTGACTGCTTAATTTTATGTAAAAATAGATCTATTCATATAAATAAATAAATAAATAACATCTAATTTTGTTAACATACTTATCCGAGTCATTCATTTTTTAAGGTTAATTTGAAATTGATAAAATATGCAAATAACATAAGTAAAAAGAAGAATTAAGTTTCTTTTCAACATGATAATTCTATTTCATGAATATTAAAAACTTAAAGATAAACTTATAAATAGATATCTATTATTATTATTAATTATTATTAATATCTATTATTCGCATAAATAAATAAATAAATAAACATGTGGTCTTTTAACTGCTTGCGCTGGTAACTGGTCTGCGGACCATAACGAATGACCGAACCGTATACAATAATTCGTCGCTTTCTGTTTCTTTAGAACTCGTTGGTATGACGGTATCTATTTGCGGAAATATCCCCGTTTACGTACATGCAGCGAGATAAAATAAAATCGATCCGATCCCAAATTCATTGAATAAACGTCGAATAAACGTCAATTCTTTTCAAATTTGATCAAGTTATGGGCCCAGAATAACTTTGATACGCGAAAGTTAGCGTTGCCACTGTATTGTAACGTAGTTTCTGTATTGAAATGGCAACCAATATTAAAACTGCCAATATTGAAAAATCAACAGAAGAAAATTACACTTGGAGAGTACAAGAAAAATTACTTACGGTGTTACGTGAGCGATTTCAAGCCGAATCAAACGGCAAGTAATGCTGAAGATATTGTCCTTGTGGTAAGTTCATCTGAATCATATTATACGAAAAATTATGAAACTTCGCGAACTGCATAGATTGAGTTGGAGAAGATATACATATGTCTCGAAAAGGCAACGCCCAAAAGCTCAAGGACAATGAATTCACGGTTGAATATTTAAATGAATTGTTCCCTATTATTGATAAATTAAAGGATATGAATGCAGAAGTTTCAGATCTTTTATTCATAATTGTTTTGAATTTCTAGCAGCTATAAAAACTTTAGATGTGCTATTAATTCACAAGCTAGGTTCTTCCATTGAGAGTTTGAAGCAAGAAAGAGAGTTAATGGCAATAACAGTGTGCAAGATACACACTTTTATATAATACAGACAAACAAGGAGAACAAATAAACAAAAAGTACAGTAAAAGTACAATAAAAGCCTTCGAAGTACTGATAAGAATAAAAAAAAAGTCTCAAAAATGAGGCACAAAGAAATGTACCTAGCAAATCTTACATGTCTTATGAGTGCAATTATTGCCAAAGATTAGATTTAACATCTAATTATAACAAATTATAGAAGTACACACCATACTCAAGATAACGTTTTCGTGACAAATCATCAAGCTTGCTAAAAGAGAAAATCAGAAGGCGAACGTACCTTTTTAATTAAATTTAGAAGCTTTAATGTTTAATTACTTGCGCTGGTAACTGATTGCGGACCATAACGAGTGACCATATACAATAATTCGTCGCTTTCTTTTTGAACTCGTCGGTATGATATCACTGGATAGAAATTATTGAGAAGTAATAAATTTATTATTTGTTTTGTCTGGGTTATACTTAAATATAGTTAAAACTGAGAAAATATTGCAATTTTGGGACAAAAAATTCTCGACGTGCGTGGCACGTCATTCTAGCACAAGAGGTGAAGTGCATGCAAAACATAATATCCGAGTGACTCATTTGTTAAGATTAACCCGAAATATCAATTATTTACAACGAAAGTTGACAAAACTTGTAAATAACACGAGAATCAAAGATTAACAAAACGAACATCAAGAAACATCGAGCGTTTCTTTTCAAAGAAAATCACTCGGGGGAGAACCTTGCCCCAGTTTGTCAGCCACGTTGCGAACGCCTCCAATTACGCGATTATCTCTCGCAAACTTCCGCCTGCCGGCATTCCAATATCAAAACGCACGAAAAACCTAACCAATTCCATGAATTTCGGAACTATTCGAACCGCGAGAAAACTAGGACGCGCGCTGGCTACGGAAACGTCGAGAACAAAGCGCCATGCGAGTCGTCACGTACGCTGAAAGTATTATACAATGCGGTCACGTGACCCTGGGGCCCGCCACCAGCTACTCACTCTACCTCATAAAGATTCGCGTGGGTTTCCGGTTTCTCAAATATTTACAAACATCTCGCCGGCTACGTAAGTAAGCACGCGAAACGTGTAACACGCCTCCCTCCTTCGTATCCTCTCCTCGATCTGGCCACCACCGTTGTTTCATCCACTCGGCGTTCGCTGTGTTAACGTTCCATCCGGCGCGAATTTTTTATGGCAACCATATAACGGAAAACCGGAGGAGAACACCGTAAAACGGATATGCGTAGTATCTGATACGCTCCATCAGAATGACGCTCGAATTGTGTTGTAAAGTGGTTAGCCAGCGAGGGACTCGGCGGAGACACATTGTCAGCTCGCGGAACGCTCGCTGTTTATCACTGTCAAAACGAGTCTCGCCGGATAATTTTCTTCTTTCTTCTTCGAAGCTCTCGGAGACGACACCCCCTGTTGCTTTTAGAGCGTGGTCGTTTGGAAGGGTCTCGTTTGTGCTTTCTCGAGGAGTAGAGCACTTGGCTGGGTAGAGAAAGGGTTGATGAGGTTTTGCTTACCTTTCCGCCGCATTCGTTTATGTTTGAAGATCGGGCGAGCTTTCAGAATGCGTGTGTGGAACAGTTTCGCGGGAGTTTCAGAACGTTATTAAAGATTTCCCCTGTTTTGATTGAGTTTGGGGTGACATTTGTTTTCTGCGGGCATCTATTTGTTGTATGTTCAAAATACGGCATCGTTAAAAATATGTTTACAAACGTCACTAAAGAAACAGAATTTTGAAAAAATTTTACAATATACTCCACTTTGTATATTATGTGTGTATCCACATTTTTGCACAAACGCATAAAATTAGCATCGTGGCTGTTAATTTCTATTACTTTTGTTCAAACATGGGAATAAAGTGCTTCTTTACGCAAAAAAGTAGACGTAAGTAACCTAAAATGCTTCAACAGAAAATGTTAAATTAATGTTTCTGAAAAGGAACAGGAAGCGTGAGAAAGAGGAGGTATATGAAATTTTAAAATATTCAGAATATACTCTCGCTCGTATTTTGCACTCTCTTCACTCTTTGCTCAAAGGCGAAACGAACTTTTTCGAAATGAAAATGTTATTATTATAATGTACAGTTACAATTATAAAGAACGTAACAATTATTTTTGAATATAACTGATTGTAGTTTGGATATTACAAATGAAATATTCATTCAGTTAGTAGTGAAATTCTAACACACTCTATAGAGAGTGTATCTTTAACTTTAAAGAAATATTAATTAAAATACAAGATGTACGAAACTTTTGCTGTTACATACTTTAAAAACAAAAAAAACAAAACGAAATTTTATTTTTAAATAAAGATATTTTAATATTTTTTTGCAGAAAGTTAAACGATGAAATAATTAACGAAAAAAAAAAGAAGATGCGTATTGTATGTAATTTTGAAATATTTGATGATATTCTTTGAATGAAATCTTCTTCAAAATAACAATTACAAGCTTCATTTCTAAATTAATTGCAGTTTAAATACATATAAAGGAATGATGCTATAAGTAAAATATTTATTTAATCAAGAACGCCATTACTTCTTTTGAATAATATGCTCCAAAGGGAATGTTCTACCTTAAAAAAATATAAAATAAAATACGTGATGTAGCTTTTGAAATGTTTGCTGTTACATAATCTTAAAAAAAAAGAAAAAAAAAAGAAAAAAACAAGTCAAAATGTCAACAGTTTTTCATTTTATTCTTAAATAATAGTATTTTAGTACGTTTTTCTGCAAAGACAATAAAGTAATTAATCTTCCTAGAAAAGGAAGAAAGAAAACAAATTGCACGTAATTTAAAAATATTCAAAATACTACACTTTAAACGAAATAAACTTCTTCAAAATATGAATGTTACAAATTTAATTTCTAAATATAATTAATATAGTTTAACTAATGTTATGATAATAACATAACAATGTTATGTAGATTCTGCTTGATTAAATCATTAAAATCATTAATTAAAACACGAATGAAATCGTGTTTTATATTTTCCTATATATACTTCTATGTCATTCAGTAACAAAAGAAACGACAGAACTTTCTTCGTTGCTTAATATCAATAATAAGATACCTGTGATTTAATTTTCATTCAAATCATGGAAAAAAATTATTTACACCATATGTGTATAGGTCAAGTAAGATCAATCGTACGATGTCGGAATGAAAAATAATTGAAGTTTAGACAACAATTGAGGATGATGTTTCGTCGTGTTTTTCCGAATGTATTTCATGAATCCAGTTAATTTGCAAGTTAATCGTAGGAATTGTTCCAAAATATCATAGAACGACAAATGAAATTACATCCCGCTGATATTTGTCTTAATATATTCTCCAATGTTTTTACAGAAATCTTCGTCAGCGTCCATCGATGAAAACTCGAGGGATTTTAAAACGCGATCGAAAAACCAAAGATGCATATCTTTGTTCAAATTTAATCAAAACCAACAGAAATCGGACGCGACGCGGAATATAAATCCTGGCTGACGCAAGATCTACGATCTGCAGTAATTTAATTCTCAAAACCAGCTCGGGTGTTCGCCGAACAAATTTAACTGCAAGTTAAGGCGAACAGTTTCTTGCTCCCTGGTACCGCAAATATCAGCGGAAGCTTTACTTCCGGAATAAAATTCCGAGGAAACTCGAAGTTCGAGAGAACTTCGAAGACCCGTTTGTTTTCCATCGTGTTGTTTTCACACGTTTCAACACGTTTCGTGCTGTGGAACATTAATCGAACCCGAATAATGTATTACGTAGTTCTCCCCCTCCCTCTCGCTGTTTTCTTAACCGGACGCTGCTAATGCGGTTGGCTAATGGCCTAGTCCGTGTCCATTATGCTCAAACATTATCCCAAGTTCTCCTGTCGCAGATCATGCCGTCGTTATTAATCAGAAATTCATCAACAGCTACGACGATTGCGTGCTAATAGAACGTCGATTAATTTTCCAGGATAAGCTCTGTGATCATGGTCGCGTTCAGTCGTTAGAAAACACGTTTCCGTTCGTTTATCGCTAGACGTGACGAAACGACGATGTTCTTGTCAAACGAAGAAAACATTTTGGGAAAGTTGTCGTCTTCCTCGAAAATAATTTTCGAGAAAAAGCAACGATTAAATATTTCCAATAATCTTTAATCGCAAGTAACGATTATATTTCTAGTTTAGTAGGTCGTTAGTTGCGATTAAATACCCTTTAATTGCGTTGACTGCGATTAAGAACTAATTTTCTTATTTTAATCGTTTCCCTTAATCAAAAAAATGACTAGTTTTATTTAGCGATCGCTGATTTTTCGACAATTAATGTTATTAATTGTGAACATTAATCGATTAATAAAACTAGAAATTAATATCCAATTTTGTTTTCAGATTAGATTTATGTCAAATTGACACGATGAAAAAATAAATAGTTAAATTCATTGTTCTATATTCAGTACAAACTTTTGTATTTCATAAAAGTTCTATTCTCGTGTACAAGTCACGTATGAATTTCAATTTCACGTCGTGATTTTATTTTCTCTGATTTCGTCTAACGTTGTAAATCATTGGTTACGATTTCAAGACTACACAAATGCCTGTTTGCGATATTTTGTGCAGCAACACTATGAATTAATAGTGCTAATTGACTCAGAAACGATCTTTTAAGTTTTTCACTATTATTTATTACATATATATATATATTATTTAAGTTTTTCACTCTTTCAATATATCTACATTTAAATCATCTTTCTTCGGATTCATCTTCATTGACAAAATTTCGAGAAAAATTATTTACCACAGCTGTAACGTTTTCAGAGCAGAATAAATGTCCTTGTTTAACTAAAACATTTCTGGAAATTGTTAGAATAAAATGTCGAAATTTTTTACAAGAAAATAAGTTTCTTATTTACACAAAAATGTATGGAATAGAAGTTCTAGTTAATACAATGTATTTCGTAACAGTTTTCTTGGAACAGAAAAGTAACAAAATTACAATTGTTTTATAACTAGATAAAAATTTTACCTGTTTCATTCGATCTCTGCTTGTAACGACCAAAAATATAAAAATAGTTAAATTTCTCCAGATTGTGCGAACAACTAGTCTTCAATGCGTATCAGAATATTGTACATATAAATCATTATAATTCAAATGATTACGCCCTGTACAATACGTGGAACAAATCTCTAAGTGCAAACAAATCTTTAACTATACCAAACAAAAATATAAATTTCTACTATTTGCAATTAATAAAAACCTTCCGTTCTATTTTTCCAAGTTTTAAAAAACCGATTTAAAAAATTTATAAATTAAAAATATCTAGAAGGAATGAAACAGGAAAGGCGTCGAGTGTAGCATAAATTGTGAATAATTAGTTGAACAATGGAAGATGTATTAAGTCGTGTCATATGAAATATCGGATCTGTGTTCGTTCAACATTTGAGCATTGGTTTGTTCTGTTGTTATTCTTTGATTAGAGATTGTTTGGTATCTTTGAAAGGCTGTTATATTCAGAAAAGATGTTTTTTAAAATGAATTTTGAGTTCAAGTCAGACCAGTTTCTATCTATCAAAATATTTAAATTATTTGTATGAAGGGATTATAGTTTATGAATTATTTATTTTAAATTAATAAATAGATATTAATTATTTTAACATATAAGTGTTTCGAATTTAGAATTTAAATTAAATTATGTAAATTATAATAAATAATAATTTAAATTTCTAATTATACTTTATTAATATTAATAGTAATATTAAGGATTGCTTTTTTAACTTTATTTGAACGAAAAATTTTAAGATATATACAATGTCGAAAAGGTCCTAATAAGTTATTATTTAAAGGTTTATTTCAACCTTTTAGTGTATATATGTTAAAATGAATTTTTAAAGAAATATTTTATTTAATATTAAATAAAATATTTTATTACAGACCTACATTTATATTTTTTGTGTCATCAATATTATGATTAATTTATATAAATAATAATATAATATATATAATAGTATATATATTATTTATTATAAGATTAAATGTTTATCCAATTTTAATTATTAGATGAATTTCAATGAATAATTATTCAATGATAGGTTTAATACGTTTAATTTCTCAAATGATTTCTTTTGAAGTTTTAATTTTTTTAATTTTATTTATAATAATAATAATAGTTGGGATGTTAATTTAATAAATTTGATTTTTTATCAAGAAAATTAGAAATTTTTTATTTCATTATATCTTTTATATTTTATATTTATTATTGTGTAGTCTATTGTGTATATAATTGTGTATGTGTGTGCTATATATATTATATTTATTTATAATTAATGGAATCCATCCTCTTTCATGATAATGCAAGGCCCCATACTATAACTTTCAGAATCAGATTACGAAATTTTCTCTCGTCCTCCCTATTCCTCAGATATCTCTCCGACGAATTTTCACCTTTTTAGAAGTTTGGAATTACTCTTGTGTCAGAAAGTGTTCAAAAATAGAGCCTCTGTAATTTAGGTAGAGTTTATCGCTTTTGAAAATGGAGACTTTTCCGAAAAGAGTATTTTCATTAGAATGCATCACTTCGCGACACTTCTTGGAAACATCCAGAATATAAAAATTCGACATTTTATGTAACACGACTTAA
This sequence comes from Melipona bicolor, assembly GCA_030673865.1. Taxonomy (NCBI): domain Eukaryota; kingdom Metazoa; phylum Arthropoda; class Insecta; order Hymenoptera; family Apidae; genus Melipona; species Melipona bicolor. Next base: position 2,662,332 of record JAHYIQ010000029.1, read on the forward strand.
CAACACAAATGCTTCAAGTTTATGACAGATACATCGTGTTAGTTTTAATATTTTTTTATTTATAATAATAATAATATATATACACTAAAAGGTTGAAATAAACCTTTAAATAAGAATTTATGACAGATACATCGTGTTAGTTTACACATTCAAAAATACATTGTTCATCTACTACATATTTATACGTTTGTTCATATGTATTTATTCAAAGATGTACCGTTTATGCGCTATATATTTATACGTCATGTGCCCATAACTATTTCTGCGTACCGCTCCAACATAGAATTCTCCCCTAGAATTATAATAACCTCTGCTTGGAGAGGGTTCCCGGGTTTATATACCCATTTTGAATAATATGATAACAGGAAGGGGGAGAAAGAGAGAGAGAGAGAGAGATGGGATTACGTAGGTCTCTGTGAATATTGAGGAATTTAGAATTGTCGCGGGCAATGAGATAACGCTTTGAGATGGAACACCTGGCAGTGGTCTTAAGAGACTTGAGGTTTTAGCTTGCCTGCAGGCGATAAGATAGTCCCGCAATACCAGAGAGATTCTGGGTAAATCCTCTAAATTTTGGAGTTTCAAGTTGTCGCGGATGATAGTCCTTCATCGCTGGCTTTCGAATCGCCGCAAGGACATTGAACAGTCCTGTAATACGTCTACAGGTGTCTACTGTCACACTCGGAAGGACACAAGTTTCACTTATGCTTTCTGACAATTTGACTCGACACGTTGCAAAGGGACGATTTCGATATGGTTAGAATTAAGCTTTCCTCACGAGGAAAGTTAGAGAGCCTGAAAAATTCAAAAAATTACGAGACTTCGTACAGAAGAACACGAAAAATAATTCATGCAAACCTATTTCTTGTTCGTGACATAATACAGTTCCAGGGGATGAAATCATTTCTTTATGGCGATATGCATCTCGAGAATATTAAACGACATCGAAAGAGAGGGTTTAACCAAACTGTATCCCTTTTTTTAATATTTAATGTAAAGGAAAAAAGATTTTTCGAAAAATCCACATTTTTCAAGTTTTTATCCCCACGACGAAAATTTTTCAATTTTTTAATTTTTTAAATTTATTGATCGTCCGTATATATTTAATTATATATCTCAAAATTTATAGATAGTTGTTGCAACATCGGTATTCTTGTATTGTATTAATATTGATTAATTAATATAATTTGATTTAATAATTAATATATGTATATATTATATTAAGTGAATTTTATATCAATATAAATAAATGCATAATAATATGTAATACAGTTTGGTCATATAATATTATTTATTATTCTACAATTTATTCAAAAATATTAGAAGTAATTGGATTGAAAAATCAAACTGATCTGAACGATTTGAGTAGGAATACATCATTCTATATAAACACCTCCTTTATAAAACGAATTTCAATAGAGTACAGCGTGTCATAGTTCGTGATCACGAAAATATTTGAACAAAACGCGCTCCGCGTGGATTTATGAACGATTTGCCTTCCACCTTGGAGTCGAAAACTCTCCGAAACCGATGGAACGAGAAAAAAAAGATTAATCGACTTCGCTTATGCCGCGTCCAATACTGCTGTTGGCGAACAGCTCAACAGTCAATCAGGTTACAGCCAGCGTCTGACAATATAAATTCTTGTCTCTGATAAATTTTGTAGAATTGAAGTTAAAACATCTCCAAAATTAACGAGTGATAGATAATACATAAGTTGATATGTATCCTTTTACACAGAGAATCTGTGTCAATTAATGGATTAAAGAAATAGATAAAAGAGTGAAGATCTCTAAAACTTGAAGTTTCTAAAACCCTATCAAATATAAACATTTGCCTTCGAAGAATGGATCCGAGAATAATTAACAGATCGTTGAATTGCGAGATTTGATTACAAGCTTGAAATCAATGCTAATTGCCCTTGAAAGCAACCATCTTTGATGACGGGGATGATTAAAGAAACACTCCCGGAATATTTGGCGAGCAATTTATATCTTATTTTAAGAAAAAAATTCGCTTTTGCTATTTATTGTAAAATTTAGGTAAAAAAATTTAAATTTATCGGTAAATTTAGGTAAAAAAATTATATATACTTGGAATTTTAGCACATTTTGGAATATTTCAAGGCAACAAAATAAACAAAAAAAATATGCACTTGAAAATAACGGCGAATTGTTCCGAGAAATCTGATACAAAAACAAATTAAATTGATTTCTAAAATCATTTTAATTTCGCAAATATTTAATCTTTTATTTTTTTTTTTTTTATGAATTGATGAAAATTCAAGTTCTTTTCTCCACATTTTGAATTAAAATAAAATAAAATAAAATGTTAAGTTCTGTAAATACCAATAAAATTAAAAGTTTTTCAAAGAAACAAAAAAAAAAAAATAATTAAAGAAAAACTTTGTTAAAAAATTTAACTCAATCTTACAGCAAGTGCGTTTATCTATATCTTTTTGTCGACTATACTCGTCATGGTTTAGAAATAATTAAGCCAGTGCACATTCTCAAAATGGAACAAAACGCTCAAGAGATTAAATCGCCAAAAGGAGTCTACTAAATCTGCGGAGAATTTCGTTTTTCAGAAAGTTTCAAAGTCTTCCGTTACGATAGTAACAAAGACTTCATTCAGGAAGATAGTAACGAGAACAAATGGCCGTTACCGTGAGACGCAAAGAACGCAACGAATAATTCACAAAAGTTTTTATTAAATGTTATCCACCTGTACGCACCTCATCGCGACGTCGCAGTTATTATCCCAAACCCTGTGCCGTGTTATTATTACCCATTCCTCTGCATTATAAAAGAGCGTTACAATATAATTCAACGGTTACAAGACCGAAAGACGTCAAAATGCATAATTGAAATTGCGATTAACAGTGAAATGAAAGTCGGTTCGACTTTCCAACCTGATCGCGTAATAAATGACGCGACGAAATAACCGCGTCCATACGGACATAAGAACACCGCGACACCGTGGAAAAGCGTTTTAAATGTTCTCTCTCGAGTCGGGGATTATTTTCTGGAACGACGCTATTTAACAAACGGCGAACCTCGGTTTCGTTCGCTCGGCAACTGGGACACACCACGAGCTTTCGATCCTTTCCAACAAAACGACGAGCTGAGGTTAATTAAACTTTCCTTCGAAATCGTACCTTCTGTGAAACGTACGTACGCGTCGTTGTGTATCTTGCGTTTCAATTTTTAAATAAATTTTTTAAATAATAGTTCTTCAGCATTTGGCTACGTAAATAATATTGGAAAAACAATAAACTGAAGAACTGATTATTTGAGAAAATAATGTTTATTTGATAATTGAAAATATGTCTTTAAAAACAACACTCAAAATAAATATCAATGAAACCAAAATACTCAAATGAAAAAAAGAAAAATAATCAATGAAAATCAAAACAATTTATTAGTATTTGGCAAATAATGGATTTCAGTTAATAGTGTGTAGCTCGTTTGTTCAATTATTAAAGGAATCTGTAGCTATGCGAATAATTGGGAAAATAAGCTAAAGAACTGATTATTTGAGAAAATAATGTTTATTTGATAATTAAAAATTTGTCTTTACAGACAACATCCAAAATAAATATCAATGAAACCAAAATACTGAAACGAAAAAAAGAAAAATAATCAATGAAAATCAAAACAATTTATTAGCATTTGGCAAATAATGGATTTCAGTTAATGGTGTGTAGCTTGTTTGGTCAATTAAAAGAATCTGTAACTATGAGAATAATTGGGAAAATAAACTAAAGAACTGATTATCTGAGAAAATAATATTTATTTGATAATTGAAAATTCATCTTTACAAACAACATTCAAAATAAATATCAATGAAACCAAAATACTCAAATGAAAAAAAAAAATAATCAATGAAAATCATAGTAATTTATTAGTGTGTGTTAACACGGCAGAAATTTATCTTAGCTTTTAATGGGACTCGTTCCTCGAACATTTGGTTAATGAACAAAATTTGGGGACATTTGTTAAAGCCGTAAGTGAGAATAGTCTCTGTACTGATGACGAAGAAGGGAAGGGAGTATTATATTTTACAAATAGTTGTTCAACATACGATCATAGAGCGTATCTAAATTCTTCTATCGTCATCAAAAAATCGAGCGATATCAACTTGGGATATCTATAGATAAGCGTAGTAACTATGCCGTAATCGCAGGATGGAAAATAGTAAATATAAACATTGGACGTTACACCTTGAGAAACCAGTTATTTCTATCAAAATCGAATAACAAAAAATAAAGATCCTGGCAAATAGTAAATAATTCATTTCACGAAGTAACAAATAAATCATTCAATTGGTAAGAAATCAATGTAATTCTTACATGAAATACTTAATAACATAATTTCCTCATTTCACAAATAGTTTATTTCAGAAATAACTTTAAAAAGTAATTTGAAAATAACGTTGTTTGAAAATTTTTCAAAACGCCCAGATCTAGCGTGTGTCGAAAAGAAGCAGGCGGATCGTGGGGATTGAATGACCGAAAGTTTTTGACGAGGTGGCTCTGGCTCGAGGGGTACGACGTGACGCAACGACGACGTTCGATTTCGAGAAAGAAGCAAAGCGAAAGTGTGACGTTGCGAGACGAATAAAAGGCGAGGATATCGTGTGCGAGCGTTGGCTGACTGTGAATGGCTGTTGCGAATACGCGCACGTGTCTTTTAAGGGAAGGGGTTTAAAGGGGAAATCCAGGGGAGTTTGAAGGAAGCATCACGAATAAAACGTTGTGTCACAATACGACATACACGATTTCTGTTCGAGAATTCGGATTTTTTAATTTTATTTTATTAGTTATACAATAACTATAGAACTTGTTAAAAATATTTTGCAATTTCGTAATAGCGATTAATCTAATGGTTTTCAATTCTTTTTGTTAGAGGAGATGTTAAAATATTAATGAAAATAAATAATAAATAAAACTTAATTTAATTTTCGATTTCACACTTCAGAAATATTGGGTTGGCAACTAAGTCATTGCCGCTATTGTCGATAGATTTCACTCTACACTTTCTTTTGTTTTGTTAACGTGGTCAGAGCATCTAACCTATATTTTTTTCTTACTGTGTGGACTTCTACTTTTAATTAGTAAAAAAATTATATCGATTAGTTCTTTAGTTTTGTTTTTATCCCAATTTAAAAATGGAAAAACAGGACGTGCACTTCCGACACATTTTATTGTATTACTTCCGAAAAGGCAAGAACGCATCGCAAGCACAAAAGAAGTTATGTGCCGTATATGGAGATGAAGCCTTAAAAAAAAGGCAAAAATTATTGGAACTGGGTTGGGATGTTTTGTCACACCCACCATATAGCCCTGATCTTGCGCCTTCAGATTACCATTTGTTTCGTTCCATGCAAAACTCTTTAAATGGTAAAATTTTTAATAACGCGGATAATGTCAGATCACACCTAATTCAGTTTTTTAATAGCAAAGACCAGACATTTTACGAACGGGAAATTTTTACACTGCCAGAACGATGGAAAAAGGTCATCGACAAGAACGGGCAATATCTAATTGAATAAAGTTATATTTTTTAACAAAAATTCTGAATTTTCCTTCTTATTTGAAATCGGCAATGACTTAGTTACCAACCCAATAAAATCTCTTTTGTTAAAAATCTCAACGTGAAATATGTTCGCATTTCAATATTTGAATTCCTTTTGTTCAGACAATTTCATTTTATTTCGTCATTTCACTACAACGTTAATGATTATAATTTACATTAATATCACGTTGATTAATTATAATTACATTAATTTAATTAAGTTTTATTATATTCAATGTTTCATTAATATTTAAATTTAATACTATTAAATTGACACATGAAATCAAAAAATTGTTGACTTTAAGATATTACTATATTAAATAGATATTTTTTAATGAAATAAAAATTCAATAGAATATTGTATATGATTTTTTTTGTTTAAATTCACTCAATCTGATGAAAATTAACGAAATTCCTGCAATTGTTTTCTTTTCTTTATTAAATCTGAGATACGTTTAATACAGTACAATTTTTAATTTTTAATTTATTATTTTGCTTTTATCAAAATATAATAAAATCGAATAGTCTGATTCACAAAAATATGTGAACAAATGTGGATAAATGTGAGAAATATGCTAATCAGCTTTATAGAGGATTCCTACGTTAACTTAAATTATTATTACTAACAACTATTATTATTATTATTAAAATATCAACAAATAAAACATAAAATTTTCATCAGAAATGTTGAAGTAAAAAAATAGAAAAACATTATGATACAATAGAGTTCACAATATTTTATTTAGACACCATAAAAAATTATTTAAATTTCTAAAAATATATGTACATTATATTTTATATTTGTAAAATATCTAATAAAAATCATAAATTGGTTATTTTAACTACTTTGATAGTCCTAATCTTAAATATATTATATATTAAATGTATTTGTTCACGCGCGTGTATAGCGTGGCGAGATCTTGGTTAATGTGTGGACTGTATGTGCGCTGAGATATTATGGGATTGTCCTCTCGTTAATTGATTTAGTGTCGCAAGATATGAACCTTGTTGCTCGGAATTCAGACCAATTCTAAACTTATAAGCCGAAGGAAAGCACGGAGGTAATCTCGGTTTCCCTTTTCTCGGCTATGGGGAGTCGCGAGCGCAAGGTGGGAACAAAAGGCGGATGTGTCTCGCCCGTGTTTGGGAGAGTTGTCTTCACGCCTCGCACGCGTTCGGGAGAGTTGGCTTGACGCCTCGCACGTGTTCAGGAGAGTTGGTTTCACGCCACAACCCCGGTCGAGGGCACACCTTACCGCAAAACAACTCTCCCGAACAGTATTATTATTAAAATATTACAACTACTTTTTTCAATTAATTTCCATTATAAAATGTTTTAATATTTTTAAATAAATATTTTAATATTTTTATTTTATTTATACACAGTTTTAAACAATATTTTTAATTCTATATTTAATATTTAACTATAAAAAGAAATTCCAAAGGTTCGTTCAATACTTTTTTATCTTTACACTTTCCACTTAAAATTATATTATTTAATTTTATAACATTTCAAGAGACAGGACTTAATAATGAATTATTGCTTATTAAGTCAGTCCTTAATGAATTAACAGCCAAAATTATATCATTTATCCCTTATCGAACATTTCACTTGCTCTTGAATCAGTCTTTAATTCCAATAATCATCAAAAAAACTCATCTAACTGATAATTCGAATTCCTCATTAAATTCGAGTTATTATCACTAAATTTATAGTTGTAACGAATACTGTAAAATTCAATTTTTTTTTCACGATTTATAAAACCGTCATCTTTAAAATCAGAATTATTGATTTAATGAGATATTGTTATTATTACCTCACTAAAAGATGAAACCAATTTGAAAATTTGTATAATGATTTACGGCATGTTAATTGCGTACACATTTACAAACAAGAAACCACGATTATTGGAACACTCATTATCCGAATCTCTCTATTGTTCGAATGTTTTATTATCCAAACAGTAGGTGGTACTGTTACGTGTCGCGATACAGTGATTGCCAGACAATTCTTCATAAACTCGCGAACATAATTATTGTAACGGTTTTTGGGTCAATCAGAAATTTACTCGGCACTGTGGTAAGTAACGAGAGACAGTTGTCTGTACAACTCGGAGCGTGGAATTTGTCTGCTGAATTGGATAATAAAATTTTCCAAATCAACATAGCCCGTAGAATGAAGAGTGTGGTGTGATAATTCTCAGTTTTTCGTTATAAATTATCGTTTCTCAAAAAATAAATTATAAATTAATAAGAATATTAAATTCTTATAATATAATAATGTAAATAATATTAGTAAATTATAAATTAAAAAAATAAATTATAAATTATTCTTAAAAAACGCATCAGTTGGGACCAAAGTCCTATGAAGGTAGCTATCATAGCTGAATTTTACATCTTCGATTTTATGGAAATACATGTAAAGAATCTGCCGTAAAATTGATCTCGACCTTGAATTTCAACGTCAAAAAAATTTTTTTTTTTGCATTGTATTCTACTTATCACGAAGGTAAAACTTTTCCAAGGAACTATAAGGTCACAACCTAATAATTCTCTTGAAAAATGGTAAAAAAGTTTCTTAATCATTTAACACTGCGAACACGTGCGTGCTAACAGCGGCTTTATGATTCTGAACGTGGGGATGTCTATTTTGCGTAATTTTCGTATTAAATTTTACTAATATTTGATTTATCATAGTTGTAGCATCAGTGTGAGTCTAAATAATCAAACGATAAAACTGATTGTTAACATTATTCGAAATGCAAACACTACATCTACGCATCCAGAAAACCATAAAGTCGCTGTTAGAACGCACGCGTCCGCAGTGTTAACTGATTAAGAAACTTTTTTGCCATTTTTGAAGATAACTATTAGGTTACTATCTATGGTTCCTTGGAAAAATTTCACCTTCGTGATGAGTAGAATACAGTGTAAAAAAAAGTTCGAGATCAAGATCAATTTTGTGGCAGGTTTTTTTTACATGTATTTCCATCAAATCAAAAGTGCAGAATTCATCTGTGATAGCCACGAACAAACTTTTCTTTCCACTCTATACACGAATCGCTTTATAGTCACTTGAGATTTCAATTATCTACGAACAACATCTGCTGTGAGTATAACAGATAATCAACCGAGTGACTCGCTAATTAGAGATATTTTTTAAATGACAAATAATTTTGGAGATAATTGCATTTATAGATTAAAATGAGACACCCTGTACATCGACATCTTCACTTGATCACGCAACAGTACATTTCGTATTTAACAACTTTTCATTAAAATCATCATCGAAACAAGATCTCTTCGCGTGGTATTATGGAAACTATTCAGTTTCAATTGAAACAAAATGTGAAATTTCCACGAGGTTGAAAAATGGCGAACGTGGAATGAACTCGACTTGAAAATACAGCGTTGGAAACGACTAAAGGGAACGGCTCAACTGAAAATTACACGAAGTCCTCTTATTCTGAATTCACAGTTCTCAAAAAGGGCTCTCAAAATTCGCAAGTAGTGTAAAGTACAAAAGGAACGCAACTTCAAAGCAATTAAACACTAAAAAGTTTATGCGACTCAGTGATTAAGAAAATATGAGACATTTTACATATAGCTTTATTGTTTGGGTTATTTAGTCCAAAATATGAAACATAAATGTAATAGTTATACAGGGCGATTCAAAATTGATTCAGCGCACTAAAGTAAGCGCAAAAAACAGAGTTGGACATTGATCGATTAAAATTTTTATTTTCATTGACTGATTGATATTTACGCTTAATAAAATTCATTGTAGTTTAATTTGATTTTTAGTTTGATTGTCTGATTAATATTTATGATTAATAAAATTAGTCGTCGAAAAATTGGCGATTTAATCGATACATTCAAAATTAATCGTCACTCGTTGATTGGAAGAAATTAATCGTCAACATTTTTAATATGATTGACCGATTAATGTTTGCAATTAATAAAATAATCGAAAAAATAGACGATTGATTTAATCAATAAATAAAATTAATCGTCGAAAAATCAGTGACTGATTTAATCGATCAATAGTATTAATTATCAATTATTAATTATTACATCAAATTTGATTATACACTTCGTTTAAATTGAATGAAGATATGTTTTGAAATTGTAATGAGGCGTCGACGCTTTAGGGTTGATATATTTAATCATGAAATGAAACATGTTCCTATACTGCCGAGAAATATAGAGCAATCTATACACCCAACTGCAAACCTAATTAACTCATTTTGGACGTAACTAATTAACTCCTTCAAAATTTATTAAATAGCAACAATAAAAAACTTTATTTCGTTGCACTAGGCATTAACATTATTTCATTGTTCACGGACTTGCAAAAACTTCATTGTCTTTCTATGTTTTTTGTATTTGTTTATTTAATCCGTACCTTGCGGTTTCGGATGACTTCCGGTTTATAAAACAAAATATAATAAACTAAACAAACTAAAATGTGATGCACGCAATGATATACGGTATATAATATAATAAGATACTATATCTCTAACTTATAATTTATAAACTTTAGCAAAAGTCTTCGGTTTGTTGTACTTTTCTATGGTTATGTTTTCTGTCTCTTCTCCTTTTGTGGTCTCGTATCTGCTTAGTATGTGTTTAAAATTTTCCTTTTCCTTCTGACAAATCCTGCACATTTTATCATTATTCTCCCTCCAGTGTTGCCCGTCTTTAATTTCATTCCCGCACCTGAACCTCGCTATCAATGCCCTGTTCTTCTTTTTCCTCTTTTCTCTCAAGCATGCTGGTAGTTCTGCTGTGATTATGTTTTTGTACATCTCATTGTACCTAGACTCTTCAATTTTTTCCCTTCTGCTTTTTCTCCCCTCCTCTCTTATTTTCTCTGTTATCCTACCGACCAACCCTGTTACTCTTCCTTCTTCTTCCTCTTTTATTCTCTCTAAAGCATCTTCATCCAGGTTCAGTCTGTTCTTCACTTGTTTTCTGTTTTTCTCCCATCCTTTCTCTTCCCTTCCGATTTTGTGTCTTTTATTTCCCTTAAGCATTCTTTTACCAATTTCTTATTTGAATTTCTTGCTTTTTCCTTGTACTTGAACGCTCTTTTTAGTGCTTTTTCCTTGATTTCTTCACTTTTTGTCTCCTCCACTACTATATAATTAGCCGTATTTTTGTCGAGTCCCCAGGATCTACTTTAGGTATTTCCTTTTTATTTCATCCGGTCTTGCATCTTCGTTCCATCCCCAGATCTCTGCTCCATACATAGCAACACTTTCCACTAACGCTACAAACATTTTTATTCTTCTTTCATATGAGTCTTTGAAGAGTCTTTCTCTGATATCTCACGCCTTCTGTAAAAAGAAATTCTTCTGATTTATTTTCTCTCACTCTCACTCTCACTCGTTGTTTCTTCATTTCTTTCAACCTTTCCATTAACTTCCCCCTATCGACTCTGTCAAAAGCTGCTTTTAAATCAATAAGGCAGGCGAATAGTTTTCCTCTTCTTCTGCCTGGTTCCCTGTTGGCTGCGTAGTTTAAGATGTGGATTGCATTGATTGTTTCCCTGCCTTTCCGAAATCCAAATTATCCTTCTTCTAACTGATCTTCTACTTGCATTTTTAGTCTCTCGCTTATTATGTCAGCGTATATTTTGTACGCTGTGCTTAGCAGGGTTACCCCTCTGTAGTTTTTCACCGCTTTTCTGTCTCTTTTCTTGAATTTATAATTCCCCTTCTCCATTCCTTGGGTAATCTCCCACCTCTTCAGATCTTGTATCAGTAATTTGAGGAATTCTTCTCCAATCTCTCTCGGCATGAGCCTCTGTTGCTTCATTTTCAATCTCATCCTCTCCTGGAGGCTTTCGTCCTCTTAAGCATCGCCTTTATCATTTCCTCTCTTGTCAAATCCTGTATGTCATCTTCTACCACTTTTTCAGTCTCTCTTTCCTTGTTTGTGCCTGTCTCTCTGTTTTCTTCCTGTCCTCCCAGTAGATTTTGGAAATGCAGCTTTCACTCTTCCAGTCCAATGTCCTTCACTCTCTCTCTCTTTTTTCTCCCTCCATCTGTTGATATTGCCATGCCTCCTTCTTTGTTTTTATATTGTTAATCTTTCCCTCTTCTTCTCTATCTTTCTTTTTTCTCTTTACACCACTTCATGTTCGTTTCTTCTTGTTACGTATTCTTCCTTACTTATCTTACCTTTTTTAAGCTTTTTATTACTTAATTGTCTTCTCAGCTCTCGTTTTTTGTCCCTCCATTCTTTGCTGTGTCATGCTTTCTCCCCGAGTTCCCATTTTCTAATTTTCTATTTCTCTCCTTTGAGGGAGAAAATTGAAGATTTTACCTTGTTTTTCAGTTCCTTCCGTGAGCTTTCCGCTCTTCTCTTTCCGCTTTCCATCCCGCACATTTTTTATGGTAATATTCAATGTCTTTTTTCGACTAATCACTCTTCCATCTTTCCCTTGTTTCTTCCACCTCTTTGCTTCTACGGCTTTGATCTGTTTCATGACCTTCTATTGTAACTTCTAGGGATATGTGGTTCGATTCTGTTCTTTCGCCTTCTATTACTTGCATCACTTCTTCTATTGCTTTTTCATTTGCCAATACATAGTCTATTACCGACGTAACTCTTTCTCCGATGTATGTTCACCCCGCTTCTCTTCCAAAACATCCGTTCAGTACAAACAATCCATTTTCTTTTACCCATTCGATTAGTAGTTTTATCTCTTGATCTTCTTTCATCACTACACGTTAGTCTTCTGACTGTATATAGTCATTATTTTCTATTCTTTTTTGTTCCACTTTATTTTTATTTCCCTCTATATAATATATAATTCCGCTATAATTATCCCTCCTTTCACCCTTCCTTTCTTCTTTTCCTTTTTCGCTGGAATACACCACCAGTTGTAATCTTTCGATAGCCTATCTTTCATCTTCTTCCAGCTTTCTTCCTCCGTCCATGTCTCCACCAGTCTCATAATTTCGAACCTCTCCAAGTATTTCCACACTTCCGTACACTTTGTTTATAATTCCTGCCACATTCCAGAAACATAATTTAAGCCCTTTCCCATCCCCTCTTCCTGACTCACCTTCCCTTCCCCTCTTTCAGTCTTTCTTCTCTTGTCTCATTTCCACAATACCTCCTTTCTGCTCATTCCATTTAAACCATCTCTGATCTATGCAGATCTTTCCATCGTCTTGCCTTCGTCTCTTTTCTCTCGCGATCCTCCTCAGTTCCCTTTGTACCTCCTTCCTTTCCTTTATCGTCATGTCATCTTTTATGTATATATCTACGTCTAGTCCTTTTTTTCTTGCCATTATTTTTTTCTTGTCCTTCCAATTTTTTACCTTGGCGATCATCATATCTTTTTCCCTCTCCTTCTTAACTCTTCTTGTTTCCATCACTTCTGTTTCCATCTTCAAATGCTCTTTTAAAAACCCTTTCACCTTTATTCCCCGTTGTTCCATTCTACTCCTTTGATTACTATGTTGTTTCTTCTCATTTCTTTTTCCCTCCTTTCCTCTTTCAATTCTAACTCCTTTATTCTTTCCTCAAGGTCCTTTTTTACTCTGTTCCACTTTATTTTCTCCCTTTCTCTCTCTCCTCCATCTACGCTCTTCTTTTTTCCTTGACTTCGTTTCTCAGTTTTTCAATTTCTTCCCTAAATTTTTCTAGCATCCTTTCCATCATTTTTTCCATCTCGTCTTGTCCTTCCTTCATTACTGACCCTTTCTCTTTTGTGTTACCGAAAAATGTTTCTGCCGCTGTATACTCCTTTCCTGTCATATACCTTTCTATCATGCTCCCGTCTCCCTTGTCTCTTGCTCTCTGTCTGTTTCCCGCTGTCCTTGTCGCTATTGTTCTGTGCTCCTGACCTCACTTTCTTTCTCTTTTGCCCTTTTATGCCCGATTTTTCTGTTGCTTCTTTTAAACTCTGCTATCACCTTGTTCTTCCGTCTTTTTCTTTCTCTCCGTTTGTCTTCTCTTTTTTCGCTTTCTCACTTTTATCACGTTTTTACAACTTTCTCTCACCGTTTCGGAAGGTAACTGCCCTAAATCGCGTTCCTACCGGAAATCTTCATTGTCTTTCTATATATTATTGCGACGTGTCTCGAATTTTCACTATGAAAAGAATTTCAGCAATTAATCCTTAATGAAGTAATCAACTGACGATTAAAATTGTACGGAACTTGATCGTTAATGACAATTGACGATTAAAGTAAGAATTTAATCTTTAATCACAATAAAAAAATTATTTAATCGTTCATCGTAATTAATGATTAAAGGAGGAATTTAATCGATATTTATGATTAAAAAACTAAATTTGGAATGTAATTGTTAATTATGATTGAAGATTATTGGAAAAATTTAATAGTTAATCTCCAATTAATTTTTTGCCCAAGTCTGATGGCATAGCGTTCTAAAGTTCTAAATTGTTCCGCAGCAATCAATTCGGTCTTAGATTTTGAACCAATCCGTGTGTCACAACTCCAACATAGACTCGGAAGAATCTTTATCAAAATAATTCAGTCAAAAATTCTCCATCTTTCAAGACACGTACCTCGTTAGTTTTGTGTAGTTGTTCTCCAAACCTTTGGAACGACTTTTTATAGTTGATAATCGAAACTTAGTTGGCATAAATATTCATTAGGAAAATTTAATCGTTAATCGTTGATTAATTTTTTTTGCCCAACTTTGATGTGTCGTATATAAACATTTTTTAATATGAGAATTAATATAAAAGCCACGTTCATTGAAGTAAGGTTGTTCTGAATTTTTGACAATTTTTTTGGTCAGTTCAATATCCAAACATAAATCATCTCGGTTATTATTTATGGGGGCGTTTGAAGTCTGTAGTTTGTAAAACGTCAGTTGATGTGGAAACACTTCGTCAACGTCCGACAGTTTATGATACTATGTAAGTAAACACGCCTGTATAAACTGGGGGTATGATCAAGCAATTTCTCCAAAGAAAATATTACAACACAAAATAAGCTGCAACTCGGAAACAAGGTTATATCGGATATGTATTTATATAAATTTTCCTTCTTATTTTAGCTTTACTGAATCAATCCCTGTTGTACTTCTCATACTACGTATTTTAAATTATTTTATAGAGAAAACTGTTTTAGTCTTCAAAAATTCTATTATCCTAATTCTAGAATATTATCCTATTATTCTATGTTATTAGAATAGATTTGCCTCCCTATTAATTCTAATAATCAAGATTTTATAGCATGAACAGTAAACATAACTGTATATAATTATATAATTATATAATTTATATTGATATTATATAAAAATTTACTCGTGTCAGGTGCTACAGTGATAAATTTTATAAATGTAAAGAATAATGAATGGTTACAAATATTATTTTTTTGTAAAATTTGAATTGTGTTACTTCTTCAAAATAAACAAGTTCTTTGCTGTTTCACGAATGATAATTACTGAAAGCATCTGAATAGTAATTATACATAAAATTATGTAAAATTAGTCCTCTGAAGATATTTTGCAACAAATATTTTTGTTCGCGAGAGTTCCATCTCTTCCGCCACCCACCCCCTCTATCGGGGTCGTGGCGCGTGGAACCATCTCGAATCGGGATTGCGTCAGCCACAAAGGGCCCGCCGCAACGGCTTCCGCGGCGCGGCATAGAAACAAAGACTGGGTATAACCGTCTTTATATCCATATATGGATACGACGTGCGATATTTACCCCAGTCTTCGTCCATCACGTGACTACCCTGGGGTAGAGGCACCGGGGCGATATATACGCCTCCCTCGGACCCGAAAAGGAATTCGTCACGAGTCGCCCGGAGTCATCTTACGCAATCGGCAGAATCAGCAAGCATCGGGTCAAAGTCCGAAGGAAGTCCTTCCGGTCCCATCGGCGTACCGCGTACCTTGTATCCTCTATCAAGCGATACCGAGGGCTAATGCCCCACCTATATCAGCGCGTAATAATAAAAATATACAGTCCACTCAACGATTAAATAAGCACGATCTCGTCACGCAAATCCGGACGCGCTAACAATTTTCCAATTTCAATTACTTGTAACACTAAATGTTCGAATTGGTTTCAAATTTCATCACTGTAATCAAAATAATTCCGCGTTATTATTGTACTACTGAAATTTCAGTAGAATATTTATACGCAGAACGTCCATATTCTGTCATTAATAATGGCCGAAGAACAATTTCCGACAGCAATGCCGTTCACCAGTAATCGAAAAATATTCTCACCGCCGAAAATATATAATATAATAAATATAATAGAATAGTTTGTTCACGATGAAAAACAATCTTCGACAACGACACGTCAAAAATATTCCGTACCAGTATCGTTTCAATTGAAATACTAATTTTTTCACATTGTAACTTTTAAAAGCCAGATTATAAATATGGTTATCGACGTTAAAGCGCGAAGATTTTACAAAAACAGCGGCGACCGCTGTGTCGGTAATTTCATTTCGAACATTTTATCCGTCGTTTGTCGATAATTTGATTTTCGGCTGCCAGAGATCGTGCGAGAATTGTCGATGCGCGATTTCGAACAAACACGCCAATTAAAATACAGACAGACACGACGTTGGAAAATCAGCCGGAAACACGATTAAATTTAACATCTGTTAAATCGTGAAAAATTCTCGTATTTTCGCGTCCGTTTGAGACTGAAAATGTTCCTTTCGTTTCTCGTTTGTTATTTCCTTTTTTCTCTTCTCTATATACATATGACTCTATATACAGGGTGGACCAACTTGTGCAACTTGTGCATCTCTCATAACTTCCAAATTATGCGTTGCACAAAAAAATTTTACATACAAAAGTTGCATGGTTTAAAAAGCACTATGTAGTGCATTTATGTTTTTTTATAGGTGGAGGCTTTTCGGAGATTTGAAGGTCAACTTTGTTTTCTTGGAAAACAAAATGGAATACTATACTTTTTATATCAAAATACGGAAGAACATCGAATCCTGAAAGTATTGACTTTATTAGCTACCCGTAGTAGCATACCCTCATCAATGGTGGCAATGGCAAAGTGATCTTCTGTTTTAGATTAGTGACGTTGCGTACCTTTGTTCGATACGCGATATCTTCAACATAACCCCATGTGGATGTCCATAAAATCTCTTTACAATTTCAAAAATTTATTACAAAGGCAATTGATGAGATATCTTTATCAAATTTGTTCTATGTACTCAGTGGTTATCAAGGTTTTTGTCACATTGCATTTCAGGTACCCTGTTGATGAATAAGATACTGTTAAATGAACCCCTTATAAAATGGCTACTCCTCAAGAGAAGGCACAATATGTATCATGGTTTATTGAAACCAAATCGGATCTACAGACTCAGCGAAACTTCAGAACTAAGTACGGAACAGATCTACCGTCATGTCCATCAATTCGTGCATGGCACAAGACGACCAAGCACATCTGAAGAAAACATCGATCGTGTAACTAATCTTGATGTACTTCGTGCAACTAATGCTGCCCATATAGAAGTGTATTGATGATGAGGCAGAAAAAACTTAAATATATACGTCCCATTTTGTAAAGTAGAGACTTTATGGATATCCTGTATATTCGTGCTTCAAACCTGGTATAATTTTCACAATCGGATAGATGAATGTGTATGCGTGTGTATTTGTAAAACAGAGAGGAGGAGAAAGAGCATCAGCGTGTCGTAAAAGGAAGAGAATGGAAGAGGGGATGGATTTTCAGGTTGGAATTCAGCAACATCCTCGGGAGCAAATTCCATTATTCTTCGTTAGAGGGAAGCAAACGGAAAATTGCGGCACGGGTGTGTACAGTGAACGCGCGCCGGATGAAACACGAGCAACATTTGCCGCCCTGGCTCCATCAACCGCAGCCTCGGAGCGATGGTTAAATTCTGTTTACCAGTTTTAGAAATTCTAATCTTCCCTGGAAATCGTTTTCTCGTCCCTTTTGTTTCTTTTTTTTTTTTTATCACTGAAAGTGATTTTAGCGGGGGTAACCCAGAAAATCGGGCTTCTTCAGGTGCAACGAAAATTAGCAATTGGTTGATTTGGGTCACGTGATTCGTGAGAGGGCGTGGGGTAGACTTCGAGTAGGAGTGGCATTGTCTGGTACTGAGCGATCGCGCCTGTAATTTGTTTTCTATCGATTCAAATGTTTGCGTATCAATAAAATTTTTTGGCAAAAAAGTCGTCTTCATTTCCTAGTCAGAACAGTTGCTTCTGGGCCTTTCAGTGAAACGAATCGTACTGGGGTACAAGTCGTGCAGTTTTTTTTTACGCGCTTTGTGCACGACACGTTCGTCGTAAACATTTTCCCGGGAATTGTCGAATAATCGCGCATTAGCGGGCTTTTCGTTGGTTCGCGTTTCACTCGTATTTTTGTCCAGACGTACAACGAACGTTGAAGAGCGCAACGATGAAAAATTGTCGGTAATTCCAACTGCTGTAACTTTGTCGAAAACATTCGCGCAACGATCTACTCAGTCTCGTTTTAAAATGTAGAAATTTTTATTTTAACGATCCTGAGTTTTTTTTTCTATTCATTGTACGCGTTTTCATTGTACTTCACGCAGTGGGTGGGAAAAATGAAAATACTTTTTTTCCTTCGAGAATTGTAAAATTCAAATATGGAATATTTGTCTCTAGAAACATTGAAAGGTTAATTGAATCCACCGTTTTTTTCAAGATTGAAGTCTGCCCTGTACCACTTTCCTTCGCTTTTGACTTTATTAAACTTTGAATATTGGTCAAGATACTAACCATATTTTTTGGCAATCCGTTATTCGATCACAGTTTATACAGTTTAATACCTGCAAAAATAAAATTTCTTTCTTCCATTGTCACGCGATGTACCATTTTTTTAATCTCACAGCACAAACTCTCATTTATTCGTTTGTAAAAAGTTGTACGTTAATCTTGATTTTTTTAAATCGTACAATATCATCTTTTGTTATCCTTAACGTTTTATTATTACTCATATAATATCTACTGCTCTACATAATAATTTCCTCGTGGAAATTAAAACTCTTTCAATAAAAAAGAAAGAAAGAAAAAGAAATACTCTTCCTTTTCTTACGTCAAATTCTTAAACTTCTTTCCTCACAATTAGATCTACACAATTTTCAGAGATTGTCGAGCAGTTTCTACGCAACTTGATCCAATTAACGAACAGAAAAAAGTTCACCTCACTCCCCCGAAGACAGACGAAACGCGCGACTTGACCTGGCAAGTTTACGACTTCGCGAAAAAAAAATGCTCGCTCGAAAAGAATTCGATCAAGCTGCCCGTACACGTTTGACGAAACAAATTTCGACAATTTTTCAATTTTTATCGTGCATCGTTTTCTTCTCCATCGGAGGAGACAATAAAGTGTCTCCCTCAATGATAAATTACGAAGATTGTACAACGTCTGCCCGCCCCCACCCTCTTCTCGCGGCTCGTTTCAATACGTCGAAGTAACTGGTCCCCGTGGAATATAATTCTCGTTCCCTTCGCATCCGATTTGCTTATACGTGTGCCGCATTCTCTTAACGGGGCGCCGAATATGGCTTTGTATACGTCGGGATGATTTATTAAGCCGCCATCGAGCCGTTTCGCGGATCAGTCTGGTCGGTATCATTTTTCAAGGGTCGCGTTATTCTCTTTACGCTGATGCTTCTCCCTTTTCGTGTGTTTCTCGTCTCTTTTTTTCTTTTTTTTTTCTAACCCGCGTTGCGCGGCATTCGTACTCTTGTCTCTCGGCGAAAAGCGAAAAACGAAATGGTCTTCTTGTCACCGCGGTCGGATGTTGCTAGTGTATAATATATAATAGCTGCTAAATAATGGATTACGCCGAAAGTGCGAGAACGGCTGGAACAAACCTACGTGTTTCGATCCGTTTCTGCGAAATTCGTTGAGTTTTGGATTTTTTTTCAACTTTGTGTCACTTAACCTCTTTACGCTGGAATGACGTGGCACACACGTCAAGAATTTTTTGTCCCAAAATTGTAATATTTTCTCAGTTTTAAGCATATTTAAGTATAACCCAGGCAAAACAAATAATAAATTTACTACTTCTCAATAATTTCTATCCAGTGATATCATACCGAGGAGTTAAGAAAAAGAAAGCGACGAATTATTGTATACGGTCACTCGTTATGGTCCGCAATCAGTTGCCAATGCAAGTGGTTAAGACTTTTGGACGTCACGTCTTCCATTTATGGAAAACGATCTTATTTATTCAGAACGACTTTTGCAATTGTTTGCAAACAATGTGAACTCGAATAGAAGTAATTCGTAGATAAGTAAATAGAAGTAATTTGTAGATAAGTAAATAGAAGTAATTCGTAAATAAGTAAATATACGTATTTCATTTATCATTTATTGTTAGAGCGCCAAGGTAGTTTGTATTTATAAATGTACAAGATGATTGGAACTTAAACGGCCAGACTGTAAAGGCTTGATCTGCACGTAAAAAAGAATAAAACCTTCCCATAACTCTTAATTTTCGAGAGAATCAAATTTGAAAATGTGTAGTTATTCGAAAGAAAACATAGATGATCAAAATTTCGGAGAAGAAGCAACTTTTGAAAACAACGCTTGCAAACAATACTGATCATTTAAATTACGCATAGAATATAGAATATAACCATTTAAATTACATATAGAATGCCATTTTTACATTCTCGCAATTAAAAAAGATATTTGCGGGTCACACATAAATGAGACACCCGGTATGCATGTGCGTGAGAGGATAGACGAACTGGGTGGAAACAGAGTAAATGTCGTATCGATTTATGTTTTAGAAGATAGAAGTTCGAATACTGAGATGACAGTATCTACAGAGTAGAACTTGTCAGGAGGCAAATAGTTTGTATAATGGGAGTTCATATATGTAATAGAATCCACTGATTCTCTATTCTGTTAGTAGTTTTCGTTCAAATAATGGAAGTTCAGGTTCAAATACGAGAATTCAAATAACAAGAGTTTATCGGGTTATTGGCTGAAATTTAGTTCAAATAAATGGAATTCTATTGTATGCCTGTCTACAATCGTAGAATTAATCGATGCTGAAATAATGTTTCTTTCAGTTTGAATTATCTTACGCTGCCGGTCAAAGGTTTAAGATCACTTGTATCAATTTACAATTTGTGCAAATATCTTTGCTTCTGAATTTATCATGCAATGTTCCTAAGCATTTTTCCAAGTTGCGCAGAGGATATTTGAAAATCTGACATGTGTTTGGACGATTTTCTAATACATTAGCCAATGGCTGGCAGGAAGTCTTAACGTCCGCAACGCTTCATCATTGTGTCTGCACTTACATAACAATCATTTGTTATTCCTAATGACCCGCGAGCTTTATGCTTAGGAACACAAACTTGTTCAATGTTTTAAATTCTAATTTAATTTTTTAATCGAGTTACACGTCCAGGCAATTTATAATTCTTGTTAGAAATTTTATAGACATAAAATAATGCATTTTTAAGAATTTAAATGATTTTTCGAAAAATGTGCAAATAAAAGCTTGAGTAATTTATTGTATTATGAAGCTTTTCCATTTTTTATTTTAATGGTTTTTGAAATTTTGAGCTTTAGTCGTCGATAGTTCTAGTGTTGAAGCAGATTTATTATAATCAAGCCTGCCGGTTTCCCCACTATAAAAATTAATTTCCACTCTGTTTATTCTGTTCTACCGCAGTAGTACAAATTATTGTACTTTCCCTATCTTTCTTTAACTTTAGCAATTACAGTAAAGGAAACGTGTATGTATACATATATACCTAATGCAAGTGTTGTGACCGCGACACTCTCGACGCAGTAGAGAGATCGATGCAGTGGACGGGATAGCGCTAGCGATCAGAAAAGTGGAGGCAAAGGCCGCCAATTAGCCATCTCTGCTTTAAGAGGATTGGTTAGAACTGGACTTGTATAAAACGGATCGGCGGACATTGAAGAATTACGATGTATTATCACCGTGTGAATTCTCGAAAGATTATTCATCACCTGAGAATAAAACAGTTCTTTAAAGAAAAAAAAAAAACAGAAAAAATTCTGTTTTTTAAATGGAAGAAATAAATTAAATATTTCCATGTATAGAAATATAATATATAGATATTAAATATTTTTATAATGACATACAATCCAATATTCGCAATCTCCGATCTCGTCGGAATCGTTTCGTTTTCGTTCGTTATATTTCAACACGGTCTTCGCCTCACTCAACGCTTCGAATCAACGGATAACATTTGGTCTGAGCTACAACATGATAACTGACCTAGTCACCTACTTAAGATGTTATGGAAAGAGCTTCGTAAACAAATCCAAAACTTTAAAAAAACATCTAATTGAAATTTTGCAGCACTATGAAGACAATCTTGCTGTTTGGAAATTAAAATATATCAATTGAAAGTATATCTAAAACAGTGAAAATTTTATTAGAAAACAAAAGAGAATTTTTTGATGTAGCATACGTTGCAAATAGCTTACAAATGTTGCGTCCTTTCTCTTTCATTTTAAACGTTTGTAGACAATAGTAATGCTTATAGCTAAAAAAATAATAGCTTATAGCTGTTAATAATTTTATTTGAAGTAATTAATGTTTATAGACAATAGTACTTTGGGTATTACGTAAAAAATTTCTCAAATAAATTTTCGAAAAATAAAAGTTTCTTTCTTATATTCTTCAACATATATGTATAGTTTTAAACGTTTGACTGGCTGAGTTTATATACATACACACATAAAGTTAGATCATTATACGATTTCTCTTTACAAAGTTATAACAGTTTAAACTGTCGACAATTTTTCATCATTATCACCTGTGTATAATTCACACGCAGAATATATATATTATTTTCGTCTAGAATATCCAAAAATGCTTCACGATCAATAAGACTATTACTTCCCTTGATCTAAATCTTTCCCCTTCTCTATCAACCGAAGTATCTCCCCTTGTAATACAAACCAACAAAACTCGCAAACCTATCTCACTCTTATTGTGAACATTTCCTCTTCCGGTAAAAACTCTCCTCAACCCCTGAAGTAAGAAGTACGCCTCAAACAACAAACTTCGACTGGCAAATCTTTTGGCAAAAATCAAACTATCGGTATCCCTAGTGAAATCGGTGCAATCGTTCAATTGAGTTGCTTTACGATACTAAAATCTCCCTATAGTCTACCTTTAATCCCATTAAGCAGGGGATTGAGCATGCAGAATTCGCCAGGGGATACGGTAATCGGAACGGAAGGTTATGGTAGAGCAACAGCAAAGGAATCCCACCGGGATTGTTACGGCTAGAGTATCTCGCAAATAGATTCGAATCTTTAATCGTTGGACTTGAATTTCTTAGTATTGTTGTATTTAAAATTACCCTAACCTCTCAGTTGTGGTGGTTTAGTTTTAAAAATGGCGCTAGAAAGACGCGATGACGATTATATTCATCAAAAACAAAGTATGTGCAACTGCTGTAAAATTGAATTAAATTATAAGGAAATAACACTAGCTTTTGTTGAAAGATCAATAATTTTATTGTTTATTTAGGAACTAGTTAATGTCTAAAGTTCTACAAACATGTTTTATTTTCCACAAAAAATTTGATTGGAGATTACAAATCGTAATTACTTTTGTCGCATAAGGAATATACTCGTCATTAGACAAACAATTGCCATCCCTTCATGAGTATATGCTCGTCATTCACAGTTAAGAGGTTTTGATTTTCTTTCCAAACTTCCTAAGTAAGCATTAATTATCATTAATTGTAACATCATATTAGATTCGTGCTCTCTAATTTTCAAGTTAAAGACTCTAAATGGAAAATTTGATTCAATCAATTACGTGGCACTCTAATCTTTTTTCTTTTAATTTCTTTTTAAACCGAAATTATAACTCGTGCCACGAGCGTGACTCAACATTTTAAAGCAAGAGACTAATAAGTTTGTTCGCGACCCAACGATAACATTAGTATGTATCGTTTGATTGATTATTATTTATAAATGAATTAAGTAACTTTCAAGTTTTCGCCTTTTTATCACGTCGTTCTTTACTAATCCTTTGAATTATATTATACAATTATACAATTGTAAGAAACTTATTACTGAGTGATTAATATTTTGATAGTACAGTAAATTTAAATTGTTCAACAATCGATGATACTTTCTATATAAATAAATAATTCCTTCAATATTTTAATTAGAATGTTTAACAGTTTAATTATATCATTAATAGTATTATATTTACATATATTATATATATTACACTTTTACATATTTATATTTATTTACTATTATATTTATATATTGCAAATTATTATTATACATTGATATTATTATATTATTATTATTATTAATATTACATTATTAGTTATAATTTCAATTTCTTTCTGATTTCATAATTAAATGAATATATTAAAACTCCGTTTGTGTTAAAGATCAAGAGAGACACGATTCATATAATAGAGTCTCCTCAACTCTCTATACTTATTAGTTCCGATAATAGAACCTAAGGTTCAGAAAATTAGAGTCCAACTCCAAACCATAATTTGATAAAGTTCATATATTTGGAAGTCACTGCGAGCTTATTCATATAAGTGGATTAGAGATAAGTGGAGTTCTATTAGTACAAGCATTCAGTATATTATAGTAAATGGATTACATGCTCTTAACATTTTGAAAAAAATGAACGAATCAAGTAGCGAACGAATTTATTACTTAATTTACTAACTTAACATCTATTGTAATACTCCGATCGAATATTGTCTGAGAAAGTTTTTAATCGTATACGATAAATCCAAATATTTTCCTATCTGTGAGTAGTACATTTTCAAAACCTGCAGGCGTTCATTAACTCTACGAAACCCTATACAATCAAGCCTATAAAAATAAACACGTAACAAGTACTCATACACGTATTTATTAAAATATTTTCACTTCCGAGTGGCATTTGAAATTCATGAAACAAAACTTAGATGATGAACTTGTAAAAAATGTAATTTGATGAAATTGTATTGTATACATTGAATTTGGACATCAAACTTGATTTGTGTAAAATGCAGATATTTGTTGAAATGTTGAAATTAAATTCACATACAATATATACATGTATACGAGTGTACATTTAAATTTTGAACTTACTTTATATCTACTTACTCAATGAAAAATTTTTACTTTCAACTAATTGTAAGCATTCGAAAGCCATGAAACGAAATTTAAATAGAGAACTTGACTTGAATTCATAAATACATATAATTACCTCTCGAAACTTGCATATGATTTTTTTCGCCAATTCATTGAACTTTGCATATTTAGGCGATTTTTTAAATCTTGTCATTTAAGTCTGACACTCAAAGCTTAATAAAATGACGAATAAAAAATCATAAGGCACGTTTCGTAAAGTCATTGTAAGAGGAAATTTTTAAATCCATTGAAAAAATTGTTTCGATACTTTTACATACTACGACAATCTATAGCATTTTCGAAAAGTACCCTCACTTACACACTCGTTATGTGATGTGAGAATATTTTAAAACGAACAAGGCATTTTAGAAAAGTAGAGCTACCAGTCCTCAAAAAAATAAGCCCAAATTCATTATTGTACAATTTTTGCAAAATTATAACGGTTTCACCATTTAGTGTCCAAACATTAATGTGAGTAACTGTACATAATAGATACAAACTTTTAGATTTTGTCTGGTTTTCTCTCTGCATGACAACATAAACATATTTGTATCGCAATTTTATCTCGACAATATTTCATCGATGTTACATCGTTCGCACGCGAATAACTTTTTCTCGTTGTCGGTCGGACGATTTCGTTGGGAGATACGTTGACTATTACCACTGAACTGATCTTCGTGTAGTATTGTGCGCGAGCAGTTAAATACACGAGACGGGGAATTGAAATATATTACATGTTTATCTGCAAGTACGGAAGCACGAAATGAAAGGAAAAACTTGGAAGGACTCATTTTAAAAATTGCACTTTTTAGACGAACTATTATGAACTATCAAGGGAATCTTGGCTATAAACATTTGTACGAGTCTACTCGACTGGACATCTCATTATATTGCAGATTTATCTAGATGAATTTCTATTCTATCTTCCGCGTAGAACTGAGTCATACCAACTGAAACAAAAAATAGATCTTCCTTTTCCTGTCACAGAGTAAACAAAGTGAGTCTTGATTTTATAAAGTTTAAAGACAGAAGCTTCTTTTAAGGTATTATTAATTAGACTGTGAGATAGAATAATTAGATCTTAGATGCAATAATTTAAAAATATCAATTGAATATGAAAAATAGATCTTTTTTTTTCTATCATGAAGCAAGCAAAACAAGTCTTAATTTTATAATGTAGAGATCAAATACACGATACTGTCGGTTAAATATTCAGATACGATATTTTGAAAATAAAAACAAAAACATGTTTTAAAAATAAAAAGGAATATACATACCTAAATTTTAACATACCTAAATAACCTACAATAATTAACCCAGCCACGTTTTTTTCTGTCGCTTAAATTAAAAGTTCAAAGTGAAAAAGGTTCTTATTGATATACCTGTTTCTTCGACTAAGTTTCATGTGAAAATACCTTCTTAGGATATTACGAAAGATATTTAAAAAAATATTTTAAATTATAGTTTTATAATTATAAATATGACAATTATTTATACGAAGATCGCTCGTACATTTATAGAAAAGACTGGTCAAAAATTCTGATGTCCACAGAAAATGAATGAAACTGTGATAAAAAAAAATTGTATCTAAAGAACCTGAGTATACGTCGAACTGAAACGTACAACATATTTGACACAATTCTGTAAAGGAGAGTCGCACTGAGTTTTTTTTCCCTATGTAATCAAATATCGTAATCAAAAATAATTAAAAATTAATTAAAATTCAAGTAAAAATTCAAAAGATTTAACATCACCTGAGAATAAAACAGTTCTTTAAACAAACAAACAAAAAAAAAAAAAAAACGTAAGAAATTCTGTTCTTTAAATGGAAGAAAGAAAAATTCAATATTTTATAGAAATTAAATATTTCTATATATAGAAATGTAATATATAGATATTATATATTTATATAGAAATTAAATATTTTATTAATTAAATATCGAAAAAAAAGAAATTAAATATCGATAATATTGCAAAGAAGACGAAGGCAAATAATTTATTACGAGATTCCATTACGTATTATATTTATTGTGCTGAAAAATTTATTCATCCACCTGGAGAAGATTGGATACGGTACAGTGTGTGTGAAAATGACGCCAGGAAAATTATGTTGACAGAAATGGTGTAAAAAGATGATATATTCGCGATCTGTGTACTACGTAAGAGTATATATCAATATCGCTAAATTGTACGTTTTTAACTTTATTTAAAGGTTTCTCGTAATCGGAACTTGAGACTTTTTTCAGAGATCTTTGCTTTGGGATGAATCGGATATTTTCATTTTTCCGTTGTTTGCTTGTAAACGAAAGACTTTCACATTTATCCGTTTAACCTCTTGCGCTGGAATGACGTGCCACGCATGTCGAGAATTTTTTGTCCCAAAATTGCAATATTTTTTGAGGTTTAAGTATATTTAAGTATAACCCAGGTAAAACAAATAATAAATTTATTACTTCTCAATAATTTCTATCCAGTGATATCATATCGACGAGATAAAAAAGAATTATTATAATATATATACGGTTTGGTTACTCGTTATGGTCCGCAATCAGTTGCCAGCGCAAGTGGTTAAATTGAACAATCACTGATTACGAGTCCACAATGAAAAAAAAGTGACTCTGAAAAATTTGTTTACTATTATTCTTTCGCTTTTATCGAACAAAGATTCGACGTACACTGCTACACTAGACTTGATATCCTATTCCCAGCCAGCAAGTGAGAAAAGAGGAACGTGCGATAGCACGCGCGTACCACGTGTATATCTCGTAGTTACTGTTCGCATCGTTCGGCTCGAAAATACGATTCAGGCGTCCCGCGGGAAACGGCGGAACTGCGACAGGAATTGCCGAAGGAGCCTCGGGGCTGCAACAAAAGGGGTGGCGAAACCGAATTGCCACGAAATTGTTTCGGACATCATTCCGGCCATTTATTTGCTACACGCGTGATTCGCCGATCCTGTTCCCCATTTACGGCGAACGAAATTCCTCGAGAGAATACGGAGCTTTCCCTGCTTTCTCTCTATCTCTCTCTTTCTCTCTCTCTCTCGTTTCTTCGTATTTTATTCCCTCGTTCTCTCGACTGGAGAGAAAACGTAAGCCCCGTAATTGCTTACGCGATTCCTTTCGAGCGATCGATGTATATTGGGCGGCTCGATGGAGGATTCCCGACACGAATGTCGCTCGAAATGAAGAATCACTCTCTTCTCCCTCGGAGACTCAGAGAAATATGAGAGACGAGAAACACGAGACTTGCCGCCTCCGGAGTTTTGCTTTTCATTGCTGTTGCGAGTTTCTGGGTTTCTCTCTCTCTCTCTCTCGTGCAAGTTTGTTCGCCTTGGTACGAAAGAACATTTATCGCGTGTCCTTTGAAGTTTCAGAGCGATTGTGTTTCTTTTTATTGCGAAGTTGTTGGTATCCGCGAAAAATATGGATATGACCGTCATGTGGCAGCATTTGACTGCACATTTGATTCGGATATTATATTATTCGGAATAAGAATAAAATAAAATGAAAATTATGTTGCGTTATTGTGTTATTGATATTGTCGTATTATGGTATTGTAGCATCACAGATTTGTATAGTGAGGAAAATTTTGAATTGTTCGGAACTTCTTCGTGTGCCTAAGAGCAAGACAATTGTCAAAACTGTCTCTTTTAGGCCCCCTCCTCCAAGTTTTAACCCCTTGCGCTGGCAACTGATTGGCGGACCGTAACGAGTGACCAAACCGCGTACAATAATTCGTCGCTTTCTTTTTAAAATCCGAGGGCTGGAATAATATCACTGGATAGAAATGTTTGAGAAGTGATAAATTTATTATTTTTTTTTGCCTGGGTTATATTTGAATATACTTAAAAGTGAGAAAGTATTGCAATTTTGGAGCAAAAAATTCTCAACGTACGTGGCGCAAGAGACTTAAAATATAAGGATGTGGCTGTATATATCTGTGAGTATGTTCGAGGATGAAGGTTTCGAAGGCAAAATCTCAGAGAGTAGCGAGCCGTGAGAAGATCGCAACGAAATCATATAGAATTGAGTGGTGAAACAGAGTCGAAAAATAGTTGTTCAGATCATGGAAAGTTGATTAGTTGTAGGTTAACTCGTTAATTCATTATCCTGCTCTGTTCGTTATTTGTTTAAACACCTGTATCATTATTAAATGTATATTCCTTAATTTCTACAGTATTATTGTATTATTGATGCAGTATACATTAGGATGCCTGTAGAAAATAAAAATAATAAATAACCAAAATTATTGAACTCTTAATTAAACTTCGGAATGTTTTTTTTGAGTTTTGCGTTTGCTTCACACTCAAAGATATTTATTCAAACTTTGTAACAAATATATTTAAAATTTTTTCAATTAAATCCAGATTCGTGGAAAGTACCACCATTCCGCGGTCCATTATTCAGACATTTTGAATATTTCAATCGTTTCGATTGAACAGAATAACTATCACAGCCGCCTTTTAGAGATTTTTGCTCGTTCATAATTCCGAGTAACTTTTAAGTGCGCGTTAATATTTCAAGTAACAAATCGACAAACTAATATAACTCGGCTACGTTTCTTAGGGGACATTTTGTCCTCATTTATTTTAATGTAGCTTTTACAATTCTTCAAATATACATATAAATGAAATTTCAGAAATATATTTGCAGTACGTGATAAGCAATTAAAAGTTTATCATTCTCGATCACGTTATTTACACGTAATAAACATGTTCCATAAAAAATGGCCTGTGGACATTTCTGTTCCAATATGAACACACTTTAGATGACCAAGAAATCATAATGTACGACACCATTTATAAATACAGATGAAAGTCGTACGAAGAGATTGAAATGATTTTTATTCTCTTATTAGTATTAGAAGAAATAAATCTTTATTTATTGGCATTAAAGAAGTGTTAGCACACTTATTAGTGTTAAAAAGATAAATTTCTACTGTTAAAGACACACACTGAAGAAAAAAAAAAACATTTACTTCAAACAATAACACGATGTGTTAGTATTATAATAAAAACAAACAAAATATAAAATAAAGTAGAAATAAAAATATATCTACAAAAAAAAGTATGAAAAAAGAAAACCTTCCGACTACGTCAAATAAAACAAAAAATGTATTATAAACGCATTCGTCTTACATTAAAATATTGTCACACATGGATGAAATTTAGAATACTGTTGAACAACATACAATACTTGAAGTATTAACGTAGGATATTATAATATATAATAAAAGACATAATATATATTAATAATATTTGGTTTGTCACATTTCTTTATAATAAGAAAATCGCACTTTCATATCTATGGGATATTTTTATCCCACCTTTTACGTACAATCAAACTGTAAGAAACGAAATAAGTATTAGACATGAAATGTCAACATTCGAGTATTGGTTTGTTCGTTTGTTATTCTTTTATCCAGAAGATTGTTTGGTATCTTTAAAAAACTTATTACACATTCTATATTCAGAAAAGCTTTTTTTTTTAACATTAGAACTATCAAATTCAAAATGATCAATTTATAATTTTTCAGATTGAGTTTTACAGATATACAATGCTGCGTTTTCACAGATTTGAATGATTTTTGTAAAATATATGAACAAAAGTTTGCGTATACGCGTTTTTTCCCATCTCTTGCATTCTAATTTCTCTGACAAAATTTTTATACCTCAGTCGTCGATTTCAGCGCTGATGAATTTTGAATTTTATTTGTTTCAATAGAATCTTCGCTAGTATTCTTTTCTGTACAGAAACTTTCCAAGTTAGGTTACGAAATTCTATTCGATTCTCCGGACGTCTCACCGACAGAAATTTTCATCTTTTCAGAATCATTTTAGAATCATTCTTGCGTTGGAAAATGTTCAGAATCTCTTCGAAACTGTCTCTTCGAAGAGTTTATCGCTTCTAAAAGCTGAGAAAGAGTGTTTTCTTCGAAAAGGAAAAATTCTTTTCCGTTAGAATTCCGTTGGAAGAACGGTAGCTAATATTATTAAGGTTGGAAATAATTTTCAAAAATATCCACGTGAACTTTTCATATAAAAATCCAACACTTTAATCCTTAAGGGCACGCAATTTTAAAGGAAAAAAAGCTCTACCTGCACGAATTTTTTTTAATATAAAGAAAGGAAAAAAACGTTTATTTTAATTATTAAAATACTCTTCTTAAAATGAAAAAAAGTAATATTTAAATAAATTCTTTATTACAGATTGGGGCATAAATAATCCCACCATGCAACTAACGTTTTAAATGAAATTCATTGAAATACACCTTTAGGTGGAGTAAAAAATATCTCACCATGCATTAACTGTCAAAAAAAATGTGGGACAATTTTAAACCCATCCCCAAAGTGTTAAATGACACGGATTAGTAAAAAAAAACTACATATAATGTCAACATATTTGTGTGTCTACATATTTTAATCTTCGAGTGATTGAGAATAAAAGTTCAGTGGTTCAACATTGACATGAAAGTGTTCCTGTGTCTCAACACGTATAAATAATAGGTATTCCTTGAATATTCACTACATCTATTTTGAATCATCCAATCAAATCATACAACCCGAAAAGAAATTACGTTTTTACTTGGTTCAGCGTGAAAAATTCACTCTACATTACATTAGTCTGTTCTACTTTTCAAATTTATTTATACTACTTTCGAAATTCACGTGAATTCAACGAGCAACACTCTAATAAAATCGGACGACGGACCGCGGAACGATTAATAAATTATATTCCCGAAATAATTCTCGCAAATCCTCGGCGTCGTTATTTTGCATGAATACGAAATCACGGGGGAATGATCGATCAGTTTCATTCGACAGTTTCAATTAACCGTTACCATCGTACGTTTTGTGCAAAATCAGAATGTTCTGATATTTATTAATTCCGTGCAAAGTGTTTAAAAATTATCGAGACAGACGGTTTGCAAGAGGATCGCAACAGCGTTATTAATACGAGGCAGCAGATACATCCTTCTACTATTCAATGTTTAAACACCACTTTCACGAATTCCTACAAATTTGTTCGTAAGTACGCTATTACTCGATATATTATTTCGCTGTTAACCCTTAGGGGCATGCAATTTTAAAGAGAAAAAGAAAAAGATGTTTATTTCAATTATTGAACATAAAATATTTCTTAAAATGAAAAAATAAATTCTTTACTATGGATTGGGGCATAAATAATCCCACCATGCAACTAACATTATTAATTTATTATTAATTTCAATTTTGTAAAAAAAATGCGGGACAGTTTTAAACCCACCTAACCCCCAAGAGTTAAACAAAAACTGAAGATTAAACCGAAGGATAAATGACAGTCGTTGGAAGGCTTTTCCAATGTTCTAAAGGTAAAATGATACTGAAAGTTACGGGAGGAGGAGGGCCATCAATATCGGATCCCATAAAGGAGGTTGGTTAATGGCGTCGACATTTTTGCTATCGCGCTTTTACGAGCCGACGTCGTTAGCATCGATTTTACAGTCTGCGAATCTGTTCTTCATTTTTTTTCGTTTTTTTTTTTTTTGCTAGATTCGCGAGCGCAATAGCCGAAAAGCAATCACGTATCTTCGTGATTTGTCAACTCGTGTAATTTTCGAGAGATTACGTGGCTCGAATTTTCACGAGAGTCGAACTGAGCAATTTTCGAAGGAGAAAGATATCAGCTGGTTTTCGTAAATTCATAAATTTCAAGAACTGACGAGCTTGTCGACGTGAATCGACAACAGAATAAGGGCCAAAAGGAATTTAGACGATTTTTCTTAGAAAATTATTAGAAAATTATTATTAACTATTATTATTATTATTATTATTATCTATTTAGCGCATGCTATTATTACTATACTTATTATCCACTAATCGCATGCTTGCGAGAAGAAAAGACAACTCAACAGACAGACAACGCGATTTTTGGGTTATCACTGTAGAAATTGGACAATTATGATAATTGTTTATAATATTGGATAATTATTTCTATTATGAATTTTGTCTTGACTATCATTATGAACGAATGTATATTGATTCGTGAGAAGAGTATTACTTAAATCACGTTGTTTCTTTAATTAACGAAACATCTAATTCTGTTCAAAATCAGTTTGTTTGTTTCCCCTGAAAAAGATACTGTTTTAAATTGTATACATCTCGAAAATTGAAACTTTTTATTTATTTAGTAATTAAAAAACTTTAAGAAACTTAATCTATTTTTTCAATGTATTTTGCTTTCATCTGTGTTAATGTATTATACGGATAATCATGTTATCAATAACAAAATAATTAGAATGATGTCAAAATTAAATATTGTCAAAATATAATATTAGAGTAAAATAATTAATTAATCAGAGAAGATAACATACTGCGACATACTGAATAAATATATTAAAAATCATATCGCACCCTTGCGAGAAAAAAGTGACATAATTCAGAAAACGCAATTTTTGAATTATCGCTACAAAAATATTGCAGAGACAGTCTATGATCAATTATTGATCAACTAAAATCTCATTGATTTTCATAATTTGGTTGGTAGAAAGCAATTGGATTGTACTTCCCAATTCATTTACCATTCTATAAATACTTTTTATTATCAATTTACTATCATTGTCAATGCATATTGATAAGGTGAGAAATGTATTACCTGAATTTCGTTATTCCTTTAATGAACAAAATAATATTTGATTCTGTTTAAAATCAGTTTCGAAGAACATATTATTTCCATATACTATTTTACGTCATTTTCTTGGCAATGGCACGAGAGAATATACATTTTTAATATTTAATATTTACGATAAAATATTTATTTAAAATAATAGATAATAGATTTAATAAGTAATAGATTTAAAATATTAATTTAGATTATTATTAATTTACATTAATATATTATAACATATTTAGATCTGATGATCTAAATTTCTTAAAAATAGTTTATGTAATAGTCGATGAAATTTTGAAGAAACTGAAAGTGTAATTATTTTAAGACAAATGATATCTTTAATATTAAAATATTAATGTCTAAAGCATAAAATTTCCATTAGAGACATTAAAATAAAAAAATAGAAAAGCTTTATAATATAATAAATTACACAAGCTTTTATTTATTTTAACGAAAAATAATTTAAATATCTAGAAATATTGTTTTATATGTACAAAATTTCTAACGGAAATTTCTAACAGCCATTTTGATCATTTTGCTAATTTTAGTGTTATTGTTTCAATTTTACGACAAGCGACAATTTTTAATACTATAAAAGGGCTGGAGAAACATGCGTTTAGCTGGAAAACCAAATGAAAAAAATACTTTTGATAACGTTAAATAAAATATTAATTAATATAACAATAAAATTGACCTTCTTTAAAAATAGTAATTAAATTAAAGTAAAATTAAATTTCGCTTAGTAATTTGCGGAAACGTAGTGTATCCAAAGATAGACAGCCAAAAACAAGAAAATTCACGCTCTCTCCAAGTCTAAATTCGCAAATATCTACGTATTTATAGTGTACGTAGTGGAGAATGTTCTATTAGCGATGGCAGCACACGAAAGAGAAGTTGAAAGCGATCAATCGTTAAGTAAAGGATAAACTGCATTTAGGACAAAAAACTGTGTAAATATGTAAGTTCAAACTTATGGCTAAAAAACTGCACGACTTGTATCCCAGTACGATTCGTCTGACTAAAAGGCCCAGAAGCAACTGTTCTGACTAGGAAATGAAGACGACCTTTTTGCCATAAAATTTTATCGATATGCAAACATTTGAATAGGTACAAAACAAATTACAGGCGCGATTGCTCAGTATTAGACAACGCCATCCCTACTTGAGGTCTACCCCACGCCCCCTTACGAATCACGTGACCCAAATCAACCAATCGCTAATTTTCGTTGCATTAGCGTTGCACCTGAAGAGGCCCGATTTTCTGAGTTACCCCCGCTAAAATCACTTTTAGTGATAAAATGTGCAGATGTTGCACAAATAATAAAGACTTTACCCACTTGATTTCCATAAAATACTGAACAAATGGATACCACACACTGTTGAGAAGAATTTTGTCCAAAATTTCACAGAAAGTTCTTCAAGACTTTTTTTATTAAAATAAAATATTCAAGAATTAAAATACGTATCAAACTGTTGGTTTTTCAACGAATAACTGTATAAGAAGGTTAATACGTTCTCACAGAGAATGATGAGATGGATCGGTTATAAAGTTACTTCTATTTCTGGAAATGTCATAGAATTGCAATATTGCAATATTATGAATTATATAATTCAGGTAGGATTAAGCGAACCCTTGGAATTTGCGTTCACAATGCTAATATTAAGAAATAGAATTTAACAATACAAATTGATCGAAGAAAATTGTGAAACATTGCATGGGTATTAAAAGATATTTGGTTCTATTTGAGAAAAACTGAAGGTGTGACAATGTTTCCTTTCGTTAACTATTTAATTCTTTAAATCCGAAATATTTTTCGATGCAAACGATACAATATAATTTAACGATACAATATTTTGATTTTCTCAAACAATTTTCTCTTGAATGACTTTACTATATATTTACAATAGCACGTCTTGTTCAACATTTCTGAAATTCAAATTCAGCGTTAATCTAACAAATTTCTGTAGCTGGAAATTGAGACGATTAAATTGAAATAGACGAGCTTCACGTTGAAATATGGTTATCGAGCCATCAAGGATAGGAACGTACATAACTACGCAGATCGAAGAATGTTAGCGGTCGTGGTGCGTCGAGTAAATGCAAGGATTACCGTATCAGCTGGATTCTATGCAGCTATTAGCCAATGGACTTACAGTTTTAGGAGAATCGTGCACCATTGATGTTAATAACACGCGGAGTTTCCACGTGGTTTAAAGCATCGTCCAGAAGTTGGCCAGTACCAGGTACTAACCGTATTCAATGTAACTAAACTCCGACGATCAAACGGAAACTGGTCATTTCTGCGCTGCAAAGCCCGCCGTGATATTACGTCTGATTGATGCTAACTATAATATTACACAATATACTTTGCCCGAACGCTCGAAAACCTGATTATCGAATTTCAGACCGGTCCTAACCTTATCTCTTCGCGAGAACGAAATTTCAACAATTGTCAGCAACTGATCTGACGACGATTTAACTCGAATAATTTCAATGTTCTTCTATATTCTTGTGCACGTTCGTCGACTGAAATCAATGAAAAATAAGTTTGCAAATTATATTTTTAGCTTTATGAAAACAATGAAATGAGAACTGGCAAGATTTGTGTAATTTGATATTGAAAAATTGACGATGATATTGACAAGATTTTTGATATTGTAAAATAAAACGAATTTTTTTTTTTTGGAACTTGTAAAAGATTAAAACTTTAATTTAACATTTAGCTCCTTTGTGATTTTTATTCCTGCTAGTTAAGAATACTATATCTACTCTAATTCATTTAAAATATCGTTCAAACTATCTATCAAACGGATTTTATTCTTTTTTTTTAAAGTCAGTGATATTTTCTACTGGTGGTTTCTCCCGATCGTAAATTTTCCTTGTTAAAGTTGGGTTTAAATCGGGACTCGACGTTTGGCCGTGGTAATAATTTCCCCTCGAAGTTTCGAAACTACTTTTTTTCAGTGCCGCTGCAGATGGAAATTCTGCTGGAATATTGCCTTTTCATCTTCTATTTCAGTTACGAAACACGATAAATTATCACGTAACATCTTTTGACATTCAGTAGCATTCAATTTTCCTCTCACAAAAATGACTTCGTTTTCAAAATTTTTTTTTAAATGCCGTCCAAATTGAAAATAAAAAATAAAAAATTTTTAGGATGTCATTTCTTTATTAAAGTCAATAAAATAAAATGAAGAATATTAAAAATTTTGGGTGTTTAGAAAGATTGATATACTAAACTTGAGGAACTTGTAATACTCATCAAAACGAACAGGTCGTCTTAATTACTATCGCGAGACTCTTCAAATGGGTTTAAATTATGTAATTTGACTTTAAAAAAATATATGTTTCTTTTTCGCTATATTTATATCGTTCATTATGTTCATTGAACATAAAAATTTTAGTACTTATAAAGAAGTACGAATGTTTGCAGCATAATAAAAAATATAATTATTTTTTCTTCTGTAAGCATAATTGATTATTTTTTCCTCTATAAGTACTCGTATTCATATTCTGCTCGACTGGTGATAATTATAACACACGATAAAATCGCGATTGCTCTCTTAATTGTGAAATTCTCCCTTGGGAACCTTTGTATTAATTAATAAAAGCAAGTATTGGCACATCTAGCTTTTGGCGATATCTTCGTGAAAACGAACGATATATTAGCAAAATCTACTTTAGTAAATAGTTCACTACGTACGAAAGTAGTAGAATGAGTTATGCACAAATAATACAAGAAATATAAAAATTCGAGAGTGAAAAAAGTATCGAGACTTTTGTAATTCTAATGCTTAATCTGCATCTAATGGCGGAATGTTGTTAGAAAAATTATAAAATTTGTAAGTACTGGAATGTTATCGAACGTAAACGAATGTCGGGAAAGAACACTCGTCTTTAAACCATTAAAAATATTTTATATTCTCTCCAAATTCATGGTACAGCTGCAAAAAACAACCCTCATATATCCAATATCTTTTTGATTCTCGAATTTTTATATCACTTGCATCATTTTTGTATATTGCTTTTATGAAAATTATTTATAAAAACAAATTGTCATTGTTAATGTGTCATTTGTTTTTACGAAAATATTACTTCTATTGTGTTTATATATTTGCAGAAGTTGCATTATTCTAAACGTAAAACTTAAAACACGATCGCCAGCAATCGACGATTATCATCGAATTTGATAAGTGAAAGTTAATTTCAAAAGACCACTCCATCAACTTTATCCAGTTAAAAATCTAATTTTCGAATAACTATAATCTACGAACGATATTTGCTGAAAACTTATCATTATCAATTGTATTACTGAATTTTCCAAGGAAATTCGGATGATATCGAACCATCATTTCTGAACGAGTATATTCAGCCACAAAGATATAAATATGTTAGTTCTCGTCAAAGAGTG
The DNA here is from genome assembly GCA_030673865.1 of Melipona bicolor. Taxonomy (NCBI): domain Eukaryota; kingdom Metazoa; phylum Arthropoda; class Insecta; order Hymenoptera; family Apidae; genus Melipona; species Melipona bicolor. The sequence continues at coordinate 2,700,113 of JAHYIQ010000029.1, forward strand.
ATTTTGTCAGGTGACTCTCATACTATAAAAGTATACTTTCATGTACTTGTTTGCAAGAGCTTTGACGTAGGTATTCTAAAGAATTATAGTAACTCGCAATCAGATCTATCTGAATATTTACTATAAATAATTTTTGTGTATTATGTATATTGTATTCGTTGTATGAAATATTTTGCAATTTCATCACACTGTATCACTAGATTTTGGAATTTCATTATATTACATTATTACTAGAATGCAAATTTTATGTATTTCAAAATTTGTTTAAAGATCATTAAACAAATAGGACCTAAAAAAATTGTTTCATCTAGCACATATTATAATATACTCTACTTTGGATATTTTTATATATCATGTGCATGTGTACACATTTTTGCAACTCTCAATTTTCCATAAATACAGAATCCTTTGCGTTCTAATTGTTACACCTTGGAATTTCATTGTTATTATATGTAAATTTTATGTATTTTAAAATTCTTTCAAACACAGAATTGAAAAAAATTTATTTCATCTAATATATATTATAATTAATTCTACTTTGGATATTTTTGTATATTATGCACATACTTTTGCAACTTATAATTCTTCATAAGTGCAAAAACTCTGTGTCCTAATCATTACATTTTGGAATTTCATTTCATTATATTACATTACATTACATTGTCAAAAATGTATATAAAAATTGCAACATATTTATGTGTATTTAGTAAGAAATTCCTATATATTTCTATAGTATGAAAAACAATCTTAAATCTCAAATATAGTTCCAATAAACACTGGGATTTATTGATATAATGAATAATTGCGAATACTTTTGCGATTTTTGCGAAATACAGTGTATATTTGTACCAAATATTTTTTAATTTATACATATTCTCAGCGGTGAAATGGAAGCAGAGTAGCGAAAACATTTGTTGCCATTATTGCTGTAATAAATTATGTTATGGTTACAATAACTATGAAAATTTGCATTTCATCCTTACTCGGTATATTCTGCCTCGTTAACTGAACGTAGTTTGAGATTTTATCCAAGCAGCAAACGAGCAAGATATCATTTTTGTACTCTGTATATTAATCGTTTACTACACGTTTATTTGCAGGAAATATATTGTAACTTTTATATACACTATCAGATCTATTTTATCCATGCAATCATCACAGTCAAGTCTTATTACAGCTTTAATGGAATTTTAAAATGATTCTTATAATTTTTTATTAAGTACATAAATATATTTGTATTAAATAACTTTCATAGACAGTATACATGCTGTTGTTTCCTTAATTGCTGAAAGTACGAAAAAATTGAAAGTTTGAAACGAAAGTTGCGTGGTTTCTAGGAGAACGTACGGACCATTTGCATGTGTTCAAATATTTATGCATGGTGATATGATTGGAATTCACAACAATGGTCTATTAACCTAACAATGTTTTGTTTACAAAGCAGAAATTCAAATCAATACAAAGACCATTTATTTTGAAAACGGTGTAAACCGATATTTTTAAAATGAGAAAACGAAAAATTTAAGTATATTTTAATACAAACTTTTTATTTACAATTTAGTTTATAATTTAAATCGTTAAGTTTTTGTTTGTTTTAACCAATTAAAATTTCGTTGCATAATCGATGCAAACACACAAACACTTTAATATCTCGAAACAAAAACAAAATAGATCTGCGCTATTTTTAAAATAAATGATCCATGTAACACTGTAATCGTTTTGTTGTTAATTTGTCATTTTTATGACGGTACGAAGATCAGTTTTCTTTTTAATGAAACGGTGATTGATGCAGCTCGACATTCACAAAAGTATTACCTACGTATTGCGAAAAATAATTTGTTTATAAAATATTTCAACTTCAATTCTACAAAATCTATGCACGAAAGACGAGGACACAAGAATACTTCCTTGCTATCTTCCCTCGCCTTTCATACGAGGTTTTTATTTTGAAATCAAATTTAAAAACAATTAAACTAAAATTAAAGTATCTCTTAAACTAATAGTCCTTTGTAATACTTATTTTATAGAGAACTTCCAACTACATCGGTTGGTAGATATAACACTAAATATAACACTAACACTAAATTTAAAAAACCGAAGCCTGAAATCTTCACATGTCGATGAAAATTAAATAAAAATACAACGATTACAATTCGTATATTATATTATATATCCCTCTTCAATCGCAAATCATACAACTTTCGTTTGAAAAATTTTTTTCGTAGTTCGAAATGTAATAATAATGTGTATACTCACGCAATCACCATTTATTATAGCGCCGATAAAACTTCAAGATACAAACACGCGTACCCAAAGGTGTGGTACGAAAAAGTCTCAAAAGCAATAGCTGCCAATATAACCGGGGATCATTTTGAACAATCGCCGTGTAACAACCATCCACCGAAATTATTTAGTTCAACGAAATCCGTACGATATTGTTGCACGACTGTGTCAACGGATAACCAGTTACACGGTTTCATAAAGCTTTGAATTTACGAGGTGGTTGCCCTTTGAAGTGGTTCGCCGTATATTTAAATCACGAGTCCCGTGCACGTCACTTAGGATCGTGCGCGCGCGACACAACACTCGGGGGAGGGGGTTGGTTCGACGGTATCACGAATCGCACGCTGGCCGTTGGCTGCATGAAAATGCCATACGCCAGCGAAGTGTGCGCTCGTAATGAGATTACAGTCGCGCGCGCATTACGGCGCGCGTTAATGATAATTAACTATCATTTAGGTGACGCGTCGCACGCTGGCCCCGAGCGTCGGACAAAGCGCGCACAGCCAGTGGCACGGATCTACCAGATGAAAATACAGGGTGTCCATAAAGTCTCTTTACAATTTCAAAAATTCATTAGAAAGGCAAATGAAAAGACAGATAAGCGGAAATTATTACAGAATGACACGTATATATTTAAGTTTTTTCTGCTTCATTTAATACATTTTTAATATGGGTACCATTAGCTGCACGAAGCACATCAATCATGGTACTCGATTTCTTGCCACGTTCGCTGTAGCATACCCTCATCAGTGGTGGCAATGGCATCAGTGATCCTCTGTACCTTTCTTCGATACGCGATATCTTTAATATAACCCCATCGAAAGAAGTCAATGGTGAAAGAGGTAGCCAGGGAATTGGGCCACCCCTTCCAATTTACCGGTCTAGAAATGTTTTATTTAGGAATATGTAGTCCCCAATGTGGTGGTGCATCATCTTGCTGGAAAATGATGGTTGGTTGAAGGTCAAGTAGTTGTGGTGCCACGTATTCAGTCAAAAGGTCAAGGTAAACATTTGCAGTAATTGATGTCTCGTCGAAGAAAAACGGATCAATGATTCTCACATTGTGTATCGTGTATCGAACAGCGAACGTGGCAAGAAATCGAGTACCGTGATTGATGTGCTTCGTGCTAATGGTACCTATATTAGAGGTGTATTAAATGAGGCAGAAAAAACTTAAATATATACGTCTCATTCTGTAATAATTTCCGCTTATCTGTCTTTTCATTTGCCTTTCTAATGAATTTTTGAAATTGTAAAGAGACTTTATGGACACCCTGTAGACTCGCCTGTTGCGGCACGACACGAAACCGACTTTACCGACGTAAGGATGCAACGACTCGTCTCTACTCAGAGCAACACACAGACGAATGGGAGGAGAGGAGAGAATCATATTACGTTCGAGGTGATTTCGAGATTGCTCAAAGACAGACACAGCTATTTAGTTTTCCACGGTTTACGAACGAACCGTGTCCCCAATAAACTTGGAAAATTCCAAGCAAATCTTTAGGAAAATGTAATGAAAAAAGGCTGACAAATCTTCTGTGTTTGACTTGAATTTTCGAGCCGAAAAAATCGCAAGTTTCATCTCCCTGACGATTTCTAACAAATCAGTTTGCAGTAGAACTTCGCTTTTATGAATTTAAATAGTTTAGGATATACTATGAGTCCAAACTGGAAAATGTTTGTCTCAAATTTGTATTTTTTGGAGAATGCTTTAGATCGCTGGAAACGAAAACGGGTTTTCACGGAAATTAACGGTTTTGAAAAATTGATGCCGGAAGAACTGCAGCAATCGCGTTGCAAAGTTTCGTTCGAATCTGTGTTTTGGAGGATATGCATCTTAAATAAATGTTTTTCTTAGTTAAATTAGCACGAATTATCATTACTAGTCGGAACATCTCGAATCCAAATTCACCATTACATGTTTTTAGAGTGATCCAAAACCATGAATAGAGAAAAGAATTTTTAAATTTGCAAAGTGGAAAATAGAGAACATCTTTTTTCTTTTTACAAAAAGTGTATTTTGTTGGTCCTTTATTTTCAACATTTATTTAAAAAATTTTTTTCTATCTTTCTAGTTTAAGAAACATCGGGCGAATAAGTTTGACCTCGAAAAGCAGTTTTTAAAGGACGATTGGACAAAAACGTATTGTTTCTCTCTTTAAATAAATTGAATCACTCTAAAAACATAGAAAGTTCCATTCGAATCGGAAAGTTCGGGTCCGAGGTGTTTCTTCGTTGGTAATGCCGATAGCAATATATTTCAATTTTTAAATTCGTAGATACAACTAATACTTCATTTCAGAATGGCCACTATCTTTAGCAATACAAGACTGACAGTGACTCGAGATGGAATTTATTTCTGTACGAAGTAACATTTGTGTTCTGTTTCACCATTCATGTGATGTAATGTTCATATAATAATTTTAATTAGTTCATCACGCATATTTATTATTAATTGTATATATTTTAAACATTAAATATTTTTCATATTAATCATTTTGGAATTTAATATTAAATATAAATATTGCTCGTCTAACCATCTTTTGAATTCTGTATTTTTGTTCGATTTTTTGAGTGACTTTTTAATAAAGTGTGAAATAACTTATGTTTATAATCCTTTTTTTAATTATTTATTATATAATATATTGAAAAAGTATACTTTTTTTTATTATATAATTATACTGAAAACGTTAACATCCTATATAATTGGAGCTCACACAATAGAAATCCACTTATTCCTTTCCCTTTACTGATATAGCGATATAGTGATTTTTCGTTCATAACGAAATTTTTTTCATTTCATTCATCCTATATAATAGGAGTTCAGATTCAAATAAGTGGATTCAATCAGCAAGAGTTCATTCAACTGGATCTTGATTAAAATTTGGCTCAAATAAATGAAAACCATGTACATGGAGTTCTACTGTACTTCTTTTCACTGGTTCAGTTCATTCGATAATCAAGCGACCGCGGAATAATAATCCATTTACCTTCGCGTGTACACGCGATGTTAGTAGAATTGATGTTAGTGACATTGGTATTTATGCTTCAAGAAACAACGATTTGAAATTGTTTTTTTCTGTACATGAATTTTTATATATAATTTGGATTATATACATTATTAAATTTTTGAATTATGATATTTCAATTTGAATATTTTAATAATTATAATATTTTAATTTGAATTACATACTTTATAGAATTTTTGTTCATTATAATTCCAGTTCATTTTTGTTAATTTTCTGGTTTTTACGTCATCTATTGCTTACAAAATTTTAGTAATTTCAAACATATAAAATTTTGTACAGAGACAATAATATATTTATAGGTTTATATGTATTTATAGTGCACACAGTATAAAAAGATATTAATATTTATAAAATGTCCAAGGTATAAAAGGATATTAATATTTATAAAATGTCCAAAGTATAGTGCTTTCTACAATGCATTTAGTAGATAAAATAATTTTCAATCGAGGAATCGCATAAAAAAGATTCAAAATATTGAATTTGAGAAGCCGGAAAAAATATTTAATATGCTAATTATAATATATAAATAAATAATATCACAAATAATTATCAACATAATTAAATATAATATTGTATACATATGTTTGAATAAATATGAAATACAATATCATACAAATATATATATCTTATAAACAAGTATCAGATATAACGTATGAATAAATAACAAGTAAAGTGAATAATAAATAAAAATTAATATCATAAATTAATGTTGTAATATATATTTAACACAAAATCAATCAGGTTTGGTAATACAAAACTGATTGACAAAGCATCATATTTTAAAATTGTTCTCCTGTGAAACATTCTCCACTCGTCTGATTTTCGTACGAATTTATCAATTTTTCCCGATTTTGTCAATGTTATTTATTATTTTCCAGATAATAAGCAAACAAGCAGAGGTTCGTTTAGTCGGCGACTAATTAAAATTTCATTCAAAACAAACAAAATCCGCGTAAATGAAGTTTCACAATTCTGCAACGTAATTTTTTAAAATTTCTGAGAGACCGAAAATTTACAATAACCGCATTTTATTATTATATCAGTATATTTTACCAAACCACAGTACTGCCAGGAGCTATCTGACGATTTCTCGTCAAAAACGAACGAAACTCAGCAAAATCATAAACTCGGCTGTTTCGAATAAAACAAATTTCAAATAAACTAGTTATAACAACGAGAGCCATCACGTACAGATGCTATAATACATCCCCCTCTCTCAGATTGTTTCCTTTTCCTGTTAGTAGCGTGGCAGCTTCACTTCATTTCTTTCTCCCTCCGCAATTCCTCTCTGCTACGAACGAATACCAACATATCCCGAACCAACCAATCGCCAATATTATCACTGGAAAGTGGTTTTAGCGTTAGTTATTTTAGATCCAGAAAATCGGGTCTCTTCAGATGCAACACTAATGCAACGAAAATTAGCGATTGGTTGATTTGGGTCACGTGATTCGTGAGGGGGCGTAGGGTAGACCTCGAGTAGGAGTGGCGTTGTCTGGTACTGAGCGATCGCGCCTGTAATTTGTTTCGTATCGATTCAAATGTTTGCATATCAATAAAATTTTATGGCAAAAAAGTCGTCTTCATTTCCTAGCCAAAACAGTTGCTTCTGGGCCTTTCAGTGAGACGAATCGTACTGGCATACAAGTCATGCAGTTTTTTTACGTCTCTGTTATATTCCTGAATACCCAATGTCCATCGATTTCAACCATAATTTGTTATACGTACAGTCAAGCGTGAAAAATACAGTTCCGTCACGTTGCGCGAATCAAAGAGAAATTATTTTAACCCATCGAACAACTGGGAAGTTCAGAAATCTCGAGTTCAGCGCGCACTAAGGCGCTCGTAGTATCATCGTGCCGCCATTGTATTCTCAATGTTCTGGAAGATCTGCGATTCGGAAATCGCGTGAGGGAACCTCCGTTAATTAAAAGATACTTCTGGACTGGGTTTCCTTTGTCTGAACGAGGCCAAGTTCTTGGCGAACTTTACCGTGTATTCGCCGGCGTATTTGCAGTGTTTCGGTAATTTCAGAATTACTTCGTTTCAGTGATGATTCAATCGTTTGTCTCTTTTTCTCGTAGCTAAATTTATCGATTATCCGACAAATTTTTTCTTTTCAATTATTCGTATAATTCTAATTAATTATACTAATTAATATATTATATCATATTATATACTACCTAATATAACTAATTATATATTTTAATTAATTATTAATAATTTAATATATTGCAGTTGTATTGATTACTTGTTTTCAGAGTGAATTGAGTTTCATTTGTCTTCACGATTATTAGGAAACATTTTCTTGCAGGGAAATGTAGTACTTTTGCAAGATAGTCTTCTATAAATAATTGAGCTTGCATAATTCTTACTTCTTCGTTTATCTTCTTTTTAAACATTTATCACGGTGATTCCTAAGAGATTTCTTACATTCCAAAGAAAACATCAAAAAATATTCTATTTTGTAATATTAGTACTTCATATAAATTAAATAAAAATTCAATATTACTTTATATATATTACTATATATTATATAGTAATATTTTATATTACATTATTATACATTATATATAATTTACTTAAACAGATTTAATAAAAGTCACAGTTTGTTTCTTCTTCTATATATATATGGATGCATAGCCCGATTGAATAACAATAAGTAATGAACAATTTTTCCTTAAAATCCTTCCCTTTGAAATCTATCAACTAGAAACCTTTATAAATTATAATTGCCATTTATAAAGACATCAATTTTTTTACGTTCTTCATTATGTCTTATTTTCACAGATTTTTAAATAAATAATAAATTTCATGATATATTATAACTAATACTCTTAAAGATGCCAAAGTCTGTTTAATTTTTGCACTTCTTTTTATTAATCTTTAGTATTATGATTTCTTTATTTTACCTATGAACATTTCTATAAACGCATTTTTGTTTATACTTCATAAAAAAAAAGAAGCAAAAAATTTCTAGTGCCACAATTTTTCATACAAATGAAAAAATATAAATGTAACATCAATAATATATCAATGATCGACTGGTAACATCACCAATAATATATCAATGATCGACTGGTGTTACACCAGTGTTACATAAATTATTACTAAATTGCGGATGTTTAAGCAAATTTATATTTTATACTTTAAAAAAATAAATAGGTAGACCAAATGCAGTCAAAAATTTATGTTCTAAAAATATATTTTTCATTTTGCATACTTTGCACAATGAAATTATATTACATATTTTCTGTATATTGGGCATCGTTTTTGCAAATTTCACATTAATAATCAGACCACAAAATAATTTTTCATACGTATCTATCTCAAAAAATGATTATCATTGTCACGTGATAATATTGTCTTATCATAATAATCATTCGGTATACATTTCGAAATACATAAATAATACAATATAAATAGTACATATAATTATATATATTATAGCAGTATGTAGCAGTACAGTATTATATATATATTATATTATACATATGTATATGTATATGTATATGTATACTACATGCTGAATATAGTCAATCATTTTCTAACATTAACCAAGTAAAGTTGTCAGCCAGTGTTATTTAGTTAATGTTGTTTCACTGAGTATTTTGCCATGCCGAAATAAAAAAATGAATGAAGTAGGAGATACAAATTTAATTCATTTAAATTTAACATTTAAATTTAATTGAATTATCAATGGCAACACAATAACTTATAACGTGGAAAAGAAGTATGTATTAAAAATACGGATTAGTATAATTAATATTGCGAATATTTTAATTACACACACACACACACACATACATACATACATACGCGAGCACACACACACACACACACACCTCCGCTTATAAGACAAATACATATATCGTATTTATACTTTTGACATTTGACTAACTAAAAAGATTGAACAATATTTTATACAAAAAAGAATCTGTGAAGTATTAATATACTGTAATAAAAAATTGCAAAACACACGTGAATTTAAAAGATTTTATTATCCACGATAAATAATCAAAATTGAAAATAAAAAGTGAACTTTGGAGCGGGAGTGTATGTGCGTATACTCATTATCAAATACGAATTGTGATTGAAAATCTCAACTTACGCAGCATGCGAATACTACCTTATCATTTACAATGTGAAGGAATAATTGATTGAAGTTGAAATAAAACTCCTTTTCTTTTATTGAAAATGAATAGAACACTTTTGAACTGAAACGAAATGAAAAATTTTGCGAATTTTGCACTTAGCGAAACTAGAAAAAAGGAAAATCAGTCACAGTTCGTAAAATAATAACACGCAATGATTTCAATAATGCCTTGCACCGTGATATTAAAGATCAAACGTCATTTTCACAAATTTTCGTGCGTTTCTAAATAAGAAATCTCTCGCCAGTATCACTCATTGTCAGAAGAGCAAGAAAATCCGAAAGGAACAAAAAAATCTTTGTTTTATCGTTCGTATATTTATCGGGCCCATTGAACCGGAAAATGGACAGAACTCCGCGACCCGAGGATAATGTGTATATTGAATACAAATGGCTCGTGATTGGTTTTTCAATTAAGACGAGAATATTACTGTGCAGCAGGTTCAAGGAAATTAATTCTCGAAATCGCTCAGCTAGCTGCTACCTCCGATATTACCTTTTCTTTGCCTGGCGAATCCTTGCGTCAAGCACTTCGACATCTACCATCCCCCCCACCTCCCCACCCCCCCTCACTCCAACTCTATCTGCTTTCCGACCTAAGCTCCGGAACTTTCCGAGCCCCTTCGCTCTCTGTCTTCGTTATCACGGCACGAAAACGGTTGGCTAATGCCATGAAATTGACGTTGTACGCGCGAGAAATGCCAGCGCGAAATAACCGAGCAGCACGGAATTTCGCACGAAAAAGACAAAGCGCAGCTAATCAGCTTGACGGCGGTAATCCATCATCAAACAAACGGTACTGGCGCGTTATAAATATTCCAGTTTTCGGACTGTTTTTTCTAATATTTTCGTCGGCTTTCTCAGATGGCTACGTGCAGCTTCGTATTTTTTTTGCAACGAAGATTTATTTATTACTCTACAGGGTAGATCTTTGTTTAACCTCTTGCGCTGGAATGACGTGCCACGCACGTCGAGAATTTTTTGTCCCAAAAATTGCAATATTTCCTCAGTTTTAAGTATATTTAAGTACAACCCGGGCAAAACAAATAATCAATTCATTAGTTCTCAATACAGTTTCTATCCAGTGATATCGTATTGACGAGTTTAGAAAGAAAGCGATGAATTATTGTATACGGTTTGGTCACTCGTTATGGTCCGCAATCAGTTGCCAGCGCAAGTTAAGTGAGGCCATTTTCGAATTGCGACGATGCAAAAAATATTTTTCAGCTATCATGAATAGCATCGAAAGATCCAATAATGGGAAGAGTATTTTCTTTCAAAGTCATTTTTTTCAAGGACTTTTTAACATCACTGATATTTTTTTTCCTACAATCGTGTACTTTTTTCCTATTGCATCGATTAATTGGTAAAAAGATGTATAAAGAACATAACCTTGAAAATTTCAGTTTTACATGTAAATTTATTTCTATCGAGATCACGAGCAGATCTTGGCCAAGACGCGACAATCGAGAGCCTAATAATAAATGTAAATGAACATGTTTACTATTTATTGCATCGCCAATATAAATAATGATAATCTCTCCTAACAGTTTGAAATCTTGATCAGTGTATCGAAATTTGTCACTAATTCATAATGGAATGCTATTTATTTATGGTGAAATTGATCAGTGTTTGAGAGAAGCAATTCGAGTGTACAAAGATACATTTCCCAATCGTAATTGTCCATCACGAAATACACACGCAAAGCTGAACAACAATTTTCGTCAAACTGGTAGTGTCGTGAAAAAAAGCGCGAGGACTAAAACTGTTAACAACGAAAGAAATAAAATAAATATTGTACCTAAAGTTAATGAAACGAAAGAATCCACATCTGACGACACGAATAGCATTTCCAAAACTAACATATTTTTTTTCCTATACGGATATTAAGGGGAAAAAAATCTCATTCGTATCGTTTATCTCTAGATCGAGATCTTCGCAGAACACATTTTGCAAATCATACGCGTTGTTCTCGGGATTTGCAGTAATACGAAAGTGACTTTCATCAATCATTCTTTAAAAAAAAAACTTAAATTTTTAGTCAGTGTCATTCATGTTCTTTACACACCTTATTTTTTTTTACCAGCTGTATAATAAACAAAAAAAAATAAATATTTGTATGAAGAAAAAACATCAATGACCTTGGAAAAAATATTCTTATTGAACCTTTTGGATATCATTCAGTATAAAGTTGGGCGAAAAATATTTTTTGCATCGTCACAATTCAAAAACATATTTAGACAGTCTCACTTAAATTGACCACTTTTATAGATCAGTATAAATTATTTTACTGCATTTTGTTTTCTATTGTACCGGAGAGATTCTTCCTATTCAGATTAAATAGAAAAATAAATAAATTATTTCAAAGAAATAGGAAAAAATTTTATTCGTGAGGCAAGAATCATAACAGTAATAATATTTTTTTCTTTAAGTTGAAATATTTTTGAAAATTTCAAGATTGCTCGCATTTTTTTTCCTTTTAGTGAAAAATTTTATATTTTTTGAGGTATGATGGAATAGTATATGGTTTCAGATTTCAATGACCTATGGAACTAGGTCATCGAATGAAAGTCGATGACAACTCGTCACTTCTGTATTGATTTCAGTGCGTTACAATGGTCACTACAATATAACAACTGTCTCTGTATTGCAAAATATTTATCAATAAAATTTCCTAACGTTTCTAAAAACAACGAAAAGTTAATCTATTAATAGGATAATCCTTTAATCAGAAACTTGGAAGAAAGTAATGTTAAGAAATTAAAAATTAATAACGACAAATCAATTTTAGTTGGATTTGTCTCGATCCTTGTGAACGTTAGTGTGGCTTAATATATTTTCGATGAAAGATCATCAATATAAAGATTATTCACAATATTTTAATAATAACAAATATTATTGAAATAGATAATAAAATTATTTAAAATAAATAAAAGATAAATAATAAATATTATTTAAAAAGATAAATATTTCAATAATAATAATAATAATAATACGTTGTCCAAGTAATTATCCTGAGTGGTGCTGTAAAGATTTTTAGTATATTATCATCATTTACTAAAAGATTATCAAAAAAAGTTCTCGTTTTGACGATATATTAAAAAATTATTGAGATTGAACTTTTTGTACATATTTATTTTTTTAATAAATATTTTATTTTATTTAAGAGATTGGCAGATAAACAAAGAACTCTGCATTGATCTTCAAACATATCCGAATTAAATTATAAATTTTATCAAAATTACTACTCTTTGATAATGAATGAATTAGAGTTAAATTGAGTACTAATAACAGGAGTAGATTTTACGTTGAATAAAAAAGAAAAAAATTTGACGACACACTTCCACTAATCTATGATTTTTGTTTATAAATAATTTCATTAATCTACCGAAATGAAATAACGAATAACCTCAGCAAGAGGCACAATCAGAAAATGTTTACAGCAAGAAATACAAAATATAAAATGAAATGAATAATTATTTTATCTGACAGTTAAATAATTCCGAGAATAATCATTTGTTCTTCCAGAAAAGCTAATAGGATTATTTTCAAATAAAACCCAATCAAATGAAACGATATGTTATTTAAATAATCATTTTTCAAATATTTTATTCAAATAATATTAATGCCTGTTAGCAAATACATGCAAGCATTTACAGCAAATACATATAGTGGCTCATAATAATATTTTAATACTAAATATTGAAATTGTTATAATTTTGCGAAAAAAAATCGTATAACAATAAACTCAAGTTATTTTACAATGTAAAACTTCTACTCTCAAAATTCAATATTCACTTCATTTTAATGTTTTTACATCACAAAGCAACTAGGTGAGTAACACTTCTCAAAAATTCTATAAACTGTTCTAGTATTTGAAAACACTGAAAAATTTTCTTCATAACTGAATATACTATGAATCTGAAGATTAAAACTTCTTCTTTACAACAATTTCCGAGAACTTGATGTACGACTTTTTACGACTTTTCTACGAACTTTGAATACTACGTTTAAATGACAAAAATAACGTTTTCATCGTTACGTTCATTTTCGCCTGACATTCAAAGTTCAATAAATAGGAAAAAAATGAAATCGTACAGCAAGTTCGAAAGATCGTTGTAAAAAGGAGTTTTAAATCTTCAATTTCGTCGTAGAGTCAGTCATGAAAAAAATTTCTCAATATTTTTACATACTACGACAATCTATAGCATTTTCGAAAAGAAAAATACCCTCACTTACACACTCGTTACGTGATGTGAGAATATTTTAAAACGAGCAAGGCATTTTAAAAAAGTAGAGCTATCAGTCCTCAAAAAAATAAGCCCAAATTCATTATTATACAATTTTTGCAAAATTATAACGGTTTCATCATTTAGTGTCCAAACATTAATATGAGTAACTGTACATAATAAATACAAACTTTTAGATTTTGTCTGGTTTTCTCTCTGCATGACAACATAAACATATTTGCATCGCAATTTTATCTCGACGATATTTCACCGATGTTACATCGTTCGCACGCGAATAACTTTTTCTCGTTGTCGGTCGGACGATTTCGTTGGGAAATACGTTGACTATTACCACTGAACTGATCTTCGTGTAATGTTGTGCGCAAGCAGTTAAATACACGAGACGGAGAATTGAAATACATTACATGTTTATCTGCAAGTACGGAAGCACGAAATGAAAGGAAAAACTTGGAAGGACTCATTTTGAAAATTACACCTTTTAGACGAACTATTGTGAACTATCGAGGGAATCATGGCTATAAACATTTGTACGAGTCTACTCGGACGTCTCCTACAACGTCAATTACATTGCAGATTTATCTAGATGAATTTAGTTCCTCGTAGAACTGGGTCATACCAGTTGAATACGAAAAATAGATCTTCCTTCTCCTGTCACAAGGTAAAAAAAAAGTGAGTCTTGATTTTACGAAGTTTAAAAGCAATCTTCTTTTGAAGTATTGTTGGTTAGATATTTAAATAAAATAATTTAAAAATAAAAGAGAATATGCAGCACAAAGTTATATATTATATATTATGTCAAATAATTTATATCAATTAACCCTGCTGCGTTCTTTCAGTCAAATTAAAAAGTATCTTAAGTGAAAAAAATTCTTATTAGTGTACATGTCTTTTCGACTAAATTTCACATTACACAACATTTTCTCAGGTCATTACAAATTCTTTTTGTTTGCAAAACTAAGTGTAAGAATGAATATAAAGATTCAGAGATTGCAACGGGATTAATTTTAAAATGCTCTGTTTTAACTTGTATTTTCTATTTCATACGGTGAAGATATTTGGGACATAAGATGTTCATTCGCGATATAAATTAGAATTAAATATTCTAAAACAAAGCAATCTAATATACAAATTTAATTTAACATAAATTTGATACAATTATCCATGACTGAACGATGTTACTTAAGGATTTTATTTTACAATTTTATTAATTATTGAATACCAAAAATTGTTCTCTTCTTGAAAAATTTCCAGAAAAATAGTAATTGTTCGTTAATGAACTGTTATGAATAGTTTTTAGGATAATTTAAATAATAAAATATTATAATACAGTAATATTATACTATATATATATTATATACGCATACTACCTATATATACTACTGTATTTATATAAGTTACTTATATATATAGAAATTCAATTTTTATTTGACTTCTGATGGAGGCTGATTCTCTACTATACAATAAAATCACAAAGTAAATTATTCCTATCGTTATTATTAAGATAATACTAAGTATATATTTAAAATGACAAAGAAACATAAAAAATACGGATTAATATTTACTCTTTGGTAATTTCTCATCGAAAAAAAGAAAAAAGTAAAACACTGAATGTCGTCGAAAAGATTTACGATTCATGCTATACGCAGAATGTGTTTAAAAAATAATTCAATTGAGGATAAATTGTGCTCTACTCGTCACAGAAAAGTAGATTCAAGTGGTGAAAAGGATTTTACGAACGGAAGTAATCCAAAATCCTAGCTTCACATCTATAAAGTTAGCATAAAAAATTCAGAACTTTAATAGGAAAGAAGTGGATATTTCAACTGTTTGAAAAAAAAACTTGTTGAAAACAAGTACATTTGACGTAATTATCCTAACACAGAAGAAAAGTTACGAGAAAACTTTTTCGCAGCCTACACGTTAACTCCACTATCTCCCATTTTCCACTCCCTCGCTACTCGTGCAAGAAAGAAAAAAATTATGATGCTTATCACTGTCATCAGTAACACAAGTCACGCTGAAATACTGTTAAGACAGAATACAAGTCCAACAAACAAGCTACAACAACAACAAACATCACTGTATGTTCAATCCAACGTACAATATACTATAGTGAGTGACTGTTTGGTTATCGAAAAAAGCAGAGAACTATGCGAATCGATTGCAGCAACACGCAGCATATGACGTGAGTCATTGTACAAAAATATTTGCCTTGTAATCTACACACGTCACACCGATTGTTAAACGTAATATCGTTAAACGTAAATAAGGTGAACAGCAAATCAGGTGAACCGATCCAGCTTTCGAAACACAACGTTTGTTTTTTCGCAGACCGGCGAAATTCTGATATCGTTAAAAATATAAAACGTTGCTCTATATAGTTGGATTAACAGGGCTGCATCGTATGTCACTGTTAACGACAATTAATTATCGTTCGAATTAAGTATCGAGCCGTTTATTTTGAAAGTGAATCTGCGTAAGTCACTGTTGTTTTCAAATCGAGGTATTCGAGGCTCTGCGTTTTAACGGCCTGGAAAAATTTAATTTAACGGCTTAGCTATCAAGAAGACTTGTACCTGTTATCTCGGATATCTGTATTTTTCTCAGTAAATCATTTCGCGTTGCCATTCTTCATTACAGTGTAAAGTGACTTTCGACTATTATTAAGATTCGTTGCACCATCTTCTGATAAATATTCAAGGAATTTTTCATCAACTATAATTGTCAATAATAAATCTCATTTACATATTTCATCTTATTAGCATAATGTGACTTTTGATGAAGATGGACCAATTAATTATAAACTTACCGAACGATCCAAATTTGAAGATTCTTTATCATGATACGCACTCGTTCTTACATCAGAGATAATAATATCAGAAAATTAGAAATTTTTGCAATTTATTATTAAATCAACAGATACTATTATACATTGATATTATTATTATTATTGAGATTATTATTCATATTATACAGAAAATTAGAAATTTTTGCAAATTATTATTAAATCAACAGATACTATTATGCAGCGAAGAACGCGCGTAGTTTACGTTTATTTTTACTATTTCGTTTGAGATTGCTATAATTAATAATAAGTCTAGCTTATTTCTTACTTTGGATGCATCAGTGTATGATGCCACTTATTTAGTTTTGTTTTTAAATCGAGATATTTAAGACTGTGCGTTTTCACATACCTAGAAAAATTGACACAAACTATCCAGAAGATTTACTTGTACTCCATCTCTCGGATATCTGTATTTTTCTCAGTACAAATAATTTCATGTAGATGTTAACGAATTACCATTTCTCATTATTGTAAAGTGACTCATGCGCCATTTTCAAAATAAACATCTCTATCATTCCGTTAGTTACCCAAACTTCTATCGACAAAACTTCAACGGTTTGTTAACTGTATATTGACTGCACATTATTTGAAAACGAAAAAAGATCACGTAAAGAATCATAATTAATCTAATTGCTAACTTGATTTTTTTTTTTTTGGAAAAGTGACTTACTTTCGGCTCACTTGACAGTACAAAGCAATTATGTTAAACGTGATGCTAACTCGATTCGAAGAGAAGAAGAGAGATGAAAAGAAATGAATAAACAACCAAAGTTAGATTAATCTCTGAAGTTTCAATTTTGAAAATTGATCACATTTTTTTATTATATTTTATATAAGAGATAAAGATATATATAATATTATATGTATTTCTTAAATATTAAACGTTGAATGAAATTGATCGATATTTAAAAAAATATTATGCACTGGAACAACTGAAAAATTCGCATAAGAGAAGCATAAAGAAAAATTCATGTCTGAAGAAATTTCAATCTTAAAAACGAACCACGTTTCTTCTATCTTAAGTAGATATTAATTACATTTTGAGTGGATATGAACATTGACGATCTGCCGAATAGAACAGAAAATTCATTAGCGTATCAGATTTCTCAGTTTCTTTTCTTCGTTTAAAAAAAAAATACGTGGTGTTGGAACGAAAAACTGAGAACGTGTAACTCGGATGAGCGAATAATTTGCGCGGGAAGCACAAAAATAAAAGACAAATTGTAAGCCATTTTAATTGTCATTTACACGTGCCATGAACAAATAACGGAATGAAAACGCATGAATATAAAGAAGAAACGATGGAAGCCCGGCTGAAATTGGCGAACACGAATATGCGAAACAGAGCTGAGGGAGAGCGCTGCGGCGACATTTTATTATTACATTTGGCCAAAGTTATCCGAGCTGTCGAGCCGTTAATTGTCACGAAATAAGATTTACGGCGAAACCGGAAGCCCCACCCACTGTCACGCCACAGTTATCGATCTTTTTTCTTTTTTTTTTTTTTTTTTGTTCATTGTTGCAACAGTCACTGGGAACTTGCATTAAATCGTGTTCGTTTCTCGCAGGTCGTCGTACTCTCTCCACAAATACCTGCTTTTCTTCCCGCGGCGACTATTGTTATCGACTCTTAAATTATCGTGGTATCGGAGCCATTTTTCATGTTTCTGACCGGTTATTTCCTAGATAAAAATGACGTTGATAGGCAATAACGCGGTTTTTACAGGACGATTTGGAAGGACCGGGTTTCCGGGGATTTTCTACTTCTACAACGTTGAGAATTTTTTTTTTTTATGCGTAATTGGTTCTCCAGGAAGAACTGCAGGAATTTTAGAGATCAATGCGAAGATGCTCGAGTCAACAGAACTCACCGACAACAACTATACGAAATACGGAGATCAAACTTTGTAAATTGATGTTGAACTCTGTCGATAAATAAACTAAAATTTTATGCATTGTAAACAAAGTAAAATATAAATTGTAAATAAAATGAAATGTTATAAATTGCGAGTAAAATAAAATATAAATAATAAGTAAAATAAAATTTTGTCAATTTTAAATGGAATTAAACCACATAAATTCTGTAACGAAATTAGCAAATAATACTAAACTCCTTGCATTCGATGGAAAACTGATCTGAACTTTCCGTATAAAAACATTTAAAAGAAGTATGCTTGAAGAGAATCGTGGATCAAAAAAATACCATTTAATTTTCTCAAAAACCGACTATAGTTCAACTGTACACTATATAACTCAATGTGGTTTTAATAAAATATCTGTTTCTTACATTGTTTCTTTAATAAGAAGTTCGTTTTGTCACTAAATAAGAAATCAATCAGGGGAGATTGAACAAGTTATTTAAAAAAAAAACTTGTTGAAAAAATTATAAGCCAGCGAAAACTGGCTGAAACAAGATTCTTTAAACGAAAATAGCCGCTCATCCAGAAATTTACCAAATATTGTAACATGTATGTATCTTGATTCAATTAATTCGAGAATTGGTTTTAGAACCAAGTCAAATTGTGTAAAATGTTACTTTCGAAGGAAACATGATTTTTTCGAGACCAAATAGTATCTCCCTATAAAATAAAGAGCTCGTTGTTGGTTAAGAGAGTTATTTATTTATAGTAACCCCGAGTGTAGTAAGCTGAGTGACTATAAATATTATTTCTTCGCGATTCCTCCAAATTTGTTAACCTATGAATTTATTAATTCATGACCTATAATATATAATATGACGATGGATATCCACCGAAAAATATCTCTTTCAGTTACAACGATACAATATTTTACATGGTATCAATAGACGAATATGTTGCAAAGGATATTTTTTTCAGTCAAAGATCATTTCTTCCAGAGTTTTCAAGATCATCATTGGTTTACATGTAAATATATATTGTTTTCTCTTGCAAACTATAGGTGATATTAAAATATTTTTAATATCAGCGACATTAACAACATGACCTTTGACTCTAGAAATTGAAATTAAATAAAAAATTCATTTTCACCATAACCGAAAGAGGAGGTATCTATTTACGTAGTTATCTTTATTTATTTATGTGGAATATTCTATAGGAAGAAGAATATTAATGTTAGGACAACCTAAAAATGTTATTATCAAAGTGAAAAACAGATTGAAGAAATTAAAATACAATGAATACAAAGAAATTTACAATACAACAAAACACACATAAACTGTCATTTACAATGGCGGCCACAAATTTACGTACACTAAATTTCTAATATTGGATAAATTGATGATATATTTTAAACTATTGTGATTTTATAATTCTGAATCTGGATGGAATTTGAAACATGAAACTTCTATTTTCACAATCCTGGATTCATTTTTCATAAAAATATTATTATTATATCATAGAAGTAAAGATAAGCCATAAATGCTATAAATTCCAACATCTCTGAAAACATTGAAAAATTTTTTCCACCACTGAAAAATTTTCCAATTTGAAGACTGAAGTTTTTCTTCTATAATGAGACAGACTCGTGTCTAAAATTTGTGTAATATCTTCCCTTCGAGATATTGAACTTTGAATATATCCGAATACTTAAAATTTCTTTAATGTTGTAATGACAGAACGATTGCCAGAAATAACATTCATTAACATAACAGGTGTTTATCGCATGCAAAAGTATGCTTTAGATAACAAATGCAATTTTCTAGACTGTTACTCGCCGATTCACTTTATATAGAAAACTGATAAGACGAAATCGAGTGATAAGACGAAACACGAGTATATAAAAAGCGCAAGATAAGAACCATTTTACGTAATGTGTAGAACGAAATCTTTCACAGAACATAGCGAAAATTCTGAGACTTTACAAGACTTTACATTGTTCTAAATTTTTAATAAATGAAATAATTAAATTCGTATTAACGAATTTAAAGTATTTAAATGAAGTATTTAAGTATACCATAATATACACGAAACTTTGAAATAAAAGTAATTGATAAAAAATAAAGTGACGTACGACTGTTTCAGGTTATAACTCTGTACAGTTACAAAAAAATGTTAAAGGAGAAAAATAAATAGTTCAAAGGGTGCTACACCTACAGAACCACGTTTTTTTCTTTTTTTTAATGCAATGGTGCACGTGCAACGAACGATTGCATTATTTTTTTTAAATGGAAATGCAAACTCTTTTTTACGTACAGATAAATTTCTCCCTGTCGTTCTATCTAAAAAAAAATGTATTAAAGTACGATGGGAAAAGAATTATTAGTTATTTAAAAGAAAATGAGATATTTAACAAAAAATGTCTTTATTGAAGAAAATGCTCAAACGCTTTTCCATTGCACCGTAAACATTTCAAACACAACATGTTTCCATTTTACACAATCGAATACATTCGCTCTGTTATTTTCTGTTGTTTTCTGTTACTAGTTGTGGAATTTTTATCTCACGTTTTTTTTCTCTGCGCCATATTTGCGTAAATTGTTATTCAATTTATCAAGCAATTGTTTTTCTCGTTACATTCATACGTAGCATCTTCTTTAATATATATATATATTTTTTTTTAATATATCTTTTTTTTCATTTTTAATATACTTTTAATATTTCGATAACTAATAATTATTTTACCATTCTGTTTTAATACTTTTTTTTACATAGAATGACTAAAAGAATCTATGCAAAAAAAGTTGAAACAACTATATCGATCACCTTATATATTCGTTCTTTTATTTTAACAAAAGTCAACGTCAACTTTGACGTTGATAGTTTTCGTAATTTAAAAGAAGAAATTTAACATAACTACAGGCGTTCATGGTTCACGATTCAATCTAACATATTCAAAATTTTTGTTATCTTAATCTTTCAACGACGGGTGATTTTCGGATTTTTCCAAGTAAAAACGCAAATAAAATTTCAGTGCGACATAAATTACACATGGAATGAAAGAAACGTGGATTCCACGTGGGAGGATTAATACTACAATATGTATTTTAATATTATACATACATTATAATTCAAGTGTACGTGTAATTCTATCGAATATATTCCCTTAATCTTTTTATTACCGATGATTTTTTAAATATTTCAGCTTTTCTTATTGACACTGACTCTTATTTCTACAAAATATTTCTATTGAAGAACGGTACGTATGTTTTACCGTGATTTTTATATATTTTGTTTCTACGAAAATGCTCTGTACTTCTGTTATAAATGATGCAAAATAAAATTGTAACGTATTGAGAGGATTAAATGCAGATTTCATTAAAGTTTCAGTTGTCCAAAAGTCGAAGCAAAAATTTTCACTTCATATGGAGTGTTGAAAGGAAAAATATCGCACGTCACAATTTCAAGAAATTTGCGTTTATAGATTAACTGAATTTCAAAGTGTAGGATCTATGTGTGATGAAAAAAAAAGATAGATTTATATCCTTAAAATAATACGAAGAATTATCGGTAATAACAAGATTCGAGATGTTGCGACAATATATTTCGAAAGTGAAGACATTTTTTCGTACAATCACAGATATGAAAAATCCACGAAAAAAATGGAGGATGGAAATTTTTACATTTCCCAGAAAACTTTATTTCTCAATATGTTGTCTTAACTGAGAACATCCAGGTATTTTGAAAAATATGAATGATATGGAAAAAATCTGGCACTGTTTGACCTTGAGATGACCTCGAAACATCTTGTGAGGACCACATTAAAATTTTTAAACGGAAACTTTTATATACTTTCTATTTTTATTTATATTCTTACGTCTCATGTTCAGACGTACTCAAAATGACACAAAACTATTGTATTCAAATATTATACAAAAATGCTTTATTGAAATTCAAACTTTACACGTGCATACTGTATTACCGCGCGTCAAATTTAGATAACCTCGATTAAAATTTTTAAATGGACCTCTACAATTTTTACCACATATTTTCAGAAGTTTACAAAACACTTACACAAACTTTTATCATAAAATTTATAAAAAAATATATTATTTAAAATTTCAAAATATTGTAAAATTTAGTAAAAAATAGTAAGTCTGTGTAAATATTTTGTAAAATATTCGGATATGTGTCAGGTATAAGAATATGTGATTAAACATTGTATGTTTTCATTTAAAATGACATCACAACATGTAGTCTTTGACATTTTATAATTTTTATTCGATTATTTTTCGTAACACTCTTATTTTTCGAGATATTTCGGTGCTCTCAATGCAAACACATTGTACGTACATATATATTTTCACATATTTTCAATACAACATACGAAACTGTAAAAAAATGATATTTTTCCGTTTTTTTCACGTTCTTCGTGGATCATTCACAGATCCGAAAAACAAACAATATCGATCTCTATCCGTGTGCCAGAATTTTGAACACACGTCGAAGGCTTATCGTCTCTTATCGTTCACGGAACCCGTGAATTTTTTTCCATCTTTCGGAGTAATGTTTACTTACCGAACCGTGATCGGCTGTAGCCAATTAGCGGGGCACCCTCGCGAACAGTTCACTGACGAACGCGATACGTACCTGAAAACAGAAACGAACGGCGCGTGAATGTACGTCGAGCGCTCTGGTGAATTTGATTCATGCCATCGACGACGAAAAGAGCCGTCGTGAAAAAGTTTCTTCGTCGAGTGCCGGCTCGGATGTGACGTAACGATGCATGAACGACACACGCGATTCCCACCATTCTCAATTTACTTCTCTCTTTCTTATCACTGTGAAAACCATCGATGATTATCGGTTAAAAATTGACGATTCCGTATTAATTGGGCACGGATCACTCGAAATCCAAGAAAGTTTCGAGTCCTGAGAGTTCGAAACGTACTTTTTTTTTCGCGACTCGAAGCTCTCAAAACTCGAACAACAAAAAATATGAAATTAACCCCTTGATCTTAATTAAAATCGACAAGAATATTTGAACGCTTGTAACTGTAGAAATATTATACAAATGCGCGAATTTATACGAACTTCTCTTGATCTAACACGTACTAACATTTTTGAATATTCGATATTTAGAAGAAATTAGAGGAACATGTTGAAAGGAATTAAATGCTCGATAAATTTAAAATGATCTAAAAATCAATTTCTACTGCTTAATAAAATTAAGAAATCAATTTGGATTAAACAGTTGCAGGTAAAATATTGAGAGTTTATTAAAGAGATACTTTCATTTCCACCAATTATTTTATTTATTTTACTAACTTTATTTTCTCACTTTATCATTTAATTCTATTTATACAGATAAATCATATAATGCATTATAAAATAAAACAATGTAATAATAATAATAATAACAATATAACAATAACAATAATAATAAATATAATAATAATAATAATAATAAATATAATAAAATAAAATGAAATAAAATACAATATTAGTATTTATATTATATATAATGATACATAATATAAAATATTGACTTTATTAACAAGTAAATTATTCAACGTTCAAAGTTCCACATTAAGGTCAAACACTATTACAATGAAATTACTTATTTGATATGCGATTCGTTTTCCACTGTTTCGTGAAAAATACCGTCAAAGTAAAAAAATATCGTTGCTGGTAGAGTTAAAATTAGACAATTGCCTTTTGAGCGAAAAAGAAATAAATATTACAGTGCTTTCAATTAGTTTTACACAAACCTATGGAACCCAACCAAAATTAAAATTCAAAGTCCGCTCCAGGGTCGAGGTGATCAACTTCGATTTTCTTAGCGAGGTGCATGGAAAATGGCGGCGAGCGTTAATTGCTATCCAGGATTGTGCCGGGTAGGTTTGCGGGCAACGTTAACCTTTGTGGTTCCGGACTGCTGGCAATTAAACCACCAGGATTTTCGCGAGTCGGATTAACACTGCGATGGAAGCAATTAAGCTCGCGTTGGTCTCGTTCGAAATCGCAGCTGCGCGATCTTTCGGCTTGCGCGATATCTCAAAGGAATATCGTTTCGTTTCGTTTCTCCGAAGTAACGGGACAACGGATTTTTAAGCATCTGCAAGAAATGAGGAAACGTAGAAAATGTACATAATACGTAAAATCATGTCGTTTTGCTTGGCACTGATGGCAGCGCGACTCGGAAATTTTCAAATTTGCTTTTACCGAATACAATGTGTTTTTACTTTTATGCGATTGTATGTTAAATGCATTATGTTTCTACTTTCATCAAGTAAAATATTTATATTTGTAGTTTCCCAGCTGTAAGTGTAAATTTTAAAAAGCCTCTCCTGAAAAGTTTATGTTTTTCAAATTGTGCCGCCATTAATATTAAGCAGCGATATGAAGAGTATAATGCGACATGAGTATAAGTCTATTTTTGGCACGCGACTAATATTTGGAATATCGCGTGTCTATTTCTATTTGCGTACTTTTACATTAAAATAAATTACTTGTAAAAGGAATTTGTAGAAAGAAAAAGAAGTGTTTCCTTTAACTTGAGAAACTTGTAATAATAAAGGGAAGTGTTTTTTTTAATTTGAAAGAACTTGTAGAGAAATAAATAGAAAAAAATGTATTCTTTAATTTGAAGGAACTTGTAAACATAGAATTTCAAAAAAAAAAAAAATAGAATTTTCATTTAGAAGAGCTTGTAAACGTAAAAATGAAGAGAAGAAATGTTAAAATATAAATCTTCCTTTCATATTTACAAGTTTTTTTTACTTACAGTTTTTTTTTTTTACTGTAATTAAAAGAGAAAGAGAATAAGTAATTTGATCTAAAAATACAAACATTTTGAAAATAACAAATGATATATCTACAAAATCTCCTGTGTGTTCACAAAAGTGAATAGAAAATAAGATTAGAAAATAATAAAGGGTTGAAAATGCATAGAATTTTAAATTAAATAAGTTATCATGTTTTATCTCTGCAGTTTTCGTGTAAAATATAGAAATTAACATTTTACATGAAGTAACAGTGAATAAATTTGTAGCGACCTAGGATTCCTCAACTACGAGATTCGAACACTGACTAGCACAAGCTGCAAATGACTACGCGCCTAGCGTCGAGGTCCTACCGATCTCCGACGTTAAGCAAGCAGTGTGCGGAACCCCGCTAGGAGGGGTAATCGGGGCCAGCCTTAGCCGGGGTAGTTATAACAACAAGAGTTCTGGGGTAAGGAGTCGCTGCCATCAGCCCCACTCCGAAACGAAACGCATTCGCCTTTCTCACACTTTCCTTCCATTCGTTCATCATGCATCCTTCACAACTTTCGTTCCTTTAAATTAAAAGGAAATCTTATTGTAAAATAATTCACTAATTAATGGTATTAATTGACAAGTTACAAGTTAAGATACAAGTTACAGGTTACAAAAAATTGTCTCTTATAATTTTGTAATTTTTCATATAAAAACAGTTATTTGTAAAATGTTATTTATTTCATTTCATTAAATTTATTACTGTAAATACAAGAGGATTTACTAGTATTTGTAACTTGCAACTGGTCAAATTCCACTGATCGTAATAATTACAAAAGAGAATCTCTAATTGAATACTCGTAGTCTGGTTAACTTTCGGTAAATTGCACATTTTATTGCAAATTTCTGCAAACATCTTCTCCTCTTCCTTCCCAAACAATGATTCTAACAATTTTAACATTGGGTGTATCAATACTTTACATACATGGTGTCCCATTTTAATCTATAAACGTAATTATCTCTGAAACTATTCGTGATTTAAAAAAATGCATTTTTTTCTGTTTTGTGAGGGCAGTACACTTGGTTTGTCTTTAGACAGACGCGTGTAGAAGATTAGAGAATTGCATTTATAGATTAAAATGGGACACTCTGTATATACCGTGATCGACCAAATAACCAATTATGAAATAAAGATCTTTTTACGAAAGGAATACAGGTATAAATACAATTTAATATAGGAAACAAAATAATGCAAAATAATTTTTAGATAATAAGAAGCAAATTACGTATTTTTATTTCTTTTAACAAGAGTTGCACGGACGAAATAAGTCACAGATAATGAACGCAGAATTTTTAACCAGCCATTTCTAACAGGGCGTTGGTACGTTTCAGTATTAAGAAATTTCGTCTCGTATCAGTGCAAATTTTAGTTGCTAATAACCAGAGTTATCATTTTCAGCTATTATTTCCCACGTTAACCTGGACGATTATTCGCGTAATCGTGCAATGGCAGAGAATTACGAGCATGCGCGTCGGAAGTAATATGGCTATAATTACGATATTACGTACGAAATGAAAGTCATTAAAACAGGATGCTATCGCTATTGAAACGCGTATCAATCTTCTCGAGTACATTCAAATAAAAATCATCGTCGTTTGAGAAAAATGGAAGGTAACGACATTCACGTCATATCGAACGGTAATTGTCGAATGAAAAATTGATTCGATATAATTCCATGATGGAACAAGAGCGTAGTCTACGACTCGGTTAATCAAATGCCACGTTCTATGATCGTCCCGATGAAAAATGCAACGGCCACACTGTGTACGTTGCATAATAAATTGGTATTGCGTAACGTGCACGTTTGTTTCGTACCCAGCGTAAACTTCCGATTGAAACTTCCACGAAGACAAATGTTGAGCGGCCGAGAGAGCTTCCTCGAAACGCTCAGGCCGGCGTTTAAATTCCATCAAATCAATTTAATTACTTCGCGAGTGGTTTGACTAATTTGCTTGTACATAAGCATTCGTGGATTTTCGTGTTTACATCCTCAGTCTCGAGCGAGCGAGAATCGTTATCGAACGATCTCATCCTTTGAATAATCTGTAAACATTTCTATTTCGAACTGCTTTTACAGTCCTTTGTGTCTGGAAAATTCAGATACTCGTGATACTTTCGTTTAATTTTTGTTCATTCGGTAGATCGCAGATTTTTATGTATTTTTTCAGGTGCTACGTATAATGCAAAGAAATGTATGAAATATCTGTTTTTTCTTAATCATATTTTCAAAGTTATGAATTTGCATAAAAGTCCGCAGTCATTAGATTATTTCAGACATGTTCTAAAGACAAATCTTCTCATAATTTCATGTGAACTCCCATTTTGTCAATACCTTATCTTCGTCCGTCCCTTGTGTCAATATGATTTGTGTCCCTTGTGTCAACAGATTTTTCTTATTATTATCCTCTTGCGCTGGAATGACATGCCGTGCAAGTCGAGAACTTTTTGTTCCAAAATTGCAATATTTTCTCGGTTTTAAATATATTTAAGTATAACCCAGGCAAAACAAATAATAAATTTATTACTTCTCAACAATTTCTATCCAGTGATACCATACCGACGAGTTTAAAAAGAAAGCGACGAATTATTGTATATTTGTCACTCGTTATGGTCCGCAATCAGTTGCCAGTGCAAGTGGTTATACAAGTATTTTTAACATATATTAGGTTAAGTCTGCATATGAAATTGCGCATTTCATAAATATCTGCTAATATAATCTTCTTAGTTATTAACAGAAATTTTCATTCTGCTTTAATAATACAATATTCGATTAATATAATATGATATATTAATAATAATATAATATCCGAATATTAAGATGTTCGAAAAATAGAGATTTATACAAAGGAGACTTTACTGTGTTACGTTTAAGGTAGTAAAGTAATTCAATCAATATATAATATAATATAATATAGTATAATAATAATATAATATTATATGATGGTATAATATGATATTATAATATAATAAATAATGTTGTGGAGAGTAAATATAAGAAATATATATATTTAGTAATAATATTGATGATTAAACAAGAGGCAAGGGATAAGGTAACAAATAATCTACAACTAATCGACCCAGTCATCACTCAAAACAACTCCTTTCCTTGACTCAATCAATTTTGTCTACCTTCGAAAACATCTCAGTTTCTACTACTGCTTTTCCTCTTTATGACGCTTCAAAAACGTCTATTTGACAGGCCTTTACAATTAAATGCACTACAGCTAAAAGTTATGGCTTAAACTTGCGACATAATGCTAGAACATAATATTCGAAAAATAGAGATTGACATAAGGGAGACTCTGCTTTGTTATACAACTAAGATAACAAACTGGAAAAAATTAAACAATATTACATAGTACTGCGTAAAGCAAAAATGTTTAAACGTTCTCGTACTCTCGTCAAGCAACTGGAAGTCAATCTATACATGCATGACTTCTGGAGTATTATGAAGAATGGTTATTATCATTAACATGTTACAAGCGTTTATATAAATCGTTACTTTTAAACATCGTTTGAACATAAATGGAGAACTATTACTAGTTTGTTATGTGTTATTTATAATATCGTATTTTTAGCAGTTTAAATTTTTGGAATCAAAAAAGTTTGGAGTATTCTCACCGTGAATTTATCACAAAACGCCATAAAACATCGTACTCTGACTATCCAGAGAGGTACTATATTTATTATATTAATTTCAATAAAAAAATTAATTTAGAAAAAAAATTCCATTTGAATGTGGATTTAATTCAATTTCAAAATTTATATTACCATTTTCAATACCTTTTTTTAAAAATTAGATTATTATTTTTAATTTTTGATATTGAAATTACTTTATTAATTCCTATAATTTTATATTTAAAATGTATAAATTTTTGTTACATACTAAATATAATTTTATTATTTATATTTATAATATTATTTACATTAATTATAGAATGAACAATAGGATATTCATCTACCAGAACACCCGAAAATGAAAATTCATTTCCCATAGAGTAAATAAAACGTCGAGAATTCGCGAAACGATTGAATCGTTCGGAACGCGATTTTGATTTCCATCGTTCCTTTGCGTGACGATACCATTTTGGGGGGAAGAGGGAGAGGGGAGGAGGGAGAAAGCAAGAGAAAGAATTTCTGTGGAACAAAACAACGCGGGAAAGTTCCAGTGGCGGGTCCAGTTTAACAACCAGACAATACCGGTATTATTTATAGAACGTCAAAAAAACTCGCGGCTCGTTTTTTTTTTGCTCGAAAGCCAGCGAATTGGAAAACAACGATGTGAACGTCGTCGTCAAAGGGGGACGCAACGCAACACACAACGCAACACGTCGATTCGATTCGCCGAGCGTCCGAAAACTCTTTCACTGCTGGACACGTTCTTGTAAACGTTGCTCGACATTCGTATTTCACATGTATGAACGCGGCTTTAATTTCTCTCGTTAAATTTCTCTCCTTCCTCCCTCCTCCCACTCCGCCGACGCTCCGCGGTAAATTTTTTTTCAAAGGACAGAGGAGAATAATTTTCTCCTGCAAGTTCTCGATATTTCCACGTACGTGACTAAATCGCGGTCCGATCCGTTCCCCTCCCCCCCTCGCTCCCGATACTTCTCCTAAGCGGATTAAACCTGTTCAATTTACAGCGTCCAGTCTCATTTGTATTCCGGCCGGGCGGGCGGAACCACCGCGCGAAGACCGCGCTGGAATTTCCACGGGGGAGGGATGGTCCGTGCTATCTCCGATGGGATACTTTTGTTACATGTAACGGGTTTAACCTCGTTACGTTGATTATGACAAACGTTCGAGCGCGCAACCCGCAACGCGCCAATTTTTCTACTCTGTCATTATTATTATTCGCGCGGCCGCCCGGACTGGGTTTTAACAGCCTGATAAAACGAATTCCGGCGAGAGCGTTGAGATACAACGTTCCCGAGGTATTCGCGACCCGAACACGCCAAGATCACCAGTGTTCCGCGCACACACCGCAGAATATTTTTTTACGAACGTGTGTATCGTACACTCCGACTCGAAAGTGCCTTGGGACACTTTTATTTTTAATATTCGGTAGTTATCGTGGATCACATTTATCGTTTATAATATAATGTGATACATAATACATTATTAAAATGTAATATTATATTATATTTTACATAAATATTTATCATAAAGTACAATATTTTACATTTTAAATAAAGTCTTTTTTATTTATTAGTAAAAAGTATGTTTCATACTTGTTATACTTAATTATATTGCACGTATTGTACTTAATCTCAATTTAAAATTAAACGTAAATAATAAAATAGTAAAATATTACTTATATTTAATTTAATTTAATTTTATATATTATAATGTAATAATACGATATATAATATTACACAATATAATATGTTGATATATGAACATTTTATAAAGTATGTTTTATATTTATTTAATTCGTATGTAATTATATTGCATATATTTGATTTAATTTTATTTAATATCTTATGTATATATTGCAATATAATGTGACATATAATACAATATATTGATATTTATAGCATTTGTATTTAATTACATGTATTATATTTATAACAAATACAATAATTTATATTTTAAATATTGTATTTATTATATATATGATTTACAATTTATATTTATTATACTATGTTTATTGTACAAACACTTTATTGTACTTGTCCTAGAAAATTTCTGAGCGGGAGTGTACACGAACATGATAATAACAGGATAGTTTTATTATTATTCCAAATATATGAAATACAATTGAAACTTCTTAATTTTTTTAGTTTCATGTTTGTTTTTAATTGTAAATTAGATTCAATTTCGAAGTACGATAATATCCAAGTGAATTAATTTCATTTCTTAACATTTAAAGCGTCGAATCCGCTTTAAAGTGTAATTTATAGACTGCCATGGCAAAGAAATTACACAGTGCTGGGTAATATAATATTTCAAATAAAATACAAATACATTTACGGAGATTATTTTCCGCATAGTGTTTCATTTGTTCATTTGAAATAATTACTTGTCTTTTCTAATGATTATTTAAATATTATTTGACTCTATACATTTGATTCTATATATGTGCATATGCGATTGAAATATATTTCAATTTCGTATTTTTCATGAACTTGAAATAGGTATTTGAAATGAATCATTATTTCTCATCATTTGTGCAACGAGGTATTTGAAATATTTTTGAATATTTTTGTGAAATCATTTCTAATTATTTATTTTTGTACGAACGAAATTGAAATGAATGAAATTCTACGAAGTAATTGTGTCTAATGTCACGTTCACGTTTCTACACGATTACGTAGATTGAGCAAATAACACTAGGCTAGTCTTTTCTCAGAAATAATACTTAGTATTACTAATTAATATTTGTTTCTTCTTCATGTTCTTTTTTAAGTTAATTTTCATCAAAAAAAGAAATATTTGAAATTATCATTTTCGGAGCGTTAAATATTGTTTTGAATAATAATTTCCAACGCGCTATTTCCACATTATTATTTCAATTTCCACTCGTGTGAAATGAATAATTTTAATGTACCTATGCGTGTGAAATGAATAATTTTAATGTACTTATGCGTATCGCTGTTGAATAAAATAAATTTTCAAATAACATTTATATCGAATGTACTCGACACTACTTGCAACACTATTGACTGAAATATTATTATATTAATATTAATGGAAATATCACTATTTAAAGTACTATTACTTAATATAAATATAAATTATTTCAACGAAACGCTCATTTCACAATAGTATCTGTGTGAGTTAGTATTAAAATATATATTTGAAATACTATTCCTTCGTATAAATCTGAATGAAGTATATTATTTACTAAACTCTGTGTCACTCAAGAAGATTATTCACTTCTATTTACTTATTTCAAAAATCTACTTTTCGCCAGTCCTGTTTAAGTAAATATTGCATGCCGCAAATAAATAGCGACGCGTTTCCCATTAAAGCGCGCACCAGTTGAATATATATGCTTTTATCTTGTGGTAATAATTTCATGTCGTTAATAATCACAAATTATACAATAAAAATATAATAAAAAATGGTTACATAGCATTCTTAATTAATATTCTTATTTCGCAATTTTTTGCATTAGTGAATAATGGAATTAACAACTGCCGAGAATTTTGTCTAATTTCAATAACACCGCGGTTTCAATTCGTTATTAGATACTATAGTTCCTTGTCCGAAGTCTGCTGAATAAACCTTTTGTTCTAAAGTTGTTCAATGGGCAAATGAAAAGAGAAAACACCTCGCTACCTATATATTTCACGCATGCAATATTTGCTCGCAACTCTGTAACAAAATACGACGAATTTTGCAGTACAATGTCCTTCTCTTCTGTTTGCCTCGTGGCCGTTAAGATCCTGTATGGTGAAATTTCATTACGATAATGAAGTTTCAAACCGTCTCGTACGAGGCAACGTATCCCCGAAAAATTTTCAGCAAGTGAATCCCTTCGTGCGCCAACGCAAACACCCACCACCGCAGATATTCCACGAGAAGCAAAAGTGAAGAGAAGAAGGAACGAAGTTGGATCGTAAATAATGGAGAGATTAATAAGACCGAGTCCATAGCCATAAGTCACCAATGACATAGAAACTCAGCTCCGCTCCGAAAAATTTCAAGTTCCTAAAATACATTGCGCGGTCATCCATCCGGCCATGCATCGTGTCAATAAATAACCAGTGATAAAGTATTACAGATCCAGCGTTAGTCTGATATGCGTGCTAAACGAGACAAGAGACCAACACCCCCTCCCCCCTACCGATCACGAATTCGACTCACCAATCATCGCCGCGAGCACGCAGAACCGCGGATTCCGCGATCATCCGCACAGTATAATTCCGGGGCAATTTGCGCAAACTCATTTCCGCGTCGTTCGCATACAACGACCCACTGACGTATTGTACGGTAATTATGTTTGTTATCCAATTAACCGTGACCTAGACGTAAAATCGACATTCTAGTAATTCGAGTAGTCCGACGAGTACTCGCGAACAGACTAGTTTTCAACCGAATTAAAAACATACCGTTCCCCGTCGTGAACTTTTGCACAAGCAGTTTGGTATTTGTTTAAGTTTTAAATTTAACAGAGTTGACGTGTCATACGGCACTTATGTCGGACTTATTATTATATATTTAATTAGCCGTGATCTAAAACGAAGAATCAACTTTCAAGTGTTCGAGTAGTTCGAGTAGTTCGAGTACTCGGCAATCCGAAAGAAATATTCTATAGCGAATATTTGCACAAAATGTTCGGTTTTTGTGAGTCTTTTTAAAAAAACTAGAATTGGCGCATCACACGGCAATTTGTTCAATTATTATTCAATTTGCCGTGATGGAAACAAAGAGGCACCTTTCTAGTAACTCGAGTGGTTCAACTACTTCAAACCGAATTAAAAAATACTATTTTGTTAGGAATACTTGCACAAATATTTCGGTATTTGCGAGTTTTGAAAATGACGGCGTCGACGGAATTGCACGCAGAGTTTTTCATTTTTATTTATAGAATAGGACAGAATTTGGAGATTTTAGTTTTGAGAGCAAGAGATTATATTGTTACTGTTACTCTGGAAGGTGTGTGTGTATTTCAATCATCCAATCTTTTGCACATCTGTGTGATTGCGATGTATTCTTCAATAATATTAATTGAACTGAAATTTAATTCAGACCAGTAACAATTCATTTTGTTAATTGAGTTGATAATGCATGTGAGTTATGAAATATGTACGTGTAATTAAATAAATTGTGTTTTGCTACGTAGAATTTTTGAAACAACGACCAGAATTTTTGTATTCCGTCGTATGTGTTATAAATACAATGCGGATTTTCGTGCATTTATAAGAAATTTAAAAATGCAAAATTGTAGAGACTAGGGAAACGTATATAAAAACTACAAACTACAGTGACGAGCAAAACTGAACGCGCACATGGAATTTTAATATAAATAATATTTTATTAAATATTTGCAATGTAGAATACGGAAAAGGCAAAATATGTAATATTTTCTAGGATGCTGTTTGGTTTCCCAAAAGAATTTTACGATCGTGTTACCATCATTGTTTTGGCAGATATGTGGTTTTGTGGTATTAATTACGCATTATAATTAATTTTACTGAAAAATCGTCGATACTTTAAACTGTTATAACTTCGTAAAAAAGAAAAAAAAAATCACATAATAATTTACTTGGTTCCATTTTAAAGTATAAAGCTTTTATTTTGATTGTTTTGATTCACTTTTTAAAATATGTTTTAATATCATATAGCGGACAAGATTATAAATTCAGACACCTGAAAAATATTTTTCCATTGCACTCTTAATTAAATGAAATTTCTCCTTTACAATGATCTTTTAAAATTTGCTGTAAGATATGAATTTTTATAAAATTTCCGAAATTCATAAATAAAAGGAACCTCAGAATCACTAAAGTATTTAAAGTAGCTAAAATATACACTATTTACAACGAATGTCTGCATTCATCGTTAAATAAATATCCAACTGAATAAATATTTATTCAAATTAAAAGTTAATATCAATTAATGAATTTTTAAATTATTAATTATTAAAAATTTATTGTAATATTACTGATTGTCAAAAATTTATACGAAAGTATTTGTACAATGTATTTAGACAAAGATTCCGAACTCAATTAAGAATCTCTTTATTGTATTTATTTAATTGAATTATATGCACTTTACTGTGCAACATAATTATACGTGTACGTGATTGAACGTATTCGTATAAAAACACGTACAAAAAACTTGAAACAAAAACAGCAATTATTTGCACTATTATCCGAATAAATTTTTCAATCGTCCCCCTCGAGTAAAGTATTCGAACAGACAAAATAAGTTATTACGAACGATTATTATTAACATGCAATAAAATATTCGATCGGAGGAAATATGTATTCGAATAGTTAATTGAACTATTCTGACTCTGTTTGAAACTAAGAAATGGCGAGTCCGAGGGTGTTCGACTTCATTCGACATTCCGAAATTCCAAACCTCTTGGCTCTATTCTCCAAATCTCGCCACGTCCCGCAAGCTAATTCGCAACAATCGGATTATACAGTGGCAAAGGAGGTCGAGGAATTTGCAAGAGGGAAAGACGCCACAAAGGAACCACCAAGGCTACCAGCACACCTGTTAGCACTATAACCCTCGCGCCACGAACCGACTAACGTTCGCTTTCCGAATCTCCTTGGCTCGCGTGCACCGCACCGAAAAAACGTGCCAGAGCTGAAACAGCAGTCGGAGATCCGAACGAGTCAGCATTCAGACGCGCAACTTTTGTCCTCGAACGTGTTACGGTTCTGCCGACCGGGTTACGAACACGTACGGATCTGTCGGGATTAACTCTTCTCGTTTACGACCGCGTCGGCACGTTGTATAGGGTGAAACTGAAACACTGAAACACTGAATGATACAAAATAAAAATAACTTTTAACTAACAAACACGTTCTTTCAATTTTTCATTATTTCATTTGGAAACTAATTGGAAATTAATGGATTTTTTCTATAATCTACAAAAAAAAAAAAAAAAAGAAACTAAAGAAGATTGAAAATGAACAAATTATGACTTTTTCAAACCCTTCGGTTTTCCAATGACTACCCTGTACAACCGGAGGGATGCTGGGACACGATCGATCGATCGCTTTTTATCTTTCTTTGGAGAAAATAATAAGTGACGATAATAACGGTAATTGTATTTCTCGAAACGCTGTTGTTTACTCTTTAATCTCAGAGGCACATAAATTGAAAGTAATGGTAGTGTGAAGAGATGAAACATTACACATTGACAGAGTATAAGTATTTATACTTGGAATATTCTTTTGTAAACAATTAATTAATTTATTATTATTGAAACAAAATATCAGTCAAATAAATTCTTGTGACAGAAGTTGAGAAACGTATGGCGTTTGGTTCGTATAATCATTTTTTAATAAAAACAGTAGCGTGATTTTTTGTGAAGTTCTAATGCAGATTTGTGACATGTTAATACAATTGATCTAACTGAAAATTCAGTCGAAATACCACACTATATTTCCATCATTTTTCCTATTAATTTTACTCTATTAATTTTCTATTTCTAATTTTACCTTTATTAATGAAAGAATCAACTCTCAATTGACGTTTAATGTAATTTCACAGAGTGTTCTACTGGATTTGACCCAATTAATTGATTATTGAGATGATCAATCGTTGAGATAACCTTTCTGTTAACATTATTTCTAGAATAAATGATAATATATGTGAAATTTAAGTTAATAATAATAATATTTATTTAAAATAAAAAAATCTTAATCTTATTCCCATTTGTATCTTACACAATATCTCATTATTCACATTTATCGTTATTAGACTTACGCTTATGATTTTTATGCTTGGAAATGTAGAAACAAACACTGGAAAAATATACAGGGTGTTCCAAATCTCAACCGTTAGATTTCGTCAGCATATTTGGAAGGTAATTTTGAGGTTGATGAAATATTAGAATACACCATGGGTCGATTCGTTTTCGAGATAATGAATGGAAAGCAGTACAAGTAATCATTTATTTCAACCTGCGTTTGATTTTTACCGATTTACACTGGTTCAGACTATAAGTTTTACTATAAATTTTTCAAAATGGTCATCTCTAGTTTCTATATATGCAATACGTTCCACAAATATTATTATTAAATTAAAAATCCTTATCAATGATAACAGCAGTCTCTCTGATTTTTGCAATCAAATTCATTACGTGTTAGATTGTATTAGATTTTCGTGTCTAAATATATACAACCCTGTACAAACAAAATTATATACACTTCAATAAATACAGGAATAATGTTCTAATTCGACAATTATCAGTAGTTGTATCCACATCTCGAGAATGAAAACGAATCGACCCATGGTGTATACGTAATAACTTCTCAACATGTTAGCTAGGTCTGACGGTTGAAATTTGGAACACTCTGTATAAAACACTTAAATAATATACATCTCGTAATTTAATATTTCACCTAGGTTTCAATTTTCGAATCATCTAAAAGAAAAAAAACGTGCAGTCCAATTATACCATTTAAAAAGACTTTAAAAAAGACACCGAGATCAACCGCCTTGCTTTTTGAATTTCCGCTTTCAATAACGACAACGTTTCACTCTCGAAACAGAGAAAGAAACCTTCGCCCCCTTTTCGAGGCTGCATCTCGCACACGTTGCGCCGTGAAAGAACTTTCTGCTCCTTTATTTCTTCGCTCGCGATCACGAGGTTCACGCAACGACCGTGCTGAGTTACAGCTGAAATAAAGCCAACGTGTTTACTCGGGGCACGCCATCGTGGAAATTCTCCGGCTAGTTCCCGAAGGAGAAGCCCCCGGGATCGTTAAACTGGCGTCTACAGCCAGTGGAGTTAACGTTACGGTGTCGAAGGTATACGCAACGATCGGCCGAGCGCTACGAAGAAGGAAGAAGGAAGAAGGAAAAAGAAAGAAGGAAAAGAAAAAAAGGGGGATGATAACGCGACAGCAAAGTGTCTACGGCTTCTGGATTGTTTCACGACACAGTGTCGTCGTCATTTACGCGTGAAATTTCGTCGCCGGTTTAAGTTATTAAAGGGGGATTCACGCGGCCGCGAGATATCGATCCGATCGCGCGCGCCACGCTAATCTTTTGGATAGTCTATCTCCGGGGAAATTCCGGTTTAATACTTCGCGAGCTTTACGTAACCTCGTTACATCGACGATCGTTTCGTTAAGCTACAAACAGCAACGACATTTTCGATGGGAAGTTTTACGCCCCCTAATGTTATATATGATCCGCTATATTGTATATGGTCGCTGTGTAACGTCGCGACGCGCAGACCCTGCATGAAACTTTCAGTAGGGACGGTTTTAGAGAATTGACTTTTTCACCCTTGTCGATTTAGGACACACCCCGTTGCCCTTTGGAAAAGAACGTTGGACTGGGAAAAGTTTGAGTTGATCAGTTTGAGTGAAAATATATCGAAGATTGAAATATTCCTATAACCAAGTGCTACTTGAAAATATTACTTCCTTTAATACTTAACCCCTTGCGCTGGCAACTGGTTCGCGGACCATAATGAGTGACCAAATCGTAATTCAAACAATAATTCGTCGCATTCTTTTTGAATTCGTCGATATGATATCACTGGATAGAAATTGTTAAGAAATAATAGACTTATCATTTGTTTTGCCTGAGTTATATTTAAATATATTTCAAACTGAGAAAATGTTGCAATTTGGGACAAAAAATTCTCGACGTGCGTGGCACGTCATTCCAGCGTAAGAGGTTAAATGAAATACTACTTTCGAATAATATTTCATTTAATATTTAAATAAAGTACTATTTGAAGATAGTATTTTATTTAATGTTTTAATTGCACTCGAATGTAAATATAGAAAAATAGGGGATCGAAAATGAGAGTTTCGAAACGAAATAAATCTTCAGCTCGATACTTTCAAGATTATGTTTGTGTATATAAAAATTCTGTTCTATTTAAAGTAAGTAAAATGAGTTGATAATATGCAAACGTTACTTTCTTTGAAACTTGTTTTATTTGTAAATAAAGTAAGTCTTATATTTCGATAAAACTCTGTGGCTTACTTGCAACAGTATTGTTTGACGTATTATTATTTGAAACAAAAAATTAATGGAAATATTGTTATTTTATATTTCAACGAAGCACTTATTTCATGATATTATTGGAATGAATTGGTATTATAATATATATATTTGAAATACCACATCTTTATGTAAATACTATTTCAAAAAAGTATACCATTTGCCAAATTCTGTATCACTCGAAAAAATAAAAATATTTATTTCTATTTATCTACTTCAAAAATCTATTTTTTCTCGGTCCTAAAAAACATCATTTTTACATGAAATTGTTTTGGGGCTTTGGAGGAAGAGTTCGAAAAATCCTTGTGAACATTTTTGTATAAAAAACTTTCATTTTCTTCCTAGTTAATCCTTCAACTACGAGCAACGTTAATTAAATTTGCATAAAACACGGATGATGTCGATAAACAATAATACATGTAAATGTATTTATTTATAATTGAAAGTGTACGAAAACATGTATTTAAAATTAAATTCATATTTATATATAATATTTATAATTTGTACTTGTGGTATATTATATTTTTGTTTATCACTTGTATTTATATTTTTATTATATAAATTGTATTAAAATACAAAATATATATTATAATATATATATAATTTATATAAATTTATTAATATATTATATATATATAAATATAAATTATTTTATTAATATAAATTTATTAATATATTTATATTATATTTGAAATTAAATTAATTAATTGATGTTTTATCCTCGTCTGAAGATTTCTCAAGATATAATGATCAAAGCATTAACAGGCACACATTTACATATTCTTCTTTGAAAAAGTTGCGGCGAATAGAGTTCCTGGAGATTCTGTGGGACAGGTGGATTTGAAGTGGAAACTTTGAAATTT
Organism: Melipona bicolor; assembly: GCA_030673865.1. Classification (NCBI taxonomy): domain Eukaryota; kingdom Metazoa; phylum Arthropoda; class Insecta; order Hymenoptera; family Apidae; genus Melipona; species Melipona bicolor. Next base: position 2,739,870 of record JAHYIQ010000029.1, read on the forward strand.
TGTGGAGCAGATAGATCTGAAGTTGCAAGCTTCAACGAAGACAAATCCGAAAGGAGTTGATTTAAATGTAGATGTACCAGAGAATTGGATTAATGAAAGATCTAAGAGATCGTTCCTAACCTAAGTCAACTAGCACTGGCAATTTGTAGTGTTTCCGCTACACAAGTTAGAAAGTGGAATTCAGTGTTTTAAAACCGACTCTTAGCGATTTCGAGACAAGCATTAATAAAAATAATAAAGCATAACTAATAACACACCACTTTTAAAACTGGACTCTGAACTCTGTATGCATCTGTGAGATTATTTCATTCTTTTTAGTTTTCCTGTTATAGCCAACGAAACAAGATTATTATACGAAAACCACATCTCTTCTACGTTTATGTTGCTTTCAGTTCTCTAAATAATTTTACATTTTTCACTTTGTCTCGCATGTGGGATGATATCCTTTCGTGTGTTAATTATTCAACGAATTTTCAAACTCGATTTTTTCGAAAACGAGATCTTATAAACAAAAAAAGTATTATATCTCTCTTTCTTTCTTGTAAACTACTTTTGTATGTAAAATCGTCCCTTTCCCGATTACACTATGAAAACTGGGACATCTTGTATTACGTACGTTGCACGAAATTTTTTTAAATTTGATTAAAACTGTAACGAGATGACGATCATATTAATAAAAGTTGAAACCGTTCTGAAAATCTATAGAATCTACGACACATTTATTGCAAGTACACACTTAATATGTAATAATAATATAATTATGTAATAATAAATAATAAATAGAATACCTAATAATATAATAATAAATAGAATATTATACAATAATAATAAATATGATAAATAAATTAATACGTACAAAACGTGAGTTGTGATTTTAAATAGATAATTAATGCCAAGCATCGTGTCAATAAATATTGCGGTTCGTAGTCAATAATTGACTATTTTCGCTCATTTTTACGTGATGCACGTTTGTAGTAAGTGTCACGTAAACTTCTACGTGCAATATTTCCAAACTGGTTTCACAATCGCGACAGCCTAATGAAATTTCAAAAAATTTCGTGCGACACACACACGCATACATTCGTAACTTGGTTATGTTTATTTTTATGAGAAATTGAAAAATTGATTAAAGAATTAAATTAATTAAAAAATCAATGACTGAAAATTCTGCTTCGCGAATAATTTACATTGCAGAATCTAATTTCGACGATCGATTGGGATCCCAGAATCTGCTCGAAGAATTAGACAGAAGGGGTGATGCGGGATCCGTCAATGGTTAGATTTCCTTGAATATTGCATACGCTGCACTCAGCTATGCAAATTCGTAATTCTGTATGCGTCCCTTAAATTGGGAAGGCTCGCTTTGGTTCGCGGATTTGGCTCCTTCTCGAGACTAAATCCCCCGTTTATAATTTGTTGATTAATCGGAAGGCGCAGCTGATCTCGGCATCATCGAATCCTGATTGCAGTTTTAAATTGTCGCTCTAGCGAGTGACACTCTCGTCTATAGATTATATCGATTTATCAATAAAAAACTGAGATGTAATTACGATTTATATTATTGTTACGATAAGTAATACAATTTATGTTATTTATTATTACGAATCTGACAATTTCCGACTACGAAGGCTACGCCATAATAATAACAATTTTCACCACACGATTATTTTACATTTATTTATATTTCAAATTTCTTAGATTCCCACTAAGTGAGTCCTACACATTGTGTAATTGGCACAATTTATATTATAATACATTATAATAATTAGAAATTAATTTTTCATTTGATTCTTTCTGTTCTCAATCGACAACACTTGTTTAATCCTCTGTGTATTTAGTTCGCACTAGAATATTGTATTAAATAATAATAATAATCAATAGTAAATTATGATCGACAATAAAATAATTGGTTTGTCACAATATATCGAAAGTATACGTTTAAAAGATGAATGCATTCTTAATTCGTTGTTCGTTCATTTAGATTTTTTGGTTAGAATTTTCAGCACCCAAAGGGATTAATTAATCATGTTACATCAATTGATGTCGCTACAAATTAAATAATTATTAGAAAATCAAACAACAGAATCATGCACGGTAGAGTTGTATGTTACTGTTGCAATAATCATTTCGTTCAAAATGAACAAAAAGATTGTCGAATGATTTACGGGTAGGAATTCAGCAAGTCTCTATACCCCACGCATTACTATCTTGATAAATTAAAAATAAATTGATATTTCAGAGTAATACCGGCTAATTACCCTTTGTTAATTTTGGATTCTAAGCAGATCTAATGATAAAAATTGAAACGCATTACTCATTGTGACGTTCATTTTTAATTATTTAAGCTTCCGTAGCTTAGTCACGCAGATGTTAGATACCGAAAAATAAAACCGAGTCATCGTACACCTGAACCCTTGTTCGAGATATATAAAAACTTGAAGTACCGTACGGCAAATTTATCATCGTTTCAAGGACCCTTGATATAGGCAAAAATTATATAACGGAAGATAATTATACAATTGTACAATCATAACTAAATTAGCAAACTCTTTTAACATCATTCACGATGTGAGTGTCATTGTTTTCTTGTGTCAACTCGACGCATTTTTTTTTTTTATTTTAACTTTTTTTTTTTAAATCTTATATTATTTTGCAGCACGCAGTTGCAAAAATGACGCTCTGTGGTATCTAATTTTCTAACGCAGAGTATACATTATTCACGTATTCAATAACAAAATATGCGTCGTGGCTCGATGGACCAAGCAATGCGTATCCGGTTCGAGACACTTGAATTTTTGAGATCGTGTGGCGAAATTATGGCGAAATGAAACGAAATGGAACGATTCCGACAGAAGATCAGAGATTGTAATGAGTCGACTGTAATATAATTTGATTACCGATTATTATCTCCTCGCCAGTTCACACGGCTAATGTTCACACAGTAACGCATAATTTCTTGTAGCTTAAGTTAAAACGACAAAATTTTCTAGTATCTTCTATTTTTTCAAAAATCACTTTTTATCAAAAATATTTATTTCACTGTATTATTTTATAAAACATTACATATCATTACAATCGATAATTTTTTTTTATTCTAAAATATTTTAGAATTACGAATTTTTGGTTTACCTAAATTTGATTTCCTTTATAATAGCAAATGCAAATTCTTTTTACTACTATGATAAGTACACTCGTCATCAAACAAAAAAAAAAAAACTCTTTTCACGATGAATGTAATCGACACAAACATCGAACGGGTTAAAAATACTGAACCAACATCTTACAGACAGAATATAACTACATAAATCAGTTAAAAAGATTCATGAAAGATGATTCAAAAAATTTCGACGATATTTAATGATTTCGTCGAGAAAAATCTGCACGCGTCGACAAGTAGTAGAAGAAGCGTAGGAAGACTCGAACAAGAATAATATCACGAACGTTTGTTTCGCATCAATAAAAATTACACAGAGGATGTAAAAAGAAGCTTGTGGATGCGTTACGCGATCTCGTAAACCGACGTATTGTTTCGCGTCAAGTTTGTCATAGAGAATGTTACCCTTTACAAATGATGTCATTTCTGGGTTGGTTATCGCTGTCTGTCTTCTACGACGACGTAGACTCTAGCAGGGGCTAGTTGTACTTCCGTGTCTCGTCCGTCTTTTGTAAATGATTTCAGTCAAGACACGTAACGTTATCGTAACGATGCACTTTCAACCTGTACGGGTGCTCTTGTATAACAGGTCTCGGCAAGAGAAACACGCTGACCCTTTCCGAGACTCTATGCATCATGCGATTCCATATAGAAAAAGAATATTCTATAATTGTTTCGATAATTTCGAGCGTTTTAATAGCACAATTGTAACACCAGAGTTATATAACATAGAATGAAATTCTACGTTAATTTTACTAGAAATTATTACTAATAACTTTAATAATTATTGTTACTAATTATTACTTTTACTCTAGTTACTCTAATAATTATTGCTAATAACATTAAATTTATAAATGAGTTTTCATACTGATTGAATTATATGTACATATATCGAGTCACCTGAGATTAGAAGCTGTAATATTTCCTAAACGATTATAACTCATAATTCATCTAATAATTCGTAAAAGAAAAGTTATTTCGATTGTCATTTTATAATTTATGTAAAAACTTAATTTCATTTAAAGATAATGAAATTTCACGAATATTAAAAGTTACACGACTGTTCCACGTTTTAACTAATTACAAACGTGAAAAATAAAAGATTCATCAACCAGGAAAATTAACTTAAGTTATTTTATGTGTAAAGAATTTTGGATTGCATTTATACACTACCGTGTATAAATAATTGTTAATTGAGTGAAAGTAATTCTATTAAAAATTGATCTTCTGGATTTTCAAGTTTTACATGCACTTTTAATTTCTTGATCACTTCAATGTTACACTGACTGTATAAACTCAGCTTAGAAAATTCTATTACATTTATTTAATTTATTAGATGATGTATGAAAGGTAAGAGGGGAAATTAAAAAAAAAATTATGCGAATAGTGATGCTAACAGAAAAATATTTTTGCACGTTAAAAAACAGTTTTGAAGTAAAAACGTCTCTCGTAGTATTAGTATATTTTTAAAAAAGTCTCTGTCTAAAAAAGACTGCAGAATGCAAGTTTTGTTTCGTAGTATTGGTGGTCAAGAGGGTAATAAATAGTTGATGCTTCGTCAAATCTCTATAAATTCTTCAACATGATTAGAAAGAGATGTATATTTCAATCATTCTATTCCGAAAACAACGAAAACGTACATAAAGTCACTCTGTAAACTCTTCAACCACCTAATTATTGTATTATTTACTCTTTTTATCAGTGTGCGTTATTCTATGATAGACCGAGGTAAATTAGATCACAGAGCAAATTGAATCGAAATAAGAATTCACTTCATTACAATTGATGGATTATTGGTTTTTTATAAGTATGCAAGAAAGATGAAATAATGTTCGTTCTCATCGAATTTGAGCAAACATCCGCTAAATTCTTATCTTGATCCAATTCGCCTCAATAGTGTGAAAAAGTTTTTCGAACTTCACTTTATAACAAATAACATTCGTGTACAATGATTAAGTATTGAGCACATTTCACGATAAAAATTATTCTATTTTCCAAAAATTTCAAACGAAGCGTTGATCTAACTCTCTGACTTTTCATGCAGGTTATTAAGCAGTGGAATTAGAGAGTGAATTATTTTTATTATTTATCGAGAAAATACAAAATACGTTTAAAATGGCGAAAACCAAAGAAAAAATGCGGATACTGATATTGGTAATTTTTTGATTTTTGGTCTGCAATTCATGATACACGCAGAAGATTTATTTTAAAAATAATGCAACTAAGAATAAACCGCGTTATAGTCGTGCCAAGAAAGCAGAGTCAAGCGATGAAAAGTTTCTATTAGGAAAGTAAGACTCGTATCTGTGAAATCAGCATCAAAAATTAAAAACTTAGCCAAGAAAGAATACTGGATACGTACTTCGAATTACAGATATATTTCACATGATTATTGTAGATAATAACCTTTCTCGCAACAATGTACGTTGAAATTAAATTTAAAAAAATTTGTTCGAACTGTAATTGTCATATTGAATTAATTTACAAGTGTCCAAGTATACTTGTACGTATATAAGAATAATTAATTATTAGACCGCTGATTTTTACGCAAAGTCATACTTCTGAGAAAATAATAAAAAAGAGAGTGACTACTTGGAAAATTGTTTTACACACCAGATATTACAAAAAGCTTTCTGTTTGAATATTCTACATGTATATATCTTCTCACATCACGTGCAATTTCCTATAAACGCACGAAAATTCAGTTTAATAATTACCACTGATAAATGTACAAAATATTTATCTTTATTGCAAAATGTAGCCAATTACCATGTACAATAGCAAAAAGCAACAAGATCTACCGAAAGTTGTGGACTGTGACGTCGAATGTACGCAGACTGTTATCTTATCGTTATTCTCGAACGATTATCATGGACAGTTCGGTGTATATTCGATGACAAGTTCCTTATAAATCAACTCTAACTAATGTTATCATGCCACTGTGAAGTTATCGAATGCGCCGATGAATAATGTATCGCGAATTAAGCCTTGTATCCAGTCAACGGGATAACGAGACCAGTGTTCCATAGACAGGTGAACGCATTCGATCGGGTTTCAACGCATTAGGTATTACAGGGGACACACAGCTTGTGTTGGCTGCGTAAAATTCGATGTATATAATTGACCTCGTATCGTGCTTGGGCGATCGTGTCTAATATGCTCGAAATTTCACATGAGGAATGTCAATAACGTACCGCGACGTGTGGTTCCAAAAGTTCGATTTTTGAAATATCAAGTTAGCCAATATTAGTCCTTGCGGTATTTTCCAAGTGGAAACTTTTTCATATTAAACAACAACTTTATTCAACAACATATCGATCATTCTGATCTATTGCTTTTTGCAATTTTTCTAGTAGCTTCATAATTCCATGCTCAAAAAAGTCCTGATCTTTTGCGGCAGAAAACTAATCCAGGTACCAGCTTTGACGTCGTCGTCGGAATCAAAGATTTTTCCCCTTAAAGAATTCCGAAGAGAGCGAAACAAGTGAAAGTCTGACAAAAGGTGCAAAGTTTGGTGAATACGGAAGATGTGGTAATACATCCCATCCTAGCAACAATTTCTGACGAGCCTCGAATCATGTACGGGGTCTGACGTTATCGTGACGAAAGACAACTGCTTTGTGACTCACTAATTCTGGACGTTTCTTTATGAATGGCACTGCTCAATTTTCATCCAGTTGTCGACAGTACGCACTCGAATTGATCGTTTCATTTCTTGGAAGCAGTTCAGCAAACATGATGCCTTCCCAATCCCACCAAATTGACAATATAACCTTTCTTTGATGAATCTGTGCTTTCGAAGCGCTTTTAGCTGGTTCGTTACGCTTGTTTCACGATCTTTTCCGCTCGACGTTACCGTACACGATCCATATTTCATCGCCTATTATCATACGTTTCCTTCACATTTCAAAAGTAAATCGCGTATGATAATGCCCAGATGAATTTAACCAGATGAACTTCTTTAAGTTGGTATGCTATCCAAACATTGAGTTTGCTCACACATCCAAGTGTATTTAAATGAGTTTCCACGCTTGACTTTGTCACGTTCGAGAATTTCTGCCACGTCTCGTGTCGTGTCACTGATGATTTGCATCGACTAATGCCTTTATTTTGTCGCTGTCGATCTCCAGTGGTCTTCCTGAGCGTGGTGCATGCTTCACGTTGAAATCACCGAAACGAAATTTAGCAAACCATTTTCGACACACGCGTCCCGATAAGGCATCTCTACCGTATATATCACAAATCTTTTTACGCGCTTGCGTCGCATTCTTTCCTTTTTTTAAACAAAACAACAAAATATGTCGAAAATATTCGTTTTGATTTTCCATTTTTAAATTAACGCGTAATAAAGAGCACTTAACCAATTTGCAAACAATTTTTCGAAAAAGTAAGCTTGAAATATCCTCTGTCAACGGATGACCGATTTCCAGGATTTAATTGAAATTACTTATATTTTACAACGTCCACAATCAGGTGTTGGAAAAAACTGCACGAACATATTGACCAACCTAACAGTATATAAAAAAAAGAAAAGAAAGGAAACGCTCTCTATCATTCGAGTCTGTGATTTCTGTTAGTGTTAAAATGCCAGAAAGTAATGTGGTTCTTTCCTTTTCGAGATACTTAAGCGTAGATTCATTTGGAATACTTTCGAATTTCATACAAGAGAATTTTAAGGCGTGTACAGTTTTTGTCATTTAGTTTCCATCGAAATTTCATCAGGTAAACATGACTAGCGAGGAGAAAAATTTTTATGGAATAACGTATTGGGTACCTTGCGCTTTTGAATTTCAATGGGGTAGTAATGCTAGCCAAGGCAACCAATATAACTCTTTAAATGTTCGTAAATGCCAACGTTGGTTTTTGAGATTTCAGTCTGGTGATTTTCTTCCCCTATTTTCAAGGAATTTTAGCCCCCCCCCCCATCAGGGAAGCCAACTGGCAAGTTTTGATCGAGTCAGGTTCTCGTCAAACTGTTCAGGATTTACTGAACAGATTTGAGGTTTCCTAGTCCACCATGCAGGAACATTTTCAACAAAAAGGAAAAGTGTATGGATACCACATGAGTTGCACGAAAAGCATAAAACACGAAGAATGTTATCGTGTAATGTTTTAATTAATTAATTGCTTAATGGATCTTTCAACATGAGAAATCGACTTCTGACAGTCCAGCATATTTTCCTAATTTGGCTTCATCAAATTATCACCTTTTCCGGTCTATGAAACACTCCAACAATAGTTAGTGCTGTAAAATCGATACTTGCAGAATATCTTGCCAATAAATCAGGAGACTTTTATAAAAGAAGATAAAAAAGTATTCTTTCTATCCCAAATTAGTTATCACATTCGATGTGCAAATATTGTTCCGGAATAGTTGTCACGTACGTAAGAAAAATAATAAAATATAAATAAAATTTAATGAAAATGAAAACTTAAACAAAAACTTTTGGCAATAATTTAATCTTCAATAATATTTGAGCAATTTTTAATATTAACTACAGCTTTAGATTTGTGTATAATACTACGTGGTAGGTGAATTTCACACTTAAGTATTTCTTTGTTCACGTGCATTATCTTCTACTGCAGAGTTACTGCCAGATGACACGACTATATTTTCCATACGAGTTTGCAATGTTAGAAAATCCAACATTTTATTTCTTTTTCATTCATTTTGAAAATTCTACGTAAGGTCGATTCGACATAAGATAAACTTCCAAATGACCCTCTTTGATCTAAAGGAATATCTTTAATTTTCCCCAAGTTCTGAGAGTTAACGTTGAAGACTGAATTGCCAAATATCCGCGAAAGCTGTTGTTGACGATGCACGTTAAATTTCTCCGATGCAGCGAGTATAGCACCGTGGCTCCAGTTTATCACATTTACAACGCTGTAGCAAAAACTGCACAACAGCATTACGCACGTTACACGTTATTTATTTCAGGCTTTTTGACCTTAATTTTCAAATTATTACCCATCGTTTCAACTCTGCACTCTGCAACTTTTAAAATCACAGCTGGTGTACTTTTGTTCAATTATTGTTGCTCCGGCATCAGTCTACTTTGATATAAAATGAGACGTATATATTTCAGTTTTTTTTGCCTCGTTTAATACCTCTATATGGGCACCATTAGTTGTACGAAGTTGCATTTTGTAATAATTTCCACTTATCTGTCTTTTCATTTGCCTTTCTAATAAATTTTTGAAACTGTAAAGAGACTTTATGGACACCCTGTATAATAAATGACTCTCGAATGATCTATCTTAGTTGGTTAATAAACGTAGTAACCTACTATCTTCATCAAATATTTAGACATCAAATGTAAACAACTAATTTGGGACAGAGGCAGCAATATTTATCTATACATATTAACAAAAAAAAAAAATCCGAAATTCTCCTTTTTGGTGAAGAAAACGACATTGCTCTCCCTAATATATTTATTTTTCTTTTGTTTCGTTTAAAGAATATATCTTTATGCCAGAGACATAAGAATCTGCGATTCGATCAATCGTGGGAGTTCACAAGTGAACATGGCAAATAACAGCGAAGTAACGCATGTTCGTGAATTAAGCCAACTAATTATCGTTAACTAATTAACGATTAGTTACTTATTAATTAATAAATACTGATTAATTAATACAGCATTGTTGTTACATAATATATACAGAATATCTTATTTGGTGTCGATATCTTCACTCACGTACATCACTATCATCATTACTCGCAGCGAAAAATGTTAGAATGAGAGATAAATGGTTTCGAGTCGTACATGTTCATTCTATTATTATTGATTTTTTTAATTTCTCAAAGTCGTCATCCGTTTTTTAAACAGAATGAAATATCTCGAACCACAAAGCCAGTTTCAATTCATGCAGAATACTGTACTAATTGCAAATAAATTAGTGCAGTATACTAATGTACTAATAATACGAATGTAATACTGACACGAGGAGAATGATCATTTTTAGATCAATTTTTAAAGAAAAATGTTGCGGAGCAAGTGAAGTTAGATTGAATAATGGAATTCGACAAGACGTTTCAGTAGAAAACATCACGAGTCAGACATCTGATGTATATATAATAAGGTACTTGTATAATAAGGTGATACAAGTAAAATTGTAAAATTCAGTAAAAGAGTATTAAATAAATTTTATAAATTTTATAAATTTTTTTATTAGACTGTTGTTGTGTATAAAATGGCGGATTTTACAAGTTCGTAAAATCATTCAAAATCTCGTGAAATTAAAAACAATATTTATTAGACGTCGATTCGAAGATCGGAGCATACCAAATTCGATATGATCTCTGTTCTGAGAATTATTTTCCTAAGTCAGACCACTCATCAAAGCGAATTATGGAATTCGAACATACTTTTTTACAAAACTTGAAACTTCCAATAAAGTAAGAGTTGCTCGTATCCCGAAAGCTATATTAAGAAAACAGACAACTCATCATTCACCTGAAAAATTTCTATTAGAAAACGCAAACATGAACAAACCACAGAAATATCAACGATAATCAATAGAAGATTTCAATTGTAACAACTGTAGGATTATTTAAAATCTATCGAGACTAGAGAAACGAAATTAATATTGTTTTCAAGAAAATTTAAGTTACATTAATTTCGTCATTTCGTCTTCAACAATCTCACAAATCACAAGTAATACAAAATGTTTCAGTGGAAAAAGATGCCAATAGTCAGACATCAGGTAAACCTTACAGCACATACACCTCCAGACAAAAAGATAGCACACTCTAAAAGTTTAATCAAATTTCTTTTTATTAAACAAACAATACAAAATTTTTTTTAGATGCATTCTTCCGTAGTGTTTTTATCAACATGTACAAGTAATATAAATTAAACTTTTTGCAATACATTTTGTGTTGTTAAAAATTATAAATAGAAATACGATAATAGCGGGTCAAAATGATGATACATTTCGTGAAAAACAATGGATAGGAACAAAAAAAACGAATTTGATAATTGTTCAATGTTTAGTTATGACTTCCTTTACATTTAATAACGGCAGCCATTCTTTGAGGCAGAGATTATAGCTTTTTAATGATTTTGGCTTAGTTCTTCCTATTCCTCCACAATACATTGTTTTAATATTTTCGTTAATATTTGCGAATTGTCTTCCATTCTGGTGTATGGCCCCTGATAAATTCCCCCAACAATTTTCTATAATATTCAAGTCTGGAGACTTGACAATTCTAAAACACGAATTTTTTTGTTTGCAAAGTATTGTTTTATTCTTTTGGTCTTGTACACGGCCGCGTTATCACGTTAAAAAATGTACTTGTTTCCGGCAATTCGTGTCATATCGTCTTAACATTTCAATATATCTTTTACTATTCAATTTTCCTGTAATAAATTTTGTTTCAATCTTAGCGTAGTAATACCTCCCCAAATCATTATACCGCCACCTCTTATAGGTCGTTGACTCAAAAGTTGCTGTTCTTTTCGTAAACGATGATAACGGTAGTAGAGGCCATCAGATTTGTCTAAATTGAACGTTTTTTCGTCGGTAAATATGACTTACCATTTCTTATTCATATTCTCTGCAAATTGCAAACGGCACAACTTGTGCTCTTGTTTTAACCTAGGATTTTTTGCAATTTTCATCGTTTCAGATGTTCATGATTCTTTAAAAGACGTCGAATATTCTTAACATTTGTCATAATTCCAGCTTCCTCTGCAATTTATCTCGCAGTCAAGATCGAATTTGACGCTATTACAGCACTGCGGTCGTCCATAACTTTTTTTCTTTCCATAATTACCGAGATATTTTAGTAAAGTCATTATCACTTTACGACTTCTGTCAACTCTTTTGACCTTTTTTGTCACGAAATAATGTTCCTCGTTCAATTTCAATATCGTGTGTATTTCCCGCGACCTATTTTTGCAAATTTATTTATTTGTTACCTGAATACACGCTTAACTGACTGTATTTCGCACGAATGTTACACTTTCGATACGCTTCTACACTGAGGAGCATAAATATTCGACTTATGCTGTCTTTTCGTCCGCCTCTCGACTGAACTGACTCGATACTTGTATTTTCGTTTATGTCTCTTTGGGAGATTGCGTCACAACATACTATGCATAACACGTCCACACCCCAAGGATACTGATCTAATCAACGCATTCTCTCTACTTTACGACGCATGATACAAGAAAATATAGAGTGTGCCATCTTTTTGTCCCAGAGTGTAAATAATAACAACGCAGGGTAACTGAGATTACGGTGATAATTTCTCATGTTTCTTATTAATTTCTTGCGTTTCTTGTAACGACGGAAAGTGAACAATCGAGGCGGAAAATTCGGTAGCAAAATGATGTCTAAACACGGGTCAATTCCATCGCACGGCGACAAACTTCTACACGTGACGTTGTTTCTGAACGATTCGGTGGTAGTGAAAAAAATTCGCGCGAAGGCGGACCACGGCTGGCAATTTCGTCGAAATCGAGATCGCTGCCACGTGCGCGGAATGCCACCCGTGCAACCCGCTTATTAGCCATTGATTAGCTGTAAAAGGGGAAAGAGGAAGCGGGACGAAAACTGGCGGCAGCCTAATGCATAGTGTTTATTTAATTTTTATTGAAGTATCGCGTGATCATAAATCTCCGTGATCGCGGGACATTGGGGACAGAAGAGGGTTTCGAGATAATTTTGAAAAAGAACGATCCTAATGCGACTATAATAGACGTCCCAGATAACGAACGTTTAATCTTTTTCCCTTGGAAAAAAGACATTCCTTTCCACTCTACATCTTTTTTCTTTCTTTTTTTTTTTGTCGTATCTTGAAGTCTCTAGTGTGCCATCTTGGAACCCAAGTGAGATTTCTGTCTGAAGTAAAAGCTTCACGATCTGATTACAAAGAAACAGCTATTTCTGAGTAAGAAATTTTGAAATATTTTCTTTTTTTTTTTTGTACATCATTGTCAACGATTTTTTTTTATAGATTATTCTATTTCACAAAAGAGAAACAGAACGTCTAAAAATCTTGGTAAAACAGACACAATGGAAATATTTTGTAAAAATAAAAACAGCCGAAATATTCAAATATACGATAAAAAGTGTTTGAAGTATTAAAGTACAAAAATCGTCTTTTTCTCCTATTTGGAGCCGCCGATTTTGGATGATTTATTGAATAAAAAATTGTGTTATTATAGATTAAAGGCTTTGGAACTTTGTATATCTGTTTGGTCATGCTTCAAGATAATACAGTATAGTTTTCGTACAATTATCTTTATTATTATTTCAATTATCATATTTTTAAAAAATATACGATAATTTAAATAATAATAAAAATAATCATACGAAAATTACGTTCTTTTGAAACAAACCAAGTACATATTACGAAATTTAGAACCATTGATCTATAATAATGCAACAATTTTCTATCCAAAAACAAAAATAAAATAAATCGTTCAAAAATGAGAATACCTCATCCGTCCTTTAATATCAATTTGACAATAATCATTCAGAACTTTGCTCAGAATTTACCAATAACTTCTCCAATGAATTGCAACATTTTCTCAGTTTTAATTTATATTTAAATGTAACCCAGGCAAACAAATGACAAGTTTATTACTTCTTAATAATTTCTATTAAATAGGTATCATACCGACCAGTTCAAAAGAAAAAGAAAGCGACGAATTGTATACGGTTCGGTCACTCGTTATGGTCCGCGAACCAGTTGCCAGCGCAAAGGGTTAATACACTAACATATTGTATTATTGTATTATTGTATTATTACATACAATAATTGTTGTTGTTATATTGTATTTCATAGATACACTACGAGTTTATATTACTGAATGTCAAAAATAAAAGTGTCCTGAGACTTTTGAGCTGGAGTGTACGTATTAGTAACTTACAAAGGGTTAAACCAATCCATCTCCAAACTAGCATTCGTCGAGATTAGACAACGATCAAAAAGAACATTTTGCCTCAAGCTTCTCAAGTCTCAATCTCGTTTCTTTTCGCGACATTTTCGTTCAAGGAAAAAGCTCAGTCGAAGAAACGTCGAGGATTACTCCACTACGAAAAGTTCATTCCGTCGAATAACCTTTAATCTTCGATTACTCGAATGGAAAACCGAATAGAGACCGCGGAGAATCACGAAAGATACTCCAGATCTTGGTTCCACCTTTCTCTTTGTGCCTCTACTGCCGAAAAAATTCGGAGCGGAGCGACATTCGATAATATTACCAACAATTTTTCACGAGACGAGTTCAAACCGAATTCGCCGTGAAGCTTAATGTTCTCGTAATTAGAATTACGCCGAACGAGAAGAGTCTAAGAGTCTTTTTAACTGAAATAATTGTACCGTGAATTTTGCAGGAATCCCGGGTTTCTCGTTCATAGCCTTCGGGCGAGTGTTGCGCCACCAGATTCCCGCGTCGACCACATTTCGAGGTGAACGCGTTTCCGCTTTCGGTTTCAGCTTCTGGCGGAATGCCGGCTAAGAGGCATTTGATCGTGAAATATCACGTCAGCGGTGCCACCGTTGGCATCAAAAGACCAAATCTTCGTTTTCCATTCGATTAAACGCATTCCCTGGTACCCGCGAGCATTTAAATAAGAAATAGTACTGTTTGTCTCTATTTTTTTTTTAAGTTTAATTAATTCAACCCTCTTAACTTAACTCGCTCGATACCGAATTAAACTGAATAAATTTTCTCATGAATCCGATTTTATTTTTTACTGCATGTTCGGTGCGTAAAAGATTCGTTTTGAAGCTTTTATAAATTATTCTACACACGACTATCGAAAATATATTTTTATTTTTGATTTATTCTGTTTGATTTGTTATAATATTTTTCTGCTGAAAAACTTACAGTTTTTCAGAGAACTTACAGTTGATAACATTCGTCATTTTGTAATACAAAATTATTTACTTTGGTACGAATGATAAACGTTCTGAATAATAATCATCTTGGTTTTATCTCTCACTGAGAGAGCTATCATCTGCGTGACCTACGTCAGCGAGATATGATCTTTAAATACGCTTCTAACGTCAGCAAAGTAAAACCGAGAAAAAAAATACCAACCTCACATAGAAAATTGTTACGTATGACAAGAAAGAAACTGAATAAATCAGAAAAGAAACGAACTTAAACGAATAAGTAAGTTGATTATGTTACAATTTAAAAAAAAAAAATCATCAAATTCATTAAATTTTGCAACATTCGCATTTTCTCATACAACTTTCTCTGCAGTTCTCGGTATAATAACAGTTATTTGTTTTCAAAAAAATTCTCAACTCGTATATTTCTTTTAAGAAAATGTTTAGAATTTTTATGCAACAAATATTTTAGAATCTGTATAATAAAAGTTCAGTGGAAATAAATTATTTTGGAACGTTTATTGAAAAAAAAAAAAAAAAGAATAAAAGATTCCAAAAGATGAATAAAGTTACTAAACTACTGAGTGCTAGTGTGATTCAACAATATAATATGGTATTACTAAAAGTTCAAATTAGTACATATATAGTGTAACGAAAAAACTGGCTAATTGACCAACGCAGACATTACATTACTTTGATAAATATCAAAATACTCACGCAATGGTCTTTCGTAATTATTCATTTCAAAGAGAAACGCAAACAAGCTTCGAATTGTGAATTTCTTACAAATAAATAACATATTCAGAATATACATTTAACCGTAATAACTGCAAAGTCGTAATATCGTTCACTGAATAATATTCAGTACTTGTCACAACGATTGAGAACTTTTATCGATTAACGAATTATCTCTTCCTACTGCAGAAACATTTTTTTATTTTTACACTGCGTAAGTTCTACTCACACTGAAACGCTTACTTTTAACAACTGTTCTTTATTTGTTCTTATTGGACAACTTGCAGCGCGAGAACGTTTTTTAAAAGAATTTCGCCGTCTGTGTTTCGAAACTTATCAAAAAGTTCTATAATTTCGTGAATCCGTGCTTACAAGGGAGCATCGGAAATTCGAACTTACCGAATTGAATGAAACTTTGTGTGCAGCGACGCAATAACTCGCGTTAATATTCGGACACTAAATGTCGAAAGGAAATCGCGTGATAATGAACGAAGTACGTGATAATGATCGTTTCGAAATTTTACGTCTTTACAACACGCAGCGGGTGGATAATAAGTGACGACACTTTTGTTCTCGAAAATTCTATAAATTGCCATAGTATATAAAAATATCGAACAATTTTTTCCATGACTAAATCTACAATGGATCTGAAGATTGAAGCCTTTCCTTTGAACTTGAAGTTTGATTTTTTGAACTTTTGTTGAACTTTGAATATTAGACTCAAATGATGGAAATTCAAGACTTGGTTTTCAAAGTTCAATAAATTGGCGAAAAATAATCGTTTTGCAAATTTTGCAGGGTCGTTGTGTATAAAGGAGAGGCTTCGATATTCAAATCCATTCTAGATTTAATTGTAAAGAAAATTGTTCAACGTTTTTACACTGCATCAATCTTTTCTCTTGCTTGACAGGTAAATCAATAGATTGAGAGAGTGGGGTTCACGCACGGCGAGGAAATTTAAACGTAGTGGAGAGATCGATGTGTGTAGAAATCGATGCAATGGAGGGGATAGCGCTAGCGATGAAAAAGAAGGGGAAAGAGCTACACGCGGCCTGCAGGCCGCCAATTAGCCACCTTTGCTTTAAAACGAGCCCAGGTTTATTATTACGATACGATTTTCTTCTACAAAATTATAACAGTTTCAATATTTAGTTGAATGTCGATCCTTTGTACTAAATTGTTCCTTCTAAGGAGACATAGTACTTAAATCAGCCAACAGCTTTCTTTTTATAAATAATTGACGATAATTACAATGAACGTAGGTGCACGGTTGGTGCTGCATGATGTAACGCAATAGCGTAATATCCGAACAAATGCCTACAGTGAAAGTTATAATAACGACGTAAGAAGAATAAGAGAATTTCAGAAAAAAAATTCTTAAGAACAGAGGCAGCCGTGAGTTAACTGATATTCATTGGAATAATTCGAATAATTCGCATAAATTAAACTTCTCATTGCTTTTTACAAAAAAGTTTATAAAATAGCGAAGGAAATTATTTTCCAGGAGATTGAAAATATCATTAACTCATGTACTACGCTTGAGTTAGCAAATCCACAATGCACGTTGATGACTGCTTTAAACAATGACATACGTTAGAGAAATATAATGAACTAAATTTCATGCTAAATATCGTTTGAACAAGATGATTGATAAAAGACTCTCTTATTCGAATATTTTACTATCCAAACGCTCTATTATACAAACATTTCATTATCTGAACATTGTATCATTCGGTAATAGATGCCGTTTCAAATATGCATCTAGCAAATATGCATCTTACAATTAGCAGTACTTATTGGGCTGGCCAAAAAGTAATTGTGTTTTTTTTTTCTAATAGATGAACACGTATCTATATTCTAAAATGTAACTAACTTTATTTTAAATCGTAATACTGGCGTCAAATTGTATTATGATTGTGTAAAGATTGACATCTGATTGTTCAAACTTGTTTCAGAAATGCACGCTCTCGTTAACAATTATATTCGACGTCGATTTCAAAATGGAGAATCAAAGAGGAACATTCTTGTCATATTTTGCTGTACCATCAAAAAGAAAAAAAAAAATGTGCAAATACAAAAATTATCTGATGCACGTGCTGAAAAGGCATTAAAACTAGGCAGTGTCAGAATTGGTTTGCTAAATTCACTCACCGCTGATATCGAGTCGTTCCTGAAACTGTTTTTTTGCTGGAAAAGATAAGAATCTTTTTGAACGCGGAAGTTGCCTGAAAGATGACAAAAAGCTAACCAAACAAAATGGAAAATATATTGTCTGAAAGCTTTTGTTTCTCAGGAGAAATCCGCCTTTTGTAAAAAAAAAAAACAGTTAGCAGTTACTTTTTGGTCAACCTAATATATACAATGTGTATATTACTCGTCAATGTCTTTCATTTGACCGAGCAAATTTCTATCCTAATTTATTACTTACTGGATGAAAGTAACAGCGTTCGACACGATAATGGTAATTTGGAAACATGTCGTTCTGACTATCGCCAAACCATGCACGATTCAATTAAAAGTGTAAGTGCAACACAGAGTCAACAGAAACACACAGTGTCGGAAAATTTACAATTACAGATACTGAGAGACAGAAACGTGACATTGAAAATTATGTAAATCACAAATTTCTTGATGCTGGCAATAATAATGGAACGGGTTGCATTAAATTTTAATTACAAATGGAAACACCTGATGAAGATGTGCAATCACTTAAAAAAATTACGTGACCTAGCAGTCAAAAAGATGCAGGATCCATAAATATTTAAATTAAAAATTAGTCGATCAATCGTAATCTTTATTCAGATAAATAAAATTTCACATCAAAAAAGCGGTTGTTCTATTATCCGAAAATTCCATGTTGTTCAAACACTTTTGTTTCCCTGTTCAAATTAATTATATAATAGATATTAGTCGAGTGTCTCTCTGTTCTGATTAATTAAATTTACTGTATTTCCTGTGCTGTATCATTTTACTTGAAGTGACACTTCACTCACTATTTCGTAAATAAATTGCTGGCAGATGATACAAAAAAAGAAAGTTTCCGAGGGCAAACAGTTTGGTGTTAGTGTTAGTCGTTCGTGTTCAATCTTAGTCCCACTTCAGCGAGTGATAAAATGGCCAATCCTGACGCATTTTACGATTGTAGCAATATGTAAGCGTTTGCAAATAAATATCGAATTGAGACATTCCTTTTAACAATATTCTCAGTTGCTATCTTGGACGTCGTCAACGAATATATCGATACTTAAACCCGGTGTCTTTACGGTTATGTTTAGGGTGGAAGCCGTAACATCTGCTGCAACATTAAGTTCTTTTTACGTTCGCTTTGGTTATATGACGAGATAACGACGATATATAAACAACTACGTCATGCACACGTACGTGTATATGCTATTTCTCTTTTTGTTCGTCTTGGATAATCAAGAATCACTATTTTCAAAATATAAGCTTCTGGGATACGATTAATCAGGAACTTTCATTTCGAGAAACGAGATAAAATATCCATTAATCTCGAGTCTATTTCTTTACGAACTATAAACAAGCAACTTTAAACAAATTCGAACTTCAACGTTGTTCGATTCTGGAAAGTTTGATACATTTTAATTCTTAATCGCCTCTTATATTTCCAACACTAGAACCACCGACGATTAAGATATAAAAATGGTATTACAGAAATTAGAGTGCGAGGAACAGGAAGAAATTTATACAATTTATACAATAAAGGACACAAAGTTTTAGTCGTATATTTTCCAAAAGTCATTAAAGTCTCTAAGAACGCAACACTGTGATTTAGCAAAATTAAGAAAAATTATGAATTGATCATTTTGACCATTTTGGTAGTTCTAGTGTTAACTTAATTTGTTCTTTGATTTTGAGACAATAGTAAAAACTTAACTCATTTGAGACCGAATTGAGACAATGGTAAAAAATTGATATCTATAAATCGTCAAGTTTGAGAATTATTTTAAGAATAAATAGATTAAGTCTCTATTCGCACAAATACTACTTTCACATGTACACAAGTGTTCAATTTCATACCGTGATCTTGTCTTTTCTAATTTCATCTAACGTTGTCACTGTTTGTTTTCAATTTTGGCCCACGATTGACAACTAAATTAACAAGTGTCTTTCTTCAATATTGAAATAAATTCTTTAGCTATGAAACTAAATTAACAAGTTTCTTTTTTTAATGTTAAATTATTGTTAATAAAAAAAATAATTTCTTTCCATAGTAAACAAATAATATGGTGAGGAATAATCAATGAATAATCATTATTTACTCGTCATCTAAAAATTAACTATTATGTTTTATTAATATAATAAACGCAAATTAAATTGGTGAATGAAACAATTCTTAGTACTTGGTACTAATTTTTTCTATAATGAACTATTTTATCACTGAAAGTGATTTTAGAGGTAACCCAGAAAATCGGGCTTCTTCAGATGCAACGTAAATGCAACGAAAATTAACGATTGGTTGATTTGGGTCACGTGATTCGTGAGGCGGCGTAAGGTAGCTCTCGAGTAGGAGTGGCATTGTCTGGTGCTGATCGCGCCTGTATATCAATAAAATTTTATGACAGAAAAGTCGACTTCATTTCCTAGTCAGAACAGTTGCTTTTGGGCCTTTCAGTGAGACGAATCGTACTGGGGTACAAGACGTGCAGTTTTTTCTAATTTTGGATTTACGTTACTCAATTGAAAGGCTTAATTTTGTGTGTGTGTTCAAAACTATTTGTTCGAGAAAATTTCCATCCTACGGTCTGGGTACAGGCACGTCGGTGAAAGTTTGAGTTTTAAATGCCCTGAGCTTCCAGCAGGCCTGTGTCGCCATAAAAACTTGGCCGTCTGGCTGAGCTTTGTTCTACAGCAGACAAGGCCCTCGACCGTGGACTGAAGCATGGAATAATCTTTGAAACACGGGCCCGCAAGATCACCCAAAACGACAACGGGCATCCGCCCTTCGTGCCTCACTGTGGGACGGCGATTTGCCGAAGCCGAAGGAAAGGGAATCGTGCTTCTGTGCTTTCCTTCGGCTTGCAAGTTAGAATTGGCTCGACTTCCAAACAACACAGGTCATCTCTCGCGACACTAGAATTACCACCGAAGGGAAAACTCCTGACATCATACGCGCACGAACACTATTGATATTTAGCAACAAGCAATTTTAGATGTTTTATCCTATTTAGAGTGTTTCAGATATCTTAAAATCTTAAAAGAATCTAGTAGACTGCAGACTTTTATGGAAAATCATATTTTTGAAAATACAATAACCCAACTTGGATAGAAAATTGTTTTACACACTAAACGTTATATTTTGATATTACATTTTACATATTTTACTTTTCATATTATATGCATCTTGTGCAATTTTATATATTCAAATTTCCTACAAAAGTATAAAAATCTACACAAGCAGTCTAATACTCAGAATGTTGATAATTAATTATAAAAAATTTATAATAAATAATTGTAAAACTTTTTCCTTTTTCGTTAATAATATGCCATTTGCTTCAGATCTAATCGTGCAACCTAAACATAATGTTAATGAATACGTTCATGCACCAGCAAATGAAATTTTGAGAACGTTTTCCAAAAGAACGGTTCATTTGCAATCCATATCCCTTTTGAACAAGTTTGGTCCTTACGCCGTAAAAAAAATTTTATCTTGGAATTCAAATGCAACGTCAAGTACAAGTTTCTTTTTAACAAATTTTCACCGATCCGGAGATCCAGAATTCAACTACAATTAGGGCTGGGTTTCCCTGGACTTGTTCTGGTTTTTGAGACCTTCGATTTTTAACGATTTTTGACCACTTTTATTTTAATCGGGTACAGACTGACAAAAAGTCTCAGCGTTTGCGTGCTGAACTCGTAATTGATAGGATTCTCCCATTTTAACCTCTACAAATCCCGATTATTTCTCAAGGATAGTGGGAAATCGATTTCTGGAAAACAAGGCAGTGATCACTATCATTTTTCAAGAACATTCTTTGTTTAAAATTAGATTCTTTGTTTCTAAAGATCAAGATCTGTCTTAGGAATCTAGGGAGAGACAGCGCCAACCATCCCTTATTGACAATGAGCAAGGCATTTTCTCAAAAACGAGCAAACCTCTAGAGGATTCTTTTTCTTAGTTCCTCTATATGTTCTCGAACGTATTTTCTTGACATTTGAATTCGAGATTTCAACATCTGCAACTTTGACATCTGACGCGAACACGTTAGCAATGAGGCGATTTCGAGATTGCTCGGTGCTTTCCATGGTTTATGACTGAGACTAAATCGGACCTCCAATAAACTTGGGAAATTTCAGTAAATGTTTAGAAAAATGTTACAGTAAAAAGTATTAGCTGTATTTGACTGTGCTCGGTACTTGCTTCAGAACCTTCGAATCGATTCACAGAATCTACTGCCATAACGATCTTTGACAAACATATTGTAATAACTAACGATTGTTTAGGGACCAAGAAGAAAATTCTAGTCGAGCAAACACTTTCTTTTTTCTATCTTCGAATAACAATTACAATGCAATATACTGTCTGTTAATGGACTTGAACATGAATATTATTTGCACATTTTATTATCAAAAATGATGCCTGAATAGAATGCAACACTTTACGAGAGAAAAATGTGTCGAATCGACGCAAAAAACGGACGATGATTAATATATAATTTCTAACGTAATAATTTTTCTTGATACATTGTTTACAAGAATACTTTACGATTTATCGCACGACGTTTATCACGTGTAACGGTGCATTCAACGTTTTTTTCACTCGGAAGTTCGTTGAATGAAATATGCCTGAAAAGTATATACGTCAAAATCTGATTCGTTAATAGATTAAGGTAATACACGCATGTATACGACGCCGCGTAGATCGTGTAGTATGGCACGAAATGAAACGGGGAAATGTACTCGCCTCGTACGACGCGTAAGTATATCATCCGACGAGCTATATCAGATACCAAGAAAAAAGAATTACGAGTTCGCGTTACAGAGCTATTGAAGCGGTCGTTTTACACGTGTAACAAAAATCTCACGGTTCGATGTGGATAAAAGTGTGAAAAAACACGACTCCTTACTTTGTAAAGAAGTCGTCACCTCGCTGTTGACAACACTTTATTTTAACGGACCGGCCACGTAGATTTATATTTTCCTTTAAAGTTTTTGATTACGCTGTGTTAGTTTATGCCCATTTTATCACTGAAAGTGATTTTAGTGGAGGTAACCCAGAAAATCGAGCCTCTTCAATGCTAATACAACGAAAATTAGCGATTGGTTGATTTGGATCACGTGATTCGTGAGAGGATGTGGTAAACCTCGATTAGGAGTGGCGTTGTCTGGTACTGAGCGATCGCGCCTGTAATTTGTTTTGTGTCGATTCAAATGTTTGCATATCAATAAAATTTTATGGCAAAAATGTCAGAACAGTTGCTTCTGGGCCTTTCAGTGAGACGAATCGTACTGGGTACAAGTCGTGCAGTTTTTTATTCTTATTTATGCCCAATGATTTAAAATCTAAACCTAACCTAAACCATAGGTACGTTTTTATTTGATTTCTTAAAAAAACTGCCTGGAAACCGAAAAAGATAGAGAAGAAACAACTCGTCCGTTAAGTAGAAGAGAAGATGCCACTTGCGTCTGAGACTGTTAATATTAGGCACTCGGAAAGGTTTTTGTCGATTTTTGTTCATCGCAGTTTTAGGGACTTTTCTGATTGACAACTAACTAAAGAAACCAACTTCGTGAAGAAAAAAGGAAATTGTACACTAAATTTTCAGATCCGGTTGCAAAGAGGAGACTTCAATCCTTAAGGAAAAATTAAATTTATTCTTTGTGGTAAATTTAATTACGAAAAAAATTTGTTCAGTGTCTACAAAGACGCTCCAACTTGCAGAATTTTCGAGAGAAAAAGTATCTTTATTCACCACCTTTTAAAATAATGTACATCCTTGAAATTGGACGACCTCGGTATTGTAAAAGCAGAAGCTTCACGTTTTAAAATGAATGTCAATCTTACCTGTTAAATCTACGATCTTTTTGTTAGGAAGTGGTAAACGGGATAATTCGAGAAACGAAATATCGTTTAAAGAGGATGAAACTGAAGAAAGCGAATTCGAGTTTGAACAAGCATCACACTGCAATATTTTAGTTAAGATATCTCCTGAATTAACAGTTTTTCGGTATAAACGGTTTAATACTTTTTTATGGAGAATAGCGAGCTGAATCCAACAGTATATTAAAAAATGCACAATTTTACTAAAGAAAGAAATAAACATAACTTTCAAACGTGGTTTTCTATTTATCAAAAGAAAAAAATAAAAATTACATCAATTAATGCTTCTATCAGAAGTATTCAACTTTCTAAAACATTTTTGAATACAATTGCAGCGTACCGATCCGAATCCACGTATAGGGACATTGATTAGATCGGTGGCTTGCTGCTTTCAACGTTAATGAAAAAGAACTGTTTCAAGTTAGGCTTGATTTTGTTAGACTGGTAGGATTTTAATTCACTCGTCAGAAGTGAGATTTGATTGGATGATTTGATAATCTGACGAACTTGAATTATATGAGTAAGAAATGTGTGAGATAGTGAATGAGATTGTACGAGTAGGAATGCTGTGAGAAGACTACTCGCGATGAGATGTTGGATGTATACACTCGCGTGAGCTGCTGAAAACTACTGACCACTCGGTTAGATTGTTGAAGACTACTGCTTTGCTGGATTGTTGTAAACTGACTGTCTGGTTCGTCTGGTGGGTGATTTTATATAGTATGTGAAGTCCATTGTGTTTTTCCTGGTTACGGGATTAAGCAGGTAAGCTAACTGTGTCCAGATGTGTTTATGGCGAGGACAGTCGCGATAAAGAAACTTGCCGAGCCTTGGAATTAGGAGTCAGATTGTGACTACAATAATGAAATAAAAAGTAAGGATACATGAAAGTAAGATCAAGGGAAATCCTTGCCGCGAAGAAAATAATAAATTTGAAAGTTTTTATCCCTGGCTCGATGAATTTGTTTTTCACATCACTGTTTGGCCCTCGCTGTGTTCGATGAGACCGAGCAACAACTGATTGTTTCGAAAATATTTCAACTTTTAATTTTAGGTGACATCTTTATGCAGAGTGTTTCCGAAATCGTGGTACAGAAGATAAATGATTCTATATGAAAAAATAAGTTGAAAGGAAAGAATAAATTTTTTTCATTTAAAACTTCGTTTTCGAGAAGATCGAATTTGAAAATAGATTAATTCCAGACTAAATACTCGAATTTAATTAATTCCAAACGTGACAGAAAATAATAATTAATAGAAGAGTATTTTATATTCAAAAATAAGTGGAATGGAAATGTTTCATCCAACAGCTTCATTCTTAAGAAAACAGATTGAATATGTTTCGTTAGAAGTTGCCTTGGTACACGTTCAAACTCGATTTTCTCGAAAACGAAGCATCTTAGAAAAAAATTTTATCCCACATTTCTCACTTATTTTCGCACGTCAACAATCTACTCTGAATTATTTTTTTCTGTCACGTTGAGAATTAGCTAAATTCAGACATATCCGATTAAATTTACAAACTCGATTTTTTTCAATTTCGATTTTCAATTTCAATATCAAGCGAAGCGTCATACGGAAAAATGTTATTCTTTGTTTCCGACTTAGTTTTAAGCGTAGGACCACACTCTAGCCAGCTATACCGCGATTTCGGAAACAAAGTGTCAGTGAGTTTGGTGGTGAAATATCTCACATCGACAATATTTCTAACAGAAATTTTCTGGAACCACTGTAAGTAGTCTGTCAGTCGATTGAAATCGACCAGCGTAATTTCCTCTCGACTATCCGTCGATTTCCCTGCTTATTATCAATCTCGTACGGGAACCTCTTCGTTTCTTCGCGAAGAAATATTGGCCACGAGTATTTCGTGGGAAAATCGAATTATCCAGGCAATTCTCGAACGTATTGCGCCCGAGGAGAATTAGGGTGATTTGAACTTGCTGAACTTCCGGTCCGCCACTGCTACCGCCTCGTGATCAACGTGGATTTAAACCACTCTGTCGGGTTGCGAAAATACGCGCGGGAAAAATTTTCCAACGGCTTGTAAATTCCACGTACGTGAGGCGAAGCCCCAAAGACGTCCAAATCTCTCGCTCAGGCGGCCAGGGAATTTCGGTTCGAGATATCTAGTAGTTATTTCGAACTACCGACGAGAGTAAGCAGCCACGAAATACCTTTGACATTTGACACGGTCAGTTTTTTAAAGCAATATTTTAAAGAAATAGTATTTTATTCGAGAAATATTGAAAATTTTACTGCGCTTCACACACATAAAATATAAATTTTATAAATTAAAGTGCGAAATCCTTGCTGTACTGTATTGAATGTTTTATTGTCTTGATTTTATTTATTTTAATAGATTTTCTCCATTTTGAATGCCATTATTGAAAATAATGATCCTAAAATTCATTTCTTTCAGTAACAATCGACAACAGGCACTCTTACGTTTTGGGTCAAAGAATGAATAAGAAGAAAAAAAAGAACGACGTTATTTTGTATTTTGAACAAGGTTAAAGTTCTTTGCTTCACGCGTCAGATTGTTAAAATAAAATATTATATTTTATATTTCAGACTATTAAAATAAATTATTCAGATTTCCAAAATGAAAATATTTTGTTTGTTGTAATTTTGTATTCTATTTAAAATATTATTTTATTTAAACCGAACAGAATTTAAAATATTAAATAGTATTTGAAATATTTATTTCGTCAAGTATTATCCAGCTCTGCTTTGACCTGATCTTTGTTACCACTCTGAAAATAATCTGGTAACGTGAAAGAGAAGGTCGATTAAGTTGTTACTACGTCAATTTCTATTTGAAGTAGTTGGTGGTAAGTTTTAGATTAAAATTAGAAATGACGGAATTATTAACTAGAAATTGAATTGTAATCGAATTAGAACGTTTATTGAATTAGAGTTTAAATACCAGTGCTGAGTACATTTCAGATAGAAAATATTGGAAATAGTAATTGAAATAAGAAAATATTTCAAAATTCATTTCATTTGACACTACACACATACAAGATACATTGAAAACGAATAAAAATTATAATTGAAATAATAATCGTTTAAAATTACAATTGAAGTAATAATTATTTAATAACAATTGTTAATAAATATAACAATCATTAATAATTGTTCCATTTGAAATGATATATCATGCTTTTAAACTTGCGTTGATTATCTCAAGTACTATTTTTTCACGATTACTATTTCAAAATGAAAACAACTGGCAATGAAATGAAACGAAATGCGAAAAAACAAATAGTTATGTACTTTAGTTATTTGTCAAGTCTTGTTCTTGATTGGACAATTTTCTACGCTTCGTTGCTAGATATGCTATCTAATTTCAAATTTTGTGTCAAAGATAAACCTGAACGTTTCAAATGTTTATACTCCTGACGATCATTTGCAATATCTTTACGACTGCATCCGAGATACAATAGAAAATTTGATGTCGTACGGAAAGTTCCTTTCACACACAACGATTACGCTTGACACACGTTGCCGACACTCTTTGGCCTGTTGTCTTCGTTTGATATTATTTTAAAAAATTTACCATCGAGAATTAATGGAACTCGATTTGACACTTTTTTCACGCTTGAATTAAAATCATTATTCACTTCGCTGGTCATGACACATGCACGATAGAACGTTCTACATTCGCTTGCACATTGCTACTGAACTAAATTCAAAAGGTATAAGGTACGTGAAGTCACTACGCGGAAATAATTTCTGAGAAATGGTTAGCCTACTGTTGTTGATTTCGATACTTATTTAATCGGCGATGTATTCAAACGTAAATGTGAATTTATGACAGCTATCTGCCGGACAGAATTTTATTCATATACAAAAATAAACAATTTATTAAATACTTTATAAAAATAATGCAGAAATATTAATAACGTTTGAGTATAAACTGCGTATAATGAGTTGACTGTAAACGTATAACGAGAAAAATGTTCATTTCGAATAATTATTTGAGAAATACATGATCCAAATATATATTTCATATACTTGTAAGATCAAATAAATATTTTAAATAATATTTCGATCAGTATGAAAATAAATACTTGTTTCAAATTAATCAGTGTAACGCAATTCGAGAAACAATCTCTGCAAGAATTTTCATTTTGTATTTGAAACATTATTTCACCCAACACTGGTAAATACAGCAAAATTTTTATACAATATTATTTTATACTAATTTACCAATATGCACAATTAGTACGTGCAGTAAAATTTTTACGTGGCATTATTTCATTTTAACAAAATTGTTACGCATTAGTTACGCAACTTGGCGTCTCATTTTCAATACTCGAATACTTTACAACATAAAAAAATACGTTATTCATTATATTGTAATTGTAGTTTGTAAAAACTAATTGATTAATTGTAAGTAAAAAGAACGCATCTTGTCAAAATGATAAAACAGAAAGAAACTGGTGTAAAACACAGAAATTAGTTTTATCGTGACAATTTCAATTTTGTCATTCGATGACAGAAGAATTGTTGCTGATATGAATATGATTTTACTAATAAAAAGATATCATTCTAGATGTATGTAAAAATTACAAGAAAATTAATATCGTTTCGTTATCAAAAAATCATGATAACTAACTCGAATTTTTACAGTTTGAACACACACGTGTGACAAATGTATCTATGTTTTTTATCTACATTCTGAAATTCCCGACTACATTCTGTAATTCAAAAAAATTAAAGTTTTGAAAATTTTATGGAAAAGAATTCGTTGAATAAATAATGAAATACTCGCTTGAAACTTTGAAGCGTTGAACTCGCTTGAAGCGTTGTAATTTTGTTATTTCATCAAATTCGAGCGTAGAATTATATATTTTTAAATATACTGTTCTTAAAGCGATAGACTACTCTGCGCTACCCGAAAAGGGAGATAAAAGATACATAAAAGTGATACATCTCAGCTTCACGTTCCAATTCTTTTTAAGGGAAGACGTTAGAAAATGGCAGAATTATTCTCTATTTTCGAAACTTCATTTTCTAAACCATTTAATAAACAATTGCTACATTTGAAGTAAAAAATTTCGATTGATTCGCAAAATAAAAATTTATTGTTTATAACGAAGCAAATGAATTTTCGAAAATTTCAATTAATAGCAACAGTTTAAAGCAGAAAAGTTTCGTGAGAATTGAGAATTACCTTTAAATGTTCGTAAGTAATGAAATAATTGAAATACTGGAAAATTCGAACGCTACATTTTGAACAATACGTTTCTATTTGTAAATCAGTTGGATGTTTCAACATTTTGCAACAACTTCACCATCTAGCGATATTTTGAATTAAAAAAAAAAAAATAT
This sequence comes from Melipona bicolor, assembly GCA_030673865.1. NCBI lineage: Eukaryota > Metazoa > Arthropoda > Insecta > Hymenoptera > Apidae > Melipona > Melipona bicolor. The sequence continues at coordinate 2,769,009 of JAHYIQ010000029.1, forward strand.
AAATAAAAGTCAGTATATAAATATTTATATATCTCGAAAACGTTGAAAATTTTCGTTTAGTGATTAAAAGGACCAATTAAAAAAATTTATGAAACTTTATCCATTTTTTTAGTGTATTATGTTTCACCTGTACTAATTAATATTGTACAGATAATCTTGTCATCAATAACAAAATAATTGAAATGATAGAATCAAATATTGTCAAAATATAATATTAGAATAAAATAATTAATTAATCAGAGAAGATAACATATTACGATATATTCAATAAATAAATATATCAAAAATCATATCGCACCATTGCAAAAAAAAAGTGACACAATTCAGAAAACGCAATTTTCGAGTTATCGCTGCAAAAATATTGGAGACAGGCCATGATCAATTATGAAAATCTCATTGATCTTCATAATTTGGCTGGTAGAAAGCAATTGGATTGCTCTTCCTAATTCATTTATCATTCTACAAATAGCTTTTATTATGAATTTTGTCGTAATTATCATTGCAAATAAATGCATATTGATGAGATGAAAAGTATATTACTTGAATTTTTCGATGTTTCTTTAATAATATCTGATTCTGTTCAAAACCAGTTTTTCGTTTCCCCTGAAAAACATACTATTTTGCGTCATTTTCTTGACAATGGTGCAAGAAAACATATATTTTTAATATTATTTATGATAATAAAATATACTATCAGACATTGAGTTGCAGACAATATTTGTTATAAAAAAGATTGTCTGTCAGCTTAACAGATGTATCTTTCACAAGTTCTCAAGTTCTCTGACAGTCAATACATTGTCGTTTAATTATTAATATTATTCAGTGTACCATCTTTTTGGAGATGCATGTAGACATTTTGTATTTATATTTTCTAACATGTGCTCGAAATCGAGGCAAAAAGAAATGCTGCAGGAAGTGAGAATTCGCAATGAATGATCGTAATGTTAGACAAAACTGAAAAGAGCAAAATTTATATAAAATTGTGTATCCACACACGAAGAAGATTTGCTAACTACTAATTTAATTATTTATTTTTTCATTATACTAATTTTTTACCTGTGTCAATTTGATACAGGAAGACAAATTAAGTTGAAAATGATAGATAATTAAAATTTGAAGCGATTGTATACTGTTTCAGTTTTGACAAGATATATTATATATTGTAGTATGTCCGTTTTAAAGATTACGTGTCATTTAAACATGTGTTGGAACAACATAGAAGAAATGTATGTAATTTTTGACAACTTTCTTGTTCTAATATAATTTCATCAGTTATTTTAACTTCTTGCTTCTCGAATTTTCTTTTCAGTCTTTAATATCGTATCAGATGTAAAGTATGACGTATAATTTTTCATCTATTAATTCAGTTTAAAGAATTAAAATTAAAAATTCATATTTATGTTCCGTTTGCTTTTTCTTTCAAACCGATACCATAATTCCTACCACGAGTTTCCAACTCGATATTATATCTCAAACTTGATAGTTTAATACGACACAGTTGAAAATGAGAGCAACCCGTTAAATTCAGAGATCTAAATTCCTTAAAAATAGTTTATCAATTGACGAAATTTTGATGAAAATAAAAGTGCGGTTATTAAGATAAATATTTTAATATTTAATATCTTCGATGCTTCAATTTTACGACAAGCGACATTGTTAAAATTATAAAAAGAGTCGAACAATACGCGTTCAACTACAAAACCAAATAAAAAATAAAACGCTTTTAGTAACATTTCAAAAATTAACGTAACTAAAATCAAATTCAGTTTGGTAATTTTCGATATTTGTAAAATTTTCGATTATTTCAATACCTACTTTATTTTAGATTTTAGATTTTCAGAGTTTTGGCAATTTTAAACACTCGAGTGACTCTACGTTACTCAAAGAAAATGAAGAAAAAAAGTATCAACGTAATTAAAATTGTATTTCGCTTGGTGATTTTCAATGTTAATATCACATATAAAACATAGTTTTCAATTATTTCAATACTATAGGACTTTAGACTTTAGATTTTATAGATTTTTTTATAGAATTTTAAAACTGAAACGGTCGCACGTTATCCAAAACTCCACGGAAAGTACAAAAAGAAAAAAAAGAGAAAATCGAACTCTCTTCTGCCAGATGGAAATTCCTGCTCAACGGCCGCACACCTCCGCCATTGAAGGATGGTGCGCGAAATTAGAGAGAGAAATTACCGTGCTTACGTACGACCATGGAAAAAGTCCATTAGCATAGTTAACCCCCGTGACGTGTGACGGAAATTGCCAAAGCAAAAACTCGCGTAGCACTCTCGAGATCGACAAACGAGTAATTTCCGCGGCAGCTCGTTCAAGTTGCACGTTTCCCTTCCTTTCACGTCGCTCGGTCGCTGCGTTTCTGCGTTAACGCGAAAAATTAACGCTTCGCGCGTAATCGTTCGTTCGCGCTCTCGAATTCGGACGATCCACGTAAAAATCGTTCGCGGCGCCAAGCGCGCCAACGCATTGTGCGGCTCGCGATTGCGATTAAGCCGCGTGGCTGCAATTTGCGCGATGAAAGAACCATCATTATGAACTCTAGTGCCTGGTTAACGACGTTATTAGTCTGAATTGCGACGCGCTCGAAACGAGTACGTCTCGACTCGCGGCGTGCTACAATTAAATTGGAACTTACGGAAGCATAGTGTCGTGTCTTTTTTTCCAGCGTTTAACTCTCGCCAGATCGAAGAAATATTAAGAAATATTACAGGTAGTAACATCTATTTTTAGAAAACGCAATCGACGACATACGCTAAATAGAGATTTGATTCACATAATTCTATATCTCTCTATTTTTTTTTTTTTTTTTTTCGTTGGAAATTGGAAAAAATATTAGAGCATAAAGATAAATGGATAATTTTTCGAGCCTGACAATGCGTGTTTATTTCGCAGTTTTACTATATTTTCCTTTTCTTCGGATACATTGAATTCTCTCAGTTTGGAAAATATTTTAAGATGACTGTTTAGTAAAACTTATTTCGTAAGAGGGAAAGAAAGAGTATTATTTTTAAATTTTTCCTCGTCTTTCATACGGCACAAAATCGGAGTTGTTAACCGTATGGCTGCTGTTGGCGCCTAAAAGCGCTTAGTAAATTTGCGCTTGTGATACTGCAGGCGCCTGTAGGCGCTTAACTTATTTTGATCCGCTGACACGAGCAGTGCCTATAGGCGCCTGGAAAATTTTATCGATCATAATTCCAGCAAATCTCACTTGAACCAGACGTAAGTGAATGTTGTAAGACGTAAATGAAGACGTAAGTAAGCTAATTCAACAATTACATATTCCGTTAGTCATATATTATATATTTTTATACCCTTAAAATGAAAAAGTGGGATAATAAAATGGTCAGAAAAAGTACTTGACACAACAAATGATTCGTGTTGTGTATATTCATATTTTACAGATACGATGTAATTGTTTGATAACTTGGTACAATCACCGTACTACAAAGAGAAAGAATAACTACGTACTTTATTTTTAGAACGTATATGAAATAAGGTGTATGCAACAAAATATATATTCTTATACAATGTAAATTACAATGACGAATTAACTTAACTACTCTCTATGCTCAAACTCTCCTCTTTAATTACTTGAAAACGACTGTGTGTTCATCTCATTAGTGATTGTTATATACATCTGTAATGATTATTTATAAATCTCCTTATCGATTGTTACAAAAAGTTTAATGTTAATGTTAAATTTTTGTTAGTGTGTACACCAACAATTCAATGCAAAATACAAATAAATAAAAACTGCACGACTTGTACCCCAGTACGATTCGTCTCACAGAAAGGCCCAGAAGCAACTGTTCTGACTAGAAAATGAAGACGACTTTTTTGCCATAAAATTTTATCGATATGCAAACATTTGAATCGATACAAAACAAATTACAGGTGCGATCGCTCAGTACCAGACAATGTCAGTCCTACTCGAGGTCTACCCCACGCTCTCTCACGAATCACGTGACCCAAATCAACCAATTCGCTAATTTTCATTGCATTAGCGTTGCACCTGAAGAAGCCCGATTTTCTGGGTTACTCTCGCTAAAATCACTCTCAGTGATAATAATATTGGTTTAATATAGTGGAATTCAGTGTTTTGATTATTTTAATATACCTTCTCAGAAATACACGCCTAAAGAAAAATTTCGCCATTCTCGGTGTAGCTCGCGACTGAATTACTACCGTATGGTACGGCTGGTACGTTTCAAAGTCTGCCGTAGCCAAGAGGTTAAATTGTTAGATTAAGTTAAATTATCAGAAATTGAAATATTCTTTTAATTCGTAGTTTTCTTTTCGCAGAATGACGAGAGGATTTTACATATATGCAAAAAGAAAAAGGGAAGATTGCTATTAAGAAAGATAATACAACTATTAGTGTATTATTCTCTGGATATTCCATATGTTATAAATATGGATGATCGAATATCAAACAATTTGTATTAAAATATGGGTGACGATTGGCGAAAGATTCAGGGAATGCTTTCACAATGGTTGCATGTAACAAGAATACGTATACCATAGATTTGAAGAATTGATCGCTTTGCAACGACCCCCTAAAACTTGCTGTACAATTTCTTTTCGCCAAGTTATTGAATTTTGAACGAAGCGACAAAAATTCGACAAGGTCTTGGAGTTTCTTGAATTTTTGACGTTTAATTCTAATATTTAAAATTTGATGACTTGGCAAGAAAAAAAAAAAGAAAATCACAGAACAAATTCAAGAGGACATCAATTCTTCAAAAATTCATGGTGGATTCAGTCGTGGAAAAAATGTTTCGATATTTTGAGAAACATTTCAATTTACAGTATTTTCGAGGAAAAACAACATCTTTACTCTCCCATTTACTACGTGATACAAAAACACTTTTATAAAAGATAAATTCAAAATTGCGAACTTTGAAACGAGCGGAGATTTATTGCTGATGATAATGTCACGATTAAATATAGTCTATATCGTCAATTTCTCGAACATTGGAAATTTAGTGTATGCAAAACTGTATATATTACACGTTTGAAATATGAATGCAAGAGTGCAGTACGATTGAGAAGAATTGAAGTTCAAAATAAACTATTAAAAACAATTGTTATTCTAGAATCATAAAAAGAATGAATTATTCTGCCAGTCAATATGTGTCATTTTTTGTTTATTTTTTACTATCAACCTATTAACCAAATAATTTCTTAATCAGAGCTTTCTTAATCTTCTATAATTACGGAATTGATAATTGACAAAGACAAATTAATTCTGGTCTAATCAGATAATCTTAATCTAAATGTAATGTAAATGTAATTGCGATACAATTTCCAAATGATACTATGCCTTAAACGGACAACGAGTCTACAAATATTATTACATTATTACTACATTATTATTACATGATGTTACGTATATTCATACATATTTGTAATAAACATATAATCATTTCATGTGTGAATAATATATCTATGTATATAAAATATATAATTTATATACAATATAATCTATAATGTAAAATAATTTATACAGGCAGGCACCGTGATTGTGCGTCATTTGTAAAGTAGTGAAAATAGCAGCCGGTGACGCACTTTCGCGTCATTTGCAATTCCAATTCTAACGTTCGTTTAAAACATATTGATATCATATATTGTCAGCGAAACAGATATTGAAAATTCTGTATACATTCTAATAAAGATTTTTTCGTAAAAAAAAAAAAAAAAAAAAATAGCAGAATTTTTACATTTTCGATTTTAGTTTGTACGAGAAATATTTGAACCCTTTGTATTATGCATCGCCAGAAATTTTAGCTTTTATAAATCTGTTTGGCGCCATGAAAGGGGATGTATATTTTAAAAAAAATGTATTTGGTATTTATTTGGACCGTTTCAAGTATCTTTTCTGATGCACAAATACGGTGTATTTTACTATTTTATTTTACTTTTCCGGTGGAAAAATTTTGTAAGGTACCTTTATTACGTTTAGGAAAATGTTTCGAATCTTGCCGTGTGAGAAAAAATTATTAAATATACGTGTACGTTTAAAAATATTACTTTTGTTATTATTTATTATTAATTATTATTATTGAATATTATTTATTATTTATCATTTAATTTTCTTTAGTGTGCAAATCTTTAGAATCTCTTCGCAACAATATAATAAAGTTACTTTAATTTCTATCCTCATTCCTGTTTAGCAGTTAACACGTAATTTATATAAATTATACGTAAATATACGTGTTATATTCGAAAAGACTGAAAATCCAACGACGATTTAACTCGCCCTTCTCAATTAACAGATCAAATAGAATTTGCGATGTTTCTTCTCGCACTCGATGCAATTTCACTCCGTACGCTTTGAATCTCCGGTGAGGTAGACGAGCGTAGTCTGTCTCGTGTAGTCTGGTTGAAACGTCGATGTTAAATGAGGCGGGAAAAGCTCGGTAGACGTATGGAGAGAATCGTTCGAGAGAATTCAATGGGTAAAGATCTTGATTTTACCGTGGGTACACGTGGATTATTTACTTCAACCGTTCATTCTTCGCGGAATCAAATGGTCGACTTGGCTCGAATGGAGAAGTTTGCTTTGAGGTGCGGACGTTCTTCACAAATACAAGGAGCATGTAGGGCTTGCTACCCCCGTCTGTCTCAGCCTGAACACGCATCCATCCTTTCATCCCCCGAGTTTATACAGCATACAGACGTTCGATCTATAAGACAATCGCGCAAGTTTCACGGGTACCTGCCTTCCACCTACCGAGGAACTTCGGCACCGCTTGTAGGATTCTCGGCGTAACACGTAAGTCGCAGCGAATCTACCAAACACTAATTACAGGTGGGGCCAGAAGTTTAGATTGTTCGAATAACTAACAGGATCACGTTGGTTTTCGCGAAGCGTAGCGAGAACAGGAGGAGAAACTTCAACTTGAAATATTTGCATTCGCCTAACAATTACGAATATTCGACCGAGATCTCTCGTGTCGCGTTTTAATTTAGAAATCTAAAATTTGCAACAGTCGTACGCCCAAAACGATGCGTAGAATTACGAAATTTTAACTGTTCGAGTGCTAAGAATCAGCAGAAGTCTAAAAGTTTGATACTGAATAACAAATTATGCATGATCGTGTATAACGAATTTATTATTCATGTACTTTCAAACAGAAAGTACATTTGATTCAGAAAGAAATCCTAACTAAAGCTGGACAAGAAACGAGAAGTAATCCATTTTACTTTCAAAATTAAATTTTTATTTGTCAAAATTTGTTAAAATAACAATTTAATTGGAAGATGTTGAAAATAATCGTCTTGAAATATTTCGTTCATTTTAATTTGTATCACTTATTTCAAATATCACTGAGAATAATAAAACACATTTAATATCTCGTAATATTTCGTTGTATGTTATAATATAACGTTAATGCATTGTGACTGCGATTCAAACGTACGAATAAACCGAAAGAGACACATTGCGTTGTCAATATAATGTTCCACTAGGAAGTGAATCTGATTTACATTACTGTGACTCAGATTTGTTTGTATAATGTTTGTATAATTATCGTGACAAACATCTGTTTAAATTAAAAATTTTCTAAAACAAAATAAGATATGTTGACATGTTATATCGTAATGCTTGGAATAACAAGTTATTACAAATATTTCATCGTGCTTGAAATATATATTTAAAATATGAGATTAAAATATTTTATTTTATTTCATAGATTATTAAAATGAAAATATTTTATTTGCCGAAATATGTTCTATTTAAAATACTATTTTGTTTAAATCGTACAACATTTAATATTTTAATATTATAAAATTACATATATATATATATATATTTTTATTAGTATTTGAAATATTTTTTCTTCAAATTTTGTCCAGTTCTAGTCATGATATAAAATTTCTTTAAAAAAAGAAAATGAATTAACAAAATAGAAACTTTGCACTTTAAAACAAGACCAAATGGATTGTTATACGATTCTTTTATGCAGTTATGACAATTTAACACCGGAGTGATCAAAAGGACTGATCTGTCATTTTTCATTTTTATTCATTTATCTTTCACAAAATGTATATGTAAACGTTCGTGCTTTAAATTTTTTTCTATTCCTTGAATTTTAATCATTTAGCAGCTCACTGATTTTAAAAAACTGAATTAAAAAGAAATAACTTTTTTTAATCTTATTATTCTATTTCTTTATTCAGCTTTCTTTTATTTTACTATTCTATAAAGTCTTGTAAATTTCTATAAAATACTATTTTTCGAAAAAAAAACTTCTATTATACAATATAATATTCATTGTGTAGAAAGACATTCTGTATCACAGAAGATCTTAAGAGATCAATTTTTTTGACACGAGTTCGACGTCAGTATTAAATTGTCGATAATTCTTCATCATTACTGAATTATATTACAAATACATTTAATATATCAATTAATCAATCGAACGTAAAGTGACAAATATGATGGAACTATAAAATTTCAATAGATAAAATTACAAAATTAAAACGAAAGAATCACAAGTGATATATAAAGCGTGAGAGAAAGAAAGAAAAATGACGAAGACTCAGCACGGTATTTTTGCTCCGTTCCGAGTTTGTATTCGAATTCAGGCGCCAACCTGTTCCAAAAAAGTTTGCTCAGTCCAAGCAAGAAATACTCAGTTTCCGCGAATTACTTCGCTATTACATTCGGATTATTCGGAAAGTTCGTGCCATTTCTGGAAATCAGTATTATAAATTCGGCTGGATATTTGCGGGAATTGAATCGAAATTTTGCCAAAAACGAGATGTCAAACTTGACGTGGAGAGGACGAAAATAGAGGACATCCTTCATTTAGCTGCTACGGCAGAATCCAAGTAATATTTAATGCATTATAACAATCCATTAGTGAAAGAATCATAAAAACTATTTGAAAGAACTCTTTTTCAGAAAAGCTGAAATTAAACGTGATAAATATTTAAGTCGCAAAAATGGTACTGAACATGATTATTCAGTAAAATAGTATCTCTATGAAATTATGAATTATTCTCAATTTTCACTGTTAACTTCTGAAATAACCAGATGCGACGTGAAATCCCCAAACGTTAAAATTTTATTGTCAAATTTTTTTCTTCTGGACATTGTTACCGCGAAAGGAAATCACGAGAATCCGGATGATATTCGTTTCGTCTTCTGGTGATTCTTACCTTCGAGATTCTACAGTTTTATAAAATTCAATTTAAAAGAAGAGAGTACAGTACGTACTCGATCGCAAAATTGATTTAAAAAAGAAATTGCGCGTGTACGTTACGACAAGAAATTCCGAAAATTTTAAAAACGCCGCGATTGCTGTGCTTTTGACTCACTCGCGATATGCAAATGCACATGTTTTTGAATTTCACTTTCCTTTCTTTCTTTCTTTCTTTTGTATGTATTCTGTATTCGATGAAAAGAGACGAAATATCGCAATTGGTTGAAAATTTATTTTTTTACAACGTACAGAGTGTTTATGTTAGATGGAATAACTAATATCTGGGCATGCCTTGGCCGATTTGTAGATGATTTAACAGACGATTAAAGTGTAAAATTTCCATCAGACACATTAAAGTAAAAAAAGATAAAGAAGCTTTATAATACAATAGAGTACACAGGTTTTTAATTTTATGCAAACATATAGAAAATCACTTAAATCTCTGAAAATAAACTATTTTATATCTGCAAAATATTCAACAGAAACTACAAATTTTGATCAAATCAATAATGATAATAAATAAACCTTGTATTTTTATCTTCACATACAACGGAGGGCATAACTGAATACATAATGATGAAAAATTGTCGGTACTTAAACTGTTATAACTTTATTGTAAAAGAAAATCGTATAACAATCTACTTTGTCTCGTTAAAAAAGCGTAATAGAAAAAAATTCAAACATCTCTAAAAACATTGTGAACAATTGTTTCATCCATGACTTGATCCATCATGGTATTGAAGACTAAAATATTTTCTTTGCAACGAAATCTTAAAACTTGCTATGCCATTTCACTCAACTTTGAACGGTCAGGATTTCTTGAATTTTTATCGTTTAACCCTTTAATATTGAAAGTTCAATGAAATAATAAACAAAAAGAAAAAATTGTGCAGTAAGTCTCAAGGAGAAACTGGGAATTTCCAAAATGATGATGCATTTAGTATATAGTAAATAAAATTTTTCATTATTTTTACATACATGTAATTTTTTTGCTATATGATGTTAAAGTAGCTTGGGAGAAAGCGAATTCACAAAATTTTACGCTTTGAAATATTGAGCCTAAGTAGATATAATTATCATTTTTTTTTAATGAAGTTATAACAGTTTAAAGTATCGACAATTTTTCACTTTATGGAATTAATTATGATGCAAAACGTTTGACAAACGGTGGTAACAAGACCGGTGATGAAAATTTCTCTAGAAAGCCAAGTTACTACGTGTCCTGTTTGTTTTTCTATTCCACACGCGTATTATAGTCAGCGTATTATTAATGTGAAAATTCGATATCTGTTGTACGTTTACCATCGACGGAAAATGGAAAGTCTGAAACCCGACACCCGCCTGTCAATTATAGTTTTCATTTTCCAGCGATATCCAAGAACAACTCGCCGTGCAAATGAAAGATTCTGCATTCGAAATCGATGGACGTCGGAGCCTAATGGAGGAACGGCGATGAAAACGGTTCCTCCATTGATAGACGAGACGCGAGCGTCACCGCCTCTCTCTGTTGGCCGTTTTATTCGAGTTGAGGGACAAAGGAATCGCGATGCGGCGCCTCCTTTCGCCTGATTTATTAGAATTTATTAGACCTTTGCTGGCTTTCACCAGGCGACGCGGTGGAATCGCGTCGTAATGCGGCCCATTCGACATGCGGAGAGTCCCATGGAATCCCACTCGCGTCTGTGGACGCGTCTTCGGCGGCGATATATTCGTTTTGTCGACGAGGAACGCGCGGCTCGCCATTAATGAAACCACTGGGACACCGCCCATTCATCCGCGAATGTGTTCCGCCCGGCAATAACGTTCGACGATAAACGCGATACAAGAGAAATGGCGCCGGCAGCTCGCAAATCGTTCCAACGAAGCTACAGTTGTAGCAGAGACGTAATTATAGCGTTCACGTTGTTTTCCGGGAGCTAGTAAAACTCGAATAATGGTTTGAAATATTAGCAAAATCAATAGCGCGGGTATACATATTCTGGATATAACATACAATGGATATTTTCTTTTTTTCTCTCATTGAAACGCTTAGAACGAACGTTGGCGGTGAGTATGTTACAACAAACAGTTCCTTGTTACACTCTCTTTTCTTCTTCCTTTTTTTCTTTGTAATTTTTCTACGAATTCACATAAAATACGTTGTACGTATGTTTGTACGTGGATATTTTGCACACTATTAAACAGACATTAAAAATGTATGCATGAATATCTTAAATACGTATACGTATATGTATCTTGTATATATTTTGCAGTATTATATTTTGTGACATATTATCACTGAAAGTGATTTTAGCGGGGGTAACCCAGAAAATCGAGCTTCTTCAGGTGCAACGTTAATGCAACGAAAATTAGCGATTGGTTGATTTGGGTCACATGATTCGTGAGGGGGCGTGGGGTAGATCCCAAGTAGGAGTGGCGTTGTCTGGTACTGAGCGATCGCGCCTGTAATTTATTTTGTATCGATTCAAATGTTTGCATATCAATTTTATGGCAAAAAAATCGTCTCCATTTCCTAGTCAGAACAGTTGCTTCTGGGCATTTCAGTGAGACGAATTGTACTGGGCTACAAATCGTGCAGTTTTCTTGTTTGTCATGTATCTAACCCAGTGTTAATAACAAGTGTTACAGCTATGTACAAGATATATCTTTAAATACATGTATATATACTAGATACAAGTACACTTATTATATCACATATGTATACGTATATATATTGTATAACATATAACATACATGTATTTAAAGATATACACAAGTATACAAGGTTAGATGTATAATATGTCATACAAACAAAATATGTCACAAAATATAATAGTGCAAAGTGCAAGGTTGTACAAGATATATATATATATATATAAACAATACATCACAACACATTACATTACATACAACAATTATTTATACAAAAATTATAATTGTAATTCTAATATATATATACATACATACAAACATATATCTACAATGCTGTAAATAATTATAAACTCAAAGGCATTCTCTGCACGTTTCCTTCAACATTTTCAAGAAGGATTTATTAGATCGTTTCATTATGTACAGAATGTAATTGTTTCTTTAAATTCCTAAACGTAAAAAAAACGTACGAATAATTAATTTGAAAAGTTGCGGGAAAATTCAACGACAAATTTGCAAATTTAATTAATAGATTTCAGAGTATAGTAAAAGATTTTTCTGATGCTTGAATACAGTTTTTGAATACTGTAAAACGTGCAGTTTTGAAAATTGACAATTAGAAATGCGATTTCAGTTAGTATGAAAGCACAATCTGGAAAATTAAAATGCCAGAAACGTCGACGAAAATTAGCGTTGTATAAATGGCGTGTTATTAAGAGACAAAACATCTGGAAGTACGTAATATAGGATAATGAGAAAAAGCTCTATTTAGATGGGTCTCATGGTTTTTATTGCTATTGGCACGATTCAAGGGAGGAGAAACGAAATATCAATTAGTGATTATTTGGGCGGCATCTAAAAAAAAAAACATGTTAAAAATGTAGTTGTCTTGTATTCAATCTTTTTTTGAAAGATTGAATGCTATTGGATGCCAAGAGATGTTATCAAGAGATAATTTCTTGCATTTTGTAACTGAAATACAAGATAAAAAAGCAATGTTCCAGCAGTGCAATGCTCCCATCTACAGAGTCGCTACTACAAAAACTGCATGACTTGTACTCCAGTACGATTTGTCTCATTGAAAGACTCAGAAGCAACTGTTCTGACTAGGAAATGAAGACAACCTTTTTGCCATAAAATTTTATTGATATGCAAACATTTGAATCGATACAAAACAAATTACAGGCGCGATCGCTCAGTACAACGCCACTCCTACTCAAGATCTACCCCATGCCCCCTCACGAATCACGTGACCCAAATCAACCAATCGTTAATTTTCGTTGCATTAGCGTTGCACCTGAAGAGGCCCGATTTACCCCCGCTAAAATCATTTTCAGTGATAAAAAGTAGTTTCGAAACTTCGAGGAAGAAATTATTGTCATAACCAAACCAGTTGAATCCCGATTTAAACGCAACTTTAACAAAGAAAGTTTACGTTCAGGAGAAATCACCAGTAGAAAATATCACTGAATTTAAAGAAAAGAAAAAAATCTGCTCGGTAGATGATTTGAATGGATCAATAGATACTACTTTTAATAGACTACAAGTAAATAAAAAAATGAAGGCGAAGGCACGAATATTAATAAAATTAACACTGAGTTTATAATTTTGTACGTCCACAAAACACAATTTTAAGAAAAAATATAATTTTTGCTCAGATTTCAGGAGAAGAAAAATTTTGCTTCGTTTATATTACATTATACGTTATACAAACGATCTTGCTAATTTTTGTTTTATCGTTGTGATAAATCTAGAAATGTATGAGTTTATAATTATTCACGGCACTGAATGTACGTGATATACACACTTAAGAATAGTATACATCTGAATACATCCCTGCTCAAAAATCTTAGGGCTATGTACTATATTTGTACAATAAGAATAATACGATATAAATTATAAAAAGTATAAATTATATGCACAATATGCAATATACAAATATAAATTGTTGTATTTACAATAAATATAATACATGCAATATAATTAAATACAATAAATGTAAAGCATACTATAAAGACTCTGCTAATATATTAATATATTGTATTATATATTATGTTATTATATCATTATACACTGTATTGTATTACATTATAAAATATATAATATATATGCAATAAATACTGAATATTAAAAATAAAAGTGTCTTAGGACTTTTGAGCAGGAGCAATTAATATTTTTAATACGTGTGTAATATGCAAAATAAAAACGTACAAATATACGTATTATATCATATTTAAGTATCGTGTAAAAATATACTACTTACACATGTATAACGAACGAACATTAATAACGAACAAGTTTCTAGAACGAAACATTTCATAATGTATATGTATGCATTACTATGTTCGTTTCTTGTTTTTTCGCAATCAAAGAGAGAAACGTCCTGATAAATGTTTGTAAATCGTGAAGCGATTGCCGCGGTACGTTGGGTATGAGTTGGGAATTTATGATCAGCGGGACGGTCAGAAAATTGCGATTCAACAGAATAAATACTTTTTGCGATCTGAGATTTTGCAATCAGTTGTATTAACGTTTGCAGTTGTTTGTGTACTTCACTTGCAGTATACACTGGCTCACGAAAGTATTTAAAATATACACGATACACGTATTACAATAGAAATGGACACACATTCTTCAAGATGATAGATATTTTTTAATTTTAAATATGATACATAGAGTACGTACGATTATGGTTACGTGTATTAATTTCATTAAAATCGAATAATTTTGTTATAACTAATACAAAATTTTGGGTCACAAAAGTATTGAAAGTCTATTAAGCGAATCTTTCCTACTGGCTACGATTCGAGTGACCGGAGAACGTGAACAAAGATTTCTCTTTCTCAACATCAGCAATTAGTCTTTGCGTTATAAATCTTGTGAAATCAAGTACTTGTAAAACGAATCGCAAAAAGTCGAAAACGAGAAAAGCAGAGAGAGAATCAATTAGAGAAGGAAAATCTGTAAAAGAAATTTCGAAATTTACAAACAGAAACGTACGTGCAACTTATTATATTCTCAGGAAATATAAAAATGAGGAAAATGTTGTGAATAAACTTCGTACCTGAACGATCAAAGAAATGAACGGAGAGGGAAGGAAGGACTCTAATTCGTCATATTCAAAAACATTTCTTTATTTTCGGATCACGCAGCAACGTGATTTTCAAGTTTTATGTTCAGAATATGTCAAAGAATTCATTAACAAAGATAATTCCTTTCACAGTATTGTTTTCCGATGAAAGTAAACTTGATGTTTTTGGTAATGATGGTTGTGGATGGTGGAAAACAAAAAATCTACGGCAGTAAAATATGAGGGAGGATCGATGATGGTACCGGGTTGTATGGCAGCAAGTGCCGATGGGATTTTAGATAAGGTAAAATTTAAAAACTTGAGAAAAAGTGTGTTTTTTAATTCAACTAAACTAAATTCAACGGAAAATTATTATTTCTGACAAGATAACGATTCGAAACATTCGGTCATAATTGTTAAAGAATGGTTAAAGAATTGTTGAAGAAAGTTCTGATCTCAATTCCATGGAGCATTTACGGGACGAGATGGATGGAAGATTAAGAATTACAAAAAACGTGGAGAGATAAATTAAAGTAAAAAATTCGTAAAGGATGGTAATCCATTTATAAGTACTACCTCAAAATTAGTATTGTCCATGAAAAATCATCTTCGTGAAATGATAAAAGTGAAAGATAGATCAACCCTTTATTGAAAATTCCAAAAATACATATTAATGTGAATATTTTTGTGACCCATAGTTTTGTATTAGTTATAATAAAATCTATCTCAGACGCATGTTTAATGAGATCAACACATATATAATACATAATCCTCATACGTATCATACAACACTGAAAAAGCTTCCGATCAGAGACACTAATATGGAATTTATAAAAAACATTCATGTTTTAGAAGTATAAAATATTATTGTCCGTAATTAAAACTGATGGGAAATTAAAAAGGGCTTGTTATAGTGAAACGTGGCAAAATAACATAAACTTCCATTTATTATAAAAAAGAAACTGATCATGATTTAACCCCTTAAACGCTTTGTTTTATTTTGAGAATGTGCACTGGTGTGCTTAATTATTTTTAGGCGATGACGAGTATACTCGACGAAAGTGTATTAAAATGATAAATTTTTTTGGTGTTTCTTTGAAAAATTTTTAATTGAATTTTGATATTTACGGTATTTACAGAACATTTTATTTAAGTTTATTTTATTTTTTGAAAATTATCCCATGATAAAAACCACTAAAAATTCAAAATGTGGAGAAAAGAACTTGAATTTTCATCAATTCGTAAAAAGAAGTAAAAAATCAAATATTTGCAAAATTAAAATGATTTTAGAGATAAATTTCATTTGTTTTTGCATTGTATCGATTGCGTCAATTTCTCCGAACAATTCCCATTATTTTCAAGTGCATATTTTCTTTCTTTGTTTTGTTGCCTTGAAATATTTTAAAATATGTTAAAATTGCAAATATATATAATTCTTTTTACCTAAATTTAAATAAATTTTACGATATAAATAGCAACAGCGAATTTTTCTTCTGCGTGAGTATACTTCACATTAAAGACAAAAAAAATTCCATCATTTCATGACGGGTATAAACATTCGACATAAACGCTTAAGGAATTAAATAAATAGCTCCACGAATATAGAAGCGTACAAGTTAAACGTAAACACAAAAAGAGACCGCAAAAATATAAATACAAGTTCATCGCTTCTGAAATATCAGTTCGTAGTTGTTCCGGCCATTTTCTAATGCGAGGCAGTCGCAATATACTCAATTTCGTTTAGAATCTTCTAGACCAAGGACGATTTCTTACAAGAAATTTAGAAATTAAGAAATTTATTGTCCTATTTTGGAAATTATAGGATGCCGCCAAAACACTGTTAATGATTTAAAGAAGAAGTATGAAGAACCAAAGAGTATTAAACTGCAAAAGATGTGATCGCCCTCGTGCAACAACTAAAACGAGACGATAGAAAGTTGCGTAACACTGTTAAAGAACAAAAAAATAATCAAGTTCAATTTCAAAATTTACAAGTATGTTTCATTTTCCACGAAAAATTTAATTTAAGTAACAAATTGTAATTACTTTTCTCGCGCGACGAGTATACTCGTCATTCACAGCTAAGAGATTAATCGAACGCGTAATAGTATTCGATCTGTGCAAAATTTTTTACACAAAGAGTATTTCTTTTTTCAGAGGAATGGCGCTCACGTTCTTATTAAACGCAGTGTATCTCTATATTAAAATTCATATCAGAGGTTAGATTTTGCAAGAGACGTTAAAAACAAATTCAGAAAATTCAGGTGGACTCCGTTCATGTTTGCACTTGGATAATATTATAATACTTTATTGCAGAGACTGCAATGCGATAGTTAGCTGTGTACTTTTTACTAGATCTATTACTTTCATGGATTACTTGCGTGTGATCGGCCGTAAGCCCGGAGAAACTTTGAAACTCGATGAAAGATTACGTAATATCTCGCGGTTTTTTTGTTCTTTTCATTCGTAGCAGTTTCTATCGTAGAGCTTCTATCTATTTTTCAATCGTTGCTTCCCACTGTCAATTTTTTCTCTCTTCGTCTTATTTACGAGTCGGACCAACGCCGTAAAGAATCGAAATGGAAGGAACTACACGCAAAGTTACGAAACTTACGACAAGGACGCTGTCGAAAATCTCTGCAAACGCAATCTTCGCCACAGTTCGCTTTTACAAACGTACAACGCGTAGGTCGTAAAAGCAACGTCTCTTTCGTCGAATATTAAAATTTTATCGGACGTCTTTTGCGTCACTGCGCTGCGAAGTATTGTTTTTAATTAAGCGGCTGCGTCTCGCGTCTTTCACCCTCGTTCTTTTGTAGAATCTAGACAACGCGCGACGTCAGCCAGACAAATGGCAAAATTTGCCCGATACCCTCCCGTACCGTGCGACTGGAACGTCACAGTTGTTCGTGAATATGAAAGAAGCATCTCGTTCATAAATTTTTGTTTCGCGCGAGTAAAAAATCAGTCGGCCAATCCACCACTACGAAGATTCGGTATGCTTCGTTGTTTTTAACAATATTTTAGAAATATAGGATGTTCCGCGACTGGGAAATGATTCTAGGTGTAAAAATGTATCGAAAGGAAAGACAGTCTCTGTTTCTGAGGAAATCGAGTTTGAAAAATTTATTTAAATTTGGCTAATTCCATATTTTCAACAGGTGCGAATAGTCGATATTCTAAATGCAGAAATAAGTAAAAAATGTATAAAATTTTTCGTTTTTTAAGGTATCGTTTTCAAGAAAATGTTTCTTAAGTACACGTGTACCTCTATAAATATTCAAAGTCAATTTTCTCGAAAATGGGGCTTTTCTCTAACTGGAAAAATTTTTATAATAATCGCAGAATAACCTCTTGTCAATTATTTTTTTGCCCCGTCATGCCCCTTTTTAGTCGGAAGACACCTTTCAGTTGCGAAACATCCTGTTACATAGCGTAACGACTGTTAAAGCCAACAGGGTGCCTGTTGTTTATGACGTGGACATGTTTCAGAGTTACGAGGGTCGGTCAAATATAAAATAAGAGTGCCTCGTATAAGCAATCTCAGAGCTCTACTTTTCGTTTCATGAGTCGCTGTCGCTGTGTTGTTTGTGCGCAACGAACTATTGTTGTTAAGTGTTGTTCGGTCTCACCGAACAGAGCGAGGGCCAAAGTGATGCGATTTCTTTGACCGTACTTTCGCGCCGTTACTTTACTATATATACATATTTACGTGCATAGGCACGTAACTCACATTCGGTTGAACGGAAAGTTTGGTTATGATTGGACGATTTGTTTCGGCATCGTCCGAGTACGTGATTGGTTATTAGTCAATCTTCTGATTTTCATAACCTACTTTCAGTATGCCATGTGATCGTGATTGTGAGACGTTGCAAGTTGTCGTGACGATGTGTTCTATTGCTAAAAACTCAGTGTTTATAATATCTATGATAGTGCCATAAACGCTTTACTGTTGTTTTACGAATTTAAAAAGACGATTATAAGGAATAGTAAATGTACATATATGTAAAAAAGGAAACATTGTAAAATTCTAACCTACGAAGGAGTCAACGACGCCATCTTGAAAGAACATTTTTTTTTTTTGTAGTATCAACGGAAAGCTTGTGGAACGATGGGAGAACGTAATAAAAACGAATTCTAATAAAATTCATACAATCAAATCTCGCTTCTGAAAAGTGATTCAAAAATTCTACCAAACCTAACATTAATCAAACTTTAACTTGAATCAGCTGTCTTTCATTAACGTTGTAGCAAGCTACCGATCAAATCTTTGTCTAATACGTGGATCGGATCGGCACGCGACAAGTGCGAGGGCACCGAAGAACTTTTACGCAGACTATGTTTACAATTTGATGATAAGACATTGTCAAAAACTCAAATATCTTGACTCAAATCATTTTCTAGTAACACGTTGAAAACACACGCATTCGCAATAAGTATGAGGTCAAGAAACATTGGTGGAAAATGATCAACACATAAAAATCGACGATAGTTTGTTCAAGAATTGAAATTCTTCTTATGGAATCAAAGAACTGTTATTGCTGATTACTATTGCACGCAAAATTGGTTGGGCAAAATTAAGACAAACTATAGATCGGACGAATTCCAATTTGTTCAATTGTGCTTTTGCGTGACAACACCTACTCTCATATCGCCATTAGAAAGTAAGAAAAAATTTTAAATCAGGACTGTACTTGTTTGTGCACCCTACAGTCCTGATTTTCCATCGTGTGATTATTAATTGTTCAGGCCATTAATCCTTTGACACACTGAATGAAATTCAATATGACCAAAAAACGATATTTATTTTTTATTTTGACATTTGTCTAAATTCGACAAAGATCATTTTTATACTTTTATATTTATACTGAAAAATGTCATAAACACAATACCTTTGTAAACATTCAAAACAGACATTTTATTTGGAATATTTTCACGGTTCACATTTGAACACTGAATAATATAATTAGTAATTTTTGTTTTATAGTTGCACAGCTGACTAGAAGTAAATTAAATCTGCGTGTGAAACAATCGCTTATGAACACTTGATGTACCAACTCGTCAAACGTCTCAGAGACGTCATTGTCGATTTTAGTTTAAGATGACGTCTCCCAGACGTTCTTGTATGTCAAGGGATTAAAAGAGTCATCAGAGTGATTCAGTAGCAACGAGAGGAGATGGAAAAATTTGTGTACAATTCGCTTCGGGCACAATCTTCTTTGTTTCATTTCAACCGGAATAAAAGAACTCCCAATCCAACAAAAGTGACAAAAAAGTTACATAAATAAAAACGACATATAGGTAAAAAAGAAAACCATTTGGTCTTTTAAAGAAATTTTGTTGCAACAAAAGACTGCAAAAACATTCTGATTTATATTTGACTGACTCTCGTAGCTTGTTAGATTAGAGATTTCTACACATCTTCCGCATCCTTCACGCGTAGACACTTTAGAAAATTACATCCAAACGTCCCATAAATCTCAGTTAGTTTCAAGTGCGAGGAGTTTTCCCTGCACAATAGCAATTGTCGTGTCGGAAACCAAGAGCGTAACAAAAGTAGGCAACGGGATGGTTTCCAGAAGGTGATGAGATCCCCTTGGAGTCAGTCTCATGGGGTAGTAAACGAGAAATTCTAGAAACCTTTCCCATACTTCCTGATTGGTCTTGACACGTTCCATGACTCTTCATAGTCGCCTTTGAAAGGGCAGACGAAAGTTTTCCTCATAAGAGTACTCTGAAGAAGACAGTAGTGGGTTTCTCAGTTAGACAACATTCGTCAGTCCAGTCAGTTTTAAGAATCTCAATCAGGTCAGCTATAGTCGGTCAAGTCAAGTCGATTAGTCAAATGAGAGTCATTCTCAGTCAATTAGTATTCAGCAATGATCACTCAGTGAAGTGAGTCAATCGAAGTCATTCTCAGTCAGTCATTCTTCAGCCAAGTGAATCAGTTGGGACTTGACCGTTTTAGCTTATATTAGTTATTTAGACAAAAATTATTAGCTGTTTGAGTCAGGTAGAGGCAAGACAAGGCTTTCTGAGTAATAAATCTAATCGTCAACAACAGCAGTGGGTGATCCTATGGTATCAAGCGACATAGTCAAAAGTATTGGTTTTGGCAGACAAAAATCAATCGTCCACCTCCACATTGACTGTCACGATGTCTGACGTTACCTCTTCAATGGTACCAAGTAATCAAACAATCGAAGATTGTAATTTAAAATTGAAAAAATTGACGTAAATTTCATGCACTACAGAATTGTCGTGAAAGATGTAACACAGTGTAATACATTAGAAATTATAATCATTCCTGAAGGAAAATTTACTATATAAAACTCGCGCATGTTAACAACGATTTAAAATTGATGCTTTGGATTCCGCCTATATGAAAATTTTAAAATTGTAATTAACCCTTTCGCCACTGTGGATGAGATAATAATACCATTTTGTAATACAGCTTCTATTTACGATGCTACTCTACTAGAGTTGTCTCGCCTCTTGCGATGCTGTTGACGAGTTGTCTCGGTCTTTTGTTAGGATCAATCGAGAATATTGGAAGAAAAACGCAAAATATCGTTGTTGTCACGCATAGTGTTAATTGTCCACGCGAGATATCTTATCTTCTCCATTGAGAGGCAATGACGAAATTGTAGAGAGGTAAAGCAAAATAATTCGTCAGTGGAAGCGGTGTTGCCAAGTGATATATTACACAACCGATATAGTCGTGGCGAGATATCTCGTACATGGTAACAAAAGGGTTAATTCTCAAATTCATCCGATTCTAAAAATTCAGAGAACAATTGTAACTTCTCGGAAGATAAGCTCCGAAATAGGTTAGATCAACTCCACTTTCTCGTTAATTTTTGAACTTCGTGACATGTACATTATGCTAAGAACTACATCAATGCTGAGTTCCAGATACATGTACGATCCAATAGACTACGGATCTTTATGCACAAGTCACATTTTTGAGAATATAATTAAAAAAATCAAATCTGGGTAGAAAACTGTTCTTCGTATCAAATATTATAAAAAACATTCTAGTTTGAATATTTAATTTTTTTTCATGTTATATGCATTTTGTGCAATTCTATATCTTTAAATTTCCCGCAAATGTATAAAAATTCGCATCTCAATGATTAACAATCATTCAAACTTTATCCAATATTGCTTCATAGGTATTTCTCCAATAATAATAATAATTATAATAATTATACATATCCTATCTCGTGATTAATTTTAGCTTAGGTTGTTGCTGTAATTTTAGGCAATAATTATTGTTTATCTAAACAACCAATCATTATCAAAACAAATAAGAATAGAGTATGGAAGAAGCTAGCGTGTCTTTTAGATTAAAACGAACAAATAATTTACTTTTAAATTCATTGATCACAAAAAGATGGCATAGATCATAGTAAATTTTGAGACGATTAATTGTAAAGGTAATGTTTGTAAACATCGTCACATTGTCAACATAATTTGTCGTAACTTTTCTATACTTTCTAGCTTATGGAGTTGATCAACGTAATTCTCTGAACAGTTCAATTTATAATCATTAAATAAAATGTATATTAACTCTTAATTGCCAGTGGGAATTATTTTTTAAGATTTAACTCAATTTCATTACCAATCACAAATATAATACAGTAACGTAAAACAAACAAAAATGTATGTATTTTAAAACGTAAGATACAAAATAAAATCAAATTATTCTAAATTCTAGTTATTTAGTAAATCGTTGCAATTATTATGTTTGTAATTACTATCAAATGATGGAAGCTTCGAAGAAATGTTATGTACTTTGTTGAATGTCAAAAAGAATTATAAAGAAACGTCCAAACTTTATGAATAAAATAAAACTTTTCAGCGAGACAATATTTAGCTTCATTCGAGAAATAAACTTAAGAAGACTTTAGAAACTTGTGAAAGCCCTTCAAAGGAATTCAATTCGCGAGCAAAAATTCAACAAAGGATCCGTGAAATTATAGACGGGGCAGAAAGTCTAAATTTTAATTAAATTTTTCTTAAATTTCTCCTTGCTCTTCTTTCTTCCATTCTCTTCCATTGTTTTCTTCTGCTTGTTCCCAGTTCCGGCAGATGAGCGCATAAAAATCTAACGTATTTAGCACAACAACTTCGCTTACATAACCATCCGCATGGCTTACGACGTGTCCCGTTTAAAAATATTTATAAAAGATTTCGCGTGGTACTTGTCGTGTCAACCGCGATCTATTTGTCTGGGAGACATAAAAATGAACCATAAATATAAAGAAAGAGGGATAAACACTCGTTCTTCGTTTTAAGAAATGATGCTCCCGATATTCCCAATATGGTCTTTCTTTTTTTAATTAGCGCAGGTAAACGAAAAATATTTATCAAGTGAATTGTCGGCAAAGTGAAGCCAGAGAATTGAAACATCTAACGAAAGCATTCTGTGTCAAGCAGAAATTCACTAGAGATCGGACTCGAGGGATGCGTTATATCCACGAGCCGTCCGTCCATATATATCAACCGCTAAATGGAAGAGAACGCGCGCTGTTTTTATATTTTTCCTGACTACGTAAATAATTCGAAATTTTCAAATACACACTACTACACAGACTACTAAAAACTTTTCCCTCGATCTATCTTCAGACCCGTCAACTTGTCAAAATGTTTGACGCTCAATAACGTCTGACACGGACGTGAAATCGTTGTAAAAATAAAAGTAAATTGGTCCTTTCCTATTTTTAGTCTTTTTCCTCCCAAATCAAAATCTTTCCCGCTTTCAACTCCCGAACAGCGAATAGTTTTAAGTTTAACTTAACACTACACAGTCAGAGAACTTATATATATAATTTCATGAAATAAATGGCAAAGTCTGTTGGCAAAATCTGTTTTCAATAAACAGTTCACTACATACAGAAGTAACGTGCGCAGTAACAGTTTCCAATAATAAGTTATATCATAGCAATGCAAGAGATATAAAAATTCCAAGAATCAAAGAGATATTGACGACACTTGTAAATCAATCTGCATTTAATGGGGAAAGTTATCAGAAAAATTGCAAAATATTTGCAAATACTGAGATATTATCGAATGATATCGGCATCAACATTAAGAAAGGACATTTATCTTCCTCAAAAGAGTAAAAATATATTACATTCTGTTCAAATAAATGACACAACTGTCAAAAAAACATTTCTCATTTCACGTGTCGATATCTTTTTTGATTCTCGAATTTTTATATTACTCGTATTATTACTGTATATCTCCGTTATTGAAAATTGCATAATGTGCATGTTACTTTTACATATTATAGTAAAATATAATATAGTAGTAACACATTTATGGAAATATATTTTGTTGTATCATTTGTTTTCACAAAGATATCGCCAGAAACTGATGTGCTAATACTTTTTCGACTTACTATATTTTTTTCATCTACGAACATACAAGGCCAAATTTTTTTAGATTTTTCTTTTATTGAATATTTTAGATTTGCAAGTTATTCTAGTACACGAATGGCCCACGCTTGAACGATCAAAACATGAGTATATTTTGTGAGTAAAAGTAAGAAAAAGATGTCATAAATACAAATACAGATACATAAACGCTTTTATAATAAAGTTGTAACACAAAAAGAAACTTAAAGATAATCTTGATACATCACAGTGTATAAAATTTACTATATATATACATACATGTATATCTGAAATGATTAATTAACATATATAATTTATTTAATAATAGTTTTATTATAATCTTAGGACCCCATTTTAGAAATGTATTATTTATTGTAAATATTAATGTATAAATGAAATGAAATGAGTTGAAATGAATTTATGTATAAATTGAATTGGTTGAATTTGAGCAATAATTTTCATAAATTTTTGGATTAGTTAATTATTCTAACGGATCAGAATGTAACGGATTAGATTTGAGCGCGTATAAAGTTTAAATTTGGCGAAGATTGAAGATTTTTTTGTTGTTTGAATTCGAAGAATGATAAATTCAATCTTCCTACGATATATAAGAATCTGTACGAAACAGAGAACGGCAATTTGAAAATGGAAATATAAATCAAATTTTTTTATATTTTTATAAAACAGTGTGGATGATAAAGCGTTTCGGATTCATTAGAGAAAGCGTTTTTCAATCACTGTTTTATAAAAATATAAAAAAATTTGATTTATATTTCCATTTCATTCAATTGCCGTTCTCTGTTTCGTACAGAGCTTATATATCGTAGGAAGATTGAATTTATCATTCTTCGAATTCAACTCAAAAAAATCTTCAATCTTCGCCAAAATTTAAACTTTATACGCGCTCAAATCTAATCCGTTACATTCTGATCCGTTAGAATAATAACTAATCCAAAAATTTATGAAAATTATTGCTCAATTCAACCAATTCAATTTATACATAAATTCATTTCAACTCATTTCATTTCATTTATACATTAATATCTTACAATAAATAATACATTTCTTAAAATTCTAAGATTATAATAATAAACTATTATTAAATAAATTATATATGTTAATTAAATCATTTTATATACATGTATGTATATATATAGTAAATTTTATACACTGTGATGTATCAAGATTATCTTTAAGTTTCTTTTTTGTGTTACAACTTTATTATAAAAGCGTTTATGTATCTGTATTTGTATTTATGACATCTTTTTCTTACTTTTACTCACAAAATATACTCATGTTTGATCGTTCAAGCGTGGCCATTCCGTGTACTAGAATAAACTTGCCAATCTAAAATATTCAATAAAAGAAAAATCTAAAAAAATTTGCTTGTATGTTCGTAGATGAAAAAAATATAGTAAGTCGAAAAAGTATTAGCACATCAAGTTTCTTGGCGATATCTTTGTGAAAACAAATGATACAACAAAATCTATTTTCCATAAATGTTTTACTATATATTATATTTTACTATAATATGTAAAAGTAACAGTTGCACAGTAGCATTTTCAATAACGAGATATACAGTAATAATACGAGTAATATAAAAATTCGAGAATCAAAAGATATCGACACGTGAAATGAGAAATGTTTTTTTTTTTTGACAGTTGTGTCATGTATTTGAACAGAATGTAATATATTTTTAATCTTTTGAAGATAAATGTCCTTCTTAATGTTGATGCGATATCATTCGATAATATCTCAGTTATTTGCAAAATATTTTGCAATTTTTCTGATAACTTTCCCCCATTAAATGCAGATTGAGTTACAGTGTGTCAATATCTCTTTGATTCTTGAATTTTTATATCTCTTGCATTGCTATTATATAACTTATTATTGGAAAACGTTACTGCGCACGTTACTTCTGTATGTAGTGAACGTTTATGAAAAACAGATTTTGCCAACAGACTTGCCATTTATTTTTCATGAAAATTATATATATAAGTTCTCTGACTGTGTAGTGTTAAGTTAAACTTAAAACTATTCGCTGTTCGGGAGTTGAAAGCGGGAAAGATTTTGATTTGGGAGGAAAAGACTAAAATAGGAAAGGACCAATTTACTTTTATTTTTACACGATTTCACGTCCGTGTCAGACGTTTTTGACGTCAAAACATTTTGACAAGTTGACGGGTCTGAAGATAGATCGAGGGAAACGTGTTGTAGTGTAGTAAGAAAATTTCGAATTATTACGTAGTCAGGAAAAATAAAACAGCGCGCTTCTCTTCCATTTAGCGGTTGATATATGGACGACGGCTCGTGGATATAACGATCCCTCGAGTCCGATCTCTAGTGAATTTCTGGCTTTCACAGAATGCTTTCGTTAGATGTTTCAATTCTCTGGGCTTCACTTTGCCGACAATCACTTGATAAATATTTTTCGTTTTACCTGCGCTAATTAAAAAAAAGAAAGACCATATTGGGAATATCGGAGAGCATCATTTCTTAAAACGAAGAACAGTGTTATCCCTCTTTCTTTATATTTATGGTTCATTTTTATGTCTCCCAGACACATAGATCGCGGTTGACACGACAAGTACACGCGAAATCTTTTTATAAATATTTTTAAACGGGACACGTCGTAAGCCATGCGGATGGTTATGTAAGCGAAGTTGTTGTGCTCAATACGTTAGATTTTTATGCGCTCATCTGCCGGAACTGGGAACAAGCAGAAGAAAACAATGGAAAGAGAATGGAAGAGAAAGAAGAGCAAGGAGAAATTTAAGAAAAATTTAATTAAAATTAGACTTTCTGCCGTCTATAATTTCACGGATCCTTTGTTGAATTTTTGCTCGCGAATGAATTCCTTTGAAGGGCTTTCACAAGTTTCTAAAGTCTTCTTAAGTTTATTTCTCGAATGAAGCTAAATATTGTCTCGCTGAAAAGTTTTATTTTATTCATAAAGTTTGGACGTTTCTTTATAATTCTTTTTGACATTCAACAAAGTACATAACATTTCTTCGAAGCTTCCATCATTTGATAGTAATTAAACATAATCATTGCAACGATTTATACTAAATAACTAGAATTTAGAATATTTGATTTTATTTTGTATCTTACGTTTTAAAATACATACATTTTTGTTTGTTTTACGTTACTGTATTATATTTGTGATTGGTAATGAAATTGAGTAAATCTTAAAAAATAATTCCCACTGGCAATTAGAGTTAATATACCATTTTATTTAATGATTATAAAATTGAACTGTTCAGAAGAAATTACGTTGATCAACTCCCATAAGCTAGAAAAAAGTATAGAAAAGTTACGACAAATTATGTTGACAGGTGACGATGTTACAAACATTACCTTTACAATTAATCGTCTCAAAATTTACTATGATCTATGCCATCTTTTTGTGATCAATGAATTTATAAAAGTAAATTATTTGTTCGTTTTATCTAAAAGACACGCTAGCTTCTTCCATTACTCTATTCTTATTTGTTTTTGATAATGATTGTTGTTTAGATAAACAATAATTATTGCTCAACATTACCGCAACAACCTAAGCTAAAATTAATCACGAGATAGGATATGTATAATTATTATAATTATTATTATTATTGGAGAGAAATACCTATGAAGCAATATTGGATAAAGTTTGAATGATTGTTAATCATTGAGATGCGAATTTTTATACATTGCGGGAAATTTAAAGATATAGAATTGCACAAAATGCATTATACATGAAAAAAAATTAAATATTCAAACTAGAATTTTTTTTATAATATTTGATACGAAGAACAGTTTTCTACCCAGATTTGGATTTTTTAATTATATTCTCAAAAATGTGACTTTGCATAAAGATCCGTAGTCTATTGATCGTACATGTATCTGGAACTCAGCATTATGTAGTTCTTAGCATAATGTACATGTCACGAAGTTCAAAAATTAACGAGAAGTGGAGTTGATCTAACCTATTTCGGAGCTTATCTTCCGAGAAGTACAATTGTTCTCTGAATTTTTAGAATCGGATGAATTTGAGAATTAACCCCTTTTGTTACCATGTACGAGATATCTCGCCACGACTATATCGGTTGGTAATATATCACTTTGCAACACCGCTTCCACTGACGAATTATTTTGCTTTAACCTCCTCTACAATTTCGTCATTGCCTCTCAATGGAGAAGATATTCTCGCGTGACAATTAACACTATGCGTGACAACAACGATATTTTGCGTTTTTTCTTCCAATATTCTCGATTGATCCTAACAAAAGGACCCCCGAGACAACTCGTCAACAGCATCGCAAGAGGCGAGACAACTCTAGTAGAGTAGCATCGTAAATAGAAGCGTATTACAAAATGGGTATTATCTCATCCACAGTGGCGAAAGGGTTAATTACAATTTTAAAATTTCATATAGGCGGAATCCAAGCATCAATTTTAAATCGTTGTTAACATGCGCGAGTTTTATATAGTAAATTTTCCTTCAGGAATGATTATAATTCTAATGTATTACACTGTGTTACATCTTTCACGACAATTCTGTAGTGCATGAAATTTACGTCAATTTTTTCAATTTTAAATACAATTCTTCGATTGTTTGATTACGCCTTGGTACCATTGAAGAGGTAACGTCAGACATCGTGACAGTCAATGTGGAGGTGGACGATGATTTTTGTCTGCCAAAACCAATACTTTTGACTATGTCGCTTGATAACCATAGGATCACCCACTGCTGTTGTTGACGATAGATTTATTACTCAGAAGCCTGTCTTGCCTCTACCTGACTCAAACAGCTAATAATTTTGGTCTAAATAACTAATATAAGCTAAAAAACGGTCAAGTCCAACTGATTCACTTGGCTGAAGAATGACTGACTGAGAATGACTTCGATTGACTCACTTCACTGAGTGATCATTGCTGAATACTAATTGACTGAGAATGACTCTCATTTGACTAATCGACTTGACTTGACCGACTATAGCTGACCTGATTGAGATTCTTAAACTGACTGGACTGACGAAGTTTGTCTAAACTGAGAAACCCACTACTGTCTTCTTCAGAGTACTCTTATGAGGAAAAACTTTCGTCTGCCCTTTCAAAGGCGACTATGAAGAGTCATGGAACGTGTCAAGACCAATCAGGAAGTATGGGAAAGGTTTCTAGAATTTCTCGTTACTACCCCATGAGACTGACTCCAAGGGGATCTCATCACCTTCTGGAAACCATCCCGTTGCCTACTTTTGTTACGCTCTTGGGTTTCCGACAACGACAATTGCTATTGTGCAGGGAAAACTCCTCGCACTTGAAACTAACTGAGATTTATGGGACGTTTGGATGTAATTTTCTAAAGTGTCTACGCGTGAAGGATGCGGAAGATGTGTAGAAATCTCTCTAATCTAACAAGCTACGAGAGTCAGTCAAATATAAATCAGAATGTTTTTGCAGTCTTTTGTTGCAACAAAATTTCTTTAAAAAGACCAAATGGTTTTCTTTTTTACCTATATGTCGTTTTTATTTATGTACTTTTTGTCACTTTTGTTGGATTGGGAGTTCTTTTATTCGGTTGAAATGAAACAAAGAAGATTGTGCCCGAAGCGAATTGTACACAAATTTTTCCATCTCCTCTCGTTGCTACTGAATCACTCTGATGACTCTTTTAATCCCTTGACATACAAGAACGTCTGGGAGACGTCATCTTAAACTAAAATCGACAATGACGTCTCTGAGACGTTTGACGAGTTGGTACATCAAGTGTTTCATAAGCGATTGTTTCACACGCAGATTTATTTTACTTCTAGTCAGCTGTGCAACTATAAAACAAAAAAATTACTAATTATATTATTCAGTGTTCAAATGTGAACCGTGAAAATATTCCAAATAAAATGTCTGTTTTGAATGTTTACAAAGGTTATTGTGTTTATGACATTTTTCAGTATAAATATAAAAGTATAAAAATGATCTTGTCGAATTTAGACAAATGTCAAAATAAAAAATAAATATCGTTTTTTTGGTCATATTGAAATTTCATTCAGTGTGTCAAAGGATTAATGGCCTGAACAATTAATAATCACACGATGGAAAATCAGGACTGTAGGGTGCACAAACAAGTACAGTCCTGATTTAAAATTTTTTCTTACTTTCTAATTGCGATATGAGAGTAGGTGTTGTCACGCAAAAGCACAATTGAACAAATTGGAATTCGGCGATCTATAGTTTGTCTTAATTTTGCCCAACCAATTTTGCGTGCAATAGTAATCAGCAATAACAGTTCTTTGATTCCATAAGAAGAATTTCAATTCTTGAACAAACTATCGTCGATTTTTATGTGTTGTATCATTTTCCACCAATGTTTCTTGACCTCATACTTATTGCGAATGCGTGTGTTTTCAACGTGTTACTAGAAAATGATTTGAGTCAAGATATTTGAGTTTTTTGACAATGTCTTATCATCAAATTGTAAACATAGTCTGCGTAAAAGTTCTTCGTGGGGTGTGCCCTCGCACTTGTCGCGTGCCGATCCGAATCCACGTATTAGACAAAGATTTGATCGGGTAGCTTGCTACAACGTTAATGAAAGACAGCTGATTCAAGTTAAAGTTTGATTAATGTTAGGTTTGGTAGAATTTTGAATCACTTTTCAGAAGCGAGATTTGATTGTATGAATTTTATTTAGAATTCGTTTTTATTACGTTCTCCCATCGTTCCACCAAGCTTTCCGTTGATACTACAAAAAAAAAAAATGTTCTTTCAAGATGGCGTCGTTGACTCCTTCGTAGGTTTAGAATTTTACAATGTTTCCTTTTTTACATATATGTACATTTACTATTTCCTTATAATCGTCTTTTTAAATTCGTAAACAACAGTAAAGCGTTTATGGCACTATCATAGATATTATAAACACTGAGTTTTTAGCAATAGAACACATCGTCACGACAACTTGCAACGTCTCACAATCACGATCACATGGCATACTGAAAGTAGGTTATGAAAATCAGAAGATTGACTAATAACCAATCACGTACTCGGACGATGCCGAAACAAATCGTCCAATCATAACCAAACTTTCCGTTCAACCGAATGTGAGTTACGTGCCTATGCACGTAAATATGTATATATAGTAAAGTAAAGGCGTGCGCGAAAGTACGGTCAAAGAAATCGCATCACTTTGGCCCTCGCTCTGTTCGGTGAGACCGAACAACAACTTAACAACAATAGTTCGTTGCGCACAAACAACACAGCGACAGCGACTCATGAAACGAAAAGTAGAGCTCTGAGATTGCTTATACGAGGCACTCTTATTTTATATTTGACCGACCCTCGTAACTCTGAAACATGTCCACGTCATAAACAACAGGCACCCTGTTGGCTTTAACAGTCGTTACGCTATTGTAACAGGATGTTTCGCAACTGAAGGTGTCTTCCGACTAAAAAGGGGCATGACGGGGCAAAAAAATAATTGACAAGAGGTTATTCTGCGATTATTATAAAAATTTTTCCAGTTAGAGAAAAGCCCCATTTTCGAGAAAATTGACTTTGAATATTTATAGAGGTACACGTGTACTTAAGAAAACATTTTCTTGAAAACGATACCTTAAAAAACGAAAAAAATTTTATACATTTTTTACTTATTTCTGCATTTAGAATATCGACTATTCGCACCTGTTGAAAATATGGAATTAGCCAAATTTAAATAAATTTTTCAAACTCGATTTCCTCAGAAACAGAGACTGTCTTTCCTTCGATACATTTTTACACCTAGAATCAGTTCCCAGTCGCGGAACATCCTATATTTCTAAAATATTGTTTAAAAACAACGAAGCATACCGAATCTTCGTAGTGGGGTGGATTGGCCGACTGATTTTTTACTCGCGCGAAACAAAAATTTATGAACGAGATGCTTCTTTCATATTCAACGAACAACTGTGACGTTCCAGTCGCACGGTACGGGAGGGTATCGGGCAAATTTTGCCATTTGTCTGGCTGACGTCGCGCGTTGTCTAGATTCTACAAAAGAACGAGGGTGAAAGACGCGAGACGCAGCCGCTTAATTAAAAACAATACTTCGCAGCGCAGTGACGCAAAAGACGTCCGATAAAATTTTAATATTCGACGAAAGAGACGTTGCTTTTACGACCTACGCGTTGTACGTTTGTAAAAGCGAACTGTGGCGAAGATTGCGTTTGCAGAGATTTTCGACAGCGTCCTTGTCGTAAGTTTCGTAACTTTGCGTGTAGTTCCTTCCATTTCGATTCTTTACGGCGTTGGTCCGACTCGTAAATAAGACGAAGAGAGAAAAAATTGACAGTGGGAAGCAACGATTGAAAAATAGATAGAAGCTCTACGATAGAAACTGCTACGAATGAAAAGAACAAAAAAAACCGCGAGATATTACGTAATCTTTCATCGAGTTTTCAAAGTTTCTCCGGGCTTACGGCCCGACATCAACACGCAAGTAATCCATGAAAGTAATAGATCTAGTAAAAAGTACACAGCTAACTATCGCATTGCAGTCTCTGCAATAAAGTATTATAATATTATCCAAGTGCAAACATGAACGGAGTCCACCTGAATTTTCTGAATTTGTTTTTAACGTCTCTTGCAAAATCTAACCTCTGATATGAATTTTAATATAGAGATACACTGCGTTTAATAAGAACGTGAGCGCCATTCCTCTGAAAAAAGAATACTCTTTGTGTAAAAAATTTTGCACAGATCGAATACTATTACGCGTTCGATTAATCTCTTAGCTGTGAATGACGAGTATACTCGTCGCGCGAGAAAAGTAATTACAATTTGTTACTTAATTAAATTAAATTTTTCGTGGAAAATGAAACATACTTGTAAATTTTGAAATTGAACTTGATTATTTTTTTGTTCTTTAACAACAGTGTTACGCACTTTCTATCGCTCGTTTTAGTTGTTGCACGAGGGCGATCAAATCTTTTGCAGTTTAATACTCTTTGGTTCATCATACTTCTTCTTTAAATCATTAACAGTGTTTGGGCGGCATCCTATAATTTCCAAAATAGGACAATAAATTTCTTAATTTCTAAATTTTCTTGTAAGAAATCGTCCTTGGTCTAGAAGATTCTAAACGAAATTGAGTATATTGCGACTGCCTGCATTAGAAAATGGCCGGAACAACTACGAACTGATATTTCAGAAGCGATGAACTTGTATTTATATTTTGCGGTCTCTTTTTGTGTTTACGTTTAACTTGACGCTTCTATATTCGTGGAGCATTATTTTAATTCCTTAAGCGTTTATGTCGAATGTTTATACCCGTCATGAAAATGATGGAATTTTTTGTTGTCTTTAATGTGAAGTATACTCACGCAGAAGAAAAATTCGCTGTTGCTATTTATATCGTAAAATTTATTTAAATTAGGTAAAAAAGAATTATATATATTTGCAATTTTAACATATTTTAAAATATTTCAGGCAACAAAACAAAGAAAGAAAATATGCACTTGAAAATAATGAGGGAATGTTCGGAGAAATTGAGCCCGCAATCGATACAATGCAAAAAACAAATGAAATTTATCTCTAAAATCATTGATTTAATTTTGCAAATATTGATTTTTTATTTTCTTTTTACGAATTGATGAAAAATTCAAGTTCTTTTCTCTCACATTTTGAATTTTAGTGGTTTTATCATGGGATTAATTTTCAAAAAATAAAATAAACTTAAATAAAAATGTTTCTGTAAATACCGTAAATATCAAAAATTCAATTAAAAATTTTTCAAAGTAAACACCAAAAAAATTTATCATTTTAATACACGTTTTCGTCGAGTATACTCGTCATCGCCTAAAATAATTAAGCACACCAGTGCACATTCTCCAAATAAACAAGCTGTTAAGGGGTTAAATCATGATCAGTTCTTTTTATAATAATGGTAATTTATGTTATTTTTGCCACGTTTCACTATAAACAAGCCCTTTTTTAATTTCCCATCAGTTTTAATTACGGACAATAATATTTTATACTTCTAAAACATGAATTTTTTTTATAAATTCCATATTTTAGTGTATCTGATCGGAAGCTTTTTTCAGTGTTGTATGGGATACGTATGAGGATTATGTATTATATATGTGTTGATCTCATTAACATGCGTCTGAGATAGATTTTATTATAAACTAATACAAAACTATGGGTCACAAAAATATTCACATTAATATGTATTTTTGGAATTTTCAATAAAGGGTTGATCTATCTTTCACTTTTATCATTTCACGAAGATGATTTTTCATGGACAATAATACTAATTTTTGAGGTAAGTACTTATAAATGGAGTACCATCCTTTACGAATTTTTTTTTACTTTAATTTATCTCTCCACGTTTTTGTAATTCTTAATCTTCCATCGCATCTCGTCCCGTAAATGCTCCATGGAATGTTGAGATCAGAAACTAACTTTCTTCAACAATTCTTTAAACCATTCTTTAACAATTATGACCGAATGTTTCGAATCGTTATCTTGTCAGAAATAATAATTTTCCGTTGAATTTAGTTTAGTTGAATTAAAAAACACACTTTTTCTCAAGTTTTTAATTTTACCTTATCTAAAATCCCATCGGCACTGCTGCCATACAGACCCGGTACCATCATCGATCCTCCCTCATATTTTACTGCCGTAGATTTTTTGTTTTCCACCATCCACAACCATCATTACCAAAAACATCAAGTTTACTTTCATCGGAAAACAATACTTGTGAAAGGAATTATCTTT
This sequence comes from Melipona bicolor, assembly GCA_030673865.1. Taxonomy (NCBI): domain Eukaryota; kingdom Metazoa; phylum Arthropoda; class Insecta; order Hymenoptera; family Apidae; genus Melipona; species Melipona bicolor. The sequence goes on from JAHYIQ010000029.1 coordinate 2,804,065, forward strand.
GTTAATGAATTCTTTGACATATTCTGAACATAAAACTTGAAAATCACGTTGCTGCGTGTATCCGAAAATAAAGAAAGTTTTTGAATATGACGAATTAGAGTCCTTCCTTCCCTCTCCGTTCTTTCTTTTTTTTGATCGTTCAGGTACGAAGTTTATTCACAACATTTTCCTCATTTTTATATTTCCTGAGAATATAATAAGTTGCACGTACGTTTCTGTTTGTAAATTTCGAAATTTCTTTTACAGATTTTCCTTCTCTAATTGATGCTCTCTCTCTCTGCTTTCTCGTCTGCTTTTCTTCCTTTCTCGTTTTTCGACTTTTTGCGATTCGTTTTAACAAGTACTGTTGATTTCACAAGATTTATAACGCAAAGACTAATTGCTGATGTTGAGAAAGAGAAATCTTTGTTCACGTTCTCGCCGGTCACTCGAATCGTAGCCAGTAGGAAAAGATTCGCTTAATAGACTTTCAATACTTTTGTGACCCAAAATTTTTGTATTAGTTATAACAAAATTATTCGATTTTAATGAAATTAATACACGTAACCATAATCGTACGTACTCTATGTATCATATTTAAAATTAAAAAATATCTATCATCTTGAAGAATGTGTGTCCATTTCTATTGTAATACGTGCTATCGTGTATATTTTAAATACTTTCGTGGAGCCAGTGTATACTGCAAGTGAAGTACACAAACAACTGCAAACGTTAATACAACTGATTGCCAAATCTCAGACTCGCAAAAAGTATTTATTCTGTTGAATCGGCATATTTTCTGGACCGTCCCCGCTGATCATAATTCCCAACTCATACCCAAACGTACCGGGGCGCGGCAAGCAATCGCTTCACGATTTACAAACATTTATCAGGACGTTTCTCTCTTTGATTGCGAAAAAAACAAGAAACGAACATAGTAATGCATACATATACATTATGAAATGTTTCGTTCTAGAAACTTGTTCGTTATTAATGTTCGTTTCGTTATACACCGCCCCCTGTGTAAGTAGTATATTTTTACACGATACTTAAATATGATATAATACGTATATTTGTACGTTTTTAGTTTGCATATTACACACGTATTAAAAATATTAATTGCTCCCTGCTCAACAGTCCTAAGACACTTTTAGTTTTAATATTCAGTATTTATGCATATATATTATATATTTTATAATGTAATACATACAGTGTATAATGAATTAAATAACATAATATATAATACAATATATTAATATATTAGCAGAGTCTTTATAGTATGCTTTACATTTATTGTATTTAATTATATTGCATGTATTATATTTATTGTAAATACAACAATTTATATTTGTATATTGCATATTGTGCATATAATTTATACTTGTTTATAATTTATATCGTATTATTCTTATTGTACAAATATAGTACATAGCCCTAAGATTTTTGAGACAGGGATGTATTCAGATGTTATACTATTCTTAAGTGGTGTATATCACGTACATTCAGTGCCGTGGAATAATTATAAACTCATACATTTCTATTATTTATCACACGATAAAACAAAATTAGCAAGATCGTTTGTATAACGTATAATGTAATATAAAACGAAGCAAAATTTTTCTTCTCCTGAAATCTGAGCAAAAATTATATTTTTTCTTAAATTTGTGTTTGTGGACGTACAAAATTATAAACTCAGTGTTAATTTTATAATATTCGTGCCTTCGCCTTTCATTTTTTTATTTACTTGTAGTCTATTAAAAGTAGTATCTATTGAATCCATCAATCATCTACCGAGCAGATTTGGTTCTTTTTTTTAAATCAGTGATATTTTCTACTGGTGATTTCTCCTGAACGTAAACTTTCCGTTGTTAAAGTTGCGTTTAAATAGGGATTTCAACTGGTTTGGTTTATGACAATAATTTATTCCTCGAAAGTTTCGAAACTAATATTTATCACTGAAAATGATTTTAGCGGGGGTTAAATCGGGCCTCTCAGGTGCAACGCTAATGCAACGAAAATTAACGATTGGTTGATTTGGTTCACGTGATTCGTGAGGGGGCATGGGGTAGATCTTGAGTAGGAGTGGCGTTGTACTGAGCGATCGCGCCTGTAATTTGTTTTGTATCGATTCAAATGTTTGCATATCAATAAAATTTTATGGCAAAAAGG